>OY728131.1:501595011-504586533 GCA_963277665.1 Viscum album | reverse complement strand
GTTGGATAGTCACTCCACCTCCATAGATAGGCTCCGCCCATCCCTTGGACACCCCAAACCCCCCTAGACAGCCCCCACCCCCCATGGACAGCCCGTCCACCCCCTGGACAACCCCGTACCCCCCTGGAAAACCTTCCCCACCCACCCCGTACCCCCTGGATAGCCCCTCCCACCCCTGGACACCCCCTCCCCCCTATAGACAGCCCCCACCCCCCGTGGATAGCCCGCCCACCCCCATGGATGCCTCATACCCCCTAGACAACCCTTCCACCCACGCCAACCCCCCTGGACAGCTTGCCCACCCCCTGGACACCTCATACCCCCTAGACAACCCCCCCCCCCCCCCACCCCCCACCCCCAGGACACCCTTGAACCCCCAGGATAGCCCCCGCCACCCCCCATGGACAGCCCGTCCACCCCCTGGCCAGCATATATCCCCTGGACATCTCCCCCCCCCACCCTCATGGATAGCCCGTCCACCCCCCTGGACACCCACCAACCACCCCCGGACACCCCCAGCCCCCCAGCCCCCCGGACGCCCCCACCCCTAAATATTCCCCCCTCCCCCCTTGACACCCCGACCCCACTAGACAGCCTTTCCACCCCCCGTTGAAAGCCCAACCACCCCCCCATGGACAGCCCACCCCCCCTAGACAGCCCCGCCCACCCTCATAGACACTTCGTACCCCCCTGGACAGCCATACCACCCCCATGGATAGCCCGCTCACCACTTGGACACCCCGTACCCCCTTGGATAGCCCTGCCCACCCCCTGGACACCCCCTACCCCCCTTGGACATCCCAACCACCCCCGTGGGACATCCGACCCACCTGGACACCCAGACCCCCCTAGACAGCCCCCCCACCCCTGGACACCCTCCGACCCCCCAGACTACCCCGCCACCCCCTCGACACTCCCTCCCCCTTGGGGCAATGTATTGGATCACTCAAATTAACTAATAAAATATAAAATTTCATCAATCTATAATTTAAGTCAACTCTTGAATAATTCTCCTCCACAAGTGTACATGGCCTTTTACACTCATGTATATTTCTTCAAAGATATTTTGTTATAAATATAATATTTTGTTGTCTTTTATATTATGATTCTCATATTGATTAGTGTATCAGTTGTGGTTTCATATAAAGTGAACAGTTTCTCGTTTACTTAAATATATTTTTGATGAATCTTTAATCGTATTGAATTGGTTTTGACGAAATGACTTATAACAATTAATTTTTTTTACAGAATGGATAGAAGTTGGATGTATGAAACCTATCAGATATCAAGTGATTTTCAAAACAATTTGGAGATATTTTTAGATTTTTCATTTCCACAATGATTCAGATAGTGGTCGCATACACTGCCCATGTTCCAATTGTGTTGGAAGACCTTGGTTGAGCCGTGAAGAAGTCAACTACCACATAACCGAATATGGTTTTCATGAAAAATACTATGTTTGGTATCATAATGGGGAGAAAATGAAATCTAAAATTGCTGATGATCCAAATGAGAGGACTAGAGTGGAGAATTTGTTATTTGACCAGTGTATGTTTGTTCATCATCATGAAAAAGAAAGGATTACAACCCAAGAAGACTTCAATATGAGCACACATAATTCATCTAATGAAAATGATGATGTTGTAAAGGTGAAAAAAATTAAATGATGCTACCATGACTCCAGTATATCAATAGTGAAATAAAATGAAAATGTTGGTATTTTTAATCCGATTGTTTCATGGGAAAACTATTTATGCGATTTTGAATAAAGTAATTGATTAAATTCTTACCTTTTTGAAGTATTTACTTCAAGATGATGTGGATATTCCCTAGAAACGCTATATGTCATGGAATTTATTTTAGAAACATGGATTTTCAAGAAACAAAATTCATGCTTTCTTGAGAGATTGCAGTTTATTCGGGGTGGAAACCTATAACGACACGAAATTTTGAATAAATTTGGTTCCATAACTTTGTGTGTTATTTTATTTTATACTCAAAAAAACTATTTCATTTAATAAAATGAGTATAATTAAAATAAGACAGTTGGGTTTCAACTGTTATATGACCGTTGGTCAATATGACCATCAGAAACTAAATGTTGCAATTATTGTCTATAAATACAAGTGATTTTGATTAATTAATATAGAAAGAATATTCAATGGCCCCATCCAGTAGTCTCGGGCCGATTGAATCCCATATTATGGAAATTGGGAAGGAGGTAGCACCTTTGGGCTTTGCTTTGGACCAAACCCAAGACGAACATCATCGTGTGAAGATGGAACAGAATCACCTTCGCGAGAAGTTCAAGCTGATAGAAATCACTACTTGGGAAATGTTAGCCGAGCCGCCCAAGATTCTATCACCCTAGCACACCTTACTCTTAGGTCGTATGCAAGTGTTATAAGGGGTTATGTAACATGATTGTAACATCCTTGTGTAAAACTTTAATTTAAATAAATATCGTGATGTCTTTTGATGGTGAAGTTTGTGAATTTTCAAATGTCCAGATAAATATAGTATGCATACTATTGATAAATTCTAAAAAAGGATATTTTAAAATATTTATGTCAACCTTAAATAAATAATAATATGTAATTATTTTCAAAAAATGGTGTTCTACAACTGTGTTCAGTATCAAATTTAGAGTCTAATAAAATCAACATAATTTTTGGTGAATAATAAATTATGAATAGTGATTTTATGCTTATGATTAGTAATGTGACCAAATGGATTAAGTAAATTTACTTACAAAAGTATTAATATAATTTATGCCCCTTTATTAAGTAATTGGATTCAATAAAATAGGTAAATATATGTTTCAGAAATTATTGGTTAAGTATTAGTTTTTTGGGTAAATAGTATTTTTTATTTAAAAATTAAATTAAAAATATTTAGAAAAATATTTTCATAAAATGGAGTTTATTTTTGAAATCAGAGCATCGATATTTGGTTAAGGAGAAATTTTGGGATTTTTCTGAAACAGTTGAATTTTTAATGAATAGTGTTTTTATTTAAAAATTAAATTAAAAATATTTAACAAATTATTTTTATAAAATGGAGTTCACTGTTGAAATCAGAGCATCTATATTTGGTTAAGGTGAAATTTTGGTCTTTTTTAGAGAATGTTGAATTTTCGGTGAATAGTGAAAATACAGTTTTTGAGTTTCGGGTGTTTAATGACATCATCAAGGATGTAGTAATTATGCAATAATTCTGGTCGACCTATGAATAGTAATATAAAATATGAGGTGTCTCAAGTTGCCAATACCATGGGAAAATACCATCGGCAAGCCCATGGTTTTTCCAATACCACCGATGAGCTGTCCCTTGGCAACTAATGCTTTGTCCCCTCACTTGTCCAATAAATACCAAGGCTTTACCTCATTAATTTCATTTCAAAATCCTTCCCAACGATTTTCTGGACTCTTTACCTCCCAAGGAGTCCTCCCAAGGTTCCCTCAGGCCTCCCAAGGTTCCAACCTTCATGCTTTCGAAGTTACTCATCAAGGTAAGGGATCCTTTCACCCTCCTCTTTGAAGTCATGACTTCCTTTATGTTGTGTCTTATAATTTCCATCTCTTTATGTTGAGGGCATGTTCTTATATTTTCTCATTTCTGTCCATTTCATTTCTAATTATGTAAATGACTTTCCGTTCTCATCAAATAGTTTTCTTAATTTTGAAGTGACGCCGTTAGGCTGCCGAATTTCTCGTAAAAGAAATCACATCTTCTCTTTTCTTCCATGTTTCCTTTTCATGTGGTATATCATTAAAATACACATATAATGATCTTATTATGTAATCATACTATATTATGAATTATTTATGAGTGGGTGACCCTTGCCTCCTCTCTTTTCAATATTTTCTAAAACCATGTTATATAGGTGTTATGCTGCAGAAATTTCATCCCAAAATTTCTATCTCTTTCTCTCATGAAATTATATTGTTTATTTATGTGAATAATAAGACTTATTTCGTTTTCATGGGTGTTCATAAATGTATAAAGATGATATATTTTATTCTATAATTGACATACATATAACCCTCACTCCGTTTCCATGGGTTATAAATGACATAATGATCTTATGTTTAAGCTCTTTTTAAGTGTCACAATTTTGTCATGAAACCCATTTTTTTTATTCTATTTGGGCTATTTATGAAATGTTTGATTATGATCTATGTGGATCACATTAAATTAAATACATATTAAGGGTGTTCCCTAATAGCACTCCAATACATTGGGTAAATAATTAGTCTCTAGAGATGACAAGTTTTATGATACCTTGGTGAATAACCTTGGTAATTTTTATGACACCTTGGGGATGAACCTTGGTGATATGTTCATGAATGTCTAAATGAAATGTTTTAGCCACATATTCAAGTTATGTTCCAAGTTCTTTTCTTTATGATTTTCCTATTCTTCCATTGCTCATGTCATTATGTTTTTATTCAAGTTCTTATTGATATCACAAGTACATTGATTCCCTTGATTACCCTTACTGGGATTTCTGCTCACCCTTTCCATTGATGTCTATCTCAAGAATATGAGATGTAGTAAATATACATAGGATGAACCTTTTATGAAGCCTTACAAGTGGTTTATAATAATGTTTTATGTTGTTTTCATGTATGATGTTCATGATTTCCAAGACACTAGACTTTAAAGACCCTCTGTATGTAAAATGTAATGAATGGTTATGTATTAAAAAGGCGGGATATCATAGTTGGTATCAATGGATAGTTTAGTTAATTATGGAATTAGGATATAAAAACTTTTGGAAGAACACTATAGAAATGTTTACATACAGGAAATATTCCTGGTATTTTGGTGAGTATTGAGTAAGTGGTTTATAAAGAAAATACATCATTGTCTAGATACGAGCAGGTAGAGGTGGATCTGGAACATATGTACATTAGGGTAAAACCCGAAAACACCGCTTTGAGCTAGACTCAAACGAGAATAGGTACACTGCAATGGGCCTTTCTACAGTCTCGATTACGACACTCTCGGGGGATATTTTTGGTTAATCACAAGATTTTTATGAATCATTATGAAGGAATTATAGAAAAATGTAATTGTCTAAGCATTAAGTTTTAAGACATAAAATCCTTTTTAGTTAAAATATTAGTAAATGAAATATGTTTCTCAAGAAGGATTTATTCTTTTAGAAAATGTCCCCATCATCTAGGAATACGTTTACGTATTCCCTGAGGAGTTACCCGGACCTCCCCCAGAAAGAGTGGTAGAGTTCTCTATTGAACTCGTACCTGGATCTCATCTGATGTCAATGATCCCATATAAGATGAAAAATGTGGAGCTAGAGGAATTAAAGAAAAAACTCCAAGATCTTTTGGAGAATAGGTTTATCTGACCAAGTGTGTCTCCTTGGGGAGAACCGGTTCTCTTTGTGAATAATAAGGATGGATCGATGCAGCTATGCATTGATTATTGAGAACTTAATGGGATCACAGTGAAGAACAAATACTATCTTCTATGAATTGAGGACTTATTTGACCAAATTGATGGGGATCAATTATTCCCTAAGATTGATATTCATTCTAGTTATCATCAATTGAGGGTGAAGAATGATGATATTCCAAAAACTGTCGTCCAATCAAGATATGAGCATTTTGAGTTTGTGGTTATGCCATTCGGACTGGATAATGCACCTACTATTTTTATGGATCAAGAATAATTTGATTTTGGAAACATATG
The DNA here is from genome assembly GCA_963277665.1 of Viscum album. NCBI lineage: Eukaryota > Viridiplantae > Streptophyta > Magnoliopsida > Santalales > Viscaceae > Viscum > Viscum album. The sequence continues at coordinate 504,580,815 of OY728131.1, read as the reverse complement.
TTTTATCAAATGGATATCCTTTTTATAGGAAAATTATTTGGTGATTAAAAGTTAATGGTTATTTTGAATGTTGTTTTCTCTTTTGGAGTAATATATGCCTAAAGGAAATAAAATACTATAAGATTTAAATTGAGGAGGAATGGTTGATTTTTTTTGTAAGAATTTATGTATTTATTGTGGACATATGGTGATTTGGGTTATTTCTAGAAAATGCTCAACCTAGCATAAGGAATATGTGAATAGGTTAATTACACTTTAGTATGATATTTTAATAGTAGTGAATGTTATTTTTAGATAAATATTAAGATTTACTGGGGAAGACTATGTGATTAAATCCTTCTGTGTTTTGGGTTCCAATCTTAGTTTGGATTATTCTAAATAATTTTAAGGATGATTGTGTATTGAATGGTCTTTCTATAACTTTGGGTACTTTTGTTGAATTTTGGATATTAATAGTCATATTTCTTTTTTATAAAGGATTATACATTTTTGGGATTATATTATCTCTTACTAACCATTTTAATTTTAGTTGATGACTAAAGATAAGGGAAAAATATAGTTATTCATTTGTGGATTATGTGATTCTCTAGTGGTTGATGATTGTGTTTTTGATGAGACCAAGTCTTCTTGAATGCTCATTGTTTGGAGAAAAGATTATTCTTGGTGGAAACATATTAAGGGATGAAACTCTACTTGAAGGTAATTATATTTCCTTAAGTATTTATTCTATGTAGTAAATGAATTCCTCAAAATTGTGAAAAGGAATGTAAAACAAATACGTTCTTGGTTTACGTTTCCTAATGGGTAATCAAACACTATTTAACACATCTTATGTTTGTGATCTTCTTGTGGTTAATTTTCTCCTAATCATGTTTTCTATCACTCTCCATCAGAACTTGACCCTTTGTTTTCTCTTCCATATCCATGTTTTCCTACAAGGAATCCTAGTATGGGTTAACTCGGGTACCCTTTTTTACATCCCTTTATTTCTTTTAAAGTAATATTTTTACTGACTATTTTTCCAATGTGGGACTTTCCACGAAATTTCCAAGCCAAATTTTAAAATTGCAAGGATGCAATTTCTTATGTGGGGAAGAATGTAACGACCCGAAATTTTGGATAAATTTTGTTTCTTAACTTTGTGTGTTATTTTATTTTATACTCAGAAAAACTATTTCATTTAATGAAATGATTATAATTAAAATAAGACTGTTTGGTTTTAACTGTTATATGATCGTTGGAAACTAAATGTTGAGATTATTGTCTATAAATACAAGTGATCTTGATTAATTAATATAGAAAGAAGATTTGATGGCCCCATACAGTAGTCTCGAGTTGATCGAAGCCCATCTGACGGAACTCGGGAAGGAGGTAGCACCTTTGGGATTTGCTCTGGACCAAACCCAAGACGAACTATATCGTGTGAAGCTGGAACAGAATCACCTTCGAAAGAAGTTCATGCTGATAGAAATCACTACTCGGGCAATGTTGTCCAAGCCACCCTAAGATTCTATCACCCCAAAACACCTTATTCTTAGGTCCTATGCTGGTGTTATAAGAGGCTATGTAATGAGACTATAACTGCCATGTGTAATCCTTTGATTTAAATAAAAAAATTTATGTCTTCTTATGGTGAAGTTTGTGAATTTTCTAATATGGATTAATATATTCTGCATATTATTGATTAATTCTAGAAAAAGGATATTTTAAAATATTTAGGTAAACCTTAAATAATTAATAATGTGTAATTATTTTTGAAAAATGGTCTTCTACAGTTGTGTTTAGTATGAAATTTAGAGTCTAATAAGATCAAATTAATTTTTGGTGAATAATAAAAAATGAATAGTGATTTTATGCCTATGATTAGTAATTTGACCAAATGTAATAAGTAACTTCACTTAATAAAGTATTAACATAATTTAGGCCCCTTGATTAAGTAATGTGATACAATAAAATAGGTGAATAACTGTTTCAGAAATTATTGGTTAAGTGTTGGTTTTTTTGGGTGAATAGGGTTTTTCATTTAAAAATTAAATTAAAAATATTTAGAAAATTATTTTTTTAAAATGGAGTTCATTTTTGAAATCAGAGCATCAATATTTGGTTATGGTGAATTTTTTAAATTTTTCTGAAACAGTTTACTTTTCAGTGAATATTGTTTTTATTTAAAAATTAAATTAATAATATTTATAAATTTATTTTAATAAAATGTAGTTCATTTTTTAAATCAGAGCATTTATATTTGGTTAAGGTGAAATTCTGGGATTTTTCTGAGAAAGTTGAATTTTCAGTGAATAGTGAAAATACAGTTTTTGAGTTTCGGGTGTTTAATGACATCATTAAGGATGTAATAATTATGCAATAATTCTGATCAACATATGAATAGTAAGATAAGGTATGAGGTTTCCCAAGTGGCCATTACCATGGGAAAATACCATGGGCATGCCCATGGTTTTACCAATACAACCGATGAGATGTCCCTTGGAAATTAATTCTTTGTCCCCTCACTTATCCTATAAATACCAAGCCTTTCTTTCATTAATTTCTTTTCAAAATCCTCGCCAATGAATTTATGGTCTCATTACCTTCCAAGGAGTCCTCCCAATGTTCCCTCAAGCCTCTCAAGGTCCCGACCTTCAAGCTTTCAAAGTTACTTTTCAAGGTAAGGGATCCTTTGACCCTCCTATATTTAGTCATGACTTCCTTTATATTGTGTCTTATAATTTCCATCTATTTATTTTGAGGGTATGTTCTTATATGTTCCCATTTATGTCTATTTCATGTCTAATTATGAAGAGACCTTTCAACTCTCATCAAATTGTTTTCTGAATTTTTTAGTGATGTCGTTCGGTTGACGAATTTCTCATAAAAGAAATCACAACTTCTCTTTCTTTCCATGTTTCTTTTTCATGTGGTAATTCATTAAATTACCCATATGATGATATTATTCAGTACCCATACTGTATTATGAATTATTTATGAGTGGGTGACCATTTCCCCCTCTATTTTCAATGTTTTCTAAAACAATGTTATATAGCCATTATGCTGTAGAAATTTCGTCTCAAAATTTCAATCTCTTTCTGTTAGGAAATTATATTGTTTATTTATGTGAATACCCAGACTTATTTCGTTTCCATGGGAGTTCATAAATTTATAAATATTATATATTATATTCTTTAATTGACATACAAATAACCCTCACTCCCTTTACATGGGTTATAAATTACATAATGATCTTATTTTTAAACACTTTTTAAACATCATGATTTTGTCATGAAACCCATTTCTTTGATTCTATTTGGGTTATTTATTAAATGCTTGATTATGATCTATGTGGATCAAATTAAATTAAAGGCATATTAAGGGTGCTCCCTGATAGCGATCCAATTCATTAGGTAAAGAATTAGTCTCTAGAGATAACAAGTTTTACGATACCTTGGTGAATAACCTATGTAATTTTTTTGACACCTTGGGGATGGACCTTGGTGACATATTCATTAATGTCTAAATGAAATGTTGTAGCCACATATTCAAGTTATGTTCCATGTCATTATCTTTATGATATTCCTATTCTTCCATTTCCCATGTCTTTATTTTTTTATTCATGTTCTTATTGATATCACAAGTACATTGATTCCCTTGCTTAACCTTACTGGGATTTTTGCTCACCCTTTCCTTTGATGTCTATCTCCAGGATATGAGATTCTGTAAATGTACAAAGGATTAACCTTTGATGAATCCTTACAAGGGGTTTATAAGAATTTTTTATGTTGTTTTCATGTATTATGTTCCTGATTTCCAAGACACTAGACTTTAATGTTCCTTTGAATGTAAAATGTAATAAAAGGTTATGAATTAAAAAGGTGGGATTCCATACAACCGTTGAAGAAAATGATTGTAAAAAATGTGGCACATCCCACTGGAAGTCAAAATCTAATGTAACATCATCCTGTGTGCCACAGAAAGTAATGTGGCACTTTCCATTGACCCCCAGACTCTAGAATCTTTTTATGTCTGATGGAATATCAATAAAAATGAGATGGCATGATACTGAGAGAAAGAAGACTAATGATTAGTTGGTTCACCCTGCAGATGGATTTTTATGGTAGAGATTTGATGCTTTATGTCCTGATTTTTCAGTTGACGTGCATAATGTGAGGCTGGGTCTTTCATGCGACAGTTTTAATCCGTTTGGGTAGATTCTTACTTCACACATAAAATGGATAGTTTTTATTCACATTTATAATCTCCCCCTTGGTTTTGAATGAAAAAACCTTTCACTTTCATGAGTATACTCATATCTGGCCCTTCTGATCCCGACATTGATATTGACGTTTATATGCAACCTTTAATAAAAGAGTTGAAACTTCTTTGGGATGTGGTTGTGTGCACATACAATGCATATTCGAAAGACATATTTCATATGCATGCTGCATTTATGTGGATGGTCAATGATTTTTCACCTAATACAATGATGTCTGGATAGAGCATGAAGGGAAAACTATCATGTCCTATTTGTATGAATATTACACAATCCATAAGACTAAAACATCATTGTAGTTTCAGTTTTATGGGACATCGATGATTCTTTCCAATAGACCATCCATATAGAAATAATCATCGAATATTTTATAATACCATAGAGACCGATGATCCACCTTAGAATATGTCTAGAACTAATGTTCTTAATGAATTGAAATATTTTAGTTTTTCATTCAGGAAGGGTCAAATGAAATCTGGAAAGTGAAAGAATATTTCCACTGAAACCTATTACAATTGGAAGAAGAGGAGTATCTTTTTTGATTTTCCTTATTGGTTAACAAATTTTTTACATTATTACTTAGACGTAATGAACATTGAAAAGAATATATGTGAAATGTTGCTTTCGATACATCTAAATGTCAAGGGAAATACAAAAGATGATTTATTATCTCGGTGTGACTTGGTGGATTGTGGCATTAGAATAGAATTGCATCCTATGCGTATTTGTGAAAATAAATGGCAAGTTCAATGTGATTCTTATGTGATGAAACCTATGGAAAAAAAAACTTCTGGAAGTATTAGAGACCATTAGAGTTCTTGATGGCTATTCAAGCAACATATCTAAACGCGTCAACAGAAGAGAGTTGGAGCTAAAATCTATGAAGACACATGATTATCACGTTCTTCTACATGATTTGATTCCAAAAGAAATCCATTTTATTTTTTCCAATAATATAAGGGTGAATGTTATTTGGTTGTGCCATTTTTTAGAGATCTTTGTGCTAAGAAGTTGTCCAAGTCTTTCTTGCAAAAAATGTTGACAGATTCCCCATTAATTTTGTGTGAGTTGGAGAAAATATTTCCTCCATCATTTTTCATATGCATACTGTATCTGAATATCCATATTCCTACTGAAATAGTTCTCAGAGGATTAGTTTCTTTTTTTTTGGACGTATCCAACTGAATCAAATATGTACAAATTAAAGTCTTATGTCCGAAATTGGAATCATCTCGAAGTTTTTATCGTGAACAGTTACATGGCTCAAGAATGTATGGATTTATGCTCTATGTATTTGTCTGATCTTACTACAAGAATGTACATACCAATGAGAAATGAAGAAGAACTATATAAGAAAATTGAAGAGAGTTTTCCATCACATTCTCAAATAAGAGAAATTCCTGGATCATATACATTGAAGACATTAAGTCTTGAAGAGCGGGAGATGGCACATCACATAGTTTTGTTCAAATATGATCTGTACGATGACTAAATCAGGTAACTAAATTGACTATGCATATCATATATATATATATATCTATTAAACTATTAATTTTCTATCTACAGGGAACATAATACAATGATAAATAGAAATCATCATTCTTTATCTTTGAGAAGGATAGAGACTTTGTATAGCCAAGAGTTTTTTGCTTGATTAAAATTGAAGCTAAAAATATTATTGATTAAAATAAGTAAATCAATATTTAATTAAGTTTAATATTCGTTTATATTGCAAGTCTTGAGTTTTACTGCTGACTCTATCTATGAGGAAATAAGAGCTTTGGATTTTGGTCCTAATATTGTGGTTTGTGACTCTAAATCAATTGTTATCAATGGGTACAAATTTATTGTCACTAAACGAGAAAAGAACACAAGAACACAACATGATGGTGTTATGGTTACTACCACAATAGATTGTTTTTCTAGTGCATTAGATAGTATACCACGATTTAAAAATGTGGGTTATTATGGAGTCATTGAAAAAATAATAGTGTTGTATTATTACTCTAATGGAGGAGTCATGATGATGAAATGCCATAGATTTGATTCAATGATGAGATAGGGAACATTTATTGATGATTGTGGATTTTGAGTAATTAATACGACTCACACTCTTACTACCGAAGAGCCATATGTATTGGCATCAATGGCTAAACATGTTTTTTATGTTAAAGACCAAATTCGACCTGAATTTGGTGTCATAGCTGAAGTAATTACAAAAAAACATTTTTGATGAAGGTAAAAATGGAATTGACACCATCCCTACTGCCATTGGAACCAATCCATTTATTACTTTTGATAACACCAATAGATCAATTGTTATAGTTGACAGTGAACCTGAAATTGTGGTGGGAAATATATAAAATCATCCATTCATGTTCTGAATTCTTTTTTTTACCTCAAGTTGGGTTGTTAAGGTTGGTTCTATTCAAATTGAATTAATATTGATTTTAAATATGTTGTATCTGACATGACCGTTATGTGAATTTTCAATGTTTATTGTTTGAAATTTTTATTTGAATTGCATTTTATAATTTGGAATTGAGCTGTATTTAAACCTATGAAACCAACATTTATATCTTGGTGAAAATTTCAATGCTTCAACTGTGATTTGAATAAAATTTGAATGACTCTAAGACCACTCTTTAACATTTTACCAGGTAATGACCATGATGGTTTGTATTCTTCTGAAAAACATGTATCGAAACCTGCATTATCTACCAGATCTAAAGAGATTAAATTTTTCCTTAATATTTTCAATTACTTTTCCACTTATGAATCTAGTATAATTAATGTTATATGATTTTATTAGACTGATGACACTTAGTAAATAATCATCCTACTAAAAATTAAATTTCGTTGTTACATCTCGTATGATTTATTGACTTCATTATATATTTTTTCAAGATCACCTAAAATAGTGGTTTGTTAAATTACCCATGAATACCCCAATTCCCTCTCATTTATTTTCTTTATTGGGTTACACATTAGTTATCCTTTTATATTTACTTCCATATTTGTTTTCAAATGTAGAAAATGAAACCAATTTAATAGATCCAATGAAAACAAATTATGGAAAACAATAATCACATGACTGAGTTGGGCATTCCACCACTAGTTCCTATAGTGAGTATTTTTTTCAAATATATTTATTTAAATTATATATAAAGTCATGTGATTAATTTTTTTTAAACATTATTTTAGGATCCATATATTCAGAGACAGTTATTTGATGAGCAGCCTTGTAGTGGTCCCAGTACTCGGGGTATTCGTACGAGGGGGTGTGGTACGAGAGCAAGATGATCTGTTTGGCATACCTGATTAGACCCTACCCCTACCAATGACATACCATCCATCCCACATTCTGATCCTAGTGTGCTATTAGAGACACACATGATATTTAGCCCCCCCATGTTTTCACCACCATTTACATCTGACCCTCCTCACCTGTCTGTACCATATCCGATGATGATTCCCACTCCCCATCCAACATTGGGCTAGCCATCCCTGTCATCTTCTTTTATTACTGCTTTGATCTATTTGGGATTTTATATTACATATTCTTTGACTACTGCTCTTCCAGAGTCTGTCCCTGCAGAGCATACATTGGGACTCACTCCATCTGTATAGGGTGTTCCTTTTTTTTTCTGCAGATCCAGCGGTGCCCATTGATCAGTCTAGCGCAAGAATACTTATACAACCCTAACAAATTTTTACACCATTATTTATTTTCATTATAACATGTATTGATAAAATATTTGTTTTTTCCATAATAGATACATCTAATAATAGGCGGTGGGTGCGGGGGCATACACACATGCATGCGGTGTGGAACCGCTGCACGCAGTTGATGGTGGACTAAAATAAAGATAGTAAAATGATTGAAAAATCTGGGCAGCAATGTAGGAGTTTTTTGACGATGCATTCCAAGTACTCTGACATCATTCTTGTCAGCCCGCTCTCATGGGGACAGCTGCCAAATGAAGTCAAGAATAAAGCTTGGGTAAAGATATGGGTACAAAAATGGGTTGTATTGAATGCAATATATGAATTTTTTTAATTATATTAATTAATATTTTTGTGTCAGCTGTGTTTTAATTTCCCATATTGTGAGGCTGCGCGACCAACACGTCTAAAGGATTTAGTTGAGATTTGGAGAGATTATAAGCATGATTTGTACATTTGATGGCGTGCTAGAGTGGGAATAGAGTTAGAGGTCATCCTTTTCGTGGATGATTTTCCGTTAGAACAGTACCAACAGATGATTACTCATTGGATGACTATCCAATTTACGGTATTAATCAATTTATAGGTATTGAAATGAAAATTTTCATGTTTTTTGTTAATACTAATTATTTAATTTTATTTAGGATGCATATGGAAGAAAGAAAAAAACATTGATGATATGAAATATGTCCACACATTGGGATGTACTACGATGCTAGATCATGAGAGACATTAGGTATAACAATTTATAATCTTTCTTTACGACTTGCACTTTCTACTGCTTCCTCCATAATTTATTCGATTGATAGAGTTGTTATATAATTTCAGTTATGCAATTACTATTTTTTTGGTGTCATATTTTTAGTTGTGGTTTCCTACATTCAATGTCATTTTAGATGCATAAATTTAATATAGAAGGACGTGTGCCTCGAGCAAAACTATTTTGCTCAAGTAGAAAGAAGAAAGATGGAAGTGTGGTTAATGAACCGAATCAGCAGCAGATTGTAAGTTTAACTTTTTAGATTTCAAATTTTAATCTCTGTTTTGTAACTTAATAATCTATTTATATTTGTAACAGGCTACTTTAGATGCCCTTGATGCCCAAGAACCTAACAATTTTGGGCCAAACAATCACTTACATTAGATAATGGGATATGAGCACCCTGGTAGAGTATGCTACCGACCTGGAAAGAGTATAGTTCCGATGAGGTATTGGACCTCCTCAAGTACGAGTTGTGGTGAAACCTAGTTGAGTAGGTTAAGGCATAGGTAGAACAAGTTAATAATAGGGCCATAGAGACGACAAAACAGTCTAGTATGGCAAACACTGCATTTCTTGTGATTAATATATGTCATCGATGCGTTTAATAAATGGTTCACTAGGTGGAAGTTCTAGTGGTGGTCGAGATGATGGTTAGAAGGAGGCTGAGGCTGAGGAAGAGGAGTGCGAGGAGGTGGCCAAGGCGGAGGAGGAGGGTGAGGAGGAGGCCAAGGCGGAGGAGGAGGGCAGTGAGGAGGCCTTGGTTGAGTATGAGGGTGAGGAGGAGGGAAGGGGATGATTATGGGGATGTTGATGAGGACGAGGGTGAGGGTGAAGATGATGGTGATGACAGTGATGGTGATGTGGGACAGATTGATCCGTTAAATTTTTGACTGATATTACTGACCTTTTATGTTTATTGATTTGTTGTGCCTAAATATATGTGTGATTAGGTAGGTCATAATATCTTTATTTTTTTATCTATAAATAATAAAACCTGATTTGATGATTTCCTATGAAATCCCCCTATTTGAATGAAATTTTAAATTTTTAGATGAATTTTTAAAATTGGTGGTCTGATTAGAAGTTGATATAATGAAATTATTTTTTTAACCTTGAAAGAAATTGCTTATAAAATATGTAAATACCATCCCATGAACCTGAGATAGCCCCCCACCGTCCTCCCTATACCCCAGATAGCCCCCCTCCTTCTTGGACCCCGGAGAGCCCCCCCAACCTCCTCCCTGGACCCCGGACAGCCCCCCCGGACAACCCTCAGATAGCCCCCACCCTTCTCCATGGACCCCGGACAACCCCCCCCCCCCGAATATCCCCCCACCCACCATCCTTATTTGACCCCAAACATCCCCCACCCTCCTCCCTAGACCCCAGAAAACTGGCCGGAGAGCCCCCCACCTCCCTGGACACCAGACATCCCCCCAGACAGCCCCCCCCCAGACAGCCCCCCCAAACTGCCCCCGGAAATCCCCCACCCTCATCCCTGGACCCCGTACAGCCCCCCAGATAGCCCCCACCCTCCTCCCTAGACCCCAGACAACCCCCCTCTTTCTTGGATCCTGGACAACCCCCACCCTCCTCCTATCATGCATAACCCCCACCACATATATCCTCATCCTCCACTGGGTACCTCACACAATTGTGTATCACCGACATCATCACACCAATCACTACATTATAAGTTCAATGAGCCCAATCTCAGCTCTCTTGAAGATTCAACCTAAATCCCAATCTAATTAGCATTCTAGTACTATTACTTCAATACCAAGCACTGACCACCTACCTTGATTCTGGAGACAATCACACACTTAATTCAGCGTCTCAGATCCCAATCTAAGATCTCTTCAAGATTCGACCTAAATCCCAATGAAAAAGAGGGTTTTAGAGCTTTAGAAGACGACGAGAGAATATTGAAAACCATAATCGAAAGTAGGAAGCATGGAGAGGATTAGACTCACCCGGATCTTCAATCTGCACTTGACAGCACTCAAAACGCCCAAGGATCAAAAGAGATCCTCCATGAAGAGCTCTTGCGAGCTTTAGATTATGTTGATACTTTAGAAAAAGGATGCATGGGTCATTTTTGACATGTATGAGTCAACCCCGCCTCAATATGAGGCAATGTGTGGCCGGTACCACTCAAAGTGTCTCACCATTATTTAAAATAAACAAAAGTTTAAGTGAAAACAACAACGTGCGTACGAAAAACTAACCAAACATATTCATACTATGTTGATACATTAGAAAAATGATACATGTGTCATTTTGGATGTGTACGAGTCAACCCTACCTCAATCCAAGGCACAGTGTGGAAGGTACCACTCAAAGTGTCTCACCTTTATTTGAAATGGACAACATTTTATGTGAAAACAACAACTGGAATACAGAAAACCCACCAAACTCATTAAGATTTTGTTGATATGTTAGGACAATGATCCATGGGTCATTTTTTATGTTTACCAGTCAACCCTGCCTCAATCCGAGGCACGATGTGGCCGGTATCTGTCAAAGTGTCTTTATTTTATTTAAAATGGACACCCTTTTAATTAAAAACAACTAGCATACATCAAACTGACCAATCGTATTCAGATTATGTTGATACATTAGCACAATGATCCATGGTACATTTTTTTACGTGTATGAGTTAAACCCGGCTCATTCTAATGCACGGTTTGGCCGATACCACTCAAAGTGTCTCACTTTTATTTGAATTGGATGACATTTTAAGTGAAAACATCAACTGGCATATAGAAAAATAACCAAATGCTTTCGGAGTATATTGATACTTTAGTAAAACGATCCCTGGGTCATTTGGGACTTGTACGGGCCAACCATACCTCAATACAAGTCAAAGTGTGGCTGGTACCACTCAAACTGTCTCACTTTTATTTGAAATGGACAAGTTTTTTAGTGAAAACAACAACTTGAATATGGAAAACTAACCAAAGACATTCTTATTCTATTGATACTTTAGGAAAACGATTCTTGGGTCATTTTTTATGTGTATGAGTGAACCCTACCTCAATTAGAGGCATGGTGTGGCCGGTACCACTCAAACTGGCTAACTTATATTTGAAATGGATAGGTTTTTTAGTGAAAACAACAACTTGAATATAGAAAACCAACAAAAAAACATTCTGATTGTATTGATACTTTAGGAAAACAATCCATGGGTCATTTTTGATGTGTATGAGTTAACCCCGCCTCAATACAAGGAACAATGTGGCCGGTACCACTCAAAGTGTCTCTCTTTTGTTTAAAATGGACATTGTTTTATGTAAAAACAACAAACATTCGGAAAACTAACCAAACATATTATAATTGTGTTGATACTTTAGAACAAGGATCCATGGGTCATTTGTGACATGTACGAGTCAAAAACATCTCAATACGAGGCACGGTGTGGCCGGTACCACTCAAAGTGTCTCACTTTTATTTGAAATGGACAATATTTTAAGTGAAACAACAACTGGAATACGGAAAAATGACCAAACACATTTGGATTCTATTGATAATTTATGAAAATGATCCATGGTTCATTTGGGACATGTAAGAGTCAACCCCACTTCAATCTGAGGCACGATGTGGTCAGTACCACTCAAATTTTCTCACTTCTATTTGAAATGGATAGGATTTTAAGTGAAAACAACAACTTTCATACGAAAAACTGACCAAAAATATTCGGATTGTGTTAATACTTTGGCACAAGGATCCATGGTCTAGCCTCACACAATCCACTTCTCATGCGAGGAACACCTACCCCTATTCTAAAATAGATGACATTTAATATGCCAATCCCATCCACAAATAGTGGATTCTAGGACTAAACCAAAGTCCCTTTTGGAACCCAATACCAAAGACATAATAGAATATTCATACCCACTACCCAAATTGAGGATTCATCTCACATCATACCCAGGAGATCAAATTATAATTAGCCACATACCCCCTTATTCCAATTGGAATGTCTATGAAAAACATGTAGGCTATTCTGGTAACCCATCTCATATGTCGAGATTGGCCAAGGTTTTCCACTAACACATTAGGATCCATTTATACATGGATACATAGTCATTAGTGGAATATAAACATTCCATGTGCTTCCTATAACTCATCCCAGGTCCAAGAACATGACCACTACCATTTTCAATCTTAGGGGTATCATGATCCTTGTACACTCTACACAAGTTTTTCTATTGCTTTTAAGATAGTCAACCCAAGACCATGAGTAATCATCCCATGTGCTTCCTATAACATGTAAGACTTTTATCTTGTGTGTATTGGTGTTGTGGTTTAAGTGGGGAGTGAATTATAAATTTTGAATACTATTATGGGTGTTATTTCTTTTCAATTCTAAATTTCTGAATTCTGGATGTATTGAATTATGGCTGTATTGGTAATGAATTCTAAAATTTGAATACTGTTAAGTGTATTGGATTCTGGATGTATTGGATTTTAATTTTTTATTAGTTTTATGGGTGTTATTGCATTTCAATTCTAGATATATTGGATTTTGGATTTTTTCTCTTATGTTGTGGTTTGAGTGTGGAATAAATTATAATTTCTAAATAACTAAATTTTTGAATTCTGAAAGAATTTAAAACATCCCATGTAGGCTTTTGGATTCTGGCTATATGTGTTCTTGCAGGTCATAGAGAGTTAAAAGTTTGAGGTGGCTGCTAGCTGCTGTGGAGCTGCAGCATATGTATACCATGAGTTTTCAAAACCATTGGTATAGCCTTTTGATGTATATTATACAAACAGTTTTTTTATAATCATTGGTATAATCTATACCAAGAGTTTTTAAAACCATTGGTATATCCTTTGTATGTATATTGTACAGTATATACCAACGGTTCTAAACCGTTGGTATAAGGGTAACATGTACCAACAGTTTCAGAAACCGTAGGTATATCTATTACTTTAACACATATACCAAAGGTTTACACAGAACCGTTGGTATAAGCCTATACCAACGACTTACTTGGCCATGTTTTGGGAAACCATTGGTATATAATATACCAATGGTTTTGAACCGTTGTTAAAGTGTAAAATTTCAGTAGTGAGATGTTGGTTGATGGATGGTGTCAATATTGGTATATGGGCATGGGCGATGATGTCAGTGAGACGGAGGCTGTGGACTACAATAGTGAGTGGAAGTGATGAGGATGAGAGGAGATCAACATTGGTAGGATGAAATAGAACTATCGATGAGACCAAAAGGGGATGGAGTGTCGGTAGCAAGAGTGTGTCGATAGAAAATTGGGTCACCAAAATTAGTGTTGAGGCATTAGTGAGTGAGGTGAAACTTCATCAGTGACTCATTGAGTCACCGAAATTGGAAATAAGCAGTATCATTGTTTTATGTTTTTAACTGAAAACATGACACAAAATTAATGAAATTAAACCATTATAGAAATTAAATATTTAAAAATCTAAATTAATTAATTAATTAATTAGATGAAGACTTAAAATGTAAAACAAATTATTTTATCAAATTAAAACATAAATACTTAACTTATACTAAATGGTAACTATGTTATTAAGATTGAAAATTAAATATAAATTTTAAAATGATTTGTTGGATTAAATTTAAAGGATATAAATTAATAAATCAATTCAAATCAATTTCAAATTAATTGATTTGAAGAAATTAATAATGTTGATTTATTTTAATCGATCACAATTGAAGGATAAAAATTTAAATTAAAGACAATTTTAATTAATTGTAAATAGAACTATTAATTGGTTAATTAATTAATAAAACCCAAAAAATACTATTATTTAATGCATAGAAAACATAAGATGATATTATATTATCAATAAAAGTAAAACAAAAATAGTGTTTTATGAAGGCTAAAAACAAAAGATTGGTTATAAAAAGTGTCTAATTAATAAATTAAACTAAATAATTATTCAAGTATAATAGTTTAATAAAAACAAGAAAAATAATTAATTAAATGATTAAAAAACTGATAAATGATGTGTCAAATCATGTGAACTGAAGGCCACATCAAACTACCCCAAAATTAAACATTTGTTTCCTCAAACAATTCCATGTTTTATTAACTTTCAAAAACAAAGGTGTGTGTTATTAATAAACTAAAAAATTTAGTAGGATAAATAGTTCAATAAAAGTGGACAATGAAATTGAGTAATATGCTTTTGATATGAAATTTAAAAAAGATGTATTTCCTAAAAAAACTGTTATTGGTAATCTAGAATGTCGTTAATCATCTACAAATGAGGATGTCAGGCCTCAAATATGAAACTGATTAATGAATTATTACTACTAAAACTTAATATCTTTATTCAAGAGTGATAAGAGGTTTAAATTAAATGGAATTAAAATCATAACAAATAAAACATTATACATTGTCTCACCCCAAGGTTCCAAAAGGGAAAAAACCAAGTTATTATTCTTTTTTTGAACCACCTTATTGATACAACTTAAATGATTCCCTAAAAATATAATTTCCACATATTCATTTGAAATTCATTATTCCCCTCAGCTTAATGAACTCATTTTGAAACTAGGAAAATTATTATTAATTTTACCAGCCATATTCATTGCGCAAATCACTGTGTATTAACACTTATTCAAATTGAACAGAAGGATTTTATGTAATAGAAACACACCCAGTGTCTAGTGTCTTAGAGAATCACTATGAGATCCCAGATTCCCATTTTTATCCATTACCAAAATATTAATATGAGTTCTTATTATGTTAGATCACTCAGGTGATTAATCCTAGTAATTTAATGAATGTGATACCCCTAGAAAAAAGTTCAATTTTCCAGTTCCTGAAGTTATGATCTCAACTACACTAATAGCTACCCTATTTTACCCTAAAATATAGTACTTGAACTGAAAATATATAAAATCAGTCACCAATCATCCATCATAAAAAGTTTCAGATTCATGGCTTGTGTTAACTACAAAAATGGTAACTATAAATTGTATAGACTCATTTGATGTTTAGTGTGAATCTGGGGAAGAAAAAAATTGTGAAATAATTTTGAAAATTTTAACCATTTTTTACCAAAAGAATAAAGACTTGTGGGAATTAATGGGATCTCATTAAGCATAGTTAAGCTCAAGTTATGTTGACACCCTCCCCCACACATAAAACCAATATTTTTCCCCAAAGTTGAATTAAAATGTGGGGAAGAGAACAATTAATCTATTAAATTTCAAATTAGATTTTCAATTAATGAGACTAATGATATGTTTAAAGGGTCTCGTTGATTTCCAAAAGAATATTTTTTTCAACAAAAATATTTAAATACTATAGGTTCATTTTGACTTTCATTTAATTGAGGGAATTTTTTTTCAATTAAATTCAAACCGTAGCTTGTGAAGTAATAAAAGATACTATTAATTGGGTGTAGAGGTTTAAAAATTTAATTCAAAATGATTTACAATAGTTTATTAAAAATGCATGCTATCACCCAAAAAACCAGAAGAAAATATCCAAAATAACATAGATAAAAACACGTTTTTTATCTCCAAACAATTAAGTTAATACTGTGGAGACTTTAAACCTTTGAAAAAATTTAAATAATAAACATATGCATCAATAATTTTAAGCACAACAATCTTGCAGCTGTATTATTCAGCAGAGGCATTGAATCACTGCAATTTTTAAGAATAAAAATTATACATATATATTTTTCAAAAGTAGCAGAAAATAACTGACTTATTAAAACTTCCAGTAGTGAGGCATCATTGAGTGACTTACCGAAAACAGTGTATTGGTGGCTCAAGTGCATCGGTGAGTCATGAAATCTTTGTTAAACTATGACTTAGCAGTGAAATTTTTTTTAAAGTAAATGAGGATTAGAAAATAAATGTTTAATTAAAGAGTTTAGATATTCCCTGATAAAGTTTTATCCATTAATTATCAATCATGAAACTCAATATGAATTGAAAAACATTAGGAATTCTAATTCACATTGATACCAAAAACCTCATAATTATTTTTCTGAAAAGAAGATCTAGGAGCAAAAATCTAGCAGAAACAGAGTAAAAAGAAGCAGTAAATAGAACTTTATTCAAAAAAACATGATAAAAGTAAATAATGAAGACAAATCATGGACCATGGGTTGAATCCCATGAAGTAATGAGTTTAATGTCTTCCATTAGAATTTATTCAAAATCAATTTTCTAGAGTATTAAAGGCATCCAAGCCCTTTAATTATCAATCAAAATAGAGTTTTAATCTATATAAATTAACAAGAATAGGCTTTTTTCCACTCTAATGATCTCAATATCACCATTCTTGATCACTCCATCTACTATAAAAGGACCCAACCATTTGAATTTTAATTTTCCAAGAAAGCTTTTAATTCTTCAATTAAAGATAGGGACTTCTTTTCAAGGATTAAATTATTTGTTATATATGATATAAACATGACATGTTATAGTTAACTCTTTATATATCATATAATTTTCATAAGACTATATCCAAATCTCATCAATTTCACTCAGCTCAAAGAATCTCCTCTCCCCAACACGCTTAAAATCAAAATTTAAGGCTTTACCCAATATGACCTGTGCTGCAACTCCACAGGAAAATGGTATCATTTCCAAAATAAAACCCTATGTAGAGATATATATATTGTTGTCTGAAAAGATGTTCTATATACCCACAATGATTCATCTAACATCAAATAAGAGTCTTTTCTAGTATGAGAGATAGTTTTTTTAAGAACTTTTTTCAGCTTCCAATTTGATATTTTCATCTATCTACTAGATAGTGGATGGTATGAAGTACTAGTTTTATGGGTGAATCCATATTTTAACATTAAATCCATAAACTTATAGTTTTTAAAGTGTGTCCCATTATCAGTGACAAAGTATTTAGGTACTCCAAATATTAAAAAGTTATTCTTTTTAATAAATTTTATAAATTTTTTTGCTAGATTTTTTGGAAGAGATACTACCTATACCCACTTAGAGACATAGTCTACAAAAAAAATAATGTATTCATTCCCATGAGTTGATGAAAATTTACCCCTGAAATCTAAACCCCAGTCATCAAAAATTTGTACTTCCAGAATACCTTTTTGGGGTAACTTCTACTTTCTCCCAACATTTCCTATCCATTGACACATGTCACATCCAACTACAAAACTATTAGCATCCTTAAATAATATGGGCCAATAAAAACCAGATTGGAGGACTTTTTGAGCTTCCCTCTCACCACCATGATGTCCTCCCCAAAGGTGAGGAGTCACAACTTTCCAGAATTAGAAGCATTTCATCCTCTAGAACAAACCTCCTTAGGATACAATTGGCACACCTACAAAAAAGAAAAGGATCATCACATATATATTACTTTAGTTATGAAATGAATTTCTTCCTCTGGTTATTAGATAAATATCTGGGATAGAAACTTTCTATAGGGAAATTAGAATAGTCTTCAAACCATGAAGACTACATAAATGATTCAGTGAGTAACTTATCTTCAGGAATATAATATTTAATCTCCCTTAGATCTTCATATTGTGCATGAGGAAGCCTAGAAAGATGATCTGAAACTATGTTTTTAGCTCCCTACATATCTAAAATTTTTAAATCAAATTCTTACAGCAATAAAATAAATCTAATAAACCTAGATTTAGCGTGTTTCTTAGAGAGTAAATATTTAAAATAATATTGTTTAGTGAAAATGATAACTTTACAACCTTAAATATATTTTCTAAACTTATCAAGAGAAACCATAACAGCTAACAACTCATTTTAAGTGGTGGTATAGTTTCTTTGAGCATCATCTAGAAGCCTTCTAGAATAATATACCCCATGAAACATTTTATCCCTCCTCTTTCCTAAGACAGAAGAAACATCCATATCATTAGCATCACACATTAACTAAAAAGGAATTTTACAATCATGTAGAATGATGATAGATGATGAAGCGAGTTTTTCTTTAAGAAGATTAAATGAATCAAGACTGTTTTGATCAAAGTGGAAAGGGTAATCCTTAATAAGAAGGGAACCTAGGGGATTAGTGATTTTAGAGAAATCATTTATGACCCTATGGTAGAAACTAGCATACCCTAGAAAACTTCTAACACATTTAACATTTTTAGGAGGGTTAGTTTTTGAATAACTTTTATTTTATCAGTATCAACCTCCAAACCACCCTTGGAAACTTTATGCACTAACTCAATCCCCTCAGTTACCATGATATAACACTTTTCACAATTAAGAACAAGGTTGGACTCTATGAATCTCATTAACACAAACTCTTAATTTCATAATAAAGTATCAAATGCGTTTTCCACTATGGAGAATTCATCCAAGGAAAATTATATGATCGTCTCTATCATATCAGAAAAAATAACCATCATAAAACTTTGAAATTTTTAGGGTCTCCACACAACCCAAAGGGTATCCTCTAGTAGGAAAATGTTCCAAAGGGGCATGTAAAGGTAGTTTTCTCTTGATCATCTGGAGAAACATGAATATGGCTGTAACCAGAATACCCATCCAAAAAAAACAGAAATATTCATTCCCCAAAAGCCTCTCTAGAATTTGATAAAGGAAGGGAATTGGAAAATGGTCCTTCCTAGAGTATAAATTAAGCTTTTTATTGTCTATACAGACTCTCTATTTGGATTCTTTCATAACGTGAATTTATTCATTATTTTCATTTTTTATAATATTGAAACCTCCTTTCATAGGGACTACTTAGAACAGGTTTATCCAAGTACTATCAGATACATGATAGATCATTCTAGTGTCCAGTAGCTTAATTAATTTCTCTCTAATAACTTATTTCATTTTAGGATTAATTCTTCTTTGACATTCTACTATAGGCTTATGGTCTGTCTCGATAGGGATTTTATGCATGCATAATAAAAGACTAATTCATTTGATATCAGCTATGGTCTAGCCTATAAATGATTTAAATTTCTATAAAACATTAAAAAATCGGTATTCATGATTAATATTCAGATCAGTGGATATTATAATAGTAAGTATGGAATTACCACCCAAAAATGAATATTTTAGATGTGTAAGATGTGGTTTCTATTTAAGAATGGTTGTTTTTTCTATTGATGGAAGACTTTCGGGCCTAGGAGGTCTAGGGTATTCAACATATTTCTTGTAACATGTTTTTAATGATGAATGAATTTCAATTTCATGACCATTTTCATAATTTCGAGCACTGTTGTCCAAAGTGGAAATCTCACCATACATATTTTCCATATTTGAGTTTAGAATATTTATTAAATAAAAATCATCAAGTTGTCTTATAAAATACCCCTCTAATAAATAAAATTTTTCCAGAAATTTTGGTGATAGCATAATCACCCTCAAGTTCACTAAAGAATTTCCTAAGTTCAAAAACACATGAATCATCTTCAATAATAGTAGAAACAAGACAATTTTTCACTTATGGAGAATTTTTCAGATTCTCTATTTGAGAAGATTAGACACTTTGTGATACTGTAATATCATGTTTTTTAATTTCAAAATTGATTTCTTTAATATATAAATGTTTTTATGATTCTATAAGATTTTCAAATTGAGTATCAGCTTCTAAGGACTCTATCATTGGACAATTTTTAGGGAATATTGGTACTTTGACATTATTAAAGATATTAAATTCATCATTTTGTTCTCCAATTTTAAAATAGGTTGACGCTTATGCACATCAATGATAGATCCACCAATGTCCAAAAAGGGACAACCTATAATTATGGGAACCTCTTAGTCACACTCCATATCAAGGACTGAAAAGTCTACAGATAAAAATAGTTTCCCAATACCTACCAGCAGGGCATCTTCCCTTACCATAAAATGAGTGAGAGAATGATCAAACAAGTGTAGCATGACTATGGTGGGATGAAGATCACCCAATCTCAACTATTGTAATAGTGAGTATGGGAGAAGGTTGATACTATAACTTAAGTCACACAAGCAGTTTTGTTGACTAGAATTTCATAGGGTGAAGGGAATGGAAAAACTACCTGGGTCTTTGAGTTTGGGTGGGATTTCATTTTGAAGAACAACAATACACTCTTTAGTGAGGCTTCAAGTGGAATATTATTTCAGTTTTTTTTATTAGAAATAATATTTTAAAGATATTTAAAATAATATGGGATTAATTAAATCTTGGATGAAAGGAATTTTCACCTGAAGCTTGGTAAGAAGACCAAGGAACTAAATATGTTCATCCTTGGTATAACTTTTGGGTCTGAGTTTTTTTGGGAATGGGATGGGTGGGAAAAAATTTCTCAAAATTGTTGGAATATCCCTCAATTATTCAACACTTTTATCCTTTCCTTTATACCTTTTATTTTCAGAAAAATTCCCAGTTTGTTTTCCAGGTGAAAAAATTATATTTTGTTCATTTTCAACTATTTTCTCTCAAATTTCAGTTCTATATAGAGCAGAATTTGGTTTCCAGATTCACTGAATTTTTCAGTTTGGGCATTTTAAAAGTTTTTCTAGCTATAATTTTACTATTAATCCCACTTAGAGTGACAGAAATCACTGCACTATCCCTTAGATTGATTTCAATTATGCTTGACAATCTACCTTTATCCTTAGAAGTAAAATCTCTATCTATTTGGCCAAATTGAGTTTCAATGTTTTGAATTCTAAAATGATTTTGAATTTTATCAGTTTCATATTGGGATCAATGTATATTAAATTGAGTTTTGAATATTTCCTCTTAATAGTCCATTCTATTTAAAATTTGATCTAATTTTGATGACACATGGATATCATGGTTTCTTTAAGAATTAGATGATTATACCCTTTATCGATTTTGATAATTTTGGTTAATTTGATTTAGATAATTAAGGGAAGTGGATTATTTGATCATTTATTGGTATTTCTAGGACAATTTTAAATGGTTCCTATAGCCTTGGTTATAGTTTTTTAAAAATGGGTCTTCCTTAGAAGGAATCTTGGAACATTAATTGACAATGTATGAGTTCTCTTATTGTCGAGCTGACATGTCAATGTTGGGATAGAAATTATTAGTATGCCGAAACATTCTACATTGGAAACACTATTCTCTTAGATATTATATTGTGTTTTATAGACCATTTGTTTAACCGTTTTTTTACTAATATTTCATTATTGAATGATGTTGGTTGGTTCTTTTAGAAAGTTGTTCTTGAGTATTAATTTCCATTCCAAAATCATGGTTACCATTACTATTCACTATTTTTCTTCTTGAGTATTTATGTTGAGAGTTCAAAGAAAGGTTATGGAAAATTTGTCTTACCTATTCATCAGTTTTATCATTGTAATTACATCGTGTAGCTTGATCAACACGATTTTGACTAGAGGAGGACAACCCTTCATAGGAAGTATCCATGAGATTGTGGGATTGAATTTTACGATGGGGAACTACCTAACAAGGTCCCTAAATCTATCCCAAGACTCCTGAATGGATTCTCTATCCTCTTGGTAAAAACTAGTGATCCTAGTTCAAAGTTATCCTTTACGTATTTGGGGATAAAATTTCATTATGAATGAATTATACAGTTTGTCCCAATTTTCAAATATGTTATCATCTTGACTAAAGAACCAATTCCTAACATTCCCATTATGGAAAAAGGAAAAGACTCACATTTTAAGTTCATTTACTATGATTCATAGAAGTGGAAATTGTTTCAAAATATTGTAGAAGAATCTAATGAAGGATAAAGAGTCCTCATTAGAGTGCCCATTGAAATAATGTTGTAGTGAAATGTGGGACTGTTTCAACTAATAGTTCTTAAATCTAGGTGAAATTATGATCGAAGATGGATTGTTTAAAACTTGAGGGAGTTGGAAATACCTCATCTTAATCCTATCATTCTAATCTAAGAGCTCATGGTTATAGTTTTGATGATTATGAGGTATAGGAACTCTTTTATCTAAATTTTCCATTTCAAATTTGTTTTTCTGCTTTAGAGCAATTAAATGTTTATCTATTTCTAGGTTTAGGGGTTCTAGTCTAACATATTATGTTCTTATGCTCATACAATTGACTATAATAATAGTTTAGACAGTTCAAATACCAAACAAGAGCAGAAAATACTAAAAGGGGGTAATAGTACAAATAGAGGGTAAGAAACAATAAAAAAAATCATATTTTTTACAGAGTTTTTGATTTTTAATTATTTGTTTAAAAAAAATTATGTGATTTTTTTTATTTTTTTTAGAAAGAGTGTTCACATGAATCCCCCTAGAAACGATGAAAAAAACATGACCTATTTATCATTGGTATCGATAAATTTATAATATTTTCATTATATTACTAACTACAGTTCAGTGGAAAGTTGGGTCGAACCCACATGGATGGATGAACAACCAAAATTTATTTTCAAAACAACCCATTGGTGTCAACTATGGGCGAAATTTTTTATTTTTTTATAAAATTTCCTTTTTATATATTAGAAAACAATATGGGAGACAATATATTTTTTAAATAAAGATATATATGTTTGAAACTATGATATGATGAAAAATAGTATAGAAGAGAACTAAGACCCAAAATAAGGATTAAGACTCAAAAAATAAAGAATAAAAATATGGGATTCTAAAATTGCTGGTTTAAAAGGAAAAATTATCCACTTCTCTTAATTGAATCACACTTCAATGGAAATTTTGAATAGTATCCCTCACCATGAGATTCAACACATTAACAATTGAGTCATGGAGTTCTCCACTCCAGAAATCAATTGTACATCTTAAGTATTTTAAAAGAAAACAATTGGAATTGAACTCACTGTAAAAGTACACTGTTAATTTCATTAAAGATCCAAAAAATTTATTTTATATCAATCTCTTCGATTGATCTTGATGTTCTGAATTTGAAAACAGTTTATGTATGAACAATTAAACTAAGAATCATAATTATTCTCGCCGACTGATTCAAATTTTGTAAAAATAAAAGCTTCTGAACGAAATTTAAAAGAAAAACTAGTAAGATAAAAATTACAGAGTTAAGTGTTTTATCCTACAATCATATTTATGAATTGTAAATTAATATCATTTGATTACTGAGTATGAATTTGAAATATAAAGGAAAGTATTTCCCACTTTAATCTTGCGCTGCACTGCTCCTATTGCTCTTCAGGTCTCAAAGAGTTGTTCTCCATGGATCTCTCCATTCTCCTGACATTTTCAAGAAGGTGTTGAATCATGAATGAATTGGGTGATTTATTCCCATTCTCTACTCCTGATCTGAATTTAAATCAACTATCATTCACTACAAGTCACCAGTGGTTTCCATTGACATAGGTATGTTTTTCACACCCGCACTGCACACATGTATTTTTTTCATACAAACCATGTCGTTATAACTTAACCAACGTAACTAACTCTACTCCAAGCGGTTGAAATGAACCTGAATGTTATTTTGTCCTTGCTTGAATCTCTAAAGAAAAATAGAGTATAAGTAAATGAATTAATTAATGTTATTAAAAAGGTTTCATAAATATTACTTTTTTTAACTAAATATAAATAAATGAAAGTGTGAAATAATATTATTTAATTATATTTGTTTATTTATATTGTTTATAATTAAAATATTTTTTTATTAAACATTTAATTATTTTTATTTAATTTTATTTAATTTTTATTATTATTAAATTATTTCATTAACAACATTAAAAATAACATTATTAATTAATTAATATAAGATTAAAATTATTATTATTATTTTAAGTTAATAATTATTATGGTGTTAATTATTTATTTTATAAAATATTATTATTAATATTTATTTTAACTAATAAATTTAATAGGGTTATTATTATTAGAATTATTATAGTATATACAATTATAAATTTATTTAATTTAAGTAGTTAATTTTAATAAAAAAAATTATTTATAAAATAATTTTATTAGTAATTTAGTTTTATATATTATATTTTAATATAAATATTATTGTTTTTATTATTTTTATTTTATCTCTATTTTTTATTTAATTTTTTAATCCCTCCCCTTTTCTCTCCAAAACACACAAGTGGGGGTGGGGGTTCTAGTTTTCTACGTAAACTGCTCCAGTGGTGACTAGAGATCAATCTTTAAGATACTCCTATGGTGAACCACAATGGTGGCAGTGACCTAATGAAGTGGCGGGCAGCTTCAGATCTCCACAATGGCGGGTCTGATTCCTCAGGGGCTTCCAGAAATGATGGCCCTATACCAGTATCTCGTATCTCCTAGGTGAGAATCTCCTCTTCTATGGTGGTTTTTATCCAAATATCAAGAGGCACAACAAACTCCTTCTTGGATGATAGGACTTCGATGACTCTGAATTCTTGCAGTTCTTCAACTGGTGGATGAAAATCAAAATTGGTCTTCGAATCTGGAATAGAGTGCTCATATATGTTGATGAATGATGTTGAATTCCTTGTATTTTGATCATGTGTGTAGATCTAGTTTTCGTTCATTGTTAAATCTCGACTGAAGGATTTGGAGACGTCAATGAGTGGTAAGGGGATGCTGGCGGATGGATGGTGTCAATATTGGTAGATATGCATGGGTGTTGCTATAAGTGAAAAAAAGGATGTGTGGAATGAAATGGCGAGTGGAAGTGATGAGGATGAGATGATAATGATGTTCTTAGGTAGAAATGGAACTGTTGCTGATAGTGATAGGGGGAGGGAGAATCAATAGAAAGAGTGTTTGGGTAGAAACTTGAGTCACCGATAGCAGTGTAAAGGCATCAGTGTGTGAGTTGATACTGTGTTGACAACTCATTGAGTCACCGATAGTGGAAAGAAGCAGTATTGGTGGATTAAGTGTTTAATTGAAAACATGAAACAAAATTAATGAAATTAATAAATTATTGAAATTAATGATTTAAAAATCTAAATTAGTTAACTAATTAACTTGATGAAGGCTTAAAATAAAAAAATCATTATTTTATCAAATTATTACCTAAATACTTAACTTATACTAATGACTAACTAATTTATTAAGAATAATAATTAAATTAATAATTATAAAAATGTTTTTTATATTAAAATTAATGGTTTTAAATTAATAAATCAAATAAAATCAAATAAAAATAAATTTATTAGATGAAATTAATAATGTTGATTTATTTTAATTTATCTATCTTATAAGATAAAAAATAAATTAAAGACTAAGTTAATTAATTGAAAATAAAATGAATAATTGGTTAATTAATGAAAATAAAACACAACAAAATAATATTATTTAATCCCTAAAAAACCCTAAAATGATATGAGATTATTAGGATAGGTAAAACACAAATATTATTTTATAAAGGCTAAATATATAGGATTGGTTATAAAAATTGTCTAACTAATAAATTAAACTGAATAGTTATTTAATTATAATAATTTAATAAGAACAAAAATATTATTTAAATTATTAAAAATATTGTTAAATGATATAGAGAATCATGTGAATTTATGGCCACATCAGTATGCCCCTTCCAACATCATCCTATGCATGATTTATGCACAGTTTTTCAAAATTGTGTGGTCAAATCATGAAAAGGTTAGTTTTATGTGAAATGATGGGTTTCCCATCAAATGAGGTAATTAAATGAACACATACTTACTCCTTTTCTAGTAGACAACCCCTCCCATTTCTCCTCTTTTGATATTTTTAAGAAAAATCTAGCTTTGGAGATCTAGCGCCTGCCTAAAGTCTGAATCGACTGCCATTTATCTTGTTGAATCCACACCTATATATTATTGATTCCTTTGTAATCATTTTCATTATTTTTCCAATCAAGGATACTATTTAGATGAAGGTTCGTATGCCCCAATTTCAGGGTATTGATCCATTATTCATATCTCTACTAATCCATACTAAACAAGAGATTGATACTGGACGAGGAGAGTCAGAAGAGTACAAGGCAGGTGGTCAATAATACAATCCTCAAGATTCATCAATTTTTAAATTTTCATTTCATCAATACATTTTCATAGGGCGTCATCTGTTTGAATTATGTTATTTCTAAAAATCAATTGGATCTTGTTGTATGTGGATTATTGTATATGGTATTCATATTTGGTGGTTATGGCCACAAATTTAACCACCCCATGTATGGTGATTTACTATATTTTTGTTTTTAGTGTTTTGACATGTTGAGCCACTGTTCAGGTGTTCCTTGAGCTTGAACATCCTAATGGTACACCTTCCTTAATTTAATCAATATGGGATTGATGATTTTTTAATTGATCAGGGAATGTACCATGTATGATAATAACTTGACCCACCTAAGGTATGTGCTATAATTTGAACAATCAATCAAAAAAGAAAATGGAATGTATATGGTATATATATGAATTGCATAATTGAATATAATTTAATTTTGGGTTACATGTATGTATAAAATCATGAAACTTAAAATAGATAGTAGTTGAATAAAGCTAATGATCCAAATATGAGTTAAATGAATAGAATGGTTGCATGCTCAATTGGATTTTTCAAACCAATGAAAGGAAATGTCTTGAACCATACAACATGTTAAATTAAATAATTATAATATAGACTAATTGATTTAATTAATTGATTATAAGGTAACTAATTACAGATATGGACCTTGAAATAATTATTATAAAGGTGGTCAAACTTGATTTAGCATTTGGATTCCCGAGGGAATTCCTTGAGCACTCGTGGATGCCATTCCAATTCAAGGATATCGATTTCCTTAGTTGATACAAACATTGTAAAACTATCATCATATATCATTGGATTTATATTATGAAATTGTATGATTCCTTATTTACTATTAAATTATTCCTGAGATACACTCCATGGATCAAGAATAGATTCTATAGACAAGAGGATCCGTGGTTACATCCTTGGACCTGGACATAACTTATCTTGTTTTACCTTGGATTCATTTATTAGAATAGGTTATATATTCACTATTGTGGAATTAATTTGATGATGCTACATGGATTACACACTTACCCAATATCTAAGATTTAGTTACTACTCATTTGGTGACCATTGGGGTCCCATTTTCCTTGGTCATTACCTTAGAAAATTTTCGTTATTATTAATAAATACTTTTCCTTATATCATCTTGGGGAATTTACTATTACTATCATGAGGTGATGTTAGTGATGGAGTGACTCACTTGAATTAAATATAGAAACATGAACTTAATTAATTATTCAACTGGTTACATGTTTAGATACCTGCCAAGGGATGAATTATGTACTTGGGTATTTACATTTCTATAATGATTTACTTTTATGTATACATGCTTGCACATTTTTTCAGTTTATATTACACGAATTGGATGTTATAGACATAATTTGTGGGGGTATATTGAGATTTATCTCGCACCCTATTCAGGGACTATTGGTATCTAGGTAGATTATTTGTATGGATATGTTGGAAAAGGGATGTGTGTCACTTCAGATACTTGATTGCTTGATTTCATAGGATGTATATTGTACCAGATGACCGAGTTTGAGCTCAGGATAATAGGGATTATTTTTGTTTTCTTTTTTCTACTTTTCTACAACATGGAAACCTACTTCTTGTATGAATGTTTCTATATTTATTATGACATGCCATATATAATTATCATCTTCTGTATCTTTTTATTAGTTTGTCAGTATGTTATTACTCATGTATTCATCTTTTGTTCCACCGGTTGTTATTAAATTTATTACATTATTAACCTTCTATTATGATACTACATATCATCTGTGGTACACTCTAGTAAAAATGGAATAGTATCCCTATGAACACACCAGAGGCCATTTCTGCTAGTTGGCAACCCATGGGATGCATGGAGATGTGATTGAGGCCATCTATCTAACCAAGATTGAGGCACCTTCAGTGGAATCCAATTATGGGATGTCACAATGTGGTATTAGAGAGGATGATTTCTAGATTTTATATTTATAGAAAATATATCATAGATTGGGAGTTCTTGGGAACTTGGTTATATTTCATGCTTGGCCATCACGAACCCAGGTTTGGGGAGAAGGCTATGTTTCCGAAATTAAAATTTTTGTTATACTTTTTCCTATTATAATTGATACCATTCTACCAATGGGTTACTCACATGTTTTGCAGTGTTGTTGATTATTATTTTTATTGAAATTCTATTTAATCCTTTTTCTGAAAATATTATGGAAAGGATCATTGTTACATGAATCATTATGGACCCCTAAAATCCACATGTCATGCCTATTTCTATGCCATATAAATGAATTTCACTTATTACATTGCTTGATAAGCCAATTATTGATGAGTGATGTTGTGGTAACTATAGTATGCCTGTGATTTTACTCATCTACAATTTATTGATTGTTGGTTTCAATTCATGAGGTGTTATGGGTCCTTGTGGGATGGGATTGTCACTTTACTGAGTTGAGCCATTCAATTAAAATCAAATGGGAGTTAATTTCAATGATAATGTGTATAGGCCAAAAATCACTTGGAATATCTATCCATTCAGTATGAACCTTAGTATGTTGATGTAAGAAAATGAAACATGATAGTGAAACATGGATTTTAAAATGTAAAGTCCGCACATCCTTATCCCAAATTTTCATGTTTATGAAAGGTAATAGAGTGAACCTAGAAACTAAATATAAAATTAATGAAAGGGTTTCTAGTAAATGAAGAGGAAAGGTACTATTGAACCTTCATCTATTAGAACCCCTTTAGTGTATACTTGAGCACTTACCAATACTTGGCCTTCTAAGCGGGTTGTTGGGATATAATTCCTTGGGTAGTGATCCATTTCATACATTCAGATTATGCTAGTGTTAATATATATATTCTGAAATATTTTTTGGAGTCATGTTCATGGAATATTTCAGCCAATTTATCCAAAAAATATTCGATTTATGTACTAGGATGGCAGTGAAGACCATGCTATAGACATAGTAGGCCCTGGGCAGCCAATACTACCTCCATAATTTCCACTTGAGGTACGACCTATTGTACCTCATTTGGCCACTAATGATCAAGTTTGAGATAGTTTCAGAAGTTTGATGCAATCCATGCATGATTCTCCATGACCTACACCTACGATAGCTGATCGGACTTGTGAGTTACAATATCAGCATCCTACTACCTTCTCAGGGGATGGTAGTACACATGCTATTGAGTATTGGATGGAATCCACACTTTACATCTTTGAACATCTGGAGACGCATCCAGAGTGTAGGGTAAACCATTCTATATACACGTTGTGTGATTTTTCCAATATTTGGAAGGATGTATTTACCCAGGCAGGTCACCATCAGGGAATGGTATGGGAGGATTCCCAGAATGCATTCTCTAGTGAGTTATTTCCTCATATTCTAAGAGCTAATAGAGCCAGAGTATTCATGTATATCGAGAATGATTCTATGTCAGTTATGGATTACTCAACATGATTCAATGAGTTAAAATTATTTTCCCTACTTTTAGATAGTGATGAGCTTTCATGTTCTAGATTTTTTGAGGATGTGATTCTGTATTGCATCTGTACTCAGCTGAATGTATTTCAGCTACCTAATTTATCTATAATGGTTATTCATGCTCTTTTCACTATGAAAACACCGAGGGAATATGAGAGTATCAGTCATAGAGTATTAGTGTTGTGGCAGGACAATAAATATTTCTATATAAAAAGCGATCTCTCAATGTTTCCCTTTAGGGAAGTGGAAACCAGAGCACATGTGATGTTATTTATATGGGTTTTCACTAGTGTGGATGATAGGGGGACCTAAAGACTTTGGGTAATAGAGGCCCTATGGAGTGTCAATATTGAAGCTGTATGTGGAATATTCATAGACACTTTTATACATTTCCATTAGCTTCTAGAGTAACAGGTTCTTTACCATCTCAACCATCAGGGGTAGGTTCTTTTATTATGTGTTAGGCATGGAATTGAAGCAACACCATATGGACCAGCCAAGGTGGAGGTTGTGGCTATGATAGCCAGAATCAAGATCACTAGTAGTTCCATCAAAGCAGATTTTATCATGGAATTCCAGTATTCACACATGGTCGTGGGTTATGTCAGTTTCATGTTTTACAACCGATACTTAAGGATCAGGCTGTAGGACCATCTATAGTACGAAGTACTATTCTAGTAGACTCTACTATAGTATCTTATTTATTTGATCTAGTTTATTCACACTCTTTCATCTCATAATATATTATGAAGATAATCGGGCTAGAAATAATCTATTTTTGTGGTGTAATGACCCTAGATACACCATTGTGAGTACGATCAGAAGGCATACACCAGTGTAGTGACTGCCCCTTGAGGTAAACAGTTTCCCTATTTTGTGGAACCTCTTTTTTCTCGAGATTACATAATATTATATCATTCTATATATGGATTGGATAGTTTCATATCATACCTTTTTATACTGCTATCACCACAGGGTATTGTCTACATCACTATAGGTAATAGTTATGTACACAAGGGTGAGTGGGATGTCTAGGATAGTAGAGATGGACTAGTGCATCATGGGCTAGGTGGAGTGACTGCCTAGATTTATAATCACTTCATGGAGGATCAAGGATCAAATCATCCTAAATTCACCATGGTAGTACATCATTTTTTGGAAGTCTATCCAAACGAAATTTATGGATTACCTTTTGAGAGTTAGGGAGAGTTTATGATCGTTCTTGTTCTAGGACCAGCTCCAGAATCCATTCCTCCATATAGCATGGCACCTACTGAGCTCTAGGATCTTAAGTGATAGTTAGAATAATTGGAAGAAAAAATTTTTATATGGATCAATACATTCTATTGGGGTTCTCCCTTGTTTCTCACTATGAAGGTGGATGAGATCATTTGTCTGTGATAGGATTAAAGTTAGTTGAACCAACTTACAGTCAAGAATTATTATCCACTATCTTGAATAGATAATCTCTTTGAATAACTTTGAAGAGCTAAATTATTATCTAATATCGACCTAAGATCATGTTATCATTAGTTATGAGTTAGTTCATTAGTCATACCTCAAAAAAATTTCTATAGCAGGTATATTCTGTATGAGTAACCCATTTTGTCATTCGATCTCACAAACACTCTGACCATTTTCATAGCTCTAATAAATAGGAGTTTAAACCACTATTTGGATTCTTTTTTTTATGTTCTTTGTGGATGAAATCTTAGTGTATTCTAAAACTCCTAGAAATCATGCTAAGAACCTTAAGATTATTTTTATTACACAGAGAGTGTATTAGATTCATACCATCCATGATAAGTTCCACTTTTGGATCAAGATGGTTCCCTTAATGGGTCATATTATCTCAGATCCAAGAGTCTCCATTAACCCAAATAACATGATTGTTGTACATTCCTAAGAGAATACCAAGAATGTGTTTGATATATGGGGGTTTTTCGGGTTGGATGGATATTAGAGGAGTTTTATATAGGAATTATCATGCCTTTATTCACCTATTACTGGTCTTAGAAATAAGTGTGAAAAGTTATTGTGGTTATAAGAGTGCGATAAACCCTTTTAAGAGATGAATGTAAGGCTTTTAACGACACCTATTATGATCATACTAGAGTCTAGTAGTGGTTATATAGTGTTTTGTGATGTGTCAGGAATTTTACTAGGAGCAATGATGATGCAAGAGAAAAAATTCACTATGTATGAATCTCTACAGTTGAGGACTTATGAGAGATATTACTAAACACATGACCTTGAACTAGAAGTAGTTGTCCATGCCTTATGTTACTAGAGACACAATCTATTGGGTGAGCAGTTTGTGGTGTATAAGGAACACACAAGCCTCACGTATATATTTACACTGTGAGAGTTGAATCTCAGATAGTGATGATGGGTTGAATATCATCACTACTTTGATTTTGAGCGTGCCTATATTTCTAGAAATGGAAATTTAGTTTATGATTCATTGAGTCAAAAAACACAGGAACATTCCATATAAGAATCCAATGAGGAAAGGAAATTGATGCCCCTCTTTTTTGAGCTAAATCTATATTTTCATGATAGTCACATGAATTCATATCTCTTAGAATTTATAGTTACCTATTATCTCCTTGAGAAGGTGAAGAGAAGAAAATTTTCAGATCCTGAGGGATTGGTTTTCTATGGTAGTATTTTTGGCGCTAACCTGCATTCAAATTGGTCTATGGATAGAGACATAATCCTATGTATACATGAACATTTCTGGGTTCTAACATATATGATATATGAGTTTATGTGTGAGTCTATTGCTTCTTAGTGGTCAGTTCATCCTGGAATGTCCAAAATGTTTCAAGGCAAGCGACACTAGTCTTTTTGGCCTGTGATAAAACATCACATAATAAGATTTGTCACTAGTTCTTCCATAATTACGTAGGTGAAGGTGGAGCAGTAGATATATGCAGCCTTTTAAAGCTTCTCCTAGTCCCAGAATGGAAATGGGAGGAAGATACCTTTCAAATTTTAGTTGGTTTTTTGAGGTCTCTTATTTGTAGATATGTTGTTTTGGTAGTCATTGAATGACTGGTGAAAGTATCCCACTTCATACATATCTAAGAGAATTTCTCAGTTGATGAATTGGGAAGATTATATGTGTGTGAGATCATATGAATTCATGAGGTCCCTAGTACTATCATTTCAGATTGTGACGATCATTTCACATCATTGTTCTGGAAGGGGTTGCATAAAGATATGGGTATATAGGTGACTCTAAGAAAAAACATACACCCTCCGGATGATGGAAAATCATAACAGACAATATATGTTTTAGAGGACATGAACCAAGCATGAATCCTTGATTTTGGTAGTTCTTGGGTGAATCATATTCCCCTCAACAAGTTTTCCTATAATAATATATTTCATGAGACAATTCAGATGGCTCCTTTTGAAGCCTTATAAGATAGGTCGTGCAGTGCACCCATGTGGTAGCTAGAGGTAGGTGACGATGTCCACATAGCCCCTCATCTCATCAAAGATACATCGGAATAGTTTCAATGGATAATATATCATATGTCTAAACTCTATCTAGAAAAAAATCTTATTTTGATCACCACTAATGACCTCTAGAGTTCACATTTAGGGATTGTGTTATCCTACAAGTTTCACCCAGACTATGTAATTATGGATACATAGTCAAGTGAAGGTGTCATATCATTTTGTAGGGTTGTTTGAGATAATGGAGAGATTCAAGCCACTAGTCTGTCTGTTTTTATTACCTCAATGGTATTTTGCCATGAACAACACATTCCACATTTCATAAATTTTCTAGTATAATGAAAAATTGTCTTACACTTTTCATTTTGAGGAAATTGATATCGATGCCAATTATTTGTTTTAGGATTATCCTATATGCATCATCAAACAGAGCACGAAGGCTCTTGGGGCCACTTTGTCCCTCTAGTA
The DNA here is from genome assembly GCA_963277665.1 of Viscum album. Lineage (NCBI taxonomy): Eukaryota > Viridiplantae > Streptophyta > Magnoliopsida > Santalales > Viscaceae > Viscum > Viscum album. The sequence continues at coordinate 504,546,736 of OY728131.1, read as the reverse complement.
TGGGTGGTATGATAGCACGTCAATGTGAATAAAGAGATTTGGGAGTGATAGGATGATGTATGTGTCTAGTGGCTAGAGTATTTCTTAGACAGTGTTTCACTACCCTTGGAAGGTGAACTCGGGGATGAGTTCCTTTAAGGGGGAAAGACTATAAAAACCGGTTTTGACTCAGGTATGAGACGTTTAAATTTTCTTCTAATTATTTATTTTTTGACTTAATATAGATGCCTAATCAGTTAGTGAATGTCACAAGGGTGTTTGTGGGTTTCATGAATCCCATAACACATCTTTTGGGTAGAAAATGTTTTTTTCTCATGGTTAGAATAAACCATGTGGAGGAAGCCACATAGTAAGATTTAACCATGTGAGGATGGACAATGAACAGTAAGAGGGGACAAAGTTTGGATTAACCATGTGATTTGGGATGCATGGCCATGTAGAATTTTACCCATAAAGTGAAGTGTAATATAGAATAGTTTGCACATGGTTTCCCTAATCATGTGGTGTTCCCCTCCCCACTGCTTCCCATTCATGAATTGTGCATGGATTGGCCAAATTTTGCAGCCAAACCGTTCAAAGGATAATTTTTGGAGAAATAATAGTTTTTACTAAATTGTAAAATTAAATTAACCCCTCCTTCCTCCTTTTATAGTTGGAATACCCTCCCTTTTCTCATATCTTGAGATTTTTGAAGACTAATTTAGCTTTAGAGATCAAGTTCCCATCCAGAATTCGAATCGACCATCATTCCTCTTGTTGGATGTAAACTGATTAATTTTAAACTCGTTTTTAATCATTCATCATTATTAATCGTATTAATGAAGCTATATAGATACAAGCCCATATTGCCCAATTTTAGGGTATTGATCTATTCTTCAATTCTATTCCAATCTGGATCAAACTTGAAGCTAGCACTGGATGATGAGACTCATACGAGTATGAGTTATGTGGTATATAACACACTCATCATGAATTTTTTCCTTTTATAAATTATCGTGTCGTCACACTGATTTCATTAGGTGTCATTTGCTGAAATTATGTGCCTTGATTAAATTTTTTATGACTGTGCTCTATGAACCTTTCTATTAATGTTATTCATAGTTGGTGGTTATGTCCACAACGTCAACCACCCCATCAAGAGTGATTTACCACATTATGGGGTTTTAATGTTTACACATGTTGAGCCACTATCACGATGTGCCTTGTGTGTGGCCATACTATTAGCAATCATCACTTCATTTAGTCACTGTTGGATTTATAAGTTATAAATACATCATGGAATGTTCCATATATGATAATCACATGACCCCCTAAGTTAATTACTATAATTTTCAAAGTCAAACTAAAATGAAAATGGAAAGTATATGTTATATATATGACTTGGACTAATTGAATATACTTGAATGTTTGGTTTCATGTCCATAGAACCCCTTTCCACTTTTGATGGAAGGTAGTGAAATAAACATAGTGATATAAAAATTAATTAAATGAATGTAATGGTTGCATGATCCATTGTCTTTGTCAAAATAATAAAAGGAAATGGCTTGAAACTTACAACATATTAAACAATAGAATTATAATATGGCCTATACAATTTAATTAATTTAATATAAGGTACCTAATTACATATATAGACCTTGGAATAATTACTAAATGGGTTTTCAAACCCGAGTTGGATTTTGGATTCCCTAGGGAATGACTTGAGCACTTGTGGGTGCTATTCTGATTCATGGATGGCGATTTCCTTGGTTGAGTCCCACCTTGGAACCCGATCCTCGTCTATCAGTGGATTACTGGTATGAAACCATAGGATCCCTTATTTAATATTAAAGATTCCTCATATACACTCCTTGGATCCAAAATGTATTCTATAGACAGGAGGTCCCTTTCTTACATCCTTGGGCCTAGCCATAGCATATCCCATTTTAGCTAGGATGCATTCCATAGAATTAGTTAGATATTAACTATTATGGAATGACATGGATGATGCTCCTTGGATTACACTCTTACCCCTTAGTTGGGATGCATTTACAACTTAGTTGGTGACTCTTGAGATCTCGGTTTCTATGGTCATTAACTTTTTACCCTTTCATTATTATTAATAAATAGGTTTCTTTGTTACATCTTGGATCCTTTAATATTAATGTCACGAGGTCTTCTAAGTGCTAGATATGCCTCATGTAAATTAAATATATAAACTAGAACTTAATTAATTAATGAACTGGTTACATGTTCAGACACTAGCCAAGGGATGAAGTTGGTACTTGGGTATTTAAATTATTGTATTAATTTACTTTTATATATGCATGATTTCACACTGGTTCAGTTTATATTACATGGATATGATTTTATTGACTCTATTAGTGGTGGCATACTGAGATTTATCTCACACCCTACCTGGGATCCATTGGTACCTGGGCAGATGATATCTATGAAGGTGTTGGAAAAAAGAAGAATGTAGCTTCAGATAGTTGATTTCTTGACTGATTTGGATGGATCTAGTAGAAGATGAATGAGATGAAGCTCGGGATATTGGGGGTAGTTTTTTTTCTTCTTTTTTATACTTTTTTATATCATGCTTGTCTCCTACTTGTATCCATGCTTCCATATTTCTAGTGACATGACATATATCATCACCATCTTTTGTATCTTTGGATCAATTGTTTATTTTTTATTACTCCTATCCAATTATTATGTACCATATATTATTATTACATTGATTCTACTATTTAACTTTTATTATGAGATTACTTATCCAATGTGATACACTCTGGAAATGATGGAATAGTCTCCCACAGACACACCCTAGGCCCTTGCTACTAGTCGGTAACCTCTGGATTTGGGGAGATGTACTTAAGTCCATGTGGCCAACTGGCCTCAGGGAACCTCTAGTGACATCCAGGTATGGGACATAAAATAAGGTAAAACCTATTTTTTTGTATATTTGTTTTCTTCAGAAAATGATTTCATTCATTTTTAAATAGTTTTTAATTTCAATTTTAATTACTTAGTCACCAAATAATTTATTTTAGATAATTTTTTAAAACATATATTTTGTAATTTTTTTAATACTATAAAAAAATGATTTATAATGCCTATGAGATAAATATCATTTTAAATTATAATATTTCAATTGAATGTAATGATTCGTTTAAACCCAGTATTTTGTGTAATGAAAAATATCAAAAAGATTAAATTTATTTTGGAAAAAAATATTTCTCAAAATCATAGGTTGATACATTATAACCCCTTAAAATGATATATTCCCAATAAATTTATCACTTTTATAATAACCAATGAGTATACTTATTCCTCATTACATCCTTAGGTTCCTAGGTAACTTCTAAAAGTTAGTGGTTTCATGATAAAACATTGACCAGGTAAGTGGTATTTGTTTCATAGAAACATTTCTATTTGATCCATAATCTATTTTGGTTATTCCTCATTTGGAATATCAGGTTCTAGTAGTATTAAATCTAATTTAATTATATGTGATTGATAAAGAATGTAATTCCTTGGGAGTGATCGATGGAATACATTGTGAACTTCAAATGGTTTCGGTGGTAGATCCTAGAGATAAGTAATGGTCCCAATATAATAAATAATTTAAAAGTTCCCAATATACCTATGGATTTTTTTCCCTTATTTCTTAGATTAGGAATTTCATAGAGAGGCCTTCCCACTAACTTTAGAATATAAGTCTCTTCAATGATTATATTCATAATATTTTTTTCAACATTTCCCAGATGTATGGTTGAATTTCTCTAACCTTATTTTCAATTTTAATTAGCTAGATCATGTCTCATTTTCTTTAATTCTGAAAAATGATTGTATTATGTTGGATTTATAAACTTTTTCTCATAATGGGCTTCATAAGGAGACATCTGAATGATCGAGTAAAATATATTATTGAAAGAACACTCAACATGAGGAATGTGCTGATCCTAATCACAATTAAGATACATTTATCAAGATATTAGTATATCCTATAGAGTGTGAATTATTCTTATATAAAGTTCATCTATCTAAGGATGATACACAGTGATGAAACACAACTCTATATTAAGAGAATAATGAAGAGTTCACCAAAACATTGAGGTAAGCATCATGTATCAATCAGATACAATTAAATATGGTATCCCATTAATCCTTACCACTTCCTTAATTTATATTGAAGAAAGAGGACCCGAAGAGAAATCTTCTCTGTTAGCAACGATGTGTACTGAATTTATAAGGTGATCAACTAAAACCCATATTTACCGTAACATCAAGTTTAACACAAAACCTAAAGGTTACCAATAAATTTAATCATATGTCTATAAAAAGTAATTCCTCCTCAAGACCAAAGTGTTGTATTTACATTAATTTCTCTAAAAATATCCCTAATTTTTATAAACTCTAAAAACATAAAACATAAAATTATTTATTAAAACATTTTAAACTATAATCAATCTTGAACTCATAAAATCGTGATGGAATCTATAACTCCTCATTTAATATTACATGGAGATAGATATGCTTCCGAAAATAAATAAATCCTTAGACGTTTCATGATTATTATAACCAAAATATCATTGGTAACATACTTCCACAATATATTTCTAGAATCCAAATGCATAAATACTTTAATACTTACACATCAATGATTATTATATAATAATTAGTTACTTTTCATAGAAGTTAATAATTGGGTCATGGAACTATTTTTTATAATTCCCATCATCCCCACACATTAGAAACTAAACTCCTTACAAATATTTCAATCCATAAACCTATTTTACACACTGATAACATCTTCCCCTCCATTTGATATATTCCTATAGGTTATTCGTTCTACCTTCCTAACGTGTAGGATACCAAATATTCTTTACCAATGTTTATTACCACATGAAATTTCATAAAATTCCATATTCCTCTTATTATATGTATTAGGAATCTCATAAAATTCTATGTTGTTAATCATATATCATGATAGTTGATTAGTAATAATCCCAATATCTTTTCTTCTAGTAATCATCCGATTTGTTTTTCTCAAAGTCACCTAATTATATATCAGATTCACTATTAACATGATTTCTTCTAGTTTGAGGCATTAAGTGAAATAAAAAATAATTGTGTGAGAAAAAATATTCATACTGGAAAACTACATAATCATGAAAAATACTTATAGGATGTCTAAATCATGACACATTCTTCTTAATATATGACTTATTAGCTTTATCACCGGTAATTAATAGTCATCATCTATTTGAATCCTTAAAAATAGTTCTTAAATAGTTTTTTTAATTTCCAAATCATATCCCTGAGGACTGTCAAACTAGGTGGGAAGAAAGGCCCATTATCATGCATTGAGTGATGATCAAGTCTGGATCAATGTTCACTTTTTAGAGTTATTTTCACTTGGAACCTCTATTCCAAAGGCACATCCAATTATAGTATCTAGACATGGAATTAATTTCCGAGAAATGTCCTACTATATACTTTACCAAAATTAATGGACATTTTCCAATACATTGAATCATCCTTAGACTTATCCTTAGAGACAACCCTATATATATCCTTATAAGTATCCATAGGAATCTTACTAAAGTTTTTTCATCCATGCTTCTAAAGGATAACTAAAAATTTTCTTGGATACCAAATATTAGAACCTAATATTTCAATACATATATATTACATCTTTTTAGATGAATAATCAATACAGTACAGAAACATGCACCTAATGATCATAATAGATTATAAAATTTTAAAAATAAGTACACAATATTATAATTGTAGTGAAAGATATTCAAAATATCCCATAATGATCTTCCCCTTTAGTACACTTCATAGATATACCCTACGTAAAACCTGTATTTATAACTTATGGAATGGAAACATAAAATGGGTTAGCTTAGATGCTCATTAATAGTAAGAGAGTGAGATATCAATGATCACATAAGCATGAAATGAGAATAAGGGTATGAGTACATGATCTTAACACTTGAAAATCATACCCGATATATCAAATATCATAATCATGAGACATGAAATAAAGTTTATAAGATCATAATACATGAATCATAAAGTAATTGAAGAACATGATTCATGATCTCATAACATTGGAATAATACATGGAATTGTGGCATAAAAATCGGTTTAGAACATTGTGAACATGTATAAATATAGACATATTTACTTATTAGGTTAATGAAATTAAATAAGGCCCTCTTATAAAATTATGGACATGCAACTAGGTCCAAGCATAACATTATGGACATGAAATAGAGGTCCACACATAACATTGTGAACATGTAATTTGGTTCACACATAAAATTATGAACATGTAATTATATTCACACATAACATTGTGAACATATAATCAGGTTCATTCATGACATTTAGAAGATGTAATTAGGTTCATGTAAAACATATTTACTCATGATTTATCCATATTTAAAAATTTAAATGGAGTGAGATATTTGATCCACCCTTCACATAATAAAAATATTACATATGTGTGCCATAAGGTCATAAAACATTCATCATATCATTAACCATTAAAGGAAATAGGTTTTGTAAACATTTTATCATATAATAACCTATGAAAAAGAAACATACTTCATAATCATTTAATCATTTTGATGGAAAAAATAATTAACATCAAATCATATCACCATAGATGGAAAATGAGTTTGAAAGATAAATCACATGGAATATTTCTTGAGGAAAATAAATTTTCTTTCGAAATATGTTTCTAAAACTAAAAATTCAGAACATATTTTTCAAATTTTTTACTGTGAAAATAAATTAAAAAATTATAATGTAATCTATTAAAAATCATTTAAAAAAATTCTTGAGGAAATTAACCTGTTTTATTTGGGAAAATCTTTTTTAATAAATAAAACATTTTGTAAATATTTTTGAAAACTTATAAATTAATCTTCAAAGAAAATAATTTACATGATGGTGTGAAATTCTATTCCAACTATATATGTTAAAAAATATATTACTTTTATGTTTTCAATAAAAGAATACATGTGTTGTTTGGAGAAGAAAATGATGATTACCTTAGTATTTTTGTGTAAAAATAAAATATGTATAAAAATACCTATTATAAATAATTTTAATAAATTTAAAAATATTTTTGAAAACATTTTTTTGAAAACATTGTTTTGGAATAAAATGGGTTTTGACCAAATTGATAAATTGAGATGTTTTTTATTAAAAATGTTCTTTTGAACTATTGACTATGTAGAGAGGGAGAAAATTATATGAAATAATTTAATTTAATTATATTACCACTGGAGAAGAAAATAAATAACTTTATTGATAGTTATATCATAATAGTTCATCATTGGAAGCATTATCATGAACAATCCCGATAAATGATGAGATTGTAACATAAAACCATTACCACTTTGGTTACTTTTAAAACATAATACCCACTAAAGAGTGATAATAAAATATTTATTTAATTACAATTATGTTTAGGTAAAACAACATAAAATATTTTCACTGGAACTATACACACCATATAAGAGAAATTGGTGGTGAATATAGCCTGTGTCTTACAGAAGTAAAAAGTGAGACAAAAACCCCTTACCACTTCCGTAATATTTTGAATCTTAATCCCAAATAAATAATATAATAAAATTTAAATTTAAATATAATTAAAATTAGGATATTTATGATATAAAATGTTAATGTGGTAGAATATACACCACATAGAAAAATTAATAGTGAATTTTCATATGTCTCCATGAAATAAAAGATAGAATAGAAATATCTTACCTTATGTCTCAACTTCCTTAATACACATTAAAACATATTTTATAATAAATATAAGTTTATTATACATATATTAAAGAATATAACCTCATATATACTAAATATATTCATTATTATCATCCTTATTAAATTCCATGTAATGCGTAAGTGAAATGAAATAACATCAGTTCCCGAGGAGGTATTCCGACGTACACACATATGATGCTATCATATTTGAAATGGAATGAAACATAAAAGGTATATGCAATATTAAAATTCATGAAGTATAATAATATATGATATATTATAAAAATTTGGTAAATCCATCATTATATCCTTCCTTTTATAATAGAGAAGGAAGATGAACTACATTGGGTTCGTGAGGTGGTAGTCTTCCATACACATGAGCAAGAATTTCATTTACCATTTGATGGAAGTGGAGTGGACAAATGTTTAGAAATAAGCATAATTAAATATCAAAATATAAAATATAGAGTTTTTATTATATTTTACATGTTAATACACAATTTACGGTGGAAATAGAATAAATAAAAAGAAGTAGCTTAGTTAGGACAATTCCCATTGTTTAAAAGAACCTCCTTTGGATGTCTTATTAAGGTCCCACGGGTTGGTCTTTTAGGAGTACCGAATGCTCTATAAAATTGATAAGGATTTTGGGGAGTGATTTTGGAATAGTTTTGATTAACTATATGGATTTATAGGTGTCAATTAGTGAAGGGTTGTTGTTGAATATTATAAGTGGGGGAAAGGAACCCACTTTGAAACTACTTACAAATTTCCCAAAAGAATCCAAAATGGGAAAGTCATTCACATTAAAAGACATTCAACATGACACTATATTATTAATTGGTAAGTATAAGATGTAAATATTTCTATAAAATAGTATTTATACATGTTTTGGGTAATTTGTAACACTTATTTTTTAGTTTAACCCTTCTCAGTAAACCCATTTTTACCCTAACCACAATAATCAATTTTTTTTAATGTTTTGACTATTCATTTTACTAAAAATTAATATGAGAAAATTATATATTATAAATTATACTAACTAAAAATATGGAATAAATTTTTAAAAATTCAATTCTTATTATTTAAAATTTTTAATATAAAATAATCCCACAGACACAATGAGAAAGAGAGTTTTTAAAGAGAATATGTTCAAAAGTTTACAAGTTTTTTAAATCAGAATTAAATATAGAATTGATGAAAATGACCTAACTTTGAATAAAACATATATAATTTAAATATTTTTTATTTAAAAAAAATTTAAATTTTTTTTCTCCCTCCAAATGAGCATCGGAAATTCTCGAGTTGATGAAATGCCTAAATCATGAGAATTATTCTCTCTTCAAAACAAAGGAAGGAGTAGCATTAACACATTAAATCTATGTGGCTTAATAATAAGGATTTTATATATATCCCTGAAGAAATTAAATTGAATGACCATGGGAAGGTCATTTTAATGGGTCATCCACTACACATGGTCGATTAATGATCATGTAAATCCCCTTTGACAAACCCTCCTATTGTGTTGGCATCAAGATAAGCACTAATGATCACACAAAGGAAACTAGATGAGTTACATTGATCATGAAACTCATAAATAAATAAAATAATAATAATAACTTAAATCACCTTATTAAATAAAGGGATGAAATGTGGAAACCTCATATGATGGAGGGTTACATTGATTTTCATGAAACATGCTTAAGCGATTCAACATACCATGTAGAGCCCGTGGTCAAAAAGTCAACCTTGTCACGTGAGATCATGTCAGAAAGCCACATTAATCCTGAAAAGGACCCAAGAAATATCCATTTGATTATATTATTCCCCTTTGGATTTACGTAAAATCATATGGATTGTAAGTGACAATACTCACACACCATTGAGGGATCTGACATTGATCATGTGACACATCACAGACAAGTAGAGAAATTGTCTTTAACAATGCCCAGACACCACTTTGAGACCCTATCAGGATCATTAAATTCCCTGATGTAAAACTAATGAGAAAATTATATAGGAATTATAAAATAATGGATAATATATTGAATAAGGAAGAAACCTCTTACAAGGGGAAGATACATTGATTTTGAAGTGAAGGGGTTAGAAGCTTCTAGTGGTCACCAATGATCATGTGGAGAACCATAAATTTGATAGACCGAACTCAAGAGAGGCCCATGAAATGACATCTTAATCACATAAAATGATTCTGAAAAGCAATATTAATCTCATAAAGGACCCCAGACAAGTATTCTTTGATCACACAAAAGAATTTCTACAAGCATATTGATCCTATTAAGAATATCAGACATGACAGATCAATCTTGAAAAGGTGATTTGACATATCAATATTATGATGAGAAATCCCTCTGATAATCCATGGTCTAATTAATATATTAATGATGGTGTTTTATCATTATCAATGATTCTCATGTGATTCCATTAATGACCTGTGACAAGATAATGAGAAGAACATAATGCAAAATTACCACCACTGACTCCATCACATATCTATAATTTATGAGCTAGGTAGGGAGGACTATAAAAAGGGTGGTCATGCATATAATTTCAGCCCCCATAGCTAAAAAATACTTGTAATATAACAAAAAAATATGATAGCATAGAATTGAAAACTTATCAAAGTGGAAAGCCTTTCCACTACAATGGTCCTCCACTAGGTAAAACCTTGAGGAACCATCTAATAGATCCCCCAAAAAGAAAATACACTTAATATGATCACACTAAAAATCAAGAAAATTAATTTTTGAAGAACATCCAGATTATGAAAAGAAGTTTCCATTTGTAGACTTGGTCATGTTATATCTAAAAAAGATAATGATTTATGAACCTTGATTCACAAATTTAATAAGGAATGAAAAATGTGAAAGAGTAATTCAAATATTGATATGATAACTTACATTTGAGACATAATGGGATTCACATGACAAATATAGATAATGAATAAGTTATATATAATGTCACCAATGTGTTTCAAAGTCCTACAGACAGTCTCCCAAGTCATTTGATAACACACGGACATATCAACCATTTCATGAGAAGTCATCCAGACATATTTCCCAAGCCATGAAAAGTCCTATTTACATGTATACAATGTATTATAAAGTCCTATAGATATGTATCCCGATCCATGAAAATTCATCCATACATGTCATCGAATTCATATGAAAACCTTCCAACCTATCATCTTATATCACGTGACACCCTTGGACATGTATGCATTGATCAAACAAAGACCCTCATAAATGTCAACCAAGTCATGTGATAGTTATCTAGACATGATTGATGGATCATGTGACATACCTCCAATATGTTTGATTTAATCATGAGAAGAAACCAAAGACATCATATCTATCACGATCAACCTTCTTTATGTCAACGGATGGGAAGAAAAAGTTCACTGCCTTGCCTTCCTCAAGATTAAGGATAGATAACGACCCCTGAGTCCTACCTTCAGTAGGCCTCAAAGTAGAGAGTAGCACCAAGGTTATGGAATCACAAAAAAATTAAGGCATTATCCTTTTTATAGAACAATATTAGGAGATAAGATGGTAAATCCCAACAACACCAAAGAGTAAATGTAAATGCAAATCCATGAATCCATTCCCACATGCATGTTCAAAAGAAAAAATGATACAAAGTAAGACAAAACACCCAGTTAATGTACCAATGTAAAGAAAATAAAAAGAAACATCAATTATCTCAACACCTGCGATAGTAGATTCCATCATGGTCCTCAATGTCCTCCTAGAAGCCTGAGAATAGTTTTACATACATAGGGTGAGAATACAAGTATACTTAGTAGGGATGATAAAGCTACTCATGCACAAGTGAGGGGACATACTAATGCCCCTGTGAGAAAATAGTAAAACATCAAGCACATATGAAGGAGTACTAAATAGAACAACCTCTCCAAGTCACACTCCCAGAAGTAATGCAAGTCAAGTAAAGTAATAAGATAATCACATCGATATTTGGGTACCCCTCAACACTTTCCCATTAGTTAACTTCTCATTCCAAATGATCTGACATCTTGACGATGCCACTATTCCCACAAACAGTCCCACTGCCACAAATGGACCACACACACCTATGCCTGAAACTGCACACAACCATGCCTATAGAAACCTAGGCCAGAACAACCCCCACTAGGCCTAAAGACACTTGGGCCAGAACAACCACCACCATTCCCAAAGACACCTAGGGATCATCCCCAAGATAATAAGGAAAACATACCTAGCCTGCAAATACCTGAGCCCTTGGTAAAAAACAAACCCTTTCTAGAAGAATTTTAGACTATGGTAAGCCTTGATACATTACATCCCACCTGGATACGCCCGAGCGGAATGATCCAAAAGTGGGTGCGAGGAAGAAAATAAATAACCAAAAATCCATCCTCTCACTGGGAGGTCGGTATAGACACCATCCCCCATGAAATGGAGGTGTTTGGAAAATGGTGCTCAACAAGGGTGGGGTGCGTTTAGAAATCACTATGAACTACAATATATATAGTCGTAAAAACCACACATCCCCAAACTATAGGTTTCACACGAATAGAAAAAAAGGTCACACTAGCACCCATTTAGCCACTACTCTCATATGCACAACAATACAACAACCACTGCCAAGCATAAAACCGACCACTTTTTTGTTCAGTTTCTATTTTTTTATTTTAGGGGATTCACATTAAATTATTCCAACTCTACCAGGAAACTAACAACCATAACCATACCTAAAAATGAACAAAACTAGGATTGTAGTCCTACTGCACATCCCCTTTTAGTTATTTCCAACTATCATTCTTCAAGGTGATACCACCCATTTCTTCTCTTACAATCCTTACCTGTAGCCTCACTACCCAAAAAAATTCCCCATGTAGTCCCACTAAATAACGAGTCCATAAACACACCACATTCCCACTAATCGATGTTGTTTCGTGAGCACAAGACAACATAAAGGATGTTCAGCTACCTAAATGTTCATCCATTCCACAACCAATCAATCTCTATAACTGAGACACCAACACAACCCATGTACCACCCCACATACCAAGCACACATAACCAAGACCAGAACACATATCACATAATCACAACCATAAAACCAATCTTATTCAAATTAAACTGATAGGGGTTCATTAATTTCCACTTGAATATAACTGGGGTGATCACAAAATTAGTTTGATCTTGGGGAATCTTTTTATTTAACCGAGTGTATGTGATTAATTATATTTCATGATAAATCTATCCATAAAAACATCACAATGAATGAGAAACCCACCATTTCACAAGCAAAGACCACCAAAGTCCCTGATTTTCAGAAGGCATGCATCCATAACAACCATAATTGAATCAAATATAATGAAAATAAAATAGGTGACCAAAATCAAACCACACCCTGACCATTATTTTATTTGTGAGAGTTATCTTTTGATCATATTAAATCCATGTTTAATTATCTTTTCAAGAAGAGAATCCATTTATTCCATACAAGGAACCATTAATATACCCACCCTGGTTGATTCACAATTAATGGGAATAAAAATAGAATCCCTACATGGATGATCAAAGATACAATTTCCTTCTTTTTCCAAAAATATGGGATTGCGTGATATGTAGGAAGAACTTTTAGGTAGAGAGGGAAGGGCTCCAACACATGTCCATGAGTCATCTCTAGATAAATTCTTTAGGTGCATCATGAGAAACCAAAATAAAGAAGGAATAGAGGATATCATCTTATGAAGAAAGAATATCCTTAAATGAGGGAGACCATTTTGAGGTACTTAAAATTCAGATCGTTGTTCGATCACATGCTTGGCAGTTTTAAACATTGGAACTAATTAAGATTTAATAATTCCCCTTGTAAACTATGGAGATAGACCAAAACATGGTTGTGATTTTATAGATTAAATTTAAATAGATAATAACATGTTATAAGGGAGAAACTGAAAAAATGGGAAAAACGTGAAATGATTAACTGATGAGTGAATCTCTGATGTTGAGCCACCGACGGGTGAGCTATCGGTGTGACCTACCGACACTAAGCCATGGACACTGATCCATTGACGCTGAGCCATTGTTGCTGAGATACCAACTCCATGGCCTGCTAACCATATGACCTACTGACACCTCGACCTATCGACACTGAGCTATCGATACTGAGCTACCAAAACCTCAAACTACTGAAACCAAAGCCCTCGACTCACTGATGCTGATGCCCTAGACTCATCGATGTTGACACCCCTGACTCACCAATGTTGATGCCCCTGACTCACCGATTCCAACTCACCCGACTCATTGATGCACTGACATACCGACAAACTGACATGCCGACACATAGATACACCAACACAGTGACATGCCGACACATTCGCATGACGACGGGAAACTTTAAATTTTGAAAAATCTTGAAATAAGTCACCATTTCCTCCCATAACACCATTAAATAATCAATTTCCACAAAGGAAGGTCCTTGGGAAATCCAGGTTATTACAATATCCTTGAAATAAAAACACTCATGAGATGTTAGGAAGGTACTCATGAAATGGAAGGAAGACACCATAGGATACGATAACATTTTCTATTATACATATTCAAACATACCATAGTCTAGACTATGGTAACACTAATTATAATCCAAAAAGGACATCTAGGACACATTACTGAGGCCCAAGATTCAATGGGTCTCTGCCTCAATGTAATTCCCCCTATGCCTATAACACTCTAACCCATGGGACTCAAACTTTCCAATAGGATCACCATTCATCATCATCCTCAAACAGATTGAGAAGCTAAGTGAAGTATGATGAATCTGACCCCTTCTATAAAAATGATATGCATGATGTCTTAATAAGGCCTGATATCAATATAAAACACTCCAAAAGGAATTCCATAATGCATATGTCCCAACTCCATTTGTGATGGGTTCGATCGCTTGTTGTACATTATTTCTCACACCATGCTCTACTCATGTGGCCTTAGGGATTTGGAGTGATCATATCACACACATCCTAAATTTTACTCCATCCAGGTTATCCTTAGTGTGTAATCCTCATTTAGTGGAATGATACAACTACCCCCATACAAGGGAATCCACCTCCGGGTAATTTATGATGACACAAGATTATATCAAACTACGATGAATATGGTTCTTGTTATAATAGGGATACGTAGGATTCCTTCTCAAGGATGAATATCAATACCTTGAGCCAAAGTTCCCTCATATATGTGATTTCTGAATGATGTTAAAATGAAAATTTTAAATGGACTACATGGGTTTTTATTGTTATTATAATTAATATACGTTGGATTTCTCATAAAAGTTTAATCGCATTCGCTAAATATAAGTTGGAATCCTAGATAGTTGTAAAACATAGTGTTCCTAGATATATAGATTCAAAATTTTAGTAGCTACCCCATTATTAAGTAATAAAATTAAATGGATGAAGAAACTTGAGTACATATTGATGGTATCATTAATATAAACTCCATTAACATGAAAAAGGATTTGATACACAAGAATTTCATTACTGTAACTAGTACCATATTTGGATTTGGAATAGATTATAAAACATATATTTAATATTTTAAATAGTCTTAGAATAGGAAATAATTTCTCCCAAAATGGTGAGATGAGCCTGACCCCTCATGCACTCGACCAATGTGAGTTCCTAAATTCCATTGGATCTAAATCCCAAAATAACATCCCACATTTGGAAAATATTTATGCCCCTTTTTATATATTTGGGAGCCATTGGTAGTTTCTAAGAGATAAAAATGGTGAATATGACATTAATGACAATGAAACCATACTAGAACCCAAAAAATAAACCCTCAACAAGGAAAAAAATGTTATAAAAAATGTGAAGGCATGTAATGAATAAAATAATTAAAAAATTATAGGTTTTAGACACCTTTCTTCTTGAACCTGGGGAACGAGACATTTCTGTGTGAAAAAAACGGTGAATATGATGTAAATCTTCCAAATGATGAAATGATGGGTTGGATATGCATCATGCCATTATTTTGTGAGACCTATGTAAATGAAAATTATATGCCAGATTTAAAATCATACATAATTAATGTTACAATAAAATAAGTCCATTCTCAGTGTGAAAAGTCTACAAGAGTAAAATAGGCAAACCAAGAATATGGAAGGAAAATTTTGGTAAATATTCATAGATTATTGATAAAGTTATGCACATGAAAATATTCCCTAATTGGGGGCCTTATTTTTTGTTTTATTTTTGATAATATATACTTATCTAATAAGAAACACCCCAACCCAAGATCCCGACATCATCAAGAAACTGGTTGGGAACTTCAACTATGTTTGCAACCACTATGGGTCATAGAACACCCTCACACACTAGGAACATTCTGCTTTAGGTGCTGAATACAATGATTTGGTAATACCATAAAAATGGTATGATAACAACCCCCATCACTGCACATAAAGGTATCCAAATGCTAAATCTAGAAGATCTACCTCATTCAATGGAAGATGTAGTGAAACCTTTGGCCTCATTTCTACCGCCAATCACTTCGAAAGATTCTCCCTAGAGAATGATAATAAAAACCATTATTATTTGGGGAAGATGGATTGAGGAGTCTAATAAAACTTCATTTCAGTTTAGGAGCTTCCATGGAGGACCCTTATCAACCACCTTCAACAACATCATCCCACCGATGCACCAAAACCTCATGCTGATGGAAGCACCAGACACGCCGACACCTTAGAAAATCATGAATGGGTTATAATGTAAGACTCTTGGGCATGGAAATATGTTGATAAATTTGACTGGGATTATATCACTACATACACTTATGAATCCCACCAATATATTTCGATGGTGGATAGTAGGAAGGCTCATATTCCTTGCCTACTCATATCAAATCTGCATGCATATTCCTACAACTTGCAGAAGGTTGGCACATATACCTATGCCATTAATGAAGCAGATTAACATATTATGATGTCACAAGGAGGATTTTAGTGGGATTATATAATTGCTTCAATAAAATATATCTCCCATTTTATATTTGAGTCTAAAAATGTGTAGGTCATTGGAGTACTTTTCTATAGTGTCTCTACATTTTAAGAAACAATGGAAGAATTATATAGTCATTATCCAAAATTAGTATAGATATAGGGAAATGAATTTATTCATATATCAAAAGGTTGAGCTACACATACCCATGATTAGTATGTCTAGGTGTATATTTTAGAGCAAGCACTCATTACCACTCTTTTCCAAGAGGATTATTAGTATATTCTGTTAATGTAAGAGGCACATTTTGTTTAAAAGGGAATTTCTAGGAGTGGCCTTTTCGAACCCTCCACATCTAAGAACCCCCCTCCCCACAAATAATTCATCCGGAGAAGCCTCAGCCAGGGAGGAGCCTTTGTCTGCCGAGATGACAGAGCATCCCCATGGGGTTACACCTGGATCATCAATGGTTCAGCACAACAATCTGTCAGCTAGGTGAACTGCACCCTTTCTACCCACCTGGCAAGATACCCAGTGACCCGACTAGACAAGTGGTACATGGGAGGTGGAAATTCACCCAAGAGAAGGCTCCCAGGAATCAAACCCCCGACCTCACCGAACACCACTTGTATGGACCTCGTCCACCAACCACTATGCCATCGCCGAAGCAGCTTAATGTAAGAGGCACATGACTACTATAATATTCTCATTACAAATGTGGCTCAAAAAATTAGATAGGAACAAAATCAAGACATGTGATTATTCATATTGATGATAACCATCCAAATAATAAAATGGCATAGGACCTAGCTCATATTACCATTTGAATTAGGTCTCTCCCAGTATGTGCGGAACCTGCCTTGGGATTTGCTGATATTCTGATAAAAAAACAATATACTCCAAAGGCACAATACTGGTCTCATATTCTGGTTCTAATTGGGGATAAAAAAGTGATAGAGGTAAATTACTCAAGATAGGCTCGTATTCCAAATATTGAATCTACTAACCATACTCTAGATGTTCATGGAAGCCATGTTTATGTCCATACTTCTATTAATGAGAAACTTCACTAGTAACATTATGAGGATTTATAGGAGGATTCTCACATCCCTTCTCCCATTTTTAATGAAAATTGGACCATTATTATGGTGAATGTATTTTAAAACTAGGATCATATCCCCACTTCATCAAGGTTTGACTGGTTTTTTCCAGCAACTAGCCGAAGGCAGGCTCATATTCCTATCAATAATACAGATTCAAACAAGAATACTATACTAGCTTTGACAAAATTGTTTATTTTTCCCACAAAACAAGATGGTTAAGAACATATTCTGGAAAATAACATGTAGTAGGCTCATATACCTTCTCAAACTCAAAAGACCGGTCAACATTTTCCATCCATGACATATAATGAGGCTCATATCTCTAGAATTCTCAATGAAACTATCCATGAGGCAATTTGATGCGTATCGAAAACATCTTAGGTGTTGGTCAACTATTCAACCCAATAAAAAGGTGATCATTACCTAGATAGTCCTCCTCATGGTAGTGAAGAGATGTATTGTAGGGAATATACTCTTGACATCTGATGTGGTCATCCTCTTGATGATGATATCTCTCTCAAACCATGAAATTATTCCCTTGATGAGACACATCCATATAGAGAGGTTCTCAAAAATCACACACATTTTTATAGAGAGGTGTTCAAAACCCTAGGGTTAACCATATATAGTGCCCCATCAAATGTTAAAATAACTTCACCATAGTCAACATGAGACCTAGATAATAAACATTTATGGTCTAACCAGGTAGATTCATATAAATATGATTAAGAGGAGGAGGGAATGGATATGTAGAGAGATCTAGATGAAAAAAACCTCCCAACCATGTTCTTGTACCTCTCCACTTATTACTATGAGATCACAATTGATCTATTGAAGGACATTAAACCTTAACTTTACTAAAATATTTGAGAAAATTATCAATGCTTAAAGTCTATAAACATCCCTTATCCATGTTATGCGGGTCACCTTTAAACCAAACACATACTGTATTTTCAAAAGGACATGGCTTCTATCTCAAAAGTTGGGGACCCAAGACTGGAAAATCACAACGTAAATCTACAACATTTTTTCCTCCATTCACTAAAAAAACTTGAATTGAGTGGCATTTTTAAAAAGAATCACTAATTTTAAATTTAGAAATTCTTCCTCAAAAACCTTTCTAATTTACTAACGTTTCATGAAAAATGTCGCTAATTTAGCGATATTTTCTGCAAAAAATTGTTAATGTTGAATTATTTCCTCTAAAAAATCAATCATTTTGAAATATTTCTTAAAAGAACACTGCTAAATTAGAGGCGTTTCATCAACAACATCACTAGATTTGTGATATCTTAAGGAAATGTTACTATATATATATATATTTATATATCATATAACTTCATCGATGTAAATATATATTTATATACATATACATACGTATATATATATATAACACATATATATTTTGTCTTCTAAGGGGTATAATTACATTAAACAAACAAACACACCACACACACATGCTAGAAAGGTAGACCATAGCCTCAATAAGGGATAACCCACCCATCAAGCCATTTTTATTCAATAAAAGGACCATAGGGCTAGTGGGAATGAGAGACCATTACATGGCCTGAAAGTCTTAACTTTATGACATGAAGGCCCATCATTGAATAGTGCTCATACAGTACCCCAGTTCCTACAGTATTGGTTACAATGTTTCCCTCACTACAGTTACTGCTACAGTTCCCACCACTGCTACAGTGATACCCGTGCAACAAATTCGCCGCCACTTCGGTACTTCTATTGTTTCACTGTAGTACCCTGTCCCCATTGGGTTTTGAACCACAAACCACTTCTAGTATTACATGGTTTCTTTATCACTAAGATAAACCACAACTACCAAAGACATATAAATATACATACATATATACATACATATGTTGACGCTCCTTTCATCACAAAGTATAAAGATTGGAAAATGGGAATATCTTAGTTCAAAGTGATTCAACCTTTGAACAAATATCAAAAATTTACAAAGGATGTAATAAGAAGAACATTGCGTAGGGGTCGCGCGAGTTCTACAATGGTCACGCAAGTACACTTGCACGCCGAAGTTGGTCGCACAAGTCACATGTGCGCCCTCTTTGAAAACCGCTCAGGGTCTTCCCCGGCCTATAAATACCCTCAGTGGGCCCCACATTCGGGGATGAATTTTTTCAGAATTCATATATAGAGCTCTGAACGCCCAAGTCTCTTCTTCAAGTCTTTTGAACACTTCTAAGGTAATTATTTACCTATAATTGAAGGTCTAAACAAGAGGAATAAGGTCTAAGTGTTAGAAATAACTAGCACCTGCACGCCTAAATGTTTTTCCATTATGGGAAATGAACACACTTGCACGCCTCCTTACCTATTCATTGAAACATGCATGCCACTCTTTTGGAAGTACCTCAGGATGATTCTAAAGGCTTTGGTCAAGAACCGCCCAAGTATTACTCTACAGGTCAAGGATCGCGAAACTACCCATGTGTCGTGCAGGTATACCTACGCGACCAATACTTTCATGCCCACGCAGTACCTTTGCGACTGCGAGGACTTGCACGCACTTATATTTTTTGGGTTCCCTTCCTGCCCATTTAACCCCTATTATTCCATTCCACCTCTCCTAATCAAGATTCAGTCTTCAGAACAATCTTCAAATCCATTTATGGCATGTTTTCTTGATTTACTTCCTTATCTGAAAGGAGTTCCGTGGAATATCTCTCAAAACATAGTGATTTTCTCATCTTTATGTCACTAATGTTAGAGAGTTCATTCATTCAAACTCATCCTTTAATATTAGAGAATCCTTAACCTGGGCCTCCTTTTCAAGATTAAGCCCTAGTCCAAATCCACATTAATTTGGGAATCCTCATTAAGAGTAATCCCCAAGTCCTCTTTAATTTGGGCCTCCTTTTCAGGAGTAATCCCCAAGTCCCATAATTTTCAAATCCCTTTAACCTGGGCCTCCTCCTTAAGAATAATCCCCAGTCTTAATTTCTCTTAACCAGTCATAATTCCTTTTGATCTAGGATTCCTTCTCAAGAGTAAAACCCAATAATATGTCCCCTCTTAACATGGGCATCATCCTTAGGAGTAAATCCCCAAGATTACAATATCCAAATCTCCATGAAGTACATATACCTTTATGGACCTTGTTCATGGATTTATCCCCTGAGGTAAATCTTAATCCTCATATATTTGGGTAGTCATACATACATAAGCCCCACATAATTTCATGGCACAATTGTCTTGTTTCACCAATACCTTTTGTTTCTCACAACGAGCATGACTCACATAAGATTAGAGTGTAAACGTAATCATGAAATCTTTCTTTGAGCCATCAATCATGCATAAATATCATACTCCCTTACTCGAACTACATGGGTTTTTATTCCTTTTCCAAAACCAAGGATTCGTAGGTAGCCCATCAGCGGGTACGATCCCATATATGAAATAAACCATGTCCTCCTAAATGAAAATAAACTTCAAGTGCCCCACTGAGTGGCTTTAAGACCAATATGGTAATCATAATGACAAAGAGACTTTTATGTATTTACGGATACCATCACTAAAAATCTCTAAAAAATACAGATGATTCTCTATTAATGAAGATCCTTGAATACTTATAAAAGATTCTCTAAATTTCCTTCATATCAATCATTGATTGTCAGATTTAAAGGAAAGCACATATTATACCTGGTAATGTAATAAGGATTCACGAACATAACTTAAATCTATAAAGAGAGTCCCATAGTAGACCATAATTCCCCTCAAAAAGGTGTGATGAGTCCGACCTCCCATCCTCTCATCCAATGAAAATTCATAAGCCTAATCAGTCCACAACTAATGATCACCTACCTTTGGAAAGTATGTCCAAATGGATATGGAATCATTGGATGTTTCTGGTTCTACGAACAAACTCGTTAGAACCCAATTGGAATGTTTGAACCTTCAATCAACGAGGTCATCCCCAATTCTAGAGGGAAACAAAAAAATGGTGAACCTTACGTCAATCCTTAACCAAATTAAAATGATGCTTTGCATATTTGATAGGCCCCTATTTAATCTCAATGGGAGGCCCAACAAAGAAATCAATGACATATTTTCTCTTCCAAAAGATTTAGTGGCCAGATGTATCTTGATTATGTCTGTTATGTCAAACATTGACTCTTTTCCAAGATCATCTTCATTGTTAAATGGATTCTCTTAAGTTCACATATGTGAATACGTCTACTGTGAAAACCTCTACTACAAAAGCCACTACTGCTACTCCTGATGGATCGTCTTCCGCTCTGAGGATGATATCACCTACTCAGCATCTTCAACACTGGGTATCAAACACGCTGGTTAAGGAGTACCGTCAAAACATTACCATTCCAACTCTGGAGGCTACCCGACAGGCTCTCCAAGTGAACAACTCATTCTGGTCGTCCGAACAGCGACGACCAGCGATAGGCGGTGTAACCACCGTCTCCATCCATTTTGGTTCGTTATCCCCAGAATGCAATCAACATTCACTCCCATATTCTAAGGAGGTGAATGATCATGTCCCTCAGGGCCTTAATTCATGGAGACATGAGTCCTTCCCACGGGCTCCCACCAGCAATCGTCGTCAGACTCGTGCGGCAGTGTACCATCAACATGATGAGGGTATCGACTCCATACATTCGGCTCAGGTTCCTTGAACCCGAGTAGGCAAGACGAATCTCTCGAGCTGAAATCCGGTCAACAGTGAGTAGGTTCTCATCTCTGCCATCTCCGGAGAAGTCCACCAACCTAACTTGGTGGAAAGCAACGAGCGGGAACACACACCTTCCCGTTTTAATTCTGCTGTCCAGCAGACTCGTCTAGCAGAAGCACGCCAATCCCACCAGGATATTCCGACGGAGTATTATAGAAAGGAACATACACATGTTTATACATCATCAGCTAGTCAGCAGGCTCGTCTGACTACATATGATGGAGCTCATCAACCACGTTCGGTGAAGTACAATTAGCAGGCACATAAACCTGCTAGTATTGATCAAGCCTACCAATAGTCTCTCTTGGTAGCACTCGGAGAAGTCAGTTGGAAAGATCAGGTGAAAAGCAAGAGGCAAACCCAACTCTCTGCCCCCACACTTGAGTACTGTCAGGATTCACTAACAGGAAAAGGGGGACAGGAGCAGGAACACACACCTACTCCAAGCACGGAATAGATGTATATCCCCATTCCGGCAGCTGAATTCAACAAGCACATTCTATCAATGGTGAAAGAGAAGAAGCAAATCCCTGCTCATATTCTGGATGCCTTCTAGGACATTTTAACAGCTTCAACAACATCTCATAGAAAAAAACATAAATCTATCCCTACCAGTGGAGTGACACATCAAATGTTCATTCCGAAATAGACACACACATCTGTTCCAGTCCAAGAGGGTTGTGGGGCATACTTGCCCATATCATACGGACAACCAAGTCAGACACATACACCTAATTTGAGTGTAGATCTTCAGCCTAACCTGAACATCTCTCCTGATCAGGCACATACACCTACTCATAGTAGCCACTTTCGTCAACAAGTGGTTTCCAAGGCGAGTAAGAAGGCGTATAAGAAGAAGTCCCGCCCAACACAGTCAAGATATCAAGAGTCAATCTGCAAAAAGGCCTTGCTCAATGTTGGAGTTCTTGAAACCCTCAGACAGTTATCTGTTGTAATCCAAGATTCTACTCCCTCATTTCCCAATAGTGGGAACATTAATTCCAAAGGTCTTCAACAAAAACATCCTGATGAAGGCTTGCCTCATGACAGTTCGGTTTATCTCGAAGTTTCATCTTCAGATGAGAGCCATAGGAACCCTTTGTGTGGTCAGAAGACCAAGGAGTAAGAGATCTCATCTTTTACTATAACCCACCATGGTGTTCCTCCCCATGATGATGAATTTCACTGCGAATGTCCTCTCTGCAGTAGTGATGCACATTGTCCGTAAAATGCTCCAATGGACAATGTAGTGTGGAAAAATCCCTCTTATATTGAGGAACTTGCAAATGCGAAACCAGTAATGTCTGATGCTTCATCGGTAGATGCTGAAATAATTTATCAATAAGAAGATAGCCCAGTGTGTATATCATTCTCCAAACCACCCCTAAGTCATGCATCTTCTAGTTTGATCGGTGGATTCTCTACCAATGTTGTTGAATCCGATGAACCAACAAAGAAGTACCAACTTTGGTTCAATCAGGTAGAATAATCTTCATTGAATGATAAAGAGGAAATGCTGAACATGAGAAAACAGCTGGAAAAATGTGAAGTGCCAGTCATGTTTTGGCCTCTGGCTAACTCTCAATATGACATTCTAGAAATATTGACGGAATATGGAATTCATGAAATTCATCTCAACATATGGAAAACTCTTTGTCTGTTTAAAAATAAAGTATTATCTTATGATGAATATGAAAATCATGTTAAGATAATATAAGGGTTACAACATCAGATTGATTTGGCATCTCTATCAGTCTCTCAATATCGGAATACTAAAAAGCAGCAGAGAGCCCTTCAACGTTAATGCCATGGCGCACTTAGAAGATTTCTCCAGTTAATTTCCAATGACCCATCTGGTATTCATGTCAGAGGTTGGGGTGTTCATGGAGCACTACATTTCACTGTGCTCTCTAGTCAACAAAGCCCGCCGAGAATGGTCTCATGCAGTGTTATTGCCCGTGGTCGGCCATAGTAAATGGGTTTTGTTTGTAATCAAATGCTTTCCAAAGAACAGGCTTCAACTAGTTCCTCTCAAAATCAAGAATACAGAGAACAAGTTGTTTAATTACTCCTGCATCAAGTGAATGATAATATTGAACAGGCCTCTAGTATGGAGCAAGCATGTCATCAAGTGACAAAAGTGTTAGAAATCATCCAATGGTCTTTTGAACCGGGTGATAAAAGTGGATGTCGATTGATGCATCCAGCTAATTTCCGGACCAAGGTCCGCAAGATTAGGAGAGATTTTAAGAAAGTATCAGACATAGCATGTCAAGAGCCACCCCAGCTTTCCAGACTGGGGAATCTTTTAAACCAACCCTCGGAATCAACAAATAGGATTCAAGGAGTTGAGCGGGAACAGCAGGAACAACCCCAGTCCACTAGACTGGGGACTTTTCCAAATCCTCAATCCCTCCCTCAAAGAAATTCGGTCTTCTCTCAATTAGGGAAGAATCATTATGAGGAATGAAGAGCCAAATTATCATGAGACTCTCTCCAAATTATCGTTCACTAAGAAGTTCATGAGGGATCGAATCAATGAAAGGAAATGTCTTGTCAGGGGAATGGTAGAAGACAATATCACAAAAATTCTGATAGAATGGATGCAATTCATTTTTCGTCAATTAATGTCATAAATGTCGTTGTTTCTGTTCCACCAGATGAAGCTCACTCAGAGGGATCAGATGAAGAGGTTCCTGCTCAAGAAGTTGTACACACAGACACAAATGAAGAAGGTGTGCGTACACGAAATCAAAGGATTACTCAGAACCTAGGTTATCCTTCAGGTAATCCACTTCCCCTTCTCCGAAAGGGAGCCAACAAGGGGAAGGGAAAGAATCAGGTTACATATCTTTCCTCTAGAGAAGGACCTAGAGAAAAGATTTTCAAAACAAGAGGAAGCAATGAAGGAA
The DNA here is from genome assembly GCA_963277665.1 of Viscum album. NCBI lineage: Eukaryota > Viridiplantae > Streptophyta > Magnoliopsida > Santalales > Viscaceae > Viscum > Viscum album. The sequence continues at coordinate 504,521,219 of OY728131.1, read as the reverse complement.
TTGAGGAGGATGAATGCAGAATTACTTCAAGGTAGTCTTCCTCCTAAGTGTGCTGAAGTCAGTCAGCCAAGGGAGTTTTTTGCAGTTACTAATATGGATCAGGAATATCCTCCTTTATTAGTACACCCTCACAGGTCTAATCCTATGGGTCAAGTACAACAAAAATTGGAGGTGTTACCATCAGTTGCAGTACTAGCAACCAAATCTGTACTAGCTCCAGTTATTGCACCTGCCCAAGTCCAAGTTCAACTAGATGTTTCTCAAAAGTTAATAACTACCATTGATTCATTAACAGCTCGGTTAGAGACAATGGAAGGGAAGCGTTCACAAGTTCAACCAGAAAAGAGACCTTACCCTGTATTGGTAGATTGAATCCTTCCCCTATCATGTTTTGGGAACCCTGTATTCCCTATTTTCAATGGATCAGGAAATCCTGAACATCATTTGATGCATTACGTGTCTTGTTGAGACCTATGATGGGAACTCCATAACAGCAAGAAGCAATGAAACTCAGATGCTTTGTGAAAACCTTGCAATGACCAACTTCTGTTTGGTATACAAGCTTGCAATCCTGGTCAATTACAGGATGGGAAGATCTACGTCAAAAATTCCTTCTTCATTTCAACTCAATGTTTCCACAGACAACAGTTTTTGATCTCATAAACTGTAAGAAAAGGGAGAATGAAAGGGTCTCGAGTTTCATTGCTCCCTAGAAGGGATTAACATATTCCCTATGCTTTGCACTCCCTCAGGAAGAACTATTTCCAATCTATGTGGTAAATCTACGTGATGAATTTCGCACGTCGTTGATCCCTGTGAAATATACAAGAGGGTTTTGAGACCTTACTTCAATTGCTCAACAGATTGAAGATTCTCTTATAAAGACTAAGGATAAGGCTTGTATAATTCCATCACCTCCAGGAATGAGAATGGGTAAAGCAGAGACTGCTATAGTTATGCTTAAACAAGCACCTATACCTGCTTCTACTTCAAAAACTTCATCTTCTCGACGGAATCCACCTCCTGAGCCCCAACAAAAAAGTTTGTTTTGTCAAGATGATCAAAAAGATCAAAGACGGAAACAATTTGAGGATATTGAGATAAAAGTTTACTCTTTCCGAAATGAACAAGTTCTTGGTTACTTCATTTCGGCTCTGGAAAATAATTTGGTCAGTTTCCAAGGCCCAAAAGGCCAAACAAGGAAGGAGATGAAGACCATCCCAATTATTTCCCCTTTCATAAAATGTTGGGGAATCCAATCCAGGAGAGTTTTGTCTTCAAAGACCTCCTGCAAAAGATGGTCGACTCGGGACAAGTCAACTTAAAAGGTTCTTCAGCTCAGGTAGCATGCGTTACTGCTACAGTTCCAGAGAAGGAAGGAAAATGGAAAGAAGTCAAAAAAAGTGCAAAAATATGATGATTGGATGGTCATAAAAATGATCAACCGAACTCATTCCATTTTACGAACACAATTGAAGAAACCAATTGTGCCTTATGCCATGAATTTCGTAGAAAAACCCTCTTCCTCAGAGGGAAAATACTCAAAGAAATGGCATGATTCAAAGAATGAAAAAGAATCAGAAGAAGATTAGTATGTGTCAAAGCCTAACTTGTCTCTGACTTTAGTAGACTTCATGCCATCTACTTCAAATTCACGGGCACCGCCCCACCAAATGGCATAGCCTAATCAGGATAATTAGGTAGAGTCTTTATCAGATAAAGAGTTTATTTTAAGTTCTGTTAATATGATTCAATTAACAGATCCATATGCCAGTCACAATTTTGATTTTGATGAGCCTGAATTCCCTATATCAAATAGAGGAATTAGAGGGAGTTCCAGAGGCTCAGGATACAGATGAAGACGTGGATATTTCAGAGGCCTCTATTCCAATTCTACCACTTTTAGAAATGTGTATGTCGCAGAAACTCGTGGTAGATCCCTTCAACGAGCTCAACAAGAATGAGCAAGTTCTTCCACACAAGGCAGACTTAGCCCTAACACAATTATTCGGGAAGATCGGTTGAAGGTTCCATCTTCTTCCTCTCAGCAAGTAAATAGACATAATAAGTCTAATCTTCCAAATCCAAGAGTATTACGAACTCCTATCCAGGTACATGATGCATCAAATTACAAATAATCAACTTCCAAGGCACCTGCTAAACCACATGTTCTTGTTGGGAAACGCAGACCTTTGGATCAAAAGAATGATATATTGAAACACCTGTCCCAAGTACCGGCCATGTTATCAATTCCGGATGCCTTGAATTTATCAAAGGGTCTTCGGGAGACACTCAATGAGGATTTGTTAGGTCCTCAAAAGTTTGAGACTGAAATTGCTGCAGCTGAAGTCTACCATGTAGAGAATAATCCTATAGAATGCAATGCAGTAATATCTATTACTGATGAAGATGAAGATGATGTCGTGCATGGACATATTAGACCTTTGTACTTATCTGTCAAGGTCAATGGCGTAGACATCCGAAGAGTTTTCATTGATAATGGTTCATGAGTCAACCTCATGCCCATTTGTAAACTTCGTCGGTTGGGCCTCACAGAATCTGATTTATCTCCTTCTACTTTGATGTTACAAGAATATGATAAAAATGAACAAGAACCACTAAGAGAGATTACACTCAGAACTCAGTTTGGAGATCATGTGTCCAATTCAGATTTCATGGTTGTTGATCAAGACTCAGCCTTCAACAACTTGCTTGGAAGACCCTGGCTACATCGGCAAGCGGCCATCCCTTCGTCATACTATCAATGTCTCAAGTTTTGTTTCGATGTTCAAGTTGGGACATTGTATAGTGATAAGGCCCCGTTCAAGACAACTGAATCTCAATACATTGAGGCAAAATTCTACCACATGAAGGGAAAGTAGGAATCCAAAACAAAGGATATTAACAAAGTTAATGCTCCGTATGGTTTGGAAAAGATTCTAGTAAACCCATTAGCACATGTGATTACAGATTATGTGTTGCCTATCAGTAAAATTGACAGGATATACCCAAATCAGAATACTCTTATGGAAAGATCCATAATTTCAATTACGGAAATCGAGCCAGACAACATGGTAGAAAGTGGTGATTCACCAACCAATGATGAAATCTCAAATGGAGATGTCTTCATTTCATCTGCTCAAATCCAACAAGTCTATATTTCTCCAACCAGGACATAAGAAGTTACAAAAATGTAAGAGGTAAATGATGATGTCAATTCTCAATCCACCATCTCCTCTTTATTACTCAAAGAAGACCCTTCATCATCAATCGGGTCGGAAATGGAAGCTTCTTCTTCAAGATGTACAAATTTTGACATCTCTTCTGATCATGAAAATTCTGCTTCATCATCTACTATGAAAGTGGAAACAAAGGAAACAAAACATGTTGAAGAAGAAGAGGAAGATCTTAGAGATGCCCCTCCAACATTTGAAGAGGCAATCTCTACTACTGTGGATGAACTCAGAGAAATCAATATGGGTTCAAAAGAAGATCCACACCCCACTTTAACCAGTGCGACCATGACTCTTGAAGAGCAAGAGATGTATATTTCCTTTTTAAAGAAAAATCGAGATATATTTTCTTGGAACTATACAGAGATTCTAGGGATTGATCTTGATGTTGTAACTCATCATTTGGGTTTTTCAGAAGAACATCTTGGATTCAAACAAGCTGCTAGAAGAACACAACCAACCTATGCTTCCAAAAATGAGGCTGAAGTAGATAATCTCATCAAAGAAAACTTCATTTGAGAAGTTCAATAACACAAGTGGTTGGCTAATATTTTCCCAGTGAAAAATAAGAATGGGAAAATTAGAGCTTGCATTGATTTCAGAGATCTTAATCAGCATTGTCCTAAGGATGATTTTCCAGTTTCGATTACAAAACTCTTGATTGATGCAACAGCTGGCTATGAAGCACATTCCTTCATGGATGGATATTCCAGATATAATCAAATCCGAATGGACCCAGAAGATGAATAATCTATAGCTTTCAGAGCCCCTCAGAGTGTGTTTTTCTATCGGGTAATTCCCTTTGGCTTAAAGAATGCAGGCACAACATATCAGTGTTCCATTCATCGTATCTTCAAACCCTTTTTAGGGATGTTTGTTGAATGGTATGTGGAAGATTTGGTGGTCAAATCCAAAAAACATTCTAATCACTTGGCTGATTTGGAAGTCATATTCCGCAAGCTTAGACAACATAATTTGAAGATAAACCCCTTAAAATCTGCTTTTGGGGTAACCTCAGGAAAATTTCTCAGATTTGTTTTACGCCATCATGGTATTGAAGTCGATCTTGAGAAGAACAAGTGAATCTGTGGTATGTCACCTCCTCAAAATTTGAAATAATTAAGAGTAATTCACGGAAACTTACCCTATATTCGGCATTTCATCGCCAATTTGGCAGGAAAAAGTTTACCCTTTACCAAATAGATGAATGTAACACCCCAATATTTCATAGTATGTACTTTTCAAAACAATTCAATAACTTTCATTACACGTAACACCGAGTTCAAGCACACTATGTCTTACCAAACAAGCCGTTCAAAAGAGGTTATGAATAGTATTAACTAAATTTTGAACCTTATATAATCCTTATAATTTTATAATCCATATTATGAGTTTCTTAGACATAATGTAAGAACAAATTCCTTTTTTTCAGATAAAAGAAGTATTTTTATAAAAGAAGGATTTTTTTTCCAAAAATGCACTTTTACCAACTTTAATAGTGAACCCTTTTTAAATCCAATATTTTAAACTTTTATATATTCAATTTGAATAAATTAATTTATTCTTTAGAATGGGTGCATAAAAAAATTTACAATATAACACCCCAAGCTTCCATGGTACGCTTCTCTTTGAATAATACAATAGCGTTTGTTGTACGCAACTTCGAGTTCTAACACACACTAAAACCAATCAAACTAGCCGTAATGAATAGTAATACCTACTTTTTAAAAATTTATATATTTTATCTCTCAAAATGGACATCATTTTTGGATTGGTAATATCGAATTTAGCATAGGGTAAAATTTTGGTACTTTTCGGATATCTTTTATATTTTGATGAATAGTGAAAATTAATAAATTTTAATTAAAATCAACTTTTTTAATCAAAATAATTAGTAGTGATAAATTATTAATTTGAGTGGTTTTAAAGTATATTTAAAATATATTTTTACCATTTAATACATCTTGGTCATTGGAAAAAATTTCACAATTAAACCGGACATAAACAAGTGTCCATGTTTTGATAGTTATTATCTCTTAAAAACACGCTTTTTGTTTTAACAATGGGAATTAATTTTAAATTAATTTCTTCCACTTCTGTGTTTTGAATTTAGAAAAATGGATTCCATATTTGAAATCATGATGTTAAAATTGTGTAAATAGGTAACTTTTATTTTTAGACATTTTGAATAATTACTTCGGTAAATATTTTATTTACCATGGTTAAAGGGTAAATCCGGTAAATAATGGTTAAACAAATAATATTATAATAATAAAAATTACACTAAAACATGTTATAAACTTATTTATTGATAACGTTCCTACCATGGACATCTTTGGGTCTTTTTTTGGACCCCATGGAGCCACTTGTAAGTGATAGGGACACTTTATTTTAATTAAGTTAAAATGAATACAAAAATGACCCATGCATATATCTTGTAGAAAAACAATTTTTACATAGGGTTATATATGTTGGATTTTAGACTATAAATATTAATTAGAAATAAAAAAAGATTTCCTACATAATGGTATTTTATTTATAATATTTAGACATTAAATAATTTAATTATTTTATGACACAACGATGATGAAGTAATTACCATAATAGTAAAAAATTAGAATAATTGATATTATAAATACCCAAATAAATTTAATTTGAGGCTTTTTATAAATAAAAATAATTTTATAGGTTAATATGGAATGTTAGGATTGATTTAATTAACGTTTTGTGAAGTAAGCATTCTGTTATGAGTTTTACAAATATTAATTATTGAATAGTGTCAAAATTGACATAAAAGAGTTTTTAAAACAAATATTATATTATTAATTGATATTAAATTCCTAAAAATATAAGGATCATCCAAGAGACTTATATCATGATATTTTTATCATTAATGGACCAATTGGTTGTCTCTTGGATGTATATAGTTTTTCTATTAACCATATAATATAAAAATACAAAGAGACATTGTAAAAGTGAAACTAATTAACTAAGAGTTAATACTTAAAGATAAGGTTAATATAGTGACCCAAACCTATCTAAATTCTATTTTTTGAGTGGTTTTAGACCCATACCTACCTTAAACTTTAAATAATATAATTTAGAGCCATTAGAAATTGAATATGAATTTATTATAAAATAATATTTCTAGCTTTTCCAAAGGTGCCCCTCACCCCTCTTATAAAAGCGCACTCCCCCTTCTCACTAGTTCACACATTCAAAGCCTTTTGGTTCGGCCAAACCCTGCCCAGATACTCTATCAACTTCCCTAACTTCATCCTAGTGGCCTTTATTTAGTCATAAATCCAACCTATGGAGCCCTTTTTATCAAATCAAATGGAAGAACCCGAAGAAGAGTTAATGATTTCACCACCGTTTTTCAAGTTCCTTTCTTCTTCCACTTCTTCTTTCTTTGTTATTACCATTATAAAATAATAAATCCAGTATATTATATATACTTTGATGTTATTATAAACATTTTACAACCATATTTCAGTATTCTATCCATCCTTTGAATGACATGTCACCACACGTGTGTACGTACGACTTATCGTCTCCATGTCGTGGTGTAATTGTTATTCAAAACATTATTATTTGGATGGGTATAATAATGATATGTAATTCATGTAAATAATAAATATAACATGATAATTATTCTATATATATGATATACCATCCAATTATATATTATTTTAATATCAAAAGAATGATATTGCCGCTCGTGCGTATGTATGGACTACCGTCTCCACAAACGCTATGAGATTCATTCTCCATCGTATCCATTCAAGTATAATTATTATTTGATGATTTGAAAATAATGTTTAAGAACTTTATATCATTCAGGATATGAATAAGATACAACCTATCCATGAAAACCACGACTTACGTAACAAAAAACATAAAATAAAACGAGTAAGTTAACACCCGAAACGACGATAATACTAAGATATTATTAACAAAGCAATGTTAAAAGATCACAAATGGTATCATATTAATGTATATGATTCTTGTATAATTTAATAACAGTTATTTCACCATTATACAAGATTTTAACCTACCCCCAACCAAGGAAAAGTACATGGTAAGGGTTTATTTCACTATCTCTTCATTATCTGAGTTTGTTTATACTTAATAATCTATTGGGATTTCATTATCATCCACATCCATGTTTCTTCAAAATGTATTTCAAAACATTTTTACTATTTACAAGAATATGGTTTAATTTCATTTATACCCTTGGTTGAATCTTTATAAGAGGTTTATAAAGGAATCCTTCCGTCGTTTTCCAAACAAGGTTCTTTTTAACCTTTTCAACAGAATTAAGGAAGGAATGTTTTTTTAACTTATACGGCGGGTGCGGCTATTTTCCGCCATTATAAAATCGTTGAAGATTCCCTTACAAACTTATAAGAATATTTTCAAAGAAAATGTTTTATTTTATAAATATATGACTCTTAAATGATTTCAAAATTGAAAGAGATATTTCTTTAAAAGGAGTTTTGATTTCATCTATGTCAACATCCTTTGATATTGCATGTGATTATTAGATTAGTAGAATATCCATGTGAATAAGTAAATGGAATTATTTCATTTTATTTTTTCCATACTATGTTGAAGTTTAAGTTTAAAAGGATTTTGTTTTAGTTATAAATTTCCTTAAATGTATATGCTTATTTATGAAAGTTTCCGTAGTATTGCTTACCCTTACAGAGCGTCTGAGCTCACCCCTTTCTATGTTTTATTTTTCCCAGGATTCCAAGAAGTATATTGTGATTGATATGCAGGGTTGAGACAAGGGAATAATAGCATTCATAAAGTATTATTTATGATGTTTTGTATGTTATGAAGTGTAATGTAACATTCTTACATGTAATCTATTTTCTAAGACTGCTAAACTGATCGGTCCTTTGGGACTTGATTCCTTGTAATCATGCCAATGTATTAAAATAATTCACCGACTCTGGGTAACAGGGGTCGGGGCATTACAGTTGGTATCAGAGGATGTTTAGAAATAACCTTGGAAACTAGATTTAGATAAATCCTGATTAGAGATCATAGCCCTAAGATAGACTTTGAGGATTAGTATTGAAGAACTTCCTAGAATTTTGTTGTTGTGGAGATTTTGTGAGTATTCCAAGAAATACATCCGTGTCTGGATACGAGCAGGTAGAGGCGGCTCTGGCACAGGTGTACCTAGGGGTAAAAGCTGAAAACACCGCTTTGAGCTAGACTCGAACGGGAACTGGTGCACGACAACGGGCCTTGCTGCACTCTTGGTTACGACACTCCCGGGGGATATGCTTACGAAAATTCTCATTTTCATTACAAACCATTATGAAGGGCTCATGAGTATATAATTACTCAAAGAAAACATTTTTATGATTATGGATTATATCCATAAACTATTCAATTTTCGTTAGTAATTTTAAAAGTTTGGAATTATTCATTTCAATTCATAAACTGACCTAGTTTATGCTATTGTATAGAAATGGCACCCAATAGAAGGAATGTGAACTCCAGTAATATGTATGGTCCAAAGAGTAAGAAGGATCGTATCTTTCATGGTATTAAGCCATCATTTAGAAAGTGAAATATTCTCCCACGTATTATCATCATATGACGAAAAAGTATCATGTGTGGATAAGATAACTCAAGATTTTATTGAGTCCTATGGCTTTGAAGGGAAGCAAGAGAAAAAAAGGATGGAAGAGGGAAAGATGGATAAAGGGAATAGGGAAAAGAAGAATTTCCCCATATGTGATAACTGTGGGAAAAAACACCCTGGAACTTACCTGAAAGAAATGGGAGTTTGTTAAATGTGTGTAGGAAAAGGGCACCAATTACGTAACTGCAAGGGTATGAAAATAGGTTTCAACTGTATAATGCTTAATTTTCAACGAGTTTGGACACTACACGAACCTATCATTAGACTACGCCGCAAATGATGATATTGGATAACAATAAAGTTATGATACTACCACAGATGAAGAGGAATGATTAGAGTTCTTATGTATATTATTTCATTTGAGTGTTGTATCAGCAATGTACTTGTTATAATAATTATGGCGTATATAAGGATTGTACTGCAGTTATATTTCAATGAGGATTTGAGATTTTATGGTACTATGAAAAGTGACTCTACAGCAAGTTAAACTTTTTTTAAATTACATGGTTAAAGTAAAGATAAACCTTAATATGGTCCTAATATTGAGGTACTTATTTTGGAAAAAGATATGGTTGATTTGGGTAAATTATATTGTATATTCTTGACTACCTTGAAAACGATTTAAGATATGTATATTCCATAATTTTTGGAGTTTACAACATTTTTGGATGGATGAAGTATATCCAGCATTCTATATGGAATACGGGAGCATGAATGTAATCAATAAGGAATATGGTAATTCAGGATGTTTCGGTGTTTTAAAAGAATACATGATGAAGGTATTCATATGCTTTTACAGGGTAAAAAGGATATACATTATGGTTACCTTCCTTATAAATGATGGACTGTGAGTTTGGAAAGAAGTATTTTGGATAATTCTTGTTTGAGATTAATTTTGGATTTCCATAAAAGGACAACCCGGAGGTCGGGCGGCAACCCGTCGCGAGCGGCCTTGACGCGAGACTTGAACCCGCAACCGAAGGGCGACAAGGGTGTATCACCTACCACTGGCCCACGAGATGTCCTAGATTAAATAATGTAGTTTATTTTAAGAAGGACTAGTAGATGAATTATAAATTCATTTTTTTAACCCCAAACGAATAGGATAAATAGATTATTTTTTTTATGTTCTATCATCTTTTAGAGTAAAATATGAGTTTGTGGTCGAAATTAGTTAAAAGATTGAACACTACTTTTCAAGTATATATTTTCTTCTCCTATTATTCTATGAAGAAATTAATTCTTATACTTTATTGAATGTATCTTAAAAACAAAAATGTGTTATCCTAATACCTTATGTTTTGTTGAACCGATGGCATTTTAAATCCTCATAGATTACTGAATTTAAGGACCTGAATTTTAAACTTGTTTAAGATTGATGACCTCAATCACCAACTATAAATAGTTACATTTTTCCTCCAATTATATGTCTCTAATTTCCACAAATGTTCTCCTAATCGAGATCATCATTTGGTGGTGACCCTTTCATTTCACTTTTCCTCTTATTAAGACTAAATTTTATTAACCAAATTTCCGATGTGGGGTTTCCCACAAAGATATTTTCTATTTTCAACCTTTATTTTCAAAGAAGAATTTCAAACTGCGAGGATTCAATTTATTGAAGGAGGGAAGAATGTAACACCCCAATATTTCATAGTATGTACTTCTTCAAAACAAATCAATAACTTGCACTACATGTAACACTGAGTTCAAGCGCACTATGACTTACCAAACAAGCTGTTCAAAAGAGGTTATGAATAGTATTAACTAAAATTTTAACCTTATATAATCCTTATAATTTTGGAATCCATATTATGAGTTTCTTAGACATAATGTAAGAACAAATTCCTTTTTTCAGATAAAAGAAGTATTTTTCAAAAAAGCACTTTTACCAACTTTAATAGTGAACCCTTTTTAAATCCAATATTTTAAACATTTATATATTCAATTTGAATAAATAAATTTATAACTTAGAATGGGGACATAAAAAAATTTACAATGTAACACCCCAAGCTTCCATGGTACGCTTCTCTTTGAATAATACAGTAGCGTGTGTTGTACGCAACTTCGAGTTCTAACACACACTTCAACCAATCAAACTAGCCGTAATGAATAGTAATACCTACATTTTAAAATTTTATTAATTTTATCTCTCAAAATGGACTTCATTTTTGGATTCTGAATATTGAATTTATCCTAGGGTAAAATTTTGGCACTTTTCAGATAACTTTTATATTTTGATGAATAGTGAAAATTAATAAATTTTAATTAAAAACAAATTTTTTAATCAAAATAATTAGTAGTGATAAATTATGAATTTCGGTGGTTTTAAAGTATATTTAGAATATATTTTTACCATTTAATACAATGTTCTTCATTGGAAAAAATTTCACAATTAAATCGGACATAAACAAGTGTCAATCTTTTGATAGTTATTATCTCTTAAAAACACGCTTTTTTGTTTTAACAACGGGAATTAATTTTAAATTAATTTCTGCCACTTCTCTGTTTTGAATTTGGAAAAATGGATTCCATATTTGGAATCAGAATTTTCAAATTGTGTAAGTATGTATCTTTTATTTTTAGACATTTTGAATAATTACTTCGGTAAATATTTTATTTACCATGGTTAAAGGGTAAATCCGGTAAATTAGGGTTAAACGAATAATATTATAATAATAACAAATTACACTAAAACGTGTCCCAACCATATTTTTTGATACATGTTTGACTATGGGCATCATTGGGTCGATTTCGGGACCTCATGAAGCCACCTGTAAGTGATAGGGACACTTTATTTTAATTAAGTTAAAATGAATACAAAAATGACACAAGCATATATCCTGTAGAAAAACAATTTTTACATAGGGTTATATAAGTTGGATTTTAGACTATAAATATTCATTAGAAAGATAAAAATATTGCCTAAGTAATGGTATTTTATTTATAATTTTTAGACATTAAATAATTTAATTTATTTATGACACAATGGTGATGAAGTAATTACCATAATAGTGAAAAATTAGAATTATTGATATTATAAATACCCAAATAAATTTAATTTGGGACTTTTTATAAATAAAAATAATTTTATAGGTTAATATGTAATGTTATTATTGATTAAATTAACCTATTTTTGAATTAATCATTCTGTTATGAGTTTTACAAAAATCAATTATTGAATAGTGTCAAAATTGACATAAAACAGTTTCTAAAACAAATATTATTTTATTAATTGATATTAAATTCATAAAAATATAACGTTCGGCTAAGAAAATTATATCATGGTAGTTTTATCATTAATGGACCACGTTGGGGTCTCTTAAATGTATATAGTAAGTTTATTAACCATATAATATAAAAATAAAAAGAGACAATGTAAAAGTGAAACTAATTAACTAAGAGTTAATACTTAATGATAAGGTTAATAAAGCGACCCAAACCTATCTAAATTCTACTGGTTGAGTGGTTTCTGACCCATCCCCACCTTAAAATTTAAATAATTTAATTTGGAGCCATTAGAACCCGAATATTAATTTATTAAAAAATAATATTTCTAGCTTTTCCAAAGGTGCCCCTCACCCCTCTTATAAAAGGGCACTCCCCCTTCTCACTAATTCACACATTCAAAGCCTTTTGGTTCGGCCAAACCCTGACTGGATACTCTCTCAACTTCCCTAAATTCATCCTAGATGCCTTCTTTTAGTCATAAATCCAACCTAAGGAGCCCTTTTGATCAAATCAAATGGAAGAACCCGAAGAAGAGGTAATGATTTCTCCACCGTTTTTCAAGTTCCTTTCTTCTTCCACTTCTTCTTTCTTTGTTATTACCATTAGAAAATAATAACTCCAGTATATTATATATAAATTGATGTTATTATAAACATGGTACATCCATATTTCAGTATGCTATACATCCTTTGAATGACATGTCACCACACGTGCGTACGTATGGCTTACCGTTTCCATGTCGTGGTGTAATTGTTATTCAAAACATTATAATTTGGATGGGTATAATTAGGATGTGTAATTCATGTAAATAATAAATATAACATGATAATTATTCTATATGTATGATATACCATCCAATTATATATTATTTTAATATCAAAAGAATGATATTGTCGCTCGTGCGTACGTACGGACTACGGTCTCCACAAACGCAATATGATTCATTCTCCATCATATCCATTGAAGTATAATTATCATTTGATGATTTAAAAATAATTTTTAAGGACTTTATATCATTCAGGATATGAATAATATACAACCTATCCATGAAAACCATGGCTTACGTAACAAAACATATAAAAGAAAACGAGTAAGTTAACACCCGAAACGACGATAATACTAAGATATTATTGAAAAAGAAATGTTAAAAGATCATATATGATATCATATTAATGTATATGATTCTTGTATAATTTAATAACAATTATTTCGCCATTATACAGGAGGTTAACCTACCCCCAACCAAGGAAAAGTACAAGGTAAGGGTTTATTTCGCAATCTATTCATTATCCGAGGTTGTTTATACGTAATAATCTACTGGAATTTTTTTATCATCCATATCCATGTTTCTTCAAAATGTATTTCAAAACAATTTTACTATTTACAAGAATATGGGTTAAATTTATTTATACCCTTGGTTGACTCTTTATAAGAGTTTTATAATGGAATCTTTCCGTCGTTTTCCAAACAAGGTCATTTTTAACCATTTTGACAGAATTAAGGAAAGAATGTTTTTTTAACTTATATGGAGGGTGCGGCTATTTTCTGCTGTTATAAAATCGTTGAAGCCTCCCTTACAATCTTATAAAAATATTTTCAAAGAAAATGTTTTATTTTATAAATATATGACTCTTAGATGATTTCAAAATAGAAAGAGATATTTCTTCAAAAAGAGTTTTGATTTCATGTATGTAAACATCCTTTGATATTGCATGTGATTATTCGATTAGTAGAATATCCATGTGAATAAGTAAATGGAATTATTTTATTTTATTTTTTCCATACTATGTTGAAGTTTTAGTTTAAAAGGCTTTTGTTTTAGTTATAAATTTCTTTAAATGTTTATTCTTAATTATGAAAGTTTCCACTGTATTTCTTACCCTTACAGAGCGTCTGAGATCACCCCTTTCTATGTGTTTTTCCCAGGATTCCAAGAAGTATATTGTGATTGATATGCAGGGTTGAGACAGGGGAATAATGGAATTCATAAAAGATTATTTATGTTGTTTTGTATGTTATGAAGTGTAATGTAACATTCATGCATGTAATCTATTTTCCAAGCCTGCTAAACTGATCGGTCCTTTGGGACTTGATTCCTTGTAATCATGCCAATGTATTAAAATAATGCACCAAGTCTGGGTAACTGGGGTCTGGGCGTTACAGTTGGTATTAGAGGAAGTTTAGAAATAACCTTGGAAACTAGATTTAGATAAACTCTGATTAGAGAACATAGCCCTAAGATAGACTTTGAGGATTATTATAGAAGAACTTCCTAGAATTTTTGTGTTGAAAAGATTTTGTGAGTTTTCCAAGCAATACATCCCTGTCTGGATACGAACAGGTAGAGGTGGATCTGGCACAGATGTACCTAGGGGTAAAACCCGAAAACACCGCTTTGAGCTAGACTCGAACGGGAACGGGTGCACGACAACAGGCCTTGCTGCACTCTTGGTTACGACACTCCCGTGGGATTTGCTTAGGATAATTCTCATTTTCTTTACAAACCATTATGAAGGGATCATTAGTATATACTTACTAAAAGAAAACATTTTTATGATTATCGATTATATCCATAAACTGTTCAATTTGGGTTAGGTATTTTACAAGTTTGGAATTATTCATTGCAATTCATATGCTATTGTATAGAAATGGCGCCTATTAGAAGGCATGTGAACTCTAGTAATATGTATGATCCAAAGAGTAGCAATGATCGTATCTTTCATGGTATCAGGCCATCATTTAGAAAGGGAAATAATCTCCCACATATTATCTTCATATGCAGAAATAGTTTCATGTGTGGATAAGATAACTCAAGATTTTTCTGAGTCCTATGGCTTTGAAGGGAAGCAAGGGAAGAAAAGGATGGAAGAGAGAATGATGGATAAAGGGAAAAGGGAAAAGAATAATTTCTCCATATGTGATAACTGTGGGAAGAAACACCCTGGAACTTACCTAAAAGAAATGGGAGTTTGTTATATGTGTGTAGGAAAAGAGCAACAGGTACATGACTGCAAGGGTAAGAAAATAGGATTCAACTGTACAATGCTTCATTTGCAAGGAGTTTGGACACTACACGAACCTATCATTAGACTATTCCGCAATTGATGTTATTGGATAACAATGAAGTTATGATACTACCACATATGAAGAGGAATGATTAGAGTTCTTATGTTTATAATTTCATTTGAGTGTTGTATCAGCAATGTACCTGTTATAATAATTATGGAGTATATAAGGATTGTACGACAGTACAATTTCATTGCGGATTTGAGATTTTATGGTTCTACGAAAAGTGACTCTACAACAAGTTATTGTTTTTGGAAATTAAAATGTTAAAGGAAAGATAAACCTTAATATGGTCCTAATATTGAGGTACTTATTTTGGAATACGATATGGTTGATTTGGATAAATTATATTGTATATTCTTTACTACCTTGAAACCGATTAAAGATTTGTATATTCCATAATTTTTGGAGTTTACAACATTTTTGGATGGATGAAGTATATCCAGCATTCTATATGTAATAAGGGACCATGAATGTAATCAATAAGGATTATGGTAATTCAGGATGTTTTAGTATTTTAAAAGAATAAATGATGAAGGTATTCATATGCTATTATGGGGTAAAAAGGATCTACATTATGGTTACCTTCCTTATAAATGATGGACTGTGAGTTTGGACAGAAGTATTTTGGATAATTCTAGTTTGAGATTAATTTTGTATTTCCATAAAAGGACAACTCGGAGGTCGGGCGGCAACCCGTCGCGACCGGCAATGCCGCGAGACTTGAACCTGCAACCGAAGGGTGACAAGGTTGTATCACCTACCACTGACCCACAATATGTCCTGGATTAAATAATGTAGTTTATTTTAAGAAGGTCTAGTAGATGAATTATAAATTCATTTTTTAACACCAAACAAATAGTATAAATAGAATATGTTTTTATGTTCTATTATCTTTTAGAGTAAAATATGAGTTTGTGGTAGAAATTAGTTAAAAGATGGAACTCTACTTTTCAAGCATATATTTTTCTTCTCCTCTTATTCTATGAAGAAATTTATTCTTATACATTATTAAAGGGATATTGAAAAAAAAGTGTTATCCTAATACCTTATGTTTTGTTGAACCGATGGCATTTTAAATACTCATAGATTACTGAATTTAAGGACCTCAATTTTAAACTTGTTTAAGATTGATGACCTCAATCACCACCTATAAATATTTACGTTTTTCCTCCAATTATATGTCTCTAATTTCCACCAATTTTCTCATTATCGAGATCATCATTTGGTGGTGACCCTTTCATTTCTCTTTTCCTCTTATTTAGACTAAATTTTGTTAACCAAAATGCACTTTTAACAAATTTAATAGTGAATGCTTTTTAAATCCAATATTTTAAACTTTTATATATTCAATTTGACTAAATAAATTTATTCTTTAGAATGGGTACATAAAAAAATTTACAATGTAACACCCCAAACTTCCACGGTACGCTTCTCTTTGAATAATACAGTAACGTGTGTTATACGCAAATTCGAGTTCTAACATACACTACAACCAATCATACTAGCCGTAATGAATAGTAATACCTAATTTTTATAATTTTATAAATTTTATCTCTCAAAATGGAATTAATTTTTTGATTCGGAATATCGAATTTATCCTAGGGTAAAATTTTGGTACTTTTTGGATAACTTTTATTTTTTGATGAATAGTGAAAGTTAATAAATTTTAATTAAAAACAAATTTTTTAATAAAAATAATTAATAGTGATAAATTATGAATTTAAGTGGTTTTAAATTATATTTAGAATATATTTTTACCATTTAATACAATTTTGGTCATTGGACAAAATTTCACAATTAAACCGGACATAAACAAGTGTCAATCTTTTTATAGTTATTATCTCTTAAAAACACGCTTTTTGTTTTAACAACAGAAATTAATTTTAATTTTATTTCTACCACTTCTGTGTTTTGAATTTTGAAAAATGGATTCCATATTTGGAATCAGGAAGTTAAAATTTTGTAAATAGTTAACTTTTATTTTTAGACATTTTGAATAATTATTTCGGTAAATATTTTATTTACCCTAGTTAAAGGGTAACTCTGGTAAATAAGGGTTAAAAAAATAATATTATAATAATAAAAAATTACACTAAAACGTGCACTAACCTTATTTTTTGATAGATGTTCGACCATGGGAAACATTGCGTCGATTTTGGGACCCCATGGAGCCACTTGTAAGTGATAGGGACACTTTATTTTAATTAAGTTAAAATGAATACAAAAATGACACAAGCATATATCTTGTAGAAAAACAATTTTTACATAGGGTTATATATGTTTGATTTTCGACTATAAATATTAATTAGAAATCTAAAAATATTTCATAAATAATGGTATTTTATTTATAATTTTTAGACATTAAATAATTTAATTTATTTATGACACAATGGTGATGAAGTAATTACCATAATAGTGAAAAATTAGAATAATTGATATTATAAATACCCAAATAAATTTAATTTAGACTTTTTATAAATACCAATAATTTAATATGTTAATATGGAATGTTAGGATTTATTTAATTAACTTTTTTCGAAGTAAGAATTCTGTTATGTGTTTTAAAAAATCAATTATTTAATAGTGTCAAATTGACATAAATGAGTTTTTAAAACAATTATTATATTATTAATTGATATTAAACTCCTAAAAATATAAGGTTCGGCCAAGAGACTTATATAATGATATTTGTATCATTAATGAACCACTTGGGGGTCTCTTGGATGTATATAGTATGTTTATTAACCATATAATTTAAAAATACAAAGAGACATTGCAAAAGTGAAACTAATTAACTAAGAGTTAGTACTTAAAGATAAGGTTAATATAGTGACCCAAACCTGTATAAATTATATTGGTTGAGTGGTTTTTTACCCATACCCACTGCAAACATTAAATAATACAATTTGGAGCCATTAGAAACCGAATATGAATTTATTATAAAATAATATTTCTAGCTTTTCCAAAGGTGCCCCTCACCCCTCTTATAAAAGGGAACTCCCCCTTCTCACTAATTCACATATTCAAAGCCTTTTGGTTCGGCCAACCCCTGCCTAGATACTCTATAAACTTCCCTAACTTCATCCTATAGGCCTTACATTAGTCATAAATCTAACCTAAGGAGCCCTTTTGATCAAATCAAATGGATGAACCCGAAGAAAAGGTAATGATTTCACCACCCTTTTTCAAGTTCCTTTCTTCTTCCACATATTCTTTCTTTGTTATTACCATTATAAATAAATAACTCCAGTATATTATATATACATTGATGTTATTATAAACATGGTACAACCATATTTCAGTATTCTATCCATCCTTTTAATAACATGTCACCATACGTGCGTACATACAGATTATTGTCTCCATGTCGTGGTCTAATTGTTATTCAAAACATTATTATTTGGATGGGTATAATAATGATGTGTAATTCATTTAAATAATAAATATAACATGATAATTATTATATATATACAATATACCATCCAATTATATAATATTTTAATATCAAAAGAATGATATTGTCACTCGTGCGTAAGTACAGACTACCGTCTCCGCAAACGCGATGAGATTCATTCTCCATCGTATCCATTCAAGTATAATTATCATTTGATGATTTAAAAATAATGTTTAAGAACTTGATATCATTCATGATATGAATAAGATACCACCTATCCATGACAACTACAACTTACGCAACAAAACATGTAAAAGAAAACGAGTAAGTTAACACCCGAAACGACGATAATACTAAGATATTATTAACAAAGAAATGTTAAAAGATCATATATGATATTATATTAATGTATATGATTATTGTATAATTTAAAAAGAATTATTTCACCATTATACAAGAGGTTAACCTACCCCCAACCGAGGAAAAGTACAAGGTAAGGGTTTATTTTGCAATCCCTTCGTTATCCGAGGTTGTTAATACGTAATAATCTACAGAGATTTCATTATCATCCACATCCATGTTTCTTCAAAATGTATTTCAAAACATTTTTACTATTTACAAGAATATGGTTTAAAGTCATTTATACCCTTGGTTGACCCTTTATAAGAGGTTTATAAAGGAATCTTTCTACAATTTTACAAACAAGGTTCTTTTTAACCCTTTCGATAGAATTAAGGAAAGAATGTTTTTTTAACTTATACAGCGGGTGCAGCTATTTTCCGCTGTTATAAAATCATTGAAGCTTCCCTTACAATATTATAAGAATATTTTCAAAGAAAATGTTCTATTTTATAAATATATGACTCTTAAATTATTTCAAAATAGAAAGAGATATTTCTTTAAAAAGAGTTTTGATTTCATCTATGTCAACATCCTTTGATATTGCATGTGATTATTCGATTAGTAGAATATCCATGTGAATAAGTAAATGGAATTATTTCATTTTATTTTTTCCATACTATGTTGAAGTTTAAGTTTAAAAGGCTTTTGTTTTTGTTATAAATTGCCTTAAATGTTTAGGATTATTTATGAAAGTTTACGTTGTATTGCTTACCCTAACGGAGCGTTTGAGATCACCCCATTATATGTTTTATTTTTCCCAGGATTCCAAGAAGTATATTGTGATTGATATGCAGGGTTGAGACAAGGGAATAATGGAATTCATAAAGGATTATTTATGTTGTTTTTTATGTTTTGAATTGTAATGTAACATTCATGCATGTAATATATTTTCCAAGACTTCTAAACTGATCGGTCCTTTGGGACTTGATTCCTTGTAATCATGCCAATGTATTAAAATAATGCACCAACTCTGGGTAACTGGGGTCGGGGCGTTACAGTTGGTATTAGAGGAAGTTTATCAATAACCTTGGAAACTAGATTTAAATAAACTCTGATTAGAGAACATAGCCCTAATATGGACTTTGAGGATTAGTGTAGAAGAACTTCCTATAATTTTGGTGTTGTAGAGATTTTTTGAGTTTTCCATGCAATATATCCATGTCTGGATACGAGCAGGTAGAGGTGGTTCTTGCACAAATGTACCTAGGGCTAAAACCTGAAAACACCGCTTTGAGCTAGACTCGAACGAGAACTAGTGCACGACAACGGTCCTTTCTGCACTCTTGGTTACGACACTCCCAGGGATATGATTAGGATAGTTCTCATTTTCATTACAAACCATTATAATGGGATCATGAGTATATACTTACTCAAAGAAAACATTTTTATTATTATGGATTATATCCATAAATTGTTCAATTTGCGTTAGGTATTTTACAATTTTGGAATTATTCTTTGCAATTCATAAACTGACCTAGTTTATGCTATTGTATAGAAATGGCGCCCAGTAGAAGGAATGTGAACTCCGGTAATATGTATGATCCAAAGAGTAAGAAGGATCATATATTTTATGGTATTAATCCATCATTTAAAAAGGGAAATAGTCTCCCTCGTATTATCATCATGTGCAGAAATAGTATCATGTGTGGATAAGATAACTCAAGATTTTACTGAGTCTTATGGATTTGAAGGGAAGAAAGAGAAGAAAAGGTTGGATGAGAAAAAGATGGATAATGGGAAGAGGGGATAGAAGAGTTTCCCCATATGTGATAACTGTGGGAAGAAACACCCTGGAAGTTGCCTGAAAGAAATGGGAGTTTGTTATAAGTGTGTAGGAAAAGGGCACCAAGTATGTGACTGCGATGGTAAGAAAATAGGTTTTAACTGTACAATGCTTCATTTGCAAGGAGTTTGGACACTACACGAACCTATCATCAGACTATGCCGCAAATGGTTCTATTGGATATCAATCAAGTTATGATACTACCATAGATGAAGAGGAATGATTAGAGTTCTTATGTTTATTATTTCATTTGAGCATTGTATCAGTAATGTACTTGTCATAATAATTATGAAGTATATAAGGATTGTACTGTAGTACTATTTCATTAAGGATTTTAGATTTTGTGGTACTAAGAAAAGTCACTCTACAACAAGTTAAACTTTTTGGAAATTACATGGTTAAAGGAAAGATAAACCATAATATGGTCCTAATATTGAGGTACATATTTTGGAATAAGATATGGTTGATTTGGGTAAATTATATTGTATATTCTTGACTACCTTGAAACCGATTAATGATTTGTATATTCAATAATTGTAGGAGTTTACAACATTTTTGGATAGATGAAGTATATCTAGCATTCTATATGGAATAAGGGAGCATGAATGTAATCAATAAGGATTATGGTAATTCAGGATGTTTCAGTGTTTTAAAAGAATATATGATGAAGGTATTCATATGCTATTTCGGGGTAAAAAGGATCTACATTATGGTTACCTTCCTTATAAATGATGGACTATGAGTTTGGACAGAAGTATTTTGGATAATTCTAGTTTGAGACTAATTTTGGATTGCCATTTAAGGACAACCTAGAGGTCGGGCGGCAACCCGTTGCGACCGGCAAGGCCGTGAGACTTGAACCCGCAACCGAAGGGCGACAAGGGAGTATCACCTACCACTGGCCCACGAGATGTCCTGGATTAAATAATGTAGTTTATTTTAAGAAGGTCTAGTAGATGAATTATAAATTCATTTTTTAACCCCAAACGTATAGGATAAATAGAATATTTTTTTAAGTTCTATTATCTTTTAGAGTAAAATATGAGTTTGTGGTAGAAATTAGTTAAAAGATGGAACTCTACTTTTCAAGTATATATTTTTCTTCTCCTCTTATTCTATGAAGAAATTAATTCTTATACTTTATTGAAGGGATCTTAAAAACAATAATGTGTTATCCTAATACCTTATGTTTTGTTGAACAGATGGAATTTTAAATCCTCATAGATTACTGAATTTAAGGACCTCAATTTTAAACTTGTTTAAGATTGATGACCTCAATCACCACCTATAAATATTTACGTTTTTCCTCCAATTATATGTCTATAATTTCCACCAATGTTCTCTAATCTAGATCATCATTTGTTGGTGACCCTTTAATTTCTTTTTTCCTCTTATTAAGACTAAATTTTATTAACCAAATTTCCGATGTGGGATTTCCCACAAAGATATTTTGTATTTTCGACCATTATTTTCAAAGAAGAATATCAAATTGCGAGGACACAATTTATTGAAGGAGGTAAGAATGTAACACCCCAATATTTCATAGTATGTACTTCTTCAAAACAATTCAATAACTTGCACTACACGTAACACCGAGTTCAAGCGCACTATGACTTACCAAACAAGCCGTTCAAAAGAGGTTATGAATTGTATTAACTAAAATTTGAACCTTATATAATCCTTATAATTTTAGAATCCATATTATGAGTTTCTTAGACATAATTTAAGAACAAATTCCTTTTTTTCAGATAAAAGAAGTATTTTTAAAAAATGGACTTTTACCAACTTTAATAGTGAACCCTTTTTAAATCCAATATTTTAAACTTTTATATATTCAATTTGACTAAAAAAATATAATATTTATAATGGGGACATAAAAAAATTTACAATGTAACACCCCAAGCTTCCACGGTATGCTTCTCTTTGAATAATACAATAGCGTTTGTTGTACGCAACTTTGAGTTCTAACGCACACTACAACCAATCAAACTAGCCGTAATGAATAGTAATACCAACTTTTTAAAATTTTATAAATTTTATCTCTCAAAATGGACTTCATTTTTGGATTCGGAATATCGTGTTTAGCCTAGGGTAAAATTTTGGTACTTTTTCAGATAACTTTTATATTTTGATGAATAGTGAAAATTAATAAATTTTAATTAAAAACAACTTTTTTAATCAAAATAATAATTAGTGATAAATTATGAATTTGAGTGGTTTTAAAGTATATTTAGAATATATTTTTACCATTTAATAAAATTTTTTCCATTTGAAAAAATTTCACAATTAAACCATACATAAACAAGTGTCAATCTTTTGATAGTTATTATCTCTTAAAAACACGCTTTTTATTTTAACAACGGGAATTAATTTTAATTTAATTTCTGCCACTTCTATGTTTTGAATTTGGAAAAATGGATTCTATATTTGGAATCAGGATTTTCAAATTGTGTAAATAGTTAACTTTTATTTTTAGACATTTTGAATAATTACTTCGGTAAATATTTTATTTACCATGGTTAAAGGGTAAATCCAGTAAATAAGGGTTAAACAAATAATATTATAATAATAAAAATTACACTAAAACGTGTCCTAAACTTATTTTTTGATACATGTCCGACCATGGGCATCTTGTGGTCGATTTTGGGACCCCATGGAGCCACTTGTAAGTGATAGGGACACTTTATTTTAATTAAGTTAAAATGAATACAAAAATGACACAAGCATATATCTTATATCAAATTTTTTTTTACATAGGGTTATATATGTTGGAGTTTCGACTATAAATATTTATTATAAATCTAAAAAAAATTCTACATAACGGTATTTTATTTTTAACATTTAGACATTAAATAATTTAATTTATTTATGACACAATGGTGATAAAGTAATTACCATAATAGTGAAAAATTAGAATAATTGATCTTCTAAATTCCCAAATAAATTTAATTTGAGACTTTTTATAAATACCAATAATTTTTTAGGTTAATATCGAATGTTAGGATTGAT
This sequence comes from Viscum album, assembly GCA_963277665.1. Classification (NCBI taxonomy): domain Eukaryota; kingdom Viridiplantae; phylum Streptophyta; class Magnoliopsida; order Santalales; family Viscaceae; genus Viscum; species Viscum album. The sequence goes on along the minus strand of OY728131.1, from coordinate 504,497,433 downwards.
TTAATTAACGTTTTCTAAGTAATCATTCTGTTATGAGTTTATAAAAACAATTATTGAATAGTGTCAAAATTGACATAAAAGAGTTTTTAAAACAAATATTATATTATTAATTGATATTAAATTCCTAAAAATATAAGGTTCGGCCAAGAGACATATATCATGATAGGTGTATCATTAATGGACCACTTGGGGGTATCTTAGATGTATATAGTAGGTTTATTAACCATGTAATATAAAAATACATAGAGACATTGTAAAAGTGAAACTAATTAACTTAGAGTTAATACATAAAGATAAGGTTAATATAGTGTCCCAAACCAGTATAAATTCTATTGGTTGAGTGGCTTTATACCCCTCCTCCCCTTAAACTTTAAATAATCCAATTTGGAGCCATTGGAAACCGAATATGAATTTATTATAAAATAATATTTGTAGCTTTTCCAAAGGTTCCCCTCACCCCTCTTATAAAAGGGCACTCCCCCTTCTCACTAATTCACACATTAAAAACCTTTTGGTTCTGACAAACCCTGCCCAAATAATCTATCAAACTCCCTCACTTCATCCTAGTGGCTTTCCTTTAGTCAGAAATCCAACCTATGGAGCCCTTTTGATCAAATCAAATGGAAGAACCTGAAGAAGAGGTAATGATTTCACCACTCTTTTTCAAGTTCAATTATTCTTCCACTTCTTATTTATTTGTTATTACCATTATAAAATAATAAATCCAGTATATTATATATACTTTGATGTTATTATAAACATGGTACAACCAAATTTCAGTATTCTATCCATCCTTTGAATGACATGTCACCATACGTGCGTACGTATCGCTTACCATCTCCATGTCGTGGTGTAATTGTTATTCAAAACATTATTATTTTGATGGGTATAATAATGATGTGTAATTCATGTAAATAATAAATATAACATGATAATCATTCTATATATATGATATACCATCCAATTATATATTATTTTATATCAAAATAATGATATTGTCGCTCGTGCGTACGTACAGACTACCGTCTCCACAAACGCGATGAGATTCATTATCCATCATATCCATTCAAGTATAATTATCATTTTATTATTTAAAAATAATGTTTAAGGACATGATATCATTCTGGATATGAATAAGATACAACCTATCCATGACAACCATGGCTTACGCAACAAAACATATAAAAGAAAACGAGTAAGTTAACACCCGAAACGACGATAATAATAAGATATTATTAAAAAAGCAATGTTAAAAGATCATATATGATATCATATTAATGTATATGATTCTTTTATAATTTAATAACAATTATTTCAACATTATACATGAGGTTAACCTACCCCAAAAAAAGGAAAAGTACAAGGTAGGCGTTTATTTCGCAATCTCTTCATTATCCGAGGTTGTTTATACGTAATAATCTACTGGGATTTCTTTATCATCCACATCCATGTTTCTTCAAAATGTATTTCAAAACATTTTTACTATTTACATGAATATGGGTTAACGTCATTTATACCTTTGGTTGACTCTTTATAAGAGGTTTATAAAGGAATATTTCTGTCATTTTCCAAACAAGGTTCTTTTTAACCTTTTCGACAGAATTAAAGGAAGAATGTTTTTTTAACTTATACAGAGGGTGCGGCTATTTTCCGCCGTTATAAAATCATTAAAACTTCCCTTAAATTCTTATAAGAATATTTTAAAAGAAAATGTTTTATTTTATAAATATATGACTCTTAAATGATTTCAAAAAGAAATAGATATTTCTTTAAAAAAAGTTTTGATTTCATCTATGTCAACATCCTTTGATGGATTTTATGTTTATTTGGAGTTGATTTATTATGATACAATACATTCATATTGTGTTGATGGTTTTGTGATATGTTTGACTGTGGATGTGTTATTTTTATACCATTCATAGTTTTTGAAGAATGTATTAACATTTCATATGCTAGTTTTAATACGAATGTTTATGTTATGTTTGAACCTGTTCATATAAGGAATTCATTAGACTTAAATGTGACGGGTGGAGCCCACTATAGCTCCTCTATGCATATGTAGGTCTCATGAGACAATCTAGTGTCTTGTCAAATGGCTTTGACAAAATATTATTTGTAGTTTTGGCACGAGGCCTTGGCTATGTGGTTATGATAGTCTGGCAATATGCATTCCATCATTATGAAAGTTGTTATTGATATTTCATGTGATTATATGATTAGTAGAATATCCATGTGAATAGGTAATTGGAATTATTTCATTTTATTTTTTCCATACTATGTTGAAGTTTAAGTTTAAAAGGCTTTTGTTTTAGTTATATATTGCCTTAAATGTTTATGCTTATTTATGAAAGTTTCCACTGTATTGCTTACCCTTACGGAGCGTTTGAGCTCACCCCTTTCTATGTTTTATTTTTCCCAGGATTCCAAGAAGTATATTGTGATTGATATGCAAGGTTGAGACAAGGGATTAATTACATTCATAAAGTTTTATTTATGTTGTTTTGTATGATATGAAGTGTAATGTACTATTCATACATGCAATCTATTTTCCAAGACTGCTAAACTGATTGGTCCTTTGGGACATGATTCCTTGTAATCATGCCAATGCATTAAAATAATGCACCGACTATGGGTAACTGGGGTCGGGGCATTACAATGAAGAAGGGAGTAACTTACCAGTGGACTGAAGAATGTCAAGAAGCATTCGATATTCTCAAGAAATACCTCTTGAGTCCACTGGTACTTATGCAACCTGTTGATGGAAGACCACTTATCCTCTATGTGACAGCCCTAGAGCAATAATTGGGTGCCTTTCCTGCTCAAAAGAATGATGCTGGGAATGAAAACAACCTCTACTATCTCAGTCAGACTATACTTGAAGCAGAAACCTGATACTCAAATATTGAGAAGTGCTGCCTAGCATTAATCTTTGCAGTTCAAAAGTTGATACACTACCTGCAACATCACGAGGTCTGATTGGTATCTCGCAATAACCCAATAAAATTCATACTTAGTCATCTAATTCTTACAGGACGCCTGGAAAGGTGGGAAATTATCTTACAGCAATTTGATATTCAATATGTGTCTCAAAATGCAATAAAGGACCAATCTCTGACTGATTTCTTGGATGAACACCCTTCATTGGAAGACACATCTTCAGATTTTGAACTTCTTGATGAGGAAGTATTCTCTATTCAAGAAAGTCCTCAGGCATGGGAAATGTATTTTTATGGTTCTTCCAGAAGTCCAACAGGGAGGAAAATCAAAAATCCCAAATTCAACAAAGTTGGCTTAGGAATTGTGCTCATTTCTCCAGAAAAGGCACTGTTACCTTATTCCTTCTTATTGTGGGAAGGTGGTACCAATAATGTAGCAGAATACCAAGCTCTCATCGAAGGCTTGGAATTGGAGCTTCAAGAACAAGTGAATCACTTAAAGGTGAAAGGTGATTCAGACCTGTTAATCAAACAAGTCAATGGGGGATTATGCCATCAGAAAAGAAGGACTAATCCCTTTTAATGATTATGTTAGAGAGTTAATGGTGGAATTCCCTTTAGAACCAACATTTTCTTATGTCCCAAGATCAAAAAATTCCCATGCAGATGCATTGGCTAATATAGCCACACCTCTGGTAGATCTAGATCTGGACAAGACAACCATCCGTATTGCCCATCGTCGCGTGATTTCACTTTATGTTCGAATTTCATTAAGAGGAGATTAATGAAATTAGTCCCATTACTAAACCGTATGTTCATACTATATAATGGATGACAAATATCGGGGAATACCTTCAAAATGGAACACTTCCACCTGATAGAGCCGGGAAAGAACAAATCTGGCAACGTGTGGTCAATTTTACTCTTTATGATAGCCCAGGTCACCTAGAAAAAATTCACTACAAGCGTGGTTTTGATGGAGTTCTCTTCAGATGAATTGATGGTGAAGAGAAAATGGATATCATGAAAGAAGTGCAAGAAAGAGTCTATAGTACCCACCAGTCTAGACATAGACTGTATGATCAGACTCGAAGGCTTGGATACTTTTGGCCTTCAATGATACAATATTATGTTGATTTCAAAAAGAAGTGTCATTCATGCCAAGTACTTTCCAACTTAATTAATCAAACTCCAAAGTTTCTTCATACAGATAAATACTCGTGGCCATTTGCCACATGGGGAATGGATGTGGTGGGACCTTAACCTTCAGCTACGGCCAAACAGCGTAAGTATATTCTTACTGCTACTGACTTCTTTTCCAAATGGGCAGAGGAAATACCTCTTAAAGAAGTTAGTTCTAAACTTATTGTTAGCTTCATCAAGTCTAACATCATTACCAGATTTGGTGTCCCTCATACCATATTGACGGACAGTGGCACCAGCTTCTGTTCATCCGAGGTGAAGAAGTTGTAACAAGAATACAACATCAAATCCAACCATTCATCTCGGTATCATGCAACGGCCAATGGTCAGATAGAAGCCTTCAATAATACTCTTTCAAATATTCTACGAAAGATGGTGGATAAAGATAAGAAATCATGTCCTGATAAACTCTTTCATTCTTTATGGGCGTATCAGACCACAACCCGCACTGAAACACGGTCAGCTCCAAATTCATTGGTATATGGAACCGAAGCAGTCATGCCAATTGAATTTCAACTACCCTCGCTTAAATTAGCCATTTTTGATCAGTCATATAGAGATGAGAATTCTCAAAAGAAATTGAATGAATTGGAATGGTTAGATGAGAAAAGATTTTTCACTTTTCACCACTTAGAAGTCTATTATAATCGAATAGCACGAGCTTTCAACAAAAAAGTTCATCTTTATTCATTCGTTCAGGGATAATTGGTATTAGTTCTCAAAACACCAATGATACCAGGAAAGAAACCTCCCAAGCTTTAGCCAAAATGGGAAGGACCTTATTAAATACATCGGGTCTACTCTAGCGGAGCTTATTCATTAATATCGATGAATGGAGAACTCATCAGTACTCCAACCAATGCCAGATTTTTGAAGAAGTATTTTGTATAAACACAAAATATATTCACCATCGTCCAACATAATGTTAAACTGTGTCCCCTTCATCGTCCTTTCTATATGACGTTAAACTATACAGCAACGGTCCATGCATACGACATTAAACTATTTTCACTTACGTCCAACATGATGCTAAACTGTATTGTCCTTTTTTTCATCCAACATGACGTTAAACTGTGAAAAAGTCCCTAATACATCCAACATGATGTTAAATGGTGTACTATTTTGTCCTCACTGTATGACATTAAACTGCACAGTCCCCCTTTCATCCAACATGACGTTAAACTATATTGTCCCCATCGTCCTAGCTACATGGCGCTAAACTGTACAAAAGTCTTTTAATATGTTCTACATGACATTAAACTGTACTTTCTCCCTGCTACATGACATTAAACTGTGCAGCACTAATAGTCCTAACTACAAGACTTTAAACTGCATAGTCCCTTCATATGTCCTACATGACATTAAACTGTGCATCGTTAAGGTTGTTGTTACCTCTTGTTTCTCATACCGAGTAGGATTCATGTGAGCTCAGAGAAAATTTCAACCAAAACACCCTCTTTGGGCTGCTAACCATGTGTAAGTCCCAAAATCATTTTTAGGTCATTGTACCCAAGAACAATTTGATCATTAATTAATTCTTTAATTGTAATACGTGGACTTTGATCCCTGCCTTCTAGGCTGGGTACGTAGGCAACCTCCTGAGGTTCAAGCCCAAAACCAATCTCTTCACATCGGTTCATCTCCATCTCATACGATGTTGATTCGTGAAACCGTCCCTAGAATCAATATCCTTACATTGGTTCACATTTATCCTAGCTCTATGACGTTAAACATTACAACAATTTTTGTCCTGGATGACAATAAACTACAATATTCTTTGATACCCTCACCTGAGACAGAACCATTATATACATTGATTTTTCAATCATGTTTCATTCCAAAGACTACGTGTATACATGGAAATGGACAAACCTTTAATCATGGGTTAAATCATCTTTGCACTAAAGTCTCCTTTCACCTTTCACATGTAAGAACCAAATTTGTAAAGAGGGTAGTTCTACAACTACGTGGGATTGATTCCCATCCTTATGGGATATGTAGGAACATTCGAGTGTCCCTCGAATCCAGTCCCAAGTATTTTTGTCTTAACCCCAAAATTCCACTTTCAGTCCCCTGGCTGAAAAGTCCCCATGAAAACAAACATTGTGTATTTCTTATAATGGTCTAAGCTCTATGACCCTAAACTAAGATCTCTAATCCTTTTGTCCTGCACGACGTTAAACTATAGTTTAATAACTAAGTATTGCATGATTCACATCCTTATGAGATACTTAGTGAAGTCCAACTGTAGAGACCCAAATCTTGACGTACATGGACATTACATTACTTTTTCGGAATAATTAAAACATAACAAAAACAGACACACAAGGATCGTAATAGTTTAGTGTCTTTGTAAACATGGAATATAAACTTCAAATCATGTTGAAAGATCTTCAACAACTCCCATAATGATCTTCCCCTTTTTGTTCCCTTACCTAAAACATTTCTTTATTTCCTGGGGAAAATAAAACATAACAAGGGTGAGCTAAAATGCTCAGTAAGGGAAAACATAGAGAACATAAAACAATCCATAAACATTTGAAAACAAAAACTTGAACATGAAATTTAAACATCAAAATCTTGAGAAAAGACATAAATCGTGGAAGTATGTAAGGCATATATCATAATGGAACATCAACCAAGATAAAATATAACGGGAATAAAACATGTAATTGTGGAAACCATTCAGCACATGTTATGATTTCCATAGTATCCAAGGAATTGCTGCCAAGACCATCTTAGTGGACACAGTCCCTTTCTGAATCGAGTTCACTCCTCATTTCAGTCCTGTAACACTGAACCAGATTAACTTACCATTACAACCATGTCTATCTCATGAGATATAAATCTTTACCCAAGGAATTGGAGAGATATATAGGTCCCACCCATATCATAATGAAATCATTCTTACTTGTGCCACAAAATAAACATACATCATTAATAAAAACCCAATAAATAAAATGGGTTTCATAAACATCATCCCATAATCACATAATCCATATAAAAGAAATGGATATCATTCCATAATAAGAAAAGTGAAACCATGTAAATCATAGAAACATGATACTTGAAACATACACATATGAAATAATGTCATCTTAGATGAAAAATGTTTTTGATAAAACACTTGAAAATAATTCTTGAGGAAAATATCTTTTCTTCTTTAAAGTCATTTTATTTTCACAAAATGTCATGAAATTTTAAAAGAAAAGGATTTTTTTTGAAAATAGTCATGAAATATTTTGGAGAGAGCTTCATGAAAATAAGTGTTTATAAAAAAACCGTAAAAATCCGTTCGTGCCGTATAAGTTAATAAAAACATTCTTCTCGTACTTTTGCCGGAAAAGTAAAAAAGTACATTGTAAAATAATGATTTCAAACATACCATGTAGTAAAAGTCAAAATGGGTAAAAACGACATTAAAAATACATAAAAAAACTTTTAGAAAACATGTACATGGATGATAACAATAACCCCAGTAAATACATACGTATAAGCAGTCTCAGATAAAAATGAGATTTGCAAAATTATCCCTTACCTTAGGTCCAATATGATTCGTACGTATCCAAAACTCCTGTATAATGATTTAAATAATGTCATTGACTTATTATAGACTCATATTCATTGTTATTATATCATATATGGTTCAATTATGACTTTATATTACCCATTCTTTTGTAAATTCATGTTAATGTAGCGTTTTGGGTAAAATCGTTTCATTTGTTGTTCATGTTTTTAACTTGTAATTTTTCATATGATTACTTAGATCATGATTAATTACATACATAATGTAAAACATGATTTATATATAATATATATTCATAATATACATAATAGATCGATAAATGGAAAGAAATACACTATTCATGGAGACGGTAGGCCGTATGTACGCATGAACGCTGTTTTCGTTTCCTTATTGAATTGAATGGAATTAAGTAGATGAAATATATATATATATATACATAAATCCAATAGAATTATTATGTCATATATTTCATGATTACTTATTATATATATTTTATAATCATTCTTGAATGGTTAACATGGAGAGTGAATCTCATCACGTCGTGGAGATGGTAGTCCGTATGTATGCACATGCGATGATATCATTCCCAAGATCGTGGAATTGTATTAAAGTGTATGTATAATATTACATAATCAATATTAATTTACAATAAAAATATATATTCATTACTTTCACCATTATACCCATCCACGTAAGGTGGTGGTGGAAAATAGATTACACCACGGTGTGGAGTCGGTATTCCGTACGTACGCATGTGCAGTGATTTTGTTTTCCATAGGATGGATAGATGGTGAAATATGGTTGTTTAATACTTATAATAACATATCAGTATATTATTGATACTTATGTTATTACATCATAATGAAACAACTAAAAATGAGGAAGTTGAAGAAGAAATAAAGTTGAAAGAATCGGTAATGGACATTACCTCTTCTTTGAAACGCCTCTTTGAGAAATCATCTTAGGGCACTAAAATTGGTCTTTGAATAAGACCAGTACCTCTAAAATGTTTCTAGTGAAGTGGATAAGAGAATTTGGCCGGGGTTGGCCGAGCATGAAGGCTCAATGTAGTGTGAGGAAGAGAGGGAGGAGGTTCCCTTTTATAAGGGAGGAGAGGGGCACCTTTTGAAATATAAGAAATATTAGTTTATATTAAATCCCAACCCCACATAAAAACATCAAAAATGACTCATTTCTGAATATTAGATGTGATAGGGTTGTAATCTCATCAACCAATAAAATTTAGACATGTTAGGAATTTATTTTAAACATTATCAACTTCATTTATCCTTATTTAATCAATTTAATTTTATTTGTGGTAATAATATTATAAATTTTAAATTATAACAAATAAGTATTTATTTGTTGTGAATTTTCCATAATTGGATACTTTATAACATTTTAGACCATATAAATATAAATTTATAATATTTAAATATTTTTGTGATTTTTAAACAATTTTATAATATGTTATTTTTATAAAATAACAATAGTGTCAATTTTGACACAATTCATTTAATTGAATTCAAATAAAATATATATAGAAGATATGTTCTAAATAAAAGCTTTAATAGATTCATAAAATGTCACATGTATCTATAAAATTAGTGGCACACATTAAATAGTTCATATAATATTTATTTTATTATTTTTAAAACCATTTATTTGGTTTATCTCTTAATAAAATCATTACAACTACATTTTTGTATAATAATTTAATATACATATTTGTTGCATAAAAATTAAAAATAAAATCCTATGATGACGATATCTCTATTAGCTTTCACAATAATACTTTTACTAAAATTTATCATCTTAAAATCCCAATATTGTAATTGTTATATTTATTAAATTATGAAGGTGACAACTTTGGCATCATTTAAAATAAAATAATATAAGTTTCATAATCTATTTTATAAGGCTCCAAATGGACAAATATTCGACCATTGGATGATTATGACTTACATTTACATGACCAATAAGTTTTGGTAAGGGTTTTGTGCCTTTTATGGTCACTATTACTTTAATAAAAACTATATTCTTGATTTTTCACTAGATAAACAATTTCTGCATCACTATTTTGTCATAATTAATGATAATTATTTAATCACAAAAAATTATAAATAAATTCATATGATGTAGATAATTTTATTATATTTGTTTAGAATATTCAGGTTCTAAGTTTCATGATGTTTATCACTAAATTAAAATTAATATACTTATAAGATTTAAGAGAGTGACATGTTGTCACTTTCTTTTCTTTTAATAATAATTAAATTATTTTCAAAGAAACAAGTCCATAAAATGAATCTATTCTGACCCTTAGGTGATATGGGTAGACTTTAAGCCATCCAATATAATTTCGGTAGGTTTTAGGGTAATTTTATAATCTTATATTTACCCTTAATTGCCTGATTTATCTTTAACTATGGTAAATAAAATTTACCGTAGTTAGTATTCATAATGCCCAAAAATAAAAATTAGCTTATTAACATAATTTAGACCCACTGATTACAAATATTAAATCTATTTTTCCAAATTGAATACACAAAAGTTGCAGAAATTAAATTAAAATTAATCCCGTTGTCGAAAGAAAACGGGTTTTTCTTTAAAACACTGCAAGAGATTGAAGTGATTTAACCTATGAATTAAAGGTAAAATCAATGCTAATGACATAAATTATATTAAATGGTAAAAATTTATTATATTTATACTTTAAAACCATTAAATATTACAATTTAACTGTATAAATTATTACGATGAAAAAAGTTGTTTTTAATTAAAATATAGCATGTTTTTACTATTCACTAAAATATGAAAATTGTCTGAAAAATATCAAAACTTTTTCCAATGTAAATTTTTATATCTTGATTCAAAATTATAATTTTATTTTTTATAATTTATCTTATAAACATTTCAAAAACTAGATTTAAAGTGGGTGCGCCATCAAAAGGCGGCAAAACTGCATTTTTTGAAAAATACTTATTTTACCCGAAAAAATTTATTTTGTTCTTATACCATGTTCTAGAAAATGTGTAAGATGAATAATAAAGTTATAAAATTAAAAATTTAGTTAATAATATTCATAAAGACTAGTTCATAATAATATTATAACCATATATCATTGTTTAGTGAAACCTGATATTGCGTACAACACACGCTATCGAGGAAAGTCGCGATTGCATGTAATGCAAGCCAAGTCAGGGTTGCGTGTTGTGCCAGAATCCTTCCTTGTTTCATACAACATAATCCAACCATATTGAATTTATACATTTAATATATATATATACACTCAATTTTGCGTAGAAATAATACTATAAAACAAACTTTAAACTGTGTGTAACACAATCTAAGAATAGTGTTGCGTATACTGCAAGCTAATTCAGTGTTGCGTAAAGAGCAAGATAATCTTGGTGTAGCATACAACAGAAGATATGAAATATATTAAAAAGAATATATCTTATAAAATCTCAGGCTATTACATTCTACCCCCCATAAAATGAATTTCTCCCTCGAAATTCGTCGGGGTTATAAATGGTTTAATACTTGAAAGTTTCTTTAGTAGGAACCCACATCGTAAAAATGGAATACCAAAACCTATATTTAAAAACTGAAGTATGAAATGTAATGGTTACCCAAATTAACTAATCACTGGTTTTCCACATAGGAGAACATAGGTGAAAAAATATGGATATGGAAGAAAAATCTAACCATCAAGATCCGATGGAGAGTGGTAGAGGACATGGCTATGAAAAAGACAACAATCACAAAGCCATAAATTTGTGATGATCTAAGGTACCATCTGATTCATCGGATATAAGGGCACTAGGACAACATTTTTGGTTTTCAAGATAATTTCCCTAAAGTTGATGAATTAAAATAAATACTTACATGATTTTGGTACAATCTCACTGTTGTTCTTGAGTTGAAAAAGTTCCACTTCATCCCTTAATGAAATGAAGTTGAATTTGTTATTCGTGATGTGTTAGCAGATCATGTGATAGAATGATGGTTCTTTCCATCTGTTTCAAACAAAAGGTTAGCAAAAGTTATAAGTCTGTCTTATGGTTAGATTAATCGTATATGGTTCCAAAAATGAGCTTATACTTCATATATCATACCGCTTAATAAAATAAAACTAGTTTCTACTAACCTGGGACTTCCTGTAGGCCAGTGGTAGGCGATAAAGGCCATTCGCACTTCTGTTGTGGGTTCGATTCCCACAGCCTTGTCTGACGCGATGGGTTGTCTCCCGTCCTGCAGGTTATCCTTTTTCTAAAACTACATTACTATAACATCACATCAATAATATTGAAAAAAACTTCTATCCTTAAACAATACTAACTTATGTCCAACATAATCCATTCCATTCTTTAGGATTATCCATAATACTGCAGTCCAGTCTCATATTATAGTGAAAACGATTACCAGATATTTCATATAACAAGCATGTTAATTCCATCATTGATCCCCATATATCATAAGATATGTCTTTTTGGTCACATTACAAACATTCGAAGGCCTTAATCATGTATTCTCGTGAAAAATGAATACCCATTGAATCTTAGTAAAAACATGAGTGCTGTCAAAAGTTAAATCTTTCCACATACCAAAACCCCAAAATTCTATATACTCAAACCATGATATAATTATTTCCTTATATCATTCCTGAGCTCATGAATACTATCAAACATTTAATTTTCTCTTTATCCCTTCATTATGCCAATATCATTTACTTTCCAAAAATATCTGAATAACCTTTCATGGTCACTGGTACCATTCATCATATACTTTCAAAACATAAGGAAAGAAAACAGTGTAACAATCCTTAGATGTCTCTTTATTCCACAGTACCATGAGATTACTTATACAACATTACACTTGATAAACATGTAATCATTCTACTACCTTCTTAAACCATTGACCGAGATTCAACAATTCAATCATCTCACATATCATTTGTAGTCTCTTCATCATCATCAACATAAATACTACCCATATAACCATACTGATTCTCTTCATGAGAATTTCCCTTAGGGCATTGGTTTGCATAATGCCCGTACATTCCACATTTAAAACATTTAACCGTTGTTGATGTCATAGCAATACCATTATCATTGTCCATGGTGTTAACTGAACCTTTTCCTTTTCACTTACTGGCTTTGTGTCCTTCTTTTCCACACCCAAAGCATCTTCCAGTTCCTTTGAAACATTCTCCTTGATAACTCTTCCCACATGATTTACATGAGGGAAATTGAACTTTATTTCCTCTATGATCATCATGAAACTCAATCTTTCTCTTATTATCTGTGTCAGGAAACTTACCAAATTTGAGTTTATAGATCATATTATGAGATTGCTGATTCAGCATAATAATGATGTTTGGACTTCCAAATCCTGTTTCATTTGGTTTCTCATAAATAATATCATTCCATTTTCCGTGATATCCTCCATTATCGTGAATCTTCCTGTTTCCAACCATTTTTTAAAACCGAAAAAGAATAGTGTGAGAGGCAAAAATAATTTTAGGGAAAACAACATAGTAAAGGGGGAGTACCCTCAATATCTAACATCTTAGGTTAAATTATAAGATCGTTACCGTATTTCTAGGACTATATCCTATACGTATACTTATCCTTAGGGACATCACTAGACATACATTAGAAATATCTCTAGGGATCTCACTAATGTTTTCGCATCCTAGTTTCCAAAGGTTAACTAAACCTTTCCTCTGATACCAACTGTAGAGACCCAAAGCTTGACGTACATGGACATTACATTACTTTTGTGGAATAATTAATACATAACAAAAATAGACACACAAGGATCGTAATAGTTTAGTGTCTTTGGAAACATGTAATATATATTTCTAATCATGTTGAAAGATCTTCAACAACTCCTATAATGATCTTCCCCTTTTTGTTTCCTTACCTAAAACCTTTCTTTATTTCCTGGGGAAAATAAAACATAAAAAGGGTGAGCTCAAATGCTCAGTAAGGGCAAACATAGAGAACATAAAACAATCCATAAACATTTGAAAACAAAAACTTGAACATAAAATTTAAACATCAAAATCTTGAGCAAAGACATAAATCATGGAAGTATGTAAGGCATATATCATAATGGAAAATAAACCATGATAAAATATAACGGGAATCAAACATGTAATTGTGGCAACCATTCAGCACATGTTATGATTTCCATAGTATCCAAGGCATTACTACCAAAACCATCTTAGTGGACAAAGTCCCTTTCTGAATTGAGTTCACTCCTCATTTCAGTCCTGTAACACTGAACCGGATTAACTTACAGTTCCAGCCATGTCTATCTCATGATATATAAATCTTTACCCAATGAATTGGAAAGAGATATAGGTCCCTCCCATCTCATAATGAAATCATTCTTACTTGTGCCGCAAAATAAACATACATCATTCATAAAAACCCAATAAATAAAATAGGTTTCATAAACATCATCCCATAATCACATAATCCATATAAATGAAATGGATATCATTTCATAATAATAAAATTTAAACCATGTAAATCACAGAGACATGATACTGAAACATACACATATGAAATAATGTCGTCTTAGATGAAAAATCGTTTTTATAAAACACTTGAAATGAATTCATGAGGAAAATATCCTTTCTTCTTCAAAATCATTCTCTTTTCACAAAATGTCATGAAATTTTAAAATAAAATGATTTTGTTGAAAATAGTCATGAAATATTTTGGTTATAGCTTCATGAAAATAAGGCTTTATAAAAAACCGTAAAAATCCGTTCGTTCCGTATAAGTTAATAAAAAAATTCTTCTCGTACTTTTGCCGGAAAAGTCAAAAAGTACCTTGTCAAATAATGATTTCATACATACCATGTATTAAAAGTCAAAAATGGGTAAAAAGGACATTAAAAATAAATAAAAAAACTTTTAGAAAAAATGTACATGGATGATAACAATAACCCCAGTAAATACTTACGTATAATCAATCTCGGATAAAAATGAGATTTGGGAAATTATCCCATACCTTAGGTCCGATATGCTTCGTATGTATCCAAACCTCCAGTATAATGATTTAAATAATTTCATTGACTTATTAATGAATCATATACATTGTTATTATACCATATATGGTTCACTTATGACTTTATATTACCCGTTCTTTTCAAATTTCATGTTAAAGTTGCGTTTTGGGTAGGATCGTTTCATTTGTCGTTCGTGTTTTTAACTTGTAATTATTCACATGATTACTTAGATCATGATTACTTACATCCAGAATTTAAAACATGATTTATATATAATATATATTCAGAATATACTTAATATATCGATAAATGAAATTAAATACATCGTTCATGGAGACGGTAGGCCGTACGTACGCATGAACGCTATTTTCATTTCCTTATTGAATTGAATGGAATTAAGTAGATGAAATAAATATATATATATATACATAAATCCAGTAGAATTATTATGTAATATATTTCACTATTACTTATTATATATACTTTATAATCATTCTTGAATGGTTAACATGGAGAGTGAATCTCATCACGTCGTGGAGACGGTAGTCCGTACGTACGCACGAGCGATGATATCATTCCCAAGATCGTGGGATTGTATAAAAGTGTATGTATAATATTACAGAATCAATATAAATTTAAAATAATCATATATACTCATTACTTTCACCATTATACCGATCCAATTAAGGTGGTGGTGGAAAATAGATTACACCACGGCGTGGAGACGGTATTCTGTACATACGCACACGCGATGATTTCATTTTCCGTAGGATGGATAGATGGTGAAATATGGTTGTTTCATACTTATAATAACATATCAGTATATTATTGATACTGATGTTATTACCTCATAATGAAATAACTAAAAAAGAAGAAGTGGAAGAAGAAATAAAGTTGAAAGAATCGGTAATGGACATTACCTCTTCATTGAAGCGCCTCTTTGAGACATCCTCTTAGGGCCCTAAAATTGGTCTTTGAAGAAGACTAGGACCTCTAGAATGTTTCTAGGTAAGTGTATAAGAGAATTTGGTAGGGGTTGGCCAATATTTAAGGCTCAAAGTGGTGTGAGGAAGAGAGGGAGGAGGTGCCCTTTTATAAGGGAGGAGAGGGGCACCTTTGGAAATATAAGAAATATTAGTTTATATTAAATCCCAACCCCACATAAAAACTTCCAAAATTACTAATATCCAAATATTAGATGGTATAGGGTTGTAATATCATCAAACAATAAAATTTATACACGTTAGGAATTTATTTTAAACATTATCAACTTGATTTATCCTTATTTAATCAATTTAAATTTATTTGTGGTAATAACATTCTAAATTTTAAATTATAACAAATAATTGCTTATTTGTTGTTAACCTTCCATAATTTGATACTTTATAACATTTTAGACCATATAAATTTACATTTATAATTTTTAAATATTTTTGTGATTTTTAAACAATTTTATAATATCTTATTTTTATAAAATAACATTAGTGTCAATTTTGACACTATTCATTTAATTGAATTTAAATATAATATATACAGAAGATATGTTCGAAATAAAAGCTTTAATATATTCATAAAAGGTCATATATTTCTATAAAATTATTGGAGAACATTAAATAGTTCATATAATATTTATTTTATTATTTATAAAACCATTTATTTGGTTTATCTCTTAATAAAATAATTACTACAACATTTTTGTATAATAATTTAATATATATATATTTGTTTCATAAAAATTAAAAATAAAATCCTATGATGAAGATAAATCTATTAAATTTCACAATAAATCTTTTACTAGAATTTATCATCTTAAAATCGCAATATTTAAATTGTTATATTTATTAAATTACGAAGGTGACAACTTTGGCATCATTTAAAATAAAATAATATTAGTGTCATAATCGATTTTATAAGGCCCCAAATGGTCAAATATTCGACCATTGGATGATTATGGTTTACATTTACATGACCAATAAGTTTTGTTCAGGGTTTTGTTCCTTTTATGGTCACTATTAGTTTAATAAAAACTATATTCTTGATTTTTCACTAGATAAACAATTTCTGCATCACTATTTTGTCACAATTAATGATAATTATTTAATACCTAAAAATTATAAATAAATTCATATGATGTATATAATTTTATTAGCTTTTTGGAGACTATTCAGGTTCAAGGTTTCATGATGTTTATCACTAAATTAAAAATAATTTTCTTATAAGATTTAAGAGTGTGACATGTTGTCATTTTCTTTGGTTTTAATAATAATTAAATTATTTTCAAGGAACAAAATCCATAAAATGAATCTATTCCGATCCAGAGGTGATATGGGTAGACTTTTAGCCATCCAATAGAATTTCGGTATGTTTTAGGGTAATTTTATAGTCTTATATTTACCCTTAATTACCCAATTTACCTTTAACTATGGTAAATATAATTTACCGTAGTTACTATTCATAATGCCCAAAAATAAAAAGTAGCTTATTAACATAATTTGTACCCAATTATTCCAAATATTAAATCTATTTTTCTAAATTCAATACACAAAAGTTTCAGAAATTAAATTAAAATTAATCCCGTTGTCGAAAGAAAACGGGTTTTTCTTTAAAACATTGCAAAAGATTGAATTGATTTAACCTACGAATTCAAGGTAAAATAAATGCTAATGACATAAATTATATTAAACAGTGAAAATATATTCTATTTATACTTTAAAACCATTAAATATTACACTTTATCTATATAAATTATTATGATGAAAAAAGATGTTTTTAATTAAAATATAGCATGTTTTTACTATTTATTAAAATATGAAAGTTGTCAGAAAAATATCAAAAATTTATCCAATATAATTTTTTATATCATGATTCTAAATCATAATTTTATTTTGTAAAATTTAACTTATAAACATGTCAAAAACTAGATTTAAAGTGGGTTCACCATCAAAAGGTGGCAAAACTGCATTTTTTGAAAAATACTAATTTTACCCGAAAAAATTTATTTTGTTCTTATACCATGTTCTAGAAAATGTGTAAGATGAATAATAAGGTTATAAAATTCATAATTAAGTTAATAATATTCATAACTACTAGTTCTTAATAATATTATAACCATATATCATTGTTTAGTGAAACCTGATATTGCGTACAACACACGCTATCGAGGAAAGTCGTGATTGCGTGTAATGCAAGCCAAGTCAGGGCTGCGTGTTGTGCCAGAATCTTTCGTTGTTTCATATAACAGAATCCAACCTTATTTCATTTATACATTTAATATATATATATATATATATACACTCAATTTTGCGTAGAAATACTACTATAAAACAAACTTTAAATTGTGTGTAACACAATTTAAGAATAGTGTTGCGTATACTGCAAGCTAATACGGTGTTGCGTAAAGCGCAAGATAATCTTGGTGTAGCATACAACAGAAGATATGAAATAAATTAAAAAGAATATATCTTATAAAATCTCGGCCTATTGCACCCACATTTCAATTTAGGGCCCAGCCATAACATGGTTATGGTTAGCATTGATCTGTGTATCTCAGCATACATTGGACAATACCCATATTTATGTGTCATAATCCTAACCTTAAATATTTTCAGATCTTCATAACCCTTTTTCTTTTCTTCTAATCACAAAAGGCCTGAAATTCTGAGAGTTCTTTTGCCTGACCATGTAGCACATGCCCTTAGACGACCTTGCATAAACAGTCTACATAACAGACCTATCAGCCAAAAGATGCTATTATTTGAATATGTAGTCAATGCCCTTAGGTGGCCCTGCATAATTCAACCCCCTAACGGGTTTGTTAAATACTGGTAACTTCATTCTTGTGAAGAAAGCCCCTTTTGTCCTTATTTGTCTTAATGACAATATGTAGGATCCGCAAAAATACCCATCCTTAACATACTTGTCCCATATCCATTCTCATGATCTGAATGTATTCAAGTCTATGGTTTATATTCTCCTTCCCTAAGTTTGGGTCAGACCTTTGGAGGAGTGATATTTATCTAGTTCTTCGATAATCTTTTTTGGAAATATCTTCTCCATATTCAAGTACCTTTTTCCATACAAAAAACTCTATACTTTAGAAATTTTGAATTTTCATAAACTTTCACAGGTTTTTTAGCACTTGGAAAGTAAATTTCTAAGAGTTCTTTTGCCTGACTATGCAGCACGTTCCCTTAGGCGGCCTTGCATAAGTAGTCTACATAACAGACTTGTCTGCCAAAAGATTCTATTTATTTGACTATGCAGCCAATGCCCTTGGGTGGCCCTGCATAATTCAACCCCCTAACGGGTTTGTTAAATAATGTTAACTTCATTCTTGGAAACTAATTCTTCTAATTACTTTTAGCTCTTTTTCATATCATTCCT
This sequence comes from Viscum album, assembly GCA_963277665.1. Taxonomy (NCBI): domain Eukaryota; kingdom Viridiplantae; phylum Streptophyta; class Magnoliopsida; order Santalales; family Viscaceae; genus Viscum; species Viscum album. Next base: position 504,478,355 of record OY728131.1, on the reverse strand, counting down.
CAGATTCAAATATTTTTAAGTCATAGTTTACATATTTTCCATCATACTTGAGTATGATAATGTGTTTTCAGATAAATTTTCAAGGAATTGAGTCAATTTTAATTCATTTCGATCAAAGCTATTTTGACCTTAAACATTAGCCTCTTTATGTCTGACGTGCATGACTTTAAACTGAACACAAAAGACAAAGTAACTCTGAATAAAAGTCAAGTTCCAGCTCACTAAACATACATTTTGTATGATTTAGGTAATATTGAGCAATTAAAAGATTCTAATTTTGTAGGGTTATTTACATTAATCCTAGTAAAAATCAAACTATTCTTACTAGGCCCATTATCTTAGGTAAAATTTAATGCAGGTAGTGAAAGAATACAAGCATAGATGATTGAAGATAAAATTACTCTCCATTGATGTACTAGAATTAGAGGGACATCCACAGATTGGAGCCTCTTCTCTTTTTCAAGAAATTACAAAAGACTGTCAACAAAAATCTTCACTTGGTGTACGACATCCCAAGCTTCACCAACAGCTACTTGAAGCTTGTGCACTCGACCAACTTCACTCTTCTCAGGTTTATGGAGTGCCTTCTTGGCATCTGCAATGGCTTTCATACCATTCGTTTGAGCTCCCTCCAATGAATTATTGACCTGCTCAAGTTCCTCAGTAACAACATCTAACTGTTGTTGGAGCATCACCTGCTATATGTATTTTTCTTTGATCGTACGCTTCAGATCCTTTATCTTGGTAGCATAATCATCCTCAGCTCGGGATACTGCATCCTCAAATTCTCTGATATTGACTGATAGCTTCAACCTGGTCAGATCTTCACGGAACTTTTGCTCCCGCCCCCTTCTTAAGATGACTTGTTTCACCGCGGTATGGATCTCTTGGTATCCAAAACTGCCAAGTCCAAGCATGACAAACTGGGTCGATAACCGGGAAATCTTTGATGATAGCTCTTCAAGAGGAACTTCAGATATGATTTTCCATATGTTGTTCCATGCCTTGTGTCTTGAAAAGCTGAGCACCTTAAACACCTCCAGGTCTGATTCGACATCATCATCACAGGGGTGCATGTAATCTGGGATTAATGTACTTAAGGAAGTGCCATGTTCTGCTCCTTCCCCCTGACCCTGGTTGCTTCACCTTCTACTACTGTTTGGGCAGGAGTTGAGACTTCACCTCCAGTTCTAGAAATTGAAGTTGATATCCCTGTTTGATTAATTAAATGTATGGTTAGTTTCATAGAATAATGAAAGTTGGTTGTCTAGCTTGAAAAATCAGTACAATCATTACCTAACTGTATATTAGTAGCTTGAGAAGACTCCTCCCCATATTTTCCAGTTTCAACAGGATCTTCAAGATGGGTCTCAGGAGGGTTACTAGGTTTATCTCCACTTGAGCTAATGTTTCTGCAATGGTAGGGTTGACATCAATGTCCACACCCTCTTCAGGCATTGGCAGTTCAGAAACATCTTTGGATGGAACTGCATATTATTTTCAGTCATGATTATAAGTGTAAATTATAAGAAAATTTACTGGACAAAGGATAACACTCACACCCAAGGTCTTCTAAATCACATGATAACTTAGCATGATCATAAAATTCTTTGAAAGACATGCCACGATTCATCTTTTCATCCAATGATATTTCAGAATCCTGGTTAGTCTCACCAGTGGGAGCATTTGATGTGTCCTCTTGGCGATGCTCATTCTACGGCCCCTGACCCTAGACAGCTTTTTCAGGAAGGATGATAGATTCAGTTGCCGCGACCACCAATGATTTTAGTGCTGATTCTTCTCTACTTATTGTAACAGCAAGAGCAATACTGGGAATAGATATTGGCTCTTTTTAACAAGCATTCAAGTCAGCCTGAATTTCCATTTTTTCCATAGCACCCTCCGTGGTCCTCAAAGGAGGATCCATCCTTTCCCTCAGAGGGGAAATTGAATAAGCCCCTACAATCCCAAGGAAATTGAGTAATATTTTTCATGGTTTAAAATTCATGATTATTTGAAGGACTTACCACTACTGATAAAGAATTTAACAATGGACTTCCTCCTTCGTCGCCTTTGTACTTTTGGTTTTTTAGGAGTATCAGTAGTCTCTCTTATAGACACCTGAATTGGAGAATGGAAGGATATTTCCAACTCCTCCTTCATGGCCTACTGGCCTAGAGATATCTCACCCAATTCATGAGGGGATTCAGTAGTAGCCCCGATAGCAGTACCACCAGGGATATACAAGGACGAAGGAACCTCAGTAGTTTTGGAAAGCTGAAAGATGAAGAAAACAATTTTCTTGAATAACAAAGCTTCAACTAAAATCAAGTTGCAAAGAAAATAAGGAAAAAAAACTTACATCTTCAGAAGCCACATACTCATGACAATCCTCATCAGTGGCGCCGTGATCCATCATTTCCTTCAACCGCTTGGTGACAGGGATAAAATATTTAGTGGAATATATGTAGGCCTTCAACTCTTTGAAATAGGCTCTTACTTCAGTAGGGTTATCCTTGAAATGAATATTTACAGGATCCTGAAGAGTGCCTATTCTAGGAAGACGTAACCCTTCACATAGCTCCAGCCAGATAGTTTCAATATCGCAGTATACATCCAGCCATTCTTAGATGGCCTCTGGTAGTAGATATGCAGCTGTACTAGAAGGCTGCGAATAGGGTCCTACAACCATGGATTTTAATTTCTTTCAAGATCTTGCAACTATAAAAAGAGAATGAAAACTTGTTACTCTATAAATTTACTTGCAATTAAAGTTGACTCAATAATGTAACTCACCAGGATTTGATGGAGTGGATCTCTTGATTCTTACATGAGGATTATATACGGCACGTGGCTGCTTTGACACATGTTGTATCTCCTGAGAATCTGATGAATCAGCCTCAGTTGAAGAACACGGTGAACCAGCTTCATGAGTGGAAGAATCATCTGCCACCTGAATTGTTTCTTTCTCAATGGTTCTCTTCTTCTTCCCAACTTGATAAACATGTTTATTCAATATGGCCTTAGGATATGACTCTATCCAGTTTTCAGCATACCATATGGTCAAATTTCTTACCTCTTTAGTATCTGGTAAGTCAAAGACTTCCCCATTATTTTCCATATCAATTAGCAACCATAGTTGTCGAGCAACCATTGGATGCTACTCTAATCTGAGGTGCACTATAGGAGATAAAACAGTCATCTGCAGACACTTGAATTGGAATGAAAATCGATAGGGAGAATAGGCCTCACATATAATTTCCCCATCAATTCTGGTGGCCAACACACCATCTCTGCAGGCCTGCATGTAAGACCTCTGTTCCAAGCTAGCTGATCCATCATCAACGAATCACCCTGTCAGTGGATTTCCATAGGGAAAGAAGTGGAATTTCTTATGCATACCCAGCCTTGGCCTAATATCATAGGCATTGAGGTCCAAAGGACAAACTCCATAGAAGGCCTGAACAGACGGCCTGAAAGAACTTCCAGGAATCCGTATTCTGTTTTGAACAGCAAATGTCCGGAAGTGAGTGGCGATCCATCCCCATAAAACATCGAATGGTCCCACTACTCTCAAAAGAGACTCACCCATATAGACATGGAGTAATCTCCTGTGAATCTTTGAGAAAACTGGGGTAGCCAACCCCACCATCTTCCTTTCATCCAACATAGCTGCAATAACAAAGGTCCCTGGCCTGACGCCTCCCTTCAAATCTTGGACTGGTAAAAGGTAGACACTAATCCATAAGGTTAAAAAGCCTGTCAGACGGGTCTTCTCCAGGATTTTATGATTCACTACATACCCCAATTTCTCAAACTCTCCTGCTTCTACAGTTGGCCAGAATGTGCCAGGAGCACCCCTCTTCTCTGTTTTGGGGCAGGTGGTAGGATGGGTGGGCCTCTTATCCTTGGATTTCTCTTTCTTGGATCCCTTATCCTTTTCCTCCTTATATTTCTTCTCAATAAGAAATATATTCATCCACTCCTCCGGATGAATATCTCTTCTAGAATGAGTCTTTGAAGTATTGGAGATTTTGAGCTTTTGATAAATTTTCAATAACTCTCGAACAGAATCAAGAGTCTTCTCTAGATTTTTCATGGGTTCCTTTGGAGGGATGAATTCGCCATACATATCACCAAGGATTGGAACCCCTGAGGTCTTGTAGGCATCCCACAAACTAATTCCTACTTCTCCATGGGTCAGATGAAAAGAATTAGTTTTCTGGCTACAACGGCTAAGCAATTCTGGTGGAAAATTACCATTCCTATAAACATACATATGCCCAACCCAGACGGCTTCATAAATTCCAGCTCCCTTCAGATCCTCGATAAACTCTTAATAAGTTTGACGCACCCAGTAAGGCCACATCCAAGTTGGCTTCACCCCTCCTCCAGAACAGAATTCCCATTTCTCCTTCCAGCCTTTGGATTGATCTATCTGAGAGTTTTGAAAGACTGAAGGATAACAATGTGGCTGCAGCTCAGGATTGTGAGGTTTTAGATTTGGTGCACACGAGCTATGATGCATTATATAATCTTTCTTTACTTTTCCAGCAGTAGAAAATGTTCCTGTGATTGAGACATTTGCTGAAGAAAAGTTGGTATATGGCTGAAACTAGGAATATGGAAGATAATTCTTTGCTTCAGGAATATTGATGTGTTGCAAGTGACCATGGCCATACAGAGGCAGATAGATGATATGAGGTAAGTTAATATGATTCTTCTTCAAGTACATGGCTAATTATGGGAGAGTACTTTCGCAGGGGGAATAATAATCGTGGCCAATGATGTCCATCATCACATTAATTCTTTTGCTCTATAGTTCATCAGTCGTTCCAATTCTCTTTGGAGCCATTTGATCTGCACAAAAGTTGAATAATTAACTCTTAAAGTATGTTAATTTTTCACAAAATTTGTGTAGGATTTGAAAAATTTGGCTAAGTCATTAAGGCGCTCATGTCCCATAGTTGGCGTGCAAGTATCCTTCGGTCGTGCAAGTATTGGGTGTGCAGGTTTCACCATGAAAGTCTAAATACCTTAACAGTAGTGCGACACAAGAAACAGAAGCGCTACGCAAGAAGCAAGTTGTGCGGACAAGCGAGAGTCGACAGTAAACTTATGCGCCGAGAGAAAAAAACAACAAGAGCCGGGTGATTTGCGCGAAGTGAGGCCCTCTATTTATAGACAAGGCCGTACCCATGTGCGCCAGACCCTACACGCCCGAAGCTCATTTGTGTGCCATACCCTGCGCGCCCCAATATCCTTTTGATTATAGATTTCCTTAGAGTCAAATCCTCATTTCTTTTTGGATCCAACTCTGAGGGGGGACTTTTGTTGACACTCATTTCATCACAGAGTCTAACAATTGGAAAAGGGGAATATCTTAGCTCAAAGTTATTCAACCTTTGGAATCAAAAATTGACAAAGGAAGGAATAAGAAGAACATTGCGTAGGGGTCACACAAGTTATAACATGGTCGCGCAAGTACACTTGCGTGCCGAAGTTGGTCGCGCAAGTCACTTGCGCGCCCTCTTTGAAAACCACTCAGGGTCTTCTCCAGTCTATAAATACCCCCTGTGGGCCCCACATTTAGGGGGGGAATTTTTCCAGAATTCAGATATAGAGCTTTGAATGCCCAAGTCTCTTCTTCAAGTCTTCTGAATACTTCTAAGGTAATTCTTTACCTAGAATGGAAGGTCTAAACAAGAGGAATAAGGTCTTAGTGTTAGAAATCACTAACACCTGCGCACATAAATGTATTTCCCTTAAGGGAAATGAACACACTTGAACACCTCCTTACCTATTCATTGAAACTTGTGCGCCACTCTTTTGGAAGTACCCCAGGATGATTCTAAAGGCTTTGGTCAAGAACCGCCCAAGTATTACTCTACAGGTCATGGATCATTCAAGTACCCATGTGTCGTGCAGGTATACCTTCTCTACCAATACTTGTGCGCCCACGTAGTACCTGCGTGCCTGTTAGGACTTGAATTCCCTTATATTTATTGGGTTCCCTTCCTAACCATTTAACCCCTCTTATGCCATTCCACCTCTCCTATTCAATATTCAATCTTCAGGATACTCTTCAGAGCCATTTATGGCATGTTTTCTTGATTGACTTCTTTATTTGAAAGGATTTCCATGGAATATCTCTCAAAACAAAGTGATTTTCACAACATTATGTCACTAAAGTTAGATATTTCATTCATTCAACCTCAACCTTTAAGATGAGAGAATCCTCAACCTGGGACTCCTTTTCAAGAGTAAGCCCCAGTCCAAATCCTCATTAATTTGGGCATCCTCCATAGGAGTAATCCCCAAGTCCTCATTAAATTGGGCCTCCTTTTCAGGAGTAGGCCCCAAGTCCCCAAGTTTTCAAATCCCTTTAACTGAGGCCTCCTCCCTAGGAATAAGCCCCAGTCCTAATTTCTCTTAACCAGTCATAATTTCTTTTGATCTAGGCTTCCTTCTCACGAGTAAAACCCAATCATATGTCCCCTCCTATCATGGGCATCATCCTTAGGAGTAATTCCCCAAGATTAGAGTATCCAAATATCCATGAATCACATATACCTTTATGGATCTTGTTCATGGATTTCTTACCTGAAGTAAATCTTAATCCTCATCTATTTGGGCGGTCATACATACATAAGCCCCACATCATTACATTGCACAATTGTCTAGTTTCACCAATACCTCTTGTTTCTCACACCGAGCATTCCTCACGTGATCTTAGAGTGTAAAAGTAATCATGACATCTATAGCATCCCGCCTTTTTATCACATAAACTTTCATTACATTATACAAAACTGAGGATCTTTAAGGATTAGTGTCTTGGAAACCAGGAACTTAAAACATGAAAACATAAAACATTATTCTAAAACACTTGAAAGGCTTATCCTCATGTTCATCATAGGTTCATTACTGCATCACATAACCTGGGAGCATACATCAAAAGAAAGGGTGAGCAGAAGGCCCAGTAAGGGAAACAAGGGAAACATTTAACATGTGAACTTGAGATACATCAACTATGTCATGAACAAGAACTTTAAGGCATGAAAAAAAATGTAGCATATCATAATAAAAATAACATTTTCATAACTTGAAGATGTGGCTACATCATTTAACATAGACAATCATGAACATATCACCAAGGTCCATCCCCAAGGTGTCATTTGAAAATTACCAAGGTTATTCACCAAGGTATCGTGAAAATTGTAATCTCTAGTGGTTACATCATTACCCAATGCATTGGAGTGCTATCAGGGCGCACCCTTAAATTTGCCTTTATTATCATGTGAGCCACATATATCATCATCAAAAATTTCATAAATAACCCATATAGCATAAAATAAATGGGTTTCATTTCATAATCATAACGTTAAAAAAATGCTTTAAATACATGATCCTTACGTCACCTTAAAACCCACAGAAAAGGAAGGTGGGTATCATGTATGTAAATCCCAGAATTTAAAGTAGAACATTTTGGTATATATGTGAATACCCCTTTAGAATAAAGAGCTTTGAGTATTCACTTAATAATATAAAAGAACTTTAGAAAAAGAGAGAGACATTTTGAGACAGAAATTCTACAGCATAATGTCTATGTTACGAGGTTTTAGAAGACATTAAAAAGAGAGGGAAAATGGGTCAAACATTCATAAATGACCCATAAAACATTATATGGACAGAATAAGAAGGATACATGATCATGGTAATGAAATTTCAAGGACATACCATTTGAAATGAAAAACATGGAAGGAAGACAAAAATTAGATTTCTCTTATGAATGTTCGGCAGCCCAACGACGTTACTTAAACTTCAACAAAAATGATTTGAAAAGATCAAATAGGGTCTCTAATCATGTGAACATAAGAGTTCAGTATGATAATTATAGAGACAATGCCCCAACATAATTAAAAAGGAGCTTGAAAGAATTGACATGAAAGTAGAACTTTGAAAAGAATGAGAAGGGTGAAAGAATCCCCTAAAAAATTCGGCAGCCTAACGGCGCCACTTAAAACATCAAAATACTGAATTGAAGAGATCAAATTAGGTCTCTCATCATATGAACATAAGATTCCAGTATGATAGATATATATATCATACCACAACATAAAAAAAATGAACATGAAGGAATTGACATGAAAGTAGAACTTCAAAACGAGAAGGGTGAAGAACCACTTAAAAATTCGGCAGCCTAACGGCGCCACTTAAAACATCAAAATACTGAATTGAAGAGATCAAATGGGGTCTCTCATAATATGAAAATAAGATTCCAGTATGATAGATATAGAGATCATACCCCAACATAACAAAAAGGAACTTTAAGGAAATGACATGAAAGTAGAACTTCAAAACGAGAAGGGTGAAGAACCACTTAAAAATTCAGCAGCCTAACGGCGCCACTTAAAACTTCAAAATACTGAATTGAAGAGATAAAATGGGGTCTCTCATCATATGATCATAAAAGACCAGTATGATAAATTTAGAGATCATACCCCAACATAATAAAAAGGAACATGAAAGACTTGAATGAAAACAGAACTTGAAAATGAGGAAGGTGAAAGAATCCCTTAAAAATTCGGCAGCATAACGGCGCCACTTAAACATTCTTAAAACGAATTGATGAGAGCAAGGGGGTCTCTCATCATATGAACATGAAATGGGCAGTAGGATTAATATAAAAGAACATCCTCCATCATAAGAATATGGAGCATAAAAGAAATGACATAAAAGAGATTACTTGAAAAGAAAGAGAGAGGTCGGATCCCTTACCTTAAAATGTAACTCTTAAACCTCAAAGGTTGGGACCTTGAGGGCTTGGGGGCACCTTGGGAGGGCTCCTTGGGAGATAATGAGACCTGAACTTCGTTGGTGAAGAGTGGGGAGTCGAATTGATGAGAGCAGGGCTTGGTATTTATAGGGAAAGTGAGGGGACAAGACATTAATGACCAAGGGACACCTCACATGTGCTTTTCTCAAACCCATGTGCTCTCCCTTGGAATTTATCATGGAGTTAGGCCACATGGGACCCCCAAAACAATAATTCATCACCCTTGGCCGGCCAACCCTTAAAAAAAATTCATGACATCATCATGACACAGTTATGATGTCATTAAACATACCGAAACCCTAAAACTGTATTTTTACTATTCACCGAAAATTCAACTTTCTCAGAATAATCCCAAAATTTCACCTTAACCAAATATCAAAGCTCTGATTTTAAAAATGAAATCCATTTTATAAAAATAATTTTCTAAATATTTTTAATTTAATTTTTAAATAAAAACACTATTCATCGAAAATTCATTTTTTCAGAAAAATCCCCAAAAATTACCATAACATAATATCGATGCTCTGAGTTCAAAAATAAAGTCCTTTTTATAAAAATAATTTTCTAATTATTTTTAAATAAATTTTTAATTAAAAAACACTATTCACCCGAAAAAACTAATACTTGAATAATAACTTATGAAACCGTTATTTAACCATTTTATTGAATCACATTACTTAATCAAGGTGCCTAGATTATTTTAAAACATATTTTTTAAGTGAGATTACTAATCCATTTGGTCATATTACTAATCCTAATCATAAAATCACTATTCATAATTTACTATTCATCAAAAATCATGTTGATCTTATTAGACACTAAATTTCGTACTGAACATAATTGTAGAAGACCATTTTTGGAGAATCATTACACATTTTAAATTATTTAAGGTTTACACAAACATTTTTTTAAAATATCCTTTTGAAATTTCATCAAAAATATGCATACTATTTTTATCCAGTCATTTGAAAATTCATAAACTTCATCATAAGAAGAAATCCCAATTTTTATTTAAAACAAGGATTACACAAGGCAATTACGGTCTCGTTACATAGCCCCTTATAATACCAGCATATGATCTAAGAGTAAGGTGTGCTATGGTGATAGAATCTTGGGGCGGCTCGGTCAACATTGCCCGAGTAGTAATTTCTATCAGTTTGAACTTCTCGCGAAGGCGATTCCGTTCTAGCTTCACATGATGAAGTTCGGCTTGGGTTTGGTCCAGAGCAAAGGCCAATGGTGCTACCTCCTTCCCAAGCTTTGTTAGACGGGCTTCGATCGGTCCATGACTACTAGGTGAGCCCATCAAATCTTCTTTCTATAATAATTAACCAAGATTACTTATATTTAGAGACAATAATCAAAACATTTTGTTCACGGCAGTCATATTGACCGATGGTCATATAACACTCAAAAAACAATGGTATTATTTTAATTATAATCATGTTTATCAAATAAAACATTTTTGTTGAGTATAAAAATAAAATAAAATAACACATGAAATCAGGAAACAAGATTTATTCAAAAAAATTTGGGCTGTTACAATCTTCCCCCCCTTAAGAAATTGTGTCCTCGCAATTTTTTTAAAAAAATTGGGTTTTGAAATTTCATTGAAAGTCCCACATCGGAAAAAGAGTCAGTAACACCATTACTTTAAAAGAAATAAAAGGAAGTACAAAGGCCACACGAGTTTACTCATACTAGGATTCCATGTAGGAAACATGGACATGGAGGAGAAAACAAAGGGTAACGTTCTAAAGGAGAGTGATAGAAAACATGATTAGGAGGAATTTAACCACCAGAAAATCCCAAAATTATGATGTGTGTAAGCGGTCTTTGATTACCCAGTAGGAAACGTAAACCAACAACGTTTTTGTTTTACGTTCCTTTTCATAACTTTGAGGAATTCATTTACAACATAGATAAATAACATAAGGAAATATATCTACCTTCATGAAGAGTTTCATACCTTAATAAGTTTCTACCAAAACTAATCTTTTCTCCAAATGATGAGCATTCAAAACTACTTGGTCTCATCAAAACACAAGAATCATCTTCTAGAGAATCACATAATCCACAAAAGATCAACTACCTATTTCTTCTATCTTTAACCATTATCCCAAAATTAGAAAGGGTAAGGTAAAAAAACTCTTCAAAAAGAATCCCATAGGAATGGAAACTACTTTTAAATCTTCAAAGTTCCATAGTAATACCCAAGGTTCATCATAGACCATTCCATAAATAACAGTCCTTAAAATTCATCAAAGTAAACCAAACTAAGATTGAAACCCAAATACAAGAAGGACTTGATAACATAGTCTTCCAAAATAATCTTCATTGTTCATATCCAAACAACATCAACCACTCCTAACATCTTATAACAAAATTAGCTAACCTTAACATATTTTACCCAAGATAGGTTAATCATTCCCGTAAGTAACCTAAATTACTATAAGTCCACCTTAAATTCATTGATTCTTCAAAATATAAGTCAACCTTACTCCTCAATGAAAATACTGTAGTAATCTATCATATATGGTCCTCAAAATAGTGAACGTATTCCAAAATAATAATCATCTTTTAATCCCCTAATCATCTTTGTCGTAATAATACGACAATCGTAGCATTTCCTATCACATTGGTTGTTGGGACATGTTCTTCCATTTCCAGCCATTAACTAAGAAAAGAAGCTATAGTTAGGGGCTGAAATACTTAGCCAATAATCATGAAAAGAAACATAAAGAATATAAGGATAACATGTAGAAGTAAAGTATACCCTAACTTGTGATCCCCTAGGTTCCCTTCTAGGTTATCCATGATCATATATTCTTATGTGAACCATTATTTTATTTTATCTTTGTTCATTTAACAATGGTTCATACAAAGCTTATGAATTTACCAAAGCATATCCCTCGGGAGTGTCGTAACCAAGAGTGCAGCAAGGCCCGTTGTCGTGTACCAGTTCCCGTTCGAGTCTAGCTCAAAGCGGTGTTTTCGGGTTTTACCCCTATGTACATCTGTGCCAGAGCCACCTCTACCTTCTCGTATCCAGACAGGGATGTATTTGCTTGGAAACCCCTTACTCAATACTCACCAAAATACCAGGAAGACTTCCTATATTTAAACTCTTCTATATGGTTTTTTCCTAAAGTTTTTATATCCTAATTTACACAAATAACTAAACCATCCTTTGATACCAACTATAGAATCCCACCTTTTTATCACATAAACTTTCATTACATTATACAAAACTGAGGATCTTTAAGGTTTAGTGTCTTGGAAACCAGGAACTTAAAACATGAAAACATAAAACATTCTTCTAAAACACTTGAAAGGCTTATCCTCATGTTCATCCTAGGTTCATTACTGCATCACATAACCTGGGAGCATACATCAAAAGAAAGGGTGAGCAGAAGGCCCAGTAAGGGAAACAAGGGAAACATTTAACATGTGAACTTGAGATACATCAACTATGTCATGAACAAGAACTTTAAGGCATGAAAAAAAATGTAGCATATCATAATAAAAATAACATTTTCATAACTTGAAGATGTGGCTACATCATTTAACATAGACAATCATGAACATATCACCAAGGTCCATCCCCAAGGTGTCATTTGAAAATTACCAAAGTTATTCACCAAGGTATCGTGAAAATTGTAATCTCTAGTGGTTACATCATTACCCAATGCATTGGAGCGCTATCAGGGCGCACCCTTAAATTTGCCTTTATTATCATGTGAGCCACATATATCATCATAAAAAATTTCATAAATAACCCATATAGCATAAAATAAATGGTTTTCATTTCATAATCATAACGTTAAAAAAAATGCTTTAAATACATGATCCTTACGTCACCTTAAAACCCACAGAAAAGGAAGGTGGGTATCATGAATGTAAATCCCAGAATTTAAAATAGAACATTTTGGTATATATTTGAATACCCCATTAGAATAAAGATCTTTGATTATTCACTTAATAATATAAAAGAACTTTAGAAAAATAGAGAGACATTTTGAGACAGAAATTCTACAGCATAATGGCTATGTTACGAGGTTTTAGAAGACATTAAAAAGAGAGGTAAAATGGGTCAAACATTCATAAATGACCCATAAAATAGTAGATGGACAGAATAAGAAGGATACATGATCATGGTAATGAAACTTCAAGGACATACCATTTGAAATGAAAAACATGGAAGGAAGACAAAAATTAGATTTCTCTTATGAAAGTTCGGCAGCCCAATGACGTTACTTAAACATCAACAAAAATGATTTGAAAAGATCAAATAGGGTCTCTCATCATGTGAACATAAGAGTTAAGTATGATAATTATAGATACAATTCCCCAACATAATTAAAAAGGAGCTTGAAAGGCTTGACATGAAAGTAGAACTTTGAAAAGAATGAGAAGGGTGAAAGAATCCCCTAAAAAATTCGGCAGCCTAACGGCGCCACTTAAAACTTCAAAATACTGAATTGAAGAGATCAAATGGGGTCTCTCATCATATGAACATAAGATTCCAGTATGATATATATATAGATCATACCCCAACATAACAAAAAGGAACTTGAAGGAATTGACATGAAAGTAGAACTTCAAAACGAGAAGGGTGAAGAACCACTTAAAAATTCGGCAGCCTAACGGCGCCACTTAAAACATCAAAATACTGAATTGAAGAGATCAAATGGGGTCTCTCATAATATGAACATAAGAGTACAGTATGATAGATTTAGAGATCATACCCCAGCATAACAAAAAGGAACTTTAAGGAATTGACATGAAAGTAGAACTTCAAAACGAGAAGGGTGAAGAACCACTTAAAAATTCACCAGCCTAACGACGCCACTTAAAACTTCAAAATACTGAATTGAAGAGATAAAATGGGGTCTCTCATCATATTATCATAAAATACCAGTATGATAAATTTAGAGATCATACCCCAACATAATAAAAAGGAACATGAAAGACTTGAATGAAAATAGAACTTGAAAATAAGGAAGGTGAAAGAATCCCTTAAAAATTCGGCAGCATAACGGCGCCACTTAAACATTCTTAAAACGAATTGATGAGAGCAAGGGGGTCTCTCATCATATGAAAATGAAATGGGCAGTAGGATTAATATAATAGAACATCCTCCATCATAAGAATATGGAGCATAAAAGAAATGACATAAAAGAGATTACTTGAAAAGAAAGAGAGAGGTCGGATCCCTTACCTTAAAATGTAACTCTTAAACCTCAAAGGTTGGGACCTTGAGGGCTTGGGGGCACCTTGGGAGGGCTCCTTGGGAGATAATGAGACCATAACTTCATTGGGGAAGAGTGGGGAGTCGAATTGATGAGAGGAGGGCTTGGTATTTATAGGGAAAGTGAGGGGACAAGGCATTAATGACCAAGGGACACCTCACATGTGCTTTTCTCAAACCCATGTGCTCTCCCTTGGAATTTATCATGGAGTTAGGCCACATGGGACCCCCAAAACAATAATTCATCACCCTTGGCTGGCCAAACCTTAAAAAAACTCATGACATCATCATGACACAGTTATGATGTCATTAAACATACCGAAACCCTAAAACTGTATTTTTACTATTCACCGAAAATTCAACTTTCTCGGAATAATCCCAAAATTTCACCTTAACCAAATATCAAAGCTCTGATTTCAAAAATGAAATCCATTATATAAAAATAATTTTATAAATAATTTTAATTTAATTTTTAAATAAAAACACTATTCATCGAAAATTCATTTTTTTCAGAAAAATCCCCAAAAATTACCATAACATAATATCGATGCTCTGAGTTAAAAAATAAAGCCCTTTTTATAAAAATAATTTTCTAATTATTTTTAATTAAATTTTTAATTAAAAAACACTATTCACCCGAAAAAACTAATACTTGAATAATAATTTATGAAACCGTTATTTAACCATTTTATTGAATCACATTACTTAATCAAGGTGCCCAGATTATTTTAAAACTTTCTTTAAGTGAGATTACTAATCCATTTGGTCATATTACTAATCCTAATCCTAAAATCACTATTCATAATTTACTATTCATCAAAAATCATGTTGATCATATTAGACTCTAAATTTCGTACTAAACATAATTGTAGAAGACCATTTTTTGAGAATCATTACACATTTTAAATTATTTAAGGTTTACACAAACATTTTTTTTAAAATATCCTTTTGAAATTTCATCAAAAATATGCATACTATTTTTATCCAGTCATTTGAAAATTCATAAACTTCATCATAAGCAGAAATCCCAATTTTTATTTAAAACAAGGATTACACAAGGCAATTACGGTCTCGTTACATAGCCCCTTATAATACCAGCATAGGACCTAAGAGTAATGTGTGCTAGGGTGATAGAATCTTGGGGCGGCTCGGTCAACATTGCCCGAGTAGTAATTTCTATTAGTTTGAACTTCTCGCGAAGGCGATTCCGTTCTAGCTTCACATGATGAAGTTCGGCTTGGGTTTGGTCCAGAGCAAAGGCCAATGGTGCTACCTCCTTCCCAAGCTCTGTTAGACGGGCTTCGATCGGTCCATGACTACTAGGTGAGGCCATCAAATCTTCTTTCTATAATAATTAACCAAGATTAATTATATTTAGAGACAATAATCAAAACATTTTGTTCACGGCGGTCATATTGACCGATGGTCATATAACACTCAAAAACCAATGGTATTATTTTAATTATAATCATTTTTATCAAATAAAACATTTTTGTTGAGTATAAAAATAAAATAAAATAACACATGAAATCAGGAAACAAGATTTATTCAAAAAAATTTGGGCTGTTACAACATCTTTCTTTGAGCCATCAATCATGCATAAACATCATACTCCCTTACTAGAACTACGTGGGTTCTGATTCCTTTTCCAAAACAAAGGATACGTAGGTAGCCCATCAGCGGGTACAATCCCATATCTGAAATAATCTATGTCCTCCTGAATGACAATAAACATCGAGTGCCCCACTAAGTGGATTTAAGACCAGTATGTTCATCATAATGACCAAGAGACTTTTATGTAGTTAAGGATACCATAAACTAAGAATCTCTAAAAAATTCAGATGATTCTATATTGATGAAGATCCTCGAATACATATAAAAGATGTTCTAAATTTCCTTCATGTCAATCATTGATTGTCATATTTAAAGGAAAGAACATTTTATACTTGGTAATGTAATAAGGATTCACGAACATAACTTAAATCTATAAAGAGAGTCCTAGAGTAGACTATAATTCCCCTAAAAAGGTGTGATGATTCTGACCTCCCATCCTCTCAACCAATGAAAATTCATAAGCCTAATTTTTCCACAACTAATGAGAACCTACCTTTGGAAAGTAGGTCCAAATGGATATGGAATCATTGGATGTTTCCAGTTCTATGAACAAACCCGTTAGAAACCAATTGGAATGTTTGAACCTACAATCAAAGAGGTCATCCCTAATTCCAGAGGGAAACAACATACATATATATATATAATTACACACACACACACACACACAGATATATATATATATATATATGTACACACACACATAGATATATTTATATGTAAAAACACAGATATATTTTGAATTTAGTCATGTTTTTATGAAATGAGACTATTTTAATTAAATTTTTTCTAGTGTTTTAAAATGTGGATAATTACACACACACACACACATAAACATATAATATATATAAAATACACACACACACACATAAGGAGATATAAATAATAATAATATATATATATATATAATATACATAAAATATCAACATATATATAAACACACACACAAAGATATATATATATATATATAATATTGTATAATATGACAGAAAAACAGAAACATATATATATATAATGTAAACATATATATATTAATATAAACGTATAATATATAAAATATATACATTCATATATATAATCACACACACACACACACACACAAATATATATATATATAATGAATATATATATATATATATATGATATAAGAATAAAATATAAAGATACACAAACACAAACACACACACAGGCACAAATATATATATATAAACAAAAAACATTAAATCTAAAATACAAACATATATATATAAATATAAATATATAAAAAATCTAATATATATAAAGACACTAATGTTCACAAAATAAATAGAACATCATTTAATATAGTGGTTAGCGGGATGTGATGTGAGTGATGTGACTTTGCTCGATCTCATGTTCGAATATCCTTAGTAGATAATTTCACTTATAGACTTCCATGGTGTGAAGTCAACAAGATGTTACATGGAACGAAGTCAACTCCTTCCTGGGGAACTGGTTAGAGGAAGGGTGAACAAGCCTGTGTGGGGTTGGATGAGAATGAGAGAGAATGGTTTCTGATGGTTTAATACCATTGGTGAAATAGAGAGGTTCTGTTGGTTGTGAGGTGGTAATTTTTCAAAAAAAAATTATTATTTTTTAAAAAATGGGGGAAATTATATACATTTTTCTAAATCACACCTCATTATTCTACAGATGTTTATGAAGGAAATTTTATAGTTTTGTTCTAAGGAGTGAAGTGAAATCTAGCCCGATGAACATGAAAAATAGATGGTGAAGGGCTTGGGTGGGGTTGGATGAGCACTGGAGAGACCAGTTCTCAAAGGTTGTCTGTCGGTGGTGAAATGGAGAGGTGTACTTGGTTGCCAGGTGGAAGATTTCCAAAAAATATTTTTTATTGTAAAAAAGTGGGGGAAAATTATATACATTTTTTAAAATCACAACTCATTATTTTTCCAATGTTTATAAATTCAATTGGATGGGTGGGTTCATGGACTCAAGTGTACTGTAGCTTGGGAAACTAGACAAAGGGAGGGTGAAGGGCCTGGGTGGGGTTGGATGAGAATTGGAGAGACCAGTTCTAATATACTTCCTGTCAGCGACGAAGTGGAGAGGTACATTCTAGGTTATGAGGTGGAAGGTTTCCCAAAAATATATATTTACTATTGTAAAAAAAGTGGGGGAAAATTTATATACAATTTTCTAAATCTCACCTCATTATATCACTGATGTTTATTAATATTTGTAATTAGTGACAAATCATTTGGAAACATTTTTTTTAAAACGTATGTAAATAAAAAACTGTAGAGACCAGTTATGAGAGGTTACCTATTGGTATGGAAATGGAGAGGTGTGCACCGGGTTATGAGGAGGGAAGTTTCCAAAAAGTATATATTTGTAATTGTAAAAAAATGGGATAAATTATAAACATTTTTATAAATCACACATCATTACTTTACCTATGTTTATAGAAATTGGTAATTAGTGACAGTAGTTTTAGATATTCTTTTTAGAAATTGGTGTAAATAAAAACAGGAGATACCAGTTCTATAAGTGTTCTTTCAAGAGGGTAAATGGAGAAGTGAATGTGGGGTTGGGTTCGATGAGAATTGGAGAGATTGGTTCTGGAAGGATGCCTGCCAACTAGGAAATGGAGAGTTACACATTGGGTTGTGAGTTATAATGTTTCCAATATATATATATAATTCTATAATAATTGGGGAAAAATTATATATATATTTCTAAATCCCACCACATTATTTAACCAATGTTTATGAAGTAAGCTGGAGAAGTGGGTTTCATGGAATGAAGTCAACTATTGCCTTGGTAACATGAAAAAGGGATGGTGAATGAGCTTGAGTGGGGTTGGATAATAACTGGAGAGATGGGTTATATAAGGAAACTGATGGGTGGGGAAAATGGAGAGGTCTGGGCTGCATAGTGAATTGGGAGGTTTCCAAAAATATATATTTATTATTGTAAAAAAATGGGGAATAATATGTTATATAATTTTTAAATCACACATCCTTATTTTATATAAATTTAATAACATCAGTAATTAGAGACACCTCATTTAGTGACACTTTTTATAAAAATCGATCAATGAAAAGTAGAGAGACTGGTTTCGAAAGGCTGCCTGTCTGTAGAGGGAATGGAGAGGGGTGCACTGGGTTGGGAGGTGGGAAGTGTCTGAAAAAATTAATATTTATTATTGTAAAAGAATTGGAAAGAAATTTTAAAAAAATTTCTAAATCACTTATAATTTTTTTAAAGACATTTATAAACATTGGAAATTAGTGAAATGTCATTTAGAGATTCTATTTAGAAATGTCAATAAATGAAAATTGTGGATACCAGTTTTGGAAGGCTACCTACTGAAGAGGAAATTGTGAGGTGCACACTGGGTTGGTTCAAATGAGAACTATAGAGACATATTATTGAAGGATGCCTACAAAATGGGAAATATTTAGGTGGGATTGGGTTATTATGTTTGATGTTTCCACAAAATATATATTCATTATTGTAAAAAAAGTGTGGAACAAAATAATATACTTTTTTCTAAATTACACCACATTATTTTATCGACGTTTATAAAGTAAACTCGATGGGTGGGTTCCATGGAGTGTATTAAACTTTAACCTGTGGAACTAGACAAAAGGAGGTTGAACGGGCCTAGGTGGGGTAAAATTAGAATTGGAGAGACATGTTACAGATGGATGCCTACGAGTGAGGAAATGAAGAGGTACGTGATGGGTTGTGAGGTGGGAAGTTTCAATATATATATATATATTAATTATTGTAAAAAAAGTGGGGAAAATTATATACATTATTCGAAATCATACCTCATTATTTTACCAATGTTTATAAATTTCAGTAATTAGAGACATGTAAATTAGTGATGCTTTTAGAAATGTCTAGAAATGAAAACTGGAGACTGGTTTCATAAGGCTGCATGTTGGCAGGGAAATGTAGAGGTGTGTGTTGGGTTGTTAGGTTGTAAGTGTCTATAATATATGTATATATTATTGTAAAAAAATTGACAAAAAAAATTGTAAACATTTTTCTAAATTACACATCATTATTTTACTGACGTTTATAGATGTTGGTAGTTAGTGATACCTCATTTATCAAAACTTTTTAGAAATGTCAGTAAATTAAATCTATTGATACGGATTTCGGAAGGCTTCCTACCTATCGGGAAATGGATAGGTGTGCACTGGGTTGGGTCATATTATAACTGAAGAAACCAGTTCTAGATGGCTTCCTACCGGTATGGAAATGGAGAGGTGCACATTGGGTTGTGAGGTGGAGGGTTTTCAAAAGAACTATATTTATTATTTTATAAAAGTGGGGAAATTTATATACATTTTTATAATTCACACCGTATTATTTTACTGATGTTTTTAAATGTTGGTAATTACTGACACCTCATTTAGTGATGATTTTTGAAACATTGGTAAATAATGACTAGAGAGACCAATTTCGAAAGGAAACCTACCAACGGGAAAATGACGAGGTGTGCATTGGGTTGTAAGGTGGAAAGTTTCGAAAAATATATATTTATTATTATTAAAAAAAGTAGGAAATTTTTTTAAACATTTTTCTAAATCATAGCTCATTATTTTACATACGTTTGCAAACATCGGTAATTAGTTACACCTCATTTAGTAATTGTTTTTAAATTTTTAGTAAATGAAAACTGGAGAGACTAGTTTTAGAAGGATACCTATCAGTGGGGAAATGGAGAGGTGTACGCTGGGATGTGAGGTGGGAGGTTTCCAAAAAATATATATTTATTATTTTAAAAAATGGCGTAAAATTATAAATATTTTTCTAAATCACACCTCATTGTTTTACTGATGTTTATAAATGTAGGTAATTGTCAACACCTCATTTAGCGATGCTTTGTTAAAATTTGGTAAATGAAAATGCATTTACAGAATTTCTAGAAAATTTATCTTTGTTAAAGACATCTCATTTAATCCCATTATTAGAAACATCAGTAAATTAATAAGTGATGTTTTAAAATGTCCCACATGCATACAAAAAATGCAGCTAAATTAGGTTTTTTGGTAGTGATTGCACCAAAACTCTTTGGAAATTGATCAATAAATATCTATCTGGTATCTATATCTAAGGATGATTAAAGTATAGAGAATTTTACTTCACTGCATCCCTATAATAATAGAACTCCCTAGATAGGACTTCCTATAATGTCATAGCCTCTGGAGAAATTAACATTCTGAGTAAGGTGAGTGACTGTTGGAGAATACAATGGATACCCCCACATTAAAGATAAAAGGACATGAAAAATGGAGGGTGATGGATTTTATTAGATATTGAAGCTGGGATCCTATGAAAATAAAAAAAATAAAAAAAATAAAAAATGGAAGCCAAAGTTGTGGAAAACCTGACAACTTCCCATAGAAAAATGTATCTCATCATGGGTTTCCATTATACCCAAATCATAAATGAGTATAATTACAAAAAATTGAAAGGTTCATAAGAGAATTTGGAATAGAATCCATCCAAGATTGAACCCAATACACATGGATGGGGGAATATCTACCACCACCTCCACCCCTCATCCCATCAACCCCTGGGAAGTTCCATGACATTTAAGCAGGAGCTACAAACCCACCTCAGCCCATAGGGAAGTGATATTTGTATCTCAATCACTATCACCAGGTTCATAAAACCCCAAGAGGGACCTAGAAAATTCAATAGTGGTTCCAGATCAACCCAATCAAATAAGTATAGGTACATTTATATATCTATTTCCATCTTAGTAGTCATAAAATTCTCAATAGGAGTCACAAAATCGAAAACAATGAGATCAACATCTGCCAATTGTGGTATAATATCATCCCCTATCCCCAGGTTTGGGGGAATTTTCATAATTATAATAACCCAGAAGTAATCATTATTTTATAGATTAAGAGTTAAACATTTATGGTCAGTTTCCCATCCATTCCTCACAATGTGATACAAAAAATTTCTATTTGGGGCCCATTCATAAAACATGACCAAAAACTCCATCAAGGTCACTATTCAAATATCGAGATGGGAGGAATGTATGGTGATGGAAATGGAACACCATAATATTTTTAAAACTAAATGTTCCAATATAACCAAGGGTTAGATAAATGACCATTATTCATACCTTTATGGGGGGTGAGTGCTTCAGAATCACCAGATTTCATTTAGAGTAATAGGATAACTACCATTGACCGATACCCCTCAGTGAATGTTGTCACTATTTAAGGTGATGTGGATCAATTCATAGATGAAGTGGGATATAATATATAAAACATACATTTAGAGGAGTCTGTCATGATTTCTCCATCCAAGGATGTACGTATATAGAAATAATGAAGGGTCAATAATTTTCAACCCCTAAATAATGATTTTCTTTCCCCATGAAGGTATACAGCCTAGGATAAAGAAAAATGTGCAGCTATATTACACTCACCACCCAGAAGTGTCAAAATTCTATCCATGAAGGAATTACTTAAACAATATAAGAGTGAGATAAAAAATATCAGAAATATTAGGGATGCGATACTGTGGGGAAACATTCCCACTCGGTATCATCTTCAGACAAAGATGAATATACCCCCACCCATACATCAGGATAGAGCCAACCTACCAATAGGAGTGGCATATGACCATTATGTTGGAAATGGATCTTGAAAACTAGTTTATATAAATGATTAAGTCAAAAATGATTATGAATTCCCTCTAATATAGATAAAACCTATCCCCCATAAGGGTGATAGCTAAATGATATCACATATCGCAAATTTAATGGGAAATGAAAAATGGGAAACCTCCTTAAGTCATGTCCTCTCCCTACAGATAGCTGGAAGCCCAGAATGTGGTACCTATAAAACTACTTAATTCCATTGAATCCTTTGCTTCTCAAATTGAAGCCATAGAATGTCAGTGCGAACCCATGAATCCCGATAATATTCTCTATCCTAAATGGGTGGGTGACATGTTTCCACCACTCAATTTTGTAAATATGGCCGTCTAAATATTTTATGGGGTGGGTGATCCTAACCAAAAAGTCACACACTTCATGTCCTGATGCACCACGATAATTGCCCCTTGAGATTTTTAGGTGGTAACAATGCTGAGATGTTTTGTATAGACACCAATTGGGCCAACCTTTATTTGGTATAGTTGTCTTTCTGATGGATCCATTGTAGTATGAGAGGAAATTTGTTGCCAATTACTCTATCATTTATGATTTATGCTAAAGAAAATGATAATTTTAAACCTAAAAAACTATGTGAAATGAGTAAATTATAGGTTTTCTAACATCCCCTATAGATCGAAGGGTTTAAACCATTCACTAAACATCCATCTCCTATAAGAGAAATTTCTAGGTCTCTATGATGAAAATAATACGGATGATCTGCAAACACTATTGATTTTGATGAATTATATAGGAAGATTCCAAGAGTTTTTAGCTATGAAATAATGCCTAAAAATTTCATTCAAAGATCCCGAGATAAGTATTATACCATGTCCACAATATAGGGAAAAAAGATTGGTAATACATAGACTACCAATGTCACCCTCAAACCTATTGTGGCTCCCATTCAAGAACCAAGGAAAGCCTCGAATTTCATGGTGCCTCTCGTTGAGCAGAAATAATGAAAAAATATCACACAAATAGAATAAAAAGGTGATCTAGGACACCAGTAATTCATGGAATGTGTGAACAAATCACACTCCTTCAAAAATGATCAGGTCCCCTGTTATTTCCATACAACAATGAAAAATAACCTTTCATGAAACCACATCCTAGGAAACACAAAAAGGTTGTACTCACTAATTTTCTTTACTAATTCCCTTTTCATTAGAGTCTTGGTCACATAATCATTGATTTACTCATCTCCAAATATTTTTTCTAAATCATGGTTAGTCTTTAAAGGTGGCATTGGAAAACACCACAACATATGTGACCTATGTAGCTATAACCTGACCAAAATAAGGGGGTAACTATAAATTGGTTTCATCCAGACATGGGGATAAGTTCTATAAATGGATGAATCAGAAGATAGTTTACCATGAATATTAAAACCTAAAATATTTTCATTGAAAACCCCTAATGATGCCATAACAAAGGGAGGTGACATAAAAAACACCTCCTAGAGGGGGATGCAATCAACATGAACATGAAGAGACATAAGAGCAAGAGTTGTTTTAATCTCCCATAAAATCCATGAACCTTGAATTTTTATTTCCTAAAAAATCAAATTAATGGTCACTGCCCCACGAAACAAAACCCCCATTATATAAAAAACTGAACTCTGGTTCTTTTAATGTAGCACGCTTGATAGAATCCTTCTTCGACAATGAGTGCACCTCTAAATATGAGTCTCCCACACCTAAATAGGGGAATAGAGGTTAAAGTCACTTGAGTCAGGGATAAAAGGGACAATGTGGAAGTGGTCAAATAGAATATTTCAGTCACATATCCTTAGAGGACATATATGTAGCAAATACCTATGAGTTATTAATCTAGAATGCCCAACAGAATCTTGGAGGAGTCCTAGATCCCTTTAGTGGTTTCCCATGCCCAGTCATCTTACACGATTGTTTGGGAGGGGTGAAATTTTCAGATCATCCCATACAATGGTTAAGGATGACACAACATATTCCACTTTCAATAAAATCTCCTTCAACCTCTTCCCAAGCAATATGATTTTCCAACATGAACACCACAATTTCTTGGACAAATATTAGGGAGTATCCCCACTTTGGGAAGTTAAAACCTCTTCACAAATGTACAACATTGTGAAAAATCATACAGTTGTCCCAACCAAAATATCAACCTATATAATCACTATCTTTTAATATGAATGAGATATACTCTCATCAAACCCCTCTAAATCTCATAGGAGTTTGAGAAAAAAAGTCACTTTAGTATAGGTTTAAAGAGTGGAGACTATACTAATAGAATTCCATGTTGCCATCTCATCCACATAGAATGATCAATAAAATTTATCCAAGGAAATATTATACCCCTATATGTTTCAACAAAATTTGAAAATGTCGATATTTGAAGTTATATTATTGAAAATGGTTCTTGGATCAACCTTAGTCTATTTCAGACCCTTCAAATTTTGGGATATAATATATGGGATTTTTCTTCTACAAGGATAACCATTAAAAGGTATTATAGGAGTGATAAAAAACCTCTTTGGAAGATAAATACCAAGGTTCAGTTTGGGGATATCAAATCAAACACTGAGTTCATGGTTATCTAAAAAGATACAACATGTTATATTATAATATTAAGAACATGTATTTATATCCATGTAGAGGAACATTAAACATTTAACCAATTAATTAAATATCCAATCGATAGGAAGGTAGGCATACAAAATGGTGATAGTCCCCCCTTAGAGTGTTTAGAATTCATATATGCTGAGGTAGGTTTCTAAAAAAGGTTGGAAAAACAACCAATGGTGGAAGAAAATGTATAGGTATTAGACCTCAATGGCATGAGGACCACCCTTATTAAATGATATAGAATGCCCAATGATGATGATGTTCTAACCATAAACCTGACTAAGGTAGTGGAATAAATCACATATGTTTATGATCTTCCTATACCCAGTTATAACATAAAAGGAAAAAAATAATCAACATAATTTTTCTATATGTCATTAGTAGTTTAGGGAAATAATGAATCGTTCCATGCCCTCTATTTCCTTGAAAGTAATATTGATTCCCCCAGATTAACCACGTATGAATGTTTTTTATGGACTTAGAGACGGAGGTAAAAGAGGATAACCTTAGGCACACCCATCCCATATTTGAGGAATGTGTCTCCACCACCATCGATGATCTTAGGTAGGGGAATATGGGAACAAAAGAATACCTGAAACCAATGTTGATTAGTTAAATCATGCCTCTCAAGGAGTAGGAAATGTATATTTCATTTCTAAAGAAGCATCGATATGCGATTGATTGGAATTATACAAAAATTCATAGGATGCACCTTGATGTGGCTAAACACTATCTAGTCTTACTCGATGACCATCAAGGTTTCAACCAATAATCTTGGAGGATTCACCCCTTCCATGCTACTAATGTTGAATCATATGTCAATAAATTGGTCAAATATAACTTTTTTTGGGAAGCACAATACCCAAAATGGATTTTCAACATTGTCCATATTAAGAAAATGAAGTGAGAGATCTGGTTATATATAAATTTTAGATACCTTAATCGATAATACTCAAAGGATAAATTCCCATTTCTAATCATAGAACATTTGATCGATACCAGTTCTAAATTCCAAGCCATTTACATTATGGATAGGTATTCAGGGTATAATAAAATAAAGATATCTCCGGAATATGAGGATGGAAACACCCTAAAAGCACCTTAAGATATATTTTTATATTTGTTATTACATTTCCATTAAATAATCTTGGATCTACTTACCCATAATCCATGAATTATATCATAAAGATCATATTGGGAAGAATATCATAATGTTATGTCAATGTTATAGTAACCAAAACTAAAATGTGATGTGATCACCTCAGGTATTTTTGAATAATATTTAGTAATATACGAAAGTATATTTTAAATATGAATATGATAAAATTATATTTTGGTGTAACATAGGTAAAATTCCAAATATTCTTTTGTATAGAATTGCGACGTTGAGGTAGATCCATAAATCCCTAGTGTAATCCTAGCTATGTCACCCCCTAAAAATCATAAATAATTGAGGGGGATCCAAGGGAAACTCTCTTACATTAATTATTTATTAGCTAATGTGTCTGTAATATCTTCCCCCTTCACTATATTAATTAATATGTGAGCTGTATTCCAATGGGAAGAGGAATGTGAATAACACATTAAGAGTCTCAAGAAGTACTTGCTGCACCCACAGGTCTTGATGCCATTAATGGAATTAAATCCACTTATCATATACATGGCCTCCATGGAACGATTGCACGGTTTTCTACTTGAACATAAAAAGGATACATGGAATAAAAAAGTATCTTATACCCTAGTTGAACAATGATAGGTGATGAGACCTGATATTTTTATGTCAAGAACTACCTCACACTTATATTTGTAGTGAAAAATATATGGAACAACTTGTAGCACCATAAAGTCAACTTATTCTCTTATATTGATCTACTCAATTACATCCTTTGACGCCCTATATTGATTGGGTTCTTGTCTAGATGGGCAGTTTTTTTGATAGTAGGATATCGAGTTCATGTCACAAAAGGTAGTGAAAGGGAAAGCCGTAGCTGATTTCCTTACAGAATATCCTGCCCTGTAATTCACACTAGTGGACAATGAACATTCAAATAAAGATGTTTTATATTACACTGAAACTCCTAAATGTTTGGGATTTATTTTAATGATACAACTTGCAGTCCTATATGCAATTGTTTGGAAACAGAAATCTCAATTAGGTTGGACTAGGGATTGTATTTGTCTCCCCAGACATAGAAAATTTTCTTAACTTATTCATACAATCTGAATGATATATTAATAATGAGGATGAATATTTGTCCCACATTTCTAGCTTGGAACTAGATCTATAGCTGTAAATAGACCACCTAAACATCAAATGTTATTTAGAGATAGTGATAAAATAGATCAATGACAAATAAAATATTAAGAAGGAAGAACTATCCCCTATCATCAATAAACTAAGAGGGCTGATGAAATAGTTCCCTTTTGAACCGACATTTCATTATGTTAATTAGACAAAAAATTCTCATTCTAATGTACTGGATAATGTATACATAGTCCCGGATGACAATAACCAGGATGAGGTGGCCTTCCACATAATTCACTGAAGGATGGTCTCATTAGTCATCAATAATTACCTGGAAGAGATAAATTTGGTCAATAAATTCATAGATAATGATAAAAATATATCTACCCTTGTATTGATGGTGACTATAATTGATTGGCTCTAAAATGGGACTCTCTTGATAGACCATGTTGGTAGGGAATAGAATTGGTGTCGAGTAGTCAAATTTACCATGTGGGATGAGCCAAATGATAAAAAATCACTCTAAAAATGATGATTCAACAGAATCCTCTTATGATTCATACTATAAGAAGAGATTATCACTATGATGGAAGAATTTCATGTAGGTTTTTGCAACACTCATTAGTGTGTGACCAGGATCTCCCATAAAATTTGGAGTCTTGGGTACTATGGGAAAACAATGATATGTGACTATGTGGAATTAACCAATAAATGTATTTCATGCTAGATTCCTGAAAACTTCATCCATAAATCCCAGAATTTCTATATACACTATATTTTCATGGCCATTTTCTATAAGGTGGATGGATGTTGTGGGACCATACCCCGCAACCATAGTTAATCATTTTGAGTATATATTTACTGTTAGTGACTTCCTTTCCAAATGGACTAAGGGAATATACCTCAATGATGTTAAGGAGAATAATATTATTAACTTCATAAAATCAAATATTATCAGCAGAATAAGATTCCCTCACACAATATTGATGGAAAATGACACCAAATACTATTCTATCGGGTTGAAGAAATTTTATTAGGAGTACCACATCGAGTCCAACCATTAATTATGCTACCCTTTAATGGAAAATGGAAAAAATATAAGCATTAAATAAGACTCTATAAAATATAATATAGAAGATTGTGTATAAAGACATGTAGTTATGGACAAACTAGATCCTTCACACTTTATGGACTTGCCATACCACCATGTGCACTACCATGAAAGAGACCCCATATTCATTAGTGTATAGAAATAAGATATTATTTACCGAAGAATTTCACTTTCCTCACTTTTAATAGCTATATTTTGAAAACTATTGGATGATGAGATATTACAAAATAGGTTGAATGAGTTGGAACAAATCAGGGTTTCATACACTAAACAACCTCGATGTCCATCCGAATCAAATCACATTTGTATTCAATAAAAAGGTTTATCTTAGCTATTTTCTTAAATAGAAACTGTTATTGCCTCTCAGAATCCCAATTATACCAGAAAATAAAAATCTAATTCCATAAAAAATTTATAATTTCCTGACATCATAGATAAGGTCTATTCTGATGAATCTTACTCATTGTCCATAATGGACATGGAATGCATCATTCCCCCACGAATGAAATGTTTAACAAGAAATACACCACATATCTACCCTCATGCATCCCAAATCCTGGCTGCCTGATGATAAAATTCACGATATTTTATAGATGAATGATGTTAAACTATAATGAAAATATCCTCACCACATGATGTTAAACTGCATGGAAGAAGTCTGGGAAGAAAGACTGTGAACTTCACAACATTCTATGCCCTGAAAGCATGAATATAAACAATAAAACATCATATATTCTTACCACATGATGTTAAATTGTGTGGAGAATGTCACTTAATGTAAGATTCACTATAAATGATCTAGATCTATGTGAAAGAAAAAAATGAAGTGCCCCCATACCTGTGGGTGAGTCAGATCCACATATGGAATCTCCATAAAAATGAACCATGAATGGATTGATTCATTATATCATATGATATATAGTGAAAACTGGATCCTAAATCTTGTGTCTATCCATAATATATCCATCCAAGCCACAAGACATTAAACTGTGTGAAAATAGTTTTAGCACATGATAGTATAATGTAGTCTTATCCATTATTTTAAAAATAGAATGCATTGGAAAATGAGCTTAGTAAACCTTTTTTCACAAGAATAGGGTTCCAATCATGATATTATTCTCGATGGTATATGCATCATTTACAAGGATTCAAACATTTTTTTCATGTCAGGTTACCTTTGTCCATGACGCATGATGATAAAATGTATGGTTTTCCAGAAATACATATGAATTTAATCACGTTCCAATGATTTATGTAGAGACGAGTAAATCCTATATCTTATTCCAACCACCACATAGTGAAAATGACCCTATAATTTCTTTTAATTTCCCCCATATTGTGAAAAAAATTCTTTACCATTCCTTATTTCTCACACCAATCATAGTTCATGTGGGCCTAGGAATTTCTCAATGGGATTCCCCACATTATCAATACATATCAGTTCATGACTGGTTTAGCATGATTCTATATGCATGACCTTTAAAAGAAAAACCACACATCTTTACTGCATGATGTTAAACTTCATGGTGTACATCTGTTACATGACACGAATTTAAACATTAATATTGACCTTTCCTCAGAGTACCACCATACTTTTTGTTGGTTATCCACCATATCTACATTCAAGAACTATTTGTGGATTGATCCCTTTCATCATAGGATATGTAGTGATGACTAGATATCTAATCTGGGGTCCATCCATAATAATAAACATGAATAATTTTCCCCTCTGTGTATGGGTCAGACTCGTGTGGAGAGTTTCCTATTCAAGAACTATACGTGGTTTCATTCTTTTAATTAGAGGATACAAAGTGATTCCCATACCTATAATATTGGGTCTAGTGACAATAATAAATGGTAAAATTCACCTCTTTGTGTATCGGTATTACCCACATTGAGTGTTTCCTATTTAAGGACTATGTGTTTCTTTATTCCTATCCGTACATGATATGTAGTAATTCTAGAATCTCCAATAATGGGTCCAACCAAAATATTCATTGGAAAAAATTCCCACTCTATGTATGCGTTAGATCTACATGTAGAGTTTCCCATTGAAGAACTGTGCATGGATTGATTCATTATATTATATGATATCTAGTAATATTAGGATATCCAATCCTTAGTCTATAAGAAACAATTAACCAGAACAATTCCCACCTCTACGTAATGGTCAGACCTATGTGGATAGTTTCCCATTCATGATCTATATGTGGATTGATTCCTATCATCACAAGATACATAATGATTCCTAGATTTCCAATCCTGTGTCAAGTTTCCATAATCAATGGGAAAAAATCCCCTATCTATATATGGGTTAGACCTTTGTGGAGAGTTTCTCATTCAAGAACTATGTGTGGATTTATTCTTATCATCATAAGGATACATAGGGACATCTGGATCTTCAATATTGAGTACAAACATAACATAAAGATTTCCACCTCATCATGTATGGGTTAGACCTATGCAAGGAGATATTTTATAACTACATGTGGCTTGATTATTGTTATCCCATGATCCATAGTGATGTCCAAATCCTCCATTTTGGGATACGACACTGGCTGTTATTGCTCCCAATCAAATCCCCATCATGTGAGTCAGATCTACGTAGATGGATTTTCTTAAAGGATACATTTATTTGAATATTCCATCCATTACAATATTCGTAGGAAAACTTAGGGAATCTCAGCCATAAAATTAAAAATACCTATTTCTAAAAAGGTCCAAGTCATAATATAAAAATATGATTACAAATGATACAGATCTATATATAGCTTGATTGCACACATGATAGATCTACACACAAAGGGCTCTGACATATGACTACCCACCAATAACCCTATTCATGGATAAATGGTGTTACATATATATAAATTCCCCCAACTAGTGTAAATTATCCCAATGAAATATTTCAAAATTTCAAAACAGTTCCCACATCCTTAAAACACGACTTTAAACTTATAGGGAAAAACCATATTTTTGATGTTAAACTATAAGGAAGTAATCCTTATTGCGTGATGCTAAGCTTCATGATAGATACATCACCAATAAATTACTATGAAATGTTATGGACATTTCCCATCATTATTATTTATCAATGGAACACAATAAACTAATCCTAATCATATAGAGTATGGGGTGCCTCTATCATCTTTTATATACCAAAATCCATAAATCACACATCATTTATTGAGTTCCTAGAGATATCAAAAACCATTAAAGGCCAATGAAAATGAAAATATATCTCTCTATTTGTAAATGTCAAAAAGTGGATCTATATATGGGCTATAACCCACCAACCAGAGGTATGTTGTCCCTACAGGAAGGTATTTCTGATCCATGTGAGCCATGAAATCACTATGGGGGAACTCAAAACCAAAGGGAGTTTTGTATCATCCTCTGCATAATTGTCCCATACCATTTTTCACAAACTGAGAACCTTTATCCATGATTTAAAAAAATTTCATCTCAAACTCAAAATAATGTTGGATTACTCTTTATCTTGACTATCCAAATTAGGTTATTATGTATCATTCACCTCACAATATGTCCATGTGTATCATAACCTTAAACTGCATGGAAATTGTTCAATGTTGTATGAAATAAAGATATATCCTTTGATGGGCCAAATTTTCAGACCCTTTAACGGTCAGTAAAACATACATAAAACGTTCTAATATTCAATCTTTCAAAGGGGGACTAAGATAAATTCTATTCTCCCCTCACTGAACTCTCCATTTATAGAGTATAGAAAAAAGTTAGAGCATTAATAAAGAAGTCATAAATATCATAGGACCACATTTTGGACCTCGTAAGTGCCAAGAAATGACTGTGGGACCCCTTAGTACTATAAATAGTATGATTAATGATTTTTTACATCACCTATCCAATATAATGGGTTCACTGGGTGAAAATACAACTTTTAGGGTTCTTGAACCCTTCTAGGATATTAAAATTTTCATAACCCACCTTTGTGCCTTTAAATTATTAACTGAAACAACATGTTCCTTGAGTTTATATCTTCTCCTGGAACCCCATGGAATTCCAGACACCTTTATATTGGATCTTACATATATAAAACTAAAAACAAGGAATGGTTCATCCAAATGGAACCTTTATTCCTAGGAAGCCCCCACTTAAATCCATATGTTATTTTCTTGATCCAGTGGAACGTTATAGGAAAGGAGCTCCAATCCTCATCAGCCCTGACAACATCACGCTAGATGTCCTCACCGTAGGGTGTTTTGGGTCATCCTCAAAATATATTTCCCATTCTATATTAATGAATCAAATTATAGTATCAAGAATTTAAACATCAAAATTTTTTATGTCTGTATAGCATGATGTTAAACTTCATAGAAGACATACTAACTACATGGCGTTAAAAATATGAACTTACTACATGATGTTAAAAATCCCCAAAACTTGTCATTTCTGTGTGAAATTAAAAATCTTGGTGAAAACTAATTCATGAACTGTATATTTCATGAATTAGATAGACTAAGCTGGAAGACACCAAACTGAAACACAATAAATGTTCTAGTTTTCAATAGCTTAAAACCACTGATTAAAAGAGACACAATGCTCACCCAGTTAAAAACCTGAAAAGGGAACCCTAGACAAATATTTATCCTCTGCCCACCGAGCATTCACTTTTTGTGATCTAATAAATATTAAGCACTCATAAAATAGAGAAATTAATAAAACTAGTAAAGTTAAAAACCTGTAAAATAGAGACCTGAGAAAAAAACATGTCCAATCCAACTAAACCTTCCCTGATATGAAGCTTATGAAATATTTAGGGTGATATAAAAAATAAAAAAATAAAAATATAATAGGGATCAGTACTTGTCCCTATCAAAAAATAAATATATACTCACTATGTAAAATGACAGAGAAAAAAATTATATCTTTATCCACCCAGGACATATATCTTAACCAAATTATTATTTTACACATGGTGGTCTCAGGATAATGACCATCAATGAGGAATATCATATCAATGGGAATTCATGAGAAATTCCCAAGAGAAATTTGTTTTGACTTAAACATTCAAATCCCTGAATTTGGTTTTACGTGGTATTATATAAAGGATTGTTATGTTTGATGATCCATACGACATAAAATCAATGAAATATCATGTATATCATGAATGATAGAAATATAGACAATGTCACATGATTTTTAGATGATTTTTTCATTGATAAGGTTCATAAGAAAGAGGAACCTCCACATACCAGAGTATCTCCTTTGAATACAAAAATAAAGGGAGAGTAATGAAACTATAATAAGATCACAACATCATTTCATAGGTGTCCTTGAGATCCATATATTTATACTTTATAGAAGAAATGGATTGGAAAAATTGATCAATAGGTTCACTTTTTTCCTCTGTGATCCACTACAACACCTCCGCCCAAGAAAGTTCATTAGGTCAAGCCTTCTCTTCGAGTTAAAGGATACCATAAATCTGTAATAACTTTTTTATATGATATTTTAGGATCAAGATTAAACCAATATAGATTAACTTGAAGACAATTGATTTTAGGCCATAATCAGATGATTTTTTCCTTTATAGCACTGACCATGTCTCAATGAGCTGTCTCTAGCATAGGGAAGCCTTGTTCAAGGCCTCATCCTGACATCATTTTATCAAATATGAATTCCATGCTACTTCAACCCATAATTCAAGGGACCTAATTTCCTACCTTTGAGAGATCTCCCACTTTACCCAGAAATAAAGCGTGGTATAATAAAAATACTCAAAACCAAGGGTGGGGAAGATAAACTTGTGATGACCTAGCCGATCCTTCAGTTCGTCATAAGGGGCCTTTGAAATTAAGGTCCAAATATCCATCCAAACTTGTTTCCATATTAGACTATGGAGTTAAATAGACTCTAATAATTGTCTCAATACTATCCTAGGAGCATGAATATATTTTGGGACTATGTTACTAAGTTAAGGAATTTTGACTGTGGTATTCAAAGAAGTGGGTATGGAACAAGCCTTTGAATTATTTGACTACGTTAGAGGAATTACTTATAAAGAAGGGACCAAAACATCCATGATATAGGGTGGAGGCGCTACAAAAGGAGGCACAAAATGTTAATCAGTCGGTGGATAAATGTTATGATACCCTAGGATAACCAATATATGTGATTATTGTTGGAAACAAAAAATTATTTCTTTAATCATTGGAAAAGTTTGTTACCCTAACATAATATTCAAGGGAAGAGGAAAACCCCTCTTGAAAGGATAATCTTAGTGGAAAACCCAATGTTTTCTCTATCCTAATACTTCACTCACCACCTTCAAGGGATGAATGAGAGAATGAAATTTTATAAAACCTGAAATAATGTAAACCATGAGTCAAGTATCTAAATAAGTGGCCACCTTCTCTAAAACCCATACCTATCAAATCTAAATCTGTAGAAGAATTTATAACATCTTTAGTTTCCTACAAATGTGTGTTCTACCATACCGAGTCAAGTGGAATTTCCTCTAGATAACTAGTAGTAGGAACTAAGCCAGCCAATCCAAAACTTCAATCATAACTTATTGTTAACTTGTTAAGACCAGTAGTGAATGTACTTCTAAAACAACACAATGATCACCCATATCCTCAGGAACAGATGTATGTTAATCCTGGTGGTATTGGTGGGGCCCAATGATTTTTTGACAAACCTAAAGGAGTTGTTGGGATTTCTAAAATATAGAACTATTAAAGTGATATGATTACTTGATTATTATAGGTGATAAAGATATGATATTTTTAAGATCTTACTTTTCACTTTCCTCTCTGAGGAAGTTCCCCCAAAAGGTGTCATTGCCAACGGTGTGGTGGATGGAACTAATGGAAGTGTATATTTTGATTCCCCAAAGATGGTAATCACCACCCTCATCAGAGTGAATTGACCCAAGGAACCCTCTCCATCTATCCCCTAGTCACTGCTCAAGTTAGCATCAATAGCTGTACCACCGCGAGTATATATAAGGGATGAAGGGATTTAATGGAATCCTGAAGCATCCATAGATATCAAAATAAACATAAGATACATCAGTACGATCACGCAAAAACCACGACCATTTTAATATGGTAGATTTTCTTCCCAATTCATTGATGATGGGATTGAACTTATCATCCACAAACACCTAAAATGTTCCCCGAACCATCATCCACTACACCAAATGTGTGCAGTGGATCCTACCCTTTATAATTTCCATCATTAAAAAGAGGTATCAGAGGAAATACATGATCTCAGTAGGTTTTCCATTGAAATTGATTCCCTAAGGAGTAGTAATATGTGAAAAGCCTTATAAATATATCTTCTCCTAGAGAAGTGTTTCCCTGATCTAAGCATCAGAGTTCATTTCCCTTCATATCATCAATCACTGAGATGTAGCAGGAAATAATTTGGCATGTTTGGCTTCAATCACAAGTACCATGTTCACCAAAGTTATGCTATTTGTCACTTCTACCTATAACAAAATGGATGGAAAATATTTCACCTCTCTATGAGGCATTACTAGGTTTGGCGGTCTTCTCAAAGTGAGTTTCTTACTAGCCTATGATTAGATTCAGAAATAAGTGGAAACTTTATATCCCTGGTTATAGATGTGGATAAATTCCCATTCATATATGATATTATCCAAATATCCGAATAATTTTAGGATGAATCTATCTCAATATATCCTGAAGGAAATTCTATCAAGACTTGAGTCTCCCCTAGTAAAAATCTAATAGAATAGGTGAGCTATATTTTGATGATTTTTGAACCAGACATAAAGGGTGGGAATGAATTGTTTTCAGAATATTCTGAAACTAATATATAAATTGACAATGTTCACACTATTCAATGAGAATGATCCCATTAATGCAGGTAGAAATGACACTCTTCCTTATTTACATCATATAGGACTAAGCCTCAAGGACTCTCACCATTGTTAACAATAATACCCATGGGAACTGTCTTATAAGGTTTGAATGAGAGGCAGTCAAGATGGACCAGACATTCCCTAATTTCTTAGTCCTTTAATGTTATGAGCATCACTTCACTGATGCATTGAAAAACATATTTCAAATGAACTTCAAGGTTTTTTTGGATTCTCAAGAACATGTATCCACCCAGAAGAGACCCCATCCAACCCCATAATACTTGAATGAGACCAAGAATTATATGTGGGAATCTTCCACATTAAATATTCACAAGGGGTGATATAGTTTATCAACCATGGGATTGAATATACAAATGCTCCACCCTCCTTATATAGAGGAAATAATATTAAAGGTGGAAAATATGACTCCATGCTTATCCTTTATTGGGATAAGATACACACCTAATTACAAAAAATGAAAACCAGGAAACTGAATTTTATGTTTAATGTTATGAATGAACTCCCACCACACGTTTTTAAATGAGACCTATTCAACTATGGACCAATAAGGACAAAAAACACTATAGGAACCCTTTGTGGGATAGTCATTTGTCCTGTTGGACTTAGGTTTTGATTGAACATTATTGATTAAATATCCCACCCATTACATAAATGGGAGATACTCGCTAGGAAGAGGGGAATTCTATAGGTTCTTTTTAGCTAAACTGATCAAATCCATGGAAATGGGAGGGGTAATATCCTTGTCAACCCATATGAAATATGTGGGAAAAATCATTGTACATGTCTCCTAAAATTTGTGTGTCGCAAATATGCTCGATTTACCAAAGACTGATTCCCACTTTTCCAGGCATTAGGTGGAACTTATTTGTATTTAGACTCAATCGACTAACTAATTCTTCCATAATGACCTTTTTATAGTACTTAAATGTTTGGGAGATCTAGATGGATTCATAAATCCTAATATTATCTAGGTCCATGGAAAATTCATAAGTTATATACTGCACCCAGACAGGTCATCTCCAATCCATTCTGAAGCTCCCTCCTAATCAAAGGTCCTAGTTAAGAATCCATCAAAACCTCTGGTTTGTGGTAGATTTCAATATTATCTAGTGGTACATGTGGATTTATGAATCAAGATTATGATGATTCATTCTAAAGTGTTTGGGAATAAATTTTATCATGCACCCATTTGAGTGTTTTTCTTTAGTGATGAAAGGCCCTTGTGGGATATATTTTCCCTAATGGTATTATTGGTCTCTATATTCTAAGAGGGAGGTACAATTGATGAATATAGTGGAAGGATAAGAGTATAGTTTTTATGATATAACCCATAAAGAGGAAGGATGTTTGATATAGGATATTCAATTAGGTTTATTCCCATTATATCTTTCAGGGATGTCTACGAAGACATGCCAACATAACGACAACTATCACCCGCACATGAAATAGTGGAATTTCTCTGATCCACTATTGTTGTGACCTTTTTCCTAAAATAAATTTGGGAATTGATATCCATATATTTAAAACATGAAAAACATATTGGATGATAATAAATCTAATCAAAAGTGTTTCATTAATGAGAAAGTATCATATGAATCACATAAATCATAAAGAGATTCATGATCGCATAACCAGATGTGAGACTCATGAATCACTTGACCCATGATTCATTTAATGATAAAATTATATGTTTTATTACTGGAGATCATTTGACCCTAATATGGTCACATGAGCCACATAATGATCATGTGATCACATGACCAAGCTAACTGGCCATGTGAAGACTATAAGATAACTATGTAGTTGGGTAAATGGGATAAGGCTCATGAAAATTAATGAGAATTAGTTCAAGATTAATTTTAACAATTACCGAGAAAAAGTGATCAAACAACATGAATGCATGGTCCAATCTCATTAAACAGTCCCCTGCAGCACTCTTGTAATTGGTCCTCAAAAAGAGGTCTTTCAAAATGGATCTAATGGAGATATCTTCTAAATCAGTGTCATGATGGGAGAATTTGCATGTGGTCTGATAATAAAAGTAAGTAGTGAAATGTGTGTCCCCCTAACACACGTATCTACAAGATAATTTTTGGAAAAATAATGGTCACCTGAAAGATTAAAAATTATCCAAGACTCTAATCAACTAAGACCAAAATGAATGAGTCAAGAATTTAATCTCCTAATAACTAACTCATTGTCCATTTAGATCACACTCTTGAGGGTGGGGGATTATTGATGCATACTAAATGAGAATTGGAAATTCAAGAACTGAAAAAATAACTGAAGCAGGATTATTACTCTCTCTACAAAACAAATCAAGGAGTTGCATGACAAAATGAAATCCAGCCAGCCAAATCATGTGGATTGAATAAACCTCTTCGAGGACATAAAATCTCATGACCCTAGGAAGGTCATGTGAATATGTCATGAATTTATCATGATCTGTTAATGATCACCTAAATACCCTCTTACAAACACTTCTATTCATGCCATGACATCCATATAGTCACTAATGATAATGCAAAGGCTACTAGAAATTTTCCATTGATTATGCAACTTATCAATCTATAGACATCTGAAAATCACCCAAATAACCTTATTAAATAAAGGTGGAGAAAGGAAAAAGATTCACATGATTGAGTATTTTTTTGATTTTATGGTATCATTATTATGTGATTCAAAAGAATAAATAAATCTCCTTGATAAAATGATTACAATTTCACATGAAAACATGTTTCTATATCACACTCATCCTGAGAATGCCCTTGGAAATATACATTAGACCATGTGATTCCCCTTCAGCTCCAATGATAAGCAGAGGGAATGTCTATGACTATTTTCACACACCGTCATGAGATTCATAATTTATCACTTTTCACATCATATACAAGCATAGTGAATGTCCATGAAAATGCTTTCACATAGTTATGAGGTGCTCTAATGGTCATGTGATTCCATGATAGAAAAGTAATGGTAAAAGGATTTATTTCATATAAAACACCATATAATAGGTTGAAAAAGGAGAAAGAGTCTTATAATAGAAAGATACATTTATTTTCATGTGAAGGTGTTAGACACCTTAGGTGATCACTAGTGATCGTATAGAGACCCTTCATCAAGATATATTGGTCTCATGAGAGTCTCCTGAATAGATGTATTAATCTCATAAAAGGAATATGACAAGACATCTTGATCTCAAAGAATACCCAGACATCTCTTTTTGATCATGTGAGATACTTTTTATAGGAATCATGACCTCATAATTTCTATTAGACATGTTAGATCGATATTTAATAGTATTATTGACATGTCAACATGACTATATGAAATCTATTTGATAATACATGTGTCTAATAAATATGGTGATGATGGATGGTTCTCATAGTCACTGATTATCATGTGATTTCATGAATGACTCTCTACAAGATCATGAACATATTGTGATGCAAAACTCTCTCCACCGACTCCATGTCATATTTACAATATATTCACAATTCATGGTGACATATAACAGAGATAGTGTTTCCTATAAATTACCCCCCCTTGACATAATAAAATAGATGCTAGATGACTAACACTATATGAGAACATAGAAGAGAGGATTTCTCACAGTTGAATGAGTCACAATTTTAAGGGTCCCCCACAAGGTAAAACCCAGGGAATGGACTGAGGGATATGTGACATGATTATTCTATTCATATGATCACCCAATAGATCATGTGAAGGACATATTATGTACCATACATGTTATACGAAATAGTTTATGCATGTGGATTTGGTCATGAGAAATATAATAAAAGTAGATTCTTGATGAACCTTAAGGAATATATTTTCTATAGACTAAAAAATGATTAAGAATAATTAAATGATGGATACACAAACTTTAATAAAAAGGAATCATGCACTTCACATGACTTATCCATATCATGCAGCAGTTCCAGGACATGTCATCTAAGTCTGGTGAATTGCTTTGGACATGTCATTTGAGTCATGCTATGACACCACGATTAATCATCCATGTCTTGAAA
This sequence comes from Viscum album, assembly GCA_963277665.1. NCBI lineage: Eukaryota > Viridiplantae > Streptophyta > Magnoliopsida > Santalales > Viscaceae > Viscum > Viscum album. The sequence goes on along the minus strand of OY728131.1, from coordinate 504,438,094 downwards.
CATCCTCTGAAAATGTCTCCCAATTCATGTGAGAGCACCAGGACATGTCACCCATGTCTTTAAATGTCATCCAGATAAGTCTATAAATCCTTTAAAATTCCTCTTTACATGTCACCCAAGTATTAAAAGGTCTTTTTTACATGTCACCTAAGTAAGGTGAAGATCTATTGACATGTCACCAAAATCACACAACAACCTTGTGACATATCAACCTAGACCACACAACACCCTTGGACTTGTCTACACTTATCACACGAAGACCCTAAAACATTTTAACTAAGTCCTGAGAACGTTATTTAGACATTCCAGCTAGATCATGTGACAAACCACTAACATGTCTACTTCAATCATGTGAAACTCCCAGAGATATGTCATCCTTATTAAAAAAACACTGAAGACATGTTAGACATGAAATCAAGGAATGTCAGGAAGACACATATGGATATGATAACATTTTCTATTAGAAATATTATGATATAACCTTGATTTAACTAAAAGAAATTTTATTCTTATCTAAATAGTATATTTATGATCCCTTCCTATAGTCTGATCTCTAATGAGACTCTGCCTCAATGTATGTCCCTCCAAATTTCAAAAACTATAACATTTGGGACCCAAAATATCATTTGATTTCATCCTCATTAATCAACCATTATAATATTGAGAAGATATGTGAAAAATAATGACTTTGATTCCTTATATAAACAGGATATGTAGGAAACCTTCCTAAGGTCCAAGCTCCATATCAAAAACTCAATAAGTGCTGACCCAATGCCGAATTCCCAAATCTATATATAGTGAGAATAATTTATTATTGTCCCATATTTCTCACACCAAGAATTGATCACATGTGATTAGGGATTTTAAAATATCATATCACTCACATTATAAATTTCCCCCATCTAGGGAAACCTCATTTCGAGAGCCCCATTCAGTGTCATGATATGACTACCTGTATACAGGGGTATCCACCTTAGGGAAAGTCTTGAAGACACTTCCATAGATCAAACTATGATGAATATTATTGTAGTTATAAGAGGGACATGTAGGACACATTATCATGTTTTAATATCAATACCTAACTCATAAATGGCCTTATATATATCTTTTGTGCAGTTTGATAAATTGAATCATTTAAATGAACTATGAGGGTTTTGATATCTATTATAAAAATTTTATGCATGATGCTTCAAAAAGGTTCAATACCATCATTAAAATACCAATCTCCTAATAGAATGGTGTTAAACTCCATAATTCCTAGATATATTACTGCAATATATATTCAAATACACATTGCTATGATATAATAGGAAATAGACAAAGAACCATAGATATATAAATATATTCTCATTAATAGGATCCCTACCCACATGAAAAATTAATTGAAACCTAATAATTCCATTAGGAAAATATGTCTCATATCAGTTTTTGGAAGGTATTCATGAAAATATATTAAATCTACAACAAAGTCTCAAAATAGGCAATAATTTCTCCTAAAAGGGTGCAAAGATACTAACCACACATCCTCTCAACCTATGTGATTTCCAATGTTCCATTTGGTTTGAAACCCCAAAATACCACCTACCTTTGGAAATATAGTTTATACCATGTTATGGATGTGGGGTACCTTGATATTTTCTATGATATGAAAATTGTGGAACATGCATAAATGATTGTGCAACCATACTTGAACCCCCACAATCAACCCCCAAAAAGGAAACAAAAAAATTATTAACCGAGTGTGAAGGAATGTGAGGACAGAATAAATGAATCATTGTTGGTGTTGAGAAAGTTGTATCCTAAACCTGGATAACCATGAAATTTCAAGAAAAAGAATTTAAATTTATAAATTGTTTAAATGAAAAATAGTTTTCTTATTAAAATTTAGTATTTTACATTTTTCGGCAAAAAATTAAACATTTTAGAAAAGTATCAAAAATACCTAATAAGAAAAGTATGAAATCATAAATAAAAAATGAAACTTATTTTTTTAAACAATGTTTCTAAAACTTGTAAAAATTATTTTTAAAAATAAGTTCGCAATAGGTGACATAACTATTTTTTAAAAAAATACATCTTTTAAGAATAATGTTGGTTTAATTCTTATCCCTTTTCTAGAAAGCACATAACATGAATGTTAAATAGTTGATTAAATATAAACTATATAAATTTCATTAAAATCATTCACCAAAAGTGGTTTGTTTAATAAATTGAGCTAAAACTAGTTTATTTTCATTAAAATTGATTTTCATAAGAAGATGACCTTTATTTTCGATTAGTTTTTATTTTAAATTGTAATTATTTGGTCAATAAAGAATTTATTTTATATATGTGTGTAAACTATATATTTTAATAATTTTTTTAATCTTATTCGTACCTTATATTCCAATGTCTAGGAGTGAACTATAATTTTAAATAATAATATTTTAAATATATGTTATTTTTTGTTTAAACATAGTTTTTCTTGTAACACAAGATAAACTCGGTGTTGTATGTAATGAAAAATATCAAAAAGATAATTTTTATTTAAAATATTTATAAAACTATTAAGGTTTTACATGGTATATATATAATTTAAGAAATAGTTATGGAGATACACGAGTTTAATGAAGATCACATTAGATTTACTTGTATCGTGAGTAACACTGATACATTTATATTGGATGCTCATTGATTATAATTATTTATTATGAATTGATAATTATTATTTAATATAAAAATTGATATAGTTCTACAAAAAATTGACATGTGAATAAATATTTATATTGATATAATTTTTTTCTATAACACTAAAAGAGTTATTTCATAAGATATCCAAATGTATTTTGTCATGATACACAAAAGAAGTTTTTTTTGTAATAATTTCAGAAGTTATTAAATATAATTTTACATAATAAAAAATGTGTATAAATTTTTGGATTATTAAATTAAAGTTAGTGACTATTAGATATATTTGAACACAATCCTATATCCTGAGATGGGATATTGGAATATTTCTGCACATGTTATTTTATAATACGAGATATAGTATTATTCTTTTCATAGGGAGTGTTATATACTCTTTAATACTCCAAATATAAATGTGATATATAATTTAAGATGTTTTACTATTGATTCATCCAATTAAATAATTTTAAATAGTTTGTATCGAGTGATAATTTCATGTAATAACATTCCCTGAATAATCCAAGGAAACACATAGGGACTATAATTCCTGATATGTTTCTCATATATACCATAAATTAAATCTCTTGAATTTATTTTATGTTAGAGTTGCATTGGTTTTAACTTAGTGATATCCCCTAACTGTATGATAAGATTGGGTTCATCAACATAAAAAATAAATTAAATAATTTTTTTTAATTCAATTTAAATCTATTTTAGTGGAATCATATAGAAAATGTTTTTTAGTTTCATCCCATGGAAATGGATAATTATTTTACACTCTAAAACCCACACATATCATGATATATGACACAAATTATTCAATGGATGTGTAAAAAAATTAAATCATACGTTAAATATAGTAGTAGTTATTACTCTAGTGTTATCCTATATAGGGGTGGAAAAAAATATAGTGTCAATTTTTATTAGTTAATGAAATGGTTTTTTTATTTTTTAATTTGGAAAGAAAATTTGAGCATTAATGAAGAAAAAATTAAATTAATATTAGGATAGACGTGATTTGTTTATGGTCATATTTCCACTTAGTATGTCATCATAGTCCTTTTTTTAATTTCCTCCTTTATAAATTATAAAATCACGGTCCTTCAATTAATTCATCAAACACCTTAGGTCTGAGGTTATTTTATAGAATGATTTAACAATGATTACTACTTGATCATCACCCTTTCTATGCATGTGTATGTTAAATAAACCACTCCTAAACTACCAAGTTGATATCCAATCAGACATAAATGTTCTTATGATGATCATAAGTATCTAAATTCATCCACACATGCCCCCACAATTTCTAAAAACTCAAAAAATTTAAAACAATTCTTCTTTATGACATGTTTCACTAGATGGAGGAAGATTAAAAGTTATAAACTTTAGTGATAAAAATTAAAAAGTTGAAAACCTAAAAAATATTCATTAAAAGAGTAAAAAAGTAATTTAAAAGTAGTTTTAATCGACAAATAAGAATATTTATTGATCAAATAAAAAGAGATGAATAATTACAATAGAAACCTTCCATTCCCTAATCAAATAGGATTCAATAAATAATTCAAACGATAACATATAAGAATAGGGAAGAATTCATTAAAATTCAATAAAAATAGAAAATAAATCTATATTACTAAAAAAAATAGAAATCACAAACACTCTAGTCACTTGTATGAAAAATATCTTAAAACTTTGCCTTCTTCCTCATTTTGTAGATGCATGATTCCATCCTCTTATTTCTTGGTAAATCCTTTCCCTATTCCCATGGTTCTTGAATCTATGTGATATCCATACCTATTATTTTGAAATTTCATGTTTCCTTTGCTTTGATTTCATTAAACATAATCCATGTGGAAGGATTTGATTAATTATATGCATGTTATAATAGAAGCCTAAAACCTTACCTTGGAGTCAAGGTGAATCTATAAATGTATGCCTATTTTCATCATTCAGATGATTTTTTCAAAGGTAGGAATGAAACATAAGCTAGTGTATTCACACTTAATATGGTGAATAATGACACATATGTTAGGATCTAAGGACACATACATTGATAATATTTGTACATACACATAATAGATGACACCCTAAATTTCAAAAATAACACATATATAATGTATATTCACACCTACCCATGGAATATTCACACATATTCTCATCTTCCATTTCCATTTTCCATCCAAAGACATTGATAATGACGTATATATATTGGGCTTTGATAACACTTACATATAATACCCCTTTCAAAAACATTACCTTCAAACATGAATAAATTCAATATTTTCTTATAAAACCTATTTCATCATTCAATATTCCTTCCTAAAATAATCATCAAAACACAAAATATTAAATTTAGGTTTTTTTCTAAGAAATAATAAGATAGAAAAAAAATCAGCACTTAAACCATTATGAAAATTAAATATAAATAATTATATGATCTAATTATGTCAAAATTACTCCTAAAATGATGAAATAATGTGATTTATGTCGTTAATATATCATTAAAAAATGTAAACAAATATTGGATTGTAAATTACCTCACATTTAATCATTAGAATCATGTAAAAGTAATCATTAAAAATATTAACAAAGAAAAATTCAAATATTATGACAATGTGATTTACCTTTTTTAACATCATGTTTTTCATAAATACTACACTTCTTAAATGGTAAAATTTCCATTTTATTCATTAATAACATTTAATTAATCTCCAATTCCTTTATCCTCTCATGCACACATATTCATATCTTCCCAGAAATGTTACACTTAACAATCAAGTATTAATTTCATGAATTTTTTTATCATTCGAAGTAATTGAAAGATTCACCTTATTATTTATTAATATAAATTTATCCTCCCAATTGTTATGGTTTTTTTTATCCTGAGTACTTTTTATTGGGTGTTCAATGGATTAATGTGGGTAGTATTCTTTGATAATATTAAAAATAATATTAATAATTTTGGATCGATTTTGAAGTAAAATGTATGGTTTTTCCATTTTATTTAATAATTTCTTACTCCCTTCTATTCCTCTTCCATTGATTCAGTTTCACTCTCTTTTATTTTTAAAAGGAAATATCTTAACTTTTAAAAAATTATGTAACATAAAAAATTCAATTTATTTGTTTCCTTTACTAGGTTACCATTTCTCTTCCCTCTGATTTTGTAGGTAGAGAGGGACTCTAAATAGTCTTCTTATGCGTGTGAGTTGTACATAGAACCATACTAGGAAGTATTTCCCTTTATTTTCTTTGTTCATCGGATTTTCTAAAAAAAATTAGTAATTCCATTTATAAAACTCCTTCTAGAAAAACTCTTGATATTTCAATTTCATGGAAGATTTTAGTACTTATACATCTCTATTTATCCTCAAAAAATGTATTTAGATTATTTTGAAATCCATATTAGATATTTGTAACATTAATAAAATATTTCTTTCCAATTAAAACCTTTTGTATAATTTTTTATCTTTTCATTTAGGTCTGGTTTCTACCATTTTTGTTCTATAATTCTTATATAAATTTGATTTTTAAGGAAAGAGATGTCTCTTTCACTTAAAACAGTGTAAACATTCAACAAATAACCTTGGATTATATCCAGTAAAACTTCACATCCTTCTTATTATGATTTTTGTAGTAAAACCTAGACATCAAATTTGAAACATTTAATTTCTTCATCTCAAGAATATCTTTCATAACAACTTCTTCCAATAACACTGTGAAATTTTAAAATCTATCCCCTTAATATATTTTATGAGTTCGATATATTTTAATCCACACAAAATGAAAAATAAGTTAACAATTATTTATTAAATGTAAACGTAAATACATTTTTAGATAGTTAATTGAAATTTCTATAAAAATGACTTTGTAAAAAAGGTCAAATCCACTTAAGGAAATATTATTAATTGTTTAAAAATTATTTTGAACTGCCTTGTTGAATTATGTAATTTTGTTAAATTTGATAGCTTTTAGGAATGTAGTCAATAAAAAATATTGACAAAATTAATTTAATAATGAGTAAAATTAGGATAGGAAATAAATGACATGAATAATTAATAAAAAGAAATAATAGTCTAGTAATTCTTTCTTTAACGTAAATGTTTTATTCACAAAAATTATTTTATTTAAAATTAAAGAAATATTATTTGGTATATTAAATATATAAATAATAATTTTTTAAAAAATTTAGAAAAACTTAATGAACATTAATACCTTTATTATCAATAGGTTAGAAACAAAGGTAAAATCATTGGAAAGTAGAAATAGATATTTTTCAAAAAACTATTTTTTATGTAAACAATGTATTTTATCATAGTAAATAAATTAATAACTATCGATAATTTATTTAAATTATATGTTAATATAATATATTCAGTTGAATAAAATTACATTATTCTAATGGTTGTTACTATGAAAAAATGAGAATAATTTTTTTTGTTAATGATATATTTTTTAAAATTATTTTTTCCATTCTAAATGCATATATTAGAATTAATTTATACCACATTTACAAGTTAAATGTGATAAAAAATTATAAATTTTGAATTAGAATTTTAAAATTTATTTATAAGTCTAGTATTGTTTTTTTATAAAAGTTATTTTTGATGGTAATAAATTATGTCCTCAAAGTAAATGTTAAAATAGAATAAAAGTGGTTAAATTTAGGGGTTATGATTATAATATCAAAAAAACCTTATATTTATTGGATTTGTTGTATTTATTTTTACTCCCATCACATTAACATCAAAATTTGGTTTATTTTACACTACATTCTGATAATAATTAATTAAAATTATTTTAATGTTAAGGGTATTTACACGTGTTCCACTCCTCAGAATAATAAATGGGAACCTCATATCCTCACCTATTTAGACACATTTAGTAGCTTAACAAAACTATGTTTTGTTTGGAGTGGATAGTCAAGAGGGGGGGGGGGGGTGAATTGAGTTCCAATTAAAATTTCTTTTAAAACATTTATGGTTAAGAAAACCCCCAAATCTTAAAAATAGACAAGTTAATTAAGGCTATAGAAATGTAACTACTCAACTAGTCAACATGTTTCTCAAAGGGTAATTAGTCCTTAGATGAATCAGTTTAGAACACTAATTCAACTTTTGAAACAGGTTTACTGAATTAAACAAATACACACACTAACCAAAACTAACTATCAAAGTTTAAGAAAAAATAGTTTTATGTTTTAGAAAATATAAGCAGCGAATAAAATAAAAATAGAGTATATGAAGATTCACACAACAATTTAAACAAGAGGTTTGGTCTCAAGTTGAGACCTAATCCTCTCCACTTGGTGATCACCTGCCACTAAGAAGTTTATATTAAAACATGACACGTAGTCTGTATTGGGATTTACAACAGTTTTCACAAACCATCCTGGGAACACACCCACTACCACAGTTCTTTATGGGAAAGACAAAAAAATAGACCACACATGGTCTCTTCCACAGTTATATGTGGGAAACATAGATAATGTGAAGTTTGATGTGAGGATAATCAATATCCTCCATTTCATGAACAAGAGACAGCGTGTGATATAAATATACACACAAAAATTTTAAATATATAGAATAAATAAACACAATAGGGCAGTTATGATGAGAAAGAGATTAGAAGGCTCTATGTGTTTGTACTTCAACTCTTGACTCCTCAGAATGATAAATATTGAAGTTCAAGTCATTCTCTAGAAGTTGTTTCCAAAACAGAGTGTTTCAAATCCAGGTTTAAGATTTCTGTGTTCTACTTATGATGTTGATGAAGAGTTGATGAATCACAGAGGGAAGTAATGAGTTTATCTCAGAATGATGTTTCCTGATGCTTGTGGGTTCAAGATCTTATTGCTGGATAGTTCAGATTATTGATATGGTAAGTAAGCTCTATCACACTTCTCATGCAACCCTTTCTTCGTGTTCACGTATAGTTTTACATTCTTGTTTGTAGCCTCGATATCTTTCTTATTTCGTGGTATAACTTTTTATATTTGAGGTCCAATAATGGGAATGAGTAGATCATGTTCACGCTTTCTTGTACCTCGTACTTTCCACAGTATTTTCTCTTGAAACATTTACAATTAGCATTAATTAATGTCAGAGCATTTATTTTATCAAATATGAACATTGGAAAATTATTTGAGATATTGAAAAAGTATAGAAGAATAATCATCGATAGACTAGAAATGGTAGCCTTCATATCAGTGGGCGTAACAGTAGGTGCACATCGGCAATCTCAAACTATAACCTTTAACAGTATGCTCACAGCAGTAACCATGTAACGGTGACCTTGTCACAGTAAACCTATAATGGTGATCTTGTAGCGGTAACCCTGTAACGGTGACCATATAATGGTAACCTTTTATTAGTGACCATGTATTTGTGAACTTATAGTGGTAACCTTGTAGCTATAACCTTGTAACAGTAAGCTTGTAACTATAACTTTGTAGCGGTATCCATGTAACTGAAACCTTGTAATGGTAAGCTTGTAACTGTAAGCTTAACCAATCAAGAAGTGATATTAAAAGTATATAAATATTACTCTATATGAACATGAAACTCTAATGAAAAATAATGAGCAAGGAATAATGAAATGGCTCTCACTTAAATGAAAACAAGATTTGGGATTATCAAAATATGATTTGAGATTATTAAAATATTATTTGGAATTATAAAAATATGATTTGAATTTATGAAATTATGATTTGGAGTTATCAAAATATGATTTGGAATTATCAAAATGTGATTTGGGATTAACAAAACAGGTGAGTTCCAATAATATCCCCCTTTTTTATAATCACATATTATGACATTGGGAAGAGATTTTAATCAAGGTAAAACACATATGCTAATGTCATTGAATCACTAGATGTAAGTTTTGAATATTTTCTCTCCCATGAGAATGAATTTTCCCCTTTTTCTCCCCTTAAATATTTTCTCTGCCTTTGTGATTAATAGAAAGAGGACATAAAAACAAAATATGTAATATAGAGAATATTTATTTTCAAAAATGGAGTACATTATACAAAAATTCATACACCAATCCCTATCAACTAAGATAGTACACACTAAATCCACATCAGATATTCCCATATGAGATTTGTCCTTGGAGGCTGAGGATGCAGGTGCTGAAGGTGGAGGGATAGGCTGAGGGATGGCAGTTAGCATGGTAGGAGGTGCTGCAACAGAAGAATCAGCAAACCTGTAGTGAGTAGATCTCTGAGGAATCGAGGGGGTCTAGATTCTGAGGGCCTGGGTAGGAGTCATCAAAGGACCAGCACTGGTGGAACCTAAAGCAGTAGATGAAGTCGGAAGAGCAGGAGGAACTAGGATTGGAGTGCAGTTGACATGGAGGACAGGAAAGAGAAGATTCCTGAAGTCCATATTGATACTACCACCTCTCTCAATAGCAGAAATAAAATCATCATTATTCTCCATGAATTTTTCCAAAGTAGGAGTTAATTCTATGAGTCTTTTAACTTGATCCTTAAAGGCCTGAGTAACAAGTGGGATCCTTAAGTTTTCCAACAACAACATCAAGTGACCATACATATGTTTTTTGCTGTAAACCTTTTTGTAGTAGAAATCAACTTGATCATTGGGGGACTTATGATCCTGAGAAGATTCCCTTAAATAGTTGCCCACAAGATTATGAATTTCCATGGTGATGGAAATAACCTAATAATATGATGAATTGCCACCGGAGAACTTCTCCACTTCTTCTCTGACAATGGTCCTGAGAGATTCAATGTCAATCTAAGGATAAGCTGAAGTGGAAGCAAATGCAGCTAGAGGATCCAGAGAGAAGAATACTGTTTCCTTAAACGATTTTGTTAGCCCACTGATTAGTCTTTTGACATTATCATCTTTCCATTTCACATGTGTTAACATATATTTCATGAAATCCTCAAACAATATGACCGTTTTATGAACTATACTTTTGACATATTCATGGTCTCTATCCACTTAGGTCCTTGAATCCATATAAGCATCTAATTTGGTAATAAAATGTCTCACCAAAACCATATAATCTGCCAACTCACTGATTTGAATATGGTATTACATTACTTCCTAGAGCAGAGTAGATTGAATACGAGAGTCTATTTGGGATATTTTAGATTCTAGATGCTCATGAGATAGAGCAAGAGCCTTTTCCATTTTTGAAGACCTATCCCTAGACACTTTTTTCAGGTCTGATTTTAGGGATTCAAGATCTGTCCGGCTGACATAGTCTTGAGGGAAAAATGTTTATAGAGGGAAAAAAGTGAGGTTTGGAACTAAGGGTATTCTTTTAGGCCTCTCATATTCTGAGTCATCATAGTCTATACCCAACACCATAAATCCAGGGTCCTCAGAACAGTCATAAATTTCATGAAAAATAGCAACTGAGCCTATAACAGCCGGTTCCTCCCCCTCAATCTGAGAAATCTCTTAATCGGCCACATTCATTTATTTCAGACCTCCTTGATCAACAGAAACATCAGGAAGTTTCACTTCCACATCCACCTCAGAATCTTAAACTACTTCCAAGACAGGTCGAGCCTCAATCGAATCAGCAGCTTCTCCTCCTCCTCCTCTTTTTTCCCTTTCTGTATGTCCTATTAGAGGACTAAGACTTAAAAATTCATGTTCATTTGCTGCAGCATCGATCTCAAGGTCAGCATGACATGATTCAAAGTCCTCTTTCTCATCTGAGGTATCTCTAACTTCTCTTAAAACAATTCCAGCCACTTCTTCTTCCCTAGTTTCCTTATCACTGTCCCTTAGGACAGCTTCCCTTCTTGGCAATAACTTTGGTGGGCTAGGCTCAAAAAAGGATACAATAGTCGCACGAGGACCGGAAGGATGTTCAGGGTCACTCCTGTTATCTATAGGAGAGTCCTCACTTTCTTGCACAGTAGGAACTTATTCTTCTTCATCTGAGTCGGCAAGCTCAGCTTCATTAGGCTTAAGAGAAGGGTATCTTTTATTCTTAGGCCTAGTATACTCAGTCACAAGATTAAACTCTTCATAAACCTAAGCCTCATCATTCACCCATCTCTCCAGCAACAGATTCCAGTTAATCTTCATCAGCATGACAATTACTTTAGCGATGCAATGGTTATATTGTACAACAAAAATTTCTTCCTTATCTACAACAACTCCTTTCACTTTCAACATAAGAGATATCAGCTTGAGATGGAATAGAGCATTGGATTTTGAACTATTCTGGGTCATGTATTCATGTTGAATCATCAATAGCCTACACAGGATAATCTTATGTCCTTGCTTCAGCAAACACAAAATAAATATGTCTTGATACTTCAAAACATCAAAGTCCCCTCTCCTGGGACTTATCACATGCTGAAAAAAAAATTGAAAATTAACTTATCCTATACTTCCATATCAACAAAAATGACATTCTTAGTAATCCCATTCCGTATTAATTCAGCTAAAGCTTCTTCATGGAAAAATAACTCACTAGATGGAGGCACCAATTTTGAGTAATAGTCAAATATTTATTCACGAGGAATCCTTAAACAATCATCTCACTCAGCAGAAGAGAAACTTAAATTTACTCCCTTTACTCTTGAAGTCATCCAGTGCTCATTCTCAGACTATACGAATATTAAATACTCGTAGAATTACTTCACCAACTTCAGGTAAAAGGGTCCATTTTTGTTTTCAAAACATTCAAACCAGCACTGAGCTTCCAGTGCCTTAAGCACTAAAAATTGACTCGAGAGCATCCACATTGAACTTAATTCCTTCTCATCTACTATCTCTATCTTGGATAAATGTGGGTTCAGTACCTTTTCCACTGTCTGGCTTCTGATACTCAATTTAGTTCTAGGTGTCTTAAGATCAGGCACATCTCCTTCATCACGGACCAATGGCCTCTTCAATCTAGCCATTAATCCGGAGCGGTTCAAGGTTTCAGCAGAGGTTTAGGTTCTGAGATTTTAGAGGAGGAGGTTCAGAGGAGGGTTTGAAGTGAATCAAAATGTGGTATGTGTTCTATTTTTATCATTTAGGGATCGAAAAAATAAAACAGATAAAATAAATAAATAATTGCAGAGAAAAGTTTTAGATTTCGGTTGAGAGCACATATAATTAAAAGTCCCAGACATTGAGTGTCTACTAGTAAGGAGGTATCTGTAAGGTCTAATGGTGAGTTCCTAGCAGTGAGGTTCTAATGGTGAGGTTCTAGCAGTGAGGTTCTAATAGTGAGGTTCTAGCAGTGAGGTTCTAACAGCGAGGTTATAATAGTTAGCAATTTATCATACCTAACTCATGTCTCATGTAATTTAACCTCTCAGAATTCAAAGGATTTGTGAATATATCATCCAATTGGTGTTCAGTACCAATGAATAAATAGTGATATCACTTTTTTGAAAATGATCTCTCATGAAGTGATGTATAACATCAATATGCGCTATTCTAGCATGAGATACTTGATTCGTAGATATGTTAATAGCACTTGTGTTGTCACAGTTTATAGAGACGTGTTTGAATTAATATCCATAGTATAGTAAAGTGTGTTTCATCCACAGAATTTGAGCACAACAACTACCAGCATCTATGTAATCAGCCTCTGTAGTATACAATGCAAAAAAATTCTATTTCTTACTACACCATGATACTAGTGACTTGCCTAAAATGTGACATGTTCCAGAGGTGCTCTTTTTTTCTAACTTGCAACCAGCAAATTCCACATCCGAAGAACTTATTAAATCTAAAGGATGTCCTCTTGGATAAAACAGTCCTAAATTTATAGTATACTTGAGATATTTAAAAAAGCCTTTTAATTTCATTTATATGAGATTCTTTGGGATTGGATTGAAATAGATTAGACTTTCATACACTGAACATAATATCAGTTCTACTAGTGGTAAGATAATGTAGACTCCCAATAAAACCTCTTTAATTGGTTTGATCCACTGGTTGTCTAGTTTCATCAGCATCCAATTTGCAAGTGTTACTCATATTTGTATCACTTCTTTACTACTATACAAACCAAAACTTTTTAAAATATCTTTAATATATTTATTTTGATTTAAAATAATACCATCACTGTTTTGAAAAATTTGAAATCCAAGGAAAAATTTTAGTTCCCCCATTAAACTCATTTCAAATTCATTTTGCATCATTGATAAAAAATCAGTACATAAAGAATTTTTAGAAGATCAAAAAATTATATCATCTACATAAATTTGTACAATTAAAACATCTTTGGAAATCCTTTTAATAAAGAGAGTAAGATATTCTATCCCATTTGTAAAACCTTTTTAAATAAGAAAAGAACTGAGTTTGTCATAGCATGCTCTTGGAGCTTGCTTTAGACTATACAAGGATTTAGACTGTTTAAAAACATGATTTGGAAAATGGGGATTTGTAAATCCAGGGGGTTGTTCAACAAATAAATCTTCAATTATATATTCACTTAGAAATTCACTTTTGACATCCATTTGATAAAATTTGAAATTCAGATGACCTGTATAAGCAAGTAATATCCTAATAGATTTTATTCTAGCTATAGGAGAAAAGGTTTCCTTGTAGTCTATTCCTTCTTCTTGAATATACTCTTGTGCAGCCAATCTCACCTTGTTTCTAACTATATTTATAGAATCATCAACTTTTTTCCTAAACACCAATTTAGTGCTTATGGTTAAAGTGTCCTTAGGTCTGTCTACTAGTTCCCATACATTATTTCTTTTAAACTGATTCAATTCTTCTTGCATAGCCATAACCCAAAATTCTTCATTGATTGCATCATTGATATTTTTAGGTTCAAACTGTGAAAGAAAATCTTGATGTTCAACCTAGTTTCTCATAGAATCTCTTGTTTGTGTCCCTCGGTTTAAATCACCTAGTACGACATCTAAAGGATGATTCATTAGAGTTTTAATACCTCTATAATTAGTTGAACTAGACTCCTCATGGTCTTATATTGGTTTAGGCTCAATAGATGAAAAGTCTGGATGATTCCTAGAACTGGTTAGTTTTACAAGAGGTTCACTATCATTATCATTATGAACCAGAATTGACATATCTTCCTCAAGATATTCAAGAGAGGTTTTGGGTTCATGAGGACCAGTCTCATCAAACATGACATGAACTAACTCTTCCACACATTTAGTTTTCTTATTTAGTACTCTATAGGATTTACTCGAGATTTAGTAACCTAGGAAAATTCCTTCATCACTTTTGGAAGAAAATCAGACAAGATTATCTTTAGTGTAAAGGATAAAAACTTTGCAACCAAAAACTCTAAATTAATTAACCTGAGGCTTCCTATTATTCCAAAGACCATAAGGGGTCTTCTTAAGAATCAGTCTAATCAAGACTCTATTAATAATGTAACAATATTTATTAACAACTTAAGCCCAAAATTAAATTGGAAAATCATATTCATTGATCATTGTCCTAGAAATCTCTTGAGGAGTCCTATTTCTTCTTTCCACGACTCTATTCTACTGAGGTGTTCTAGGAGTAGAGAAGTTGTGACTATATCCATTGTGTGAGAAGTTTGATTCGAACTCTTGATTTTAAAAGTCACGACCATGATCACTTCTCATAGTCTTAATCCTAAGTCCCCTATGATTTTCTACAAACATGGAATATTTGATAAAATAAGAACAAGATTCACTTTTGTGAGACAGAAAGTATACCCAAGTGTAACTAGAAAAATAATCTACAAGAACATAAACATAGTGGTTCCCAATTAAAATTGAATCTTTTGATGGTCCAAAAACATCCATGTGAACAAACACAAGAACTTGAGAATAGAAAATTCAATCTTTCGTTTGAAAAAATCATTGTGTTGTTTTCCCTTTTGACAAGGATTACACACTTTATTACGAGGGAATTCCAATTTAGGTAAGTCTCTAACTAAGCCTTTATAAGTCAGTTTTCTACGTGAGGGCACATTAAAGTGTCCTATTCTTATGTGCCACAACCAGGATTCATTATGAAAGACATTTAAAGAAGATACATTTTTCTTAGTTAAAGAATTCATATCAACAACATATACATTCTCATTTATATGTGCAGTAAATATTAAAACATTTTTAGAATTAAAAACATTACATGAATCATATTAAAACATGAAATTAAAACCATCTTCACAAAACTGAGAAATACATAGCTGATTATATTTTAACCCATCAACAAAAATTATTTTTGAAATTAATACAGTTTTAGGGTTACCAATCTGGCCTAAGCCGATGATTTTCCCTTTAGTAATATCACCGATTGTGAGATATCCACCATAAAAGTTAATCAGAATTTTGAAACCTGAATAGTCTCCTATCGTATGTCTTGAACATCCACTGTTCAAGTACCACAAAGCTCTACAAGAACTCTTTAGACAATTTTCCAACAAAATAGATTAGACATGGGGTAACTTTGGTACCCAGATATTCTTGGGTTCAGAGAGGTTAGAAATTAATACATTAGGAACCCATACATTTCTCACAGATTTCTTACAATCAACAGAAATAATTTGACAGATAAACACTTTGTTTGGTCTTTTATAGAATTATTTTTCAAGAAATGGTCCGGAACATGAACTAGCTGTGAATTGTCTAGATTTTGGAAGAAATTTGGTTTTAATAAACCTTCTCTATCCTGGCTGATATCCTACACCAGTTTTATATTTTGGGGAAACCTATTGTCTGAGAAACTGAGTCAAGGTATCTCTTCCAACAATAAATTTTTCATGATATCTCTTTAATTGTTCATTGGATAATTTGAGTTCAATATCTTCTTTTAACAACTGAACACATTTTTTTCTCAGTATCGAGATCAGATTTGTAATTAGTATTTAAAGCATGTTACCTTTTCAATAATTTTTATTTATCCTTATGTTCATTAAAAGTATCCTCAAGCATTCCATAGTATTCAAATAGTTCATTCTTAGTCATATTTTCATCATTATTTGATTCACATTCATTCCCAGAATAATAATAATTTGGCATAGGGAAATTAGGTGTTACCTTATATGTTTCTATCATGAAGAACAAGTTTGCATGATTTTTTCATTCACTATTAGAAGCATAAGATCCACTAGAGTTGTATTCTGAAGAACTCTAGGTAGCTTTCATAGACTTTTTATAACCTTTCCATTTATCTCCATATTTCTTCCTAAATTTTAGCTTGGGGAAGTCTTCCTTCACATGACCTTTTCATTTTCACTCACAATAGATTATTTCATTTGATTTTTCATTCCATTTTCTATCTTTCTCCAGCTATCCTTTACTATAATACATTCCCTTGTAGTTTTACTTCCTAAAGAATCTCTTCTTTCAGTATAATTTTTTGAATCTTATAGAAATATGAGGAATCTCCTCATCGATGTCCGAGTCTTCACTTGTGGAAGTATCTACATGAGCTTAAAATTTTTCTTTATTCATGTTATTTGAGGAATTAGTCTTAAATGCTACAGATTTCTTCCTTGGTTCTTTATCTACTTCTTGATTTACCTTATGCTCTTCTTCATACATCATAATCATTCCAATTATTTCCTTAACTGGAAGGTTGCCTATGTCATACGATTCTCAGATAGAAACAGAAGTCCCTCTCCATCTGTCAGGTAGGCATCGAAGTAGTCTCATAATCTAGTCCTTTCTGTCCAGTAGTTTCCCAAGAAGACTCATAGTATTCACTATCTCATTGAACCTGAGATACATGTCATAAACGAGTTCATCAGGCTTCATTTTAATGTTATAATATTTGATATTGTAAGTATTTAATCTCATTTATTTAAAATTGGTTGTTCCTTCATGAGAAATAGCTAAAGTATACCAAATTTCATATGCAGTTTTATAAGAAGATATTTTACAAAATTCCTCAACACCAAGAGAATAATACAAAGAATTAATTTCTTTTCAGTTATTATTATATGTAGAATTATTCAACCGAGACCATGTATCTCTAACAGTAGTAGGTAATGTATGTTGTTCTTCCATTGTATCCCAGATTTTAGGTCCTATGCTCTCCAGATACATTTTCATTTTTAATTTCTACTAAGAATAGTAATTTCCATTAATTAAAGGTGTCCTGTTAGTAGCAACACCCTCAAATCTATTTTCCATAATTACATAGAAAATTAAATAACTGAAAATTTAGATATGACAGAAATTTTATGATCATTGAGATATAACTAAAATTACAGTTAAAAATAATTTTCCCATTGGATAAAAACTTCCTTTGATACCAAGTTTTGGTCAGAGTTGATACTCAAGAGGGGGGTGAATTGAGTTCCAATTAAAAATTCTATTAAAAACATTATGGTTAAGAAAACACCCAAATTTTAAAAATAGCCTAGTTAATTAAGGTAGTAGAAATGTAAATGTTAAACTGGTCAGTAATTTTCTCAATGGGTGATTAGTCCTAAAATGAATCAGTGTAAAACACCAATTCAACTTTTGAAACAAGTTTACTGAATTAAACAAATACACACACTAACCAAAACTAACTATAAAAGTGTAAGAAAAAATAGGTTTTTGTTTTAGAAAATATAATCATCAGATAAAATCAAAACAAAATATATGAAGATTTTCACAACAATGTAAATACGAGGTTCAGTCTCAAGTCGAGTCCTAATACTCTCCACCTGGTGATCACCTGCCACCATGAAGTTTATATTAAAACTTGTTACACAGTCTGTATCGGGATTTACAACAACTTTCAGAAACTGTCCAGGGAACACACCCTTTGCAACAGTTCATCATGGGAATGACAAAAAAACATACCACACACAGTCTCTTCCACAGTTATACATGGGAAACACAGATAATGTGATGTTTGATGTGAGGATAATCAATATCCTCCAGTTCAAGCATAAGAGATAGTGTGTGATATAAAAAAACCCACACAATTTTCAAAGATATAAAATAAAGAAACAGAACAGAGTAGTTATGATGAGAAATAGTTTAGAAGGCTCTATGTGTTTGCAGTTCATCTCTTGACTCCTTAGAATGAGAAATGTTGAAGTTCAATTCAATCTATGGAAGTTGTTTCCAAAATAGAGTGTTGCAACTCTAGGTTTAAGCTTTCAGTGTTATGCTTCAGATGTTGATAAAGAGTTGATGAAGCACATAGGGTTGGAATGAGTTTATCCCAGAATGATCTTTGTGATGCTTGTGGGTTCTGGATCTTAGTGCCGGATGGATTGGCTTTTTGATCTGGCAAGTAATCTCTATCAAACTTCTCATTAAACCCTTTCTTCGTGTTCATGTATATGTTTCACTTCTTGTTTGTATCCTCTATCTCTTTCTTATTTTCTGGTATCCATTCTTATATTTGAGGTCTGACAATGAGAATGAGTAGATCATGTGGGTGATTTCTCATACCTCGTACAGTCCATAGTATTGTCCCTTGAAATGTTTATAATCATCATTAATTAATGTCATATGAACGTTTGAAAAGTATTTGAGAAATTGACAAAGTATGGAAGAATAAGCGTCGGTAGATAGGTAACAGTAGCCTTCATATTGGTAGGCATAATTGTAGGTGCACGTCAATAATCTCCAATTGTAACCTTTAACAGTATGCTCACACCAGTAACCAAGTAACGGTGACCTTGTCACGGTAAACCTATAACGATGATCTTGTAGTGGTAACCCTATAACAGTGACCATATATCGGTAAACTTTTATCGGTGACCATGTAGCTGTGACCTTGTAGTGGTAATCTTATAGTTGTAACCTTGTAACAATATGCTTGTAACTGTAACCTTGAAGCGATAACCTTTAACTGTAACCTTGTAACATTAAGATTGTAACTTTAAGATTAACCAATCAATCAGTGAGATTGAAAGTATATGAATATTACTCTATAGGAACAAGAAAAATTAATGAAACATAATTAGAAAGGAATGAAGACATGACTCTCACTTAAATTAAAACAAGATTTTGGATTATAAAAATATGATTTGATATTATAAAAATATGATTTGGAATTATAAAAATTTGATTTGGAATTATAAAAATATTGTTTGAAATTATCAAAATGTGATTTAGAATTATCAAAATGTGATTTGGGATTATCAAAAAAGGTGAGTTCCGACACTAAAATATTCAAAAATAACATCATAAATATTCTACCAATGTCTCCAAGGTTCTGGTCTCACTAAAATACCAACATAAGAAGCCTTAAGTTGTAATCCAATGGAGGATACACAATGAAGAGGTAATTTTCTTAACCGAGTTATTTCAAGTTTATTTTCTCCTTCGCCAACTTAGAATCTATTATATCCATCCTAATACTATGAATTTTTTTTCATAATTATTCTTAAATATTTCTATTTTTATATATTAACCATTCTCTAATTCTCACCAATCTATGGGATAATGAAAGTGTTGTTGATGTTTATGTACAGACAACCACCTCCATTAAGTGATGTAATTAAATTTTCATCACCATATATTATTACTATATATATATATGTGTGTATTTCATGAACATAAGTAATATTTATGGAATATTTTTTATTCTAGGATGATATATTATTATTTAACTTTAATTTATTTTATCCATTGAAAAACAAAATGATCACTCATGTGTACGGGCAGACTACCCCCTCCACAAATTGATGTGTTTTATTCTTCATCACTACCCTACATAGATTTTTATAAAAGTATATATAATTAATAAATAATATATTTATGGAATAATTATTATTATATATATGATGACACCATTTCCAAGGTGTGAGGACCATATTTATATAACTGAAACATGTGTGTAAAACAAAAAAAACTAAAACCCAAATATTAATATTAATTAATAATTGTTTATAATTGGGTAATTGGAAATTATAAGGGAATGATATATAGTAATATGTATATGTATATCTATTTTTCATATGTAAATAATAAATATAAATTGATAATATATAAGGCCAAAGTGCATACAAATAATGTTAGGACTAGTTGTAAGAGTTTATGTTACAATATCGCGTCTTATTGGGATTTTTAATGTTTTAATTTCCATTATGGGAAAATATATGTTAATTATATATTAAAAACATCTATTTTAAACTATTTATTTTTTAAATTTTGGGGTTTCAATTTATTATAACCACTTATTCCATTTTCTTAATCAAAAATACATAATAAAAGTTTTTAATAAAAACAAACCTTATATCTCTATTTTGGATGAGAATATTTTTCCACCATATACCAATTCTTAAAAACTATTTTATGAAAGTTTTCATATAAATTTAAATGGTTGATGAAATTATTTTATAGGAATTAATGAACAAATCTAAAAAAATATTAAATTAATATTCATGATGTTTCTTAATATTTCATTTTAACCCTCTTTACAAAAGTGTGGAATAACATTTTTAAACATTTATGTGTAGAAAATATTTTCTCACTATAATTTCATTTCATTAATTATAAATTTTCATGTGTTTAAAAATAAAATATTAATCCATTTGTTTTATGAATTTTTAGTTTTTAATTGATACAAAAATTAATGGTTATTTCTCTTTATTTTTCAAATAATCATTATAATGATTTTATAAACATATTTTCCATCTATGTAAACTTAATTTAGGAATTCTTATACTTATAATAGGATATAATAATATGATACCACTCAATTTCATTTAACAGATATCTTTTAGTGGTTTTATTTTATGCATGTTTTCATTAAACTAATTTCTTTTATGTGAGATCATTAAGATATAATGAAATGATGAAGGTTTTTATGTTATTGTTGAATACATATGTATGGTTTGTCTTCATATGATGGATGGATTCATTATATATCTTAAATAAATTATAAAATTTTATATATCTCATGGGATTAATGGGTACATGGACAGTGAGATGAAGCTCAATTCGGTACATGGGTGGTTAGCCAAAGCCCAAGAGGGTACATGGGCGGTTAGCCCAAGACCAAGAAGGTACATGGGTGATTGTCCCAAGCCTATTATATGATTAATATATTGGTCATTAGACATGATGTATTCTTTATATGATTATTCTTATCCCAATAAAACATGTCTTATTTTTATTATATTCTCTAATGACACATGATTGATTATTAATGTTTCCACACTCTTATGACTCATGTCTTTTGTTTTGAAAAATACTTATTCCATGAATCATGGTTTATGGTGTATTACTAATATGGAATTATTTTTTATGTTATGATAATGTTCTCATACCCTTGTGCTTATCTAATGCCAACTTATATGTCCAATTTTAAGCTACATAGAGCTTCTAATGTCAGAGTTACTTATGTTTCAAGTTAACATGGTTTTGAAGAAGGGTATTTAGTATTCTATGTCTAAGAAGGGTACTACGTGAATATAAATTAATATTAAATATCATTTATGAGGTAATATGAATGTGTATAAAATATTTAATGATATTAAAACATTATCATTATTGTCTGTGGATTATCTTGATATGTGTTCAATAATCATAAAAAACGAAGTAGTATTTATGTAAGTGATTATTTGGTTGCCTTTGTTTGTATCAAAGAAGGGTTTAATTATTTTTGGGGATTATGTTATGAGGAATGATATGATGTAACTTATAAAAAATATGATTAAAAAAAGTTATATAGGATAAAACTATAGTGTCAATGTTTGATAACAATGTTTTATAATTTAGAACATCATTGGAATGGTTTTACTTATCATATTATATATCACTCAGAATATTGATGCTTAATACTCAGAATAGTTTTTTTGTTTCAATCAATGGATGGAACTAGGAGGAACTATGTTAACAATTAATGTGATGTACCATGAAGTGACCATCCTCATGGGAAAACAAATGGAATGAGAGATATGATGAATATTATTATGGATATGATCACCCAAATCTCATGATATGAATGGTATCATTAAGAATATTGATATTTAAAGTGTTTAAAGGAAGTAACAACTCCCAATTGAGTCTTTTATGCTACAAGATCTACCTTCCTTCCATGGATGTTTTGACCCACTCATTATCAAGAAATGGATAAAGGTTATAGAAAATATATTTTCTATTTTCCTTTTCTATGACCTTGAGATGGGTTTTTTGGATGTTTCTCATTTGGAAGGTAAATATAATAAATGGTGAAATATTATAAATAGTATAATGAATGAGGAATAAATTGATTCCATAAAATGAGGAATGTTTAAGAAGTAATTTTTCATTATTTATTTTCATTGAACACTCATACTAAAATGGAGACAGAACTAATTGAATTAAAGTAGAAGGATGATAAATCCATTAGTACCTATAAGGAACATTTCACCAATCATTCATGATAATATTATCATTTTATCATCAACCATGAAGGAAAATTTGACTCATTATTTAGTCCCATAAAACTAATCCTATAAAATGCATTTCTTATAATATAATTTTATAGAAATTAATAAATAAATCATTTTTTCTCCATCATGTATTTATAAAGATCCACATATTAACCAATTAATGTTTTAAAAGTGATATATTAATTATCCACTTAGATTATAGACATTACCTAATATGTTACTATGTCGAGGTAGGAGATATATCTCTCTCTTCTTTTCTATTCACAAAGATCTCTTAATATTAATACTTTTTATTTATATTTTTTCAAGTTAAAATTTGTTTAATTAATATTCCTTAATATCCTTATAATTATCAATTAATTTCACTCTCATTAATTCCTTCTATGAACATTTTTTTACACCTGTTATACTGAAAAACTTATCAGATGATTTTCCATTCCCAATTTTCTATTGTGAATACCAATCCCCATTTACATTCAATGTTAATTACCAATTTGTATATATCTTTCATTGAATAAGAATGTTTCTAGTTTACAACATACACTATTAAAACATGGGATTAGTTGTGATGAAGATATTCTTCTGTTGTGCGATCTATGTGGTACAAAAATTCATGTGCATAATTTTAATATGACACGTGGGCCCAAAATTATATTAGACCCAATTAATTTGGTAATTGTTTTATGTTATGAGATACCATGTATGGTGTATTAGTGGTTAGGATAAGATCATTGTTATGATATCTCCTTGGTTATCCTAAACTTATGTTTATGATTTCATGTTTTATGTTATTTATATAGTCTAATAATTCAATTATGTATTCATCTTATATAACGGTTCAAAGTTCATTCTCACCTTTCTATGTCACCACGTTATGTTACTCACATATACTGATTTATTTATTCCATACTTTTATAATTACCTTTCTGGTATTTATATCTCACCACATTCTAAATTATGTCTCGAGGTTATTCTGGGTAGTATTATATGATCAATGTGAGTTAAGGAAATTCTGTGGAGTTATTAAATAATATTGTTGTATCTTTGTTTCACATTATTATTATATGTAAATAATTAACCAATGACACTAGGACTCGATTAATTAAAATATTATTATGTTTATCATTATTTAATAGATAATTAAAGAATGAATATTAGATTTAGATTTTCATGTTAGGTGTTAGATAATGATCTAATTATTTTTTGGGTTTCATGATTCCAAAAAATCGTGAAAAACATAAGGATAATATTAAATACCAGAAAAATATTCCAATATTTTTGTAGAGTTCTTGTTTGACAAGAAAATACATCCATCTTTGGATTATAGAATGTATATGAAGATGTGAATTAAATGTACATAGGAGTAATAACTCCAAAAGAGATCATTTGGTGTTAACATGACATTTTCCTAGTGCATTAAAAGAGTCCTAATACTGTATGCCTGGATAGGAACTCATAATGGATATGCTATTATTAATCATATAATTTTTATTAACCATTATACAGGGGGAAAATCCTGTAAAATTTAATGTGAGTAAATTGATAATGGATAACATAAATTAGAACCTATATACTAATAGGTCAAAGAATACTTGTCATTTATGAGTTATCCCTTTTATTTTCATAAGATATTGTTTTTATATCCTAAATATTTGGGATATTTTCTTCATTATGTCAATTTGGATAAATTAAATGATTATAACTAGAATAAAATAATGAAAATGACATATATCATCCATTTAGGAACATCAAATTCCGTATATGACTATATATCTACGTATTATTTGATATCATATATGTTTAATAGGACTATTAAAAAACCACCCCAAACCATGGAATTTAATTTATCACAGAAAACAAAAAATGTGTCAATAGTTGAATCCCAAAAATATAACTACTCACTTATTAATATTTACTGGATGAATTTCCCAAAAAACCTTGTAATACTCCCTTTAGTGGAATTAGAGACCATATTGAGGATGGATTAGATTTAAACTTATAGAGACAACATAAATTTACTAGAAAATGAAACCACCCTCTATATAATGGATCACCCTCTGATTCTATTCTAGTGTAAGGAAGATGATGGATATCCTTTATAAACATCATTTTAAGAAAATATTTTATTTCACCACAAATAATTAGATCAATATATAATTATTGAATATAATGGAAATATCATCCTTGATGGAATTACCACTACAAGAGAATATATTAATGTGTTCACTAAGTATTTTCCTATTATACCTCATAAATGAGGGATTATGTTCTTAATCAAACATATACCAAATGATTTTCCATTATCCAAGGATCCAAAGAGAACAAATACAATTAATCTTGAAGACCTAATGAATACACTATAAGAGAATCTAGATAAAGGGTTTATACAACCATATTCATTACGATGGTGTGTTACAATCATTTTTTCAAGGAGAATGATGGGTCAAAGTGTCTCTTGATCAATTATCATGATCTTCACAAGATCATGATAAAGAAAAAGTATCATATACCATAGAATTATGACATGTTTGATCAACTATGTGGAACCCAAATCTTCTATATGGTGTATATTTGTAAGGGATTTTATCTAATAAAGGTTAAAAATGAGGATATCACCACGATTTCATTTCATATAAGTACAAGAACTAAATGTTCATTTGTGATGCAATTTAGAATTCAAAATTATCTAACTAACACCATGGACTTAATGAATATATTCTTTAGGGATTATGTCGAAAAAATAATGGAACTATCTATAGATTATATTCTTATATACTCTAAAAGAAAATTGGATCATGAAGAGAATTTGAATGCTATGCTAGAGACCATGTGAGAGGAAATGTTATATAATAAATATAATAGATGTGTGCTTTGGGGAAGAATAAAACATTAAATGGGAATGTTATCACCGATAAGGGTATATCTATAGATCCTTTTAGGTTAATTGAAATTGATGGATATCCCATAACAATATCTGTGATGGATATCTGTAGATTACATGGATTACCGGGGTACTATTTTCGATTATTGAGAAAATTCCCATGATTCTAAAATCAAATAATAAAGATAACATGGAAGGGTGTTATGTTTTATGGACTTATGGATATTAGGAGATATTTAATGAGTTATAGTAGAGTCTAATCAATAGAATTGTACTCATATTACCCACCTATAAGGAAGATTTTTTTATCTATAGTGATATGTCCACAAAATTCAATGATTTTGTATGCATGAAAAATGACAAAGTAATAGACTATGAATCCATTATATTAAATAGCCATGAGTAGTACTACAAAAAACAAGATATAGAATTTAATTTAATGATATTTGAATTAAATATTCCATGAAATTATATTCACATGGATAATTGTGACATATATATAGATCATAAGAGCCTTAAGTATGTACTTACACAAATATCATAATATGAACCAATAAAGGTGGTTAGATATAATGAAAGATTATTATTATTCAATCTATTTACATATTATAAAGGAAAATAAAGTGGGAAATTCACTGAATATGACTGATACCACAACCCTATACTTTATTATAATTGAAAAGGATCCAATATACATAAGCATGAAAAGGATGTAAATGTGAATTATATAAGTAATGCCATCCTACCTTGACCAAATGACCTCTTAACCATCAATTATTGAGATGATCAAGGAGGTACATAATTACCCTATGCATCTATAAATAATGGTAGTAAACATTCTGGATCTTACCTTTTCTAAATATGGGTTTAAATGGTTTGGAACATGGATATATATCCCATAAAAACTATAACTGAATAGAAAACCTATAGAAGATGTTAAAAACTCATTCTTATTTATTCATCCTAGAATCACTAAGATGTATTGGGATTTGAATAAACAATAGAGTGAGACAACATAAATTTTGAGAAGACCTAGTTTTTGTCTCAAATATTGGTATTCTAAGAAGTCATGTTAAAAAATATAATTCTAAGGGTATGATGTAACAATTTCAAATACTAGTTTGTAAATGGGAAAATTTATCACAATATTTTTCATAGGACTCCCCAGGACTTCTAAAATCCATAAACCCATTTTTGTGGTAGTTTTTTTTTCATAAAAATTTAATTCTTTTCATTACTGTCAAGGAATATTTATATCATTTAAAACATAGTGTGATATACAAAAAATATGTAGGAAAAAGTTATGGAGTATAAATCTATATTTTATCTAATCAAAATATGTGGCTCACATCGAGGTTTTGGAAAATAACTCAATAAGAATTATATATTAAGGTGAGTTTCAACAGTTTGTATCACCCTTGTAAGGATGGTTAGTCTAAGAATACCATTAAAACTCTAAAGGATATATTAGGATCATAGATTTACCAATAAGTTGGGATTACCCAGTTCCATTAGTGGAGTTCTCATATAACATCAACTATCACTCTAGAATTGAAATGACACTATGTGATGCTCTATATGGGAAGGGGTGAAAACCCCCAAACCTTTTTGGATAAAGCTAGAGAGTGAAAGTTGATGGGACATGATCTTATCTAAGGGATTATATATAAGGCTTATCCCTTTTAGAATCATATGAAATTAATGTAAATTCAATAAAAAATGTATAAAAACAATCAGCGATGAGACATTATTGATATTTTTAATAAATGATATTTTATTTAATGATTTAAAATTAATAAAAATACAATATTTGTAAATTTGAATCTTAAAAATAATAAAAAAATTAAATGTATTTCCATATGAGATGTTTTTTCTTTTATGGAAACATTTTTTACCCTTAAATTGTAGAAAGCTATAATATTCCGATAATTTCCAAAAGGGTTTACAGGGTGTTAAAACTAAAAGATATGGGGAGAAAACACAAGTAAAAATTTTATAAATTTTATTCTATGTTATTATATAGACTTATAATACTTTTAAATTATCATAAGATACTTTTTTATATGTTTTGAAATGGAAAATAAGTTATATTAATTAATTATTTTGATAAATTCTGAGAATTCCCTCCCATCATTATAAAAGGACTCCCACCTCTCCTCTTTTCCTCACACTTAAATAAACCATTGGTTTGTTACATACATATGAAAAAAAATTCCAACAGTCCTAAAAACACTATATAGGTCTTATTTTGGGTACAATATCTACCTTATAGGGATTACAATATAAAGCAATGAAGGATGTCCGAAGAAGAGGTTAGCTTTCAACCGAGTTTTTTTCATTTTATTTATTATTCTACTTCCTTAATATGTTATTCAAACATGGTGAAATAATAATAACATTATCTTAAATGTAAACATGTTTTTATATGTTAATTTAATACCCAATATCAATCTCCCCTTCCATAAAATGGGAAATGAAACCATTGTTCGTGTATATGGTGGAGAATCACCTCACAAACCGATGCCATTTGTTTTCCATCATGAAATTTAATGACTACTTATAAGGATAGATTTAGTGTTTATATATGATATTTATGAAATATTTATCATTATTAGATGTTTATATATCATCTAATTTTATACATTCTTATCCATCCAGAAATTAAAACATAATTCATGCATACATGTAGACTACAACCTCAAGGAAACAATTATTTTACTTTTCCTTCACCAAATAACATTTATGATATATATATGTTTATATAATGATATATAAATATATATATGATAACAATATTATTCTGGAAATTTTAATTATTATTTACCAATATTTCGTTCCATCCATCGAAAAGTGAAAAGAACATTCATGCATGCACACAATCTACCAACTTCATGAATGATGTAATTAATTTTTCTATATATATATATATATATATGGAAAAACATGAATATAAATATATGAATATATATGATATTTATATCATGAATAAATTCTGGAGATTTTGGAATCATGGGAAATATATAAGTCACAAAAATATAAAATCAAGACAATGATAAAAAAAGTAATTAACACATGAATTAATGATAATAATAAAAGATCATTAAGAATAATTCATAAAATGTAATAAATTAACAATATATGATATTATAGATAGTTATATTATTCTGGTATATAATAATAATAATTATATAATTATTATACATTAGGTTAAAATCACTTATGAGGCTAGTTGGACTTGAGGTAAGTGGTTTCATAAATCATTTTTTTACATTATGTTATATTAATTATTAAATGTATACATTCTGTTAAGATTATGTGAGTAATGAAAACTATTAATTTAATTTTAAATTTCTACTAGTTTTTTGTGGATTTACATTTTTAAACCTCATCACTTGATTAATTAATTCTCACTTTAATGATATTATTTTTATAAGATATTTTTTCTCAATTTCCACTCCATCGGGACATATATACTATCATGAACCTATTTACTTTTATGTGGTATATATAATTTAATATTAATGTTTTTAATATGAATATTTATTTTTTCAATATGATTAATTATTATAATAATGTTTACGCTTTCATGTTTTATAATTTAAATTTTATTAAGTGTTAAGGATTTATTTTACAATCTCATATATTTGAGAATGCTCCTATTTTCACTAATGAAATATTATAATATTTCCATCATATAGACAATCTAAATTCTAATACTTTAGATGTTTTCAATATATTATATACTTTCTTCCATATTTTCATCCCTTTATCACTTGAATAATGAAAAAATATATTTAAGATAAAAGTCTATCTTATTTTTCTTTTGATCCAATATATTTGTTTTATTTCCATATTTTTAAAAATTATTTAAATAATTCGTTTTTATTTTTAAAATAATTTGGTCAGGAAATTTTAAAAAATCCTTATCTTTTTAAAAGACTTGAATGTAATATTTATAATTTTTTTTAAAAAGGATCATTTTCAAAATTCCTTATAAAAATATAAAATAAATAATTTATTTATAACATATATCACATTAACAAAATTTACCACCTCCAAAACTATTTTATGATATTTGTATTATTATAAGAGATTTCAATGGTTTTAAAAAGAAATCATTTTTATAAAAACTTATTATAATGTTTTAGTTTTAAATTTTTTTATTATTTAAAATAAAATAATTTACTATATATTATATTATCCAAGAGAATTTGTGGCATATATTATATATAGTTTTATTTTGTGTCCATTAAAATTCAATCAAATCAACCAATCTCTTATGATCATATTTCATTGGAAGATATATTTTTCTAAAATTACAATCTTTTTTGTATTTGGTATATAATTATTTCATAAAACATATATCAATTATACATATAGAGTTTTAGTTTGAAGGTTATTTTATTTATTGGAGAAATATTTATATTCTGTATTATTTAATTAATAAAAACATTTGTTGATAAGTAATATTATTTTTGAATTATATTAGACATTCAAAATATGAGGAATTAATTGGACATGCAGTGAACGATGGGGCCTCGATTTATATATCCCCTCAATGAATTGTAATGTTTCATGAAGAAAACCTTTTTATGTATTTCGCTGAGGCCAGGCCCATAAATATATGATTTCATCGATTAATGATGCTCCGATGATAGATTTATGATATCTAACATTATAAATGCCATCATTATGAGAATATTTATTGATGTCCATGTAATAATTTTTTTATGATATTTATGGATAATATTCATAATCATGTGATTATATATATTAAATTATTATATTATCATTTATTTTTTCCATATAATTCTTCATGATCAAGTTATTGATTAAATTGAAAGTGTTTTCAGTTACTTACCTTTCCATATTTATTACTCTTTATTTACTAATGATAGATTAGATTTTAATTAAACCTTC
Source organism: Viscum album (assembly GCA_963277665.1). NCBI lineage: Eukaryota > Viridiplantae > Streptophyta > Magnoliopsida > Santalales > Viscaceae > Viscum > Viscum album. The sequence goes on along the minus strand of OY728131.1, from coordinate 504,407,352 downwards.
TGGAGAATTTTACCTCACCTTTATTTTTCCCTTTTCTTAGGATATAAAGAAGAAATATTTTAATGTTATGACAAAGAGGTGATATTATTATGTTTTATATTTTTGTTTCCAATATAAAATGGGTATCTATAATATATATGATAATTCAAGACAACTAAACCGATGAATCATTAGGGATGTGATCCCCTATTTCATATGTTAAAGTAACAAAGTATAAAACGACTCTAGGATATTATTGTTGGGATTGTTAGAATAAATTCCAATGTCTAAAATCATATATTCAAATATATATATATATATATAACAATTTTGCACTGGGTTTGTATAAAAACCTTGCTTTTTTTACACACTTAAGTATAATTTTTTACATAAAATTGAATTTAAGACAACTCTGAGGATCGAGATGTCTAGTGTCTTTGGGGATTAAGAACATTACATGACGAATTAAAACATTAAACAAAACATCTCTATTGAAAACATAATTTATATGACCATTGTATTCCCTCGTACTTAACATTGCATGGGGTAACCTAAGGACATGAATAATAAAAGGGTGAGCTATAAAGCCCAGTAAGGGATTAAAGAAGGATTAAAATGAAGAGTAAAATACATGTTAGGAAATAATAATATCAACATAGAATAAAAGAAACATGAACATAAAGGCATGATATAGCATGATAATCATAACATGGAACTGTGGTAACAACACTTAACATGGTATTAGCATGAGCCAAGGCTCATTGCATATGTAGCATGAGTAAAACCTCATTGCACTTGAATTAGCATGATTAAAAACTCATTTATATTCAATTATCATGAGTAAACCCTCATTTCACTTGACGTATCATGATACTAATCTTTATCCAATGCAATGGAGTGTTACCAGGGCACACCCTTCTTAATCATTTCATTTTAGGCATAAGTGTGCCACATGGATCATACAACACAGAATCATTAAATATCATCATTTATTCTATGATAAAGGAATGTGGAATTAATACAGGAAACTCTATTATAAATAGTTTAATGTGAATAATGTTGAATACCCTTGATAGATAAATGTACATGGTATTCACAACACAATGACTTTGTTTTGGGAAAAATCACAGTGCAATCTCAGTAGCATAACGACGTGAAATACGAATTCATAAAAATGGTTTATGAGAGAGAAATGGGTGTCTCGTAATATGTAAATTAAATAAAAATTAATGGGGTTATAAAGATACATTTCACATCAAATTTAATGTAATTTATATTCATAATACAAAATAATTTCTTGAATGTGAATGAGAAGAGAGAAATTCCTTACAGAATTTCAGTATGGTAACCAGTGTATAAAAGAGGCATTAATGTGAGATAAAGAGGTCTCTTATAATTTCAAACAAATGTAGGGGAATATAATAGAGGTTAGAAATCATACCCCAACATTTTTAATTGAATTTAAAAGCATATTAAAACATAAAGAAACATGGATAAAAATAATAAAGGATGGAATCCCTTATGGATGTTCGGCATGGTAACATGTACCCATGGAAGGCATCGATGATAGAGGATGGGGTCTATCCTCATGAAAAAATAAAGAGTGCAGTATAGGGGAGGTTAGAAATCATACCCCAACATTTTTAATCGAAAAGATTAGGGTATAAAACATAAGGAAACTTGGAAAAAATGAGAGAGAAAGAAATCTCTTACTTCTATGTGTGATCCCAAAGGCATGGGAGAGGATTGAGAGAGGCTTATTGGGATATTAGGGTGCCTTGGCAGGATCCTAGTGAGAAGATTTCAGATTTTGGATGAAATAAAAATTATTTTAGTGAAGAGTATGTGGGATCTTGGGTGTGTTTATGTAGGAAAGGAGAGACAAGTCTTTATTATTTAGGTTTGGGTCACCACACATTAAAATAATCCAAACCACATACAAACCGATGGTTCATGACCATGGTATTTTCCAAAGGGAAGTGGAGTACAATATTTTATAAGTCCAATATCCTAATATATTAAAATATTAGACATGATAATGTGGAGTTGAGTCACACACTCAAGGAAATCAATTTAAAAATATAAAATGTTTTATAAGCCTTGGAGGGTCCACTAATTCTTTGTAAAATAAATCAAACAAACCTAAAATCAAATTATTTTAATTATAAAACATATATTGTCTAAAAATAAAGTTTATAGTATTTTATTACATCACTATTGGGTATTTATTATGTCATAAACCACATTATATATTTAAACAATATTTAATTCTTACCCAAAAAATTGAATGTCTCAGAAAATTGTGAAAATTCTCCATTAGATAATTTCAATGTCCTGATTGCAAAAACAATATTCATTTTATCTAAATAATATTATAAGTATGTGATTTTTTACTTTTAAAATAAAAACCAATATTTATAAAAAATTCATGGTTTTATTCCAAAACATCTTTCAAACCTTAATAAAAATTACAATTGTATTCTTAAAAATTATACGATCATTTATATTTAATAAAAATAAATTTATTAATAATATTTTATTAAAATATTATTCAATTCAAATATCCATTAATTCAACCATATAGGCTAAAAATACTATTTTTTCATCAAAATCAATTAACAAAAGAACTATAATAATATGAATGTCTATTCACTATACAAAAATTATTTTCATAATCATAGTACTAGGGTCTTGTTACATAACCCCTTATAACACTAGAATAATACTAAAGGGTAAAGTGTGTGATGGTGACAGACTATTAGGGTGTCTTGGATAACATCACTTGGGTGGTAATCTCAATCAACATCCAATTGTCATATAGGGGGTTCCTCTCAAGATTAACATGTTGAAGATCATCTTGGGATTGGTCAAGAGAGGATCCCAATTACGCCACCTCCTTTACGCGCTCTGATAAATGGGCTTCGTACGAGGAAAGTATACTGTATGAGGCCATTACTTCCTTTGTTTAAGTAAATTGTATCTGTTAAAGACCTATATTTATACTAATAACGTGATTACTGTTCAATAGATATATTAGCAATGATCACAATTATTAACTGTATTTTATAATCCAAAAAACATAAAACAAGTAAGTGCATATGTTTTATATAACTATTTTACATAATAAGACATTTAATTAGATCAAGATGATTTTCAATAACAAAACATTGGGTTGTTACAATCTTCCACCCTTAAGAAATTTTTCACTCAAAATTTTATTTTCCAACACTAAATCAAATGCGGGTAAATCTACTTAATCATTTCCTTTGATCTCCATGTTGCCTCTTCAAACTTGTGGTTTCTCGACAACACTTTCATGAGGGGAATTGTCTTATTTCGTAGAACTTTTTCCCTATGATCTAAGATCTTCATTGGATGCTCCTTGTAAGAAATATCATCCTATTACTATACTACCTCTAAAGAGAGTACATGTGAAGGGTCTTGTATGTACTTCCTTAAGAGAGATACATGAAAGAAATCATGTACTCTAGCCATGATAGGTGGATGTTCTAGTCGATAGGCCACAACCCCTACACGATCAAGAATCTCTAAGGGGCCGACATAACTAGGACTTAACATCCCTTTCTTTCCAAACCTCATGACCTTATTCTATGAGGATATGCATAGAAATACCATGAATCCAACATTGAACTGAAGGTCTCGTCGACAATTATCTACATAACTCTTCTATCGACTTTGGCCTACCTTGATATGCTACTGAATGGTTTTCACCTTCTCCACCATTTCTTCAACCATTTCAGGTCCTAGTAGCTTATGCTTACCAAATTCATCCCAAACACCAGTGTTTTGCACCTTTTCCTACAAAGGGCTTCACACGGTGCCATTCAGACGCTCAAGTGGAAACTATTATTGTAGGCAAATTCAACCAATGGAAGATGTTGGTGCCATTATCCTCTGAAGTCCAGAGAACATGATCTTAACATATCTTCTAGTGTATGAATAGTTCACTCAGATTGGCCATCTGGTTGAGGATGATAGGATGTAATGAAGATCCGTTCAATTCTTAGAGCATGTTGGAGAATTTTCTAGAACAACAAGTCGAATCTCGGATCATGGTCAGATAAAATAGATAGTGGTACTCCATGAACCCTTACCACATCTTTGATGTAAATACATGAAAGTTGATCCAATTATAAGTCCTCTCGAACAGTGATAAAATTAGATATATTTTTAAGATGATCCACAATGACCCATTTATCATTGTTTCTTCTAGATGTCCTTGGAAGTCCAGTGACAAAGTCCATGGTAATGTTCTCCCACTTCCACGTCAGTATGGGTAGTGGTTGCATCACCCCACTTATACTTTCTCTTATCGACCTTCACTTGATGAAATACCAGACACTTTGATGTATCTTACACAATCTCCCATTTCATATTGTCCCACCAAATTTTTTCACAAATACCCCATTACATTTTTTGTGCTCTCTAGGTGAATAGAGATGGTTGATCTATGTGAATCATTCAGAAGCTCCTTCTTTATCTCTGGACCAAATGATGAATATAATCGTGTCACAAATCTCACAATTAGATCATTTTCAACCACGAACTCTGAGTATTTCCCATTTCTGATAGCTTCCATCCTTTTAATAATTTTCACATCCTTTATTTGAGAATCCTTTATTTTCTCCATGAGGGATGGTTAAGCAATCATTTGAGAAAGGACTGATGATGATCCTACCATAATTATTCCCATGTCCATCCTATGAAAATATAAGATGATTGGATCCTTTTAAATTTTCATCATTGATAATGATGTAGGATACGTTCTACTTAGGGGATCTGCCACCTTGATCTCTTTCCCAGGGTGGTAATGGATTGAGAAGTCATAGTCTTTGATCAGCTCTAACCATCTTAGTTGGGGCATGTTCAACTATTTCTGTCTGAATATATACTCGGGGATTTTCTGGTCCATATATATTTCACACTTGTCCATAAAGAGGTAATGCCACATAATTTTTAAAGTGAATATCACTATATCCAACTCCAGATCATGAGTTGGATAGTATTTCTAATGATCTCACAATTTCCTTGAATCATAGGGAAAGACTTTGTCATAATGGATCAACACACAACTCATGACCTTCTTCGAAGAATCACTGAATACCACAAAAGTTCCCCACTTGTGGGAAATGTGAGAATGGGAGTAGTAATAATCCTCCATTTATACTCCTTGATGCTCTCTTCATATTCATCTCTACAAGAAAACTTTACCCCCTTCTAAGTTATCATGGTAAGGGTGTTGGAAAATCGTGAGAAATTCCTTACAAATATATGATAATATTCAGATAACCCTAGGAAGCTACAAATATCTATTATCGATGTTGGCCTCGACCATACCTCAATTGCAGCTGACTTGGAGGGATCCATAGATATCCCATTATTTTTTATGATATGACCCAATAACGATACTTCCTTCAACAATAACTCACACTTACTGTACTTAAAATAGATCGTATTCTTTCTCAAGGTCTATAGTATAGTGCTTAGTTGCTCATCATTATCCTCCATGGTTCGGGAATATATATGAATATCATCTATAAAGACTTCCACAACTTTTCAAGGAAATCTATAAAGACTATATTAATCAAGTTCATGAAGATTTATGGAGAATTAGTGAGTCTAAAAGGCATTACTATGAATTCATAGTGCATTTACATTGTACAAAAAGTAGTCTAGGGGATATCCTACTTCATCACCCTTACATGGTAACATCCCTACCAAAGATACACCTTGAAAAAGAATTCTTCTCCATGTAGCTGATCGAACAAGTCATCAATTTTAGGAAGATTATACTTGGTATTTATTGCAATTTTGTTGAGATCACGATAATCAAATCAAAGGCGCATTGACCCATCCTTCTTCTTGATGTAGAGGACTGGATCACCCCATAGTGAAGCACTTGGGCGTATAAACCATTTATCCAAAATCTCATGTAGTTGTTTCTTCATCTCCTCAATCTCCAAAACAACCATTATATATGGAGTCTTGGATATTGGCAATGCCCTAGGTATAAGGTAAATTAATAATTCAACATCTCTTCTAGGAGGATGACCAGTAAATTCCTTGAGAAACACTTTAGTGAATTACCTCACAATATGCAAGACTTCATGGATAGTTTCTTCATTGGAATCAATCATCTGAGCCAGATATGCAAGCTCATAGGGTAGTAATATCCATGATTGAGATAATGATGCTAAAGAATATTCTTCTTCTTCTATTCACTTGTACAGAATTGGGGGTTGATTATCCATACAGGGAGTGGTTTAATTCTCACGGAAATTTATGTTGGATCTATATAAGGAAAGTCAATCCATGCTGATAATTGTATGAAATTCCCCCAAAGGGACTATGACGAGGTTCTCTAAGAAGTTCAATCTACAAATTATGACAGGGGATGAGTTATATTCATCGGATGCAATTATTTCCCCATCTTTCATACTCACCAAAATCTATACTTCCATGATTTTTGGTGGTGTTAAGATTATTATACTAAACATTCAGGATATAAAAGAATGTGTAGAACCAGAATAAAAAAGTAAGTTTTCTATTCTTGAATGAATAACTAGCGTACCCGTATCCACTTCATTGTTGGGGTTCAGTTAGGTGGTAGTGATGTAAAAAATATCCATTTCTACCTTAGAGGTTGTTGGTTGCCTCTAAAAACCCATGGATTAGGGAACTTATTTTCAATGTTCCTTGGTTCTTTGTAGTTGAATTAATGAATAATTCATTGAGAGTTGAATATATCATTCCCCTCCTCTGTGGAATTTGCATGTTTTTTTGTTGGTAGTTAACTGCTAGGTTCCCTTCTCCTCCATAATTGAAGCATTTCGTCATCCACTTCTATCAATTTTGGGGGTGCTTCCTTCCGCATACTTGGAAAGCTGGGTGCTAGGTTTTCTTAGAACCATTGGATTTATCCATCAGACTTCTAGAATTGAATTCCACATGATGATTCTTATCCCCGTGATATACCTGATATTTTTCAATCATGATTTTAAATTTGATGGCACATCTGACAAATTTTCTCATAGATATCGAAGTCACAGATCGTTAGTTATTTCCGTAGGGTAGGTTTCATCCCACCAAAGAAGAGTAAACCATGAATTTGTGGGTAAAGACAAAGCTGGAGGCATATTGTGCAATCCTTGTGATGTTTTCCTAGTATGTTATGATGTATTCATCGCCTTTATTCTTGAGGTAAAGAAAGTCCCTTTACATCTTAAGTCGGAAGGTGCACGAAAAATATTTATCGAAAAACATTTTCTGAAAATCCTTTCATTCCAACACCTTGATCTCATCCTCAGGATTCATATTTTTGATCAATGTCCACCATTGATTGGATTCACCCACCATACGATAAGTATCCACAATAACCTTTTCTTGTATGGAACATTGAAGGATGGAGAATATCTTTTCGAAGGAGTTGATCCATTGATTGGCGATTCGGGGATTAGAAGACGCATTAAAAGTATGAGGACTTTGTCTCATGAATCTCTCGATTGTGACTTGTTTTTTCGTAGGGGGGTAGAATGTTCCTCTTGACCCATGTTTCTATTCAAAGCTTGAGTTAACTAAGAGTGTATCATGACAAAATTTATGATTCTTTCCCCCATTGGAATTGGAAACTCATTAGAACAATCATCACATTTATCTTCACTGTGATTTTTAGCCCGAGTCCTCCAATTACTGGCCATCCGCAAGAATAAAATGAATGTTAGGGGTAATACATAAAGGGTAATCCATGAAGAAAAACTGATGACATATAAATAACTTTTATTTCCTTAACTTATGAAACTATAGGCCTAAATCTATGTTATCCATAATCTACTTCACAACATTTATTCATAGGGTATTTTTTTATTCCCTTAACAATGGTTCATACTAAGCATGTGAATTTTCCAAAGCATATCATCGGGAGTTTCATAACCAATAGTGCAACAAGGCCCATTGTCAGGTACCAAGATACCTCAGGTCAAGCTTGAAACTCATTGTTGGAGATTTCACTCCATGGTACATCTGTGCTAGAGACGTCTCTACCAACTCGTATCCAGAAAAGGATGTATTTTCATGAGAAACCCCTTACTCGATACTCACCAAAACATAGGGGTGTTTTTATTATACATAGTCTTATCCCTAAGTATTTGACTACAGTTTTGTAATCCTAATCTAGAAAATATCTAAACCTATCCTTTGATACCAACTATGAAAACCCTTCTTATTATTATACACTTAAACATAAGTTATTTCATAAACATGAACTTAAGACAACTCTGAATATAAAAAGGTCTAGGGTCTTTTGGAATTAGGAAAATTACATAACGACTTATAACATGAAACACAACATCTTTATTGAAAATATTATTTACATGACCACTACATTCCCTCATACTTAGCATTTCATGGGACAACTTGAGGACATGCATAAGAAAAAGGTGAAGAATAAAGCCCATTAATGGAGTAAACAAGGAAAAACATGAATAGTACAATACATGTTATGAAATAGTAATATTAATTGAGAATAAAATAAACATGAACATAAAGGAATGATGTATCATGATTATCACAACATGGAATTGTGGCAACAACACTTAACATTGTATTTGCATGAGCCAAGGATCATTGCACATGAAGCATGAGTAAACCCTAATTGAACTTGAATTAGAATTATTAAAACCTCATTTCAGTAGAATTAATAGGAGTAAACCCTCATTGAAATTTACGTATCATGATACTGATCTTTACCCAATGCATTGGGGTTCTATCAGGGCACAACTTTCTTAATAATTTCATTTAATGCATAAGTGTACCACATGGATCATACGAGATGAAATCATTAAAGATATTAATTTATTCCAAGATAATGGAAAGGGTAATTCATACATGAAACTATATAATCAATAGGTAAATGTTTATAATGGTGAATACCCTTGATACAGAAAGGGGCATGGAATTCACTACACAATGACTTTTGGATTAAAAAAATCGTGGTGCAATTTTGGTAGCATAATGGCGTGACATTAGAATTCATAAAAATGGTTGATGAGAGAGAAAGTGATGTCTCATCATTTGTACATGAAATGGAAATTAAGGGGTTCATATAGATACATCTCCCAACAAATGAAATGGAATTTAGATTCATAATACAAAACAATTTCTTGAATGTGAATGATAAGAGGGAAACTCCTTATAGAATTTCGACATGGTAACATGTGTATATGGGAGGCATTAATGAAAGAGAAATAGGTATCTAATAATTTAAAATATTGGGAGGGGAATATAAGGGTGGTGTGAAATCATACCCAATATATTTAATTGAAAGTAAAAGGGTATTACAAAATAATGAATCAGGGATAAAAATATGAAAGGATAGAATCCCTTATAGAAATTTAGCATGGTAACAGGTATATATAGAAGGCATTAATGAGAGAGGAAGGGGTATATCATCATTCAAACATAACCAATATTGTATAGGGGAGGTGAAAAATAAAACCCAAGCATTCTTAATTGAAAATACAAGGGTATAACAATATAAAAAAACATGGACAAAAATGAGAGAGAAAGAAATCCCGTAATTGGAAGTGTGATCCCAAAGGCTTAGAAGAGGCTTGAGATAGGATTAATGGGAGCTTGGGGAGCCTTTAGGAGGATCCTAGAGAGATTAGGGAAGAGGTTTTATGAACTCCAAAGGCGTTGAGTGAAGTGTAAGTGGGATCTTGGGTGGGTTTATATAGGAAAGGAGAGGGAATTCTTTATTATTTAGGTTCAGGTCACCACACATTAAAATAATCCAAACCACAATACAGCCCATGGGTTTTCCCCTGTTTTTTTATAAAGGGGAGTGGAAAAAAATATTTTATATGGCCAATGGCTGAAATTCTGAAAATTTTAGGCATGCTTATGTTGAGTTGAGTTACACTCCCAAGGAAAAAAAATTTAAAAAGCTAAAATGTTTTATAAGTATTGTATGGTCCACTAATTCTTTTTAAAATAAATAAAAAAATATAAAATCACATTATTTTAATTATATAACATATATTTTCTAAATATAAATTTTTTAGTATTTTATTAAATCACTATTGGTTCATTATGTTGTCATAAACTACCTAATATATTTAAACGATATTTAATTTTTCCCAAAAATTAGATTGTCTCATTAAATTATGAAAAATTCACTCTCAGATAATTTTGACATACATATTCCAAATATAATATTAATTTTATCTAAATAATTTTACTAAAACGTGAGATTTTACTTTTAAAATAAAGACTAAAATTTATAAAAAGTTCACGGGTTTTGAAAAAAATAGCTTTCAAACCTAAATAAAAAATAAAATTTTATTCATAAAAATTATATGATCATTTATATTTAATAAAAATTAATTTAGTAAGAAAATTTAATAAAATTTTTATTAAATTTAAATATCCATTAATTCATCAAAATAGACCAAAAATGCTATTTTTTCTTTAAAAACTATTTACAAAGTAACAATAATAAAATGAATGTATATTCACTATACAAAAATAATGTACATAATCATAGTACTTGGGTCTAATTACATAACCTCTTATAATACCCTCATAAGACCAAAGTATAAGGTTTGAAATAGTGACATAATGTTGGGGTGTCTAAGATAACATCACTCGGGTGGTAATCTCTATCAAATTCCAATTCTCACATAAGCGGTTCTGCTCGAGCTTAACATGTTAAAGCTCGGCTTGGGTATGGTTAAGAGTGAAGCTCAATGACGCAGCCTCCTTTCTGATCTCTGAAAAATTGGCTTCATATGGGGAAGGTCTTCTGGATGAGGGAATCACTTCCTTTTTCTAAGTAAATTGGATTTGTTAAATCCCTATATTTGTACTAATAACTTGATCACTATTTAATGACTATATTTGCAATGGTCACAATTCGTAGCGATATTTTAAAATCCAAAAACATAAAACTAAGGAACTGAATATGTTTTATATAACCATTTTACATAATAATACATTTAATTAGATCAGGAGGAAATTTTATTAACAAAAGTTTTGGTCGTTAGATTTGGGACTAAATCTCCTTAAAAATGTCATTCTAAAAAGTATTTATATGTTGAGTCATAACCATACTCTAAATCTAGGAAGTGGTTTCAGTGAGAATTATGATGATCATAATGACTCAGGTAACACATCAAAAAATATAAGATAATCCCTTCACCCTAACCCATTCTCATAGTAAATTTTTCATTATTATGAAAATATATAATCATTTAATTCATTATATAGATTATGGATGTTAAATAATTCATGAAAAGAAAGGGTTGAAGGTATCTCATATGAAAAAAAATCTTAAAAAATCTTATAAAATACCAATCAATAAAAAATCTAAACCTTGGTATGACACTCAAAATATTAATGATAGAAAAGACATAACCATATCTACTCACCCTAGGAAAGAGAACCAATTTAATACATAAAAAATTATAAAACATTCTGTAACACATATAAATATTAGTGGGAAAACTATCATATGAACAAATTATTTTCCCAACATTTGAAAATGATAAATCACATACACCGAATAATTAATATGCTAGAACTCTGAAACACATCCTAAAAAACACACCATGGAAACCCTCCAAATCAAAACCATCCCTAACACATCCTCAATGTAATGAATGTTATATTTATGTTCTGAATTAAAGGATCAATATTGGTCTTAAATTATTTATTATTTTTCAATTTAAATAATTTTTATAGGGAGTTGGTGTTTTTTGGGAATTTAATAAAGTGTAATGTGGTCACCATCATAAGATATAGCAGTAGTGGGGTACTGTTTATCATGTGTATGATCATTATGTACCTAGAAACCTAGTTTATATCCATGCATTGTTTGGACCCAAATTAGGATGTTATTGGTAGAGGAACAAGGGAATATTAGGAGTATAAGGCAATTGATGGGGTTTTATTGGGTAGTTGGTGGCCTCATGAGGAGCTTTTTTGGGGTGCATTTGGAATTATCCACCTATACAATTTAATTCCTTTCACCAATATTCCCTTTTCCTATACTCAAATAAAGATATTATTTTGGGTATCCCTTATATATCACGAGTTACTCTATAATCCCTTGATGAATTTAAGCCTAATTCATTTGAGCGATCATCCATAGAAAAATTATACATTCTGTATTTTCTAGATGTATCCTTTTATTATTTATTTCTAATTTTTTCATTTAAATACATAATTATATGATTTTTAGATAAATTTAAGTATTATTAAGTATATAATTAATCAATGTATTAGGCAATGATATGTTAGTTTATTTATTCTAGATTTAGATAGCCTTTATCATGTTATAATATTTATATGTATTTTTATGGACTTTCTTAAAAGTGTCTCTGTTTCATTTCATGCCATTATTCAATTATTTTTAATCAAGTGTTTAGGTGTGTTTGGATTAATGTAATTAACTCATTAGTGGGCAGTTATGATAAAATTAAAATGGGTTAGATGGAACCATTCCTTATTACATTATATGAGGAAAGGATATCTGCTAGGTTTCTCATGCCTAGAATGTGCGTTTTGGCCCCATTTGAGGTCTGGTTAAGCATCTGTTTTATACATGGGCATTATTGACAGATTACAATAATTATGAATATTTGGTATAAGAAATAATATCTTATATGGATGAACTATAAGTGTCACACTAAACGTATAAAATGGGTTATTCTTGTTTTTTACTTATATCTAAAGTTTTTTGTTGGGATTATTGGTTTTTAATAAGGTTTTTTATTTTTTAAATATTTTTTTACAAATTTTTTTATTCAATATTAGAATAGATGAGGTTGTGAATACAACCCAAATTTAATAATATATTCCTCTGAAGAGTTTATGATCACATATAATGTGAGATAAAGGTGTCTTGTTATATGATTGTGGAAGCACACCCTTAGTGACAGGATATTAGAATGCAACGTGTCAAAAATTGATTATGAGTTTTGAGGTCACCTTGAGTAAGATAGGTAGTCATCGGGATAATGATGTCTCTCATTCCCTGGGTGAGATGGTTTGGTTTAGGAATAGATGTTAGACTTGATATGAGAATCAACGTGAGACTATTCGCTGATTAAGATATAACCTATAATTTCTGAAATATTACCCTGGAATGTGATGTAACATTATTCTTATATATATTAATCAAGTATATTCGGGGTATATGGTTTCATAGTTAAAATAGGATTCCCCAAAAAGAATGAATGTTTACTTATTTATTTACATTCTTTTAGTATGTAATATATTATATATTTACTAAAATTATGTTAAGGATATATTTGTGGTGACCTACTATGTTGATTACCCATAGTCGGGAATGGAAAAATAAAGCACATGTAACTTTTTTTATCAGAGATCATCCTGGGGAAATATATTTATATTGAGCTATGTAACAAGTGGATCTGCCCAAGTATATAAGTGATCCATCAATAAAATATAATTTTTTATGGTTATGATTATTTCATCCTTTTTCGATATTGTATAATTCATTTATTGATCCACTACCAATAGGGATATGTTGACTAATAATGTTCAGATGCGACATGGTCATTTTTATATAACAAATGATTTTATTGTTATATTATTCTTCAAACTATAGTTCTTGACTGTGCTTTAATTTATTATTTCCCCTTTTTCTATTTATATTTTTTATGTATTCAAGTATCAAGGGTAATTCTCACCCATGTGTGGTAAATGGCCTCATCACTATTTAGCATCCTCTTGCGTATATGGAGTGTCTCTTGAGGCCACAACGTTCCATATTTCTGACCCGATGATCCAGTATAAGTAAATATAAAATGATATTAGTTATATAATTATTTTCTCTTTTTATTAGGTATTTTTTGATTGGAGACATTATGGTTAGGACATATGGGGGACTAATCCTTGTGAATAATCTACACAAGTGTTGCAGATGATTATGTTTATGGGGAGGTAGGACTAAAATAACAGGTAATTTTTCAATGTTTTGTTGGTTTTTCTATTATTATTTGGTATTTATTGTTTATGGTTTTTCTCTCCTTTTCATGGTTTCCAAATTGTGTTAGTTCTTGCACAAGGATTCGTTAGGAAGGTTAAAATGTCATAAACCAATTTTCATATGATTTATATTGGTTTAAATTAATTAAATTATAGTAATAATGTATCTAGTGACATCAAAAATAATATTTTACTGAAATAAAATTAATTTATCCATATTGTTTTGATGATATTTTTATATAAAATTATATCTAATGCTCAGGTACAAGTGGTAATGGCTTAGGCCTTGGGTGAATAGTGGATAGGGATGTCTAGTGGTATTATGATGGAAACTTTGGTTATGTCTCTTGGGGTTTTTATATAGCTACATTCATATTTAATAATTAAATTTTTTTAAGAGTTAGGTTATTAAAGATGATTCTATGTTTTTTTTTGGAATTTTTAAAAATGTCACCTTAATGACATCTCATGGATCCTTCAAGGAATCATGTTGAGGATGTTCCTAAGGTTGGGAATGATATAATTAGACCATTATACTTATTGTTTGATAAGGATATAAAATACCCATAGTATTTTATAGTAGTTTAGGTTATAATTACACAACTTCCAATGGGTTTTTCATAGTAACCATCGGTGTTGGTGGGATTCTATGAGATGTAGCTAAAGTGGTAGAACTTTCCGAATATTTCTAGAAATATCACCCCTAACTTTCCATAGTATGGGACTTTGTTTGGATAATAAGTATAGTATTCAGATTATTTAGTGTTTCTTTGAGTTGTTAGATATTCTTGAAGACCATTAGGTAAAATAGGTTGTCTATATAATTTTCGGAACTACAAGTTTATGGTTGGGTGTTATGGTTCATGATAGGATACCTAAGGTAAATACATAGGATGTCTTAACAGATATATTCTTTAATTATTTCATGCTTGAATCCGAGATTCATGATCAATCATAATAGTACATAGAAAAAAAGTGGGGAATGATGTCTATAATAGGATATCCTACCTATTCGGTTGAGCCAATATGTTTTCCACATACTATTATGGTGTGTTTCCTATAAGTCATGTGAGTTTAATGTTAGCCTTTAACTAGTTGTGAGGTTCTATGTAATTATATTTAATCTAACCTATTAATTTAATATAGTTTACAAGGATCTTACCATTGATAAGGTAATTGTAGAGGAAAATTTTGTAGGCTTTCTTCCTCTATATAGTGTCCTAGGTGGAGACCTTTGTAACAAAGATGATGGTTTTTATTTTTTTTAATGAAGATAAGATTCAATGAGATATTCGATTGTAGTGTGATTTATTTTTGGAATGGAAAATGATTTTTACACCCTACCATATGCATAATCCCCTTAATTTGTTATTAATATGTTTGAACATGGTTTTTTTATAGTGTATATATGAATCTACTGATGGAGCGCCACAAATTTGGTAATGAGGGCCACCTATGTAACGACTCATTTTTTTTTAAAATTTTAATCCTTAAATAAATATGATGATTAAAATATTATTTAACACAAAACATGGAACTAAAATGATATATAATATATTAGAAAATAAATTTATAGTAAAAATAAAACCTATTGTAGAGAGAAATATAAAAATAAATAAGAAATTATTATAAAATATTATTATGAACACCAAAGCCATAAACAATTCATTTTTCAATAAAAGTTATTTTTATTAATATATTTTATTTTTATTTAATATATAAATTTTTACATAATAGAATATGAATTTCTTTCAACTCATAATTCCAAAATTATATTTGGTGTAAATTTTTAAGCTTTTTGAAAATAATTAATTTTTTTGTGAATGTTGAAAATATAGTTTTTATAACAAAATATACCTCTTATAAGTTCATAAAAAACACATATAAATCTATTTAAAATTTTTAATTAAAAAAATATTTATTTACGTGGTAAAATTATTAATTTTTATTATTATTATAATCTTATAAAAAATATATTAATTATTTCAGACCTTAGGTAAAATTTTATTCTTTATTTAAAACAATTTTCATAATTCTCTTTTAATTAATTTTTTTAGTAAAATGGTATTATGGGTTCATTTAAAATCTAAAAACTAATTGTTTCATAATAAACAAATTTATGACCTTTAAATTAATAATAATGATAATTATTAACCAAAAAATATATTTTAGCTTGAAGTCAAACTTCTTCTAAAAATGATTTTTACTCATTAAAAAAGATAATGTCCAAACTGAATTGTTATACACAGAAAAATTTTATATCCTAAGATATATTTCATAGTGAAAACAGTATTTTAAAATTGTGAATACATTTCCATTTTATTTTTAGGTATTAAAATTAAATCCCTTAGGTAAAAATTAGTTACTATGGAAAAACCAGAAATTATTTAAGTGAAAATCATAAAACCAAAGGATGTAAAAAAATATGAAATCATTTGAAAAAATGAATGGTTGATGGATTATTGATAGTTTTTCATCCCCAAATATATATATATTTTTATTACATGTGTCATGTTTAACATTTTATCCCTTTATATTTAGTTGTTAAAATTAATAAAATGTCATTCTCACCACTTATAAAAGGGCCCCAACCACCCCTTCAACACCACTCAATGAATTATATTTCCACAAAAAACATGTAATATTTTTTTCCATTATAAAACTCCTCAATTTTAATGATCCTATAGTCATAATATATTATCTTAACACCTCCATATCTGTGGAATACTCATAGTAAAATGAAAATAATTCAATGATTATTATTTCCTACCTTCTGTTTTGTTATTTCTCACTTTACCAATCATAATATTATAATTCATACATAATTATGTATGGTTTTTTATAATTAATTTTATTATACTAATGGAGTAACTATTAAGTACCTTTCCCTTTTCCTATTTTTTTAAAAAATATTATTCCTCATCTGTGTGGCCTACCCCCTCCATGAAGTGACGTATTCTTTTTTTTACACCACCGCCACTCCTCACTGATTATAATGTCTTTATTGAAGAATAAATTTTAAATATATAATATAATTCTTTGTATCAACTGAAATTTTATAATGTATCTTATTCCTTCTCAATCATTAAGAAATTGAAATTTTATCTGGGCGTTATACGGACAACCGCCTCATTGAAGTAACATATCTTGTTTTTTCCTCTAGTTTCATTATTCATTATTAAACACTATTTAAATATTATTCACCACATTACATATATAATAATAAAATAATTATTCATCATTAATAATTATAATATTTCCCTAAAAAATAACCTTCATGACCATAGTCAACCATTAATTATGTTATATTCATGTTCGGGTCAATTTGTCCACAAACATGAACAATGATATAAAATAATACCATTGGTGTCTGTGAGAACATAATTATAGATGGTGAATGATATAAATTTAAATATTTATTTTATTTTTATTCTATAAATTTATCATTAATATTAAACTCATCAATTGAGATACTACCCTTTATTTTTTATAAATAACTGAAACATGCTTCTCACCGATTATGTCTACAAGAAACTTTACAAAAACCAACATTAAATGAAATTATGATTTCATAAATATAATTATACATTAATTAAAGTAACTAGTATGATCTTGGAACAATGAACTTTGGGATAAGAAAAAAAACAACACCATTATTATGAAACTAGTTCAAAATGATCAAGATTACAGAAACCCAATATCGAAAATAGATAATAACTATGTAAATTTATTTTATAAAATAATTGTAAATGAAGTTTATGAATTATTATATACATGAATAATGTTATGAAAAATCTTATTAATATGGTTATGTTTTCTATTCCTGAGGTTAGAGTGTGATCAACAAATTATAAATTCAAGGTAAGGGTTTCATCGATTAAATGTCAGATTTATTGGGTCATAATATTTTTGACATGAATATAATATTAAATATTTATTATATAGTAACAGTCATTAATTTTATAGGTTATTCCAAATTTTTCTCTGGGGAAATTCATTCTCATCATATATAACCACTTCTTTGATAAAATATTTTCTGAAATAAAAGTATAAAAATGGTAAAAATATATCATATTCTTATAAATGAATATCTATCCACCATGTCCTTGTTTTTCCTATTTAATATATTTAATTTATTAAAATTAAAATATATTTTATCTTTTATATTCTTCATATGTTACCTTATAAATTTTATGAAACTAATCTCTCCCAATATTTCTTATATGTGGTTTTTTCTTTAAAAATTTCTAAAAATAATAACAAATTATTTTCTTTTCATTATTCACCACATTAGATTTATTAGAATGATTTTTAATTTATTTTATAATATCTATTATTTGTAACTATTTATCTTAAAATTTTAAAAGTTCTTCTCTTTCCACTGTATTTTTTTTAGAATGTAATTTTTAAATCATCTATTATAAATAATTTCAAAATGTTTGAAAAAACATTTTTATTTTCATTCAAATTTTTCCTCTAAGGTCTATCCTCCTAGTAGTGATGTTTTCATCACCCAATATTTTATATTGTGATGATATTAAATTTTTTATATGGTATTTATAATTTCCAATTATTACTTATGTTTATCTTATTCAATTTTTTTTGATGTTTTGACGAAACCCATTCTTCTCAGTGTGTTTTAATATGATGTCGATTGAATTTTGGTTCCATAAATATGTAATGATGACGAAGAAATAGGGTACTATATTTACCCAAAAATATAATTGGTTCTGTTTTATATCTCATGAGATAGTTGTTTTTAAATAATTAGATTATTCAAATAGGAATTGTAAGAATGAGGTTTTAAAAATTTTCATGCAAGAATATAACAAGTGTTTTCCCATGGGTGTTAGTATAATGAGTATTCCCACTATGTATTTCCTATGATTATGGTCGTTCCAATTTCCATAATGTTTATTATGGTGTTCCAAATTTAATTTTTTAATCATGTTGTGATACATTTATAAGTTGTTTATCATTTTATCCCACACACCCAAGATGCTTTTTATTTTCTTTATATTCCTTGTTTTCTAGTTATGCAATATTTTTAAAGTATTCCAGACTCATTTGTCCTTCTCACATGTTTTATGATTATTAAAATGTATTTTGCGCAATACTATAACTTTAATTATTCCTTAAATATATTTTTATGACATTATGTTTCACTATAGTTTTTTATAATTACTATGTATGGTCTTATAATGTTTTCTTAAGATATTTATCAATTATATCATGTTATACTTTATCTTTATGATATAATAAATTATGATATATTTTTCCTTAGTGAGTGTCTAATGTCACCCATTTCATATCATTATATTCTCCTTGTTATTTATATGATTATATCTTGTGTAATGTCTCAAAAAAGGTTTATAGGAGCATGATTCTGGTGAAATGTTTCGATGTGTTAAAAAATAATATGATTATATAGATAATATCCAAGAAAATAAAATTTTATGTTCTTGATATGTGATACAATTTGTGAGATTTATTATCTAAATCCTTAATTTTATGTATTATTTATGTTATATTTTGCTTTGGTAGATTTATTATTTGTAGACCATATTGTTGCATTTATTGTCATAAGGTGTCAATATGTGTATGGAAAGGTAGTGATGAAGTGGTGAGGATGATTAAAGAGGGTAATTTTTTCCAAATATTATGTAACATGGAGAATCAATATGAAATGACATTAGATGTCATGCCTAGACATTCTACGTAGAAATTTCAGATGCTTGATCAAACTAATCCTAAGATCCAATACATGTGTCAATGAATGACATTTTGTTTCAACATTTGAATAACGCCATGAAATACTTGATTTCATGATGCATTTACTGATCCATCCACTGGTGTTTCTAATTGCATGAAGTTCTTTGAAATGAAAATGAAGAAGAGGATAAGCTTCCAAAAATAAAATGAAGAAGAAGAAAAGAGAAGGAAAGGTGCCTGGGGTTGGCCTTTCAAGAGAGGCTTCCATTCTTGAATAAGAATGGTGGACATTCATTTTATACTTATAATAATTTTTAAGGAATTTAGTTAAAAATTTGGCCCAGCCTAAAGCAAGCTAACCAACCAAGTGACGTAGTATGCACCAATCACATTGGGCGGAGAAGCCTTGACTCCTCAGCCAATCAACGTGCTTTGACTGACCATGGATCGCACTGGATCATGCTCACATGGGCACATGAGAGAGCCGAGGAAGTTCCACCTTGTGGGGAAGCACATCGAAAGAGTATTGGATGTGCACAGAGTGCACCCACAAGGTGAACATGATACAAGGTGGTAATATGAAGGGTGGAAGATTAATCTAATGTTAGTGCGGTGAGACTTGATTGATATACCACACAAACTCTGTGTATCTATTCCAATGTAGGATGGATTTAAAAAATCACAGACGCAATCATGGCCATTAATCTTATGTCGCAGAGAACTCAGACACACATCATATACTGCATCCCACGATAAAATCCACACCATCCGATGCATCCGTCTTCTCACCATTTTATAATGGGATCATCTGATGATCTCGAACCACAACATCTTCAACCGTAGAACCTCTACTTTCCGCAGTTCGCCATAGATGGAGCCTCTCTTCTGTGATTGAACTCCAACCATCATTGATAATCAAACCTCCATGCATGAGGGTATTCTTGATTCTACGAACTTATACATACAAATATATTTTCATTCTTGCTATGTAATACAAAGATCCTATGTAAACCAAGAAAAATGCAGTTTGTGGAACCCAGGCCATGTGCCATTTGAGGAGATGCTCGAAATGCATTATTCTTCGCATGCACATGAAGATGATTACAATGTAAAATTAGGAAGCCCACATTGAATGGAAATGAACCGAGAGATTCAGAAAATCTTATCTCGCACTTGAACAATTCGAAGCCAAAGATCTCGGGCATTCAACGATTTGAATCCCACTGAATCTTATGATTTCTTATCATAGGTAGCTACATTGTGGTCCACATATATAATAGGAGTCACTCGACTCATTAGGGTGTTGATAAAATTGAGAAACCTCTTGTTCCCAAAATAACAAAGCATCATGCAGAAGAATTTTGTGTAGCCCTTGATTGCACGAAGAAAAAATACCTCCTCACAAAGGATAAGGATTCCATGAGCACTCAACATGTTCTTTGAACTCTTGAGATACTTCATGAAGAATCATGTTCGTGTAGCCTTACAAGAACATTGTGTTTCACCTTCCATGTTAGTGTGATGTATCCAAAACCACAGGACCATAATTGTTTTTCCGTTTTCTTGAATACATCCCTGATAAAGTCATGAAGGTTGTTTGAACACCCAGTGAAAAGGAGATCCACACTCTTTGTGCATTGGAGAACCACCAAGCCCTTTTCTGAAGTGAAGTCACAAACCCTTCTTGGTTCTATGAAGAAGAAATACACATTCCTTTTGTGTAGAAGACCAGTCCATCCCTTTCACAAGGAAGAGTTGAGAATCCTCAAGTTTCAAAAAGAAAAGGTAGGAATTGTGTACATGAATGCACGCATGAGCACTGCTTGAAGGAGTTGAGGCTATTCATGATTGTGTGAAAAAGAATCATGAGAAGGACTAGTGCATGTATAAATGCACTCACATGTGAGAAGAGGAGAAGAGGTAGCCATATGCACAAAATACCACACCCATTTGGTTTTTAATAATATTTGATCCTAAACACATAGATGACACATAAAATTGCCATAATTAAAAATAACAAGTGTGTGTGTGCTAATAACGAAAAAGAGAAGAATGGAAAGTGTCTGTGCTCAAAGATTGATACCCATTGGGGTTTTTAAACAAGATATAAGAAGAGGATAGAGCATGCAATCCTTCATACACATAACCATGTGAATATTTTTAAAGAAAGATTCATAATTGTGTTCATATTGACAAAGAATAAATTAAGTGAACATTGCATGAGACAAACACATTTAACCTAAAATATTGATACAAGAAAAATGTGTGTTTGAGTTGAAAATCAACATATTATATGTGTATACAGGAATTCATAATCACATGAACTTGTGAGAAGTATTTTAGATACCCAAGACAAGTGGTATTTAATTCCATGCAACCAATGCAAGAAGTGAATGAGTATTGAGATTGAAGCCGAAAAGAGTTTAAGAAGATCTTATAAAAACGTTGATAGTACTTGAGGATTCATGAAGAGAGACAATACTGATATTTTGAAATACCATTATTTCATATTATAGTATGGAAGAATTTGTGTTCACAATTCAGACACTTATAAGTGAGGATGGTTCTTCATCAAAAGAAGAAATAATTTCCCATGAATTTTTATACTAAGGAAACTGATCAACAAAAGTGATCAATATCTTTTGGAAAGGACAATAGACCTTAGCAAAGGCTGTTGAATATTCTTGAAGATATACGCATAAAAGTGTGATTGATAAAGAATATGTGGGAAGAGAATAAGACAAATCTATAGTGAATAAAAGAGAACTCAAAGAATAAATCTACTCTTGTGAATCGAGACCTAGAAGAACCCTATGTGATTCGGGGAGGAGAAGAATACATTAGTGAGACTCTGGAGCAGGCCAGTGGGACTCTGGTAACATTTTGGGAAGCAATATAAAGAACATACTATGGGACTTGGAACAAATACAATGGGACTCTGTATCGAACACTTTAATTTATAATAAGATTATCGTGGAGAATATGTGTTTGGTAGAATAACCAACACAACAAAAAGTAGGTAATTGAACTAAAATATTTAAATCCTTGTGTTTAGTGCCTCTACAGTTATAGAATAATTCAATGTAAGGTTGAGATACACAATAATTGTGTATCGAGGCTTTCACCATCCATCAAGGATTAATTGAAAATAATCAATTAGTAAGAATATTTAAATAGATCACTGATTCACCCTTCCCCCTCTCAGTGATTCCCACTGATTGGGGAACTTCAATTGGTACCAGGGAAAGGATACCATTAAATATCCAAGGGAGTATTTATGAAGGGAAGATTTCAATAAATGTGTGAGAAACCTCAAATGGATATTTCTGCTAAGACTCAAAAAATTTAAAGAAGAAACCAGAAAGGAAGATGAAGAAGAAGCTTATTATGAATGGGGAGACACCTTCCATTGAAGGTAATCAGAAAGAAACAACATATGATAATTATTTTTATTATTAGTACTCTTCTGAAGATGTTTGGTCAGGATTTTATGATAATAGATCAATTCTTGATCCTCACTATGTTCTCAAAGAATTTCTTAATAACTTCCATAGAGAAGTGTCAAGACATATTTCTAAAAGCATAAAAGTTCATCAAGATGTAAAATTACAGCTGGAAGAAGAATCTGATTCCATGGAAGAAGAATTAGCTAAAAGCTATGGAATATCCAACACTCTAACAAAACTTATGAATACAATATAAGAAACAATTTCTCTTTTCAATGAAATAAATTCTCAATTTACTGAGGAATTGTAGGGACGTATTTGTAAGAAATAATTCCTTGAGATTGTATTTGTAGAATCATTCAATGGATATTTAAATTTTCCCAATGCCTTTATGGTTTTCAAAGCCGCTCGACTAGAATAAAAATAAAACAAGGTAAATCAGATTGTCATCTCTATGTAACAATTATGAAATGTGCAGGAAGAAAAAATGAAAAAGCTAAAGGAGAATTGGGGAATCATGCTGATATCAGTTGAGGAAAAGAAAAAAATCCCTCAATAGGATGTGTTTAGAGGTGGAGGTGATTTTTAAGAATCAACAACCATCCCAAGATAGAACATCCCAAACAACTGGAAGAAGATATATTTCCACTCAATCTTGCATTGAGGACTATGATTCCAAAAGGATTAATAGATCATCCATTAATCCAATGGAAAAATCTTCCAAGAAAAATATACCATACATACCATCTTATACTTATGTTTCTAAATTTGTTTCCATAAACAATTAAAGGTTTGAAGAAAAATTATAAACATATATGGATGAGGAAAGGTAATGAAAATCTTACCAACATCACTAGGGTGGATTGAAAGAATATGTTGTAACATGGTTCCCCACAGAATGAACAACACTTCAAGAAGAAGGCCCAAAATATTATAAAAAAGATATAAATAATTGAAGGTTCATAGGTCAATTTTGGTGATACTATAAGTTTTGGAATTGTGAATTAGATTTTTGGTACAATCCTCAAAAGGAAAAAGTAGAATGGAAGCCCATCATAAGGGGGAGTAATCCAGAGAGGAAGAGGAAACATCTACAGATCTAGAAGCATCTTTATACTGCAAACAGATTTGGAATTCTTAATAATATCTTTGATGTATGTAATGGAAGTGGTCACAAGTTTGGTAAAATTACATATCAACATGTATCCATAGATGATAGGAAATGAAGATGACAGAAGCTGGATAATAAAGTAGAATCATCCTTGGGAAGTAGGCAGAAGAATGATCCAAAATCAAATTATCATAAGAATATTTCATAGAGTAATTGTAAGAAGACCTTGGAATATAAATCCAAGAAGTTGAAGGATGCTGGATACAAAATCACTACCATGAAAAGATGATTTTAATGTGGAAAGAATGGTCATACCATGGATCACTACAAACAATACATAAGAATGAATTGAAGCAAGATGAATCTAAAATGAGAATCATTCTAGAAGAATATAGGATTGACTAAAGACATTCCTAAAGATAATATCAATAATTTTCCTAAAAAAGGTAGGTTATAGACAATGGAGAATACATGTGGAATCTCCAAATTATAAAATGTTAAGAAGAAGTGTTTAGTTATCTAGCCTAATAAATTTCAAATGTCTAGATAACTACACAGAGATTAAGATGAAATTCTAGCTAAAGAAAAGTCAAAGGGGAAACAGATCATTCCACATGAAGGAGAATTCCAATTTTTTGATTTTTTCAGCACATGAAAATCAAAGTATCTCACAACTTCTGTGTGGAAGGTGACAAAAGGATGGAAACCATGCACAAAAATATATAACCATTTTTCCATCTTAGTTCTGTTAAGAACTTCACATCCCTTGTGCATAGAAGACTAATGCATCCCTTGCAGAAGGAAGATCTGAGAATCCTCCGACCTCACAAAGAAAATGTAGGAAGTGTGTACATTCATGAACTCATGGGAACTGTTTGAAGGAGTTGAGGTTGTGCATGGATGTTTGAAGAGGACTCACATGAAATAGTAGTGCATGAATACATGCACTCACATATGGGAAGATGTGAAGAGGTAGTCTTATGCACAAAAGACCACACCCATTTGGGTTTAATGAATATTCATGCCTAAACACACACATGAAACTTAAAATTGAATGAATTAAAAAGAACAAGTGTGTGTGTGCAAGGAACAAAGAAGAGAATATGAGAGAGTGTGTGCAAAATGATTGATACCCATTGGGGTTTTCACACAAGAAAGAAGAATAAGATATTGCACACACTCGTTCATGAACATGAAAATGTAAACATATTTAATGAAAGAATTAGAATTATGTGCATATTGAGAAAGAATTAATTATGTTAACAGAGCATGGGACAAACTCATTGAACCTAAATTATTGATACAAGAACTGTGTGGGTTTGAGTTGATATGAAACTTATTATATGTACATGCAAGCATGCATAATCACATGCACATGTGAGAAGTATTTGAGATACCCCAGACAAGAGGTATTGAATCCAATAAAACCAATATATAATGTGAATGAGTATTGAGACTAAAGATGGACAGAGATAAAGAAGATCTTATAACTGAGTTGATAGTACATGAGGATTCAAGAAGCGAGATAGTGCTAATATTTTTCTAGATAATTATTGCATATTATATTCTTGAAGAATTTGTGTGCACCATTTCCAAACTTATAAGTGAGGATGAGTCTTCATCATAATAAAGAATAATTACCTGAGCATTTTTTCACTGAGGAAAATGATCAACATAAGTGATCAGTATCATTGAGCAAGCCCAATAGTCCTTACCAAAGGATGTTGATAATTCTTGATGACATAAACAGGAAAGTGTTATTCAACAAGCCTATGTGGGAAGAGAATAATTTCAATATACAGTGAATCAAATAGAACTCAAATTAAAGAAGCTGATCGTGTGATTCGAGAGTTAGAAGAACCATGTGTGATTCCAGGAGGAGAAGAAGACTTAAGTGAGACTCTGGAGCAGGAAAGTGGGACTCTGGTAACATTGTGGGAATATTAATAAATATCCTCCGATGGGACTTAGGAGATATACAATGGGACTCTGTATCAACCATGGTAATTGATAATAAGAGTATATTCGAGAGTCTGTGCTGGGGAGAATAACTAACACAACAAGGTGTAGGCTTTTTTATCTGAACCTTGTAAATCCTTGTGTTCACTCCCTTTATATTTACAACATTATTCAAGGTAAGGATTAAAGGTACAAGAAGATTGGATCACGGATTTAACCATCCCTAGTGGTTTAATTGACATGAATAGATTTGTAAAAATATTTAAAGGGATCACTGATTCACCCCTACCCCTCTTAGTGATTCACACTGATCTGGGAACTCTAATATGTATTAGAGTAAATTTTATATTTTTTTGGTATTAGTTTGGATAGTTCTAGAAATAATCCTATGTATATGTCTAGGGTATATGCATATGTATTTGGTAACATTATAAATTGTTTATAAATTATTGGTTGTGTGATTTCTAGGAAATAAAATTCTTATGTGGATACTACAAGTTATTAAAGGCCTTATCAAAAATTTACCTAGGGGTGGTAACCCTAAAAGTATGTATTGGGTATTAACTCATTAATTACCAAATTCTTGAAAAATATACCTAACTACACACTTAGTTTGATACTTTCAAGGGATATATTATGGGTAATTCACAAACTCAATATGATCTGTTATAAGGGATTTGAATATACAACTAACATAGTTATAAAACAAACCATGGATGACCTATATTGAAACCTATAGATGTATTGGATAATGTATGAAAATAATTTTTTAAATCCTTATACAATGTTTATGGTTACCTTTTATGAATATTTATTAATTTATTTTTTCTCATTCCAAAATTTCCTTTAGACATGTTCATGGGAGGAAACCCAAAAAATAGAGTTAATATTTGGTGAAATAGACAATCAAGAAACAATCAAAAACTAATTATATTGTGATCGAGGTGAAAAACTCATTTTCTTGCTCACTAAACTATCTCAAGATTTGATAAATATTGAAAATTTTGTTGTGATCATAAACAAAAAAATGATGGAGAATCTCTCTATCATGTAATTTATAAGGAAAAATACACCCCCTTTAGTGGGAATTCTAATACACAAGTTATTGAGTTGTGGGTCAATTTGATGGAAAATATATTTTCCATTATCTTTTTGTTCAAACATTAGAGGTTTGTTCTAGATAGTTATTATTTATAAGGAGATATAGAATAATAGTCAAATCACATTTTGAATGATATTGGAAAATAGGAAATAAAATATTTGGAATATGAAGAGTTCATGAAGATATTTCTTACTATGTTTTTTCGCTCATACTCATTTTATGAAAATTGAGTGGGAATTATTGGAAATGAAGAAAAAACCGGACGAATCTCTTGGAATATATTATGAAAATTTCACAAGACTTGTGTGATATGACTTTTGTTTTATCTTAGTTGCTAAATTAAAATTGGATTCTTTTATATTATCTTAAATAGTGTCTTTTAAGGGTGTCATAAATAAGATACTTTGGTAGATATAAAGATATTGTTTAATGTTCTCTTAATGTTGATGTATAAGTTGGAACCTCTCGTTATTTGTTTTTTTGGAAAATGAAGGTGGAGTACAATGGATGAAATCATGATATGAAACATGGTGGGATGAAAGTAAAATTTCATAAATGTATTAAATATTGTTGGAAAAAAATTGATAATATAATCATGAATTAGAGAGGTTTTTTATGTGTGGTAAGGCAAGACATCAAGAATATAATGACCAAATTGATGTTTAGTGTCTAATAAAGAAAAAATAGAGAATAAGGCCCCTAATAAAGCACCAACCACACTAAAATGATTAGAATATAAATAATTTTTAAATTATGTTAATCAATCCCATAAATTTCGAATTTTTCATTCCAATATTTTAGGATATATTTCTCTACAATTAAATTTAATTTTTTTTGATAGCTAGGGATAATGGAACCCTTGAGTTTAAATAAAATTTAATATAGTATACTATTATAACATATCCATAAAATTTTTAGTATGAATTGAAATAAACACATTTTAAATATATGTAAAAACGTTTAAGACAAATCAGATAAATTTATAAATAATTTATTAATTTTTAATAGACATTTTTATAAATGATATTTCCATAAAAATGTGTTTTTTTGAAAATAATATAAATAATTTCTACCAATATTATAGTTTTTTATCTAAATGAAAATTATTTTTGAAATCAACATGTAAAAATTATCTAAGTGTTATTTTTTAATTATTTTCTCAAAATGATTATTTTTTCAATGAATAATGAAAAATAATGACTTTCTATCGAAATTTTACTTTTTATTTAGATTATTTAAACAGTAATTATTTTATTAAATGGATTTATAATGTAAAATATGTTCATTTATATTAATAATAATCCGATTATAGTTATTCAAATGATATTTATGTGGATTTTGTTATAGAAATTTGTGTGTTTGAGAAGAAATTTTATCAGGAAAATTTTTTTTATCATGTTTTGAGAGTTTATTTGAAAATTAATTTCTAGAAATTTTAGGTATTTAATTTTATTAAATGGGATAAATATTTGGAATAAAAATGTAAATATTTTTAACGATTAAACATTCATTTTGGTTCATAATGAATAGTAAAATATGTAAAATTATGTCTCCACAATTATGGTTAAAACAAGTTTAC
Source organism: Viscum album (assembly GCA_963277665.1). Classification (NCBI taxonomy): domain Eukaryota; kingdom Viridiplantae; phylum Streptophyta; class Magnoliopsida; order Santalales; family Viscaceae; genus Viscum; species Viscum album. The sequence continues at coordinate 504,378,433 of OY728131.1, read as the reverse complement.
AGGTGGGTGGTCAAAAATAAATCATGTGGGTAACTTTGAAAATTAAAATTTTATAAATCATAATGTATGTACATATTCATACACAATGCTATCTAAAATTTTAATATTTACATATTTAGAGGAATTTATAATTTAAGAAATTTCGTCTGTGTCATGTTCCCACATTTATAAAAGGACTCCTCTTCTTTATCTTATTTACACCACTATTTGACTTATATCAAGAAAAAACCATAAAAAATATCTTATTAAATTATATATAAATAAATTTATGGTTCATTTCCTCCTAAAATTATATTCTAATGGTACTTAATAAATTATTTAATGGAGGCATACCGAGGTAGAGGTAATTATCCTACCTGGAATATTTCATTTTATTTTTTCTTACACCTCCTCTAAATATCTGTTATTAAAAATATAATAAAAAATTTAGTATGATTAATATAATGAAATATTATTTTTATTATTAGACCACCAATATACATCTTGTCTTCCATAAAATGGGAAGTGAATGTATAGTTCGTCCATAGGTGCGGACTAATACCACCATGTAGAAATACAATTCATTTCCCATCACCATATTAAATGGATGGTTATTTTTTATAGGTATAATGCTTATAAATGATATTTATAACATATATATTCTTTTTTAATTATTACTTCATCTCTACCTCCCTCCCTTCTAATCCTTTGGAAAATGATAACCTTGCACATGCGTAAGTGCAGACTTCCACTTCCATAAAGTGATGTGATTCATTTTACAATTCTACTTTACATGGATGGTAATTAATAAAGATATAAAGAATATATTTTTCTGTAAAAATTATTTTGTAAAAGTGAATTGTTAATTACCTTTCTTTAATTCCATCCATTTAAAAGAGAAAATGGTGTTCATGCATACGTACAGATTTCCATCACCATGATTGGTGTAATTAATTTGTTTTATCTCTATCCTTTATGGGTGAATCTAAACATGTATATTTATGTAATATATATTATATTAATATCATGATTAAAATTTTGGATATTATGTAACCATGATAAATTTTCTAGGACCACAACTACTGAATTGAGCTTTTATGAAAATTGAAACAATTTACACCCATAAAACCTTATTTTAATAAGGAATTATTAATACATGGTTCTTAAAATACTATAAATGGATTAAATATGATAATATAAGTATTAAAATGAATCTGTTAATGAATAATAATAAATTTTAATTTTTTATATAGGGGTTTAATGGTATTTCAATTTAATTCGGACCTAAGGTAAGAGTTTTATATTAAAATCTCATTATTTACATAGGTTGTTTATGAACAGGTTTCCAATGATGAAATTTCATTATCTACCACTAAATAATCTCATGAAAGTTTTATGAATTAGTTATTTATTATGATTAAAATTTTCCCCTTCATTTTTCTATTTTTTGTACCCAAGAGTATAACATAACATTATTATGAAAATTTGATTTATTTCACTATTTACTAAAAATTAAAATTTCTTCCATCTAAATGTTTTTAATTTTTCTTTCAAAAATATTCTAAATACTATTTGATTACTTTTTATAGTCATCTTCAACCATTATTTGTTTTTAAAAAATGGTTTGAAATGATTCTACATTTTATTTTCTAAAAAATGTTTATTTTTATTTTTGTATAAAACGTGAAAGTAATTTTTGTTATAATTTTTATAGAAGGGACAATTTTTCATGCCATCATTAATACTCTATACTATGTTGTTTTATTTAAATTATTCAAAATATATTTTCAATGAATATTTTCATTTCAAAATATTTCTGAAATTTGTAGTGTTTAAATAAGTAATTTCAAAGTGAAAAGTATATTTTCCTCAAGAAATATACCAAGTAATATTTAATGTAATTTTCATCTATGATGAAATTCATTGATGTAACATATAATTTTCCTAAGATATAATCCAATGATACAGTCCCTATTATTTCAATTTCTGGTTTATTATTATGATTTGGAAATGTTATGAATCCCATTTTGTTTCCATGATTTATTATATGATGAATTATTAAAATATTTGTGATAAATGTTTCATTTTCACAGGTAATCATATGATGAATAGTTTATGATATTCCTATAAAAATATGAATGGATTAGTATAATGTGATGTTTGATCCAAAAATTATATATCCCTATAATTTATTGAGTATTGATGAATATATCATGAGATAATCAATGATGGATTGGGGAGTGACCGTATTTTTATAAGGGATTTTTTCATCTATGATTTTCTTGGGAGTGAACCTTGACAAATATGATGGAATATGGAGTAGACACAATCCACTATAATAGTTTTGGTAGTGATTACTTTAGTCGAAGTAAATGATTTTCTATGCCTATTTGTATTCAAAAAAATTATTTCTTATGATAATGTTATGCTATCAGGGATAATGTTATTTTACTTATTTAGGATTAATGCCTTAATAATTTAATTTTTTTTAAAATCAAGATTATGAAAAGAGGTGTTTATGTATCCAAAATTCCAAAGACAGTAAACCGATACGATTATGGTTTAGAATATAATTTTCTAAATTAATATTCATTTATCATGATAAATTATATATGTATGAAAATTTTGGGTCACTATATATAGAAAATCATATGACTATGATCTAGAAACCTCTAAAAACAACGGAATAAGTGAGAGAATATATAATCAATACTAATATAGTGGATTAAAATAATAAATTAGTGAAATTTACACTTAACATTTACTATATAACTACAAATTCATTATTTAATTTACATTCAGACATTTTTTTATATGACACATGTTTTATAAGAATAATGTTTCACCCACTCAAACACTAGATATTGAACTATATATGGATTATCACGATGGTATAATGATTAATTAAATGATATATGACTCTTCTTTGATCAATATATTTTGGATGATTTTCCATATAAATCTAGTAATATATATCTTGGAAAAATCTAATGTAATATTTAGCATGGTTCGAATTAGTATACATAGATAACATATAAAATATATGGATAAGAGAATATCATTTGATATTCCAAATTAGGCAATTATCTTGTTTCAATGTAAGGATGATTATAAACTACATGTGGAAGAAAATATAAAATATGGGTTTTATGCACAAAAATAAGGGACACTTAGAACAAATCACCAGGGAGGAATTCAACATTAATTACATGCCTATTTTTCCTAATTATATTTATGTATTTATAAATGTAATATATGGTCTTCCCCCAGAGCTCAAGGATGAATTTTCAATCAAAATCATACCTATATGAATGCATATCTTATCGAGTTTGTATATAATGGATCACAATGAATTAAATAAATTAAAAAATATACTATAAGAGAACATATACAAGGGTTTTCTATTCTTTATTTCTTCACTCTCTATAAAAAAAGGATTTATTGATAAGTCTTTTCATTTATTATCATGTTATTAAAAAAATCCGGACCAATAATAAATATCATATACCGTATATCAATTATCTATTCAATCATATTAGAGGATATTCATACTTTATAAATAATGACCTTTGATCTTGATTTCAAAAATTAACGGTTAAAAGTTAATACATTTCCATTAACTGTTTTTGTATGAGGTATAGAAACTAAGAATTTATTTCCACACCAATTAGACTTATGAATGATCCCTATATATTCCTCAGACTAATTAATGGGGTCATTAGATACTACATTGGTAAATTTTTGGCTATCATTATCAATTACATTGAAATATACTTGAAGAAGAAGGAAGAGAATGGAGATCATTTATGGATTACTTTAATGAGATTGAGAAAGAAGAAACTATATACTAGAAATATTAAGTGTATATTCTGACTACAATAGTGTCATTCTTATGTCATGAAATCACAACAACTGCTTTATATCTGGATCCATTAATGATATTAGTAATTAATACATATCCGAGACCCACCACTATAACTATTATCCATAGTTTTCTTGGGTATTTGGATATTTACTAATAATTGTGGTAAATTACACATTCATATCAATTACATTTTCCTATTTAATATGCAAGGATGTGATGTCCCTTTGGATGGAGAAATGTGATAGAAGCTTCATGGGCCTAAATAATAGGTTATTCGCCACTCATGTACTTGTATTATAATATATTAGGAAATATTTTGTAATATATAGCGATTCTTTAAAAAAAAAATTGGTTTGTATCTTCATGAATACCATTAATATAAATTCTTATGCCTCACACCAATTAAATACTTGTGAGAAATATTACCCAACACATGATTTGTAGTTGAATACAAAAATCATTGAACTAAATATTTGGAAGCATTGCCATTATGGATAAAATTGTGATATATATATATACGGATTATGAGATCTTGAAATAAATATTCACTTGGAATTATTTTAATATGTGATAAAGGATATAGTTGGTATTGATAAGAAATTATGAATACTATATACAATATAATGTAGGGAAGGAAAATAAATTTCCCAATGATATATGAAGAAATGAACATGGTATTCTATCCATGGAGATAATTTGATAGAATCCAATACACATTGATTTACATGGTATGAATCATGAAGTCATAATGTGAGGAGATGAATCCTAATATTCTCATATCACTACTTAGCCTTACATCCATATAATGATCAAGGAAAATTAAAAAGATTATTTATATCTATAGAAAATGGTAGTTAATATTCTCAAGTTAAATTTTTATATCTATAGAGTTAAAAATATTAAAACCATTAAATATGTCTTATTAAAATTGAAATTGAATAAGTAAAATATTATGGAGGAACATTTTTTATAATTATACATTTATCTAAGAAGTTTAAAGATGTATAAATATTTAAAACAAAAATTATGGTGTGATAGTAGGAATATAGAAATTAAAAAAATGTGTATCACAATTCTTCGTATTCTTCAAAGTTAAGTTTTAATGAAAACATTTTAAGCGTATGATGCTACTATTACCTATACATATGTGTAAAAGTGAAATAATCACCATGTATTTCATCATATGAAACCCGTTGACATCAAATGGACATACTAAAATTTGGGTTGTTTTTATCACACAATAAAGCTAGCACATTATATTATAATCAAAGAAGACTTATCTGTAGACCAACTCACCATGATGAATTTAAGATAAGTGTTAACGAATCATGGAGTAAGTATATCTATTTTATTTAATCAGAATATAAATATTACCTTGGTGTTTTGGAGAATTATTTAAAAATAATTAGATATTGAAATGATTTTCATCACTATATATCATTATTGGATAGGTGGTTAGTCTGAGGGTATCACTAATACTATATAAAATATATACTATCTTTTTTGAGGGAATTCAAAGATATTAGGATAAAAAAATATTCTAGGTAGAGTCCAAATAACAAAAGTTTCATTCGATTATTCAAATAGCACCATATGGGGATCTTTATTGGAGATTATGTTGGATTAAAACATGCTGGGATGAAGTTAGAGAGAGAGGAATTTTATTGGTCCCTAACTTTTCTAAGAAATTTTGAAGAAGGTTAAAACCATTCAATGGAATATTCAAGTAAAACATACTTTAAAGAATATTAATCGAGATAATCATCAATAAAATATAGAGTTCGAAGATAGTGATATGGTGTTCCAGGAAATATATCTAAGGAAGTAGGTTATGATATTTGAGAAGAAATGGAAGATGAGCCCTATATACATAAGTCCCTTTGGGATCTTTTATTTTCCTATGTTTATAGCATATCACTTAACACCATCTACATTCCATTTTCATGTGTACGAGGTGTTCAACATATCAATTTTGTGGAAGCACATAGAAAATCCAGTAGATTTAAAGATCTTAATATATATAAAATTATATCCTAACCTTTCATATGAAGAATAACATTTGGATATCTTGGATCAAATAGGCAATATTTTGGGGAATAATACCACCCATCTAGTCATTTCTTTGCGGTGAAATTATATGTTTGAGTAGGATATATGGGAACCTGAGGATGTAATGAGATAACATTACACTAACTTGTTTTCCTCTTTGTAAAATAATTTCTTGGAGGAATTTATTCTAATGTGGGTAGAATTTAATGACCCATTTTTTTGTAAATTTTTCTCCTTAAATAAATACGGTGTTTAAAATATTTTTTAAACACAACACCACACATAAACATTCCACAACATATTAGATGATAAAATTATAACAAGAAAAAAAATATTGTATATAAAATTATATTAATCAATTATAAATGTATAGAAGATACTATTAAAAACACATAAAACTTAAATTAATAATTTTTAAATAATTTTTTTGTTAATACATTTATTTATTTTTAATAACTAAAAGTACAAATTTTATTACGTGAATTTATATTTTTTGGAATTTTAATTTTTTCAAAAATGATCCATTCACTTTATATTTTTACGATATAGAATACACTTAATTATTTATTTATGATGTTGTTTTTAATTGTATTAATCATGTTTTATCTTATTTCTAAGTATTTCAGTAGTTAATTTCATTACGTATGAATAAAGGAATGTATTCCTGAAAAATTTTTATGTCTGCAACAATCACCTACATATGGTTTTTGGGTATATAGGGAGTTAAAAATTTGAGCATTATACTATGAATATCACATATTCGAAGGATTCTACAACATAGAAATTTCCAACACTTACGAGATCACATACATGAGAAAATAGGCTACTTGGGACAATCGACTTTGTAAAATTGTTACAAAAATTAATCTGCTATGTGAACCAAATATAAAAAAATAAAATATAATACTTTTCATGTATTTTAGATAATGTGGGTTGTTTTAGAATATAATATATCTTATGTGAAAAAAATATATACAGATAAGCAGATAAATATTTGAATGTTAATCTATTTACCATGAATAAGAAAAAATCATTATATTCTACACCTATGCAACGATGTTCATCTATATTATTGTTTATAAGACTCAGATTGTTTGGAATTATTTTTATATCATCTCCCTAAGAGATTTATTTTTTATGTTATTTATATAATACAACTATGTGTTGAACTGGTAATCACTCGGTTTTCTTATTTTCCATTGTAAAGGTACCCACCAATAGAACCCAAATGATTTTGTTTGTAAATTATTTATGGATCCCAGTTGAATGCTATTATTCTTTTTTAAAAAATTTCAACATTTATATGTCAATCATGATATCCTAGGAAAAATTATTTTAAGAACCTGGTAAATGGACTGGTCTAGTGAAAATGACTAAATTCATGGAGAAGAGGGTTGGTGGTGTAGACTAGGCGGGTTCTATTCCTATAACCACTATAAATCATTGTGTATATCAAGTTTCATTATTCATTCATTTTACTATTCTTTTTGTGAGAAGGAAATAGTAGAAATTTATTTTTTCTAAATAGGTTGGTATTCTACGTAAGTATTTTTTAGGAACTCAGTTCACCCCCAACTTGAGTCTTTTTCAATCCTTTTGACCAAAAATCAGAATCAGAGGTTGTGAATCTTGATTTCTCATGTTTCAAAGGATAATGTATAAATACAGGTTAATAATGGATACTATGAATAACAATAGATAAGGTATTCCTATGTTAATGGAAACTTACAAAAATGGAGAGAATTATGGCTACTATAAAGAAAGAATTATTACATATCTAAAGAACCTTGTTCTAATGCTTTATCTCAATGTTGTGATGTAGTATGATATTCCAAAAACACAACCAGAAACTTGTGATACAGATACTGAATATAATTATGATTTAAATTATTAAAAAGTTAATTATTTTGTTTTTGGATTTGGTAATTATGAGTTCAACCAAGTATCTCAATGTCAAACAACCCAAAAAATGTGGACAATCATTTTGGTTTCTTATGAAGGTACATATAATGTAAGAGACCATAGATATAATACTTCCAAACATAAGTTTGATTTTATTTTTAATGATGGAATGACATAGAATCAGTCTGTTAAAAGGAAGGATTACATATATTTTAAATTATATTTATTCTATAGTAACTCCAATTACAGAGGAAAAGAATGATTTTAAAGTGATAAGGGTATTAACACGTAATTGGATTGCGATTTCTTATATTAGTTGAAAAACTATAAGGATCAAGAAAATAAAAAATATATATTAGTAAAACTTTTATTATGTAAGAGGCATTTATGTATGATGATGTTGTTGATCATAGGTTAGTTAATACGGTGGATTTTTCTTTAAAATTATTAACATCAAAATATGATAATAAGTGCAATAAAATTCAAATGGATGGATAATTAGATGAAGAGACATCAAAATTTTCTAACTCGAATAGTGATATTTCTCACTTTTATTCCTAACATTGATAAGAAATTGAAAATTTTCTAAAATAAGAGAATATTTTCTAGGAAACCTTTCAGAACATATAAGAGGAATGAATGAAATTGAAAATATGTAAGATGATATAAATTAATGAAACTTGGACATATCATGCCAATTTTTTTATAGGTACAAGAGAATAAAAATTATTTGATAAATAATTTCATGAAAATTAGTAACAAAAAGAAAGAAAAGAAATCCGAAAATGAAACTTTGAGTGATTATAAGGATTTAATTGATATATCATCTTCATGATTTGGAGCTAAAAATTCTAATCATAAGAACAACACATTATTTATGGTACACTCTAATAAGGTGAAATCCATTTCTCTTCTAAGTATGAACCTGAATCAAAAAATAAATATTTATCATATGAGAAATTCAATGAATATTTGACCTTGATGGAAGCTATATATGAGTCTTAAAAAAACTAAAAACATCTATTTAAATGTTAAATAGTGAAATGGATGATTAAAAATAAGACTTCAATTCATAAATTTCATAATTAAAAATGAAATGTGAAATTTTTTCGTCATTTTGTGTTGAAAATGGTAATAATTTTAAAGAAAATGTAATTTAGGCCAATAATTTAATGATTAAACATATATTTTTTCTGAAGAAAATATTAATTAATCAAAATTACATTAAATATTAAGGATCACATTTTTTTGAATATGATGCTAAGGTGAGAACCAAAAACTTAACATTAATTATTTTGTGCCTTGTTTTAAAAATAAGAACCTCTCTAAAATTACATGTTTTCATTGTCGAGGGTTATGGCATTCTGCAAAATTTTTTTTTAAAAAAAAACTAAATTTTTTGAATTAAAATTTGTTTTTTTAAATAATATATAAATTTTAATTTCTATAACTTTAGGGCCACACAACCATTTTCGTGTTCTCAAAACATCAGTTTCTAACATCGTTGGACCAAAGAAAATAAAGGAACAGAAAAAACTTATTATTTTATTTATTTTTTATGGAAAATTTTCTAAGATAATAAATGATAAATTGTCATTGGAATGTGAATTTTACAAGAATATGAGTGGGATTTAATTAATTTTCACTCGTCTTTGAATGTTGATGGTGGTTATGTAACGTTTGGTGACAATGGTAAAGTAAAAAATTATGGGAGTTGTATATGTTGTAAATCCATGTCCATCCATTGTCAGTAATTTATTTTTGTGGAAGGACTAATGAAAAAAAATAATAATCTAAAACCTTTGTGATGAAGGTTATTTTATTGATTTTTGAAGTAATTTTATTCTATTTTTAAGGACATGATTACTAAACTTATGGCACCTAGAACAAAGAAAGTAAATAATATAGATATCAATTTTTTGGTTAAAAAAAGTGAAGTGTTTAAATTTTTGTAATTGATGAAACGTGGATATGTAATACAATATTGGGACATTATATCATTAATTAGTTGATAATGTTATCTAAAATTAGTTTAGTTTTGGATTTACCTTAACTTAAATTAAATAAATTGATTTTTTATGAATACAAAATGGGAAAGCCAAAAAATACATATTTGAAACAAATTAAAAGGGTTGTTACTTCTAAACCCCTAGAATTAATTCATTTGATTTTTTTGGGTCATATATATTTTCAGTCATAAGTGTGAAATATTTTCTTTCATGTTTTAGTTGATGATTTTTATAGATTTACTAGTATTTTCATTTTAAGTGTCAAGAGTGAAGTCTGTACCATTTTTATAAGATTTTTAAAACTCATTCAAAAAGAGAAAGAATATGAAATTTTTTATTTTTAAGTTACCATGTAGAAGAATATTAAAATATCTAGTTCGTTTCCAATTTTTCATATTATGGTACAAACTATTCTTTTTCTTCCCTAAGTACTCCTCAACAAAATGTTGTTACTCAAAGGGAAAATAGAACATTGAATGAAATCTTAAGAGAAATGTTTTGTGAATGCATACTTACTACTCATTATTTGGATAAATTTTTGAATATAACATGTTATGTCATTAAAGGAGACTAAATTAGACCTAATTGGAAGAAAACACCCTATGAGCTATGGTTTAATAGAAATATAAAATTTGGATAAATTATATGTTTTGGATGCATGATTTATATTCCAAAAACCATGGATAATCTTGGAAAATTTGATCTAAAAGATGATAATAGAATATTTATTTTATATTCTACTACATCTATGTAAAATAGATTTTCCAATAAAAAATTCATGTCTATTGAAGGATCAACTAACTTGGAATGAGATTTAAATGTTCGTTTTGATCACAAAGTGACTAAAATTGATGAAATAAGTGATTTTTTGGGAAACATGTGACCTACATCTCTCAATGAATGAAAAAAAGGATGATGAATTAGGAGTGAATTTTCCAAAACTAAATCATAGGTTGGATACCAGTGAACCATAAAGTGTGTTTTCTGGATATAATAGAACCCTTAAGAACCATACCATAAAAATAGTTATATAAATATTAGATTATGGAATTAGAAATTGATAATGTTTATGAATCCTTATAGAGTTTTCAAAATTTCTTATCTCATCTAAAACATACATCTATAGAGTAATACATAGTATATGAGAGTAGGTTAATTGTAATGAATGTGTAATTAAAATATTTATATAGGAAAAGGGATAGGGATTTAGTTGATAGACCTATGAATATATTGTTATAGTATCAAAATGGGTTCTTCAGAATGAAAAGGATGATCTTGGTGTTATCACTAGGAATAAGACTATACTAATTTCTAATGGTTACAATTATAAAATAGTTATAGATTATAAGGAGACATTTGAAACTATACCCAGATTATAATCCATTGGGATTCCCTTATAATTTATATCAATTATTATTTCAAATTTATATAATATGGATGAAAAATCTTATATTCTAAATGCATTTCTCAAGGTTTAAGTATATATTTTACAACCTCGTTGTTTTGAAAATCCTCATTTCCCAAATTTAGTTTCTAAACACACTAAATATATTTATGGCATTAAACCAACACCTAGAGATTGTTATGATCATTTGATTTATTTTATTTTATAATATGGGTTTTATTAGAGATATAAGAATCTATTTTTTTAATAAAACATCATATTTATATATTTTTTAGTAAATATATATGTTGATAATATGATATTTGGTTATAAAAATAAAAGTAATTTTTATAAATTTTAAAAACTATAGTAAAAATATTTTTAAATGAGATTAATTGGTATGTTAAATTATTTTCTATGTATTTAAATTTATCAAAAATACTTTGGGTATTGGTTAAAGAAAATAAAATAAAAACTCTACATTCTTAAAAGAATTGTACTTGAAATTGGTAAATTACATCCTACTCCTATGAGTGAAAAAGAAAATTTTGAATTGGATGAAACTGGGAAACAATATGAAAATAATATTTAAAAGGGAATAATTGGATTTTTTAATAATTAACTAGGATTATACAAGACATTATGTTTGGAGTATGTATTTTTGCAATATTTCAGGCCAATAATAAATAGTATCATTTAAAAGAAACCAATTTTTTAAGGTATTCAAAATGAATAATTTATCTTTCCCATATTTTAAAAAACATCTAATTTCAATTTAACTTAGTATTAAAATGCATAATTTGGTGTTTTTAGACTAGATAGTAAGAATACCTCTAGAATATACCATTTTTAGAAAAATCCCTAGTACCTTGGTTCGTTAGAAACAATGATCTATTGTATTGTATTCTTCTAAAGCGGAATATATTTCTTTTAGTATTTTTTCATAGGTATTGTGGATGAAAAACACCTTGATGGATTTTCTATTCAATTTTAATCAAGTTTAAATTAAATTTGACAACACTAGTGCTATCAAAAATTCCAAAAATATAATAAATCATTTGATAACCATGTATATAGATTTAAGGAACCATTTCTTGAGAAATCATGCTAAAAAAGGTGATATTAAAGTTGAGTTTAACTCTACTAAAAATCATTCAATTGATATTTTAATTAAACCCATTATATATGAAAATTTTGATTTCATTAAAATATAATTGGGTTATCTAGATTTTAAATGAACTTTTTTCTATTCCCTTGAGTTTTAATTTAAGATATATTTTATAATATTCATTTTAATATATTATAAAATATTTATTTTATGTTTTAATGGAGCTTATATAAAATATAAAATATGTTTCTTTTAGGTTTTGTATCATCTCTCTATTAGTTGGAATAAAACCAAAACCCATTCGAGTATATAAACATTTAGTTTTTTAGTTCCATGAGCTAAAACACAAATGAAACTCAACCCATTATTCATTCCCATATGTATATTCTTCCTGAATATAAATAGTCTCCCATAATAAACAAAATTTTTATTTATTATTGGAACTTAAATTAACCCTATCATCTATAGAAAAGTCAAAATTCATAGATGAAGGATGTTTTTGATCGTCTATGAAATTAAAATTTGGTTCATCGTGAAGAGTGATTATAGGGAATTCCATTTATATAGAATGTATGATGTTGAACTAGATGTTTCTAAATAATATACTTCAATTTGAAGGACATGAGTTTGTGTTTCATGAAAATAATTGTGAATTTCTATTTGAGGAATAATTTTATGAGTTTCAAAGTAATGTGGGATATCAAAATAATTATACTGATGATGCGGTTTTATAATATGTAAATGGGATCCTAGTGATGATTTCATCTATCAAAATGATTGATATTTCCATTTTCCCCATGAGATAGAGTATAGTCTCTATCATAATATTGTTGGCATCAACTAATTTATGCCATCCTAAGTGTTTTTTTTCAAAACCTATGATTTTGAAAAGAAACCCAAAAAAAATCGAGTATCATTGATAGTTTTGTGTAACTTTTTACAAACCAGGATATACTAGAGGTATGGTGAGATAAAGAACATTCATTGTTTGGATATTTTTTTATACATTTTGATAAATAACCTAAAATAGAATCTTATGAGGTAAAAGCTGAATTTTATGCATCATTTTTATGAAGGGAAGGGTTTTCTTAATTACTACCTTTAATTATGGTTCATTTCATTAGCTATGAGAGAAATTATGTGGATCAAAATGAAGGAGGTGTATTAAAGTGTCAAAATAAAAACACATTGCCTTATATTTTTTTATATAAAATTGGTTATTCATACGATTATGCGTTATGTTACTTGACGGACGTAGGCCAAGAAGGTGTTGATCAGGGGGGGATCTCATACCTCAATACCTATGAATTTAAAACCTGGTGAGATAGTTCCTTGTAGGGTAGTGGGGGAGTCGGTAGTTTCCAAAAATAAACCATCAATTCTAAAAGTAACTACTACAATGGTTGAAGATGTTTAGTGTTAATTAGAGGCGTCTCATAGTATAGTTTCTAATTACGGTGAAGATGTTTAACATGAAAATGAATCAGTTTCTAAGACAATAGATTCTGTTCCAAAATAAAGGCTTGTAGAATTAGTACATTAAATTTATTGTGTTTGAGTAAAGTTTGAGATTGAGGTATAAAATCATACATTGGATAAAATTATTCATGAATACCATGTTTTTATGGAATGGTCAGATTATATGGTTATGGGGTCTATTGATAATTCCAATATACCTCCTACACTACACCACATATAGTGGATCTTGAGGATATTACCACTGATAGTAAAATCATAAACACCATAAGAAATCCATGTTTTTATTCTTCATTAATAAGTGAGTTTGAAAATATCATATTAGATTATTATTATTTGAAATTGGCATTTTGTATGTAAAATTATGAGATTACATAACTAAAAAGTACTCTATTTATAAAAATTATTTTATTATACTAGTTAATTTTTTATACGTATAGATATAACTAATAAATAATATAAAATATATTCCTTTTTTTCATCATATTGTTATTTTTTTGGTTAGTTCTAAGGAATTTTTTCAGTTTAAATATCCGGGGAATGTATTGAAGGATGAGTGTACTACCAAAGATGATTTTAATGGGATTAGTAGTATTGTTTATTTTCAATGTTATATACTTTAGAATCTTAGTTTTGTGTATCCATGTTTTTCTAAACAATTTCTTGATGAATTAAAGTATTTTGGGACTGATATTTAGGAAACATTAAACTATTTTCATTATGTGGTGATAAACTTTTTCATATTTATTAATATGTTCCAATCTAAATTTTCCATTTATCCCTTAGATCCATCTATCATTATTAAAATTACATGAGGATTTGATAAATTTATTTCAGAAATAAGTTTATTATTAACACAAATCTAGTGAATTCAATGTGACGTAATATCTCCTAAAATATTTCTAAAGTTTAAGAATGATCTTTGGGTGGATTCTACATTATTAATTAATTAATTAGTAATATTAGTGATGAAATCTATATTTTATTGAATAAATATTTTGGACATATCAAGGAATATCTTTGAAGAATAGTAGATGAAAAATTGGGAGTCTCTATGTTGAAATAATTAGCATAAATAATGAATTTTCATTCAAGCGGTTCTGGCAAAAAAAAAATTATCATTTTTTTATTTTTATTAAGATTATTCGAAGGAAAAATCATATTCAGAATAAGAGGCTCCAAAAGTGAAAGTTCCAGTTATAATAAGGGATATGGTTCTTTATGAACCATAGAGGAAATTTAGTTTTTTTGGAATCATTCTTTAATGTTAATATGGTATCAATTCAAGTTGAAACTAATCATCCATAAGTTATTTCCCATGTTTACAAATCTTATGTCAATTCTATTAAAGAATTTTTTCATAGTTTGATAGAGTAAGTGAAATGTGTGGATATAAATTTGTAACTGTTAAATTATATAATGATTTAAATGAAGATATCATTAGAGTGGATCATATAAAATAACTTAGTGGATTTTCCTTTAGATCCAACTATTTAAAAAAATTCTTCTTTTCTTAGAAATCAAGAATTATATACTCCTTATAGTTTCATTTCTATTGATATTGATTATTTTAAGGGGATTATGATTAGTGGACTGTAATTAGTTTCTCAAATTCATAAGAAAACCTAAATCATTCTTCATGAATTAATCAAGCCATACAATATTCCTAAAATCTACATCTATTTTGAAGATTTATTTTAGATGAGATGAACAATACCTCTTGGTCATGATCTTCCAAAATCTCATAATGGTAAGGGAAAAAAGAATTTATGTTGTATTTAAACCATTATCTATCTATCAAAAAGAGAAAGAAAAGTATGATTCTATTTTTCTCTGAATAATTATTAGCTATAACTCTCTTCTTCTAATCCTTTTAAGAAAATACCTTTTTAGGCTATTGGAACCTAAGACTTAAATCTAGGAATGGGTCATGTGGAATATATTTGTTAAGATCCTATTTAGTTTCTTCAAATAAAATATTATATTATATCATGATATGGATCTATTTTAAAAACTAAGAAGGAAACAATTAAATTCACAATGTCTACTCCAACAACCTCCAAAATAGAATTTAATTTTAATCTACTTCCGCAAAAAAACTCTATTAGTTTGAAACCATTAATAAATATTTACCTTATATATAATATATTTTACTCTTATTGTGTGGGTGATGAATTAATTAATATTTTTAAATGATGTTAATTAATCAAATACTACTTTATTTGTTTATTATTTTTCTCTTAGTGGTTTTTTTCATTTTATTTTATTTATTGCTGATTATTTATTAATTTCTTATTTTTTTCATAGTGATTATTTCTTTTGATGTTTAATATATGTATTTTTTTCCAGTATTCCATTATTTTCAAAAATAACTATTCATTTTAGCATACTAAACAAATATCGTATTTCTATAAATGTGATACAATAAACGTTTTTTAATCACATTACCATACATGTTTAATGATATAAAATGAGGATATGTTATATGTGTTTTATCCCATGTTTAAACAAATGGTGAATCAAAGGGTTAAAGGATTTGTCTAAATTTAGAGAAGTGTAAAATTAAGGGTGATAAATAAAGGATGACCCATACATAAAAAAATAAATTTACTATATAAGTATATATTTGTGGAAAATATGGATTAAAACTTTTATATATTGTTTTTAATTTTAAATGGGTTGTGTGATCCTCAAAAAGGGGGAGATTGTTAGAATACTAATGTTTTTCAATCATATCACATATAATTTAGGTTTTTATGATCGAAATATCATTAACACATTATTGATGATATTTTTTAAGCTTGTAAATATGGTTATATCTTCTTTCAAGTTGTTTTGGACCTTAATTACAGCAAGTATACTTGTGATTTTTTTTGCAGAAAATTGGATAATTCTAGAGAAATCACCATCATAATGTCTTTCCCTATATGTAGATTTGTCTAAGTGATAATTCACCTATGACGATCACTTAAATAAAATATCCACCTATGTAAAAATTTCCCACACATATGAGATATCATTTGTGATCAAATCATCTAGATAGATCGATCGACTATTTAAAATGGTTACTTGAATTAATCGACTATATTAAAACTAATGAGAATTTTTTTCACAAATTTCAGGGAATGTGGTTTTTTAGTGTATAGAATATATCTCATTTGAGAAATAAGAAAAAATAATAATATAATAATCTATACACAACTCTATTTTCTATAGACAAAAATAAGGGGAATTTTATAATACTACTGTATAATAATGTTCATTAGTGATATCATTTAGAATAATCCTCTCAAGATGAATAATTTTTTATCATCTCTCCATGATATTTCTTCATTCTGTTAGTTTTTTCATAAAACTATCTGAAACACTTATAATCACTCTCTTTTCTTATTATTTTCTGTAAATGTTCCTAGTAAAAGTTCACGAATGGAGTTGTTTATAAATAATTAATGGATCTTGATTGAAATATCCGATTATTTTGTCGATATTGCTTACTATTTGTACTCTGTCATGCTACCCTTGGAAGAATGACTAAGAGTTATTAGAAAAATGAATGACCTAGTGAAAATTACCACACTCATGGCTAAGAAGGTTGGATTAGTCGGATGAGGCACTTATATTCCTCAAACCACTATAAATATCTTTTTCTATTCTATTTCCTTTTTCTTTCATTTTCCAATGCTACTTTTGAAAACAATATAACATACAGTTATTCATTATTAAATATTTGGTTTTTCTAAATAATGATTTTTTAATAATTCAATTCAACCCCTACAGAGACTTTTTGAAGCCAGTTAAAACAACATATTTGAATTTATAATGATAAAATTATCTTTGTATGATTTTTTTGTAATTTTTTAAAATTACTATTTCTATATGAATAGTGAAAATATTTTTTTCAACTTAATTATACCTTTTATAACTTTATAATAAATTAAATGAAATTTATTGAAAATTGTTAACCAAAAAAAGTTATATTAAATCTGTAACATTAGACATTTTAAATATAATTCTAGACATAAAAACATATGTATAATTTATAAAATGTTGGTAAAATTTTATTACAAATTAAAAAATAGTTTTATGACTTATATTAATTAATCATTTTATGATAATTTTTTTGGATTGACTATAATACCACAAATATTTTATTTTATTTATAATAAAACAAATTATTTCATATACATTAATTAAATTTATTATTCTTAATCCGTATACAATTATTAAGTTTAAAAAGGAAGTTTTTATAAAGTTTGTTTTTATTTTTTATATACATTTATGTTAAAATGGATATTTTTTAAGAAATAAAATTTTATTTGATAAAATATATTTAAAATTTTAATATGTATTTCTGAATTAAATCATAAGGAATATTTTAAATTTATTCATTAAAATTAAATTTCATTAGTAAAAGTTAGTTACGATTATAAAATAAAAAATATTAAAGTGAAAATTATAAGACTAAAGGACTTAAAAAATGTTTAAAACATTTTTTAAAAGGAATTATTTTAGGATTATTGAACATGTTAAAAATAAAAATATATTAATTTCCATTTTTGGATTCAATAGACTATTTTAACACATAATAACTTTATATTATGTGGTTATAATTGTAATAATTCCATTATCCGTCCCTATAAAAGGGGAATCTCCCCATCCCGTAAATATAAATCAAATAATTATTTTACCACATTAAACACTACCAAATTTCATAGCCTTTATAGTCTTTTTCCATTTCCTATATCTTATTTTCAAAATATATTTTCTATAGACATATATTTACAGGGAATCCTTCACAGATAACGTGACACTCTCGACCAGAGTACTTCTTTAATAACTTCTTTTATTTTCTTCCCCACATTCAAATTTTTTAAAAAATTTTATATAATTAAATATTTTTTTTATTTTATAAATATTTTTTTATGATTTTGGATTAACTATTTTCCACCACTACCCCTTTCTATTACGAATAATGAAAGTGTCCTTATTGTGTTGTGAATACTACCACGACCACGATGTTATGAATTTTGTTTTTCTTTCACCACTACCTATATTATCTAATTAAAAAATTAAAATTAAAGATAAAATGTGGAAAAAATTGTATAAATATTTATATTAATATAAAAATTATTATCCACCTTATTTCCCAATCATTCATCGAGAAATGGAAATGTTAATTATGTGTTGTGTAGACTAAAACCTCTATAGAGTAACATATATCCTTTTAAAATATAATTTCATTGTTTTTTATTAAAACCTCATAAAATTTTATTAACCACCTTTATTTTATCAAAATTAAATCATTATTATTTTTTAATTATGATATAATTACCTAAATAACCAACTTTCCAAACTATACTCATCCATTAATTATGGTTTATTATTGTTTGTGTCAATCTAACCACCTACTTGAAAAATAATATAATATAAAATCATTCATGAATACGATAATTTATTTATTGAATATATATGATATAAAAATTAAATAATTATTGTATTTTGTTTGTGGAATATTAAAATTAATACTGCACTCATCATTGGTGATACCGTCTTTCATTTATTAAAAATCACTGTAACATTCTTGTCACTAATTTTTTATACAAGAAAAAAAATATAAATTTAAATGAATAAAATAATAAAATTATTAAATTAAAAAAAATAAAGTTATATTCCATGTATTACATGTGAATGATTAAAATTTGGATAATAATCAAGAACAATACTATTATTAGGGAATTAGTTAAAAATGATCCAGAATACACACCCCAAAAAAATGTAAGTATATGATAAATAACTAAAATACATGTTAATAATAAATGAATATTATGTTTATAAATGGTTATAAACATTAATAAGGTTATTAAATAGGTTATTTTTATAGATATGTTTATTAAACATGAGGTTAGTGTGTGATAAACTATGAAATAATTCAAGATAAGGGTTTCATCATGTCAAATTTCAATTCATTGGGTCAGAGTCTTCCTTATATGAATTTACACTTAAATATTCCCATGATCCTTCAAATAAACTATTTCAGATGATATCACCACCTTTTGTCTAGGGAATTTACTTCTCATAATAATTATCTAGTTCATTGATAAATGTTTTCTGAAATAATAGTATAACAATAGAAAGAATAACTTCCACTGTTAAAAATATATATTTTTATTCAATGTACATGTTTTTTCTATTTAATGAAATAAAAAAAATATTTTTATCTTATACTCCTAAATTTTCCCTTATATATTTTATGAAATAAAATTCCCTCATATTTCTTTGATGTGGTTTTTTTTCTTTGAAACAAATTAAGATACTTGATAAATTATTTTCATTTCACTATTCGGTAACGTAGATTTATTAGCATAAATTTTTATTTATTTTGGTGGATCTTTTTTGGGAATAGTTTATAAAAAGGTTATAAATATTATTCTATTTCACTTCTAAATTATTTCAACGTATATTCACATTATCTTTTAAGACAATGTATACAATTTTTTCTAAAAACTATTTTAGTTTCACTTCAATTTTTCCTCTATGGTTTATCACTCATGGAGTGATATTTTTTTACACTATATATCTTATTATTATTTATGATTAATTTGAGAGAATGAATTTTTTTATCCTATTCTTTATTAGGTTTAGGTTATATGATGATTCATAAAACATTAGGAACCCCATTATTTTCTGTGGGTTCTTTATGATAGAATTATGAATGATTTTAATTGAAACACATATACGGGGGTGATGATGGGTGGGGCCCTATATCCCACTTAATAATTTTTATGAAGATTATATATTATCATATATTCAAGATTAATGATATTTTTTACATATGAGTGGGAATAATGAGTTGTTTCCTCTTTTTAGTCACATACATAATGAGTTTGTCCACATAGACATGGGCATAGTAAGGTTTCCCAAAAAATAATTCTTATACTTATTGTGGTGCCTAATTTCTTTTCTTTTTTTATCATATTACTCCATATTATTATGTTTTTTTTCACATTATAACACATTAAAATATTTTTATCAAGTTATTACACATTTATAAGAATCAATTATTTATCATGACATGCCATGTTTTTTTTGGAATTATTTTCATTGTATTATTCTATCTTATTCCATGCTCGCATGTTTTATGGTTATTGAGACGCATTTAAGAAATTTCATAATTATTTTTTCCCTTAATGATATTTTTATGATATTATGTTATACTATCATGTTTTATTATTACCATATAGGGTCTCATGACTTTTAACATGATATTTATCCCTTTATCATGTTATCCTTCATGATTATGATCTAATACATTTGGTTATGTTTTTCCTTACTAAACATCAGAGATCAAGCATTTCTTATATTTCTATTCACCAAGATACTAAGATGTTTATGTCATGATACTTGTATAGAGAAGGGTTTAAACGAGTATTCTTATAGAGTAATTTTATAATGTATTGTAAAATATGATGAATACGAAGCCAATGTCCAAGACACCAAACCATTATATCATTTGGTTGTGTGAATTTTTATGAGATATTTTATAATAATCATGAAATGAATGTATTATTTATGTCATTTTTATAATTGGTTAGTTTTACCAACAACAATTTTTTTGATCAAATTTTTTCAAAAGTTTATCCCATGGTTGTGGGAAAACATAAGCATTGAGTACTCATTCAGAAATACATCATTTATATATCAGGGATTCATTTCAAAAAGATATCAGAGGGTATCATGTAAAAAATTACTCACAAATGCATCATGGGTCAGTCCCTTAAGTGATTTATTGATCATGAGGTTAGGGTATATGATCCAAGATATGTTGGTTATATGATTTAGTCCAATTTAAAACTGAAAGAGAAGTGGGTACTTACCCCCTAAGAGGTAAGGTTTTGGTTCCATTGAAAAAATTCATTTTATGATATTATATATAATAATCATATTTATATATCTCCACACATGTATTTATTGGATTGGGATTTCTCATAGAGTTATCCCTATGTATGTTGTCTCTTGATATTCTTATAGGGATGTGACTAGTCCAAATTCAGTGATTCCCAACACATGTCATAGTGATTGTGGGATATGGGAAGTAATGTGATTTACTTGTTCTAGATATGGACAGTTTTGACATCATCCTTTTGAGGGATTGGTGGAAAAACTTTTGGGGTAGAATAAAATGTTACTATATGGGGATGTACTTTCTCACCGTTATAGAGAAACACTATATTATATTTTTTTAATATGATGTGGTGTTTTTAATATAATGATATTTCCAAATTATGTATGGTGCATTATAATTCAGGTGGCGGGCATGGTTCCAAAATTGGATTAAGTGACAGTTCTATAAACTTTTTCTATAACTAGAGGGCCATTTTTAGGATTTTTTGTAGATAATTTCTCTAGGTGTATTCTAAATAGGGTGTGATAGTTCATCATTTTTTCATTTTTTTTCTATAAAATATTGATACCATCTTATCATATGGTAATGATAGAATTGAGCGATAAAAATTTTCAGAGCAAGGAGGTAGTACCCCTGGTTTCTATTATATAAAAATTTATTTAATATTTTATGAATATAATGTTTATGTGTAAAATGTGGGAGAGTTTGGGGAACATTCAATAGGTTTTTTGGGGGCTAAAGGTGAGCTGCACGGGATGCACACAGGTTGTCCAAACCGTGCAAAAATCCTAGGATAAACTATACACAATAGCAGGTTTGAGGCAGTAGATTTGGAAAGGATGGTGCACGGTTAGGGAGGCCATGAAAGGATATCGTACACGGATATTATTAAGGTAGTAGATAATGAACGATTATCACATAATATTTCTACATGTGTGACTTAATGCTGCGCAGGTTAAAAACACCCTCTTAAAATGTGGACCTAGGTCGGACTTACCATTAGTCAACTCAAATTTTTCCCTAACCATCTCTATGTCAAGATTTTTCTTCACCTATGAACACAAAAGTTTCTCCCATCGATCTGGAGGCACTCTGAAGGATTCTTTGGGTGATTTGAAGCTATATTCTTGAGGTATTTTATATTCATTCACTGTTATTGTCCCATTTTATTAGATCTTCTTAGATATACTTCTCCTCTCTTCTAAAATTCTTATATATACACCCTTCATGGGTAGATCAATGATTTTGGATTCCAAATATATTGAGATTTTGTCTCATTATTGATGTGATAAGAGATCTAAGGTGGTTTGTGGAGAATCTAACCAGTTTCATGAGCATTCTTCTCCTATTTGAGGATTTCGTCAAAAAAGCTGAGGTAGGTGTCTTCACTATCAACTCATGTTAGAATAAATAAATGGAATGGATTCAAATTGATTTCTTTTTTGGATTTTTTTTTAATTTTATGCCTTATGATTGACCAAAACCATTTTGGGTGATATTTTTGGAAATCTGTAAAATTGGTGATTGTGAATAATGTAATTTATTCTTGATTTTAAAATTATGTTTTGAAATGATATTTTTTGGAATTATATAAAATTAATTTGATGAAAGGGTTTCAATTAAATGTATGGTTTTATTGAAATGTAATGTTTTATTGGAATTTGTTTGTTTTGTTGTTTTCAATGAAAGTATGGTTTTATTAAAATGGTTTTAATTAGGTTATTTGAATGGTTTTTGTCAAATATGGGTTATGTGTGTTCATGTTTGATGTGACCCTGACTAAGGTACATGTACCTTTTTGGTAAAAGGTGTGTCACCCTGGATCGAAAGTGTTTGCCATTGGGACACAAGGTAATTGGACAAGAGACCGCTCATGATTATGGAACTTCTAAAAAAAGCATGTATGGGTGTGTGTGTGTTGTGAACTATCCAATGGGTATGCCCAAATGATATTGAGAAATGATTTTAATGATTTGTTAGGATTATTTTCTAGAAATATGAAATTCTATAAAATGGGTTAAAATAGTACTTGTTTTAATTTTGTTATAAATCGTTTTGTAACCTATTTTCATTGTGTTATAAACCATTTTGTATAATTATTTTATAAAAATTGTTTTATATAAATGTGAGAATATTTCTTTTCTATTGGAATGAGAAGGGAAGTAATTGGGGATCCTACCGTGATTTATACTCAGCTTTTCTTTGGATCTTTTGTACTTTTCTAGATGTTAACATTTGGGACATGGGAAAAGGTAAAGTACCACACATCTTAAGAACCACCTTGTGATACTTGGGTTTTTGGGGATGTCAGATCATGGAACTTGTAGATCATGGAGTCTTGCTTCCGTATTGAAGTCTTTTTTCATATTTTTTCCACTTTTATAGTTGTTTCATCTTCTACTGTAGTGTAACATGGTTTTGTTTTCATATAAATGTCATTGTTGATTTGTCATTCATTTATTCATGAATTCTATAGTGATTTGTTTGGTTATGGGTTGTTGGGTTAATGGTTTTAGTTCGTAAAGGGTAAATCGTCCCCCACTTGCATTTGAAACCGTATGGAATATATTTCCAACATTTGGAATCATGAGGATGTCTCTTAAGGCCTGGTAATGTTTCATTTCATTTTAAGGTCAATGAGAATAACTGGGTCCTTACAAATGGTATCAATTTGTTCGATAAAAAATCATGTTTGAGAAATGTTGTATCAAATTGTTCATTTATTTATGGATCAAGTATTCATCATTTTTTATGGTCTTGGAGTTTAAATCAGTTCTTTTATATTCCTTTGGTTGTGATATTAGAAAGTATAAGGATTATCATGACTTGAAATATAGACCATCAAAAGTCGTTTGAAACCCTTTTAAGATAAACTTCATGTTACCAAGGAGTTGGGAACATATGTGTTTGGGGGACACTTATAGGATTTTGGATGTCTCATTGTCAAGGGTTTTACTAATGAGAGGAGAAAGACATGAATTTTATAGGAATGAATTCCCATATGGATTATATATTTAATTTTTTAGAAATTATTAATGAGGTGATTCATTATGTTGATTTTTGAAAAATAAAAATTGTTTTTTCAAATTAATGATTTTGAAAAGGGAATTCTTGGTTAATTTTGAAAATGAGTCGTTTTTCTAAATAAATAATGGATTCTTCAAAAATAGATAATCATAGAAAAGGTTTATTTTGGAATGTTGTGTTATGGTAGTTGATGAAATATAATTTGGAATGTGTAGCCTTCATTTTCTAGATATTTAGATTTATAGAGTTTTTTGTTCATTTAGAAAATGAAATTTGGTAGACATTGTAGAAACCAACTAGAAGAAGATACATAAAATGTGGTTTCACCAAAGTCATAAGTGAACTAAGAGATGTTTCAATGTATCATTCAAGAATTCCAAGATATGGACACTAGGAACTGAGGGGATCATCCAAGGCTGATGGATCATTCAATCGAGTTCATGAAGCATAATCCACCCATATTCTGAGGTGATTCTTTACACGAAAAGGTGGAGGTGTGGCCGAATAGGATAAATTGTATCATTAATTACATGGAGACACCAGCGGATTTCAAGGTTAAGCTGGAAACATATATTATCAAATATCATGCATGCTAGTGGTGGGATCTAGTGGTGTAGGCGAAACTAGATTGAGGCCTTAGTTGGGATGATTTTGAAAAAATTTTTAACAAAAATTTCTATCCTCATATGTTCAGGATTCATAGAATGATAGACTTCTTCATCATGAAGCAAGAAAATGTATCTATGATAGAGTATGAAACTAAATTTATGAATTTATTTTTCTTTCTCATTAGAAGTTGTGGTGAGTGTGGCCTTTATGGCACACATCTTTTAATTTGTTTTAATACAGGAGATTCGCATGAAGATTGTGGTACTATCTATTAAAGATTATATAGAGATGATGAATGGAGTGATAGTGGTTGAAAATGATATCTTAGTATCTATGGTAGGAAAAATATGATGATACCTATAGGAAATGGTGGGAACTTGAATGTTATGAGAAAGTGGAAGAGGGAAACCTATTTCCAAGGTGGAAGCATGAATCCAAATCAAATTATTGGACTAGTGAACCATCCTCCACCACCCTAAGAGAAAAGCATGATGTTATTAATGTGGTTTGTTTGATCGAATGAAGTGATAGTGAACCAAAAAACCTATATAATTATCTAACTACAAGAATAAAGGTGAATATTTGGTGTTATTATCACAGTTATTTGAGGTCAAGTGCTCGAGACACTTCTCAAGTGTCACAATCATCATATTCTTCGATAGGACGAGGCTAGTAGAAGTAGACTCGTAAGAAAAACAAAGATAGCCACTGTTAATCTAGCAATACCATGACTACTCAATAAGGGAAATCTCAGCAAAGAATCAAGGAGAAGAGTGTAGTGAAGAAGCAATTGTATGGAGCAGAGCATGTGATTGTAGATGATCAGGAAGGACCATCTATGGTTAGAGGTATGATTCGTTTGAATTATACCCTTATTCAAGTACTGTTTGATATTGGTGAATCACATTTATTCATTTATTTTCATGCTGTTGATTTCCTAATATTAAAACATGAGATGATTCACTATGTGTTTAATCTTCAAACCCCTTTTGTTGAAATATAATGTAGATCCTTTGTGTGTAGAACATGTTCTATAATGGTTGATGGAGCTGATCTGAAGTGGGAATTCACAGTGTTGGAGATTGATGTCTTTGATATAATCCTAGGTTTGGATTGGTTGAAACTTTTCAAGGATCACATCTATATTTATTGATGAACAATTAGTTTCACAACTGAGGATGGGGTCAAGCATCCTTCATAGGGAAAATGCTTGAAAAGAAAGGTGTAACATACTTGTTGACACCAACCGTGGGGATGAACTCTTACCAGTTTGTGGTGTTGAATTTTGAATCGATAGAGAAGATTGAGGAAAGGTTTTTTCTAGTAGTCATGGAAAAATTTCTAAATGTCTTTCCCATGAACTTCTCATGGTTACCACCTATAAGGGAATTGGATTTTTCCATTGATCTCCTCCCGAGGACCAGTTCTATTTTTGTTCTATCTTATAGAATTCCACCAACAGAATTAAAGGATTTAAAATTATAGTTAGAAGAGTAGGAAAGAAAAGGTTGTTTTTCAGCCAAATACATCTCAGTGGGTAGAACTGTTCTTGTTCATGATGAAATAATACTGAAAATTAAGGATTTGTGTGGAATAATGTAAACTTAACCCTGTTATGATAAAGAATAAGTATCCACTTCCACACATTGATGATCTGTTTGATCAATTGAGGGGATCTCAATGGGTTTCTGTAATTAATTTGTGATCATGATATCTTGAATTGCATGTTTGGAAGTATGGTATTTTTATAGAAGATTTTAGAAGAAGATATGCACACTATTAATACTTAGTCTTGAATTTTGGTATTACGAATGCACACGAAATCTTTATGGCATTGATTAGTCACATATTTCAGAGAAATACAGATTGTTTTGTTCTCGTGTTTGTTGATGGAATATTGGTGTATCTAAGGACAAGGGCTGATCATGAGATACACTTGATGTTAGTGTTGGAAATCATTAGAGACAATCATTTATATGCCTAATTATCAATGTTTGATTTTTGGATATAAGAAGTACTCTTTCTAGGCCATGTAATTTTGGAAAAGGGTGTTTCTATGGATCCAGAAAAGATAAAATCTATTATCTCTTAGCAGTCAATAAAGAATGTCTTTGAGATATAATGTTTTCTTACTCTATATGGCTATTATTGATGCATTATGCATTAATTCTCACGACTAGTTTCGCTAATGAACGATTTGAAAAATAATAATTCTCCATTCCAAAGTACTGAGGAATATGAGAAGTCTTTCCAAGAGTTGAATGTTTGTCATACAATAATACCTATCTCAGTTTTTCCAGAATCATGAAAGGGGTACATGGTGTACTGTGATACTTCAAGATCTGATTTAGACTATTTTGTCATGCTAGAAGACCATGTTTTGGTTTATGTCTAAAGGATGTTGAGAGTGCATATGAAGAATTACCCTACACATGATTAGAAGTTATCTATTGTTGTCCATTCCTTGAAGGCATCACATCACTATTTATATATTGATAAATTTTCAATGTCTATGGATAAAAAGAGATTGAAAAAAGTTATCTCAAAATAGGATTTGAACTAGAGGAAAATGATATGGATAGAGTATCTTTAGATGTTTTACATTGACTTGACGTATAAACCTAGAAACATTAGTTTTGTGGAAGATGAATTAAATAGAAATTCATTTGATTAGTTGAAAAATATGTTTTATATGAGTGGTAGTTGATGTTAGTACTAGTCGACATACATGTGGAATATGGAGACTGAGGCGATGTTTCCATTTTGTTATCAATTTATATTGTTCATGATTTGGTAATGATGGTTAAAGAGGCACAAACCCCTGATGCAGAATACATGTTTGTGAGTTTAAAACTCGATGTTGGGGAGACCATTGAGGGCCAGTAACATGATGGGAGTTTTTTTAGTTTAGAGATAAGATGGATGTACTAATGGCTTGTCAGGAACAACTTCGTCATGATTTCCACTATTTGAGATGGGCTGTACATCCAAGAATTCAAAACATGAATAAGTTATTGAAGGTGATATTTTGGTGGATTAGTTTAAAAAAGAAAGTGGTAGAGTTATCTTAGGGGTGATTAATGTATCAGTTTGTTAAGGTAGAACATCCATGGCCAGTACATATACTATAGTCTTTCCCTAACCTAGTGTGTAATGGATTTGGTGGCTCATGGGAAGAGAATAAACAATTAGTGGAGTTCTCATATAATATGATCTATTAGGATTCAATACATATAGATCCTTTCAAAGTGTTGTATTTTCATCCTTGTTGTTCTTCACATTATTGGGTGGAAATAGGCGAGACATCACCCGTTGGGCCGAGCCTTGTTGAAGAATATATGTAGAATATTTACTTGATCAAAAAATAGATGGAGACGGCTCAGAGTTGTATGAAATCAGATGTGGATCCTCATCGAAGATCATTTTCATTCGCAATGAGAGATCATGTGTTCTTCCAGATTTCTCTATGGCTTGGACATGATTATTTTGGTAAGTAGGGAACATTATCTCCGAGGTATATTGGCCCTTTAAATATAATGGAACAATTTGGAGAGGTGGAATATTGGATGGAATATCCACTATAGTTTAGTTTGGTAAAAAATGTATTCCATGTGTCTCAGCTGAAAAAGTATCAGCCTGATCCTTACCATGTGATCAGAAGGGATCACGTTTTTCTAGATCTAGAGGCTTTATTGGTACCTACCCCATTTTGGATTGTTGATAGGAAAGATAAAGTCTTGTATAGAAAAAAATATATCTAGTGTAGGTTTTATGTCAACATGGCTATATTCTAGAAGATACTTGGGAACGTGAGATGGAAATGAAAGAGAAGTGGTTGTGAATCATTCATGCAAAGGATGATTTTTTACTTTTTGAGGATCAAAAGTCCAATGATCGGGAGATTGCATTACCCATGGATTCTAGTATCTAACCCTTTATATATATTTTTTATGTTTAGAAAATTTATGGGTAAATGGTGGAAGAGTTTGGTGAACTTTCAAAAAGTTTGTGGGGGCTAAAGTAGATGTGTACGAGCTGTGCACAGGTCGTCAAAACCATGCGAAATGCCTAGGAGAAACCATAAGCAATATTAGGTTTGAGGTAGTAAATTTGGAATAGTTGGCACATATTTAGGGAGAATAATCAAGGTGGTCATGTGAGTCTATTTTTAAGGAAGTGTATAATGTAAAGTTAGTTCACGATTTTTCTAACCGTCCGACTAAACTGTGCTCTGGTTAAAAACCACCTTCTTAAAATGTGAATCTAAGACAGCCTTGACTTTAATACACTCATGTTCCCCAAATAGGCTTTGACATATGATTTTTCTTCTCCTAAGGCCAAGGAAGGATCTCTCAATGATTTGGAGGAAATCTGAAGGATTCCTTTGGTGATTTGAATCTAGATTCTTAAGGAATAACATTGTTTTCCCAGTTTTGGTCTAGTTTTCTTAGATCTACATAGATCTAGTTCTCCTCACTAAACTAATTCTTATATCTACACTGTGTATGGTTATATCTTATATTTTGGATTCCAAATATATTGTGATTTTTCCTCCTTATTGATACAAGAAGATATCTAAGGTTGTTTCATAGATAATTGACCCAGCTTCATGATCATTCTTCATCCATTTTCAGTTTTCATCAAAATGGTTGAGGTAGGTGGATTCACTCTTGAATCCTCCTGGTAGAAATTAATTTAATGGTTTAAAAATTATTTCTTTGGGGGGATTTTATTTTGAATTTTCCTATATATGATTGATTGAAACCATTTTTGTTAATGGTTATAGAAATTTTGAAAAATGATTCTTCTAAATAAAGTGTTTTATTCATGATTTTAAAATGATGTGTTGAAATGAGATTTTTTTAGAATTATGAAAAATAGATCAGATAAAGGGGTTTAGAATGAATGTAATTGTTTTATTGGAATGAAATGGTGGATTGGAATAGGTTTTTTAATGGGTTTCAATCAAATTAATAGTTTTTATTGAAATTTATTGGTTGATTGAATTGTTTTGGCACATATGGGTTATGTGAGTTCATGTATTACATGGCCTAGAATAAGGGACGTGTGCCATTGGGCTATAAGGTGAGTGACCCTAAAGACGGTGTTTGTGTCATTGGTACACAAGGAAATTGGATGATAGAACACTCATGACTATGAATCTATCAAAAGAATCATGCATGGGTGTGTGTTGTAAACCATGGAATGGGTATTCCAAAATGATATTAAAAAATGGTTTTAAAGATTTGTTTGGTTTCTTTTCTGAAAAACCGACTTTCTAGAAAATGGGTTAAAATAGAACTTCTTTTAATTTGTCTATAAATGGTTTTTCTACTTGTTTATATTGTGTTATAAACTATTTTTAAGTATATTTTATATTAATGATTTTATATAAAGGTACTAATATTTATATCATAGTGGCATGAGTAGGGAAGTAATTGGGGAACACTTAATGAGTTTTATACTCACCCCTACATTGGAGAATTGGTGCATCTGTAGATACTATCTTTCAAGACATGGGAAAAGGTAATGTACCAAAAATATTTATCACCACCTTGTGATACATGGGTTGATTGGTGATGTCAGAGCATGGAGATTGTTGAGCATTTAGTCTTTTGTCATCTTGGTTTTTTGTTTGGTGGTCCTCAGTCTTTGACATTGATAATTATTTTTATTCCTATAATGTGCACCTTGGTTTCTTTTTGATATAAATTAAGTGGTTTAGTTGTCTTTAATTTTATTCATTCATTATATAGTATGTTTTTTGTTATGGATATATGGGATAATGATTTTAGTTCTTAAATGGTTAATCATCCCCCACTTACATTTGAAACCCATTAGGATTTTTTCTAGACTTTGGCATCTTTGGGATGCCACTTAAGGCCTAGTAAGGATTAATTTTTTTTCAATACAATGAGAAAAATTGGTTCATAACAAAGGGTCTTTAGGATAACTATTTTATTTGTCTAAGTACCTCTCCTTTTACTTATATAATTTTATTATCCATGAAATTTGATGATATACTAATATTGTGAACTGTCTAATGAAATTTGAATCATGTTATGACAACGAAATGATATCCATTTAAAAGAAAAGTTAACCTATTAATTGATTTTAGTAGTTCTTGATAGTTTTTAAGGACTGACCACTGGTCAAGCTATAATTAGTCTTAGATAAAGTTATGATATAAGACAAGGAATATTTTTAGGAGATGGAATGGGTTCTATTTGTTCCTTATGAATAAAGATATTCCTAATAATGTACTAAAAATATTAATGTTTCTTATAAACCAAATAATTTATATATATGTAGAATCCATATTTGTATTGTTATTAATGAAATTTTGGATTACTTTTAGACTAAATATTTTCATTCCACACACTTGGATATTGTATTGAATATACTTATAGAACAACATCATTATTTTATGTACCTGAAGTGTCAATTATAGATTTATGTGGCACACATTCTTGACTATGTGATATCAAAAGCATTAGTATAGATCAATATATAGAAAGATTCAGCTATAATGTCTTTGCAATGAACCAATAATTTTCTTATATTATATGATTTCTTATTTTTTATAGCTATCAAAACTAGTTCATTCATTATTTCTATATCTTGGTAGTGCATATGAGATGGTTGATGCCGTAAGGGGTGATGTTTAAATGCACCATTTAGTATAGTTAATCCTTTATAGAGTTAAATTAGAGGTTGATGTCTCATTTAACATTGATCTAGTCAGTCCCAGTTAGTGGTAAAATGATTATTGTGATGCCTTTGTGGTTGTATTAGAAGCTATTTTAATGCATGTTTAATATGCGGTTTATTATGAGTCATGTAAGATATAACATCATAAAAAATATCCACAACATGATTTTGAGAATAGTACTCCAGTTTGTGCCTTAATATATTTTTAATCACTACAAAATAATTAGCTTTTTCCAATAGGGGTATATCTATTTATAAAAGTTTATTTTCTATTTGTAATGCATTTTGAATGAAAGAAATGTCATGTCACTAAATTTTTATTTAAAAATTTATTATAAAATATTATTATAAATGATGAAATAGTTTTATTACTATTATAACATTACATACAGATGATATGTATATTGGTTAGAATTTTTAGCAACAGATTCATACAACAGATTTATCTATTGATAATATAATTACCAATATTAATATTTTGACCAGTAATATTATAATAAATAAAAACATTTAATATATTTTTATAAATTTGTTTCGAAATAAAATAATACAAATTTATATTCCAATATTTATTGGGAATTTTTTTTATTTTTTTTATTATTCTACCTATATAGAATATATTAATTATATACTTTTTATTATAATTTTTATTTCATGAACTGAAATATTTATACCTTAATACTCTCAATAATACACCATGATTATTTTAATAATATAACAAAATACAATATAAAGAAGGTGCGATAAGGGGGTATAATTTAAATGAAGATGTATATTTGAAGGCTTGAAACCAGGACTTCCTCAACACACAACCATATATACAACATGGAAGAGCCACAATGTTGCGCCCTATGGGGAGAAAATAAAATAATAAAAGATCTTTCTAAAAAAGAAAAAAAATTCCGCATCAACATAAATTATTAATTCTTATGATTATAGCTATGTAAACTCCCATTATATTACCCAAAAACGTAGCTACTTATCCACTAAAATCTATTTTATAACATTCACATCCATTCCATATCCCTCTTACACATTCAACATCATTTGATATAGAGGATTTTCCTATAGATATCACTCCCTCCCTTGAACAGTGAACATATTTTGCATTTATGGAATCAAATTTTAAAATTTTAATATAAAATCAACACTTTAGGTAACCATACTATCAACACTAGCAGTAAAATAAATATCCAGATAGTGGAATAATGTGCATTTTTTGATTCACGTAATGTCTGAACACAATGCCAATCATAAAATTAACCATCTTATTCCATGGTATTAAAAATATAATCATATCATTAAGAGAATAAAACATTGAAAAATGGGTTCCACTAAAGAATTTTTTCAGAGACACATTGAACAATCCTTGAATTAACTGATGAGAATACATGATGTTACTAGAAAATGAATTTGTAATGAGTGAATCAATGCTAGAAGCATATATGATTTCAAAAGTTCATAGATATGCTGATAATGGTTCACAACTACAAACATTGATGATGTGAACCTACATATTATAGGCTTTGTAGATCATAGGTGAACATACATATTGGAATCTGAAAAAATGTAACATATAATACTAAAAATTGTAAATTATTAATTAGAAAACCTATAAAACTGTTAACATGTATAATTGAACTATAAATACAATAAAATTATAAACCACTAATCATGAATATTGTAATCAATAAACATGTAAACAAATAATCATATAACATGCAAACCTATAATGTATTAACCATGAAAACTATAGCAGAAAGACATTTAAATTTTAACTAGATAATATAAAAATAAGAAAAACTCTATTTTGTAAAAAAAACCAAAAGAAATACATATATATAAACATTTTTGTTGAAACTTCAAACTATTGGAAATAAAAAAAATAATATCATGTAAACCCATAGCTTTCAATTTAATAATGTATAACTCGTATTCTAGGAACATGTATCCTAAAAATTGGTAAAAAAATCAATATAGAAACCTAAATTATAATAACATGAAAACATAGAAATCAATAAACCTAGAAGCTTTTGAATATACATAATGCATTGTTAAAAAATAAATTCCCATATGATAATCTACATAAGTATTTCACAACATGTCAATGTTGTTTTAACCCTAATAATCCCAGATACCCAGATTAATAGTAAGGGATGAAATCAGATCAGAGGAAGTATGTAATATGACAAAACTAAAATATATTTTAATATAAAAATAAATAAATAATTCAATAATACAATATTACAAAGAAAAAAATATTGACATAAATTCTAAATGACTAACGAGAAAATTCCAATAATAATAATAATTATTTTTATTTGTGTAATGTTAAAAAGAACATTATTTCAATACAGTGAGTCATCATGTATGTATATGTTATATTTATTTTTTTTCTTTTGTATATGTTTTTCTTTTCAAAGGGTTTTCATATTCTTTCAACTTCTTCTTTTTTCATCTAATGAAAATAAGAAATAATGAGACTAATAAACAAATAATCTTTTCCTTCTAGTTTGGATTGTATTTGATTGAAATCAGAAGATAGTTTTGCAATCATGGTGGAATCTAGTTTCTTGGATTACCTTAACTTATATATGGTCATGTTTCGATATGAAATTGGGAAAAGAATTTAGTTTTAATAGTCATTTGATTATATTTAGTTGACCTATACATTGATTCTACATTTTTAAGTCAATTACAATTGGCTATTATGTCACTATAAGATTGGTTTTGTATAATTTCAACGGTAATAGTCAATGTGATGCTCAAAAAGTTGTTAGATCTAAAACATTATTGGTTTTAATGTGGATTTGTCTTATATGATTGTTATGGTAGTTTAGAAATGTATTTTTTTAACTGGTGTGTGAAAATGAATTTCGAAAAAGGCACGATGGTTTGTGATCTTTTTAATTATGAATTTAAACCTCTTTATACAGAAATAACTCATACTCAAATTAGAATAACAAATTAGAATGAAAAATAAAAAATATAAATTTAGCTTTTTCATATAAAAAAATGAATTTTGATTGTTAAAATAATATTACAATATATTAATCATTATAAATCCTCATTTAGGAACAAAATTTAAATAATTAATAGGAACATGATGGTTAGCCAGCATTATAAATCCTTAAAACAATTTTTAATGGGGAATTTTATTTTGGATTTTTTTTTAATTTTTCTATAATTATTTTAAAATGTATTAGATTATTTAAATAGAAAATTTTTATTAAATAATGTAAAAATATAATTTTTTTTCAGTCAAGGCCTTTGAGGGAGAAAGGATTTCGGGCCACCGTAAGCCCGTCGAGCCACCTCAAGGCCTTCGGGCCACCTGAAATTATGCATAATGACCAAATAGACTCTAAAAGGAGTATACTCCCGATGGGGATTTAGAAAACGCATATTCACTAGAGCATAAGCTAAGATGATTTTTCAGAAAGATAGGGTATGATATTTTCTATCAGGACCATCCTATGAATGCAAAAGAAGCCTAGACGAACAAGCCATGTGAAGAAGGAGAGATGACATCATGATGAAGAAGATAGGGAGGAGCAGCTCCAAGGATTTATAGTCAATTTATTTCTTAATAACTATGAGTCAAGTAATCTCTAAGCCTATGGGCCTTGTAAGGGTTCCCCCATCCCTTGAAAGGGGTTTATCAAAAATCAATAAAAATATAGGATTCGGGCCATTCGAAAAATGTAGAGGAAATAGAGAAGGAAAAAATCACCATATATTACATCCCAAGAGTTTCATAGGTACTCAAATTAACCAAAAAAAGAGAAATATTCTTAACATGGACTTTTATATCTACACATCAAAAAATAATATATATTGGAAGCATTTCAGTAAAAATCTATGAACTAAGGTCAATAAAATAAATTATAAAACTATTTAAAAAAACTTATTTTGAAAAATCTTATAGATAACTTATGGTAAATAGTTAAAATAAATATTTTTTTCTATTTTTCCAAAATAAACAGTTATAATTATATTCTAGAACAAGGGTACTAAAATAAGTTGAATGGTAAAATTTCCAACAATAAATAATGAAACTAATATAAAAAATATATTTTCATAAATATTAATTTTCTTTATAATCATTAAATTAATGGTGTTTGAAAATACTTTTGTGAAAACAAATATTAAAAATCACATATTATAAGTTCTAATTATTATGAGTATTTATCAATTATTGGCTTTTAAAAAAACTTATTTTAGAATGAATGGAAGAAAAATATATTATGGATCTGTTTTAAAAAACTTATTTTGAAATTCATATGAAAAAATCACTTATCATGAGTAATAAGTGTTTTGGTAATTTCTCAATTAGTGGTGTTTGACAATACACATTTTTAGAACCAAGGAAAATAAAATATATTATGGATATATTTAACAACACTTTTTTATAAACTATAAAATACCTTATTTTAAATGAATTACCTAGAAAGGAATATACTAAATCACTTTTCATAAATAATAAGTGTTGTGAAAATTTATCAATTAGTAGTGTTTGATAAAATTTAATTGGAAACACACATAAAAAATCACTTATCCAAAGCAATTTGTGATATGAATTTTTTTGATTATTTTTTATTGTAATCTTATAAACCAATGCAATCAATTTATAAAAAATAATATTAATAATACAAAAAAATATGAATTTCTAGTTGTATGTAATAAATAAAACATAGATTCCTTCATATTGGATAAGAATATGGATATCAATAAAGACAGTATTTTTATCTCATAAAATCATTAAAAATAAGGATAATTTGAAATATAATCTAAATTATCGAGGTATTGTATATTTTAATTTTTTCACTTATTTATACATTTTATTAGTTAACATAATGTTATAACATGTAAATACATGCAAAAAATATAAAATTACTATATAAAAAACATGAATTCTATAATTTTATGATTAATATTTCAATGATAATGAAATGCATGTGATATTTCCACATCTATTCCTACAAAAAATAAAAAAATAAAATTCAAAAATTTGAGGAAAAATCTACACCATAATGAAAATATGGATAACTTATTTTAGGATCTGTTTCATAGTAATTATAAAACTTTATCCTGATACTTCAATTATACTTTACAATACTTGTTTATAT
The DNA here is from genome assembly GCA_963277665.1 of Viscum album. Taxonomy (NCBI): domain Eukaryota; kingdom Viridiplantae; phylum Streptophyta; class Magnoliopsida; order Santalales; family Viscaceae; genus Viscum; species Viscum album. Next base: position 504,341,282 of record OY728131.1, on the reverse strand, counting down.
GTGCATCATTATAAATAATTCCATATTTGTTTACCAAAAATGTTTTTTTATGAAAATTATTTAAGTGATTTTATTTAGTAATTTTATTATATTTAGTTTTTCAGGAAATTAACAAACACTATATATTCATTGATGATTCTTATCATGAGTGTTGACTACTTTTAAATGTTTTGGAAAATTTATATCAAATAAAAATCTATAAAAACTATGTTCATGTAAGTGGTTAAAATTTTCATTTTAAAAAAACATCTTAGTAGAAAATTGTTTTATTTATAAATATTATAGTAATTTTTTTAAAAAATGGAATAAATGTCCCTTATTTTTTATGAAAAAGATACTAAATAAATAAGTGTTATAAATAGTTAGATAATCATTACAAATCACACCCTTACCCTGTCATAGGATTGAAAATTATTCATAGAGTGAGAATATAATAAAAATAATTATTTTATTTATTCCAATCATTATAATAATTAACAATGTTAAAATATATAGGAATATAAATATTCATTAAGTGGACATAAAACAAACATTGTTTAAGGTTTCATGGATACTATTTTCTAATGATCAAATAATAAAAAAACCATACATTTCTATAATAATAAAATTTAAAACAAATAATTGTATATTTAGCCTCTATGAGATGTAAGTTGTACAAATCTTTTAAATTTATTTATAATTATTCTACATCAAAAAACACGAGGAAATAAAAAAAATAATGTTATGTTAAAACAATTCATGGAAGAAGAGAATAGATAAATAGGCTAAGGATCATTAAACAAGACCCCAATGTTTAGAACCCAATTTCTGAGCCTGGAAAAATTAGTTTCAAAATCCTCAATGAAGCATTCTTTAACCGTGTTGAAAAACACTTTTTCAATAATAAATTTGGTAAATAAATATATATAATCATTTATCATATGTCACAATAATTATAAGTTGTATTCAACAAATGTTTTAAATAAATCCTTAATAGAAAATAAACAAGATTATAAATAAATAAATTTCAATATGATAATTTATAGTATTGGATATGTTAAAGAAAAATAAGTTCCCTTTAGATATAAATTTTATGTTAGGTAGGTAAAGAATCAATCAATTGTAGAGTTAAATAATGTTATTAATATAATATTTTATTTCTTAGGGAATGTAATATAATCAATTTTGAAACTCATATAACATAAATTTTTATAAAAAATTACTGTTCAATTCCCATTTATAACATTCATGGACTCTAAAAATTTCCCAAATAATAAATTAGTTTCCTTTATCGTTGAATGCATGAGATTCTCCCAAATTATTTTTCACTTCCTTTATGATCCTCTAAGTCACTCTGTGATGGATAGGTATTTAAATATTGATTTAATAACTAGGGAATGAATTCTAACAAAATTCACAAAACAACTAACTTGTTTTAGGGAAACACAATTGTGGAAAATAAATATTACCTACCACTGAAGAAATATTTTAGGGGGAATATTTCTGATAGGATGTGGATGGGGATGTTTTGGATGAAGAGGAATGAAAGACAATGAAGGGGTGATGAACCTTGTAATTGATGAACTGGAAGGAATTTTACTAGCTTCTTCAAACAGTTGATAATAATAGTGAGTTGACAAGCGGATCAAGATGATACTAGTGTGTGTGATGCATCATCAATGAGATTTTAGGTAGATGGTCGGACCTGTAGTGAAGGCTAGATGAGGCTGGTGTGGTTATGGTGTTCCAGTTTTGTGGTGACGTATCATAAGAGTCTTGTCAGATAGAGGCGAGGCATCGAGAGATGATGGTGATAACTTGGTGTAATTTTTCCACTTATTACTTATGTGTATTCTGATTGGTCTTTGATCATGGTATATGGGATGATCCACTTAATGTTTTCTTATGGTATTTTGAGCTAGCATCTCATTAGCCATTCTAGTCTTTTATTTCACTTTATATCTTCAGTTACATGGTTCAATAAAATTTTAATGTTTTTTAGGCCTTAATACAATTCATGTTTGGGATTTTTTCCATGTAATGGGTTCCCTATCCACTAGATTGAAAAAATTGGTAGTTTTATTTTAATTTAATATAACGGGATAACCCCAAATTGTTTCATCTTAATTATTTTTTTAGAAATTATATGTATAACTTAACATATATTAGGTTATCAATAATTTTATATTATATATTATATATATTAATATATTACGTCATAAAATATTTTTAAATATTAAATTATAAATATTTTAATTCAAAAAAATATTATACATATTTATATATTATTTCATGAAAATGAATCAAATTATAAATATTTTATTTAAAAAAATTAATTTTTTTATAAATGATGTATCAGTACTAAATGATGAGTATATATATTTGTTAAATTCTTTATTAAATTTTTATTATCTTTGAATAATTTAGAGTAATTATTTTATCTAATCATGAGATGTATTTTAGTATTGTTAAATAATAATAACAGAATCATTTTTTTGTAAAACAAGTGTTAGTGTTAATATGATATAACAACATATTTAGTTGTTGATAAGAGATGTGTGGGTATAAAATACTTAATTTTTAAATATATATTTATTGGTACAGAAAATTTTCGGTGCCTGTAATTAATAATAACAAAACCTAATATCTGTTGTGATTACTCATTTTTACCAACACATATATTTTCTGTTACACGAATTATATTGGTACAATTCAATTTTATTGAAGTTAATTATCACAAAAGTGATATATGATTTAAATATATAAACTATAAAAAATTATGGTGTAAAGTATCCTCGTCTGATATGAATCTATGTCACAATTGTTGGATTGAGTGCCATCATACATTTATCATCAATTATAAGAATTCCTTTAGGTAAAAGGAATATCATATGGAATTACTATAGTATAAATATGCATGATACATGTGTTTGGGTGTTTGGTGAGGAATTAAAGTAAATTATTTTTGTCATAGAATAGAGATTTAATTATTCATAGGGTTGAAAATCAAATGATCACCCCACTTTAGTAAATACCGTCCCTTTAATGGATTGAGTTTATGATAACTATGACCCTAATACAGATTAATCCCCTATGTGAAAGTGAATCCTTGTAGATGATGTACTCCCATGTTAGCCTCAATATGAGGATGATGTGCTGTATATCCATGTTATGGTCATTATCCATACATTTATAAGAGGGGATTTGATGATGGAACCCACACATCATGTCTGGACGCACAATTTGTTTTAACTATGATATATCAGGGTATCAAGAAATAGGTTTGGAGAAATAATATGGGAAAGATATCATGGGGTTCATCCCCCACTACCTTACCTATCAGTTAATAAAGATTGATCACAAATTACTAGAAAATTTACATAAACATGCACTCATTACTTTGTGGAATTGGGAATAAGTGATAATGTACAATAAGTGGATGTGATTCAGTCTGGGTGTTGGGTAATTGAGTAATGAAGGTTTTATATTTTCTTTATATTCAATAGAATTTTTTTAACAAACTGAAAATTTGTTACATGTAGGATACAATTTGATTTCATAGTGAACCTACATGTATTATATTGAATCATTATGTATGTTTTATGATGAGATTGTTGAAGAACCAATAGAAATCTATTATCGCTTAACTAAAGTTAATTACAAGGTACCACTTCTAGATATTCTTATAATCTATGTGGATTATCTTGAGAGTTGAGGAATTCTCACAGTGTATGTGTTTAACTATGAGGGATTGTGGGAAGAGTGTATTTACTTTCTAGAGTTAGAAATAAAATACCAAAATATGATTAGTGTCATCATTTTGAGTGGGGGTGTATGTTAGTGATCCTTTTTTATATTTATTTAATGAGAAAAATAATTCTTCTCCAATTAAAATGATATGAATTTTTGGACACAATAACACAATCCAAACCATAGGAACACAAGTATTTACATGTTTTACTACTCAATAATAATATCTAGTCCTTGGCCGGGGTTGGAAATAATCATAACCACAAAACCACAAGAAATAAATCCTTTGATTATTGTTACCCAAATTAGGATATACCCTTACTATTGCAATAATATTTAAAAAAATAATAGTTCACATGTTCAATACACAAGTATTAGATATGAAAAGAGTTTAACAACAAGTGTATAATCTTCACCAAAAAATTACAGTAACCTATCAGAATAATGCTTATAGTTTATCAGAATTTCCATCAAAGAAATTCCATCCTTATTTCAATTTCATGTAATATATTCTATGTTTTCTCAAGAGAGTGTTAACATGTGAATGTGATTTTTAATCGCATGAAAATTATGTAATATCCATGTATGAATGTACCAACCTATATTCCTCCATTCATCGCACATATACTGTATTCTTCACATTAAAAAGGTCTACCTTAATTATTCATAACTATGTTTTGATTCAAAAACATTGCTCAAGTTTTAGCAGATATTGTTTGTTTGTCCAAGTATCATTATTAAAGCATGAGACTTTATAGAATATTTTCATCACAAATCCCTTTGAGAGTTCAAAACTTTTTGGCTTATTTGTGGAATAATTATTCTTTGTGGAACATAGTGGGGGTTATATGATATCCAAGAACCAATTTTGGGAAAATATTTTCTTCCTGAGGCAAGGTGAGAATGTTAAACTCCTTTCACTTATCTATCAGATATTTACCTTTTTTTAAATCCTAAGGATTCATGAAACCCTTCTTCTCTGTAGAGCCTTGAAGGTTGATGATTCACTTCCTTCCCTTATCTTAAGGGAAAACATTAGGGACTCTGTAAAAAAGGAGATATCTTATTAAAACTTGAGAATCATAAATGTATTAGCCTCTATAGACCTTTTTTATATGTGAGTATGTAATATTATTCTTTATTAAATCATTGAATCCAATCCCTACATTTTATGTCATGCAAAGAATCTCTTTGAATACCTGAAAGACTCATCATTTGAATCCTTCAACTGCGAGTTAAATGATGTCACGAATGGTGTCATATTTTTTTCACAACTAGATTATTCTCTTCGTAAATGATTTCCTTTCAAAATCTCAGACACACCCTGAAATATTTGTAAAATAATGAAACAGTCCTCCTATAACTACATTTTAGTCAATCCACATTTGTTTTTGAATTATTCACATGAATCATGAAAACAAAGTTACATGATTCCTCCATTCATGTTCTTTTAAATATTTTTACCATAGAATGATCATTAAAGCCTTGGGTTTGAATGATATAGGTTAGAAAATGTATCTAGTGAAACCACGGGCACCATTGGGAGCTAGGAGGAAGAAGAAGATAGTGGTATTCAAAAAAAACACAATTGTTTTAAAGTATCAACATCGGGGGAGATTTATGTGTCCTGGTTTAATTTGTTTTTCTCAAAAAGTGATATATAGTGATGATCATGTCCGTATTTTATGTGGGGGAAAAATACATCTGAATTCTTGTCCCACATTTAAATGAAACCCACATTTTCCCTACTAAATAAATCTAGCGCTATAGGGAAATGCTCATAAATCTCTTCTCCTCTACCAGTACCGCTCCGTACAAGTTCCATGGGTGCGCTCCTGTGCTAAAATCCTTGTGGCATATCATCCCAAACCATTAATGGTCTTGGTATCATCCATTACCACCGCATGGCACCCATCTCTTCTACCACCTTACATTTTCGAAGGGCTAGTTCTCTCCACGTGTTCGACCCTGAGTCCCATAATTTGGCTGATGGATTAGTCCATTGTGCTTCTAATGGATGACCTGTTTTTTACAAACACATAGAATAAATTCTATGTGAAGTATCATATAAAAAAAATCTATCCACCACTTCTTAAATCATCTTCCAATAACCTATCATGCAATAATCACATGTTGTAAGGCCTTTCTTAATTACTAATTCTATTGTTATCATAAAAGAAATTGTTCACCCTCAAAACCACTTTGTTCTTTTTTGAAAACAATGTATCACATTTGATACATGTATTTTGAACTTAGAACATCTTAAAAAAATTTCTGATTTGGTAATGTGATTTATGTGACCAAAAAAGTTAAGAAAAGAAATCAATGATGAACAAAATACAATACTTATAGAATCTTCAAAACCATTCCAAAAAATATAGTCCCAACAATATCCCTCTTTGGATTTTGTTTTCAACCAAGGAACATAAATCACTAACATTTTAAAACTCATTAAATGGAATATTTATCCAAAAATTATAATCCTACATGAGTAAACATAGTGTAATAACAAGAACCATTGAATAACAATACCATATGATTTATAAGAAGTGATTTATAATCCTATGAAATGTTTCTTTTCCACATAACAAAACAACATCATCCTGTAATAATGATGTTTCATACATCCAATTTAACAAACTATTAAAATAGTTTACACATTCTAAAACCATAGATTTTCCATTTTAATAACTACCCCTAAATATACATTTTCTATTATTACGGAAAAAATATCAATGGATATATTTATGTTACATTTTACCCCACTTGAAAAAACAATCCAATGAAATGATGGAAAAGGGACCGAAACACATACCAGAGCCTTGATGTGGGTGAGGTTGTATTCCCATGTGCCACCTCAGACTAGTGAATGCTTCCTTCAATAATGGCTTGGTGAAAATATCAGCCACTTTTTCCTTTGAACAAAGAAATTATAGCTTCAAATAAATATTATTAATATTCTATTTAATAAAGCGATATTTGATATCAATATTATTGGTTTGATAATGTTGTCTAGATTTTTAGTGATATTTTTATAACATTGATTATCACATTCCATGATAAGGGGAAACATCACATCAACAACCATATCTTCCAATTGCATCTTCATCCACATAAGTCATGTTACATATTGATTGGAAGAAATGTATATCACTTCTGATGTACAGAGAGTCACTAAATTATATTTCTTTGTATTCAAAATAAAACAAATTTATTCTATAAAAAACTCCACCTAATGTGGATTTTCTATCATCTAGAATTCATACCTAATCTGTTTTGTTATAGACAGATAAATTAGTTTTTCTTTTTTTGTTATATGTCAACACGAAATCATGTGTTCCTTTGGTATATATTATAATTATGTTTTTAGATATGATATGAGACTATTTTATAGAACTTTGATACCTTGGAAAAATGACTTAAAACAGACACTATATTTAGTCTAGAACTTGTGATATATAATAGGCTTCCAATCAATTTTCTGAATTCCTTAGGATCTACCTCCATTCCTTCCCCATATTTTGAAAAAATTTCCAATTGAAAATGTTTTGGAAACTACATTGGATTATTCAATTTCAAAATTATTTAGAATTTCATAAACATACTTCTCTTGAGATAATAAAATATATTTCTTCTTTTTCAAGATTTATAATCCAAGAAAATAATTCATTTCTCCTAGTGTGGTCATAAAAAAGAGATTATTAATCACTTAAGTAACAATACAACAAGTTTCTTCATTATTTCATGAAAATATGATGTCATAAATATAAATAATCAAAATGAGAGAAATCTATTGGTTTTATTTTACGTATTGTCTTTTATGAACCCTTAATTTATTGGAGTTCCAGGTTTCTTAAGAAAGTTTCCAATTTGGAATACCAAATTCATTAAGCTTTTCATAAGTCCATACAAATATTTATTCAACTTGTATAGATATTTTTTATCATTTTCAATCATCAAGCAAGATTTTTGTTCAATATAAAATTCTTCATCAACATCTCCATTAAGAAAATATGACTTGACATGTAACATGACAATTTTATATATTATTTGATGAGAAATGGAAAGAATGATTATGAATGTTTCTAATCTTGATACAGAAGAGAAGTTATTTTCAAAATCAATTCATTCAATTAGTGAGTAATGATTTCAAACAAGTCATGCCTAGTTTCTAGTCACATCACCTTCCTTATTCACCTTGTTTCTGAATAACAACTTTGTACCAATTAATTTTTTATTATTTGGTTTGGGTACAAGTTCTAAAGTGTTATTCTTCACAGTCTAATTGAGGTATTAATTCATAGAAATAAACCATTTTTAAGTTTAATATATTCATCAATATTTTTTCCCTAGTTTTGAATATAAATAAGTGAAATTATCCTTGATATTTTCTTACTTCGAACATGTTTTCCGTGATCACCAATAATATTTTGAGCCTCCCCCTAATTCTTTATACTAGGATTATATCAAAGAAGATGCACCTATATACATGAGACATGTGACTCAGAATCATATTATTTAGTTGTTTCAAAATTATTACTATCATTATAACTATTTTTATGTTTCTCAACATCTACAACTTCATCTTCCTTTTCTACCATATATGTATATCTATCTAAAACCTTATTATCAGTTTGATCAAGATCATTAACATTTCATGAATAAAAAATAATTTCTGATTATTTATTATAAGACATATATCCTCTTCTATTAGGTGGGTTTCCAAGAAAAAATCTATCAACATATCTCCAATCAAACATCACAATATTCACACCCTTGACTTGTAAAATCATAGGATTGTGGAAAACCATTAACTATTCTCATACATTGGGGTTATTTTTATTAAATATCATATAGAGTATTATTAGAACCTGATATGTGAGGACATCATTTAAATTCATATATTACCATTATGATATCCTAACTCCAAAAACATCGAGAAGTATCATTTTAAATCATCTTTATTTAAGCTATCTCCATAAAACTATTATTTCTTTATTTTAGAACCACCATTCTATTGTAGTTTGTATGGTACCCTGAAATCATGATGATTTCTATGTTTTCCAAGAAAATATCTAAATTATAAACTTATATATTCACCATTGTTATCTTTTATGATCTTCTATACAAAGAATCCATATTCCTTTTCTATAGTTATCATATAGATATTAAACATATTGATAGACTTTGATTTATGTTTAATGAAAAAAATACAATTTTTACTTGTAAGTTCATCAATGAAAGAAATAAATTATTTATCTTCTCTTATCGACTACGTCCTCATTGAATCACAAATGTCATAGTGAATTTTTAATATGGGATGAGTCTAATATATCTCATCTTTTTTATGAACAGTGTTTGTAATCTACTATTTCTAGATTAAGGAGAAACACTAGTCTATTCTTCTAATCATGTCATAAATGTTACAAATACATTTTCTCATTATTAGAACACTCGTATTACATAGACACATCTTCCCCAACCATTTATTCTACATTTTATTTTATTCCATCATGATCAGATAAAATGAACTTCTTACATCACCAACATGGAATATGTTTCCATTGGTTAGTGGGCCTTTTGAAATTACATTACCATATTCAATTAAATTAAAAATTATATCATCATTTATGAAAAAAAAATATTTTACCTTTATTGAAAAGTTATGAAACACTCAATAGAGTGTGTTTTAACCCATAAAAAATAAGGCTCTTTGGGATCCTAACACGTCTTCTACGATCATAACAGAACCAATGCCTTTTATTTTGAGAGACACATAATTGAAAAAAAATATAACTTCTTTATATTCTTTAAAATTCATTAAAATAAAAAAATATCTTATCATCTAAAAAAAATATCCATAGTCGCGGTTCATTCTCCATTTACTACTTTGAGAGGAGGTTCAACAACTAAGGATATTTAATTTACTTTTTCATTCTTCTCATGCAGTATTCGATATTGGTTTTATAATTTTATTTTTGTTTGTATAATTAAAATTCATCATTTAGTAAGATATATAGGTTTTTTACATTATTCTCAAATTGTTTTAAAGGGTTAGAATCTATTTTAAATCTTCATATTATCTTTCTATGGTTGTCTCCTTTGAGCAGATTCCCCCCCTAAAACTTTTTCATCTAGAATATTATTGGTTATTTATAATGTTTATTATTGACTCACACATATATAATACATGACTAAATCCTCCATAATTCCAGTAGTAACTCTAAAAATTAAATTTCCCTCTATCTCTTTAATGTTGTTCAAAGCCGTGTTTTTGTTTTTCTTCAACTTTATTATTTAATTTTTTTGTAATTTTTTGTCACACTATAGCCTTGGTTTTCAAAATGAAATTATCTTATTTAGTTTGGATTTATTTTCAACCACAACATAATTTCTTGATTTTATTTCTTATTTGAAAATTATTGAATCTAATTGTTTTTTATCTCTGGTAATTTTGGAAACATACATAATCTTATTAGAATTTTATTTATTTTTTTACCTAAAAATTTATTAATATAATATATATTTTAACAATAACCAAATTATGTAAAGGATTTTTTTAATTTTATAATCCCTTTTTATCATTAAGAACTTTTTTTGGAGAAATCTCTAACTCCTCCTTTTTTAAAACTTCTCTCTAAGAATGACCTTGAAATTCTTATTTTTAAAATATTTTTTTTCAAAAAATTAATCTCTCTTGGAAACCAGGATTTTGTTTCAAAAAAATAATTTTTATTTTTTTCTAAAAAATTTCCCCTTTTTTATTTTTCTCCCTTTAAAGTCTAATAGTTCTTTTAAGACTTTCCTTAAACTTCATTTTAAGAAAAAACGTAAACTGAGTATCTTCTTCTTCGGAGATACTACTTTCATCACTAATAACCTATTATTAATTTCATTTTTCAATTATATGTCTTTTAGAAGAATTGTCATTTATGTTATCAACATCATATTAACTATCCTCATCATCATCACTTGTATTCATATAATTTATCCTTTTATATTTAGATGACATCTTATTCCTTCCTATAGAGTAGGATTTGAATTTATCAATCTTTTTGTTAAATGATATTCTTGATATACTATCATCTAAATCAATTTATGCATCATCCTTTCATCAAGGGAAATTTTCTTTGAAATGTAAAATCACTCCAAAACCAAAGCAATTTAGAGATAAAATTCATTTATAATTTCCTATACCTTAATTTTAATTTTTAGAAAACAATGACACAAATTTTCAAAGCCTTTACTGACCACCTATTTAGTTTCAAGGCCAACTGATTCTTCCTTGAGATATTTCTTTAAATTTCTATGCTTGGTTGATTTGAAAGAAACCTCCCAATCATCCTTTTATTTTTTTTCATCATCACCGTTTATCTTCTCATCTCATAACTAGTGAGAGTGTTGGGAATATCATTAGGAGATAGAGTCTCAAGATTTAAATCTTCTATGGATGAAACCTTAGAATAAAATTTTTCATGATTAATTCATTGAATATTTTTAATAACTATCAAATATTCCAACTTATCACTAATACATCTTATAATGATTACAATGTTGTTTACCCTTGTGAGGAAATCACCCATAGATTCATCATCACCCATATTCTGTGATTTATAATTTATCCTACGTATTTATAACATATCATTCATCACCATTTTATTTTTTTAATATATTTTCTTTAATTTATTAAAGATAATTTTTTCATTTCAACCCCTTTTCCTCTAAGAAACTCGCTTTAAAATAGAGAGTAATGTATTGCATTTCCACCTCGACCATCATTCTTCAAATTTTTCATTTCAGCATCTGTCATTGGAACACCAACAGTAGGAAAAGAAAAAATATACATATAAACTTCAAGAACATCATAAAAATCGGATAGAATATATGAAAACATTCTATATTTCAATATATGATAGTTCTTACCATAAAATATTGGAATCCACTTACTATTTACAGAGTTCTGATTATCGATAATAATTTATTATTTAAAAAAACACCATAAAAGAGTAATCGAAGGCATCTTAAGATCATATACTAATTGAAATTCCCAATTAGAATTATTGTGATCAATAATAGTGGGAGTATGTGAATTATTGATCCCTTTCAAAATTTATTTTTTTGAGAAACAACTTTCTCCTCCTCCTGAAGATATATGAATTTTATGTGAAACAATAACACAAAAAAACCTCATGAATACAATTATTTACAAGGTTCACTAAATAATAAGAGTATCTATTCCTTAACATGGTCTAGAAATGATCTGAAATACACAACCCCTATAAAAAGATCTTTTTATTGTGGTTACAATAAGTAGGATATATCCTTATAATTTCAATTAACATTAAAAAATAACAGTGCATGTTTTTATCTCACATGTAGATGATGTAACCAAGAGTTCGGAACTAACTATATAATCATCACTAACAGAATTCAGTAATCTCTCAGTCTGATGCTTATAGCTCTTTACACATCCCTTTAAGAAATTCAATCTTTCATTCAGTTTATTGAATTATATTTTGAGTTTTATCATGAGATTCAAAACAAGTGCACATGGTTATTGATCACATGAGAATTATTTAATCTCTATGTATGAATGTACCAACATGTCTTACTCCATTATCTACATATATACTTTATTATTCACATTAACTCGATCTACCATAATTATTTCTCAATGTATGTTAATTCACAACATTTTCTAAAGTTTTAGATGATATTATTTTCTTGTCTAATGTGCTTCACACAAGCACAATATGTTATAGAAAATGTTCTTCACGAAGTACATTGAGAGTTAACAACTTTTTCATTGGTTTTTTAAAATGTATTCTTCGTGAAACAATGAGAGATATATGATATTATAGAACTAGTTTTCAAGATATGTTTTCCCCATGAGGACCAATTATAGTCTTAAACACCTATCACATTTATGAGTGATCTTCACCTTAAAGAAATAAGAAGTATTCATGAAACCCTTATTCTTTACATAGCGTTGAAGGACTGTAATTCACTTTTTTCCCTTAATGTAAGGGATAACAATAGAGATTATCTAAAAAGAAAGAACTCTTCCTTAAAATGAGTGGAAACACCTTCTTATCCTATGCATAAATCTTTTTATAAGTGAGGATTTCATACTATTCTTAATTTAGTTGTACAATCTAATCTCATCATTTTTTGATGTGAAAATTATCTATTTGAATACCAAAATGACTTGGTGTTTGAATCCTTCATGGGTGAGTTGAATGTCATAAAGAATTTTGGTGTATTTTTTGTGATCATTTTCTTCTATTGGTAGATGTATTCATTTAAAAAGAAAGAAAACATCTAAAAAGATTATGAAAATAACTATACATTTTTCCTGAAACTATGTTTGTAGTTTAACCATATTTTGGTTTTAGGATTGTTAACATGATTCTTGAAAATGATGTTTCAATATTCAATTCTTTGAGTTCCTCACAATATTTCAACCATAGAATGATCATGAAATCCTTAGGATTTACTGATAGAATTTTAGACTTGACTCTGGTGAAACCACTGGATCTTTCAGTAGTTTGGTGGAAGAAGATGATGGTGTTATTAAAAAAATCCATGGTTTATTTCAAATATCAACACCACAGGAGATCGAATGGTCTAGGTTTAAGACATCAAGGAACAGAAAGTGATAGACATTAATGATCATGTCCTTATTTTATGATGGGGAATATCACACCTGAATTCTTCTCCAACATTGAATTGAATCCCATTTTTTCCATCCTATATAAATCAGGAACTATGTGGAGGGCTTGTTTCATCCATGTGCATTGCACGGACCTCAGATCCTCTACCACATTGTAGTCCAGAAGGGTTAGTCCTCCCCACATCGTTGACCTTGATTCACATAAATAGATTGATGGATGGGAAACATTTTACGAGAAAATATAATGATTTATAACTGAACTATTTATATATATAAATTCCAAAAACCACATTTGACATCATATTCTAATAAACTATAATGAAATATGGACATGGTACAAGTCCTTTTTAATTACTCTTTCTCTAATATTCTATAAAGAATATATTCTTCCTAAAAACATATTCTTATTTGTTAAAAATAAGGTTTCACATATTATACATTTATTTTAAACATAAAACCAGTTCAACAAAAATTTGATTTGGTAAATGGATTTATGTGATCGATAATGTTACGAAACAATATTTGATCAACAAAAGTCAATAAATAAAAAATCTTCAAAAAAAATTCTACAAAACATTGTCCTTAAAAAAACTAATTTCATTAGTTTATCAATATGTACCTCATCATAGAATTATACAGTTGGTCAGGTTACTCGCTAAAATTCTGATTATAGTTAGGGGATCCAGTATTGTTCAAACCAAGAATAGAACATAAAACCAATGAGAATGTATAGTTGATCATGAAGTGATAAGATGTCACTTAGGGAAGTCAATGATTGTATTCCAAATGATTTTTTTAAACCTATATTTTATTATAGGTGACCAATTATTCTATTTATTATGACCAAATTTTTAGAAGCATAATTTGAGTAACAAGAGAAGCTTACACATTATTTTCTCATTAGGTTTAAGCTTATGGAATAGATCAAGGGTGTATCCTACTGGTTGGATATTTCGCAACGGAATAAAGATCTACATGACTTGTTCTATGTGTCACACCTCTATAATAAAAAGATAAAAATAACTACTGATTGATAGTGAGAAGGTAAACATGAATATAGATACATTTTTTGATGAGAACTCAATATATATCATGTATTGGGTCAATAAATTGTTTTAGAGATATATAATTCCACTAATATAGGAGTTTTGATAACATGGGTGTTGTTATAAGGATTTCATTTAACATGTTTCGCATTTTAATGGATAATTCTTAGATTGTTTTGTGAGGAGACATATGGATTATTTTTGAGGATGAGTGGCCCATAGAGGGATATTTTCTAATAACTATAAAATTTTATGTTAGAAATAGAGACCCAAATCTTCTTTGATGCATTGATTATTTCTGGATAATAGAAATATCCATTAGTTTTGGGGCTTTTTAGGTATTCTAAAAATGAAACCAGGGTTAAACCTACAAATATTATAGTATAAGGGTATTGGGAACTCATTTTTGGTCCAACAGGTTGTAACACCCCGAGCTTCCAGGATACGCTTCTCATTCAATAATGCAATAACTTGCATTGTATGCAACTTCGAGTTCTAAAACACCGCGAATAATCAAAGTAGCCGTTATGAATAGTAATAACCACTTTCTAAAATTATAGAAATTTTATATTTCAAAATGGACTTCATTTTTGTATTCGTAATATCAAAATTATCCTAAGTTGAATTTTTTGTAACTTTCTGAGATCTTCCAATTTTTTTATGAATAGTGAAAAATACTTAAAACAACTTTTTTAATAAAAATAATTTATTGTGATAATTTATACTATTTAGTGGTTTTAAAGTATAATTAGAATATATTTTTACCATTTTTTCCAATGGTGGTCATTAGAATTAATTTAACATTGAAATTGGACATAAACAATTGCCAATCTTTTGATATAAATTGTTTCTTAAAAACACGCTATTTGTTGTAACAGCGGGAATTAATTATAAAATTAATTAATGCAACTTATATGTTTTGAATTTTGTAAAATAGACATCATTTGTGAATTCGTAATATCAATTATAGCTTAGGGTAAAATTTTGGCCTTTTTCTGAAAAACTTCAATTTTTGATGAATAGTGAAACCACTAAGTGGTAGTTAAATAACTGATTTTTCGTTTAAATGAAATATTACCACTTCTGTGATTTGATTTTAAAAAATCCGACATACATGGTTGTCATTAATAAGTAAAATGTGGTTCAATGAGATCAAAATAATTTTTTGGTAAATAGTAACTTTTAAGTTCTTAATCGCGATTAGTGGTAATTAGTGTAGTTTAAGGTAAAAACAATGTTTTAATAATATGATATGAGCTTGAAACTTGTCCTACTCCTATTTGATGAGTCATGGCCGACCAAGACAACCCATGGGTCAACTTGGGGACCTCATGGAGCCACTTTAGTTGGAAAATGACATTAATATATATTTATTTAATGTTAGAATTAAATTGACACAAACATGGGTTGTTTTACTAAAACAGTTTTTAAGTGGGGTTACACAAGTCAAAATTTTGATTATAAATATTCATTAGAAATCTAAAAAGATTTCCTACATCATAGTATTTTTTTTATAATTTTTAGACATTAAATAAATTAAATTATTTATCACATCATTATGATGCAGCGATGACCTCATTATTTAACGATTTTAATAAAATGAAAAGATAATGCAAAATACAAGGCTTACACTTGTCCAAAGACTATTGGATGAATATCTTTCGAACCCTTATCACCTTATCCACGATTTATATAAGTGTGGGACCTTTAGAAACCGAAAAGCATTGTATAATTGAATAACATTTCATTACTTTCCAAAAGTGCCCCTCCTCTCCACTTATAAAAGGCCCCCACCTCTCCCACCTCATTTACACTTTCAAGCCATTTGGATCGGCCAACCTCTGCAAAAATACTCTCTCCACTTCCCTCCCTTACTCCTAGAAGCCTCAATTTGGCCAAAATTCTTCCCAAGGAAGCCTTTGGCTCAAATCAAAAAGAGTTACCCGGTTTTGAGGTAATGTC
The DNA here is from genome assembly GCA_963277665.1 of Viscum album. Taxonomy (NCBI): domain Eukaryota; kingdom Viridiplantae; phylum Streptophyta; class Magnoliopsida; order Santalales; family Viscaceae; genus Viscum; species Viscum album. Next base: position 504,324,872 of record OY728131.1, on the reverse strand, counting down.
TTCTCTAATGTTGTTTTGTTTTATTTTTCTTCTCCAACCCCCTAAACTCTTTTTATTCATTTCTTTTGTAACAACACCAGTATCCTCAATATACTAGTATGTTGTTATAAGAAGTATTCTAGATACACTTACACACACCTACATCTAATGGTTAAAGAACATACGGTTTCTGTGGATGGCGAAATACTGCCTCACGAAACGATGATTGTTCAACACTCATATAACACCTTAAAAGGTGTCCATTAAGATGTCACTATATTTATATATGATATATAATATGTTTATGTTTTACTTATGCTTCTGTATTTCTCATTTATGGCATAATTTATGATTTCCATTATTGGTAAAACGCGATAATTTCATTTTAGGAAGTGCGGACTACCGCCCCCTCAAAGTGATTTGAATCGTTAATGCCATATGTGGGATGTATAAAGGATGGAGTAAATGGTATTATACACTATATTATACTGTAATTATATTATACATTTATATCATTATTATTTCGTTCCATTAAATATGAAATTGAAATGAAAGTAGCGTTCATGCGTACGTACGGCTTACCGTCTCCATGAACGGTGCATTTCATTTCTTACCTCTAAATGTTACGTAATATTATAAATGAATGTATATACTGGATATATAAGATATATATGACATCTAAATCATGAATATAATTCTGGAGATAATGTATATTCTACCACATAAACAACTTGTAATTATAAGAAGTTTATTGTTGACTCAAGTACCAAAGATCGACAAAACGACCGTTATTAACTTAAATAATTACATAATGTTCATACCATTGTAATAAGTGATATAAAAGGAATAATGAACATGAAAGAGGTTCTTAAGTAAATAGAAATTAACTCTAGTTTATTATTCAGGAGGTTAAAGAATGGTCGAGTCAGGACAAGACGCAAGGTAAGGGAACTTCTTAACCCAACTTCCATTCTTTGGGTTAATATCCTACTTTCAAATTATGTCATGATGTTGTTATGTCCTATTTTGTATTTTTACTCTCTTTATGTGTACCTATAGTGAATACACATAATAGATCTATTTTATTTTAAAAATTACCTTTTAAGGACTTCGTCTCAATCTCCTTTCATTGAGGCATATTTGGTTTTATACACAACTTTATTTTATACGGTGTATAAACCCCTTTGACTTTATATTTATTCAAAAGGAATCTTTTTTATACGAAGCGTTTTACTAAACAACAAAAGGGAATGTTTTTCTTTCCGTACTTATGCGGCGACAATGACTTCTCCGCCGCCGTGACCATTATTTGAGATTCGGCTTCCTCTACAAGCCATCATTTTTTTAAATGAATAATAAATACAAAGTTTTAACTTTATTTTATTATATTATTGAAAATGGTTTTGAAAGCATTTTTATTATATCAATGTGTTGTATTTATATCTTGTGATTGAAATGTGGAAATGTTATGTTTCCTTTATGCATGTTTTATGTGATACGATTATGTTATGGTTTATGATATGTTTAAACCTATTCATATAAGGAATGCATTGGACTTAATAAGTGACGGGTGGAGCCCGCTATAGCTCCTCGATGCATCGGCAGGTCTCATGAGACAAACTAGTGTCTTGGAAAGAGGCCTTGACAAAATCTTATTTGTGGTCTTGGCACGAGGCCTTGACTACGTGGTTATGATAGTCTGGCATTATGAATTCCATCATTATGAAAGTGGTTATTGATATTGCATGTGATTATTCGACCAGTAGAATATCCATGTGAGGAAGTGAATGGCATTATCTCATTTTACTTTTTCCATATTATGTTGATGTTCAAGTTTAAAAGGATTTTGTTTTAGTTATACATTGCCTTAAATTTTTATGTTTATTTATGAAAGCTTCCGCATTATTGTTATCCTTCCTGAGCATCTGAGCTCACCCCTTTCAATGTTTTAATATTTTCCAGGATGTGAAAGAAGTATTTTAGGAATGAACTGCAGGGATAGTCAGAAGAGGATATGATTGTGGACTATGAAGACCATGTTATTGTAGTTTGTTTACTTTTTATGTAATGAAAGACTTATGAATGTATCTAGTGTTTCCAAGGCTACTAAACTAATCGGTCTTTCGGGACTTGATCTTTTGTGATCATGCCAATGTTACAAAGTAATGAACCGTCTCTGGGTAGCTGGGGTCAGGGCGTTACAGTTAGTATCAGAGGCAGTTTAGTACTAACCTTGGAAGATATATTTAGATAAACTCTGATTAGAGCACATAGCCCAAAGATAGACTTTGAGGATTAGTATAGAAGAACTTCCTAGAATTTTGGTATTATAGAGATGTTATGAGTTTTCCGAGCAATACATCCCTGTCTGGATACGAGCAGGTAGAGGCGGCTCTGGCACAGATGTACCTAGGGGTAAAACCCGAAAACACCGCTTTGAGCTAGACTCGAATGGGAACTGGTGAACGACAATGGGCCTTGCTGCACTCTTGGTTACGACACTCCCGGGGGATATGCTTTGGATAATTCTCATTTTCTTTACAAACCACTATGAAGGGTTATGAGTATATACTTCCTCAAAGGAAACATTTCTTTTTATGATTATGGATTATATCCATAAATAGTTCAATTTATGTAAAGTATTTTACAAATATGGAATTATGTATTTTATTTCATAAACTAATCTAGTTTATTCCATTATTTAGAAATGGCGCCTAGTGGAAGGAATGGAAACCGTATCAATGCACGAACTCCGTGTAAGGATTGCCCTCCTGCTCAAGATAATTATTGTGGATCTGGAGATACAACTAGTGCTGATCAAATTATTACCATACTGGGACAACTCACTCAGGTTATGAATAATAACCTTACTCATATGGAGCACCCTGATCCGCAACGTGGAGGATCAATGCTAGACCATTTCATGAGGCAACAACCACCAACCTTCAATGGGAGTACAAATCCTATAGTAGCTGAGCAATGGATAAATTCCTTAGAGAAAATATTCCATGCCTTGGGGAGTAGTGAAAGGGAGAAGGTTGTCATGGCAGTTTACCGCCTCACTGGAGATGCCGATCAGTGGTGGTCACTAATTCAAAACACAAAGGAAGATGATGACGTATCGAATATGGAATGGAGGGAGTTCAAAGAGCTTTTCTTAGAAAAATACTTTCCTCGTAACCATCGAGCAGATATGGAAAGGCAATTTCTGAGTCTGAGGCAGAAGGAGGATGAGAATGTTGCAAAGTATGAGGCTAACTTTACAAGGTTAGCGAGGCATGCTGCCGATTATATACGTAACCCAAGGAGTAAGATTGATCGTTTCTTTGATGGGTTAAAACCATTTATCTGTCGATCTTTAGTATCACAATCCTTCTCATCATACGAAGATATTGTCTCGTGTGCCATCAAGACAGAAAAGGAATTCTTTAAGTCTTATGACAACAAAGTAAAGCAAGAGAAGAAGAGAACGGTGGAACAAGAGACAGATAAAGGGAAAAAGGGATAGAAGGATTTTCCATTATGTGATAATTGTGGGAAGAATCACCCTGGTACTTGTCTAAAAGGAATGGGAGTTTGTTATAAATGTGGAGAAAAGGGTCACCAGGCTCGTGATTGCAAGGGGAAGAAGGAAGCTACCAACGTTCGATGCTACAATTGTAGGGATATAGGTCATTATGCAAATGAATGTCCTAAGCGTCAGGGAAACATACCTCAGAAAAGGCCAAGGGATCAAGGACAATCTTATGCTGTGACTACAGTTGAAGCGGAATAATTATTGTATTTGTGTTTTTGGACTCAAGAACAAGATTATGGTTATAAGAATAATGTGATATATATAAGGATTGTACTGCAGTACATGTTGTTTTCATTAAGGTTTTAATATGATTAAGGTAATCATATTTTCAGTATGTGACAATAAGAGAAACTTTTCTTTGTTTGGGGAATCTGATGTTACAATTGATTTTGGAATTTAGAGACCTTTTAGAAAAAGTCTGGACGGAGGTATTTTGGATATCTATAAAGGTTGGAATGGATTAAGTTGAACTTTGGATAGTATTTTTTATGGTTAAAACATTTATGAAGATTATTTTTGGAATAGTATAGTACTATATTTTTATGAAAAGGACAACCTGCAGGGTGGGGCATAACCCGTCACGTCGGACAAAGCTGCAGGAATCGAACCCACTATCATGGTGCGACAGGCCTTTATTTCCAACCACTAGCCTACAGGAAGTCCCTGATTATTACAAAATAATTTTACTAATCTAAATGGTATGTGTTAACATTTGGAACCTTATACAATTAGGATAATTATAATATTTTTGGGTTCTATTATCTTTTTGAGTGAAAGGTGAGTTGAAGGTTAAAACTCTAATTGTCAAGCATAAATATATATATATATACCTATCTGTTAGTCAATGAATAAATTAATTCTTAAACTTTAGTAAAGGGATATTAAAACAAAAAAATGTGTTACCCTAATACCTTATGAACTGATGATATTTTAAATCAACATAGATTGAAGGCTTTGAGGCCCTCAATTTGACAGTTGATTGTGATTGATGACCTCAATCACTCCCTACAAATATTTACGTTTTTCCTCCAATTATATGTCTCTAATTGCCACCAATGTTCTCCTTATCGAGATCATAATTTGGTGGTGACTTTCTTATTTCCATTTCCCTCTTATTAAGGATAAATTTTATTAACCTTATTTCCGATGTGGGTTTTCCACAAAGATATTTTCTATTTTCAACCTTTTATTTTCAAAGAAAAATTTCATATTGCGAGGACACAATTTATTGAAGGAGGGGAGAATGTAACACCCCGAGCTTCCACGATACGCTTCTCATTCAATAATGCAATAACTTGCATTGTACGCAACTTCGAGTTCTAAAACATCGCGAATAATCAACGTAGCCGTTATGAATAGTAATAACAACTTTTTAAAATTATAGAAATTTTATATTTCAAAATGTACTTCATTTTTGTATTCGTAATATCGAAATTATCCTAAGTTGAATTTTTTGTAACTTTCTGAGAACTTCCGATTTTTTTATGAATAGTGAAAAATACTTAAAACAACTTTTTTAATCAAAATAATTTAACGTGATAAATTATACTATTTAGTGGTTTTAAAGTATAATTAGAATATATTTTTACCATTTTGTCCAATGGTGGTCATTAGAATTAATTTAACATTGAAATTGGACATAAACAATTGCCAATCTTTTGATATAAATTGTTTCTTAAAAACACGCTATTTGTTGTAACAGTGGGAATTAATTATAAAATTAATTAATTCAACTTATATGTTTGGAATTTTGTAAAATAGACATCATTTTTGAATTCGTAATATCAATTATAGCTTAGGGTGAAATTTTGTCCTTTTTCTGAAAAATTTCAATTTTTGATGAATAGTGAAACCACTACGTGGTAGTTAAATAACTGATTTTTCGTTTAAATGAAATATTACCACTTCTGTGATTTGATTTTCAAAAATCCGACATACATGGTTGTCATTAAGGAGTAAAATGTGGTTCAATGAGATCAAAATAATTTTTTGGTGAATAGTAACTTTTAAGTTCTTAATCGCGATTACTGGTAATTAGTGTAGTTTAAGGTAAAAATAATGTTTTAATAATATGATATGAGCTTGACACTTGTCCTACTCCTATTGGATGAGTCATGGCTGACCAAGACAACCCATGGGTCATCTTGGGGACCCCATGAAGCCACTTTAGTTGGAAAATGACATTAATATATATTTATTTAATGTTAGAATTAAATTTTTTTTAAAAGGTTGGGGCCGAAGCCTCATTTTTATTATTGAAACAAAGAAAAGACCTCTTTAACTAGGTAGAGGGAGACCCATTACATAGCCCGAAGGCCCAGTGGGCATTTAGCCCATTACATAGCCTGTAGGCCCAATTTTTTGGCACAAAGCCCATTCTGTGAATAGTACTGCTACAGTACCCGCACTGCTACAGTACCCGCCGCTGCTACAGTTCCCCTGTCGCCGCTACAGTACCCATGCCGCCGCTACAGTACCCCTGCCGCCGCTACAGTTCCGCCGTTGCAACAGTATCTCGGCTGCTACAATAGCGCTACAGTGCTGCTACAGTACCTGCGCCCAATGGGTTTTGAACCCCCATTTTCTATGTAGAATTAAGGGGTGCTTACCACTAAGCCAAACCCCAACTACAAAAAGGAATGTGCACCTTGTTTTAGAATTAAATTGACACAAACATGAGTTGTTTTACTAAAAAAGTTTTTAAGTGGGGTTACACAAGTCAAAATTTTGATTATAAATATTCATTAGAAAGCTAAAAAGATTTTCTACATCATAGTATTTTTTTTATAATTTTTAGACATTAAATAAATTAAATTATTTATGACATCATTATGATGCAGCGATGACCTCATTATTTAACGAATTTAATAAAATGAAAAGATAATGAAAAATACAAGTCTTAAACTTGTCCAAAGACTATTGGATGAAGAGATTTCGAACCCTTATCACCTTAGCCACGAATTATATAAGTGTGGGACCTTTAGAAACTGAAAAGCATTGTATAATTGAATAACATTTCATTACTTTCCAAAAGTGCCCCTCCTCTCCACTTATAAAAGGCCCCCACCTCTCCCACCTCATTTACACTTTCAATCCATTTGGCTCGGCCAAACTCTGCCAAAATACTCTCTCCACTTCCCTCCCTTACTCCTAGAAGCCTCACTTTGGGCATAATTCTTCCCAAGGAAGCCTTTGGCTCAAATCAAAAAGAGTTACCCGGTTTTGAGGTAATGTCTTCTCTAATGTTGTTTTGTTTTATTTTTCTTCTCCAACCCCTAAACTCTTTTTATTCATTTATTTTGTAACAACAGAAGTATCCTCAATATACTAGGATGTTGTTATAAGAAGGATTCGAGATACACTTACACACACCAACATCTAATGGTTAAAGAACATACGGTTTCTGTGGATGGCGAAATACTGCCTCACGAAACGATGATTGTTCAACACTCATATAACACCTTCAAAGGTGGCCATTAAAATGTCACTATATTTATATATGATATATAATATGTTTATGTTTTACTTATGCTTCTGTATTTCTCATTTATGGCATACTTTATGATTTCCATTATGGGTAAAACGCGATAATTTCATTTTAGGAAGTGCAGACTACCGCCCCCTCAAAGTGATTTGAATCGTTAATGCCATATGTGGGATGTATAAAGGATGGAGTAAATGGTATTATACACTATATTATACTGGAATTATATTATACATTTATATCATTATGATTTCGTTCCATTAAATATGAAATTGAAATGAAAGTAGCGTTCATGCGTACGTACGGCTTACCGTCTCCATGAACGGTGCATTTCATTTCTTACCTCTAAATGTCACGTAATATTATAAATGAATGTATATACTGGATATATAAGATATATATGACATCTAAATCATGAATATAATTCTGGAGATAATGTATATTCTACCGCATAAACAACTTGTAATTATAAGAAGTTTATTGTTGACTCAAGTACCAAAGATCGACAAAACGACCGTTATTAACTTAAATAATTACATAATGTTCATACCATGGTAATAAGTGATATAAAAGGAATAATGAACATGAAATAGGTTCTTAAGTAAATAGAAATTAACTCTAGTTTATTATTCAGGAGGTTAAAGAACGGTCGAGTCAGGACAAGACGCAAGGTAAGGGAACTTCTTAACCCAACTTCCATTCTTTGGGTTAATCTCCTACTTTCAAATTATGTCATGATGTTATTATGTCCTATTTTGTATTTTTACTCTCTTTATATGTACCTATAGTGATTATACATAATAGATCTATTTTATTTTAAAAATGATCTTTTAAGGACTTCGTCTCAATCTCCTTTCATTGAGGCATATTTGGTTTTATACACAACTTTATTTTATACGGTGTATAAACCCCTTTGACTTTTACGTTTATTCAAAAGGAATGTTTTTTATACGAAGCGTTTTACTAAACGACAAAAGGGAATGTTTTTCTTTCCATACTTATGCGGCGACAATGACTTCTCCGCCGCCGTGACCATTATTTGAGATTCGGCTTCCTCTAAAAGCCATCATTTTTTTTAATGAAAAATAAATACAAAGTTTTAACTTTCTTTTATTTTGGTATTGAAAATGGTTTTGAAAGCATTTTTATTATATCAATGTGTTGTATTTATATCTTGTGATTGAAATGTGGAAATGTTATGTTTCCTTTATGCATGTTTTATGTGATACGATTATGTTATGGTTTATGATATGTTTAAACCTATTCATATAAGGAATGCATTGGACTTAATAAGTGACGGGTGGAGCCCGCTATAGCTCCTCGATGCATCGGCAGGTCTCATGAGACAAACTAGTGTCTTGGCACGAGGCCTTGACAAAATCTTATTTGTGGTCTTGGCATGAGTCCTTGACTACGTGGTTATGATAGTCTGGCATTATGCATTCCATCATTATGAAAGTGGTTATTGATATTGCATGTGATTATTCGACCAGTAGAATATCCATGTGAGGAAGTGAATGGCATTATCTCATTTTACTTTTCCCATATTATGTTGATGTTCAAGTTTAAAAGGATTTTGTTTTAGTTATACATTGCCTTAAATTTTTATGTTTATTTATGAAAGCTTCCGCATTATTGTTATCCTTACTGAGCATCTGAGCTCACCCATTTCAATGTTTTAATATTTTCCAGGATGTGAAAGAAGTATTTTAGGAATGACCTACAGGGATAGTCAGAAGAGGATATTATTGTGGACTATGAAGACCATGTAATTGTAGTTTGTTTACTTTTTATGTAATTAAAGACTTATGAATGTATCTAGTGTTTCCAAGGCTACTAAACTAATCGGTCTTTCAGGACTTGATCTTTTGTGATCATGCCAATGTTACGAAGTAATGCACCGTTTCTGGGTAGCTGGGGTCGGGGCGTTACACAGGTACTTGGTGGAATGGGTTTTCCCCCAATATGAATTTAATCATCACCTTGTGGTTAATGGGGTTTGAACGGTTGTTTAGTAAGGTATTGAGTACCTTGTGAGTCCTGTTCATGTACTTGATGGATACATAGTTTTTATTTTATGTGTGGTTTTCAAATTTCACCCTGATACCCCTTATTTTATTTTTACCTTATGTCTTGACACCCACTCAATCAAAGATATGTTTTTATGCCTCTTACGTCCTTCAAAATATCACTATTACGATTTTCTTATCATATTGATGGTTCATTGTTTCCGATGAACATCCCTTTATATGCCAAATTTCATGGATGCACTAGATGTCTACTTCTTATCCAGCTTCATTAATTTTGGTTTCAAATGCATTATTATAAGGATTCATAGATGAATTTATAGATCCAATGATTTGATCTTTAATCAAGAGACATCCTTCAATAAGGGATTTCCCATAATCCAGTGTTCTAAATTCCTTAGCATGTTATGATATTTAAATGAAATTTTAGGGAAATTTGTTCTTATAGTTTCATGAGTCTGGTTAAAATTGTAAATTTTTTGTATTCAGTGTTTTCATGTGTCTATATTGATGTAATTATCCCCTTTGATGCTAAATATGTCAAATATCTCCGAATATTAATGGAACCATGCCTTGTCCCATAATGTGAGGTGGGGTTATTTGCTCAAATATTTGGTCCCAATATAAGTTTATTGAGTCCAATTGAGTCTTTTGTATGATTATTTCTCAGTGTATGGGTATAGGTGATGTGTCCATTAAAATGGGAAGATGTAGGGTGAGTATGTGTTTCTGCTATCGGTAAACTAGATTGGACAGGTTTGACGTATCCAATGATATATCATTATAGTTACCATGTGTCTAAAATAATAGGATTAGACTAGTGTATGACCATATAGAATTATAAGGCAACATAATGATTTAAATTATTATTTAGTGTTATATTTGGATAGATGTGGTTTTCATTACCACTTTAGTGAGAATACATTTTTTAGTACTGTGGTTGTCAAAAGATTATATGTGAGAGGATGGTTTCCCATGTTGTGACATTGGAACCATTTCATGAGTTAAATGATAATGTCTTGTAAGGTGTTCGCATGATATTTTGTGCATTATGGTCCACCCTGAGAATGTGGTTTTGGTACAATGAATAATATGTGTAACCTCCACTGAGTGAGATGGTGTGGTTTGTGACTTGATATGGGATTTTTCAGGGGACTAAATGTATGAAAGTTTAATGAGTGAGATGGTACCATATATATTCTTAAATATACATGTTGTGTGAGATGATATGTTATTAAAAATAGAGAAAAAGTTGGTAATACGAACGTTTATGGTATAATTGTAATGACATGATGACTAGATAATGATGCACATAGGTTGGTTCATTTACATTACCTTTTTTTTATAGCCTCATATATTCACCTCATTTATGTTATGGATGCGTTGGTTGTTTTCTGAGGGGAATGTTGCATAAACCCTATATGAGTATTCTAGTGCGCATGTAGATTTTATTATCAAGGATCCATCCTATTTCATGGGATTCGTGTCGAACTTTTGATTATTTGGAGATATTCATAGATCAGAGAAATGTCTAGAATTGAGAGTATATTTTACAACTATGATTATTTTTTAGGATATATATTTCATTTTTTGATCCACCACATATGGGGATCCTTTTGATAGATGACATTAGATTGTAAAAATAATCATTTTCTTAACTATAAGATGTTACTATTATGGGATCTTACCATAATGACTCTTCAATTATATTTTATTTATTATTTTAAATTTTACTATTTATATTATAATATAAATTATTTTTAGGGAGTAGACTCTCAATGGTATGAAAATTCCCCCACCACTAGTTTATAACACCTTATACATCAGGAGGTGTTCTTGGAGCCTTGTAGTGAATCAACATAGACCTTGTATTTCGGTATGGGGAATTACTCTCAATTATCCAGCTTGTCTGTGAGAACTATAAGATTAGTTAACTGGGAAATATATTTTTATGTTATGATAATTACACATTATATTGATATAAATAAAAAAATTCAAAGGAACAATCATTTAGAGGGAGAAGAGATATTGTTATATTACGTGTTTCTTGTAATAATTCAAACAGTCAAAATAAAATATCGAATAATCTTAGGAAAAAATATTTCTAAATATTCTAGAAGATAAATAATATAAAATATGGAAATAATGGTATACCATTATTTCACATTAAAATATTAAAATGTTTTCATGATATCAATATCACTACCTTAAATGAAAATTCCTCTATAAAGAAAATAAAGGAAAGATGAATTTAATGAAACTTTATAAATATATAAACTCTAGATATTTTAAGGAATTACAATTAACTAGTCTAATTAATTTTTTAGTTTATTTCAATTGGATATGGTGAATGAAATTTAGTATCATTTTCCATTTGATCATTTAGATAACACAATTAAACATTAAATAGAAAACTATCAATCATTATTAGGAACTCTATAAAGAAAGAGTATTGTACGTCATCACTAAATGAAATCCAAATTGTACTATTATAATATAAATGAACCCCATAACCATAATTGAATAGTATAATAAAATTAAATTTAAATAAACAATTAATTATGAATAGGAATCAATAAAATTACATTTGTAATGATAGAAACTATTTTATAATTATGTTAAAACATTTCCCATGATTAGCGTGAGAGAGTGATGAATATATTATGATAATTGATTCTCATAGACTGATATATCTTTATAATTACATAATATATAATTTTTTTTCATAACAATATAATAAGAAATTATTATCATGTATTTAATAATAAATAATGGTAATATTCCAGTAAATTTTTTAATTTTATCATTATCACTTTTAATTAAGGAAACCATGAGTGAAAAATTATACCATGTAATTTTTATGCACAAATGAAATGATTTAAAAAATTAATAAATATATCTAAATTCTATACATTCTTAAAAATCAAAAAATATAAAATAATCACAAATTGACAAAAAATATCACATCCTATGGTAATGAACTTATTATTAAAAAAGGGATGCAATGTGAATTTTGTTATGAAATGATTGAAATTTCAAAAATGTTAAAAATATCCTATAAAAACATAAACAAATTCGAGAAAAATATAGACTCTTATATCCTTTAAATATTTTTAAAATTCAACCATTAAAATCGAAAAACAATTACGAAAAAATACAATGCATGAATCTCTACAAGATCCTAAACTTCGATAATTTTCACTTTAAAATAGATTATGTAATTTTTTTAAATAAAAATAAACTTATATATTACTAAATTAACAGAATGTAAATCATGAGTAACAGAATACAAGAATTTATCTAATGTAAATAAAAAAATAAGGGTATTACTCGAGCATTAGTGATTCTTATTCCAATATGATCTCATATATTTGATTTACCTCAAATGTACCTTAAATATGAAACAAAATACACTAATAATAAATTACGATTATTATATAAAATCTCTACATGATGTTATATATTTTAACAAAATCATTCAAATATTCCCCAAATTTTTAAATATAATGAGTTAAATTATGAATCCAATTTCATAACTATAATCCAATGAGGGTATATTCCTAAACTAAAAATATATAGGATTTAAAAATTATATATTTTTTACCAACAAAATAAAACACCTCAAAAATTCTCATTAACCAATCTAATATATTTTACCATATTCAATCCAATACTATACACAATATGAAAATAAATATATAAAATTTCATGTTCACTAAGAATAAAATCCAAGGATAATCACTTCTAATAGTAATAAAATTCCATATTACTCTATATCATCCCCATCTGCTCCTGAGCTAATTAAACATTCTCAGTCACGATCTAAACACAAATGAGAACAATAATATATTCCATTCTAGGAAGACATTGTTAAAATAAAATAATAACTTTTTATTTTATAAAAATTTCAATGTCATGGACTGACCTCATTGGAAACCCCTCCTGGGTCTATAGTGAAAATGAGGGTGACTACCAAGACCCACATTCAACAAGCCCCAAGTTGGTGACAAGCATTGAGGGTATAAAACATATAAATTGCAGTCAGTAGTGTCATATATACTAGTAACATGTAAATAAAATAAAACCCAACACCCTGATATATATAATACAAGGTCCAAAATAATATAACAATGTATGAATATATCATATAAATAAAAATCAATAAAACAAAATACTAATGAAATTTCATGGGAAGTAATTGGATAGCCAATCCCATGACCTAAAATAGTATTATCCAGTTCTATGACAAAAATATCCAAGTAATACTATGATAAAATTTATATGTAGGGGTAATCATAATATTTATACATTTTATGACCATTATTATGACCTCTCGTAGAACTGTTCTATATGTACCTGACCTTAAACATTACATAATCTTGAATTATATAAATAATTCACATTGGGGATCTTTTTTGGTTTAGAGTTTTAGTGAATTAGGACATAACTATTACATAACAACTTGAATATTACATGTAGATACTACTAATCATTATCCACTTTTCATAAAATAAAAACTATTAAAAAGAAACATGTCTAGTTCTATGTTTTAGATAGAATGATTTTTTCTTTGATCCCATCCATGACCCTATTCATCTTTATATCCTGTGGAAAACATTTCACAAACTTGGGATGATCATAAAAAGCTCAGTAAGGGTTATAAAATTAGGAAGGAAAACATTATCTCATTAATAAATACAAATTAATGAAACATATACCTTCCCAATCATATCATACCTTAGGAAATCATAAGATTTATGAATAACAAACAGAAATCATAAATCATAAATGTAACTTATGTAATTCACAATATAATTACATTGTAGCTATCACAGATACACAGGGAGTCACATTTAGAATACCCATCACATTATACTCCCTCAATCTCTTATAAAAAAGATTAATGTTTACCACCGTCACGTTACCCAGTGCATTGGAGAGGTATCTTAGGCTCACCCGCCCAAGGTTTATAACTGAACCACCCTTATACGTAAATAATTCCCAAGATCCATAATATAGCCATATAACCTAATCATAAAGTAAATATAACATTTCCATATTTCAATCACAATATATTTGTTCAATATATTGATTTAATCATGTCTTTATCAAAACCATTTTCAAAAACCATTTAATACATTTAATAAAGAGATTTTTGAATCAAAGTGTTCCATTCCACTTTGAATATTTTAAAGGAATAAAAATTTTAAAATAGTAATTTCCAAGTAAATAAATCCTTAAAACCATTTTTAAAACATGTACATCAATGAGAATGATTTGGAAGAATAAATATTTAAAACCATATTTTAGTTAAGGAGTTCGTAACCAAATAGGACATGCTTGAATAGAAATAATTGAGGAATAACATTTAATAAAAATTTTATAACATCATGAGAATAATAGTATTCATGATATAATATTCCAAAGGACAGTATATACACCATATAATATTGAATTGGAACATAACAAGAATGAAGTCTCAATGGAATATAAATTGAGATGAAATCCCTTGTAAGGATGATATCCTTAAATTAAGGAAAAATAAATTACATAATTATGTGTGAAAAATATAAATACACCCAATATAATAGGATATTATGTTTAAAACAATAATAGGTCATTCAGACATATTCATATCACGACATAATCAAGAATTAGAGGTTTAACCCAAAGAATTGAAATTGGATTAAGATGTTCCCTTACAGAAATTTGACAGCCAAACAACGTCACTTTAAAATACAGAAAATGAGTTGATGAGAGAGAAAAGGGAATCACATCAATTGGAAATATAATTTTCAGAAATAAAAATATAGAAGAACATAACCCAAAAAATAATATGTAAATTAAAATACCGAACAAAAGAAGTCTTTTTTTAAAAGATGAGGTTGAAAGGTTCCCTTACTGATTTGGTAACTTTTGAAACGTACACCCCATGAAAGAAGGATCATACAATAAATATTTAAATACCCAATAATAAAATTATATTAGAAAAATAATACAATCATGGGCATTACATGAACCACACAAAAGGAAATACTGGAAAATATAGCCTAAATCTCACAGGAATAAGAAAGTGAGATAAAAACCATTTACCACATTGTAATCAATCGAGTCGTATGAACAAAAGATAATAACCGCCAAAATGAATCACAGAATACCATGAATATAAAAATAATAATGATAATATATATATCAAATGAAAGTTCACAATACACCAAAAGTAAAAAATAAGTGGCAAACAATGGAAATCCTGCAGAATTAAAAGTTAGATAAGAAATCCCTTACCACGTGTCTGACTTGAATCGCTTGTATGCTCCTTGCTCTGCTTGAATGATAAATATAAGTTAATTTCTACTTGATTAAGAATATTTTTCAAGTTTATTATTACTTTATATCACTTATTACCCTGTTATAACAATTAGTTAATTTTTTGAATTCAAAATAGATATTTTGTCGATGTTTGGAACTTGAGTAAAAAATAAACTAGTTATAATTATAAATTGTCCATGTAATCGAAAGTAAATTTACTCCAGAATTATATTCATCATTTAGATGTCATATATATCATATATATCCAGTTTATATATGTATTTATAAGATTACATAAGATTTGGAGATAAGAAATGAAATACTCTGTTCATGCAGACGGTAAGCCGTACGTACAAATGAACACTACTTTCATTTCTATTTCATATTTTAATGAAATGAAAACATAATGATACGTAAGTATATTATAACTATATTATAATATATATGTTTTATATGTTACATAAGTTCATAAATTCTATCCTTTATACATTCCACATATGGCATGAACTTGTCATATCATTTTGAGGGGGTAGTAGTCCGCACTTCCTCAAATGAAATTATCACATTTACCAATTATGTAAACCTTAAACGTATGATATAAATGAAAAATAAAAATGAATTGAAATAATATAAACATAATATATATCACATATAAATAAAGTTCCATTATAATGGCCACCATGAGAGGTGGTATGAGATAATTGAACAATCATCGTTTCCTGAGGCAGTAGTTCGCCGTCCACAGGAATAGTTTGTTTTTACCTATTAGATGGAGGTGTGTGTAAGTGTAGCTCATATAATTATCATCACAACATCCTAGTATATTTATGATACTGATTTTTTTATAAAATAAAGGATTAAAAAGAGTTTCGGGGGTTGGTGAAGTAAAATAAAACAATATAACTTAAGAGAAGATGTTACCTTTAAATCAGGAAACTCACTTTGGTTTGAACCAAAAGAATTTCTTGAAGTGCTTTTTGTAACGAACCCAACATTTATTAATGTAAATACCTATTGATCTAATTAAATTTATCTTTATATAAAATGTTTATATAAAATTTCATCTTCTATGGTTTTATGGTTTCATATTTTAAAATACTGTTAAGAATTGTGACCATTGATAATATTTTGGTTTAATAGTGATCACATGATTAGTAAAAATATAGGGCTTTAACAAATCAATTACTCAGACAATGGAAGATATGGCATCATCTAATAGATATGCCTCATACGAAGCCCATTTTTCAGAGCTTAGAAAGGAGGTTGCATTAGTGGGATTCTCTCTTGACTAAGCTCAAGATGAGCTTGAACACAATAAGCTTGAGTGGAACTGCCTATGAGAGAAGTGTAAGTTGATAGAGATTACCACCCAAGTGTTTCAATCCAAGCCACCCAAGAGTCCGTAACCATTGCACATCTCACCCTTCGGTCTTATGTGGGTGTTTTAAGGGTTTATTTAACAAGGCCATAGTATTATGGTTATGTACATTATTTTTTGTACATAATAATTAATATACTTTAATTTTATTAATTTTACCTTGTAAATAGTTTTTAAATCATAAATAGTATTTTTAGTTAATATTCAAATAAGAAATCTATTTTGATGAATTAATGGATTTCGGAATTAAATAATATTTTAATAAAATATTATTATTATTATTAAATTAATTTTTATTAAATATAAATAATTTTATAATTTTATGAATGCAATTGTAATTTTTATTAAGGTATCAAAGCTATTTTTGCCAAAACCCATGTTTTTTCGATAAATGTCGGTTTTTATTTTAAAAGAGAAAATTAAAATATTTAGATAATTATTTAGATAAAATGAATATTATTTTTAGAATTAGGACATTGAAATTATCCAACAGGGAATTTTTCATAATTTTCTGAGATAGTCGAATTTTTGGGTAAAATATTAAATACGGTTTAAAAATATAATGTGTTTTATGACATCACAATGACCCAATAGTGATTTAATAAAATACTATAAACTTTATGTTTGTAAAATATATGTTTTACCATTAAAATAATGGGATTTTGGGTTTGTTTGATTTATTTAACATAACTGTTGTGGAACCTTCAAGACTTATTAAACATTTTGTCTTTTTAAATTGTTTTCCTTGGGAGTGTGACTCACCTCCACATAAGAAACCTTATTATTTTAAGAATATAGGACTTTGGACTTATAAAATATTGTTTTCCTCTCCCCTTTGGCAAAAAAATTGGCTGGTTTGTGTTTTTTTAGTTTAATGTGAGGTGTCCCAAACCTAAATAATAGAGAATTCCCTCTACATTCCAATATAAACCCACCCATGCTCCCAACTTACTCTTCACTGAAAGCCTTTGGAGTTCGTCCAACCTCTTCCTTCATCTCTCTAGAATCCTCCCAATGTGCCCCAAGAACCTAATAAGCCTCTATTAAGCTTCTCTCAAGCCTCTGGAAGCACACTTCCAGGTATGTGGTTTTCCTCCTTTCTCATTTTTGTCCAATTTTCATTAAGTTGATATGCCTTTTTATTTTCAATTATAAATGTTGGGGTATGATTTTTCACATCCCCCATACTACTCTCTTTATGTTTTAATGATGGGAGACCCCTCTCTCTCATAAAATGCCTCCCTTGTACACCCGTTACTATGCCAAAATTCCGAAATGAATTTCTCTCTCCTCATTTACATTCAAGAAATTTTTTTGTATCATTAATCTAAATTCCATTAATATTGTTGGGAAATTTATATATTAGACCCCCTTACATTCCATTTCATTTAAATATTATTATACACCACTTTCTCTCACATCTACCATTTTTATCATGTCTCATGTCACGTCGTTATGCTGCCGAAATTACACTGCAATCTTCCAGGTCAAAATCATTGTATAGTGAATACCTTACCCATGTATCTGTTTAGTGTATTCAAAATTATTCACAGTTACATATTGATTTTATATATTCATTTATGAATTCCACATTCTATAATCGTGGAATAAATTTATGATGTTTTATGAATTCATGTTCTATGATCTTGTGGCACACTTATTCATGAAATGAAATTTTTATGAAGGGTGTGCCCTGATAGCGCTGTAATGATTTGGGTAAAGTAGAGTATCATGATACGTCATGTGAAAGGGGTGTAAACTGTTGAAAATTTAAGTGCAATGAGGGTTTACTCGTCTTTCATGTGCAATGAGGGTTTACTCATGCTCCATGTCCAGTGAGCCTTAGCTCATGCTAATTCCATGTTAAGTGTTGTTGCCACATTTCCATTTTATGATTATCATGAATTATCATGAATTTATATTTTTGCTTCACTTGTGCTCTATTTATATGCCTATAGTCTAACATGTATTTTATTCCTCATGTTATTCCATGATTATTCCCTTACTGGGCTTTATAGCTCACCCTTTTCTAATGCATGTCCTCAGGCTATCCCATGAAATGCTAAGTATGATGGAATGTAGTGGTCCTGTAAAGGATGTTTTCAATAAAGATGTTGTATTTCATGTTTTAAGTTGTTATTTAATGATCGTAATCCCAAAATAAACTAGACCTATTGATATTCTATGTAGTATCAAATTATGTTTAGGTAATAAATCAGATTTAAGTGTGAAATAAATGCAGGGTTGTCATAGTTGGTATTAGAGGATAGGTTTACTTATTTTTGGGATTAGGATTATAAAATAATAGTAAAGCCTTAGATACAAGACTAAGTATAATAAAAACATCCCTATGTTTTGTTGAGTATTTATTAAGTGGGTTATCAAGAAAATACATCCATGTTTTTATATGAGTAGGTAGAGGCGGCTCTGCCATAACTGTATCCTAGGGGAAAAACCCAAAAACACCTCTTTGAGCTAAACTCGAATAGGAATTGGTGCATGATAACGATCCTTGTTTCACTCTGGGTTATGACACTCCCAGGGGATTTGATTTGGTAAATTCACAAGATTTGTATGAACCATTATTAAGGAAAAAAAATTCCCAAATATTATATGATAGAATGTAGATCATGGATAACATAGACTGGAGCCAATAGGATTATATGTTATGGAAATAAAATTTATTTACAAGTCACCAGTTTTGTCCTTGTATTAACCATTATGTTTTACCCATAACTTTCCTTTTATTCTAGACAATGTCTTGTAATAGGAGGACTCAGACTAACAACCGATGTAAAGATCAATGTGAATACTATACAAATGAGATGCCCAATCCAATGGGAGTGATAATCGTGAAATTTTTCATGCTTCTCTCTCATGTAACTCAATATTTGAATAGAAACATGGGTAAAGAGGAACGTTCAACCGCCCTAAGAAAGAGAAATTTAGTATCGTGAGCTTTATTAGGCAAAGGCATCCTAATTTTAATTGATCATCTGATACCACAATCGCTAAAAAATGGATCCACTCCATTGAAAAGTGCTTCTCCATCATTCAATGTTCTGAACAAGAGAAGGTACTCCTGGCTGCATATCATATGGAGGGTGAAGCTAATCAATGGTGGAAATTTATAAAAAATATGAAGCCTGAGGAGGAGATCGAGGTGTTTGAATGGAAGGATTTCTGGAAGATGTTTTTTGATAAATATTTTCTGCGCACCCTCTAGATTAAGATGGTAAGGGACTTCCTAGCCCTCAAGAAAATAGACGATGAATCTGTCACAATGTACGAGGAAGAAATCACAAGGATTGCATGGTACACTTCTGGATTTGTCATTACCCCTGAATTCAAGGATTACCACTTCTTTATTGGGTTGAAACCTAGCATACGGAAAGCGCTGACAATCTGTCACTTCAACAGCCATGAGGAAATTGTCTGATGTTCCCTCAAGGTCAAAATAGAGATTGTAGAATATCAGGGGTATCATGGGGATAATAAGCATAAGGTGGAAGTTAATGCTGGTGGTCTGATGGATAAATACAATAGTGATAAGAAGATCCAGCACCCCACTTGCCAAAGGTGCAGAAAGAAGCATGCTAGAAATTTCCTAAAGGGGATGAGGAAATGCTTTAGGTGTGGAAGATAAGGGCACCTGGCTATAAACTGCTGAAAAGAAAAAGAGGATGCTGCAATAGAGGAGAGGAACGCTTTAATGTGTTCTTCATTCCTACAATTGCAAAGAACCAGGGAATCTGTAAAATCAGTGCCCTAAGCCAAGGTTTTTCAGAGGCAACCAACAACCTCCAAGGAAGCACAAGATATCTTTTGCCATCACTACTGTCGAAGTGAACACCACAACGAAGTGATGACTGGTACACTAGTTATTCATTCAAGAAAATACTTTTTTATTATTCTTCTATGCATTCTTTTATATCCCAAAAGTTCAGTAGAAAAATCCCAACAACACCAAAAATCATGGAAGGGAAGATGGAGGTGAATACGGAAAATGGGGAAAATATTGCATCCCAGGAATATAACTCCTCCCATGTCATAATCTGTGGATTATGCTTCCTGGAATAACTTTTCATACTCCATCTAGTGGAATTTGATGCAATTATTAGAATGGATTGTCTTTCCTTATATAGAGCCAACATAAATTTCCTGGATAAGGAAATCACTCTCCATGGGGATAATCGACCCCAGATTCTATACAAGTTTATGGTGGAAGATAAATATTCTTTAGCTCCATCATTACAACCGTGGATATTACTTCCCTATGAGCATGTGTATCTAGCTCAGATGATTGAGTCCAAGGAATCAACCATCCTTGAAGACATTCTTATCGTTAGGGAATTCAGTGAAGTGTTTCTTGAGGTATTTCCTAGTCTTTCTCCTAAAAGAGATATTTAATTCTCAATTCATATTATACATAGGGTGTTTCCAATATACAATACTCTATATAGAATGGATATTGTGGATCTTGAGGAGATAAAGAAAAAACTACAAGAGAATCTAGAGAAAGGGTTTATACACCCAAGTGCTTTACCATGGGGTGAACCAGTCATCTTCATCAAGAATAAGTATGGGTTAATGCACCTTTTCATTGATTATTGTGAGTTGAACAAAATCAAGATAAAGAACAAGTATCCTCTCCCAAGAATTGATGACTTGTTCGATCAGCTACGTGGAGCACAATACTTCTCCAAGGTGGATTTTTGGTCAGGATATTATCAAGTAAGGGTGAAGAAGGAAGATATACCAAAGACTGCTTTTCATACAAGGTATGGGTGCTATGAATTCATATTAATGACTTTTGGACTCACTATTTCTCCAAAAATATTCATGGACATGATGAATAGAGTCTCTGCAGATTACCTCAAAAAAATTTGGTAGTCTTTATAGATGATATTAAAATCTAATCCAAATCCATTTATGATCAATAGGAGTATATAAGAACTATACTAGAGACCATGCGGATGGAGAATCTCTATGAAAAGTACATCAAGTGTGTGTTCTTGTTAAAGGAGGTCTCATTATTGGGCCATATCATCATATGAAATGGGATATTTGTGAACCATTCAAAGACAACTGCAATAGAGGGATTCCCAAGGACAAAATCAGTAACAGATATCTGTAGCTTCTTAGGGTTAGCTGGATATTATCAATGATTTGTGAGAAATTTCTCAGAATTGTCCAACCCTCTTAGCAAGCTAACACTGAAGGGAGTAATGTTTTCTTGGAGTGATGAATGAAAAGAATGTTTCAAGGAGTTCAAAAGGAGGTATATCACTACCCCCGTTCTCACTTTACCCAAAAGTGAAGAAATTTTTGTAGTATTTAGTGATGGTTCAAAGAAGGGATTGGGATGTGTGTTGATGCAAAATGACAATGTCATTGCCTATGCTTTAAAGAAATTTAATGTTCATGAATAGAAATACCCAACCCATGACCTCAAGTTTTTTTTAGTAATATTTGAATTGAAAATTTGGCAGCATTATCTCTTTGGGGAGAAGTGTGAAATATATACGGACCACAAAAGTCTCAAGTCTATATTCACACAGAAAGAGTTGAACATGCGCCAACGAAGATGGTAAGAGATGATCAATGACAATCACTGCTCAATCCATTACCCCCTGGTAAAGAAAACAAGGTGGAAGATGCCCTTAGTAGAATGAACCAAGTGATTCTATCATTGATGATAATTGAAAAGGATCCAATCATCTTAGATTTGATGAAGATGGGCATGGGAATCAAAATGTGGTAACATCATCAATCCTTTCACAAATGAATTCTCAACCGTCACTTTTGGAAAGGATAAAGGATTCTCAAAACGATGATGTTGGAATTCAGAAAAAAAGAGGAAGCTATAGAAAAAGGGAAATCCTCATAATTTAATGCTAATGAAGAAGGAATTGTGATATTTGGGAAAAGACTATTCTTTCAATCAAGCCTGGAGCTGAAGAAGGAAGTTTTTGATGATGCACATAGTTCAAATTTCTCTATTCACCCAGGAAATGAAAATATGTATTGAGATCTCTAAGCACATTATTTGGGGGGTAATATGAAGAAGGATATAACTGAATATACATCGAAGTTCCTGGTGTGTCAGGAAGTGAAGGAAAATTGGAAGAATTTTAAGGGGATGATGCAACCATTACCCATACCAGAATAGAAATGGGAGGAAATAACCATTGAATTATTCATCGAACATCCCATGATATCCAAAGGAAATAATTCATTTTTTGTTGTTGTGTATTGTCTTACAAAGGCTATACACTTCATTGCTATTCTGGATGATTTCTCATTTGATCAACTAGCACAAATATATATCAGGGAAGTGGTAGGACTGCATAGATTACTACTACCTATTGTGTCCGATCAAAATCCAAGATTCACCTCTATGTTTTGGAAGAGTCTTCAACATGCTCTGAATATTTAACTAAACTTTAGTATGGCCTATCAACCTCAAACTGATGGCCAATCCGAGCAGACTATCCAAACACTTGAGGACATTTTGAGAGCCTGATCGATGGACTTTAAAGGAGGATGGGATCAATATCTTCCTCTGATTGAGTTTTCTTATAACAACAGTTTCCACTCGACCATCCAAATGGCTCCCTATGAATCCCTTTATGGGAAAAGCTGCAGAACAATGGCTTGTTGGGATGAATTCTGTGAGTGTAAGCTGCTTGGACCCGAAATGGTCGATGAAATGGTGGAGAAGGTGAAAACCATTCAGTAGAATATCAAGGCAGCCCAAAGATGAAAAAAGAGTTATGTAGATAACCATTTAAGATACCTTGATTTTAAAGTTTGAGACATGTCATTTCTACGCATATCTTTGTGTAAGTAGGTCACGAGGATTGGGAAGAAATGGAAGTTAAGTCCATGGTACATCGGCCCCTTCGAGATTCTTGATCGTGTCGGGGTTGTGGGATATCGACTTGAACTTCCACCTACCATGTCCAAAGTACATGATGTGTTTTAAGTATCCCTCTTTAGGAAGTACATACCGAACCCTTCACATATACTCTCTTCAGCGGTGGTACAGTTAGGGGATGATATTTCTTATGAGGAGAAATCAGTGAAGATCTTAGATCATAGAGAATAAGTTCTACGAAATAAGATAATGCCCCACATCAAGGTGTTGTGGCTAAAACACAAGTTTGAAGAAGTGCCATGGGAATCAGAGAAAATGATGAATCCGAGTAACCACATCTATTTTAGAGTGGAAAAAAGAAATTTTGAGGTTGAAATTTTTTAAGGGGGGATGATTGTAATGACCCAAACTTTCATTAATGGAAATTACTCTTGATCTAATTAAATATATCATTATGTAAAATGTTTATATAAAATGTAAACT
Source organism: Viscum album (assembly GCA_963277665.1). Classification (NCBI taxonomy): domain Eukaryota; kingdom Viridiplantae; phylum Streptophyta; class Magnoliopsida; order Santalales; family Viscaceae; genus Viscum; species Viscum album. Next base: position 504,300,755 of record OY728131.1, on the reverse strand, counting down.
TCTTTGGTTTTATTTTTTTCAAATTTAAAATATTGTTAATAATATTGACCGTTACTAATATAGTCGTTGAACATTGATCACATGATTAGTACAAATAGAGGGCTTTAACAAATCCAATTTACTTAGAAAACGGAAGCGAAGGCCTCATCCAATAGACGTGCACCATACGAAGCCCATTTGTTAGAGCTCAGAAAGAAGGTTGTGTCATGGGGAAATGCTCTTGACCAAGCTCAATCTGATCTTGAACACATTAAGCTTAAGAGGAACCACCTGTGGGAGAAGTGGATGTTTATAGAGATTACCACCCAAGCGATGTTATCCAAGCCACCCTAAGAGTTTACCACCATCGCACATCTCACCATTCGGTCTTATGTGGGTGTTTTAAGGGGTTAATTAACAAGGATATATTAATATGGTTATGTACATTATTTTTTTATAGAATAATGAGTATACTTTCATTTTATTATTGTAACCTTGTAAATAGTTTTTAAAGCACAAATAATATTTTTAGTTAATATTCAACCAAGAAATATATTTTGATGAATTATTGGATTTTTGAATTAAATAATAGTTTAATAAAATAATAATATTATTATTATTAAATTAATTTTAAATATATATAAATGATTGTATAATTTTATGAATGCAATTGTAATCTATATTATGGTTTCAAAGCTGTTTTTGTTAAAACCCATGATTTTTCGATAATTGTTGTTTTTTATTTTAAAAGTGAAAATTCACATATTTAGAAAATTATTTAGATAAAATGAATATTATTTTTGGAATCACGATGTTGAAATTTTCTAATAGTGAATTTTCCATAATTTTCTGAGACAGTTGAATTTTTGGGTAAAAAATTAAATACCGTATAAATAAAAAATGTGTTTTATGACTACATAATGACCCAATAGTGATGTAATAAAATACTATAAAATTTATTTTTGGACAATATATTATTTACAATTAAAATTATTTGATTTGGGGTTTGTTTGATTTATTTTACAAAACATTAGTGGGCCCTTCAAGACTAATTAAACATTTTGTCTTTTTAAATTGTTTTCCTTGGGAGTGTGACTCACCTTCACATAAGCAACCCCATTATTTTAAGAAGTTGGGACTTTGGCCTTATAAAATATAGTTTTCCAATCCCATTTTTAAATAACCATGATAAAAAACCTTGGGTTGGTTTGTGGTTTAGTTTTGTTTAATGTGAGGTGTCCCAAACCTAAATAATAAAAAATTCCCTCTCCTTTCCTATATAAACCCACCCAAGCTCCCAACATACTCTTCACTAAAAGCCTTTGTAGATTGTCCAACCTCTTTCATACACTATCTATAATCCTACCAATGTTCTCCAAGCTCCCAATAAGCCTCTATCAAGCCTCTCTCAGTCCATTGGAACCACACTTCCAAGTAAGTGTTTTCCTCCTTTCTCATTTTTGTCCAATTTTTTTTAAGTTTATATGACTTTTTTATTTTCAACCATAAATGTTGGGATATGGTTACTCACCACCCCCATACGTTAATATTTATTTTTTAATGTTTGGATACCCCATTATCTCTCATAAAATTACTCCCATGTACACCCATTACAATGATGAAATTCCGAAAGGAATTTCTCTCTTCTCATTTATATTCAAGAAATTATTTTGTATCATGAATCTAAATTCCATTAAATTTTTTGGGAAATGTATATATATGATACCATTACTGTCCATTTCATGTACATATGATGATACACCCCTTTTTCTCTCATCAACCATTTTTATGAAGTCTTATGTCACGTCGTTACGCTGCCGAAATTGCACTGCAATTTCCCAAGTCAAAATCATTGTCTAGTGAATACTATACCCATATATCTATCAAGGGTATTCAACTTATGAAAATTTACCTATTTATGTTATAGTTTCATGTATTAATTCCACATTCCTTAATCATGGAATAAATTTATGATGTTTTATGAATTCATGTTCTATGATCATGTGGCACACTAATGTATGAAATGAAATGTTTATGAAGGGAGCACCCTGATAGCACTCCAATGATTTGGGTAAAGTATAGTATCATGATACATCATGTATTATGGGTTTCTAATGATTCTAATTCAAGTGAAACATGGTTTTACTCATGCATCATGTGCAATGAGGGTTTACTCATTCTTCATGTGCAATGAGACTTGGATCATGCTAATTCCATGTTAAGTGTTGTTGCCATATTTCCATGTTATGATTATCATGATTTATCATGACTTTATGTTTATGCATCTCTTGTTCTCTATTGATATTCCTATTGTCTAACATGTATTGTATTCATCAGGTTATTCCATTATTATTCCCTTACTAGGATTTATAGCTCACCCTTTTCTTATGCATATCCTCAGGTTATCCCATGCAATGCTAACTATGAGGGAATGTAGTGGTCATGTAAAGGATGTTTTAAATAAAGATGTAGTACTTAGTGTTTTATGTTTTTATGTATTGATTCTATGACCCAAATACACTTGAACTCTTGATCTTCTATGTTGTATCAAATGAATTTTATGTAATAAATCACTTTTAGGTGTGAAATAAAAGCAAGGTTTTCCTTATTTCTGCCTAATGTAAGGCTTTTAAGATGAAGATGGGGATATTGGGAGCATATTTATGAATAGGTTGGATGAGCCAATGGCTTGAGAATTGTGATAAATGTGTAGGAATGAGGGCTTTTAATATAGGAGATGAGGGTCTCTTTTGGAAATTTTTAAAATATTATTTTATTATATAATGATTTTCGGTTTATAAAGGTCAAAAAATCATTAAAGTAGAAGATAAGGTTGCCCATTTTAGAAATAAAATCATCTAATAAGAATTGTAAAAGTTTTGGATATTGTTTTAATTTTTATCTTATTCTTTATTTAAATCATTCATTAATGACATATATAATTCATCATCATTTTGTAATAAATAATATTATTTATTTAATGTATAAAAATTATAAAAAAATTAACTTGATGTAAGAAATATTTTTATATTTCTAATGAATATTTATAGTAATATATACCAATTATATAACCCCACATTAATTTTTTTTTAGTAAAACAATACATGTTTATGACATTTTTATTTTTACTTTAAATAAAAAGTTATTAATGTTATTATCTTAACCAAGTGGCTTCATTGGGTCCCAAAATTGACCCATGGATTTTCTTGTTCGGCCATGACTCATCCAATAAGTTTATGACAGGTGTCAATGTAATTTTATATTATTATAATATCATTTTTTCCTTAAATTATCTTAATTACTTTTAATCGCGGTTAATTAAAGTCAAAAGTTACTATTCACCATAAATTCATCCTATTGAACCAAATTTTAATTACTGATGACAACCATGTATGCCAACCCTTTGAAATTTAATTCATAGAAGCAGTAAAATTACGTTTAATGCAAATTTGCAAAAGCACTTAGAAGGTGGGTAAAAAGACGTTATAAAGTTCAATAGAATTTAATTAATGTAATATTATTATAAAATGACTCCAATGAATTAAATTGTTTTAATATAGTTATTATGTATCTATATTTACATTAAAACAAATTTAAATTTAAAACTAATTATTTAAATTAAATGTTGGTTTTAAAAAATAACACAATGTTTTTCACTATTCATCAAAAAATTGAATGTTTTCAGAAAAATACCAAAAAATAACTCTAAGTAAATTTAATATTCCAAATTCAAAAATGATTCCAATTTTACAACATTTAAAACATAGAAGCTACATTAATTAATTTTATAATTAATTCCCGTTGTCCGAACAAAAAGAGTGATTTTATTAAATAATAACTATCAAAATATTGATACTTGTTAATGTCCAATTACAAATTAAAATTAATTAATGTGGACAAAATTGGATTAAATGGTAAAAATATAATATATTTACACTTTAAAACCAATTAAAAAGATAATCTAACCATATAAATAAATTATATTAGAATGCAGTTTTGAATTAAAATACACCATTTTCCCACTATTCATTAAAAATGAACATTATCAGAAAAATATCAAAATATCATCCAAATTAAATTTTGATGTCCCTATTCTAAAGATAAAAATTATTTTTTTAAATATAACATATAAAAGTGACAAAAAAAGATATAAAAAGGGTTTTCCATCAAAAGGCGGTAAATCGACCCTTTCATGAATATTAGAATATTTATATTTAAATTAGATTCATTCAAATTTTATGCCTCTAACTTTAATAGGGAAAATGTGAAAACATTTAACAAACATTTATAATCATATTTTAGTTAGTTCTGGTCATTCTCTCCAATACAATGACTAGCAGTTAACTACAATTTAAAATAGTAATATTATTTTGTTAGTGTGCAACGTAAGTTTTCAAAGAAACCCATTGTTGCGTATCGGGTATGCTATCGAACATAACAACCCCTTTAAATTAAAACTAATAATTAATTTATAAATATTAATAAAATTTAAAATTTCTTATTCTTTATTTACCTAGGATTTTACATCCATCCCCTTTTGGGAATTGTGTCCTCGCAATTAAAAAAATGGGCTCTGAAACTTCATTGAAAGTCCCACATCAGAAAAAAAAAGTCAATAAAACTATCACTTTAAAATAAACTTATAGATGTAAAAAGGTCACCCGAGACAACATATATTAGGATTCCATGAAAACAGGGATATGGATGAGAAAAAAACCCACCAGGTTCTGAGGGAGAGTGATAGAAAACATGATTAGAAGAAAGTTAACCCTCATAAAATCACAAACTAGTGATGGGTTAAACGACCTTTGATTCCCTAGTAGGAAAAATTAATGGAAGTTTTTTTTGTTTTAAGTTACTTTTCATAAATTTGAAGAATTTATTCATTATTTTAAAAAAAACACAAGGAAATATACTTACTTGTCATGTAGACTTTCATACTTTTCGAACTTTCTACCATATACTCATCTTTCCTCCAAACGATGAGTATTGAAGATAACTTAGTCACATAAAAATCTCTAGAATCAACTTATAGAAAATCACATTATCCAAAACGATGAAATATATATTTATCTCCTCTTTATATATTAACCAAAACCAAAATGGATAGTACAAGATCAGATAATCCCAAAATAGGATAATCCTTTATAAAAATAAATACTACTCTTAATCTCAAAAATTAAACAAACAGTATCAAAAGTTTATGAAATACCACTAAATTAAAAATTTCCCTTAAAATTATTCAAAATATACCAAACTAAGGTTGAATACCAAAACACATAGGAATTTTATCACTTCGTCATCCAATATATATCTTAACATTTATCTCCAAATAACCTCGGCTACTCTTAAAGTCTCATACTGAAAAGTAATTAACCTAATCACATATTCTCTATTCTATGTTAATAATTTTCCAAAAATATCCCAAATAACCATATGTCCACAATAAAAAAAGAGATTCTTGAAAAATAAAATTTTAGCCATTACTCCACAAATTAAATCTCATAGTATTATATTTTACTTAGGCAAATAGTGTTTTCAAAAGCACGAACGTCTTCCAAAATAACATTTATCACTTAAAAAAACCATTTCCATATATTAAGGATATCCATTTTATAAAATAGTAGATTCCAAAATAAACTTATTTCTCATCCATAAAATCATTTAACTAAAAAAGAATCAGTAATACTAACCAGGGACTTCACGTAGTCCAGTGGTACGTGAAAAATCCCAGTCGCACTTTGGTTGTGAGTTTGATTCTCATAGATTTGTCTGACGTGATGGGTTTTCTTGTGTTCTGCGTGTTTCCCTTTATAAAAAACTATATAATTTTATAACATACCCACATAGGAGATAAATCCTTTTAAAATAACATATTTTAACCACTAATTTTATCTCATACCTCGTATTTTAATCCTAAAAAGTAATAACCTATAATTGCCTCAAAAACTAAATATCATATGAACCCTTAAGCTTATCTATTATGTCCAAAGAATAAAAGATAAATATTTCTTGAATAACACTTTCACATAACAAAATTCATGGTTACTCATAATATAAAAATTCATCCAATTTACTACCATCATCAACATATCTTTAATACATTTAAGAATTTCATCATCCTAAAATATTCCATAACTCTTAAATCCCTTATATATAGACTTCTGACTCATTAAACATTCTTCATGATCCATTAACTATTAATTTCCACCTTATTTATTAATAAATTATTCTTATAGATCTAATATCCTCATTATTTATAAATATCAATCCAATGATGTATTATTCATTAAGGATAGGAAAAATGAATCATATAATGAATCCAGATATCATGATCTTCATGATGATCTCATTATCTTTTGGCATGTTGTAATACATTCAAAAAATAAACATTCAATTCACTTCAATAATTTCAAATTTAAATATAATTGGAAGAGTTGAGATCATGAAATCATATAAAAAAGATATTGTGACCCATAATTGATTTTAGAAATGAGTAGCTGTAGGAAAACTCAAACAATTTCTTGCAGGTGATTCGAATACTAAAGATGCTGTCAAAATCATTCGAATATGATTTTCCCATAATAGTGATGATCAAATCATCGGGGATGGATAAGAAGGTTGTGTAAGATCTATTTCATTCCATCTTTACAATTGATAATTAATTTACTGAAATGATTTAACACTAAACATGAAACGAAAAATTATAATAATAACAATAAATAATCCTTATTAGATAACATAAAAACTTTTTTATTACTCTAATCCATCAACTTAATTATATCTACATTGTTATGATTTTTTATCCAATCAACCTATTTTACCATAACCATCAAGAATTTTCAAAATTTTAATAATCCTCATGGTTATATGGTATCATTTACCTACACCCAGATAACACCCTAACCTCTAAAGTTGTTGAAACCGACCATTGATACCAACTATAAGGACCCAAACTTAAAAATTACATAATTATGAATTATGTCAATAATTCAAATTGATGATCTTTTCAAGTTAAGAGTTTTATAGAATTATTCCATAACTATTACATAACAACCTAACAATTACATTTAGACACTACTAATTAGTATCCACTTTTCATAAAATAAAAACTCTTAAAAATAGACATGCCTAGTTCTATGTTTTAGATATCATGACTTTTATTTGATCCTATCCTTGACCCTATTAATTTTTATGTCTTGTGGAATATATTTCAAAAACATGTTATGAGCATAAGAATCTCAGTATGGGTTATAAAATAAGGAAGGAAAACATTATCCCATCAATAAACACAAATTAATGAAACAAATACCTTTCTAATCATAACATACCTTACAAAATCATAAGATTTATGAATAACACCCAGAAATCATAAATCACAAAGTCAAATTATGGTATTCATAACATACATAAATTCTAGATATCACAGATACCTTGTGAGTCACATTTGAAATACCCATCACAGTATATTCCATAAATCTCTTAGGAGAAACATTAACATTTTCCTCTGTCATGTTACCCAATGCATTGGAATGCTATATCGGGCTAACCTGCCCTAGGTTTATCGCGAAACCACCCATATACGTAAAAAAATTCCATGAACCATACCATAACCATATAACATAATCATAATCTAAATCTAACATTTCTCTATCGTAATTAGAATATATCAGTTCAATATATTGATGTTATCAATGCTTTATCAAAACCATTTTAAAAACCATTTAAAACATTTAATAGAGAGATTTTTCAATCAAACTGTCCCATACCACTTTGAATATTTTAAAGGAATTGACATTTTAAAATTGTAATATATATATTAATAAATACTTAAAACCATTTTTAAAACATGGAAATTAATGAGAAAGATTTATAAGAATAAATATTTAAACCAATTATTTAGTTATGGAGTTCTTACCCAAATAGGACATGATTGAATACAAATAATTGAGGAATAACCACTAATATAAAATTTATAATATTTTGAGAATATATGTAGTCATTATATAATATTCCAATGGACAGTATATACACCATATAAAAGTGAATTGGCACAGAACAACAATGAAGTCTCAATGGAATGTAAATTGAGACGAAATCCCTTGTAAGGAAGGTATCCTTAGATTAAAGATAAATCAATTATGTAATTATGTGTGACAAATATAAATACACCCAATATAAGTGGATATTAAGTGTAAAACAATAATTGGTCCATCTCACATATTCATAGCATGAAATAATCAAGATGTAGAAGTTTAATCCCAAGAATTGAAATTGGATTAAGATGTTCCCCAACAAAAATTTGTCCAACAAACGACATCACTTTAAATTTTTAAAAATCAGTTGATGAGAGATAAAATGGTATCTCATCACTTCGAAATATAATTTTCAGAAGTAAGGATATAGAATAACATATTCCAAGAAAAGAATATGTAAATTAAAATACATATCAAAAGAAGTCTTTTCTTTAAAAAAGGATGGTGAAAAGTTTCCTTACCGATTTGGTAACTTTCAAAACGTACACCCCATGATAGAACGATCATAAAATGAAGATGTAAATACCCAAAAATATAATTATATTACATTAATAATAAAATCATGTGCAGTACATACACCACACAAAATGAAATAGTGGAAAATATAGCATGTATCTCACATGAATAAAAAAGTGAGATAAAAACCCTTTACAACATTGTAATCAATCAAGTCATATGACCCAAAGTTAATAACCACCAAATGAATCCCAGAATATGAGGAATTTAAAGATAATCATGAAAATATATATCAAATGGAAGTACACAATACACCATATGTAATAAATAATTGGCAAACAATGGAAATCTCACATAATTAAAAGTGAGATAAGAAATCCCTTACCACCTGTCCGACTTGACTCGCTCGTATGTTCCTTGCTCTTCCTAAATGATAAAATTATGTTAATTTCTAATTGATTAAGAATATTTTTCAAGTTTATTTATTCCTTTTATATCACTTATTATCCTACTATAAAAATTTGTTAATTTTTTGAGTTCATATCAGATATTTTGTCAATGTTTGGAACATGAGTAAAAAATGAACTTGTTATAATTATAAATTTTCCATGTGGTCGAAAGTACATTGTCTACTGAATGATATTCATAATTTAGATGTCATATATATATATATATCATATATATCAATTTTATATTTTTATTTAGAATAGTACATAACATTTGGAGTTAAGAAATGAAATGGACCGTTCATGGAGACGGTATGTTGTACGTATGCATGAACACTACTTTCATTTATATTTCATATTTTAATGAAATGAAAACATAATGGTACATAGGTATATAATAATTCCAGTATAATATATATGTTATATATGTTACATAAGTTCATAAATTATATCCTTTATACGTTCCACGTTTGGCATGAACGGGTCATATCATTTTGAGGTGGCGGTAGTCTGCACTTCCTCAAATGAAATTATCACGTTTACCCATTATTGAAACCATAAAGGTATGATAAAAATGAAAATTACAGAAGCATTAAATAACATAAATATAATATATATCATATATAAATAATGTTACATCACAATGTCTACCATGAGATGTGGTAGGAGATAATTGAACAGTCACCATTTCGTGAGGCAGTAGTTCTCCATCCGCAAAATTATTAAGTTCTTTATCCATTAGATGGAGGTGTGTGTAAGTGTAGATAAAATAATTCACATAAAAAATCCTAGTATATTTATGATACTGGTGTTGTTATTAAATAAATGAATAAATAGAGTTTAGGGGGTTTAGAGAAGTAAAATAAAACAAAATAACTTAGGAGAAGACATTACCTTTAAATCGGGTAACTCCCTTTGTTTGAACCAAAAGGGTTTCTTGATGTGCTTTCTGCCTAAAGTAAGTCATCCAGGATAAATATAGGGATATTGGGAGCGTATTGGAGTAGAGTTTGGATGAGAAAATGGCCTTAGATGTGTGATAAATGGGTAAGAAGTGTGGGATTTCTATAAGGGGGAGGAGGGGCTCTTTTGGAATGTTTGAAAATATTATTTTATTATATTATGAATTTCGGTTTTTAAAGGTCCAAAAATCTTTAACGTCGAACATAAGGTGGCCCATGTTCGAAATAAAATCATCCAATAGTAATTTGACATGTTTTAGATATTGTTTTAATTTTTATCTTCTTATTTATTTAAATAAGTCATTAATGACGTAAACACTACGTCATCATTTTGTGATAAATATTTTTATTTATTTGAGGTCTAAAAATTATAAAATAATTACCATGATGTAAGAAATTTTTTAGATTTATAATTAGTATTTATATTCAAATATATCAATTATATAACACCACATTGAAATAGTTTTAGTAAAACAATACATGTTTATGACATTTTTATTTTTCACTTCAAATAAAAACATATTTATGTCATTATCTTACCCAAGTGGCTCAATAGGGTCCCAAAATTGACCCATGGATTTTTGAGGTCGGCCTTCACTCATCCAATAAGGTTAGGACAAGTTTCAAGGTAATTTTGTATTACTATAATATTATTTTTACCTTAAATTATCCTAATTATCTTTAATCACGGTTAATAAAAGTCAAAAGTAACTATTCACAAAAATTATTTTCATCCTATTAAACCGAATTTTTATCACTAATGACAACCTTGTATGTCATATTTTTAAAATTTAATTCACAGAAGTGGTCAAATTACATTTTATGGAAATTTGGAAAATCACATAGAAGGTGGTTAAAAAGATGTCAAAAAGTTCAAAAGAATTTCATATATCTAATCATATTATAAAATTACTCTAATGAATTGCATTGTATTAATATTGGTATTACGTATCTATTTTTAATTTAAAACAAATTTAAATTTAAAAAGATTATTTGAATAAAAAGTTGGTTTTAAACAATAACGTAGTGTTTTTCACTATTCATCATAAATAGAATGTTTTTTGAAAAATAACAAAAATTCAATCCATGATAAATTTAATATTCCAAATTAAAATATGATGCCTATTCTACCAAATTCATATCATAGAAGTTTCATTAATTAATTTTATATTTAATTTCCATTGTGAAAAAAAAATGTTTTTAAAAAATAATAACCATCAAAAGATTGATACTTGTTAATGTCCAATATCAAAGTGAAATTACTTTCAATGACCAAAATTGGATTAAATGGTAAAAATATTATATATTTAAACTTTAAAACCAATTAAAAAGATAATCTAACCATTTAAATAAATAAGATAAAAAGTATGTTTTGAATTAAAATACATCATTTTTCCCTCTATTCATTAAAAATGAACATTATGCGAAAAATATCAAAATTTAATTCAATGTAAATTTTGATGTCTCGATTCCATAGATGAAAATTATTTTGTCAAATATAAGATATAAAATTGAGAAAAACTAAATTTAAAAAGGTCTCACTATCAATAGGCGGTAAATCGACCCTTTCAAGAACATTAGGCTATTTATGCTTAAAATAAGATTCATTCACATTGTAAGCCTCTAACATTTATTGGGCAAATTAAAACACATTTAACATACATTTATAATCATATTTTAGTTAGTTATGTTCACTCTCATCAATACAACTTCTAGACATTAAGTAAAATTTAAAATAATAATAATATATAGTTAGGGTGCAACGTAAGATTTCGAAAAAAACCCGTTGTTGCGTATCAGGTATGCTATCAAACATAGAAACCCCTTTAAAGTAAATTTAATAATTATTTTATTAATATTAATAAATATTAAAATTTATTATTCTTTACTCACCTATGATGTTACATGTTCATTACGCATACTTACACTATAGGGACCAAATGAAAAAATTGACCAGTACCTATATGGTCAACTATATCCCAGCCTCCTCGGGTATCACCCACCATGAATCATGTCCAATGGTATTATAATTATATCAAGAATACATAAATAATATCCTACCAATAAACCCTATTTTTTCCTACTCCGTACCTCTTTCCATAACATAATTTGTTTTCCCTCAATCACTTTTGTAGATAAGCATCAACATACTATATACATCCCATCACATAGGATGTTGGTCAAACCACATACCTACCTCTACCATCCTCCTTTAGGGTTCAAAATTTCTTGTGGTATTTATTTAACAATACCATAACCACTACCATATAACCAACTATAGACACATTATCATCACCATACTTTACACACTTCCTTATATCACATCCCCAAATAACATCACATATACAGTACAATAGGGTACCCTGAAAATTAATGTGATCAATATAATTCCCTCCCACTTCCATGCACTTACCATACCATATCTCATCACATCAAAAATATACCCAATTCACCAAACCATATCAAGATTAGAGACAAAGGAAGATATGGTATCCAGTCATCCATCATCACCAAACTAGATGTAGTTGAAAACACAAAAAACCTAAAAATGGAATAAAAAATGTTATCCTAATTAAGTAACATATACATATAATTAAAATAGAATATATTATAAATATATATATAACCAAAAATAATTGTCTACTAAAAGTTTTAAATCAATTTAGTATTATCACTACCGAAAATAATCACCATGCTTCCATCACCACACACCCCAAGAATTGGTATCTATCACATCATAAAGTATCCAATTTTACCACAAAAAACAGACAGATGAATCATCCATAAGTTCCCATTAATTCACTCATTTATAATTTTTTAGAGTTACCATTTATTAAAAAAATTATGTGCATTTGGTCCATTAAATTTTATATTTAATGATAATGAATTTCTATCAATTTTTTAAACTAATGTCATCATTAACCATTAACATTTTATGAATCATTATTTCTTTTAATACATGATTCAATTCAATTATATTCACAACCATTTAATAATTCATATTTACCAGTTATATTAAGCTACTTTTGTGAAACTAAAAAACAACCCACAAAATCTAGCCATGCTATTATCCAATGGGAATATTATCATTCCGCCTTTCTAACTATGACTATAAAATCAAAGACCCACATTTTAACCCCAAATAACAACCAAAGCAATATCAATTTACCACTAAAAAACAATGACACAATAAATTCCTTACAGACCAATCTTATAACGACCCATACTTTACATACATTGTTAATACTTCAAAATTGAAGCACACTTATTACAATATATGACAAATCCACAATGGACCGTATAGGTATAGTGTCTTTAGAAACTGGGAAACATAAACAACTGGTTTATAAATCTTCTACAGTGTCTCCCATTTATTTCATCATATCTAGGGTCCCTTTAAGCATATTCTACTTAATATCCATCTTCCTGACCTGGGGAAAATAAAACATAAAAGGGTGAGCTCAAATGCTCAGCAAGGGAAAATAAAGGAAATAAAAATCATATCATATATTTTTGAAAATCAAAACCTGCAAAAGAGATCATAATATATTAACATGGAATAAATCATAGAATTGAAAATGAGATCCCCATAATCATAACATAAAACTTGAAACTTTGTGTCATGCACACATAATCATGGAAAATCATTTCTTGTTAGTCATGACTCATTGCCAAGACTATCTTAGTGGACAATGTCCATTTCTGAACCAAGTTCACTCCTCGTTTCAGTCCTGTATCACCGAACCGAAATAACCTTCCGTTCCAGCCATGTCTATCTCATGAGATATAAAATCTTTACCCAATGAATTGGAGGGAGATATAGGTCCCACCCATCTTATAATGAATCCTTTCTTATGTGTGCCACATAATCATAAATCATACATCATCGCATAACACATGTAACAAAAATGGGATTCTTGAAACATCATGACATCATAAAACAAATCATATAAGATAAAAATATTTCCATCACAACATAATCAAACCAATGTAATAATAGGGATATTAACAGAACCCTTTTATTATCTTAGATGGAAAATAATTTTGATAAAATACTCGAACTCCATTCTTGAGGAAAATATCCTTTCTACTTCAAAAACACTTTTCCTTTCTTAACATGTCATACAATTTTAAACTAAAAGAAGTTGATTAAAAATAAACATGAAAACTTTTAAAGGAAGATTCTTGGAAATAATGTTTTAAAAATCCATTCATGCCGTATAAGTTAAAAAACATTCTTCGTACTTTTGTCGGAAAAGTCAAAAAGTACCTCGTACGAAAAACGACAAAAGATTCCTTTCATACATATTACTAAAAACTCACCGAAGGGTAAAAATGGATTTAGACAATTTTAGTTGGATGGAAATAATATTACATATTGATGAAACATGGATGTGGATGATAAAATACACCCCAATAAATGCCAAAGTAAAAACAATCTCGGATAAAAATGAGATTGTGATATTTTCCCTTACCTTAGATCCAATTAGCTTTGTACGTGTCCGAATCTCCTGTATAATGGTTTAAATAATGTTATTGACTTATTCCAGAATCATACATATTTATATGATATCATATATGGTCATATTCTTAGCTTCTTGTTAGTAATATTTCATTGTTACTTGTTACTCGGGTCTTTATTGCCTTTTGTTCTTATGCGTGTTTTGCCGAATACATTCTTATTCTTCTTTTAAGGTTATAGATACCTTATATCCAGAATGGTATTAGTGTAACATATATCATATTTATTCATTCAATTCATTTATATAATTACTATGTAAAGATGATCATGTAGAACGAGTCGCATCACATCGTGGAGACGACATTCCGTACGTACGCACGAGTGATGATATCGTTCCTATGACCGTGGAACTGTATTGGAGTATATATATATATTATTTCAGTATCAATATTACTTTATAATAATCATAAATATTTAATCATTACACCATTATACCCATCCTTGTAAAGTGATGGTGGAAAAATAGATTACACCACGGCGTGGAGACGGTATTCCGTACGTACGCATGCGCGGTGATTTCATTTTTCCATGGGATGGATAGAAGGTGAATTAGGGTTGTTTAATATTTATAATAACATATCAGTATGTAAGTAATACTGATGTTATTAATTTATCATGAAACAACTAAAGAAGAAGAAGTTGAAGAAGAAAGAAATTGAAAAGATCGGTAATGGATATTACCTCTTCTTTGGAACGCCTCTTTGAATCCTCCACTTAGGGAACTAAGATTGGTCTTTGAAGAAGACCAGGACCTCTAGGATTATTCTAGGGAAGTGGAGAGGAGAAAATGGCAGGGGTTGGCCGAGCTTGAGTTCTCAAATTGGTGTGAGGAGGAGGGGGAGGAGGTGCCCTTTTATAAGGGAGGAGAGGGGCACCTTAGGAATACTTCAAAATATTATTTTATATTAAAGTCAAAATCGGTTTATAATGGTTCCAAAGGGTCTTATTTAGGAGCTAATGTGGGGAGGGGTCGAAATCCTATAAACCAATAAGATTTAGACAAGTTTAGGGTATTATTTTAACCTTATCAATTAGATTTAACTCTAAGTTAAATAATTTAACTTTTACCGTGTCTTTTTGTTTTCTTTCACTATATGGTTAATACACTTACTATAACATGCCAAAATAACCCCAAATTGTTTATTAATAAAACATATATCCTTATGTAAGTCATTTGGCAGAACATTAGATTTTTAGGAATAAAATAACAATTAATAATATAATATTTGATTTAAAAACTATTTTGTGTCAATTTTGACACTATTTGATATATGATTTTTTTGAAAGACAGAATAGAATTATATGTTCGAACCAAGTTGATTAAATCAACAATAATATATCATATTAACCTATAAAATTAGTGTAATTCATAAAAAGTCTTAAATTACATTTATTTTGGTATTTATAATATCAATTATGTCAATATTTTATTAATAAGATAATTACTGCATCATCTTTGTGTCATAAATAAATTAACATATTTGATGTCTAAAAATTAAAAATAAAATACCATTATGTAGGAAATCTTTTTATCTTTATAATTAATATTTACAATCGAATTTATCTTATGTATAACCCTATATTAAAAATGTTTTAGTAAATAAACTATTATTTTAACTCTTTTAACTCTTCTTTGAATTAAATAATAATAAATGTCCTAATCTAATCCAAGTGGGCCTAAATGGTCATATTTTATTCCTAAGCTTGTTTTTGGTCGAATTACACTTGTCCAATAGAATTAGGACATGTGTTAGGGTAATAATAATATAATTTTTACCCTTAATTACCCTATTTACTTTTAACCGTGGTAAATAAAAGTAAAAAGTTACTATTCACCAAAAATTATTTTCATCTCATTGAACCACATTTTACTTACTGACATCAACCGTGTCTCTCGGATTTTTGAAATTCCATTCACAGAAGCGGTAAAATTAAGATTTATGAAGAAATTAATTTTTTTAACTACCACTTAGTAGTTTCACTATTCATCAAAAATTGATGTTTTTCAGAACAATGCCAAAATTTCATCCTAAGCTATATTTCATATTCCAAATTCAAAAATGAAGTCTAATTTACCAAATTCATAACATAGAAGTTGCATTAATTAATTTTATAATTAAATCCCGCTGTTAAAACAAATAACGTGTTTTTAAGAAACAATATCTATCAAAAGATTGACACTTGTTTATGTCTGGTGTAAATGTGAAATTACATCCAATGACCAACATTGTATTGAATTGTAAAAATATAATCTAAATATAATTTAAAACCACTCAAATTAATAATTTATCACTATTAATTATTTCGATTAAAAAAGTTGTTTTTAATTAAAATTTAGTAATTTTCACTATTCATCAGAATATGAAAGTTATCCGAAATGTACCAAAATTTCACCTTAGGCTAAATTCGATACTCCGAATCCAAAAATGAAATCCATTTTGAAAAATAAAATTTAAAAAATTTCAAAAAGTGGTTATTACTATTCATAACGGCTAGTTTTAATAACATTTTAATAGCATATCGCTGTTTAGTGAAACTCGTTATTGCGTACTACACACGCTATCGAGGAAGGTCGCGATTGCGTGTAATGCAAGGAAAGTCAACGATGCGTGTTGTGCAAGCTCCTTTTGGTGTAGTGTACAACACAAGACATTAGTGAAATAAAAAGAATATTTTTCATAAAATCTCGGGCTGTTACAAATCTAAGCCCCAATACCCAACACATTCTAACTGACACATTTGAACCCATCCATAGAAAACACCGCATGATATCCCCAATATTAATAATGCAATCACAACCATAAAAAAAATTAAAAAACACACAAAAAAAGATTATAGTATCCAAAAAATCTTGTTCATCTTTATTGAAGACATACATTCATTCCAGTTCCATTTTTTTCAAAAAACAATTCCTTGACCATATATAAATATTAGACTTTTATAAAAAATGGTTCAAAGAAAAAAATAACAACATTAATGCATAAGTAATAACAATATCTATGATTTCCATTAATTATGATATCAAGGAATTATTCTCTTGATAAAGATCATAAACACATATAAAGAAATATTATTAACCTCATTCCCATAAATTTCTATTATTATTTTCTTTTTATCATGTTAATTGAATAATTATTATACACTAAAGGAAAAAAATCATTCAACCTTATAATTTTCACATTAGAGAAGATTGTTCCTAAATGACCTACCTCAATTGAAGAATCCAAAAGCACTTCACAATGAACTAAGAAAGGAAAAAATGTAGAACCATAATACACCATGGGAAACCATAGATCAACCAAGACCAAAAAATAATTATTAGAATCATAGCCCCAATATACTGTTTTATGAAGTGGCACTGTCTCTGTGAATTTTAATGAAGTGAAGGAGATGAATCCAAGAAGGGGTGACAAGGAAATCACACTGGATCACCAGTAGGTAGTTTAAAAGGTTATGGATCAATTCCAAGAATGCAGTCTATGAAAGATATATGAAAATTTCACTTTAACTGCTCAAGTTAAAAGAGAAAAATTATAAATTGAATGGATATCAAAGAAATTTATAAATTTATTATTAGTGAAGAATGTATAAGAACATGGTTCAAGGGTCTAGGTCACACAAAAATTTCCAATAAAAAAACTATTGTGGTACCTAATAGATTACACCAAAATGAATAATAATCAAGAATATCCTATGAAATCATATAATAAATACCCACACTGAAATCAAGGCTAACCACCAGAGTCGATGAAAATTATGTGGGACCATAACACAAGAGTTATCTCCATGGTGAAAACTCTATACCCACAAACCTAGTTATGTTATAGCATCAAAGACCATGACACATTTAACTCTAAAAACAAGATCCCTTGAAATCCACTGTTAAGCCAAAACATAAATACATGGAGTATCATTTATATAATGGTAGGAAATTTTTTTATACATTAAATGAGCCATTGAAAACACCATGATTCTAGCAATATAAAAGCATATTACATAGACTGATAAGCCAAACCTCCATAGTGAAACATAAGGCTTAATTATATAACAAAACAACCCATCTTTGGTTTCATCACATGTACTGATATTCATTATTTGAAATTCCTATCAACACCTCCAACATATAAAATATACAATGTAATAGTCAAAGAAGGATTTATATATAACATTAAATTCCTCTCAAATGGTTATATTCCCTCATAATCATGACCAAAATAGTATACAAAAAAGTCAACACAAACATCATCTCATCCTACTGTAGATACATTATAATATAGATGAAACCATGAAATAATCCCAATATCAATGTCAAATAAATTCTAGTAATTAATCACATGATAATAATCAAAATAAAAAATTTACATCATCACTCATTTTAAGAGTAATAAGAAAACAATTCTAAAAATATCATGAAATACTGAGAATACATATAGGACTCATATTCCAACATAATCTCCACTAATCCACCAAAAATACAAAAACATGCACTAAATGAATAATACACCCACACAATTCCCTCTTCGGATCATATTAAACCTCTAATAGTCATTCCAAGAATGTCTTATCATCCAAGACATACAACACTCAATAATTAATGACATAGGAGAAATCATGAAATTATAAATAATGTTGTTACTTATGGAAGATATTATGAATTTTCTCAATATATAGAATAATATCTAATTGATACTCCATGTCACCAACATGCTACAAGAACTCAAATGGATCAATGATCCTAGGTGATATATTTCATATGTAACAAAAAAAATTCACATCAAATGTGAGAATACTGATAAAAACTTGTTTCCAAAATAAATAATTTCTTTTATCCTCCTATAATATGATTAAAAATTATGATGGTCCTACACCACTTTGATCATCTGTATAATCGACTCGATACTCTCTATAGTTTTTTACCCTACTTTGGGACCATGTACTTCCGAATTCCACAACCTATTCCAACACAATAGAGATCAATAAGGATTCTCAAAAAATTACATGAATTATACCATGTTGATGTAATATTAGAAGTTTTTATTATAAGAAACTTAAGCCAAGTACTGTGAATCATCCATGATCCAAAAAATCTATGACCCGATACCAAAATATAATCTTCCAACACTAAATTGTACACTATATTCTCATTTACATATAAGGATGGGTGACAGGATTCACATGGGAAGCAAAATCATACCGAGGACCTCCATAAAATCAAAAATAAAATCCTGGATCCCAATTAATGGTGATATTCCTCAGTACCCAAGTAATCCCGACTACAAAATCCACAATATTTCATTCCAAGATTCTATAAAATAGTGTCCTTTATCCATATAAATGGGCTTCAAATTATCAACCACTCTAGGATCACCTGAAAAATATCACACACTTCATGGGATTTTTATAAGCTATTGAGGAAATCTATTAATAATTACTCTAATTTCCACTCTAGAATATATGATGGATGCATGAAAATCACTTATAACGTGATGCTCTACCTTCACCATCTAGAATACTATAAACCATTATTCAAAATTTACTAATGATCTCTTCACCCCAATACACCAAATATAGATCCTTAAATAAAGATACATATTTTAAAAAACTAAAACCAATTTTTTAATTAATCTATGAAATTCATTAAGGACTTCCTCAAACAATTCTGGTAGAACAAACAAACACCTTCTAAAAAACCTCAAGCCACATTTCCTCCGACCGTCCCTCCCGAGTGTTACAGAAAATGACATTGTCCTATATGAAATATACCTTTAAGTCATCCAACTATGACTTCTCATCTAACTTCATCAATAATAATTACACTATCATTTGAAATATGAAACGTCTACCACCATCCTCCACTACATCAAGATTCATCACTACTAGCTATTTAATAAGCCTCCAATTATCAAAAAATTTCAAATAAATACCTCACCATGATATCCCACTTAGCACATAATCAACTACATTTTCCTTACACTTGGTGGTTGAACTAACAAATTTATATTCTTAGAAAAACTCAATACTTCTCCACTATCAAATATTTAGTTCTGAATAAGAGAATCCATAACTCAAAATCTCGTGACCTATAAGTACCCCAAGATAGTCACCAGTGAATAAATGTCACCAAAATCATATAAAATAAAACATCAATAACAGTTTTAGATCATCGGTGGAATGGTAATGTCCAAGGGGTGGTAACTACCAAGAAACAAATGAAATCACTACTCTTTGATCCATTATGATGAAACCCAAAAACAATATGAGAGGGTTCATAAAAAACCTCAAACAATACCCCATACTATTGAAAGTGAATCATTAGGAAGAACACATTATTCTCTACTTTAGGTAGTATATTCTTTCCCAAAACTGATTGATCCATATGAAATTGTGTTCATTCTGGGTCAAGGATGTTATCATGGCTGAAACCCAAGAGATGTTTGATATGAACCTCTAATAATATCATGTGAGACCAATGGATCTATTTAACTAAACAATTTCTATATGTTATGTGTAATACACAACAAAAATATTAATTTATGGGTTTACTACAACACCCTATTGATATATCGCATGTTAAAAAACAAGTACCCCCATATCCAAAACATAATGTTGGATATATCCCAAAAATATGATTAATTTTATAGTCTTATAAGGTTTCTCTATTTTTCTCAACATTCTCCTTATATGACCTCATTTATACAGGATGATCACTGATTAACATAATAACAAAATAATATAGGAAATCATGGAACACCAAGTGCATGAGTCCCATGAAAATAAAAGGTTCATTCATGGAACTGAATATCATAACCATGAACTATAAATTACCATATATACATTTGATAGATGTATTAGGTATATCCTCTACCTGTTATCATCTGGTGATATATGATCCATAGACAAATCATCAAAAAGTATCTATATCCCTTCAAATGGTTTAATAACTCTTCAATCCTATAGAGGGAATAACCATTCTTAATAATTACCCAATTCAACCACTGATAGTATATAAATATTAGTAGAATATGAACCTAATTCTTAGTGAAAATAAGAGGATAACGATATAGTGAAACATTGGGATGGATAAAAAATTTTTGAATCAGATTATTAATTTGAATCCACATATTATATAGCTTTTAAGGTGTTATTAGATTATCATCTATCAAAATTAGAAAATAAATTTGGCATAACTCTGTCATGAACTGGACATCATATTGATACAGAAGAACTACAAACTCATTGGGATAAATATCTAGAATGTACTCCAAACAACTATGTAAATATAAAACATTTACCTATACAAAATCTAGTTACCAAGATACTCACTAATATAAAATAGTTTCTCTAAATGACTTCATCCCATCTAATAATTTCGATCATTGAAAAACACCATAAATTTGGTTTTGACATCACTAAAAAAATGTACTTCATAATAATCTAATTACCATGGATAAAGAATAAATTGATTAAATGAAAATAATGGAATAATATAGTTTGGTTGAATGTAAAAAATTAAATCCCTATAAGACCGATGATACTACATCACTAGATCCCAACCACATAGCCCAAAAGGAATACTTGTCTGAACTATAACTACCATAGACATCAATATGAGAACTTGAAGCCTTCCACCATCATACAGAATGAATATAATATGGTATTTGTAATAAAATTGTGAGATACTCAAAATTATTAATAAATAGAAGCCATGGTATAAGATAAATGGATTTTTAATTAGATTATATCCTTTTCATCAGGTTCTGGAACATCCATTGAATGTAACTACCCATTTACCACTCCTCAATCATAGAACTAATTACCACCGCCATGGAAATGGTCATATTGATGACCTGGTGGATGGGGAACTTCATGGAGAAAACCTCTACCCATATCATATCTTCTTAGTGAACCAAATGAATATTTTCTCCAGTGTTAATTTGAACTCTAAACCAACTACTACTGTTAGGTATTTTATGAAATATAACATATCTCTTTTTTTTTAATTTAAAAACCACCACCACACTGAGTCTAAGAATGTTATGTCATTGATATCAATAATGACGAAAAACACTATAAGAAATTCACACCATTGAATAGTTCCTAATGGGTGCATGAAAAATTATATCCCCAATTAAATGGGATGAATAAAAATGCGAAGACTAACTCACTGCTAGTTGAATTATTAGCTTCCCTCACAACCTAAATAAATGATTAATAGCCCTGCACCTTGAGGAAATTTGATGTCTCCCTTAACAAGATTATTCGGATTACAATTTAATCACATCAATCACTATATTTATTTTCTTAACATTTAATCTTATAAATTATGTAAATATGGTTATTTTATATCAAATAATGGAAAACAATGGCTCATTTATGAATGAAGAACTTGTCTCCTCACCATGAAAAATATGGGTTGATGTAATTTAGGTCATTAAATCTATTATCAAGACCCCACACACCGAGGATATATAATGTTTTTTGGATCAAACCCTCTTAATTCTCTTCCCTCAGAGTTTTTGATAGAAACTGCACAAATGAATTCCTCTAAAAATCGACCCATGTAACAACATCCTCTTTCTGACCCCCGAGATATAAAATCCACCAATTATTTTCTTCTCTATGAATATAAATAACCACTCTAAAAATTATATATATTATCCTAGAGTTTACCATATTAAATGTGTTCTCATTGTTCCTAAAATAGTACTCTGTATACAAAGCCAATATTCTACCCTCTATACATCCCAAATCCTTGACTCTAAAACACTCAAAACACCTACCTCTAAGCCTTGTGCCCCTCAACTACATCTACCATCTAGTGATAAATAATACCAACCAAGTAAACCTCCAAAACCAAGACCATTTTTATATAAAACCCAAGGGTATCTCTAAAACGGAATAATCCAACGTTTAGTAGATTGTAATTTTATGAATCAATTTATTTTAATTCAAATTATTTAATTCCAAAAAAATTTCTCCAATTAATACATAAGTAGAAACATTAAGGATACATATTCCATTTATAGGTCAATAAAATATAATTTTAATTACCTTAATTAAAATATAATTATATCTTAAGGTCATTTATTTGGATCATATTTGGATTTAAAATCTAGTTTACATGTCCGTTTCCCTTACTAATTTCACAGACAATGTTCAAAAAAATGTTGATTCCATTCCATCCTTGGAAATCCTTACCAGTCCATAACTCCATGATTTATAAAACATCCCGACCAAAGCTATGATAAATATCTATCATGACCTTCACCAATTAGGAACCCATCACATTCCTATAATGAAGGTGATAGAGACCCATAAAACATGGTTCTAATATTTATTATGTCGGTGATTAAAATTGAGTGTATAAAAAAATAAATAATAGTCAATGTAGTAATACATCCTAGGATTATATAGATAAATAACTAATAAAAATAATGATATAAATTCCATAAGATATAAAATAATACTAAAATGTAATAATATGAAATACATGAACAAATATAAAAAAACTAAAAAGAAATGTCAAAGTAAGTGAGTCCCTTGACAACCCAAAAATCCAAGAATTTAATATCAATATTTTTTATAAATAAAATTATAGAGAAAAGAAAAATAATTTATTTATAGGGGTAATAATAACATGTATATGTTGTAGGATTATAATTAGGACCTATCATGAAAATCTAATAGAAACATACTAATGATACCTTAAGAAAACATGAAAACTAACTAACACATATTAGGTCGACTATCTCCTTGCCGCACCAAACCTCACTCATCATGTATCTAATAAAAGTGTAATTATATAAGACTAATAAAATATAATAACATGAACCTAAATAACCATTTAACATATTTTCCATCCTCATGTACCAACAAAAAATGTCTTATGCTCGAAACATTTTCCATATACATGCTACAACACACCAAACCAATCCTATAAGATATTATGTGTGTCAGACTATAACCATAATTCTCACAACATTTCATAGGGATTAATATCTTGTGATGGAATTAATATGAAATTACTATATTTGTATACATAATAAATTCATATCCACATCTTTATCTACATCCTATAACCATTGCCTTGTATCAAATCCCATGTACACATCAAATATATAGTATATTTTGTTATCATGAATGTGAAAGACATCAAACATGTTCCCATTCTCTACTATACATAACCTTAACCATATCTGATTTCATCTACCATAAATAAATCCAATGTAAAATACATATAATTTAGAGAAATAATGATGAGGTATATAGACACTTATCCCCAATAACAGGAAATTTGGTAAAAAAACCGATACCTCAAACAATAAGGTGTTATTAAAATTTTCACACTTTGGTGGTGTGTGTGAATAAACAAAATAGAATAAATTAAATATATATCTTCAAAAAATTAAATCCATGATTATTCACATCAATTTAGAAATAACACAGTGCACACCAGTCACAACAATAAAATTTCCCTGCATGAACACCATTATACAATATCTCCCCACAAACCAGCCCACTTTTCTAAACTGAACACTTGAAATGTTTATCTATATCTTTTTTTTGTAAATAAATTATCTTGATTCCAAATTAACCATTAAATTAAAAATATACATTCATTATAACTTCTTACTCTATATTTAATGTTCTTCCTTTTTTAAAAATTTCAGTATTAATTCATATATTACACATTACAATTTCATGAATCGTTATTTAATATATAGAAATGAATCAATATGATTTTAACCAAACCAATATAAATCTTCATTGTTACTAGTTATACTTTTTTACCACTTTTGAAAAATGAAACAATCCAAAAAAACAAGCCATTCCATCATCTAACGAAAATATATATATTACCCCTTGTATTATTCAGAAGGACACCGATAAGCTCATTATGTAACACCCACTAAAAACCCAACCAACATCAACCAAACACTACAAAACCAACCCTCATTACATCTAATTCCAACCAATCATGATCCTATTTCAAACACTTTCCAACCAACCCATTTGAACCCATTCATATGAAAAACCACAAATAGGTGTTACATTAATGTATAAATCATAAACATAATTACATGTAGTTAAATAATATATTGAAAATAAAATACTAATATCCAATACACTACATTCTTCACAATTCAAATAGTTCCATTATACGAATTCCCTTTTTTGCACCAAACCGGTTAATTACAATATTCAGGTAATAAAATCTTATTAAAAATGTTTCTAATTAAAAAATACAACATCACACACATTTCATTACAGTATCCTTGATTTATATTAATAATATAAAAAAGAATTAATCTCATTATTAAAATTAATAAAACCACTAAACTATTGTGATTCACCATATTCCCTTAAATTTCAACAGTTATTTTTCAATATATTATTATGTCGATTCATACTATACAAACAAGTAAATAAAAACCATGAAACACCCCCAATTTACACATAAAAGAAGATCTTTATTTAATCTACTAACACAAGTGACACTACTATAACTTCTTCCATGGAAATAATGAATTCCATGACTAAAAAACCAAAATGAATAAGGGGTAACATCAGATAAAACTAAATCACGACAATTATCTTCAAAATCATCACTGAAATACCCATTAAAAAACCGTCACTTATATTGAGGATATCCAATGGATGAATGGGTTGAAACTAATTTGGGAAGAGAAGGAAGTCACCTTGTATCCCCAAAATTTAATCTCAAATTCCAATGATCAAATCCAATTATATGGTATCTAAATAATCTCTCAATAATTTGGATGAATTACCCATGTTGTGAGAGAAAGAGATAAAATAGAATTTAAGATAATGGGGATTATAATTTTAAAAACATGATATAAAATAGATGGTTATTGAGAATTTGAACATTCCATGGGGAAACGGTTGAGAAAAAACAAAAAAAAACTTGGTCTAACCTATTAGGAAACACTACAATGCATTCAGGATAAGCTGATCTTCTAATATTACATTGAAAATCCCATAGATCTAATAGAAATGGGGAGTGAACATATTGAAAGGGTAATATCCATGGTACAACCATAATGAATTTGAACCCAACCATAGTGAAAAATCAAGAACAATGTTCATAGGATCCCCAAGAAGTTTTATGTCCTAAAATTGATATCCCAAACACCGCAAAAAAATGTATAGGTTCCCCAATATATCAGTTCCAAAAATGGAGGAAACACTAATAGGGAAAACATTAACCCCATGTTATAGCACAACCAACAACACAACATACAAACCTACAAACTATAACTCTATATCAAAACACTTACCACTATGCTACAACACCAACTCCTAGCTAAAACAATACAATTCATTCGTCACACCTCATCTTGTAACTGACAATTCACAAAATACAAAAATAAATAGTCAAAGAATGTATAATCTTTTATAATTAAAATATTTACTAAAAAAATATCTTGGTATAATATTTTAATGGTTTATAAACAAAATTATAAAAAAATTAAATACCAAAAGATAGACAAGTTACTTATAAATGTTTTTTATAAAAAAATTATTAAACAATATTTAAATTTCATATATATATATATATCAAATTATAAACTCATAAAACACTTTTTATAACATTTCAACCTAGAATAATGTAATAATTAAAGGGTTTATTGATTGTAAAGTTATATAATAATTAAAATAAAACAATTAAAGAAGGATTATCTTGAGAAATGGTGTGGTATTTGAGTATATTATTGGAAAATAAAAATTATATAAACATGAATCACTCCCAGAGAATAAAAATATTATTCAAGTGAGGAAACTATATATTATTAGGATAAAATATAATAATATAATAACCATTTATTGAATATCACGACTAAATTATTTTATGTTCATGGAATCATCCATATATATACCATATCATGAGATATAATAATTTCCAAATACAATGGGGGTTTCATAATTTTAATATGAAAAATAACATCATAATTGTTTTATACATATATTTGACACATAAAAATAATGGGAATAAATTTACTATTAATCAATCAATAAAAAGAACACCATTAATCCTTGAAATAATAATTCTTAGTTTAAGAAACATTTTACAAGAAATTTTTTATGAAATTATTCCAAGAGTGTATATAGGTACATATAAATCCCAATTAAAACTATAAAATGGGTAAATATAGAGATAGAGATATATAAATATTTTTTCAATATAATTTTTATAATATATTATAGATGATGATTAATAAACATGATGAGAAGAAGAGGAAATTTAAAGATAAAATAAATAGATAATGTTTTTGTATTGTAACATCAAATGTAGATATAAACTAATATTTAATATTAATACATCATATAAGATAATATTATAAAAAAGGATAGTATAAAATTATTAAGGGTATGTTATAAAAAAATATTGAATAAAGGATCACAAAGAAAGGAGATATAAAAAAAGTAGGCAAAACCAAGAGGGAATCCTTTAAAATATCATATGGTAAATTATATGAATAAGATAGTTGGGGATAATAAAGATAAATTTAAATCACCTTAATAAATTTAAAGTGGAATAATATACATTTATATAAAATGGTTTATGTGTGTCTCTGTAATAATTCAATATAGATAAAAAGGGACTATTTTAGCAAAATGAAAGGTATTTGAGAAGAATATACCTAACATCGAGTCTCAATAGGACTGGATTAACTATGAAATATTATAAATACAAATTATTATTATTATTTAATAATTTAATTTCTCTATTTAGGTTTATTTTCATTTTATTTATTTGCAATTTTTTATTTCATATTTCTAACAAAATTTAGTCTAAATAACCAACATGGAGACAATTATCTTGTAATTTCTATGGTTACCTTAGTATCAAGATATATTTCCACATTATCTTTAATTTTTTTTCATATAAAAAAATTTTGAATTTTAATATGTTGATAAATGTACGATGTCTTACAAAACATAAATGTAATTCTATCATAAGATTATTACAAGTTTTCCAATTATTTTTTCTGGATTCACTTTTTCAAAGGTTGTATGGAAGGTCATAAAATGTTACTTTATATAATTATTTTTCTAATAACATTTACCCTCATAAAATCATAATAATTACTAGCATGTATCATTAATTTATATTTAACCATTTTTAAAATTTTATGAAGCATCCACGAAGGTAGTGATTACGATAGAAAATAATCATTCATTACTTCTTTCAAAGAGAAATGGATAAAGGTTGTCAATAATGAGTTGGATTATAGGGAAAACAAAAGTTTTGAAACAAAAAAGTGAAAGCATAATAATATGATTCCACTAATCCTAACATCGATATCACATTTGAATCCCACTATAACTAATCATCATTCAATGGGTGAGTCAAGGGACTGAAAGATGTATAGTTTACTAGTAGAAAAAAGAAAAAATTTCCCTCCTTAATACTAGATACTAAAGTTACATTCCCCTTATCTTAGAGGAAAAGCTCACCTAGGTAGATATTTCCATTATAGTTACCATAAACATTTCATATGACCCCCAAGTTATAGGGTGATACGTTAACATCTTAAAAAATATGGTGGCCCCCAAGTGAACTGATGATGAAATTATAGGATCTCCGAAAACATAGATTACTTTGATTAATAGATAGGACTTTGTTGCATGCCATGGAATAGAAACCAAACCATATAGTATAAAATCACCACATAGTAGAAATTTTATTTTATACACTTCAAATAAGAAGATGGTTATACATAGGGGTTCATTAGGAAGTAAAAATACACTTTCATGTGGATGAAAATAAAACCATAAGCATTGTAAGGGATGAATAACCTATTTTATAATTTCATGTGACTAATATATGAAGACACATACCATTAATATATTTTTTTATTTCTAATAATCATGAAATTTTGAAAATTAATTATAAATTAATAGATCATTTACGATATTTCTATTGATTGGAATTTATGCAATTATGTCACGAACATGTCGGTATCAAACATCACACTGCTAATATAGAGACTATGTGGGTTTCAGTTTCCTATAAAGTGTATAGATTCAAATTAATTGGAATTAATATCCAAATGCTAACCTATAAGATTACATTCTAGGGTTATTCTTGGTATTTCAATTTTTTGGTCTAAACACCTACTAGGAAAGAAGGATTCTATGGTCTAAATTTGTAGCTTAAAAGTCAAACATTTAGGGTATTTGGGTTATCTATGGGGAAATTAACATCATTGTAGAATTTAATAAAATAACTTATGATTATAGAAATTACATAGCCAACATATAATATAGGATGTGGATGGAAGTTAACTAATTGGTTAAAGTGGCTATTTAGAGGAAAAATAGACCTGGTTATCTAAATAAACAAGTAGAGTGATAACAAGTAATCTATATATAAGATATTTCATCTTCCCAGGCTAGATTTACTGTGTAGAAAACCAATATAAAACCATATTGAAGCAAAATTTAGAACCAAATTGTATTATCACATATCTTCTTAATGAGAAGGATAAACTCCCCTTAACTTTTTTGGCCCAAAAAATCTCGGATTATGTTGCATGAATATATGAATATTGTAATAGATGTTTTTAAGGAAAAATTTTATAAAATTTCTTTATGTATACATTGATATATTATAAAACTATCATTAAAATTGAATATTTTAGAGAAAATATAATTTTGGTGCCATTGATAATGAGAGTTAGGATATGGAAAAATTGTTGGTTAAAATTAATGATAACATTACTATCGATTTCAATATCATTGATTTAAATTGGGTTGTGTATTTATCCCATGAAAAAAAGAAAATATTAATTGTAAGGGACAAATCCTCAAAGACAACATTATGGTGAAATTGATTAAGTATGGGGATATAAACACCTCATTATTTAATATCCTCTATAAAGTGACGAAGGATAATAATCCTAGAAACTGTTTGAGAGAGTTGGATTCTATTACGAATGAAAAGAAAAAAATCGGAGATTATATATTTTCCTTTTACAATTAAATGTTCCACTAATACTAAATGGTATCCTCTAAAAACATGATGTATGTGATCCCTATAGTTTTTAAAGAGGTAGATAATAGTATAATTACACAAAAAATATCTTGATGTGCTAAGGTCGGATTTTTTCCCTCTCCGACCTTCTAATGCACCCAGGATGTATTATTTCACATATAGATTCCTCTAAAAACTATGGGAATTTATAATTATTTAACATAAGAAAATGATTTCAATATAATCAAAAACATGAAGTTTCACCACAGAAAATAATTCCATATTCCATATTCCATTACCTAATATAGATAAAATTTATTCCATATAATAATTTGAGAATATTTCCATTAAAATTAGTATTTATATATTTTTGAGAAATATTATTTCAAAAAATCTGTCATGTAACTGGAATGTTGGCTTGTAAAAATTAATTAGATATTTTTCATAGATGCATGATTCATGAAATCATGTTTAAAAAATCTAAATGAATTAATAATCAAGGTAATGATTGAAATAGGTATATCATTGATCTCAATCATGACATAAGAAAGTATTTTGATATTATTAATTAGGAATTCCTATTTGAGGTACTTGAAATATTTTATATTAGTTCTATGGAAATAGTCATGATCAAATACTTCTTCAAAACTACCAGGATCACTATTCTGGTGAATGGAATACCTCATGGATACTTTAATTTCAAATTTAGTCGTATATATGGGGCCCCTCTTTGAAATTATATTTACAAAAGAAAAATATTTTTCTAAAATTCCATAACTGATCATGTTGAGTTGGGGAATATTATGAATATAGAAAATGGATGGATCATCAAGGATCCATCTTTACTCTTTTATAATGATTAATTGATCATTTTGATTCAATTAAATGATTTATCCCTCCAATCATTTAGGTATTCCTTGAGTAATTATAGGAAAATATATAGAAAAGTTATCATATGGAATAAGTCAAACATTTTCTATAGTATGAACTTCAATGATCAAAGGAAGATATTAAATAATAGGGAAATAATCAATATGGAAGAAAATATACATATATTAATCTCATCATTCCCTCATTTTGGGGGTAGAAAATATGTTTCTATTTTAAAGAAAATTTGTAGTGTCATTAGTAAGAAACTAAATGCATGAAAAGGGAAAAATGATTAAATGGTAGGAACGATATCCTTAGTGAAAGAAACCATCATCCCTTTGTTTATTTTTCCTCATTTAGGGTTTTTAAATATTCACTTTCTATTTTGAAAAAACATAAATCATAATGTAATATAATTCATCAATATTTTGTGTATCTATCTATATAAATATATCAAACATCTATGGAAATTACTTTCCCTTCTATTAGAAAAGGAGGAATGATAATTGAGAACCTTTATTTTTTTCAAGAGGTAATTCAAGATAATTTCTCTTATAAGATTCTCATTATCAATTCATAATGTAACCAATTTCATAGAGTGTGGTTCATAAATTGTATTAGAGTCTAAAATATAATTATTTATACTATTTTTTCATTCCATTTATTAAGAAAATATATTCTTTATCATCAATTATTTTTATTATGATACTTCCTTAAAAAATGAACTCCTCATTTGCAAGGGAAACTGACCTAAATAATATAATGATGAAAATTCTAAAGGCATTACTTCAGATTCTGAGGTTAAATAAAAGTGAAAATCTCTTTTAATTTAATTATAATTTTCCAAAACTAATATTTTACATTATCAATTACTAGTTCCTCCCAAAAAATAACAGTTTTTTGAAACCATTAAGGCATGTCACTCCAACTAGAAATAAGTATTATAATAACCTTTCTAGTATCATAGACTCCCCTAGATATATTAATTACTTATAGAGAAGATGGATCACCCCAGCATGGATAAAACCCATATAAAATCATGTGAAAATAGGCTAACAATTGATGATAGACTCATGTAATATGGCCTCCATCTGAGTCCGACATGCAGTTCCAATAAGAAGGGACCTAATGCTGTCATGCACTTTTTTTGAATAATTCTATAAATGTGTTATTTAGTCGATTGTCTTCCATATTTTTAAATTAAATAATCATGATACATACCACTATCAACATGTGATTGATAAATTATATATCGATGACTTCTCTTCCATATTTTAAAATCCTCTTCTCATAACCATATCTGAAGCATGTTACACCAATTTTTGGAACTATAACAGAAACTATTTTTGATGATTAAGAAATAAAAATGCATCAAGATCCTTCCAAGATCATATATATGGTAATTATAGCCAATTATATACAAAATTTCCTATAAGGAAACTAAATTAATGAAATTTTATTCTATTATAGAATACAAGTTAATGGTTTTTAAAAATTAGAGCTTGTTATATTCATACTATATGGAAAACGTTATGCATTGGTTGTATTAAAATAAACAGTAATGGTGGGTTGAAAGGTATAATGGTCCCAAAAGGGTGTGGGGGTATCTTTATAGACCACATGGGGAGGGACATTTTGTATATTCACATGGAATATTCCTATATGGTAGCATATACAGATTACATGGAGGGATTTATCTTGGAAATAAAAATTTTCAGAAACAAAAAATGAACTAATCTCTAGCTTGAAGTTAACTTTTGATTACTTGGTAAGGCTACTGAGTACAAAATATTTTCACCATTATAGTGTCACACATTAAATTGGGTGGATTCAATGGATTATTATAAATAGGTAGATTTTTAAATGTCACATACATTTCGTGAATGAAAGGTAGTGGATGATATATTAGCTAACTTGGGGATTAACTCTAGAGGTGTTCAATATTATTTTGTATTGTCATTAACCATTGAGGAGGGAATATTTCTTGTTTTTTTAAAACACAATAATTTATTTTTTATAATATTTTAGAACCTTGGTGTTTCACCAAAATGAATTATTGTTTAAATTAATTTTATTATTATCATTATAAAATTTATTTTTTCATCATATTATAAATAATTAGTAGTAATGTTTTTTCTAATTTTAAAAAACTATATTAAAAAAGATGTTTCAGATTTTTTTTAAAAAATAATGATTAAATTGTTACATTTTAGGGTTTTATAATCATCAATATTTTTATATAATGAACTGAGATAATAATAATTATTATAATATATTTATTAGTGGTTATTATGTAATTGATTTGTTATAAAGTTTAATATTAGATTTTCAATGAAGTGGATAGTTTAGGGATATATTTATAAAAGGTGTTGAGTGAAATTTAAAATATAATAATTCCATAACATCGTAGAGAATTAATTTTTCTCAGATTCAGAATTTAATTTGGAAATTAAAAACATAAATTTGAGCCATCATAAACTATACATGAATAATTATGTTTAAGTAATTATATATTATCTGTATAAATAATATAAATAATATATTTCATATTTTGTATGTATTTTTTTATTTATGTGAGTAAATTTTTTGTAAATATAGTATCTACCATTTACCTAATTTTCATTTCCTATATCCATTTATGAAAACCAATTTGTTTAATTAAATCCATAAATAAATAATTTTTAATAATTAAATTTCAAATAAATGTTCATTTTAAATATATATTTCTTATAAAGGAGGTATCTTTAAAACTATGAAAAATATTTCTATTTCAAATAACTATATTATTATTTACTTAAAGATAATTATTTATTTATAGATATCGAATATATTTAAAAAATATATTATATATGATTATAAGAAATTTAATTTTTTATTTTAACTATTAAATAAATTAAAACATTTGATAAAAATACATTTTGTATTTAGTTAATGATTTTTTTCAATAAATTAAAACATTATTGACAAATAACTCTATAACTCCTTACTATATAACCCATTATTACATACTTCTTGTCTCTATTATTGAGATATCCTTCTGTGGTATTTTAAGTCAATAATTTTGATAAAATACATCATATATGGATCACCACTTTAATGAACATCACCAATATGTAATTTTACTAAATTTAATTAAATTTATGTTTAAATTAGGATAGGTCATGGTAAAATTCATGTTTTGATACCTCATTAATAAACATATATATAACATCTCAAATGGTATGATTCATCAACCCGAGGTCATAACTTCCCACTTTTATAAAAATTTAACAATGTCATTACCACGGATTTACTATCCAAAGACAATTTTTCCAATAATCTTAAATAAATACAGCATGCTTATGGTAATATTATAATTTTGATCTCTAATGATTACTTATATTTTGAATTTAATGCCCACTTATGGAAACTCAATCAACTGAATTATGACTATTTGATCTAAAACATTATGGATGGATTATCACATAAGTTACTATGACTTATAGTTCACTTCACCCCAAAAAGGTTCCTATATTATACCACCATTATTATTATTATTATTATTTTTGGGATTATTGAAAAAAGGAGTTCAAAATAGGTTGATCCTAGAAATATGGGAAAACCATGATTGGAAATTCGAAAATTATTTGAAAAATAATTTTTATGTTTAACACAAAGTTATGTTTTCATATTTTAATCACCAAAAGTATATATTGGTGAATATATAATTGATTTAAATTGGTTAAATATTTTTTATTAACAAATTCATGGAATCATG
The DNA here is from genome assembly GCA_963277665.1 of Viscum album. NCBI lineage: Eukaryota > Viridiplantae > Streptophyta > Magnoliopsida > Santalales > Viscaceae > Viscum > Viscum album. The sequence continues at coordinate 504,265,727 of OY728131.1, read as the reverse complement.
GAATATAAATGAATCCATATATAGTATGAATAACATTGAATTGAGAAAAATTATTATGATGGGATTGATTTAGACCATGGATACTAGTCATGAATCTAAAACCATGTTTCTAGAAACTCAGAGCCTGTTGTTATTTTATGACATCAGTACAAAATAAAAGGGATCACATCCTAAATGATGAAATATTTTAGTATACTAGTAGACTAGATACATGAATTATTCCCATATTAAATATGAAGTCATCAAATTAAAATTATAAACTCTGGTAATAAATTTATTTTTTTGTTATACTAATTCCTTGAAGTAATTCACCAATCCCTTATTTCTACCATAGGGAAAGAAAAACATAGTAAAGGTTGAGAATATATTATTATAAATGCAAATTTCATAATAAAATCTATCATTTTATAAATAAAAATTAATAATATAGAAGAGATAAAAAATAATCAAACATTCCATATAAATAATCACATAAAAGGGTAATATTTTTCTTGATGAAATAGAAAACTAAATAATAAAATGTTTAATAAATACATTTTTCATAAAAACACAATCATACTTTTGGACATTATAATATTACTGTTAATCTTTCATGACAATACATCATACAAAAATAATAAAGTCATATGGAAAATATCAAAATTAGTTTTTCTCATAAGTCATACCAATTCATCGAGTGGCTATAATGAGATATAAATATCACATTCTGTGTTCAATTCATTCCTTATATGAATGAATTGAATAAAAATTAAAAACATAATCAATATAAACATTTATATTGACAAATATGAATATAAAAGTTTGTATTTTCCCTAAACAAAAATAGAATAACATTATTGTAAGATATACATGGTAATATGGTGTGTGGAATAATTAGGTTATATCCCTAGTGAAGCATAATATTCAATGAAGTATTTTTTGCATAGATGAAAATAATTTTTAAAAAACCATATAACATTTCCTAAGGTGAAAAATATTTTTATTTTTGAAATAATATATATAAATTTTAAAAATTCCCATAATATATATAAATTTTAAAAATTCCCATAATATTATGAAAACATATTTTTATGGATGGAAATGTGTAAAATTATAAAATAATAATCATTTCATAGAATATTTTGGATTGAAAGAAATGACATTCTTGTGGTAAGAATGAAAATATTGTTTTGATTTACTCCTTTGATAAAAACAGATTTGTTTATGAAATGAAAAATGTTTAAATTATAATCAATTTTATTGAAATTAAAAAATTGTTAAATATAAAATTAATTTAACATTAGATAATACCAAAAGTATTTTTTCAATAATTTTAAATAATATTTTGATGTTGTTGAAAAATATTCCCAACTAAATAGAACAAAAAAGTCGCTTTTCCTTAAAAACATCATTTCATACTTTTGTGAAAATATAAAATAGAAAATGAAAGGAGAACATGTAATTTTACATAATAAACATAGGATAATAAAATAAAAGGGTCCCCAATATAAATTTAAAAATAAACAATATAGAATTTGGATGAGATTTTCAAATAACCCATACATAATATTTGAATTGCCTCACAAGTTCTTTTAACCTCATATATAATAAATTTTTATTTAATAAAATTTTATAAAAAAACACATACATAATTATAATATTATATATGATCCACTAGTAACATTTCAATACCAGATAATAAATAATATGTCATTATCATCATTATTCTTGGTGCTAATTTCTTCATTTTTCATGTATGTTTGGATTTAGCAGTTATTTTTTCTGGAATCTTGATCTTGATTCCATAATTTATAAAATTTTAATCCATTTATAAGTATAATATAATTTAATTATATATATATTTATAATATTCCATGAAGTTAATATATATAAAATAAATCACATTACTTCTGGTAGGTGGTAGTCCACTTAAACGTATGAGAGACATTATCATTTTTTAACATGTGAATGGGTAAATAGGATAATGATTTATTATATTTCAATAATCAAAATTATGTTAAAATTTTCCTATATATTCACTAGTTACATATATATTATAAAACTCTGATATTCCAAAATAACACTATGTTTGATAGCTTATTCAACATGAAAAACTATGATTAAATGAACCACGATATATTATAAAAATATTATTATTTAAATATTATTGTTTTAAAGTAGATGTTATATTGATGATTATATAAAACATTAAATAATTTTCGAAATATATATAATGATAGAAATAAATTTAAATTTAATTATAAATTCTAATTAAATAGGAATTATATTTTATTCAAAGTCATTTTATTCACTAAAGAGTCTATTTATTCAAATATATATATATATTTTTCTTTCTATGGGAAAATAATATTATGAATTTTTTCCACCTTTAGAAAATGTATTTTATAATATAGTATTAATTTTTTACTTATTATATCTTTATTAATGATATATTTACATACATAGATATTACATATTTTTTATGAATATTAATTACATTACAGAAACATACACCTAAGGATAGTAATGGTATTGTGCATTTGAAATCATAGAGATATAAAAAATTGATTCATAAGAGTTTTAAATCATATCCCACTTAGTATCTCATATATAGAACACTACTTTTACATAGAATATATAATACCTATCATCATAACCAGGGGAAAATAAAAAAAGGTAGAGTGATATCAAATACTCAGTAATGGTAAAAAAGTGAAATACATAAACATAAGATTAACATTATGGTTTTTGAATGAAATAATAACATATAAAAACCATAACCTATGTATAAAAGTTCAAAGTCTAGAGCCACGAAATAAATATTAGTAGATAAACAGAAATGAATCATAAGAAAAGAAATATTTATGATCTATCAAAGCATAAACTTGACCTAAGGCAAGAAATTATGGAATAAAAATAAGTATAGAAAATCATTTCCATAGTTTTCATGTATCATTTACAAAACTGTCATAGCTGAATGTGTTAACTCCCTATACTATTGTAGTATTAAAGGTTCACTTCCTAGACCATGATTGCAGAAAAAGTCTTTTACTAAATTGGATTCACTCCCCATTCCATTTTAATTCAAATCACAAGATATCAATATTTACCTAATTCATTGAAGGGTGATATAGGTCATATATATCACATAATGAAAGTGATAAATACTTGTGTTATAATATATTTTACATTAATCACATCAAAACCCATTAAAATAAATGGTATTCAAAATCATTTTATCATAGTACAACATGTTGAAATGGAAGAGGTTTCATAACAATTTCATTATTTCATCAAAGCATAACTTGTGGAAAAAGAATTAGGTTTCTTAATAATTTTATCATTGTATAAAAACATTGAATAGAAATGGAATTCATAAATATCTTTTTATAATAATCAAAAAGCATCTAGAAAATGAAAATGAATTGTATTCTTGGATTATATCACAAGTAAATCATTTGTAACATCAAAGGAGTTCATTTAGATAGAAAATGTTTTTTAAAATACCATTTGGAACATTTCATAAGGAAAAATATCCTTTAAACATTGAATTTTTTTTAAAAAATGTAAAACACTTTTAAAATAATTTCCTTGAAACCAACATGGAATCTTATAAAGGAATCAATAGAAATCATTTAAAAAAATTTATAGAGGAAAATAACATGTCTTTTAAAATCACTTTTTAATATTAGAAACTCATAATTTTTTAGCCTTATTCTTTGAAACTAAATATTGAAAATTTTTAAAAATTAATTAAATCATTGATGAGTCATAATGGAGGGAAATTTCATACATTTATTGTACATTTAAATAATGAGCCCAACTATATTTTTAATAAAAAATCAAATGTGCCTAATTTTGAAAATGGCATGATGATTCCTTTAAATAGTTTTTATTCAAAGTAAAAAAATTATATAAAATTTCTCTATTAAATAATTTTGACAATTTTAAAAAAAAATTGATTTTTTTGAACCATTATTTTTTAAAAAATTGGGTTTGACCGAAGACAGAAAAAAGACAATTTTTTTCTCAAAAACATTATTTTTTTAATAATGAGTACATTAAGAGAGAAAAATGAATAGAAATTTTTTTTTCTAAAGAAACTAACATAGTAAAATAAATTTCTTGAAGTTATTTTTAATTATATCATATTATTTCATTATCAAAAGAATAATCATAAAAAATCTTGAAAAACAATGAGATTATGTCATAAAACCATTACGAATTTGGTAACTTTAAATCATAATCCCCATAAAGGGATAAATTTAAGTGAAACATTACATATAATGTCAGTAAATATATTAATGATATTATTTTTCAAGGGAGATTTATATACAACTAATAAAATAATATATGTTAAAAATATAATGTATGTCCCAAAGAAGACAAATCGAGACCAAAATATCTTGCAACTTTGGTAGTTTTCAAACTATAAAACCCGTGATATAGGGATCCTAAAATGAATAAATACCATTTATTTTTAGGAGAAAAATGATAAAATACATTCATTTGAATTACATTCACCACATAAAATAAATAAGGGCTGAATATTGAATGTGTCTCATAAGAGTAAAAAGTGAGTCGTGAATCCCTTACATTAGGCCAAATTTTTTTGCATACACGTCAGAATATCTTTTATAATAAATATATGTTTATTATAAAAATATTTTTTTAAAAAAATATATATATATATATTTCCATATATTATTTAATTATTCTATTTCATTACCTATTTATTAACAATTCTTTAGTCATATTTTGTTTAAGGTTTTTTATATATATTTTGGTTTGATATTTTCCATCCTATTTCTTTTATCTGGTTTACACAATATCTATATCTTTCTCAATTATATAAATATCATATATGTTAATTATATATTTATTTATAGTAATATATAAAATTTAGAGATATAAAATCAAATACACCATTCTTAGAGATAACAAACCATATGTACACATAAGTTGTTTCTATTTTCTCAATGGATGAAATGAAATAAAGGTAAACAATATATTTGCATTATATAATTATTTATTTTTCTATATATCACATATATTAATTAAATTTACAGAAATAACCTTTTATGGAAGGTGATATTGTAACACGAGTCATATCACTTCGTGAGGTGGTAGAACACCGTACACATGAACGCCATTATCATATTACACACAGAATAAAATGTAAGATGGTATATGTGGTATAATAAATATAAAAGTATAATTATGTAAAAAATTTAATATATATTAACTTAATATATTCTTAATTCTATCCACGTAAAACTAAAATGAAAACACATCACATTGGTTCACAAGTAAATAGTCTATCGTAGACACAAGAAAAATTATTTTATTCCAACAGGTTTGGAGATAAAGAGGTAATTATATAATTTATATTACATAGGTATAAAAATATCATTAAAATATTATATAAAAATTAAATCCATAATTATATCTATACATAATAGGTGATGTTGAAAAATGAATAACATCAGTTTGCGAGGTGGCAGCCTGCCGTTTGAACGAGCGATGATTTTGTATCCCATTTGATGGAAGATGAGAAGTATTTTGGTTATGAAATTAACAATATACAATATAATTATATGTTAGATAATTATTTTATAATATAATATTGGTTTATTAATAAATTAAGGATGTGGATGATTAAATAAAATAAAAAACACATGTTAGGGATGTTACCTCATCTTCAGATAACTTTTTTTGGTTATCACCAAAAGGATTCATATGTTTAATTTATAACCCAATATGGATTCTTGGATGATAGGAGGGAATTGAAGAAGTTATTTGTGAAGGGATTCTCTTATCCAATGTGTTTTGGATGTTTAAAGAGGTGGGTAGAGGTTTGGACATTAAAAAGATAGGTGAGTGGAAAACATATAAATTTTTAAATGAAAAACATGTACCCAAGTTTTTTCACATTCCACAAGGCTAAAAATGGGAAATTATTAGAAATTATAGGTGTTAAGGTCTAAATATGGATAAAAAATGAGTGTTGGATCTTTTTTGTGTAACATCCTAGGTAAATAAAGAACAAAACATTTTCATATTTATTAATATTTGCAAATTAAAAATAAATTTTACTTTAAAGGGGTTACAATGTTCGATAGCGTACCCGATACGCAACAAAGAGTTTCCTTGAAATCATACGTTGTACACTAGTAATAATATAATATTATTTTAAATGGTAGTTAACACATAGTCGTTTATTGGAAGGAATGAATAGAAACAACTAAAATATGATTATATATGTTTGTTAAATGGTTTTACATTTATCCAATAAAATATAAAGGCTTAAAATATGAATAGAATTCAATTTTAGGCATATATACTCTAACATTCACAAAAGGTTGACTTATCGCCTTTTGATGGAGAACCCTCTATAAATATAGTTTTGGTCACTCTTATACATTATATTGGCCCAAATAAAATTCTTCTATATAATCGGGAAATCAAAATTTACTTTGTGTAAATTTTTGGTATTTTTCCGATAAAGTTCATTTTTTTAATGAATAGTGAAAAATGTTGTATTTTAATTCAAAACCTCTTCTTAATCTAATTTATTTATATGATTAGATTATATTTTGAATTGCTTTTAAAGTGAAATTAGAATATATTTTTACAATTTAATCCAATACTGGTCGTTGGAATTAATTTCACTTTGAAATTGGACTTAAACTAGTGTCAATCTTTTGATACTTATTATTTCATAAAAACTCGTTATTTGCTCTGACAGTGGGAATTAATTATTTAATTAATTAATGCAAATTATATGTTTTTAATTTTTTAAAATAGGCATAATTTTTTAATTCGGAATATCAAATATAGCTTTGGGTGAATATTTGGTATTTTTCTGAAAAACATCAATTTTTGATGAATAGTGAACCCACTAAGTGGTACTTAAAAAAACTGATTTTTCATTTAAATGAAAATTTACAACCTCTGTGTTTTGAATTTCAAAAATCCGACATGCATGGTTGTCATTAAGAGGTAAAATGTGGTTCAACGGGATTAAAATATTTTTTTTGTGAATAGTATCTTTTAAGTTTTTAATCGCGATTAGAGGTAATTAGTGTAGTTTAAGGTAAAAATAATGTTTTAATAATTTGAAATGACCTAGAAATATGTCCTACCCTTATTTGAAGTGTCATGGCCGACCATGAAAATCCATGGGTCAACTTGAGGACCCCATTGAGCCACATTGGTAGGAAAATGTCATTAATAACTTTTTATTTAATGTTAAAATAAAAATGTCACAAAATGAGTTGTTTTACTAAAACAATTTTTAAATGGGGTTATAAAAGTCTTATTTTTGACTATAAATATTTATTAGAAAGATAAAAATATTTAATACATCATGATATGTTTTTATAATTTTTAAACGTTAAATAAATTAAATTATTTATGGCACCATGATGATGCAATGATTACCTCATTATTTAACGATTTAAATAAAATGCAAAGATAATGTAAAATCTAAGACCTACACATGTCAAAAACCTATTTTATGGGTGGATTCTGATATCTTATCACCTTATCCTATAAATATATAATTCTGGGACCCTTTTTATCCAAAAATCATTTTATAGTAACATATCTTTTCTTAACGTTCCAAGAGTGCCCCTCCTCTCCTCTTATAAAATGCCCCACCACTACCTCCTTACCCACACCTCTCAAGCCTTTGGTTCGGCCAATATCTGCTCATTTTGTCTCTCCAAATCCCTCTCTTACTCTTAGAAGCCTCACTTTGTTCAGAAGTTTTCCCAAGGAAGCCTTTGAGCTCAAAACAAAAGGAGTTACCCGTTTTAAAGGTAGTGTTTTCTCTTGCGTTCTTATGTTTTATTTTGCTTCTCCAACCACCTAAACTATTTTTATTCCTTTATTTTGTAAAAACAATAGTATCTTCAGTAAACTAGTATGTTGTTATGTGAAGGATTCAAGCTAAACTTACACACACCTTCATCTAATGGTTAAATAGCATACTGTTTCCGTAGATGGGGAATTCCTACCTCACGAAACGATGATTGTTCAATATTCTTCTAACACCTTCAAAGGTGGCCATGAAGATGTCACTATATTTATATATGATATATAATATGTTTATTTTTTCCTTAAGCTTCTGTATTTTTCATTTATGGCACACCTTTATGGCTTCCATTATGGGTATACGCGATATCTACATTTTAGGAAGTGTGGACTACCGCCCCCTCAAAGTGATTTGATTCATTAATGCCATATGTGGGACATATAGAGGATGGATTTAAAGTTATTATATGTTATGTTATACTGGAATTATAATATACCTTTATATAATTATTATTTCATTCCATTAAAGTATGATATAGAAATGAAAATTGTGTTCATGCGTATATACGGCTTACCGTCTTCACAAACGGTGCATTTCATTTCTTATCCTCAATTGTAATGTACTATTATAAGTACATATATATAATCGATATATATGATGTATGTTACATCTAAATGATTAATATAATTCGGGAATTAAAATATACATACCTCTCATTTAGTTTAAATTCCATTAAAATGACATAGAAATGAAAGTAGCGTTCATGTGTACGCATGGCTTACCGTCTCCATGAACGGTGCATTTCATTTTTTACCTCTAAATGATTATATAATATTATAAATGCATGTATATACTGGATATATATGATATATATGATATCCAAATCATGAATATCATTATGGATATAATTAACCTTTGACCACACGGACAACATGTAATTGTAAGATGTCCACTTTCGACTTAAGAACCAAGTATCGACAAAACAAAAATTATTAACTTAAATGATTACATAATGTTATTAACATGGTAATAAGGGATATAAAAGTAATAATGAACTTGAAAAAGGTTCTTATGAAAGTATAAATTAACTCAAGTTTATTATTCAGGACGTTAAATAATGATCGAGTCAAGTCGGACCCGAGGTAAGGGACTTGGTCTCAATCTCCTTTAATTGAGGCATATTTTGTTATAATACAATGCTTTCTTTTATAAGGTGTATAAACCCTTTTGAATTTTAATTTTATACAAAAGGAATCTTTTTCTATGAATCATTTTACAAAACTACAAAAAGGAATGTTTCTTTTAACGTACGCGGTGACAATGAACTTTTCCGCCGCCGCGAGTATTATTTGGTCTTTGGATTCCTGAACAAGCCGTAATGTTTTTTAAAATGAAATAAATACCATATACTCTTTTATGTATTTTGGTATTGAAAATGGTTTTTATAATGGATTGGTTATGTCAATATATTTAAGTGATATATTGTGATCAAAGTGTGGAAATGTTTTCATTCAATTATATTTGTTTTATGTCTTATGATATTATAATGGTACTTGGACATTTGACGGGTGGTTACATGATAAACCATATGACGGGTGGTGCCGTGAATACCAGGATGGGTGGTTATGTTATAACCTCAAATGCATTGGGTATGGAAGTCGGCCGTATGGCTATTCCGTTAAGTGATATGTTTGGAAGTCAACCAGATGGTAATTCCACTTAAGTATGTTTATGTCCCAAGTTACATTTATATGTTATGTGTTATTTATATGGGATTTATGGTAATTGTTTGGTTACAAAAGGGTAAGTAATGGTCTTTTATTTAGTGAATTTTTTTTACTACTTCATAAAGGTGAAAGGTATTACTTTGATAAAGTATACATGCTTTACTTGTTGTTTTGAAAAAATAACAGTTTTCATTCATTGTGTATCCCTTACTGAGATATTCATGCTCACCCCATGTTTTTGAAATTTTTTTCACAGGACTTAATGTGGAATCGGGTCAAGTATGGGATCACGGGAAAGTCATTCTATCTAAAACATGGAACTAGACATGTTTCATTTTAAGAGTTTTTATTTTATGGAAACTTAGTAGAAGATTCAACTTTGTAATCTTTTGAGATGTAATAGTTATGTCCTAATTCTCTAAAACTCTAAACCTAAAAATATCCGCAATGTGAATTATTCATTTAATTCAATATAAAGTAAGGTTTACGGCCGAGGCCTTATAGTTGGTATCAGTGGTCGGTTTAGACAACTTTAGGAGTTAGAAAATTGTTAAATTTATAAATTAATTTATGGTATGATTGAAATGATATAGCATTTACAGATTACCATGTTGATTCACCAAAGGTATTTCAGTGATAAGAATGGTTTTTCATAGAGGAAACAAAGAGGATTTTTTTTGGGAAGGCATACTGAGGGAAATGACCTTTCAAATCAGTATCCTGAGATGGTCAGAATCAGAACTAAACAGTTTGTTGTAGTGATGGCTCAGTTGACTCAGGTGAAAAATGTTGGTTGTTTTTATTGATGATATTTTGGTGTTTTATAAAATTAAAGAGGAGAATGAAAGTCATTTAAGGGTTATCTTGCAAACCTTAAAAGAAAATAAACTCTATGGAAAATTTAGCATGTGTGAGTTTTGATTACAACAAATTTCTTTCCTTGGTCACATTATTTCAAAAGATGGCATAATTGTTGATCCTGTTAAATTTTTTTGATTAATGGCCAAACCCACAAATGTAACCTAGATTTGTAGTTTAATTGGTTTGGAAGGTTCCTACCGAAGGTTTGTTGAATGTTTTTCATGATTATATAGTCTAATGACTAATCTAACTCGGAAGGGTGTTATGTTTATCTGGACAAAAGAATGTGATGATTGTTTTCAAGAGTTGAAAAGAAGATTGGCGAATGCTCCACCTTTGGCACTTTCTTCCAGGAATGGTGAGTTTGTTATCTATAGTGATTCTTAATTGAAAGGACTTGGTTGCGTCCTAATGCAGAATTATCAGGTAATTGCTTCTGCTTCACGTCAGTTGAAAATTCATGAGGTAAATTACCCTACGCATGATTTGGAATTAGCTTCTGTTGTTTTTGCTTCAAAAAATATGGAGGCATCATTTTTATGGAGTAAAGTGTGAAATATATACTAATCACAAAAGTTTAAAGTATGTATTCACTCAGAAAGAATTGAACATGAGGAATAGGTAATGGCTAGAATTAATCAAGGATTATGATTGTACAATTCATTACAATCCGGGAAAAGAAAAAGAAGTGACTAATGCTTTGAGTCGAAAAATTAACGCTTCATTAACAATGTTGTGTTTGGAACGTGGTCCTTTGGTTAAGGATTTGATGAACTTTGGAATAGAAGTTTTTGGTACAGGATGTTCTTCTGTTTTGTTTCAGGTATCAGTGAAATCTTCTCTATCAGACAGAATCAAGCAAGCAAAGAAGAAAGATAGTGAGTTGCAGAAAAAGGTAGAGTTGGTTCATAAGGGTAAGTTGCCTAAATTAAACATTGATAATGATTGTGTTTTGAGATTTGGGAAGAGATTGTGTGTACCTTGTGATTCACAGTTGAAGAGAGTGTAGTTATGTGAATCTCATAGTTCTCCGTTTTCAGTTCATCCGGGAAGTACTCAGATGTACAGAGATCTGTGGGAGTATTACTGGTGGGATGGAATGAAAAGAGATATTGCTGATTTTACAGTGAAGTTTTTGACTTGTCAACAGGTTAAAGCAGAGCGGCAGTTACCGAAAGGGATGCTTCAGCCTTTACCAATGCCGGAGTGGAAATGGGAAAATATATCCATGTCCATTTTGTGGGATTGCCGAGGAAATCTCGAGGTAATAATGCAATATAGGTTATTGTTGATCGATTGACTAAATCTGCTCATTTCCTTCCTATTCAAGATACATTCTCTCTAGATAAACTTTCTCAATTGTATCTTAAAGAGATAGCCAGGTTGCATGGAGTTCCTCTCTCTATTGTATCTTGTCGTGATCCCAGGTTTACTTATAACTTTTGGAATGGCCTTCAGAAGTCATTGGGTACTGAATTAAATTTTAGTACAGCTTTTCATCCTCAATCATATGGGCAGTCAGAACGAACAATTCAGACCTTGGAAGATAAGCTACGATCTTGCTCTATAGATTATCAGGGATGTTTGGACTAAAATATTTCTTTGGTTGAGTTTTCATACAATAAAAGTTTTCATTCTAGTATACAGATGGCATCATTTGAGGCATTATATGGGAAGCGGTGTCGAACTCTAGCTTTTTGGGATGAAGTAGGTAAAAGGAAGATGATGGGACCAGAATTGGTAGAAGATATGGCATAAAAAGTTTAATTGATTCAGAAACACATGAAAAAAGCTCCGAGAAGACAGAAAAGTTATGTGGATAACCAGAGGAAGGATCTATCTTTCGATGTAGGTGATCATGTTTTTCTCAAAGTTTCACCATGAAAAAGTGTGATGCGATTTGGTAATAAAGGAAAGATGAGTCCAAGGTTCATTGGACCATTTGAAATTCTGGACAAAGTTGGATCAATTTCTTACCGAGTGGATTTACCTCTGAGTTTATCTCAGGTACAAAATGTTTTTCATGTTTTGATGTTGAGAAAGTATATGCCAGATCAATCTCCTGTTTTGAGCCCAGAGGTAGTTCAGTTGGAGGAGAATCTCTCTTATGAAGAACAAACAGTCCAGATTCTTGACCGAATTGAGCAACTGTTGCGAATTAAGGTAATTCACTAGGTAAAGGTTTTGTGAAAAAACCACATGAGTGAAGAGGCAACAAGGGAATCTGAAAATGCTATGTGGAATAAATACCCCCACTTATTTTGATAAGTGAATAAAATTGCGAGGACGCAATTCCCAAAAGGGGGGAAGGATGTAACATCCCATGTAAATAAAGAATAAAACATTTTAATATTTATTAATATTTTCAAATTAAATATTAATTTTACTTTAAATGGGTTTCTATATTCGATAGCGTACCCGATATGCAACAAAGAGTTTTTTTGAAATCTTACGTTGCACACTAGTAATAAAATAATATTATTTTAAATGGTAGTTAACACGTAGCCGTTGTATTGGCAGGAATGAATAGAAACAACTAAATATGATTATATATGTTTGTTAAATAGTTTTACATATATCCAATAAAAGATAAAGGCTTAAAACATGAAAGGAATTCAATTTTAGGCATATATACTCTAACATTCACAAAAGGTCGACTTATCGCCTTTTGATGGAGAACCGTCTATAAATATAGTTTTGGTCACTCTTATACATTATATTGGACCAAATAAAATTCTTTTTTAGAATCAGGACATAAAAATTTACATTGTGTAAATTTTTGGTATTTTTCCAATAAAGTTCATTTTTTTAATGAATAGTGAAAAAATGTTGTATTTTAATTCAAAATTTCTTTTTAATCTAATTTATTTATATGATTATATTATCTTTTGAATGGGTTTTAAATCTCAATTAGAATATATTTTTACAATTTAATCCAATAGTGGTTGTTGGAATTAATTTCACTTTGAAATAGGACTTAAACTAGTGTCAATCTTTTGATACTTATTATTTCATAAAAACATGTTATTTGTTCTGACAACGGGAATTAATTATTTAATTAATTAATGCAACTTATATGTTTTGAATTTTGTAAAATAGACATCATTTTTGAATTCGGATTATCAAATATATCTTAGGGTGAATTTTTGGTATTTTTCTGAAAAAACTTTATTTTTTGATGAATAGTGAAACCACTAAGTGGTACTTAAAAACACTGATTTTTCATTTAAATGAAAATTTACCACCTCTGTGTCTTGAATTTCAAAAAATCCAACATACATGGTTGTCATTAAGAATTAAAATTTGGTTCAATGGGATTAAAATAATTTCATGGTGAATAGTAACTTTTAAGATTTTAATCGCGATTAGAGGTAATTAGTGTAGTTTAAGGTAAAAATAATATTTTAATAATATGAAATGACCTAGACACATGTCCTACCCTTATTGGATGTGTCATGGATGACCAAGAAAATCCATGGGTAAACTTGGGGACCCCATCGAGCCACTTTGGTAGGAAAATGACATTAGCAACCTTTTATTTAATGTTAAAATAAAAATGTCACAAACATGAGTTGTTTTACTAAAACAATTTTTAAATGGGGTTATACAAGTCAGATTTTTGACTATAAATATTAATTAGAAAGAGAAGAAAAATTACTACATTATTATATTTTTTTATTATTTTTATAAATTAAATAAATTAAATTATTTATGGAACCATGATGATGCAGTGATTACCTCATTATTTAAGTATTTAAATAAAATGAAAAGATAATGTAAAATATAAGACCTACACATGTCAAAAACCTATTGGATTTGTGGATTTAAAACTCTTATCACCGTATCCTCTAAATATATAATTTTGGAACCCTTTTTATACGAAAATCATTTTATAATAATGTATCTTTTCATAACGTTCAAGAGTGCCCCTCCTCTCCTCTTATAAAAGGCCCCCACCTCTACCTCATTAACCACACCTCTCATGCCTTTGGTTCGGCAAATCTATGATCATTTTGTCTCTCCACATCCCTATATTACTAATAGAATCCTCACATTGGGATGAAGTCTTCCCATGGGAGCCTTTGAGCTCAAAACAATATGAGTTACCTGTTTTAAAGGTAGTGTTTCCTCTTGTGTTCTTATGTTTTATTTTGCTTCTCCAACCCCCTAAAATATTTTTATTCCTTTATTTTGTAACAACACCAATATATTCAATATACTAGGATGTTTTTATGTGAATTATTATAGCTACACTTACAAACACCTTCATCTAATGGTTAAAGAGCATACTATTTCCGTGGATAGAGAATTCATGCCTCACGAAACGATGATTGTTCAATATTCTTCTAACACCTTCAATGTTGGCCATTATGATGTCACTATATTTATATATGATATATAATATGTTTATTGTTTCCTTATTCTTCAGTATTTTTCATTTATGGCACACCTTTATGGCTTCCATTATGGGTATACGCGATAGCTTCATTTTAGGAAGTGCGGACTACCGCCCCCTCAAAGTGATTTGATTCATTAATGCCATATGTGGGATGTATAAAGGATGGATTTAAAGTTATTGTATATAATTTTATACTGGAATTATAATATACCTTTATATCATTATTATTTCATTCCATTAAAATATGATATAGAAATGAAAGTAGCGTTCATGCGTACGTACGGCTTACCATCTCCACGAACGGTGCATTTCATTTCTTATCCCCAAATGTGATGTACTATTATAAGTACATATATATAATGGATATATATGATGTATGTTAAATCTAAATGATGAATATAATTCTTGAATTAAAATATACATACCTCTCATTTAGTTTTAATTCCATTAATATGACAGAGAAATGGAAGTAGCGTTCATGCATACGTACGGCTTACCGTCTCCATGAACGGTGCATTTCTTTTCTTACCTCTAAATGATTATATAATATTATAAATTCATATATATACTGGATATATATGATATATATGATATCCAAATCATGAATATAATTCTAGATATAATGAACCTATGACCACACGAACAACATGTAATTGTAAGAAGTCCACTTTCGACTTAAGAACCAAGTATCGACAAAACAAACATTATTAACATAAATGATTACATAATTTTTATTACATGGTAATAAGTGATATAAAAGTAATAATGAACATGAAAAAGGTTCTTAAGCAATTATAAATTAACTCAAGTCTATTATTCAGGATGTTAAAGAATGATCGAGTCAAGTCGCACCCGAGGTAAGGGACTTCGTCTCAATCTCCTTTCAATCTCCACTTAAGAATGTTTATGCCCCAAGATACCTTTATATGTTATGTGTTATTTATATGGGTTTTATGGTAATATTTTGGTTACAAAAGGGTAAATAATGGTCTTTTATTCAGTGAAGAGTTTTTACTACTTCATAAAGGTGAAAGGTATTGCTTTGATAAAGTATACATTGTTTACTTGTTGTTTTGAAAAACTAACAGTTTTCATTCATTGTGTATCCCTTATTGAGCTATTTATGCTCACCCCAAGTTTTTGAAATTTTTTTCACAGGACTTAATGTGGAGTAGGGTCAAGGATGAGATCAAGGGAAAGTCATGCTATCTAAAACATGGATGTAGACATGTTTCTTTTTAAGAGTTTTTATTTTATTAAAACTTAGTAGAAGTTTCTAATTTGTAATCTTTTGAGATGTAATAGTTGTGTCATAATTCTCTAAAACTATAAACCTGAAAAGATCCTCAATGTGAATTATTCATTTAATTAAATATTAATTAAGGTTTAAGGTCGGGGCCTTTTATTTTGGGTCGTTTTTAACCCTTATCTTTTTATTAATCCCTTAAAATCAAGAAACATAAGAAACTAGTTCATAAGAGTTATAGATCATCTCCAATTTAGTTCCACATAACTATAACCCTTATTAGATATGTCACATATAATACATGTCATATTAACACATGGAAAATAACCTCAATAAAGGGTCGCATCAGATTATTATTAAAGGTATAAATGTGAAATATAAAAACATAACATGAGCATAAGGGTATGAAAATGTGAGCATAACATATGAAATCCATACCATAAATATAAAAGAACAAAATATTGTGTAATGGAATAATTATTGGATGTTCATAAGACATTAATCATAAATAAATCAAAGAACATGAGCCATGATATCATAAAACAGAAATGAGGCACAAAATTATATTATACACGTTAGAATAAAAAAAAATTTCTTTTGTAATCAAGGATAATTTTCAAAACTATCATAGTGAAATGAGTTAACTCGAGAAACCATCATAGTAGTCATGGTTAATTCTGATGACTATTATAGTGTAAAATTTCCCTTACATAACTTGGTTCACTCTCCATTGATGTCCAATTTATCTCATGAGATATCATTCGTTACCCTATTTTATAGAGGGATATATAGGTGCCACCTGTCACATGTTGAAAATCATAAAAATTGTGCAATAAGATCATGAAATATTCCTCATATTATAATCAATAAAAATAAATTTATTTCACAAAAATTTTATCATATAAGATATATAGAAAAGAAACATGTTTCATAAACATATCATCATTTAATCAAAGCATAACCCATGGAAAATGAATCAGGTTTCAAAATAATTTTATTATGGAATACCCTATATAATTGAAATGGGTTTCCTAAAAAATTTATCAACATAAAAATAAAGCAACAAAATAAATAATATAAATTATATCCCTGGATCATATCAAAATTAAATCATAAGTGACATCAAATAATTTCATCTTAGATAGAAAACGACGTTGAAAGATATCTTAGAAAAGTTATTTTGAAAACTTTCCATTCATTTAAAAAAAAAATACAATTTAAAATTAATTTTTATTGAAAAAAAACTTATAATCTTATAAAGAAAGATTTAGGAAAAATTAAAATGTTTATTATGTAAAATAAGCTTTTTAAAAAAATGAATTTGCAAAAAAAATCATTAAACCTTTTAGAAACAATTTTCTTTGAAAATAACCTTTGAAACCTAAAAAGGAAGATTATATTATTATATGGTCATGAAGATATTAAATTTCGTACATTCCATACATGTTTAAACAAATATATCTTTCAAATTTATAGTAAAACCCAAACATGACTTGTTTGGAAAACGAAAAAAATATTCCATTTAAAATATTTTTAATAAAGATAAAAATTGTTAAAATTGTATTCAATAAATCTTTTTCAGAATAATAAAATCATTTTTAGTATCATTTTTATAAAACATGGTTTTTAGACGAAAAGGGTTTTCAACCGAAGAGGGAAATAAGGATGATTTTTGTTAAAAACATTATTCTAAACTCATGGGTTCATAAAGAGAGTAAAAAGTTTTAAAAATATATATTCTTAAGAAAGAACCATATCAAAAAAACATGAACTTTATATGAATTAGATAATAATTTTTTGTATAAAAAGCATAATTATAACCAATCTTAATAAAAAGGATATTTTATCATAAAATCCTTACAACTTATCAATATTTAAATAATAGGCCCCATTATATAATAAAATTAAAAAATAGAAAATTTAATGAGAATAAATTAATTAATGTTTTTATAAGTAAATTAGGTGGTATATACACTTCATAAAAGAAGATAGGTGCATAACATAACATACGACTCAATGAAGAAAAATTGAGATAAAATATCATACTCTCTATTAACTTTTGAACTGTAAACTCATTGAAATAATGATAGTGAAATGAATATGTAAATCAAAATAAATTTCAGAATAATAATCATAAAATTAAATCTTGTTATTTCTATAAACCTCATAAAAAATAGATTTGGAATATGGAATGCATCTTATAAAAGTAAAAATTAAGGCAACAATGGATTACTATTATTTTTTACTTCAATTGTACTAATTAAAACCTCCAATATAAAAAATATAGGTGTATTATAAAAATTTTATATAACCATAATTATATATATCATACCATATATTATTTATTTATGTCATTTTTTATCCATTTATTAGAAATTAATTTTTAAAATTACATTTTAGGTAATAACTACTTTATTTTTCATGAATGTTTTGGTTTGGTATTTTTAGTCCTCTTACTTTGATTAGGTTTCAATCATATTAATAATTTTACCACTGGTATTAATTTAATATATATACATTATATATGTATTTATAATAATAATATAACGTTATAGATTGAAAATGAAATTCACTGTTCTTTGGGATAGTAAACTATACAAACACATGAAAACTTTTTCCATTCTCATGACAGATGAAATAAAAGAAAGGTAAAAAATATGTTACCATTAAATAAAAGTTTTTATGTAATATAAATGACATATATGAATTAAATTTACTATAATTACCTCCCTTTTAAATATTTAGTGAAAAATGAATCACATCACCTTGTAAATTAATGTCGTTATCGTACCCCCCACAAAATGAAGAGTAACAAGGTATATGTAGTATCATAACTAAATAAGTATAATTATGTTAAAATTTTCATATATATTTATTGTCAACCATGTAAAATATAAATTAAAAACTCATCCCATTGGTTTTTGTGGTGGTAGTACTTCGTATATGCGAGCAATGTTATTATTTTCCAACAGGTTGGTAGGTAAGAGGGTACAAGTTGTTATATAATTATAAAGGTAAAATAGTATCACTAATCTCATATATAAAAAATAAATATATCTTTATATCCATCCCTTATAAGTGGTGAGCAAAAATTAATAACATAATTCGTGAGGCGGTAGTCCACCGTACAAACTAGCGATGATTTAATACCCCTTTGATGGAAGAGGAGGTTGTTTTAGTTTATTACATTAATATAATAAAATATAATTATATTGAAATTAATTTTGTTATTATATCCAAAAAAGTAATAATAATTCAAGGAGGTAAAATAAGTATTAAATATAATAATCAATTAGGGACGTTATTTATTCTTTAAATAAATTTTATGGGCTGTGAAAAAAGGATTTATAGGTTTAATTGCTAAAAAATAAATATTATACGATTATAGGATGAAATTAAATAATTTAAAAGTTAAATTCATGGATTAATACATTGGATTTGAACATTTTTTGAGGATAGAATATGGGGATTTCTTTTATAAGTGTGGTGAGTAGCACAATTGTAATTTTTGAAAAGAAAAATGTGTAACAAAGTTTTTTACATTCCAAAAATATATAAAATATTCTATTTAATATTCTTAAAGTATATAAGGTTTTAATAATGCTATAAATTTTTTGGATAACTCTTGGGTAAATTTTAACCCTTATCATCTTCGTTTAACCCTCTAATAAACCCATTTTTATCATAACTATGATAAATAATTCTCACCGATTTTTCTAATTCATTATGTTAAAAAATTCAGTTGAACTTATTAGATAACATAAATTATATTTATTCCATATTTTGAATCAATTTTCCAAATTACCATTCACATAAGTGGAAAAACAAAAACATTAATTAATCTGGAAGATGTGATGAAAAATCGTGTTTCCAAAGAGAAATGTTTCAAAAGTGTAAAGAAGTATTTATATACAAAATCAATATTAAATTTATTCCAATTATATTAATTTGAATAATATATATATAATTTTACTAATTTTTCTTTAAAAAAATTAATAGAAGAAAGTCTATCTAGTATATTCTATGAATGAAAAGGTAGTTTTTAATAAAAACCACTATTTTTCACTCTTAACTAGAAAATTTATATTTATTGAAAAGTATCAAATAATCACTCCGAGATAATTGTCAAATTATAATTTCAATATTTATGTTATTTTCTCTTATAAATTTTATAAAAGATTCAAATAATAATTTTAAAATAACTTCACATAACGGGACCAAAATTATTTTAAAAATACTTCAAAAATGTAAATTTGGATTTATTCTCATCACTTATCTAGAAACAAATAATAGTAATGTTAAAATATTTATTGAATATATTAAATAAAACATTCACCAAAAATTATTTGTTTAATTTATTTAGTTTAACTGTTTCTATTCTCATAAAAATATTTTTTCCGGAAAAAATATTTCCTTTGTTTTCAAATGGTTTTTTATTTTTATTTCTAAATAATTATACAAAAAATAATACATATATTATCATAATTTATGTAAAACAACTTAGTCACTCCATTAAAATAGTAATTTGATAACTATAATATTAATAAAATTAAAATTCTAATCGTTTTTCATGTTTCATTTAAACTCGATGTTGCACATAATCTACACTTAGTGTTGCATGTAATGCAAGCTAAACACAATATTGTTTATAATGCAAGATAAATTAAGTGTTGTGTAGAATGAAATTTTTTAAATTTATTAAATTTATTTGAAAAATATATTTCACAAAATATCAAAGTGTTATAATATAAATATTACCATAGGGTTAAATTATGGTATTTTTTCAGAAAATATTAATTTTTAGTAAACTGTGAAAAATATAGATTTTAATAAAATTGACATTTATTTTAGATAAATTAAGTAATTTAAATGTCACTTTAATATTTTAAATTTAAATCAATTTAACATAATTATTAATTATTTATATTTAATACATTTAATAAATTTTTAGTCAACTTTATACTGGATTGTTTTATATATTTATTCTTGGACGTAAAAACGTTTTATTAAAAATTATTTTAATGTATATTATATTTATCCATTTTAATTATTTAAAATATACTTTAATGAATAATTATATAAAGTAAATTTATATAGAATATATAATAATATTAATTTAAATTCCTTTAATTATGTGGCATTTTTATATAATTATTATACGATCATGTTATGTTTGAGAAAAATGCATTTCTTGAAAAATAATATCTTCCACATGTCTACTGGTTTAATTTTAAATCAAATTCTACCACATATATTAGACAAATATGGAAGAAAATATTATATAATTAGAATTATCATAATTTATATTATCTAATTAGGTAAATTTATGTTTGGTACCACAATGAATTATCAAAGTAGTAAATTTTTTTTACCATGATTAAGGTAAAAACGTGTTTACTTGGGGGTTAAACTAAAAAAATAAGGGTTTAAAATGAACCAAAACATGTATAATTACAATTTTATGCTCATTTTTAAACATTTCTCTTTTAAGGTTCTATGATATTCCATTTCATATCCTTTTGGATTATAGAAAATAAGGGTGTAATTCATTTTGTTTTCTAAAATTTCTAATGCGTTCTCTCACCCACTTATAGAAGGACACACACTCACCTATCATATTTCCACTCAAAAAAACATTGTATCGAAAAATACATACCCAAATCACATAAAAAATTACCAAACCTAATCCTATAATCCTTGTTTTTATTATACATCTATCATATGAAGGATTTGGTTGTAAACCAAAAGAAGTTGTCCAAAGAGGAGGTAAGGTCTTTAAATAAGAATTTAATATTAATTTATTATTTCACATAAAAAAACCTTATTTAAGAAAGAAAAATTAATAAAATGATTATCTCCCATATACATATATTTTATTTGGTTATTGAAATGACACACAACCCTCTCCTCCTATGTTAAATGGGAAACAAATCTACTGATGGTGTGTAAAGACATACTATAGCCTCACGAACCGATATAATTTATTTTCTATAATATCTTATAAAATATAAATATAATAACGTATTTATTATTTATATATGAATTTTTTTATAATTATTATTATATAATAATAATTTATCATATTACATCTTACTTTTCATTCCATAGGAAATACAATAACATCACTTATTATTATGGTAGACTACTACCTCAGGAACTGATGTGATTCAGTTTACATTTATGATTTACATGGAAGGTAATAAGTATTAATTTTACACCTTTATTTTAAATTAATGATATATTATTAATTATATTAAAAATATATATCAAACACTAGCTTTCCATTCCATCCATTGAATAAATGATAAATTCATTTGTGTGTTTGAAGGACCACATCCATGTGAAGCGATATGATTAATTATTTTTAGTGGATCACATGGATTGTATATGTAATGGTATTTTAAGAAATAATATGATATTTTTTTTAAAAAATTATCACCTTTAAATATAAAAAACCCTTACATTATTTCCATTATGATAATAAAAAAAATGTATATGATACTCATGCGTATGAAGGACCTACCATCTTCATGATTGTTGAAAAGTTAATTATTCATTACCATGATATATGTTTTGTTCTAAAAGTATAATTTATTTATAAAAATTATAATTATTTATTTTTTAAACCTACTGAGATGATTAAATAATCATTCTTTTTACGTTTTCCACTTACCAAAATGATTTTAGATATATAAGACATTTATCATTAAAATGTTCTATATGAAATTATTTTGTAAAATAATTGAATATGACATTGTAATAAATAAAATAATAAGAATAATAAACATCAAATGTTTATTAATAAAAAAATTAATTAATATAATTTTATTTTTCAAGTGGATAAGGAGTTCACGTGGTGATTCAGGATCCAGGGGAGGGTTTCTTCCCAAACATCTTTTTTGAGACACATGTTATTTAATGCACCAAATTTTCCTTATATGGTGGATATAATTCCCTTTTATATTTTATATAATGAATTCATATTACATCACGGTATTTAAATTTTTAATTAATCAACTTCATTAATTTAAATATTTTATTCATAAGTTACCAAAGCAGTAAGGGTTTATGCATTAATGTAATTTTAATCAGGATTATTTTTCCTTGAATTTACATTGTATAAAATTATATTATCATTTTAGAATATATAAATTCAATTTTATTCTCATCTTGTTATTCTGGAAATTTTTATGTAATTGTACAATTTTCCCCTCATTGGTACTTTAAGTTATTGAGAAAATGTTTTTGATAAATACTTAAATCATTTCTCGATTCAGTCAAAAATCATTTTCTTACGGATATATGTTTTCTATAGCTTTTTAATATTATCCCTTGATTTTTTAAATTAATTATTTACCTTTATTTATATTTAAAAAATGTATTAAAATTCACCTTCCTGTCACATTCCAAATAAGGTACTTTTTTACTTTGCATACAAAAATGTGAACGGAATCATTTTCTTAACATACACTAATTGCATGGAATTACCCATGGACATGAAAAATAAACTCATTGAAGATTACTTTATATGTTTCCATGGATATTTTTAAATAATATTATATAAATTATATTTTTAAAATATGTACACAGTCACAAGTTATTTTCAATTTGGGAAGGTTAGTTTCTTCTAGAACGTTTTTAATTTTATTTCTATTCATCTGGACAAAAATATTTGATGTTATATATTGATTATAAATAATATATGTATATATATATATCACATATTTAACTACTATTTTATATATTCTTTTTATGGGGTAATACATGACTTAGGTTCATCTCTCAAATTCATTCATTATGAAATTTCTCTTGGTTATGATATGAGACAATATTATGAAACCCATTTTGTTTCCATTGGTAATTATTCTGTCTATTCCTTGTGTATGATATCAATTTTTTGGCACACATAAATCATGGAAGTTTTATGATGGGTGTGATAAGATATTGCTATAATTATTCGGGTAATTTTTTTATCAGGAGGTGTCATGAATGGGTTTAAAGAGTACACCTAATCCATTATAAGACTTTATCCACAATATGATATTTTCTATGTAATTATCATTTACTCTTGTTTATATCATGTTATATGTTTCTACCAATTTTTATAAGATTATATTTTTTTATGATACAAAATTATTTATGTTATCTTTCTTTATGATCACTCATGTTTCTTCTCTTTGATGATATCTTGTCGTAATTATGAACCCATGTATAACTTACTTATTATATTTTCTTCCTTACAATGATATTTAGATCACCTATTTATTTCATGTATTTCAAATATTATCCAACAAGGTCTTAGGATCTATAATGTATTTAGCAGATTATTATGGAGATTAAAATAAAGATGTTTTAGTTTTGTTTATTGCAGTACCTAGTCTTTTAAGGACACAATGCATTTTTGATCATTATATTTTAATTAATGGATGTTTATGTTAAAAATCCTGTAATAATATATGTTAATGGATTTCGATACTGTAGTTGGTATCTGATAAAAGTTATAATAAACCATTGGGACATTTATGAGAAAACATTATTGAGAACCGAATGGATAAGTCTATGGATAATATTTAGAATAAAAAATATATTGGTATCATAGTTATATATAGAGAGAGAGTGGTTTTTGAGAAATTACACCCCTTTTGGATAATATAAGTGGATGTGGTTCTAGAAAATATGTTCCAATGGTTAATAAATCTCAAAAATGTGACACCTAATTGAACCGATAATTTCCTTGTACAAGACAACTAGCCTTATTACACACCTTGATAGACACTCCTAAGGGATATTCTTTGGAAAATCACATACTTTTTAGATATTAATATGAAATACTTGAACAACTTATTAGGTGGGAAAACCTAATAAGAATAATTACCATGTACAACATAGATTGAATCCAAGAAGATCATCAATCCAGGCCTATTTATCATTTAAAAGTTATTTCCCCTATTTTCATAAGTCACCCTTAATTATGTTAACAAATTCTCATATTATTTATTTTAGTATTTTTAGTTTATATAGTGAAATGGGATAAATAATGCAGAAAACCAATCTGATAGTAAATTTAATGATTTTCCTAATGAGATTCCTAAACTAATTGTAACAGTAGTTATACATCTTGTGATAATTACAAATGATATATATCAAATTATTATCAATAATATTACTATATTTGAAATTTAAAATACATAAAATTAGAGTAGGATGGATTATCATGAAAGTTGAAGTTCTAAATATGAAAACAAAAATAATATTCAATTTTATAAATTCCATAAATCTAAGAGGATTCACAATGAAAAATTACACAATGGAATTAAAGATAATTTAGTTGCAGAAAATGAGGGAACAATGCAGCTAACTGTTGAATAAAAAGGAATAGTCTAGATTAAAAATTTGTAGGGAAACAATGTTCAACGAAAGGCATCCATAATTGTTCAATTTATTTAATGTGGAGAACTTTAGCATCATGGGAGTAATTTCCATAATCCAATTAATAATTCCTATGGTAATATGTTATCCAAATCATTGAAGTGGATGGATTAAAGTGCTTAGGTATTAGAACATGAGTGTCATATTGTTCAAGTATTTTTATAAATTGTATTCTAGTTACGAAAATCATGAAACATATAAGGATTATTCGATATTAGTTTATCATTAAAGATTTTTTAGAATATGTTTAATGATACTAATAGAATATAAAAGTTATTTAATAGAAAGGTGATACTCTATGGTATACTATGTAATTGAGGAAAAGATAATCTTGGAGATGGAATTTATGTTGAGGTAATTAATGTTAATTGGAATTTATTGATTTTCTGGAAAAGAATGAGCTGTATAGAAAACCTTAACAGTTAAAAAATGTGATTTGATGACTAATAAATTTTTAAATATATTCATCATATTTATTAGAATTTCATAGGATCGGGGATAATTATAAGAATGGTTATCTCATATATTTTTCCATAGTTTTATGAAAAGGAAAACTCACAAGTTGGATAAATACCCATTGCATATAGAAAGGCCATTGGGATTTAATGCACAACCGAAGTTTGAAAAGGTTACAATGGATAACACTAGTCAATGAGATGTGCATGTTAGCGTAAAAATGATTTCAATGAAATGATTTGGTGGATAAATACAAATTTTAATTTTGGAATCTTGATAGAGTATAAAATGTTTTTAAAATTGTTTTATGTCGATTTGATTAGAGATATTTTGTGAAATGTTCTATATTTTAAAAATTTATATAAACTATTAGTAAAAAGGGATTATTTGGTTATAATGATCTCATGTTTTTGGATTTTTAATTTAAAAGGTAATGATATTACCTTCAATGTTAAATCTTAATTTCACTATGGTATAATTTTTTATATATGATATAGTGTAATTTATATGGGTAATGCTCTATGTGAAGCCCTTGATTTCCATAATTAATTTTTAAGATTAATATATATATATATTCATTTAATGTATTATCTTACTCAATGATAACTAGTTTGGTTTTAATAAATATAGTGTTAATAACTTTTTATTATTTTATGGATCCTTTAACAGTTAATATTATCACTCTAGGAATAAAAACATCTTATTGGATATTAATTCCATAGAGTAAGAGGTAATGTGGAATGGGTTGGAAATGAAACCAAAGGATAATTTTTTTATGAAATAAAAATATATCAGGTAAGAATATTTTTAGGTTTTCTCAACATTAATAGTAATAAAATACCTCAAATATATGGTAGTAATCATGAAATAAATTGTTATCCTATTACCTTCATATCTGAGGAATAAATGGTATTTTATTTCATCATAGATTTATAGTTTTGTGGACGTTGACTTTCTCATGATTATTCACTTTATTATGATAAATTATCTATACAAGTATTCATAATTCATTTGGATTTCATTCTATGTCAATATATCCACTTTCAACCAATTTTATCTTTTGTAGAAAATTAGTCATGTGAGGGCCTTCATATTTTTGTTTCTGTATTTTAAGATAATGTATATTAACCCTTTTAATAATGTGGGTTTTTTATAGAAAGAGATTTTCAAGTGTAAAAACAATGATTACCAAGCAGAAGTTAAAATTTTTAGGAATAAATTTACTAAAGTTAGTTGAATCTAAGAACACAAGACTCTATAATAAAACTTTGTTTGATATTGTATTCAACATGAAACACCATGTTTCGACGAATCACAATATATTATTATTTAAACATGATCATTGTAACTTATCCATAAATTTGTATGGAATAAATAGTATTAACTTCTTTATGATATGTATATATATGTATTAATAAATAAAAATTTATTTATAAATCATAATTTACCTATCACAAATTTTTATTCAAATTCATTTTATTCATAAAAAATATATTTTTAAGAGAATACACTTTTTAAAACTGTATATAAGAAAAAAATAATTATTTTTGAAATTTTAGAAAATTTAATTTATAAAATGGACATGGTTTTCAAAATTTAAAAATCACTATTAACATATGTGAAATTATAGTATTTTTTTTTGAAAAATATTAAATTTTCAATAAATTTTGAATAATGGATATTATTATAAATTTTTATCTATCATTAATAAATTAATTGAATTAAAAAAAATATATTATTTTAATTTAATATAAAATAATCATAATAATTATTTATTTATATTAAATATAATTAATTACATTCAAATTATATGTATTATAAATTTTATTATAGGTTTATTCTTCTATTTAAAAATATTTTTAAAAAAACCTATTTTAAAGTGAATAATATTTCCTTATTTTAAATAATTAAAACAAAACCTAATAAGTAATTATATAAATTAAATTTATAGATTATATATATTAATATAAATTTAAAACACTTTATTATTATTATTTTTCAAATAATAATCATAACATCATCTTAGGCTTGTGGAAAATAAATTTTGAAAGCCCATTTCTTAACACATCTCTATGTTTAAATTTAAATTTAATTATACCACTAATAAGTGTCTAATTTTGAATAATGTATTAAATAATTTTTATTAGAATAATTTATCTTATATAATAAGTTCAACAAATTATTTTACTACAATGAATACCTAAAACATTAACAATTTGTTTTCATGATAAAGGTAAAAATGTGTTCACTAGGGGGTTAAAATAAAATAATAAGGGTTAAAAATGACCAAAATCAGGCATAATACAAAATTTAGGGAAATATGTTGGCCTTATATATTTTAAGGTTCAAAATTAGTCCATTTATGGAGCCTTGATTATTATGTAAATTGTCGGTGTAATTCATTCCATTCAAAAATTCCAAATTTGTCCCCTCACCAACTTATTAAGGCCACCCACTACTCTCTCCTATTCAGCCTTCCAATTTTTTTTTGGAAAATAACTATATAAATAACTTATATAATACCCAAAAGTCATCCTAAAATCCATGTTTGGATCATAATGTCAATCTAGAAAGGTTTTTAATTCAAACCTACAAAACTTGTGTGAAGAGGAGTTATCATCATTAAGTGATCATTTTATTTTCTATTTATTATATTAAATAATTAAAATATAAATAAAATGTGATGATATAATAAAATAATTATATTAAATTTATTTTTATGTTTCTTTGTTATGTTAATGACCAAATAATACCTCCTCCTCCCTAAAATGGGAAACAATACTTTTGAACATGTATACGCCATACTACTGCCTTACGAACTGATATAATTTTCCTTCCATCAGAAATTCAAACAGTTAGGTATTTTGATTTATTAAATTTTAACATATTATGTTTATTATATAAGTTAACTTAATTAATTATATTATCACCTTAATCTTCTTACTTTACTTTGTGCAGGTAATACGATAACGTCCCTTGTCTGTACAACGGAAAACCGCCTTACGCACCAATGTGATTATTTTTTCAATTAAACATTACATGAATGGTAATAAGGATTAATTTTATTTTTATATAGTGTATTAATTAAATATTTACCATTATGAATATAAATATATCATAAAACTTGTTACCTTTCCATCCATTGAATAAATGATATCATTGTTAGTGTGTACACAAGACTACTGCCTCATGAAATGATGGGATTTGCTTATATTAAAACATGATATAGACTATATATTTAAGTGTATATGAATATATAATATTAAATTTGTGATATAATTATCATATAAGAGTGATGAAAAAACACATACCATCATTCTATCAATATTGTTAAAAAAATGGAAATATGTCTCATGCGCACGTATGACTTTTCATCTACCTAATAGTAACATAGTACATTTCCCATAACAATATTTCATTTTTTGTTTTAAAATTATACTTTAGGTATAAAAATAATTATTATTTAATTATTAGCATTATGGTTATGATTAAATATTAATCCCTTTTACCTTAGTCAACTTTCCAAAGTGACATTGGTGTTATTTATCATTAAAAGGTCCAACATGAAATTAATTGGTCAAGTAATTGAATATAACATAGTAAAAATTTAATAAATGTAATATTTAACTTGAAAAATTATCTAAATTGTGAAAAAATAAACATAATATTATTATTCAGGAATATAACAAAAACTCACTATGATTTTGACTCAAGGAAGGGGGTCATCTTAAAAAAAATCCTTCTTTAAGAAAGTTGTTCTATTATGTAGAAACTTTTTTAGATAGTATACACAATTTCCCTATAGATTTTATATAATTAACAAATTATAACACATTTTATTTAATGCAATATTTATTCTAATTAATTCACTAAATGTTATGTTTTAAAAGATACCAAAGAGGAAAAGGATTATATTTCAATCTCATTTTAATCAAGATTATTTCAGATTAATTTTTTATTATTGGGAATTATATCATTATTTTGTAATAATACCATTAAATTTACATATAGTCTAATTATTCATGTAATTTTTAATTAATCATTTCTATCTATTTTGTAGTTAATGTGATTGACAAAATCTTTTTGAGAAAAGGTAACTTCATTCTCTCTGCTTTCAAAAATCATATTCTTATAAATGAATGTTTTCGAAAAATGATTTTATTTTTTATAATATTATCATATGATTATTTAAAATAATTTTTATCCATGAATATATTTTATAATAAAAATTAATAGGAATCATCATATCATTTTCTAAACAAGGTACTTTTGACTTTTCGTACAATAATTTGACTGGAATTTTTTTTAACGTGAATGGAATGTACAAAATTACTCAATGTCTTGAACAAATAAACTATTTGTATCTTAATTTATATGTTCACTTTTTTATTTTAAATAAAAATGTATTCTTTAATATTTTTTAAATTTATATTTTTTAAAAATTTAATTTCAAAGTTGAATGTTTTTTTCTTCAATAATATTTTTTATATTTTTTATATTGATATACGGAAACAACATTTGATGTTTCAGTCTAATTATAAATTCATTGTATATTTCTCTCATATATATTCCATCATTATTATCTCTTCCTTTGATGGGGTAATACATTCCATAAGTTCGTCTCCTAAATTTATTCATTATGAAATTTTATTTGATTATGAAATGAGACAAGATTATGCCACAAATTTTCTTTTCAATTGTAATTTTTAGGTTTATGACATATGATCCATTTCATTCATGTTTCTCCAATAAATCATGAACATGATATTTTGGGTGTGCTCAGATTGTGCTCTGATGCATTGGGTAAAATTTTTAGTCCCATAAGGCATCATGTACGAGGTTATGGAGTAAATCTAATCCATTTGTAGAACTTTTACACAATTTCATATTTTCTAAGAAGATAACATTGACTCATGTTTATGTAATTTTATATATTTCACAAACATTCATATTATTCAATGATATTATAAAACCACTATCATTATGTTATGATTTTGTTTGTTCACTAATGTTCCTCATATTTTATGATATCATGTTATAATTATGAATAACATGTTATGATTACTTATCAATTTTATTCAATTATTGGTTTTCATAGCCCACCCACTTTTTTCATATATTAAATAGGTTATCTAATGATGTTTTATGTGTTTGAATGGATTTTGGAGTTCATTAATGAGATTTAAATAAATAATTTTCATTTTAGTTTTTTTAGTAGAAATTATTTCAAAGACACCAGGACTTTTTGATCTTAGGATTATCATTAATGGATTTATATATTTAAAATAATATAACAAAATTTTTAAATTGAATGGGTTTCAATATTTATATCAATGCATTTAATGTGGTGATGTAAAATTATTTACACTTCTATGAGGAGACGGTAGGTCATACATTCACAAAGTGATGATTTTATTTTCCGTTTGATTGAAATGAGGATTAAAATGTTTTTCAAATAATTATATTAAAATATAGGTATATTAATATTACTTGTTTAATTATGTTATGATGTGTTAAAAAAATTACAGTGCATATAGGAATAATGAAACATTTATATAGTTAGTAAACATGACTGCCTCTTATTTGAGAAACCACCTTTTCCATAAACATTAATCCTTTATAAGATATACTTAGAAGAATAAAAGAAGTTATAAAATTAAGTGAATGAAGATATGAATGTTTTTATGATGGATGTGTAAGAGTTTGAGGGATAATTGTTTCTAAATAATTGATGCGATATAGTTATATTTTTCAAGTGTGGGAGAGACATAAATGGAATTACAGAAAATATTTAAATAATATAAAGTAATTTTATTAAGAATGTGTCATAAAATGGATATTTAAATATATGTTAATATAATATAATGTATATATATTTTCATATAATATGATTTAGTTACTTTTAGGTTTAATATTTACACTTATCGCATAGTTTTACCCCTAGTAAACATATTTTAACCCTCACCACGATGAAAAAAACTTAACTATTTATTCAATTCATTATGATGAAAAAATAAGTTGAAATTATTAAATAATGTTAATTAATCTAATTCAACGTATATAATCCATTTAATAAGATTTAATTCTAATTGGTGGTATAAATTAATTTTAATAGAAATGTGAAAAACATAAAAAAAAAGTTTTTTAGAAAAAAATGATTATTTTATATAAAAAAATGATTATTTTGAGAAATAATGTATGATGTATATTACAAACAAAATAATTTGATTATGATAATTCAAAGTATATTTATATTAAATTAAATCTAAAATAAAAATGAAGTGAACCTTTTCTATATTCGATTATGTGAGAAGAACTAAAAATGGGTTTTAATTCAACCAAATCATTAATTAGATTGCCAAAATGTTTAGAATATACTTAATAATTAAAAATTATACTTTTTTTAAATATAATATTTCCTATATAATATATATCTATTCTATAATTATGTTTTAATGTAGATTAATATTTTTCTTATACCATTATAATGTTGTAAATTGATAGTTTTTTCTAAATTGTTATTTTTAACTTTTCATCCAAAAGGTAACTATTTTTGAAATATTTTAGAGCTTCACCATAAGATAATATTTATATTATAAACTAAAAATTAATTTAATTTAATAAAATTCAATATAAATAATTTTAATTTACGTTTTAGTAACATCTTTTAATAAAGATATGTGCTATGTGTTATTGTTTCTCCAGAAAGAAATATTATTATAATTAATTCTCAAGTATTATAACATTCCATCATCTAAAAACATTATCCCAAAATTTTATAGCATATCACATAATCAATATATTTCGGTGTTTATTCATTATAAATTCTAACTTCTCCCCTATCACCACATTTACCTTATGATTTATCTAAAGTACCTTTACCATTCGAGTTGTTTGATTCCTCACAAATTTCTCTCTAGTGTTAGGAATCTAGATATATGTGCTATGTTTGGAATGCAATATCTTTTTGAATAGGTATAAAACACATTTTTAACATTACAAAGGCTATGTGGAATCTCCAAATAGTAAGGCATGAATCCAATTTATTCCATAATTTTAAATGGATCATTATACCTAAGAGAGAGTTTTTATTTCATGAGGAATTATATAATGTTTTACCATTGTCATACCTTCTTGAAAACATGATATCTGATACAAAAATATATATTATTCGTTCGATTTAAATTGAATTTAATTGTATACTTTGAGGTATCTTAATATGATTATGAATAGTCTGCATTTTCACCATTGACTCAATAACATGATTTGGGCATGCAAGAAATATTTCACTAAAATTGTTCCAACAAGTTGGACTATAAAACAACTTTCCATGTAATTCCTTATATAGTGCCATTTTGATGCATGAATTAACTCTATTATTATATTTAAATTCCACCAAAGGTAAATATTAATTTCATGTCAAATGAGATCCAAGTGAGAATGAACTGAACATCTCTTTTGATGAGTGAATAGTCCTTTCAAACTACCCCTCAGTTTATAGATGATAGGGTATTCTCAAATAAAGCTTCTTTTAATATCATTTTGAAAACTCATCCAAAATATCAATATAAACCCAAAAAAATAATATGATATAATTGAAATAAGAGCACCATGAATTCTCAAAACATTATTTATATAGAGTGATGTAAGGATCTCAAGAAGCTGGTCCTCCTGTATTGTGGTAAAATGTGTGCACTTTTAATGAAATCATTAATAACTTATATAGAATCATTATTTTTTGGATTATTTGGAAATCTAGTGAATACACATGTTGTATTATTGTAACGCCCGAACACCAGTTTCCCAGATTCTATGCATTATTATATAACATTGGCATGATCACAAGAAAGATGAAGTCTCTAAAGACCAATTAGTTTAGTAGCATTGACATAACAAGATACATTCATAATGTTTACATTAAAGCATAAAGTGAAAACTACTACAACAACATCTTGTCTACATATCCCCTCATATTATCCCTTCAGGTCATTCATAAATTACTTCTTCACATCCTAGGAAAAATAAAACATTGAAAGGGGTGATCTCAAACACTCTATAAGGGTATGTAATACAGCGGAAAATGAAATAAATATTAAGAATGGTAAATAATAGAAAACCACATGCCTTTACTGATAATAAATACGAATAATTTTATGGATAGATTATGAGATGAGTAAATAATGCCATAATAAAACATAATATTGGGTTTTCCACTAGTCAAATTACCACATGAACCATCAATATTATTTCCATAATGAGGGAATGTATAATGCCGGACATTCTGAATCATTTTGTCAAGGCCTCGGGTGAGACGTCTAAAATGATTACGACCTCAACCAAAACCATATATCAAATTGGGAAAGGGAATTGGCCAATTTCACATCTACTTGTCTCATGAGAGCTAACGATGCATCGAGGAGCTATAGCGGGCTCCACCTGTAACTTACTATGTCCAATACATTCCTCATATGAAAAGGATTAAATATATCATAAACATTTATATTAAAAATAGAATAAAAAATGTCAATACTTTAACCATAAGAAACGAATGTTATAAAAATAGCACATCTACAGTAAAAAATATCACAAAAACATCAATACAATATGGATTTTTTGTATCATAACGAATCAACATCAAATAAACTTAAAATCCATCAAATGATGTTGACATAGATGAAATCAAAACCTTTTTTTGAGTCATATCTCTTTATATTTTGAAATCATTTAAGATTCACATAAAGAAAATATTTATTTTGAAAATATTCTCATAATCTTGTAATGGAAGCTTCGACGATGTTATAATGGCGGAAAATAGCCGCACCAACCTTATGAGTTAAAAAAAGACATTTTTACCTTAATTCTATCGAAAAGGTTAAAACGGACCTTGTCTGGAAAACGATGGAAAGATTCCTTTATAAACCTCTTATAAAAGGTCAAAGAAGGGTATAAATAAATTGAACCCATATTCTGTAAAATATCAAGAATGTTTTTAATTACATTATTTAGAAACATGGATGTGGATTATAAAGAGGTCTCAGTAGATAATTACGTATAAACAACCTCGGATAATGAAGAGATTGTGAAATAAACCCTTAACATGTACTTTTACTTGGTTGATGGTAGGTTAAAATCCTGTATAATGGTGAAATAATTGTTATTGAATTATACAATAATCATATATATTAATATGATATCATATATGATATTTTAACATTGCTTTGTTAATAAAATCTTAGTATTATCGCCGTTTTGTGTGTTAAATTACTCGTTTACTTTTATATAAGATGTGTTTGTTATTGATAGGTTGTATAATATTCATATACAGAATGATATTAAGCCCTCAAAAATTATTTTTAATCATCCAATAAAATTTAGTCTTGAATGGATACGATGGAAAAGTAATCGCATCGCGTTCGTGGAGACGGTAATCCGTATGTACGCACGAGCGAAAATATTATTATTTTGAAATTAAAATAATATGTAATTGGATGGTATATCATATAGAAAGAATCTTTATCATGTTATATTTATTATTTACATTAATTGTACATCATTATTATACCCATCTAAATAATAGTATATTGAATAACAATTACACCACAACGTGGAGACGGTTGGCCGTACGTACGCACGTATGGTGACATGTCATTCAAGGGATGGATAGAATAATGATTTTGTCTATTACATAATTATAATAACATCATATTATATATAAAGTACTGGTGTTATTATTTTATAATGGAAATAATAAGGAAAGAAGAATTTGAAGAAGAAAGGAACATTAATTAGGGTGGTGAAGACGTTACTTCTTCTTTGGGTTCTTCCTTTTGATTTGATCAAAAGAGATCCTTAGGTTGGCTTTATGATCAAACTAAGGCCTTTAGGATGAATTTAGAGAATTTGGGAGGATATTTGGGTAGGTTTTGGCCGAGCCAATGGCTTTGATGTTGTGAATTAATGAGAAGGGGGAGTGCCCTTTTATAAGAGGGGTGATGGGCTCTTTAGGAAAAACTTAAAGTATTATTTTATAATAAAATCATATTCGGTTTCTAATGGATACAAGGTGGATTATTCAAAGTCTAAGGTGGGGATGGGTCTAAATCCTTTCAACCAATAGATTTTAGAAAGTTTTGTGTCATTATATTAATCTTATATTTTAGTTTTAACTCATTGTTAATTAGTTTAACACTTACCATGTCACATTGTATTTTTATAATATATAGTTAATAAACATAATATATACATCCAAGATACCCCCAAGTGTTCTATTAATGATACAAAAATAATTATATAAGTCATTTGGCCAATCCTTTGGTTTTTAGGAATATAATATAAATTAATAATATAATATTTGTTTGAAAAACTCATTTATGTCAATTTTGACACTACTAATATTTGATTTTTGTTAAAGTCTTAAAAACATTATTAATTCAAACCAAATTCATATAAGAAATAATAAAATGTCATATTAACCAATAAAATTCTTTTAGGTCATCAAAACTTTCAAATTATATTTATTTTATCATTTATAATACAAATTATTTGATTCTTTCAATAATAATGAAAATATTGCATCATTATTGTGTCATATATATTTTTACTTTTTCAATGTCTAAAAATTATAAATAAAATATAATTATTATTAAATATATATAGATTTCTAATGAATCTTTATAATTGAAAATATAACATATATAACCCTATGTAAAAAAATTTTTGCTAAAAGATATAAGCTTATGTCATTTTTGTATTTACTTTATCTGATTAAAATAAAGTGTCCCTATCACCTACAAGTGGCTCTATGGGGTCCCAAAAATCGACTCAAAGATGCCCATGGTCGGAACTGTATCCAACAATAAGGTTAGGAGATGCTTTAGGGTAATTTATTATTATTATAATATTATTTTTTTAACCCTTATTTACCAGATTTATCCTTTAACCATGGTAAATAAAATATTTACCGAAGTAATTATTCAAAATGTGTGAAAATAAAAGTTACCTATTTACACAATTTGGACATCCAGATTTAAAATATGGAATCCATTTTTCCAAATTCAAAACACAGAATTGGCAGAAATTAATTTAAAATAAATTCCGGCTGTCAAAACAAAAATTGTGTTTTTAACATATAATAACTATCAAAAGATTGACAGTTGTTTATGTCCGGTTTAATTGTGAAATTATGTACAATGAACAAAATTGTATTAAATGGTAAAAATATATTATAAATATACTTTAAAACCACTCAAATTCATAATTTATCATGATTAATTATTTTGATTAAAAAAGTTGTTTTTAATTAAAATTTATTAATTTTCACTATTCATTAAAATATGAAAGTTATCAGAAAAGTACCAAAATTTCACCCTAAGGTAATTTCGATATTCTGAATACAAAAATGAAGTCTATTTTACCAAATTCAAAACATAAAATTTTCATTTATTTAATTAATTTCTGCTGTTAAAACCAAAAGGCGTATTTTTAAGAAATAATTACTATCAAAAGTTTGACACTTGTTTATATCAATTTCAAAGTAAAATTACTTACAATATCCATAATTGGATTAAATGGTAAAAATTTAATCTATTTATACTTTCAAACCATTAAAATGTATAATTTAACAATATAAATTATTTTGATTAAAAAATTTGTTTTCTGTTAAAATATAGTAATTTTCACTATTCACCTAATTTGAATGTTATCAGAAAAACACCAAAACATTATTGAAACTAAATTCTTATTTCCCGATTATAAAGAAGAATTAAATTATGTAAAATTGAATATATATAAAACTTGCAAATATTTTATTTAAAAAGGTTTCTCCATTAAAAGGCGGTAAAATTTCATTTTTTGAAAAATACTTCTTTTATCTGAAAAAATGAATTTATTATTAAATTATGTCTCAGAAACTCATAATATGGATTCTAAAATTATAAGTATAATATAGAATTTAAAATTCAGTGAACACTATTCATAACCTCTTTTTAACGGCTAGTTTGGTGAGTCGTGGTGCATTTGAACTCAGTGTTGCGTACAACACACGCTGTTGTATTATTCAAAGAGAAGTGTACCGTGGAAGATTTGGGTGTTACATTCTACCCTCCTTCAATAAATTACGTTCCCGCAACCTGAAATTATTTTTCGAAAATAAAAGGTTAAAAATCGAAAATATCATTCTGGGAAAATCCACATCGGGGATTGGGTTAATAAAATTTAGTCTTAATGAGAGGAAAGGGAAATTAAAGGGTCACCGCCAAATCATGATCTCAATTAGGAGAACATTGGTGGAAATTAGAGACATATAATTGGAGGAAAAGTGTAAATATTTATAGGTAGTGATTGAGGTCATCAATCACATACAAGTGTAAATTTGAGGGTCTTAAATTCATCAGTTTATGATGATTTAAAATACCATCGGTTCAACAAAACATATGGTATTAGGATAAACATTTTTTTGTTTTAAGATCCCTTCACTAAAGTATAAGAATTAATTTATTCATTGAATAAGAGAATAATTAAAATTTATACTTGACAAGTAGAGTCGCATCCTCTAACTAATTTCTAGAACAAACTCATCTTTCACTATAGAACATAAAAATAATATTCTATTTATCCAATTCATATAGGTTTCAAAAATAATAAATGAATTTATAATTCATCTACTAGAATATTTTTTTTAAAAAGACTACATTATTCAATCCAGGACATCATATGGGCAAGTGGTAGGTGATATACCCCCATCGCCCTTCGGTTGCGGGTTCAAGTCTCACGGCTTTGCCGGACATGACGGGTTTCCGCCCGACCTTTGGTTTGTCCTTTTATGGAAATCCAAAAATAATTTAAAACTAGAATTATCCAAAATACTTATTTCCAAACTCACAGTACAAAATTTATAAGGAAGGTAAACACAATAAAGATCCTTTTTACCCCGTAATAGAATGTGAAAACCTTCATCATGTATTCTTTTAAAACACTGAAACATCCTGAATTACCATAAAACCTTGTTGATTACATTCATGATCCCTTATTCCTTATAGAATACTGGAAATACTCCTTCTATAAAAAAATGTTGTAAACTCCAACAAAGATGGAATATAAAAAATCATTAATTAGTTTCAAGGTAATCAAGAATATCCAATATAATTTACCAAATCAACTATATCTTATCCCAAAATCAGTACCTCAATATTAAGACCATATTTAGGTTTTTCTTCCCTTCAACCATATAGTTTCCAAAAAGTTTTACTTGTTTTAGAGTCACTTTTCTTAGTACCATAAAATCTCAAATCCTCAATGAAATAGTACTACAGTACAATCCTTATTTAGTTCAAGTACATCGTTGATACAACACTTCAATGAAATAATTACAAAATAAAAACATGAGAACACTAGTCATTCATCTTCATCTGTGGTAGTATCATAACTTGATTATTATCCAATAGCATCATTTGCGGCACAGTCCCATGACTGGGACATTGGTTCGCATAATGTCAAAACTCCTAGCAGAAGAAGCATTGTATATTTGAAACCTTTTTCTTACCCTTGTAGTCATGTACTTGGTGTCCTTTTTCTCCACACTTCTAACATACTCCCATTCCCTTCATGAATTTTCCAAGGTGATTCTTTCCACAGTTATCACATATGGTAAAATACTTCTTTACCTTCTTCCTTTTATTTTTCCTTCTCTCTACAATCTTTCCTTCTCTAACTTCCCTTCAAAGCCATAGGACTCTGAGAATTCGTTACATATCTTATCAACACATGATAATATTTGTTCATATGATGATAATACGTGGTAAATTATTTCCCTTCAAAATTTTGGCTTAAGACCATGAAAGATTTGATCCTTCTTACTATTTGGATTATACGTATTGTTGGAGTTCTCATTCCTTCTACTGGGAACCATTTCTATACAATAACATAAACTAGATTAGTTTATGAATCAAAATACATAATTCCATACTTGTAAAACACTTAACATAAATTTAACAATTTATGTATATAATCCATAATCATAAAAAAATTTCTTTGAGAAAGTATATACTCATAAACCTTTCGTAATGGTTTGTAAAGAAAATGAGAACTATCCTAAGCATATCCCCCAGGAGTGTCGTAACCAAGAGTGCCGCAAGGCCCATTGTCGTGCACCAGTTCCTGTTCGAGTATAGCTCAAAGAGGTGTTTTTGAGTTTTACCCCTTGGTACATCTGTGCCAGAGCCACCTCTACCTGCTCGTATCCAGAAAGGGAATTATTTCTTAGAAAACTCACAAAATCTCTACAATACCAAAATTCTAGGAAGTTCTTCTATACTAATCCTCAAAGTCCATCATAGGTCTATGTGCTCTAATCAGAGTTTATCTAAATATAGCTTCCAAGGTTTGTCCTAAACTTCCTATGATACCAACTATAATGCCCTGAACCCAGTTTCCCAGAGTCGGTGCATTATTACATAACATTGGCATGATCACAAGAAATATCAAGTCTCGAAAGAATGATTAGTTTAGTAGCCTTGGAATAACTAGATACATTCATAAAGTTTACATTACATCATAAAGTGAAAACTACTACTAAAACATCTTGTCTTCATATCCCCTCATATTATCCCTACAGATAATTCATAAATTACATCTTCACATCTTGGAAAAAATAAAACATTGAAAGGGGTGAGCTCAAATGCTCAGTAAGGGTAAGTAATACAGTGGAAAATGACATAAATATTAAGCATGGTAAATAATTGAAAACCACATGCCTTTACCAATAATAAACATGAATACTTTTATGGAAATATTGTGTGCTGAGTAAATAATGCCATAATAAAACATAATCATGGGTATTCTACTTATCGAATGACCACATGAACCATCAATGTTATTTCCGTAATAGGGGAATGTATAATGCCGTACATTCTGAAACATTTTTTCAAGGCCTCAGCCAAAACGTCTAAAATGATTAAGGCCTCGGCCAAATCCATAAATCAAATTGGGAAAGGGCCTCGGCCAATTCCACATCTAGATGTCTCATGAGACCTATAGATGCATCGAGGAGCTATATCGGGCTCCACCCATCACTTACTAAGTCCAATACATTCCTCATATGAAAATATTTAAATATATCATAAACATTCGTATGAAAAATAGCATATGAAATGTCAATACTTTAACGATAAGCAATGAATGGTATAAAAATAAGACTTCCACAGTCAAACATATTATGAAAAATTTAATACAATATGGAATTTTTGTATCATAATAAATCAACTTAATATAATCATAAAATCTGTCAAAGCATGTTGACATAGATGAAATCAAAACCTTTTTTTAGAGACATATCTCTTTATATTTTGAAATCATTTAATATTCACATAAAGAAAATATTTATTTTGAAAATATTCTTATAATCTTGTAAGGGAAGCATAGAATATGTTATAATGGCGGAAAATAGCCACACCCGCCGTATAAGTTAAAAAAATACATTCTTACCTTAATTTTGTTGAAACAGTTAAAAAGGACCTTGTTTGGAAAACGACGGAAGGATTATTTTATAAACCTCTTATAAAAATTCAAACAAGGGTATAAATTAATTTTACCCATATTTTGTAAAATATCAAGAATGTTTATAAATACATTTAAAAGAAATATGGATGTGGATAATAATGAATTCCTAGTAGATAATTACGTATAAACAACCTCGGATAATGAAGATATTGTGAAATAAACCCTTAACTTGTACTTTTCCGTGGTATATGGTAGGTTAACCTCATATATAATGGTGACATAATTGTTATTTAATTATAAAATAATCATATATATTAATATGATATCACATATGATCTTTTAACATTGCTTTGTTAATAAAATCTTAGTATTATCGTCATTTTGGGGGTTAACTTACTCCTTTTCTTTTATATAAGCCATGTTTGTTATGGATAGGTGGTATAATAATCATATCCAGAATTATATTAAGTCCTTAAATATTATTTTTAATCATCCAATAAAATTTAGTCTTGAATGGATACGATTGGGAATGAATCTCATCACGTTCGTGGAGACGATAATCCGTATGTAAGCACGAGTGACAATATCATTATTTTGATATTAAAATAAC
This sequence comes from Viscum album, assembly GCA_963277665.1. Taxonomy (NCBI): domain Eukaryota; kingdom Viridiplantae; phylum Streptophyta; class Magnoliopsida; order Santalales; family Viscaceae; genus Viscum; species Viscum album. The sequence goes on along the minus strand of OY728131.1, from coordinate 504,223,706 downwards.
ATATAAATGGATGTTATATAATATAGAAATAATCATTATCATGTTATATTTATTATTTACATGAATTATACATCATTATTATACCCATCTAAATAATAGTATATTGAATAACAATTACACCACAACGTGGAGACGGTAGGCCGTACGTACGCATGTTTGGTGACATGTCATTCAAGGGATGGATCGAATAATGAATTTGTTTGTTCCATAATTATAATAACATAAAAATATATAGAAGCTAATAGAGTTATTATTTTATAATGGAAATAACAAGGGAAGAAGAAGGTGAAGAAGAAAGGAACTTTAAAGAGGGTGGTGAAGACATTACCTCTTCTTCGGGTTCATCCTTTTGATTTGATCAAAAGAGCTCCTTAAGATGGATTTCTGACCAAACTAAGGCCTCTAGGATGAAGTGAGGGAAGTTGGGAGGATATTTGGGTAGGGTTTGGCCGATCCAAATGGTTTTGAAGGTGTTAATTAATGAGAAGGGGGAGTGCCCTTTTATAAGATGGGTGAGGGGCTCTTTAGGAAAAACTTAATGTATTATTTTACAATAAAATCATATTCGGTTTATAATGGATAAAAAGTGGATTATTCAAATTCTATGGTGGGTATGGGTCGAAATAATTTCAACCAATAGATTTTAGATAGGTTTGGGTCATTATATTAATCTTATCTTTTAGTTTTAACTCTATGTTAATTAGTTTAACATTTACCATGTCACATTGTATATTTATAATATATAGTTAATAAACGTACTATATACATCCAAGCAACCCAAAAGTCGTCCATTAATGATACACCAATAATGATATTAGTCCTTTTGCCTAACCATAGGTTTTTAGGAATAGAATATAAATTAATAATATAATATTTGTTTTAAAAACTCATTTTTCTCAACTTTGACACTACTCAAAAATCGATTTTTTAAGTCATAAATACTTTATTTATTTGAAAAAAAAGTCATTTAAGCAATCCTAACATGTCATATTAACCAATAAAATACGTGTATGTCTTCAAAACATTCAAATTATATTTATTTTAACATTTATAATACCAATTATATGATTCATTCATCAATAAGGAAAATTCTGCAACATTATTGTGTCATATATATTTTTTTCCTTTTCAATGTCTAAAAATTATAAATAAAATATCCTTATGTAGGAATTATTTTTATATTTCTAATGAAAATTTATAATAAAAAATATAACATATATAACCCTATGAAAAAATTGTATTTCTAAAATATATAAGCTTCTGTCATTTTTGTATTTACTTTATCTTAATTAAAATAATGTCTCCATATGACCTATAAGTGGATCCATGGGGTCGCACAAATTGACCCAAATATTCCCATGGTCGGACATGTATCCAAAAAAATTGTTAGGAAACGTTTTAGGGTAATTTATTATTATAATAATATTTTTTTAACCCTTATTTACCGGATTTACCCTTTAACCATGGTAAATACAATATTTACCGAAGTAATTACTCAAAATGTCTCATAATAAAAGCTACCTATTTACACAATTGTGACATCCTGATTCTAAATATGGAATCCATTTTTCCAAATTTAAACCACATAAGTGGATGAAATTAATTGAAAATTAATTCTCGATGTCAAAACAAAAATTGTGTTTTTAAGATATAATAACTATAAAAAGATTGACACTTTTTTATGTCATGTTTAATTGGGAAATTATGTCCAATGACCAAAATTGTATTAAATGGTAAAAATATATTCTAAATATACTTTAAAACCAGTAAAATTCATAATTTATCATGACTAATTATTTTGATTAAAAAAGTTGTTTTTATTCAAAATTTATTAATTTTTACTATTCATCAAAATATGAAAGTTATCATAAAAGTACCAAACTTTCAACCAAAGATAATATTGATATTACGAATCCAAAAATGAAGTCCATTTTACAAAAATTGAAAGCATAAAAGTTTCAATTATTTAATTAATTTTTGCTGTCAAACCAAAAGGCGTATTTTTAAGAAATAATAACTATCAAGAGTTTGACACTTGTCTATGTCAATTTCAAAGCGAAATTACTTAAAATATCCATAATTGGATTAAATGGTAAAAATTTAATCTATTTATACTTCCAAAACATTAAAATGAATAATTTGACAATATAAATTATTTTTATTAAACTAGTTTTTGTCAGTTAAAATAAAGTATTTTTCACTATTCACCAAATTTGAAAGTTATCAGAAAAACACCAAAAATTTATTGAAACTAAATTCTTATGTACCAATTATAAAGAAGAAGTTCATTATGTCAAATTGAATATGTAAAAGTTTAAAATATTTGATTTAAAAAGGCTTCTCCATTAAAAGGTTGTAAAAGGGCATTTTTTGAAAAATTCTTCTTTTATCTGAAAAAAATGAATTTTTCAGAAATTATGTCATAGAAACTCATAATATGGATTCTAAAATTATAAGGATAATAAAAAATTTAAAATATAGTTAATAATATTCATAACCGCTTTTTAACGGCTAGTTGGGTGAGTCGTGGTGCATTTGAACTCAATGTTGCGTACAACACACGCTATTGTATTATTCAAAGAGTAGTGTACCATGGAAGCTTGCGGTGTTACAATTATCAGTGTATTTCCACACAGGTAAAAATAGTGGTTTCATGACCCCATATAGATATTTTCTTTTAGCATATACCAATGAAAAAACAAAGCATATTGATAAATTTTAAGAGAGTTCTGATTTCATATTTTCTCACAAAAGAATATCCTTTAAATCTAGATAAATTTGGGTGGAAATGGTATGTATAAATAAATATGAGCTATGAGATTCATCTAATAATTCTATTTTAAACTATGTAATAGATGAAATAGATATCATAATTATAAATTTCAAAATAAAATCATCATATATTATGCATATTCACTTCCCATAATTTACACATTCTACTTTCATTGGAATATTATTATCATCAAGAAGAGAAATTTTTATTTTCCTTAACAATGATGGTTTGGCACTCAATTGGAATATATGAGATGTTTTCCCTTCCTTAATTATTCTCATATCCAACATTACTAAATTTATGAAAACAAGATCTTCGAAAATCATAATTTTCATCTAAACATTTTGATCATCCCACTATAAAAAATTTACTTATACCAACATAAATTTAGCACCATATTATATATTTTTTGGTTAAAATGAACAATTATAATATATATTATATTTTTTAATAGTTATTTTTAGTATAAGTATTTATTTTTGAGAACATCGTATATCTATTTATATTATTTTGTTATTACCAAATAACATTTTTACAACAAATTTAATTTGTTACATTATCATATTAAAAGAGACATTTTTTTCCAAAAAATAATTATGTTATTATTATTTAGTTTTACCAAAAAATAATCAATATATAAATTTTTAGTTGTTATTTATTCAATAAAAAGTAATTTATTAATAAATTTTCCTATTACTATTTGTTAACTATGTTATAAAAAGAATATAATACTATGAAAAAATTAAAAAATCTTGTAAGACAGATTATTATATTAATCAAACAAAATTTTATTGTTCTTAATAATAAAATATTTCAAATATTTGAAATAAATTGAAAATATTATCCAATATATAGTATATTTGACTATAATTAAAACAACGTTTCAGCTTCATTTTATTTGAATTTAATAATTAGAAAAAAATCAACATAATATAATTGAAAACCTAAATAGAAAACTATAAATAAATTAAAAAATCATCCCTTATCATAGTGTCTTCCCCACACCTCCCTTATCTTTAGCCCCCCACACACTAGTGATATTTTCTTGCACTAATATACCCAGTTTATCTCTATTCTCCCTAGGAAAGGAACTACCTTCTGTGTCTTTACACATCTTCCTCAGTTCTCTCTTTTCTCATGTTTGGTGACACATTCTTCTTCTTTTATTCGTTGATTAGTGAGGCTAGTCTCAAATGGTAATTTCTGTGATATTTAGGTTTGTTTGGATATTTATTTTTAGATTTTAATCCACTTTAGTTAGGATTGACCCATATCTATATTTGTTATTCCAATTATCTATTTCACTTAGGGGTATGTTTATTTACACTTAATCTAGTTTTGATGTACCCGTTTCATGTCATATTTCATCAACAAGATCTCAAATATAGTTTTCATTAAGGGTGGATTCATATGTAGTTTCCAGTGGTCCCACTTATTCTTCTAGATGGTATTCCTGGAATAGAATGGTACAAGTCTTTCCATCTTGATCTAAAGGACACCAAATTCTTATTCATGATCATGGTACCTAGTAGCAGAGGGTGGTCATGTCAATTTCCACTTTTTGGATGCTATTATTCTATTTCATGCAATAAATTTGGATGGGGGATGTGATATATATTGTGTTTGTTGAAGGTTCTATTTTTGTCTCATATTGTTTTCAAACTATATGATTCATACCAACTGTATAATTGTGTACCTTTTCAATATTTTATGGTTTGGTTTTGATTTGTGTTAAAATTCATAGTTTTCAGTTTTTCTTTTGGATAGTATTCCAAATGCACTATGATCATTCATTACTTGTATCTAGTTTATAGGATTTTGCATCAAATAAGATTCTAAAAAATGATGATAGTGGTGATTCAGGTATGGATTTTTCTTATCTATATTGGAGGCAGTAGTTGATATATTCACTGACCACGAGACTGATATTTTGAGGAAATTCTTGGCACTGATATGGTATTTAATCTGTGTAGAAGATGGTGTTGATCTAGTGGTGATGCAGATATGGTGGTGATACTGATTAGGTACTATTTATGTATCTATTATTTGTGATGGTTTGTTATTTTTATTTAATTTTTGTGATAGTTGACATTTTTTAGTGTTCTAACTACACCTCTAGAATAATTGTTTCTTGAAAATTAAAATATTAAATTCGACGGAGTTGACGATTTGTCCTCTTATCGAGTATTTAATTTTAATGTTCATGTTTTATGCCCTTGAAATCACAGGTATCCAATATTTAAATTAATTAGTATCTAGGGTTTTAGTTAAATTCGAATGAACTGTGTTTTTTAGTGTTTTTTCATTAGATAAACTAGTTATTTGAGTCATGACACAACACTTGTACACATCAATTCACTTTGCATATTTTTCTATTTTATTTACAAGTCACAGAAAATATATATTGCTCAACCAGAGGCTGTAAAAAGGGATATCATTGGATTCATCCAAAAATTTTCATTATCTAATATAACGTCAATATTTATTACGTTTTTTTAATTTTATATTGAGGTCCTTATTCATTTATACAAAATTTGTTTTAAAAACATAGCTTGATAGATACATAATTTGATAGATGACCTACTACCATCCATTATTCCACTATTTTCATTTCTATTTTCATATCCTTAATATATATTGGTAAGTCTAAGATATGTGTTTTTAGTATAACAAATTGAAGGTTACAAACCAAATTGTAGGTGATTCAGTTATGGTTTTCAATGTTTCATCCATGCTGATTATTCTTTTAACAACTTGTGTAAGTGGGAATTTTCATTTTTTATTCAGGCTTAAGATCCTTCTATATATGTTCATGTATTTTATGTATTATTATATATTTTTTAAATTATTAATGATATTATAACATCATATATAAAGAGAATATGTATCCAACCATTTCAAACACAGTAACAGTAACAATATATTATATTTCTCATTATAATTAGATTTTATGAAAATTAGGAATAGTTACTTATATCACCAGGGTTTTTAAATATGATTCTTATAACATATCAGAGATAATTATTAACTATTGGTCAATAGTTACCTAAAAATAATGATGTAGTTATTTATAAATCTAATTTATAATTTCAACTCAGTTAGCACACCAAGTATAGTTTTTTAATTTATTTTCTTATTAAAATTTATTTAAATCATCATCAATATACTCATATAATTAATATTGACATCTTTTTTTGTCATGTTAAATTTTTTACATGTATATCTCAATTAATAACTGATGTTTGATCCTAACATTTCATTTATGGAAACGTTCAAATCTTAGTGATCTATTTCATACAAAAATCCTGTATACATTATGCAAAACCAATGCTCATATAATTGATTACTCATGTTCCTTATATCTCAGTGATTTAATCATCTGTGACTTTATATTCGACTCCACAAATATTAAAAAACCCATCATGAAATTTTTATAGGTGTTGATGTATCTACTATCATCATTTAGTTTTGTATCCTTATGAAATATTAACAATATGTAATAATATATATTTCCATTGCATACTGATATTACTTTTTTGTGACATGTTCTGAGTAGTTTACCATAAATGGTAACAACTATAAGAAGTTACGATTATGAAATGTCCTAGAATTATGTTTCTTAACTACCTAACTATTTCTCTATAATTGTTTCTGAACTACTTATTTATATGTTGTTTTCCTACCAATAGAAGTAGTTTTAATCTATATTTTAACTAAAATTGTTATAGGATAAATATAACTAACACCATTTGAGTAATTATTTTTTGAAAAATTATTATTAAAATAGAAAATAATACATTGAAGGGTTCTATATAGAGATTCAAATTATTTTTGTAATAATGTTTTCCAACATTGGTAGACTGAAATAGATTCCTCACATTACGATAATAATTGTTTTATTCTGAGTAATAATTTACAGTTTTATGTAAGTGTTTCCAAAAAATTAGATTAAAAAACTATTTTTAAACATTTATTTTAATTATTTAGTTCAATGAAAGTAAATTAGAAATATATAAGGATTTCAAAGGGTTATATCTGGGGTTGGTGTGTATGTTCACTTTATGTGATTAGAACTAAACAAAAACATATTTCTTAATAGCCTTTAGCTTCTTCCAATCATTTAAAAATTTCGAAAAATAATTATAAATGGTTTAATGATATATGATCCATGCATAAGAAATATTTCAAATTAATATTTTGAGGAAATTATCATATCAAATGAACTAAGACTTAATCCATTATTTATATATAACATTTAAAATAATTATTCAATGTTTGTATAATTATATTTGATATAAAATATGAAAAATGATTTTTCATTACTTTTTCATCAAATAAGTTTCTTATCCCATTAATCATAAGAATGAATTATATGCTAATATCTTACATTAAAATAGATTCTTATTTTCATCAAGATATTCTTATAAGTCAAATTCATGACCAATGTTTTCATTTAAGATCTAATAAATCCTTGGATGCACAAATTAGACTCAATTATATTACACTAAGATACCAAAATATCAAGACTAATAGAAATTATTAAGTAGAAAACCTTAACTAAATGTTAACATAAGGTCCATTACATAATATTAATAAGAATTATTTACCAAGAAAATTGTACCTTCATTGTTGAAAATATATTTTTATGTGCTGGTTATTTTTAGTTATCAAAACTATTTTTTATTTTTTATTTTTAAACACTTAATGTATTATATATTAAAGTAAATATTTTTTATTCAAACTTGTTGATATAGTTATTTTTTTTATTTTTTTGGATTTGATGATTTAAATATTAATTGGGTTGAAACACAATATTTTTCATTTGGGTTTCTTCTACTACATGTTGAAATCATCTTTGTTTTTTTTATTTTTTCAATTAGGAAGCTAAATGTATTATTTTATAATTTTATGAAACAATTTTGATAGTCTAGCATCATCTCAATGTGTAAAATGTGAAGTATTTGAATTTTCAATGAAAATGAATGAATTTTTTATTAAATACAATTAAATTTGTTTTCTCTAGTCTGATATAGTTTTAGTATTGGAGATATTTAGAAATATTAATTTTATTTAGATGTAATTGTATCATAGGGTTGAAAGACCAACATCGTTTCTCATTCATTGAAATTCAATATTAATAATGTCCAACATTGCAGATAAATTGCCCGATTGTTCTATAAGTATGTCATATCATTCATTTTCTAGCAAATTTCCACATGATTCTGAATAGAGATATACCAATAGCTCCTAAAATGATTCATTCATTCCAGTCTATTTATTTTTATCTTATGATTCTGATCTATAGAGAACTCATCTACATCATGATGGCTTGGTTTTTAGGTGTGACAAGTCCCTGGTTCATCTCCATAATGATTCATATCTACCATGACAAAACATAACTAGTTCATGTGTCAAATTAATGTGTTCTAGGATAAAATAGATTTGGGTTGAATCTGAATAAGGATAAAAGACATCCCATTCAGATCCCCTTGTGTATGATTTTGACTTGAATGGTACATATGAGACATCCTTTTAAATTCCATCCATTGAATATGAAGATGTCTAACCTATATATATTTTTGTTAATTTTCTTATTTACCTTGTAGAACAACATTAGTGATCCCACAATATATTTTTCATTTTTTTGATGAAAAACTAATTAAAATAGTTTGACATTGAATCGTTTGTGAATTAGAAAGGTTATTTTCGACAAATTTTTTTCCCCTATAAAAAATCAACATCTCTTTAATCTGAGTAATCTATGTTGGTTTTTATGGTTTCAAAATTCACTTTATATTTGGTTGTTTTTAGTTGATTTAAATCAACTTTAAAAAAAATTATTTTCTTAATGAACATTTTGTCTTTATTTAATCATAATTTTGTATGTATTTTCAGTGAACATTTTATTTTGAATTTAGATAATATTATGTCTTAGTAAAGTTGAAAATTCACATATTTTTATTAGATTTCGATGAATAGCTAATGAGTTACTGGGTTATAATGTAGTGATAATGAGAGTGATAGATAAAATAACCATCCATGTTTTATCCTAATTGGATTATTTATAGAGAATAATATAAAATTATAGTTTCTATAATGATATTTTACAATTTATAATTAAATATGACATAAGAAGTTTTTTTATTTAGTGTATAACCATAATGATTTATGGAAATGAAAAACATTAATAGTTTTATTAAACCTATTTTATATATGTATGATGGTAATAATTATACAATAATGAATTTTTTTTTCTTGATTTTTACAAGGGATGGTGGGATACAGTTGATGCCTTGATAGTGCATATCATGAAGAGTTAGAATGTTGCTTCATTAAGGGTTGACGATATAGTGTGTTGGGTATTTGGAAATATATGTTATTTTGATATATTGATGACTCAATGTAGTTTTAGTGATCACACCCACCTCTATTATCCCGATGAATCTTTCTCTTATATAGGTTTGAAATGTGAATTCACCTCCTACTTTCAAAGAAATAAAATACAATAATTGATCATGGAGTATTTTAATAGATGAGTACCAAAATATGGTGAAGGTATCTACATTCATTGTTCCAGAACTGATCTATCTATGAATTCAATTTCCCATTAAACTTATTGAGTTAGTCTTGATTCAATACATATCATGTGGAGTGATATTAACCCACCATCACATTCAAGTAATTTTTTTCATGAGGTTATGAAATATAGTCTTTTTAATTGATGATGATGATGTTATTTTTTTAAAATTTCTTATCATGTTTGTAAAGGGGTAGTGATGGTTCCAAGAGTTCATTGGGATAAATGGATGGTAGGTTGAAACATTTGATGTTTTATTATCTTGTTCTGTAATCTGAATGGTTATTTGAATGCTTGATGTGATATATTCAATAATATATGATTAGTATTTTAAATTTAATTGATATTGTTGTTCCTCTCAAAAATAAATATTTGTAAATAGAAACTGATATTGTTTCCAATGCATAGGCACATGACCTTCAGGTTGGTACATTATATTCATAAAATTTATTATATTCTTTTTCAATAAAATTAAATACCTTGTATGTCTGAAATTTAGTTGTTTTATTATGCCACATTGAACCCTTATACCTACAAGAACAAATACTCTTATGACTATACTTCAATAAACACCAATAAGAGTAATTTTATCACTAGATAAACAATGATAGAGTTGATGGAATCATCACAATTTTCATTGGAAGTAGCCACAATTTTATTGTTTTGAATGATCATAATGAGTTTTAATTATTGTGTGACATCACATCCATTGTCCCCTCTTAAAATAATTGAGGAGGAAATCATTAAGGCCCTATATCATGCTACCCATGTGAGCCTATTGTATATGATCACCACTATTATGACCAAGATTAATGAGTTAGTGAACTATATGTGTAGACCCATCCTCCAGTGTGAACCGTGTCGATGATAGCTTATGCGTGAGAGATATATTGTGGACGAAGACTGAGGAAGTTTCATGTAGTCTTTGTGATTTTGAAAATATTTGTGTTCCAATGTGTTCTTTAAAACAACGTATGTTTTATTTATGTTAATTTGATAATTATTATACCATAAAATAAAAAATATATTATATATTATTGTATTAATGAGTATAATATAATTGTTCATATACAAATACTGGAATGTCTGCATAAATAATTTAATAAAATATCATTTAAAAATAGATTTTAATTGTTGATATTTCTTATAATAATGGATAAAATAATATTTTTCAATAATATTATCAATGAAGATAAATGTTTATAATAATATAATCCATAGATATATCTGTTGTTAAAAGGTTTTAATAACATATATTTAATTTATTTAGTATTTTTTTTAAATCCAACATAAATATATTATCTATCACACTATGATTTAAAAACACATTTATTTAAAAAAATAAGTGAAAGAACAATTTTTTTTGGAAAAACGTTGTATGAACATAAAATTCACTTTTACCGATAGATATACCCCTACTAGAAAAGACTAATTATTTTGTGGTGTCTGTTATAATTACACCATGTTCTTTATTTACCTTCCAATGGTGATAGTGAATTGAGAAATTATAATCCTATAGTAGTTATAACTATCACCTTTGCCTCATGTTATTCTCTTTTAGTGATAATTTGTATTTAAAACATTTTTTAACAATATATATGTCATATCGTTCCCCACAACGGAAATTCCACAGTGTCATAAATGAAATTATTAAATCGGTGAAATCAAAATCATGGGTTGGATAATTCCATTTAAAAATATTTAAATACCTTAATAGATAAGAAATAACTCTATCATATTGTATAACTAAAAATTTATTTCCTTTATTTGATGTATCACTATATATAAGAAATACCACACTTCCCAATTCTATAATGAATATAAATGTATTTGACCAGTCTCTTATATAAAACATTGAAATATTCCATACATTTTTTTGACCGTATTATATAAACCCTTTTAGGTTTCAACTATGTTAACAGGTTATCTAATCGATAAATATTTTAAACAAATCATCCATAGTAGCATACTAATAAATTGAAACTATGTTATTATGTTATCTTAATTAGAATTGGTGATTCCATCACTTCCCTTGTCTTTGAATTATCAACTGATATTCCGTCCATAGAGATAATTTTTCCATGAAGGGAAACATCCTTAATCCAAAATTATAATTTTTTGAATTTTCTTTATAACTCATTATTTGAAGTGAATAATGAATGATTCTAAAATTTCTATTATAGTTATTATATCGTTTAGAGTATACCAAGACATCATAAATAAATAACACTATTTAATTGACATAATAATTGAATTATAAATTAATTAGGTCCATAAAAAGAGAGTGTGAATTAGTCATTCCAAATGGAATTACTATAAATTTTTAATGTCCGTACCTTGTATGAAATGTATTATTTTGATATCATCCTTAATTATATGTAGCTGATGCTACCCAAAATAAATATCAATATTTTAAAAATATTGAGCTCCTTGAATTGGATAAAATATTCCATAAATGTGGTAGAGATGAAACATTTTCTTTATAATAATGTATTTTATTTCCATGTAACCTATATACAACCTGATGGTCCCATATTTCAAATTAACAAAATGAACAGGGGCCCCTATTCTAAAAAATATGTTGTATAAATCCTTTATCACAAAACTGATACAATTATTTATATATTTCTATTTATTCTTCTATTTCCATCCTCTACGGAGTCATAGATGTTGGTTTATCATTAGGTTTTAGATCCATGGTAAACTCAAATCCACACACAAATGGGTGTCTAGGTATCTCTTCATAAAATATATCAATATGTGTATTTTCAATTGGTATGTAATCTATTTTAAGGATTCCATTCACATCAATAGATTTTTTATTCTCTTTTACCTAAGAATTTAATTATGGAGTGATAATAGAGGTGGATTGAAAATTGATTTAGTTAATTTATTCTCCCCTATAGAGACAAGTGATTCCGCATATCAATCACATATCGTAATATCATTCTATTAGAAATAAATATTCTAATTATAGTTTTGAATCTAAAACTTATCAAGGATTTTATCAAAGTCAACCATTATTATAATAATAAATTTTTCAAAAATGATATGTTGATGTATCATAATGCGAACAAACTAAAATATCCTTATTATAGTAGTATTTTCATTAGGAGTCTTGATTGAAAAATCTATTCATAAGGTTTTTGGGAAAATTCTACTTTTCTTTATAATCAAGAAAGATATAAATGATTATGGTTATCTAAAATAAAATATCATAGTAGCTAAATTTTAGGATATAATTAATGTACCTAAAATTTTATCTTTATTAACATATACCTCATATATATTGTTTGAATAAACAGAACCTTTCTCCCTTAGACATTTTTAAGGAAAATTCCCCTTTGTCATAGAGGATTAATTCTAATAGTTCTCCATCACCTTGAAGTTGAAGCATTTATTATTGGTAGCATCTTCCATAGACTTACAAATTAGGATCTTGATGACCTTTATCTGTAAACACAAATAAAACTCCCATTACCCTCAATAATTTTCTACAATGATTCTTTACATAATTATTAGAAGCTGGTTATTACACCCTTCCCTACTTCTTATTTTATATTTTTCTTATTCCAGGTTTTTAGGATACCCATTCCTTTCCTGTTCACCCAAGAAAATATATTACTTGGTGAATTATTTCTCTATCTTTAGGGAACTTAATATTATATCCCCATGTAAGGAAAATTCTATAGAGACTAATTACTATAAAATTCTAGGATTTACCCTAATAATTAAAAGGTAAAACTTACCCCTTAGATTTCATACATAATCCACAGTATGAGTTACTTGCATTGTTGTGTTATATTCATATCAAATAAACTTTTCTCCTTCCCTTTTCTCTAGATTAAGGAAATTAATCTCCATATCATTTTATTTCTAATAAGGAAAGTATGTTTTTAAATAATACCTCTTTGAAATTTTTCCATAGTATAATAGTTATTTCGTCTAATGCCAATGTGTTTTGGATCATTGATCACCATTGATTAGTGTCTCATTTTAGATAGAAAACATACATGATAAATTCTTATCTTTCAATAAATTTAAATGTTTGAAATATGTTCTCCAGGGAGATGACCAATTAATCCAATATATATTGACTAGTTTTTTGTTTGAATTCTGAAAGTTTCTATTACATGAAACAGTCCATCATTATTGCACTATTTTATTGATCAATAGGATAATCTATAAAGGCAAGGTTATTTTTAATAACCTGAGTTAGGTACCATAATATAATTATAATCTATTCAAATACATCTCTATCTATAGATATTGATTTATTGTCATTCCAAAGAGGTAATCTCACACATATATTACATTCATTGATATAGTTCTCATTCAATCCACTAGGAAAATTTTCTAAACAACGTCATATACTGAATTATCTGATTATATTATGAAGTATAATTATAAATTTTTTGGACTGACATAAAAAAATTAGTATTTATACATATATAATATAAAAATAAAAAGGTTAGTATATTTTATAATATCCTAAAATTATAGAAATATTTGTAAATATTTTATTATGGTTTGTTTAAAACATGTGAATGAATGAACGCATATCCCTTAGGAGTGTCTATCACGGTGTATACTCTTATGCCTACTCATCATGCATGGATAGAGATCAAGTTAACACATAATACACCACATTCAGAGTTGTTTCCCCATAGTTCACCTATGTAATAGAAACATCCACATACAATTATACCGATGTGGATGTATATGCATGAAAGGCCACATAATAACTACTTTACCAAAATAATATGACATTATTCTATAATTTGACTTATACATTGATTCTTTCATAAGGTTATGATATTTCCAAGCTATATTTTTTTTAAAAATCTATTTTATATGGTTTATAAAAATATACATTGATACCAACTATATCACCTCGACTCCAGAAACTAAGATCCACTAGTTATTTATCTACATTGACAAGAAATACAAGGGATAAAATCTCAAAAAATTTAACTATTAAGTATTATTCAGAGATTAGATAAAAACATGATTCTCACATTACAAATAAACTCATGAAATAAAAATAAAAATTCTAGTGAGAACCTTATTATTTATTATACTAAATAATTGAAATCATTCATAGATTCCTTCTTGATATATTATGGAAATGGAAAAAAATAATCTGTCATTCCAGATTCTAAATAACGGAACTTATAAATCATAAGGTATCATAGGATAAATAAACCATGAATAATATGATATAGATAAAAAATAATCAATCATTCCCAATTACTAATATCATAAATGGGTAATAAATCCAAGGATAATATATAAATTTAAATAATCTCATGGATAACAAAAAATTGATTCATGATGATATAATGTGTAAATTTAGGTATCATAATATTATTTTCAAAGCCTCATGGTAAAAAAATATACATAAAGAGGTGAGGTGTAGAAAAAACAACTTGACTAGTTTATCCCATTAAACATACTGATGCATTATAGGGATATAACATGACCGTCCCATCACATATAATTTCTAATGTATTTAACCAATGAAATAAATGAAAAATAGTTTAATACATAATCAATATAAACATTCATACAAAAAACTGTAATATGAAATTTTAATGACTTCCTAGGTTAATAAATTTAAAAAAAATGATTATAAGACATCTAGAGTAAAATTGTGGATTATATAATTATATTATATCTATAATAAGTCCTATTATCCTTTAAAGGATGTTGAAATAGATGAAAATATTTTAAAAAGACCACTGGAATAATTCTTAAGGAAAATACATTTCTTATTTTAGAACCACTTTGTTAAAATATATAAATTAATTGAATATTATGAATTTTTTTCTTTTAAATGATCAATGTAAACATGTGAAGGAAACAACATAGAAAATAACAGTCATGTAAATATAAAAATATATTTATGTGCTAAGAATTAATACAAATATTCCATTCAAAACATCAATAAAAAGTTCCTCATTTTGAAAATGACAAGTATATATATTATAAATAATTTCATAGAAGGTAATTTTTTTTAAAAACTTACTTATTTCATCGATTTTATAGTATTAAATACATTATTTAAAATATTTCATGTAAAATTTGTACATGTGAAAAATATATTCTCTAGAAAATCGAAAAACAATGTTGGGATTCCTTCAAAAAATTGCATTCTTTTGAGAACTTAGAGAGTTGAAAATTAATAAAAAAATATGTAATATAAATGAATAAATGGAGTATGTGAAATCAGATTGTGTTTAATGTGGAAATATTACATAATTACTCTAAAATAATATAATGAATCATGAATAAATAAGTGATTGTGAAATAATTCCTTACCTCGTGTTCTGATTTCTCCATAAGCGCATTAAACGACCTAATTAATAAATGTATACATATTTAAATTATCTAATAGATAAATATATATATTTACAATATCATATACCGTAAAATTATACCATTTCAACACAATTTCATTAACAATCATCCATTACCATCATCATTTTGGTTTCAACTGCTTGCTTTTTCATGTATATCTGAAATCGGTGGTTTTGGTCCTTGATCCATGATCATGGTAAAATCATATTCTGAATGTTAATAATTATATTAATATCACACACACAAAAAGATATAAATATATATATATATTCAATATATATAAATTTATAATCAGCCATGAAATGATGAAATGAAAAATTAATGACATCACTTAATAGAGGAGGTAGTCCACACGTACACCTGAGTGACACTATAATTTTTTCACACATGGATGTGTAATATAGTAAATGATATATTATATTTATATAATCATAATTATGTTATAAATATAATATATATTAATTTTTTACATCTTTATAACCATTTATGTAAAGAGCTGATGAAAAAAAATTACACCGTTGTGTGGAAACAATTGGTTATATGTACCAACTAGCTATATTTTTATTTTAAATATGATAGAAAAGTGGTGGAAAATGGTTTTATATCATATATAATATCATATTATTATTTTTTATATAATATATTAATCATCTTATTTTGGATTAAAAATATTTTGTGGAAAAAGAAGAAGAAATATATCATGGTCTCCATAACCATATACCCTACAGCTCTAGGGACCCATCCCATAGAAATCCCTATATTTGGATCCAAAAAACATGGTATCAATAACAATATATACCATATATTTATGTACCCACCCTATGATAGTTCATGTGTCCAACTCCAAATCTATTATAGCTATTACTATATTCAACCTCTAAATCCATTTAAACTACAAAATAGAGATCCAAATACAAGTATCACATCCATTAATATTATAACATCCATTAATATGATACAGTAAACATAACTTTGGGGTTTTACACAAAAAACTAAAAATAGTGAGACAAATTTTACACTAATTAGAAAAATATTATCCCCAAATCAGGCTTCCACTACAGTTTGGGTTCCACAGTGACACCAACTACTATCACTACATATGGATATATATAAACATTCAAGGTCGGTCATTCAACTGAGAACCCCCATGGGACTCCTAGTTAATATTAAAATATAGGAATAAAAAATTGGTCCTTGGAATCAATCATTGTCTTGGGTCAACAAATGCTGACCAAGGATGATGCATCTGTTGACATTTTCAACACTATTTCTTGGCCTAACCAGTTATACAATGTCTCTCAATATGGTTAACCTTCAATGGATTGTTCATGAACAATATTAATACTGATGGTCACATTTAGTTTGTCTTCTCACCCATCAATATCATGTTCTTCCAATAGTCTATCAACCTAATCCTAGGTACAAGGGTAGGGGGAGGATTTCTCATCTGATACTTGTCTCAACAAAACTAATTATCTCTAAAAACAAGAATGGAGTTCTTTTGTGGGATATATGTTATATGATATAAATTATACACATTACCCTATCTTATATGTGTCTCAATCCCTTACATGTGTGATAATGGGTCTCATTGGGCCAACCTCACTTATCAAAAGTTCAGAAGGCCTCACGATATCTCAAAAGTCTCGGTCTCGGCCATCGGTGACTAAGGTGTCAATATAGTGCAAATGGGATGTCCACTACCACCGATACTAGTTCATATAAATTATATATTTTATTTAATTAAATAAATTCCTTTTAATAAAATTATCCTATTGAGTCACCTTTAGTAGAATTATCGAGAATCCCAATGCAATGTAAATAGGAAACATAAGTTATATGTCTAATGTGTAATAAAACCCACCTTATGTTTGAATATTTAAAATTCTACATCCTATGTTTGATAGTATCTAACAAGGAACTTCAATGCTTTTATAGAGTAACATATGAGCTACTGAACTCGTCTTAGTGACCCAAACCCTTATCCAAGGACAAAACTAATAATTAATTAGTTTAAACATTTATGATAATTTTTTTATTAAAATCCTACTCAATATAATACTGAATAAACCACAAACACATCACCATAAAATATAAATTCACCCAAAGAAACCCTAAGGGTATTTATCACATCTTCTTCCCTATGTTGAGTTAAATACATAACAAGAAATTACAAATCAATATGCATTGTAATTAATGTTTTCCCAAAAATCTAAAAAAAATTAATGGTAACAGAACTTTTTGAATCACAATTAAACCAAGTGAAAATAGAATCCTGGGATGCCTTATTAGATGGTTGATCATAATAACTATTCCCAATGTATGATTCCAACTATATCTACTAGAATAAAAATTAAAAACCCTGACCTGAGAAAGAGAAATTAGAGTATGAGGGAGGGGTGATTAATAGGGGACACCGAAGATGAAGATATATCTAGAATAGTTTATTGTGGACACCAAAAAACCCATGTTTAAGGGTTTGGAGGTGGATATGGAAGGGATAGGGGATTCCATATCACATGAGAAAAGGATAGTGGATAAATGGTGGTTTACCATTATGAAAATCTGGGGGTGGATTTTAATTACTCCGTTTTTAATAGGACATAAGGGGGATTCACATGGTTTTCCAAATAGTTAACAAAAAATGTAGTAGGGACTACCTAAGAACACTAGTCTCACATGACTAGAAAATATGGTTTTCCAACTCATGATGCAACCTTTCTAATAAGTGTGAACATAGCTTGAAATATTCTGTATAGTTTGATTCCATCCTTTTACAATTTATTAACCAATAATTTATCCTAAACCAATTCTCATTGTTTCCCCTTGAATTTTAATTGATTACTCAAAATTAAGCACTAACCATAAAATAAACCCATTTTCACAAGAAAATGAAATTTAAACCCCCACATACTCAATGTGACACAAGATTACTCCAAAACCATGCACACCAAACTATTCACCTCGACCATAAATATCCAAAAAATTCAAAACATAACTAGAATCTCATAAGGCCCACCCGAGAACCTAAGATAACATCAAATAATAATTATATGTAAAAAAATAAAATTATGACATTCCAACTCTTGAAAAATTATTTTTAATCTTAGTTATCAAAACTGACCTCACCACTAGTTGAAAATTAAAATTTCGTATGCTTTCCTAAGTCTCGTACTAAAACAGGGTTTTAAAATCTAGCCACCTAAATAATTATAATCCCCAAGAATTAACTATTCTAATTCAACCACTCATTTTGTCTCACTATGTTGTAAATTATAATGAAAATGTACACATTTAATCCTTGAACACCACTAATATTCTAAATAACAATGAAAAATTTAAATAGCATAATCAAAAAAAATAAATAGAATCCCAAAACCACTACCAAAACACTAAGACAATGCATTCTTGATCCCATACATCATTATACATGATTTATTCATAACCCAATCCACAACCTAACATGTGGTGACCCCCCCCCATAGGACTTATCTTATAATGACTAATTCCACTACCTTGGTGAACCTGTCACTATAATTTTCTACTGGAACTCCAAAAATTCATTCCAATTATGCACCCAAAATGGTTTCTATTGTAAAATTTTCTAAAATATAAAATACCACCAATATAAGGATAGTGCATTCCATTTTCCACAATTTCCAAATAAATGAATAATCCTTCTTTACCAAGAATAACATGTTTATGCTATAATTTCCTTCAAAATACCTGACCAATTCCCAAAAAAATCCAATCTCATGGAAAATTATGTGTTTGACGATGTTTCTAACCAACCATATCTAAAAACATGTTAAATCTACAATTACACCTCCTTTAGATGGTTCTATTGAAAATGATCTACCTTTTCCTTCAATTCACCATATATCTCTAATTTAACTACCTTTACTCCAAAAGGCATACTGAAATTATCTCGATATACCCCCAAAAATCTCAACCTAAAATCTAGTAAGATTACATGGTTGAAACAAAAACAAATAAATTTAATCATCAGACTTCAAACATAGGTATCAACATGATCATGTTATTAAAATGTCTGCATAATTTCAAAATTACCCGAATCCCAATTCCAATTCTATTTTCAAATTTGATATAACATTGTAATTGTTATCTATAAATCACTAAGGAAATCTAATATTAAGGGGTCCAATTATTCATTGGTATCAGAATGAAACATTCCCATTTATAAAATTCCTTCAAATGATACACCACCCCATCCTCAGGATTATTCTTGTCATTTTACAACCAATACATTTTATAGATCACCATGACCTACACCCCTTCTCTAACATGATATAATTGCTGGCATAGCCAATCCCTCCAATAACTGAGCGATGAAATTAGAAGTCATTTCACACTTTTTCCCATTTCCCAAAAAGTGGTTCCATGCGAATCATTGAATTTAAACACATAAATATGGTCACCACCCTTAATTGGATATTGGTGACCTACCCACATCAATGTATCCCTTAAAACATAATTTGATAACACTCTTGATAGGTTCTACTATGAACCACATTCCAATCCACTTGAGGAATGCTCACCGTATCCAATCAATACTTGACCATGATCACCATGAATAATCTTTTCACCACACCAAATCCCACTCCTATGTCACCTTTACTATCGAAAAAATTTTCTTATTTCATGAAAACACTAAGGAACCTTGCCAATAATAATTTCATTAACTCCATAAAACCACTTATCAAACATGACTTCTAAATAATTTTCAATTTTTAAAGGTACTATGTTCAACTCAAATTTACTTTTTTATCCTCATACAACATAACATGTGAACAATATCATACTAACAGATCACACTACCCGACTCATTTTTACATGAGTCATTTCACCAATGAACTAGGACTAAATTCCCTAAACACATAAATTGTTTCATGACATGTTAGTTCATTAATCCAACCACACATCAAGGTAGTAACCTGTTATTTTAGTCATTAGAATCCACTAGTGTTTTCATTTCACTACAAAATTGAATCCAAAGGGCCAACATATTCATGAAATAGAATATTATTTCCCTTTAAATATACAATCAACAGCCAATAACTCATTGTTATTCCTATAAAAAAACTAAGTTACTAACATAAATCTACCACACAACCCCAAGCGCCACATGTGCATCAGTTTTAAAGGTAATAACCTTACAAGAATTCTGCCGCAATGGAAACCACTAACTTAAGCTAACCCCTATGATGGTTCAACCTTGATTAAAACCCTGATCTAACTCAATTAACCCTCAGTTGTATCTTAAGGGTATCATAGTCTCCCACCAATCCCAAATATCTAGAATTATAGGGGTAAAAACCAAATAGGTCATCATCTGCATACCCATCTCAAATATCTCATGTTATCCCACATTCTTATACACCTACACTAGGTTCTCACATACCCCATAAAATCATCAGGCATGTTAAGTTAAGAAACATTCCCAAATGAGGGTAATATATCCTCTTATGAATTAACATATAATACTAATCCCTATATAATTAAAAATCACTAGTTATCTCTTTCCAAAATTAGTGTCACTATCCTATATGATTCATCACAAGGAAATCAAAAACAGATGATCCATTTAAGTAGAATTTGATTACTGGATTTATTGAAAATTCCATACTGGTTAATACTATAATATTAAATAATAAAACCTAAAAAACACTTGAGAGGTTTCCACTAGGCACCATATTCTATACTAACCTGAAAATAGCTATGTAACTCCTGTGAAAATGGGTTTATACAATCATTATTGTCGATGAGCATCGCATCATAGATCAATGTGGCCAAAAATATGAATAAGATACATATATTTGTTATCTAGATGAGTATAAATAAATTAAGTACATATATGTGAAAAATGCATATGAGAAACTATAGAAAAATTAAATAGAAGAGTATTAATAGTAAAGGATATTTAACATTATAAGTCCTATATGTCATGTGATTATTTGATTCTATAAGTGATTCATGATATTATTATTCTCTCTCTAAGAAACGTGTCACATCCCGAGATCTCTTCCTAACAATAGACCATGAGCTAAAATTCCATCATAAATCCTAAAATCATATCTTCATGTGCTTCAATGAAGCTAAAACTCATATAAGACTATAACATTGAACAAAAATAACTGCAATTGAAAAATATTAATGCCGAATTATTCCTATAATAATTGTTCTGAATGAACCAGTCAGATATCCAACATAGCCTCTAAGACATTCCCAAATATTCTGTATACCATATCCAAAAATAGTAAGACTATAAAAACTATTATGATAATAAATTGTAATATCCAAGACCAGATCACCCACTGAATAGTATCTAAACAGTTTTCTATCCTGACTTTATGTCTGACTCCCCATATGTCTAAGGATGTTAAATATTGGTGGGGGTTTGAGATGGTGCTATTAGGAGACTATGAACCCTTTATCATAGTGAGAAATAACAGAATAAATAACCATGTCTCATACATTAATAAATGAACTAAAAAATAAATTAGATTGACATTAAAATTAAAGATAATAAATGAAATGTTTTTGGGTCCCAAACAACTATACCATACATATGTCTAAATGAACACTTGGAAATTTACATATTCATAATACAATAAATGGAAAAGTTTCTACTATAACTATGATCCATACCATGACCCAATCTCCTGATTTCATATGTTTTTTCCATGATTATCAAGAAAATCCTGATCCATATCCTAATCCAAACCTTTTTCTAAAATCAAATGAGGTTTTTTTGGGTACCCAAGTGTAGAGGAGCATTGGGGAGGGTGTGAGTGAAACAAATATTATGGAACCTTCAACATGACCCCATATTAACAAGAATATATTGTTATGTGTTCATTAAACAATATCATGTTAACAATAATTTTTGAATGATAAAAAATAAATCACCTTTTCTGATCCTTAGATTTGGGACACCAATCAACTATACCTGCTATTTTTTTGTGATGGGTGTATCTTAGAACATATTAATGATTGTGAATACCATATAACATGTGGGTTCCAAGTCCATGGTAATTCCAATCATTCCTCATGACTCCTGCGTCTAATATTATAGTATTTTATTGTTCATAGGTCCAAATAATTGAAATGCATATCCCATAAAAGTTAACCATGAATATAACTCCAAATCATAGTAGTCATAACTATGTATCCCAGGGATTTGGGGACCCATCCCATGTTATTCAATGTATATGAATGGAAATCCATGTGAACCATAATAAAGTATCTATTATATCTATGAGGACCCATCCAATTAAATTTTGTGTGTTGGACTCCAAATTCATAGAATTGAAAATCATAACTCTAGTAGTATTAGGGAACCACCAAATGGAATTACATCCATTTGACACAACATCTATGGAATCCATAACCATATCTAATCACCAAATCCATGTTAGTTAACAAATCTAGCTCTAAATTCATGGAAGCTTCAATTTTTATTTGTATAAATATTATTTAAGCCCAAACATGTGTTCTATGAATGTTACCAACCATTTATAACTTTCCTTGAAAATAATATAAGAACCATAGGCTAATGGAATCTCCACACCTTTCAACAAAAAATCACCCCATCCATCATCCTGGTATGTTTGGGTTCCATGGTGACAACCACTATAATCATTTATTATGGATATACACACCCTCTATTGGTCAATTGGTCAATATGGAATACCTAAGGGACCCCTATGTCATAATATAACATAAAAAATATCACAAGGGTCCTTGGTATCAATAATAATACTAGGTTATCACACCATGATTAAGGGTGTAATGACCCTAAAAATTGTAAATAAGGTAGAAAAACCATTTCATCTAAAATGGATCTTACCACATGGGTAATGGTCATGATATTGTACATTACCTACATTGATCCTTTAATTCATATTGGCTAGATTTCTCACCGTAATCGACCATGAAATACCCATGAAGTGTGTTCCTAGGCTTGGTCACAATGTTCAAGAGATGATCACTTTTCCCACACTCTTCTCTGAGATCATTAAACGATCTAATGAACAATAGAGAGTTCCACTAAGGCCAATATGACTAATTATTTTTGTACTTCCCTCACCACTATCATGAAGATGTCAAAATATTCCACATATATACTATTGAGTCTAATTATTCCATCATCAGATATCAAGAGTATTGGAGAGCCCAAGGTATATCAAAATACATTCCCTTGACCATCCGTGGCTGGGGCATCAAGATAGCCTATTGGGGCTATTTTTTACCCATTACACCGATTAATTTTATTTAGATATTTTAGTTTAATTAAAAAAATCATATTTAAATAAATTATTCATGAGTGTAACAATTATTGGTGCTATTAAGAATTCACATGCAATAAAAACATGAAATATTACCCATAGGGTTAGTGCACGAGACCACCTACCTTATGTATGATGAATTAAACTATTATTTACAAGTTATTGCAGCAACTTCCCAACCTGGTAAAAGATATTGTAACATCATCCATGATAAAAAATCTCATCTTAGGGATGTTGAACTGAAATAAATTCAGGAATATGTATTTATTTAAATAAAATATTTTTAACAAAATAAATAATTAAACTCCAACACAACATATTGTCGTATAACTAAACGGGTTATTATGTCAAACTAGAACTACAAAAAATTGGGCTTCAAGTTTCCTTCTCATATATTTGGTACTACACTATTCATATAACAAAAAAATTGTAAATAAGTAATCATTACCATTACATGTATTCTAAAACCTAATAAATATCATAACAATGATATACATTATCAAAATTCTTAGTAACAAGGTTTATATGCTATTTTAGGAAGACCCCTTCATTGGAAGAGTGGAATTACTATCAGTTGTATCACTCCAACATGATATAATGGAATGATAATAAAATACCCTATATGAATAAAGTTAAATTAGAGAAAGTAGGAGGATAAGATCAATATAGGCCACAGGAGTCGAAGAGGCACCTTGAATCACTAAAAGGATCCACCAAAAATACTATATATATATATATGATATATGGTATAGAAAGAAGGGTGCATGGTGGTAAAATTCTATGAGGGAAGGAGAGGGAAGAAATGGGGCTTTCACATTTAGAAAAGTGGGGGGATAATTTGAAATTCACCACTTTTAATATGATAAACTATTTAGACACCTGGTTTTTTGAACAATGTGCCAACCACTGTAACGACCCGTATTGTTATAAAACAAATTCCCCTTTTGATTTAATTATATTTATTATTTTGTATTATCTTAATATAAAACACATAAACTTATTTTTTATCCTATTACATTTAAAATACCATTAATAATCAAAACTGTTGATAATATAGTCGATGAATAATAATCATATGATTTGTATAACTATATGGTTTTAACAAATCCAATTGACAAAAAAAATGATGTGATGTCCTAAAAAATTATAATAATACCAAATGAAGCCCATTTATAAGATTTTCCAAGGAATATAACATCTTTTTGATTTTCCACTGACCATTTCCAAGCCAAGATCCTACAACTTAAGCATGAGTGAAACTATTTACAGGAGAGGTTCAAGTTCATTATGTTCATGACCCAAAACATGATTTCTAAACATCCCCATGAAAGTCTCACTATTTTACCCCTTACCCTTAGGGATATTTCTAGTGTATTAAAGGGATATTTATCAATAACTTAATAACATGATTATGTATAACCTATTTTCAATAGAATAATGGTTATATTTACTTTTTTATTGATACTTTATAATTTTTTTTGATATTTTATATAATAAAACCATTAAGGGAATCAAAAAACGAGGTAATAAATAATATACACAGAATACATGAACAAATATATATTTTAACTTGAAAATTTTGATTATAATATTACTTTATTAATTTTATAATTCCATTACGAATCCTCCATAACCGTTAATATTCTTTAGGGTTTTTGAATAATCTATTTAAGAGTATGATCCACCTCCACATAAAATACGGTGTTATTTTATTAATTTAGGCCCATAAACCTATAAAATAATGCATGTAACTCCCATTTATAAGTTACCATGAGCCAAAACCTAGTAAATTTTTGTGGTTTCATTTATTTTATTATAGAGTCAAAAACCAACGTTTAAGAAATGATAAATAATTACACACTCATTTTCTATAGAAACCCACCTTATTCAAATTTATCTTCCCTCCAAATAGAATGATAAGAACATTAATATACCCTAAACTCCCTATATTCCTTCCAAGTAACCTAAGAGCTCTCAAGAAGCCCCTTTAAAACCATTTGTGTCACTCACTCACGTAAGGGATCCTCACCTAATCTTCTTTATGAATGTTTCTTTATTATCATATGACTTCAATTTATAATTAAAAATTACGATATATGTATTCACATTTACCTATTACTACTTATTTTATCTCCAAATTATGAGTTACCCCTTTATATAAAATCAACTCATTTTATCAATTTTTATGTGATGCCATTATGAGGCTAAAATCTCACTGCGATTTTCCTTCACGAAACACTTGTGTAGTGAATACCATACAAATTTTGTATCAATGTATTTCCCCATTATACACTTATAATTATTAGTATTTATAATTTCATGTATTATTTCCAAAATATTTTATCCTGGAATAAAATATTATAATGAATGAAACCATTTTGTATGATCTATATGACACACTTAATCACGAGAATGTAAAGAATGTGATGGGTGCACTAGAAATTTTATAGCTCTCTAATACATTACATAATTTTTATAATTATGAGATATAATACATGATATGGGGTAATCTTGATTAGTTTTTTGGACTTCTTCCATTATTTTTCTTTGGCGGTTATCCTTGAACTATTTTTCGATGCAGAGTTTTAAGTTCTTTCAAAATTTCTCATGTTGGCTTTATGTTATAATGATATATCATGCCTAATTGTAAATGTTTATGATTCTAAGTTCATTAATTCCTCATATATAGAAATATTTTCTAACATTTATTACCATATTCATGTTATCCCATTTTTATTCCCTTATTGGGAAATATAGCTCACCCCTTTCTTATGTATGTCCCTAGGTTATCCCATGATTTTTAAGTGCGAGCATGTTAAGGAATCATTCAGCAAAGATGTTGTTTTTATTCCTATTATAATTTTTTATGTACATAATTCCCAAGGATACTATAATTATCAATCTTATGGGTTTTATTAAGTGTAATCATATGTAATAAAACACGTATTAAAGTGTAATAGAGAGAAGGTTTGTTGTTGTTAGTATCAAAGAAAATGTTAGATTTTCTCTAGGATTAGGATTAGAAAACTATAGAGAAATACATCGGGATAAAAATAAGAATAATAAAACATACATATATTTTTTAAGTATATATTATTGTGTTTGTAAAATATATATATATATATATATTCATAATACAAGTAGATGTGGTTCTAACATAGATGTACATAGAGGTAAAACCGTAAAAAATCATGTTGATCAAGTATTGACTAAGAACTAGTACACAATAATGGGATTTACTATACCCATTATTTGAAACTCAACTGAGATATGATTTATTAAATTCATAATTTCATTACTAACTATTATTGATGGATTAAAAAAATCCCATTAGAGTATATGTTAGGAAGTATCATGGATAACATATATTGAAGCCTTGAAATTCACAAGTTACAAATAAAAGTAATTTAATATTTATCCCTTTAATGTAATTTTATTCTCACTTTATGTGTTTAATAGTTTAAAAATACTAATCCCTAATTTTATTTTTATTCTAGACAATGACAATTAATAAGAGGAATCAGTTAAAAACCCAAAGCTATGGGTGATGTGATGACTTCCCTAATGTGACGCCCAACCCGAAAGGAGAAAGAATCACAAACATTGTGAAAATAATATATCATGTAACTTAGGTTCTTAATATCAACCTGGATTAAGAGGATTATATAAATACCTCAAATAGTGAACAAGCTATGACTGATACTGTTATACGACAGGGGCCCTAAACAGTCAATGGACTATCTAATCCCTAAATCGTGGAATAGTAGGTCAACTCCATTGAGAATATCATCTCCATCCTTCAAAGTTCTAAGAAAGAGAACATTCAACTGGTTACTTATCATATGGATGGAGAAGCTTATCAGTGGTGTAAATTGATAGAAAATATGAAACCTAAGGAATATATCGATGAGATGGGGCAGAAGGAATTCCAATAAATGTTTCTTGATAAATATTTTCCTCAAAATCTCTATCTTAAAATGGAAAGTTACTTATTTTCCCTTAAGAAACAAATTAACAAATATATCTGGGAATATGAGGAAAACATTAAAATACATTATTGTTATGCCTCTAGTGTTGTTGTTACCACCAAATACATTATTTTCTACTAATTTGTTGGGATGAAACCAAGTCTACGATAATCCATGGAGATTCAAGACTTTGATAGATATGAGTAAATTCTATGATGTTCTCTCGTTGTCAAAAAGGATATCAAAGAATCTAAAGGGTATTTTTGGGATTAGAAGTAGAAAGTGGAGTTTACATCTGGTGGATTAATGGAGAAGTCTAATGGTGCAACGATATTTCAAAATCCATCTTGTCAAAGGTGTATAAAGAAACCCCAAGATAATTTCCTAAGGGGGATGAGGAAATGATTTATTTATTGGAAGGATGGATTCCTAGCTAAAAATGAAGGTAGTATAAACCCACTAAGGAAGTGGAGGGAAAATACTCAAATAAAACCTCTGTGATTTTTTGATTGCTTCAACTTTAAAGAACCACAGATCTTTTAAAACAATGAACTAATCCAAGGGATTCCAAAGAGAAACAATAATATCCAAGGAAGAAAGGGAGATATTTTTCCATCACGAACACTAAGGTGGATCCCAAAAATGAATTTCTGAAATGTTTGATTTTTATTCATTAAATAGTAAAGAATTTAATTTTTTATTTCAGTTCTATGAATCAAAAAAGTTTAGTATAACTATTAAAAAACAATTATAAAGCATTCTAGTAGAGTAGTGGATGAAAATGAAATGTTGGGAAAATTTTCACCCTAATTATATAACTACCCCTATCAATTTTTTTAGATGAACCGTCCAGTAATCCTTTTTATACTATTATTTGGTAAAATTTAATTCAATTATTGGCAAGGATTTTTTTCCCTATATATACCACCATAAATTAACAAGAGAAGTAAATCAATCTTCATAATGCTAATTTTCCTCAGATTCTATAACAGTTCAAGGAAAATGATGAATCTTTTTTAGCACCTACATCTCAAGAATGTATATTATTTCCCTATGAGGAATAATATGTATATTAAATGATTATGTTTAAGGAAAGAATCATCCTTGAAGACATTCCCATTATTATGGAATTTGTTGATGTGTTTCCCAAAGAATTACATGGTCTCCCTCATAGTTGAGCTGTTGAATTTCAATCGAGCTTATTCTTAGTGTGCTTCCATTCACCAATACTCTATATATAATGGATGTTGTGGAACATGAGGAGCTAAATAAAAAACTACAACAGAATCAGGATAAATGGTTAAAACACCAATGTTCGTCACCATGGGGTGTACCAGTCCTCTTTATCATAAAGATGGATGGTTCAATGTAACATTGTAGTGGTTATCATGAGCTCAATAATATCAAGATAAAGAAAAGTCACCTACTTCCATGGACTTATGACTTGTATGATCTTTTATGTGTAACATAGTACTTCTCCATGGTGGGTATGCGATTGGGATATTTCCATGTTATAGTGATGAAAGAAGATATCTCCAAGAATAAAGTTTGTAGAAACGATAACTATGTGTTCATAATAATTCCATTCAGACTCACTAATTCCCAAAAAATATATATGGAAATGAGGAATATAGTCTTTATGGATAACCTTTATTTTTTTGAAGTATTTATAGATGATATTATAATTAATTCAAAAATCAAGGAGAAGCATGAGGATCATATTATCATTGTTCTAAGGACCATATGAATGGAGAAGATTTATGAAAAGTATAAAAAAAGTGAGTTCTGGTTAGAGGAAGTATTATTTTTAGGGAATATCATTATAAGTAATTAGATATCTATGACCCTTTATGAATAAATGAAATAGAAGGATAATTGAGGACAATATTTATGGAAGATATCCATTGTTTCATGTGATTAGATGGGTACTATCGTCGATTTTATAGAAATATATCATGATTTTAAAATCATATATGAAGGAAAACTCAGAATGGATCAAGTTTTTTTGGAATGATTATTGTAATTTGAGATTCAAGGAGTTGAAAATAAGGCCCATCATAACACATTTACGCACATATCTGACAAGTAGTGAAATTTTTATGGTATTCAGTGACGCTTAGAAGAAGTGTTTAGGTTGTGTGTTAACAAAAAACAAAAAAGTGATACACTTTTATTAATGTAAGTTGAATGTACACAAACAGAACTACCCAATACATTATCAATTGTTATATTTAGTGATATTTTCATTGAAAATATAGCGTAATAACCTTTTTGGGGATAATTTTTAGATATATACGGATCAAAAAATTCTCAAGTATATATTCACATTGAAAGAGTTAGATTTGTGCCAAAATCATTGGTTATAGTAGATCAAGGACTATGAATGTTCAGCACACTACCATCCACATAAGGAGAATAATGTTAAATGCACTCTAATTATAAAGGATTCATTAATTCTACTGTTTATGACAATTTAGGGGGATTCAATATTCTTTTACATTAATAGGAGGGACATGAAAATCATAATGAAAGGAACATTATAAATACTTTCACAAATTATGGATCAACACTGTATTTTTTTAAATATAAATTATTTACAAACAGATGATATAGGGGATTTAGAATAAAGTGTATTCTATAAGAAAATTTGAATCCTAAAAATTCAATTTTAAGGAATATGGGGTAGTAATATTTGAGTCAAAAATATGTTTCCCATTAAATCCTGAGTTAAATAAGAAAATGTTGCAAGAATAAAAAATATCAACATTCTCTATCCATTCTGGAAGAAAAAATATGTATCAGGATCTCTTAGAGAACTGTTGGTGGGACAATATGAATAAAGAGATAAAAAAGTATATATAAAGGTGTATTGCATGTCAGCAAGTGAAACTAGAAAGGAAAAAATTCAAGGGGATGATGCAAATATTACCCTTACCTACATGAAAATGTGAAAAAATCAATAAGTAATTTTTCACTAGTATTCTGAAGAAATCTAAAGGAAATAATTCTATATGGTTTGTGGTGGTTGTTCTTAAAAATATTTCATAATTAATTATTATTTGATAATATTTCTCACTTGATAAACATGAAAGGATACACACCAGAGAAGTGGTGAGG
Source organism: Viscum album (assembly GCA_963277665.1). Lineage (NCBI taxonomy): Eukaryota > Viridiplantae > Streptophyta > Magnoliopsida > Santalales > Viscaceae > Viscum > Viscum album. The sequence continues at coordinate 504,192,602 of OY728131.1, read as the reverse complement.
ATGAATGGAACAAAAATATCGGTCGTATCCAATCGAGATCCATGATTTTCCTCTATGTTTTGGAAGATATTCCAACATGATATAAATAATGAGTTTAAATTTATCCAAACTTATTATCCTCAAATTGATGTAAAATATGAGAAGACAATCTAGAATATTAAGGAATGCTGACAGAGTGATTAATTGACTTCGAAGGAGGATATGACCAAAATATTCTACTGACTGAGTTCTCATACAACACTGGTTTCAACTACAGTATCCATATGACACCCTATGAATCCCTAAATGAGAATAGGTGTAGAACACATGTATACTAGGATGAATTTTTGATATTAAAACTTCTAGGTCCATAAATGGTTATGTAAATGGGTGAAAAGGTCAATCCCATTCAATATCACATTATGGTTACTCAGAGTTGAGAAAACAACAATTCTGAAAACATATATGAGACCTATATTTTTGTGTTGGAGACATAGATTTACACTATATATTTCTATGGAATAAAGGAATGATCTTTGGGAATAAGGGCGTGATTATTCAAATATATTTCTGTCCCTTTGAGATCATTGATTGCATCAGAGAGGTAGCCTATCGACTATAACTCCAAACTAACTTACTTAATATAAATGCAGTTGTCCACATATCATTATTGGGGAAGAAACATTCATTCCCCTCACATGTACTCAATTTAGAGATGGTACCATTTGAGAATAATCTTTCTTATTGAGATAATCTGGTGGTAATCCTATATCGTAGAGACAATTTTATATGAAGTAAGATAATGAACCTTGTCAATGTGAGGAGGAGAAACCCAAAGATTGAAGTAGCGATGTGGGAACTAAAAGTGGTGATGTAACATAGTTACCCTTATTTGTTTTAGTGTGGGAAATGATAATTATATGGGTGTAATTTCACAAGGGGGAATATTGTAACAACCTAAATTATTATAAATAAAATTAACCTTTTATTTCAATTAAATTTTTTATTCTGTATTACAGTCATAGAAAACACCAACACTTATTTGTTTTTATATCTTATTATTTTAAAGATATACAAGAATCATAACTATTGATAACATAGTCATTGTATATAAATCATATGATTAGTTTAAATATAGGGTTTTAACAAATCTACTTCACACAAACAATGGAAGTGATATCCTCAACCATTACGATCATACCCCATGAATAACATTTATCAAATATTTTTAGGGAGATCAAATATTTTTTATTTTACCATGACCAATCCCATTCTAAGATCCAATATATTATGCATGAGCTAAACCATTTATGGGAGAAGTTGATTCCCATCAAGATCACATCCCAAGCCATGTTAGCTGAACCACCATAGGAAAGTATCACCATCGTGTACCATAACCTTTGGGTATTGATAGTGTATTAATGAGATATGTATAAATACCTTAATAATATTAACATATATATATATATATGTATTCTATTTTCTATAAAATAATGGTTATATTTACCTCTTATTTTTTACTGCATAAACTATTTTGATTTCTGATACAATAAAAAAAATTATATTTTTAGTTTATATTAAAATTTAGTTAAGGAAATTATTTTTATGAATTAATAGATTATTAAAATAAAAAATATTTTAATAAAATATTACTATTAAATTATTTTTACTAAATATAAATAATCATATAATATCTATTAAGTCAAATATAATTATTTATAAGGGTTTGAAAACTGGTATTGTATTGAGACCTAGAATTTATCAATAATTATTTATTTATATTTTGAAGTAAAAAAATAATTTTATAAATATATTGAAAAAATTAATATTATTTTTGGAATCATAATATTGAAATTATCTAATGGTGAATTTTTTATAATTTGTTGAGATAATCATTTTTTTGAGGAAAACATAAATACTATATAAACATATATTATGAATTATGACATCATAATTACCAAAAAATAATAGAAAAAATAATATTAAATGAATCCAATAACAAATATATGTTTTAATTTTACAATAATACGAATTTATGATATTTAATTAATATAATAAAGCCTTTATGAATTTTAAAAACAATTAATATATTTTATGGTTTTAAAATCATTTATTTAAGACTCTAACTCAAATCCTCATAAAAAAGGGAATTATTTTATTAATTTCAGACCTTGAAATCATAAAATAATGAAACTCAAAACCATTTGGTGGAAAAAAGAGGAAACCATTATGGGATAGTTTGTGGAATGGGTTATATTATTATATAGATTCCAAAGCCTATTTTTTAAAGTGATAAAGAATCCCCCATTTATTTCCTATATAAAACCACCATGATCCCCTTTCTGGTTACTCAAAATCCTTGGAAAATGTACTTAATCTTCCCTAAAATCTCTTGAGTCCTCCCAAGGTGTCCGGAAGATATCATGAATCCCCACCCAAGAATTTGAATTCTAGCACTCAAGTAAGGGATCCTCATATTCTCTTCTGTATTTGAATTTTCTTATTATATTATGTCGTATATTTCCAATTCCTAATTTTGGGATATGTCATTTTGTGCCCATATTAATTAAAATTTTATTTCAAAATAAATAGAGACCCCTTTAACTCTCATAAACCTTTTTATGAATTTTTAAGGTTTGTCGTTATGTTGTAGAAATTTCATCATGATTTTTCTGGAAAATCAATTTTGTAGTGAATACCATACCCATTTTAGACCAAGGGTGCTGAAATTTATACACTTATACATATTTTAATTGTTAATTAAATATATTTATTCAAACCACCTTAATCATATAATAAAATTTGACGACGAATGAATCCATGTTGTATGATTTATGTGTCACACTTAAGGTTGTGAATGAAATGAATGTGGCATGTGTGCATGGAATTATATAGAGATCAAATGCATTGGGTAATGATATTCTCATGGGATATCATGTTGGGACATGGAGTAAACCAAATTCATTTATGATAATTTTTCAATCATTATTCCTTAGAATTTATCCATAAACTATATAAATGATGCATAGTTTTAAGTTGTTTCCACATTTCCCAGGTTGCCTTTTTGTTATCATGCTATATCATTCCTTATTTTTCATGTTAATGATTCTCCCTCATTTTATTCCAAATTTATAATTATATTGTCTAACATGTATTACCATATTCATGTTATTCCTTATTTAATCCCTTAATATGAATTATATCTCACCCCATTCTTATGTATACCCCCAGGTTGTCCCATACAGTTTTAAATGTGTGAATGTCATGGAAGTTTTTGTTAAAGTGGTTGTTTTTATTTATATTTTCAATTGTTATGTAATGTAACTGATTCCCAAATATGCTATAATTATAGATAATACATGTTTTACTAATTATAATCTTATGTAATAAATCATGCATTAATATGTAATAAAGATAAGTGTTTTCATAGCCATACTATATGATTTTCATATGAACACTCATCTCATACTATTGGGCTACAATATTTTCTAACCATTCACCAATTGAGAATGTTAGAACTAACAAATTCAATAATATTTCACTTGGTTTTTATACAATCATGTGAAAACCTTATTCCAATCCTCTATCCCAAACTATATAACAATGTTTCCTCTATATTTCAAATGGTTTACTCAAAACCATGAATTAACTATTCTAGATAAAAAAAATATTTGTATCAATTGAACTAGATACCCTCTTAAAATAGGTGTTGAATGGATAATCCAACACTATTCACACTAAATCATTAACCCTATAAAAAACATCTAAAACACTTAAAAAATATCCTAAATATCTTGAGGCCCACTTGAGCACTCAATCTACATTAAAATACTCATTACACGTCTAAAAAATCATCCTAAGAAGTTCAAACTCTCAGAACATTATTCCAAATCTGCGTTCTTAAAAAACCAATCCACAAGATTAAAATTAAAATTTCCTCTAACTTTTAATCACTCGTATAACCATGATGTTTTAAAATTTAAACACATTTATTGTTAAGAAATCAAATTCTCATGTGTGGATTAATTTTTTTGGTTGAATTCATTTTATTGGAATCCGAATATTCTATGTGATATTACATCAACATTTTGTTCTCCTATCAATAAATATTGGGAGATTATAATTAAACATAAGGAAATGTTTCATAGGTTCCATTGAATGTTTATATATCCTTCCTATCCTAGTTCAACTCCAATATTAACAAACCAAGTGACACACTCGTCCTATGTTCCTCCGCACTTGTCAGAGACATCCACCGTATTGTTAGGGTCATTGTATAATATGGGGATACTATAACATATTTGGAAAATATATCCATAAATCAAAATTAAAGAAATAATAATATTGTTTTATTATAATATAAATTAGGAAAAAGTTAATATTATAGACACATTCCATCAGAAAGTAAATTACACTCCCAAAATAACAGAAAATGATTATAAGTAAGTTGACATCATCATTCATTAATATATATATATATAATCTAATAACTTCATATATGTTGATAATATATATCATACACCAAAAAATAAGGTAAAATATATGATTATTCACTAAAATGGTCTTGATATCTTGTCGTATCCCATTACCGAACATTAAAATAGATTTTAACATAATCTATTAGTATATAAGACATTTCCTCTACCATGATCATGAAAAATACAATTTAATTAGGTACCAGGGTGCCTGAGTAGGCTGTGAGAGCAACTCAATTATCCACCACCAATAATTTCAATCATAATTTGGGTAAATACCAGTGCATTCATATTGTTATATGATCATAAATAAATAAATGAAACGATAAAGTAATAAAAATGTTACCACCATGGGTAATACACAACCATTCACATGTAACAATACCTAATTCATCAAGTGTTGGGTTTTAACTAACCATATCACCTAAACACAAAATTGGAATCATAGTCCAAGTCATATGAAATGGTAATATCTTATCATCATTGTGAAACAACTGACTCGTAGATAAAACATCCATGTAACATAACTCATTAGTGGGAATATCAACATGATATAAATATTTAATTAGTGGGAAAATATATCATAATAAACATGTATTAGTCAGTACAACATAAAATTAACCACTATACATATCTGGGAATTGTATCCTATAGAAATTATATGCAAGAGGTAATCAAGTTCTGAAAAAATCATAAAAATATGGAATAACATTTTTATATATTGATATAACTATGTAAGGAAAAATTATACATAGTTTGGGGACATATAGAGAATGGTAATCTTGTACAATATGTACCCATTCATATATATGAATCTTATTCCCTTATATAGAAGAATCATACTATATAAGGTACATTCTAAATGAAAAGGTAAAAGAAATAAATCCTACTCCGTATCCAATCATTTTCATTACTACATCTACAAGGGAATTACATTTCACTATCATATAAGAATTACATCATTCAACAAAAGGAATGTTATCTTAGCCATATTTACACCTTCAATGGTTATAACATCCCACACCTTAAACAACTCAATATAAATTGGAATTATATCCCAGTAAATACTATGAGTAGAATTAAGTGAATATGTTCATGTATAGACAACTAGAATCAAATTGTTCTATCATAAATAGATAAAGTAATAAGATATATGAATTTTGCATCAATATTGGTCTATATTTTAATGCACTAATCAACATAATTGGGTTGGTTTATACAAGATTGACCTATACCCATAACTATTAACAAGTCATAAATTATATGGTTTTTTATGATAAGATGGAACAAATACATTCTTCACATTATATAAAAATGTTTAATAGGGATCTAGGGAAACCCCACTTTACCTCAAGTTTCAATCCTGACACTGATTTATCATAATTTTAAGATTTATCTTATGTTTAAAGGGACTAAAGAAACATAACCAATGTCCTATGTATTACTTCATAACTCAAGGTATGTAACACCCCGACCCCAGTTACCCAGAGTCAGTGCATTATTACATAACATTGGCATGATAAAAAAAGATCAAGTCTCGAAAGCCCGATTAGTTTAGATTCCTTGGAAACACTAGATACATTCATAAAGTTTACATTACATTATAAAGTAAAAAACTACAAAAACATATTTTCTTCATAGACCACACTCATATTCCCTAATACTATCCCTGTAAGTCATTAATAAAATACTTCTTCACATCCTGGAAAAAATAAAACATAGAAAGGGGTGAGCTCAGATGCCCATTAAGGATAACAATATAGCGGAAACTTTCCTAAATAAGCATAAAAATTTAAGTCACTTTATAACTAAAAAAAGACTTTTAAACTTGGACTTCAGCATAATATGGAAAAAATAAATTGAAATAATTCCATTTACGTATTCACATGGATATTCTAGTAGTTGAATAATCACATACAATATCAATAACCACTTTCATAATGCTAGAATGCATAATGCCAGACTATCATAACCACCTAGCCAAGGCCTCATTCCAAGACTAAAAATAAGATTTTCTCAAGGCCTCGTTCTAAGACACTAGTTTGTCTCATGAGACCTACTGATGCATCGAAGAGCTATAGTGTGCTCCACCCATCACTTACTAAGTCCAATGCATTCCTCATATGAACAGGTTTAAACATAACATAAACATTCGTATTAAAACTAGCATAAAAAATGTCAATAAATTCTCCATAAAACATGAATGGTATAAAAATAACACATCCACAGTCAAACACATCAAAAAACATTCAATTAAATATGTATGTTTTGTATCATAATAAATCAACTTCTAATAAGATTAAAATCCATCAAAGGATGGTGACATAGATGAAATCAAAACTCTTTGAGAGAAATATCACTTTTTTGAAATCATTTAAAAGTCACATAATTATAAAATAAAACATTTACATTGAAAATATTCTTATAATCTTGTAAGGTAAGCTTTGACGATTTTATAACGGCAGAAAATAGTCGCACCCACCGTATAAGTTAAGACGAGACATTCTTAACTTAATTCTATCGAAAAGGTTAAAAAGGGCCTTATTTGGAAAACGACGAAAAGATTCCATTATACACATCTTATAAAAAGTCAACAAGGGTATAAATTACTTTAAACTATAGTCTATAAAATATTAATAATGATTTGAAATAAATTTTTAAAAAACATGGATGTGGATGATAAAAAGGTCCTAGTAGATAATTGCGTATAAACAACCTCAGATAATGAAAAGATTGTAAAATAAACCCTTACCTTGTACTTTTCCCCGGTTTAGGGTAGTTTAACCTCATGTATAATGTTTAAATAATTGTTATTAGATTATACAAGAATCATATACATTAATATGATATCATATATGATCTTTTAACATTGTTTTGTTAATAATATCTTAGTATTATCATCGTTTCGGGTGTTAACTTAATCATTTTTTAAATGTTTTGTTACATAAGCTGTGTTTTTATGGATTGGTTATATCTTATTCATATCCAGAATTATATCAAGTCCTTAAACATTTTTTTTAATCATAAAATTGGAATTATACTTGAATGGATACGATGGAGAATGAATCTCATCGCGTTCGTGGAGACGGTAGTCCGTACGTACGCACGAGTGATAATATCATTATTTTGATATAAAAATAATATATAATTGGATGTTATATCATATATACAGAATAAATATAATGTAATATTTGTTATTTACATGAATTAAACATCATTATTATATCCATCCAAATAAAAATTTATTGAATAACAATTATACCGCGATATGGAGACGGCATGTCCTACGTACGCACGTATGGTGACATGTCATTCAAAGGATGGATAGAAAAATGAATGTGGTTGTACCATATTTATAATAACATCACAGTATATAGAAGATACTGAAGTTATTATTTTAGAATGTAAATAACAAATAAATAAGATGTTGAACAAGAAAGGAACTTGAAAGAGGGTGGTGAAAACATTACCTCTTTTTCAAGTTCTTCCTTTTGATTTGATCAAAATGGATCCTTAGGTTGGATTTATGATCAAAATAATGCCTTTAGGTTTAAGTGAGGGAAGTTGGGAGAGTATTTGGGAAGGGGTTGGCCGATAAAAAAGGCTTTGAATGTGTAAATTATTGAGAAGGGGGAGTTCCCTTTTATAAGGGGGGTGAGGGGCACCTTTGGAAATGCTAGAAATGTTATTTTATAATAAATTCATATTTAGTTTATAATTTCGCTAAATTTGATTATTTAAAGGTTAAGGTGGGGTTGGGTCAAAATACTTTCAACCAATAGATTTTAGACAGGTTGGGTAACTATATTAACCTTATCATTTATATTTAACTCTTAGTTAAATAGTTTGACATTAACCATGTCACTTTTCATTTTTATATTATATAGTTAATAAACATACTATTTAAATCAAAGAAACCCCAAAGTAGTCCATTAATGATACACCTATCATGTTATAATTCCTTTTTTCTATCCTTAGATTTTTAGGAATAGAATATCTATTAATAATATAATATTTGTTTGAAAAACTCTTTTATGTCATTTTTGACACTATTTGGAATTTGATTTTTTTGAAAATCATAACAGTATGATTACTTCTAACAAACATAATTACATCAATACTAACCTGTCATATTAACATATAAAATTATTTTAATTCATAAAAAGTCTCAAATTAAATTTATTTGGATATTTATAATATCAATTATTTTAATATTTCATTAATTAGATAATTACTGCATCACCATTGTGTCAAAATAAATTAAATTATATAAAGTCTGAAAATTATAAATAAAATACCATTATTTAGGAAATATTTTATATTTCTAATTAATATTAACAATCTAATTTATTTTATGTATAACCCTATATTGAAAATGGTTTATTAATTAAACTTTGATTTTTACTCTTTTAACTCTTCTTTAAATTAAATAATATTAAATGTCCTAATGTAATCTAAGTGGACCTAAATGATAATATTGTATTCCTAAGTTTGTTTTCCGTTGAGATACACTTGTCCAATAGAATTAAGACATGTTTTAGGGTAATATTAATATCATTTTTACCCTTCATTACCCTATTTACTTTTAATCGTGGTAAATAAAAGTAAAAAGTTACTATTCACCAAAAATTATTTTCAACTCATTAAACCACATTTTACTCCTTAATATTAACCCTTTCTCTTGGATTTTCAAAATTCCACTCACAAAAGCAGTAAAATTATGTTTTATGTGAATTTCTAAATTCTCCTAAGAGGTGGGTAAAAGACGGTGAAAAGTTCAATAAAATTTTTATATATCTAAAATTATTCTAAACTAACTCCAATGAATTATATTGAACTTATATAGGTATTATGTATCTATTATGACCTTAATTAAAAATAAAATAAATAATTATTTAAATAAAAACTCGTTTTTAAACTATAACTAAGTGTTTTTTCACTATTCATCAAAAATTGAATGTTTTTTGAAAAATACCAAAAATTCAACCTAAGCTAATTTCAATATTCTGAACCCAAAAATGAATTCCATTTTGAAAGAGAAAATTTATAAAATTTCAAAGTGGGTATTACTATTCATAATGGCTAGTTTGATTGGTTGCGGTGTGTGTCAGAACTTGAAGTTGCGTACAACACACACTACTATATTATTCAAAGGGAAACGTACTATGGAAGCTTGCGGTGCTACAAGGTAATACTGAATTGGACCAATGTATACTTTATATTAAACATTAGATCATTACAATGACCATATGATATGATGGAATAAATTAATAATTATCTAAGGGTTTATTATATCCCAAAACAACCATATCCCACTCCCACATGTCGAAGTAGAAAATTTTGGTATAATTCCAATTCAATCACACAAGGGATTTGATACCCTGTATCAAAAATCTTATAAAAATATACACAAACCCTTGACAATGTTTAGGTACCCCTATATCAATGCACTAAAAACTATCCTATGGAATATCACAACGTATCATACCTCAAAATGTTTGAAAACCCAAAATAAAATAAAATCTTTGAATTAGTGGATAATAGGTATAAGGGACTACGATAATGAAAAAATATATAGAATATGGGTCATTGAGTCATTCTAATAAATTTATAGAGAGAAACAACAATCAATTTTGGAAACATAAAAGGATAATCAATCATAAAGAGGGAGATAAATGAGGGAAAATGGGGGGGGGATTTGAGTGTAAAATATTGCAAAAATGAGAGGAAGTTATCATTTAATAATATAATAATATTTTATTAACAAAATTTAAAATTTAAAAACAAAACAGGCTACCATAGGGTACCATAAGGTACCAGATAAACCCTTAATGGGGACATCATTCTATATTGGGGTAGTCACTACAAGGTAATTAACCACATGATAACCCACATTAATCGTTTTTTGGTCAGCCTCTCCCACTAGGTACATGGTTCAAACCTACTGAGTAACTTGTTCCATCATTGAAAATTAATGATATACCAACACAAGAGCCATTTTCTAAAAATTAACCCCCTATAAACATCTTCAACACCTTGATCACCCATAATAGTATGAAATACATGAGGATTTATAAATTTTAGATAGAAAATATACCTTGAAATCATGAATGTTTTTAAAGATAACCTCTCATAAAAATTAATGAATGATGTGGTTTTATCAATTTTTACATCCATATATCATTGTTATATATTAAATATTATTTTGAATATATTGAATTTTTGGATATTTCAATTTTAATATTTTTAATTTTAATGCATTTTATTTTATTTCATTGTCATTCATAGTGTTCTAAAACAATGTGGGTTTCAGTGGATACTATTTGATGTAAGTAATAAGGACTCATTGGGGGTTTGGGACAGTTACCTTGTGGTTATACATACCTTATGAATTATAAAGGTGATAGCGTGAATTAGTTTTTTTTAGGGTGACCTTCATGGTTAGAATAGGATCATGGAAAACCATGTGGCAAACCCATACATGTTGTGAGGGTTCCATCGAGGGAAAATTTCATGGTAAACCCATAATTTTCCGAAAAGTGTGTCTTAACTATACAACTCTCCTATTTTTCAGGAATAATGAATTATATAAATGGACCTTTTTTATTTATAGGATTTTAACCTTCCATTTTCTCATCATTTTTTCACACAAAGCTTGGGTTCATGTAGGGAATCATTCCCCCATTTATCATTTATATTGATCATACCCTCTATCAATTTCAAATATATTCTTGGGGAATTTCCTCATTTATCACTTTTTTTGTCTCCTCTCCCCTCCACTACATACATACATCCTTGGGGTTATGTTCTCCCATGTATCCTAATCATTATATTATCTGAGGTAAGTGTATGGGATCGGTCTACCTTAATGTTATTTCAGTTTTCTGTACTTATAAATGGATTCTATTTTCATGGATGAGATTCACCATTCAAAGGGACTTGTTGTTATTATATTTAAACCTCTTCGTAAGTAGTTTTAATTTTCTTATTTCACTTATTTTTTATCTTAATGATTGATTTGTGTTTTCTAATGATTTTATTTTTTAAATTAAATCTATATATGATAGTCATGGTGAATTTTGAAAACATTCTAAATATTCTATCTACATGAATAAATGTTTTTAATCATTTTCCTTATTATTAAGATTATTTCTTATTTTTTGTGTCTTCTTTAGTATTCATATATTGCGTATTTAAAGTGAGTTTTGATGATAATATTATTTTGACCCAATTTGTCTCTTATATTGAGTAAAATTATGGTATTCATGGAATTATTTAAATATAAGTCAGTGTTATAAGATTTAATGTTATTTAATGGAAGAATATATTGATCATTTAAATGATTTTGATACATAATATTATATCTATTTGTTTTAAAACGATGTTCTATGAAGGTGATTTCGAATAGTGGTTAATGGCTTCGAATTTCGAGTCAGTTTATGAAGTGTTCCAGCTTTCACATTGTTAAAAATATTTTCAAAATTAGAATGATAACCTCAATTGTTCCATTTTTTTTATAATATGGTTTATATGTATTGTATTCATGAAAGGGGTATTTTATGTAACATTTCGTATATATGGATGTGAAATTCGTATTTTTATGGCAAGGGTTTTCATGTGAGATGTGGTTTTCATGTTATTTTAAAAATTACAATGTATATATATGATTGTAACATGACTCTGAAATGGTAAACTTCATGGGAAACCAAGGTATCAAAAAATAATAACTAGATGAGTGGTATACTAGTATAAATTATTCCTTGGCTAGTTCATTGTGTGAATTTTTTATAATAAAGGATTACCTCTCAGTGTATAATGTCCCATTCTTTTTGAACATTAGTATTAAACCTAATTATATTAACCTACATTGAATAACTTTACAATTCACACCATAACTATAAATATTTTTTATATTTTTAATCTTGGATACGCAAACAATTAGTAAATAAAATATTTTCATCTTCTCACACATATTTATTCACAAAAAAATAACATTTAAGGCAGAACATAATTAAAACCATTCTTCATGTCTTGGGGAAAAGGGAACATAATAAAGGGTGACATCAAATGATCAGTAAGGGTAAATGGGACATATCTATGATCATTTAATAATATCATGACCCTAATAATTTGATAACTTAGTCTTAATATTTGAAAACGATACCCTATAAATATTATATCATAAACATGAGTAATGGAATAAATCATGGAAGAACATAGTACATGTATCATACATGAATAAAAAATAGGATCCCTAAGAGAATAATGTTGAAATATGTTAATATCATAAGATAGTGTCATTAAATTTATCATAATCATATTCATTGAAATATTTTTTATAGGGTACCACCAAGACTTTCATCATAGGTTTGTCTTGGGATAACCACTCATGTACCTTTTACATGCTTTGGATAATCTCTAATGTACACTCTATTGGGTTTGCGATAACCTATTATGTACCCTATAAGATCATAAAAAATAAATAATTACCCAATGAATTGTATAAAAATATAATTATGGACCCACCCATCACATATTTTTAATCTATTCATATATATACCACAAGATCATGGAATTATTCACCATAATGTAACAAATGGAAAATAAAATGAGGTTATCAATATTTTACAATTATAATAATAAAAAATAGACAGAAATAATAAGTATGGTATCATATAATAACATACACAAGGAAGCATATGAAACATCCATGTATTATATCATTGATGAAAAATTCATTTAAAAGATTACAGGAATATTTATTGAGAAAAAAATAATATTTTCAAATATGGATGATTTTTTTTAAAATTACAAAATACTGAAAATTTTATTTTTTAAATGTACCATATAATACATTAATGTAACAATCACCAAAAAGAGTTTCCATGATAATGATAATAATTGTTCAGGTGGTATAAATTTAAACAAATATTCTTCTCACACCTTTATTAAAACAAACATTGTTTGGAAAATGAAAAATGATTCTATTAAATTTTTTTATTGAAAATAAAGCATGGGTAAAAATATATTTAATAAATAATTTTACAATATTAAAAAAATTCTTGAATTTTATTTAAATCAAATATGTACATGGAAGAAAATATTCCTAACCAAAGGGAAAATCAAGGTTAGTTTTCCTTGAAACATTCTTTCATAAATTTGATTACATAAGGGGAAAAAATTAAAATAAAAAATAATTGTCTAAAAAAAATATAGTATAGTTGAATTCATGATATTTAGAAGATATTTATAAAATAATTTCATTATCATTAATTCATGCATAAAAACCCTTATACATATTGTATTGTAATGTAAAACCCTTACCTAAAGTTTGACATGATTCCTATAAACATTAACATCATATATAATAATATTTAATTAATTATAATTATATAATATAAAAATTTAGATATTTATAACTTTATATATGTTTGAATTATAACATTTCAACTCCCATTTTTCAATAATTCCTTATTTAAATCTTCATTTTTGGGTGTAAACTATTCTATTTGTCATGAATGATTCAGTTATGATGTTCTATTCATTGTACATTGATCATGATTCAATGACATATATATTGTTAATCATGATATAAAATATAATCTATAGTTACTATATATATATATATATAATCTATTATAAAATGGTACCCGTAGAAAAAATAATTACATCATTTAAGGAAACAATAGTCTGTACAAATACAAGAATGTTGTTTTCATTTATTTAAAAGATATAATTATAAATAATATATAATCATTATAGAACCATAAAAATATATATCGAATATGATATATAAATATTAATTCAATCTTAAAAATTATCCATCAATGACAGTGATAGAAAATTATTTATATTTCTACAGGGATGCGGTAGTCTACAAGTACGAACAAGAGATAATATCATGTCTCATTTCATAGAAATGATGAATAAAAATGGTTTTAATTCATAATAATAAAATATTATTATATTTATTATACTATATTAAAATTTTTATGAAGGATAAAATAGGATTAATTATATTTTATTAATAATTAAAATTTTAATTACTCAAATATGTGTTATACCTCATCATTAATAATCCTTCATTGGCATACACCTTAATCCTAGAATGAAAAGTATTATGATCAAACTAGAAACTTTAGCTCGGGGAGGTATGTTAAGAAATGATTTGGGTATGGATTTTAAAATATAATAGGCTCTTGTTAGGTGGAAAATTGAGGATAGGTGGTCTCCATTTATAAGGTTGGAAGAGGTCACACATGGATATTTTCAAAAGAATAAAATAAAATATTTTTATATTTAATAAATTTTTTTCCAAATCACATAAATTAAAATAAGATATAATATTGAATCATAATGTTAGAGTGTAACTTCATTTAGATAAGTTTATTTGTAAAGGATACCCTTATCTCTTATTTCGACCCCTAGTAAACCCTATTTATCCCTAACCAATAGAACAAATTTACTATGGTTTTAACTATTCATTATTACTGAAAATGATAGTGGCCTCATTAATAAATTTTGAAATTATGATTTCAAATATGTAATTGACATTATAAAATTAAATTGCAGTAATTTACCAAAATTAATTTTAAAATAAACATGTAAAAAAAATCTACAAAATGTATTCTAAAAATACATTTATATATATATATACATGTTTATATATATAACTTAAGAAAAATGGTGATCCAAATTAAATTAATTGGTTTTTGAATAATAAAATGAAACTAATGAAATTTAAAAACAAATTTAAAATAAAACTTATCTTTTAAAATACGTTAAAAGAAATGATAATGTTTTTGTAAAATTAATTTTATAAAATTTTATGAAATTATTTATCCAATCTATTTACAAAATAAAATAAAACCCATTTTGATGAAAAATTATTTTTTATGCATAAACCAATTTTACTAAAAATTTCTTGATTATTTATTTTTAATTAATAAAAAAAATCATTAAATAAATCCTTTTAAATATGTTTTATACTGTGAATAATTCTACTGATGAAAAAAATACAATGTATATGTTACAAAGTTATACAATATCAAATTTCAATTACAGTTGAGGTAGAATATAAAGCAATCTATTAAATACATGAAGTTTATTTTGAAAGAAATACTTATAAAATATTTATGTTTAACACCCCGACCCAGCTTACAATCATACTAGTAGCCTGACCAGTCGGTCGATGACCTCAAGTGCGTATCTCCACATGCTAGATGCTGCGGACTAGTAATAAGGGTGTAAAGGTAGTTCAGTGGGTACACTATACCCTCAATCTCACAGTGCATAGTGGTAAACAGATAGTGAAACCGAGGAATCAGTGGAAGTTGTATAAAGAAATAATTAATGAAATAAATGACAATTGTTATTAAAATAGAATATAGAAAAAGGGAAACTATATTTATAAAATTAATGAATTATATTTTATGATACATATATGAAAGATTAAAACAAACAATATGTTTTACAATAAAATACAAAAATAATAAAAGACCAAAAATCCCCATGGGAGATCTCCATGAGCATCCTTAGCTCCATCTCTACCCCCGATCCTATATCATTGGTATAAAGTAATAAAAGATCTACCTAGATCTTATAAATATATATTGTACTTTGGTACCAAGGTTTCTTGAAAAGGGTATGATATTAAATCTCAGTAGGCCGACTCACACAAGTGTCTAGCCCAAAAAACGCAGTGACCAATAATTAAGTTTTGTGTAGGTATAACAAAGTAATAAAAAACTGAATAAATAAACAAAACCCCTTCCAGGTTCCTATGGGACACCTGACTATGATAACTTCTTTGGCTCATAGGTGGAATAAGTTTCTATGAAGGAACTATATATATACATATATATATATATATAATGCATAAATATCTTTTATCACATTTTCATTTTCTCTTTATTTAAACATTTCTTACCTACATGGTTCCCATGGACACCTGTACCTCAATACTATCTTCTCCTTATATTAGAACCTAAAGCATTCCTTAGTTAATATCATATCTTAATACATTCATCAATGTGTTCTAGAGCTCATTGTATTCAAAGGTGATATGATAGATCATCACCTGATTCGACTCTTGATGGAGTTCAAAAATATTCTCTTCTGAGGCCATATCTCAGAGTACTTTGTGGCATAAAATGTTATAAGGCTCATAAAGTTCCTCATATATTAATCTTATATGCATATAATGGGTGTAGAACATCATTCATATCTCTCTAACACTCAGTCACTAGTGCATACATACATCACGTGTAGAAATCCATGTGTAACTCCTAAAATCATTTATGCACAGACAATTACATTTTTTTCACACACAGTCACCAGTGTATAACATCATGGTTAACACCTGAAAATATTTTTTTCACACACAGAAACATGGGATTATGGTAATCCTATATAGAATGCGGAGGATCATGATGCACACCTTTATAATCTTTTGTGGATACATCTCCCAACATGAGGAATTTTCTAGGGGAATTCTCAAGGGACATACCCCAAGGAAAGTAAAACCATGAGATCTAAGCCCAAAGTGGACAAAATCTTGACCATGGGATAGATTGGACCATCACAAATGGTATCAAATCCAATGTCCGTTTAATGTTCTAGTGAGGATGTAGGGCCCTTTGGGGGGGGTGGATTATGGAAATCACACATTGAAGGAGGTGAAGCATGAAGAAATCATTTTTAAGGTGGTGAAGATAACTCTCATATCATGAGACCATTTCATGGGGAATGTCCAAGGGCCAGAGTCTAGGGAAAGAAAAAATATGCAGGCTAGAACCAAAGAAGACAATATCATGATCGTGGGATGGACTAGGCCATCACATTATGTGTGATATTCCATCCAAAGAATTAATTTCTCCATAAAAATTACATTAAACAGATATAAACAAAATAGGATATATTTATTTCATCATATCCTCATGTTACAATGTTGCTTCTTCAAATTTATGGTTTCTTCAGAGATATTGTACCATGTGAGTAGTCTGATTCTGCATCACTATATATATATGTTATAAGATTTATTCATATTTTTCATCATAGTAATGATACTGAGCCATTGGAAAATCCTATGAGTTTAGTACACATGATGGAACTGGTATATACATCCTTAAGCGAGACTTTTGAAAAACATCGTAAACCTAAGAGAGGTATCATGGAAGATTTAGTTGCTAAGTTACCATCCATACTCAATCATGAATCTACAAGTGGAAAATATACTGAAGGATCCAATTCAAATTGTTTAAATATCTAATAAACTTATATAAATATTTCACATAATCTTTCCAACATAACATTTATGTTGACTCCAATATTACATAATGTGATACATACTACATCAAAATTTCAATAAAGCTTCAAAATCTTGCATAAATACCAATATATTTCTATCATTAAAATCATCCTATAATTTCTATATTCAAAAATTATTTCCATACGGGGCTTCCTGAGGAGCTATATTAATGCTTGAGTGAAAAAAAATTTAATATGAAAAATTAGTTATAATAAGGTGTGGATCCTAACCTACTTTTAAATCCAAATAAAAGGATCTCAACATATAGTCTAGGATTTTAACAATCCTCATAGATTGGCCATATTTAGGAGGATTATACCATTTACAAAAACAAAAAATATTATTCAAAGTTTTTTTAGACTTATCCAAAACATTGAGGTAGACCTCATATCCTGATATGATAAAATTTTATTTTGTACTCCATCAAACCAAACCATTTATTTAATATATTTCCAATAATGTTTATCCAGAATGAAATATTCTCTAATAGAAATAATGTGTGATAACTTTGTAAGGTTATTAACAACAAACCAACTTTAATTATGGAATTGATTAATTATGGGTAGCCCAATATTGAAATCCATTGTGATTTTTCCCATTTATATTCCTATATAGGTAATGGTCTTATAATACATTTAGTATTATATCTATCCAATTAACAGGATGACATTCAGAGCATTGATATATACACTATACAATTTCCATTTTCATTTTATTCCATAAAATAAATATTTTTTCCCCTATACATATTCATACATCAAGGAAGAATAGAGAATTTTGATCTCTAAGATTCGTGTAATAAATATTTCCTCAAATCATGTATTTGAAATAAACATACATGGTTCCTAAAACACATCATTTAATTATAATAAATTTTGAACTATAGATCATTTCCCACTATATTTTTATCTATACATCCTCTATCTACACATATTTAATAATAACATTCATAGATGATTGAACATTCATCATATAAATATATGATTTAACCCCTTATATCATGATTTAATGGTCCATCATTTGTGAATACATAAATATTAGATCTTTTTAGAACCACAATATATTTAAGATATTATGACCATTTTGACTCAATGTATCATCCTCTACATTTTCTGTAACATGGTTGAAATGTATTGTGCAGTAATCTTATTTAATAAACTCCAACGATATTCTCTAGGATATATTAAACTATTTTTCAGTAGATATATAAATTAAATTTTTTTTTTCATTATATATATCAAACCATTCTCCACAAAGATAATGCCTATATATATTTAATGACAGATTATTGTTACTAACTCAAGTACCTCAATTAATTAATTTTTCTTACGAACCATCAAATTTTGTGAGGCATAATCAATGACTACATCAATTTTCATGTTAAAAAATACAATTCCTTTCTTAGATTCATCTTTATATATCAAAATTCTTTATTGAATTTAGGGTAGTGTGAGAATAATCATAGTTAACAACATTTATTTCACATAATTAAAATTTAATTTATGTTGATCAATCTAAATAGACATGGATCCCTTGCACGTTAAATTGGTGAGTGTATTAGATATCTAGGATATTTTTTTCAAAAATAATATATAATATCCATAAAAATGAATAGAATTAGGGATATAATTCATCATGGTAAGTTAGGTACAATGTTAAATAACTCCCATATTTGATGGTCTATTGATATTCCCATTCTTGAGATTAGACGATCTATAAACGAAATGTTCTATACAAAAAAATTACACTTTGTAAATTTTTCATATGGATTATATTTACATAGGGTATTTAGTAAAATTATCAACTATTCTACATTCCTTTCCTCCATCTTGGAATATATTATAATTCCATTGATAGTGTTCAAAAGAAACTGATCAAGGTAAGATATAAAAACAATATTTATTAAATCCATGAATTTAGAGGGGGTATTAGTAAATTAAATTGTCATCAACAAAAGTTCATAATGTCCATACCTGATTTATAATTATTTCTTAGTATGTATTCTATTTTGACCCTTAAATGATTTTATTTAAATCAAAGGTCAACATAGGTAAAATATTTAGCACCGCATAATTTATCAAGAAACTGGTCAATACAAGATAGATGATACTTATTCTTGAGTTTGATCTCATTCAGTTCCTTATAATCAATAAATATTCATATTTATCAATATTTCATCTTAAAAAAAATATGTTCACCCCATAAGGGAACACTTGGTTGAATGAATCCCTTATCAGGTTTCTCCTTGATTTGACTCTTCAATTTGTGCAACTAAATCAAAGACATTCTATATGGGGTCTTTGAAATAGGTGTAGCGAAACATATAAATTTTATTGAAAACTAAGAATCATGATTTAGATGAAGAAAATTAAAATATTTTAAAAAATATAGCAACAGTATGCCATAGCGTAGGCATATTATTGATGTTGTGTTTTTACCCAACCATATGATAGAAATACCCCATTTGAATGGGAATAATGGCATATACAATGGATGCAATTTTCATTGGATGTTTATTGATTTCATCACACTGATAACTGGTAATAGGTTTGTTCATAGTATAAAATGTGATTTCCCTTACTCTATAACTGATATAGAAATTAGAATTAAAGCCAATATAAACTAAAAATAACATCAAATTGGTCTAGAGAATGATTAACATAATTACTGGGGAGCAAATTCCCAAAAAAATAGAGAATAATCATAGACATGGGATGTGATAATAACACAATTATGAGTTTTCTCTACTAATTAAACATATAATTATTTAGATGATATCGTGATAACCTTAATAAAACTACTTAAACATTAAATAATAGGAATATCAGCAATATGATAAGACATTATATGTTCCATAATGGATGGTAAGTATACATTTCACCAATTTTTTATCGTAATACACATCATCAATAGTTATCATATGAGTTTTTTCTTCGTCTCAGGGATTAAGAGATTTATTACATTGATTTTATTTTTTAAACATTGGATTTGAGCATGGGTTTTCATAATCCCCATAATGAGATTAGTAGGGAGCATATTCCCACTAATCAATATAGATAATTATCATAGACATGAGATTTGATAATCATACCATTAGGCATTTCTCAACTAATTAAACATCTAATTATTTAGATGATATTATTATACCAAAAATAAAATTAATTATACATAA
Source organism: Viscum album (assembly GCA_963277665.1). Classification (NCBI taxonomy): domain Eukaryota; kingdom Viridiplantae; phylum Streptophyta; class Magnoliopsida; order Santalales; family Viscaceae; genus Viscum; species Viscum album. The sequence goes on along the minus strand of OY728131.1, from coordinate 504,171,667 downwards.
AAGAGTGGGAAGATAAATAGTACAATATGACATTATACTTTCAAGAGTGGATGTCATGTGTACCTTTCACAAATTTGTTATCATAACCCACATAAAAAATAGTTATCATATGAGTTTCCATTTTTATATGGGATTTAGAGATTGAATACATTGATAATATTTATTAAAATATTAATTTGATCAAGGGTTTTTGTAATCTCTGTAAACGTTACAAAGGAAACACTATATTATGGTTGGTTCATTCTCTATTTATTTCCCACCATTCATGTAAATAGATAACTTCTTCCCATTGCATCATAATTTAATTTCTTGATGAACTTCCATCCCACACTTATTGATATTACTTGTCCTTATTAGAAAATTTCCTCCATTTTTGTTAAAAATTTCGAAAATAGAAGAAACCACATCTTCTTCACTCAAAAATTTTCATTTTTCTAATTTACATTAAATTAAATATTTATTTTCTTATTAAATCCATGATGTGGATGGGTAACGTCGATATCAATTTCAACTATGATATCTCATCAAATTATTTATTCATTACTAATAGGTTACTTTATGGATAAATCCATTTAGAGACTTGGTTTTAAGCCAATAAATAAATAATGAATCTTATTTTATATTGGGATGAATGTACTAAAAATACCTCAAAAGTCTTGTAAAATTTTCCTTATTGGTTATAATGTATTCATAATCCATATTATTTAGCTTAATGAATTTATTCAATAAATTTTAAATAAATAATAAGAGGATGTTCATTGTTATAAAATAACATTCTAAACTTATACAACTCTTTAGAATAATTTTTTTTGAAATTTCCTCTTTTTTATGATTAGAGTACACTAATTATATACTTCACCATCCAAATTATAACAATACAAAATAAATTTTTTCATGCTCTGAAAAATGGATAAAATAAGATATCTTTTTAGTGGTACTAATACATTTTTCAACAACTAGTGGATCAATGAACCAACTAAAAGATGGTGCATGCTTCTTCATGAAGGACTCAATTCAACATTGTTCCCCATTTTTCTCATTTTTATAATTAGTATAATGTAGGTAATGATAATTTTCACCATATAGAGATGATATTTTTAATAGCTTTTCCCATAAATTTTTGGTTAGAAAAAGGATAATCATTTTATTTTCTATAAAATTCTACATTAATATGGTTCTTTTTGGTTCTAGTCATTGAATAAAACCAAAAATAATAGTGTGTGATAAAAAATATACCTATAAACAATATAATCATGAAAAAAATACACAGGATGTATAAATCATGAAATATTCTTTTCACTATTTGACACCTCATGGTTAAATGAGGTAATTAATAATCATTATCAATTCAAATCCATCATAATGTTTCTTAATAATAATTTTAATTAACCTACAAATCTCTCTAAAATGTCTAATGAGGAGTGTAGTCTTAGGCCCATTCATCGAACACCAATGATGATCAACATAAAACCCAATGCCCAATTCAAAGTTTTTACTCATAATTGCATCAATTCCACAACCACATCTGATTCCATGTATCTAAATAGAGATGTATTTAATTGAAAACAACCCTCATTTCATTACCATAAAAAAGTATTTTCTTTTATAAAAATGATTACCATAAAATATATCATTGATATTTTTTCATTAAAGTTTCCAAAAATAAATAAACTATGATCTGATATAAACAATAGAGAGTAATTATTTTCATACATAAGTAATAAATTTATTTATATGAGTATTTATGAAATAAAACTATGATCCATACTATAACCATAAAGCTTTAGTGTCATTGGAAATTATGACTCATAATAAACTCTTACATAAATGATCTACTTAATCAACCACTTAGTTATTCATAGTAAGGACCTTTCTTATAAATAACATATATAAAACCATTATTCATATCCTTGGGGAAAATAAAAATAATAAAGTGTGACATCAAATACAAATTATGGGTAAAAAAGGAAGATATTACCCATCATTTAATCATAACATGAGCATAAGGGTATAAAAACATGATTATAATATTTCAAAAAAATATCCTAAAAATCAATGGTCATAAACATGATTCACAAAATAAATCATGTTAAATAACAATACATGAATCATACAGGAATAAAATAACTTAATACATTTGAGAATAAAATTTTAAAAAATTTATATCAAATAATAGTGTCCTAAATTATTGAATAATAATAATCTTAGAAATATTATGTCGAGGCTAACCAACATGAAATTAATCACAAGTTTTCCTTTGGTTAACCACATGGGTAATTAATATGGGATTGGGATATCCTTTGATGTACAATATGAGCTCATAAAACAATAATCGTTACCTGATTATTTAAAGGGATATATAATTCATGTCCAACCCATCACATATTAATAATCCATTTGTATATGTTCCAAAATATCATGATAAAATTCATTATAACTCATCTTAGGGAAAAGAAAATTGGTTTTATAAGTATTTAATATTTATGAATGTAAACTATCATGAAAAAGAATATGAATAGTATCAAAAAATCACAAACACATTGAATTATAAGTAACATTAAATGATGATATTGTAGATGAAAAATTATATTAAATTATCATAGGAATATTTTATTTGGAAATAAATGTTTCAATTTTCAAATCACTTATTTAAAATAAGAAAATTTACTAAATTTTAAAGACAAACGTTTATTAGAAATGAACCATAGAAAATTTTAATGGAATAATCAATTAAATATTTTTATGATGATATAAAATGTCTTTCATTTAGTTTTTGTTCAAAAAATATTCTATCCACACCTTTTATATCAAGTACCAATTTTGAAAAATGGAATGAATATTTAATTAAAACTCTCAAAAAAATTTAAAAGGGTTAAAATATATTTAATTAATCATTTGTGTATATTATTAAAAAATAATTTGAAAATTTCTAATAAAATATGCACTTGAAAGATAATATTCTTCACCTAATTGAAAAACTAAATGAGTTTTCATAAAAAAAATTATTTCGAACATTTGAGTACTTAGGGAGAGGAAAATGAAATGAAAACATGAAATCCCTAGAAATAACTAGAGGATAAGAATATTCATTATATTTTTAATATATATATAATACAATTTCTTGATAAAAAACCTAATCATAATAACCGTGATAAAAATTAGATGTTAACATTAAACCCTTACCATATGTTTGACTTGATTCATTATCACTTTACCCTACTATATATTGTATATAAATTTATTATAATTCAATTAAATTTTTCTTCCATATTTTTAATGTCATATATGATCTAATTAAACAATATCAACTCCCATTTATTAATAATTCCTTTTTAAATCATTGTTTTTATGTTATTTAAAAAAATTTCACGAATGTTTCGATTTGAAAGTTCTAGTACTCTAAATTTTAATAAGATTCCATTATCTATAATATTTTTGTCATAATATAAATATAACATATATTAAATATATACATATTTATAGTATTGTTTCTATGGTATATATAGAAAAATAAATTACACCATTCAAAGAGATGGTAGTCCATACATACGCATGACCATTTATTTTCTGTCAAAATAAAATATATAAATAAAGGAAATTAATATTTTATCATTATATACGAACAATAATATCATATATATAATTTATAGAAATATAAAACTTTATAATAATCAACCATTATTGGTGGTGATGGAAAATGAAATATGTTTCTTTGTGTAGGTTCTATTCTAGACTTACACACGAGTGATACTCTCATTTTTCAATTGATAGAGAATAAATTAAAAAGGGTGTTCCAATATCATAATGATATATAACTATATTTATTCTACCATAATAAACATGTTATAATGGAAAAAAAGTTTTATAAAAGGTCGAATAATAAAACAATATAAAGTATGTGGTTAAGATTTAAACCTCTTCCCTGAGAAACCTCTTTTGTTTTACACATTAATCCACTGAAGGATGTTATTATTATTAAAAAAATAAATCTAGGATTTGGGGAAGGATTTTAAGAAGGTATTTTTAAGGTATTTTATTATATAAGAGAATATTTATGTGTGGATAATAGATGAGTATTTTTTCCTTTTATATTAAAGATATAAGACAATATTATAAATTTTCTAAAAGATTAAAATACAATAATTTTATACATGAGAAATATTATTATAAACGAATCATGTAATAAATATAGATGATGAAGGGTACAAATAATCATATCCAAAAGGTTTTATACAAGTTTATATTGAAATATCATCCATATATCTTTGTTTAACAGCTAGTAAACGTTTCATGACTGTAACACCATAAGCATCCATGATACGCTTTCTTTTTATATAATTCAATAGCATGTGATGTACGCCATACCGAGTTCAAGCACACCACGTCCTATAAAACTAGAATTTTAAAAGAGGTTATGAATATTATGAAAAATATTTTTTATTTTTTATATCCCATAAAATTTTAACATTAATATTTTTTGTTTCATAGACATAATATAAAGAAGAATTAAATTGTTCAGATAAAAGAAGTATTTTCCAAAAAAATATTTTTTTCAGGCTTTTAATGGAGAACCCTGTTTAAATCCAATATTTGAAAATTATATATATTAAATTTTATGCAATTTAATTCTTATTTATAAGAGGATCATAAAAAATTTAGTTTGGATAAATGTTTGGTACTTTTCTGACAACTTTTATATTTTGATGAATAGTGAAAATAGTAAATTTTAATTAAAAACAACATTTTTAATCGAAATAATTTATATTGTTATATTATAAAATTGACTGGTTTTAAAATATAATTACATTATATTTTTATCATTTAATATAATTTAGTTCATTAGATGTATTTTTACATTTAAATTTGTCATCACCACGTGTCAATCTTTTGATAGTTTTTACTTCTTTAAAATCGGCTTTTTAGTTTGGACAATGGGAGTTAATTTTAAATTAATTTATGAAACCTAGGTGTTTTAAATTTGAAAAAATGGATTAAAAATTTCTAATATTATGCTCCAAATTGTGTAAATAGGCACCTTTTATTTTTTGACATTATGAATAGTAACTTCTATAATTATTTTATTTAACATGGTTAAAGGGTAAATCATGTAAATAAGGGTAAAAAATTTATAATAATGTTAAAATACCCTAAAACATATCTTAATAAAATTGGATGAGATATGTATGGCCATTGGATTTCTTTGGTAGATTGTTTCACACCATGGAGCCACTTCAGTGTGAAAATGCCATTTTATAAGAATTAATTTACAATATAGAAAAATATAACATAAACATGTATCTTTCACTAAATTTTTTTATATGGGGTTATATAATTAATATCCATGAATATAAATAGTAATTTAAAAAATAAAAATATTTAATAAATCATGATTGTTTATCTGTATTTTTTAGACATAAAATAGAAATATTTAATTATGACACAATGATGATGCAGTTATTTTTTCATTAATAAAGGATTCAAACAAATGATATTATAAATTTTAAAATAAATTTAATTTAATTTTCTTCATACATAAATTTTATTGATGATATTGAAATATTATATTTGATTTAATTCATTTTTTTTGAAAAAATCACGTTTTTATGATTTGTAAAAAAAGGAAAGTACTAATAGTGTCCAAAATTGACATAATTCATAACGTAAAACATGAAACATTTTGTTAACTAATATTAAATTCCTAAAAATATAATATTAATCCAAATGGTTATAAAAATTCCAAATTTTTCATAATTTACTTATTTTGGGTCTTTTGAAATTACCAGGTAATTAAATTAATCCACAATGTGTAAATAACATGATATCACGGTAAGATTAAAAGGGGTAAAATAAGGGTTAAACCAAAAAGATAAGGATAATTTTTTTTCAAAACATGTCTAAAAATAATTAGATTATGTTTATTAGAACCAATATCATATTATATTATACTTTATTGAGTTTTGGACCATTTTTTATTGAAATTAAATTTATAATAAATTAATATTTCTAGTATTTCCAAAAGTAACCCTCATCCTTATTATAAAAAGTCACAACCTCTGCCCACATATTCACACCTCAAAATCCATTTTTCTCAATTGAAACCTTCCCAAATATCTTCCCAATATCCCTCTCTTAATCATAGTGGAAAAACCATGGAAAAAATCCAACTAATGGAGTCCTTTGGTTAAAATAAACAGGAGACACTCAAAGAAGAGGTAATCATTTTTTCCCTTATTTCAATGTTCATTTCTTCTTCTACTTCCTCTTAAAAAGTTGTTACCATACTAAAATAATTAATCCAGAATATACTATATTCTTATATCTTGTTATGATTATGGTATGACCATATTTCTCTTTTTACCCATCCTATGAAAATAATATCACCATCTGTGCGTGTGTTTGACTTATTATCTCCTCATTGTGGTGTGAATAGTTTTTCATATATACATTATTTTTATGGGTATTATGATGAATAAAAATGATATAAATAATAAATATAACATTATATAATTTATTTAAAATTCACATTCGATCCAAATCCATTCCATTGAACCATTAAGGAAATGATATTATCTCTCGTGCGTACGTACGACTTACCGTCTCCCTGACGCGATGAGACTCATCTTCCATGTTCACCATCCAATAACATTTATAATAATAAATATTATTTATAATTAAGAAATATATTACATAATAATTAAACTAGTTTGATATATATATATATACATATAAATATATGTCATTCTCTTACTTCCATACTATATAAAATAGATACATCATTCATGCTTATATACGACATACCGTCTCCATTAACAGTGTTTTCCATTATACATATATATATATAATTATATTATTTATATTAGGAATATATATGATATGTAAATAATATTATACATTATATAAGTAAGTAAATAATTATATAAGTAGTCCATAATAACAATTCAAAACATGTACGATAAAAAAAGTGATATTACTTGAAATGTTTTATTTACATGGAATTATTAATAAAATAGTAATATAAAGTCATAAAATAATCATATATGATATCATAAATATTATTATGATTATGATATAGCTTAAGAATATGTTTAACAAAATTATACATTAATGTTAGACACGTATAGATAGTATCATATATATGTCAAGGGTTAATTCATCAATCTCAGTATTATCTGAGATTCTTTATATGTAAGTATTTATTGGGACATATTTATAATCCATGTCCATGTTTCAAGAAAAAAAATCAAAAGGAATATTTTATGTTTTTATGGAATGGTATCTTTAACTAGATCATCATTTTAATATTTTGAAGGATGCATTTTTCTAAATCTATTTAATTAATTTCCATGTTTTCAAAATTATTTTTTTGATTTATTTATATAGACATTGTTTTTTTAAAATGTTAATTAATTTAAAAAGATTAAAAGTTTAATGACACACAATGATCCAAAACAATATTTTAAATGGATTACTTTATAAATTTTTCAACATTAAAATTATTTCATTAAAATGGGATATTTCTCTCAATGATTTTTACTGATCATTTTAAACTATGTGAACATCCATTACTAGATATTACTCTGGATTGATGTTGATTTATTATAATACAATCTTAGATATTTTATTGAATGAGTTATGGTATGTTTGACTGTGGATGGACTATTTTTATACAATTTCTGGTTTATGGTTAATGTATTAACATTTTGTATTCTAGTTTTAATACAAATGTTTATGTTATGTTTCACTATTTTCATATGAGGAATGCATTAGACTTAGTTAGTGACAGGGAAGTCCTGTTGTAGACCTTGATGCATCTGTAAGTCTCATTAGACAAACTACTGTCTTGGCACATGTCCTTGATAGAATATTTGTGAATGGTCTTGGTATAAGGCCTTGACGTAGTAGTTATTATGTTCGGCATTACGCATTCCCTCTTTATGAAATTAATTGTTACGTGTGATTATTAGACTGTTAGTATATCTATGTGCATGTTTATATGGTATTTTTTGAATTGTTTTTTTATATTATGTTCAAGATTATGTTTTAAAAGGTTTTTGTCTTTGTCATACATCTTGCCTCAAAATTTTATAGCTTCCGCTAAATTATTTACCCTCACTAAGCATCTGATCTCCCCATTTATTATTTTTTATTTTCCTATGATGCCAAAAAGTGTATTAAAATTGATTTTCAGGGTTATGCTAGGGGAACAATGGAATTATTAATGGATTACATATGATATGTTTTATATTTGAAAGTGTATTGTATATTTCTTTAATGCAATATATTTTCCAAGACTTATAAACTGATTAGTCCTTTGGGACTTCATTCCTCATAATCATGACAATGTATTAAAATAATACAGTATCTCTGGGTAATTGGGGTTGAGTCATTACATTGACCATAACAAAGGTGTCAAACATTTTATTAGTTTTAGTATTCATTATTTAAAAAAAGAATGTGGACACATTAAAACATCCAGATATTATGAATATATATATATACTTTTTTTAATCAAATTTATTTTCTATTAGTGCCACAAATTACTTTAAATGTAAAACTACAAACTGTGTAAAAATATTTTTCTAAAAACATATATTTTTATGTATAAACATATTTTTATATAAAACAAAAATTTTTTTATTACAATGAAATTTATTTGGTTAATTTTAATAAAAAAATAATTAAATTTTTAAATAAATTCAAAATAAAATAGTACATTTATAATATATTAATGTAAAATCCATAATCTATAAAATTTTATGTTTTATTATTATTTATAAAACTCCTTTTAGAAATATCCCAAAATTTTACCATAAGGTGATTTTTATATTTTTATTTGAAAATGACATCCTTTTTAAGAAATTTAGTATCGAATTGTGAGAGAAATAAATTTTAATTTTTTGAAAAAATGATATAATTTATTTTGAATGAGAAATATGATTGATGAATAAATTGACATTACTGTTAATTGAGTACTTCTTTATTATGAACTCATTAAAAAAATCATTAAATAAAACATTTATACATAATTTTCATAATATTTTAATACTATTCAAAAATTCTTATCCAATGGCTAGGTTATAAAGGTATACTATAATGATGATTTTTATCCCCATCTTATTTATTTGGTTATATAACATCAGTTCATCAAAATAAATTATTTTTATTTTTCTTAGTATATATATTGATGCCTGTATATTTTTTATATTCCATTTCTGTTATTTTTTTTCTTTACTTTAAAATAAATTTTATTTATGGTTTTGGATGGATTATTTTAAAAAAAATTATATGTATTTTTTGAAAGGAATTTTGATAAAATATCATTGATGGAGGAAAGTTATTTCGAACTATTTTCATAATATAAATAATCAGTCATATTTCCTTATTACAGAAGTGTCTCATTAAAATGTAATTTTTTCCACCTCTTTCTATTCTAGTATAGTGATATTTTATAAAAACAATTATGTTATGTTGTTTAGTTTTAATTTAAATTATAGTGAAGAATATATTTCATATTTTTTATAGAAACCTGAATTAAAGAATTTTATTTTGAAATGAATTACATATTATATATTGTGGAATCCAATTGGGATTGTTTAGGTTATACCCGAGATATACACCAGTGTTTGTGTTAGTGTATCTTCCATTTTTTTATTTTAGATTATGCATATATGACTTGTTTTGGGACATATTTTTATTTTGGTCCAATGATGGATGATATATGATGTGGTGAGTGACTATGGTTCACAAGGAGAAACATTTTAGTTGTTTGTATTTTTCTCTATTTTTGTATGTTATCTATCTTCCATGTGAATACATAACATTATTTTAGTCTGTATTATGTATATAATGGTAAATTTATATTAATATTTTTTTGTTTATGAGTTATTCTTTAATTACTAATTTGTTCATAATTATGGATTGTATCATTTATATTTAATTTCACTGTTATATTTTTATGAAGGTCCTATATAAGGACACCTCATTCCATATTCATGGTTGGGATTAAAATATTTTTTTTAATAATATTAATATAGTTTTATCATTTCCATTTTTGTGTTTTATATAAATATGAAATAGTTTCTATTCATTCATGATCAATATTGCCTTCTGAGGCTTGTGGTGGGCCTAATTGACTAATATTTTAGGTAGTCCTTAGACCATTTATTATAGAGGGAATAAAAAACATGGTTCTCTTGATGGATAGGTTCTAAAAAAGATATCTTATTATTTGAGAAGTTGGGTGTAACGAAGATAGGATTTTCATAACTTAAGAGATAAGGGTTAGAAGAGTATAGAAAGATCTTTCTTGATTAGATCCTTGACATTCCATGTATATTTGAGACTTTTTAGTATAAGTAGCTGTTTGTTTATGATTATTCTATTTTTATTAATATAAATTAAGATTTTATATTTATTCAAATAAAGTATAAATATTATTTTAGTGGTGGGTTTTTGGTTGTTGGTTGCGAAGAGGGAAAAAACCAAGGTCACAGGGTTATCGAGAATAGTTAAAAAATAATTTTGGAGAAAATATGTTTGGATATGGTATCCATATTGTTGTATGTATCATAGTGGTCACATGGGTTTCCAACCCGTTATGCCAAACCATGCATAGATTTTTTCCACCTGAATGTGTTTCTTTTTTCCCATTTCTTTATAAATGGATAAAAATTACACTTAATGTTCAAATAAGGTTGAATAAGGGGTTTTATGGTAATTTTTTACCATTAGGTAATGTATTTATTGATTAAAATTACTTTTTTATTTGGTCTCAAGTTTTAAATATATTTTTTATTCTTGTAAAAACATAATTTTTGGATGGAAATGAATGTTTTTTTTCAACCTAGTTTTTATGGTTTATTTGTAAGAGATTTTGACTATCATTGGGTTCTTTGAAAGTGGAAATTTTAATTTTTAGATTTGGATAATGTTTTTGAGAATATTGTTGTTTTTATGGAAATTATTTCAAATATAAGTGTGATTAAATAGAAATGATTTGATATGAAAGATATCATTGAAAATGTTTTTAATTTTTAATGCATCTCTTGGATAGATTCATTAATGAAAAATAACATTATGTGGTTCAAGTCAATTTTTTTAAATTAATTTGAATCTCTTAAATAATATGTCTATTTTTGTAAAAAGAATTATTTTTAATATTTTTCAAATTGTCATGATTTTAATGAAATGTGTATTTTGTGTGTTTTTGAATTAATGTGAAAAATTCCAAAAGTGATTTTTACTGCTTTCAAATCAAATATTCCGTTCTGAAATGATTTTTAAACTATTTATAAAAATGTGAATGGGTAAAATAAAATGCCAGTTTTTAATTATTTTTATTGTAGGTGTTTACTTCATGAAATTATATATTAAAAATTTTCCCATATTTTTTATTATGATAGTTTGATTTAGTTTGTTAATATTTGAAGAGTTAGATTCATGTTTCTTTTAATGTAGTCATTCCTCCTAGAAACTACATTAAAGCATGAATAATGTTGAACTCAATGGATAAACCATAATGTGAATACTCATTTTATTTATTTGTTACTATTTAGGTGGTTTACAATTCCAAAAAGTTTCAAAATTAATTGAGTTAGAGTATTTTTTACTCTCGGGATTCTAGAGATTCTTCCCTCCTTTTTGCAGTGATAATGTTCTCTTATGTAAATGAAGGGGCTATATCTTTTTCAATTATCCTATAAGTTGAATTATCAATATAATACTAGGGTGAAACCTAGTATTATGATTATTTATATTTATATTTATGATCATATGATTTATACAATATTGAGGCTCCTAGGGTGATTTATAATGGATTTAGTACATAATAAAAATGTTTTTTCACATTTTTTTGGTTTTGGTTCTTATGGTTGTGGTTATACCATTTTGTTTGATATAATTTTTTAAATATTATATTTCATTATTTTTATTATTGGGTTTTGATGGTTTAGATATGGGAGGACCCTTAGTGGGTGTTTCGACTACTATAATGGGGTTAGAAACATTTGAGAACATGCAATGGTTGGTGTTGTTTTATATCTTGTTGTGTTCATAGTGAGATGGTTATATTTACCTGAGGGCACATATCACCCGTAACACTCAGTTATTTTACCCAAGGATAGAGGTCATGTCATTTACTTTTGAATCTTTTTTCGATTGTGGTATACTTTTCATTTTTATTTATAAAGGGTTTATTGGGTTGGGAGACTTTATATTGTGATAATTTATATGCTTTAATGGTTATAATTCCATTGGTAATAGGAGGTATATTATTGATTGGATATTGTGTCTTATGAATGACTAGTGTTCACTATGATACTTGTTTGTTTTATGTTTTCATTAGTGTTTTCTATCATGGGGTTTTTTATCCCAAATATCACCACAATAGAGTAATTTTAAATGGTGGTAAAACATATTATGGGTCTCCATATTCTTATAGATCTTAATCTAATGGCTATGAGTAGAATTGTGCATAGATATGTTTTGATAGTCCTTGATCATTGGATTTGTAGATTTGATGTGTTTTTTGTGTCATATAATCTAACTAGACCTTATTAAATATTCATGTCACTCACACTTCTTATTCAGTGGTAAGGATTTTATTATTCATTTTCTCAAACATTTATTAATATTTGTTTTGGGTAAAAATTGTATTTATGGGGATATTTATGACACCCTTCTCACAGTTTTGTTATATATTTTATATTATTTTAGGTTATTAGGAATGTTTTTTATGTTTTGGTATAAATGTATGGAATTTTAATATTTTAATATTTCATGGTTACTGCATAGTTTACTAAAATCAAGTAGGTTTTAGATAATCTATGTGAGGTGCTATATATGGACTCCAACTGCGTTTTTCATTATTAGAACATGTAACTACAAATTATTCATAGTCTCTACAAAACCATGTGACATAGTTATATGTATTTAGGTGACACAAATAGTTGGTTAATATTTCTAGAATACCATATACAAAAACCATATGTGGTGTGGGGGTTCCATACCAAGAATCCTTTATAGTTGTAATATAGTTTTCTTAACCATGTGGTTTTACAAGTTTCAAAACAATATGTAATTATAAAAATTAACCTCTTTGATTTTTAGACCTTTTGTCCATATCTTTTCTACCAACACATTTGGTCAAGCCTTGGGTACACATAAGTCATATATCCCTCTATTAGTCTTCTATTTTTAGCATATACTATACATATAAAAAGTGAAATCAGGTTACATGCAACTCATTTTGTGGTCTTCCCCTATCTATCACATACACCCAAAATTTCTTGGTATGGAATTCTCATATGGACCCCAGTAACTCTGTTGGAAATGCTTAATGTAATGGGTGATTATAATGTGGAGATATTTTTGTGTTTAGTGCTTATTGTGGTCTTTTATTTATTTTATTTTTTGATTTAACATTAATGGAATATTCGTATAAAATGATTTATTATTTTTTGGAGGTCAAACTTTATTTTTCCATTGAATACCATTTCATTGATTACTTGGTGGTTTTTAATTCATTATCCTTTAAATTAATTATATATATTATTGTTATTGTGGATTTATCAAATGTTTTCAAGGTTTCCTCCCATGGAATAAATATTTTTTAATGGATTTAATCATTTATAGAATATCAAGGAATGGAATGTGTTTTGTAGAAAATATAGTTCAAATTGTGGATAAAGCCATGGTATTCTTAATTTATTTCTAAATATTATTTTTTGGGAAATTTTAAAATTTATTTTCATGATAAATATGATACCTTCAATTATGCCCCTTATTTTTTATTAGGTGTGATATAGATTATTAACCCTACTGGGGATGTTGTGTGATATTTTTGGTATAAAATAATTTGATAATGTGTAGATTCATGTGATTGAATTGTAGGATAAATGAAGTCTACATGATACATTTTTTAATGATGATTTATATTAATTATTGTCACATGATTCAATTATTTACTAATTACCAATGATCAGCATCACAAAAATCATATGTTTCAATGTCAAATATTTAGATGAGTGGAGTTATAGAATAAATCTAATCCTTCAAGTTACCATAGGTATGAATACATTATACAAGGGTATTACTTCCTAGTGAGACTGAGAGGGTAATATGGGGTCAAGAATTATTAGGATAATATAGGTTTGGATAAATCTTTTATCAAGTGTTACATATTATTGTCCTATTATCATTTAGGTTAGAACTATTCGATTTCCCCAAGATTCTTAGGGTCATTTTGGATTACATGAGGGATCCATTTATTTTAATTTTTTATATCCAATAGATATTTATTTGTCAATATGGATCCATTTATTTAGTTGTTGCTTATTTTTAATTTTCTCCAATTGGGATCAGTGGAGACTTATGGGTTTATTATCAATTTCATTTATTGTGTTATTTTACATTAAATTCATCTTACATAATGGTTTTATAATGGAGAATCAAATGTAAATTATTGAATATTTTTTTAAATTTATCATGAGAAATGATTTTGTAAACATAATAGATATTGGAAATTTTTATGATAACATTATGAAATTTCCCCCCTTCTAAAAGATAAAAGCTATTTTTAATAAAAAGGGATATTCTGAACCCTTTTTAATTAAAATAAGGATGATTTTTTATAATAATTTTTATATAATTTTATTTGGTTTTATACCATAGTCATGTGAAATTTCAAAATTAATTATATTCTTCAAACAAAAAATAATTAAATATTGTTTGAATTGATTTCCACAAACTATTTTATGTAATTTTTTTTAGCGTGTTTATCTTACATCCAATATATAAACTAATGTGTGTGTATCTTCTATGTGTCTTATTTTTTGTTCATAGTTTATGAAATATTTTGGGCCATATGTTTATGTAGTACCCCGACCACATATAGACCATATTCAATGTATGCTATCAATTACATTGGTACGATTGTAATGAATGAAATCATGATGGAATGAGAGTTTAGTAGTCTTGGAAAACTATAAACATACATGAGAAAAAAATTCACTAATTACAACATAAAATTTTCAATCTTTCTAAAATAAATAATTTTGTGAGTAACTCTAATCCATTTAGTAAATCCATGAATATCTTTCATAGTATCCCTCTTGGATACCTGGGGAAAGAAACATAATAAGGGAGAGATCAAATTCTCATTAAGGGTGATAAAAGAGGAACCAATAATAAATCAATGAGAATAGATTAACCTGGAAAGGTAAATAACTAATAACAAATTCCAATCAAATAACTCAATAAGGAAAAATAAATATAGAAAGGTACGAAACTGAAACACATGCCATCTAAATATCATAAAATTGATTTTATCCACAAACATGTTAATGAAAAATTTAATGGATGAATAATAAATGATTCATTAAAATAAAATACATCCAATAATATATTAACTCAAAATATCAAGGATGCATAATGACTGAATATAAGTGAGGGGAATTCATTATTATTGGACACCATGTTTTTATAGTATATGGAACCTTTTCCTTTAAAACCTTTAACAAGATAGTTCAAAAAATATCAGGTAAAATCCCATCTAGGGAAGCTATCAAAATAACTATTCCCATGAGACTAACAAGGCATTGAGGGTCTATATATAATTGGGCCCCAACCATGTTTTACCAGTCCAAAACATTCATAATTTATCGAATAATCTATTAAAAAATTTCCCATAACAAATATCTGTATGGATTAAGAGATGCATATTTATCAAAATTTACAAAAATAATATAATGATTTTCAAAGTAGACAACATATTTAAAATAGTACATGGTTTAGTAAATAGTAATATCCATGAAAAATTCTATGGAAAATTAAGAAAAATTGAACGACCATAGGAGATTGATTATTTCATGGGGACAAAATATATCAAGGAAGTGAATGTGAATACTATCCATGAAAAAATCAATCGTAAACCATCCATAGAATGATTAAGTATGGTATTAATAAAACATACCCCAAGTGAAGTAAAATAAAGGGTTGTTGTCATTAATGAATATAAATATTACAAAAATATCTTTTAAGAACATTCTTGAGGAAACCATCATTTTGTTTTGAAAAAATATATGAAAACCCTTTTTAAAAACCTTTTCTTGAAAAATAAGTAGTGCTCATCTGTGCGTTCACAGGATTTTATAAATCAATTGATTATATTCAATTATATAATAATGGTTTTCAAGGTTTATAATTATCATTAAAAATGAATATATTTAGGTCACAAAAAATGGAACACAATATTGGAATACAAGTAGAGAAACTATTGAGACATCAAGTATATAGTAAAAAAATGAAAAATTTAAAGGATTACAAATTTATTTTGACCATAAAGAATTAAATTATATGAATTAAACTATATTTGAAATAGACATAATGAAACATTGGATCATATTGTGAAATAAAACATGAATAAAAAATATTTATGTTTCTATTTGTATAAGTTTATCAATCATTGACTGTAGAAACCAATTCAGCAAAATATGGAGTTAAAGTATCATCGATAAAATGGTGGATGATATTAACCTATTCAAAAATTTAATTATTTTAGTAATACATACACCACTATATTCATGGATATTTTATGTTTTATTCTTTGAAAGGTTAATATGTTAATTTTTCCACATAAATCCATGATTAAGATAGATTTTATGTTACCCCACAAAATACTAATTGTAATCTTGATATACGATACTATAATACTTAACCATAAAAATGTATGCATAAATGTTAATTAAAATTGTTCTACCATGTCTAATGATGAAAACAACTCTTCGAAATGTTGTAAAGAAACATGAGAATTCCAACATAGAAAAAATTTATGTATATAGAAATTATATTCCTTTTTAATTGCATCTTTCGATGTACATGTAATCGATTGAATGTGTTTTCACAAAATAATAATATGTATAAATTTAAAAATAATAAATATTAAATATCCTTGATAAAGTTATCAATATACTAGAATATTTTTTTTTCATGCAATACTGGGATCTGAGGGAATGTTGATATGCTCTAAAAATTTAGAATTGGAGAAACCTATTTAGGGAAGCAGAATTCATTCCAAAAATAATAATTTCAGATAATGAAAAACCTTTATAGATGTAATTTTCAAATTCTCATTTATAGTAATATCCATGACCATGAGGTATAATTTCAATGGGATTATATTTAAATTAATATAGAAGAAAATCATGTAAGTAGCGAGTATATGTAGAGACACATAGATGATCAATGATAAAAAAAAGTTGATACAAAGTGATAAACAATGATGTATATTATATAAATACATTTCAATTTTTAGTAATCTATAAAACCAATAGATATTGTTGAATAATGTTCATTTAGTACCCTAGTTTATACATAGACTAAAAAGTGATTCATGTATCTGAACTTATACACTGCATAATTATTATGTTACATATACAGAAAAACAATTGAAATAAAAGATCAATAAATATTAATGTGTGTAGTGGATATGTAGTACATATGCCAAACTAAAAAATAATGAAATGAAACAGTTGGAATAAAACATGAGTATAATCAAATGTATGTTACTGTACGTAACAAAAAATAATATCTATTTCTTACAATAATACATCACTCCTTGGTTAAAAAAAGAAATTCTCTTAGTTGAAACATACCATAAAACAACTGAAACACATAACATGATGGTTTGGCATTGTTAGACATCAAGTAGGCAAAAGGAACCCCTTTCCAACTCCCATGTGCTGCCCATCAGTCAATGCTTAAGCTAATATCATATTATCTCTCATCTCATAAATCTACTCATTTGATATATTATGGGTGACATGTATTCAAAAGGAAATAAAGTCATATCCCCCTCAAAAGTAGTGTAACTTTAAAAAAAGTAAGATGAGGGATGGGATCCTGGGGTTAGATATGGAAAAAACTAAAGAGAACTATTTCTATGAAAATTTTATCTACACATGAACCTTGATGATTATTAATGTACCAAATACTCTAGGTTTTAGTCCAGAGAAGATTATTATAGACTTTTTGTGGAAAATTTATCACAATATAAACCATTATAGGTGTTAATCTATAGTGACATAAAAGAAAGAAACTAGAAAAAATAACCCAATAGGAAACACATTTATAATCAAAATCAAATTATTTGAACAATAATAATGGGATCATGGTATATTTTTGTATTCTCATTATCCAAGGGATTGCATGTTTTAGTGGACATTTATTCCTGTCTCTTATTCTCAATTCTTTATAGGGATGAAGAAAAATGATTTTTTGTGGCCAGATATTGATATAGAAGGAGTTCCTACATCAATTGATGTAAATAATGACCTCATATCTTGAATACTTGTTGGTGTCAGAACTGGTACTTAAATGGACTTTACTAATTCATTACAATATTTAGAATTATCTTCTATAATATCATATATCACATTCATGTTATCAGCTACTTTACATTCATTCATAGGATAAACTAATAAATTAAATCAAAGAACATTTGGATGGGAACATTTAATGACCACAATATTGCATTGATTTTTTTCTATTCAACACTTCTCTGCAGACATTAGTTGAATACAAAGAGATAAATTGATAGTTTGATACGAAACAATAATTTATTTCATTATTCTTAATGATATTAAAGTGGATCATTACATATCCAGCCTAAAAAATTGGCATTTTAACTCTGGGATTCTGCTGCCACTTTATCAAAAGGTAGTCTTGATATTGATACTTATGTATAATCAGATGGTCAGAAAAATGGAATAATAATGAAATAACAATTAAAACATAATAATTTTTTCCACTATCCTTGTTTGGATAATAAAATATGGTCTTAACCATTCATTGGAGAATTTTTATCAAATTATAACCCATTACATGTGGTGGAGTCCCATCATCAAGGTTCCCGGTACGGGTCCTTGCAAAGGAAACGTGCACCATTTTCCAATGATCCTCTTGTCCCATCGATTTCGCGGGAACTGGCCCAAGCCCAAGGGTTGGCCGCCTTGGTACTAGCTGGGGAGGTGTGGAGCGCGGGTGGTGTAAGTCCACACCTATACACATGTTAACTGTTAAACACTTACAAGGGATGAATCTTCGGCTTGGGAGAAACCCTAGAAATGCCTCTTCTATGGATGTGACGGCGGTGCTAAAAGCTCCAGCTCCTCCCCCCTTGGAGGGGGAGGAAGCTCCGTCTTCACTTGGAAGAGTGGGGTTGCCTTTTCGGCCATTCTCAAACCCTAATTTCCTTCCTCAATTTCCAAATGTGTCCATCTTCCCCAAAGTACCGGCTCTTCTTGATGGAATTCTCGACCTGCAGATTTTAACTTCCGAGTTCACAGAGTCCTCAGCGCGTCTTAATCTCACTTTGATCGCCCTCTTCAAATAGAGGAGGACCTCTGTTGAAACCTTATATAGGTTCATTTTTTTCATTATGGGATCTACATGAATGGGTGGTTGTTGGTTTATTGGACATTCACAACATCATGATTCGGTTCAAATCAGAGGACGATCTTATCAAAGCCTGGTCGGCGGCCCCACACAGCTGCAACGGGATTTGTTTATTCCTTCTGAACTCGTCAGTCGAATTTCATATGGATCGTGATCCTCCCTTGGCGGTGGTTTGGTTAAGCTTTCCCAACCTCCAATTACCTTTAAAAAATCAATCTATTATCATATAGTTGGGTAACCTCATCGGGGGTTTTTCAGTGCAGAGAACCGAACAGAGGTAGTGTGTCACCCAGTTAATCCCAGGGCCTGTGTTGAAGTTGATACCTCCCGGACTACTTTTGATTATGTTTGGATTACCATCAGAGAAGAATATTGATGCAAGAAAAGGGTGTTTTATGAAAATTGGGTTGATTTTTGTTTGTCTTGTAACCATCTGGGTCATTCTATGGAGGTTTTCCAAAGGAGACCTTCAACTCAAGTATTAGCAAAGAGGGAGGAAGGTTCAAAAGATAATGAACTTGTAGTATTCAGGGGGGGATTTTTCGATTTAGAGGGAGCATGGTCTAGAAATTTGCAGCGCGATACAGTTGCTATATCTATTGGAGAAGAATGCTTCAGAGGGAGTTTGCAAGGAGCCTGTAGCTCATTCCCTTGGTCTGGTGACGATGGAAGCATTGGGTCTCAACCCAATAGTGTCCGACGTTTTTAGAAGGTTGAGACAGGATTTGGAAGGGCCTTCCATGCAGTGCTCATTGTAGGAGGCCACTAATTCTCTTGAGGATAGGAATGAAGAACCACAAAAGAATGGAACTGCGGGGGAGATTGAACAACTGACTGATAGAGAAGGGGTTGTGATTGCTATGGAGGTGCCCATTTTAGTTAGGATCCAAGAATATGGAGGTCCTGCTCTACCGATGAGACCTCCTCTGTAGGTGAGAAACATGTTTGATAGTCTCTCAGAAGTTGGTTTGGTCTCTGATCTTTTGGAAGTCTCACATGGAGGTGTGGATGAGGGTGACCAGTAGAATCAAATCTAGGGAAGGGGGTCGCGAGGAGTCCTCTCTTCTGGTGGAAGAGCTTCCCAGCTGGGACTTTGGATTCATGAATGGAATAGAAGAGGGTATTAATACAGTGGCAGAGGGTGAAGGTAATAACTCTCCTAATGCCAATGGAGATGAGGTTAGCTGTCTTTTGGTGATTGAAGGCAACACACCTGTAACGAGGAAGGGCAAGGACAAGGGATGCAAGGAACATGTGTCAGTAATTCATTTTGGAAGGAGAGGGTATTCATATGGGGAGGGTAATGAAAATATGAGTGAATTTTCCACTCGATCCTTTGGTGATATAGTATATGGTTGGAAAATGAAGATAAATAAAGATGTTGGAACGTTTTCAGCTTTACCATGAAGAAAAACAAGGATGGATTATTATTATCTGAAGCGTCCGGTGATTACCAGAGCATCTTCCAAGCATGATCATGGAGTGATCCTGGCTTTCAAAAAAGATAGCATATCCATACAACCGAGCCCGGAGCAGCTCTCTCTAGGTCAAATGAGGATCCAGGTCCAACACGATAATATTTGGAGGCATTTTAAACCTTCTTCTGAATATGAATTGGCCACTGCGGAGGAGGACTCATGTGTTGGGAGTGGTGATGTGTATGGTTATTATGATTATTAGTGGTTGTGCTGGTTTTTCTTGTTGTTTGTTCTGGTGATCATTGTTATTGGTTGTGTTAGTTGTGTCCTTTTTCGGTTGCGCTCTATGATTTCTCACTATCCCTAAAAGTGTTTGGAAATAAAAAAAATTAAGTTTCAGTCAGGGGTAATCTATAGTCACATAAAATAAAAAATTTCGGGAAACATCCCAATAGGAAACACATTTCTCATCGCAATCAAAATCACTGGAACACTAGAAATGGTAGTAGGCGCTTCATCTTTCATGCACAGGACCCAATGGAATCTAATTTTAAGCGGTCAGTGATTCATCTTATTTTCCTCCATTCATCTCATGTATGAAAAAATTGATGTTCCAAGGTATGAACTTGATACAGATGGAGTTCTTACATCAATTGTAGTAAATGATGCTCACATCTCTTGAATACTTGTTACAGTCACAGATGGTCCTCAAATGGACATTACAAATTCATTACAATCATTATAATTCCCTTCAGCAGCTTCATATAACACTTGAAAGTTATCAAATACTTTATCTTATTTCTTACATGAACCAAATAAATTTATAAAAAGGACTTTCAGCTAGGAATGTATCATGACATTAATATTACATTAGTGTTCCTCCATACAAAACATCTTCTTTTGTCTCAAAAGGTATCACTATAAATTTTGAGAATACAGAATAATTTATTTCTTCGTTCCTACTGAAATACAAGTAGACCATTATTTTTCCACCACAACTCAATTGGAATTTTCCATCTTTGTTTTTGTATCCATTGTACCACAAGGTGAAGAAGAGATAGTTATGATATTGAAATTTATCTATAATCAAATTTTAAGGAATACTGAATAAGAATGAACATTCAATTAAAACTATATAATTTTTTCCACATTCCGTGTTTGGATCATATATATAATGAGGCTACATGATATTTTTTGGGAATAATTCTATGATATCCTATTTATTATATGAAGTCGAGCCTGAGTTAAACCTCTTGTGGGCATGGGTGTAGTCACTAGAAAAAATAGGGGAGTTACATAGCTTTCCTCTTAATAAATACATGTGAATTAACTAGTATTTTGATAAATTCCATACTTTAAGTAACAAATAAGTATCGTTAGTATTGAGAACACATAAAAAATAGGAATTTGAGGGTGAAATCAGTACTAATAAGGTATCAAAAACATTCCAAACCAATCATAGAATAAGTAATGTGAATCATACCAGAACATTGATGTGATAAAACTACAATAAGCATTATACAATACCTATGATTTACTAAATGGGTCAAATCCCATACATAAGCCACATTGGGGATTTATTTGGATTCCTTCACTACCAAAACAACCTTATAAGCCTCCACATTAATCCACTTCCCAACATTCACATCCTTATCTTCCTAACTCATTAACATCCATGAAAATTATATCATAATTTTAGTGACCTACATTATCAACCACTCAAGATTTATCCTCCTTTATCACCCACCACATAATTTAAAATAAATGTAGCTCTTTATCACTTTATCATTGTGAACGTGGAACATTTTCATGATTGGATTCAAAATTTTACACCTCTAGCTTTGGGATTCTACAATTGCAGAATCATAAAGTTTCTCTTAAATTTATCAATATAGAGAAACATTAAGAATCTTTGGTGTCCCACATTTCAATAATCTACCCCACATAGGATTATGATGTGAAATGTAAATAAATTTTATTCTTGTGTGTCATGCATCATTGACCGGATTTATGAAGTGTTTCCTTTATAAAAATTAGAAGAAGAAAAATAAAGAACCTCAATATAAAAAATAATGGATTTGGTATATTCCATTAATTCTCGGGGAGATGATTCATAGGGAAATTTTTCTTTTCTACATGAAGTTTACATAAGAAGATAAAAATCTAGCAGTAGCCTTCACTATTTTAACAATACAAGCCTCACCCTGATACATCAAATCAGCATGTCAAAATTGCACTGGGATGCAGAGTGAGGATAACCCCTTATGTGTCGATATAATGTTTAGTGAATTGGACCAAAATGAGAGAAAGATGATGCGACAGAAATCATGGATCCACTTCTTTATGAATCCCATGGAAAATCCAGACAATATTTAAATCTTAAAACATTTATTGTAATGAAAAGTATAAAAAATAATATATATAAAATAACAACACAATCAAAGAAAATTAATAAACACAAAAATAGGGAAACACCGACAGCCACATTCTCTTATTCTTTTTAATATTAGGGCCCTATAAAAGAAATATGGTGATGATATTAACATAATAGATAAAGGAGGAGTAGTATAAGGATAAAAAAGTAATATATCCATTAGTGGGGGAGGAAGAGAATATGGGGAAGAGTTGGCAGAGGTAGAGCAGGAGGAGGTGGAGGAGCTGGAGGTGGGGGAATTAGAGCTTGCAGGTGTAGAGTAGGCGAGAGTAGAGGAGTTGGAGCCGGAAGAGCCTGACCAGGGGGAGTCATGGGTTGAGGAGAGGAAGGCATAGGAGGTAGATCAACTAGAGTCATAGAACCCGGATGATTACAAGGGAGTTGAGGAGGTAAATAGAGCCGACGATAGAGAAGAAAAAACTACGTTTGGAAGAAGTAACATGTGAGTGGGTGAGATTGATTATGGAAAAAATAATTAGCGGAATTATTTTAGAGGGAGAATAATTCATGAGGAGGTGACACATGTATGATATACCACCAAGATTTAATATATATATATATATATAGATTTTAAAAAAAAATCAAATTTATCCTTTCAAATATAAAAAGAATATTTAATTGAATGATGGTGGGTAAATCCATACATATTGTACAAGATAAAAAGAAATTCATTTTTCGTGGAAAAAGGTTAGAAAAATGACTTATTATAAAAGTGACAAGATGATTCATTCTAAAAAATTGGTAAAATAAAAATGGGTAAAATTTCATTACCAAATAATTTTAAAACATTTTTAATTTTTTTTCATAAAATATGGTTTTTAAAAGAAAACTGGTTCTTCGATGATAGAGAGAAATAAAGTCAGGTTTTCATAAAAAACATTTGAGTACCAAATAGGGGGAAAATTTTACTAATAATTGAAAAAGGTTATGAATTACTAGAGGAGTGGAAAATTAAACGTTTTAATTAATAATTTTATTATAATTTCCCCAAATCTATATACCATTAAAACATCATTAAATTTATTCTTGAGTTAAATAATCACTAAAATTTTCAAAGTGTGCCATACCACTTTGAACCATTTTAAATTGTAAAGATCATGCATGACTAATATTAGATTAAATTATTAAATACCATAAAGATATATGATTTCATGAAATAATATATAAATATTGGTAGTATATACACCACAAAAATATGTAAGTGGTGAACATTACATTTATCTCATGGATGAAAAAAGTTAGATGAGAATCCTTTACCTTAAACTTATTTTGGTTTTGTGATATTTATACTCATATATATTGGTTTTAAACATGTTAATAAATTATATAAGAAGCATATTAATAATTATTATATCATATTTTATCATCTTATAATTTCTTATTACATATTCATTCATAATGTTTCATTGTTTTAACTATTTCGGGTGTTAATTTCCAAGTTTTTCTTGTTTATTATAACATGTTATTTGACGTTATCATTAAAAATACCTTGGTTTAATCATGTTTAGATTTAAATCAATGATTTTAATATCATATATATCCAGTATAAATGTACTTAATGTAGTCTATAAACATTGGATATTAGAAATGATTTGCACCATTCATGGAGATGATAGGTTGTACGTACTAATGAAAAATACTTTTATTTTTTCGTATTAAAATAACTAAAGATAAATGATAAATTTTAATATTATAAAATAGTAAATATATAATATATTCTCCAAAAAATATATTACTTATATACATTTGGTGTTGATTTTCACGCATGCTATTGATAAAAAGTTGTACTTTTGAATTTTGGGTTGTTACATTCTCCCCACTATAATTAAATTTCATCCTCGCAATTTAAACACGATCATGGTGATATATTGTTTGATAATTATTATGTATGAAATCCAAAATCATGTGAAGGATTCATAAGTCATCCTCTATCAATGTTATAATGGGATGTAGAAATATACCATGGATTACCATGTAATTAGGTCTGTAAGTAGGAGAACATTAGTGAAAGTACAGATACATACTTAGAGGAAATACATAAATACTTATAGAGAGTTAATGTGGTCATAAATCAAACACAATTGAATGATAAATAGAAATTTTAGGGCCTAAATTCTTTAAATATAAGATTATTTAGAATTCTATTGGTTCAATAAAAATTATGTTATTCAGAGAACAATATATTTATATATCGTTTTTCCTAATGTTGGTTAACTATTTTACTAACCATGTATATACATAAATATTCTTGCTTGATATGATTCAATTTTATATTAACAATCATAATTTTTTGTTGGGATTTGAAAAAATTCTAATTCATTTATTTACTCTTATAAATTAATCACCAGTGATGATTTTTATATTTTCTGAATCACTAAAAGAAACTTTTAAGGATTCTAATGTCTATAAAATAGTGAAAACTGTAACTATATCTCATTAACTATCTCACTAAACGAATATGGTTTATTGATTAATCTCTAATACTTAAAATTGATACTACTTGTTCTTCTTTTACATGTATTCATCAAACTGTTTAACTGAAAACAATAAAAAAATTATCTAGGACACTGTGTAGTTCAGTGGTAGTGTGAAAACCTTATTGTCCTTTGGTCGGAGGTTCAAGACCCATGGGCTTGTCCGATTTTATTGGTTGTCAGCTAAAATGAAAGTTATCCTTTTCTAAAACACAATTAATATAATTTACAAAATGAATATGATGGAAATCCATGAAATAAGGTTAATCACTGTATAGCATTTTAACTACGGTTAAAAATTCAACCTCAATACATAGATAATTCATCAGTTTATTTTCACATAAATCCTTCCTTGTTGTAAGGTTTATCCATAATATAAATCATAGGATTTCTAAACCATGACACCTTATCATAAATCTAAAACTCCATAAATTTATCCTAGTTTATTCATTCAAATTTGTTATAATTTTATTTAATGAAAAAGTCAAGTATCCTAAGAAAATCACCCTATAGTGTGAAACTAGGTGTTTAGTAAGGCCCGTTCATGTGTACTAAGTTACCCCGTGTTAAGATCCAAATATCTTATCAAATATGGTACTCGTATATACACATGTTCTAGAACCATGTCCAATTGTATTATGAATATAGGCATATATTTCATGGAAGACACGTATAATTTATACTTTACCAAAAATCAATGGTGTTCTTATATAATAATCCAAAAATTATATCTTAGGGTTATGTTCTCTAACATATGTTTTCTTAAATCTAGTTTCCAAGGTCACCACTAAACATACTTTGATAAAAAGTATAGAACCCTGACCCCATATTTCCAGAACTGGTGTCTGTTATCAGTTACATTGGCATGATAATAAGGAATCAAATCCTAATGGAATGAGATTTTAGTTGTCTTCAAAAAACCAAAAACATTTTTGAGAAAATAATACACAAATTAAAACATAAGTTTTTATTCATTCTAAAATAAATAACATCTTGGTTCACTACAATCCATTTTGTAAATCCATGAATATATTTAATAGTATGTTTATTGAATACCTAGGGAATGAAACATAATTATGCTGAGATCAAATTCTTAGTAAGGTTATGTAAATGGGATGAAATAATGAATCAATTATAATAAATTAAGACGATAAGTTAAATAACTGATAACACATTCCATTAAAATAACTAGATAAGGAAAAATAAATATATATATGTTATAAAATAAATCACATTCAATCTAAATAACTGAAAATGATATTTATCCACAAATATTTCTTTGAAAAATATCAAGGATGAATAATAAATCAATACTAAAAATTAAATACATCAAAAAAATGTCAATGATAAATATAATTGATGAATAATAATTATATATATAAATATATATAAATTATATATTATGGGACACCATTTTTCCTAAGTACACGATACCCATACCTTCAAGGCCTTTATCAATATGGTTTACAAAATATCAGGTAAAAGCCTATCTTAGGTAACTATCCAAATTAATCATCCCATGATACTACCAATGAATTGATTAGTTACCTATAATCAGGCTCTACCCATGTCATATTAGTCCAAAACATTCATCATATATTGAATAATTGATTTAATAATGTGCCATAAAAAATATCTTCACGAAGAAAGTGATTATAGATTTATCAATATTTACCCAAATAATCAAATGATTTTCAATGTAGACACCATATGTAAAATGGTGTATAGTTTAGTCAATAGTAATATCCATGATAAATGATATGGTTAATTAGGGAAAATTCAAGGATCATAAGAGATTGGATATTTCAAGGGGAAAAATAAATCAAGTATGTTAATGTGAATCATTTCCTTGACCAAATCAATAATATACCATCACTTGTATGATTAAGGATGTTATTAATACAACACACACCATGTGGTGTAAAATAAAGGGTCATTGTCATTGATAAATAAACATATTACAAAATATCTTTAAAAAATTATTGTGGATAATATCCTTTTGCTGTGAAAAAAAAATTGAAAAACCTTTTCATTAAAAATTAATTTAAAAAAATTCATTAATATTGAACATTTAAAAAAGTCAATGGAGTCGTTGAATTAATGATGCTAGTAAATCTGTACATTAAACACAAGGTAAAAAGAACAATCCTTTTGGACGAAAAAACGTAACTAAAATACCATGTTTGGAAAGTGGCAAAAATATTCCTGTTGAGAAATTGGTAAAAGAAAAAAAAGAATTTACCCAATTATGTTAAAACATTTTTTTAAAGTTTAGAAAAAAAATGATTTATTAGAAAATAGGTTCACTGACTAAAGTGAAAAATAAATGCATGTTTTCTGAAAAACATTTTATAAATCCTTTTGAGTACCAAAGAGTGGGAAAATTATTCTAATACTAGAAAAATGGCTTGAATTAATAGAGGAGAATAAAATTAATGGGTTATTGAAAAATTGAAATATGATTTCCTTAAATTTAAATAATATCAAAATATCATTAATGTTGATGTTGGGGAAAATAATCATTCAACATTACAAAGTGTCGTATACCACCTATAAAATTTTTAAATCATAAACCACCTAGATGAATAATATAATATGAAAGTAAAAAATAAAATTAATTTAAATTAATTAATGATATAATATATTAAAATTAATTGTATATACACCACACTAAAAATGTAAGTAATGAATATGTCATTTTTCTGACAGATGTAAAAAGTGAGATGAGAATCCTTTAGCTTAAACTTCAATGTGTTGTATAGTTATTATCCTCTTGTATAGTGGGTATAAAAATGTTACTAACCTATAAAAGACCCGTATTAATATTTATGATATCATATTTTATCCTCTTATAATATCTTATTATACGTTTGTTAGTAACCTTTCATTATTTTATATATCTCATGTGTTAATTTCCTAGTTTGTCGAGTATGTTGTAACATTTTATTTTTCATTATTATCAAATATAACATGGTTAAATAATCTCCATAATTAAAACAATTATGCTAAGAACATATATATCTAGTATATATGTATTTATATTAGTCTATAATATTTGGAGATTATAAATGAACTACATGGTTCAGGGAGACGATAGGTCATATATATGCATGAACGCTACATCTATTTCGTTGTCATATTAAAATAATTAAAGATAAATTATACATATATATATTACAATTCACCTATAATATCTATGATATATAAGATACATATATTTATTAAAATATTCCTTTATAACTTCCATATATGGAATTAAGGAGTTATATCGCATTGAGGGGACGATAGTCTGCACTTCCTCAAAAAAAATTATCATATTTACACATGATTGAAAGAATAAAGGTATGTTATGAATAAAAATTATAAAAGGATAAATAAATTAAAAATATAATATATAATATATCTATAAATAATGGTTAATTCATAATGGCCACCACGAGATGAGGTAAAGGAAAATTGAACAATCATCATTTTGTGAGGTAGCAGTTCTCCATAAACATAAACAGTATGTCTGTTACCCATTAGACAAAGGTATGTGTATGTTTTGGTTGATCCTTTTACATAAAAAATACTACTATATTTAGAATATTAGTTTTGTTCTATATGTATTAGAAAAGTGTATTTTAGGTGGTGGAGAATAGAAATGATACTAAAAATAATAACTGAATATGTTTCCTCTTAATAGGGAAACTCCATTTGGTTTATGAAAAAATATTCCTTGGATTTCTTTTGTAGCTTCCATGATCTGGATTCCACTGAACTGGTGCTCCATACCTAGTTGGTGACATGGCCTCATGTTCATTTCCCCAAATACCAAACGTTGTCAACTAGCAGTGATGTCCTAGGGTTTGATATTTTGTAAATTATTCCCTAATTAGCATAATGTAACATAAAAGAAAAATAATATAAAATATTGGAAGAAATAAGTACCACTAAACTAAAAAAATAATGGAATAATGATAATAATGATAACCAGAATTCATATAATATAAGGGATTATGCTTCCTGTCACATGTTATTAGAATGCATCCAAAATAGGATACAATATAGTCAGATACCAAATACAATACCAAGGAACAGTAATACAAAAGAAATCTTATAAGCATCTCAAGGCTTGGATTGGTCCCATGCTCTCCTACTAATAATAAAAATTTAAGTACCCATATAAGGGAACTTTCCCTTATCAACACCTGCAAAAATATAATATGTTTGGACCAAAAGCATTACCCAATCCAGGGGTGATAAATAAATCCCAGTAGGCAACCACCCAAGATCCTTGCCTATCTCTTACTGGGTATATGCAACAGGTAGTGTACAAAAATGAAAAATAGTGAACTATGAATAATTCAAAAGTTATAATCTGACAAGTCATTTTTCTATTTATATTTTGTTCTTGTTCATCAAGCAATTCAATAACATTGAATTGTAAACATATCTAGGTCCAACTTTAGCCTAAAAATTACTTGTATCATGATATCACAATATATGTCTCAAAATTCTATCTGAACAGTTATAAATGGAAGACTTTATCCAATCATGTGCTTTGGCTTGGAATAACCATCATTTCGATTTTCTAAAGATAATTAGTTCAAAATCTCACCCAAAGGCACAGAAAAAACCTATTCACATTCATAACACAACCACACCCATAGGCATAACCAATCCTCACCCATAAGAATACAAAATACTCACCATCATGCATTGAACAACATTTCCCAAATGCATATCACAATCTCTCCCACAGGAATATCACAATATCACCCATATGAAAAGTACAATATCACCAACAGGCATATCACAAAGCAAGTGAACATGTAAATTAAGCTATTACATGGAAAAAATTGATCAATTCACTTGGACATCAATCATATCACAAGCCTATCAGCAATATAAAAAATTAAAAGAATTAAAAAATTATGATCACAAGGGAAATTTATGCCACAAACACATCATGTTAATTAAACTATAATTAGGAATAAACAATAATTATATCATATGTAATCACATTAAATTAATGAATTACATTTTTATCAACCCCTAATATGGAATATTAGGCTTTCCAAATAGGCATCCTAGGACAAACGGATAAACATTGGTAATTCAAGGGAAACAGACCCACAATGTTGTCCTTAATCAAATAAATAAAACTCAAAAAATAATTTATATCATCAAATTAATTACTTAATTAAAAATAGTAAATAACACGAGTCAATTCTCAACAAAAGGAACCCCTAAAAATGGTCTCCAGATACTTCGGCACATTTAAACCACTCGATAATTTGTGAAAAGAATAAGACCACCCACCACAGAGTCATATGGCTCTCCTCGGCCATCGTCGACTTCTAATTCAATATAGAATGTAGAAGACTTTGAAAATGAATAAAAATTATCAAGGTCTGATAACTTACTTGTGAGAAAAATCAAGAAGAAAATCTCAAGGGGAAACGAGAGCTTATCGATTGGGTTCCAACACATCTGATGATGAAGGAATCGGGGTTCAGATGGAAAAACGGGGGCCAAACCCCTATACAGTGATACTGTCTTGGGAACCCAATGCCTCCTCTATCCATAATGATAGAAAACGAGGATACTACCTATTTTAGAAAAAAATTTAGAAATAAATTGTGTGTAATAGGAAGTACACGCTATGTATGTTCTTTTACTGTTCAATTCACAATCGACTACCCTTACACGTCATGCATCGACATTTTGACATCATTACATAGTGTATACCTAAGAATAAATGATATGTAACTTCCATGTCTAGAACTATAAGGTGTAGATATTATATTTAACTTCTATTATTTCTTTTACTTAATTAAAAAATATAAATGGAAACATTCGTACCTAAATAGAAGAACTGTGTTCTTACAAACATCCCCCCTTAGAGAAATTCATCACTGAATTTACCTTCCAAGTGTGAAGAAGAAAATATCTAAGAACAACTCCGGTCACTAAAATCTTACATCAGTCTCGCTCTCCAAGGTATTTACATGCACTCGTCCATGCAATCATAACACTCATACTAGAGGATTAGACTATCCATAGAGAACCTTCATGAGATGATCCAAAATACAAAAAGGAAGCTCCTTAAAGGAGACATCTTATTGGAAGTCAACCTCCTCTGATTGAGAAGTGGGATACGGTTCTGAAAGGTAATTTCGCAACTAAGAATCATTGAATATGTCATGCATTGCCTTGTTCCTTAGATTTAACTATAACCAAGAGTAAATTATCCAAAATCTTTTCAAAATCATGAATGGTCCGATGTATCTTACTAAAATCTTACCATGTCTTCAGATTCACATATGTCCCATCTTTGGTGAAATAGGAAATAAAAGCTCAATCTCCAAACTCTAACTCTAGAGGTCATCTACAAAGATCAGCATAAGATTTATGAGTAGACTTTATAGTATCCCCCCACTTCTAAAACACTTAAAACTATCCAGTGGTCTCATGGACAAGACGAGGTCCCATTATAACTACCTCTCCAGCCTCCATCCAATACATGGGTGATCGGAATTTCCTATCTTAAAAATGCTTATATAGATCCATCTAAAATGTTTCATTAAATCTATCATTATAGGTGAACTAAAACATGGTTCTGTATCTCTCCCAAGAACCCTTGAAATTCAGGATGCCTCATCGAAGCATTTTCTACAGCACCTGAATCATGTGCTCTAACTGTCTATCCAGCTTGTGGGGGTAATTTGTGCCCATTAGCACTTATGTACCCAACACCCTTTGAATACCTTGCAAAAAATGGGAATTAAACCGATCATAAATTTCTAAAATGATATAATATGGAACCCTGTGCAGTCATACAATCTCACAGATGTACAAAATTACAATATCATCAACACTGAAGGTTTCTTTGATTGGTATGAAGAGTGAAACCTTCGTGAGTTTATTAAGAACAAAAAATGACATCATTACCAAAACATCTCCACCATTGGATAAATCCACCAAACAAGCCCTGAACCATTCTAGTCACACTCTTGACATTATTTTCCTTTAACAAGGAAAACCCAAACATAATTGGGGTCATAATAGAGGCCTTATAGTAAATAATGGTCGAACCCCAATCGACCTTATAAAATGTGGTCACTCAATCATTCCTCAAAAGTCATTGGAGTCTTTTACACCACACCCACCTTAAACTGGTGGAGTTTTCTTAACCGGTATAATGGAATGAAACATGAAGAACAAAAACGATAATAGGTCATACCCTCACTGCATGACTTCTCCAAGAAAATCCCATCTTAGAAGGTTGATGTATTGTAATAGAACACAATGCCTAATCCCCTGGAAAGATACACCCACAATGATCCCTCTCACGTAACCCCATACATATCTTTCTATGACACTCCATTTTCAATCCATCCTCTGATTAATTAAAAGGTCTTCACACAACTTGAGTAAATGAATAATTCCCAATCCACCCCACTGGAATCAATAAATATTTTCATGCATCAATTTAGAGCTTGATAAAAAGTTCGAGATAACCTCAGATTCACCAACCTGGATTCTAAGAAACTCAACAAGGTTGATCATACTCCCTATTACAAGTGAGACTTTAGTACAACGAGGAAAGGCCACATAAGAACACTAACTGAACCCAAATCATCATCTTCTTGGGGGTCATGTGGAAGAAAATGACAGGTTTCCCCGGGTCCATCCAAGTCACTCATACACAGAAACCCAAGTATCATTCAGGATTAACCAAGACTCATTTAAAACTATGTATCCAGCGCACATCCATGAAAGAGATCATGAAATAGCCCAATGGACTTCAATTAAAGTGATACATTAAACTAACATGCTATTAGTGCATCCAGGATGATGACAATATTGGGGGATGCTAATATCTTATGAAAAAGTATACTAAGAGGATTTCAATGATCACTAGAAAAGGATAGTTGAACCACTACTGGTTGATCTCTTAAAAGAACACTCAACTGCACCATCAGACACATCATCATTTAACTGATCACAATTCCTTTATCAAAAATGGATTTCCTTAAAAGCTCATTTTATTCAATATGGTCCACCCATGATAATCAGTGCCTCAAAAAGGATGGACACACATCCAACCACAGTAACATTGTGACACTATGAATGAAACAACATGAATCAAGAAATGAAAGTATCAATGGCATTCAAGTAGAAAATAACATCTCTAAATTCTCATTGATTGTCATCATTCTACATAAAAGACTCCATTTAAATAGAACCAATGTGACACTCACTGCATAAGAGTGTCCAATTTTTCAAGAAGAAGGAACAACTACTCTTAGACGTGTTAGTTTAGAACCAATTTAAACACATGAGTGTCTGTCATGACCCGTCCCCCGGGGCCCGTGTTGTAACTACCCCAAGCCTTCCTTACATAGGCCAGGGGCTGGAGACTAGCACCAAATGCATAAATCCATATAATTGGGGATTCATTGCCATTATAAAACTAAAACCACACAACTAGAGAACAAGAGGAAGCAAAACTCTAGGTAAAACTGAATACAAATGTAGTGCTGAAAGTAAAGGGGGCTGAAAATATAAGCCCAACTATAAAGTACAAGGAAAAAAGACAAAACAGATGGAAGGTGACAAGCAGCTCCTAGATCTTCCACCATGGATCCTACCTGAAGGGTAGGTATAGATGTACTAATCAACACCTCGTGTTCGTCTTTCCGTCCATCTCCTCTAGGTACCAACTCGTCATGAGATCCACCTCTGGGTACCGTCCCGTCCTCGTAAACTTTGCCTCGTTCAGCTCTGTTTGTCATCTACATCCAACACAACGATGTGCGGGCATAGCCCATGCAGGGGTGAGTATAATGATACTCAGTAGGGACCTTGAGACCCTCAAGGTCTCACTAAATCCAACAATGATAAAACATAAATAAAGATCTCAATAGATAAACTCTACTTAGGTATATTCCCATACATATAACTATGTTATCAAGTAACTCATCTCAATATTGAGGAAGAAATAATGGTCATTGACTCAGCTCAAACCATGATTTTCATTATCGAAACCACAAATGCTGAAGAGATCCTCCTCTATCGAGTACAGTGATCCTATCGCGACTCTGATGTGTTGCTCACTAACCTTAGACTGCTGAGGTACTCCTCCTCTATCGAGTACCATGGGTCTGTCGCCCCAACATAGTAGCAATTCCCCACCATCGGTCTGCCGTAGCAACCAAGTGCACCCCCTCATAGCCTACAGAGGTACTCCTTCTGTCGAGTACTGCAGGTCTGCCACCCCAACACAGTAGTGCTCCTCCTCCATGGGTCTACCACCCCAACACAGTAGTTCTCCCCAATGGGCTAGTCAAGTCACTCCAAATTGAATCAGACAAGCAGTCATCAGGTCTCAACCAGCTATAAGGTCTCTGTACTCCGTACACTCGTCTCTAGGAGGGTCTTCTCTATGAGCTACTATTTGATACTTCCAAGTGTCACGTAATCTCACGTGGAAGTACCACAACGAACCTCCTCGTCATAGGGGTCTCAACGCAAGAGACGATGCGTCAGTCGAACGCCCGGTCAGTGAGTTATTAGCATTTCCACTCTAGGGGCCCAGTTTGATTCATGTATGAACCAACCCGACCGTATCTCAAAAGTACCCCAAACTCCCATGGGTTATACTCAAAGTAACCGTTTCTTAACGATATTACCAACGCTGCTGACGGTTCGTCAAACAGATGTTCGGTCTGAGAGTTATTGGTTTTTCCGTTCTAGGGGCCTGGTAGGTTTTTAAGCTAAAACCAACCCGACCATACTCCAACTATGTCCAAAACCTATGTGGAGCATTCCAAAATAACCATCTCATCAATAGGGATCCAACGTATTTGACGGATAGTCAATCGTATGTCCAGTCCTTAAGTTATAAGTGTTTCCGCTCTGAGGGCCCGGTTGGTTTCAGGTTTGAACAAATGTGGTTGTACCCAAACTTTAGAGAAACCTTGAGTGTAATATAAAAAAATAACCATCTCGATCCAAGGATTCTAATTCAACTGACGGTGTATCTATCGGAGGTATTTAGCTCATGTTATGTCCGTTTAACCGAAAACGGTCTTAAAAAGGGGGTCTTGGCCCGGTCCGACCCGGCCCAACCCACCCTGGGTCGGCCTGAACAAGGTCGACCCGACTCTGGTCCGGGTCCAGCCCGGTATGGCACGACACGACCCGGCCCAGCTGGCTTGGCCCAGCCCGCATGGCCCACACCGGCCCGGCCGGGGGAGGCTGGCTCGGCCACCCGGCTGAGCATATCGGGGACGCGACCCCCGGTTTAATGGTTTGGCTTAATTCCATGCCTCTTCAATTTTTCGAAAAGTCAAGTCCGTTTCGGTCCTTCCGCCGTCGCGGATCAGCTGGGACGGTCTGTTCCGGTAGTGCGCCACTGCCGCCAGACGCCGGCGCCACCGTGCCAGCGTGGCGTAGCGACAGCGTCTTTCGCGGACCACCGGACACACTCTGGTGGTCCGATTCGCCCACCGTCTACACCCACGTCTCTCCCATGACCTGATCTTCACTACGACAGCTTAAAATTGGTGTTTCAGCCCTGTTTCATCATTTCCCATCATCCCTCACACAAACGAACAACCAATGGAGGGTCGTCGGGTTGTGTTTGTTCAGCCTGCGCCCTCCGTGTTAGGCGTTATCAATTGCCAATAATCAAACACTTGCTTTCAACTACGACATGGGTATAATTTATACAAGAATAAATTATTAAAAAATCCTATAAATAAACTCTCATGCTCGAGAGTATAAGCCACATAAATGAGAATTATACAATATTCCCCTACCTCGCAAAAACGTCGCACGTCGTCAAACCGCGGAAGACGAACGTCGCGGTGGTCGGACGTCACGGAAGAATGGTGTCGATTCCGTTGACGTCGGGGGAAGATTCGTCATCATTGGAAACATTCCCTAAAGCGGTGTCTCGTCCCATGATGCGGAGGAAGAAGTAGATAAGGCACGTCGTCAATGACTTCGCATTCTTCATCGGAGTTAGAACACCTCTCTTTCTAATCCTCCAGAGGTTCCCCACCAAAATATTTGCTATCTCAAATATTACAAAAGACTTCTACCATTTAAAGAAGTTCCACGCAACACAAAATAATTCATATGAATTCATGAAAAAAAGTAAATAATTAATTGTGGGTGATTAATTAACTTGTAGTGTTGGCATATTAAATGATAGACAGTAAGGTGGAAGGGTTCACATAATTAATGGAAGATTTTGCAACGAAATAAA
This sequence comes from Viscum album, assembly GCA_963277665.1. Classification (NCBI taxonomy): domain Eukaryota; kingdom Viridiplantae; phylum Streptophyta; class Magnoliopsida; order Santalales; family Viscaceae; genus Viscum; species Viscum album. The sequence continues at coordinate 504,134,626 of OY728131.1, read as the reverse complement.
TGTAAGGGGAGTTTAAGGTGGGTTTCAAGGTAGATGACGGATTGGGGATCATGTGGGCCCCAGCTCTCATATATCCACACATGGGTAGTCAGGTGGTTGTGGGTTCCACCCTTAACTCCCCTTTGTATGATAAAACTACCAAAGATATAAATAAAATTGTACACTACCAATTTTATTTATTTTAATCTAGATTCCAAATTATTAACGTTCAACCAGTATAGAACAGAACTACGGTAAAGGTTCCCATAAGAAATTATTGGCACGCCGAGTTCATCGGTGCCCTCAGATTTCAATTTCTAGCACCACTTCAAAAGATAGAAAAACCCGCTCATTCGTTCACTGAATGTACACGAGAAAATATTAAGAAATTGATTCCGGGAACACCGGGACTCAGAAACAGGTGCTGTTAGAAGCTACAGACTCGTAAAATTCCAAATAAATTATGAAAAAAATTTCCTTGAAATTTCCGGGTTTTACATTACTCCCACCTCAGGGATTTACGTACCTGTAAACCTACAACACAAACTAGGGAAACTTAAGGGGTATTGAGAATGCATCTGAGCCTCTTTCTCCCATGTGCTTCCCTAGAGGTTCCATTGCTGCCAGCGAATGCGCACTAGAGGAATCGACCGTCCATGTAGGTACTGATCCTGTCAATCCTCTATCTCCACCAGGACCTCCGTGAATTTCACCCTATCATCGATGTCCAACTCCATGTGGTCGATGATGTGTGAATGGTCGTGCACGTATCTCCTCACCTGAGATATGTGGAAGATGTCGTGCACCTGGTGCTACTATGGTGGAAAGTTCAAGCGGTAAGCCACCTCGCATACCCTGCTGAGGACCTATAAGGGTCCGATGAACCTCATAGATAACTTTCCACCTCGGCCACATCTCCGTAGACCTCTTCGATGTGAGACCCATAAGAAAACGTAGTCGTCATCCTAGAACACTAGTGGTCTCTGTCTCCTATCAGCATAGGACTTTAGTCTGTTCTATGTAGTCTTCATCCACCCCAGGATTATCTGCACCATCTCCATTGTAGCCTGTACCATCTCTGGTCCTAAAAGAGATACAAAAATTTCTCCTTTGTCTAAAAGATAAATCTGGTCTCATCCCATAGATGAACCATGTTCTTTGCCAAATACAGTCATTCCTGACATGAAAAGTACAATTAATGCCTTGGATGATGTCATAAGGCCTAGATGCTACTACCAAGATATACAACCGTCACTCTCGCCTCCAAGGGTTGAGTAACACTATCAGCATCAATGTGTGGTCACTGGGTATACTCTAGTAAGAATCATGAAAGTGAGGGTCATGTCTACCGCTTAACCAGAAACGCTAGGTCTGGGACAAGATTTATGGAAGGAAGGAATGATTTTTATCAATGTCTATTGTTATGATAGCTAGTAGGAGACACAGACCTCTCCTAGAATCATTCATAGAGCCCTTGGCTCACAGTCCTTGACCGCATTCATCTACTATCTTCCCCCTGCCCTCCTGCTCCTTGAGCCTGGCGGGGACTACAAAGGCGGGTGGTTGTAACATGTAGAAATGTACAGCACCTCATGATTCTCTCCGAGCACTGCTACCATGTCTGCTACTCTGTAGATTCATCTGTCCTTAACACTTCCTCTTCTTAAAACAATTTACACACCCAAGTCTCTGAGACTGGCATCAGTTCCCTGCTTCTTACTACATACATTCTCTTCCGGTATCCACTCATCCAAATAATTATCAACCAAAAAGGTTTTCTCCAACACCCTAACATAAGTAGTAATGCATAGAGGAAAGGTGATGGCTTGGATGTCCTTAAACACACCTCACTCAAAATTCTGAGCCATGAAGCACTGATCGTACCATAGTCATCATGTACCAAGAAATGATTGGTACGTCTCGATTAATACTCAGTTACCGACATGTCGTCCTGCCAAAGCTGTATAAGCTCTAGAAAACTCTCAACCACCTCCTCAATACAGTCCTTAGCCACCTGGGAGTCGGGCTCACCTTGGAACCTAAGGGGTATATAATGCAGAAACACGTGTAAGGCACTAAGCTTACATGTGTCATCTACCGATACCACCGGTTGGAACTTCTGACCAACAGGTAGTGATATAGCTGGCACACTACCTGAAGGTACTATCTCATGCATCGGTCCACCTACCGAAGCCTCATCAATATGCTGACCAACCTCATGGTCACTCACTGGGAAACACCAGTAGCTAAGATAACCATCTTCTCTACTAGTGTTTCCCAGTGACTGACCATGAGGTTGGTCTGCATAGTGATGAGGCTTCGGAACGTGGACCGATGCCTGAGATAGTACCTTCGGGTAGTGTGCCAGCTATATCACTACATGTTGGTCAGAAGTTCCAACCGGCGGTACCAATAGATGACACATGTTGGCTTAGTGCCTTACATGTGTTTCAGCATTAGATACCCGCCAGGTTTCGAGGCAAGCCCGTCTCACAGGCAGTTGAGTACTGTCTTTAGGAGTTCGTTGAGTGTTTGTTAGAGCACATACAGCTTCGGAAGGATGGAATGTCGGTATCTGAGTATTTATCGAGGCATACCAATCGTTTTCTGGTACATGATGACTATGATACGATTAGTGCTTCAGGGCTTGGACATCCGAGCAAGGTGTGTTTAAGTAAATATGATCCAGCACCATTCCTCTATGCATTCCTACTTATGTTAGGGTGCTAGAGATAACCTTTGTGGTTGAGAATTCTTTGGATGAGTGGATACCACAAGAGAATGTAAGCAGTAAGAAGCAGGGAACTGATTCCAGTCTAAGAGACTTGGGCGTGTCAAATGTTTTAAGAAGAGGAAGTGTTAAGGATAGATGAATCTGTAGAGCAGCAGACGTGGAAGCAGATCAAGGAGAGAAACATGTGGTGGTGTACATTTCAACATGTTACAACCACCCGTCTTTGTAGTCCCCACCAGGCTCGGGGAGCAGGAGGGAAGGGGGAAGAGAGTATCTGCATAAAGTCAAGGATTGTGACCCGAGGTCTCTATGAATGATTCGAGGAATATTATGTGTCTACTACTAGCTGCCGTAACAACAGAAATTGATACGAATCATTCCATCCTTCCACGAATCTAGTCCCAGACCTAGAGTTCCGGTTAAGTTGTTGACTTGACCCTCACTTTCAAGATTCCTACTGGAGGAGACCCAGTGACCACACACTGATGCTGACAGTGTGACTCAACCCTTGGAGGCGAGAGTGACGATTGGATCTCTTGGTAGTAGCGTCGAGGCCTTACGATATCATCCAATACATGAATTGTATTGTTCATATCAGGATTGACTGTATTTGGCAAAGAAAGTGGTTCATCCAGGGGATGAGACCAGATTTCTCTTTTTGAAAAAGGAGAAATTTTAGCACCTCTTATAGGACCATAGATGGTAAAGGCTACAATAGAAAAGGTTCAGATAATCCTAGGGCGGATGAAGACTGCACAGAATAGACTAATGTCCTATACTGATAGGAGACAGAGACCACTATAGTTCAAGGATGGTGACCACGTCTTCTTACGGGTCTCACCTCGATGAGGTTTATGGAGATGTGGTCGAGGCAGCAAGTTATCTCCGAGGTTCATCGGACCCTTCTAGGTCCTCAGATGGGTAGGCGATGCGGCTTACCACTTGACCTTTCCACCACAGTTGCACCAGGTGCAGGATGTCTTCCACATATCTCAGTTGAGGAGATACGTGCACGACCCTTCACACATCATCGACCATAGTTATCTGTACATCGATGATGGGGCGACATTCACGGAGGTCCCGGTGGAGATCAAGGATCGACAAGAGAGGGTCCTATGTGGACGGTCGATTCCTCTAGTGCGCATTCGCTGGCATCACAGGAACCTCCAGGGAAGCACATGAGAGTAAGAGTATCATATTTGTGCTCAGTACCCCAATAGTTTCCCTAGTGTGTGTTGTAGCATTACGGGGAGGTAAAGCCCTGAGGTGGGAGTAATGTAAAGACCTAGATATTTCATGGAAAATTTTTCATGAAATTTCTGGTTCTTTACAGTGTCGTTCTACGAACCCCAATCACTTCGTCATATCACTTGGAATGGAAGAAAAAAATTAACCGACTGACATGTCAGAACACCAATGTTGTAGAAAGTCCTCCTAAGGAGTGGGAGGAAACTGTTTCCAAAATGTTCTGGTCTGTCTGCTCTAATGATAAGTGAGAACAGATACAATATGTAAATTTTCAATAATTTAACTGAATTCAAAAACTCATTTTTAACATTTAAAACATGAAAGGTACCACATATGTCAACTTATATTACCATGAGTTTATAAAAAAACAAAACATTCTGGGTACTATTCATTGGTTTTCCACCCTACGCATCCGAGTACAAGATGAATCACCCATGTAATAGCTCCAAAGAAAATCATCACGACAACCATTTACATAGATGATGACATACCAAGTCGCCCATCACATAAAGAAAGAGAGGTTCACATGACCTCCTAAGAGGATGACTATCCCAAAGGCATGTCTAACATGCTAAACTGGACATTCCTCAATGTGCATTTCCATATTAAGGATCAAGATACAACAAATTTTATAGAAGAAAATCACAAATATCAAAACAGGATAGGATAACACTTTTCAAAGCACTCAATAGTCTCCCTGCCGCATGGGTTAGGTCAAGGTGTAAAAAAATAGAGGTACTACTAAAATACCACTACTAAGGGTAGATCTAGTCAAGTAAAACACTTAGAGGAATCTTACATGGTATCCTTTAGGTAATCATGAGTGAATAAATCCTATATGGGACCCTTAGATAAAATACTAAAAAGAGGAATCCTACCCGGGATCATCAAAGGATAAACTACAAAGGGATCCTACAACATGGATACATGAAAATAATTTATAGGTATATAGATCCTACTAAAGACTCCCTAGATTAGAATGTAAGGAACGTAATCCCATATGGAATCCTTGGTCACCATATAGAAGTTATAGGAATCTAACATAGAATCCTCTAGGTTGAAACATAAGTAGAGGAAACTTTCATGGGATCCTCGATAACAACTACTCTCACGAACTCATATACTAGAATGAAACATATTTTAAGGGATACATCCTCAAAGAAAAAGTCACGATAGATAGATCACATCTCATCTTAGATAAAATTTTCTAAACTAGGTTGGTTTGAACACCCAAATGACCATTCACACCATGTGTCACTCTCAGATTACAACTGGAAACAATATCTATATGAAGAACCGATGCATTTAGGTAGAATCCCTAAAACACCCATTCAGAGGCCTCATAATTCTCCACAAGATTCACCATTGTGATCTACATGGAAAACTACCCTGAAAAGACAACTCTCAAGTCCAAAACTATCAAAAGAGAAAAAAATATGAAAAGACAATTAAAAGGTTCTAGAAAAGAAGTACACAGCCTGTGAAAACCACAAACAGTGTGTACCCTCAAGCTCTAAAATAGGTTTTTACTCCCACAGGCCTAGGCATGTAAATGTCCCAGGTACAGGACATGTCATCTTAACACATGATGTGTACTCATGTTCTCCCTCCGGGCCATGTACTTACACATGGAAAGAGTCACAATGGGTCTGCCTAAGTTAAACTACATGGTGTGTATATACTGTTCGCATTGTGCACTAATCAAAAACCAACAACTCATGTTATCTATCACATGGATGGACACATGGTCAATTTCCACAGAACATGCACTCTGAGTACACATCATCTACTTATAAAAAGTTATCTCTTCCTGAACAGAATAAAACACGATGTCTGCTCTGTACCTGGTAGGTCACATGGCCTCAAGCACATTTCCCCAAATGCTAGAGGCTGTTGACTTGCAGCGAGGGCCTAGGGTTTTATATATGAGAAAACATGACCAAATTAAAATAGTGTATCACAACATAACAATATTATACAATATAGGAATTAATAAATACCATACGATTGAAACATAAATGTATTTTTGATAATAAAGATTAATAAAATTCATAAAACACAAAAGATGATGTGTGCTTTCACATGTTCTAAGAAAGTAGAAAAACATGATAGACTACAGTCAGATATAAAATACAATAACAAGGTATATAAATACAAAAAAATCATAACAATCGCAAACCTTGTCTTGGTCATATGCTCTCCTTCTCCTAACATAAATTCAAGTACCTATAGAAGGGTACTTTCCTTTATCGACACCTACAACAATATAATCTATTTGGGCCAAAAACAATTGCCCAATTAGATTGTGAGAAATAAATACCAGTAGGTAACCACCCAATGCCTGTGCCTATCTGTTTGTGAGTATATGAAACATGTAGCATACAAAAAGGAGTAACAGTAAACTAAGAAGTACTAAAAATTATACAATCTGACATGTCGTGTTTCTATTTATATTTAGTTCACGTTCATTAAACAATTCGATTACAATCAATTGTAAGCATCTCATCATTTATCTATAGCTTGACAATTCCCAGTATCATGTAAGATCAATAGATTCCTTGAAAGACTATATAAATAGTTATAAGGGAAGAATTAATTCGAGCATGTTCTTTGTTATGGTAGACGTTTCATAAGTCTTTACACAAGATATTTAGTTCAAAACCATTCTTACATGCATAGAAAAAACCTTCTCTAAGGCATACAACCTCTCACATGCTTAACCAATCCTCTCCATTAGGAATGAAAAATCCTCACCCGCAGGCATGCACAACATCTCCCATAGGCATATCCTTATCTCTCCCATATGCATATCACAATCTTTCCCATATGCATAGTTTTGTATCACCCACAAACATATCAGATAAAAATAACACATGTAAATTAATCTATTACATAGAAAAAATTATCAATTCATGAGGGCATCAATAATATCATAATTATATCAGTAATATAAACAATTACAAGGATGAAAAAGACATATGATCACATAGGGAATTTATCTAACAAGTGAAACATGTTAATTAAACTATCATAAGAAATACAAAATCATTATCTCCTATGGAATCGCATTCAATTGACCAATTCAATTTTTAACAACTCATAATAGGTAATACAAGGCTTTCCTCAAAGGAAACCTAAGCCAAATAACTATGAATTGGTCATTCAAGGGGAACACACCCATGGGGTGGCCCTTAATCAAATAATGCACCCTCAAACATGATTTAAATCGAAAAACCAATTACCTAATAAATGTTAGGAAGTAACACGAGTAAATTCGCAACAAAATTTTACAATAAAAATGGGAACATGTCATTACATCACGTATAAAACTCTCAACAATTAGTGAAATGCAAAAGACCACCTAAATCGTATTCAGATGGCTCTCCTTATCCAGTATAAAATTCTATTTGAAGCTATAGTGAAGTAGATATATGAAATGAGTTATAAATATCATGGTTATATAACATCTTGGAGAGAAAAAATCCAAAATAATGACTCAAGAGGAATCGAGAGCTTACCGATTGAGTTCCAATGCATCTGACGACAAAAGAATAGGGGTTCATACAAAAAAATGGGAGCCAAATCCCCATATTGTGATTATTTATCACAAACCCAGTCCCACATCTATGTATAATCATAGAAAACTTGGATACTTGTTTTTTAGAATAAAATTAGAAAATAAACAGTGTATAAGAGGAAGTACGCGTTCTTTTGGTTCTTTTACTGTTCATTTGACAGCCAACATCACTTACACATCATTCAATGACATGGAAACTTTATTACATGTCATGTACTTGAGAATAAATCATGGAAAACTACTAATTCTAGAATTTTAATGTGTAGATATAGTATATAACCACTTTTATTACTTTTCCATATCTATAATCCAAAAAGGAAATATTTGTACCTAAAATGATCAAATGGGTTCTTATAATATTATTCCGAAGGGGATGATTTTAGGATGAGGATGGGGACGTTTGGAGACAACTTGGGAATAGTTTGGAGAAGAAAATGTGGCTTGATAAGTGTGAGGAAGGTGAAGAGGTGGTATCCTTTTATAGGGAAGGAAAATGACTCACTTGGACTTTTTAAAAATAAGTTAGGTGTAAAAATGTTATTACCCAAAAAAGTAATAAAAACCAACATAACTCAATAATATAAGTTTCATGGATTAATTATGGATGATAATTGGTTATGGAAAAGTTTCTAGGTCATTTTTACCTTAAATATAAGGCTTAGTACATTTTTAAACATCATTACACCTAAATCACTGTAATTAATTTTAATCACATTCAGTAATCATTTTAGCTAAAAATTAAGTTTATATTATCCAAATCAAAATATCATCCTTATAAAAAAAATTTATGTATATTTTTTGAATTTCAAATCATATAAGAGGTAAAATTAAGATTAATTCTAATCTTGCAAAGAGAGTGTTAAACTAGTTTTATCATAAAAATGTTCAAAAAATTTTATGTAATTTTATTCAATTAAAATGTGAAATTGATTATAATAAACTAAACTATATTAATAGATTTATTTTTGTTCTAGTGTTAAATTATAAAAAAAATTAAATATATTTTAACATTAACAATTATTTAAAGGAAAAATAAATTTTTTACTAAAATGCAGTATTTTTCCTTATTCATCAAAAAATTATTTTTCAAAAAAATAAAATAATTTAACCCTGGAATAATTTTGAAATTATGAAATGAATAGTTAATTTAATTTTATCAAATTTAATTAATAATCGAGTCAAAATTAATATTTAAAATAGGTTCTATATTAAAAGGTTGTAAAGTTGCCTTTATAAAAATAAAGGTTTTATGTGTGAAATAGGGTTTGTTCTTATCTTAAACATATCAAACCTAATGGAGAAATATAAAAAAATATTTGATTGAATATATAACATATATATTTCAGTATAATAATTCTTTAATTTTAATTATTTATGTTTATTATGGTGAAACTACATTGGATGAATAAAAATTTAAAAAATTATTTTTTATCCAATTGGTTCTTATTTTCTTTTCTAATTAACTATTAACCATTGTTTTAGTTATTACTATACATAAAGAATAATTTAATGGATAGTTTTTATCATATTATATTAAATAAAAATATCTTAATAATACATTGTTATTTGGTGAAATTTGGTCTTGCATGAAACAAAAGATATCGAAGAAGGTCACTCTTATGTGTAACAAAAGTTATAAAAAAGGGTCGTTCTTGTGTGTAACACAAGAAATAGACTAAGGTTAATAATTCATGTAACACAAGATAACTCGGTGTTCTGTTTGTTACAAGAAAAATCATGGGTTGAATTTTCTTAAAATAGTAAATGTATAATAGAGTCTCATTATATTATATCCCATTGCGTGTTTAGTGTTGTGTATCACACATGCTATTGAATACAAAGTTGTACTTTATAACATCATGGATTTATAATTTAATTTGGTTTAATGATTGATAATATGGTATGTGGTGTGTGATTTAAGGTTATGAGGAGATTGTTGGAAGTGTATTGTTTATTCTTTTTTGGGGATTTTATAAATCTTCCTTGTTGTCTGCAACCTTTATTTTGGTTTTGGTTGTTTATGTAATGTTCATATTATATTAACTTTATCAATTTATGTAGTTTATGAGTTACTTATATTGTTAATGAAACATATCAATTGTCCTGGTTTCTACTATTATGTTTAAATTTCCTATTTTAAGGGCATGAAGGTCCAATGCATAAAATCCCTATGTCAGATTCATATTAGGGTTTCTACAATTTATTAATCAAAATGAGGGTGAATCCATTATCTATCTCATTTTATTTATATCGAATAACTAGTTTCCCATTACAGGGGACTGGGAACACCTTTACAACCTTATTGATGGTTAGTAAGAGTGTCATGTTGGGTTAGGTCGGGCTAGTTTTTTAAAGACACAATGGAATACACCTTGACCATGAAAATAAACTTTAAAAAACTATTATATTTTTCTTTTTATTATATTATTTTATTGAATCGTGTTTCGGATTATAGTAGTAAAATGTGTTATAGTATATATAAATTGGCATGATTATTATGAATATTATTATTGATACAATATAATAAAAAATAATTTTTTATGGGATATTATATGAAATTTTTATCTTTTAATATTTAGACCAAAAACATATTAATGGATGTGGGTACCAACAAAAATAATTCTTTTAGAAATACAAAATCTGAAACATAAATCTGGAGAATTATTTCATCAACCATAATAAATATAATTACTCTATAAATCCAGTGAAGAAACTACAAACCTTCTGGAAAATACTGATGATGTTTTTTTGGTCAGTGGTGTGGGAATTTATGATATTATAGTATAACAATTTATGACTATTCTTGAAGGGTATGTTGTAGTACATCATGTTTAAAAAATTGATTTAATTATTATACACATAAATGGAATGAATCCTTCACCGTATTAACTTATAGGACATCATCAATGAAATGTAAATTCTCCATATGTGTGAATATTTACATAATTTCTAACGACAAATTTTACCTTCTCACATAATATAGTTGATCGGATAATGTAATGAAAGATTAATTAGATATTGAGAATGTTGTTAATATGAAAAATATGGTGGATAAATATATATAAATTTTATTGATATGAGAGACTTGATTCCAATCATCATAATCCCATCATAAGCATACATTCATACTACAAACACTGATTTTTTATAGAATTTTACATATATGAGTCAGAAAAGAATATATTTTATAATTAGAAACATTATTCAATATTATAACCCTGATAAAATTAGTACTATTGATTTAATGGTTCCTTTAAACATTTTTATTCCAATTAACTAGTATATGTTTTCTTATAATTTAATTTCCTATATTAGTACATCATATGCAATAGAAAATATTTATATAATTATAAATCATGAATTAGAGACATATCTCATATACAGTGGTTATAAAAATGTTACTTAATTTCCTAGATGTTTTTATACTAAAATTTGGATTCATTTACCTATGAAAGTAGTCGTTAGATTAAAATATGGTAGAATTGGAGAGAGATACATATGATAACAATAGAAGTTAAAATAAATTGGATCCCTGTTGAGGATTTTCATACATTGTAAAATATGTTAAATAAATTTGGAATTAATTTTGTGATGATTTATTCAATGTATATTCAATAGTTTATTAAAAAAATTAATCACATATATTTTCTAATAATTTGTGATTTATTTACCTAGGATATTTATATAATTATCAAGATGAAGGAAACAAATATAGTTTTGTGTCCACCAAAATAGGGGTGGAAATAAACCTAAAAGAATATTGTAAATCCCTTTAAATATTCAATTACATTAATCACAACTTATGGTCTTGGATTCCTTTAATGACGGGAAATATAATATATCAGTATTCATGGGAATTTATGCATGCTTAAGTATTTTTTAATATTACACAATTTATAATGAAGAATTTCATTAACCAGATAGAGGTAGTTTTTTTTCTGAAATTCTAAATGAATCTAAAAATATCTAGGATTTCTCTATACATATAGTTTAATTAGAGGATTATTAGGCTCAATATTTAAATTATGACGTATAATTTAACCTTAAACATCAATTTATGAGTATGAATTATCATGAAACTTCTAATCTAAAAGAGATTCAAAAATATACTCACCAAAAAAATCACTTTAACATGAATGAAAGATTATTCTAGATTCCATATCAATTACAAGGGTGAATTAAGTTTATAGAAAATCGAGATTATGAAAAATATATATCATTAAAGGAAAATTAAAAGTTTAATATACAATATTGGTGTTCAGGGAGAAACCATTTTTAATTAACAGGAAATTTTGATGTCCGTAGTAGATAACTTTACTTTTTTCTTCAATGATGACAAGAACTAACATGGAATTATAGGAATCAAAATGTCATCCATATAGAAGTCATCAAACATAGAGATTTATTAAAACTACTATCTCATATTAGGAATATGTTCACAAAAAAATTTTATCTATTAATGTTGATATCAAAACTAGACCAAATGGATTTACTGATATTTTTAGCACAAACTTTTATGATATTATCTCTAAATAGAATTATTAGGTTATTAGGGAAGTTTTCACTTATAATTTCATCCATGTGGGTACAAAATCTTATATCATTAATATCATAAATAGGTGTGATATATCTCTTTAAATTAATGATTTGAAGAATTTATTTTGATAAAGACCCTCTTTATGAATACCAAGAAGATTTTGTATCAAATATGAAAACAATTTCTGATAAAATCATATCACCAAACTAGTTTGTTTTTATTCATTAGAGTAAAATATATGAATGTTTGTTCACAATATCATACAATGAAAAACTATTTTAGAATAACTCTAAATATTAAAATTTTACCACAAATTGTCCTTTTTAAGGCATTTGACACTCTTAATTAAATTTTTTAAATCCATAAAATATTTTTCTTCATTAAGATCCTAATAAGAATCATTCAATACATTATATAAGGATCCTATATTTATATCATGTTAAATGGATTTATTCATCATTATATCTATTTATATATGGTATTCATACGATGGATCTATTATCATCCAATTTTTGGTTTATGATTTTTAAGGTAATTCTTCTAAATATTATTTAATGACCTCTCAAAGTTATCCATTATGGATAGAAATATTTTGGAAACACCCACCCACCACTTTAATTTTGAATACCACCTCTTATGTTTTTATATATGGGGGTGGACGAACTAACTCTTCACAATATTAAAGTCTTCATCATATACTATGATGATGTCTCATTACCATCTATTGACTAGAAAAAATGCCCCATTTTATTCATAAAGGGAATTAGTGATTCATGAATGAATAATATTCAGAACTTTATTATAGTGTAGTATGAATTTATTACCTTCAAATTTTATTAGTAAACCTATTATACAGTAGGGAAAATGATTCCAATTTTAAGGGTATTTATTATAAGATTCATGATTTACATATTTCTATAAAGGATATAAGATACTCAAAATCCTATAGAATTTTCCATCTTAATTTCAAAATCACTTATATGTTTTTCAATGTATTTAACATTCATAAATAGACATATATGAACATAAAAAATATTAAAAATGAAAATTAATAAATTAATTTGGATATGATCTATCCATAAATATATGATAGTGAAAATGACGTGAATGTGGTTAATCAAGACCTTTGATCTTGAAAAAATTGGTTTCAAAAAATATAAGGACATAAACACATATACTAAATACCAATTTACTCTATAAGATATATTAAAATTTGACAAATTCCACTTATTTTAGTGGTAACACCCCATGATTTTAAACGTTGAACATCAGGTTCGAAAGAAAATATGGCACACAACAACAAGATTAGAAGAGAATTTTACTCAATGATACTTTACAATATTTTCTGTTAATATAAATTCAATGTTTTTGATAGATTGTGATACATAAAACACTAGGTTTAAAAAAATGATACTCTGTTAAAATAATGTTTTTTTGTACAAAACCATTATAACCAAGACGTTAAGTTAAAGGTTATTAATAGATATAAAAAACACTATGAAACTTATAAAGTGTTTATATTTATATGATAACATCAATGTTTATCTATTGAATTGAAATAAAATAAGAACCATTTGAAAAAAAATTAAATATTTTCGAAAAAAATATATTATAATAGGAGGTTATTTAGTTGTAAATTGCATATATATATATATATATGAGAATTTATTTTTTACATTTTTAGAAAATTTATTTGAAAAAAAATATTTCTTAAATATACATGTATGAATTGTAATTGGAATTTTTTTTTTAATTTTCTAAAAATATAATTTTTTTGATAAACAGTGAAAAATACTGGTTTTTATTTAAAATAACTTTTTTATTTAAATTATATACATGGTTAAATTATAATTGAAATTGTTTTCAAAGTATCATTAGATAAATTATATTATTATTAACTAATTTATTTCATTTAAATTAATTTCATTTTTAATACTAATATAATTTTTGTGAAAACAATTTTAGGTCTTCCTTTGGAAAACATGCCTTTTCATTGCATCAGTGGGTATGATTTTTTTATTTAATTCTACAAATTTTATAATTTGAATTTGAAAAAATGGAATGGATACTGAGAATAAAAATATATATTATATAATAACGTAAAATTATTTTCTGAGCATAATGAATAGTGAAAATAGTTATAATTAATTACCATGGTTATGGTAAAATGGGTTTACTATGGGTGAAACTAAAAAGATAAGGGTTAAAAAGACATAACAACATTTCTAACACAACTTTAATGGGTATATTTCATCCTAAATACCTCTAGTTTTTTATAATGACCGATTATTGAGGATTTTGGAAATATAAAAAATGCGATTTTAATAGATTCTTTCTAAAAATATATAGTGTGTCCTCTCCTAATCTTTTAGAATAACACCCCCTATACTGCACTATTCAAACTCCCAAATCCCTTATGGTTGGTCAATTATTAAATATAAATATTTCTTATACACATCCCCACATCATATAGTCCTTGTTTAGATCATTTATCTAATCTCAAAATGCTTTATGTTAAATATAAAGAGGTTGCTCGAACAAGGGATGACGTTTTTAACAATGTATATTATTTTAATTATTCTTCTAAATCCTTATAATATTTCCCAAATATTCCAAAATAAAAAATTATATAATATTTAAAATTTTATTATTAGGTTACTTTTGTAACCTATATCCATCTCTAGTTCAATCAAATGGAACATGAAATAATCAATCATGTGTGTGAAGGACTACCGCCTCACGAACCAATATTGTTCATTTTCAAACACCGCCTTTCAAATATGAATGAAATGGTGGATTTAAAAATTTAATATGATATTTATGATATTATTATACTTCTATAATTATCATTTCACATATACATTCTTACTTTCTATTTCTCGAGGGATATGATAAAGTCGCTTGTGTGTAAGGTGCACTACCGTGTCACGAAGATATTTATTATTTTTTTTCTTAAAAATTATGTAGAAGATTTTAAGGATAAAATTTAATGAATATATGGAATATATATTTTATTACCATATTTATTTTAATATAATTTATTATTTATATTCTTACCTTCTAATTAATTGGAAATTAATAACATCGCTTGTGTGTTCGTATAGACAGTACCTTCCATATAACGATGTAAAATATTTTTCATTTTAATTTTACATGGATTTTATTATGTATGTGTTTTGACATTATAAATAAAATATACACATAATAAATATTATTTAATGTTTGCTTAATATTTATTTTACTTTTATTCCATCCATTGATAATATGGAAATAAAGTTGTTTAGTAAATATGAAAAATCATCTCCATGAATGGTGTAATCCATTTTATATCACAAAAAAATTTAGAGTAATCTAAATAAATATATAATTAATATATATGATATTTATATCATGTTTAAAATTATAAATATGGGTTAGTGATCATAAAATTGTAATGTCCAAAACTACATAACCAAAACATACATGACAAATGACACAATTATCACCCAAAATAGCGATTTTAACAATGAATTTATAAAAAATTAGTGATAAAAAACTATTGTTAAATCATATATTCTATGAGAATATATGATTAAAGATTTTTAGTGTATGTGTAATAAAAATATATTTATAATTTTACTTGTTCGAACACGTATGAATTAAGTGAAAAAATTAGGTAAAAGTTTCTTATCTCACTTCTACTTCCATGATAAACACGCCATATTCACAAAATATTCCTTTATATGGTGTATATACATCCCCTTTGAGGTGTAATTTCATGAATATATTTCAATTCATGTTATATAATGTTTCATTTAAATATATTTCATTCATGGGGATTATGATTAAAAGGTTACCAAAATGGTAACTGTTTATTTCTTGATTCTATCATTATTCAGGATTGTTTTTGCTTAAGTCTACCTTAGAGTAATTATTTGATATTTATATATTAAATTAAATATATATTATTATTAAATATTTATTCATGGTTATTTTCATTTATTTTTACTATTTTTAACACTTTGGTACTTAAATTGGTTCATAAATATTTTTTAGAAAATATTACTTTATTTATCTCCTTGGTCGAAAATTATTTATTTATCAAAAAGAATATTTTTTATTTCATTTCTAAAATGTTTTAATCCTTATAATAATAAAATTTTCATGAAATTTTTTACTCATTTTTACTATTTAATAAATGTTTTGGGAGGAATCTTTATGTCATTTTCAAATGATGCCCCAGTTGGCTTTTACCAAAAATGTGAAAGAAATATTTATTTTATGTTGTATGGAATAAAAAATATATAATTTCAAGAACAATAATTTTATTTAAATATTATATTAAAATATTTCAAAGGTTATTTTGAAAATATTTTCTAGAAAATTTGTTTGTAAAATATTTTCATGGTTATAATGTTATTTTCGTAAAAACAATTCATTGACATTTATGGTTTTTCAATTCATCAATGACATTAAAAGTTTTTTTTTCATTATAATATAATAGGGATATGTGGTATTTTTACCAACATTATTATCAATCTAGGTGTTTTATTATTAGTTTGACTTGGGATATACAATTTTATTACCATTAACCATATATCATTGGGTGCTTTTAGATTATGTTTATTGGTTTGGGAAAGTATTAACATTTTATTTGTTAGTTTTAAATACAAATGTTTATGTTGATTGTTTTTCTCCCATTTCATATAAGGAATGCATTGAACATATTAAGTGATAGGTGTGGCCTGAAAATAAATATCCCCTTTATGCATTGGTAGGTCTCATGAGAAAAATTACTTTGGGTATCTTGATGAGGGCTTACCCATTTATGTAATATGTCATGTAATGAGGCCTTACCAATATGAGGAATTGGAAATATGTATCAATGGTATGTTTAATATTTATGAAATTATGAATTATGTCATTATTAACTCAATCATTGATATTCCATGTGATTATTTGACTAATTAGAATATTTGTGGTAAATTTTCAAACTCATGTGATTTTTTATAAGGAATTAATTGATCATGTTTTATTAATTACATGTTATTCTAAATATATTTATTAAATGACACATATTTCAATTATTCCCCTTCATATATTGATTACTATATAATTATTCATAGGTTCTCTTTTATTCATACCCATAATAATCATCTGCGCTCACCCCTTCTTACGTTAAATTTTCCATAGGATATTAAGAAGTGTTCTTTGATTGATATGTAGGGACACGATAAGGATAATAATTGACATCAAAATGAAAATTATTTTTTTAATTTATATTATATTTTGTAATTTTAATTTCATGTGTATATCTCTTTTACCAAGACTAGTAGAAATTTATGTCCATTTGGATTTTGTATAATGTATCTAGTTTCAATGTAATAATGTCCCCACTAATACTAGTATACTGGGGTGGGGGGTTTGTTTGATCCCATGTTTTGAACCGGGTTAAAATTAAGAATGTTTTTGAATTTCTTTTTCAGTTTATCAATGGGTCTTTCTTTTTTAACTGAGCTCTAGAATTGTATTCCGAGTGTTGGATCACCTAAATATGGTGTTTTTTTCGAACATTGATACATGTTTCGAGGAGGGGAAGTCGCACAGTTGGCGCACGGTTTGTCTAACCATTCGGCCAATCCGTGCGTAGTTGGTCTTGGAGGTAGTAACTTATGCATGGTCATCACATGGTTTACCTAACCGTGTGGCCAAACCATGCGAGAAGGGTGGTCGAGGAAGTAGGTAATGCATGGGTAGCACACAGTTTGTCAAACCCTGATAACTAACAGTGCATTCACTTAAACGAGATCCTTAAATTGTGGATCTCACTCATTTTTTCCTTTAGACAACTTTATTTCCTCCTAAGTGTCCATAACTCAGGATTTTGTTTCTCATTAGGTCAGAGCTTGTTCTTCCATCATTTTGGAGGCTATCCGAATGCTTCTTTTAGAAAATCAAAACAAGTTTCTTAAGGTAGGTAGATGTTCTTCTTCGTTCTTGTTCGGTTTCATAGATCTATATAGATCTGCATCTCCTCTTCTCGCAATTTCATAGATCTATGCCCATTATGGGTAGATCTATATGTGTGGATGCCAAGTATGATGATTTTTGGTCTTGGTCTTGCTAGGATAAGTGATCTAAGTCGGGTTCTTGAAGAATCAATATGTTTCTCTTGAGTGTTCATCATTTGTTGTGGTTTTCGTCAAGACCCCAAAGTAGGGTCCCAAATCATTAAAACTATATTTAAGAATTATATTTTCTTTAAATAAATTAGGAATGTGATATTTCCATCATTTTGATATGTCTATGAATGAAAATTTTCTTGTTATTAAATAATTCCACCCACAAGAGATAAATGAGGACTTGAACATGTGTTGATTTTAAGCATTGGTTGCTATTTTAGTTAAAGTGATATGATTAAACAATTGAATTATTGGAATGCGGAGATTGATTATAAGGATATTTAATTACATAATTAATTATCAAATCATGAGTTGGAATGAGTTTGTGGCCTTTTCTAATTATTGGGAATATTGAATGTTTGACATTTTAAGGTGATAATTTAGAAACTGGTAATAATTAATAGAGGGATTAATTATTAAATGTTAAATGGTAAATGGTTAACTAATTGATGATTGGTTAAAGATATAAAGTTTTATTAATTAATTGTTGAATTAATTAATTTTCAAGAATTAAGTTTACGATTGTGTTTTGATTGATTTTTATGATTGTTTTCCAAGACTACCTTTTGATGCGTATTAGTTTTTCATGCCTTAAGTTGTCTTGAATAGTGTTGTTTAGGGAAATGATATGTTGGTTGATACGGTCACTCAATACCTTTTCTTTTCTCGGCATGTTTTGAGATGATTATGGTGTGCTTGTATATTGTTATAATCCTTGACAAACCATTGTTTGAATAGATGGGTTCGAACTTGTTAAAGAATTTGGATAATTTAGTGCTGAATTAATTATTCAGTTGGAATGATAATAATAATTAATTGTTAATTAGTTACTAATTAATGAGATGTTGAATGGTTAATGAAGTGTTGAATTATCTGAAAAGTGATTTTTGTTGTTAATTAATTGTTGAATTAATTAACAGATTGGTTTTGTGGTGTTAGACGTGGCATTATACACCAATGATAAATATATATGTATGATTGATGAATGGTTTGTGAGACAAAGGCTGAGGCTCCAAATACTCACAGAGTGTTAGACATGATGTTCAACACCAATGATATATGTATATATATGATTGATAGATGTGTTGTGAGACAGGGTCTGATGCTCCAAATACTCATGGGGTGCTAGACATGGCATTATACACCCAACATTCAAGAAAATATTCTTTTAAGGGCTAGGGACTGATTCTCCAAATGCCCATGGGTTGTGAGACATGGACTGATGCTTTGAATACCTATGAGGGTGATAGACATGATTTTCTACACCCATTAATTAACATTGGACTATGGGTCCAATTGTTCATGCACGAAATGATATAAATGGTTAATGAAGGTTGTTGTGACCTGATGATTTGTGAATTTATTATCATAAAGGATTCTGACTTATTTATGAATTGTGTGAACCACTTTTAGTGTACGGTCTCGGACTTAGTGTATGAAAGATTAAATTGAATAACTTATGTTGCGTTATCCAAGCCAAAGCACATGCTTGGATTCAGTCTTTATATTGATTACTTAGATGGTCTTTAGAGACATCTGTAGTGAGTGACTTATATGAGGGATGTTGGGAGTAGACTTAATCTCAAGACTTTCATAATAATATTTGAGTAATTCATAAATGAAAAATGATTATGTAATGATTGTTGAGTATGCATGACAAATGCATAGTGCAGGTTCAGGCACCAGCTGAGGGATGAAGCAGGTACCTGAGTATATATTTACATTGTACTACTTACTTTATTTTATGCATGCCTTCATGTGTTTTAAATTATTTATTAAATTTCTGAATTTGGGGTAGACACTGGTGGTCCCGACCTACTGATATTTATATCTCACACCCTACTCAGACCGCTATTGCAATGGGTACCTGAGTAGATTATATTTGGTTGCAGGACTATGTTGTTTGCATTTACTTGAGAGATAATAGTAGAGGACCGAGCGGATTCTCAAGATTCATGAAGAGATCTTCCTTTGGGATTTGTGTCATTATTTATTTAATTATGCATTGAAATGTAAAGCATGCTTTTTTGTTCACTGTGTTTTAGTTTTGAATCTTTAGCATGTCATGCATGCATCTGCTATATAATTTGGAATTGGCCATTTGTTTTGTACCTGATTTGTAAAATCTATTTTCCACTTATTTATCATTTATTATACCGTTTACGCTATTTATTGAATTTTTCTATTTTTGAGCAGTAAAATGAGGGTATATTCTCCCCCACTGACTATCCTTAGAAACTTGCTGCTAGTCAGTAGCCTCTGGCGTAATGGGAGATGCTCTTGAGGTCAGGTGGTGACCAGTCCCGTCACCGGTTAAGGGGTGACCCAGGTTGGGAGGTTACAAAGTGGTATAAAAGGTTTAGGTTTCTTTCCTTAACATTGTCTTACAATTTTGGGGTTGGTAGACAAGAGACTAGGAATGTGTCTTCCCTTGGGTTAATAGCCATGCTTGGGACTGATCACCTCATGTACTGGAAATGACCTTGTAGCCAGGGATGGGAATTGATGTTTGTACTATTAGAGGTTATAGTTGATAAGATTTTACCTTGAGAGACTCGTGTATTTTCTGTTGTTTATTGATTTTGAGAATTTTGAAAAAAATAATTTTCCTGGCCTAATATAGAAATTAAGTTTCATACATGCATCATCTTAGGAACCTAGAGATTCAAATGTCATGCATATAAGTTTCCATGTAGTTGCATTAGTATGATTATTACTAATTTGGATTGTGTTACTTGGGTGAAATGTCATGTTTGATCTGCTTTAACATTCCTCTTTAGATATCATGTTACAGTGATATATTTAATATTCTTGAGTGATTATATTCTGTACTGCCTTGGTTATTTGAATTATTTGTTGTTGTGACATGCTTTCGTGTTATAGCATGTTGTTGTGTTACTTTTTATTCTAGCATGTTAGAGAAGTTTTGATATGTGAAAGGGGTGCTAAATATAAAATGTTAAATAAATGTAAATTGTGTTTAATGGGAGCCAAAATCTAGCGATAAGGTGTATGGGAACTTTATCAATTGGTAGGTGGCCTCCCATATAATTTGGACCATTATGTTGATCATGTTAATTTCTGAATATACATTGGTATCGATTAATCAGATCCAATTTTTAATTGATGGAGTGTATGGGCGGTTCATGAATTGGTAAATGATGACTCATTTTAAATGTGATGTCTCTATTCCTTCTAAAATGCTTTTAAATGTGAAAGATGTCTAATGTTCATCTAAAGTCAAATGGTTAGCTTCGAAAATGCAACTAGACCCAAGTAGGTTAGTTGGGGAGTGTTTTATGAGATAACCCATTTTGGTGTTTAAAATTTTAATATCTGTGTGTTTTTTGTTGGGTTTTTTATAGAGAACCCAGGTTGGTTAAAATGGGATCCTCATAGGTCACCTTATCTTCTTAAATGAAATTTATTTTGATAAGTTTCATGAAAATGCCAGTATTTCAACTAACATAAATGTTTTAAAAAGGGAGTTTTATGAAACCTGTATGTTTTTCCTTGGGTAATTTTGAAAATAGTACATTGATGTTTTGATTAAATCTTTTGACGATTAAAGATTAAAAGTTATTAAATATAAGAGTCTAGGAAATGGAACCTATTGTGGTGTCCACTTTTTAAAACCCCCATGTAAAGGGTAGTTCAGACTTCTCTTGAGTTTCCTTGGAATGGAAGCATGAGTACATTTTGTAGGAATTTATCTCCTTAGAAATGGCCTTATGTTCAGCTTTTGAGCCTTGTGACTTGTTTGAAGTGACCCGGTTTAGGGTTGAAACTTTTTCTTCATAAGGGGCTAACCTGTGGTTAGTAGTGCCCTCAGAACATAAATTCCTTGCAAGCACTATGGATTTTCTCACTCTTTTGGAGTTTTTGGGTGCCGTTGTTCTAGGTAGGACTTCTAGTTTCCAATGACACCCTTGTCTGAATGGGTGGTGGCGTGTTTCTTGACCCTGTTATGAGCTTGAACATTGAGTACTTCTCTTTTTATGCTGGTTAGATGTGCCTCAGGCGTGGTCAGCAGCTTCATTGGTCGTTTGATCCTTTCTTCATAGTAATGGATGATTAGTTATAGCGTCATCCAGTAAAATGGCCGTATGAGGCAAAATGACTCCATAATAAGTCTTTTGGTACTATTGAGTATAGTCTTGGGTCCACTCCATGTAGAGTATATTTAGCGTTAAAGAATCAGTTTCATTTCAATACATGGAATAGTTTTCGAATGTCCTGGGTGTTTTGACACGCCAATCTTGTTGTTAATTTAGTGCGCTGGTGAGCGGATGATCTTTTCATGAGACGTTATGGTAAATATTAAGGTGGGTATTTCCACTTTGTTCACGATGAATGTGTTTACAGGTGATGCCGAGCTTTTAGAACTCAGTTGTTCGGTAATGGTTTGACTGATCTTTTTCATGACCTCAGTTTTCTCTTTGCGCGCTCCACTGGACAGGACGATCATGCCCCCTATCTTGATCTTGTCATGGAGACACTAAGATAGCGTCAGTCTTGTGCCACGCTATAGTTTAAATGTGGTTGGGCTTGATGAGTAGTTGTTATCTGGGTAGTATGTGGTATGCGTTGTTTCTTTGGGCTACTTCCTTTTTCATGTTTGGGAATAATTATTTTTAAAATAGCCTTGTCATGGCTTGACTTAGAAAACTCACTAGATGTTGGGTAAGGACATCGTTATACTAGCGGATGGTTTTGGAGTAGTTTTAAAGGCACATGGTCAGATAAAGGGTGAATGTGGATTTTGGGTCCATGACATCATTGAGTAAAGAATGAGAAACCTATTCCATTGTTTGATCGAGGCTCAACCTTTTATGTTTAAGAGGTCTTTCTAATGACCGAAGATATAAGATCTGTTTCGATGTTTAAGCTTTAGAGTAAAATATGGATCTATTTAAAAAGGATTTCCAATCAGGCCTGAGAAGGGTTAATGGTGTGTTCGTCATTGGGAATGCAACGATTCACTTCTGACAAGATTAAATGACCTTGGTAGGTCAGTTGTTTTAGTAGTGGTTCCCGATGTCTTCTTGAGGAGAAAATGTTTATAAGGTGCGTATAATGTAAGATCCTATGTTTTGAATCGGGTTAAAATTACAAATGTTTCTGAATTTATTTTTCTGTTTATCAATCTGTCGTTCTTTTTAATCCAAGCTCCAGAATTTTAATGCGAGTGTTGGATCACATAAATATGGCATTTATGAGCTTTTATAGATGTTTTGAGGTAAAGGGAATGTCGCACAAGCGGTGCATGGTTTGTCTAACAGTGAAGCTAAACCGTGCGTAGTTGGTCTTGGAGGTAGTAGCTTCTGCACAGGTGGCGCACAGTTTGTCTAACTGTGTAGCCTAACCATATGAGAAGGGTGGCCGAGGCAGTAGCTAACACATAGGTAGCACATGGTTTGTCAAACCGTGTGAACTAACCATGCAGGCACATAAATGAGATCCTTAAATTGTGGATCTCTCTCTTTTTTTCCATTAGATGGGTCGTTTTTCAACCTAAGTGGCCATAACTCGTGATTTTGTTTTCCTTAGTTAAGAGAAGGTTCTCCCATCATTTTAGTGGTGATCCTAAGGCTTCTCTTGGAGAATTGAAGCTGGTTTCTTAGAGTAGGTAGATGTTCTTCTCCGTTCATGTTCGGTTTCTTGGATCTAGTTAGATATACATCTCCACTTCTCACAGTTTCTTAGATCTACACCTATTATGGGTAGATCAATGTTTGTGGATTCCATTTATGATGAGTTTTTTTCTAGGTCTTTCTAGCATAAGTGATCTAAGGCGGGTTCTTGAAGAATCAATCCGTTTCTCTTGAGTGTTCTTCGTTCGTTGTGGTTTTCATCAAAATGCCAAGGTAGGGCCCCAAATCTTTAACACTTTATTTAAGAATTATAGTTTGTTTAAATAAATTAGGAATATGAGTTTTCATTCATTTTGATATGTCAATGAATGACCCTTTTGATGTTATTAAATAATGCCACGCACATGAGATAAATGAGGACTTGAACATGTGTTGATTTTAAGCATGGGTTTCTATTTTAGTTAAAGTGATATGATTAAACAATTTAATGATTGGAATGGGGAAATTGATAATAATGATAATTAATTGTAGAATTAATAATCAAGTCATGAGTTGGAATCAGTTTGTGGCCTTTACTAATTATTGGGAATATTGAATATTTTACATGTTCATGAGATAATTTGGAAAATGGTAATAATTAATGGAGGGATTAATTATTACATGTTAAATGGTAAATGTTTAAATAATTGATGATTGGTTAAAGATTTATGGTTTGATTAATTAATTTTTTAATTAATTAATATTCATGCATTAAGTTAAGATTGTGTTTTGATTGTTTGTTACGATTGTTGGCCAGGAGTACCTTTTGATGCATATTAGTTTTCCATGCCTTATGTTGGCTTGGATATAGTTGTTTAGAGACATGATATGTTGTGTGATATGGTCACTGAATACCTCGTCTTTTCTCATCATGATTTTAGATGATTATGTTGTGCGTGTAGATTGTTAATGTCTTGGATGAACCATTGTTTGAATGGACGAGTTCAGACTTGTTAATGAATTTAGACAATTAATTGATGAGTTAATTATTCAGTTGGCTTGATAAGAATAATTAATTGTTAATTAATTATTAATTAATGAGATATTCAATGGTTAATTAAATGTTGACTTATCTGAAGAGTGATTTTAGTTTTTAATTAATTGTTGAATGAATTAACGGATTGGTTTTATGGTGTTAGATATGGTATTCTACAACAATTTTAAATATATATGTATGATTGATGAAGGGGTTGTGAGACAAGGACTGAGGCTCCAAATGATCATAGGGTGTTAGACATTATGTTCGAAACCAATGATAGATGTATATATATGATTGATAGATGAGTTGTGAGATAGGGACTGATGCTCCAAATACTCACGGGGTGCTAGACATGGCGTTCTACACCCATCATGAAAAAAAATATTCTTTTATGGGTCTAGGACTGATGTTCTAAATACCCATGGGCTGTGAGACATGGACTGATTCTTTGAATACTCACGAGGGTGCAGGACATGATGTTCTACACCCATTAATTATCATTGGATTGTGGGTCCAATAGTTCGTGCATGAAATGAGTTTAATTGTCAATGAAGGCCTGTTGTGACAAGGTGATTTGTGAATTTATAATGAGAAAGGGTTCTGACATATTTATGAAATGGGTGAACCACTTTTAGTGGATGGGATCAAATATAGTATATGAAAGATTAAACTGAATAACTTAGGATGCATTATCCAAGAAAAAGCACAAGCTTGGATTCCATCTTTACTTTGAATACCTAGATGGTCTTTAGAGACATCTGTAGTGAGTGACTTATATGGGGGATGTTAGGCGTTGGCTGAATCTCAAGACTTTCAAAATAATATTTGAGTAATTTATAAATAAAAAATGAATATTTAATGATTTTTTAGTTTGAAAGACAAATGAATAGTGCATGTTCAGGCACCAACTGTGGGGTGAAGTAGGTACTTGAGTATATAGTTACTTTTTACTACTTAATTTATTTTATATATGTATTCACATGTTTTAAATTATTTATTAAATTTCTGGATTTTGAATCGATACAGGTGGTCCTGGAAAACTGAGATTTATATCTCACACCCTACTTGGGCCGCCATTGCACTGGGTACCCGAGTAGATTCTATTTGGTTGCAGGACTATGATGTGTGAATTTACTTGGGAGATAAGAGTAGAGGACCGAGTGGATGCTCAGGATGATCGAGGAGATCTTCTTTGGGGCTTTGTGTCATTATTTATATATTTCTACATTGTAATGTAAGGCATGCTGTTTTGTTCAATGTTTTCTACTTTTGTATCTTTATCATGTCATGCATGGATCTTCTGTATAATTTTTCATTGGCCATTTTTTTGTACAAGATTTATAAAATTTGTTTTCCTCTACTTTTTCATTTATTATACTATTTCTGCTATCTATTGCCTTTTTCTATTTTGAGCACTAAAATGAGGGTATAGTATCCCCACTGACTATCCTTAGACCCTCACTACTGGTCGGTTGCCTCTGGCGTAAGGGGAGACGTGCTTGAGGTCATGTGGAGACCGGTCTGGTCACCGGTTCAGGGGTGACCCAGGTTGGGATGTTACAGGGTCAGTATATCATTAGATCCTATATTAATAACATAATTAATAAATGTAACTTTTTATATATGTGTTCTTCCATCTATTATTGTCTGAGATATGAATTTGACGAAATCATTCGATACACGAAGTGGATTCCTTCCAAAAATCTGAAAAAAAACTTATGTAACATTACTGGGATTGATTTATATATTTATGACCCATGAGATATTCCACCTCATCATTATTCTCTATATATTATATATTCACTTTATATGTGGATCATTATCATCCCCTTCATCCAGGAACACCTCATCATATAAATCCAAAACATCAACTTTTTAAATTGGGATATCAAAAATGGGTTATACTCATATAGGGGAACTAGAACCTATGTAATATTATCATTTTAGATCTAGACATTTTATTTAATTATTTTAATAAAACCAAATTAATTCTATATGAATGATCCTGATATTGAATATCAAATGAAATTGACTGGGTATGATTTTATGTTAAGAATTCATTGAATAATAGTTACTTTTTCTTTATCTTCTTGGATAA
Source organism: Viscum album (assembly GCA_963277665.1). Classification (NCBI taxonomy): domain Eukaryota; kingdom Viridiplantae; phylum Streptophyta; class Magnoliopsida; order Santalales; family Viscaceae; genus Viscum; species Viscum album. Next base: position 504,107,680 of record OY728131.1, on the reverse strand, counting down.
ATGATTTTAAAATATGTAACCCTAACACTATGAATTCACCTTTTTGGATAATATTTGGAAGAATGACTTTAATTGGTTTGAATTAAATTTAAATAAAGATGAGGGCCTTAACTCATTGATTTCCTTGATTTATATTAGGAAGTTCTATACCAATATTTTTATCCATTCTATCCTAGTAATGGTAATGTGGATTCAACATGTCTGGATATCCATTTATAATAAAATATTAAAGATTAAGAACTCACTTTTAATGTTTATTATTGAATCTATTTTTCATGGAATTCATTTTTTTTTCTCCTGTTCAAAATATCACTATGAAAAATTACTTATAGAACATTATGACTGCTAAAAATATTGGTCTTAAGGATATCCCAAGTTAGTATATTATTTATTTTTATGTTAAATATATTCCCATTATACATAATTTTCTCTAGGTTAATTTTTATATGGATAAATTAAGGGGGTCTAAAATAATGTGTCATGATGTAATATAAAGAAATTATAATGGACTCTTTAATTGACCAATCTATAAAATTTATTGAAAATTACATTTATTTTGAAGCTGAACTCTGGGAAATAATTTATAGAAAAAAATATGAAAAACATATGGAATTAGACACCATTATTATTATATTGTACTCACTTTATCTGGTTAGAACCATGGAATCCAACTAAAGAGTTATTACTTAGCCTTAATACATGATTTTTTTGAAATCTAAAAATCTCTACAATATAAAGAGTTAATGATCTAACACATATAAGGGGAATGTAACATTATTCAAGATGATCTTTCAACTAAAGAAGTTGTTTACAATGACTCTTTTTAATCCTTATTTATTTTGGATTATTTTATGTATTTTCATATAACAAATATTAATGGATATGCCTATACAGGACTTCATTTATCCTATTTATTGACAGTATTTTTCTTTTAAGAATATTTGGTTGGTGTGGGTCATTTTTACACATCAATGGAACCCTAAATAATGAAGATTATTATTTTATAAATATTTTAATTGAGTTTTTTAATCCTAAATACAATATTTATAATGTTAGGGTTTATCACCTATTTTGGATGATTTATTGGGAATTTTAGCGTGTGGTTTTTTTCTAAATGTATTATTGTGGAAATTTTTGGTTCATCGGTGGTCATTAAATATAGAGGTGGGAAAGTGTGTTTCTATATTGACACATGAAATTTTTATATCGACAAACTAGATAGTGTACCATTAAGGATAAGTGAGGATGGTTGTGTATTATATGGTACACTTATGGAAAGAATGATGGGGATACAAAGTTCCCCATGTAATGAATTTACATACAACATTCCAAAATATGCCTTTTCAAGGAATTAATACATATACAAGGGTAAAGGAAGAATTTATTTGGATATTTTATAGCACATCATAAAATGTGCTCCATATTATGAGGTAGACGATCTAATGAGATTATAGAAAATTTATTCCACCATATTCATGATGAAAATTTATTCAAATTAATAAGTCACAAAAACCATGGCCATTGGGCTGAGTAAAAAATGGGAGAATTGGCTATTTGAACTATAATTAATGGGTTTTTTTATATGGTTCTATCTTCAAATGGATATTTTTTACACCATGTTAGCCCAAATATTGGATAGAAGTACACTTTTCCTATATTTCCTATGATATCATGATCAAGGCCACTTATCACTCATGATTATTGATAAATGATTAGTATAATATAATGTAATATTATAAAATATTCATAATGTGTTTTGTAAATTTTTTGGCAATGTAGTAGGGCCAAAAATACATTTTCCATCATGGGACTGGGTTCTAAGTTTTCAACATATAAGGACACTATGCCTAATAAAATTTAGTATTTTTTATTCCCTAAAATGTGTAATGCTCCATATTTTGTTTTTTTTTAAAAAAACTGGGGACTTATATAATTCATGATATGGTGATAATTTCTATATTATTAGTATTTTTATTACTATTATTGTTATTATTATTGTTATATCAACATTCCAATAGCCTATTGGTTCTGAGTGGTGTGCTGGTAGATAGGAAACTCGTGTTTGAATCTAAGATAAGACGAATTTATGAGTTACTATAGTGTCTATGTATCATGAATACTATGGTTCTTTCTAAAATAATATTGTTATGTACTTTATTAGGAATTGTAATAGGTACTATTGTATGAATGATACATTCTTAGGAAATTAAACCGAAAATTCTCATTAGGACACATGTTTGTGTCCATTGGGTCCTGGTAATGTGTTATTTTTTCTCTACTATTTATGAATTTAAAATTTATTTTGTGAAATTTAGTAATTTTATATGTGTTATCACTTTGGGTTTGGGGTGGCATGATTTAATATACACCTGTGTTTGTGTTTGTGTTGTTTTTTATGATTATAATACAAATTAAAAATTATTATAATGATTATAATAATTATGATGATGATTACAATTATTATTATAAAACATGGTCCCCACTGATTCTCATGGGATTCATGAAAAATTTATAATTAGGATAAAAAATATTAGGTATATCTATTTTGTGGGTTAATCCTTGGTGGAGATGTGAACTTACCTAGTTTAGACCTTTTTATTATGGGTTTAATTTTATTTTCATTTCACCCTATAATGACATCATTTTTTATTAATGTTTTTACTATTCATATTATTATTATAATAATCATTATTAATGTGTCTGGGGCTAGGATAGTTATATGAAATATTTAATTTCTATTAATGATCTTATCTTAATATCTTTTGACTTATAAGGGGGGGATTTTAATATGTTTTTATAGATTAGATACAAAAGATGGGTTTTTATGATGTTTTTTAGAATAAGGATAGAATAGTATTTTTTAGGGATTTTTATTATGGAATGTGATACATATTGATATCCCTGTTTGTCAAGTTATATGAGGCATCATTAAATGAGAAATTTATTATAGAAATTTACCTAGAAAAAACAATATGGATGGTATGTTATGTGGAGAGATAAAACATGTTCTTTCATTTTTTTATATTCATTGTGATTGTCACCTGATGAATGGGACAAATTGAAACATCATATATAATTTTAATAATAAAAATGACATTAAATAATTAATAATGGAATATATAAACTAAAAAAATATGATTACTAATAAATAATATATTAGGTTTCTATAGTGGGCCTTTGGGATTTTTGGTTATTAAACATTGATGAGTTGATATAAAAAATTAATCTTTGATATTATTAATAGTAAAATTTCATCAATTCTAAGTATTTAACATGGTGGGGAGGTATGATAAAACCCTATTTGGATAGATTGGATCTGAGTTGATTTATTTTTTTTCCCATCATACCTATGGGTGGTTATTATTATTATTATTATAAAACTCACATCGATTTAGGGTGGTTTGGGATGGACGACATATTTTTATAATAATTAAATAGGATATATGTGTTTAAGGACACAGTCTTCTATTGATTTAACATTAAATTACCATGAATATTTTTATTATTTATAGGAAACAGTTTATAAAAGTGGAATCTGGTAGAAAATTAGCAAAAATAATGGTTTTTTGATTCATTATAGTTCATGAATTTATTTATTCATTGATTTTCATACCACTGTTGATTACTTTTATATTCAATGTGTTTTGGGGTCATCACATATGTTTAATCAAAGAAATTTTAGAAGACGAGTGACCATGAAAATTATTAATTTGATATATGGTAAATATGGAGACATATCACATCCATTAACAAAGGTAGATAAAAAAAAGAAATAACATGGATGTTTGTAGGATGTTAGTGATTTGAAATTTTGATATAATCAAGAAAAGAGTTGATATATGTATGATATCCCTTTCTAATAGAATAAATTTGGCCAATGTTTATAAATCATGGTCACTAAAGTATTCAAAATTAAATTTATCTTCGACATAGAACGAAAAGTGTTTTAGAGTATTTCCGATAAATAAAATGATATTTTAATGATTTTGTTTTTATAGAAAATGTTTTTTAAAATATTGAATAAATAAATTATATAAACCTCCATACACAGGTATTCATATTATTAAATTTTGACGGCAATTTTAATCTTATGACTCAAAATTACACAAATTTGTTGATTTGGATTATTCTTAAGGGGACAAGTTAGGTATTGTGATATCAAAACAATAAAATATACCATTAATTGTGTGTTGGAAGAAATATTAAAAAATTTGAAAATTTAATTGAGTGTAAATTTGATTTATATTTTATGATGCTTGTATTAGCTAATTTTGGACACTAATTTCTAAACTTAGATAATTTTTATTATAGTGGTTAGAAAATTAATTTACTTATTGAATATGAATACGTTCCACCTATATCAATTTTATTCAATGTTTTTTGATATTTTTTAACTAATTAATGTGTTTTTAAGAGTTAATAGTTATAAAAGGGGGGTAATGATAGTTTCTATTATTGAAAGGAAATGATTTAAGAATATAGTTTGTTGATAAATTAGTAGATATATAATAGCATTATTATTTAAATAATGATATAAATATTAAATAAAATTTGAATAAGGACCATAATCAAATTGATTCTACATATAATGATAATAAATACTCTAAAAAATTTACTAGATAACAAAAAATCAATAAGGAAATATAATAGTCTCCTAAAATGTAATATAATGTACTCAAAATTATATAGAATTTACATGATCAGATATGATTGAGTTGGTGGAAAATATTTTTGTGTGAACTTATTCATCTTGTAAATATAAATAATGTATAAATATTATTAATGAGGAATGTAAATACTAAGACTCCCATTTAGATAATGAGAATGAATAAGAGTATAATTCTACATAACCTAATAAATAAAATGATTATAGATCACATGAGAACAATGGATGAATGTATGAAAGGTTTGGTGATCAAACCGATAATACATATCTACCAAAAAATAGAGAATCAAAGGACTAAAAGTCAAAGAAGGAATATTATACTCCTATTTAAACACAACAGTAGAACAAAAGGGTCCTTTAATAATTACATTCCTCATTCTTATGTAGAAAATTTAATAGAGAAATAATCATGAATATGGATTTTCTTGTTTTTTAATTGTTAAGGTATAGATAATCCTAAACTATATAGATACCATACTATTCTTATAATTAAAAACAAACCCCTTATTTTTTATTGTTGATTCTAGGTTTTATTTTTACAATTTCATGTGTACTAGTTTATAAAATTATAATTTATATTAATTTTCTATTAATGAAAATTACCCAAATATTGAAACCTTATCGTAATTTTCTCCATGTTGATCTCAGATTTTTCTATATAATATATTACTTATAAAATAGGCATATGTTCCTCTGATTTTATGTAGTCTAATTTTTTTAATCAATTTTATATCCCTTTAATTATCAGGATATGAGAGTTTTATAATTAATGGATGACTCTATATATAATGAAATCATAGTCATATGGGTAATTATAAGTGACATCAATGTCACGGTAGATAAAATAGAGAATATAGGATCAAATCAATCTCCTATTTCATCCAATTTTTTTTAAATGATTATATATATATAATCCTATTGTTTTTAATTTAGTTGGGTCTAAATATTCTAAGTATAAAAGACCTATCCACAATTATTTTACTGGAAACAAATAAATTCGGTTGATACAAAATTCCAAAATCATTAGGATAGTGATAAATTTATTACTTTTCATAATTTGATATCAAATCACAATATTAATGTGATGAATTTCTGTAATTAATTGGACACATATCCAAAATCCTTAAAATTTTACAATACTAGGTTATAGTACCCAAAATGTTAAGATATAGGGATTAATGTCTACATTTAAAATCTATAATAAGATTTTCTTTAAGAATATATATTGTAACATAATGTTATAAATACTATGAATAATAAATATAGAATATATATTTTCAATAAACATAATAAGGATATCATAACTCTAAAGAAATAATGGGGATATATATAGAATTATTATTCCTAAAACAATATTAATAAAAAGATACACCATAAGTTAGTTGATATCTCAACCATATAAAGTTCACTTTTAAATATGAATTAAAAAATCCCCATGGAGAAGTAAATGGATAAATATCCAAATAAAAGGGATATAAAAACCATGTTTTCAATAGATTATATATATATATATTCAGGAAGTATAATATTCATTTGAATCAATTTACTTATTTATGGTGATACTATGTCAGTAATGGAAAGCCTGAAAGGCCATATCATTCAATATAATCAAGGATAATGTATGATTTTGATGTTTTCTATAGAATCCCTCTAAAAATGTTATTATTTATCATTTTTCTACTAATAATAACTTTTTATCACCCAGAAAACTAATAAAAACGATATTATAGATGTTAATTTTATATTAACTATGATAGTAATACTCTACCTAATGGTTTGGGTAATTGTATCTTTCAAAAGATTTTTCTCATTGTTGATTTTTTTTCTTTAGAAAACTTGATACATGTTTCCATAGAGGATTTTTTGTTCTTTGGGATGCACACCAAATAGTTTTTAATTCATCACAAATTGAATAATGGTGATTACAGTTGACATCACCATCCCATTTCCATAAAAAATTAATTATTTAAAATTTTATAAATGTTTTTTTCCAACATACTATGTTAGATTGTGAATTAAATTGTCCTTACAAATTATTTATTTATGTTAAAAGTTAAATAATTTTCTACTTCTTGATAAATTTATCATAGTTTATTAAAATAATATTTAAAATAATTATAGGTGGTATCATAAACATCAAATTGGTTGTTAAAAAGGGCTTAGATTATATGAAATTGAGCATAATATTTTAAATTCTTAATAGATTCATTTTTGGTAAAATGTTTTTTTAATATTCCCAAAATATTTTTTAAATTTATAAAAATTTCAGTTATTCTTAATGGATTAACAAATTTGAATTTATTTTCAAAAATAATGGTCTAAATGGGTGATTGTATTTTATAAAATAAATTCTTATTTCTAAACACTATCTTACATGTATCTCATTGATTATAGTTTATAATGGAAAACTAATCCACCTTCAATCCAGCTAAGGGATAACTTCTCCCACTTAACAATTTCAGGAGCATTATATAATTAAATATTCACATAAAAATAATATTTATATAATAAAACTATTTCTTCACTTTTTAAATTTGTTGTTTCATAGATTATTTACTATGAAAAATCACATATATGTTTTGGGAATTGATTTTACTTTTGTTAAAAAGAAAGATGTTAGTTATAACCTAAATATCAATTATGGTTTTTCTAGTTAATTATATTTTAATTAAATTATTTCTGTTTATGCAAGAAATTATATTTTATAAATACATTATTTTTGGTATTATAATTAAATATATAGCTTCCAATGGTATGTATTTCACTAAGGGAGATAGATTAAGCCTTATTAGTTCTTCTATATTTACCAAATGTTTTAATGTTTTATTTTTCATAAAATTCGGTAGTAATTTACTATAAATTTAAAATTTACTATGATGATTTTAATATGATGATATATAATTTAAATAATAAATATGATTGCATTCCATATGATTAATTATTGAAAATTTTGCAATGTTTTTGTTTTATGGTTAATAAAATTTGACTTTATAATGATTATCTATAAAACTAATTTAGGTTTAGTTTATTGAATTAATAATATAATGATAACATAATTTTGATGCAAAAATTTATGACCAATGTAAAATTGGTAAATAATTATTATATTTACATACAAGTTTATTATACTTTTATGAATAATTTTTTTAAATCCAGTTGTACTCTAGTTGGGAGCTACTTATAATTTCCCTTGGTGGTTTTCAACGGATTATTGAATTGGCTCACCAATTTCTATTTTATTAAAAAAGTGTTTGAATATTTAAAATATCAATACCAATATATGGGATGTGATTTTAACAATGGATTGATTTTTGCTTTATATAGGATAGTTTTTCTTATCACAATACATTTCTATGTGGAAGATTACATTGGATATAATTCATAATTGAATGTTTTATTATCAATTTACGAAGAGTAGGCCCTGTGAAATTTTTTATTGTAAATATATCAATAATGACTAATTTATTATTATAAAAAATTATAATCTTTTTTGTAAAATTCTTCATGATTGGGTTTCCACTATGGTATGTTAAAAATAAGTACGCAATAATGTATATTAAATATAAATATGTTATAAACTAGGTAAAAATTATACAAATCACCACATTAGCCACTGTAATTTTTTATGAGGTCTTTGAGGATATAATTATAATCTTCTTTAGTTGAAAATTATCATTTTAGTTAATCTCATTACAAAGTTGTAATTTTTATAGGAAATAAAACATTAGCCTAATTAATGATCATATTTTATTAATTTTATTTACCTTTCAAAATGTATACTAGTAAAACAAAAACCTAGTCCCATATGATTTCAACATATTTTTAATGTAATATTATATAGTTCTTATTGATATTATAATATAGAATAATATTACAATTCAATTTAGATACATAGAAGAACTAGTTCCCAAAATTTATTTTTTTAAGACACTTAATTCATTGTAAACATTAAATATACTATGTTTCCATTGTTTTTTTAGAGTTTATAGAAGTGTGTGTAGACTAAAATACATAAATATGACATATAAAAAGGATGAATAGGTACTAAATGTTAATTTGGTGGCTTTTTTGACCAGAAAGTGATGGCGATTTGATGCTTTTTTAGAAATGATGGGTTGAATATTTCAATCAATATAGAATTTGAGGTATTTTCCATGACATTTTATTAGTAATTAAAATAATAATTATTTTACATTCACTAGAGAAATATTGAATAGTTATTTTTTCATTGAAGGACTAGAAATTGTTCCATTGATACTATTGTTAAAGGGGATTGACAATATTTCTTATTATGGACCGATTAATTTTATTATATCTCATCTTTATTGAGAAGTGAATATAAATGATAATAACAATAAAAATATGGTTACTTATACTATTTATTTTATATATTCCAATTTTTCACTATTGGGTATATATTTATTAATAGATAATGGTCAATGTAAATCATTATACCTTATGTTGTTATAATATTTTTAACAAGTTTATAATACCTTCAAATCACATGATTACCAATGTTCGATTTTTATTTTTATTATTAATCTCATTGTTTTTATTATAAAATATTCCTCCATCCAATGATGAGTATAGATGTTTTCATTATGAAAATAAAGGGATCAGATATGATGATTTGTTATCAAAATACACATATACATGTATTTTGACTCCAAATATGGAGAATTTTATAGTTCAAATGGTTTAATTTTTTTAATTAGTGTTGGAATCATGGTGTGGTGTATGGAAATTATTTTAGATGGACTCATGTATCAAGTATGATCAACTATATATAATATAAAACACCCCATCCAAGTGGGAAACATTATTTTTCTTCTACATGGCTGACACTTTTCTTTGGAATTATTTGTGAAGTCAGTGGGATGAATAAATACATATTTCTGTTGATTTGATACATATAAATAGTAAAAATAAATTAAAAATTATTATATTTTGATTTTAAATCTAGTGCTTGGGATGGAATCTTTAGAGAGGTATTAATATAGTCATTAAAAAAAAGACTATTAGAAATGATAGGGTTCTTAATATTTATATGTAAAATAATAGTGTGAGGTAGTCAATTTCGATCAATTGATAGCCCTATTAAGGTTAGATGTGTTAATGTGTTTCCTTTGTTTATAGTCCCCATTACAATTTCCCATTATTATAAAGATTGATTCTTTTTTTTAATTTTTATTCTCTGGGTCATTATATTTTATATAAAATTGATTATTATTTTTCAAGAATTATTTTCATCTATATATTTTAAAGGCTACTGATTAAAATTAAAGGATGAATATACAGATCATTGATTGGAAATTAAGTATGAGTTTCATAGTTGAAACAATATCACAAAATGGTAATTATCTAAGAGGCAGATAAATATTTAGTCATTAATTTTAAAGTATCACATTTTAAAAATATCAAGATTCTATATTATTCTAAACTAATATGTGATAATTTACATATTTTTTCTCAATTTCTTTCCATTTCTCCATTATCAACATTATATTTTTATATTTTTTAAATTTTTTACTTGATAAAACAATTTAGTGAAATAAAATCATCAATTAGATAGACTATTGAGGTATATTATGATAACAACATATCATTATTAATTATGATGAATATGGAAATGTATTAATTTAGAAAAAATTATGAAATTTTATGTCTAAAAATGGGAAATATTTTCTCCATAAATTATAAATTATCATATTTTTTAAATAATTTATATAATTCCTTGAATATGAATCTTATAAAAGAGTCATCAAAAATGGAATAAGATATAACTTCATTGGCTCATTCATTGATCATTTATCCATGATAGATACACTATAAGACATTATGAATTTCAATCTATATGTTTGAGGATGATACTTCCTTAATCCATATAATGGTTAAACTATAACATATATGTCAAAACTATATAGTAAATGTAAAATATTAGAAATGAAAATCATTAATTGATGAATAATATAGAATTATTGTCTACAACTTCAATTTTATAATTAAAATACATAGTGGAAATTTTATTTTTTTTAGTCTATGGAGGCCTTAGTGGTGTTAATTGTTAATTAATACCATTAGAAGATATCAAATAATTTTCTGGACCACTCTTATTGTCTCTAAATGGGGTGTGTACCCTATAATAGTAGTTTAGTGGAATTATGATCCATTAGTGTTTTTGTGTAATATCTAATTTTTAATTGATTAAATATTGTATATTCATGAAAGTTAATTAGGTGATATCTTATATTCAAAGCATTGGATTTTAATTTCAGATTCCTAGTCGAGTTTGGAAAAAGGGGTTTCCCATGGCAAGGCATAACAACATGTCAGGATTGTAGGTTGGGCCAATCATACTTTTCTTTTCTCTCCTTATACTCTTTTTATTTACATTTTTATTTATTTTATCTTTTTCTTATTTTTTATTGATTTCAACATTTTTAACTCCTCCACACACCCATACCATTTTGGTTTTTTAATGATAGAGCGAGGAGATGGTGAGGGAGATAAGGAGGGAGATATAAATTGAGAATGATGTGTCATGGTGGAAACTAGGTCATGCCAGATTGATGTGCAGTACCTGGGAACCATGAATTGTATTGAATCTTTATCAGTTTTCACGTGGACGCGTCCCTTTTAATGTTTTCACAATAAATGCACATAGGTAATTTTTATAAAGTTATAATGTTGTTTTGGGCTATGGTGGACCCCTTGTGGGTCGACGAGGAGGTTTTTTTTGGGGAATCAATGTTTTTGGATGATCGAGAGGGATTTTTATTAGATAAATCCCGATTTCATGGAGTGTTCTTAAACAAAAACTTTTCATGTCTTCTTACAATTTTGGGAAGATGATATTTTTTTATGTACATGTTGTTTACTATATGTATACACCATGTATTATTACATGGATAGGCACCAAGGCATGTTTTCATGTACATGGGAAATTAGATTTGGGAATGTATAGAACATGTTGGTTGGGTATACACCATGTAGTGGTGCTTCTTCAAGTGGCTAAGTACATGGGTAGATAGATATGTGGAAACTATACACCATGTAATTAGTTTTACATGCCATGTAGTGGAACATGGGCATGCAGAAGAGAATATTGGAAGGAACCCCATGTGAAGGGAAACATGTCTATGTTATAGTACACAGGTAGACCCTAGGTGTTCTCTAGATATGTAGAAGTATATTCCCAGTGATTCATTGAGTGTACACACTATATACTCATAAATACACATCATACACTTTTTATAGAAAATGTGTATTGGGTGTCTTTATTACCCTAATATAGAATTGGACTTGGGATTAGTCCATTATTTTGATTTTTTACATGAAGATTATAGTGGTATAATATTTTTTATATTCATAGGCCACCTAGATAGTGTTTTTTTCTAAGAGATTTTAGCAGGTGGATTCCTTTAAGGTTGTTTTTCTATGATCCTGTCAAGGGTTGGGTTGTGTACTGTGAAGTCCATTTGAGGGTTTTCACTTGTTGATCACCATTTTTTCAAGATTCTAGGTGAGTCTCTTTGAGAATATTTAGATATAATTTAATATACAAGATTGGATGTCTTCTTGGATGAGTTTTTGTAATTTGTTTTTTAAGGTCTAGTTTGGTGGGAGACATTGGTTTGGGATGATATCATGAGATGTTAGGTGCGGATGGGTCCCATTGATCATAGATTTATATAGGTTTGATGGACTTGTACTATGTATTCCCATCCAGGAGAGTTGTTTCAAGGGTTTTCCCTTCTAGGTAGGTGACCATTTGGATGGTGTTTGAGGACTGTCCATAGTTCCTTTGAGTAGGCATAACCCATGTTTTAGTTTTTTTGGAGTGGCCCTATCTATGGTATCCTTGAGCTATGGTTTTGGGAACCGTGGTGGCTTTACAATATTTGGTTGTCCTATAAGATGGTCGGTATAAGGACCTGACCTTATGTTTATTATATAATATTGAATTAAACGAATAATTCACATTGGGGATCGTTTTAGGTTTAGAGCTTTACAGAATTAGAACATAACTATTACATATAAATAGATTACAAAAGTAGACACTTCTACACAGTTTCCTTTTTTCTCGTAAAATAAACATTCTTGAAAAAATTAGTCATGTCTAGTTCCATGTTTTAGATATCTTGACTTTTCCTTGAACCCATCCTTGACCCTATTCATCTTTATGTCCTATAAAAACATTTCAAAACATCGGATGAGCATAAAAAGATCAGTAAGGGTTATAAAATAAGAATTTAATCATTAGTCCATAAATACATACAAAATAATGAAACCATACTTTTCAATCCTAACAAATCTCATGAAATCATAACATTTATGAATAACAAACAGAAATTAGAAATCATAGAGGTAAATTGTGGAATCTATATCAAAAATACATTGTAGCTATCACAGCTACATAGGGAGTCACATTTGGAATACCCATCACAGTATATTCCCTAAATCTCTATGGATAAATCTTTACGTTTACCTCTGTCATGTTACCCAATGCATTAGAGAGCTATCTTGGGCTCACCCGCCATAAGTTTATTATGTAACCAACCGTATATGTAAACAATTCCCAATAACAATAAAATATTCATAACACATAAAACAATTATAAATGAAAGATAACATTTCCACATTTCAATCACAATATGTCATTTCAAAATACTGACATAATCAATGCTTTATCAACCCATTTTCAAAACCATTTAAAACCTTTAAGAAATGATTTTTGAATCAAAATGTCCCATAACACTTTGAAGAATTTGAATGAAATTTAAATTTCAAAACAATCATGTACATATGATTAAAAACTTATAAACATTTTCAAATCATGGACATTGATGTTAAATATTTATAAGAATAAATCTTTAAAACATTTAAAATGATATTTTAGTTAAATAGTTTTTAACAATAATAGAGATACTTCAAAACAAATAATTAAGGAATAACATTTAATCAGAACTTAATAATATTATTAGAATAAAGTTATTCATGATATAATATGACAATGGATAGTATATACCCCATATAAGTGTGAATTTCTTCATAATAACAATGAAATCTCTATGGAAATGTAAATTGTGACGAAATCCCTTATAAAGAAGGTATCCTTAGATTAAGGATATATCAATTAAATAAATATGTGTGACAAATATAGATACACCAAATATAAGTGGATATTAATTTTTTAAAGATAAGAGGTTATTCGCACATATTCATATCATGAAATAATCATGAAGTAGAAGTTTACCCCAAAAAATTGAAATTTTGTTAGTATGTTTTCTTATAGAAATTTGACAGCCTAACGACATCACATTAAAAATCAGAAAATAAATTTATTAGAGGGAAAAGGATATCTCAGAACTTGGACAAAAAATTTACATCACTATGTTATATAATAACATATCCCTATATAAGAAGATGTAAATTAAAAGACATAACAAAAAGACGTCTGTTAAAAATAAGAGGGTGGAAGGTTACTTTACCAATTTGTAACTTACGAAACGTACACCCAATGAAAGAAATATCATACAATGAATATGTAAATACCCATAAATTGAATTATATTACACAAATAATACATTCATGGTCAGTAAATCCACCACACTAAAGGAAATATTGGGAAAATAGCATGAATCTCATAGGAATAAAAGGGAGATGAAAACCCCTTACCACATTGACATTAAATCGAGTTGTATGAACAATAGTTAGTAACCACCAAATGAATCATAGAATACCATGAATATAAATAAAATCATGATAAAATACATCAAATTTCAGTACACAATACACCACATGCAATATATAAGTAGTGAACAATAGAAATCTAACAGAATTAAAACTGTGATAAGAAATCCCTAACCTCATGTCCGACTTGACTCGTATGTTTCTTGTTCATCCTGAATAATAAACATAAGTTAATATATAATTGATTAATAAACTTTTTAATGTTTATTATTACTTTTATATCACTTATTACCTTTCAATAACTATTAGTTAATTATTTGAGTTCATATCGGACATTTTTTCTATGATTAGAAATTGAGTTTAAAAAGAACATGTTATAATTACAATTTTTCCATGTGGTCAAAACTCCATTATATCAAGAATGGTATTAATGATTTAGATATCATATATATTATATATATCCAGTTTATATATTTATATATATATTCATAATAGTACATAATATTTGGATATAAGAAATGAAATGCACCATTCATGGAGACGATAAGTCATACGTACGCATGAACGCTACTTTTATTTCTATTTAATATTTAATGGAATGAAAAAATAATGATACAGAGGTATATTATAATTATATGATAACATCATATGATATATATTTTAAATAATTTCATTAACTCCATATTTTTATGTTCCATTATGTCATGAATGAATCATATCACCTTGAGGGGGAGGTAGTCCGCAGTTCCTCAAATGAAATTATCCTGTTTACAGATATTGGAAAGAAAAAAGATATGTTTGTAATAAAAATTATAGAATCATATAGAAAACCAAAAAATATATATATATACATATATATATATAATATAAATATAGTTCCATATTAATGGCCCCCATGAGAGGCAGTAGGAGATAATCAAATAATAATCACTTTGTGAGGCGTTAGTTTACCATTCACAGAAACAGTACGTTCTTCACCAATTAAATGGAGGTGTGTGTACGTGTAGTTCTAATACATTTCATAAAAACATCATAATATATTTAGGATACATTTTTTGTTATAAAATAAAGGAATAAAATGAGTTTAGGGGTTGGATAAGTAAAATAAAACAAAATAAAACAAAAGAATTTAAGAGAAACTATTACCTTTAATTTGGGTAACTTCCTTTTGATTGAACCAAAATAATTTCTTGAAGTGCCTTATTCCTAAGTTAAGTCTTATAGGAGGAGTATAAGCATTTAGGGAGCTTAATTTTGAAGTTTTTGGACGAGCCAATGGGCTTGAGAGGTGTGAGAAATGGGTTACAAGTGAGGGCTTTTTATAAGGGAGAGGAGGGGCTCTTTATGAATGTTTGAAACAATTATATTTTTTATAAAATCATATTCAATTTCAAAATGTCAACAAATAATTAAAGTCAAGGTTAATATTACTCAAGTTATAAATAAAATAATCCAATAATAAATGGAAAGGTTTTGGATATTGTTTTAATATTTATAATCTTATTTATTTAATTAATTTACTAAATAGGTAAATACTCTATCATTATTGTGTCATAAATATTTTATTTTATTTTATATCCAGAATTAATAAAAAAATACCATGATATAGGAAATAGTTCTATATTTCTAAATAATACTTATAGTCTAAAAGATAACTTATATAACCCCCTGTAAAAATGGAATTACTAAAAGATATTTGTTTATGTCATTTTTTTCTTTACTTTAAATTAATTAATATAAAGTGTCATTATTACTCAAATGTGGCTCCATGGGGTCACAAATTTGACACAATGATGCCCATAGTAGGATATATATCAGTAAATAGTATTAAGACACATGTTTGGGTAATTCAATACGATTTTAATATTATATTTTACCCATATTTACTACATTTACCCTTCAATCATGGTAAATAAAATATTTACTGAAATAAATATTTAAAATGTCAAAACATAAAAGTTACCTATTTAAAATATTTGGACCTACTGAATCAAAATATTGAATCCTTTTTTCTAAATTCAAAACATATAAGTGGAAGAAATTAATTTGAAACTAATTCCTATTGTCAAAATAAAATTAATCTTTTTTAGAAATAATAACTATCACAAGATTGACACTTGTTAATGTCCAATTTCAAAGTGAAATTAATTAAAATGACCATAATTGGATTAATTGGGATAAATATATTCTAATTTCACATTAAAACCAATAAACAATATAATATAACCATATAAATAAATTAGATTAAAAGGTACTTTTTAATTAAAATACAGTATTTTCACTATTCATTAATAAATGAACATTATCAGAAAAATACAAAAAATTTACCCAAAGTAAATTTTGATGTGATTAATCTAAAGAAGAATTTTATTTTGTCAAATATAACATATAAAAATGACCAAAACTATATTTAATGAGGGTTCTCCATCAAAACACGATAAATATACATTTAAAGAATATTAGAGTATTTATGCTTCGATGCATTCAAATTTTAAGTCTCTAACTTTTACAGGATAAATGTAAAAACATTCAATAAACATGTATAATCATATTTTAGTTATTTATATTCATTACTACCAGTACAATGTATTGGTGTTAACAACCATTTAAAATAATAATATTATATTATTAGTGTGCAATGTATGATTTCAAAGAACCCCGCTGTTGCGTATCAGGCACGCTATCAAACATAGAATCCCATTTAAAATAAATTAATATTTAATTCATAAATATTAATAAATATGAAAAAATATTACTCTTTATTTTCATGGGATGTTACATCCTACCACCTTTTTGGAAATTGCGTCCTCGCAATTTTAAAATTGGGCTCCGAAACATTATTTAAAGCCCCTCATCGGAAAAAGGGTGAAAAAACTATCACGTTAAAAGAAAGAGAAGTACAAAGGTCACCTAAGATAACCCATATTAGGATTCCATGTTGGAAAAAATGTATATGGAAGATAAAAAAACCTTCAAGTTCTGGTGGAGAGTGATAGAAAACATGATTAAGAGAAATTTAACAACCAGAAAATCACAAACTTGTGATGCTTTAAGAGGTTATTAATTACCCAATATGAAATGTAAAGAAATTTTTTTTTGTATTATGTTCCATTTCATTATTTTTAGGACTTAATATACTACATAGAATAAGAACATAATGAAATATACTAACCTTAAAGTATAGTTTCATCCTTTAATAAGTTTCTACAAAAAACTAATCATTTCTCCAAACAATGAGTATTCAAAAAGACTTGGTCACATAAAAAGTGAATGAATAAACTTCTAGAGAATCACATAATCCACAAAAGAAGAACTACATATTTACCTTGTATGTAGTCATCAACTAAAACCAAAATGGTTAGTATGAGATCATATAATCTCCAAAAAGGATTATCCTTTATAAAAATAAATACTAATATTAATCTCCAAAATTCAGGAAAGAGTACCCAAAGTTCATGAAAGACCATTCAATACACAATTTTCATTAAAATTATTCAAAATAATCCAAACTAATATAGAAACCCAAAACACAGAAGGATTTAATCACATATTCTTTCCTAGTAAATCATAACATTTTAATCCAAAAACATAGAGTACTCTTAAAGTCTCATACTGAAACATAATTAACCAAATCACATATTCTTTAGGATAGTAATATCATTTCCATAAATATCCCAAATCTCTATATGTACATAATAAAAATAGATATTCTTCCAAAATAAAATTTCAATCTTTACTCCACAAATGAAATCCTATAGTATTCTATTTTTCTTAAGCATATATTGTTCCCAAAAGAGAGAACGTCTTCCAAAATCACTTTTATCAATTAATCACCAAATCATTTTCTTATATTAAGGATATTCTGTTAATAAAACATAAGTTCCAAAAATCAACTTATTATTATTCCATAAAATCATTTAACTAAAAATAATAAGTCATACTAACCAAGGACTTCATGTAGTCTAGTGTTAGGCGATATATCCCAATTGCACATTGGTTGTGGTTTTGATTCCCATTGCTTTGTCCGACACGATGGGTTGTCGCATAGTCTGCGGGTTTTCCTTTTTATAAAATTCAAAAATAACAGTAACATGTTTTAACCTCAATGGTTTCTTTATACCTCTCATTTTTTCCCAAATCATTATGATGTCCACATGTTAATTCTTGATGTCTTATATATATTGTCATGTTTTTAAATTCACCACCATGTGATAATATGAAACGGCCCCCATTAAAAAAAGAACATCATACCTTGATCATAGTGTCCACTTGGTTTTATCATTATCTTATTCATATAGGGGTATGTTTAATTCATTACAATAATGAATTAGATATCCTTAAAAATAATTTTCTTACTTCATCCAAATACACCTCATACAACTTTGGTCATATGTTTGTTCACAGGAAAATTGTTTTGAAAAATAACCATTCATGACATATAATTTCAAAACATCTGAAAAAAGATGATTTCTATAAAATATCCAGACCAAATTTAAGTGGAAAATTTTGTTTAACAATCCTTTAAAAATAATATATATGTGTGTTGTGAGACTATATTGTAATAGAAAATATAAATAGGTTTCTCAAGGGTCACCTTCTTCAGCACCTTTTTTCAAAATCATAATATGCTTCAAAATCTTGTGATACGGTAAAATATTTGGAAAATTCCATGATAATATTTACCTTTCTTGAAAATATGAGAATATTGGGAAAATATGTTTTTTAAAATACAGCCCAAGATCCATGATGATAACAAGGTATAATAGAGGTGTTTGATATCTCACACAACTGCTTGTAAGTGATTTGTATTCTGGAGAATGTTTAACAATCATCCAAACATGACTTTGCGATAATTATTGCAAACAATTGATCAGGAAGAGATAAGAATGTCGTATAAGATCCTCCTCCTTCCATATGTAACTAATATTCCTTGATATGAATAAAGTTATAAAAATAGTATTTAACTGAAATAAGAGACATAGGGACTAACCATGTGTTTAACGACAACTCTTAATCCGTAAATTTGCCTAAACCGACCTCTAATAACAACTATAAGGACTCAAAATTTGGATTATTACATAATATTGATTTAAACAAACAATTCACATTGAGGATCTTTTCAGGTTTAGAGTTTTAGAGAATTAAGACATAACTATTACATATCAAAATATTACAAAGTAGATACTTCTACTCAGTTTCCATTTTTTAATAAAATAAAAACTCTTTAAAAAAAGATTCATGCCTAGTTCCTTGTTTTATACAGCATGACAATTCCTTGATCCCATTCTTGACCCTATTCGTCTTTAAGTCCGATGAAAAACATTTCAAAACATGGGATAAGAATAAAAATCTCAGTAAGGGTTATAAAATAATAAATAAGTCATTAGTCCATCAATACATTCAAAACAATGATACCCTACTTTTCAATCATAACATAACTCATGAAATCATAAGATTTATAAATAACACACAGAAATCATAAATCATAAAGGTAACTTGTGGAATCCATATAAAACATACATTGTAGCTATCACAAATATACATGGAGTAAAATTTTTAATAACCATCATATTATATTCCCGAAATCACTTAGGATAAATATTCACATTTACCTCTGTCATGTTACCCAATGAATTGGAGAGCTATCTCGGGCTCTCCCACCATAGGTTTATTATAGAACCACCCATTTACGTAAACAATGACCAATAACAATAACATATTCATAACAAATAAAACAAGAATAAAGTAAAGATAACATTTCTATATTACAATTACAAAATATCAATTCAAAATATTGATATAATCAATGCTTTATCAAACCATTTTCATGACCATTTAAAACATTTAAGGAGGAGATTTTTGAATCAAAGTGTCCTATACCACTTTGATGCTTTTGAATTAAATTTACATTTCAAATCATTTCTGTCCACATGAATAAATCGTTAAACCCATTTTTAAATCATGTACATTAATGATAATTATTTATAGGAATAAATCATCAAATATTTTAAAACAATATTATTGTTAATGTGTTTTTTAGAAAAAAAGAGACCCTTCAAAACAAATAATTGTTGAATAAAATTTCATTAGAACTTAATAATTT
This sequence comes from Viscum album, assembly GCA_963277665.1. Classification (NCBI taxonomy): domain Eukaryota; kingdom Viridiplantae; phylum Streptophyta; class Magnoliopsida; order Santalales; family Viscaceae; genus Viscum; species Viscum album. Next base: position 504,087,218 of record OY728131.1, on the reverse strand, counting down.
CATGAGAATTAATGGACTCATGATATAATATGCCAAAAGATAGTATATACACCATATATGTGTGAATTGGTGTATAACAACAATGATGTCTCAATGGAAATGTAAATTGAGACAAAATCACTTATAAAGACGGTATCCTTAGATTATGGGAAAATAAATTGCATAAATATATGTGAAAAATATAAATAAAACCAATATAAGTGGATATTAAGTGTAAAAAAATCATAGGTAATTAACACAAATTCATATCACTACATAATCAAGAAGTATATGTTTAGCCCAAAAACCTTGAAATTCGGTTAAGAAGTTTTCTTACAGAAATTTAACAGCCTAACGACGTCACATTAAAATTAAGAAAATAAATTTATGAGAGAGAAAAGGATATCTAATCTCTTGGACATAAAATTTAAATCACTAGGGATATATAATGACATATCTCAACATAATACAATGTAAATTAAAAGTCATAACAAAAAAATCTTTTAAAAATAGGAGGGTGAAAGGTTCCCTTACCGATTTAGTAACTTATGAAACATACCTCACATGAAAGAAAGATCATTCAATGAATATGTAAATACAAATAAATTAAATTATATAACACAAATAATACTATAATTTTTTGTACAACCACCACAAAAAAGGAAATAGTGGAAAATATAGCATGAATCTCACGGGAATAAAAGTGAGGTGACAACTCGTTACCACATTGTAATTCAATCGAGTCATATGACCAATTGTTAATAAAAACCCAATGAGTCACATAATAACATGAATATAAAGATAATGAATATAATATACATCAAATTTCAGTATATAATACACCACGTTCAATAAATAAGTGGTGAACAACGGAAATCTCACGGAATTAAAACTGTCATAAGAAATCCCTTACCTCTTTTCCGAATTGACTCGTATGTTCCTTGTTCTTCCTGAATAATAAACATAAGTTCATTTCTACTTGATTCATAACATTTTTAATATTTAGTATTACTTTTATATCACTTATTACCTTGCAATAACAGATAGTAAATTATTTGACTTCATAACTGACATTTTGTCGATGTTCAGAATTTGAGTTAAAAATGAACTTGCTATAATTACAATTTGTCCATGTTGTCAAAAATTCATTATATCCAGAATGATATTAATGATTTATATATCATATATTTCATATATATCCAATGGATATATATATATATATATTTATAATAGCACATAACATTTGGAGATAAGTAATGAAATGCACTGTTCATGGAGACAGTAAGCCGTATGTACGCAAGAACGCTACTTTTATTTCTATTTAATATTTAAGGGAATTAAATCTAAATGATACAGAGGTATATTATAATTCCTGTATAATATCATATGATATATATGTTACATAATTTCATTAACTACATCTTTATACGTTACATGTATGTCATGAATGAATCATTTCACATTGAGGGGGCGGTAGTCCCCACTTCCCCAAATGAAGTTATCATGTTTACAAATATTGGAAATCATAAAGGTAAACTTGTAAATTAAAATTACAGAATGATATAGAAAACAAAAACATAATATAGATCATATATAAATATAGTGCCATATTAATGGCCACCCTGAGAGGCAGTAGAAGATAATTGATCAATCTTCACCTCCTGGGGCATTAGTTTTCCATCCACAGAAATTGTATGTTCTTCAGCCAATAGATGGAGGTGTGTGTATGTGTAGTTAAAATCCTTGTCATAAAAACATCCTAGTATGTTGAGGATACTGGTTCTATTATAAAATAAATTAATAAAAAGATTTTAGGGGTTAGAGAAGTAAAATAAAAGAAAATAAAAGAAAATAAAACAAAAGAATTTAAGAGAAACCATTACAATTAATTTGGGTAACTTCCATTGGTTTGAACCAAAAGAACTTCTTGAAGAGCCTTATAACTAAGGTAAGGATTCTAGGAGGAGGCGAGTGATGTAGAGAGCTTAATAGGTTAGATTTTAGACGAGAAAAGGGGCTTGAGAGGTGTGAGGAATGAGTTTGAAGTGAGGGCTTTTTATATGGTAGATGAGGGGCTCTTTAGGAAAGATTGAAACAATTATTTTATTATAAACTCATATTTGGTTTCAAAATGTCAAAAACTCATTAAAGTTGAATTTAAGATGACTAATGGTTGAAATAAAATCATCCAATGAGAATTGGACAGGTTATGGATATTATTTTAAGATTTATAATCTTATTTATTTAAATCATTTATTAATGAGTAAAATAATGCATCATTATTGTGTCATAAATAATTTAATTTATTTGATTTTAAAAAATTATAAAATAAATACCATGATGTCATAAATCTTTTCATATTTTTAAATAATATGTATAGTCGAAAATATAACTTATATAACCCCATGATAAATTGATTTACTAAAAGATATTTTTTTTTGTCAATTTTGTATTTAAGTTAAATTAATTAATATAAAGTGTATGTATTACTCCCATTTCGCTCCATGGGTTCTCCAATTTGACCCATTAATGCCCATGGTCGGTTATGTATCATCCAATAGGATTAGGAAACAATTTAGGGTAATTTAATATTATTATAATATTATATTTTTCCCATATTTACTATATTTACCCTTTAATCAAGGTAAATAAAATATTTACCGAAGTAAATATTTAAATTTTTTAAATATAAAAGTTACCTATTTACAAAATTTGGACCCACTGACTCAAAATATGGAATCCATTTTTATAAAATCAAAACTCAGAAGTGGCAAAAATTAATTTAAAATTAATTACCGATGTCAAAACAAAAAGCGTGTTTTTTAGAAATAATAACTATCAAAAGATTGACACTTTTTTAAGTCAAATTTAAAGGTGAAAATAATTTAAATGACTAGAATTTAATTAATTGGTAAAAATATATTCTAATTACACTTTAAAACCAATTAAAAATATAATCTACCCATATAAATAAATTAGATTAAAAGGTACTTCTGAATTAAAATACAGTATTTTTCACAATTCATTAAAAAATGAACATTATCAGAAAAATACCAAAAATTTACCCAATGTAAATTTTTATGTCCTGAATCTAAAGAAGAATTTTGTTTTTTCAAATATAAAATAAAAAATGACGAAAACTGGATTTAAAGATGGTTTTACATCAAAAGGCGGTAAATTGAGTTTTAAAGAATATTAGAGTATTTATGCATAGAATCATTCACATTTTAAGCCTCAATATTTTTGGATAAATGTAAAAACATTTAACAAACATGTATAATCATATTTTTGTTAGTTCTACTCATTCATGTGAATACAATGGCTAGGCGTTAACTATCATTTAAAAGAATAATATTATATTATTAGTGTGCAACATAAGATTTCAAAGAACCCCACTGTTGTATATCGGGTACGCTATCGAATATATCTTACCCTTTAAACTAAAATTTATATTTAATTAACAAATATTTATAAATATGAAAATGTATTACTCTTTATTTACATGGGATGTTACCGTCGGTGTTGGCTTTGATAATTTTTGTTATAGGGTGTGGGTGTTATCATACCATGGTTCTTGAGCATTGTATTTGAGGTTTTAGTTTGTTATTCCTTATGAATTGTTAGGTGATAGATCATTGGGATTCTATTGATAAAGTTGTTGGATTTATGGTTTGACTCTGGTATCACTCCTATATTGGATGTTATTTTGAGTTGGGGCTAGGGAGATAATGGAAATTCTACATGAGTTCAATTTTATTATCTCTATTTTTCTCACAAGGATAGGTTTAGTGGATCATGAAGGATATGATAATCTTGGTGCCTGGTTTTTTGAATTTTGAGGACTGACCAGTTATCAAGGTTATGTGCAGATAGGTTTGTTCCATCCATCAGGTTCTGTATGACTTTTGGGAATTGTATAACCCTCCTGAGGTTGGAAGGGAGTCCTTACCAATAGTTTAGAGCATACCAATTGTTCCTTAATGATCAGTATATGTGATTATTTGTATAGATGTTTTGGATGATATCCTAGGATCCAGTTGGTTTTTTATATCCTTGTGGGGTATTTTCAACTCCTTCTTGATCCATGGGATCCTCATGATGTTGTGGCTATGTATGCCATATTTTTTAATTCTTCTAGGTGTAGGTAGAGCGAAGGTAGCTTTACCTAAGGATGTTTGGATAGAAATCGTGGTTTCATGTTGCCATTTGTCTCTCCCTATTACTTTGTCTTATGCCATTTATATCTCTATGATTGTAGTATCTTCTAGATAACCTCATAATGATAGGTGTTACATTCACACAGTATGGAAAAAGATTTTAGGACCACCATTTAGGGTTTCATACATAGATTTATTTCTCACCCACTATAAGTGAATCTTAGTTTATGTATAGAAATTATGTATTAATTTAGTTTATGCATGTTATAAAGTGGAATGGTAAGAGGTACCATGTTTTTTGATCAAGAAGTGCATCTCATGTTGAGTTTGAGGTTCATGATGGATCTATTTAGTAGTCAGGGAGACATAGTATGAGGTTCAGATCATAGAAGAAGTTGAGCTATGTGTATTTATATGAATATTATTTTTTTATGTGGTTGGAGAAGTGGGGTATCAGGGATTGTATGCTTATCCTCAGGTATGTATAAAACATTTTATTTTTTATGTTTATTCTAGTTTTTTATTGATTTTTATTCACTTTTATTTTCACAGAAGTGTATGTTTTAGGTTATTTATACAATTATTTCACACTGATATGAGGTTATATTCTCACCATTTTATCCTCTTAGGCACTCCTTTCTAGTCAATGTCCTATGGGTTATGGTAGGGCACACTTACGTCCCTTTTCGGGTTAGATCGGGTGATGGGTTGGTTCGACCAAGGCCATTTTTTGAAAAAATTGTATCAATTGTTTTTTTTCATTTCCTTAATATTTCAGATGTCATTAGATCGGATATGTAGAAATGTGTTGGATAAAATAATGGAAATCAAAATGGTGCATCATGAACAACTATTTAGATTGGAATTATTGGCTACTAAGGTTTTGGTATTTCATTTTTTTCACTATTATGGTCTTGTTATTTTCAACTTATGTGATTCACACAAGTTTGTGGGTTTTTTGATTTATGAGTTTTCTTGGATCTTGGCATATATTCATGAATAATTCTAGTAAAATATGAGAAACATTCCTAACACTTTTTTTTAATAAAAATAGAGGATCAATTGTTTAATGTGTTTTAAAATACTTATATGGTATTTACTCATATAAGTACATGGTATAATTCTACTCAACTGAACCTCAGGTACCATTATTTTGATGACAGACCATGTGGATCTCACGGATAGGTATCCTATTGTGTTGGAGGTGAATTCACATCATTGAGTAATGTGTGGAAATCCATGGAGTTTTATATCGAGTTTGGGAGGGCTTTTCACTGGTGTGGTTTTCTAGATTAAGGGAGGGATTCCTAAGAGATATTTAGATCTGGATTGAGTTTCCTGGATGGAATTTTATCCTTGATATTTTTTGTGCTGATGAATGTGTTTCCTCATGTTTGTGAGGTGGAGCACTGGGAGAGATCTTAGTATTGTGTTTGGTTTTGAGGTTTTTTGGATAGTTTGAGCAGGAAAGTTTATTTTTTTACAATGCTAATTTCTTTCTAGTTGTCCTTTGAGGAGTGCATTTGGAGTGTGTTTGGGAACCTAGGGTTTTGAATCGATGTCTGTGTTAAAGGTGGTCATGTTGTGGATCATGGAAAATGTGAGATTCCTTTTTTGAAGAAGAGTGTTGAGGGTGCTCTTTATTGACATGAATTTTCTATATAAAGGGCATGTTTAGTTGTTTAGGCGTGTTAGTCTAGGTTTATTAACTCATTATTTAATTTAATATGATATTTTGTAAGTGGTTTTTTAAATAATCAATCTACATTGAGGTGGATAACGATTCATGTAATTTCTTTTGGGAGAATCATTTTTTAAGAAAAGGAATGCATGCATAGGTAATGTGTATTAATGTTTAGTTATTTTTTTCCTTCCTTAGTTATCATTGTAAGGGTTTCCTTATGGTGGGTATTTCAGTAATGGATAGGGTTTGTGCTCCTTGTTTTTGTGTTTTGTGGAATGTGGGGATATCATTCACATTGAGAATGGAATGGGTACCAGTTAGTGTTCTGTGTTGATGCTCTAGTGTGATTGGTTTGGCTACATCCAGCCATTTCATTTAGTAGTGGACATAGCGTGGTCTATGTAGCTAGTGATTTGTTGGGGGGACATAAGGATACTCTTGGGGTGGGGAGAATAAATTCAATTATAGTTAAATGTCCTTTTTTTAGGGTTTTCATAATTTTGAGACTAGTCGGGGGGAGTTCATGTTAACCTTGGAAACACTATTGTTCCTAGAAAATCTTCAAGCTGGCTGATCACTGAGGCTTCTCAGAGGTGAGAAGAATTTATGGTGGGGAGCTTGTCAGAAACTACATCTTAAGGTGTTAATAAAAATATGGAAATTTATATTTTCTTTCTATATTGAGTGGATTATGAGGGGATAAATAGTAATTTCTCCCATTTCATGATCTCATGTAATTTTTCGTGCCACTCTATTGGTTCCAGAATAAGGTGTTTAACATAGGATTGATGTTTTATGGAATTAAGAGTAGTTTGATGTTTGGAGGAATATTTATTATTTAATTACCAAATATTATTTATTAACTCATGTTCATTCTGTGTTATCTTATATTTTGGGGCATCGAATCAGAATTCCAATAACACTGTTGAGTTCATAATGGGGGATTTTTCTTGCTTAGTGAATAACCTCAAATCAAGTGTCGGGGATGGGTTGGGATCAATTTTCTTATATATCATCCTTTTAGTTTTCTTTTTCTTCTTATGTTTTCTCTTTTTTCAGTCTATTTTTTTATTTTACCACTTTTTTATTTCAAAATAAGACCCTCCCATAGTGTTTTTATCCAATGGAGATATAAGAGGGAGAGGGGGATAGGTGGGAGAGAGAGGGAGAATGGGGAGACATCATAGAGTTTTGGTCATGTCGGATCATCATATGATAGCTGTGGAGAAGGAATATGATTTAATGTTTGACTAGTTTTACCTATATATAGGTACTTTTAATTTTTTTCATTGTAATTTCTGAATTTCTAGTTATTTTCAAGTTTTAATCTTTTTTTGGTCTATTAGTGACCCCCCTTGTGTCGATATGGTATTTGTTTAGAAAATTATGGTGTTTTGAGAGATCTGAAGGGATTTGTATTTGTGTATCCCCAATCACACAACACATGATTTGATGAACACATATCATGTTTTTACTAATATCGAAATGTCTTATTTTTTAGAATTATAAGTCATGTACATGGGCAGTCGAAGTTGTAAATGTTCATGTCGTGTAACCCGGGCACACACAACATAGTGATACTCTACCAAGTTGTCAAGAACACGGATGATATATGGGTATCTTTGAAGTAACCCTGTGTGGAGGGGTATATGACCATATTATAATAAATGGCCAGACCCTAGATGTGTTATTTCCATGTATAAGTACATCTCTAGTTACAAATATTAATGTACATGCAATGTACACATAATTACACACCATATACTTTAAAAACTTTATTTTAGTGTCTTGACCCCATACTTATAATTGGACTTGTGAATATTCCATTCTTATCATGTTTCCATGTATATCAAGGTGGAGAATCCTTTCATCATTTGAAGGAAATCTTGATGGTTTTTTATAGAGTTATGTGGGAGGATTGCAACATGGTTTTTATTCATATATCCTCTTAAGGGGTGGGTTGTGTGCTAGGAGTCCCATTTGATCATGTGGTCATGTTTAATACCTTGTTTTGAATATGTTAGGTGAGTGTGTATGGGGTTCTTTAGAAAGATTCTAGGAGGTGGTAATGAGGGTATTTTTGGATGAGTTTCACTAGTTGGTTTCTAAAGGTGTAGTTTTTTAGAATACTTTGTGTTAGGATGAGATTGTGGTATTTCAGGTATAGATGGGTGCTATTGGGAAGAGTTTGGGATAGTACTGAGGGACCTATTATGATATTTCCCTTAATGGTGAGGTTTTCCAAGAGGTTTCTCTTATGGGGAGGTGGTATTTGAGTTTGAAATGGGGGACCTTCTGTGGTTCTTTTGAGGGGTCTTAGATCAACATTGGGGTTTTTGGAGGATACCCTTGTTGGGTTTCCTGTTATGCTGAGGATTTCAGAACCACAATGGCTACCCTATTTGATTTTCTTATGAGATTTCGTTTGATGGTGTTGGTATTTTTGGTTGGATGGTGCAGATTTTAGTTGACCCTGGTGCTCGATTTGTGTCTTGGAGGTTGGAGGATATTATTAATTTATATTGGGTGGGAGAGGATAACATTGTGACAATATTAGAATGGATGTTGGACCTAAAATTTGACATTGGTATCTCTTCTATGATTCCTGTTTATTGTGACGTGGGGATAAGGACCTAATGAATGACATGGATGAGTGAAACGACCTTAGCTCAACTATTTTACATGGGATTTGGTTAGTGGACCATAGAGGCTAGGACACTATTATTTCATGATTTATATGAGCTTGGGGTCATATCAGGAATCCAAATGATCCACTGATTGGATTTTTCAACCCATCATATTTTACAGAAAATATCGGCATGGTAGTATACTACCAAGGTTGATAAGGTGTCCCAACTTCTAGTACAGATCATATGATTAGAGTCATATTTACTAGTAGATTATATCCACTTCATAGACATATAAGATGAAATCCTAGGGTATGGTATTGATTCATGTCATTGAATTTTACTTTAGATCTCATTCATGACTAGTGAAATGTTCTTAATGATGTTTCTATGTGTACCAAATTTCATAATTCCAATATATAGGTTTTGATAAATGGGAGATTAACCTAAGGGGGTCAAGGTAGAACGCAATGTTTTTTATTTTCAATTTTTATCCATTTTTTATTTTTAATATTATTTAATCTTTATGCTAGTATTCAGATTCAGAGAGGCTAAACATGATGGGTTTTTCATGAACACATTATAAAAGTTGATTTTAGGGCCACTATTGGGGTGGCTTGCTGAGATTTTTTCTCACCCCATTAACTTCTAACTCGGTTTACAAGAAGAACTTATGAATTATTTTAGGTTGAGCATTTGATTTAGTGGATTGGGCAAAGTCCTATTGTGTAATGATCAAGAATATTTACTTGTCTCGAGTTTTTGGTTCATGTATGAGTTTTTCAGGAGTCTTAGAGACTATGAATGTAGTTCAGATCAATGTAGTAGTGGATCGTTATGTATTTATGTTAAATTATTTTTATTCTTCACATGGTTAGACCTGTAGATGACCAGTGTATTTATTCTTTTCCATGGGTCTCTTTGCATAATTTAATTTATTACATCTTAGTTACTTTATTTATTTATTAATAATCTGATGTTCATGGATATATATCAATTTATTTTATTTCCAATGATATTGAACTTTAATTTATGGGAATAGTCGCCCTTCTATATCCATTTATTCCCTCATCAATTGTTCGATGCCTCTGGCATATTATGAGGTTCAGTTGAGTCCTTGTTGCGAGCCAGATAGGGTGATGGGTCGTTTCGACCTAGGTTGGTTTGTGGAAATTATTGGGAGATGTTATCCATGACAACCACATAATGCATGACATAAAAACATTTAATTCATGATATGAATACCTCATCCATTTTGTAAGGAATTTAAATCAACTAGTTAATCACAATTACATGATATTAAATAATCAATATAAAATGGTAAAACACCATCACCAAGATTGATCAGTTCCACTGTTGACCTAGAAATAATTACTTATACTAATACATTATCCTATATGGAGACAAAAAAATATTAGATGTATATCAACCATGGTTTAGTTTTACGGTGTTTTTTATAAATGATAATTGTCTTTGACTAATGGTCCCTTGAAAACCCACCATAGTGTATATCTATGGGATTATTGAGTACATAATATACAATGTTGTAACATTCACCATGAACCACAGAATTCAAATATTAATCTTTCAATGAGGATACCATGATTTTTTGTGGCTACCTTATTTGGAAAAAACATGTCAAACATACTTATAGTACTAAAGCAATAATATATTGGTTCCCTAGTCCTTAAACTAGGCTATCCATTTTGAGATTGAAATTTAAATCATATAAGACCCATAATAGTACCATATTCCCAAATAGAACAACACAATATTATGTACCACAACAAAAATTTGATCCTCTGGAATTTATACGTATTCATGAAGTATATTACAATCATTATAAGTGAGTAACATTATCAGTTCCAATAAAAAAACACACTACATTATACCATAATGACAAAAATCACACCCCATAAGAACTAAATTTTTAGTGGGTGATCCATAATATTGGAACCTCAAGACTCACCCATGACCTCTAATACATAAGGCCACACAAATGATAAATATTATTGGAAACCAAAAAAACCCATTATTATATTAAATATATGATATCCTTCATGAGAAGAAGAAATTACCTGAGTATTGTACTATATTAAACTATCCATCAAGTATATCCCAAAACATCATATTACACATATAATTATTTAAAATCCTATCCCCAACTAATAGAAATTCTATTTCAATCACCATGTATACCAAGAATATCAATACAATGCATCACTCATCCTCCTAAAAAATCATATCTTATGTTATCAAAAAAACCCATATTCCCTAACTATAAATTTAATAACATCGATTACATTTTCAATCTAATATGAATAATAATATAACATTTCCTACTCAAATTGTGTCCTCTCACTTTATCATGAAGGACCCATTCAGTTCTGATACTATCCATCCTTCACTACCATGGTGTTTTCCACTCCATAAACCTCTATTTGCACATAACACATCCTAGGAACATTAGGTTACCCATTAAATATGAATATTTCATGTAGTGAAAACTAAAAAGTTTATTCCTATTAGATAATTAATTCCCTACTCCAATCATAATACTATATGAAAAATCCTAATGATCCCAACAAATCCTTCCTCAGACCAACCTATACAATGTTAACCAATCATCCATTAGTCGATCTCTAAGATATAAGGATTTCTCAAAAACCATACATTGAAATCTCATTACATACACATTTATTACATAACTCGAGCCTAGTGGTATCCACTAACATACTATAGGATACCTATCTTGATCCCATGCCTTAATGCTCAAACTAGTACCTCCTTAGAGGATTATATTTTATTCACCATCAAATTGGTACAAAGTTAAATTTATCAATGAGTGTTCCCATAATTCTTCCACTACTTGTAATGAATTTATTTTTGAATTAATAGGTTATACTAAATTTTTTTTATAGGCCCAAACCTCTTAGTTTCAACTTTAGTCATCGTGGCTCTAGTAACCACATCCATTAATCACTTTTCACTTAAACAGACACTATAAAAACATTGATAAGTAGGAAAAAAACAAATTATACATTGTTATCACCCATCTAAATCCACTAAATTATTTCTCATACAATATCGTAGAGATCATTCAATTTCACATGTAGAGGTAAAATAATCTCAATTATTTATTTAATAAATTATAAAGATTTATAATCAATTTACAAATTTAAAAAATATTCATTTTTGGTGAAATAATCAAATAGAAACCATCTTGTGTCGTATTAATTCTATAATAAAACTTAATGGAAGTTGGAAAACAAATTTGAATCTTTTTAATCCCTTGTTATAAAATACCTCAAATTTCTATATAAAATTTTAGACCAGTTCTAAAAAAAATTAATTTACATGAAATGATAATTAAGATATATACCATCAGAAAATGGAAATCAATGAAATTTGAGCCTTATTTCTAAGATCCCATTCTTTTTATAAAAAAATCCCTAACATTTCAACCATATTTCTAGGCACGGTCAAAAAATCCATAAAAAATCTAAAAAAGGAACTATAGACACCTGATCCTTTAACCCATATTCAGTAAATTGTGTTTGTCATAAAAATTAAAATTAAAACATCCCAAATATCCTGAGGCCTAATGTATTTAGAATAATAGTATTATAATACATTAAAAACAAACTGAAACACAATATATTTACTTCATTATCAATAATATTCTTCTTAATCCCTTGAAATACAAAAAATGCATATGAAAACATAGGGAATACATAAATTAAATCTTCTAGCTATAAATCTTAGTAATGGAACATATATGGTAATAAAGAATAACATATTATTAAGAAGTTCTACCCTGACATCATAAAATACAATGGCCTTGAATAATCATATGGAGGCATAAAATAATGAAAAAATAATAATATGATCATTTTAACATTGGAATCTTAAAATAACCTAATGAATAAAATAAAAATGTGTCAATGCTAGATATCAAGACTAACTCACATTGTGTATGTATGCCCATCATATATTAGGTTTACTCCTTAATAATAGATATACTATTTCATGAGAGAAAAACATTACCCAATAAATTGGACCACTATCTAGGTTCACCCATCATAACATGTACATGCTTATGTGCTCCAAAAAAAATCCGTCATACGGAATAATCATATGAATTATCCAAGGAAAGAAATGGGTTATATAATCCTGCCATATATCATAATCAAGGAATTTTATTAAATATTTGAAATATAAAAATTAGATAAATATTATGGATGTTCATAAATGAGTATATAACCTATAGTCTCAAAATAGTACATTTATTTGGAAAAACATCATGAGGAATGGTAAAGAATTTGTAATATAAATGTATTTTAAAAATGGTTCTTTAAGGAATTGGATAAAAAAATTTAGGGGAAGTGTAAGTATTTTATTTTCATTGGAAACAATTTGATAAAAAGAAGACTTATACTGAAAATATATATTTATTAAATGAAATCATGAGTTATTGTCAAATATTCTTTTTGATATTTTTCTAAACAAAATTATTTTTAAAGAATCATATTTTTTTAAATATTTTTATTAAAAATAATAATAAAATACTAGTTTCAAGATGATAAAAAAATAATTTTTTAATGATAAATACAATAAAAATAATAGAAATTTATAAATTTAAAATGATAGAAATGATAGAATATTTGATCATTTTTTTATAAGAAGAAATTTATAAAGTTGAAAATGTTAAAAAAATGAAAAAATTGATAGAGTAGAAGTAAATCAGACACTAATAAAAGTTATATATTAATAATTTTATTAGATAATAAGAATGTTTGAAAGATAAAAAATTTATATTGTCATAATGTCTCTACAGAGAAGAATGTTATAATGTCCATATGGTTATAATGTGTGAAATATTTTGTAGGAGAATACATTTTAAAAGAAAATTTTATTGGAGTTATAGAAATTTTATAAATTCAAAATGTTATTCGAGAAAAAGATTGTTAGAAATACATAATGGTTATAAAGTAAGAAATTTTTTTATTTCATAATGTTTCTAGAGATGATGATAGTTAGAAATTATAAAGAGATGGATTTTTCCTTTATGGAAACATTTTAACTAATTTATATGATGAAATTATGATCATTCAATGTTCATATCACCATGTAAAATATAATTTGAATTTTTTTGAACAAATTGACAGTTTATTTTTTTTGGTCTAAATTTTTGTAAAGATGATTTTGGAGTTTCCAAAAAATTGTTTTTGAAAAAACATTTAGGGTGAAGTGTTTTATAGAAAGAATGAGGTTTATAGTTGTTGAGTTTATAAAAACACAATATTTAAAATTTTGAATTATATGGATGTTTGAAAATTGGGAATTTGTTTTTGAATCATAAATACGTTTTTCAAATTGAATAATTTTTGGGAATCAGAAATACTTTTTTCAAACGAACATAATTTTGTTAAATGAATGAACATTTGTGAATTAGATGAATTTTTTTCTATTAAATGAAAATTATAAATCGATTTAGTTCAGGACAATTTCATAAATAATTACAATTTTTTGTTGTGAGTTCATAGATAATTCCAAAGAGTGTTTAAAATTTGAAGTTTCATGTAATAAAAAGTTTAAGTTTAAATTTTTATAAAGTTGAAGTTATAAAGTTAATGTTAAAAAATCTAAAACGGTGAAGTTAAAAAGTAAGTGAATATTTAAAATGGATGGGAAAAGTGTTTGAAAAGAGAAAACAGATGTATAGAGTTGATTTATAGTGAAAATGAATAGTCAAATTTGATGTATAGTGATAATAGATGGAGAATGTAGAAGAATAGTTAAAATGGATGGAAAACATGGACAAACAGTGAGAGAAGATGTACAATACATACAATAGTTTAATAGAAAAAACCGACATACATATTTGAAATAGGTTCCTCAATATACCATTGATGAAATATTGGAGAATTGTAGATACCAAATTTTACATTATATGACTTTGGAATGTATCTATAAATATTTACAGAGCAAGGCACTAATAATACATGTGAGTTCGAGGCCCGGTGATCCTAGAATCAAATTCATAAAAATTTTAAAAATAGTTCATATCATGTGAGTATTTTTTTCTTAATGAAATTTTGATTAATCTTAAATAGTGTATTGGGTAAAAAAATATGAAGTAAGGTTGGGTCCAGAACATGAGGTTTACCATAGGAATGACATAAAATTAGTCAATCAGGGGTGTTTGGATAAAACATTTGTTGGATGGTGTGTTCAACGGATTAATTAATTGATTGTTTAGTTCCTTCATTAATACCTGAAAAACCTAATTTTCTCTATATAAGACTATTTTTGGAATATCAGAAGGGTTTTCTTCATAACCATGGTATCACAAAGAGGATAGTTCTACTACATCTACTTGGAAGATTCTAATTATATGGAAACAAGAATCTTGATCCAAGAGATTTAGGTGTTGTTAACAAAACAACTTTTATCATTCATTGTTGATAATGTTCTTAATTTAAGAACAATCCAATTTTAAGTAGGAATATTTGTATGTCGATTATGTCTCATTTTATTAAAAAAACATTATGGTTATATTATTTTTTTACCTACATCCAAATTGAGCATATGCATGAGCCAATGAATCTATTTAAATTGTTTATTCCATTTATACAATGATTATAACTTCGTATATCCCCACTTTTATTCATAAGCCTATAGCACATGGATAACGTTTTTTTCACATATACTTCTTAGGATCCCCCTCTTTTCATCACATCTTTTTTATATAAGATAATTGGGTTTTGTTTTGACATTATCTAGTTGGATCGAGTTTGATTGATCCCCTAGATTCATGGAGGATTCACGTAAAACCAATGGTTTAACGAATAAATAAACGATTTGGATGGTTTTTGAGATAAAAGGGATTACACCAGTGATTAGGATTTTCCTAAGGTGTTATGGGAATCAAAAACACATTAGTGCTCTTGTGGGGTTTGAGTGGGCCAATATTAATAGAATATCTAGCAACCAGACAACTATAAATGATGAATGGAGACTCATTCCGTTATTTTTAGGCAAACCAAGGGAGAAATTATAATAATTTACAAAAATATAGGATGAATTTGGAATATATTATATATTCAATAAAAATACTGACAACTTGGTATGTTGTTTAGATGAACACATGCCATGTAGTAAAATTATTGTAGTAGTGCTAGGGTTTTGTAAAAAGTTAAGGATCTGATATTGTGTGACTAGGTCACGCACCATGTGAACCTCCTTTTGTAGAAATAATTAATGGAATAAAAAATGGTAAGGACCCCATGCGATAGGAAACATCATTGAACTTAGTACACGTGAACAACCGGTATATATAGACATGACCAAGAGAATGGGAAGGACCCCGGGTGGCTGAGGCACACCCTGTAGTCCACTTACATTATGTGTAAGGGTAAATGTGCAAAATAAAAAGTAATTAATGAATAATATATATTATTATATATGTATATTTATGAATTATATTGTGTTTTAGAGGCTTAAAATGAGAATAAATCCAATCTTAAGCATGGAATACACTAATATTTTTAAAAGATTGTTTTACTACATTTTGATGAAAAACCATTTTTAAATCACAATTTTGAAAATTTTATAACTCTATTTGTCAAAATAAACATATTATTTATTATTGGGACATTGAAATTTACCTTGGGGTAATTTTTCGTATTTTTCTGACAATGTTCATTTTTAATGAATAGTGAAAAATACTGCATTTCACATCAAAAATGATTTTTCATCTAATTTAATTATATGGTTAGATTATATAATTTATTGGTATTAAAGTGTAATTAGAATATATTTTTACAATTTAATCCAATGGTGGTCATTATAATTAATTTCACTTTGGAATAGGGTATAAACAAGTGCCAAACGTTTCATAGATATTGTTTCAAAAAAACCCGCTATTTATTTTGACAACGATAATTATATTTAAATTAATTATTTCAATTTCTATGTTTTTAATTTTTTAAAATGTATTCCATATTTGGAATCATACGGTCCAAAAATATTTAATTAAGACAATTTTTGTTTGTACATTATAAATAGCAACGACAGTAATTATCTTTAATTATCTTGATTAATTAGTAATCGGGTAGTTAAAGATAATAAAATAATATCATAATAATAAACACTGACCCTAAAATGTGTCCTAATGCTACTATTTGTGTCATGGACGACCATGGGATGCCTTGTGCCAAACTTAGGCACCCCATGGAATCAGTTTTGGGTGAAAGTGACACTTTATCATTTTAGTTTTAAAGGAATGAGAATATCACTAAAGGATGTATCAACCGAGTAATTTTTTTTAATTTTTTCTAAATAAATGATATCTTGGACTATAAATAGTAATTGGAAATCTGAACATATTTCCTACGTCATAGTATTTTTTATATAATTTTCATACATTAAATAAATTAATTTAGTTATGACACCATAATGATGCAACAATTACCTCATTAATTAACGATTTAAATAAATTGAAAATACAATGTAATATATAAGAATTATACTTGTCAAAGACCTATTTTCTGAATATAATTAGAACCCTTATCACCATATCCTAGAAATATATCAATGTGTGACCTTTTAAATCCAAAACTCATTTTAAAATAATGTAACATTTCTTAGCTTTCCAAAAGTGCCCCTCCTCGCTCTTATAAAATGCCCCCACCTCTACCTCCTTACCCAGACATCTCAAGCCATTGGATTGGCCAATATCTGCTCATTTTATCTCTCCTCATCTGTCTTTTCATCCTAGAATCCTTACCTTATCTAGAAAGCTCTTCAAAAAGCCCATTTGGTTCAAACCAAGAGGAGTTACCTGGTTTAAAGGTAAAGACTTATCTAATGTTCTTTTGTATTATTTTTGTTCTCCAACACCATAAACTCTTTTTATTCCTTTATTTTGTAACAACAGAAGTATCTTAAATACACTAGGATGTTGTTATGGGAATTATTAGAGCTAAACTTACACACACCTTCATCTAATGGTTAAAGAGCATACTGTTTCCGTGGATGGCGAATTTCTGCCTCATGAAACGATGATTGTTCAATATTTGTCTAACACCTTCAAGGGTGGCCATTAAGATGTCACTATATTTATATATGATATATAATATGTTTATGTTTTCCTTAAGCTTCTGTATTTTTCATTTATGGCATACCTTTATTGTAGAGACCCGAAGCTTAACGTACATGGACATTACATTAAATTTGTGGAATACTTAGTACATAAAAAAAAAACACACACACAAGGATCGTAATAGTTTAGTGTCTTTGGAAACTCGGAATATAATCTTCTAATCGTGGTGAAAGATTTTCAAAATCTCCCATAAAGATCTCCTTTTTTACCTAAAACCTTTATTTATATCCTGGGGAAAAGAAAACATAAAAGGGTGAGCTCAAATGCTCAGTAAGGGTAACCAAAAGAAATATCAATCACATCATATACATAAGCACATAACTTTTGGAAATATTAACCTTCAAAAGAGATCATAATTTCATAACATGGGGTAAATCATGGCAGTGAAATGTAATCACAATAATCATAACTTAAAACATGAAACTTTGTGGCATTCACACATAATCATAGAGAATCATTTCTTGTTAGTCAAGACTCATTTCCAAGACTATCTTAGTGGACAAAGTCCCTTTCTGAATCGAGTAACCCTCGTTTCAGTCCTGTTTCACTGAACCGGTATAACCTACCGTTCCAGCCCTTTCTATCTCATGAGATATAAAATCTTTACCCAATGCATTGGAGGGAGATATTGGTCACACCCATCTCATAATGATACCATTCTTATGTGTGCCACAAAATCATAAATCATACATCATTGCATAACCCATGTAATAAAAATGGGATTCTTAAACAACATGACATCATAAAACCATTCATATAAGATAAAGAAATTCATAAACATAATTCCATCACAACATAGTCAAATCAATGTAAAAATATGGATAGAAACAGAACCCTTTATTATCTTAAAAGGAAAATAATTTTGATAAAACACTTGAATTGAATTCTTGAGGAAAATGTCCTTTCTTCTTCAAAATCAATTTCTTTTCACAAAACATCATGCAATTTTAAAAGAAAGATATTTTATTGAAAATATTCATGAAATATTTTGGAGGAAGGTTCATGAAAATAAGGCTTTATAAAACCGTAAAAATCCGTTCGTGCCGTATAAGTTAAAAAAACATTCTTCTCGTACTTTTGTCGGAAAAGTCAAAAAGTACCTCGTATGAAAAATGAAAAAAGATTCCATTCATATCCTTTACTAAAAACTCACCGAAGGGTAAAATTGGACTTAAACAATTGTAGGTGGATGGAAATAATATTACATATTGAGTAAACATGGATGTGGATGATAAAATACACCCCAGTAAATACCAAAGTATAAACAATCTCGGATAAAAATGAGATGGTGATATTTCCCTTACCTTAGGTCTGATTTGCTTCGTATGTGTCCGAAACGCCTGTATAATGATTTAAATAATGTCATTGACTTATTAAAGAATCATATTCATTGTTATGATATCATATATGGTTCACTTATGACATTATATTACCCGTTCTTTTGTAAATTCCATGTTAAAGAAGCGTTTTGGGTAAAATCGTTTCATTTATCGTAGGTGTTTTGACTTGTTTTTCTTGACATTATTATTACTTATATCATGATTTACTTACTTCCAGAATATAAAATATGATTTATATATCATATATATTCAGTATATATATATTTAATAGATAGATAAATGAAATGAAAAAAACACCGTTCATGGAGACGGTAGTCCGTACGTACGCATGAACGCTGTTTTCCTTTCCTTATTGTCTTGAATGGAAGTAAGTAGATGACATACATATATATATATATATATATATATATATATATATATATATAAATCCAGTAGCTTTATAAGGTCATATATTTCATTATTATTTCTTATATATACTTTATAATCATTCTTAAATGGTTAACATGGAGAATGAATCTCATCGCGTCGTGGAGACGGTAGTCCGTACGTACGCACGAGCGATGATATCATTTCCATAAATATTGAATTGAATTGTAGTGGATTATACAATATATCAGAATAAATATGATTTTGTAATAACTATGTATAGTTATTCTTTACACCATTATACCCATCCATGTAAGGTGGTGGTGGAAAATAGATTACACCACGGCGTGGAGACGGTATTCCGTACGTACGTACGCGCGGTGATTTATTTTTCCGTAGGATGGATAGATGGTGAAATAGGGTTGTTTCATACATATAATAACATATCAGTATATTAGTGATACTTATGTTATTACTTCATAATGAAACAACCTAAGAAGAAGAAGTGGAAGAAGAAATAAAGATGAAAGAATTGGTAAAGGTAATTACCTCTTCTTTGAAGCGCCTCTTTGAGACCTCCTCTTAGGGCACTAAAATTGGTCTTTGAGGAAGACCAGAACCTCTAGGATTATTCTAGGGAAGTGGAGAAGAGATTTTGGCATGGGTTGGCCGAGCTTGAGTGCTCAAATTGGTGTGAGGAGGAGGGGGAGGAGGTGTCCTTTTATAAGGGAGGAGAGGGGCACCTTAGGAATACCTCAAAATATTATTTTATATTAATGTCAAAATCAGTTTATAATGGTTCCAAAGGGTCTTATTTCGAAGCTAAAGTGGGGACGGGTCGCAATCCTATCAACCAATAGGATTTACACAAGTTTAGGGTATTATTTTAACCTTATCAATTAGATTTAACTCTAAGTTAAATAATTTATCTTTTACCGTGTCTTTTTGTTTTCTTTCACTATATGGTTAATACACTTACTATAACATTCCAAAAGAACCCCAAATTGTATATTATTAATACATATATCCTTATCTAAGTCATTTGGCCGAACTTTAGATTTTTAGGAATAAAATAATAATTAATAATATAATATTTGATTAAAAAACTATTTTGTGTCAATTTTGACACTAATTGATATATGATTTTTTTGAAAGTCATAACAGAATTATATGATCAAAAAAAATGGATTAAATCAACACTAATATATCATAGTAACCTAAAAAATTAGTGGAATTCATAAAAAGTCTCAAATTACATTCATTTGAGCATTTATAACATCAATTATGTTAACATTTCCTTAAAAGGGTAATTACTGCATCATCGTTGTGTCATAAATAAATTAATTTATTTAAGGTCTAAAAATTATAAATAAAATATCATTATGTAGGAAATATTTTTAGCTTTCTAATGAATATTTATAGTCGAATTAATCTTATGTATATCCCCATATTAAAAATGTTTTAGTTATTAAACATTGATTTTAACTATTTTAACTATTCATTAAATAAAATAATATTAAATGTCATAATCTAATCCAAGTGGACCTAAATGGTCATATTATATTTATAAGGTTGTTTTTGGTCGAATTACAATTATTTAATAGAATTAGGACATGTGTTAGGGTAATAGTAATATCATATTTACCCTTAGTTACCCTATTTACTATTAACCGTGGTAAATAAAAGTAAAAAGTTACTATTCACCAAAAATTATTTTCATCTCATTGAACCACATTTTACTTACTGACATCAACCGTGTCTCTCGGATTTTTGAAATTCCATTCACCGAAGCGGTAAAATTAAGTTTTATGAAAAGTTCAGTTTTTTAACTACCACTTATTAGTTTCACTATTCATCAAAAATTGATGTTTTTCAGAACAATGTCAAAATTTCATCCTAAGCTATATTTCATATTCCGAATTCAAAAATGAAGTCTATTTTACCAAATTCATAACATAGAAGTTGCATTAATTAATTTCATAATTAAATCCCGCTGTTAAAACAAATAGCGTGTTTTTAAAAAACAATATCTAACAAAAGATTGATACTTGTTTATGTCTGGTTTAAATGTGAAATTACATCCAATGAACAACATTGTATTAAATTGTAAAAATATATTCTAAATATACTTTAAAACCACTCAAATTAATAATTTATCACTATTGATTATTTTGATTAAAAAAGTTGTTTTTAATTATAATTTAGTAATTTTCACTATTCATCAGAATATGAAAGTTATCCGAAAGGTACCAAAATTTCACCTTAGGCTAAATTCGATATTCCAAATCCAAAAATGAAGTTCATTTTGAGAGCTAAAATGTCTAAAATTTAAAAAGTGGTTATTACTATTCATAACGGCTAGTTTTAATAATATTTTAATAGCATATCGTTGTTTCGTGAAACTCAGTATTGCGTACTACACACGCTATTGAGGAAGGTTTCGATTGCGTGTAATGCAACGCAAGTCAAGGATGCGTGTTGTGCAAGCTCTTTTTGGTGAAGCGTACAACACAAGACATTAGTGAAATTAAAAAAGGGTATTTTTCATAAAATCTTGGGCTGTTACATTCTACCCCCCTTAAAATGAATTTCTCCCTCGAAATTCGTTGGGGTTATAAATGGTTTACTATTTGAAAGTTTCTTTAATAGAAACCCACCTCGTAAAAAGGAATACCAAAACCAATATTTAAAAACAAAAGTATGAAACTTAACGGTTACCCAAATAAACTAATCATTGGGTTTCCACATAGATGAAAATATGGATATGGAAGAAAAATCTAACCATCATGTTCTGATGGAGAGTGGTAGAGAACATGGCTATGGAAAAGCCGACAATCACAAATCCATAAATTTGTGACGATCTAAGGTACCATCCGATTAATCAGATATAAGATCACTAGGACAACATTTTTTTGGTTTTCAAGATCGTTTCCCTAAAGTTGAAGAATGTGAATTAGAATAAATACTTTATTTTGGTACAGTCGCACTATTGTTCGTGCCTTGAACAATTTCACTTCATCTCTTAAATAAATGAAGTTGAATTTGTTATTCGTGAAGTGTTAGCAGATCATGTGATAGAATGACGGGTCATTCCATCTATCTCAAACAAAATGTTAGCAAAAATTATATACATAAGCCGATCTATAGTGAGATTAATCATATATGGTTCCTAAAATGGACTTATACTTCATATATCATAATGCTTAATATAATAAAACTAGTTTCTACTAAACAGGGACTTCCTGTAGGCCAGTGGTAGGTGATAAAGGCCAGTCGCATTTCGGTTGTGGGTTCGATTCCCACAGCCTTGTCCAACGCGATGGGCTGTCGCCCGTCCTGCAGGTTGTCCTTTTTCTAAAAAAAAACTTATATCCTTAAACAATACTAACTTATGTTCAACATAATCCATTCCAATCTTAAGGCTTACCCATAATACTGCAGTCCACTCTCATAATATAGTGAAAACAATTACTAGAGATTTAATACCATCGTTGATCCCCATATATCATAAGATATGTCTTGTTGGTCACATTCTAAACATTCAAAGTCCTTAATCATGTATTCTCTTGAATACCCATTGATCCTTAGTGAAAACATGAATGCAGTTAAACGTTAACACTTTCCACATACGAAAATCCTCAAAATTCTATATACTCAAACCATGATATCACTTAGTCCTTATATAAATCATGAGCTCATGAATACTATTAAACTTTTCATTTTCTCGTTTTCCCTTCATTATGAGCATATCATCTTATTTCCAAAAAATATCTCAATCACTTTGAATACCACATCCATAAATATTTCAATACTCAATGATACAACATTATTTTGGAATCCCATTACATAAACACTTAATCATTCCACCACATCGTTGTCATATTCAACATTTCCAATAGTGATCGCATGTGACTCCCCTTTGTCCTTTCCCTTCAGTGGTTGCTCATGTTGATCATCACTAACCCTTGGATTAGGGCATTTATTAGGATAATGCCCCATTTCCTTGCACTTGAAGCATTGAAGTGTTGGTGGTGCGTTCTCTACAGTGTTTGCTTTATTCACATCATTAGAAACCCTTTTTCCATTACTTCGACACTCAGCTGCTCGATGACCTTCTTTTCCACACTTAAAACATTTTCTAGCCCCTTTAAGACAATCTCCACCATGCTTCTTTCCACACTTTGTGCATAAGGAAACGTTCATCTTCTTTTCACCATTATTCTGAGATTTCTCCGTGAACTCCATCTTTCGTTTCTTGTCAAAACCATGAGATGGATATGTAACACCAACTTCCATTTCTACCTTGATAGCACAACGCACAATTTCTTCATAGATACTGAAGTCTCTTATAGCTAATGCCCTTCGAAGACTTGGTTTTAAGCCAATGAAAAATCGATCAACTTTACATTCAGGTTGGATGATAATGCCAGATGCATACCTTGCAAGTCTTGTAAAATTTGCTTCATATATACCAACAGATTCATCATCCTTTTACTTTAGTTCAAGAAACTCCTTCTCCATCTTTGTTCGAAGAATATAGGGGAAGTACTTACTGAAAAAAAATTTCTTGAACTCGTCCCATTCCATGGACTCAATTTCATCCCTTTGCCTCGTATTCTTAATAAGATTCCACCATTGATCAGCATCACCTTCCAAACGATACACTGCTAAGATGACTTTTTCATGTTCAGAACATTGAAGAACTGAAAATATCATTTCAGTGGTACTGATCCATTGTTCAACAACAAGTGGATCAGAAGACCCACTGAAAGAAGGTGAACGTTGCCTCTTGAAGGACTCAATAGAATATTGTTCCCTTCTCTGCTCATTTGGAAGTCTAGAATGATTCATAGCTTGTGTAAGTATAGAAATAATATTTTGCACTCCATCTCCAATAACATTTGTTTGTTCAGGAGGACAAACATTGCATTGTCCATTGCATTGATCAACACGGTTCCTTCGGGTTCCAGCCATCATCTAAAACCCAAAAAGAATAGTGTGGGAGGCAAAAATCATTCTAGGGAAAACAACATAATAAAGGGGTAGTACCTTCAATATCTAACATCTTAGGTTTAATTCTATGATCGTTAGCGTAATTCTAGTACTATAACCTATACGTATACTTAACCTTAGGCACATCCCTAGACATACCTTAGAAATATCTCTAGGGATCTCACTAAAGTTCTCGCATCCTAGTTTCCAAAGGTTGACTAAACCTTTCCTCTGATACCAACTGTAGAGACCCGAAGCTTAACGTACATGGACATTACATTACCTTTGCGGAATACTTAGTACATAACAAAAAAAACACACACACAAGGATCGTAATAGTTTAGTGTCTTTGGAAACTCGAATATAATCTTCTAATCGTGGTGAAAGATCTTCAAAATCTACCATAAAGATCTCCTTTTTTTACCTAAAACCTTTCTTTATATCCTGGGGAAAAGAAAACATAAAAGGGTGAGCTCAAATGCTCAGTAAGGGTAAACAAAAGAAATATCAATCACATCATATACATAAGCACATAACTTTTGGAAAATCTTAACCTGCCAAAGAGATCATAACTTCATAACATGGGGTAAATCATGGCAGTGAAATGTAATCACAATAATCATAAATTAAAACATGAAACATTGTGGCATTCACACATAATTATAGAGAATCATTTCTTGTTAGTCAAGACTCATTGCCAAGACTATCTTAGTGGACAAAGTCCCTTTCTGAATCGAGTAACCCTCGTTTCAGTCCTGTTTCACTGAACCGGTATAACCTACCGTTCCTGCCCTGTCTATATCATGAGATATAAAATATTTACCCAATGCATTGGAGGGAGATATAGGTCCCACCCATCTCATAATGATACCATTCTTATGTGTGCCACAAAATCATAAATCATACATCATTGCATAACCCATGTAATAAAAATGGGATTCTTAAACAACATGACATCATAAAACCATTCATATAAGATAAAAAAATGCATAAACATAATTAAATCACAACATAGTCAAATCATTGTAAAAATATGGATAGAAACAGAACCCTTTATTATCATAAATGGAAAATAATTTTGATAAAACACTTGAATTGAATTCTTGAGGAAAATGTCCTTTCTTCCTCAAAATCAATTTCTTTTCACAAAACATCATGCAATTTTAAAAGAAAGATATTTTATTGAAAATATTCATGAAATCTTTTGGAGGAAGGTTCATGAAAATAAGGCTTTATAATATTTTAAAAATCCGTTCGTGCCGTATAAGTTAAAAAAAGCATTCTTCTCGTACTTTTGTCGGAAAAGTCAAAAAGTACCTCGTATGAAAAACGAAAAAAGATTCCTTTCATATCCTTTACTAAAAACTCACCGAAGGGTAAAATTGGACTTAAAAAATTGTAGGTGGATGGAAATAATATTACATATTGAGGAAACATGGATGTGGATGATAAAATACACCCCAGTAAATACCAAAGTATAAACAATCTCGGATAAAAATGAGATTGTGATATTTCCCTTACCTTAGGTCCGATTTGCTTCGTATGTGTCCGAAACTCCTGTATAATGATTTAAATAATGTCATTGACTTATTAAAGAATCATATTCATTGTTATGATATCATATATGGTTCACTTATGACATTATATTACCCGTTCTTTTGTAAATTCCATATTAAAGAAGCGTTTTGGGTAAAATCGTTTCATTCATCGTAGGTGTTTTGACTTGTTGTTCTTGAAATTATTATTACTTATATCATGATTTAATTACTTCCAGAATATAAAATATGATTTATATATCATATATATTCAGTATATATATATATATAATAGATAGATAAATGAAATGAAAAAAAAACACCGTTCATGGAGACGGTAGTCCGTACGTACGCATGAACGATGATATCATTTCCATAAATATTGAATTGAGTTGGAGTGTATTATACAATATATCAGAATCAATATTATTTTTTAATAACTATGTATAGTTATTTTTTACACCATTATACCCATCCATGTAAGGTGGTGGTGGAAAATAGATTACACCACGGCGTGGAGACGGTATTCCGTACGTACGTACGCGCGGTGATTTCTTTTTCCGTAGGATGGATAGATGGTGAAATAGGGTTGTTTCATACTTATAATAACATATCAGTATATGAGTGATACTGATGTTATTACTTCATAATTAAACAACCTAAGAAGAAGAAGTGGAAGAAGAAATAAAGATGAAAGAATTGGTAACGGTAATTACCTCTTCTTTGAAGCGCCTCTTTGAGACCTCCTCTTAGGGCACTAAAATTGGTCTTTGAGGAAGACCAGAACCTCTAGGATTATTCTAGGGAAGTGGAGAAGAGATTTTGGCAGGGGTTGGCCGAGCTTGAGTGCTCAAATTGGTGTGAGCAGGAGGGGAGGAGGTGTCCTTTTATAAGGGAGGAGAGGGGCACCTTAGGAATACCTCAAAATATTATTTTATATTAATGTCAAAATCGGTTTATAATGGTTCCAAAGGGTCTTATTTCGAAGCTAAAGTGGGGATGGGTAGAAATCCTATCAACCAATAGGATTTAGACATGTTTAGGGTATTATTTTAACCTTATCAATTAGATTTAACTCTAAGTTAAATAATTTATCTTTTACCGTGTCTTTTTGTTTTCTTTCACTATATGGTTAATACACTTACTATAACATGCCAAACGAACCCCAAATTGTATATTATTTATAAATATATCCTTATCTAAGTCATTTGGCAGAAACTTAGATTTTTAGGAATAAAATAACAATTAATAATATAATATTTGATTTATAAACTATTTTGTGTCAATCTTGACACTATTTGATATATGATTTTTTTGAAAGTCATAACAGAATTATATGTTCGAACCAAATTGATTAAATCAACACTAATATATCATAGTAACCTATAAAATTACTGTAATTCATAAAAAGTAACAAATTACATTCATTTGAGCATTTATAACATCAATTATGTTAATATTTCCTTAAAAGGGTAATTACTGCATCATCGTTGTGTCATAAATAAATTAATTTATTTAAGTTCTAAAAATTATAAATAAAATATCATTATGTAGGAAATCGTTTTAGATTTCTAATGAATATTTATAGTCGAATTTATCTTATGTATAACCCCATATTAAAAATGTTTTAGTTATTAAACTTTGATTTTAACTATTTTAACTATTCATTAAATAAAATAATATTAAATGTCATAATCTAATCCAAGTGGACCTAAATGGTCATATTATATTCATAAGGTTGTTTTTGGTCGAATTACACTTATCCAATAGGATTAGGACATGTGTTAGGGTAATAGTAATATCATATTTACCCTTAGATACCCTATTTACTATTAACCGTGGTAAATAAAAGTAAAAAGTTACTATTCACCAAAAATTATTTTCATCTCATTGAACCACATTTTACTTACTGACATCAACCGTGTCTCTCGGATTTTTGAAATTCCATTCACAGAAGCAGTAAAATTAAGTTTTATGAAAAGTTCAGTTTTTTAACTACCACTTAGTAGTTTCACTATTCATCAAAAATTGATGTTTTTCAGAACAATGTCAAAATTTCATCCTAAGCTATATTTCATATTCCGAATTCAAAAATGAAGTCTATTTTACCAAATTCATAACATAGAAGTTGCATTAATTAATTTTATAATTAAATCCCGCTGTTAAAACAAATAACGTGTTTTTAAGAAACAATATCTATCAAAAGATTGATACTTGTTTATGTCTCGTTTAAATGTGAAATTACATCCAATGACCAACATTGTATTAAATTGTAAAAATATATTCTAAATATACTTTAAAACCACTCAAATTAATAATTTATCACTATTGATTATTTTGATTAAAAAAGTTGTTTTTAATTATAATTTAGTAATTTTCACTATTCATCAGAATATGAAAGTTATCCGAAATGTACCAAAATTTCACCTTAGGCTAAATTCGATATTCCGAATCCAAAAATGAAGTCCATTTTGAGAGCTAAAATTTCTAAAATTTAAAAAGTGGTTATTACTATTCATAACAGCTAGTTTTAATAATATTTTAATAGCATATCATTGTTTCGTGAAACTCAGTATTGCGTACTACACACGCTATCGAGGAAGGTTACGATTGCGTGTAATGAAACGCAAGTCAAGGATGCGTGTTGTGAAAGCTCCTTTTGGTGAAGCGTACAACACAAGAAATTAGTGAAGTTAAAAAAGGATATTTTTCATAAAATCTTGGGCTGTTACATTTATGGTTTCCATTATGGGTAAACACAATATCTTCATTTTAGGAAGCTCGGACTACTGCCCCCTCAAAGTGATTTGATTCATTATTGTCGTATGTGGGACATATAAAGGATGGAGTTAATGATATTATTTATGATATTATACTAGAATTATAATATTCCTTTATTTCATTATGATTCCATTCCATAAAATATGAAATAGAAATGAAAGTAGCATTCATGCGTACGTACGGCTTACCATCTCCATGAACGGTGCATTTCATTTCTTACACCTAAATGTTATGTAATATTATAAATTCATGTATATAATTGATATATATGATATATATGATATCTACATCATAAATATAATTCTGGATATAATGGATACATGAAAAACTTGTAATTATAAATAGTTTATTTTTTACTCAAGTACTAATGATCGACAAAACGACCATTATTAACATAAATAATTACATAGTGTTCATAACATGGTAATAAGTTATATAAAAGGAATAATGAACTTGAAAAATGTTCTTAATCAAGTAGAAATTATCACAAGTTTATTATTCAGGAGTTTAAAGAATGATCGAGTCAAGTCGGACCCGATGTATGGGACTTCGTCTCAATCTCCTTTCATTGAGGCATATTTTGTTTTATACACAACTTTCTTTTATACGGTGTATAAACCTCTTTTAATTTTACATCTATTAAAAAAGAATCTTTTTTATACGAAGCATTTTACTAAACGACAAAAGGAATGTTTTTTTTGTCGTACGTATGCAGCAACAATGACCTCTCCACCACTGTTACCATTATTTTATTTTCGGCTTCCTCTACAAGCCAAATTTTTTTTTTAAAATGAAAAATAAATACCATGTTTTAATTTTCTTTTATTTTGGTATTGAAAATTGTTTTCATAATGTTTTTATTATATCAATGTGTTTTATTGATATCTTATGATTGAAATGTGGCAAATTTTGTTCCCTTTATGCATGTTTTATGAGATAAGATTATGTTATGGTTCATGGACATTGCTATGAAGACGGGTGGTTTCGTGATAAACTAAGGGCGGGTGAGCCCGATATAGATCTCCAATGAATTGGGTAATGTGAAGGGGTTAAATGTTATGGTTTCTCCGAATAGATTTAGGGAATATACTATGATGGGTATTCCAAACGTAACCATGAGGGTTACTCCCAATGTAAGAATGTTATGAATGCCTCAAGTTACCTTTATGTCTTATGATTTTTATGATTTATTCATGATTTGATGAGGTATGTTAAAATGATTATGTTTTATGAGTAATGTATGTTTTCATACATGGACTAATTTTTTCATTTCGTACTTTTATATCTCTTACTGAGCTCTTTATGCTCATCCCATGTTTTTGAAATGTTTTTGACAGGTCAACGGAAAGGTAAATGATGTGATGATAGTGTCAAGGTTGTGTCAAGAAAGAATCCATGATTTATTTTAAATATGTTTTCGTTGATGGGGAAAATGAGTATTATCTTTTGTGTAACCACTTTGTTTAAATGTGGAATGTAATGCGTGTTTTATGATCTAATTCTCTAAAACTCTAAACCTGAAAAGATCCTCAATGTGTATTCTTGAAATAACTCAAGATTATGTAAGGATTAAGTTCGGGGCCTTATAGTTGGTATCAGAAGTCGGTTTAGATTACTTTAGGAGTTAGAATTATATTAAATGATTATCAAAAAATATTTTTTTATGGTAAATTTGAAATGATATATAATTTGAATATTACCATGTTTCTTCATCTAATACATGTTTGTTTAGAATGGTTTTCCATATATGAAACATGGAAGCAGTGCTAGGAAGGCATACCGAAGGAAATGTCCTTCCAAATCAGCATCCTGAGATGGTTAGAATTGGAACTAAATAGTTTGTTGTAGTAATGGCGCAGTTGACTCAAGAAATAAATGGTGGCGGTATCCATGCACGAGATCAGCCAGATCCACCGCAGAGGAACATGTCAGTGGTGGAACATTTCATGAGGGAACATCCCCCATCATTCATAGGATCATCTGACCCTGTGATATCTGAAGGTTGGATTAAGGTACTGGAGTTGATTTTCGATGACATGGGGTGTTCAGACAATCAAAAGGTTAGTCTTTCAATTTAACGTTTAGAGGGTGAAGCAGATCAGTTGTGGTTAATGGTTAAAAATATCAGGGACACTGTTGAGATTGATGCTCTCTACTAGGATGAATTCAAAGGTATGTTTATTGAGAATTATTTTCCTTAAGGTTATTCTACTTAGGATGGAAGAAAAATTCTTGGAATTGAGGCATGATGACGACTCAGTGGCTGCTTATGAAGAAAGGCTCACTCGATTGGCAAGGTATGCTCCAAATTTAATCGGAGAATTGATAGTAAAATCAATCATTTTTACTCAGGATTAAATCCAAAATATCTAAGGGCATTATCTTCTAATGAGTTCAAGAGTTATGAAAGGCTTGTTTGATGTGCTAAGAAGGTGGAAATGGAGTTTTCTGATGATCAGGTGTTCTATAACAACCAACAGAAGAAGAGACCAATGTGGAAGGATAATGGTAAGAATCATTCAAAAAGTTCTAATGGTAAGAAAACTAACATTCTAGTTTGTGATAAATGTGGTAAAAAGAATGTTGGAGAATCTCTTTGGAATTTTGGAAAGTGCTACTGATGTGGTAATATGGGACATAAGGATAGTGATTTCACTTGAAAAGATCAAGGTGATGGTAAGACCAAATTTGATTTACAATTAGTGAAACGTTTCAAGTTCAATGAGATGGGTCACTATGCAAATGAGTGTCCGGAAAAGAGCTCAAGTGATGGGAAGAAGTTATACTACAAGAAGAAAATGGTGGTGAAATCCTTTGAAACTAATTCAGTAGATGTTGGGCCATCAAATGAAGTGGTATCAGGTACTTTTTTTGTTTTCTCAGATTATGCCAGTGTGTTGTTTGACTCAGGGTCTACACATTCTGTCACCTCGGAAATCTTTTCTAGTAAAATTGAAATACCATCTCAATAAATGACTCCTGAAATTGTGTTAATAACTCCTGGGGTAAATGTCGAGGCAAAAATAATTTATAAGAATATTTTTATCCTTTTTTGGAAAGAACCTACTTGAAAACCTTATTTTTTTACTTCTAGTAGAGTTTGATGGTATATTGGGTATGGATTGGCCCTCTATTTACCATGCTAAGATTTACTATAGAGCTAAAGAAGTTTCTTTTCAGAAAGGCTTTCAGTTTGTGTACAATAATGAACCCTTAATATTGATAACATATCAAGAGGCTGAGAAACTTGTAAAATATAGAAATCAATGTTATCTTGTAGATATTGTTGAAAACAAAGGAACTATTCAGATTAATGATGTGCGAGTGGTAAATGAGTATAGTGATGTTTTTCCTAATGAGTTGTTTGGAATTATACCAGACCGGGAAGTTGAATTTATTGTTGACTTAGTTTCTGATGCTAAACCAATTTCAAAAACCACCTTATCAAATGGATCAAATTGAACTTTTAGAGTTGAAGGAGAAATTCCAAGATTTTTTAGAGAAAGGTTTCATTCAACCTAGCACATCACAATGGGGTGCTCCTGTTTTATTTGTTAAAAAGAAATATGGTTTAATGAGACTTTGCATTGATTATAGAGACTTGAATGACATCACTTTTAAAAACAAATATCCTTTACCTCATATCGATGATTTGTTTGATCAGCTCCAGGGAGCTCTGTATTTTTCAATGATTGATTTGAGATCAGGGTACAATCAGTTGAAGGTAAAGGAAGCAGATGTTCTGAAGACTGCGTTTCATACAATATATGGCCATTTTGAATTTGTATTTATTCCTTTTGGGCTAACCAATGCACCTGATGTATTGATGGACCTTATGAATAGAATTTTCCATGAGTTTTTGGACAATTTTTTGGTTGTTTTCATTGATGATATTTTGGTATTATCTAAAAGTAAAGAGGAGCATAAAAGTCATTTAAGGTTTATTTTTTAAACCGTAAAAGAAAATAAATTTTATGGAAAATTCCGCAAGTTTGAGTTTTTGTTGCAACAAATTTCTTTCCCTGGTCATATTGTTTCTAAAGATGGAATAACCGTTGATCCTGCAAAAACAAAGGTTGTGGAATAATGGCCAAGACCGCCAAATGTAACTGAGATTCGTAGTTTTCTTGGTTTGGAAGGATATTACCGAAGGTTTGTTAGAATGTTTTCCTGGTTATCTAGTCCAATGAATAAGCTAACTTGGAAGGGTGTTATGTTTATCTAGAAAAAAGAATGTAATGATTGTTTTCAAGAACTGGAAAGAAGATCGGTGAATGCTCCAGTTTTGGCACTACCTTCCAGGAATGGGGAGTTTGTTATCTAAAGTGATTCTTCATTGAAAGGACTTGGTTACATCCTAATGCATAATGATCAGGTAATTTTTTATGCTTCATGTCAGTTGAAAACTCATGAGGTAAATTACCCTACACATGATTTGGAATTAGCTACTGTTGTTTTCACTTTAAAAATTTGGAGGCATCATTTGTATGGAGTAATGTGTGAAATATATACCGATCATAAAATTTTAAATTATATATTCACTCAGAAATAATTTAACATGGCCTAGAGGATATGGCTAGAATTTATCAAGGATTTTGATTGTTCAATTCATTACCATCCGGGAAAAGAAAATAAAGTGGGTGATGCTTTGAGTCAAAAAATTAATTCTTCATTAACAATGTTGCATTTGGAACGTGATCCTTTGGTTATGTATTTGATGAACTTTAACATAGATGTTGTCGGTGCGGAATTTCCTTCTGTTTTGTTTCAGGTATCAGTGAAATATTCTCTATCAGACATAATTAAGCAAGCACAGAAGAAAGATAGTGAGTTACAGAAAAAGGTAGAGCTGGTTCAGAAAGGTAACTTTCCTGAATTCAACATTGATAATGATTGTGTTTTGAGATTTGGGAAGAGATTGTGTGTGCCTTGTGATTCACAGATGATGAGATAATTGGTATGTGAAGCTCATAGTTCTCTGTTTTCAGTTCATCCAGGCAGTATTAAGATGTATAGAGATCTTCGGGACTGTTACTGGTGGGATGGAATGAAAAGCGATATTGCTGATTTTACTGTGAAGTGTTTGACTTGTCAATAGGTTAAAGAAGAGAGGCAGTTACAGAAAGGGATGCTTCAGTCTTTACCAGTTCCAGAGTGGAAATGGGAGAATATATCCCTGGATTCCATTGTGGGATTGCCGAAGACACCTCGAGGTAATAATACAATCTGGGTTATTGTTGATCACTTGACTAAATCTTCTCATTTCATTTCTATACGAGACACTTTTTCCCTAGAACAACTTTCCCATTTGTATCTTAAATATATATTCAGGTTACATGGAGTTCCTCTCTTCATTTTATCTGACCGTGGTCCCAGGTTCACTTCTAAATTTGGAAAGGCCTTCAGAATTCGTTGGGTACTGAATTAAATTTTAGTACAACTTTTCATCCTCAATCAGATGGGCTGTCAGAACGAACAATTCAGACATTGGAGGATATGCTACGTGCTTCTTCGATGAATTATCAGGGATGTTGGGACCAACATCCTTATTTGGTTGAGTTTTCTTATAATAACAGTTTTCATTCCAGTATATAGATGACACCATTTGAGGCATTATATGGGAAGTGATGTTGAACTCTAGCATTTTGGGATGAAGTGGGTGAAAGGAAGTTGATGGGACCATAATTGGTAGAAGAGTTGGAAAAAAGGTTAGATGATAC
The DNA here is from genome assembly GCA_963277665.1 of Viscum album. Classification (NCBI taxonomy): domain Eukaryota; kingdom Viridiplantae; phylum Streptophyta; class Magnoliopsida; order Santalales; family Viscaceae; genus Viscum; species Viscum album. Next base: position 504,052,871 of record OY728131.1, on the reverse strand, counting down.
AGAAACACATGAGAACATCTTAGAGTAGGCAGAAAAGTTATGCGGACAGCAGGAGGAAGGATCTCTCTTTTGAGGTAGGTGATCATGTTTTTCTCAAAGTTTCACCATGGAAAAGTGTGATGCGATTTGGTAAGAAAGGAAAGCTTAGTCCAAGGATCATTGGACCATATGAAATTCTGGAGAGGGTTGGATCAGTTTCATAACGCGTGGCTTTACCTCCGTGTTTATCTCAGGTACACAATGTTTTTCATGTTTCAATGTTAAGGAAGTACATGCCAGATCCATCTCATGTTTTGAGCCCCGAGGTAGTCCAGTTGGAAGAGAATCTATCATGTGAGGAAAAATGGTCCATATTATTGACCATAGAAAGCAAGTGTTACTTAATAATGTGATTCATCAAGTAAAGGTTTTGTGGAAAAACCATATGAATGAAGAGGCAACATGGGAATTTGAAAATGCAATGAGGGATAAATACCCCCACTTATTCGATAAGTAAATAAATTGTGGGGATGCAATTTTCTAAATGGGGTAAGGATGTAAAATCCCATGTAATTAATTAATAATAGATATTTTTTTCTATGTTTATTTATGAATTAGATTGTGTTTTAGAGGCTTAAAATGAGAATAAATCCAATCTTAAGCATAGAATACACTAATATTTTTAAAAGACTGTTTTAGTGCCTTTTGATGGAAAACAATTTTTAAGTCAAAATTTTGAAAATTTTATAAGCTCTATTTGTCAAAATAAACTTATTCTTTTCGATTGGGGCATTGAAATTTATGTTGGGTTAATTTTTGTTATTTTTCTGACAATGTTCATTTTTTAATGAATAATGAAAAATATTGTATTTCACAACAAAAATGATTTTTCATATAATTTAATTATATGGTTAGATTATCTTTTCAATTGGTCTTAAATAGTAACTAGAATATAATTTTACAATTTAATAAAATTGTGGTCATTATAATTAATTTCACTTCGGAATTTGGCATAAACAAGTGCCAAACTTTTCATAGATATTGTTTCAAAAACCCCGCAATTTGTTTTGACAATGGGAATTATTTTTAAATTAATTATTGCAATTTATATGTTTGAAATTTTGTAAAATGGATTCCATATTTGGAATTATATGGTTCAAATTATGTAATTAAGACTCTTTTGTTTTTGGAAATTATGAATATTAAAGACAATTATTATCATTAATTATCTTGATTAATTAGTAATTAGGTAGTTAAGGATAATAAAATAATATCATAATAATATCAAAATTACCCCAACATGTGTCATAATGCTACTGGTTGTTTCATGGCTGACCATGGGATGCCTTGTGCCAAACTTAGGGACCCCATGGAATCACTTTTGGGTGAAAGTGACACTTTATCATTTTATTTTTAAGGGAAGTAGAATATCACTAAAGGATATATCAACCGAGTAAAACATTTTTAATTTTTTCTATATATATTATATCTTGGAATATAAATAGTAATTGGAAAGATAAAAATATTTCCTACATCATATTATTTTTTTTATAATTTTTAGACATTAAATAAATTAATGTATTTATGACACCATGATGATGCAACGATTTCCTCATTAATTAACGATTTAAATAAAATGAAAAGATAATGTAAAATCTAAGACTTACACTTTTCAAAGACCTATTTTATGAGTATATTTAGAACTCTTATTACCTTATCCTCGAAATATATCAATATGGGGCCTCTTAAATCCGAAAATCATTTTTAAATAAAGTAACATTTCTTGGATTTCCAAGAGTGTCCCTCCTCCCTCTTATAAAAGGACCCCACCTCTACCTCCTTACCCATACTTCTCAAGACATTGGCTCGGCCAAGATCTGGTCATTTTTTCTTTCCTCCTCCCTCTTTTCATCCTAGAAGCCTTACATTAGGAAGAATGCTCTTCAAGAATCCCTTTTGGTTCAAAACAAGAGGAGTTACCCGATTTGAAGGTAAAGACTTCTCTAATGTTCTTTTGTTTTATTTTGCTTCTCCAACCCACTAAAATCTTTTTATTCCTTTATTTTGTAACAACACTAGTATATTTAATATACTAGTATGTTGTTATGAGAAGGATTGGAGATACACTTACACACACCTTCATCTAATGGTTAAAGAACATACTGTTTCCGTGGATGGCGAATTTCTACCTCATGAAACGATGATTGTTCAATATTCTTCTAACACATTCAAGGGTGGCCATTAAGATGTCACTATATTTATATATGATATATAATATGTTTATTTTTTCCTTAATCTTCTGTATTTTTCATTTATGGCATACCTTTATGGTTTCCATTATGGGTAAACACGATATCTTCATTTTAGGAAGTGCGGACTACCGCCCCCTCAAAGTGATTTGATTCATTAATGTCATATATGGGATGTATAAAGGATGGATTTAATGATATTATATATGATATTATACTGTAATTATAATATAAATTTATGTAATTATGATTCCATTCCATAAAATATGAAATATAAATGAATGTAGCGTTCATGCGTACATACAGATTACCGTTTCCATGAATGGTGCATTTCATTTCTACCGCTAAATGTGAAGTAATATTATAAATTCATGTATATACTATATATATATATATATTATATGATATCTACATTGACAATATAATTCTGGATATAATGGATACATGAACAACTTGTAATTATAAAGAGTTTATTTTTTACTCAAGTACCAACGATCGACAAAATGACCATTATTAACTTAAATAATTACATAGTGTTCATAACATGGTAATAAGTGATATAAAAGGAATAATGAACTTGAAAAAAGATCTTAATAAAGTATAAATTAACTCAAGTTTATTATTCAGGAGGTTAAAGAATGATCGAGTCAAGTCAGACCAGATGTATGGGACATTGTCTCAATCTCCTTTCGTTGAGGCATATTTTGTTTTATACACAAATTTGTTTTATACGGTGTATAAACCCCTTTCACTATTACATATATTCAAAAGGAATCTTTTTTATACAAATCATTTTACTAAATGACAAAAAGAATGTTTTTTTTGTCGTACGTTTGCAGCGACAATGACTTTTCCACCGTTGTGACCATTATTTGAGTTTCAGCTTCCTCTACAAGCCATAACTTTTTTTTTAAATGAAAAATAAATACCATGTTTTAATTTTCTTTTATTTTGGTATTGAAAATTCTTTTCATAATGTTTTTATTATATGAATGTGTTTTATTTATATCTTGTGATTGAAATGTTGAAATGTTATGTTTCCTTTACGTATTTTTTATGTGATATGATTATGTTATGGTTCTTGGGCATTATTTTGAAGATGTGTGGTTTCATGATAAACTAAGGGTGGGTGAGCTCGATATAGCTCTCCAATGAATTGGGTAACGCGAAGGGGTTAAATGTTAATGTTTCTCCAAAGTGATTTAGGTAATATACTATGATGGGTATTCCAAACGTAACCATGAGGGTTACTCCCTATGTAAAAATGTTATGAATGTCTCAAGTAACCTTTATGTCTTATGAATTTTATGATTTATTCATGATTTGATGAGGTATGTTAAAATGCTTATTTTTTATGAGTATATAATGTTTTCATACATGGAGTAATGTTTTCATTTCGTACATTTATATCCCTTACTGAGATATTTATGCTCATCCCAATTTTTTGAAATGTTTTCCACAGGTCAAGGGAAAGGTACATGATCTGATGATAGTGTCAAGGAAGTGTCAAGAATGAATCCATGTATTATTTTAAATATGTTTCTTTTGATGGTAAAAATGAGTACTATCTTTTATGTAAACACTTTGTTTAAATGTGGAATGTAATGTATGTTTTATGATCTAATTCTCTAAAACTCTAAACCTAAAAAGATCCTCAATGTGTATTCTTGAAATATCTCAAGATTAAGTAAGGTTTAAGGTCGGGTCCTTATAGCATGGTTAGTGATCGATGTTCCAACAATGAAATTTCAAGGAATCAGAGTGGGACCACATGCTGTGGGGGTTCCCATACACATCATGTACACCTATTTCATTCTTATAATACTTTTACCTCTTAGAACTCTTTTTTAGCCTCATATTTTAGACCTTGAGTAACCTATCATGAGTATATTTCCATATATAATGTGGTGGTTTCCTCTTAGTTGATTTAGAGATATCTTGAGAGATTTTTAGGGTATGAAACTTCTTTAGTAGATGCTCAATGAAGACAGGATCAAATTGGATCATCAAAGAGATTAGAGTGGAATCTATCTACTAAGCAGGGTGTGGTGTTTGAGTTGGTGTCCTAGAACCAACTATTTGTACAATTATTACTTGGATATTTAATGTATTATATATTGTTCATTGTTCTACATGACCATGATGTAATAATGTCCTAGAGTATTTTTTTCATTGATAAGGTCATGGCAGTTCCCCACTATGATGAGAACCATGAAATGCTATGACAATATTCTTAAATATAGTTCTCTAGTTGGACGATATACAATGATGGGACACATATAATACAAACCATCATGTCTGAGTACTCATAAAAAGATAAGACTTCCCCTAATGATGTTCGCACTTGGTAACCTCTAGGACAGATGATTATGAGAATAATCTCACAAGTAAGAATTCTGCATGTTTTTGTGTCATCAGATATTCCTATATGCGAGTGTTTATAATGATACTAAGATATTAAAATTATCATTAATATTTTTCACGACTCGTGCACATGTATTTACTGACAAAAATCATCATAGAGATAGTTGGCGGGAAGTAGGGTGCATTGGGTGCATCCAGAGTGGCAAGTTATTAATGGATATGTCGAGGAAGAATTTGACCCTTCCATTTATGGATGTTGATATCTCAGCCCTTTTATTGAAATAGAACTGTCCCACGAAATTACATGGACATGGTTTAAGGACGAGGTTATTTCAGGTAGTCAATGACCGATGTATCATGCACAAAGGTTGATGATGGTATCATGAAACCTAGTTGATTAGATATTACATCAAATAGATTATGTACATAGTGATCATTCGTATGTGGATGTCGTTGTTGCCACTTTAAGTTCTTTCTATTTGGTTCCTTGATCAGTTTCTAGATAGTACTCTGGGAATTTATAGAAACTCGCTTAATACCGATGAGAGATAATCATAGAGGGTAACACACTAAGTGCTTCTAGAGGTTTTGGTTAAATTATATTTAAATTTAATTAGACAGTGGAATAATTTTATTCAAGTTAAAATGATGGCATAAATTAAATTAATATTTATTTAATAGTTTTTAAATAAAATATTTATTTAAGATAATGTAATATTCATTTATTTATTCTAGTTTTCAATAAATTGGATTAGAGTTTGAGCGGACCAAGGCTGGTCCGGTAAGAAAGTAATTATTTGTAACACGGTAAATAATTATTTAAATAGATGGCACAAATTAAAATAACACCGCTATTATTTTTTGATGCATAATTGTATTTATAATTATGTTTTTCGCAAGTTGGAGAACCATAAATAATGACGAAACAATATTATTAATAGTATGGGTTTTTTTAAGGTTATGAATGTATTTAATTACGGTTATGCAATTCAATATTGTATCTGAATCCTGTTTTCAATAAATAGACACATACGTCTATTGTGCTTTGTACCTAACCACACACCCGGTGAATTGAGAGTTGTTAAGCTAAAAAAATTCCCTCTCGAATCCACTTCCCGCCCCTCTCATGAATGATAGATGTTCTTCAAGTCCGAAGAAAAATGGATCAAGAACGACTGACATAAGACACTTGCTTCGTTCTACTAGATTCAAGAGAATGAGTGGTGTGGATCATAGGCCATTAGAGAATGTGTGGATCATCGTTAGAGAGATTCTGGTTTGGATCCTTGAAAACACAACAAAATAATTTGGAAGGGTCATTCCAGATGATCTACATCATCAATGAAGAAAATAACAAAGATCCAGGTATTGTTTTCTTTATGAAATTAATAAAATTAATTATAAACATGATGTGAAAGATCCTCTAAAAAGGTTTTATAACTCTTCCTTCTTTTTGTAAATCATTGATTCTATTATGTTGAGAATAAAATTAATCTTCGCATTGATCCCAAAATAATCCTTGATCATGGTACAAATCAAAGTTGTTTATCAGCCCAAACACGCTTCTGCTATGCCCAGAACCCTAAAGTGGCATCATAGGGGTTACATCACAGTTTATACTTATTTAAATATTTTGTTCATGAATTATAAATATAATAATTTAGTTATTTAAATTCAAGCTAATTGTTCTGCAAATCTGATTCTCGAGATTTGTGCCTCCTCTTTTATTTCTCGTTCACCTTACACAAACATCCTTTTCATATAAATTGGGTTAAAATAAAATAGAGGATCCCATAAGGAGGTTCCAAAGCATACTAGATGTGAAACACCTGAACACACATAGTGTATTTGGTAGTACACATCATGTACTCAAGATTCAGTGCATCAGACCGGTCTGTCAATCCATGATATGTGTTGGAATCTTTATATGTATTAAATGACTTCGTGTGTTAACAAATAACAGGTGGTATGTAGCTTCCAGATTACAAAACGTGTAGTCCAATGGTCACGACATGTAGTCTCTTCGGGTTAGTGTTGGACCTTGTACCCCAAACATGGATTTCTTGGATGGAGACTGTGTAATGTGGATACTAAACAGAGTGTGGCCCACTGAACACACAGTGTATTATGAATAATATCAAAGTACATACAAAGGCCATGTCCTTGGGCATGTACTTCAGATGGACAATGAAAAATAGTACACATCATGTATTTAGAGCTACACACTGTTTAACCACCCAAATTACATAGATTTATGGATATTTATTATTATATTATAAAAACCCTCGAGACATGTACCAATGGGCATTTGTAATGATAAGACACAACACATGAAAGGTGTTATATATATATATATGTGTTTAATTTAACAATGAAATAATGTTCATTTCTACTCATTGGGTAGTTATGAATATGAATTCACCATGTTTCCTCCGAGGTACATGTTACGTATGATGATAATTCTAAAAGAATTTATTTGTATCAAATTATTATAGATAGGAATATAATGGAATTTTAGAAAAGGTTTGAAGACAAAAATATTGAAGAATTAAATATGATAATTAATTGATTCAAGCATGATTTATCTTAAACAAGAAAGATAAATGAATTGAATTATAGTTTTATTTATGATTAAATATCATTTCATGTATGGATGATCACGAGCTAGTCCAATAACTTTGTATGTGGAAGGTATCTTTTAATTAATTTATATAAATTAAATTAGTTTACCTATGATCCTTCTCTTCATTAATATGTAGGGAATGCGTTCCCTAGGTTTCTTTTATGTAAAACCCATTTTACCCCTCACCTTAATGTGAGTTAAAAACAGGAATATGTAACGGATTGAACTACCAAGCTAGTGGAGGTGGTACAAGCTTGATCTAAGAAGAAACCAATCCCAGGAGATATAGAGGTGGACATGTGGAAAACTGTAAACACAAACCAAAAAGTTCACGGTTTTTCTACCCATGGTTAGGGTTAGTTTATGAACTTCTAGATAAACTAACCATTTGAAAATCTCATGATCCTGCCCTTTGCTTCATTTTATTTTGGTCATATGCATGATTTATCATTTTGGATGTGTTGTCACGATCACATAATTAATGAATTAAAAAGCATGAACGATGGAACAAAATAAACCAAAATTATGTGTAAATATTATCAAGACATGGTTAATAACTTATGTATGTTCCACTTAATATTAACAAGAATGTGATAATTATAATAAGAAATTCACGCATAAGAGATAAAAATCCATCAAATAAAATATTATCCTAGACCAACCCTTCCATTACTATATTAAGGGAAAAACTCAATACAACTATGTGGTTGAACAACCCTTGTTGGGACACTTAATTTTATACAATAATCCCTTATGAAAGGTTTCAGGATGACATAATCATATGACATCAAGAGGAGTAGCCCTTTCTAGACTTGGTGTAATATTGGAGGCAAAAGTAGAGGAAATCCAATGTCTGGATTTTAAGATTGGGGAGTCCTCTCAATAGATCAAGGAGTAGTAAAAATGCAGTTAGCAAAGACTTGTATACATAAATACCTTTAAATATCTTGACCAACACTTGTTGGGGTTATTCGATGGGGAATATGGATCCTTTCCCCAAGAATTTCATGGAAACTAGTCATTCTAATTTAAATGGTGAGGTCCATTATGATTTGATAAAATAGTGGGAGACTTAATTTATTATTTCCCATAAAATGTAATTAGGAAAGTACTAATGATATGTTATTTTAATTGTAGAATAAAAAATGACAAGCTCATCGAACACATTATCCCTATGATAAATTCTGGATAAAGACCACATCCTCATTAGAAGTAACGTCCAAGAATGGTTTAGAAGCCTCCGGGTTATCCCACACCATGAACCGATGTCTTATGTGTTGGAGTAAGTATTACCTAATCCTACTTCCAAATAGGTGAGTGATAAGGATTTCCTGGTCTATGAGAAAAATATGAATGATGCTGTCAACATTCAATGTTTGATGCTATCATCAATGTCTATTAAGCTCATGAAGTCTCACCAAAACCAGGATGCATATAGCATGCTCAGGAACCTCTACCTTCTTTACCAAGAGAGTGTCTAAAATGAAATGTTTGAGATCTCCAAGTCACTCATTTAGAGTAAACATGGGGAGGGTTCCCTAGAAAGGCCTCATGTTGTCAAGCTCATTGGCTACATTGAGAGCCTAGAGGTTCTAGGGTTAAAAATCCCTCAAGAAATGGGCACCTATCTCATTCTCATATAACTCCCTCAGAGATTCTCCAGATTTTTTTCTGTTATTTTTAACAAGATCAACATTGTTAAGTCTCTATCTAATCTTATTATCCTTATCCTCCATGTGGAAAATGATATGAAGCGAGAAAATCCATTTTTTCTAATGGTGAATAAGAGGAAAAGGAAGGTGAATATCTTTAATCCCAATGTTTCTTCATATACATCCCATAAAATTAAGATCTAAGGGGAGGAAAGGGAATAGCGGGATGTTTATTTTGCATCTAGTAAGAAAGGACATTGGAAGAAGAACTGCACATTTCCTAAGAAGCATGATAATCTTAATGTGCATTTTTATCAAATTCAATCTATCTATTTCTACAAATTGGGTATTAGATACAGATTATGGTGATCACATATGTATCCAAATATAGGAACCATGTAGATTCAATAAGGTTGACTGAGGGGAGATAGATCTTCGAGCAGACAACGGAGCCAGAAATGCTACTGTAGTAATCGGGGACTTCCCCCTCACGTTGCCAACTGGGATTATATTGGTGTTAAAGGGTTGTTATTATGTTCCGCCTATTACTAAAAACATTATTTCTATATCCAAATTAGATACAGATGGTTTTCTTTTCATGATTGGAAATAAATATATCTTCTTTACAAAGATTGAATTTGTTTTGGAAGGGAACCTTTATACAACAGTCTTTACCTGTTGGATTACACAAACCAAGTAATGGCAGTAGATAAAAAATATACTTTATATGACTTATACCACACCCCACTTTGGAATCACCGGCTAGGTCATGTAAAATAATAATGATTGGAAAAGTTACATCAATATGGATATTTTGATTCCTTCAAACTAAAACCACTTGGCTTATGTCATATATGTTTACAAGGGAAAATGACCAAATCCTCATTTAGTGGGAAATGTTAAAGGGCTAATTAACTTCTTGAATTGGGTCATACAGATGGGTGTGGACAATTTGTAGTTGAAGTGAGGGGAGGGTACTCATACTTCAAAACATTTACTATTGATTTTAGTAGATATATATATAGCTACTTAATGAGGTATAAGTCGTATTATTTTGATAAGTTTAAATAATATAAGAATAACATTGAGAACTATATTATAAAGTAGATTAATAAACTTTGCATAGACCGAGGTGGATAATATCTTAATCAAGACTTCATTGATTACTTATGGGAGTTTGGGATCCTATCCCAACTCACTCATCCGTACATGTCACAGTGGAATGGTGTGAGGGATATAAAAAACCACACCCTGTTGAACATAGTGAGATAAATAATGAGTCATGTGAGTCATCCATTATCATTATGGTGATATGCATTATAAACACTGGCCCACATAATAAACCAAGTACCAACTAAATCAATACATTGTTTTCTATATGAGTTATGGAGTGGAATGAAATCCATGTTATCAGGTTTACATGTGTGGGGAAGCGATGTGTTTGTAAAGGCCTATTTGGGTAAGAAACTTGGACTCCGAGTCAAAAAGTGTACCGTTATAGGATACCCCAAAGAAACAATGGGATATTATATATACAACCCCTCAGAAAAAATGGTTATAATGGAACGACATTCAATATTCATTGAGAGGGAGCACATCTCCCAAAGAGATAGTGGGAGAGAGATAGACTTCAATGAAGTTGAGGCTCAAGCTACACAAGTGTTGGTACATGATCAAATTCCACAAAGCCCCATAGAATAAAAAACCATTCCAAAGACACATGAACTATGTAGGACTACAAGAGAGGTTATAGAACTAGAATGGTATGGTTATCATGTAACTGAATATGGTCACTCATTATTAGTCTCTAATAATGATTTTATAACCTATAAGGAAGCAGTAAGTGGCACAAATGCTACCATGTAGTAGGAATCCATGAATTCTTAAATTGGATCCATGTACCAAAACCAAGTCTGGGATTTGGTAGATCATCCAGTTGATGCAAAGCCTATTGGTTACAAATTGGTATTCAAGAAGAAACTGGACATGGAATGACAAGTCAGAACCTATAAGGCACGAATGGTTGCAAAAATGTTCAAACAATGTCATTGAATTGACTACGAAGAAAAATTTTCACCCGTTTCAATGATTAAATACTTCATATTTATATTGTCCATTGTCGCTTACCATCACTGTGATATTTAGAAAATGGATGTCAAAAATAATTACTTAATGGGAACCTTCAGGAAGATGTCGACATGACACAACCTGAAGGTTTTGTGACTCCAAATGATGCCAATAATTTATAAAAGCTGTTGAAATCCATTTATGGATTAAATAAAGCATCCATGTAAAGGAACATTTATTTTGATGAAGCCATAACAAAATTTGGTTTAATAAATAATGAATGTAAGCCTTATGTTTACAAATAATTTAGTGGTAGTGTAGTCATTTTCATAGTAGTATATGATGGTGACATATTACTTATTGGATATGAGATACCAATCTTACAGTCTGTTAAGGCATGGTGGAATCTATCCTTCTCCATGAAGGACATGGGTGAGGCCATATATATATTCTTGGTATCAAGATCCATCGTGATAAATCCAAGAGATTTTTGGGCTTAAGTCAATGTACATACATTGATAAGATATTGAAAAGATTTAGTAGAAAACAATCCAAAAGGGGATTATTGCCAGTGTCACATGGTATTCATCATTTCAAGAAAATGTGTCCTCTGACACATGAGGAAAGAATAATAATGGCAAGGAATCCATACACATCAGCGACTGGGTCAGTCATATAGGTCATGTTATGTACTAGGATAAATGTCACCTTTGCATTAAGTGTGGTCGTAAGATATCAAGCTAACCTAGGTGACCACCATTGGATGGTAGTCGAGACTATGCTAATGCATCTGAGGCATAGTAAGGATATGTTTCTGGTTTATGGAGGAGATAAGGAACTATTTTTCAAAGGATATGATGATTCTAGTTTCCAGACTGATCGAGAAGACATGAATTCACAAATGGGATACTTCTTCACATTGAATGGAGGTGTAGTGAACTAGAAGAGCTCAAAGCAGATTGGGGCCACAAATTCTATAGTATATCTTGAGTATATCATAACTTATGAGGAATCCAAAGAAGTAGTTTGAATGTGAATCTTTTCCCATGAGCTAGATGTGATACTTATCAGTAATGATACTGTCACACTGTATTGTGATAGTACTGCAGTGGTGGCTCTCGTATAGGGGCCTCAGTCACATCAATGGAAGAAGCACATAGTTCGAAAGTATCTTCTCTTGAGGTGCTTTTCTTAGAGAGGTGATTATTAAGTGAGGAGTATTTTAACAAAAGACAAGGTGGCAGACCCCTTTAAAAAATCTTTGACTTATTAGAAACAAGATCATAATGTGAGGTCTATCGGACAGAAGGTTATAGGTAGTTGGCTCTAGTCCAAGTGGGAGTTTGTTAGAGTTGGTGTCCTAGTACAAACTATTGGTAATTTTATTACATGGATATTTAATGAATTACATATTGTTCATTGTTCTACATGACAATGATGTGATAAGGTCCTACAGTATTGTTTGCATTGATAAGGTCATGGAAGTACCCCCCCCCCCATGTGATGAGAGCCTTGAAATTCTATTACAATATTTTTAAATATAGATTTGTGGTTGGATGATATAATATGATTAGACGCATAGAATATATACTATCAGGTTCAAGTACTCATAAGTAGATGAGACTTCCTCTCATGAAGTTTTCACTTGGTATTCTCTAAATAGGAGATTATGAGGACATACCTGCAAGTAGAAATTCTGCATGTTTTGGGGACATCAGATATTCTTATCTATGAGCATTTGTAATGATCCATAGACTTTAAGATTATCCTTAATACGTGTCACAACTCATGCAATTTGAAATACTGACGAAAACTGTCATGGAGATAGTTGGAGGGATGTAGGGTACGTTGGGTGCATCATGAGTGGCGGGTTTATAAAGGTCAAGTAATTGAAGAATTTAACCCTTCCATTTATGGAAGTTGATATCTCAGAACTTTGACTCAAATAGAATTGTATCACGATATTCCCTGGCCATGGTGTAATGAAGAGTTTATTTCTGGTAATCAAAGAATGAAGTACCAATTATAAAGGTTGATGAAAGAATCCTAAAACCTTCTTGATGAGATTATGCGACAAAGGGAATGTATTACATAGTGAGTGTTCATATGTGGAAGTCATTTTTGTGACCTTAAGTTCTTTTTCTTGGGTTCCTTGACCCAATGCTAGAGAGTACTCTTGGACTTTAGGCCAGCCTATATAATGCCAACGAGAATGAATCCTAGAGGTTCACACACTATGTGTTTTTGGTGGTCTCGGTTAAATTCTATTTGAATTTAATTAATAGATATTTTTCTCAAGACAGATGAATAACATTATTCAAGTTAAAATGATTTCATAAATTAAATAAATATTTATTCACTAGATTATGGGTAGAATATATTTTATTTAACATTTAATAAATATGTATTTACTAGTTGTTTAAATAAAATATTTATTTATCATAATAAATTATTTATTTATTTATTTTATTTTTCAATAAATGGATGTGGACTTTATGCAGACCGAGGCTGGTCTAGTGGTAAAACTATTATTTTCAAGATGATAAATAATTATTTACCTAGTTGGAACAAATTAAAATAATGCTACTATTATTTTGTTAAGTATAATTTTATTTATAATTCCGTTTTTTTCATGTTGGTGCACAATAAATAATGATTCAGTACTATTATTAAATGAATGGGTTTTATTTAAGGATATGAATGTATTTAATTGCTGATACACAAATAAATAATGAAACTGAATCCCTATGTAAATAAATAGACACATACATCTATTGTTCCATCTATTGAACCGCACACTAGATGAATTGAGAGTTTTTGACCTAAAAAAATTCTATCTTGAATCGTTTTACCGCCCCTCTCAAGAAAGAGAGATGTTCTTCAAGGCCAAAGAACACACAATCAAGAACGGCGGTCACAAGACACTCGCTTCTCGACAAAAGCACCCGGAGAACGAGTGGTGTCGATTGAAATCCATTGGAGCCCGTGTGGATCACATCTAGAGGTATTCTAGTTTGGATCCATTCAAGTGAAACAACATAATCTGGATGGGTCATTATAGACGATCAAAATCATCAACAATGAAAATAACAAAGATCCATGTATTATTTTTTTATGAAATAAATTAAATTAATTATAAACATGATATGAAAGATCATATCTAATGGTTTCGGGCCACTTCCTAATTTATCTAAATATTTGATTCTATTTCATGGAGATTTGTGTTCATCATCATATTGATCCTGGAATAATCATTGATCATTGTAAAAATACAATGTTGGGTACCATCCCAACCACGCTTCTGATGCACCCAGAACCTTCACATGGGCCCTCTATTTTTTATATAAGTGGAACCCTTCTTCTGGGTTTGGCATGGATCTTCTATTGACCATTAGAGTTGAATGCTCATTTTGGGAAGGAAATTGGTATTCTATATACTATCAGAGTGGAACCCTCCTACTAGGCTGGACATGGGTCCTTGATCGATGATTAGACCTGCACTTTCCTTATTGGATAAGGAATGGGTCCTCAACAAATCTATTCTGTAGCACCCTCCTAAGTATTCAAGGTATGGGACCTAAACTATCAGAGTTGCACCCTCACATTGAGTCTGGGCATGAATCATCGACCACTATAGTGGAAACCTTCTACTAGGAAGGTTATGGGTCCTCTATCTATTATCCTAGTGGCACCCACTTGTAGTATTAGGGTATGATTCATTGACCAATATAGTCGAACCATCATATTGGGTGGGGGTACATGTCTGCTATGGAATATTAGACTTCCACTCCTCTACAAAATAATGGAATGAGACTATATCTATTAATTTAAACCCTCATATTATGTTGGGGAATGTTTACAATACCTTGAGATTGTGGCCCCTAATATGTGTGTCATATTGATTAGGTGTGGCCGAACTTGGATGCTTCTACTATACAGACATGGGAGATATTTTTCATCATTGATAATCGCATTTATAACTGATGGAACTATTTTTTATAATGGGTTGTGATAAAAAAGATCACATTTCCCTATTGTTTGGTATTCTTTTATTGAGAATATATATTTTTATCCATGTTGATGAAGTTTTTTTCAACTCCTGTTTTTTGGGTTGATCAATCTATTACTCTGATGTCTATTAATAAAATAAGGTCCATCCAACACAGTATGTATATGCTCACCCAATAGGGGATTTTCCTACACGTTTCATGTCTTATAATGATGATAGACATATCAACAATGATTATGGAGGATCATAGAGATACCAGGTTAATTAGACAATGTAAAGTGGTCTGAGCTTGGAAATTCAGATTTGGGATCTCTATGAATTTAACTATCCATTTTCTTCAGCATGGGACAAATTTCTGGTTGGGTGTGTATTTTTTCCCGTTACTTTTCTATTTACACTATTGTACACTTGTACTCTCTATTAGTATTTACACACAAAATTATTCTATAAATGTTTTATATTTGTATTATTATGCCTCTTCACTTATGAATCATGTTGTTTGGGTGCATATTTATTTTTACATTGTAAAAGGCCTCCCATGGTAGTTATTCCATTCAACACTTTTCACCATCCCCTCGCATATAGAGGGGGGATTGGGGATGTTATGGCTCAATCCTCATTGGGAAGGTTTATGATAGATTGGTACCATTAGAGTTCAAATCATGGTTTGGAGTTTGGATTTTTTTACTTTATGTATATTTTTTCAGATTTAATGGAACAATGTCAATGTTTTTTGAGTGTGAATTTCATGAAAGGAAAACTAGAGTTGGTGCGATGTCTAACATATCCATTCACTAAGACACTAACTACCTACCTATTGACTCAAAATACTAAGACATTGGTTCCCATGATCAATGATACATGTATCGTATATGATCTATTATTTTCTAATATCCTTATCATGATTGTTCCCTGTATACAAATATATTCTCATAAAACAGTGGTGCATCTTGATTAAATTTTTAGGATGCATCCACAATGACAACCTGCAAGGTTACTCATTCTAGATCATCATGATGATATTATTGGTGATGACGCCTCATTTTAGGGTCCATCCGAAAATATTATTCAACCATGTATATAGGAAGAACCACCCCCATCATATATGCAAAGATCATATATGCCGGGCATTCTGAGGATACATGTACGCTCAATGAACTCCATGAGTTTCTGTGCCAGAGGCCACTGGGGTTCCAAAGTGAGAAAAATCCCCTAGAGGAAGAGGATTGGCATGATGTTGTGATCAATTGTTTTAGGATTATCTGGAAAATAACTACTTAGGTGGTTGTGATACATTATATCCTTTTCCAAATATATATACTTTATTAGTCAACACTCTCATGGCCCATCTTCCAACAACTTGTCTGCGATGAGTACTACCCGTTACACATGATCTAAGATAGTATTTAGAGAAATAAAGAGATATATTGGTGATGGATGATAAATGTTCATTATGCTTCTTGATTCACATACCATTTGTGGTACCCCCTTATTAAGATTCATTATGGAAACTTCTAGGTGTAGAAGTTTGAGAAGGATATCTCTAGAGATATCTATTCCAATGTAGCACACATATAAATTCGCACCTATTACAATGTGTTAGAGCGGGAGATGATGATGGAGAAACTACTATCATAGGGTCACTAGACCTCTAGAACTATCATGCTTTACTATAGAGGGGAATCATCTGTATTATCTAGCAGGAACCAGTCACTAAGATATCAGAGCATGAGATCTTCCCAGTATCAGACTCGGGCACGTAGTCAGGTAAATCAAAGAGGAACATGGTATCTTATAGAGTGTAGTTGGTATGCATGTGAAGGGTTAGGTCACATGGCACATTATTTACAAACTAAAAATGATAATGATTATTGGAAGATAGAGGAAATACGGCTGTATCAGAGGAATCACTATGATCACATATCTCCCAAGTGAGGGATGTGAGGCCCCCTAGAGACAGAGCTGGTAGAGGAGTAAGTGGGGATCCTGAATGAGGTTCTATGGGTGGTGGAAGACTCTATGAGATCCGTTAACCACAACTACTATATTTATCACATTAGGCATAGGGAGATGGTGGTGAAGGCCACAGACACTTACAGCCTATGGATTCA
Source organism: Viscum album (assembly GCA_963277665.1). Taxonomy (NCBI): domain Eukaryota; kingdom Viridiplantae; phylum Streptophyta; class Magnoliopsida; order Santalales; family Viscaceae; genus Viscum; species Viscum album. Next base: position 504,035,817 of record OY728131.1, on the reverse strand, counting down.
TATAACCCATGGGAACATGATATTATTAGTGGAATGATCCAAGTTTATTCTAGTCAAGATTTTGTATCAGTGTAAACAATATTCATTCATTCAATCATGTCATTAATCAAGGTGTGACAGATAGACCTCCCAATTTATGCTTTATCCCATAAATTTTGCCACGCGTTTTCTATAGGGAACATAACTTCTATATATTTTATCTTCAAGATGTGGTAGACATCATTTGGCGGAGAGAGGTTCTCATTGGAAATTTTTGTCATCATAATGGAACCATATGAATTAATATTGATTATAGAATTGTTTTCTATGCTCCATGTCCATATTGATGGTCACCACATATGAATCATATTAATTATTCTATATGGGATGAGAATCTCCATTATATAAAAGAGATATCTCATGGTAGGGTCAGTGGGTTTTCTGAGTAGAAGGATTCATCCCATCTCCCATCTGTTTTAAATTGTATAAATTGCTGTATTAGGAACATTCGTCATATGTATTCCATTATTCATGGAGGATTTTATTGACCTCGTACATCAGAATGTTATGGGACTACCTATAAGACGATAGATAGAGTTCAGTGATGCCCGCCAGTCATGGGGCATGGAAAAACAATATTTTAATTACTTAAGTATAGTATAGTAGTTGATCCTAGGTTGTCTCTTTAATAGGATTTCACAAAAAACTTGTTTGTCACTTTTTAATTGGTTTTTTGAAAACAATTGGTTTTAATTAATTTTGGATGATGTGTGAGAAATAAGAATCATGATTTGGTTGGTTTTAAAAAAATTAGAATGATGGTAATCAGAGTGGGTTTGGCTAGACACAGTGCTCTACTATCATGGTTTCCAAAATTTTCACCCTTTTTCCATTGTCTAGTTTGTGAGAGATTTTTCTACCGAGTCCTCTCTCCACATAGGCCAAATGTCTGTGATGAGAGTATTTCTTATCCAAAAACATTGAATGGTTTATCATTCTTTTAATGTGTATAGGATTGTATATGGTTTTATCGATTAATTAGAGAAATCCCTAACATAGAATTATTTTTCCCTAAAAAATAAATATTCCACAAGCAAGCTTACACTAGTGCTGACTACCATCGTGTAATCACCACCCAACCCTAATCTTTCCCACCATATATAGATTAGAATTGGGTGGAGGGAGATATTATCATTGAACAAAGAAATAGAAATTAAAAGAATTAAAACCAAAAACAACCACATTCAAATTTTAAAACTGAATTTATAATTGAAAGTTGATTATGAAAGAAGAAGGGATCTTATTAAATAGAAGCACATGAACTCAAGCAAGAACATTGGTCCAAAATCCTCCTTACCGATCACTCAATGATACTACCACTCCATTGATGGGGAAATCAAAGATGATGCAGGAGAGGGGAGAGATTACAATAAAAGAAAAATAATAAATAAATATAAATTAGTATGTCATCCAATGCTTCCCTCACTGGTCGATTGAAGGAAGTTTGAATTGAATTGAATGCCTTGAAAGTAGAGAGCTCCTCTCCATTTATACATATAAGTTTTACTCCACAAGTATGTGCATTTCATCCATATTTTATAATAAAATAATGCATTGATACCTTTATAAAATTTCTTCAAAATTTTCTTGTTCGTCTAGTCACAAATATTCAGATTATTTTGTTGGATGGTGAGGTAGTTATGGCCTTTTTACTCCATGAATTTATTCTATCCTAGAAGACTCACCAAATTTAACATAAAGTGCATTAATGCCCATGAAAATGGAATCTTAACATGTTGGATCCTTTATGGTGGTTGTCTATCAATGTCTTCGGTAGGCATCATCCAAAATTTAATATAATTTCCCACCTCATGTATGAATTATGAATTTTTTATTGCAGATTTTGTTTTCTAGATGAAATTTCGAGGAAGATTCCTTCAATTGAGTTCATTTAAAAGAAAACATATTTGAATCCAAACTCCATAAAATTTAACATGTGAATGTGTCTTTTAGTAATATTTAATCTCCATGTTGAATCACGTCTTTTAGAGGTGTGCAGACTGAGTTTTATTTCTATTTTGGAGGTGGGGTCCACGCTGTCCACCTGGAAAAATCATGAATTTAATTGATTTTTTAAGCCCTCTAGATGCTCAAATAGGCCCATGGCTCAGAAGACAAATATTAAGGAAATAAATTAAGTATTCTAAAAAAATAAATAAATTTTGTTTTATATTTTTAATAAAATTACAAAATACCCATCATGTGAAAATCTGTCAAAATCCATATTTAACAAACATTCAATTTTTTTCCCAACACACTCCAAAAATATTAAAATCATAAAAATCCACTCAAATCGGCAATTTATATCATATTAAATCATTGAAAATCATGTAAAATGATGAAAATATTAGGTCTTTCATTTTGTATCAACTAGAATGTTGGGACCACTCTGATATCTTCTTAGACATATCCACTGAACTAAGTTTGGATAAATAAAAAGTTCCCATTTATGAGGATTAAGGACATTTTTGATCTGTTTTGAGGCACAAGATACTACTCAATGATTGAAATTGGGTATGACGACCAATTTTTGATAGTTTGTGAGGCTGATATTCCGAAGATTACATTTCAATGTTTCGAAATACACAATGACGTCCTAGTGATGTCTTTTAGTGAGTAACATTTCCTATTTGTGTTTATGGATTTTATGAACTATATATTCCAGCAATACATGGACTAATTTTAATTGTCTTCCTTGATGTCATACTCATATACTATATGTAAGAGGTAGAGGATAAAGAGTACTTTATTGTGGTCCAAGATTTACTTTTGATCACCAAATTTCTAGTAAGTTTTTAAAGTGTTAGATCCAAATACATGAGGTTCACTTTCTGGTGAATGTCATTTATAAGAATGGATTATTTCATTCCCCATTTAAGATCGATGCATTGCTTTCCCAGGATTCACCTAAGATATTGTCAACGGTGTGCAGGTTCCATGTCTTGGTAGGGTACAACAAGTACATTTTGATATATTCTATAGGATTACAACCACTTTTTCCACCCTAACATGAAATGGGAAACCATTTAATTTTACTATGAAGTGTGAGATGTCTTTTTATGAGTTAATTATTAGGATTAAGAGAACTCCTATTTTGAGAATACTAGAGGCGGTCCTGAAGTGTGTATCATTTTTAGATTCTATGTGATTTAGTTTTAGCTGCGTGTTAATTCATAAATAAATAGTTATCACATATTCATTAACTCATTTGATACATTATGTGTATAAATAAATTAATCACAACCTAAAACTCATAGTCTCAAACTTTTTTTAGGACAGGGATAAAATATCTTCTAGGGGAGTTCGTTGTTGTTTACTCCATCCATTAGAGAGATTAGGTTTGTCATCACACATAGAGACATAAAATTTGGATAGAGACATTATTTAGAATACCTACAGGACAAGGAATTTGACATTGTCGATACTTCTATAAAGGGAAACATAGTTGATAATACCCTGAGAAAGAAGTCCCATGCTATTTTGGTGTATTAGGTGTTTGATTAGTTGGATTCCATTTATGTAGAGCTTATTGAGTAGGAGGGTGTAGACATTATTCAATTGATTGTGTTGACTCCTCCATTCCTCTGGTGTGTGTGAGAGTCCCAGATTGGAGAAAACACTGATGAGGTATCACATGATAATATATCCATAATAGATTCATACAATAGATTTTCTAAAGGAGAGAATAACATCAACCTTTTATAGGGATGTACAGTGGTCCCTATCTTAATGTAGAAGGAGGTGATGAAATTGTTTCACCTATATCCCTTGGTTGGTCACCTTGGTGTGGAGAATATTAAAAATTACCTTTATTAGCAGATTTAGTTTAGTGGAACGAGACAGAGCATATCTCGGTTCATTTATCGGTCACACCTGCTAATTGGTGAAGGTTAAGAACTTGGGTTTGGATATGTTTTAGCTTTCCCTTGATATCCCAGAGTGGAAACGGGAAAAAATCTCCATGGACTTTGTTATAGGTATTCTATATAAATTGAGAGGCCTTGATTTCATATGAATTATAGTTGAACTACTCACAATGTCCTCAAACGTCATTTCTATTAGGCATTGGAGTTCGGTGTGGAGACTGATGTAGTTTTTTGTACAAGTGATCATCCACCTTAATGGAGTCACCTCAACTATTGTCGCCAAACATGATTTGTGGTTCATATCACAGTTTTGTAGAGTCCTAACTGAGGCCTTCGAGACCCAGTTGTTGATCAGAACAACCTTACACTCCTAGATATATGGGCATAACAAGCATAATATCTATGTGAAACATGATGTGTTGAGGGATTTTTTGTTAGAATTTATCTATAGATGGGAGGATCACTTACCATTTTTATATTTTTTATACAATAATATCTATCTCTCTTTAATCAGTATGACACATTTTAAGGCCCTTTATAAGATAATATTCTGGTCAAAACATGTGTTGGATAATGACCAATGAGGCATCTCTTGTTGGGTAGGAGATGGTTCTAGAAATGATAGATAAAATATAGGTCATATAAAAGTGGATGAGGAAAGCCCATAGAAAGAAAAAAATATTATATAGATCAAAATCATAGGAGCTTTGAGTTTGATAAGATAGACCACAATTTCCTGAGAGTCTCTGCTCAATGAGGACTATATAGATTAAGCTCGATAGGAAGTTGTCCCTGATGTTCATCAGAATGTTCGAGATCTTGAAGACGGATGTTGAGATTTCTTACTGCCTCAGAGTACACCACCTTTTTGATTGGTTGCACATTGTCTTCCATGTTTCCTATATGAGGAGATCAATGTGTGACCCCAACACATTATCGACCAGATTGAGATAGATATCTTGGAAGGATTTACTTTTTTGTAGCCCACAGTGGAAACGAGGTTCGGATGGAGAGGATGAAAAATGGATAGACCATATCCTTGGTTTTTATTTTGTGCTAGTACAGGGGCATGAAGGACAAATCCTTGTAGGGGTAGAGCTAGATGTGGGATAAATATCATGAGCTTTCTATTTAGTTTTTACTTTCTGGGGATGAAACGTTTGAATGATGGAATAATTTATAGATAATTTTTCCATATAATACCTTCTAAAATATGTTAAAATATTTTTATAGCCAATAACTTAGATGAACTTTTATTCTAAGCCCTGGTGTGTCCAATAGTAATTTTATAAAAATATTAAATTTGATTTACATCCTGCAAGCATGATTTGTTAAGGAAAATTGTATAAACATTAAATGAAGTGTCAAATTAAAAAAATGATAACACAATTTATTCTAGGATATGAGGTTTACCCTTGGTGCAAAATAAAATGGGTAAGTGCAAGGAATTCATATAAAATGGTCATTAGAGAGTGTGTTTAGTGGGTTAATTAAATAATTTTTTAATTAATTCATTAAACCCATAAAAACATTTTCCCCTATATATTAAATGTTTTGGAGGATCTCAATGGGTTGCCACATAACCCTAGGATAATTGAGAAGGGAGTTCTACCACCTATAATTGGTATATCAAAATCAGATGAAAATGAGACTCCAGATCATGGTAAATAGAGGGCCAGCAAACATGATGAATTATCTCATTTTTTTGAGTTTTCTCTTCATTGATGAATTATACAATTTGAGGAAGGAATATTAATTTTTTGATTCTTTATCATTTTATTAAAATATTGAGTGTGATCATACAATTTTTTGATCTGTATTTAAATTGAGCATTTTTAGTATCCCATGAATTAGATTAAAATGTTTATTTAGCTTATGAAATGTATATCAAACTAAATATCTCAAATTATATTCATTATCTAATAAATATTTCCCTATTTTTTTGATTATATTCCTCTTCCCCCCCATTCATCATGTTATAAATTGATTTGACTATAAGGGCTCAGTTCGACATTGTTTGGTGGGACCGAGTGCAATATGACCATAGATTTTTAGTGGATTCATGGGTGATGAACATTTTGAAAAATGAAGGGTGGATTCCTTTGTATTGTGGGATATGGTATATTCCATTTTGTTTCTATATTTTTTTAGGTTTAATGGATAATGAAAATACATATGGCTTCATGCGAGGTTTGAGAAGACTGACCGATATTCAATATTTGTCTTTGAGAAGGCTGTAAACTATGAACATAGACACTTATCTTAATATTTTGTGTCCTAGGGTTGATATTAAATGTATTGGGAGAAACATATAGAACATGAAAGGAATATATCTGAGAATATGTGAAATCTTAACTACATGTCATGTAGTTTAGATGACCACATACCAAATAGAACACCTATGGCTGAGTTTCTAGTTTTATTGGAAAAATATAAGGATCATATATCATGTGACTAGGCCATAGATAATGTGACCCTTTATAAGTAGATAGGCCATGTGGTGGGGCACACTGATAGAACCCAATGCGGGTGGAAAAGTCATGTTCTAGAGTACATGTGCATAACCAGTATACGAAGACAATTCCAGAATCATGGGAAAGACCATGGGTGGGTGAGGCACATTGTGTAGTCCCCTTACATACTATTTAGAGATACCCAGTTAGTGGAACATGTATCAGTTATGACACGACTAGGTAGTGGTGTAGGACCACATGATTTTTGGGTCCCCTTACATGATGTGTACCGCCATTTCATTTTTTAGTTAACCACCACCCATCATATACCATTTATTTAGGCTCATATTTTGGACCTCAAGTAGCTTATCCTGAGTATTTTTTGACTTAGAACATGATAGTAGAATAAATATTGAATATCAAGTTATGATGTTAGATTTTATGAGCAGAAAACTTATTTAGGAGTCGCTTGACAAATGTAGTGACCAAGTAGAATCATCAGAGAGATTAGAGTTTAACCCTCATGTTGGGTAGGGCATGGTTCCTCTATTTTCTATCCAAGTGGAGCCCTCATATTGGTAAGGGAATGGTTCGTTGATAAACCATTATATTAGAACCCATATTAGTCCGGACATGATTCATCTATCTACTATTAGGGTGGAACCCTCCTATTTGGAAGGTCTTATATCCTGTAATAACTATTAGAGTGGAACCCTCATATCGGGATAGGGTGTGAGTAATCTACCTATCTACTAAGTGGAACAGTCTTATAGAGTCAAGCTATGGTTCCTTGAATATCACAGTGGAACCCTCGTTAAGAGGTAGGTTATAGGTCCCCGACCACTAGAGTGGAACCCTAATACATGGAAGGGTATGGTACACTATCTTCTATATGAGTGGCAACCTCCTACATTATCAGGGTATGGGTCCTCAACCACTATAGTAAAACACTCCTACTAGGTAGGATATGGTTCCTCTATCAACTGTGAGAGTGAAACCCTCCTATAGATTGAGAGCATGGGTCATCTATCAACTAAGTGAACCCTCCAATTATACCATGTAATGGGTCATCTATCTAGTGATTTTACCCTCTACAATGCGACAAAATGATGAGGTGTGTCTTCACATTGATGTTTATTCTAGAATGATGTGTGAGATGATGGGCCTCAATGACAGATATTGTCGGTACTAATGAACATTTTTCTTGGGTTGGGCTATGAGATAGAGATCCCATTTCACTCTCATTTGGGATTCTGTTGTTGAGAATATATATCTTTATCCACTTTTCTATATTTCTCATTAGTTTCTTTTCAAATGCCCAAAAAACTAAACTAAGAACCTTGTATTCGATAGGGTGTATGACACGCGACAACAAGCGCATAAGGTAATATAATACCTGGATACATTGTAATATATATAATATTTAAAATATATTCAATTTATTTCAATTCATGAAACACCATATTGGATTACTTTATACGAAAGAGATACCTTCATCTATATCATTAGTTACACGTAAAAGTTTCCTTCTTCAGTGGCTTTCTCTATACGCAATATTGAGTCTTATCAAGAAAAAATATATAATTAAAACATTATTATTTAATATATTAAGATATAAACTATCCATTATAAATATTATTAACTAACTCATTAATATGTATTTCTTTGAAAAATAAATGATTGGTTACAAATAAATTAGAAATGATTATAAGAACAAATTGAATATTAAAAGGTATTTTTACAGAATTTGTTTATGCTCACAAAGCCGTTTTACCCTTACAAGTTAAATTAATTATAATTAGTGGGTGATATTAATGTAATATAAATTAAATATTCAATCAATTATTTTCTATATTCATCTAAAATATTTTTAAGTATACAATAATTGAAAACCTAATATTTCAGAAAAAACAAATTATGGTATTTTTACCCCCTTTTAATTGAAAACCAACATTAAATATTAAATTTTAAATTTCAATTAATAGAAATTGAAAAATTATACATATTTTTTATTTCTAAATGTCAAAATATCATAGTAATATTTCATGTTATTTTTCTGAGAAACATCATTTTTTAGTGAATAGTGAAAATACATTGTTTTAGTTACAAACTGCCTTTTCGTTTAAATAATTATTAATGTTAAATTATATTATAAATCAGTTTTTGAAGTAATATTGGATAAATTATACATATATTAATACAATTTATTTCATTATAATTAATTTACCATTTTAAATTAAATATAATAAAACACTAATCATTTGAATTTTTTTTAACTAAGACAAGTTAATCCATCAATCTTTGAGATTAGAATTAATCCTATTTTTGATTCTTATCTTGTTTGAATTTTTCAAATCCTAAATATATAATTATAACCAAGATAATATTTTTTTAATATGTACATAGTTTTTGAGAAAAAAATGATTAGTGAATGTGATTAAAATTAATTACAATGATTAAGGTATAATTAGGATTAAAATAAAGTAAAACCCTATGTTTAAGGGACTAAATGTCCTATGAACATGTCCAGCAACAATTATATGGAACTAATTTGGTCATTAACCTTCCCTTAATGAGATTTTGACATTTTTATGAATTTTATTAGGTAAAAATATGTGCACACCTATCTTATTTTCAAGAAGACCACGCGAATCTTTTTCCATTCCCATAAAAGGACACAACCTCTACCCATTACTCACATCTATCATGACTTTTATGTTCAACCAATACCTACCAAAATTGTCTCCAAACATCATTACCCTATACATAGAATCCTCTCTTTGGAAAGAATACCTTCAATTGATGCCTTTTTGTTTAAACCAAAAGAAGTGACCTGATTAAATGGTAATGTATTTTCTCAATATATCTAGTTTAATTTCCCTTAACAAACCCCTAAAATATCTTTATTGTATTATAACATAACAAAAACAGTATCCTAAATATATTATGATGTTTTTATATAAAGGGATAGACATAAATTTACACACACCACTATCAAATGGGAAAGAAACATATTGTTTCTCTGAATAGTGAATTACTTCTTCCTGAAACAATGATTGTTCAATTCTCTATTACCACCTATTATGGTGTCCATAATGATAGAAAATCTTTTTATATATGACATATTTTGTTTATAATGTTTTATCCTTATGTAATTTTTATTTATACCATATAATTATTCTTTCTAAGTTGTGTAAATATGATAATATCGTTTGAGGAAGTGTGGACTACCACCTCCACGACATGATGTGATTACTTTTACATAACATAATTATATATATAAGTATATATGAGTAAATATGAAGATATTTATTATATAATGATCCATTTGGAAATATTTTAGTTTTTTACGTTATTTTTACAATGATCATTTAAAAACTGGAATTTTACTCAAGCGTACGTACGACCTATCGTCTCCATGATGGTAACATATTTTCATTTTCATAAGCATATTTAATGATTGACATTAAAAATATATTTTCTTATAAAATATGTTAATTATTTCATGGTTATTATTCTTTAGATGTAATATAATTATCCCTATGCCCCTAATTGACCAAAAATAGTATTTTTGATACATAAAACGAATTTAGTCAAAAACACATGATGTAAACTTAATTGTTTGAGTAGTTGTAAACAACATGATAATAAGTGAAATAAAAGTAATTATAAACATTTAAAATTTTCTAAATCAAATATAAAATTTACATAAGTTTATTATAATGGAATTTAAAGGATGTTCACCTGAAATGAAACACAAGGTATGGGACTTCCATCTCACTTTTTACATTCGTGAGATAAATGTCCTATTCACCACTTCCTTTTTTTTGTGTAGTGTACCTACTGCCTATTTTGATAAATTATATCACTAATTATTTTATATTAATGGTTTTTAAATTTTTTATCTATGGATTACTACCTTTGGGTTATCCAAGTCTTTTCTAAACACATTGGTAAGGGATTCTTATCTTATTTTCCTTCCATGATGCATACATAATTGTTGTCCACCTAATTTATTATATATGGTGTACATACTGCCACATTGATATATAAAATAATCAACACTATAATAATTAGGGAATTTAGATGTTTAATTATATGATTTTCACTTCTGTTTATTTTGATTCATTTGTAATGTATTTCATCTAAATTTTATTTCATTAAGGCACATTCTATTGTTATTCACCTAGTTTCTTTTATATGTTGTATATATTACTATTGAAATTATATATAATGTATCTAATTAATCTCATGATATTATTACACACATTCAATTTTTATCCTTTATGATTTTTTATTTAAAAGGTTTCAAAGTGGTATGGGACACTTTGTGATGTTTAATGATTATTTTCCTTAAGATTAATCCTATTAATCTTGTAATGTAATTTCCTTTAAATAAAATCATATAACCATTATCCAATTAACCATTTCATTTTTATATGGTTCTTCATGAACATATCATGTTTTAGTACAATTTTCCCACTCTTTGTAACTATGATATTTGTTGAAAATGTTTTTTAGAAAAAAAAACATTATATATCTCTTTATTCAGATAACCATTTTTATTCAAAAAAACAAAGTTTTAATAAAGGTTTTCAAAAAGGTTTTTTAAATGACTTGATAAATACATTTTTTTCTTTTATTTTCTTTTACCAATATTCTCAAAGAAGTCTTCTTTTCTTTTTTTCTAATGAGTCATTTTATAACATTTTTTCCATTCAAAATGAATATTCATTTTTAGCCATATGACATGTACTGATTTATCATCCATCATTTCACTGAAGCATGCTTCTCTATGTCTTTAAAAATGGATTTTCAATAAAAAAATATTTTGAAACGTTTAATAAAAATAAAAGGATATTTTACTCAATAATAGATTTAATGTTATTTTTTTATTTCATCAATGATAACAACACTCTATTTTTACTCCACTTAGAATTTTTGGATTGATACCATCTTTATTTTTGATCTAGATGATTTATTATTAACTTGGACAAGGATCATATTCAAATTTACTTCATTGATTTATTTCTTTGTCCCCATGAAATATTAAATATTATATGATCATTGAACATTGAATTTACCATAAATTATCTATTTCATTAATCATGAATATTCATATTTCATAAACCGTATACCATTTTTCATATGGTTCTTACTTTGACATTTATTTGATTATTTAGGGAAATATTGATAAATTTTTATACTTTATTCAATAATGATATTTACAATGGCACATTATTTATTTTATATTTGAGGTATTTTTTGTACATGAAATACATGGGTTGGGTACTGGTGAATGAATGCCACTGGATGCATCGGTAGAATCCTTGGGAAAAATTAGTTTCATGAGTTGGAATATTTAAACTATCTTTTAAGGTAAATTTATCATGTTCCGTCAAACCATGATGTCCAAGAAATATTAATTTCCTTTATATAGAATTATTTTCATATTTATCCATGAGATTTTCATCGAAATATCTCTGGAGACATTTCATTTTCAGTTATATGGATGGTATGTGTTTTAGTTTATTACCTTTCCATATTTGTTTTTCATTTTATAATTATCTTAATGGAATGTGTTTCTAGTTTTTACATTTACATATTTTTATGAACATTAATTTAGTTTATTTAACACGTTGAATGTGTGTTCGGTTATTTACCTTTCTATACTAACTATTATCATTGATTCATTATTGTTTCTGCTCTATTTTCTTCTTAACGATCATTGTGCTTATCCTTATTATATTTATTTTTCCTAAGAATCCATGAATCATAATATGAAATATATTTTTGGATTTACTAGATGGATTAAGGTTATCCTCAGAGTTATTTATTTAGAAATAATAAAAATAATTATGTTGAAATCAATTCATTCATTTTTAATACATTACTCATTTATGTATCATGTTTAGCAAGACTACGAAAATGATCCATCCTCCGGGGCTTGATCCCTTGTAATAATGCCCATGTACTTAGTAGCAGACACCGACTCTAGGCTATATGGGGTTGGGTCTCTATAGTTGGTATCGAAGGAAGATTAATAGTAACCTTAGGAACTGCATTTATAAAATCATAGATTATAAATCATAACCCTTTGGTAGAATTTGAATATTTATAGATGATAACCAAATAATTTTGGAAAATTATAGATTATGTGGGTATTACTAGGAATAAATCCTCATTTGGATACAATAAGTGGGCATGGTTTTAGAATATATGTACATATGAGTAACAACTCTAACATGGTGTTCTGGTCTTGACTCGGGGTAACATGGTAAACCACAGTGGCACTTATTATTCACTTGGTCTGACACTCCTAGGGGTATTCATAAGATATTCGACATTGTCTTTACATACCATTATAAAGGATTTGGATATATAATAAGTAACCATGATTAAACATAAGGAGTTTTAGATTGAAGATAATGTTTTATGATTTAGATATCTAACTAATGATATTATTGATAAACCCTTGAACATGGAAGGACCTGTATGGAAATAAAATGGATGAAGTATTTATGTATTAAGGCTATAGTTAAAACTGTGGTATAAAGGATATTATTGTTTAACGTTATTTCAAGGATGACCATCATGTCTATTTTGGGAATTATTGTAATGTGGTTTTAGGAAAGGAAAAAATATAAAGGGGTGAAAACCAATCAAATCCGGCATGGACACGAGTCTTGAACATATGATCAAAGGACTGTATGGGTTTCACGCCAACCACTAACCTATGCTATTTCCTTAATAATTTTCCTTTTTTTAGTCAAAAAATTTAACGAATAAATATTAATAATTAACCACTCGTAACAATTTTGAGGATTTTAAATTGATTAGATAACCATATTTATTTGGGAGAAATTTGAAGAAAAATAGTAATACTTGTCACTCTTTTATAGTCCTTACAACCCTTAAATTTTTTCTTTTAGTGATTCAGGCCAAAAAAATCATTATTAGTATTTACTTTTTTGGGAGTGAATGTATGAATTAGAATTTGAGTGGATAAAAACCTAAAGTTATGATTGTTCATATGATATAGAAACATTTAAAGTAAGAATATTTTTTTATATTCTTGTTTAGTAAATGAATTAACCAATATTAGGAAAATAATATCGAAATAAAATGTTTTCATAATAACTTTATTTATGTTGAAGCAATGGTATTCTAAATCATCAAAGATATATGGATTTTAGGCCCTCAACTATTTCATTGATCATTCACTTGTTTGTGATTTATGGCCTCATTAATTATTTATAATTATTTACTATATTCCTCTAAGTTTGTATCTCTAGTTTCCACTAATGTTCTTATACTTAGAATCCAAGTTACATGGTAGTCCATGTGACCTTGGTATATTCTGTTCTCTCTTTTATAGAGGATAACTTATGAACCCTTCACCTGACATGGGATTTCAGTCATAAGAGGTATAAAATAATTGATGACCATGATTGATTTTAATTTTCATGGATGAAATTTAAATGAAGTGGGGATAATGTGACACTCCAAACAACAAAATTAAGAACCCTATATTTGATAGCGTATATGACACACATCAGTAAGAACATAAGGTAAGATAATACATAGATACATTATAATATAATTACTATTTAAAATAGATTCTATTTATTTCAATGAATGTAACAATGAGTTTTCATGTGTTATAATAATTATATACCTTCATATATAGCTTTTTTTACACACAAAAGTAACATTCTTCGATGGATTTCTCTATATGCGATATTCAGTCTTATCGAGAAATAATCTGAAATTAAAAACTTTATATTTAATATAATTAGATATAAAGTACCATTTTGAATAGTATTAACCACACATGAAAATAAATGGTTTAGACAACAAAATCATTGGTTACAAATAAATTATAAATGAATATAATAACCAATTAAATATTAAAACATATTTTTATAGAAAACTATATTTATACTCCCAAATCTATTTTACTTTAATAGATATAATTAATTAAAATTAGTGAGTGATATTAATGTAATATATATGTTAAATATGAAATAAATATTTTTATATTCATCCAATATATTTGATAAGAATAATATAAAAGAAAACCCAATATTTCACATAAAAGCCTCTTAGGGCATTTTACCACCTTTTAATGGAGAACCAATTTTAAATATTAATTTTGAAAATGTTATTAATTTAATTTGATAAAATAAACTCCATTCTATAATTCCTAGTTTTCAAATAATCTTAGGGTTAATTTTTGGGATTTTTCAGAGAAACGTCATTTTTAGTGAATAGTGAAAAATAATGTGTTTTAGTAAAAACCAGCCTTTTCATTTAAATAATTATTAATGTCAAATTATATTATATATATGTTTTACAGTCACATAGAATCAATTATAGATCTATTAATACAATTTCGATCATTATAACCGATTTACCATTTTAAATTGAATATAAAAACATAACAATATATTGAACATTTTTTTACTAAAATCAGTTAATCCGTCTGTTTGTGAGATTATGATTAATCATAATATTTTTACTTAAATGATTTGAATTTTAAAAATTTGAAATATCCCATTATAATAAATATAATATTTTTGGTCTAATAATATCAACTGAACTATTGAAAAAAAATAATTAGTGAAAATTATTAAAACTAATTATAGTGATTAAGGTGAAATTCTGCTTAAAAATGAACAAAAATCCTAAGATTAAGGGCCGAAATTACATAGAATGTTGTCCCAAACTAATTTTATGGAAATATTTATTCCATAAACCTTAAATTAATCAGTTTTTGTGGGTTTTTATTTCTTTTTTATGTAACAATATTTGTACACCATACATCTTCTCAAGAATACCAAGTGAGTCCTTTTCCTCTCCTATAAAAGGTCACCACCTCTACCCATTCCTCAAACATATCATGCCTCATAAGATCTACCAATACCAGAACAAATTATCTTCAAACATAACTAACCTCTACCTAGAAGCCTCCCATTCATCATAATACTTTCCATGGATTCATTTTGGTTTAAACCAAATGAAGTTACCCAATTAAAAAGTAATTTATTTTGTTAATCTCACCATTTTCATTTCAATTATACAAGCCCTAAAATATCCTTATAATTTTCTTAAACTACAACCCATATATCATAAATATAAAATTATTTTTTTGTACTATTTCTTATAGCTACACTTACACACATCTCCCTATAATGGACAACAAACATACTTTTTCTGTTAATAGAGAATTACTACCTCACAAAATGATGATTATTCAATTCTCCATTACTGACTCTTATAGTCGGTATTGTGATGGAAAATATATTTATATATGTTATATATATATATATGTTATATAATTTAGGAATTTTTATTTATAACATAAATTAATTCTTTCCAAGTTGTGTAAATACGATAATCTCATTTGAGGAAGTGTGGACTACTGCCTCCTCGACATGATGTGATTATTTTTCCATTTCATAATTAAATATATAAGTATATAAAATTAAATAATAATATATTAATTATATAATTATTTTTATAGAATAATTTTAGTTTCTTACCTTATTTCCACAATGATCTTTTAAAAATTGGAATGTTACTCATGTGTATGTATGACCTATCATCTCTATGATGGTAACATATTCTCGTTTTCATAACCATATTTAATGATTGATTTTAAAAATATAATTGATTTAAAAATATGAAAATTATATCATTTTTATTATTCGGTATATGTTATATAATAAACCCTATGTTTGTAATTGACCAACAATATTTTTTTTGACACATAAACGTAATTTGATAAAAAAAACCCCGATATAACATTAATTATTTGAGTAGTTGTACAAAACATGGTAATATGTGAAATGAATGTAATTATAAACATGAAAAAGGTTACGAAATAATTGTAAAATTAACATAAGTTTATTATACATGAATTTAGGGGATGTTCACCAGAAAGGAAACACAAGGTATGAGAATTCCTTCTCTCTTTTTACATTCCTGAGATAAATGTCGTATTCACTACTTATTTTTTGTGGTGTACCGACTTCATATTTTTAAATATTATATCATGAATTATTTTATATTCAAATTATTTAAAAAATTTATTTAAGGATTATTTCCATTTTATCCAATTAGTGTATTACTACATTGGTAAGGTATTATTGTCTCATTTTTATTCTGTTAGGCATACATAATCATTGTGCACCTAGTTTATTATTATTGTGTAAATTCTGCCACATTTATATATAATATATTGAACCCTATTATCATTATTTTATTTCGATGTATCATTTAATTATTATCAATTTTTGGTCTTTTGATTCGTATTTAATGGGTTCCATTTCAATTTCATTTCATTGAGGCACAATTTATTGTTATGCACCATGTTTATTTTATATAGTGTATACATTACCTTTGATATTGAATGTCAGGAATATCCATAATATCATGATATTATAAAATTCATTAAATTTTATTAATTAATGATTTTATGATTTAAAATGTTTCAAAGTGGTATGGGACACTTTGGGATGTTTAAAGATAATTTTCCTTAAGACTAATCCCAAATATCATTCAATGGAATTTCCATTATAGGAAATTATATAACCATTGTCCAATAAAAACGTTAATTATTATTATGTTATTCATGACCATATCAAGTTTTTTTACCATTTTTTCACTCTTTGTAAATAAATTTTTTTTAGAAATTGTTTTTATCAAACATTACTTTATACCTCTCCTTAGTCGGAAAACCTGTTTTATTTTAAAAAGCCATTTTTTTAGAAATTTTTAAAAATATGTTTTAAAAATGATTTGGTTTATAAATTTTTGTCATTCATTATTTTACCAATGTTTTCAAAATAATATTCTTTTCATTTTACTAATGAGTCATTTTCTCACCTTTTTCCATACAAAATGAAAATTATTATTACCTCGTACGACATGTATAGATTTATCATCCATAATTTCATTGAAGCCTCTTTCTCATTTCTAAAATAGTTTATTTTTAGTAAAAAAATAAACAGGGTTTTGAAAAGAAAATGATATTTTTATCAAGAATATTTTCTAAGTTTATTCTTTTCATTCATCAATGAAAACAACCATACATTTTTACACTACATTGGATTTTTTGTATTAATACCATAAATATTCATCCTATGGATGGTTTTTTATCTATTTTGATAAGTATAGTATTCAAATTAACTTCCTAGGTTTATTTGATAGTACTCTTGAAATATTCAATCTCCTATGATCCATTAAAATTTAATTTTCTATAAATTATACAGTTAATTTATCATGGATATTACCATTTACTAAATAATATACCAATTTACACACGGTGTCTAATTTAACATTTATTTGATTATTTGGGGAAATATTGATAAATCTATATACTTTATTCAGTACAGATATTAGATAAGGCACATTATTTTTCTGATATATGATGAATTCTATGGATATGCAAGACATTGGTTGGGGACTGGTTAATGAAAGCCCCTCGATGCATTTGTACTCTCATGGGATAAAATAATTGTGCTAATTAGAATGGTTAACCCATCTTTTGACTGTAAAGGTATCATGTGCTTGGGAAATATGAAATACAATAAATAATCATTTCTTTTATTGAGAATTCAATGATTATTTAATGATTGGATTTTGTGTCGACATATCTATGGATACATTTCATTTTCAGTTATTTATAAGGATTGTGTTTTAGTTTCTTACCTTTCCATATTTGTTTTTCCTTATCTAGTTATCTTAATGTCATGTGTTTCCAGTTTTTAAATTTCTATATTTTTTATTCACTTCCATTAAGATTATGGATTATTTGGAAAGTGTGTTATGTTTTTTACATTTTTATACTGGTTATTCTCATTGATTCATTATTTCTTCCACTCTATTTTTTCATGATTGAGCATTTGAGCTCACCCTTATTATGTGTCCTTCTCCAGGAACCCAACAAGCTTACTATTAATGATACGAAATGATTTAAAAGAAAGATTAGAGTTATCTTTAGAGTTATTTATTTAGATAATAGAAACCAAATTCTATTTAATTCAATGAATTCATTTGTAATATAATACTCATTTATCTATTTGGGTTACAAGAACTACTAAACTGATTGGTTCTTTGGGGATTTATTCCTTGTAATGATGATAATGTATTTAGTAGAAGAAACTAGATCTAGCATATCTGGGGCTAGGTTAATACACTCTTCATTGGGGTTGATATGTATATTCCAATTGTGTCTTATTGGGTATGTATATACACACCCCTAGGTTGGATTTTCATATAAGTGTTAAGCTTTATACAGAAGACAAATAGTTCAGTGATGATTACATAGTTCCCTAAGGATACCTAGAACATTATAATATATATGGTGGTCAAGGCATGGAGATAAATATTTTTTCTCTCTCAATATTTAATTTTATAGTTTTATCAGGTTGGGATATTTGTCTCTTTATGTGTAAGGATTTCCTTTCACTTTTATGTTTATACTGTTGTAATGTTATACTTCATATAATTTTTTACATGCATGGTTACTACATATTTTTTACATTTTTTATATTAACTTATTTATCAATATGGTTGGGAGTGCGTGTGTAGGAACATCGGAAAAGTACTCCCATATTAGTTATTCCTTTCGAGGCTTATCGATTAACCTTGGCCTTTTAATCTGGGATTCGGGTAGTTCCAGCTCAAGCCTTATTGAGCCGTGTCATGATAAGAAGTTCCTTAACATTATTTTTTGGTAAATTAAAATAAATTATTGAGGCATTTAGTTTATAACAAACATAAATAATATTATATAAATATAAAGATATATCTAGTAAAATTTAGTTTAATGTGAGTGGTGAAATTTTAATTAAGTTAGTGGGAAAATGAAAAAGGTATCCCACCTTTTTTATTTCTATAAAACCTATAAATAGGAATGAAAAATCACATCGATACATGACAAATTTAAAATGTGAAAAAAGTAAAACTACTACAGAGTGTTTTGTCAGGGTGTGTTTCCTATCAATGTTGAGTTTTACTTTGAATAATCTGGACAGAAGTATCTGAATAGAGTGTCAGATAGAATATTAGTTTCGGGAAATCAATAGAGAACCAGATATATTTTCCTTTAGTAAGATTAATGGGAAACAATGTTTTTAATAATGTATAATTCATACTTAATACTATGCATATATTTTTGTGAGGTTCAATCAAAAAATATTTCCGGATGAAGGCACACTAAATGGACACATACCATACATAGAAAATTGGGGAGATATTGTGGATGAATTTTTGTAGATAATATTTTTAAACCATTCATATTTCATTGGAAAATGTTTTTAAGAATAACATGTAAATTTACAAGATTATTAAAATCATAACTATCAAAAAATAGTAGGATTATCAAGGGATTTGGATTACATTCAAATCATTTATTTATACTAGTGAATTTTTGTGGTCCAACGGGAGTTGATATGGAAAGGATGTAGGTTCTCATATGAAGGATAATGATTGTAAATTATTTATTCCTGGATTGAATTTCAATATTTTCATTCATGTTAATTTTTTAGATAAGTTTATAAGGAAATAAA
Source organism: Viscum album (assembly GCA_963277665.1). Classification (NCBI taxonomy): domain Eukaryota; kingdom Viridiplantae; phylum Streptophyta; class Magnoliopsida; order Santalales; family Viscaceae; genus Viscum; species Viscum album. Next base: position 504,015,882 of record OY728131.1, on the reverse strand, counting down.
TAAAATAATTCATAGATGTTAAATTTAAAAATTTGTAATTTTATAAAAATGATACAACTAATTCAAGCCTCGATTATTTATGGTTCACCAATCCTAAGGAAATTTAGTTGGTATAAAAGGAATGTTCCCACATTGAAATATTTTCATGGATAATCTCAATTTATTGTATTATATATATATTCATCCATTATATGAAAATAATTTATCATGGTTTTAAAAATAGAATGACACCATACCTTTTGACACATGTCTTGGAGGTTATTGATGGAATAAAAATTTGGTTTAAAACCATAAATAAAAACACTCAAATAACATCTATCGATAAGATAATCATTGAGATTAATGAAAATGATATAAATTAAATTCTTATTTCATTGTTATAAAATTATTTTATAAAGGTTATGGGTATCAAAATAGATAAGGATATTAGTGAGAAGATAAAAATTATTTTCCAATAAAACAAAAAAAAATATGATGAATAGTTAAAAATATGGAGAAACAAGTTTAATCGATTTAATAATGAGATATGGTAAAAGTATTTAGGAATAATTCATTAGAGTTAGATAAGTTTTGTGAAAAATCAGAGCTTTTAGATATGTCTTGTAATATTCTACTATTGTGGATAAAATCAATAGAATATTCTCTCATAGGTTTGATTCTAAAATAACAAATTTAAATGATAAAGATTATTTATCACTTGATGAATTTCCTAAGTTTCTTGTTTCTTATGCGATGAGAAAATCTCCAGTTTTAAAAAAAGATAATAGGGGTGAAATATATTCTAAAGCTATTAAAAAGTTGAAAATAAAATATTATGATAATGATAATCATTGTAATTAAAAATAAAAAACAAAATGATGAAATGAATGAGAAAAATTAATATCTTGTCACCAAAAACTATCAAAGTGGAAGAGTAAAGTATTAGTAAAAAACGACTCAAATTTTTGGAATGTGGAGAAATTGAAAAAATCACTATGAATTTTCAAAATAATTTTGGGGGATATAAAGATCATTTTAAATAAAAACCACAATTTAATACCATTAAAAATTCTTATAACGAAGTTAATAAGTTAAATACTTTTAAAAATATTCACTTGAAACATAAGATGTATATTAAGTAGAAATTTGAATCTAACTTGACTGAAAAAAATTCTATGAAGGATAATATTTCAGAGAGAATCAGATCCATCATTGAAAATTTTGATAAAAACTAAGATTCTTCATATAAAAAATAAAAAATAAGGAGGTGATGAAAGTTATAGTGACTATCAGTTGAGATCATAACTAGTATATTGTCTTGAGAAAAATATAAAATTCATAAAAGTCATCAAAATGATGAATATGGAAACTGTAAATTAAATTCAATAAATAATATATTTCCTTAAACATGAAGATGATTATATTTAGGAGGTTTTAATTCTCCAATTTAAATTATTTGAATTAGGGAATATATTGGAGGATATTAATAAGAAAAGTACAACTATGGAATAAGAATTTTGGAATGATCAGTCGAAACGTATTAACATTGAAACCAAAATATAAAATTTAAATTAATGGTTCAATAAATATTTTGAGATAAATTACGAATCATCTCATTTTATATAGAAACATCTTCCGAAGAATCCAGTGAAATCCCCGCCGACATAAAATAAATTCTCATATTATTTTACTACCCATACATGTGTTAAGTAAAATGCTGGGAAATATTATTTTGAGAAAGGATGTACAAAATAAACGACACCAATAAATTTTGAAAAATATACCTTTTAATAATATTTTTCGTACATTAGAGAGAAATTTTTTTGAAAAATGTTACAAATCATGATGAGTTAATTAAAGGGACCTAATATATTTATAGGGAAGACAATGATTCAGTTGCTATTATTACAGATCATATTCTTTTTGTAATGAGGATTATAATATTACCACACCATGTATATATCTAGAAGTATATATGAAATGAGTGGGAGAAATACTATAAGAAAAGTAAATAACCATCCTAAGACCTAGAAAGATGAAAAACAAAAAAAATTGATATTTTATAAAATTTATCATGAAAAATAATTCTAAATAATTTGAGGAAGGATATAGAAAATTTCACAAAATAAGATTCATTTTTAATACCATTTAAAAAATCTCATGGTACAAACATCTTATGCTATAAAGGACAAGGTTGAAATAATAATCAATGTCATATAATGAGATTTTTTATAAAACTTCTTTAAAAAAAATAAAAAGGAACACCATGGATTCTGGATAGTGGTTGTTCCCATCCAATGATGGATAATATGAATGTTTTGAAATATGTTGATAATCATGACAGGGGAGAAGTTATATTTCAAAATTATGGTTATTTAAAAATCATAGGAATAAAAACTATTGATATTGAAGATGAGAAACAAAAATTTATAGATGTTTTATTTGTTTATGTGATCAATAATAACTAACATTTCCAGACAAAACTTTGCAATGATAGAAATTAATTTTTATTCAAAAAATATTCATGTATCAATAGAATTGTGGAATATGGTAATGATTTTATCCTGAGATAGAGAACAATAAAAAATCACTCTCAGTTAGAAGATATTTTTAACTCTTTTCATCTGCATGTTAAGGATAAAAACAAACTACGGATTCCAAAAATTGGGTACCTTAGGAAAAAGTAAGTAAAAAACTTTCAATGTATAATCTGTAAAAAACATTAAAATATTTAAAATAAAAACATAATGACATTAGTACAAAATTCTATATTATTAATATGATTAGTAAAATACTTAAGAAATTTGGATTTCACTCTACCATACCTCTTGATCTTAATAACTAAGACCTCAAAGGTATAAATAAACAACAATAAATGAAATGGGATTCATACATGGTAACATTTATTTATAAATTCACATTTATGAAGAAAACTATGTTTATTAAGCATAAATGTGATGTTGTGAATGTTTTTATATTTTTTAGAAGAGATATTGATAGAGAAATGAGGGTTTATATAATGAAGTTGAGAATAGATAATATAAAAAAGTCGATACGAAATAACATCAAATCATACCCAAATAAGAATAGAATCAGACAACATTATTGTTCTCCATACACTCATCAAAAAAATAGAGTACCATAAAAGAAAAATAGAAACTTGTTTTAATGGGAAGAAGTAGGCTGGTAGAGTATAAACATTCTATGTTTTTCTTTATAAAATAAATTAATACAACTGTACATGAATAAAAAAATATTTTTGTTATATATTGAATCCAAAATGAATTCATATGAAATTTTTTATAAAAATAAATTCATTGATATATTTCATCTTTTTTTAAGTTGCTGTTTAATAAAAATAAATACTCCAATATTGGAAAACATGATGATAAATATAAGGAAACAATTTTAATTAGATATTTATCCAACAATAGAAGTTATAAATTTTAGAATTTGTTTAAAAAATTGTGATGGAATAATATGATTTTAATGTTTTTTAAAATAAACTTTCCATAATAAAGGATGGTTAAAAGTTTTTGGAATAAAATTTGAAGATTTACAATGATGATTACCAAAGTTAATTTGAGTGTGAACAAAATATGATGATCAATTATTCAAAATAATAATGTGGGGAGGAAAATTTTATTAGGAAAGATTTAAAATTTCATTCTGTAAAAAATAAGGAAAAATATAATAATATTATTAGAAATAAGAAATCATTGAGTTTGATGGGAAGAAAGTTTATATTATAGAATCATACTTCACTTATTTCATAGATTGAGCTAGAATCGGTTTCAGATGGATTTTAGAAAAAGAATCAGTTGATACTATGAATTAATATTTAGATGATATAGAAAATAAAAATTCCTTGGAACTCATTCTATTTCTCATAGGTAATAATATAAATGTATCAAAGAAGGTGTACGAAAACACATGGAATGAAGAATGAGATATTTGTTGAAATAAAGTGATACTTTGATGTGAAGCATATTCAGAGGTGGAAGGAGTGGATTTTAAAATAAATTCCCTCTAAGAAATATTGGAATAATTAAAATGTTTTTAGTAGTGTCTACACATTGTTGTTATAAAAATAACTAAATGGATGTAAATTAAGATTTCCAAAATTTGGATATTAGGAATGCAACGTACCATCTTGATTTCCACTAAAACATGGGATTTTATTCGGTCCAAAAAAAATTCCTCAAGAATTAGTCCTTGAATGAAAGGGGTTTTCGACTAGTAGCGGGGGTCTAATGGTGGAATTATGAGGAGAATATACCCCCATATTAGAGTTCAAAACAAGAAGTAAATAACCAAACACCAAACAAAACTGAGGATTTGAAAGAATAAATAAAATGAAACTATAGTATAATGTCATAAAATCAAATACAACATGGGACCAAATGTCCACGTCATTCATAAAATAATGATCACCAACTGGGATGATCACATATAAGAGAATAAATTACTGAAAAAATAAATACATTAGGCCCTAATAATAACCATATGACATAATAGATACCTAGTCTCTAGTATCCTATCAAGATTATCTAGCCCGAGAAGCCTAATTGACACGAGTATCCCTCTCAACAATGTAATGTAGGGAATCTGGACAATCTATCATGTATCCATTCTCAACCTGAATTAAAATACAAGCTATTTGTGTAAAATGAAGTTCACTTACAATGGGTGAGAAATAAATTAGTGTGGGCCAACCATAATTTTTAACCTATAAACTATTTCTACAAGTTCATTCTCATGAAATACGCTCATCATAAACAATAAATAACATAAAAAGTAAAAATAAAACAACCATCGATCCTCAAGTCTGAGACATCAGTTTAGAATACCTACTTCTTCCAATGCCAGATTGTGTCTTAGAACACCTCAATGATCGTGAAACCCAAATATCCCATAGGCTCAATTTTGTATATATTCACAACCAAGTATGACGAAAATGGGGACCCATCCTATGATGGGATTATAATTTAGGATACCAATCCAAGTCATCATATATAATTCCCTAATTACCTAATTTGTATCCCATATTAGGAACCTCGACACCTCTGTAAATTTTATCACATCAAAAGAACTACCAATAATAAACCATCAATATAACATCCAACTCTTGTAGAATAATAATATTTCATGGTAAATTAATATAATTTATAGATCAAATTACAGAATAAATGACAAGAGTATTTTTCCTTTATATAAACATATTTGAAATTAATTATTCCTAGAGCCTTAGTCTAACATCTAGACCACATATAAAATAAATCAATCATGGAACCATAGTCCAAAATCTAAAAAATATAACTAATCAATAATATATGGAGCCTCAGTCTATAATCTAAACCATAGATGTATAGTTCTTGTCAACTGTCTATCCTAAATACTATACCATAATTTCATATATCATCAGTCTAGAACATTAAACAAAAAAAAACATACAATCTGTGTCTAGTGCCTCCATTTGACACCTAATACATACAATATACTCTAAATTAATAAATAATCTATAGAAAACCTTACCAACTTCATGTCAAATCACATCCTCTATACCCAATAATATTAAACATGTTCTTGGATCCTCAGTCCAATACTCAAACCATGTAAAACTATTCGTACAATTAAAAAACCATTGTCTTACAATCTCAATGATGAATATATCGAACCATACTTAGGGATCTTCTATCTAGTTCAATCATCCACAATATCCCCATTAGCTCATACATCATCTCGGGTCCCAAGGAAGCACAACTATATCACCACATTCAAACATGATATAACTAGAACTAAACTTCTACAGCCCATAGAAAATGTACGTGGTCCAATCAAACACCCATCCCATCCAAAGATCATAAAATATATGAATGTCCACAACCTGTGAAAGACACCCTAAAATGGTATTTTCTATCTCATGAAAGAACATGGAATAATTACAGTAGAGGAAACATCTTCATGTTACCATTAGTGGCCCTCAACCAATCCTCGAACCAAAACATGCCAACCTAGCTTCTAGAAGAGAACCCATGCCTCATAGGCATTCTCAATAGGAATACTCAGAATCCAAATGATCTATTGACTAGAAAATTTCTCAATAACTTAATTTTATAGAGACTATCAGACAAAAATTATCTCCAAAACTGATCTTTGAAATAACCACCATTCTATGTTGTAAACCAAGCCCAAAAGATCGAATAACCTAGATCCTCACACACAGGATCTAAACCTCAACTGATTTATCCTAGAGAAACTATTCCATATATATAGGGGAAACCAATATCACCCTAGAGATACTACTCAAATTCCATATTTGAGTATCCTTATAAGGAACCACAAGGAAAAAATCTATGGACCACTCAGGCCAATTCACACAATGAGCTCACAACCCTCACTTACAATTATGGCACAAAACCCAACCCACTAGAGTATTTTGAGTCATAATCAATAGGAAATAATCATACTAAACTATAATGGCCCAAAACACAATCCAAATAACCACTATATTCTAAAATTATCCCACCATCATGATCTATAAGGAAACAATAATCAATATGGACTACCCACAATTCCAATTTTTTCTTCAAGGCACAAAACAAACAAAAACCTATTAAGGGAACCATCGTGAATCACACAACATGTATTCATGAGTACACGATGTGTGATCCCATATCCCCAATTGGGTGTGTACTATAGATGAACATGGCATGTTAAACCTAATTACATGGAATGTATGTCAGGCACACGATGTTTATCCTACATGAGGTTCCTACATGTGTACCTCACATGGCCAAACCATGTGTCCCAATATGTATATGTACTCAGACAAGGTGTTCCATCCACACTAGGACTATCAAAGTACACTACATTATCATGTCCCATCCTAAACAGGTCATATGTCAATGTATTCATCAATAGGATAAGTGACACTACACGATATATTCTCCGGAAAACATGCAATGTAGTCATCTACTTCCAATTTTCCTTAAATATGGTTGACACACAACTTGTGTAATTTAAACCACACATCTTGTAGCTATCTTTTCCGAACTAGAAACCCTTTTGAACTCCCTGAAATCTCATTTTTACCCAAATAAGCATAGTCATGCTCCCATGGGGTACATAGAAGGCATAATTAGTCCTTAATATTCATGAAATGAGTTATATATGTGGACCAGGGCTTATAAATATAAAAACATCCTACTTCATAGTGTAAACACTGAAGTTTCGAGTCCAAATCCACTTCTGGAAGCTGGTTCACCTTGATCTGATCATGATCTAGGCCATGGATGATGTCTACAAAAATCTAGTCCTCCTCTCCTCCAGTCTGGCCCTAACTCACAAGGGAGATCCCTCCCCTCTAATTCCATGCAAAGAGACCGAAAAGGGGGAGATATTTTATTATAATTATTTAATTAATTACCAATTCTATAGTAGTATGGATTCCCAGAACCCGAAGCATGTTTATACCTTGGAGAGGAAAACCCCCATTTTAGACCCACATGGGGGTTAGAATATCAATAAAACGATCTATTCTGGAGATATATACTCCCAAACCCAAAATAATAATTAAATATTTAACTAATTAAATATAAAATTTTCTTTCTTAACTTGAACATCTCATATTCCACCAAACTCCCATCCTAGACTAAACAACCTATTCTGGGACCAATAATGATATCAAAAATATTATCTCACTTAATATTTGTGGGTAAAAATTTCCATTTTACACCTCATGTGAACTGGAAAATAATTATAATTTCTGTTTAAATTTTAAATCCTAGAAAAAATAGGACTCTTCAACTTCCCCACCGTAATCCTTATCATCCTCCTAAAGAAGTCATGGTATTCAAACCACACATCCCAACTCACTGTGTTCATCAATTGAAGCTCAACTCAGTCTTTATTACTCAATGATGCCAACCAATTTTGTCTGAAAAACTCCTATGAAAAGGCTTTCAAGAAATCAATGTCCATGATACTTCTTTCCATAATCAAAAACCCATTAGGATAGTACCTACCTTCACCAATCAATTTGGATACATCACATAATTATTTGAATCCCATTATCAAACTCATGGTGATCCCCACCATGGATGTCAGCCCACAACTACTAATTCCAATCCAAGATTCTTCCCTCCATCAAAGTCTCCTTTTAAAACCATCCTCAGATATCCACCAACCCAGCGGATGTGGTTTCCACTAAAACATAGACCCTACACACAAAAGGGACACATTACCAAGATCAATCATTTACTCCCTACTATAAATGTATCAATTCATTCATCTCATTTCCAAATATATTTTCCCCAAAACCTGCCCTAAACATAGAAAATTATTGGAATTGGACATGTCCATCACATTCCTGTGAATGAAAAAAAGGACCCTCTATAGTCACTTGATCAACGTGTTGGAGAATGATTCCAATGGTATTTGTCGATATATCATCCATCATAGTGACCTGGAAAATAGAAACTGATGGTGTGCTCTCCACCATGCATATTCACACACACTATTACCTGAACACAACCTCCTAGGAGACCCCTCATCTGCCTAAGGAAACATCTATATCACATGGAATAAAGCTGATTCACTCTTAGAATACACAAGATGAAGTAATTATATTAGTCAAGATCACCTAAAACTATGTATATAATAATAGAGAGTTAATTAATACCACCAAAAACTCATAAATTCTATAAAATCATAGTTTCATCCCAATATACTTCAGTCACCATGACCAAAATCCTCTCATCACACCCTCAATGGGTATCAACATACTCATGGATACATGTTCGTCTAAAGAACCTCATATGTATATTTCTATAAAGTCCTCTCCAAAAGAAAAATGAAACATCACCTAACCATCACTTGGGTCTCCATGATTCCTATAATGAAAATCCATTACACAATCTTAGGAAACCGAACCATCAACCTGATCCGACTCCAGCTTCTCACCTCTCACAAAAGTTGGGTCACTATCCTTAAATATGAAAACACGAGTGCTTCATGTTCTCCTGATCCATCTTAATTCCAATAGACTCAACTTTCATGCACCAAAATTTCACTATGTAGGAACCTAAATGATATTTTCCCTTTTGGAACCAACAAAAAGATGAAAACAGTTTCACCCTAGTTTACCTTCTCAAAAAAACTATCCAACAAGACAAAACATCAAACTAGTTGCACCATTCATGCACCATATTCAAGATTCCTAAGAATCTATATGTGCCTCAACATTCTAAAAAATCACTCTTAACTCAGAAAAACACTATCACCTATCATACTCAAAAGTCAAATTACACTAACAACCAAACATGATGTCATGTCAAAAACGCACACTAGGCTCACCCACATAGGTCTACCGACCAAATCCTACGTCAAGTGTATCATCCCAGTTCTGGAAGACACCCAGAGGTGCCCCATACCCAGTTGGTCACATGGCCTCAAGTGCATTTCCCCGAATGCTAGAGGCTGCTGACTAGTAGCGAGGGCCTTGGTTGTGATAGTGGGGAAACTATGACCTCATTAGTATAGTGCATAGAGGAAGAGAAAAACAATAAATAGTAGAAGAAGCAGTAAAAAATCCATAAACAAGTGAAAAGCATAATACTAAATATAATAAACAGCAGGAGCACATATATATATATTATGCATGATACATATGTCAAGGAATGCATCCAAACAAGTCACAATGCTAGAAATACAAATAGTACTAAAAACAGGTACAATATAAAGATAAACAGCTCCTCAAAATCGCAAGCCTAAGCTTGGTCCAATGCTCTCTAGCTCCACAATAAGTCATGTACCTGAAGTCGAAGGGTGCTTTTCCTTGTTTATACCTGCAAAAATATAGTCTGTTTAGGCCCAAAATCATGACCCAAATAGGGTGTGAGACTAAATCCAAGTAGGCAACCACCCGAAGATCTGTGCCTAACAGTCAGTGAATATATGGCAGGTAAAAGTATAGGAAACAGTAAACAGGAACATGTTGAACAATAAACAATCCACAGTTCAAAAGTGAAGCAACAACTAACAAGCATTAAATCATAATAGGCAACCCTCTTTAAATTATGCATAACCATCCCCTCTAGTTCTACCTAGCAAGTACCAACAACCCTCTAGGAAGTAAACTCAGCCTAACCCCTCTATTTTGGTCATTCAAATTTATAAAGAATCTCCGAGGAAGAACACACAGTAAAATCCCATTATAGTCTAGGGTAGTCAGGAACTATCTAAGGAAGTTGCAAATTCAATTCCCCTTTTATCCTAGGTCATTCATAGACTCACTGAGAAATCTCACAGAGTCAATCCCTTCTATAGCCAATGGTAATCAGGTGATTCAACCAAACAAAACAGAGAATCTATGAGGTAGATCACATTGTCTATCCCCATATAGTCTATAGAAGTCACAGACTCTCTAAGGAAGCTCTCACGGTCTATCCCCCTATAGCCTAACCTAATCCTATGCTCTTTGAGGATGCTCACTTTGTCAATCCCCGTATTTCCTCAAGCTCAAAGACTCTCAGAGGAAGCTCACTCAGTCTATCCCCTTATAGTCTACTATGCCCGGTTCTCATGGCCCTGTGTAGGATAATGTCATAGAAATACAATATGGACAAAGTAGACATAAAGAAACACTTGTATAAATAGTTCAACAACATATCAAGCATGTAAGAAAACATTTCTCCATCTTACTGCAACAGGAATGGAAACTGACAAAGCAACCAAGGAAAGAAGGACCAAACGGTTATAAATAGAATGTGTGTGGGAAGAACCTCCAAATCATATAAGTTCAACCATATTCATATTAAAAAATCCTCTACATAGGAATACTAGAATGATAGGCATACAACAGGGGTAAACCAGTAAACAAAAAATACCTCGTTCAATGGTATTGGTGTAATTTGAACATATTATTCAAGGAATTTCAACGAAAAGGCACAAACCACCAACCATGACGTTATGAGATCGATATACATGAACCATAGGGCTTGAAATTCCTTAGAACATCATAGATCTACAAAAACGTACAAACAGTTCAACCCATGGTAACATGGAAAAGAGGAGGAATTGGAAAACTATTCTATGGAAGAAAGAAGAGCTTATTACTGTGATTCCAATACACTCAATGATGTTTGAATTGGAGGGTGGAAAGAGGATCAGGGCCTCATTGAAGATCCTTGGATGCTCGGTGCTCCTGGACGAACGAAACCTAGAAGTAGGGGTTTCTATCCGTTAAAAGTGACCCCGGTGTGTTTAATGAAATAAAAAAAAGTACACAACATGTATTTTTTAATCACACATTGTGTACTCTCCCTTTCCATAATCCTCTATAGGCAACCTCCACATCACCCATTCATGGCTGTTTTTGTGGCCATGACACGGCCAGCACACAGCCTCTAGTGGCATCACATTACACGGCGTTTACTTATAAATTACATGGCGTGTACTTCAAAAGTTTCCTGATTTTCCTCTTTTTCCCAAAAATGACCAGAAAAGGAAAAACATACCTAAAAAAGAAGATCTGGGTTCTTAAAAACTTCCCCCCTTAAAGAAATTAATCCCCTAATTTCCCTAGCGTGGAGTAGAAGAAGAAACCCTGAACAGCTCTGGCCACTGTGCTCGTACATCGGCCTCCCTCTCCCATGTCTCGTCCTGTACCCGCCACTGTGGCCATAGCACCCGTACTAGAGGAACAAACTGGCCATATAGAACCTTTGTATTGCAATCGACAATCCAGATAGAATGCTCCTCAAATGACGCATCCTCCTCGATCTCAACCTCCATGGGTTGGAAGACATGAAACGGGTCTGAAAAGTAACGTCGGAGCTAAGAAATGTTGAAGATGTCATGCATATCCCTATAACTGTGAGGTAACTGAAACCGATAGGCAACCGGCGCAACTCTCTCCAATACCTCGAATGGCCTGACGTACCGTGGTGAAAGCTTACCCTGTCTCCTAATCCTTCTGTGCCCCAACCTCGGTGTGACACGCAGGAAAACCTCATCCCTGACCTCGAACTCCAGATGTTGTCTCAGCTGATTAACATAAGACTTCTGCCGAGACTGTGCAATAGCCTTCCTCTTCCGAATCAACCTTGTCTTCAATGTGGTCACCCGGACAAGACGAGGTCCTAGCATAGTTGCTTCTCCAGCCTCTATCCAACATAAGGGTGATTGGAATGGACTACCATACAAAGCCTCATAAGGTGCCATATGAATAGTTTCCTGAACACTATTATTGTAGGAAATCATCACAAGAGGGATATGCTTCTCCCAAGAACCTCCAAAGTCCATAATGCAAGCTCAGAGCATATCCTGAAGCACCTGAATCGTATGCTCGGACTGGCCATCTTTCTGGGGATGATATGTTGTAATCAAAAGTACTTGTGTACCCAAATCCTTCTGAATCCCCTTCCAGACCCGAGAAGTAAAATGTGGATCCCTGTCTGAAATAATGATGTGTGGAACTACATGTAGACATACAGTCTCTCGGATGTAAAACCGTCCCATCTCATCAACACTGAAGGTCTTATTGATCATCATGAAGTGATCAATCTTCATTATCCTATCGATAACAACCCAAACAACATCATTCCCTTGAGGATACCTCAGCAAACTAGTCACAAAGTCCATCGTGACATTGTTCCACTTCCACTCTGGAATGGTTAACTGCTGCAAAATTCCTACTAGTCGCTGATGCTTCACTTTCACCTGCTGGCAGGTGGAACCCCTCATGACAAAACCAAAAACATCTTTCTTCATAACTTGCCACCAAAACTCTTGGTGTAGATCATGATACATCTTGGTGATGACGGGATAAACTGCCTAAACTGAGGAATGAAAACCCTGCATCAGCTCCTCACATATATCTATTGGCACCCATATGCATCCCTAGAAATGAAAGATCTCATCCTCTCCTTCTATCCATCCTGGAAGAGGGTCCTCTTCTAACACACTCTCATGCAGGAATAGGCCTTCTGATTCTGATAGCTACCCCATCTATACCCGATTGAGAAGAGTAGAGGTAATGGCTAGAGAATATAGAAATGGATTTCCCTGCCTGTCGTGCACCTTCAATTGAATCTCAGAGAACAGAGCCATAAGCTGCCACTCACTACTGTCCTCCTGAACTGTATGTATCTATGTTATCCTGCTCAATGCATCAGCCACTGCGTTGCCTTTCCCAAGTGTATAGGCAATGTCAATGTCAAAGGACTGATGATACTCGACCCACCTGCAATGTCTCGGATTCAGATCATGATGAGTGAAGATGTACTTGAGACTTTTGGGTTCAGTGAAAACCACAAAATTCTCTCCCAAAAGATAATGTATCCAAAAACATAAGAAATGAACAATAGGTGCCAACTCCAGATCATGTGTTGGGTAATTATTCTCATGTGGCCTCAACTGCCAAGACCCGTACGCAATGAATCCATCTCCAATGCATAATAACAGCTCCCAGACCGATACCTAAAGCATCACAGCAAACATTATAAATTTTTCTCAGCTTTGGAAAGACTTGTATCTGTGCTAATTTCAATCTCCCCATCACCTCTTGAAATGTTGACCCACAAGAATCTGACCCCAAGAACTTCTCACCATTCTTAGTCAGACCTGTTAGCGGTGCTGCTAAGAGTGAAATTTTCTGTATGAAGCATATTTAGTATCCAGCCAACCCTAGGAAACTCTACACCTCAAAGAAGTTCTTCGGATTCTCCTAGGAAACTACTGATCTCACTTTCTCTCGGTCTACTGATACTCCTATCATTGAGATAACATGACCCACTAAGTGAATCTGATCCATCCAAAAGTTTCAATTTGAGAGCATAACATATAACTGAAGCTCTCATAGTGTACCTAGAATGATCTCAAGATGGGTAGCATGGTCGTGTCAAGTGTGAGAGTACACCAAGATGTCATCCATGAAAACCACCATGAAGGAATCCAAGTTTTGATGAAACACTCGGTTCATCAGTGCCATGAAATCTGTCAGTGTGTTCATGAGACTGAATGGCATAACTATATAATCGTATAGACCATACCTGCTACTAAAACCTGTGAGAGGAATATTAGTTGGTCTAACGTGCAACTGATGGTAACTGGACCTCAAGTCGATCTTTGAGAACACCCAGGCTCCTTGAAGTAGATCAGAGAGGTCATCAATCAGAGACAAGGGATATCAGTTCTTGTCTGTCAACTAGTTCAGCTTTTGATAATCCACACAAAGCCTAAGTGTGCCATCTTCCTTCTTTACGAACCGATCATGCGAACCCCAAGGATAAGTACAGGGTCAGATGAAACCCTTGGCCTACAACTCCTCCAACTGCTTCTTGAGCTCCTAAAACTCAGGTGTATCCATCGTATAAGGAGGAATAGACACCGGTACCGCTCCCGACACGAGCTCAATATAAAAGACTACCTCACTCTCTGGAGGCAGACCTGAAAATTCCTCTAGAAGGACATATTTGAAACGATCCCCCACTAGAGGAATGTCTAACAATGAAGTCCCCTGGTCATCTAGATATAGACTGGGCATCTGGACTATAACTCCTCATAGCCCATGATGCTCGGGTCCTTCTCGACTCGCGTAGACATCCCACTCACCCCGATGAAGAAAAGATCCACCCTATGGTGATATGAAACTCACCCTGCAGCGATATTAATCGACAAATTCTTGGAAGGGGACTAATTAGTCCATTTTGAGAATTACATCATAGCTTGTCATCTCTAGGACATAGAGGTCCAATAAGAAGTGACACCCCACAACCTCAAGAGGGAACTCTCTGTAATGACGTACACTAACCGCTCTAGTACCCAACGGTGTGTATAGTGTCAAGATTTCAGCAGAAGAAAAGATGTAGAGACCAAGTCATTCAACAATAGCAATAGAGATAAAGCTATGGGAATCTTCTATGTCAAAAAGAGGAGAAGATAAAACTGAGACTACTAAGATCATACTGCGAACGGTGGAAGGTCTAGAATACTCCTCCTACTGGGTCTGCTACATCACAAAAGTCTGGCCTACTCCACGACCCTGTGACCGTACCTGACTGCTCTTAGGTGATCCGCCCTGCTGTCGCTGATAGACCAATGACTGACCACCCCATCCAAGATCTCCACCGTAACCAGAACGGTTTGAATAACTCCAGTTCCCACATAGGTGAGCAACTAGTGGTGATGCTCCCAAATGCATAGTCATCAAATAACCCCTATCTTCGGCTGCTGGAGGGAAAAAACTGATTGAAACGCTGAAGATGGATCATCCTACCACAATATTGGCACTCCATCGGGTCCCTCAGCAATGCATACTTGTATGCTCGCTCCCCCCTCACTGGTAGCACACCACGTGGATACTAGAAGTTTTATCTCGCCTACTCTGATCTCCTCAAGGAATATCCCTGTGGTGCTTCCTGTTATCAACAAGAGGAATACTAACTCTGGATGTCGAACTGCCCTGCATCAATGCTCTAGAATACCTCAAATTTCTCTCTCTGATTAGCTCCTAGTTGACGATAGAGGATATCAAAGTCAACCTCAAGATGTTTACCTTGGAATGGATCTCCTGCCTTAGACCATCCTCAAAATTCCTAGCCAGGAACAACTCATCACCTACTGGGATAGGCATGAAACACTGCAACTCTGTGAAATGAGAGGAATACTCCATCACATAAAGAGTACCCTACTCTAAGCTCATGAACTCCTGGGCTCGGTTTTACCTCAAGGTCTCCAGGTAGAAGTAATCGTATAAGATATGATGAAATTCAGCCCAAACCATATTCTGGTGGTGTTCCTCCTGAGAGATCACATACCACCTTGTCTTGGCAGAGTCTCGGAGCATGTTGGTCATGAGCGTCACCATCCTATATGGTGGAACCTTGAGATTCTCAATGATCTTTAGTGTGGATTCAAGCCATGACTATACAGCCTGAGGTCCTCTTTCCCCTAAGATCGTGGGAGGATGTTGCTGCTGGAAAACCCATGTCAAATCAGCCATCAACGGGGCAGGAGGCTGCACTCCCTGAAAGGTCTGCATCATCCTCAAGAAACCCTCGCAACATTTCCCATCGGCTTCTGCAACTGGTATAACCGCTGGTGCCAAAGCTGGCAAAATATGAGGATCTACAAGAAGTCCCTGATCAGCCATATCAGGCGTTTGATCACTGCACTGCAACTGGTGGTCAACCGGAGGACGTCTCAGTGGAATGACTCTGCAAGGTCAAACACACACCTTAGATTCAAGAATATCAAAACTAAAAACTGGAAGGACATGAAGGGAACAGAAGAAAGAAATCATTCATGTTTTTCAAAACATGACTACATGGCGTGTACTTTTCCTATACGGCGTGTTCCCATAAGTCATTCACATGGGTGTGCACTCCTACCTAAATTGGTCGGGTAACACCCTAAATAAAATGTGTGTTATCCGAACACCTAGCGTTTACGTGAATTATCTTCCCAGCCTGATTCGTTCTATATGGTCTAGGCACATAGCTCTCTTAAGACAAAAGTACACGGCGTGTTCAAGGTGGACACATCATGTACTTCAAAAATCATCATCGTCCTGAGTTGTTAGCTACATGGACGACTACATGACTGACACTACACAATGTGTTCTATAAGGACGTGGTGTGTATGAGAAGAGGTAACACCGACCCGTGTTGTTCGTGACACGGTCGGGTACCTAGGTCATACTACACAACGTGTAAAATTAAGACATGGCGTGTATGTGAAAATGTCACACGACCCGTGTTATTCGTTACACGGTCGAGGTACATATTTTAGACAACACTGCATGCTAAACTAGTACACGGCATGTTCCTAAAATAATTTCCCATCCCATGCCTCTACCTACATGGTCTATGACATGGTTTTGGGACTACCCGACATGTACATAAATACACGATGTGTACATTTGAAAAATTATTTATTCCCGAATAGAAGAACACAATGCGTGTAGTCAAAACTACATGGCGTGTATTCTACTTTTTTCTGGACAGTAAGCCTCAAAAACTACTCCGGAGCCCAGAAAAACATTGGAATGAATGCAGAAGGTGCCAAATTCAGATCTATGAGGGCCCATACTCCCTCGCGAATCAAATTATGGAATCATATACAAGTTATAAGATGGCCAACAAGTAATGATCCACCAAATTTCTGTCCATGAGGGCCCATAACACCTCAAGAACCAAATTTTGGTGTCCATCTAAGCAACGTACTATACAAACAAATTCCCTATCAATGAATAGGGATTTTATCAAAATATCTATCACAATATCATGAATAATCTACACAATGTCTATCACAACAACATTAAATCTCTAATACATCCTATATGGCATGGAAAGAATGCATGGCATGTGATTTCTAACAAGTGAATATATGATTCATAAGATGGAATACCCTCATTTCATCGGGTTGCGAAGGAAATAGAACCGCAATAACTACAATGGTAACATCACAAAGCATGTGAATCACCCAATGATGAAATAAAATCAACTATAAAATTGAAAACATGAAAAAAATTCAAAAAATGAGGTAGTATGGCTTTTCCATGTACACGAGTTAGCTACACCTGGACACATCTTATTACCAAGTACCTATTCTGTCTTATCCCTAGCTATAGGCTCCAAATAGTAAGTCTAGATAAAATAATCCTTTGATACAACTTTGTAACATCCCAGTTCCGGAAGCCACCCAGAGGTGCCTCATACTCGGTTGGTCACATGGCCTCAAGCACATTTCACCGAATTCCAGAGGCTGCCGACTAGCAGCAAGGGAATTGGGTATGATAGTGGGGAAACTATGCCCTCATTGGTAGAGTACACAGTGGAAGAGAAAAACATTAAACAATATCAGAAGCAGTAAACAATCCATACACAAGTGAACAACGGAAGACTAAATATGATACACAGAAGGAGCATATATATATATATATATATATGATGCACGATACATTTGTCAGGGAAAGCAGCCAAACAAGTCACAATGCTGGAAATACAAATAGTACTAAAAATAGGTACAATATTAAGATAAACAACTCCTCAGCATCGCAAGCCTAAGATTTGTCCCATGCTCTCCAGCTCCACAGTAAGTCAAGTACCTAAAGCCAAAGGGCGCTTGACCATGTCTATACCTGCAACAATATAGTCTGTTTGGGCCCAAAAGCATGAACCAAATAGGGTGTGAGACTAAATCCTAGAATTCAACCACCCGAAGATCTGTGCTTAACAGTTAGTGAATATATGGCAGGTAAAAGTATTAAAATAGTAAATAGGAACATGTTGAACACTATACAATCCATAGTTCCAAAGTCAAGCAACAACTAACAAGCAGTAGAGCACAATAGGTAACCCTTTGGAAAGTATGCATAGCCATCCCCTCTGGTCCTACCTAGAAATTACCAACAACCCTTTGGGTAGTGCACTCAGCCTAACCCCTATGGTTCGGTTATACAGAATTATAAATACTCTCTGAGGAATCACACATAGTCAACTCCCCTTATAGTCTAGGGTAGTCATGAACTCTCTGAGAAAGCTCGCACAGTCAATTCCCCTTATAGCCCAAAGGTCAATGACACCCTGAGGAAGCACACTCGGTCAATTCCCCTTATATCCCAGGTCGTTCATAGACTCTATGAGGAAGCTCAAATAGTCAATCCCTCCTATAGCCTATGTTAATCAGGTGATTCAAATAAACAAAATAGAGACTCTCTGAGGAACCTCACACGGTGTGTCCCCGTACAGTCTAAAGCAGTCAAGGACTCTTTAAAGAAGTTGTCACAGTATATCACCTTATAGCACAAATTATTCATTGGCTCTCTGATGATTCTCACTCGGTCAATCCATATATATCCTAATGATCAAAGACTCTCTGAGGAAGCTCACTCGGTCTATCCCCTTATAGTCTACTACACCCAGTTCTCATGGACCTTTGTTGGATAACGGAATAGAAATAAATTATGGTGAAATTAGACTTACAGAACTACTTGGATAAATAGTTCTATAGCATATCAAGCATGTCAGAAAACATTTCTCCATCCTACTACAACAGGCATGGAAACAGACAAAACAGTCAAGGCAAAATAGGACCAAATGGTTTAAACAGAACGTGTGTGGGTAGAACCTCCAAAGTATATCAGTTCAACCATATTAATATTCAACCATACTTTACATAGGCATACTAACATGGTAGGCATACAATATGGGTAAAATAGTAAACAGAAAATACCCAGTTCAATGGTATTAGTAGAATGTCCACATAATATTCAAGGAAATTCAATGTAAAGGCATAAGCCACCTACCTTGACATTAAGAGATCGATATAATTGAACCACGAGGCATTAAACACCATATAACATTGTAGACATACAAAAACGTACAAAAAGTTCAATCCATGATAACTTGGAAAAGAGGAGGAATTGGAAAATGGTACTCTGGAAGAAGGAAGAGCATACCTCTACGATTCTCATTCACTCAACGGTGTTCGAATCAGATGACAGATGAAGGTTGAGGGCCTTTTCGAATATCCATGGATGTTCGGTGCTCTCAGATGAATGAAACCTAGAAGGAGTGGTTTCTTTTCATCAGACGCCACCCCAGTGCGTTGAATGAGAAAAAAAAATTACACGAGGTGTACTTTTGAAGTACATGGCGTGTACTCTCCCTTTTTGTACTTCTCTTTAGGTGGCCTCCACATCACCCATAGATGGCCGTGTGTGTGTCCATGACACGGCCAGCACACGACCTCCAGCGGCATTGCAGTACACGACATGTACTTATAATGTACACGGCATGTACTTCAAAAATATCCATATTTCCCACTTTTTTCCAAACACATACAGAAAAGGAAAAACATACATGAAAGGAAGATATGGGTTCTTACATCAAGACACTAGGTCCAAAAACCTTCATCTAAGTAAACTCATTGAAGACCAAAACTCACTAGGAATCAACATGCACCAATCTCATGGTCACATGGAACCAATAAAAAATACCCTCCTCAAGTTTCTTGCGTCGTAAAGGTGTATTATACCAAGAAACATACAATAATTATGGTTTCCATTCTCTCCGAGAATTTTCACAATGGACCACTCCCTATAAGACCAAGACATGAAACCGATCCAAAAGAACCCCCCCCCCCACAATGATTCCAAAATCCTACAATAATACGATACTGAACCACCTGGGTCACTATACCAACCGTACAATAGGAAAACATTGAAATCCTCATCGATGGTCACATCATCGTAGATTCTCATAACATCCCATTAGAATGAAATCTTTAATATCACACATTTGAAAGTCTGTAACATGTGGATGTTATGTGCCTAACATGATTTATGAGATGAATCTTACCTCTACATAACAAGAGTTAAAACCAAATCAAAGGCCTCTTTCTAACGGTTAAATATCCTAAAATCCATCATAAACCCTGAAATTCAAATAACATATGCATCACTTGAAGCAAAAATTATATCCAACCATAACATGGTAAATATAGAATGTCAATCCCTATCTTTGGTAACCTGAAATTCATACCAGAAAAGGTGTTCATGATGCATCATCCTGGTATCCATCACAAGCTTGAACACATTCGTATATCTTCTATCTACCAATGAAAATAGTGAAATAAAAGGAAAGTAACTCCCTTAATACCACATTGTAACACCCTGTTCTAAATTCCACTAAAACGGGTGCTTTGATCTGATTGTCCAAAATAACTCTAGAACACCTCCTCATACATAATAGCCCTCCAACTAGTAGTGGGGGTATAATAGTGTAATTATGAGGATACTATACCACTATATCAGAGTTCACAACTAGAATTAAAAAACCAAAAATCAAAAAAAATAGAGGAAGTTAAATAATAAACAATAAAAAAATAAAATAGGTTGCATTAAAATGGAAAACAGTATTGTCTCGAATAGTTATATCATTTATACAAAAGCGTTATCCCATTAGTCCAGTCAAATGTAAATAAATTAATAAAAAATAAATAAATACATAACGATCTACTACATACCTCGATCCACAACACGTATTCAATCTCTAGTGCCCTATCAATCTACTCCAAACTGACCTACCAACTCCACATGAGCATCCCACTCAAACATGAACTCCTAGGCCACGAACCAATCCAGACCATATTCGTGAAAACTATTAAAGTAGAAAAAAGGTATACACTCAAACTAAAGTTCACATATAGGGGGTGTGAAATAAATTCTTATAGGATTCCGACAATGGTGAACCTATAAAAGGTTACCAAAATTTAACTCTCATTCAATATGCTCAGCCTAGATGATACATAATAGAAAAAACATAACAAACAATCTTCAAACCTCAAGGCCGAGAACTCAGAAGACCATACCTTATTTATCTAAGTCCAAAGTTTATATTATCTTCTCTTAATTAATTTTCATCACAAATATACTACATGATCCAAATTCCTGAAAACCATACACAAACCTAACCAAACTAGGGACCCATCCTATGATGGGACAATCATTCAGGATACCAATCGAAGTCATCCCATCCCACGTACTCATGAAATAAACATTATTCCATATGTAACGTCCCAGTTCCGGAAGCCACCTAGAGGCGCCCTATACCCGGTTGTTCACATGTCCTCAACCGCATTTACCCAAATGCTAGAGGCTGCCGACTAGTAGTGAGGGCCTTGGGTGTGATAGTGGGGAAACTATGCCCTCATTGGTAGAGTACACAACGGAAGTAAATAATCATGCAATAGAGGAAGTAGTAATATCCAAAAAAAATAACAGCAGAATACTAAAAACAATAAACAAAGGGGGACATATGTATATATGAAATGATTCATGATACATATCTAGGAAAGCATCCAAACATGTCACAATGCTGGAAATACAAACAGTACCAAAACAAGTACAAAAGAAAAGATAAACAACTCCACAACATTGTAATCCTAATCCTGGTCCCTTGCTCTCCTAATCTAAAGCAATCAATTACCTGAATTTGAAGGGTGCTTTCCCCTGTCTATACCTGCAACTACATAGTCTTCTTGGTTCCAAAAGCATGGCCCAAACAGGGTGTGAGACTAAATCTTAGTTGGAATCCACCTGAAGATCCGTGCCTAACAGTCAATGAGCATATGATAGGTAATATTATAATAATAAGTAAACAGTAATAGTAAATAGTAGGCATTAACCAGTAAGAAATAACAGGATTATATACAACAGTAATCCATCCACAGAACAACAGGCACTAGTGAAGAAAACAGCAAACCACAACAGGAACCCCTCTTGGAATTACTTGCAGCCAACCTCTCGGGTCCTATCCATGAATTAACAACAACCATATGGGAAGTGCACTCAGCCTAACCCCTTTGGTAATTACTCGCATCCATCCCCTTTGGTCCAATCCAATAAGTAGCAACAACCCTCTGGGAAGTGCACTTAGCCTAACCCCTCTGGTTTGGTCATACAAAATTATAATACTCTCTGGGGAAGATCAGTAGGTAAATTCCCCTTATAGTCTAGGGTAGTTAGGGACTCTCTGAGGAATATCACGCTGTCTAACCCTATTATAGCCCCAAGGTCTAGAAACCCTCTGAGGAAGTGCACTCGGTTAATTCCTCCTATAGTCGAAGTTCTATCACAGACTCTCTAAGGAAGCTTGCTCGGTCAATTCCTCCTCTATCCAGGAATGGTTTAAGGAAATTTAAACAAGTATGACTCTCTGAGGAAGCTCAATCAATCTACCCTCTTGTAGTCTATAATATCCAAGACTCTTTGGGAAGATCACTATGTCTATCCCCTGCAGTCTATAATGTCCAAGACTCTCTGAGGAAGCTCACTCGGTCTACCTCTTGATGTCTATAATGTCCACGACTCTCTGGGAAGGTCACTCGGTCTGTCCCTTATAGTCTATAGAACCTTGTTCTCATGGTCCCGTGCCAGTCAGTGGATAATAATTCTATAATGCCAAAGTACACCTATAGAGCTACTTGGATAACCAGTTTATAGAAAAGCAAGCATGGCAAGAATATCATTCCATCATACGGTCACAAGGCATAGAAAAGAGGTATAATGGACCAAGGCTAACAAGACCCAATGTTTGTGAACAGAACACGGCATGGAAAAAACATCCAAGCATAGAAAATATCCTCATACATGATCAAATTACCTCTAATAAGCATACAATCCAGGAAGGAAAACAAAAGGGGAAAAACGGTAAACACACAATACCCCGTTCACGGGTATTGGCGGAACTTTCCACATAACACTCAAAGACATTGAAAGGTATGGCACAAACCACCTACCTTGATGCTATGAGATCAATATACTTGAACCACAAGGATTTATTCTCCCCATAACGTCGTGGATATATGAAAACGAATAAACTGTTTAACCCATTAAATTTTGAGAGAGAGGGAAAATCATGGAATGAAACTCAAGAAGAAGGAAGATCTCACCGCTCTGGTTCCAATGTAATAGATAGTAGTGGATTAGGAAAATAGATAGAGGATCGTGGGCTCAGAGGATGTTTTCGGCCATACGGGAGCTCTTAGTCAAAGAACTTGGAGAAGAAAGTGTTTCTGTCGATTAGGCACGACCCCCACCCATTTAATGAAAAACAAACTACACATCGTGTACTTATAGGGTACACGGCATGTACTTGGCCATTTCGTACTCAGCATTAAGCCGACACCACATCACCTTTACACCCCGTGTGTGTGGCACGGACACGGCCAGCACACGACCTTGCGCGGTCACCGAAGTACACGGCGTGTACTTATAAAGTACATGACGTGTACTTTAAAAATTTCTTGATTTCCCTCATTATCTCAAAACCGACCAAAAAAGGAAAAACATACCTGGAACGAAGATCTGGGTTCTTACAAACCTCACCCTGTAAAGAAAATAATCCCCGAATTTCCCTAGTGAGGTGTAGAAGAAGAAACCCTGAACAGCTCCGGCCACTGCAATCGTACATCGGCCTCCATCTCCCAGGTCTCGTCCTGTACATGCCCATTCTTCCATAACACGCATACCAGAGGAACAAACTGGCCATGAAGAACCTCTGTACAGCGATCAAAAATCTGGATAGGATGCTCATCAAATGATTCATCTGCTTCGAGCTCAACCACCTCGGGTTGAAAAACATGAGACGGGTCTGAAAGGTAACGTCAGAGCTGAGAAATGTGGAAGACACTGTGCATAGCCCGATACATCTGAGGTAACTAAAACCGATAGTAAACCTTCCCAACTCTCTCCAATATCTCAAATGGCCCGACATATCGTGGGGAAATCATACCCTATCTCTGAATCCTCTTGTGTCCCAACCTTAGTGTGACACGCAGGAAAAACTGATCCCCGACCACGAACTCCAGAGGTTGTCTTCGCTGATCAGTATAAGACTTATATTGAGACTGTGTTGTTGCCATCCTCTTTTGAATTAACTCTATCTTCTCTGAGGTCTCTTGAACAAGACAAGGTCCCAACAAAGATTCCTCTCCTGCCTCCAGCCAGCACAAAGTTAATCGGCATGGCCTACCGTACAAAGCCTCATAAGGTGACATTTAAATAGTTTCCCAAAAACTATTGTTATAGGCACACTCAACAAGATTAATATGATTCTCCCAAGAACCGCCAAATTCTAGAATGAAATCTCAGAGCATATCCTCAAGCAGCTGCATCGTATGCTTGGACTAGCCATCTGTCTAGGGATGGTATGTTGTACTCAAAAGTACCTGTGTACCCAAATACTTTTGATGCCCCTGCCAAAACCGAGAAGTAAAACGTACATCCCTGTCTGAATCAATGGAGTGTGGAACTCCACACAGAAGTAGAATCTCTCATATGTACAACTGCTCGAGCTCATCAATGCTGAAAGTCTCCGTGATCAGAAAGAAGTGAGAAACCTTCATAAGCATGTTGATGACAACCCAAACAAAAAATAACTTCCTCAGGGTGACCTCAGCAACCCGGTCACGAAGTCCATCGCGACATCGTTCCACTTCCAATCGGGAATGGGTAACTACTGTAAAATCCATGATTGTTGCTGATGCTCCACTTTCACCTGATGATAAGTAGAACATATCATAATGAACCCAAAAACATCCATCTTCATACCTGGCCACCAGTACTGGCGGTGTAGATCACGATACATGTTGGTGACGCCAGGATGAATTGCCCAAACTGAAGAATGAAAATCCCGCATCAGTTCCTCACATATAACTACTGGAACCCATACACATCTCTGGAGATGCAAGATCTCATCCTCGCCCACTACCCATCCAGGAAGAGGGTCGTCTCCTGACACACTCTCCCACAAGACTAGTCCTTCTGAGTCTGAGAGCTGCCTCATCCGCACCCGATCAAGAAGGGTAGAGGTAAGAGCTACTGAAGAGAGAAAAGTCCGCCCTTGTTTATCATGCACCTCCAAATTCATCTCATAGAATATAGCCATAAGGAGCAACTCACTGCTGGCCTCCTGAACTGCCTGAATCTGAGTTCTCCTACTCAACGCATCAGCCACTGCATTTCCCTTTCCTAGTGTATAGGCAAGCTCACAGTCGTAGGACTGAAGATATTCGACCCACCTGCGATGTCCCAGATTCAGATCACGCTGAGTTAAGATGTACTTGAGTCTCTTGTGGTCGGTGAAAACCATATAGTTCTCTCCCAGAAGGTAATTTCTCCAACAACGTAAGGCATGAACAACAGCTTCCAACTACAGATCGTGTTTCAGTTAATTTCTCTTGTGTCGCCTCAACTGTCGACACCCATATGCAACGACTCCATCTCCCTGAATATGCACAGATCCCAGTACGACACCTGAAGCATCACAGTAGACTATATATCTCTTTCTCAGCTCTGGAAAGACTAGTACCGGTGCTGATGTCAACCTCCCTTTCAGCTCTAGAAAGGCTGACTCAGAGGAATCTATCTATAAGAACTTCACACCTTTCTTGGTCAGACCTTTCAGCGGTGCTGCAAGGCGTGAAAATCCAATATGAAATGCCTATAGTATCGAGACAGTCCTAGAAAACTATGCACCTCAAAGAAATTCTTTGGCTGCTCCCAGGAAACTATAGCTCTCACTTTCTCTGGGTCTACTGATACTCCTGTCTCTGAGATAACATGACCCAAGAAGTGAATCTGATCTATTCAACAGTGGCATTTAAAGAGCTTAGCATATAACTGATGCTCTCTCATTGTACTCATAATGATCTCAAGATGGGTAGCATGGTTGTGTTGCGTGTGAGAGTACACCAGGATGTCATCCACGAAAACCACCACGAAGGAATCCAAGTATGGATAGAACACTCGGTTCATCAGTGCCATAAAATCTGTTGGCGCATTCATGAGACCAAATGGCATGACCTTATACTCGTATAGACCATACCTACTCCTGAAGGCTGTAAGAGGTATATCTGATGGTCTAACGTGCAAATGATGATAACCAGACCTCAAATCGATATTTGAGATCACATGAGCTCCTTGATGCTGATCCAAGAGGTCATCGATCCTCGGAAAGGGATATCAGTTCTTAACTATCAATTGGTTCAGCTTCTGATAATCCATGCAAAGCCTAAGGGAGTCATCTTCCTTCTTCGAAAACAGGATTGGCGAACCCCAAGGAGAAGTACTGTGTCCGATGAAACCCTTTTCTTGCAACTCCTCCAACTGCTTCTTGAGCTCCTGTAACTCAGGTGAAGCCATCGTATAAAGAGGAATGAACACTGGTGCTGCTCCTGGAACGATCTCAATTGATAATTGTACCTCATGCTCTGGAGGCATACCTAAAATGTCCTCTAGAAAGACATCTCTGAAAAGATCCACCACTGGTGGAAATTCTAACTGTGAAGTCCCCTAGTCATCCAGATAAAGACTGGAAATCTGGGTTATATCTCCTTCTAGCCCAAGATGCTCTGGTCCAGCTCTACCTGCCTGTACATCCCACTCGCCTCTATGAAGAAAATATCTTCCTTTTGGTGAAATGAATCTCACGCTATGTCAATAACAATCGATGAATACCTGGAAATAAACTAACTAGTCCATACCGAGAATGAAATCATAGCCTATCATCTCTAGGACATAGAGGTCTCATAAGAATTGACACCCGACAACCTCAATAGGGCGCTCTCTGCATTGACGTACGCTAGACGTCCTCATTCCCAACAGTGTATCAAGAGTTAAAAAATCTGCAGATGAAAAGATACAGAGCCCAAGGCTCTCCACAATCGTAATAGAGATAAAGCTATGTGAAGCACCAGTATTGAAAAGGTATAAAGCTAAAACTATGGCTACTAAGATCTTTCCTCGAACTGTGGAAGGGAATAGATCCTACTCCTGATAGGTCTGATCCACAGTGAAAGTCTGGCCTATACCGTGACCATGTACCCCTGGATGACCACTATGATCTGATCCACTCTACTATCGATGGTAACCTGGTGACTCAACACCATGGTCGCGACTTCCAACTCAGCCCGAACGGCCGGAATAACTCCAGTTCCCAGACTGGTGAGAAACTGGCAACACCTCTCCTGTATGCAGGTTCATAGAAGAACCCATACCACCAAATGTAGGTGATAATATCTGAAAAAATGCTGAAGATGGCCCATATTTCTGCGAGATCGGCACTCCATCGGGTCTTTCGGGAACTGAAGCCTAGTATGCCCACTCCTACCACATTGGTAGCATACAACCTTGCATCCCGAAGATACATTCTGCCTATCCTGATCTCCTTGAGAAGACTCCCTGCAGCACATCCTACTATCAGTAGGAGGAACACTAACCCTAGATGTCGAACCGCCCTGGCTCACTGCTCCATAATCTCTCATATTGCACTCAGTGATCAGAACCTGGTTGAAGATAGAAGATATCGAAGTCAACTAGAAGTTAATCACCTAGGAATAGCTCTTTTACCTGAGATATTCTTCAAACTTCCTAGTAAGGAACAACTCATCACCTGCTGGAATCGGCATGAAGTGCTTCTGGTCAGTAAAATGAGACGAGTACTCCATAACAGAAAGAGTCCCCTGATCCAGACTCATAAACTCCCAAGCTCGATCGTCACTCAAGGTCTCTGGATAAAATTAATCATAGAAGATGCGTCAAAACACATCCCATGTTATACTCTACTGGCACCCTGACTGTGAGATCAACTCTTACCACCTCTTGGAAGTGTCTTGGAGCATATAAGTATCCAACTTTACCCTTTTCTCTAGAGGTATCTTCAGATGCTCGAAGATTGTCATCGTGGCCTCTATCCACGACTCTGCAGCCTGGGGTCCTCCTTCCCCTGAGAAAGTAGTACGATGTTGCTGCTGGAAAACTCATGTCGACTCATCCATCGACGGGGTAGGAGGCGGAGCTCCCTGAAAGGTATGAATAATATTCAGGAAGTCCTCCCTGAACTGTACATCGACACCTGCAATGGGTATAACTGCTTTTTCCAAGGATTGCACAGTTGTAGGATCTGTAGGAGATCCCTGATCGACCATATCTAGTGTCTGATCATCCTTTGGTAGCAGACGTATAATCAGAGGTCTTCTCGGAGGTATAGCTCTAAAAGATCAAAATCACACCTCAGATTTGGATTATCAAGGATAGAGAACACAAGAGTACACAATGGGAAAAAGAGAAAGAAAAACTCATGTTTTTACCAAACACGACTACATGGAGTGTATAAAACTACACGACGTGTTCCTTAAAGCCATTCACATGGGAATGTATTTCTTGCCACATCTGGTCGTGTAACACCCCAGACTACATGGCGTGTTGTCCCCACACCCGGTGTGTACTTGAAATCCATTCTCCTGCATGATACTACACAACATGTTCACTAAGGACGTAGCATGTACTAGACATGGTTCCAGCGACTGTGTTGTTAGTTACAGGGCTGGCTACACAGCTGACCCTTACACGGCGTGTTTCGAACAAACACGGTGTGTATACGAGAAGATAACACCGACCCGTGTTGTTCGTGACACGACCAGGTACCATGAACAAGGTTAAAAGACATGTTCGTATGAAACACGACATGTATTACACGAGATTCCCCGACCTGTGTTGTTAGTGACACGAACGAGTACATGGATCACTACTACACGGCGTGTAATGACCGTACATAGCGTGTTCCGGAAAACGTTTCACTACCCCGTGTTTCTGCTCAAACAGTCAATGACACGGTTTAAAACTACACAGCGTGTAGTCAAGTACACGCCGTGTATTTTGGGTTTTTCCGGGTAGTAGCTCAGAAACTGCACTGAAGCCCAGAAAACACTGGAAAAAAACATGGAGGTTCCAAATTCCGATCAGTGGGGGCCCATACTCCCTACGAATCAAATATTTACATCTTCTATATATCAAACACAAGCGAAATAAGTAAATTATCCACCAAAATCCGATTCATGAGGGCCCATAATACCTCATGAATCAAAATTTGGCGTTCATTTAAGTATATATACAATAAAAACAATTTCTCTATCAAACTACAGGGATTCTATCATATAATCCATCACAACAGCTTGCATAATTTACACAACGTCTATCACAACAGCATTCAATCGCTAATGTACCCAAGATGGGATGGAAATAATGCATGGCATATGATTTCTAACAAGTGCCTATATGATGCATGAGATTGAATACCCTTATCTCATCAGGTTTCAACCGAAATAGAACCGTAATAGCAACCACAGTAACATCACAATCATGTGAGTCACTCAAGGTGAAATCATATCAATCGTAAAATCTCAAAACAAAAAACTACAATAAACAAGGTAGATTGGATTTTCCCTGTACACGAGTTAGCTACTCCTGGGCACAATTTATTAACATGTACCGAATCCATCCTATCCCTGGATAAATGCTCCAAACAGTAAATCAAGAGAAAAGAATCCTCTAATACCACTTTGTAACATCCCAGTTTCGAAAGCCACCCAAAGGCGCCCCGTACCCGGTTGGTCACATGGCCTCAAGCGCATTTCCCCAAACACCAGAGGCTTCTGACTAGCAGTGAAGGCCTTGAGTGTGATAGTGGGGAAACTATGCCCTCATTGGTAGAGTAAAAAGCGGATGTAAAAAATATGCAATAGAGAAATCAGTAATATCCAATAACAATAACAACGGAAAACTAAAAATAATAAACAAATGGAGAACATATGAATATATTAAATGATGTATGATACATATCTAAGAAAGCATCCAAACAGGTCACAGTGTTGGAAATACAAACAGTACCCATACAAGTAAAAAATAAAAGATAAACAGCTCCGCAGTATCGAATGTCTAATCTTGGTCCCATGCTCTCCTGCTCCAAAGCAATCATTTACCCAAAGTCGATGGGTGCTTTCCCTTTGTCTATACCTGCAACAACATAGTCTTCTTGGGCCCAAAACATGGCCCAAATAGGGTGTGAGACAATATCCTAGTAGGAAAACACACAAAGATCTGTTCCTAACAGTCAGTGAACATATGGCAGGTAATAGTACAGTATGCAGTAAACAGTAATAGTAAATAGCATGCAATAATCAGAAAGTAGTAACAGGATGATATACAATAGTAATCCATCCACAGAACAACAAGCAGGAGTGAAGCAAACAGCTAAACACAATAGGAACCACTCTGGGAGGTACTCACAGCCAACCCCTATGGTCCTATCAAAGAAGTACCAACAACCCTCTGGGCAACACACTTAGCCTAACCCCTCTGGTTCGGTAATATGAAATTATAAGACTCTATGGGGAAGCTCGCTCAGTCAATTCCCCTTATACTCTAGGGTAGTCAGGGATCTTTGATGTAGATCATGCGGTATGATCCTCTTATAGCCCCGAGGTCTAGAAACTCTCTGAGGAAGCCCACTTGGTCAATTCCTCCTATAGTCTCAGTTCTATCACAGAATCTCTGATGAATCTCGTTCAATAAATTCCTCCTCTTGACTGGAATTGTTTAAAGAAATTCAAACAAGTAAAGAATCTCTGAGGAAGCTCACTCAGTCTACCCTCTTGTAGTCTATAATATCCATGACTCTCTAGGAAGCTCACTCAGTCTATCCCCTATAATATATAATGTCCAAGACACTCTGAGGAAGCTCACTTGATCTACCCCCTATAGTCTATAATGTCCAAGACTCTCTAGGATGCTCACTCAGTCTATCCCTTATAGTTTATAGCACAAGGTTCTCACAGTCCCATGCTAGTCAGTGCATAATAATGCTATAAGTCCAAAGTATACCTATAGATCTACATTGCTAACTAGTCTATAGATAATAAAGGATGAAAATAATATCATTCCATCCTATAGTCACAAGGCGTGGAAAACATGTATAACGACAAAACTCTAACAATACCCATATGTCATGAACACAATAAAGCATGGGAGAAACATCCAAGAACAAAAAATATCCTCATACATGATCAAATTACCTCTACACAAGCATACAAGAAAGGTAGGAAAACAATAGGGGAAAAACAGTAAACACACAATACCCCGTTCATGGGTATTGGTGGAAATTTGTACATAAAACTCAAAGACTTTGAAAGGTAAGGCACAAACCACCTACCATGATGCTATGGATTGATTCTCCTTAGAACGTCACAGATCTAAAAAAACCCATAAAACGTTCAAGACATGATATCTTGAGAAAGAGGGAAAATCATGTAATGAAACTCATGAAGAAGGAAGATCTCATCGTTTCGGTTCCAACGCAAATGACGGCGGTCGATTCGGTAAAAAGACGGTGGCTCGAGGTCTCAGAGGATGTTCACAGATATACAAGTTCTCTTGGTTGAAGAACATGGAGGAGAAGGTGTTTCTATCGATTAGGTGCGACCTTGGTCCATTTAAGGAAAAAAATACACAACGTGTACTTCTGGGGTACACGGTGTGTACTGGGCCATTTCGTACTCTGTTTTGAGCAGCCTCTACATCGCCCTTACACACCGTGTGTGTGGCCCGAACACAGCCAGCACACAGACTTGCATGGTCACCGAAGTACACAATATGTACTTATAAAGTACATGGCGTGTACTTTGAAAATTTCCATATTTCGCTCATTTTATAAAAAATGACTAGAAAAGGAAAAAAATACCTGAAACAAAGATGCAGATTCTTACACCAAACTTGAAAGCTCTATACTAGTTATCAGAATAATAGAACTACCATTCTAATACCATCAATCTGACATCATACTCATGTAGAATAAACCTAGTTAATGGATCATCAATATAATTTCTATGCTATATTAGAACCTTAATTCCTAGATCATCAGTATGGAATCTAATAATTTTTCATATCAATAATTCATAGGGCCTCAGTTTTTCATATAGAACATATATCTAATTAATCATTCCCAGAGCCTCAACACGACATTGAAACCAAATATAAAATAAATCATTCCTGAAAAATCATTATGAAAACTAAAACATAGATGTATATAGTCATTCTACCATCGATCCTAGATTATATACCAACATTTCCTAAAGCATCATTCATTCACATGAACAAAAATGTATACAATCTTTTCCTAGAGCCTCATTCAGACACCTAATCCTTATAATATATTATCACTTCTAGAAACACCAATCCAACATATAAAGACATTCATGTGACATCACATTCGTTATATACAATAATATTAAACACATTCCTAAAACTCCAGTCTATCACTCAAACGAAGAAAAAACTATCTACACTGATACATAGTATCATTCCAACAATATCAACCATATATTTTTGGAACCATAATTATAGTTTGTCAAACGATATCTCTCAACCATCATAGTCCAATTAGTTAATAAATCATCCCAGCTCCCATAAAAAATAACCACATCACAATACCCTTATAGTAGTAAATCAAAACCCAACATCCACAACCCATAAAAAACATAGGAGGGTCGGTAGAACACCCATGACCATAAAATGATCCTAAAATATTATAAAGTCCATGATAATAATTAGACACCCTATGAGGGGTTCATTTAACTCATAAATGAACTCATGCCAAGGCCATAAAATGAAACATCCTTGGGTGGCCCTCTGTAACCCGTAACCGATCCTTGATCAACAATAAGCTAACCTTATATTCAAAGATAACACATTCTTCATCAGCATCCTCTACTTCCAAAAATGGAATCAAAATGATCACAAAACCAAAAACAATACCACTATGGGAATCTTAAATAATACCACATAATAAACAGAAAAAAACAACAAAACACATCCATATCATCAATCATATGATTTCAACCTAGCCCAAAGGCTCTAAAAATCCTGATCCCCATACACTGGATCAAAATCTCAAATTATATAACCTCGATCAACTATTATTGATGCATGGGTACAACCAAGATGACTCCAAATATACTTATCAAATCCAAGATCCCAATATTTTTCCTAGGAACCTCACGTAAAAATCCATGGCATGCTCAAGCCAGGAAAAACACTAATATAAAAACCCTCTCCTGACATCATAGCTCACAACCCAACCCACTAGAATATTTGGAGACCAAGTCTCCAAGAAATCCTCAAAATAAATTATCAT
Organism: Viscum album; assembly: GCA_963277665.1. Lineage (NCBI taxonomy): Eukaryota > Viridiplantae > Streptophyta > Magnoliopsida > Santalales > Viscaceae > Viscum > Viscum album. The sequence continues at coordinate 503,982,364 of OY728131.1, read as the reverse complement.
CGCCCAAAAAAACATCCAAAAGACCATTGTATTCCAAAAGGATATGAACATCGTGATCTACATGAAAAAACAATTAAGTTAGACTACTAAAAGTTCTAATTATTTTTTGGAGACAAAAACGTCCAAACCTTTTAATGAGTCACCAAGGAGAATCACACAATGTGTATGCGTGAGAACATGATGTGTCATCCCATTTTCTTACATGGGTATGTACTCCATCCAAAATTGGAATGTAAAACCCAAGTACTCATGGTGTAAGTTAGGTACACAACACGTACCCTACGTAGGGTACCTACCAGTGTACCTCACATGGCATGACCTTGTCTCTCTGTCTGGTTTTGTACCCACACATAGTGTGCCACCCAAATGTGGTTTGGCGTTGTAACCAACATCTCTATGTCCCCCCTATATGGGTCATATAGCCCTTTACTCAACCACATTACCAATGAAACTACACGATGTGTACTCCGGACTAAATTCCATGTAGTTCCATTATTATCTTCTTTCATGAATAAGAAGAACCCAAAACATGTTTTCTTCAAACCACATTTTTTTGAAGTCTGGTTTTAGAAATTTGAAACCCTTATGAACCTCATGAAACCTCATTTCCCCCAAATTAGCACAAATAAACATCCATGGTTTTAATAGTTGTCAAAACAAGGATTTAAAACTCTAAAAATAATATATGGGGATTCAGGAATAAAAATAAAAAACCGGCCTATCTCATGGTATTAATACTGATGTTTCAGGTCCAAGTACACTCTCAAAAATAGCTACCCTTCAATTTTTCCCTGATATATGCGAAGAACGATGTCTAAAGGAATCTCATTCTTATACCATCTCAATATAGCCATCACACATAAAGGATGCACCATAACCTTTCCTAAAATCCATAGGATCTTCAAATGGAGTGGGGATCTGTTTTATTATATGTAATTAATTAATTAGTTAATTAATTGATTACCCATTTAACAGTTGTCCCAAGTCCCAGAACCCATAGTGAGTTAATACCTTGCTTAGGAAAAGAACCAGATTCCAGACATAAACACAAAGTTAGAATATCAATCTGATTCTCTATTCAAAACACATCACCACCCAAACTGGTGTAAATAATTTAATATTTAATTAATTAAATATTATATATTCATCCAAAACATGAATAGCTCATAATTTCACAAAAATCATATCATAGGGTAAAACCCCTATTCCCCGTCCAATAGAGCTGTCAAAAAAATTGTCTATGATCATATTCTATGGGATGATGACAATTTTACCCCTCATGAGAATCTGAAGACACAAAATCAAATTTATGAAAAAATATCAAAATCCATAAATTCTCTGGTCTCTAGAGAATAAGAAGTATAATTTGAAAATCCATGTGGGTTTTACTTGATAAATATGAAACCGAGGTTTTTATGTTGAAGAATGAATTATATTGGTTGAAATAAGCCACATGATCTTAGTAATCCAAACTAAATTGTTGTTTGAAAGAAAATATAAATGGGAAATTGGATAGCATTTTATATGTGATAAAGCTGAACCCATTGACATAGATTGTTAAAGTGTATGATGATGACATAATTTCATCAGAAGATATGGAAAATGATTGTAGTGTTTTTTGTGAAAAAATGAAGAATAATTTTTAATTTTAATTTCATGGATAATTTAATTTTTTTTTGGTTTTATAAGTTCAATAGAAGAAACAATATATTTACCTATCTGAAGGAAACTATTAATGGGAACTGTTGTAACACACCAATTTTTCTTGAATTTCTCTTTCAAATAAAATTAATCATTTATATATTTTTCATTACACACAATGTATGTTTTATGTTTAATTACATGCAACACTAAGATTATCTTGCATTACACATAATGTTTTATTTATGTTGTGTTACATACAAATGGAATATAAGGTATGAATATTATAAAAAAGATTATCAAAATATATGGTTTTCACATGTATATAAAATTATTTATTTGTTTACCAATTAATTAAAAAAATTAAAAAAATTAAAAAAATAATCTAATTATAAAACAAAATTGAGAAACAAAAGTTTTATAAAAAATAATTAAAAATATTTGTAAATAATTTTGGTAAAATGTATTTGGTATATATTCACTAAATTTTTTAACATTCAACTTATTGTTTTTATAAAGAAGAATCCAATTTGATGCCTAAAAATTGTATTTTTCAAAATGTTTTTTTCTCCTTTTGCAAAATTATATTTAAAAATATTTCTTTAAACTTTTGAAAAAATTATTTTAAAAAATAAAATTAATTTTTAAAATAATAATAACATAATTATATTAGGGGTATTTTTTAGAATTTTTTGAAATGAATATTATTTTGATTAATTGTCAAAAATACTAATTTTTATTTGAAAAATTACTTTTCATTTAATTTTTTTTAAAACTTATTTAAAAGTAAAATAATTTCAATTATATATATATATATATATATATTAATCCTATTTATTTCATTGGAATAAATTTTATATTTAAATTTCAAATAAAAACACTATAAACTTTTCAAAATTTTCTCTTTCAAAAGCCGATTTCTTATCCCATCTATGAGATTAATATTAAATTAAAATTTTCAAATCATATGAATTGAATTTTTAAAATGGAATTTTATATTTTTAATAATAATAATTTTTTTATATAATAAGTTATAAATAATTTTTTGAAAAAATTGATTTTGAAAAAATAATAAATTTTTATCACAATAATGTTAAAAATGGGTTTATTAGGGCAATAAGTAGGGATATAAGGGATAAAATAATATATTTTTTTTATAAAATATATTTTATAGACATATATATATATAATCTTTAATTTGTAATTTTATATAATAATCATTTTTTTATCCCTTTTCTTGAGAATAACTTGGGTAAACCATTTTTTTATATAAATTAAAAACGCACCACTCACCGTACTTCTAAAAGGAAACCCATATCCTCTCTTCTTCAGACCTTAAATCGATTTTCATTTGAAAATTATATATAAAAAACACATAAAAACATCCCTATTATAATCCTTCAAGACTTATTTTGGGTATAAATCCATTCAAGGAAGGCATTTGGTGCAAACATAAAGAGGTTACCAGAAGAAGATGAAATGTTCATCTAAAAGATTTTTTATTTTGTTTTTTACTATACCACAGTAAATTAGTATTAAAACATGATGATATAATAAAATAATATCTAAAATATAATTTTATGTTTTTATGTCATGTTTATGACCTAAAACTATCTCTAATTCCATCAAATTGGTTTGGAAATAATCATTCTTTTGTAAAGTGGACTACAGCCTCACGAACTGATGTTATTCATATTTTCATTACCATCCCTGATGGATGGGTATTACAATGGATGTAAAGTATATATGTAATATTTATAATGTAATAATTCATATGTATTAATTATATCATATATACATCTTTAACATCCAATTCTATAGGGGATACGATAATGTCGCTCTTGTGTAGGACATACTACACCTGCACAAAGTGATGTGATTCATTTTCACTAATGATTAACATAGAAGGATCATTATATTTGATATAATGGAAATAATTGTTAAATTATATACAAATTTATTATTATGAATAAATAATATATCATTTTCATTCTTACATTTTCACTCCATGAAAGATGATAATTGCATTCTGTATGTGCGGACTACCGCCTTCACGAAATGATGTGACAAGCTTTTCATAACTACACCACATTAATGATATGTATAAGTATATTTACAGAAAAAATATGGTATTTATCATAATATTATCATTATTTAAAGATAATATATTACTTACCTCTTTTCTACAATGGTTGTCTAAAAATGGAAATGTTACTCTTGCATACGTATGGCATACTGTCTCCATGATCATTAAATAATTCATTCCTGAAAACCATGTCTTAAAATTGGTATTAAAATTATAATTGATGTAAAAATATAATAATTATTTCATCATTATTATTATGGATATGATAATACCATGATCTAGGTAAGAGGAAAAAAATAACCAATCAAAACATATACAAAAAACAATGGAGTAATTACCCATAATATTAGAATGGAATTGTTAATAAATGGTTAATAAAAGGTCATAAGTAAATACAATATATTATTATACATGTAATTATGGTTATATAATATATGTATAATAAACTTATATTTATTATAAAATTGGTTTTAACATTTAAAAAGTAATTCATGACTTAATGTAAGGGATTTCCATCTCACTTTTCTGTGAGATGCATGCCATATCCGCCACAAGTTTTTTATGTGGTGTATATAATTCCTATTAAGGTATATTAAAATGATTATAATTAAATTTATTTTTATTTATTTAAATATATTATTATATCCCTTTTATTGGGTTTATTATTTAAAAGATACAAAACCGGTAATGTATTTTTCCCTCATTTTGTCTTTACTGAGAGTCATGATAATTTAATGTAATTATATTTTTATACTATTTTTTTTACATCCCCTTTGAAATGTGATATCATGAAATAATTTTCCCTCATGATGTTATATGTTTATTTTAGTGATATTAATTTATTGGGATTATATTTCAATATATCCAAAGTGGTATGTATTTTATTTTACAACCACATCGTTTTATCGTGTTTTTTATGGATAGGTTTCTGATGATCAAATCATTTTATCAATATGTAAAGAAACTTGTTAATTTTAATCTTATATTATTATTTCTAGAGAATAACTATTTTCATTAATTCTTTTACTTTTATTTACTCAATTGTTTGAATGAATGTTTAAAAAATCATTTCTTAGTCAAAAAACCTTTTTCTTAAAAAAACAAGTTTTCAAAAAATGACTCCAATGTTTTTTCAAAATTATTAAAATGATATGTTAAAGATTTTTTTTAAACAAGTTTTTTTTATTTTTTAAATGAATATTTATGTCGATTTCCAAACAATTATTGTTTTTTTAAATATTAAAGGAATATTTTTTTGACATGTTCAACATGAAATTTGTTTCACTTCATGAACACAATTTTGAATAAAATTTATTTATCAATTTTAATGTATATTTTCAAATTAAATGATATTTAAAAAAATTTATGTTTTAAAGTTTTTCATTGATGAAATGATATTTTCCTCAAGAAAAGTTTTTACTGATTTTTAAAGATTAATTTTATTGTTTTTATGGTTATTTTAAATGAAAAGGATATCCAAAATATAATATTAATGTTTAATTATAAAAACATATTTTTAAAGAAAGGTTATTTTCCCAAAGAAAGTTCTAAGTGATATATCTATCAAAATCATTTTCCAAATCAGATGACATTCCTTGCTGTTATTTATGATTTACTCAGGATATGAACCAAGGATTCCATTAATATTATTTAATTGAATGGGTTTTTATGATAATATTTATATGAAACCTATTTCTCTTTCACGGGTAATTCTAGGATAAAATTACTTTGAAACTAGGTTCTTTCCCTAGGGGTATATAGTGTTGAAATGTTGGAATGATTATATAATATGTTACTTTTATACATGTAATAAAATTATTAAATTTTTATGAATACCATTTCATTTCATGGTTATGATATGATAAATGTTTTTGAATCCTTTTTAATAGACATGTATGATTTTAATTAAGGATTGTTTTCATGTTATAACAAAATAAGTATTGGTCTTATATGTCCTTCTAAATCATAAGTAATGATTAAAATATATTTAGATATACAATACTAGAACCGGGAGTGATCATTTTTTATTTATGGACTTTTTCTACTATGATGGTTTTGGGAGTGAACATTAACTATTGTGGCAATTTTGAGAGTGAACCCATTCCACTGGGATATCCTTTGTAGTGATCCTTGAAAACTATGGAAATTATTTTCTATGCTGACACGTATGTCACGATTTCATTCCTTATGAAAATGCTCTAATCTTAGGGGTGATGGGATTTTATTCCCCTATGATTTATGTATTATGAACACCAAAAATTTATTCCATCACTCAATATTATGATATTTTATATGAAGGGTATGGATCTAAAATTATATGATAATTTTTACATACAGTCATGTTCAAGTTATGCTTACATATCTCTATTGTTTACCGTTATTGGGTATTGTGCTCACCCTTTCTTGGGATTTCTTTCCATAAGTTATGAAGAAATATTTTATGTATGGTATTCTTATGAAGAGTACTAAAGGAGAAAATCATTATGGAATAAATTATAGATCTTTCACAAATATATAATATTTTATACCTTGTATCAAAAGATAAAAAAATATTACAATCCTCATGGGTGGGTTTGTGTATTGTATTGAATATTCATATAAAATGATATGATATCAATATATGAAAATCTTGGGTTTCTATAGTTGGTATTAGAAGAAATTTTTAGTCAAAAATTTAAATCTAGGATTATAATACATTAGTGATATCCTTACTGGTTTTTCTAAGGATATATCTAGGAATGAATATAAGGATAATTCTAAGTAAGAGTAAAAATATCAGAAAATATCCTTGAATTTTGGAAATTAATAGAGAAAGTGGTTTTTTAGAAACTACATCTCTTTCTGAATACTACAAGTGGATGTGGATATAGTAGAGAGGTAACTAGGGGTAATAACACTGTAATGGAAACATTGAGTTGGACTCGATCATCACTTTGTACTTGATAATATTCCTTACTTCACATATGGTTTTTTAATTTTGGGAGAATTATTTAGAAATTCACAAACCCTATATAAACCATCATTAAGGATTTAGATAGATAATTACTATAAATAACATGGATTATTGCTAGGGGTAATAGGTTGAAAAAATATTTCATCATTTAGAAAACTTAAAATTTATTTTTCTTAATTACGTTATTCTACTCTAGGATTAGTGTTCTTCACCAGATTATTTTTTTAGCTGCTGGATGGAAACCAAAGGAACAATGTTTATGATGATTTTAATCGAAAATTCACCAATTTTATTCCATAGAAAAAAATTATGGGATATTGAATGAATAATCTTATTTATATTCTCACAAAATATTCACATGTAATTAATCCCAGTGATACTCTTGATGAGAAAAGGAGAGAGCACCATTTTCATGACTCCTTTATGAGACAATTTCTAATTTGTTTTAGTGGGTTATTTGATCCACTAGTTCTTTAGAAATGTATCAACACCACTGAAAATATATTTTATAACTTCAGGTTTTTAGTCAATTATAAATTATTATTTTTTGTTTATCATTTGGATGGTTAAGTAGATCAATGGAGAAATCTAACCATGAATATCAAGAAACATGAATATATTGACATAATGAATATGGGCGAGTTCATGAAATCTTTCTTCAATAAGTAGATTTATCATATTGTTTTAATTAACATGGATTAAGATTTCCTTGATATAAATAAAATGATGATGAATCTATTAGTGCATATGTGAAAAATTTTACATGACTTGAGAGTTACAATTTTGTAATTATCATTTAACCTAAAAGTAAGCCTATTCTATTGACCAGTCGCTTAAAACCAAGTCAATGGGTTGTTTATTTTCGAAGTGATGGGATTAAGTTTGTTGTCACTAAAAATAGAGATAAATATCCATAGAATAAACCACCCACACTCCATTGTTTTAAATGGAAGGAGTATATGCATTATGAGAATCAATGCCCCAATCTAGGGGCTAATGAGGCTGATAAGCCATAACAATCTTTCAAGAAAAAGTTAAAATGGAATGATTATGTATTTATTATTTTTGAAATGAATAATTATCATTATGGAACACTAATATACCCCGTATTAGTCGGGAATTTCATGTTTTATTTATTTATGAATGAGACCAATGAAAATTTTATTGTTCAACCATTAGTGAAATTTCATGTTATTACATCCCTCTACATGAAATATAGATTAAAAAATATAATTTTATATTCTATCGATATATGGTTGAGCCCATGATATTAATGAATTTTTTTTGAATATTTTAAGAGGTTCTTTAAGGGATTGATAATTAATTATCTTTTTGAATAATTTAGTCTCCAAGTAAGATTAAATTAGGAATTATGGATACAATAATGGGTTTATGAATTTACATTTGATCACACATTCCAATTCACTTACACCATTTTTATGTTTTTAAATGATGTAATTTTATAATTATTAATGATATTTTAAGATACGTGTATGAAAAAAAAACACTTTTGGTTTGACTATAGTGTAAAATTTATTTGGGGGGGGGGTTCTTTTACACTTTTCAGACATATGATAAAAGGTATTGGTAACCTTTTGGGTTTTTATTATCTTTTATGTTGTGATGATTATGGGTTATAGTCGATAACCATTAGAACCCAAAAAAGTTTATTAATATGTTAGAAAATTCATATTTGGATCTTTATTCCGTAATAAAAATTAAATAATAGGTAATGCTTAATGCAGTTCCAAATTAAATTTTATTTTATCATAATCTGGGGTTTACCATGATTTTCTGGTGAAGTATGAAGAAAGTTGTTATTATAGATATGAGTATCATTATTTAATATCATCCTCAAACAGATTTCCAATTTGAGAGAATAATTCAACACCAATATGATATGATGAGATCTTATTATATGTATTTTAGATGTAGTTGGGATCAACAAGTTCCACATGTTATGTTTTCTTGTAATATTATCTTCCACTTGAAAATTAAAATTCTTCTTTATAAACCCCTTTATGTAAAAATTTGTTGAACTCCAATGTATTGGAATGAAGTTGTATAATGAATGATTTTGGGACATGATCAAGTGATGAGAAGATATAAAAAATTATACCCATTTAGAATCATATAAGAACTGCACTAAGTTGGACAAAGTGATATACCTATAATCATCGGTACAATCTAGAATACGAAGCTAGTAAGAAAGTCATTCTATGAATTTATCCATAGAAGAAGGAATGAAAAACAATGTCCTATATATATCTGTCCCATTAAAATAAATGACTGTATTGGAAAAATAACTTATCATTTGACACTTACATCGAACCTCTCTCAGGTTCATGATGTGTTCCATGTAACACTCCCAATGATGTATATACAAGATCCATAATATGTACTAAACTACAAGGTCATACAACTAGAGCATGATATATCTTATGATAAAAACCCATTTGACCCTCTATTTCAAATTGATAATGTTCTATAAATAAAGAACACTAACCTAGTAAATTGTTTCTACAAAAACCACCAGAATGAGGAAGATATGCGAGAACTTAATAATGTAATGGGGAATAATTATCTTTAGTTATTGGAACAAATGTAGTGAATTTCAAGGTTGAAATTAAATTTATGAGGGGTAGAATGTAACACCCTGAGAGTTTGTGATTTTATTTTTGAAATAAAATTATTTTCTTCCATATTCTCAATTAAAGATAATATCATTTTAATCTTGATTTATATGCAACACTAATTTTTTCTTGTGTTACATGTAACACTATGTTAAGCTTGTGTTACATGTAACATTGTGTTTAAACAAAACATGAAATATTAAAAAATATTATTATTTAATGTGATATTTATCACCTAGATATTATAATGGAGAGTATAAATATGATTTCATAAATTATGAAAATATACAGTCTACACATGTAAAAAATAATTTTGGTGACCATTTAATTAAACATTGATATAGAAACATTTTAAAAATAAATGAAATATGTTTTTGAAAAAATATTTTTATAAATAAACTGGATTTATATAAATAAATTAAAAAAAACTCCTTTATTAAATTGTTTTAATGAAATTTAAAATTTTATATAATGAAAAAACTATTTAACATTCATCTTATTTATTTTCTAGACAATAGACTTGAATAAATCAAATTTTTTTCTTAAAAACTATATTATCTAAAAAGTTGTTTTCTCATCTTTTTCAGGCTTATTTAGAAAAATAATTTTTGAAACTTGTAGAATTTTTTTTCAAAAAATAAAATTCATTTTTTGAATCAGAAAATCACAATTTTATATGGGTGAATTTATGTGAATTTTCTAAAAAGATTAATTTTATGATGAATCATTTAAATATTGAATTTTAATTGAAAATTGAGTTTTTATTTAAATTATTCATAATGTTAAATTATTATTTATATTTTTTAAAGTATAATTTATTAAATTAATTCTCGAATAATACATTTTTTCTTATTGGAATAAATTTCACAATGAAATATGATATGAAACCATTGTAATCTTTTGATCATTTTCATTTTGAAAAACCGTTTTTCATCACGTTTACGAGATTAATTTTAAATTAAAATTTTCAAATTATATAATTTGAATTTATAAAAATAAATACCATATTTTTATTCATAATAATTTATATTTTACATTAATTTCAAAATAATTATGTTCAATAATTAATTATTAAAATAGAGAGAACAATTTATCAGGGTTGCCGGAAAAAATGGATTATCATGGGGTTAAACTAAAGAGATAAGGACTAAAATGAATTAAAACATTTATAACCAAACTATTTTGACCATATAATTTATAAATATCAAAAATAATACATTTTTTAGCATTTTGGAATGATAGTAACACTGGTACAACTTTTTATTTTCAAATAATTACAAGCATGTCAGTCATCTCACTTATAAAATGCTACCCTAGATCCTCTATTATTCACACATTAATAAAAAAATTCATCAAAATAAGTGACCTAAAAACATAAAAAAAATCGATATTATAGTCTTAAAATCTTTATTTTTTGAATTAAATATAACCTAGTAAGGCTTTTGGTGAAATCTTAAGACGGTTAGTCAATGAAGAGGTTATGTTCTTCAATGAGAGTGTTTATTTAATTTATTTCTACACATACTAAACTTATTATGAAACCATTTATATATTATAAAATAATTATTTTTAATATAATGATATATTTTTATGTTAAGGTTATGACATAAAACCATATCCTCTTTCATCAAATGGGTTACAAAATCATCCTTCATGCGTACAGTAGAATACCACCTCACAAACAGATATCATTTGTTTTTATATTAACCCCAATCATAGTTTGATATAATGATGGATAAAAATTATATATACTGTTTCTATTACATAATTATATCTATGGTTTAATTATTCAATACATAAATTCTATACATTCCATTATGTAGGGGTTATGATAAGGTCAGTCCTATGTACAATGAATTACCCCCTTAGGATGTGATATGATTCAATTTTACAAACACTTTACATGAAAGGAAAATTATATATGGTATAACTAAAATAATTATTATTTTCATGAAATTTTAATAATTATGTAAATATAATATAGCTTTTTTTCTTAACTTTTTAGTCACTGTAATATGATAACATTGTTCATGAATGAGTGGATTGTCACCTTCACGGAGTGATGTGGCATTTTTTTAATAAAAACACACATGAATGATATTTATAATTATATTTATAGTAATAATAATGTATTTATGAAATAATTATAATTATTTATTGGTAATATACTACATCCTTATTTATATAATAACATTTTAAAATGGAAACTTTACTCATGTTTACATACGACCTATTGTCTCCATGATCCTTACATTCTTCATTTATCAAAACAATATGTGATGATTGGTATTAAAAGAATAATTGTTCAATAAATATTATAATTATTTAATTATTCTTATTTTGAATACGATTGAATCATGATAAAATAAAATTTATCAGTAATAATAAAATCAACACATATATAAAAAACAAAGCACTTATTACCCAAACATGATTTTAATAAGGAATTCTTAATAAATGGGTAGTAAATTATCCAAAGTAAATAATTATTGTATCATATATATTATTATGAGTTTTTAATATATTTTTAATAATCTTATTTTCATTATTTGGTAGTTTTGAACGTGTACGATGGAATTCGGGGCTTAATGTAAGTGATTTTCGTCTCACTTTTTTATGAGACACCTACCATACTCACCACATGTTTCTTTTAAGTAGTGTATATACTCACCATGAATGTATTTTAAAATTACTATCGTTTAATTTTTGTTTATTTAAATATCAATTTCAATATCTCCCTTACATTGGGTTTATGGTTCCATGGTTACCAAATCACTAATGGATTTTTGTCCCAATGTGCCTTCATTGAAATATATGATCATGCTATGTGACCATCCTTTGATACATAGTTTATATAGAACCCCTTTTATATTTAATATCATGAATTTATTTTTTCTAATAATATTTTATGTTTATTATAATTATATTACTTAATGGTTCTGATATTTGAAATTTTCCAAAGTGGTAAATATTTTACGTTGTAATCTCCTTGTTTTTGAGGATTTTTTATCACTATGTTTCTGAAGATAAAATTTTATGATCCATATATAGAAAAATAGTGAATTTTATTCTACACTATTTATATCATAAGAATAAATTTTCCCTTCATTTTTATATAATAATGTACTCAATATTTTTTAATGAATGTTCTTAATAGGAATCATATTTTTATTCAAAATCCCTTTTATTCCAAAACCATGTTTTGTAAAAAGAATTATAAAATTTATTTTTTTTATTAAAATTATTTGTTAATTATATTTATACAAAGTTTTTAATTTTTTAAATTTTTTTGAAATGAATCTTCATGTCATTTTCCAAACAATTCATGTTTAAATTTTATCAAAAATGAAAAAGGAATCCTTTTTTCTGATGTGTAGAATGAATGGAATTTCCCATCATTATGAAAATTATTTTTGTAGGAGCTTCCTTTATAATTTATAAAGGATATTTTAAAAGTAAAGGATTTTGAACATTTTTTTATGTTTTAAAATGAGTCTTTCAAAAGGGAAAATATATTTCCTTAATGAAAGATTTTCAATTATTTTTAAACCTTTATTTATATGTTTTAAATTTTATATTAAAATTTAAATAATTCATAAATAATATGTTATTTTTTAATTTTAACATTTATTTTAAAAAAAAAATTTCATAAGAAATTTTACATGTGGTTTATAATTCAAAATTATTCTCTATCTAAGATGAAATCCCTTTATGTAATTGATGCATTTCTTATTACATGAAAAAATAATTCCATTATTATTATTATTTTGAATTTTTTATAGGGCCGAGATGTTTATAAAACCCAAATATATTCTATTAGTTATACCATGATAAAACATTTTTCAAACTACCATATTTCTTTATGGGTTATATAATGTTTAAATAATGAAATGGTTATGAAAAGTTTCCCTTTTCTATTGGTAATGATATGAAAAAAATTTATGAATCATATTAAACTTCATGGGTAATGATATGATGAATTTTCTAGAATATTAGGTAACAAAAATTTTTTATTTTCATTAAGGATGATGGTTACATTATTACCAAATATGGGTGGGACTGATATCTCCATCCAAAGAATTTGTTAAAAATTTATATCTTATGAGATATATGAGACTTGAATGGTGAGCTAATCTTATTCAGTAAGATAGTTTTTCTTATATGGTGATATTTATAGTTAAAAATGGATACTATGATGGTTTAGGGTGTTAACCAATTCCACTATGATAGTCTTCTAAGAAAAGATTGACTACTATGGAAATGATATTCTATGCTTATGTGAATTCTTCAATTTCACAAAAAACAACAATTTTTTTATCTCATGGTTGATTTTATTTGATTCCCTTATTAATCATGTCCAAAAAAACATCCAATCTATTCGTATTTGTCATGGTTATGAGAATTGATTTATGGGTTATGGTTTTATAATGTTATAATGCTTATCTCATTCACTTTTGTTCCTGAAATGATTATGTATATACTTTTTTAACTTACCGATCATCTAAGATATACCTTCCTTATGTTTTTGATCCCCAGTATATTAAGAATGTTTTAACGAAGAGTATGTTTTTAAGAGTATTAAAGTAGAGGATATTTATAAGAGATATTTAATATCTTTCACCAAATTATAAGACTGTGTACCAATTTTTCATAGAAACACAATTATTATGGTCCTCAAACATGTTTCTGTGTAATGTATTGAATATTCATCTCAAAATATGTAATTACTATGTATAAAATATCATGTAGCTATAAATTTTACCAAAAAATATCAATGAAAATTAAAAATAAGTCTATACATTAATTTTTCTCTGAATGTAAATATGAAAAAATAAATATGGAAAAAGTGTTAATCAAAAAGAATTTAGAAAACTGATAAGAATTTTTTTATATTTAACAATTTCAAGGAAAACCATTTTTTATTATTTAATATTGTGTTATCAATATCAATGTGATAATAAGGGATACTGAATGTTGGTAGTAAAAATTATTTTTAGACATGTGAAAGGATCATCATCATATGGGTTGTTGTAAAAAATATGCAGTGATATAAAATTTCATAGATATGGAGATGCTGATTAGGCTTAAAAATGAAATGATATAAAATCAACATGAGTTGGAATGTTCTTCTTTTGTGAATTTTGTGTGAGTTGGTATTGTAATAAATATAGTTTAGTAAAACTATTCACAATAGAATAAAATTATATTTCTTCCCCCTGATCTTGTACACATATTATTTGGATGATTTTTTATTTAAATGACATAAATGTGAATTTTTAAAACCCATTGATGAAATATTATGATTACTGGAGTTCCATAAATATTTCAAAAAATATATTACAACACTCAAGATCAAATAAATTCAACATTAAGTGTGATTTCATATAATTGAATGTTTCTCTGGAGTAGTTATACATGATTATTGTTCTACAAAATATGAGATTTCTAATTTATTCATGAAAGCAATTCCAAAAAGGATATCTATGGAAATAAGGCTATAACTTCATGTTCAGCCTCCACCCAAGATTTTTTTTAAAGGATTATTTAAATTTTATTTGGAATATATTTCAAACCTGGGGAGAGAATGTAACATCATTATAATTAGTTTTAAATTTCCTTATAAAATGAATATGAATATGTGGTTATCATAAAATGAGGGAGATAAAAAAAGGGGGAGTTTAAAAAAATTGACAGAGAAAAAAAGCTAATAGAGATATTATGTTTATATTAATATGGACACAAATTTTATTTCATATAAGGGATGAAATTCCTTAAAAAACATTATTTTATCTTGTATTTTTTTGTTAGGAAATTCTATTTTAGGAAACAAAATTTATTGGTTAATGACGAAAAATTTGAGTTGTTACAAAAATGATTTTTAAAATAGTCAGAGTGATGAAAATTGATGATTTTTCAATATTGTTAATTAATTTTTTCAAAAAAATATAAAGGAGTAGATTGAAGATTATTTTTTATGTTTTAAAAAAAATATTTATTTATTTATTGATATGTAAAATTTTTTATAGAACATTTTAGTAAAATAGGAAAAATAAGTTATTGGATGTTAATAATGTTATGTTTGCTAGAAATGAAGAAATTTAAAACGTTTGAAAGAGAGGAAAAAATAAATGTTTAAATGTTTCTGGAGTATTTTAACATTATAGATTCAGGAAACTTATATAATTAGAATATTTATGGAGAATAAGAAATTTAGAAAACCATAAAATATAAAAAGTTAGAATGTTAGTAGATAATAAGAAATAGAGAATTTCAACAAAGATAGAATGTAGGAATAACATTATAGAATAAGAATTTTATAAATTTTGAATGTTTCTGGAGATAAAAAAGTATATTAACTCAAGAAATTTATAAGGTAAGAAAAGTTATAAATCCAAAAAAATAGAATGTCGGAAAATCTCAAGAGAAGAGGAATGTTAAAAAGGATAAAAAATGTAATGTCAAAAAGATAGAAAGTTATATTTTTTATATTGCAAAAGAAAGTTATAATGTGAGAATATTTTTCAAATATTCGTTAAATAACATTATCATAAACATATATTATTCTATTATGAGAATTAAATGACCCTAACAACAAGGAATATCTCGTGTATAATATTTTGAGAAAAGTGGGAGTGGACACTTCCCAAAGTAAAGTTTGATAAGAAAGTTTGTTGAGTTTTTAAAAAAACCATCTAGAAAATCATTTTAGATGAAGTTTTTTTAGAAAATATGAGTTTCCACGTAGTTGAGTTTTTATTATTGAAATATTGAAAAAATTGAGTAAGATGTATTTTTTTAAATCGTTTCGAATTTTATCAATCCTAAAATCTTTAGTTAATCAAATGGAAATTTGTGAATTAGATAATGATTCTAGAATTAGAAATAATTTGTTTTTAAATATATGATCTTCCATGAATCAGAAATACATTTATACACTAAATGAATATTTCAAATTTATGGTGTTAATACATTTTTTATCATTGTTTCATTATCACTATTTTGAGTTCTTATAACATTCATATATAGTTACATTGTTTAATTTTAAAATTATAGAAATTTTATGTTACACAGTTAAACTTCAAAATTATATAGATTTTAGGTTAAAAAGTTATGGTTCCAAATTTTATGTTGCAATATGTAAAATCCTGAAGTTAGAAATTTAATGAATAGTGAAAATAGAAAGAATGGTTTATAAACCAAAAAACGACAGAAAACTTTTTTAAATAGTCTAGTATGATAGAAAAGGTGGATGAAAATGTAAAATAGGGGAACAAAGTGGATTAATAATGAAAATATGTATACAAAGATCAAAATGGGTGAATAGTGAAAAGAGCATTGTTTTTTAAGAAATTCCTGAAAAATATTTAAAAAATATTTAATATTTTCTATAAAATTATTATTATACACATTCAATGAAATATTAGTAATCCTGGGTTTATAATAAACATCAAAAATATTATAGAAATATCGGGTAGAATCCAATTTTTTTTAATTAGGAGAGTTGAAATATTAATTTTAGTGAGTGGGAAACAAAAAATGCCTCATTTCTTTTCACCTTTTGAAGAACCTATAATCATTATTGAAAAAGTACATCAATACAAGACACTATTCACATGTGAAAAATATCTAAGTGTGATAAAGGTTGTGTCAAAGTTATTTTCCATTGAAGTTGTGTTTCATGTTTAATAATTTCATATAAACGTTTTTAGAAAGACTATCAATTATGAAATAAGATTAAGGAACATATAGATCATCAAATGGAATTTAAGTGTATATTTTTTTGAGTGAAAAAGATAATTTTAATCAATACGAATTTAGATATTATAGTAGGTGTAGATTATAGTAAGGTGGAACAAATAGACAATACTCGATCGAAAAAAATTCGTCAAAGAAATACTGATAATGAAAATCATATGGATATTCTAGAGAAATATTTTATGATTATAATTTAAAAATTTTCATATTATTTATAGCTCATGTTTCATACAAAAATCTTGTAAACTGATGGGATTCAGTATAATCATAAATATCGTGAGATAGAAAGAGTCTAATGGGAGTTCAATGAAATTCATATTATATTTTTCTTAATAGTAAATTTACTTAGACTCATGATATTGTATATGAGAATACTATAGGATCTAACACTAAGGATGAACCAATTAAATATTTTGTGCCTTGTTTACTTTCCTATATTTTTGTGCTAGATATACTTGTTATAAATATTTAAAAGGAAATAACTCCACAAGGTTGTAGATATTAAATTTCATAAAGTCATAAATTTATAAAAATGAAACCACTAATGTGACCCCCCCTTATTGTCTATCTACATATCCTATGAAACTTCAGTAGTAAATATTTTAATGAGAATTATGTTTTAGTATTAAGAGAAATAAAATTTCCCATTAATTGGGTTTGATTTTAATGGAGGCATCTGGGAAATAAACCTAATGCTTATATTATCCCATCAAAGGATGTGAGAATAATCTTTGTTTATATGTATGATACATATATATAAAATATATAAGCATTTAATAACATAAAATTTTGAATTAATGTGAGATACAAAGGAGGGATATATCAAAAATTAAAATGTATCGTTCAGAGAGACCCCTTACCTTATGATCTTAAATCAATCGCTACTTGCACTTAAAATTCTACATAAAAAATTAGATTAATTAATTACATAAATTAGAACCTTTTTTTATCTTAATTTCATGTAATATTATTTTATTATTTTAATTTATTATGATTTCATTTAGTTATAATATTTAATTTAATTATTCCGAGAGTGGATTTTCCAAGGATACAATGTCAGAGAACTTATTGATAATTATTGATTTTCTTTTCAAAACGGACTACAACCTAACTTCTATAATGAAATGGTATTCATTTCTATCCAAAAATTTAACTGGTACCTAATATCTATAGGTGGTCAAACAAAGGGATGATTCATTTAGTAAAATAGTTATGGTTATAGGGAAAGTTCAATTAGGTCGTGTCACTGAAAATCATGCTCTAGGAACATTTTATTGTATATTATGCCAGTATAATCATTATATAAAAATATATAATTTATAATATCCTTAATAACATCATATTTTTCCATAATGATATTTTCATGACCATCCTCTAAGGATGTAGAGAAAAAAGAGATATGTTGTTCTTGTAGGTGTTGAACCAACCATATGGTAAAAAATAATTTCATTTTGGGAATGAAATAATGGATTGTATGAAATGTAAATTAAACCATAATAATAAAATTTCATTATATTTTGGATATTTATGTCTCTATGATTAGGTGTATGTGGATCATATATAGGTGGTATAAGAATAACAAAATTTGATGTTAATAGTCAAGGATCATAACTCTTCCTTGGGTTTTCTCCCATAAGAAAACCCCTATGTCCCATCGAAATGGTTATTTTGTGAAACCAAATTCACCACTACATGGGAGATATTATTGGGATGGTAATTGGGAATAAATTCATAAATCTCAATGTTATATGGGTTTTGAGGATAAGAGGTGGGGAGGGGTGGAAATTATTATGGGATGAGAGGCATGCTTTGGAATATTATAATATCCAGTTTATAATCTTGGACCAATTCTAGAAAAAGTTATGATTATTTTGACTACATTTAATACCCTATGATTTTATTTTATTTCTCTTTGTAAATAAATTTTATCTCTTCAATAGTATACCTTCCAAACCACATCGAGTTCAATGAACAATGAAATGTTATTATGTGATCATTAAAACCATGTATCTAAAATGGTATGATTGAATAGTAATAATTTAATTATGAAATATATAACTTTAAAACTTATTTTTAATATTTTAATTAATTATTTTTTAATAATCACTTAATTTTTATTACATTTATTTTATTCCTCAAAAATATATTTTCTCCAAAAAATGGGTTACATACATTTTATGAGTAAATATAGTAATCAATTTCTGAAAAATACATCAAATTAATTTTAAAATAATAATATAATTTTTTAAATAATAATATTAAATTCATATTTGGGTGTTTTTTTGTGAATTTAATGAAAGTATTGATTTTCTAGTGAATAGTAAAAAATAACAATTTTTATAAAATAATCATTTCATTTATATTGAAAAGGTAATTTTATGATTTTAATTATATATAAAAGTAAAATTAGTGATATTTTTTTATATATAATATAAATAATTTTATTCTAATCACCCTTATACCTTATTTTGGAATAAAACTATTTTTGGGCTTGAAATGGATTTTTCAAGAAATTTGTTTTTTATTGCGTTTTGTGGGCATAAATTTAAATTAAATCCTAAAACATATATGATTTCAAAATTCAAAAATGGAACCCATATTTTTATTTAGTAGGTCAAAATATAATAATCATTTTCTTTTATTTTTTTCTACTATGAATAATAACCTCTGTAATTTTTTGTTACCACGATAAAGTGTAAATTGGGAAATTTGGGTTAAAAATAAAATGCTATGGACTATAAAATGGCACTAACACTTGCCCAAATTTTATTCAATGGATAATTTTCATAAATAACAATTTATTTTCTGTTTAAATGAACATTTATGTTCATTTGAATGAGATTTTTATATTTATAATATTTTATTTAATTAAAAGTCAATTATGTCACATTCATTTTTTTAATATATATAACCTTATTAATATGGTATTATCAAAAATATATCTTCCAGTATAAATATTATTTTAAAATATAAAATATTTATATACATAATGATAATTCATTTAATTTTTTAGTGATGAAATAATTATCCTATATAATCACACACTAATGATGAAGTTATTATTCAATTAATGCCCAAGTAAAATATATGATATTAATAATATATAAAATAAATATAATTGGGATCATCAATGTAATTTTTTTTAATATAATACCTTTACATATGTTGGATTATTTAATAGAATTTATTTATGAATTTATCTTGTTATATTGATTCTAAAAAAGGAAAAGTAATTAATAGTTTTTAAAATTTGTCATTATGAATGCATTATTGTAATTTTTTTTATTAAATGACATAAAATTACTAAAAATATAAAATTAATTAAAATGGTTGGTATAATATTTAAAATTAAATTTTTTATCCATTTAGGGGTCTTTTGTCATTTTATAAAAAATATATTAATCCTCAAATAGTAAAAATCTAATATCTCATGGTACGTATTAAAGAAGTTAAATAAGTGTTAAAAAAGATAAGGACATAAATTTATTGAAAAATTATCTAAATTTTATTGTATGATGTAATTTCGACCTATAATAATATTATATTTGAAAACAATATGTTTGAGCCACAGGGAATGGAAAATTAATTTATATTAATTTAATATTTTATAAATTCTTAAAGTGCCCCTAACATGAATTACATAAGGGAACCCTTTAATTCACTTATTTATACCACTTAGTGAAATATATCTCAACGAAAACCAAAAAATTAATCCTTAAAAAATCCATATACTTGTTCTAATGGATCTAGTTTTTTCAGAATGACCAACCCTAGTGTCCCTGGGAAGATATCTAAAGGTTTTTCATCGAAGAATAAGTAATCGTGTTTACTGAATATTTCACAGTTATTCTTCTTTTAGTTTCAATTCATGTGTTGTTTCCGTAGTTAAATAATAAATTTAGAAAAAATTATATTATGATATATTGTAATGGTTATTAAAAACCTATATTCTACCTTTTATCTATCTAATGAAATACAAAATCACCACATGTGCATATGTACATCTTACCGTCTCCATGTAGAGGTGCAATTCATTTCTCATCACCACATTACATGGATGGTAATAATGATGTTAATAATGTATATATTTGATAATTATGACATTATATTGATTCTGTTAAATTAATATATCATAAAATTTGTTACCATTTCAACCATTTATAAATGATATCATTGCTCGTGCGTGCGTACGACTTACCATCATCATGAAGTAATGCAGTAAATTTTATCTATCCACCATTAATAAATAATTATAAAATTTTATATAATTTATAAATATGATATATCTGACCTTAAAATCATTATTCATATGATGGAACTATATCCTATGCATAATAACCAGGACTTACATGTGAAAATATACATAGGAAAATGAAGTATTTATCATTCAAAACAAGTGTGATTAAGAATTATTATTAGAAAAATAGTGATAAGATGATATAAGAGGAGAATATAAGATATACAATTTTCAAATATTATTCTGTTATAAATTAATAATAATCTTTAAACTCATATAAATTTGGTCAAATTATTTTCAATTAAAGGAAATCATAGGGTATTGGATTTCCATCTCACATTAATTTCTAGGGGACACATGCTTTATTCTCCAATTATTATTATTTTATTGTGTATATACTATCCATTTGAATTATTATATTATGAATTCATTTAATCTCCCAATATTAAATTTTTTTGAATGATATTTATTTATGAGGCTTTCAATTGTTAAGACACCCATATGGATGGATTTTATTTCACAATATCTTAATTATTCAATATTTTTATATTTTATGATTCCCTTGGGGGAATTTTTTATATGTTAGACTCCATATATTTTATTATTCTTTGGCCATTCCGGAACATTTCCAGTAATATTGCTAGTTTTTCACTCTTTGGAACTTAAAATTATTGTGGAATGTTTTTAATAAAATTCGACTTTATTTCTCTTTGGTAAAAAATTAGTTTTCATAAAAATGATGTTTTATAAAAAAAATTCAATGCATTTTAAAATCATTTTATAATGATTTAACAAATACATTTTTACCAATTTAAAAATTTTAATAAATATTTTCAATGGATTCTCCATGTCATTTTCAAAATAATTATCCATTGTATTTTACTGAAAATATGAAAGGGATAAGTTTTTTAATGTGCATGAAATGCAATTAATTTTCATCCATAAAGACCACTAAATATTTTAAAACATATATCAAGAATATTTTCAACGAAATGTATTTTGAAAACAATTTGTGAAATTTTTTATTTTTGAAGATGTATTTTTAAATACACATTTTTTACTCAAAATTATTAAAGGTATTTTATGGTATTTCTCTTCATGAATGAAATAAACTATTTAATGTAATTATGATCCACTACAAATATGTTTTATTAATATCATGCATTATATTTCTTTAGATGTATTATGATCAGTATGATTTTTCTGTACAATTTTAATACGTTTCACAATATTAATCATAATGGTTTATGATTGTTTTCCTTTTACTAGGGTATGTATTGTGCTTTTTTATGTCACTTTTCAATAATAATGCTTATATTGATTATGTTTCACCCCTCTAATATAAGGAATGAATTGGAATTAGTAAGTGATAGGTGTGGCCTACAATAGAATGTAGATGAATCAATAGGTCTATTGGGGAAATCTAGTTTGGGTATTGTCCTAGGCCTTTACCTTTTATATTTGGTGCCTTGGATGAAGTATTTATAGCATTCTCATAATGTGACACATTATACATTCCCCTATTAAGATAACTGTTTTTATTTTCCATCTGATTAATTTATTAGTATAATATACTTGGTTACATTTCACTAACATGTGATTATTTATATTTCCTTATTTGATAATAATTTATTTCATTGATATTATGCTCATGTTATACATTAAATGGATTTTGTTTCAGTTATTTAGCTTTATATTTAACTTATCCATTATTTATTCATAGTTTCCAATGTACTCTTACCCATGCCGATCATTTGATCTGACACCATTCATATGTTTCATTTTTCTTTATAATATAAGGAAGTGTTTTGTGATTGTTATAGAGGGATACACTATATGGAATAACGGGTTTCTAAATGTATTTATATGGTATTTTATGCTTAAAAATTTAATGTAAGTTTCATTTTTTTATCTATTTTACGATGACTACGAAACTATTTGGGCCATTGGGATGTAATCTTTTGTACACTGTCCTAATGTTATAAAGTAATCAACATATCTAGGCTACTATAGTCAACATATTTACTATTGTTATTAGAGAAATATTTTAAGAAACCATTCGAACTAGATTTAATAAAATATAAATTCAAAAATGAAACCCTATTATGGAATTGTAAAATTTATCTAAATAAACCATGTTTATGATTTAAGGAATTATTATACATAAATTTTTTATTTATTTCATGTGTATCAATAGTTTTGATATTATAAAATTTGTTTCATAATGTGATGATCTAATCTAGTGTATGTCATTTTTTAGAAATGGAACATCTCAGTAGGAATGGAAATTGTATCAGTTAACATAATAAAAAGAGTAATAACGATTGTTTCATTAATGGGTTTAAGAAAATATTTCAATGTGAACTAGTCCTCTAAATATTCTCATAATATTAGGAAATGGAATAATGTGTTCACAAGTACTATAATGAATTAAATCTATCTTATGAATTTGAATGGAAGAAAGAGAAGAAGCGGATGACATATAAAAGGATGGATAAAGGGAATAAGGGAAAGAGGTATTTTTTAACATTTGAAACTTGCAGAAGGAAAAACCATGATACAAGGGTAATTGTAAAAGGAGTTTGTTTCATTTGTGGGGAAGGAATACACACTATGATCATGATATAAAGGGTAAGAAATAATTTTCAATTTATAAATACATCCACTATAAAGATATTGGGTACTGCATATATGAGTTCCCCAAGATTCAATAGAATATACCTCAGAAGAAGAAAAATGGGTCATGGTCTAGCTTATGTTATTGATAAAACTGAAGTGGAATGATTACCGTGCTTATGTATTTAGATCCAAGAATATGTTGTAAAAGTATTTTTAACATTATAATTATAATAATCATGAAATTTAGAATTATTTTACTGTAGTCCAATCTATTAAACTATTTGAATGTATCTGATGAATAATACCAATAATGAAGAGTAGTGATTATGTGTAAAGTTGATCATTTACAAAAACACATGATTTGGGGAAAATAAACTTATTACATGCTTATTGTTTAGATATTAAAGAAAAATGTATGTCTGTGGAAAAGTGTTGGTGACCTAAAAGAGGTAGTTATTTTATTATTTATATTATATTTGTTAGGACTGTTTGATGTTTGGATTTAAGAAATATATGCAACAACATTATATTTTATTCTAAAAAGCACACATGTTTTCATTTAGGTTTATAGGTTATCATGGTATCCTTATATATGGAATGTGATAATTAGAGTTAGATAATGTTTTTTTAGAGAGTATAATGTTAATTTTATTTTAGAAATTTAGTAACCTTCCTTATAAATATTTGTAAAGTGAATTTGAGTAGATGTATTTTGGATGATTAATATGGTTAACTAATTATAAAATGGACGAATTTGAACATTGGATATTAATTTTTGAGGTCAATATTACATTTATTATATAGGAATCCAAGTGCTAACAATTTTTATTTTTTAAATATTTAATGTCCAAAATAATTACTTATATATATTTTGATAATATTGTTTCAGGTATAAATATTTGACTTGAATAACGATTTATAAGTGTAAGAAAATATATGTATGTATACCAAAGAATAAATAAAGGATGAAATTATTCATATAATGTGGAATGAAATCAAGTGTTTTTATTTTCTCAAGTTCCTTTACATTGATAGTAAATGTGTATATCAACTCTTAGAAAATGATTTTGAAATAAAAACATTATTCATATAATTGTTTTCAAATCAATCAATGGTCTTTTAACAGATTATATATTTATAGTTTTACGAAGGTTAACACTCCCATGAAAATGTTTTCTATCACTCGTCATAAGAAGTTAATTTTTATGTTTCTCTTCCATTTTTATATTTTCATTTCTTGCTAATGATATCATATTAATAATCCTAATATTTTTTGGACCATCACATTACTCTTTCCCTACTATTAAGAGGATGTTTTATTAACCCTATTTTAAATGTGGGTTTCCCAAAAGGCATTTTAAAAGATCAAAAGGTGATTTTCAAAAAAAAATTTAATTTGTGAGGAATAAATTTATTAAATGATTGGATAATTTATCACCACAACATTTTTGGGAATGTCTCTATTAAATAACATTAATCTCTTAAATAACAAACATTGCATAAAAATCATATCTTAAAAAAATTAAATATTATTATGTGATCATCATAACCTATCCACTAAAATTGAATAAGGGAATAATATTAAAAATATTAACAAATATATAAGTTTATAACTCATTGTTAAGGTATAAATTAATACTTTATGAGTAAGCACTTAATTTTTATTGAAGCTATTTTATTAATCAAAAATATTTTTTCTTCAAAAACTATTTTCCATACTTTTTATGTGAAAATATTAAAACAATGATATATAGCTTTTTTTAAAATTTATTTTATAATATTAATAATTTATTTTAAATCACAATATTAAAATTCTATTAGGGTGGAATTTTTATATTTTCAAAAAAGATATATATTTTTTAGTTAATAGTTTAAAATACAGATTTTTATAAAATAATTTATTTTATTTATATTTAAAAGAAACTTTATTATTTTAATATGATCGCAAAGAAAAATAATTTAAATCTAGTTATATATAATCTAGTTTATTTCATTTTAATCACCCTTTTACCGTATTTTTTTGAAAGAACATTTTTGTGCTCAAATATGCGTTTTTAAATAAAGTGTTTTTGATAGATTTGTGCAGGAATAATTATAAATTAAAATTTAAAAATATTTTTTAAAATTAGAAAAATAATACATATTTTGATCTATAAGGAAATTATTTATGAAATATGTTCTTTTTATATTTGAATAAAAAGAATAGTAACCTAGGTAATTTTTTGTTGCCATAGTAATGATTAAATTGGGTAATTTAGTTTAAAAATAAAATGATAATGACTAAAAAATAACCCTTAAACAAGTCCAATTTTTATTAAATGATTAATATTAATAGATATTTATTTATTTTTTCGTTATGTGACCATTTATTTTTATTTGGATGAGATTATGATAATTATAATATTTTATTTAAGGAATAGTCAATGATATCACAATCACGATTTCAAAAACAATAACATTTCTAATATGGTGTTATCCAAAATATATATTTGACTATAAATTTAATTTAGAAATACAATATATTTTTCAATATTTGGGTAATTTAATTTTAATTATTAGAAATGAGATACTTACATTAAATAATTACACAATAATGATTAATTAATTATTCAATTAATGGGAAAATAAAAATAAATGATGCTTAATATAAAAACATAAAAATAATTCTAGATAATAAATTTCATTCATGAATTTTATATATTAAATTTAAATATTATATATTTAGTAAAATATTTATTTTATGTTATCTTATTTTATTCAATTTATTAAAGTCAAATTAATGAATAGTTCAAAAAATTGACATGATGAATATTTTAAAGTAAATAATGATTCATTAAATGAGATAAAACTCATACAAATATTAAATCCATCCAATGAATTGGAATATTATTTATAATTTCATCCATGATCTATTTATGTGTATTTTTACATTTTATAAAAACTATATTAACCATCAAATAGTAAAAAATCCATGTTGTCATAGTAAGAGTTATCTTGTTATGTAAGGGTTAAAACCTATAGATAAGTGTATAAATATACTAAAACCATATATAAAATTCATTTTATGAGTGGATTTTGACCCCTAAAAATATTATGTTTTAAATTAATATGTTTTGAGACATCTGGAATTGAATTTTTTTTGATATTAATATAACATTTAAACAAATTCCTAATGTGCCACTGTAGGGTCCTGAAAAATCCCAAAAGGAAATTATACCCAATTCCCCCAAAGAATTGGAGGGAAGAATGGAGAAAAATCAAAAGAAGCACTAAGCCGGACCGGTCCGCAGACCGGTCCAAATGATGATGCCACACGGCTGGTTCTGCGGAGCACCCCCACATCGGCATATTGGCATTCGCAGAATGGGGGCGGAGATCCTCCGTGGGCATGAAGAAGGACAGGCGTCGAACTGGTCTGTCACGACACGTCCCTCGGGGCCCGTGTCGTATCTACCCCAAGCTCACCTTCCATAGGC
This sequence comes from Viscum album, assembly GCA_963277665.1. Taxonomy (NCBI): domain Eukaryota; kingdom Viridiplantae; phylum Streptophyta; class Magnoliopsida; order Santalales; family Viscaceae; genus Viscum; species Viscum album. Next base: position 503,954,964 of record OY728131.1, on the reverse strand, counting down.
CAGGGGCTGGAGACTAGCACCAAAGGTGTAAATCCTTATAAATGGGAAGGCATTGTCTTTATAAAACGTAAACACACACACAAAACCAGAGTATAAGTAGAAGAAAACACTATGTAAACTCTATATAACAAAAGATGTTCTGGAAAGTAAAGGGGCCAGAAATACAAGCCCAACAGAAAGGTACAACTACAACTGAAAGAAAGTTCAACTGAAAGACAAACAGCTAGAAGGTGGCTAGTAGCTCCTGGATCATCCACCACAGATCATACCTGAAGGGTAGGTACAGATGTCCTCCTCATCACTCTGTGTCTATCGATCCGCTCCATGTGCCACCACACCGAGTTTCCACCTCCGGGTACCGTCCAGTCCTCGTACACTCTGCCTCGGTCAGTGTTGTCTATCATCTGCATCCAACACACGAGGTGCGGGCATAACCGATGTAGGTGTGAGTATAATGATACTCAATAGGAACCCAGAGACCCCCAATGTCTCACTAAATCTAACAATGATAAGCCAAAAATAATGATCTCAATAGATAACCTTTACCTTGGTTTATGCCAATACATATACCAAAGTTATCAAGTAACCCATCTCAATCATAACGAAGACACAAATGTCATTGACTCAGCTCAAACCAAGATTTTCATTAATGAAATCACAACTTCTAGAGAACTCCTCCTCTGTCGATTATAGAGGCCATGTTGTGACTCTGAGGCGTTACTCACTAACCTTAGACTGTTGAGGTACTCCTCCTATCGAGTACCACGGGTCTACTGCCAAACCAGGCGCTTCTCCGCTATGGTTCTACCGCCAAACCAGGCACTCCCCCTAATAGCCATCAGAGGTACTCCTCCTGTCGAGTATCGCGTGTCTACTTCCAAACCAGGCGCTCCGTCTATTGTGGGTCTGCCGCCAAACTGGGCGCTCCATCCATTGGGCTAGTTGAATCACTCCGAGTCAAATCGGTCAAGCAGTCATCACGTCTACAACTACTAGGTCTCTACACTCTGTCTTCTTGTCTCCAGGAGGATCCTCTCCACGAGCTACTGCTCGATACACTAAGTGTCACGAAGGCTCACGTAGATGTTTCATAATGGACTGGCTCGTCATAAGGGTCTCAACTCAACAGACTTCGCATCAACCAGACACCCAGTTTGTGAGTTATTGACATTTTTATCCCAGGGGCCCGATTGGTTTCGTGTACGAACCAACCCGACCGTATCACAACTATACCCCGAATTCCAATTTGGTATTTTTTAAGGGACCGATCCTCAATGAGATTAATAGTGCTGCTGACTGTTCGTCAAATGGACGTCCGGTGCTAAAGATATGTCCAATGCAATAAAAGGGTCAAAAGTGGGCTCGGGTCCGGTCCGACCAGGTCGGACCGACTCTGCCCAACTCAGTATGGGTCGACCCAGTCAGACATACTAGGTCTGACCTGGCCCATTGGACGGTTCAGCCTGCAGAGTTTGGCCTAGTCCGTTGGGCCCGGCCCAGCGGACCGCGTGGACAATTCAGGCCGAGTTTGCCACGTGGGTGATTCGGCACGAAGGCCAATGGTAGGTCCAGTCAACGCCTCAAGGGGTGTGGCTCAGATGGCTCGGCCTAAGTGGCCAACAACGGGCCACGCGGGGCGCGGGTAGGCCGCTGGTTGACCAGGAATGGAGCGGGGCACGCCGGGCAGACGGCCCGGGGTGTCGAGAGGGCGTCGGGCAAACTGTCAGGGCACCGGGGGGGGGGGGGGGCAGGCGGTTAGGGAACCAGGCAGGTGCGGGGCACGTCAGCAGTGCGTGGGTATGCTGGTCAGGCGTTGTTCGACCGACAACATGGTTCACAGTGGTCACGGGAAGTGTGACCTCTATTTTCCATATTCATCCCCATCGCCAAATTACCATGCCGCTATTACGTCTCCATCGATCCAAGGATCAAAAACCGTAAAGGTTGTGGAGGGGTTGGGCCATGTTCATGCGGCCCGAACCCTCCATGTTAGATTGATAACATGTGGCTAAAGAAGTTTATTTAACGAGATATGATTAAGCGTTAAACAACATAAAACACACCCCTACCTCTTTAATTGTCGGGCGTTCGTTCTTCACAGGAGAATACGATGTTGTCGTCGTTCCCTATATGCTTCCACTTCTGAGTAGGTGTGTCGGTCCTTTGATGAAGAAGAGGAAGAAAGAAGGGTTGTCGGAGAGGTCCCGCGTTGGAAGGGGGTTCCAAGGATGAAGCTGAGGAAGTAGCGTTGGCGTCGGCTTTTTCACATTCTACGTTGGATAAGATAAGTTTCTCCAAGTATTGGGTGTCGCGATACATTACCAGTGCTTTGTTTCATGGTGAAGCCATCCCAAAACATTCTCCCAAGATCCTTATATATAGGAGAGGGGGAGAGGTATGTAACCATCATGGAATTTATGATAGTTCAATTATTAAGAGCCTTCCAAAATTCCAACGATTCAGTTACATAATTAAAAGGGGGGGGGGCAAGCTAATTAAATTGTGTTGGCACAAAAAAAGGAGGATGCCAAGAAGTTTCCCCAACCTAGCCCGCGTCAAAACAAAAGGCACGAATTAACTTTATGTTGACAGAAAAAAATAAATGCCAAAAATTAATTTTTAGGTTGACACCGAAAATTATTTGAGAAAAATTAATTTCACGTCGACACATAAAATTAATTGACAACAATTAGTTTCTCGTCAACACATTAAACTAATTGATAGCAATTAATTTTACATCGTCACATAAAATTAATTGACATAAATTAATTTCTCGTCGATAGATAAAATTAATTGACAGCAATTAATTTTTCTCGTCGACACATAAAATTAATTGACATAAATTAATTTTACATCGTCACATAAATTTAATTGACAGTAATTAATTTCTCGTTGACACATTAAATTAATTGACAGCAATTAATTTTACATCATCACATAAAATTTATTGACAATAATTAATTTTAGTTCGACACAAAAAATTAATTGATGGGGGGTTGAGAGGTTTCTTCTCCTTCCACATCAAATGGGGGGTTAAGCCACGTGTGGACCCCACATCATAACCTCTCATGGTAGGTTATCCTACTCAGGCGGTCCCCACCCCAATTATCCTTCCCTGGGAGGTTAGGTTGTGGTGGTCCCACCACCAACTCCCAAGTGGAGCTTTTAACCAACTAACCGCACACACAACACATGAAAGCTTAAAAATAAAATAAAGTGTTGTACTTTATTTTATTACTATATTCTTTAATAAAAATCCAAAAACCAACTTCCAAACATGTCAGAATGCAACTATGGTTAAGGTCTCACTAAGAAATTACGAACGCTGCGAGTTCAACGGTGCCCTCAGATTTCAATTCCGTGTGCTGGTTCAAAAGATATAAAATCCCAAACGTACGTTTACTTAACATACCTGAAAAAAAAGTTTGGAAAATTATTATCAGTCACCCTCAACTCGCACCGTTCTAGGTTAGGCTCTACCTAGGTGAAACACACCCCATTGAAGCCAACTGTACTCTTGGATTTTTAATCCAGATCCCTGTTTAGAATTTATTAATTTTACAATAAAATATTTGTCACTTAATTATTTTATTTGCAGCCAAAAACTATCTTTTTCTGAAGGCTCGTGCCGGCCAAAGTTAGTATCTGCTTTAAAAAATCATGCCCTCGCGAGTTCAGTGGTGGTCTCAGATTTTTAATCGGAGCTACCGTTTGTGACTTATAAGCATTTGAAAAATAAAATAATTTATTTAATCATTTTATTTACGACTATTCCATTTTTGTGATTTTCCACTAGAGACCCACGCTGACTAATCTTAAGTTGCGCCTAGGGTAATCCCGCCATCCTGAGTGCAACAGTGCCCTCATATTTCTGACCCGAGTAACTGTTTAAGAGTTATTTCACTTTTTCCGGAAACCTGCTTACACGCGTTAATTTAAGCTTAACAATACTTCGATGGATCATTCCGGGCACTCCGTGCCTCGGAATTAGGCACCGTCAGAAAATGTGGACTCATAAAATTCCATAGTATTTAGGAAAAAAATTACTTGAATTTTCTGGGACTTTACATTACCCCGACCTCAGGGCTTTACATCCCCGTAAAGGTACAACACACACTAGGGAAACAAAAAGGATGTACAGAGCATGAATATGAGCCTACCACTCCCATGTGCTCTCCTAGAGGTTCCCATGTTGCAAGTGAATGCGCACCAAGGGAATAAATTGTCTTCACAAGGCCTGCTCCTGTCGATCCTCAATCTCCACTGGAACCTCCATGAAAGTCGCTCTGTCATCAATGTCCAGCTCCCTATGGTCGATGATGTGGGACGGGTCGTGCACACATATCCTCTAATGATATACATGGAAGACATCATGCAACTGAGGTGGAAGATCCAGGAGGTAAGCGACCTCACCTACGTTCTACAAGAGCTGATAAGATTTCTCCAAATACGGTTTTTATTGTTTTATCATTTTGAGCATCATTTTGGGTTTGTGCCTACAAACCCCCAACTCTTTCTCTCCTCCATTCTTTTGGGTTCTCACACCACCTTCAAGGTGTGAAGAGGTTAGTCAAGACTTACCTTTCAAAAGGCTTGAATCAAAGGTGAGATAGCCTTCACCCGTAAAAAGGCTAGTGGGTTTCTTGCTCAAACCATTAAAAAGCAAGCTGTAATAGGTGAGCTAGCCTTCACCTGTAAAAAGGCTAGTGGGTTTCTTGCTACAACCATTGAAAAGCAAGTGGTAGAATCTCTCAACGGTTGAGTTGGGAGCGGAGACGTAGGCCAGGTTTTTGGCCGAACTCCGTTATCAATTTTGTGTCTTGCCTCTTTTATTTCCGCTGCACTTTCAACTTTGATTTTAATTTGTTAATCATTTTTTAAAAGGCAATTCACCCCCCCCTCTTGCCATCACTCCCTTTTTCTCCACCCAACAATTGGTATCAGAGGCAAAATTTGAGTAATACCCTAACCGGTTTCAAATTTAAGATCCATTGTGATGGCATCAACGTCTTTCGCCCCCGGAGGCTTTTCTTTGGGTCGTGCTCCATTTTTTGATGGAACCGACTATTCTTTTTGGAAAACCCGCATGACCACATTTCTTAAAAGCATTGGTTATCCTATTTTTAAAATTGTCATGCATGGTTTTTCACTTTCTTCTCCCGATGAATCCAAATGGACCCCCGAAGACATTGCAAATTTTGAGCTTGATGGAAAATCCATGAATGCTCTTCATTGTGGGCTAGACCGTAATGAATTTTATCGTATTTCTACTTTCTCATCTTCTCATGATATCTGGAATCTTTTAGAAGTAACCCATGAAGGTACTAAAGGTGATGACAAGCTCGATTTCCCATCCCGCAAGAAAAAGGCCAAGAAAAAGAAAAAGAAGAAGGCTTTCAAGGCCACATGGAGTGATAGCTCCACATCCTCCTCCTCCTCCTCGAGCAACAACGGTAATAAATGCCTAATGGCATGTAATGAGGTAACTTCTTCCGACTCCTCATCCTCGTGTTCTTAAAATTCAAATTCTTTCCATCATTTGTCATATGAGGATCTCCAACATGCGAGAGATCAATTGGAGGAAGGTTTTCACGAACTTTCTTCCAAATTTGTTGCATTAAAAAAGAATTTCAAAAAACTATCTTCCGAAAAAGAACAACTTCTCAAAGAGAAGGAAGAGATGTCCCTCAAAATCCAAAATCTTCCCGATGTTGATTCCATGGAATCAACCATCAATGTTCTAAGGGATACTCTAGCCAAGTTCACCCAAGGGGAACAAAATTTGAACAATTTGCTTGGTTCCCAACGTTTATCTAGAACCACCGAAGGGCTTGGCTATTCCAAGCAAGCTTCCTCCTCCCATGCACCCACTATTTTTGTAAGGGGGAGTTCTCAATTTAAATTTTGTAATTATTGCAAAAAACCCGGGCACTTAATTTATGAGTGCAATTGTAAAAATTCCCGGTATGGCCGTCCCAAAAGTATTTTCTTTAGCGATGAATTTTTTAGGAGAAGACCCGCCACTAGACAAGTTTGGATTGAAAAATCCCTCTTAGCGAGTCTCTCCGGGCCAAAATTTGTCTCGGTTTCAAAAACCTCTCCCCGGTGATTTGTTGTTTTTATTTAGGGGGAGTTAGGATCGTTTAAACCCTTTTAATTTCAATTTCAAAATTTTCGATTCAAACTTTCAATTTCAACACTTGGTTTCAAATTTTTTAAACTGTTATTCAATTTTTCGATTCAAACTTTCAATTCAAACTGTTATTCAATTTTCTTTTCAAAACTTTCAATTCAAATTGTTATTCAATTTTTCACTCAAAACTTTCAAATTTCAAAAATTTCATTTGGTTTAAAATCTATATCTTGTTTTTCAAACCTTTCCCTCAATCAAGTTTTATGCCCCGTGCTATTTTGATAATCACAAAGGGGGAGAAATTCTTGATTGATTGGGGGAGAAATTCTTGATTGATTGGGGGAGAAATCTTTTAAAACATGCTTTTCATTTCATTTTCTACATTTCTTGTTTTGGTGATTGTGATCATCAAAATAGGGGGAGATTGTTGTACCTCTCGAACCCCTCGTGGTTTAATTTTCATGATCACAATCACCCTCTTGTTTATCTAATCTCGTTTTAAGTGTTTTTGGATGATAGGCATGATTTCAGGTGGCCAAGGATTTGGGCCAAGAAAGCAACAAGGCAAAGTGGACTGAAATTCAGTCCACCGGCCAACCGATAGAAGAGCACCGGCCAGCCGATGGAAGCCTGGACAGAAGGAATCCCTCTGTCCAGACCACCAGCCAACCGGTGGCCTCATCACCGGCCAGCCGGTGGCACCCAGAAGAATAGTGGTTGCTACTGCCTCAGCACCGGCTAACCGGTGGCCTCCTCACCGGCCAGCCGGTGGCGCCTGGATAGAAACCCTCCTCCATTTTGCTCACACCGGCCAACCAGTGGCTCTGTACCGGTCAGCCGGTGGAGCCAGTCAAACTAGCCGTTGGGCTTTTGACCAGCCTGTCCACTTGGCCTCCAATGGCTCCGAAAGCCTCTCCAACGGCTCCAAAGGCCTCCAACGGCCATATGAGGGTTCCCCCTCTATAAATAAAGGACCATGATCCCCCGGAAGCCCAAGGAACATAGTCGGAACAATTGTGAAGCCAACGGACACATTTCTCATCATTTGGCAAACCTCCAGCGGATTCTTCCAAGGGAACTCCACTTGCTCCAAACAAATTCCACATCCAAGGAGCATCACCAAAGAAGCTTGGGAGTGCACGTCTTCAACTCCAATCATCCATTGGTGCCCAAGGCTTCTCCAAATACGGTTTTTATTGTTTTATCATTTTGAGCATCATTTTGGGTTTGTGCCTACAAACCCCCAACTCTTTCTCTCCTCCATTCTTTTGGGTTCTCACACCACCTTCAAGGCGTGAAGAGGTTAGTCAAGCCTTACCTTTCAAAAGGCTTGAATCAAAGGTGAGCAAGCCTTCACCCGTAAAAAGGCTAGTGGGTTTCTTGCTCAAACCATTAAAAAGCAAGCTGTAATAGGTGAGCTAGCCTTCACCTATAAAAAGGCTAGTGGGTTTCCTGCTACAACCATTGAAAAGCAAGTGGTAGAATCTCTCAACGGTTGAGTTGGGAGCGGAGACGTAGGCCGGGTTTTTGGCCGAACTCCGTTATCAATTTTGTGTCTTGCCTCTTTTATTTCCGCTGCACTTTCAACTTTGATTTTAATTTGTTAATCATTTTTTAAAAGGCAATTCACCCCCCCTCTTGCTATCACTCCCTTTTTCTCCGCCCAACACTTACTGCATGACGTTAAACTGCACTGAATCTAATAATACCCCATGTCCTTACCGCTTGACGTTAAACTGCACGGAATCTAATAATACCCCACATCCTTACCGCATGATGTTAAACTACATGGAATCTAATAATACCCCTTGTCCTTACCGCATGACGATAAACTGCATAGATAAGAAAAAAAAGAGGGGGAATCGTTTGAGCTGCATGATTTTAACCTACCATGCACCCAACAGTCCAAACTCGGTGACCCTAAACTAAGAGTATTTCATCCTCACTACACTACATTAAACTGCATAGACAAGAAGCTCTATAAAATTCCCTTTCTATCATGTACGGACAGGACCTACGTGGGGTGTATTTTCCTTCCTTACAGCATGATGTTAAACTGCACAGATTTCAGAGAACTATGTACGGCTTGATTTCTTCCCTTGCAGGATACGTAGTGATGCCAGGGTCCCCAATCCTGGGCCAGCCACCCCCAAGAAGGTTTAAAAACGCCCATTTTCCCCCGTTTAGGGACTAGAATTGCCTGGGGTGTATTCTTCATCCTTACTGCATGATGTTAAACTACACGGATTTCAGAGAAATACGTACGACTTGATTCCTGCCCTCGTAGGATATGTAGCGATGCCAGGGTTCCCCGTCTTGGCCCAGCCACCCCCGAATTAAAGTTCAAAATGTCCTCTCTCCCCCATGTATGGACCAAACCTACATGGGGTATACCCCTTGTCCTTACCGCACGATGATAAACTGCACAGATAAGAAAAAAAAGAAGAAGGAAAAATAAGAATGTTCTCTCGCCTCGTGTACGGACCAAACCTGCACGGGGTGTATTTTTCATCCTTACCGCATGACATTAAACTGAACGGATTTTAGAGAACTACGTACAGATTGATTCCTGACCTCGCAGGATACGTAGAGACACCAGGGTTCCCCATCCTGGCCCAACCACCCCTCAAATAAGAGTTAAAAAATGCCCCCTTCCCCCGTGTACGGACCAGACCTGCACAGGGTGTACTTAGCAGAGAACTATGTATGGCTTGATTCCTGCCTTAGCAGGATACATAGCGAAGCGGTGATCTCCTATCCTAGCCCAGCCACTCCCAAATTAAATAAAATACAAGTCAACAATGTCCCCTTCCCTCGTGTACGGACCAAACCTGCACGGGTTGTATTTTTATATCCTTACTGCACGATGTTAAACTGCATGGATAATGAGATTTAAAAATTCCCCATTTTCCCTCCGTGTACAGACCAGACCTGAATGGGGTGTATTTTTGCATCCTTACCTCATGAAGTTAAACTACATGGATAATAAAAAAAATTATATTTCCCCCCCGTGTACGGACAAGACCTACATGGGGTGTATTTTTTTTCTCGTCCTCACTGTATGACGTTAAACTACAAGGACCACATCCTCACTGCATGACGTTAAACTACACAGAATTCACCACAAACCACCTAATATGTATAGAAAAATGAATTTGAAATACTCCTTGCACATTTTAATGCATCCTCTATAGACATAAGACTCCACAGCCTAGATAATTATGGATCTTCATAACCATTCATGGCCATCGGAAGTGGAAAGTCGTCGACTCGTGGACACCTTTGAATGACTATGCATACCATGCCCTCAGTAGCTCTTCATATTGATAGCCCCTGGCCCGTCTACCAATGGTAAGATTTCCATAGGCGACACTCTTCCTAGCTCCGTACACTTATCGGCCTCAGATCCCCCATACCATACCTCCTGATCCAGAAATTTATGGCGTAGTGGTTTACAAGTTCGTCCCCTATTCACATCCAAACGTCGCCAGGGTATCCCTACCTGGTTAGCCTATGTATCTGCCCATGGTTCACATGACGACCTGTATCCACAAACATCACGAAAGGAAAAGGCTACTTTGACTCAATGGACAATTGTAGTGAAGATGTTTCTTTTATGCTCAGACACCATTATCCCCATATGTCGAACTCTGTACTGTGAGCAATATCGTGTTTTCATAATCATTCATGGCCATCGGAAGTGGAATGTTATCGACCCGGGTACACCCTTGTATGACTATGCATACCATGCCCTTAATGGCTATTCATATTTATAGCCCCTGGCCCATCTACCAAAGGCAATATTTCCTTGGGAGACACTTTTCGTAGCTCCATACCCTTTCTGGCCTCAGAGCCCCAACACCCCACTCCTGATCTGGGAAACCTCAGAGTTGCAGTTTATAACTTTCATTCCACACCCTGTCCAGAGTATATCATAGCATGTTAACTAAGTTATCCTTCAAGTGGCTGCAACAATAGTCACCAAGTTGCAGTTTATAACTTTCATTCCACACCCATGATAGTTTGTCCTTAGGGGAACATATTAGAGGATGTCCTTCAAGGTTGTTCATAATGAGGGCGAGGAGTTGGTCACATGATATTGTAGACTATAGATTATTCAAAACTATAGGTATTTTTGTTTTAAACTTACAATTAGTTTATATTCTATCTTAGTTCCTATATTAAATGATTTTGGGGATTCACACTCTTTTGTTTTAGAGTCATTAGTATGCACATTGGGACTAGACGTGGCAAGGGTTCTAGTGATCCTAATGTTATATAGGAAATTCAAAGACCTTTTTTACTAATTTATTCATTCATTGTATTTGTAATGATGATGGTGAAAGAAAATTCAACATATAAATTATTCATGTTATAAATAAATCCAAACAATGTCGTCATTATCATGTAATTGTTTTATTCTCTTAGTTTTTTTACTATTTCCATAGGAGAGGAGTGCCTTCTAATATTGAGGCACAACGATTTTTGTTAATTATATATCATATCTATTGAATAAGTTACAATAATTTAGAACCTATTGAATCTTATTTTTCTCTGGCGGATTCATGTGGTGGAGACTCCCAGAGTTTTTATGGAGATCCTTGACGTCTTCTTGGATAATGTTATGTCACTACACACACATTGTGGTGTTGAGCATATGGTAGAGTAAAAAATAGTTTTGTATACTAATTTTATGGTTCCATATCAAATGAACCACATGGATGTTGATCAATTGAGGATACATATTGAAGATTTGGAAAATAAGGGCTTTATCTAGCACAATGGATGTCCTTAGTGTTGTCCATTGTTGGTTACCAAACTAGTGGACGGTAGCCTGAGGTAGTGTATACACTACTGAATGTTGAGGTAGGTGAAGGCCCCGAAACATTACCCCATTCAAAATATATTATATTTTAGACTAGATATAGGATAATTATTGTATTTTAAATATTAATTTTTTTATAGATATCCTAAGATGAGTGTAAAGGATAGGGAACCATGACGAATGCCTTGCGGTCTAGGTACGTGGAATTTTATTTTTGATTATGTAATTATGTGTTAGGAATGAACTATATGTGTTCATGTGGATCATGAACAGTACATTTCATGAGTTTTTAGAATAGTTGGTAATAATATTACTTAATGAAATAATTATATACTCAAGGTTATAAGATGAACACAATAAGTATCTCATAGTTTACTTGTTGGTTCTTATACAGTATCAACTTTATTTGAAGCAATTGAAGGAATTATTTATATGGTAGGAGAATTTACAGGGACACAATATGGCTTAGTAGGGTGTTTCTATGGACCCATCAACGATATAGGTTGTTATTTAATGGGAAATAACAAATAAAGTGGAATAGATTAACATATTTTATCAATTTGCAGTATATTACCAAATTTTTATATCTAAATTCTCTGGAGTTATAGTCCTATTGACACCATTGACATGGAAATAATATTTATTTAAGTAGAAATATCTATTCTAAGACATTTTGACTGCCTAAAGGAGATATTGATTAGTTCCACAACAGTTCAATTTCTAGAGGAAGGGGTAATGTATGAGGTATTATATGATGTCTCTAATATAATAATTTTTTATTGATTGATTAAAATTATGTGTTCTATTATGGGTATATATAGTTATGTTCTTGTGATAATAACCAATTTATCCATAATATAATACTGGTGGTAATGGTATTTTACCTGATGTTTTGATGACATTACCTCTACAGTGAGAGATCTATGGTCTTCATAGACTACAAGTGTCTAATGTATTTTTTATCTAAATGGAATTTGATCTTATATCCACAGTGTTGGATAGAGTTCCTTTAGTATTATAAATATTTGATGTCCTATAGACTAGTGAAGGGTAATGTGGTTATTGATGCGCTAATCTGGAAGTTATGAGTTGATGTTGTTTTGGAGATTGAGGATATATGTAAATGGAGGGAAGATCTTGCAGTAATGCATCATTATAAAGGTAAATCATGTTGAAGGTGTTGTCCCAATCAGACATAAATAATTCCATATCTGATGCAATTGGTAGAGTCCCAATTTGGAGATTCAGAAGTGGACATTATGGGAGAACATATTAGTCATGGTCATGCACAATATTAGTGGTCTAAAAATGTTCAGAATCTGATTATACTTCTGAGATGTTGTTTATTTTAGTGTTCACGTGTGAGGGCGTACTCCCTTATTTTCATAGATCACCCTTAGTGGTACATCAGGGGTTGTATAAGATGTATTTTGGTTTCGGATACATAATTTGGGGGATTGAATATAGTGATTTTTATAGGAGTTCATGGAATAATTTATTGTTTCCCATCAACTAAATTTAGAGTGATGTGTTTCTAGTTGTTTTTTTTTCATCCCTTAGATGTCGTTAAATTGGAATGGGAGGAAAGATTAATAGAATTATTTATTATGATATACTAGGATTATGGTATTTGTGATTCGATTTGAGTAATCATTGACCCAAAAATTATGTCACGTCATTTTATGATTATCATGAATTTATGCTCTCTAGATACACTATTGTAATAGTGATGAAAAAAATGAATTGAACTGGGTTTTAAAACACCTAAGGATCAGGTGTTCTTTGGATTGAATTCTCGATCACCCTTTGATCAGTGATCATTGTATGCCTTTTCTTTTCAGAATATCAAAAAGATGTATATTTAATCCTCTTTGATGAAAGGGGGTGTCTACAAATCCATGGTTCTGTGTTTCCACATCTATTGATCCCTAGTTAACCAATTTACCTCTCATCACCCACTAACAACAGCACGTGGTTTCTCAAACACCATTTTATATTCACATTGAGGTATCATGAATCGAGTTAATATCTCTTATCTTCTATTATTTTATCTATTTGTTCATCATCATTTTTTAATTAAATTTGTGATGATACACTATATATTAAGTTAGAAATTATGAAATATTAAATTTTACATTGTGGTGGAATGGTTCTGGTGTTTCTCCCATAAAAACTTATATTGTTCCATTATATGGTGGTGGATTATTAATTATATATTCCTTCATAGCGAACATATAACATCTAATTTTGGTAGGGGATACTCATTCACACCTTATTAATGTGAATATATGGGAATTTTATGATTTTTATTCCTTTTCATGGATAAAATATGTTGTATAATTTGATAATAAATTGTCCTAAGTGAATATAATTCCATAAACTATAGTATCCCAAATTCGGTTGTTAAATTTCTACATTGGTGCCTAACACAATTGATCAAATTCTAAAGGACCAAATAGTTTATTAATTTTAGAGTAATAGATACATATATAAAACTCACATTACACATGAAAACATAAAATAAAATAATGAATTTACCTAGGAAAAATCTTTTTTATTTTTTGGACATCCTTGAATATCATCTGTAATATACTTCACAACATCATACTAAAAAGTAAAAATAAGAATATTTTGAGCTATAATGCTCAGTTAGGGGATTAATTCAATGTATCATATCATAAAAAATAATACATAATAAATAGTTCAAGGTCAATAGTTAAGACTCATGGAATTTAATCAATAAAATAATCATGAATTATAATATCATGGGAATAAATGATAATTAAAATATTTTCATATAAATAATCACATGATCCATAATCATTTCTAAGGATATTATATCATATTGAATAATCCAGTGGATATAAATAAATAATCTCATAATTAGGGAATGCATACTTTCAGACATCATTGCTACACCATCAGTTCCTTCTTCTAAAAAATCATAGATATATGTGTAATTTATTGGCAAAAACCCCAAGTTATTTTGTCTCATGAGACCTTCTGATGCAGCAAGTGGATATACTGGGCCTTTCATGCCCCTAACTAACTCCAATTCATTACTCATATGAAACGAGAGAAATATAATTAAGGAAAACATTCATATTAACGAACTAGAATATGAAATATTAATAATTTTCCAATAAAAAACATAATCAATATAAACACTCATATTTGGAAACTAGTATATTAATGTTATTACTTTCTATAATTAGTAATCATAATCATAAACCATTAAGTGTTCTGTGGAGAATGACATCAAAATATTAAATCCGAATCAAAATGATCATAAACCCTCCAGTTAATTAATAAATATAATATTTTTACATCATATTCCAACTAGAAAATATGGTAAAATAAGGGGTTTTGCCATTTATGAATATAAAAATAAAAAAATCATATATATTTTTTATGAAAATATCCATTTCTTGTTGAAATTTTAATTCAAAAATAAATATTTCTAAAACATTAAGAAAAATATTTTCTTCAAAAATATTCATTCAAAATTTTAATGTAATAATAAATTCAATTAATAGTAAGGATTTTGGAAAATTTATATTCATGTCAATTATATTAAAATATTTATTCCTTTATTATTTTTGTAAGAAAAGTGAAAAAGTGCATTGTTATTAATTTAAAGGGGATATTCATTTAAAAAAATTATAATAATGAAATAATGAAAAAAATATATTTAATAAATCATTTTTAGAATGTAAAAAATATTTTCTAAAATTTTTTTAGATAACTTGGATTAGGAAGTAAAAGGATTTTTGACTGAAGGAAGAAATCAATTCATATTTTCATGAATACATTTTCTTAGTGATTTTATGTAACAAATAGTATAAATAGATATTATCACATGAAAGTATATGAATAAAAATAGGATAATAAAATATATTTGGGTTACGATAAAAATAATAAACAATTCCCCTAAGGGATACTTAAATATAAACAATCTCGAATATTGACGACATTATGAAACACACTACTACCAATTGGGTAACTTTTTAATAATAAGCCCCATGAAATAAGTAACATTAAATTAAAATTAAATAACATGAATGTAATGTACTTAATTATATAACATATCAAAGGGTTATTATATTCACTATAAAATACAAATTAGCAGGGAGTTTGTCATGTCTAACAAAAGTAGAAGTGAGATGGGAAACCCTTACGATGTGTCTGATTTCCTTCATACAATTCTGAACATCCTATATAATAAATATAGATTTATTATAATCCTATAAACGAATTTTAATAATATTTATCATAAAATATATTACTTTTTTAAAACATTTTTATAAAAATTTTATTAATAATTGTTTATTTAAAACACTATTCTAGGTGATGACTACTTCTTTTTATACCCATGTTGTTTATTTAAAACACTATTCTAGGTGATGACTACTTATTTTTACACCCCTATTACTGTTCAGTGGTATCATTTATTTTACATTCATCATGGTTACACCATCACAAAAATTTTACACATGATATAAATATTAAATATATTCATTATATAAGTATTAAAAGTTTTCCAAAAGTGTTATGCTTCGAAAAATGAGTTATACAATTCATTGGGATGGAAGGTCTTATGAATACATGACCATCGTTTTAATTTTTGGACGGGTGTAATTTAAGAAATATAAATATAATTTATCTTCCCATAATAATTATTTTACCATATATTTCTTAAATATTAATAAAATTTATCCCCTTTATAATCCATTTCAACATAAAATAAAAAATTATTCACGTCGCTTCGTGGAAGTGGTATTCCACACATATATATGATCAATGTTATCATTTTCTTATGAAATAGAAGATAATAATGTTTATGTGATATTATAATTCAATAATATTAAAAAATAAAAAAATAATATATATATATATATTAAATACCTAATTATATCCATCCATGAGAGGTGGTGACGGAAAACGAATTACATCAGTTAGCTAGGCGGTAGTCCTCCAAAGAGAAGATTGACAGTTTTGTTTCACATTTGACAGAAGTAGAAAAAATATAGGTTATTCCATTAACAAAATAAAATATAACTCTGTAATATATACTGGGGTCATTATTTTATTATATTTATACTATATTTGTATGATTTAAAAAAATATAATCATTAAATACGTGATTAAGAACTATACATCTTTAGATAACCTCTTTAGGTTTATACAAAAATCCATCATAAAATTGTTTTCCTATAAAAAATATTATAGGTAATTGGGGGATGTAAGGAATTAATTTATGTAGTTAATTGATCAAAAAAATGGATTATGAAGTGTGAAGGGGGAGATAAGGGGTACTATTTATATGTGGGGGAAGGATACACATAACATTTCTGAAGATAATAAATTGTACCTAGTTTTTTCATCATTCAAGAGGCCTAAAAATGGATCATTATAAATAATTATATTATTTAATCATTAAATAGATCAATAAACATGGAATTTAACACTTTTTATATCATTTTAACTCTTATCTTTTTTTAACCCATGTTTGAACCCATTTTATACTTATGCGCTATGATAAATTTTTTTCATTTTTACAATTACTTATTAAAAATATATTTTAAACTTATTATATAATATTAATTATTAAAATTTCAAATATATAATCATTTTTACAAGTTATATTCATAGAAGTGTCAGAATTTAATTTAATGATAAATCTACAAACACGACGAAAAAAAAATTTCAATGGAAAAATATTCATATAAAGAAAATATTTTTTTTAAAATTATACATATATTTTAATCCATTGAAATTTATTGAATTTAATATAATATAATTTGACTAATTTTACATTATAAAAAACACTAAATGAAATGGATTGTTGTAAATTCGTTTGATTAATATACATTTCTCAAAACAGAAATTAGTATTTTTTTAAATTAATGAAACCATTATTTATTTTAAAAACTATAAAAATTTAATATTTTGATAAATATGAGATGATTGTTTATAAAATTTACTTCATTTTGTAATATAAATTTTATATAATTTAAAATTTAATTTAATTATAATTGTGAAAAAGTGATGAAACCATTTAGAATAAATTCTATTTTTCAAAAAAAAATTCTTTTAAAATTCTTTTTTTATTTATACCTAATATATTGATAATGAATTAATTATATATATATATGAAAAAATCATATCATTTACTTAATTTTTTTATTATTCATAACTAGAATTTTAATTATTAAGTTATAATGACATATTATTTTATGGTTGTTTTAGACTTTGGGTTGCACATATTGTAAGGTAGGGGACACAATGTTATTATTTTAAAATCATGGGGTGATATCATGGTATGTTACATTCTACCCATGTTCGACAAATTATGTCCTTTTAATTAAATAATTATCTCATTGATCAATGATTATTAATTTTAAAATACATTTCATGAAATCTCTCTTTGTGAGAATGGTTATTAAAACTTATTCCTTAAAAGAGGAAAAGTGTAGTATGAAGGTCATGTAGAATAAAATAAAACTAGGTTTTCATGTAACAAAATATTAGTGGGAAGTCGAAATATGGAAATGGAATAAAAGTGTAAACAATTATGAAAAGTGATATTGATTTTTTATCACAACAATGTGAATGATCAATAAAAATTTAACGACCACAAATATATAAATTAGTTATGGGTGAAAGGAAATTAAGTTCATTATAGATGAAAGTACTACAATAAATTTTTTTTTTCAATATACATTTCCTATAGTAGGGGAATTAATTTACCAAATAAAATAACATGATAATGAAATATTCCTATCAATTATAATTTCATCACTTAATAAATTTACACTAAAAGCTCATATTTTACTCAAATTAATGAGTATTTTAGAGGATTTTGTTTTGCATAAAGCGCTAAAATTATATTCCATCAGATCATAAGATCCATTATAGAATTATAAATCATTCCTCCTATAACAAGAAAATTTTTAAAACCATAATAGTTAAATAAAGTTATCTAACAATAAATTAATTATAAAAACCTCAACAATAGAACTAATGTTTAACTTAATCCGCATCATAAATTGTTGTACTTAATAATACAGAAATATATGTTTCACCAAATTAAATATCATAAAATTTATATTAAAGGTCATTAAATTTGTAAAATCAACATAACATTAGATTAAAAAAATAACACGAAGTATATCTTGATGACACAAACCAAATATGTGAATACTTTGACCACCATAAAACTTTAATGAAATCATGAATACTTACAAGAAATATTTATCTCCATGTTCATTAGAGAGAATCATAGATTTTAACACATATTCCATAATTCATCAAATTAAATATACTATAGTACAATCCATCAACTAATTATCCAATTTCAAGGACACCAACACTATCCTGTAAATATCTATTTATAATTATTAACTCAACTTCAGGCACATATTAACTGTTTTCTCCCATAAATAATTTATTTACCATAGATAAACTAACATTTGAATCATAGTTATTGGCCATTATTACTAATATACATATTTTTGGAAATTCTAATTAAAAAACTACTACATTAAAATCCCAATCCATTTCAGGATTCATATAATGATAATTTCATTGATAATAAACTTTTATTACATAATTATTGAATGAAAATTCACAAGAACATTAATCATTGATCTTTGATGGTATTAATAGAATAAGATGAACCATGATAACATTTATTATTTTGATTTAAATTCCATTATTATTGGGGGAATTTTTTAGAGTAGCTACCCATCTACTAACTATTGAATCACTGAACAATAATGGTTTCTTTATTACCATTTCATTATTGTTCCTAATGAAATTTCTCTCTAAACTTGATGAAATATCAATTTACCTTTAAGAATGTACTATGAATTTTCCATCCATAATAATCCCATGTTGTCAAATCATTTTAACCATTTTCCCAAACATATTTTTTTGTTCTTCGTTTTCTTTACATAAATACCATATGACATGGAGAATTAATTCCCTATCTTAAAAGAACCTGATAATATATCCTTATAATATTATAATTTTTCAGATACTTATTAACATAAATGGATTGACTTAATCCCACATAGTAAATAATTAATATTAATCTATTAACTTTTTATATCATCAGAAACATGCCTTTTATCACTATTAATTTGACTTCATACATAGAAAAAAATACATAATATTTCTTTAAAATAATGGTTTTCAAATCCAAAATGGATTAAAGGTCATGGGGATTAATTCAAGGAAGGAATATTTGATGGGATTAGATGAACCAATGTTCTTTTAATGATGATGGGGCGAGGATATGGGGTTCACTTTTATTAGTGGGTGGAATATAACTCATTAAATGTTTTAAAATAATAAATTTATAGATGATTTTAATAAGATAAATGAATAGAAAATGTATCATTCCATAAAATTATATAATAAAAGTTTGAAATATGGCTATGAAATAGGATTTGGAATGTTTTACGATCACTTTGTCCCTTATCTTATTAGACAAACCCTTAGTAAACATCTTTAAACATTAATCACGTTAATAAATTTTTACGGGTTTTATTATTCATCATGAACAAAAAATTTGTTTACCTTATTATGTAATATTAATTATACTGATTCTAAAATTGGAATCCTTTTTTTAAAATTCATTTCATAAAATTGGAATATTTTAATAAAATCTTAAACCTGCATACATGATGAAAAACTAGTTTTGCAATTAAACATTTTAATAAGTATAAAATTTATTTAGATTAAAATTAATCATGTAATTTCATCAAATTCCATAAATTGGAATAAATATAATGTGACTAAACTAATTTTAATTTAATATATAATTTTTTAAAAAACGTATGTTTGAAAATGCATTTGATGAATACGATGTTTTCAATAAAAAATATGTATTTTTGAATATTTTTGGAATAAACAATTTTATTATTAAATTATAAAATGTTATCTATAATATAAATTTAACATGTTTTTTTAGAAAATAAATTTGAGTTTTCATTTTAAATTTTCTCAATTTTGTAAAAATTAATATCAAAACTAGTTTTCAAAGTGTGAAGGAACACTTTTTAATGAAATACATTTTTTTAAATGGTTTTACATTAAAACAGTTATTATTTTGATTTCTACATAATTGATATACAATGATTGTTATTTAGATTTATAAATAATATAATTTTCATTATTTATTTAGTACTATTCAAAATTATCAATTTACCATCTAGGTTATTACTGTATACTATTTTATAATAATATTAGACTTGGTGTTGTGTGTATCAAAATATTTCAAATAAAATGTACTCCATAAAAAAATAAGGTGTTATAATGAAATTAAATGATACTATATTATTCAAAAGTAACTTGTTCTTCCTGATATTTCTCCTCAATTTCCATTCATAATTGTGGTTTTTTTATAGAAATTGATATTGAGACTTGTATGTTGTTGAGGAAATTTAAAATTTTTTATTTTTACTATTACAAATTATTTAAAATAAATATAAAAAATGATAATCACTCATATATATTTCTAATTAATCATTTTATCTTCAGAATATAGTCTTTGGGAGAATACCTATTTGTTAAATGAATTAGTATTATAAATTCGTTATTTGGAATTATTTTAGTTTTGGAAATTTAAATAACTATTATAAATGTTGGTGTTATTGGGAATATTCCATGTGATATTTTGTGTATATTTATGGGTTCAAAAAATGATAGTGGTGAATGGTTTGGATAGGGAATGTATTTGATATTGAATCAATGATTTTTTTCATTAGTTTTGATGAGGGATGATGTATAATAGTTGGATTATATTTACTTCTAAGAAAGAGGTGGGATGAAGTGGTGTCATTGTAATGGTTGGTAATGATATTTGTTAATAGGTAAACGGTATATTGATTGAATTATTTTTAGTAGTTTCCTATTACTGATGGAGTGATGTGGTAATCATGAAATTGTAAATTAATTGGTTGGTAATTTAATTTTTTGGCATTGAATTATTGTGTGGAAATTGAATTGGGGAATTTAATGTTAATAAACCTAGGATAAAATATCTTAATAAATGTAAGGTGGACAGTATTTCTGTAATTATATAATTACTTTCGCAAAAATGAATTTTTGAATTTTTGTGTGTGTTTGGTCGGGTTTTTTGGCTCATTTCGTTTTCTGGTTGAAGTATTTAGTGAACGATGGTAGAAGATGTTACTAGGGTGTTCTGAGTTATTCTAGTTTCTTTAACATGAATCTATAGTTTTGGTGTATGTGAGTCTATCTATAATTAATTTCAATGTTATTTTTATACACACCCACCAGATTTTAATAACCTAAACAAAGACCAATGGTTGTGTGTTTCAGTTATTTATCCCATTATATTGGTTTGTGGTGAAATATATGTCTAGATAACTCCTCTTACCCAACATTCCTTTTGTATAAGTATGAGACAATTATGCATATTTTACAGTAGCTCTCAGACGATGATGGATAAATTGAAAGAGATTTCTAAAGGTGACATCCCTTTGAGGACATTCCTATTGACGATGAAGTTCTGATATGTGTTGGGTGTAATTCCTAGTGGGGGATGGAATAATGATGGTTTCTTTAATATTGATCATACTTGACATATCTAAATATAATTATTTGGTGATATGTGTATATTAGTTGATAAAAATGATATTTTGGACCTTTCAAGAGTGGGATAAGTTGGGATGTTTCTTAACCCACATTAGACTTCCAATTTTATATAATGAAAGGGATTGGGGATTAGGAACAATGATGTTGGGTCATGAGAGTAAAATTTTTTAGGAGAATTAGAGTAAAAAAATATTATTATATTCATTGATATAATTTTACTATTTTATATATGTTATTTTTTGAGAGTCGTATTAGGAGGTTATAATTGGAAAATTGGCTTGTTTAGGATTTTTTATTTTATCTTCACCAGTCCATTTGTTTTATCTTTTCACATTTAATTGAGATAAATTTTGTGTTATCTCATTTAGAATACATGTTTTATCATGATATGTATATATGAACTGTTTTTATGGTTTACTGAAGGGATTTAGTGACCAATTTGGGAAATAGTAACTTTTATGTTAATGTTACTTTCATTGGAGTTTTTTTGTTTACTTGGAGGCCTTTATTTGTAATTATGGAACATTATTCATGCACTGTGACATGGTTTAGATCAATTTTATATTATGTGACAGATTCTCAAATTTTTTTTATTCCATCTCATGATATTTATTTGACTAATTATTGTAATTCCTTCTATATGTGGGATTTTTATACCTTTGATGATATTATTCAACCCAAGGCATATTAACAGTTGTTTTCAGGGACCATTATCTATCTTAATTCATTAATAGTATATGATAGATACCATTATTGGGAGGTATCACGTCACATATCAGGAATGTAGTGTCTTATTTATGATTTATTATTACCATATCAGCGTTATAACTTATGCATATACTATTTACATGGTGATTTACATTGATTATTTTTCATTTTAAAAGTTTATAATTATTCCTAAATATAATTACATCCTTGAGATAATGTGATAATAATCTTTTACATATGTCATATTTTCTTGATAAATTATACAGAAAAGGAAAAAATGATATTTTACTATCATGTGTCATGGACATATAAGTATTGAATATTCTTCTCATTTTGATTTCACGTGGAGATCTCGAGTATGGGAGACCATGATGATGGATCCATAAATAGTGATTCCACCTGTTTTAGGCATCATTGGTTGTTCATGTTTATAACATCCTATACTTTTATCATTCCCTGTGGTAATTATCAATGATTGCCATTTGATACCATAATTTTATATATGATTAAAAACATGATACATTTATTTAAATCAAATATATTATGATGTGTGTGTTATTGGTGGTGTGATGTTTATTGAATGACCAAGTTAATTTTTTCATATTCCATCAATTAAGAGTAATTTGATGCATATTTTATGAGGATGGTAATACCCTATTAAATCCATGGCCATGGTAGAAGTGGGTAATTATGTCCAGCAAGATCATAAAATAAATATAGTTTGATGAAAAGATGTTTTCATCCATTATAATTAAATATCATGAGAAAAGGATCATATATTACATATGTCATGTCCTTAAATGGGTTTCATTGATATAACCGAACATTTTATCAACAAGAGATGTGATGTGTTGCCAGATTCCAATCTTAATCTATGTGTATGACTCATTACTATGGATATAATGGTCTAGGGGGTTACACAGAAAGCATGTTCATATTCTTTGACAATTCTAGTGAATTATAATTTAGAACATAGTGTGTCATGTGGAAGAGAATGGTTAATTTCAGAGTTTGAATTATCCTTAAGAAATAAATAATGTCAATATTATAAGGGTTTACAACTTGTGTAAATTTTTACATTTCTCAATATAAGTTCATATGTTCTCATTTTTCTCAAAAAAATTATAATTTAATTTTTTAACAATTTTTATTAATATGAAATTAAAACAATATATGAGAAATATATGTGAATTTTTTTTAAATATTAAAAAATCAATGATCATTAATTAATTTAATAAAGGATTCAATTCATGTTAATGGATTCACTACTAGAATTATATGCTATAAAATGGAACTATATCAATGTATTTTGAACCCATTTTATTGTTCTCTTATACCAATTATTTTTTAAAATCATTAGAATATTATTTTCCTATAATTTTTTTTAAACCGGAAGTATAAGGATTTTCCAAATACCAGTACTGTGAGCTACAATCCACATAGTTCTATTTGAACATTACGCCTCCCTATGAAAGTGATCTCCATTCCCTATGATTTTATTGGATATTCCTTTATCACACCTTATTTTTACAATGATTTTTAAGTGGGATCATTAATTTATGTTTTTTAATTCCTTCTTTTAACTTACCCAATTGTCTAATTTCTAATTTTTTCCCTCGATTACAATAGTTCCCAGGGTTCTATCTTCTATTATTTTTTAGATATCTTTTTATTTTTAGATTTTATAAATATTAAACAATAGAACAACATTTTTTTTCTCTTTGTGGAATGAAATTATGCCAAAACAATTAATGTATTAATTAAAAAAAATTTGGGTGCATTAATTTATCTATGTTTTTCTAGGATATTAAATGTTCATGTGAATTTTGATTTTAATTATGAATTACAATTTCAATGTAAAATATTTTAGTATTTGGTATTAAATTCTCATGATAATTTTGTGATTATTTCTAAAATATGATTTTATATTAGTTATTGAGGAAAGGTGAAGTAACTTTATGTTAAATCATCAAACTATGTTGATTCCATTATCCATTTTTTTCTTATTTTACCCTCAAAATTCAGCATTTTTATGCCCAATATTGTGAAAAAAAATATAATTTAGTTACCATGTCTTTGGCTATGAATCAAAATAAATATTTGAAATGTTATTTTATATAATAGAATTTTATGAATTTATTTTCAATAATTGATATTTTTATTTTGATATATTTTTATAAATAATTTTCATATATTTACGATAAATAATATTTTGGAATGATGATTTTTTGAAATACATAATTGTAAAATTTCATGACATGAATTTAATTTTATTTTTAAAATTAGTTTATAAAAAATGATTTTATAATTTACTTGTAAACTATAAAATCATTCTACAAAAAATCTAAATATTATTAAGAAAGTGTGTTTTAAAACATAAATTCACACATATAACCTTATTAAAAATATATACAGTAATAACATTTGAAAATTTTGAAATGTTAAAGTAAGCTTCAAAAGCTATATTTTGGAATAAATTCTACTGAATAATGAATTTCCTTGGAATTTTTTTTCTAAAAAGAACAAGTATAAATGTGAATGTAATATTAAAATAAAATTAAAATTCCCGTTGTATAAAAATAATTATTGAATAGAAAAAAATAATAAAAAAATGACCCCAAACAAAAGGATGTCTAGAGGATCCCCAACCACTAAAAGCAATCATTAAATGTAGAAACATCATATTTAAATTTCATTTTGTTCTTTAAATAAAATATGTAATGGGATACAACTTTAGGTGATTTTTTTAAAAAAATATACACTTGAACCTTCCTAGGGTGTTACATAAAAGAATAAATGGTAAAATAATACGATAGGTAGAAGGAAATAATTTATATGTAATCTAGATAATTTTCTATATAGGCATTCATTAAATATTTCTAATTTACCCCTATTATTATTTTAATTTATAGTATCTTTATTTGAAGTTTTTTTATCTATTTTGATATGGAAGGAATATATCTATAATTAATTTCAATAGATTTCTATACTATATTCCATCTATTACTCCCTACTATGGTTGAATCATTCATCTCATATGATATTAATGAAGAAATTTTTTCTCCTATTTATTAGTAAATTTGTTTAATAGTAAGCTATATTTAGTTCATTACAATGAATTATAAATCCTCAAAACATTGGTGATAGTCGAGTGGAGATAAGTATATCTAGATTTTGGAGGCATACAAATGTTATTGATCTTGATAAAAAATGTTATTTTTCATAAAAAATGATTTTAATCGAATAATATGTATTTACTACTTCCTATTTCATGTATGATAATTTATTTGGGTCTTTGCTAGTATGTATCTATTATATAATATACCATCTCTTAGGCTATGTTTTGATAGTTGTGACTATGCTTTAAGTAAATTATTATTAAATTTTTTATTAATATTACATTATTGAATATGTTTTGTATATAAGTGATGCTGAATTGTGTCATGAAAGTTTTTCGAATTTCTTCCATAATAAAAATATATATATCAATGATATGAGATTCCATATAATTTAAATATATAAATATTATAATTAATTATTAGTGAACAATTTTTGTTTGAATATGGAGTTCATATCCATGAAAAACCCATTCACGTGCTTATAACCCAAAACCCCATACTATTGGAAAAACCAAAAACCAAAATTAGAAAATTCAAAATAATTCATCCTTAAACAATGTAATCAATTGTTTTTTATGAAAACAAAAAAACAGCCCATCATACAAAACTAAATTTGAAAATAATCCATTAATTTCATTATATATACCTCTAATTTAAATAAAAAATAATAATTTAATTCTTATAATATACAAATCGGTAACAATACACTCTTGACCATATCACTTCTCATCCTAAAGAGGTCTCAAGAGATGTTTCCCAAATAATCACTATGGTTCTATGTACCAAATTCAATGATATTTATCTAGTTATTATTCCGCATAATCAATCATGCTTATGAAGAATTTATTCTAAATATAATTCAATTCATAAGGGAAAAAAATATTCTAATATTAACAAGGAACACAAAAAACTAACACATAGACACGTGATGAAAAAATTATACATGCTTCCACTCTTAAATACTAAAATCCAATACCAATATCAAATTAAAAGATGATCCAAGTAACCATAAGGATTCAAAAATCACTTAAAATATTTCTTGATTGAAAATATCAAATCTAATAAAAACCACTAATTGCAATAATATATTAATATTTATGATTACACTAATGTGATAAATGATAAAATGGAATCTTCTATAAATACTTTTCAATGTTTGTACATTACATCCTACAATAATAGAGAAATCGTAAATCCCAAAAAATAAATTTATTAAGATATTTGATGACGTTGTTAGGGTTTTTAAGTGAAAAAATTATTCAATAATTTTATCCCCATGATAAATATAATATAATGGTCCATGGATTGTCTCTCAAGGAGGCTACAATTTGAGTTGTAAAACTATCAGTTCTGTTTTGGTTTTTTTTACAATAAGATATATTTTGGAATGTGATTAAATGTTCAAAAACAAAATATGAATAAAAAATAAAGTATATAAAAAATTTATGGATGTAAAAAAAATTATATAAAATAAAATGGGATTCAAAACAAGATATAAATTAGTGGACTTCGTCTTGCATAAGCCTCTCAGACACTACCCTCTTCCTTGTATAAATATATTTACTAATTTAGTTTCTAAATTCACCCCCAACTACCCCACAAGTGAACACTAAAATTTAAAGGGATTTCATATGAATGCCTCAATTATATTTTTTTCGCCTATATAATTGATCCAATTGTTTGAGGACATTCATGAAATCAAACCTAATTACAATTTCTATACTCGACGACAAGCCCTCAGAGAATAATTTTAAATAGGGAAATAAATTAATTTACTTTATAGATGTAACAATTAACCAAACCATTTTGATCAAAATATATTTAATTATTAAAAAAACCAAACTCATTCATAAATATATATTGACAAAAAAATTCAAAAAGATGTTACACGATACGAAAACAACTCATTAGAGAGTGTTTTCCAGGTGTCACTATCTGAAACAAATTGGTAATTAGCTGCACATAACTTGATCAGCCTCCAACATTTAAATTATAGTATCAATTCAAGAAATAGTCCTTGGGATCTTAATATACTCCTTTCCCTTGCTCTCTTATAAAAAATCCCTTCAAATTCGATATCCTGAAACGGAAGAATATGAACATATTTATAGGAAAATGGCTGAATAATTATCACTCAAAATATTTAATATGAAATAATACACATTTAAGACCAATTATATATCGTAATATGTAATAGTTATATCAACCCTTGACTTTTCACATATAATTACATGCTTTTATGCATAATTATCCATCATAGTACAAGCCAGGGATCATGAATACTAGTGTTTTTAAAGACTATGTACAGAAAACTAAAAACATGGAACTAAATATAAAATCTCTTTATTTATTCTTTAAAAAGTGCTCCTAAATTCCTTTGAGCCCTTACATCTTCATAGGGTACCCTGGGGACCACATGAACAAAGGGATGAGCCAAAAATCCTAATAATGGAATAAGCATAAGTACAAAGCATTATCACAACGAATAGAAGGCATGCCATGATGATATAAAAAGGAATTTAACATCTGGAACCTTAACATATAAACATGGAATCATATAATCATGGGGTCATATAAATGTGATAGAAACATAAAACATGACTTTAGTATGTGTCAAGTCTAACCACAAAGATTGGTTCACATAGTACAACAAGCCAAGGCTAACTGCCAAGACTACCACTCACAACATTTAATGAGACATAAATTTACCCAATGCATTGGAGAGCTATCTTAGAGAAAACATATTAAATTTTCAATAATATATTTCCACATAGGAAATCATACATAATCAATCTTACATAAATATAATGATTACCCATTGAATGAATTGGGTACTATAATTATAACACAAAGCTGAATAGATGGGTGTAACACTAATGTGTCTATAGAAGAAGAGAAATAAAGTATACATGGATATTAATAAGGTAAAATAAATCAGTATCATATTGAGTGATTTTAAGTATATGTGACACCATTTAAGAAAATTATTTCCGGAATTTTGGCATAAAAACATTTTTGAGCAGTTTAAAGAAAATACTATAGAGCTTTTAAAATAGAAAAGTGAAAAATAAATTTTAAAAAACCAGAAGTGAAACAGAAATATTTTCACAATAGAATAGATATTTTATAATGAAAATAGTGTCTTAATATATAAAATTGATTGCACTTGAAATCAGGAAATAATTCAAGAAGCTCCCTCAAAACATGTCTTCTTATCGGGAAGTATTGAGAAGCGAATCACTTAAAAAATGTATATCCCAAAAAGAGACCAATGAAGGGAATTTGTTAGATT
Organism: Viscum album; assembly: GCA_963277665.1. Taxonomy (NCBI): domain Eukaryota; kingdom Viridiplantae; phylum Streptophyta; class Magnoliopsida; order Santalales; family Viscaceae; genus Viscum; species Viscum album. Next base: position 503,926,261 of record OY728131.1, on the reverse strand, counting down.
AGATTGGAAAATTCATATGTAATTTATAATATGAAAATAATATTAATATATAACCCCATTTAGGTATAAAGAAAGATAAATAAACCCAAAGGAATAAAGGAGGTTTAGGATGAATCCCTCACAGAATATCGCCATGGTATCGTGTGTACATAAGAGGGATTGAGGAGAGAGAAAGTGGTTTCTCATTATTTAAAATTAATGAGGATAGTATGGGGATGTGTGTAATCATTCCACATCACTAGTAATTACAATTAAAATGGAATAACATAGAGGAAAATATTGAAAAAAGTGAAATAAAAAGGATCCCTTACCTTTAGGCTGTTGGTGTTCTCCACTTGATATCAATGACCTGAATTGTCAAATTGTGTTTATTAATTAATAATTCAAGAACCTATTCCATATTTAGAATATTTAGTGTGATCTTTTTAAGTTCATATATATCCATATTTATTGTTTATGAGGATCAATTTCATTGTTTTGGTATATTTACCTAATTGGTTTTAATGATCAGTTCAATTATATTCATGTTTGGATAAACATGCATGATGAATGTGGTTGTCCAGAATTGATGTTATATCTTATTATTGAAAACCCAAAAGGATATATGGTTGAATATTTTATTTGGTTTAATGTAGTTATGTTTAATCATTATATAAAACATTAATAATAAATGTTTGAGTTAATTTGGGGATTTTTCTCACAACTAACCTGTTTTGCATTATTATTTTACATCAAGTGTGAAAGAGGATTCCCTCCCAAAAAATATAAAATACATGTTTAATTTTTTGTTTTGACAATCAAAATGATTTCATGAAGAGAATATAAGATGTTAATAGAAATTGATAAATTGTGGTCCTTGAATTTGATTAATTAACACATCTTGGATAGTCTTTTTGTTTCTTTCTTATAAAAGAAGGGTAATGGAGAGGTGATAATGAATTAACACTTTAGGATAAAGAAATAGAAATATATTTTTATAAATTTAATTATAAATTTTTTTTTGTTAAGTTAGTTTAGGAATGAAAAATTAAAATGAGAACTTGAAAGGAAATTATAGAATTTGAAAGAGGAAATTGTATTTTGATATTATCTCATTTGTGAACCTTTTAAAGGGAGAGCTTCTTGTATTTTGAGAGGACCAAAGGTTGCTGGACGTGGGTAAGGATCTTGGGAAGATATTTGGGATGAATTTTAGTTACATCACATTCTTTTAGAGTAGTGGAGATAAAAGTGGAGTTTGGGTGGTTTTTATAGTGGAGTGGAGGAGAGTTTTCATAATATTATAATCATTAGTCTTTTATTTTTATATAAGATAAGAAATAGTGATTATTCTTATAAAAAAAATAGGAATACATGCATGTGATTTTAAATCATTGACCCTTTATAGCATCCATGACTCATGCATGATGCATAAATTCAGGTTTTAGCATATATTGTGAATTATCATATTTTATTATTCATAAAAAAATCAAGTATTTTAGAAAAATCTCAAAAATTCAACCTAACTATTTTTTGACATATGGAATCCAAAAATGAACACAATTTTCTAAAAAATAATTTTCTAAATTTTCTAATTTAATTTTTAAATAAAATGATAATTTACATAAAAAATATGGATTTTAAAATAATAACCAACATTATAAGGATTTCAAAAATTTCACAAGGCCTTATAAAATTATCTGTAAACCAGAAGACAACAAATAATAAATTTATGAACACCTTTTATGAAAATAAATTTATTTTAAATTAATAAATTAATTATAATTAATTATTTATGACTTATAAAAATACCAATAATATTATTATGATCATATCATCACTTATAAGATGCCTAAATTTTATTTATACACTTATGGGTGAGGATACGGTTCTATTAGATTCTTTACCATCCCTAAGGGTTATATTACTATCCATAAGGGTAGGTTTCTAAACATAGTAGTATGTCACTATTGACCAAAAAATATGTTTTTATTATCGGACTCCAAACATCTTACTGATCGCAACCCTGCATGTCATATTTTCAAAATTCAAAACACAAAAGTGTCAAAATTATCCTTAAGGTCACATATCACTTAGTAGTTAATTGTGTTGTAATTGTAAATGACTATATTACATTTTTATAAGAATGGAATATCCATTTAAAACATTAGGTCAATATATTTTCCCCCTTTATAAAATTTAACCCTTGAAATTTCAATTTACAATCTATTCCATAAACAGGTGTGAGTACTTTTCCTTTATTGCCTCCTACAGTTCCCACATTTCCTCTTCGTACTTATGGTTCAACCATAGTACATTCACCAGGTGAGTAGTCATGTTATGTAAAACATTATCTCTGTGACACATGATCTTCACTGGCTGCTCCTCATATGATATATCATCCTTCAACTACACTACCTCTGAAGAGAGTACTTGTGAAGGTTCTTCTATGTACTTTCATAAGAGGGATATATGAAAGACATCATGTACTTTGGGAATGGTAGGTGGAAGTGCCACTCAATAAGCCAAAGCTCTAACACGATCATGAATATCGAAGGGTCTGATGTACATGGGACTTAACATTCTATTCTCTCTAAACCTCATTACCTTCTTCCAAAGAGAAATGCAGAGAAATACCATGTCTCCAACTTTTAACGCAATGTCTCATCGACGATTCTCTGTATAACTCTTTTTTTGAATTTGGGCTTCCATGATATGCCGCTGAATAGTTTTCACCTTCTCCACCATTTCATCGACCATTTTATGTTCTAGCTGCATACGCTCAATAACTTCAACCCAACAAGCTAGTGTTCTGCACCTTTTCCCATAGAGGTCATCATATGGTGCCATTCAAATACCTAAGTAGAAACTATTTTTGTAGGTGAATTCAACTAGTGGATGATGTTGGTCGCAAATTCTATTGTAGTCTATAGAACATGATCTAAACATATCTTCTAGTATATGAATATTTTTATCATATTGGTCATCAATTTGAGGATTAAAGGCCGTACTAAAGTACAGTTTGGTGCTTAGATCATGTTGGAGACTATTCCAGAACATGGAGGTGAATCTAGAATCAATATCAGATATAATAGATAGTGGTAATCTATTCAGACTTACAACTTCTTTGATGTAAATCTGTGTAGGTTGATCCAATGAGAAGTGCACTTGAATTGTGATAAAGTGAGTAGTCTTCATAAGATGATCCAAAATAAACCATATATCATTATTTCCACTAAATTTCCTTAGAAGTACAATGAAAAATCCCATGGTAATGTTATCCCACTTTCATTTTGGTATGGTTAGTGGCTGCATCATCCCCTTAGAATTCAGTATTTTAGCCTTCACTTGGTGACAAACTATTAACTTTTATGTATACTCAGCAATATTCTTATTCATATTGTCCCACAAAAATTTCTCTTGGAGATCATGATATATCATTGTGCTCCCAGGTGGAATAGATAAGGTTGAGCAATTTTTGTAATTTAGAAGCTCCTTCTCTAACTCGGGATAAGATGGTACATATAATCGTGACCCAAATCTTACAACTCCTTTCTCATCAATCATGAACTCCAATGATATCCCATTTTTAATAGCTTCAACCCTTTTTAGAATTTCTAAAACATTTCTTTGAGAATCAATTATTTTATCTATGAGGTATAGTTGAGCAATAAATTGGGAACAGATTGATGATGTTCTTACCATACTTATTTCTATTTCCATCCTCTCAAAATCTAAGAAGATCAGATCTGTTTCAATTATCATCATTGATAAAGATGCATGATCCTTTCTACTTAGAGCATCCTCCTCCTTATTTACCTTACTAGGATGGTAGTGGAATGATAATTCATAATCCTTAATGATATATATGCATATTCATTGGTTTATATTAATATCATTCTATGTGAATATATATTTGAGACTCATGTGATAAGTATATATCTCACAATTCTCCTCATAGAGATAATTTATCTAGATTTTCAATGAAAAGATCACAACTGACAACTCCAAATCAGTTGTGGGATAGTTTGGCTCATATATTTTCAGCATCCCTAAGGTGTAGGATATCACTTTATTATTTTCCATGATCACAAAACCCAAGCCCTACTTTGAAGAAACATTTTACACTAAAAAGAGTTATCCACTTGATGGGAGTGTGAGTAATGGAATAGTGATTAGCCTTTTTTTGAACTCCTTAATGTATTCTTCACATTATTTTGTTCATATAAACTTTACTTCAATCTATGTCATCTTGGTCATTGGGTTTGAAAATTGTGAAAAATTCTTCAAAAATTGTCGATAATACCCAACTAGATAAAAAAAAATGGATCTCCATTACAGAAGTTGTTCTAGTCCAGTCTTCAATTTCCATTGTCTTGGAAGGGTCCATATATATCCCTTTTCTAGTGATAACATGCCCCAAGAATGATACTTCCTCCATCCATAACTTAAATTTTCTATAATTTTCATACATATTATCCCTTCACAATGTCTTCAACACAATATTATAATGCTCCTCATGTTTTACCTTACTCTTGGAATATATCTGAATATCTTAAACAAAGACTACCAAAAATTTGACAAGGTAATCTCTAAACACTATATTCATTTAATATATGAAAATTTCGGGAGCACTAGTGAGTCCGAAGGGAATCACTAAGAACTCATAGTTTCCATACCTTGTTTAAAAAGATATCTTGGGAATATCGTCCTTCCTCACCCTTAATTGGTGATATCTTGATGGAATTTACACCATATGGAAATAACTGGGCCCACAAAGCTGATGGATCAATTCATCTATCCATGGAAATGGATACTTTTTCTTTATTGTGATTTTATTGAACTCATGATAATCAATGTCAAGGTGAATTGAACAATACATATTTTTTTAAGAGAACTAGTTCTCTCCATGTTGAAGCACTCGGGATTATAAAACACTTATCCAGATTCTTCTATATCAACATATTCAGTTCCTCTACCAATACGGTGACCATTCTATTAGGTTTTTTTAATATAGTTTGAGATCCAGGAAAAATTTCACTTGAGAACTCATCCTCTCGATCTAGAGGGAGGCCAGGAAACATATCCATGAATACAGCCATGTAATCCCTCACAATTGGCATATCTTCGAGTGAGATTAAATCTTTTTTCCCAATCATTTGAGCTAGAAATTCTTTCTCATGAAGAATTAATATCCACAGTTGATACACTGGTTATAAATGAGATTCATATTCCTCCTTACACTTTTAAAGAATTAGAGGATGCTTCGGGATGTGAATAGAGATATTCCTTTCCTGATAGTTGATGTTGTATTTTTATAGAGATATCCAATACATACCCAAGATAACATCAAACTCTACTAATGGAAGTATGATGAGATTTACTGGGAGGTTGATTACGCAAACATTATCCTAGGTGGAGTTATAATCCATGGATGCAATAATTTTCCCATTAACTATTCTCATAGATAACTTATAATCCAAATATTGAGGTGTATTTTGAATAGTTCCACTAAACATGAAAGATATTAAAAGATGGGTTGAAATGGAATAAAATAGTATGTTTTCCATTATTGAATAAATAACTAGCATACATTTCACCACATCATTTTCTGGATCCACCTCAGTAGTAGTGATAATATAATCCCTTCCTTTTTACCTTAGATATTGTTTATTATTTCCTCTGACATACATTGGCTTAGGGAAATTTTTTGAATAATTATCTTTCTCTTTGTTGTTGTAACAATACACCATTGGATGAGAATTGATCATAACCTTCCTTTCTTCTTCCACATTTGCAGGGTTCTTCATATCCCTTTAATAGTTCTTGTCCAGATGATCCAACTTTAAACATTTGAAGCAATTACTATTTCCCTTTAGACAGTTCCCGAGATACTTCTTCCCACAACTATTACAAGTGGGACATTCATGATTCTTTTAATCATGGGATTTATTTGTGGAACCACCCAAGTTGTTCTCTATTTTTTTCTTCTTGTCAATGGGCCCGTGAGACCACTCAGAGTCTCCAATCTCCATTTCATCCTTGAGGGGACAATGTAAAATCTCCTCAGAACTGTTGATGTCTTGAATAACCAATTCTTTTTATAGACTCGCCTTTATCCCACTAAAGAACTGATCCACATTTCTTTTAGTGTTCCAGACAAAGACAGAGTCATACCTTGAAATCCATGTAATTATTGTTTCATATGCCATGATGGACTCATCATTGTTCTGCTGGAGTCTGAGGAACTCTCTTTATATATTGAGATGAGGGGTTCGAGGAAAATATTTATTAAAAAACATAATCTTAAATTCCTCCCAATACATTGAATCAATTTCCTAATGGGGATTTGTATTATTGATCAGGGTCCACCACTGATTGGATTCCCTATCCAAATGATAGAATTCTAGTACGACTTTCTCTTATTCTGAGAACTGGAGGATAAAGAATACATTTTTATTAGATTTATTTCGTTGTTCCAAGAGGAGGGTATCCGAATATACACTAAATTTGGGAGGCCTTATCCACATGAGGAATTATATAGAAACATTCTATTTCCAAGTAGGAGTAGGGAGTTCCACATGATTCATGTTTTTATTCATTACATGAGCCAGCTGAGCAAGTATTGTCATGAAGTTTTGATAACCCATTCTCATCATATCAAGCATATAATTATAGAAATAATCACATTCCCTATCTCATTGATTGTTGGCATGTGTTCTTATATTTCTTGTCATTAACTAATAAAAAAAAATTACAATAGGTTCGATTTAATACATTGTTATTGAACATAAAAAAGGATTCTTTTGAACATAAAGGATAAACATGTAATGTATAATTATACCATAACATGTGATTCCATAGGTTTAAATATAGGTTATCCTTGATATATTTCATAACCTATATTGTTATGGAGTTTTTTATTCCCTTAATAATTGTTTTTAATAAGCTTATGAATTTACCAATGCATATCACCCAAAATGGTTTGTACTAATCTTATGAATTTACCAAAGCATTTCCCTCAGGTGTGTTAAGACAAGAGTTCATTAAGGCTCATTTTCGTGTACTAGGATACACCAGGTAAGGCCCGAAACTCCTTGTTATAGTTTTCAATCATAGATACACATTTGCCAGAGCCACCTATACCAATTTGTATACAGACAATGATTTATTTTCTTGATAGACCACTTACTCTATACTTACCAAAATTTAGGGATGTTTTCTTATACTTCGCCATATACATTAGGTTCTTACAAAAATTCACTATTCCTAATCTTCAAAAACAACTAGACCATACTATGATACCCACTACAATAACCCCATCTATCTCACAAAACATTAGATGATTTTAAGAAAAATTATAAATCAGAGTACATTCCAAGGATCGTGATGTGTAGTGACATTAAAGACTAGGTACATAAATTTGAAAACATGAAAATAAATATCTTACATCATCATAGGGTACCCTAGGGATCACATGAGCAAAGGGATGAGCTAAAAATCCATGTATGAGAATAACCATACGAACAAAGCAGTAGCATAAGGAATGGAAGGCATGCCCTGATGATATAAAAAGGAATTTAACATATAGAACCATAACATATAAAAATGTAATCATATAAACATTGATTCATATAAGTGTGGAATCAACATAAAACATTAATTCCGTACAAGACAAGGCTATACTCTAAGATTGTTTCACATAGTATCACCGTCCAATGCTAACTGATAAGATCATCGCACATAACATCTCATGAGAGATAACATTAGCTACTGCATTATAGTGAAATATGGGTGCACCCATCTTAAAATTTCAGGAATATTTTATCCACATAAGGAATCATGCATAATCAATATTAAAAAACATAAGGATTTACCATGGAATGAATTGTGTACCATAATCATGATACCAAGCATAACATATGGGCCTAACAAAAAAGTGTCCATGAAAAAAGGGAACTAATTAATACAAAAAAAATCATAATGGAAATTGTATATGTATCATGGTGAGTTATTTCATGTATAATTGACTACATGTAAGAAAAATATTCATGAAATTTGGTAGAAAACATTTTTTTTGCTGTTTACTGAAAAAAATATAGAGCCTTTAAAAGAGAAAAGAGAAAAATCAATTATACAAAACAAGAAGTGATCCAAGAATATTTTCATAATAAAAAAACATATTTTATAAATAAAATGGTGGCTTAAAATATAATATAGAGTGAACTTCAAATTGGGTATGAATTTGATAAGCTCCCTCAAAATAGGTTTGCTTATCGAGAAGTATTGAGGAGGGAACCACTTAATAACAAGGATATCCACGAAAGAGAAGGATGAATGGAACTTATTACATTATTTTTTAACATTAAAATAGACTTAATAATATGAAAATATTCATTATAGATAACTTCATTTTGGTAAAAAGATTGATAAAAAACCCAATGGAATAATGATGGTTCAGGTTGAATCCCTCACAGAATATTGGTATGGTATCATGTGTACGTTAGAAAGATTAAAGAGAGATAAAGGGGTTTATAATTATTTTAAAAAAATTATTAAATTATGGGTTATGTGTTTAATTATACCCCCTATCTATTAATTACACATAAAAGGGCATAACATAGAAGAAAAACTAGAATAAAAGTGAAATAGAGAGGATCCCTAACCATAAGACCATTGGTGTTATCAACATGATATCAATGACCTGAATAGTAAAATTCAGTTCATTAATTAGTAATTCCAGAACCTTTTCAATATTTATAAAATTTTGAACAATCTTTTTAAGTTCATTTATAACAATTTTGATTAGTTATGAGTTTAATTTCATTGTTCTGGTCCGTTTACATAATTAGTTTTAATGATCGGTTCACTTATATTCATGTTCGGATAAACATGTCTAATGAAGGTGGTTGTAAAAAATTGAATTTATATTTTTTTATTTATCATCTATAATGGTACATTATTGAAAATTTAATTTTGTTACATTTTTTTAGTTTAATAATTATGTAAAACATTAATGTTAAATTGTTGAACTAATTTGGGGATTTTTCTTACAAATAACTTATTTTGTATTATTATTTTTCATCAAGCATGAAAGAGGATTCCAGATGAAAACATAATATAAAATGAATTTTTAATAATCTGGTTCAAACATAAAAATGGTTTCATGAAGAAAATAGAATATGGTAATAGAAATTGTTAAACTGTCATCCTTGAATGTGATAAATTAACACATCATTGACGGTGTTTTCATATCATTAGTATAAAGGAAGGGGAAAGGGAAATAATAATTAATTACACTATTATAATAAAAAAAATTCTAGTAAAATTATGTTAAAAGAGTTGTCATACCATTTCGGGGAAGGGAGGTGAGTAAAGAAAAAAGAAAAAAAGGAACATGAATGGAAATTAAGGAATTGGAAAGTGGAATTCCCCTCTTGAGTTTATCTCCATTGAGAACCTCTTAAGGGGATAGGTTTTGGACTTTATAGGATACAAAAGGCTATTGGATTTGAAGAAAGATGTTGGGATGATATTTGGGGAGAATTTATGTAAGGAACAAGGCTTGAGAGGAGTGAAGAGAAGAGGGGAGTGTGGGTGGTTTATATAGTGTATGGGAGGAGGTTTTTCCTAATATTATAAACATTGGTTTATTATTTTTTCAATAATACCAAAAATAGTGATGAATAATGTGTCAAAAAATAGTAATATGTGCATTTTATTTCAAAACAATGGCCATTTACATCATCCATGACTCAAGAATGATGCATAAATTCATGTTTTATCATTTATTATGAATTATCGTATTTTACTATTCATAAAAATACAAGTTTTTTAAAAAAATACCAAAAATTTACACTAATTATTTTTAAATGTGTAGAATCTAAAAATGAACACCATTTTTAAAAAATAATTTTCTAAATTTAAAAAATATAATTTTTAGTTATAATCATAATTTAGATAAAAAATATGGATTTTAATGCTATAACTAACTTTATAATGTGATCAAAAATTATAGAAGTCCTTATAAAATTACATTAAAACAAGAAGACATAAAATAAAAAATTTATTAACACATTTTAGGAAAATATGTTTTCTTTTAAATTAATTTAATATTTTAAATTAATTATTTTTAACTTACAGAAAGAAAAATCATTTTACTATGGTCATACCATCACTTATAAGATGCCTAAATTTAATTTATACACTCATGGGTGAGCATACTATTCATTTATATGGTTTAATATTCATAAGGGTCATATAACTATTCATAAGGGTAGGTTACTATTCATAAGTGTAGGTTACCATTCCCCAAAAATATTAATTTTTTCTTATAACACTCCAAACATCTTACTGATCGCAACTGTGTTTGTCATATTTTCAAAATTCAAATCCCTTAAGTTCACATAACACTTATTTGTTCATTGTGTTGTAATTTCATGTGACTATATGACATATTTATATGAAAGGAATTTCCATTTAAATACATTATTTTGTTACAATTAGTGTCTTCACAGAGGATGATAGAAAATATTTCACTAATACATCCCAAAATTTTCACATTGATTGGACACGTTTAGAGGAAGTTATGAATTAAATACATAGAATGTATTTCTATGTTAAAGAACTCCAATATTCAATGCCCATTTTATAACATCCTATAACACCCTTAATTAGTGAAAACATCCACCAAATTAATTTCATAAGCACATCTATGTGTCCTATTTCAAATACATTTGTAGTCATTTAAATTGGATGTGTGTATCCAAAATTATGATTCCGTTACAGAGGCGGTGTCCACACTTCCCACCCAAAAAAATTCATTTTGATTGAATATTAGGGCCTCATGTAATTCGAATCATATATTGATCTAGAACAAAAAGTTGAAGGAAATAAATAATGGAAAAAATTAATTACTCAATTTGGCGTTATAATATCTAGAAAATGAACAAAATACCCTTTTGATAAAAATATGTTAAAATTACAGAATTATACAATTTCAATATTCTAAATAAATTAAAATTGAAATAGTAATGGGAATTTGGATTATAAAGACAGTGATATGTGGCATCATATTCAAAAATCAGAGGTCTTTTCAAGAAATTTCCTATTTTTTGGACATAAAACAGTGTAATATTCATTATTAATTATTGTTTAGTTTTAAAGAATCAATTGGTTCAATCATTTTCATGATTTTTAAAAAACAATTCAAGGAATTCCGAAAAAATATTTATTTATTTTTGAAATAAGTCACAAAAAATTAAAAAAGATGAAAATAAACTAACAAAAAAATGGAAGGAAAATTTGAAAACAAAATTAGAAAGAAAACAATCCAACGTAAAGCACATAAATTCAAAATATTGTAATCATATTCCTCCCCATCCACAATTATTTTTGTAAATTTATCCATTATTAAAAATGATTATATAATAATTAAATTCATGAAATTAATAAGATGAAAAAAATTACTAACAAGGAAATACACAACATTACACCAATTATACTCCACATCCTGATGATTTATTTCATCCCTGGGAGGATCTTTAACATTATATATAAATAGATTCAACCTATTTCCATTGAGTATGAATGGGTTCCCTTTGTGAAGTTGTTTTTTTATTTCACTACAAAGAAAACCATGTGTAACAATGAAAGTGCTAGATCATTTGGAACAAAATTTACCTAGGAACAGTTACAATATGGCGTCAAACAGAAACCCTTTTTCTCCCTCCTTGATTTTTTGATGAGAATCATCCCATCAGTAAATGATTCACCTATTTCATTGTAAAACCTATATCTTTCATATGCATTATTTTTTATCTCCTCCAACTCATACAAACAAATATTCTTTATTTTCCAAAAGAATACCGATTCATGTAACATGGATTGACATCCCACAAAATTTTATGTTCTAACATAACCAGTAGGTGAAAATAATTTCCCTTTACTAATATAAATGCTAAAATTCCAATTGGGGATTTTAATGAAGTCCTATAGGACTATAGTTCATCATCAAGTCTCTAACTCAAGTCTTTTCTATTTGGGCTCATATTATTTTGTAGAATTTGTTTGATTTCACTATTGAAAAAACCATCCCTTCCATTTTTCTAAGCATGATAGGGTTTAGAGACCCTATTAGAACTCCAAATTTTCTAAAGATAAAGTCTATTGTCTATTACAAAAATCTCTCCCCTAATCCGTAAAAAAAACATCGCTAATCCAAATCATGAAAACAAATTTCCTTTCAAAAATTTGGGCACAATTTTGGAATCATTAGTTATAGTGGAAATATCCTCTACAAACTTAGAGACATAATTAAAAACAAGAAATATGTATAAATATCCAAAATAATTGGGAAAGGCCTCATGAAATCGATTCCCTAAAAATCAAATACATCATAAGAGAAAAGAGGTTTTTGGGTTATATCATCACTTTTTCAAATGTTTCCTTAGAATTGACATTTTTTACCAGTTCTAGAAGACACCAACGGATTTATAAAAATTGTGGGACAATACAAATAAAAATAATTAACTTTTTTCATAGTTATTTGAATCCAATAGTGTCCTCCATAGCTCATGCTATGACCAAACGTTTGGATGGATTGAAATTCATATTTCTAAATGCGTATCCAAATCATTTTATCACTACAAATGTTCCATGAGTAAAGATCATCAAAAATGTATTTATTTTAATCACTCACAAGTTTATACAATTTTTTCAGAGAAAATTATTGTGGAATTTATAAGAATTAAAACAGTTCCAATAGATAGAATACAAAGGTCTTTCACTTTGAAAAGAAAAAAATACGTATATATTAAGGATTCTTAATTGGTGGATGTATATGAGGTTTTTCATTTAAAACATACGGTATCCTACTCAAATGACTAGAAACAAGGTTCTCATATCCATTATTATCCTTCATTTCAACATCAAACTCTTGTATCATCAAGATCCGTCTCAAAATCTTTGTTTTTCATCATGTTACTAAATCAATAATATTATTGCAAAATTATCTATGAAAAGAATCACCTTATATCCCATCAGATATAATCTAAATTTATCTTGAGAAAAGGAAAAAACTAGAAGTTCATTCTTAGTTGTTGTGTAGTTTGTTTGGGCCTGATCTAATGTAATGGGGGTATAGACAATCATGTGATATTTACTTTCCAGTCTTTGGGTTAACACTTCCACAAGAGATAAGTCAGATGCATCGTTCATGATTTCAATGGTCAGGTCCCATTTGGGTGGCTGAATAATGGGAGGGGTTATGAGTTTCTATTTCATCTCCATAACGGTTTGTTTACACTTCTCATCAAAGACAAATGGGGCACCATTTTGGTGAAATCTGGACATTGGAAGTGAAACCTTACTAAAATCCCTAATGAATCTCCTATAAAAGCCATCATGGAAAATTACGGATCTCACATCTCTTAGTGTTTTTGTGTAATTCAATAATGAAATTACACCAAATTCGGATTGATCAACTTCAATTCTATTTAGGGACACAACATGTCCAAGTAAAATCCTCCTACATTCCATAAAATGGATTTTTTTCATAATTTAAAATGAGGTTCTTATCAATGCATGTTTTGAAAACATTAGCCAAAATTTTAATAAAACATTCAAATAATGATTCATAGATCATGAATTCATCCAAAAAAAACATCCACAAATGTTTGTAGAAATTACTATAAAATTCTCATGATACACATTTGAAAAATTCCCAGTGTATTACACAAACCAAAATGCATCCTACGACGAGGAAAAGATCTAAAGGGGCATGTAATTGAAATTTTTTATTGATCATTTAGTGAAATGAAAATTTGTAAATATCTAGAGAATCCATCAAGAAAATAATAGTGGTGTTTCCCACATAGTCTTTCAAGGAAATGATCATGGAATGGTAGTGGTAATTGGTCATTCCTTGTAACTAAACTGGTATTACTTTAATCGATGATCATTATCTATATATTTTTAATACTTATAGGGGAAATATTAGAAAATTCATTTCTTGATATTATAAATCCACCATTCCTAGGAACAACATTGTCTGGACTTACCCATTGACCCTCATATATGGGAATAATAACTCAAGCTGCCAACAAGGTGGTGACATATTTCTAAAAAGCATGCAACAATTTTGGGTTCAATATTCGTTGAAATTGTCTCATTAGATTAGCATTTTCCTCCAAAATAATTTGTTTCATGGAAACTAAGTGACTATTTACTATTAAATCAAAGATATTCCATCTTATTTACTTCATTTGGGACTTGATTATTCTAAGAAAATGGTTCCCCTGTTCCCATGACAAATCGTTTGAAATTGTGATATGTAATTGTTCATTTTAACCTAATAAAGAACATTTGATGTTATCAAGAGTGGTTTAAATTCTATATCAGGTCTGAGTTTTTCATTAATCTATGGACACTGCTTAAATTCATGATTTCTTTGTGAAACTCCATCTTTTAGAGGACATTCATTATGTAGATCAATTTCTATGTTCAGAAGACATAGTTCATGAGAATAATTGGATACTTCTCAAGGGATAAAACAATCATGTTTTTGGGTTTCTATAATGTATTATTCATCATAGACAATATTAGTAGTCTCAATAACCCTATATTCATCATAATATTCTTTTCCATCCTCTTGGAGATCCGATTTATTAAGAATTAAATTTAAATCCTTATCAATTGGTATTTCATCAGAGTAAAAATCAAGTTACATTTAAGAGGAAAACCAATCAATAATGCTTACTTGGGGGATGAATGATCCTAAACATGGTGTTTCATGGAATGAAAAATTTTCAAGTGGACAAAATCTCCTCCAAATTCTAGTGAAATGTTTTCTTTGTGAACATTGATGAATTCCACATAAATTTTCAAAAAATGGACTCCAAATAATGTGAGGTGCATGGTTTCTAAACCAGTCATCTTCCAAATCTGAGACATTGGAGAACATATAAAAATTCATTTATCCTATATGAGGAAGAATATCCTCTATAACTCCAGTAGTCTTGGCGGTACATTGGTTGGAAAGGTGAATGGTAATTCCATAGGTTTTCAATTTTACAACCTGAATAGATGAGTAAACAGAATGTGGAATAACATTGATAGAGGCCCCTATATCAATCATGAAATCCTAGAATAAAATTTCCCAATGTTTTAGGGAATTTTAAAGGTTACTATGTCATTACACTTGACCAGAAAAGCATGTTGATTTATAGATGAAACATTCATCCCTATTTTTACATTTTCACATCCTTTGAATTTCCTCTTGTGGGTACACATGACATTAAGAAACTTAGCATATCTCGAATTTTTTTACAACATCATGAAAAGGTATGTTGACTTGGAACTTCATGAATGCTTCCAAAACCTCTTTGTCAAGATCCTTTTCAGTAGTTGAAAAAAATAGTGGTTCACTCCATGGGAAAAGTAGTGTAGAGTTGAATTTCTCTAAGGTAATCTGAGAATGGTTTAGTGAAATGTAACATCTAGACATCCTCTTCTAATCATTATTTTTCTCATTAATGTTTTTACTCTCTTGAAGTTTAATTTCCATTCATATCATCTTCATAATTTTATGATTTTCCATCTATAGTGGGATTCTCATTAAAAGTTTTAGAAGTAGTCTTCATTTTCTCAGTTTGTGGGAAATTAAATGTTGTTCCACTCATAAGTTATATTATACTAAAATTTTACATCCAATTATCTCTCAGATTCACATGGGGCTATGAGTGTAAACCACCAAACATCTGATTTGTTATGTAATTAATACCAGAGGAATGTTGACCCATTTGAGTCAACAAGGTATTCATCATGTAATTTTTTTTATAATTCCTATTGTTTTCTCATGAACTCTTATTTCTATCTCATTTCTTATTTTTGTTACCTCATTTCTTCTACAAGGTTACTCATGTAGTTTTTAGTGGGAGGTGATGGCTTTAACTTTCATCCAGAGTGAGCATTGGCTTGCTCATTGAAATTCCTCATTTTAGATTTACCTGACTGTCCTTAGAAGAAGCCTCTAGTTTGGTCAGGCTGGAAGAATATTTCATTAGACTGGTTTTTCAAACCCTGAATAAATTTTTCTTTGGATTTAAAGGGACTTTATTGCTTTTTTTGAAAGGGGTTTCTAGGAAATTTTTCATTTTAGTTCTCAGAAAAATCTTGAATTTGTTGGAATTGATCACTGAAATGTTCATTAGAAGATAAAATTACACTTTCAACATTCATTTGAAATGATTCTTCAGGTTTGGGTGGAGTAGGATGGTTATTGGATAGCATCATCAATCTCAACATGGTGGTAATATCATGTGTTTTACCTGCAATCATGTTGTCTTGAGCACTAGTAGTGGGGAATTCATAGGAATATCTGACATAAAGATGGCCTCTTGTTCCATATTGTTGATCATTTAAGGCCATGTTTTAAATTAGTATCCTTGCACTAGCTTGTGTTTTTTCTACTAAATCTCCTCCCATAGAAACTTCAGTCATCTTCTTATTATTGAGACACAATCCCTCATAAAAATATTGAATCAAAATTTCTTCACTGATTTGGTGGTGGGGAAAGCTAAAAAATCCTTTTTTGAAACATTCCCATCACTCATGCAATCTTTCTCCTTATGTTTTCCCAATTCCATAAATCACTTTTTGAATGGAAGCAATTCATGAAGCTAGGGAAAAAATTTCATGGAAAATATTAATTAATTAATTCCAATATTTAATCAAGGTTGAATTTTAATAGAAGTACCAATATGTGGAATCTCCTTCTAAATAAAAGGGAAATAACCTCAATTTTATTTTATTTGAATAAAATCCTCATTGATTCGTGTCAATAAAATGGTAACAGAATTCATAATGGTGTCTATGTGGATCTCCACCTTGAAATCCATTAAATTTTGGAAGTCGGTGGATGAAAATAGATTTTATTTCAAACCTAGGAGGTGCGTCAGGATATGACATAGGATTTTATTGGTTTTCATCATAGGATGAAGCCAATTAATTTGAGGTTATATTTTTATCCATTGGAATTTCTATTTCAAACAAATTGATTCTGATTTTTTTAGTGGATGATTCACAAATTGGGACAATGGGATTTATTATAGCTCTGACCCCATGGAGAAATGTTCTATCAATTTCAAAATTCAATGGCAAAAAGTTCAGGTCCGAATTTCTTTTCATGCAAATCAATTTTTATAAAATAAACTCAAGAAACCTCATCAACACTTGCGCTAGGTGATGTGATGATTTTTTTCATGAAAACCTCAATAAAAAATTTTATCCCATATAAAAATTTAATATACCAGTTCCTGTATTGTCTCTCGAGGAGGTTGCAATTTAAGTTATAAAACTATCACTTTTGTTTTGATTTTTTTTCATAATAAGGGAAATTATGGGATTTTATTAAAAGACAAAAAATAGAATATGAATAAAAAAATTGTTAAATAAAATTGAATGGATGTAAAAAATAAGATTACATGAAATAAAATGGGATTCAAAATCATATTTAAAATGGTGATCGCGAACAAGTATACATCTCTCATACACTCCCCTCTTCTTTATATAAAAAATATTCCAAACAAAATTTCGAAATTCACACCAAAGGACTACAATATTAATTATCAAATTTAAATGGATATAATATACAAACATAAATATATTTTCCCCCACCTATAGGTGTTATTCGATTTTTAATGACCTCAAAGAAATCAAACATTATTGAAATCGCAATGATAAACTACATGTCCCCATATAAGAATTATAAATAGTGAAATAAATTAATTTTCATTATAGACATAACAATGATCCAAATCAATTTGATGAATTAATATAGAAGAAGTAAAACAGTGCATTAATTCAAAAATATATGTCCAAAATATATTCAATGATAAATTACTTGATAAGCACACAAATCGGAAGATAGTGTCTATCTGGTATCATCGTTCACAACCACTTTATATTTATCCGCACATCACTTAAGAAGAATTCATCTTCTATCTACTAGAGTAAATGAAATAAATCTTCATCAACATCTCAATATCTAAATTTATCTTCCTATCTCAAGCCAAATCCCTTCAATATAGATATTATGAAATGTGGGAATATGCACGTATTTTTAGTCGAATGGTTGTTGAATTTCACCTCAAAATATTTACTCTGAAAGATTACTTGTTTAGGACTCATTAAATATCATAATATGTAATAGGTGTCTTCACTGATGTAAGGATATGTCATGATTTATAGCCACAAATAAAAAAATCTATGGCTATGTTTTATTTTTTTACCACCTATCGAGATCCTCCTCCACACTATCTATGGCGCTCTCCTTCTCTCCTCCCCTGATCTGTAACTCCTTGAACCCTCTACCTGGACATTCTCTCGGCACACTCCTCCCCAACGTCACTGCTACACTTCACGACCAACTATTTTTCATGGAGGCCTCCCTACCCTCGCGCTTGACTTTCCCCTCCCACCCTCGTCCCTCTATCCCAGTGAATACTTCTCCACCCTCTCTATTCCTCTCCCCACATCCTCCAATAGAAATTCCTCATCTCCCTTCGAATCTGACGTATCTATCACACCTCCACAACAACTCGACTCCGACCCGGATCTAATGCCTCCCAACAGATGCTGCTCAAGCACTACCAGCCACCCTTACCCCCGAATCGGTTCCAAATCCTCCCTACAAACATTGTTATATTGATACCATACCCCCTACCTACAGACACAACCTCCTAATATCCCTATATACACTGCTCTGACAACCCCTTCCTCACCAAGACCCTCCTATAATGTAGCTCGCTTCCATTTGATACCACTCTGATGAGGCCAGACCACCTTCTACGGTCCTCCTCCAACTTGTCTACCCAACAACCATGATACCCTACTCCTCTGACATGGCCACCCCTCCTCACTTATATCTCACATAAACCTATCCATACACATTCAATCGACACTTGTGATTACTCACTTACCCCATTCCTAGACACTAGGTAAATCGTCCCTTCTATTTTTGGTTGGCAATTTATGGTTCATGATTATTCATAAATAATGTTGACTAGATTTAGATGATCAATTATTCATTAGATTTAAAAAATCCAACTTTGGTGGGGGGGATCTTTTTAGTAATGATGCCTTGATATGTTAAAAATATCTATGTTTTGGGTGGGCAGTTTTTTGGTAATTAAGAAGTATGATGTGGAGGGTATTCAGTGCACTAATGAGTTGGTTGTACCGATTCTTGGATGTTTCTCAATGGATGATGGATCCCTTGGTTTTTATATTGTTTAAACATGTGTGGGTTTTTGAAACATCTAAATTTCGATTGAAATATTTATAACAATCATATTTTTTATAATGTTTTATTGTTATTAATAATGTAGTGAAACTACGATTTTTATATAAATTGTTCAATTAATTAATTTAATTTTTTATTTTTATTACATTATAATATGGAAGTGGGATGGATCTGGGGATTCACACTGTTTTTTCTATCGCAACATCAATCCCACTTCTATATCACATGAAAGGGTATTATTTACCAATAAGGGAACATTTAAACATTAAAAGACACATTTTATTCTATAAAGTGATACGAAAAAACACAATAATTAAATTGTACATCATACGTAACATTTATTGATGATTTAACACTTATAGTGTGGGTGTTCCTTCTCATGAACAAGTTTTAGGTATTCAAAATCCTTTTTAGATGGAGATCCATGCTGGGAAATGAGATTGGTTGCAAGATTTAGAACAGAAGGTCTGATATTGGTGTGGAGTATAAGGTATTTTAATTTCGAAGGATCTATTTGTGGAAATAAATATAGTTTAAAAATATTGTACTATGAACTATGGAACATAATAGAGTTTGAGATAGGATTAACTTTCCATTGGTTAAAAAATAATGAATTTTGAGAATTTACATGGGATTCCCCATAGTGATTTTGGATAAAGTGGTAATTTCACAACAAACACAATAATATAGAGTCCTTATTCTCTTTTAGAATAGAAACTACAAAAATCATATTAGTCAAAAAGGATGGTTCAATTTACCCATCTCAATGTATTATGTGCATTGAACTATATCAAATTTGATGCCAATGAATGAGAAAATCCTAATTCTATGTCATGAGTATGTTACTTTGTGGGATATAGAGATGAAGAGATTGGTTTTCACCTATGGGACAAACCCCTTTATAAGGTGGTAAGAAGTAAAAATATGATAATAAATAAGGATATCATATTGAAGTATCAAACATTATATGAGGTTTTATATGATATAAAAGTATAATCAAATAATGAAGTTTATGTGAATTGATTTCCATACATTTCACATATTATAGAGATTCATGGAAGCATGATAGTACCTAAAATAATAAACTCTACAGAAGGTTTTCTTAAAGGTTTCAATCTTTTGATAATATTTCTAAGGACTAAATTCCTAGAAATCTCAATGTATATTAAGTATTGACAAAAATCTCTATAAAATAAAACATTGTAAGTTTCATTACTGGAAGGAGAATGAAAATAGAGACAACTAATAAGATCCACCAAAGAGTGGTTACAACTGTATATGTATGGTTGTGATATAAACTACTTTATTTTAATTGATGATAGAGAGTTTATGTTACAAAAAGTGATATAAGTTTAAAATAATTACATTTTTGGAGTTCGATGATGTGGGATGTGATTGATTCTATCCATGTGTCCTAAACAATGGAGATGATTGAGTGGTCAGCTCGGGAAAAATTCATTAAAAATGGGTGTATCGGTTGAAGTAATAATTTTTTTTATAGTTGGAGGTAAAATTTAACTCTATTTGTAAAGGGGTTTGAAAAATAAATAAGCTTAGATCCCTTAGAGATCCTTTCACCATTAGTTAAACATATGACTATTCATAAGTTATTGAGGATCATTTACCAATCAAATTTACATGAGGAGAAGTTATATATGAAGAAAATATTCCTCCATAGGGACATAGATGAGGATATATATATAGATAATGAGGTTGGAATCAAGGATAATAAAAACTAAGATCTTATGTGAATTCTCGACTAAAGTCTTTATGGGTTAAAGTAGGATCCATGGAATTGTAATCATAAGATTAAATACTAGATGATTTTATGTAAGTTCATCCAAACAAGTGATAACCATTTCTATTGTCTGAAGGTGGTTTATGATGGGAGAGTCATCACCCTACTTCAATATATTGATGAAATTTTTATTATAATTTTATTAAATGAATAAATTAAATAAATTATGGATAAATTGTCTAGGATATTCAATAAAAAGGATATTGGTATAGTGAAATAGATTTTTGGTATTAGGATTGTGAGAGAATTATGTTCTCGTTCATTATCCTAGAGGTAGCTATAATATTTCCAGTAAGTAGTGGATCACATCATCAAAGGAGAGGAGAGAATCGATAACCAGACCCATGGTTAGAAACTCCAATATATGAAAGGATAAGTAATAGAAAATGATAGATGGGGTAGAGTAAACAAAAAAAATTCCATTTAATCCATAATAATACCAATGATGTAAACCATGGTTTGTACTCCTCCTATCAATATGGAAGAAATAAGACTTGTTAGTAATTACTTGTTTAATCATGGAAGAGAACCTTGAGAGGATATGAATTGGATTATCCAATAATTAAAATGGTCTTAAATAATTAATCTTCACATCATAAAAGATAATTCATTTCAAGGGTTTTCATAATTTGAAAATGATGGGGATGGAGACAATTAGAAAATAATGACCATCTATGTGTTTAATTTTATAGGAATGATAATTATATCGGTATAAATACATTATTTAGTATTTTCACTCTCAAAAAAATATTTATATTATTCCACATTTAAGGATATTGGAAAGGATATAATCTAGTTGGGATGGGATGTTCTCAAAAAGAGGAAAGTTAAATCAATTCTATATCCTGATTTACAAATAATGATTTATTTAGAAAAAACAACATTTCATCCTTGTAAAAATAATATTCATCTAAATTATCATATAAATAAAAACATTTATAGTAATAAATATTAGATCTATAGAATATATAAGAGACTCAATGTTTAGTTAACATGTTAAGAAAGGACATAATCTAGGATGAAAAGTGGTACTTTTATGATTTTATTGGGTTACGATAATCTGAAGTCATATTGGGGAACTATACTAGCTATAATGGAATTTTCAAGAGTGGGACATTGCCCATGTAATATAATAGAGGACATTGTGTGGAAGCTTGCAGAATGATTCTCAATTGGGAGATTGTAAGGAAAGGTTGTGAAAAACATTTTCATGAAAAAATGAATTAGTCAGTAAGATGGCGGAACTTTGGCCATCTAATGTCCAATGGTTTTGATGGTGCTTGTGGATTGTTAGTGAAAAGGGTCTAAAATGACAACAATTTTAAAGACTGAAAGTCCTTCCCACTTATAGGTTGAATGATTCCATCAAATGATATAACCATATGACAGTGGTTGGATAATATATTTAGAAAATATGATTTTATGGGATACAAAACATATTTTAAAAACCATTTCCCTTAATCACTTCACATGAAGTTAATTCTCTTTTTTGTATAATAAAAATTTTAATTACCGTACTGTGAAATCCACATGTTTGAAAATGAAGTTACCTATTCACCAAATTGATCCTCCAATGCATATTTTTTTTCTTAGGGATTTTATTAGAGGAATATTTATATATAAAGGACCCTAGAAAACATGATTCATATAAGATTAACTATTTCACATTTATCTAAAACCAATTTTCATAAAAATGATCCTTTTCTTCCTTTATTTTCATAATATTTTCCTTTATAAGCCCATAAAAACTTCCACCTATCTTTTACAAATGACTTCCTTTAAATCCCACATGATTCATACACCTTCTTTTCACAAATGACATTCTATTATGGTTTCCATTTAATCTTCATTCTTTCATAAAAATATATTCCATTTTGAAAATATTTTCCTCCAAGAAATATTTTACCTTTTGAAAATATTTTTATTCATGAAATTTTTTCCTTATTGAATAAATTTGTTTTTAAAAGTAATTTATTTGAAATAAATTTCATTTTTAAAATTTATTCCCATGATTTGAAATTCTATTTTAATCCAATTTCTTTTCAGAAAAACTATATTTCACCCCCGAAAATTCACATTCAACTCAAAACCAAATCTAAACACTTTTAGAAAATATCTCCTTATAAATATATCATGATATACTCTTTCTCTAATATTTTAGACTTGAATTGTTAAAAACATGATCCAAATACTCCGAAAACAAACATGATGGCTTTTAGATAAAATAGTTATGAGAATTTTTTGAATTGAATGTTATTATGTAACTTGATTAGTTAGATCTGAATTATTATATTATGATTATTTTAAGGGGTGGTTTCTGATATTTTCGTCTATTTTGAGAATTTTAATATTTAATAACATATTTTGTGTTATACATTTTTTAAAATTATAGATCCTATAAAACTAGTTTATTAGCATCATGGGAAGGATCTTAAGACTAAGTGTTATGGTGGGGGAAATATGGAACAAGAATCTGATCATGTTCCTCTAATGTGTGAGTGCAATACTAAAGTAGAAAAAAAAAATCATTAAGATTCTTCTTAAACCAATTCAAAATATTGAAGGGAGACCACTATATGAATTTGTAATGATTATGGATAATTTTTTAGACTTTCAAGTTAGAAATGTGTTGTTTTTAGAAGAGTTTTTAGTTCTCATTGAGCTAATGAATGTATGGGGTGGATGAATAGTATATTTTATCTAATTGATTCTCGAGAAGAGAATATATATAATATTTACATATTTATAAATTATGGACCATCTCAACACTTGAGGGATATCTTAGTCAAAGTAAAGAGGACTAAGGGGGTGTCATGGGAAACATTCTCGGTGTGATTATTTGAGAATTTCTAACCATAGACATACATGATGTGTAGGGTTCTGATGTTCATGGGATTGAAATAATGGAATATTTATATTCTTGATTACACCTCTATGTTTATGGTATTTACCCCGATTTCTCTAAACATGTTAAGATATAATTCTTCTAAGGCCCTTTAATTCATATATGGGATGATTTTAGAGATTTGATCAATGTTTATATATTTTTCTTACCCACATATTGGATATTTGTAATCAAGGATCTTACAATAGTGAAGGATATTATGGAATGTAAGAGAGATTCAATGGGATATGGTTGATCTGATATTGGGAATAAGGGGAAATATGACAAATTCAAATTGATAGTGAGTGGTTATAAACATAAGATAAGAATTTTTATTCTCCTCCATCGAGCTGAAATTTTTTATTAGTGTACTATTAGTGTGTCTAAAGAGGCTATAACTAACCTATTTGTCCTGAAATGTTGAAAGAGTGACACAATTAAGAAAATTATGATATTAAATGTTCCTAGTATTTTTTTATTACACTAAAAATTGATCTTAATCCACTTCGTTTTTTACGCTCCTCTAATAAATATATTTATATCAAACTATATAAAGCTAATATTATTTATATTATCATATTGAATATGGTTATGGTTATGATTTATCATATTATATTTCTTATTTCTATGTTCATGTGATGAAATTAAATACAATAACATTTCTAACTTTATTGTGAATATGATTATGGTCAATATTAGTCATATGCATATGCTTACAATTACACTTATACAAATATAATAATACATACACAATTTAAAATATTATAATATATATAGAGTTAGAAGTATAGTTTATTTATATTATTCATATATAAAACCATGTAACTTAAATACAGAAATAAATATATAATTTTAAACCCAATAGTGAAAATTCTTATTGTGATGCTAATGTTTATAGATAGACTATAATACATATACATTTTCAAAATTACAGTTCTTATCATCGAAGGATTTATCATAAAATATTCTGAAAAACAAATTGGTTATAATGCTTTCATTTTTAAACTTTTATATATTCTCAAAGTAAACTTATTTCTATCTTTCAAAATTGTGGGATTCATTCTCTATTTCTATTTCAATCAAACATAATTGAATTAGAAAATTATGTATCACTCCATTGACCACATTGATTACATTTTCAACAGAATGTCTTCAAGTTTTCAAAATGTAATTGGCTATACATCTCAGAACATCAACCTAAAAAAATAATTGAAAATGGTATGATTATCCTCTACTTATTATTTTTTAGTATGAAAGGTATACATTATTTCCAATCATTTCCTTGAAATATAACAATCAGTGTGGGTCACCCTCAGAGCATTAAGTTTTTGTAGAAAAATGAAATACGGTATATTTCTTAGAACATCACCCTGAATATAACAATTATTGAAAAACATATGATTCTCCAATTTTCATATTTAGTATAAAAGGTATGAATTATTCATGATACATTTATTTTCCTATAATAATTTGATAATAATAGTCTACAGTAGGTTTTTTTTGGTTCTCATGAACTCTCTTATATACTTCTAAAATATTTAGTAGAATGTGCAGGGTTGTGTGTAGGGTGGGGGGAATGTCTAGGAATGGGGGGCTATCTAGAGGTGTCTTTATAAAGAGGGGGTGTGCAGTGGGGATGGGGGTCTGTCTAGTGAGGGGGAATAGGGATGGGGGATTTCCATGGGGTGTGGAGGGGGTAGGAGATTTACAGATGGGAAGAGGGACTGCAGGGGGTGGGTGTGGAGTGGGGTTATGCAATGGGTAGGGGGCTGCAGGGGTGTATCTTCCTATCAGGGGGGGGGGGTTGTCCATGGATGGGGATATGGAGTGATGATTTTTTGAGGATATGGGGTATGTAGTGAAACATATATAGTTAAACAAAAAAACTAAACTTATTGGTATTTAATGGAACTAAATATAATAATTTTGAGTTAAACCAAACTAATCCAAATTGATAACTAAATAAACTTCAACATAACAAACACAATACCAAATCCATATTGTTCATGTACTATGAATTTTTTTTCTAAAACCAAAATTTCTACATATGTTGTTAACTTATTCAATTAAAATTTATATTATAAATGATATGTTATATTTTAATTTCATAATATATTATATATTCACATTGTTGGATATCATAAATACATTTATAATACCTTTATTCATTTAAAATATTTTTCATTAAATCCTGAGCATGGTGCTTAGCCACTAAGGGCACCGAGCTGGTGATGACATTGGCCAGACTCAATGCGCCAAGGCTCTGAAAGCTGTTGATGGGGATATTATCACTGCTATCACAGATCTTTCCAACTAAGGTATATGGAACTTTTTCTTTCAAATTAGAATCATGTGACGTGTTTGGCATACATTTAGTTGGTTTTTTTCTCATTCATTTTATTTTTCTAATTTATTATCTTGGAATGATGTGTTATTACATTTCATGAGTTTATATTTAAGAGACATTGTACTGGGTATTTATTTTCTCAGATAAATACTATAAATGGTCTATTACCTAGAATTTTATTAATATTCCCTTGTTACCTCCCATGAAATTGTTAGGGACTTGATTGGATGGGTGTTAGAAAAAGAAGAAAATTCTAAACCAACATAACATAGAAGTGGTTTCACCTGCCTCTAATGTATCTAGAAAAATGATGTTTTATAAAGTATTGTATGTTTTTATTAATGAGTTTTTACCATTTTAGAAACAAGAATGTGATGTACATGTATCACATATGATTAAGGAGTGTGGGTTGTGTAGGGGGATTATAGGAATTGAGATTTTTTATGGAATCCATTGTTGGGGATGTGTAGGGGGATGTGGGGTTTACGGGGGAGGGGGGGGCTGTCTAGGGGGGAGGTGGGGGCTGTCAAGTGGGAGTTGGTATAGAGTAGGGGGTATATAAAAGAAAGAGGGGGTGTGGAGTGGGGGTGTGTAGGGTGGGAAGGGGGTCTACTCCATTATTATTTTTTTCCCCTCTTCTTTGTAGATTCTTTTGATGAACACTCATTGAAATATATCCTTAAATTTCTCTTCAGTATGTATTAGATTTTTTCAAATCATACCATGAATTGGTCCTAGTTATATTAATTTATACTATATAACATAACTGTATTTTCTGGATGAATCTATACTAAAGAACTAATCCTCAAATGCATGCCATGTTTTCCATACCCAGGGAATGATTTAGTCCTTTCCGTGTCATTGTTTTATTCTTTGTTTTTATTTATTTTATGTTTTTAAATGAAGAGAATTTATGGTATTTTGTTGTTATGAACAGATTATCAGAATTATTTTCTTTTAATTATGGATCTAGAGAATTTCTCTGGTATATCCTATCAAACAGCCTCCTCGCCATTGAATCCATGAGCAGTGAAGCATCTGAATGGACAACACCGTTATGATTTCTCCACCTGTGGGTATGAGGACAATGAAGATGAAATCATGAGGACAGTGAAGCATCGTATGACTAGGATATCCTTTCAACCTGTGGGAATGATACCTTAGAAAATTTCATCACAAGTCTTGGTTCCTTGGTTCAGTTTGGGTAAGGATAGGTTTTTTTATTTATTTTTATTTGGTACATTTTTATGGCTTATGACAATTTTAATATGTTCATTTTGTTCGATTTGGGGCTATTCAATTCAAATGAATTAATTTTAGATTTCAATATGTTTTTTAATTAGTTTCATAATTTTCTTGAACAATTACGCTTTATTGAGAAAGTTTTAATTGGTTTGAGTCAGTTTGGTTGCATTATTTTTAGTTTGGTTTAGTTTCAACTTTTTCAAAACCATTTAGTTTTATTCCACTCTACTCAATTTGGAATTATTTTGTTTGATTTATTTTTAGTCATATTAGCATAATTTTGGTTTTTGTAGTTCATTTGACTAGAATTTTTTTATAATAGCCATATTATCATTTTTTTGTTTTCATAATTCAATTGAATGGTGTGTATGGAGGGTTGGGGGGTGGAAGGTGGGGGACTGTCTAGGGGTGGGGGCTATAAGGGGGATGTGTAGTGGGGTGGTCTCTATAGGGGGGTATGTGTGTGTGTGGGGGTGTCTAGGGTGTGGGATTGTGGGGCATGTCTAGGGAATGGGGTGGGGGTTCCAGGGGGATTTTTAGGGGAAGGGGGCTGTTGGGTGGTGGTGGGGGTGTTTGTCCCAAGGGATAGAGGTGGGCTGCAGGTGGAGTGGTGGTGGGGGATCTCTAGGGGGAGAAGGGGATTTCTAGGGGTGGTAGTGGGGATTCATGGGGATTGTATGTGGGGGGGATTCCAGTGAAAGGGAGGGAGGGAGGGGGGTTGTGTAGTGGGAGGGAGGCGGGATGTTAGTGGAGTGGTGGGGGGGGATTTCCAGGGGAGGGAGGGTCTTTCCAGGGGGTGTGAGGGGGGTAATGTGGGATGGGGGTGGGGGTGTCTAGGGGAGGTAGGGGGATGCAGTTGGGGGCTACCTAGGCAGATGAGTTGGTAATGTTTATAATGACCCATACTTTACATACATTGTTAGTAAATCAAAATTTAAGTACACTTATTAAAACATATAACAAAACCATGAAAGGACCATATATGTATAGTGTATTTAGAAACAGGGAAACATAAACAACTGGTTCATAAAGCGTCTACACTGTCTCCCATTTATTTCATCATATCTATAGTACCTTTTGACATATCTTACTTAATAACCTTCTTCCTGACCTGGGGAACGAAAACATACAAAAGGGTGATCTCAAATGCTCATTAAGGGTAAACAAAATAAATATCAATCACATCATATTAATAAGAACATAACATTTTGGAAATTTTACCCTGCAAAAGTGATCAAAATTTCATAACATGGGATAAATTATGGTAGTGAAATGTAATCACAATAATCATAACTTCAAACGTGAATCTTTGTGGCATATACACATAATCATAGAGAATAATTTCTTATTACTCAAGACTCCTTTCTATGACTATCTTAGTGGACAAAGTCCATTTCTGAACAGTGTTTATTCCTCATTTCAGTCCTGTTTCACTGAACCGGTTTAACCTGCCGTTCCAGCCATGTCTATCTCATGAGATATAAAATCTTTACCCAATGCATTGGAGGGAGATATAGGTCCCACCCATCTCATAATGATACCATTCTTATGTGTCCCACAAATTCATAAACCATACATCATAGCATAACCCATGTAATAAAAATGGGATTCTTTAACATCGTGACATCATAAAACAATTCATATAAGATAAAGGAATTAATAATAATAATTCCATCAAAAAATAATCAAATCAATGTAATAATAGGGATATAAATAGAACCCTTTATTATGTTAGATGGAAAATAATTTTGATAAAACACTTTAACTCCATTCTTGAGGAAAATATCCTTTCTACTTCAAAAACACTTTTCCTTTCTAAACATGTCATACTATTCTAAACTAAAAGAATTTGATTAAAAATAAACTTGAAAACTTGTAATGGACGCTTCTTGGAAATAATGTTTTTAAAAATCCATTCACGATATATAAGTTAAAAAAACATTCTTCTCATACTTTTGTCAGAAAAGTCAAAAATTACCTCATATGAAAAACGACAAAAGATTCCTTTCATATCTATTACTAAAAACTCACCGAAGGGTAAAATTGGATTTAAACAATTTTAGGTGGTTGGAAATAATATTACATATTGAGGAAACATTGGTGTGGATGATAAAATGCTCCCTAGTAAATTCTGAAGTATAAACAATCTCGGATAAAAATTGAGATTGTGAGATTGTCCCTTACCTTAGGTTAGATTTGCTTCATAAGTGTCCGATCCTCCTGTATAATGATTTAATGAATGTCATAGACATATTCCATAATCATAATTATTGTTATGATATCATATATGGTCATATTCTTATCTTACTGTTAGTAATATTTCATCGCAACTTGTTATTCGGGTGTTTATTTCTTTTTATTCTTATGCGTGTTTTGTCGAATAAATTCTTATTCTTATTTTTTGGTTATAGATAACTCATTTACAGAATTTTATTTGTGTAATATATATCATATTTATTCACTCAATTCGTTTATTTAATCATTATGCAATGAAAATCAGGTAGAACAAGTCGCATCACATCGGGGAGACGGTATTCCGAACGTACGCACGAGCGATAATATCATTACCATGATCGTGGAATTGTATTGGAGTGTATGTATACTATTTCAGAATAAATATCAATTTAAAATAATCATATATATTTATTATTTACACCATTATATCCATCCAAGTAAGGTGGTGGTGGAAAATAGATTACACCACGGCGTGGAGATGGTATTCTGTACGTACGCACGCGCGGTGATTTCGTTTTCCGTAGGACGGATAGATAGTGAAATAGGGTTGTTTCATACTTATAATAACATATCAGTATATTAGTGATACTTATGTTATTAATTCATAATGAAACAACTAAAGAAGAATAAGTGAAAGAAGAAATAACGTTGAAAAAATTGGTAACAGACATTACCTCTTCTTTGAAGTGCCTCTTTGAGACCTCCTTTTAGGGCACTAAAATTGGGGTTTAAAGAAGACCAGGACCTCTAGGATGTTTTTAGGGAAGTGGAGAGAAGCAATTGTCAGGGGTTGGTCAATCTTGAAAGCTCAAAGTGGTGTTAGGAAGAGAGGGAGGGTGTGCCCTTTTATAAGGGAGGAGACGGGGACCTTTGGAAAAACTAAAAATATTATTTCATTATACAGTCATATTCGGTTTTAAATAGCTCCAAATTGATTTATTTCGAATATAAGGTGGGGATGGGTCGAAATAATCTCATCCAATAGAATTTGGACAAGTTTATTTTACTATTTTAACCCTATCATTTAGATTTAACTTTAAGTTAGATAATTTTACTTTTACCATGTCTTTTTGTGTTCTTACACTATATGGTAAACAAACATACTATAACAAGAAAAAAGAACCCCAAGTTGTTTATTATTAATATATATAACCATATCTATGTCATTTGTCCAAAACATAGATTTTTCGTAATAAAATTACAATTAATAATTTAATATTTGTTTTAAAAACTATTTTATGTCAATTTTGACACTATTTAGTAATTGATTTTTGTGAAAATTATAACCAAATGATTAGTTCGAACAAGGTTAATTAAATCCATACTAACATGTCATATTAACCTAGAAATTCAGTTTAATTCATAAAAAGTCTTAAATTACAATTATTTGGGTATTTATAACATCAATTATGTCAATATTTCATTAATAATATAATTACTGCATCATCTTTGTGTCATAAATAAATTAAATTATTTAATGTCTAAAAATTACATATAAAATACCATTATGTAGGAAATATTTTTAGATTTATAATGAATATTTATAGTTCAATTTATCTTATGTATAACTCTATATTAAAAATTATTTACTTATTAAACATTGATTTTAACTATTTTAGCCATTTTTTAAATAAATTAATAATAAATGTCCTAATCTAACCGATGTGGGACTAAATGGTCATATTTCCTTCCTAAGGTTGTTTTTGGTCGAATTACACTTATCCAATATAATTAGGACATGTTTTAGGGTAATAATAATATCATTTTTACCCTTAATTACCCTATTTACTTTTAACCGTGGTAAATAAAAGTAAAAAGTTACTATTCACAAAAAATTATTTTCATCTCATTGAACCACATTTTACTTACTGACATCAACCGCGTCTCTCAGATTTTTGAAATTCCACTAATAGAAGCGGTAAAATTAAGTTTTATGTAAATTTGAAAATTCTCCTAGGAGGTGGGTAAAAGACGGTGAAAAGTTCAATAATGTTTTTATATATCTAAAATTATTATAAAATTACACAAATGAATTAAATTGAACTTATATAGGTATTATGTATCAATTTTGACCTAAAATAAATTTAAATAAAAAAAATAATTATTTAAATAAAAAGTCGATTTTTAAATAGTAACCTAGTGTTTTCACTATTCATCAAAAATTGAATGTTTCTAGAAAAATACCAAAATTTCACCCTAGGATAATTTCGATATTCCGTATCGAAAATTAAAGTCCATTTTGAAAAATAAAATTTACAAAATTTTAAAAAGTGGTTATTACTATTCATAACGGTTACTTTTAATAATATTTTAATAGCATATCGTTGTTTAGTGGAACTCGGTATTGCGTACGACAGAAGCTATCAAGGAAGGTCGTGATTGCGTGTAAAGCAAGCCAAGCTAGTGTTGTGTGTAGTGAAAGATTTCTTTGATGATTTATATAAAATAAAAACAAAATATTTCTTATAAAAGTCTCGGGTGTTACATTCTACCCCCCTTAAAATGAATTTGGCCCTCAAAATTCGTCACTTGTAACAAATAGATGAGGATACATCTCCCTTATCATATCCTCAAGCTCCCATGTAGCTTTTTTTAATAGGTGGTTCCTCCATAAAACTTTCACCAAGAGAGTGGTCTTGTTCCGTACGACTTTTTCACCACGATCGAGAATCTCTATCGGCTGTTCTTCATAAGAAAGTTCTTGTTCCAGTGGTACAAATTCTGAGCTGAGTACATGTGATGGATCAGGTATATACTTTATCAGGAGAGATACATGGAACAAATCCTGAACTTGAGAGATATTCGGTGGAAGCGCCAATCAGTAAGCTACCTTCCCAACACGATCCAGTATTTTGAAAGGTCTGATATACCTAGGGCTCAACTTTCCTTTCTTTCCAAATCTCACTACTCTCTTCGAAGGAGATATTCATAGGAACACTTTATCACCCACTTCAAACATTAAGTCTTTTCTTCGGTTGTCGGCATAACTTTTTTGGCGAATCTGAGATACTCTTATGTGTTGTTGAATAGATCATACCTTTTCTTCCATCTCATCAACAAGATCAGGTCCTAATAGCTTTCCTTCCCCATCTTCAACCCAGCAAGTTGGAGTCCTGCATTTCTTTCCATAGAGATCTTTATAATGATCCATCTGAATACTGGAGTGAAAGATATTATTATAAGAAAATTCCTCTAAATGTAGGTTTTAATCTCAACCACCATTGAAATCCATAGAGCAAGCTCTAAACATATCTTCTAGAGTTTTAATTGTGCTCTCAGACTGACCGTCTGTCTGAGGATGATAAGCAGTGCTAAAACTCAACATTGTATCCAGAGTATGCTGAAGACATCGCCAGAACCATGAGGTAAACATCGGATCCCGATCAGATATAATAGAAAGTGGTACTCCATGAAATCTTACCACTTCCTTCACATATATCCTGGCAAGATGATCCAGAGAGAAATCCTCTCTAATAGTGATGAAGTGTGCCGACTTTGTAAGACGATCAACTATGACCCAGATAGCATTATTTCCTTTGTATGTTTTAGGAAGTCCTGTGACAATGTCCATAGTGATGTTTTACCATTTCCATTTGGTTATGGGTAATGGTTGTAACATACCCTTAGACTTCTATCTCTTAGCTTTAACTTGTTGACAAACCAATCATCGAGAGACATATTCAGCAACATCTCTTTTCATGCCATCCTACTAGAAGTTCTCTTTCAGGTACCTATACATCTTCGTGCTTCTAGGATGAATAGATAATGAAGAACTATGACCCTCATCCAACAGCTCCTTCTTTAATTCGGGGATGGGAGGAACACAAACCCGATTCCTGAACTTTATTATCCCATCACAATCAAGGTTGAATTCAGGAACATTTCTCACCTTCTTTTGTAACTCTACATCTTCTTTCTGTGGCTCTTTAATCTTAACATGTATAGATGGTTGAACATTCATTTGAGAAAGATACGATTTTCCCCTTTCATTATAATTCCATGATCCATCCTTTGTAAATCCATATATATTGGATCTTTTGTGATCCTCAACATGGATAAACTGGCATGGTCTTGTCGACTTTATCCATCTTCAACCTTGTTTGCTTTCCCAGGGTGGTAATGAATTGAGCAGTCGTAATCCTTAATTAGCTCCAACCATATTCTTTGGTTCATATTCAGCTCCTTTTGTGAGAAAATATACTTTAAAATTTTATGATCAGTATAAATGTCACACCTTTCTCCATAAAGATAATGCCTCCAAATCTTTAATGCAAAGATTATCGCATCTAACTCCAAATCACGAGTTGGGTAATTTTGCTCAGGGATTTTGAAATTTCGTGAGGCATAAGATATCACCATATCATTTTTCATAAGAACACACCCCAATCCCTTCTTGGATGAATCACTGTATATCACAAACCTTTCTCAACTACAAGGCAGTGTGAGCACAGGTTCACTTGACAACCTTCTTTTCAACTCCTTGAAATTCTCTTCACATTCCTCCGTCCAAACAAACATAACTCCTTTCAGAGTCAACCTGGTGAGTGGATTAGATAATAATGAAAAATCAATCACAAAACGTCGATAATATACAGCGAAACCAAGAAAACATCGGATCTCAGTTACTGTTGTTGATCTCGACCATCTTTTGATAATCTCTATTTTTGCTGGATCCACGGATATCCTCTCTTTTGAGATTATGTGACCCAAAAATGAAACATTTTGAAGCCAAAATTCACACTTGGTAAATTTAGCATAATGCTACTCCTTTCTCAGGGTCTTCAATATAATTCTCAAGTGGTCTTCACGTTCTTTCTTGCTCTTTGAATATACAATAATATCGTCCATAAAGACTACCAAAAACTGATCAAGATAGTCACTAAAGACTATACTCATCAGATCCATGAAGATAGCAGGGGCATTATTAATAACAAATGGAATCACTATAAATTCATAGTGTCCATACCTTGTACGGAAAGTCATCTTTGGTATATCCTCCCTTTTGACCCTTAATTGATTGTAGGATCGAAATAATGATGTAGATGATCAATATACAAGAGGGGGGGGGGGGTGAATTGTACACTTTAAAAATTCCTTTGGAACCTTTAAAGTTAGTTATGAATAACTATGTTTTCCTTAAGCAAAGTAAAGGGTTAAGTTTAACAAAGTTAAACTAAGAAAATTCACAATACCTCTAACACTAAAACTTGTAAAGTGATTCCGAAAGTTGGTTTCAAAAATATGGTTCCAAAAATTGAAACATAACAAAAGATTACAATATGATATTCTACCTTAAAGCATATAGAATCTAAATGAAACAGAGTACAAGTAAAAAAGTAAAAGAATGTTATACTTTCATTATAATACAAAATGTAGTGGAGATAAACGAGTAGTAAAACTACAAGTAACAAGATATAAGTCTTTTAACCCAAAGAGAAGGGTATCAAATAACCTTGGATAAAGGTCCCTTAATTTATACTTTCAAGCAAGTCTGTATTACCCACACTATGATAAGCCATCGATATGAAGAACGGAGTCTCTGTCTTTCTATCCCTGCAAGCCCTGAACTTCATGTTAGTTGGCCACCTCTGTCTTCCTCAGCAAGGAAGCCCACAACTTCAAGGTAGTCGGCACCTCTGTCTTTCAATCCCCGGAAGTCCTCGAATGTGATCACCAACATTCAGAGTCGCACGATACTTTAAGAGTTAATAAGAGCCTCTCTCTCTAGAAATCACTTCAACAGCATGTATGAACAATGTCGAAGAAGTCATTCATCAGTCATCAGTCATCAGTCATTAGTCATCAGTTTCGAGCTCTTTCAAATGAGCTCTTATTTATAGGCAAGGTCAGCCTCCTCTCCAACGGTCATATTTTCTTTAAAAATTGGAGGGACCTGTACACATGTAACTTATCCAACGGTTAGTTTATAACTGAATAGACGACATCGTTTTATAACAAAACAAGTGTAACAGAATGTACGACATTGTTTTAAATTCTAACTCAAAAGTTCGGAGTGAAGGTTCGGAGTGTAAACAAAAATAATTTTTCGGAGTCTAAATAAATTCGGTGTGTACAAAACAAAGATGATCAGATTCTGTTTAAAAGGTGAATTTGGAATGAGATTTCGGAATGAGAATTCGTCATCAGAATTCGTAATGAGAATTCGTAATGAGAATTCGTCATCAGAATTCGTAATGAGAATTCATCATCAGAAATTTTAATGAGAATTTTTCATCAGAATTCGTAATGAGAATTCGTCATCAGAATTCGTAATGAGAATTCGTCATCAGAATTCGTAATGAGAATTCATCATCATAATTCGTAATGAGAATTCATATCCAGAATTCAGAGTAGAACATTATTACATTTCTCATCTGGGATTTAGAGTGAAACTTCATTACAGTTCTCATCCAGAATTCGGAACCTAAAACAAAATGCTTCATATCAAAGTTGCAAACGATTCCGAGAATATATAAATTAATCTGAATCTTATACTTATGAAAAATATGATTATAGATAATGAAAATATGATAAAAATAATTTTCCTTATAAAAGTGATCTTCCTTATAAAAGAAATTTTCCCTATAGAAAGGTGTTTGTGATTTTCAAAACAAGAAGTAATGAGAAAGTCATAAGGAAAACCTTATTGACTCAAAAATCTCCCCTTTTTTGGAAAGCACAAACATCCTTACGAAAAATAAAGTCTAATAAGAAAGAAAACATTAAAGCATATCTCCCTTTGCTTATGGTTGTTGATGAATACGACTAACTCCCCCTTAGGCTTTGAAACTCTAAGGATCGTATTCTAGATTCCCGGAATGAAATTTCATTAAGAATAAAAAAGTCTTTTTAATAGAAAACACCCCATTAGATGAACTCTATTAGAGTTGGTTTTCTTTCTCACCCTTTGTTAAGATTATTTTTCCCCCTTTATTAGGGTTTTTTCCTTCTCCCCCATTTTGATTTTCAAATAAAATTCACGGGAATGGAAAATATAACAAAGTACCTGAAAAATTAGTAGCAACAACAAAAGAGACGAGCAAGCACAAATTTCATTATGTTTGAAAGCTCGACAACAATGAAATTTAGATACAACAAAAAATCAGATCGGTCTATTTTGGATCGTTTTTCCTTATCCATGAGACCCTTAAGAATAGTCTTTATCTTCTTCAAATCTTTATGGTCTTCCTCGGCTTGCTTCTCTAACACAATAATTCTTGCACTTTGAGCTTCAATATTTTCTTCCTATGCTTTAATCTTTTCTTCCTGAGCTTTAAACTTTTCTTCAAACTCAATCCGATGAACCCTTTCAAACATCCAATTTTGAGAAACAGAATTCAGCTTCCCATTCAGATCTCTGACTTCTTGAATCTGGAAATTCATTTCATCTGTTAACTTTTCTTCAAAGGATGATGTAAGTTCATTTATCTTCCTGTCTTCTGTCTCGAAGGCATCCTTCACATTATCTTGGAATTCATCAAAGAGCCTCATCTCTTCTACAGTCTTCCTCGAACAACTAGTAATCCTCTTGAAAGATCTTTTGTGGGATTCATAGCCGACAAAGAATGTTTTGAACTGAGCCTCTATCTCAACACATTTGTCCATAACCATGGATACAGAGTCTGTTTTCTGATTCAAAGAATATTGGAGCATCTGACATCTTGAATCAATACTTGAAAAAGTCAGAATAGTACCTACCAACTTCTTTAATGAATGAACAACAAAATCACGCCCCAACGAAGATAACTCTGAATCCGAGACTTTACATGGAGAATTTTCTTCTTCAATATTCTCAACCTTCTTCTTAGAATAATCACCAACT
Organism: Viscum album; assembly: GCA_963277665.1. NCBI lineage: Eukaryota > Viridiplantae > Streptophyta > Magnoliopsida > Santalales > Viscaceae > Viscum > Viscum album. Next base: position 503,888,648 of record OY728131.1, on the reverse strand, counting down.
TCCCTTCTCTTTAAAACCACTGAGCTCGGGGTATCCACAACAAGTTTCTTTCCCTTGTTCTTTTTCGGAATGGATTCCTATTCCGGAGTTCTCTTTTCACTATCAGACACTTGAACAACATTTTCTTCATCATCAACAGCCTTTTGATCACCATCCTCTACATTTTCCATTTGAGCAATATCATGTAGAAGTTATTCTTCCTCTGCATGATAAGACACCTCTTCTTCTACTTCCTGCTCATCCTTCCCTGGAGTGACTAACTTCGATGATTCAGCTTCTAAAGTTCGGAGTGACAAATGTTCTGAAGGTGTCCCCATATAATCATCTACCTGCTTTAAAACATCTCTGGTTTCACCACTTCCTTCAGCAACAGCTTCTTCTTCTTCCACTTTCTCAATTTGCTCTATTTCCTCAACAGGCTTAGCTACTGCCTCTTCCGGAGCAACAAAGTTTCTGCTTGGAGTATCAGATAGAGATTCCAAAGAAAAAGATCTCGGAACATTAATGTTTGCTGAAACAATCTCATTAAACTTTAACAAATCTTGAGCTACCTTAGCTTGAAACATCTTCTTCTTAAGCTTCATTTCTTTCACTTGTTTTTCTATCTCATCCACAGTTCTTTCCTTCAAGGCCTTAGCCTCCGCAGGATCCAAGCCAAACTGAGGCTCCCCATGCACTCTCTTCTCTTTAATTTCCCTCCACTTGGAAACTACTTCATCTGGGTGAGCTTTCTTCTTCTTCGGTTTAGGAGGTGCAAGATGAAATTCCTTAGATTTGGGATTCTCTGCTTCAACTACAACTTCTTTCAACTTTCTCTTCTTCACTGATTTAGAAGATTCCGGATCAGCAAATTTCGGAACCGCTTCTTCTTGAGAAGGTAAATCAATAAACTGACCAGTATTCTTTTCAAAGGCTACATCCATCTTATTAAGAGTACCATCACTCACCAACATGATCTTGCAAACTCTTGGCTTAGACTTGCAAGCCTCCTTGAAAGACTCAAGGCACCGAACTATCAACTTTGAGAGGATTGCTGGATACATTATGATCTGAGCTCTCAGATTCCCTTTATTAACATTCTCAAGGGTAATAAGAATGTGTTTCATCAGATTAATCTTCCTCAGAATTATCAGAAAATCTAGGATGTAGATCTCACTCTTCTTCAATCTATCTTTTCCACCCTTTCTCGGTATGATAAGGCCTTGTACCCATAATTATCGAATCCGGAAATTTGTAGACAGAGAAGGAATTTTTGGAGGCTTATCATCTGACGGTCCGAGAGTTTCCAGAGCCTTTTCCTTGTCGAAGCTTCCTTTTGAATCCGGCAACACATGAGAGATGAACTCAGCTTCTCCTTCATTGTTCAGTCATACCAAACCGGCTTCCTTGGCTTAAAAAAGTTTATAAGTATTTCCATAAGACTTAAATGACAACTTCTCTCTACTATCTTCCTTATGGAAGGAACTGTTTCATAGAACTCTATAAGCAAATCTGAATAAACTTTATCTTGATTTCCTGGCTTGGATATAGAAACATCTTCCCATCTGTTGAGCTTAATATTATTGGATATAAGAGAATCATTCTTGTTGATGAAATCAGGATGAACCAACCTTTCTCTTTATGCTAACCACTTTGAAATAGGCTTAGAGGAAAAGATGTATTGAGAAGCTACTTCCATAGACATTCGGATCTGAATACCTCTGAGAAGTTTGGAATGAAGAAATATGAAGTTTGGAACAGTCTTAAAACAGAGAGGCAGAGCTTCAGGATGATGGAGATTGAAAACTGATGTGGTATAACCATTTGATGTCCCCTTTATTTAGGCAATGAGAAGACGGTTCAACTTTCTCAGTTGACCGAATGGTTGTGACAAGCTGAGATCAGATCTGACGGTTGAAAACCAATTCTCCATAAAACATGAATCCGATCTTTTGAGGTTTTTATTAAAACAACGATTTAAGAAAACTATAATCCGAAAACAAAATATAAGAAAATACCAGCAAGTAAAGTATGATTACGAAATCTTTGAGTAAGGAAGTCATACCTTTAGAATTGGATTAGGAGGATTATTCGTAATGTGTAACATAAATAAAACTACGAAAAATCTTTATTACGAAAAGACATAGTTCACAAAACTCACTACGAAAAACAAACTCAGTACGGAAAGATCAGTACGAAAATTTCATTACAAAAAAAATGAAAAACGAAAAGCTCATTATGAAAACCTCGGTACAAAAATCTCATTATGGAAATACCAGTACAAAATTTCCCATTCCGGATGTTTTCAATAAGAAAATTTCCATTCCATAATTTTTCTATACGAAAATATCCATTCTGAAAATTTCAGTTCCGGAAATTTCCATTCCAGAATTTTAGTTCTGAAAAGTTTGAAAACAAACTTTGAAAAACATAGTTACTCTAACAATCAAATGTACTCCCCCTGTGAAAAGGAGTTTATTACTTTGAGGAGATTTTTTTCAACAGAAAGTTAATTAAGAAATAATACCTTACGCTTATCATTCCTAACATCTGATTAATGTATTCAAATCTATCAGTAGGCAACGATTTTGTGAAACTATCAGCAAGTTGATCTTGTGTTCCGATAAACTGAAGAATGATATCTCCTTTTTGTGTGTGATCCCTAAGAATTTGATGCCTAATATCTATGTGCTTTGCACGAGAGTGATGTGCAGGGTTCTTACTAAGGGAAATGTCACTTGTGTTATCACAAAAAATTTGAGTTTTAGTAAAACTCATGCCATAGTCTGTGACTGTGTGTGTCATCCACAACACTTGAGCACAACAACATCTGGCTGCTACATATTCGGCTTCAGCAGTGGAGAGTGCTACAGAATGTTTCTTCATGCAGGACCAAGAAACTAATGAATCTCCTAAGAAATGGAAAGTTCTGGATGTACTCTTTCTATCAATTCTACATCCACCAAAGTCAGCATCAGACAATCTTTTTAGAATAAAATCATTTCCAGAAGTATAAAATAATCCAAGATCCATGGTTCCCTTAAGGTAGCGAAATTTTTTTTTACTGCCTTTAAGTGAGATTCCTTAGGATTGGATTGATATCTTTCACATAAGCATAATGAGAACATTAAGTCTGGTCGACTAGCTGTTAAGTAAAGTAACTTCCTATCATACCTCTGAAAGATGTTTGATCTACTGGTTTCCCAGCTTCATCAAGATCTAAAGAGTTTGAGGTACCAATAGGAGTACTTATACTCTTAGTGTTTTCATAACCATACTTTTTAAGAAGATCTTTAATATACTTATGTTGAGATATGTAGGCTCCTTCTAGTTGTTGAGAAATTTGAAATCCAAGGAAAAAAGTTAACTCACCCATCATACTCATTTCAAACTCAGATTTCATTAGACTTGAAAAAGAGTCGGTCAAAGATTTCTAAGTTGAACCAAATATGATGTCATCAACAAAAATTTGAACAATCAAAACATTTTTCTTATCTATATTTATAAAAAGGGTTGGATCTTCATTTCCCTTAACATAGTTATTTTGAAGAAAAAATCCAGTGAGTATATTATACCATGTTTGTGGGGCTTGTTTAAGACCATACCGAGCTTTGGTAAGTCTAAAAACATGACCAGGATGTTTTGTATCTTCAAATCTAGGAGGTTGTTCAACAAAAACTTCCTCTTGGACATAACTGTTAAGAAAAGCACATTTCATATCTATCTGAAAAAGTTTAAAATTAAAGAATTCTTCAAAGGAAAGTAGAATACGGATAGATTCAAGTCTAGCTACTGGAGAATAGGTTTTTCATAGTCTACTCCCTCTTGCTGATTATATCCTTTAGCAACAAGTCTAGCTTTATTTCATACTATGAATCCATTTTCATCACATTTATTTTTGAAAACCTATTTTACTCCAATAACAGATGTTTCCTTAGTTCTTTCAACCAAGGTCCAGACTTTATTCCTTTTGAATTCATTTAGTTCATCTTGCATGGCTTTGATCCAATCACCATCACCTAAAGCTTCATCAGTGCTTTTATGTTCTAATTGGGAAAGAAATGATAGATGTTCTACTTCATTTCATAAGGAACTTCTAGTCCTTACAGGTTGATTTACATCACCAGTGATACTATCACTAGGATGATTCTTAAGAAACACCTGATTTGGGTTTTGAAAAGCATGTTCATCAACATAGGGTAGAATGTCTTCTGGGTAAATGTTTCAGAAATATCTTCTTGAACATTATCCTTATCAGAAGGTTCTTCTATCAAAGTTTGACAATCATTTTTTGAAAACACATCGGAGGATTTAGGCTGGGATGGTTTAAAAACAAAAGGATCATACTCATAAAATTTTACATGTACTATTTCTTCAACAGTATAAGTATTTTTATTAAAAACTCTATAAGCCTTAGAAGTTGTGGGATAACCTAAGAAAATTCCTTCATCAGATTTTTGAAGTGGGATAGTCTTGGTTTTCTACCATTCCATAACTCATAAGGAGTTTTATTAAGAAAAGGTCTAATCAAAAATCAATTTATAGTATAACAAATAGTACTTACAGCTTCAGCCCAGAAATGTCTAGCTATAGAATATTCACTCAACATGGTTCTAGTTATCTCTTGAAGAAATCTATTTCTTCTCTCAACCACACCATTTTGTTAAGGAGTTCTAGGTTATAAAAAATTGTGAGCAATACCTTTTTTACTACAAAAAGGTTCAAAATCAGAATTTTGAAATTCTCCCCCATGATCACTATGAATTTTTTTCAATGGAAGGTTTTTCTCATTTTTAACTTGAGCTCTAAAACTTTTGAAATAAGAAAAAGCTTCAGACTTCTTTGCTAGAAAATAACCCCATGTAAATATAGTTTAATCATCAACTAGAACAAACACATAGTATTTTCTTCCAATATTTACAGTTTTTGTTGGACCAAAAAGATCCATGTGCACTAACTGAAATGCATCAGTTGTTGAGACTTCACTGACTGATTTAAAACTAGATTTATATTGCTTTCCAAATTGACAAGGATCACAAACTTTAGAAGAATCAAATATAAGCTCCGGTAGATCCTTAACTGGTTTCTTCTTAGTGAGTTTACATAGGTTTCTAAGGTTACAGTGACCTAGTCTTCTATGCCATAACAAGGAATGATCTTCCATTGCACTTAGGCAAGGTAAATCTTGGCTCCTGAGGTCTTCTAAGTTTAAGGTGTAAACATTCTCATGCCTATTGGCTGAGAGAATAAATTCTTCCTTGGATTTGTTAACTAAGCACTTACCATTCCTAAAATTCACAAGATAACCTTCATCACATAATTGACTTATTCTAATGAGGTTGTGCTTAAGACCTTTAACAAAAAGAACATTTGAAATCAAAGTTTTACCTAAAATAACAATATTACCAATACCAACAATCTCTCCCTTAGCATTATCTCCAAAAGTTACCTTCCCCCCTTTCATTTTGATAATCATTTCTAAATAGATTTTGTTACCAGTCATGTGCCGAGAATATCTACTATCCATGTACCATGTATTGTTGCTGGTACTCTCTTTATTTTCCTGAAATCAAGAAGAAAATTAGACTTTCGAAATCCAAACTTGTTTGGATCCGAGATTTCTAGATAACAAAATTTTAGGAACCCACATATTCTTTGAAAAGTACGCTTTGTGAAATCCTAGAGATTGGGTTTTGTTTAATGAACAATTATTTGCCCAGTGACCACCACATCGACACTTAGTACAAAATGAGGCACTTTGAGGAACAAAATAATTGTTACTAAAAACTGGTTTTTCATGGGTATAAGCAAATCCGGATTTATTTCTTAAAGGTCGTATTTGGGAATACATTTTATCAAACATTTCCTTACCATAGGTAATGTTTGATAAACACTTATTTAAGGAAAAAATTTCAGACTTGAGTTTTATAACAAAGTTTGTATCCTCAAAATCATTAGATTTAAGACTAGAGTTAGGCTCGAAAACATTTTTCATAGAAATTAATTTTTCTAACTCTTTAGAAAGTTTGTTCTTCTTAGAACTTCCTCAATATTTTTTGAAATATATTCAAAATCAGCATTTTTTCTATCAAGATCTTTAGAAAGATCTGATATCTCTTTTGTAAGAATAGAATTCCTAGAGTTTTCCTTATCATGTTTTTTTATTGAGTTTAGAATTATCAATCTCAAGAAGTTCAGAAAACCTAGAAACTTCTTCATAGGTAGGTGAAGTATTTTCTTCATCGGAAGAGGATTCTTCATTAGAAGAGTTATAATACTTACTATCATTAAAATTTAATGATACATTGGTCAATGATTCAGCATTTCATACCTTAGCCATAAAACAATGATTATCAATAGGTAATCTATCTATAAGACCAAGATTCTTCTGTCCTGAAGATTCATAATCAGAAGATTCATCTGAAGAGTCACCACCACTGGCACTCCAGGTATCACTAGCTTTCAGAACATTCTTAGCTTTGGATTTATAATACTTCTTTCTGTTCTTGTCTGAATGATTTTCCTTCCTTTCTTTCTTTTTGAGCAAAGGGAAATTAGGTCTAATATGTCCATCTCTCTTGCATTCATAACATGTAACTTCTCCATCTTTCCTTTCTTTCCTTTCCTTTTTCTTATACTTGGATTGTAACTTTCTCTGACCAGCAATCTTTTTCATCCTTCGAGCAAGATTTGCTAATTCATTTTTTGATATTTTAATTTCACTAGAATCTGATTGAACAAATATCTTCCAAGACTTAGATCTAGTTACTCTCTCAGGAGTCTTAGCTTTAATATGATTTGATGTTGTTGTAAAAGCAACAATACCATTCCCATTTTTCTTTTTAATGTTTTCAACATCTCTCTTCACTCTTGTATCATGTTGTAGAAGAGTTCAAAAAAACTCATCAAGAGAAATTTGAGTGACCTTCCTGTTATCATCTAAAGCTGTTCTTTTGGATTCACATTCATTGGGCATACTATCAATTATCTTATCCACAAGTGCTTCATCATCTAACCCTTTCTCTCCCATAGACTGTAAACTATTGACGATAGTCATAAACCTCTGTTGAACTTTACAAATTGGTTCACCATAAGAAAAATTGAATCCATGGTATTCAGCTCTAAGCATAGCTCTCCTAGTTTCAATAACTTTAGAAGTTCCAAAATGTGTAACCTCTAACTTCTTCCAGATACAATTAGCTACTTCACAAGAAGAAATTTGGATATATATATTTCTAGTCATTGAACAAAGTAATGTATTGTGTACCTTATAATTGAGTTGATACTCTTGATTTTCCGGGTTAGTAAAAGTTCTAACTTCCTTATCAGGAATTTTATAATCTCCAGTAAGCATAAAAAAGTTGTCCACTCCAGTATTGATAACAAAAGTCTTCATTTGATATATCCATTACTCATAATCATTACCATCAAGGATTGGTGGTCTTGTAGGATTTAGATTATCAATGGAACCAACATTAATTCCTGTCATACTTAAAATAACCTTGGGCACACAAACTTGCTAGTAGAAAAGAAATTCCTAATAACAAAGTTCGGAATGACAAAAGTTCGGAATGAGAAAGTTCAGAATGAGAAAGTGAGTAAGAAAAACTTATACGTGAGTACAAGTATTTCAGAGACCTCCACTGATACCAATTGTAGGATCGAAATAATGATGTAGATGCTCAATATACAAAAGGGGGGTGAATTGTACACTTCAAAAATTCCTTTGGAACCTTTAAAGTTTGTTATGAATAACTATGTTTTCCTTAAGCAAAGGAAAGGGCTAAGTTTAAAAAAGTTAAACTAAGAAAATTCACAACACCTCTAACACCAAAACTTGGAAAGTGATTCCGAAAGTAGGTTCTGGAAATATGGTTCCGGAAATTGAAACTTAACAAAATAATACAATATGAGATTCTACTTTAAAGCGTATAGAATCTAAATGAAACAGAGTACAAGTAAGGAAGTATAAGAAATTTATACTTTCCTTATAATACAAAATGCAGCAGAAACAAACGAGTAGTAAAACTACATGTAACTAGATATAAGTCTTTTAACCCAAAGAGAAGGGTATCCAACAACCTTGGATAAAGGTCCCTTGATTTATATATTCAAGAAAGTATGTCTTACCCACACCAGGGTAATCCCTCGATATGAAGATCGGAGTCTCTGCCTTGCTATCCCCGCAAGCCCTCAACTTCACGGTAGTTGGCCACCTCTGTCTTCCTTAGTAAGGAAGCCCTAAACTTCAAGGTAGTCGGCACCTCTGTCTTCCTATCCCTGGAAGTCCTTGAATGTGATCACCAACATTCGGAGTCGCATGAAGCTTTGATATTTAATAAGATCCTATCTCTTTAGAAATCACTTCAACATCATGTATGCACAATGTCAAAGAATTCATTCATTAGTCATCATTCATCAGTCATCAGTCATCAGTTTTGAGCACTTTTAAATGAGATCCTATTTATAGGCAAGGTCAGCCTCCTCTCCAACAGTCATATTTTCCTTAAAAATCGGAGGGACCTGTACACATGTAACTTAACCAACGGTTAGTTTATAATAGAATAAACGACATCATTTTATAACAAAACATGTGTAACAGAATGTACGACATCGTTTTAAAGTCTAACTCAAAAGTTCAGAGTAAAGGTTCAGAGTGTAAACAAAAATAATTTTTCGGAGTCTAAATAAATTCGGAGTGTATAAAACAAAGATGATCATATTCTGTTTAAAAGGTGAATTCGGAATGAGATTTCTTGAATGAGAAACCATCATCAGAATTCGTAATGAGAATTCGTCATCAGAATTTGTAATGAGAATTCGCCATCAGAATTCGTAATGAGAATTCGTCATCAGAAATCATAATTAGAATTCATCATCAGAATTCGTAATGATAATTCTTCATCAGAATTCGTAATGAGAATTCGTCATCAGAATTCGTAATGAGAATTCATCATCAGAATTCATAATGAGAATTTGTATCCAGAATTCAGAGTAGAACTTTATTACAGTTCTCTTCCAAAATTCGGAACCTAAAACAGAATGCTTCATATCAAAGTTTCAAACGATTTCGAGAATATAGAAATGAATCCGAATCTTATACTTAAGAAAAATATGAATACAGATAATGAAAATATGGTAAAAATAATTTTCCTTATAAAAGCGATTTTCCTTAGTAAAGCAATTTTCCTTAAAGAAAGGTGTTTGTGATTTTCAAAACAAGAAGGAATGGAAAATACATAAGGAAAACCTTATTGACTCAACATTGATGATACCCTGAATGAAGATCAATCTTAGAAATGTATTGATATCTACGTAGTTGGTCAAATAAGTCATCAATGTGCGGGAGAGGATATTTGTTCTTGATAGTGATCTTGTTATGTTATCGATAATCAATGAAGAGTCTCATTGATCCATCTTTCTTCTTCACAAAAAGAACATGTTCTCCCCAAGGTGACGCACTAGGGCATATGAACCCCTTATCAAGATTCTCTTGGAGTTGCTTCTTCAATTCCTGCAACTCAATTGGGGCCATTCTATAAGGTGTATTTGAAATAGGAAAAGCACCCGGTACGAGTTCAATTGAAAACCCAACTTCACAATTTGGTGGAAGACCCAACAATTCCTCTATAAAGACATCATCAAACTCCTGTACAATAGTCTTATTATTAATTGTGAGTTTCTCACCAACCATTTGAGACAAATAACCTTAATTTAGTGGAATCAAGACCCATAAGATGGAATGAATTTCCACTAGAAGGTTATATTCATCCTTGCATCGATAAAAGATCAAAGATTGATTTGGAATATGAAATGTGACTTCCCTTCTTTGGTAATTGATATGAGCTCCATATAGAGAAATCCAATCCATGACATGAATCACATCAAATTACACTATAGGGAGGATCACAAGATTTGCAGGAAGAACTTCCCCACAAAATTCAATCGGAGAAGAATTATAATCTTTTGATGCGACTGTTGTGCCATTAGGGGTTGTCACAGCTAACTCAACATCTAATTATTGAGGTAATACAGTGATACCCTTAGAAAATTATTCAGAAATAAATGAGTGGGTGGATCCAGAATCAAATAAAACATTTTCTACTTTAGAGTGGATGGTAAGTGTACCTTTCACCACATCATTATTGTACTCCACATTACTGATAAAAATTTTATGTGACATTCCTTTGTCTTTAGCCTTAAGAGTTTTTTTATGTTGATCATCATCGAAAACCATTGGATTATGGCATTAATTGGAATAATTCCCCATTTCCTTGCACTTGTAACATTGAAGTGTAGGAGGTGCACTATGTGTAGCATTTTAATTGTTTGCATTACTAGACATATTCTTCCCATAATTGAGGCATTCAAATTCCAGATGACCTTCCTTTCCACATTTGATACATTTACTTGTCCTTTTAAGACAACTCCCTCCACGTTTCTTTCCACACTTTGAGCATAAGAGAAAAGTCATCTTCTTTTAATTGTGCTCTTTATATTTTCCTTTGAATTCCATTTTCTTCTTCTTATCAAACCCATATGACTGATGGGTTACTCCAATATCCATCTCAACTTTGAGAGCACATCGAACGATTTCATCGTAGCTATTGAAGTCCCTTATGGCTAACGCCCTTCAAAGACTTGGTTTTAAGCCACTAAAGAATCGATCAATCTTACTCTCGGGTTGGATAATAATACCAGAAGCGTGCCTTACATGTCTTGTAAAATTTTCCTTATAGGTACCAACCGATTCATCATCCTTTTGCATTAGTTCAAGAAACTCCTTCCCCATCTTTGTTTGGAGAATACTAGGGAAGTAATTATTGAAAAAGAAGTTCTTGAACTCGTCCCATTCCATGGACTCAATTTCATCTCTTGGCCTCGTATTGTTGATAAGATTCCACCATTGATCAACATCACCTTCCAAACGATACACTGCTAAGATGAATTTATCATGTTCAGAACATTAAAGAACTGAAAATATCATTTCAGTAATATTGATCCATTTTTCAGCAACTAATTGATCAGTAGACCCGCTGAATGATGGTGGACGTTGTCTCATGAAGGATTCAACAGAATGTTTCTCCTTCCTTTTCTTGTTTGGAAGTCCAGAATGATTCATAGCTTGGGAAAGTTGTGTGAGCATGGCTACAATATTTTGAATTCTAGCTCCCATAACGTTTGGTTTCTTAGGGGAACAATCATTGCATTTCCCATCGCATTCCACATTAACACGGTTCCTTCGGGTTCCAGCCATTGACTAAAACAAAGAAGAATAGTGTGAGCAACACTAATTATAATGTAAAATCCACATAATCAAGAATAAAATTTCACACTTAAGGACTTATCCTAGGTTATTCATGTCTATTTCTAAAACACTAAGATTGTGTTCTATGCTTAGAGTTATCCTTAGGATTCTTACTAAGGCTTTCACATCCTAGTTTCAAAAGGTTGACTATACCTTTCCTATGATACCAACTATAGCGGTCTGGAATTTCTTCCAGTGGACTATAATTGATACCTATCAGGGCACTCCATGGGCTACTACACCCCCTGGGTGGGACACACCACCATCCCCAGTGGAAGCCATTTCCTCATGAAGCCCTTGGGCGGAGAGCCATGCTTCGTCCAACGCTCACATGTGAGAGTTCCCAAGGATCAGATACATTCCTACCTCCTTTTCTTCTGATACCAACTATAACGACCCATAAATTACATAAATTGTTAGTACATAAAAATTTATGTACACTTATTACAACATATAATAAAACCATGAAAGGACCGTATAGGTATAGTGTCTTTAGAAACTGGGAAACATAAACAACTGGTTCATAAATCATCTACATTGTCTCCCATTTATTTCATCATATCTATAGTCCCTTTTGGAATATCTTACTTAATAACCTTATTCCTGACCTAGGGAAAGAAAACATACCAAAGGGTGAGCTCAAATGCTCAGTAAGGGTAAACAAAAGAAATATCAATCACATCATATTCATAAGAACATAACATTTTGGAAATCATACCCTGCAAAAGAGATCAAAATTTCATAACATGGGATAAATCATGGTAGTGAAATGTAATCACAATAATCATAACATAAAACATGAAGAATTGTGGAATATACACATAATCATATAGAATCACTTCTTATTAGTCAAGACTCATTGCCATGACTTTCGTAGTGGACAATGTCCATTTCTGAACCGAGTTCATTCCTCGTTTCAGTCCTGTTTCACTGAACCGGTTTAACCTGCCGTTCCAACCATTTCTATCTCATTAGATATAAAATCATTACCCAATGCATTGAAGGGAGATATAGGTCCCACCCATCTCATAATGACACCATTCTTATGTGTGCCACAAAATCATAAACCATACATCATACCATAACCCATGTAATAAAAATGGGATTCTTAAACATCGTGACATCATAAAACAATTCATATAAGATAAAGGAATTCATAAAAGTAATTTCATCATAGCATAATCAAATAAATGTAATAATAGGGATAGAAACAGAACCCTTTATTATCTTAGATGGAAAATAATTTTGATAAAACACTTGAACCCCATTCTTGAGGAAAATATCCTTTCTACTTCAAAAATACTTTTCCTTTCTTAATATGTCATACAATTCTAAACTAAAAGAATTTGATTAAAAATAAAAATGAAAACTTGTAAATGAATCTTCTTGGAAATAATGTTTTAAAAATCCATTCATGCCATATAAGTTAAAAAAAACATTCTTCTCGTACTTTTGTCGGAAAAGTCAAAAAGTACCTCGTATGAAAAATGACAAAAGATTCCTTTCATATCTTTTAATAAAAACTCACCGAAGGGTAAAATTGGATTTAAACAATTTTAGGTGGATGGAAATAATATTAAATATTGAGTAAACGTGGATTTGGAAGATAAAATGCTCCCCAGTAAATTCTGATGTATAAACAATCTCGGATAAAAATTGAGATTGTGAGATTGTCCCTTACCTTAGGTCTGATTTGCTTCGTAAGTGTCCGAACCTCCTGTATAAAGATTTAAATAATGTCATTCAATTATTCCAGAATCATACTTATTGTTATGATTTCATATATGACCATATTCTTAGCTTATTATTAGTAATATTTCATTGCTACTTGTTATTCGGGTGTTTATTACTTTTTGTTCTTATGCGTGTTTTGTCGAATAAATTCTTATTCTTATTTTTATTTAATAGATACCTCATTTACAGAATTGTATTAGTGTAATATATATCATATTTATTCACTCAATTTATTTATGTAATCATTATGAAATGAAAATCATGTAGAACAAGTCGCATCACATCGTGGAGACGGTATTCCGTACGTACGCACGAGCGATGATATCGTTCCCATGACCGTGGAATTGTATTTAAGTGTATGTATACTATTTTAGAATCAATATCACTTTACAATAATAATATATATTCATTTTTTACACCATTATACCCTTCCATGTATGGTGGTGGTGGAAAATAGATTACACCACGGTGTGGAGATGGTATTTCGTACGTACGCACGCGCGGTGAGTTCGTTTTCCGTAGGATGGATAGATGGTGAAATAGGGTTTTTTAATTATTATAATAACATATTAGTATATTATTGATACTTGTTTAATTATTATAATAACATATTATTATATTATTGATACTGATGTTATTAATTAATAATGAAACAACAAAAGAAGAAGAAGTGGAAGAAGAAATAAAGTTGAATGAATCGGTAACAGACATTACCTCTTCTTTGAAGCGCCTCTTTGAGACCTCCTTTTAGGGCACTAAAATTGGTCTTTAAAGAAGACCAGGACCACTAGGATGTTTTTAGAAAATTTGAGAGGAGAAATTGGTAGGGGTTTTCTGATCTTGAAGGCTCAAAGTGGTGTGAGGAAGAGAGGGAGGAGGCGCCCTTTTATAAGGGAGGAGAGGGGCACCTTTGGAAAAACTAAAAATATTATTTTTTTATAAAGCCATATTCGGGCTTAAATAGATCCAAATTGATTTATTTAGAAGCTATTGTGGGTATGGGTCGAAATCCTCTCATACAATAGAATTTGGACAAGTTTAGTTTAATATTTTAACCTTATCATTTATATTTAACTTTAAGTTAGATAATTTTACTTTTACCATGTCTTTTTGTGTTCTTACACTATAAGGTTAATAAACATACTATAACAAGCCAAACGAACCTCAAGATGTTTATTATTAATATATATAACCTTATATAAATCATTTGGCCGAACCTTATATTTTTAGGAATAAAATAACAATTAATAATATAATATTTGTTTTAAAAACTATTTTATGACAATTTTGACACTATTTAGTAAATGATTTTTTTAAAAATCATAACAGAATGATTAATTCGAAAAAAGTTAATTAAATAAATTCTAACATGTCATATTAACCTAGAAAATTATTATAATTCATAAAAATACTCAAATTACATTTATTTGTGTATTTATACAATCAATTATGTCAATATTTCATTAATAAGATAATTACTACATCATCATTGTGTCATAAATAAATTAAATTATTTAATGTATAAAAATTAAAAATAAAATACCATTATGTAGGAAATAGTTTTATCTTTCTAATAAATATTTATTGTCGAATTTATCTTATGTATAACTCTATATTAAAAATTATTTACTTATCAAACATTGATTTTAACTATTTTAACCCTTCTTTAAATAAATTAATAATAAATGTCCTAATCTAATCGATGTGGGCCTGAATGGTCATATTTTATTCCTAAGGTTGTTTTTGCTCGAATTACACTTATCAAAGGGATATATGACATGTTTTAGGGTAATAATAATATCATTTTTACCCTTAATTACCCTATTTACTTTTAACCGTGGTAAATAAAAGTAAAACGTTACTATTCACAAAAAATTATTTTCATCTTATTGAACCACATTTTACTTACTGACATCAACCGTGTCTCTCGGATTTTTGAAATTCCACTCACATAAGCGGTAAAATTAAGTTTTATGTAAATTTGCAAATTCTCCTAGGAGGTGGGTAAAATACGGTGAAAAGTTCAATAAATTTTTTATATATCTAAAATTATTATAAAATTACTCCAATGAATTACATTGAACTTATATAGGTATTATGTATCAAATTTGACCTAAAATAAATTTAAATAAAATAAATAATTATTTAAATAAAATGTCGATTTTTAAATAGTAACCTAGTGTTGTCACTATTCATCCAAAAATGAAAGTTTCCAGAAAAATACCAAAATTTCACCCTAGGATAATTTCGATATTCAGAATCCAAAAATGAAGTCCATTTTGAAAAATAAAATTTACAAAATTTTAAAAAGTGGTTATTACTATTCATAACGGCTAGTTTTAAGAATATTTTAATAGTATATCGTTGTTTAGTGAAACTCGGTATTGCATACGACACAAGCTATCAAGGAAGGTTGTGATTGCCTCTAAAGAAAGACAAGCTAGTGTTGTGTGTAGTGAATGATTCCTTTTATGATTTATATAAAATAAAAACAAAATATTTCTTATAAAAGTCTCGGTTGTTACAATGTTCATGGGTGGTAGAAGGATGCCTGGGGAGGGGGTTGTCCATGGAATGTGAGGGGTTGTAAAGGGAGTTATGGGAGGTCTATATAGGGAAAGGGAAGGGGTTTCAGGGGAGTAGGGGCTAAAGGAAAAGGGAGGGATCAGTAGGAGGAGGGAGGGGGTTGTTCCGGGGAGAGAGGGGTGTGACAGGTGGACTTCTTATAGGGCGGATCCAAGGTAAGGGAGGGGGATATCTAGGGGGTTGTGTAGGGTTGGGGGCTATCTAGGGGATACACCAAGGGGAGTAAGGGTGTGTGGGGGGGGCTTTGAAGGGGATATGGATTAGTGGGTGGTGTTCAGTTGGGAGGGGGATGTGTAGGGTTAGTGGGTGTCCAAGGGGGCTACCACAAGGGGAGGGGGGGCTATGTAGGGGATCGAGTGGGGGATATTTTATTATGGATTTAAAGACACTATAACCATGATTTTTATCTATTTTTATAGGTCCCATTCCATGGATAATAATCATGGCTATAGAGTTTGTCCATCCAATGGTATAGCCACATGAATAAATAGTGGAAACTATAATATTACCAAGGTTTGATCCATGGATACATATCTATATCCATGTTTCCAACGATGGATATAGACCTGTAGAGATAATTCCAAACCATGTCTATAGTTATTGGCCTTTTTCCACACCATAATTACCCACGATTCCTCAAATAGTGGCTATTACATATAGCTACAATTTAAAACCATGGATATAGCCTGAATTTGGTGTAGTGCCGAAATAGATTCAAACTATACCCATTAACTATTAATGGTGTCCCTTTTTCTATATCTTTTATTTGTATTGCTCCAAAAGGAAAAATATGAGTAATAATAAATGGTATAGACCATTTGGAAGGAAATTTACCTGGTAACAGCTTCAATATAACATCAAATAGAAACAGTTTGTCTCCCTCCTTGATGTTTTTTAGAGAATCATCCAATCATGAAATGATTTGATTCTTTTATTATACAACTTCGAGATTTCATATGCATTATTTATGATCTCCTCCAGCTCATACAAACAAAAATATTATTCTTTTTCAGTTGAAAATAGATTCATTTAACATATTTTTACATCCAATAAATATTTATGTTCTAACATAACGAGTATGTGAAAATAATTTCCATTGACTAATTTAAATGTTGAAATTCCAATTTGGGTTTTGAATAAAGTGCTTTTGGGTGAAGAGGGCAGCATAAACTCCCAAATCTAGTCCTTTCTAAATGGGTTTATATTTTTTTCTAGAAATTTTTTTTATTTTTCTATTTGAAAAATCATCAATTACATTAATTTGGTAATAATAGGGTGTATAGACCCTATGATTAAATAAAATTTATTCCCAAGATATTCCAATGCCTTATTAAAAAAATGGTACCCATATCCGTAATCAGAAACTTTGGAAATCCAAATCATGAAAAAAATATCCTTTCCTAAATTTGGACTCAATTATGGCATAATCATTTCTTATGGAAAAATCCTCTACCCGTGTGGATACATAATCAAAATTAATCAAGATGTAAATATATCCAAATTAATTGGGAAGAGGACTCATGAAATCCATTCCCGAAACATCAATCACATCACAAAACAAAAGTGGTTTTTGTGGCATCTCATTCCATTTGGAAATGTTTCCTTAGAATTGACTTTTTTAGAGGTTCTATATAATACAAAAGAATTTTAAAAAATGTTGGGACAATACAAACCAGAATAATGAACTTTTCTCGCAGTTATTTGTGGCCCAATGTTTCCTATAAAGCTAAACTTTTGAAAAAAAATGTAGTATGGATTGATATTTAGAATTTGAAATGCATCTCCAAATAATTCACAATTTTATAAAACCAAGGCCTTTCACTTTGATAAATAACTACTCATATAGTAAGGATTATTTAATTAGAGGATAGATATTTGAGTTTTCATTAAAAATAGAAGTTATCCTACTCAAATGATCAGCAATAAGGTTCTCATATTCTTTCTTACCCTTTATTTCAACATCAAACTCTTTCCACATTAAGATTCATCTCAAAATTCTATGTTTTGAACTGTGTTACTTGATCAAAAATATTATTGTATAATGATCTGTTAAAACAATCACCTTATATCCCATTAGATAGAATCTAAATTTTCCTTGAGAAAAGGAAAGAGGTATAAGTTCTTTCTCATTTTTTTATAGTTTGATTGGGCCTGATCTAAATTTTTGTAGTAATAGGAAATCACGTGAGATTTCTTTTCCATTTATTAAATTAACACTGCCCCAAGAGAGAATTTAGAGGCATTATCCATGATGTTAAAGGATATGTCCCATTTGGGTTGTTGAACCAGGGGAGGGGTTATGATTTTTTGTTTCAACTCAACAATTTCATGTTTACACTTCTCATCAAAGAGACTTATGGAATATATTTGGAGTAATTTAGACAATGGAGGTGAAACCTTACTAAAATCCTTTATGAATCTCCCATAAATCCATCATGGCCATGGAAGGATCTCACTTA
The DNA here is from genome assembly GCA_963277665.1 of Viscum album. Classification (NCBI taxonomy): domain Eukaryota; kingdom Viridiplantae; phylum Streptophyta; class Magnoliopsida; order Santalales; family Viscaceae; genus Viscum; species Viscum album. The sequence continues at coordinate 503,870,582 of OY728131.1, read as the reverse complement.
TCTCATAGTTTTTGTGTATGAAAATGAGGAAATTTCCTTACATTTGGATTTATCATCTTGAATTCCATCGAGGAACCAAAAATTTCCAAGGAAAATCCCCTTACCAACCATAAAATAGCATTTTTCATAATTTAGAACAAGGTTGTTACCAATTCATGTGTTTAGAACATGAGGTAAAATTTTAAAACAGCATTTAAATGATGATATGTGGATCATGAAGTCATCCATAAAAAAATTCCATAAATGTATATTGAAATTCCTATAAAATTATCATCATACACCATTGAAATGTTCCAGGTGCATTACCAAAAATGAAAGGAATCATTCGACAATAAAATTTTTCAAATAGGCATGTAAATGAGGGTTTCTCTTGATCCTCTAGGAAATGTGAATTTGGAAACAACCAGATAATCCATCATGTAAAAAACTTTTGGTTTTACTAACTAGTCTTTTACGGAAATGATCATGGAATGGAAATGAGAAATTGTTCTTTCCTTGAATCTAAATTGAGTTTCCCTTAATCAATGTATGTTCTACATTTAATTTGAAGCCTCAGGGGGAAAAGCTCAAAAAAAATAATTTCTTGATATTCTTAATCCAGCTTATTAGGAATAACATGGGGTGGACTTACCCATTGACTATAAGATAAGGGAAAAATACTTCTAGCTTCCAGCTGGGTGGTGACTTCCTTAATTATAACCTCCAACAGTGTTCAGTTCAATATTCTATGAAATTCTCTCACTAGTTAGTAATTTTTCTCCAATAAAAATCATTGCATGGACATTGTGGGACTGATATCTATTAAATTAGAGATATTTCATCCTATGGATTCCTTGATGGACTTGATGATTCCATGTAATTGGTTATCCATGTCCCTTGATAAATCCTTTGAAATTATGATTGGGAATTGTTCATTTTAATCTAAGAAAGAATATATGTGGTTCATAGGAAGTGGTTTCATTTCTAACTAATGTGGGGTTTTGGGATTGATGAAAATACATTGTTAAAATATATTATTTCTTGGTGATTACCCATATTTTAGAAGACATTGATTAAGAAGATCAATTTCCATGTTCTCAAGACATGGATCATGTAAAACATTTTGTACTTCTCTAGGGAGAACAATATAAAGTTCCATGGTTTTCAAAATGTATTCATCATCAAAGACTATATCAGCAGTATCAACATCAAAAGACTCATCATTATATTACTTTCCATACCCTTGGTGATCAGATTCAGTAAGAATTTATTGTCATTCCTTATTAGCTGGTATTTCATCATAGGAAAATTATGTAACAGGTAGGAGTAAAACCAATCAATCATGTTTACTTGGGGGGGGGGCGTGAATGAACCTAAAATTTTTGTTTCATGGAATGAAAAGTATTTATGTGACCAAAATCTCCTCCAGATTCTAGTGAAATTGTTCCTTTGTGATCATTGATGATTTCCTAGGCCTTTTTCAAAAATAGACTCCTATGAATGCGAGGTGAATGAGTGGTAAACCAATCATCTTCCATACACAATACATTGAAGTCCACTGAAAAAATCATGTCTCTCATATGAATATCAAAATACTTTACATATCCAATAGGCTTGGTGGTCCTCTAGTTGCAAATATAAATAATGGTTTTTTAGGGTATCAATTCTACAACCTGAAGAGATGAGTAAAAAAGTGTTGTATAACACTGCTGGAGGCCCCTAAACCAATCATGACATCCTTGAATTCATATTTCCCAATGGTGTATGTGCTTATAATGGTTTTTGGGTCATTACAATTGATCAGAAAATCATATTGAATCATAGACGATACATTCCTCCCTATGTTTACCATTTCACCTCCATTGAATTTCCTCTTGTGGGTACATGACTCATTAAGACACTTAGAAAGGCTCAATTTTTTTCAAAACATCGAGAAAAGGAATATTGACATGTAACTTCTTGAATGTTTAAAAAAGATCTTTGTCAAACTCATTTTATGTAGTTGACTTCATTGGTGGGTCACTCCTTGGGTAAGGTTGTGGTGGATTGAATGTCTATATGGTAATATGAGTATGTTTTAGAGAAACATAAAGTCCATATATCATATCCCAATCATTATTTTTTCTTTCAAGCAAAACTTATTCTCTTTACATTGTGTTTACATTCAAATAAACATCCAAATTTTCATCTTTTCCAACTATAGTGGGATTTTCATTATGTGTTTCTACAACATGCTTGATTTTCTTTATTTTTTGGGATATACAATATTTTTCCACAAATATGATCAATTTCACTCACACATTCCTTCCCATTATCTCTCAGATTCACTAGGGGATGTTAGGGTAAAACACCACTGATTTTATTTTTCACCCAACTAATATGAGAGGAAAGTTGATCCATTTGAGTCATCAAGGTATTCCTCGTGTTCTGTTTTTTATAATTATTATTGTTTTCTCACTAACTCTTACTGTTTTTTCTTTTCCGATTGTTGTTTCCTCATTTCCTCTTAAAGAATACATTGAGAATTATGAGTGGGAGGGTAAGGTTGACTGTTTCATCCAAAGTGATCATTATCTTTCTCATTGAAATTCCACAGTTGAGAACTACCTGGCTATCCTTATAAGAAGCTTCTAGGTTATTTTGACTAGAGGAATCATACATTAGAGTGGTTTCCCATCCTTGATTAAAATTTTGGTTGGATTGAAAGGGTATTTATTGGTTTGTAGGAAAATGGATTCCATGAAATATTTAATTATTGTTATCATATAGATCATTCATTTCTGGGTATTGATCACTAAAATGTTCATATGAAGAGAAAATTCTACAATGGGCTTTCATTTGTAATATCACTTCAGTTTTGGGTTGTGTTGGTGGGATATATGATAATATCATCAATATCACCATGGTGGTAATATCATATAGTTGACATGAAATATTGTTGTTTTCAGGACCAACTATGGGGAATTTTTTGTAATATCTTATATAAATAATACCTCTTGTTGAGAATTTTTGTCCATGTTTTAAATTTGTATCCTAAAACCTAGTGGCGTTTTTTCAACTAAAGATCCCTCTGTAGAAACATCAGTCATGCTTCTATTAGTGAGACACAATCCCTCATAAAAATATTGAATCAACATTTGGTCACTGGTTTGATGGTGGGTGTAGTTAAAACAGAGTCTTTTGAAACGTTCCTAGTACTCATGCAATTTTCCACATCATTTTTCCGAATTCCACAGATCAATTTTTGAGTGGACGTAGTTCAGGAATCTAGGAAAAACATTTTCAAGGAAAATTTTCAGTAATTCAGTCCAATCTCAAATCAAGGTTAAATGTAAATAGAAGAACCATTCATTAGATAATTCTACTTATGAAAAGGTAAATGACATGATTTTAATTTGATTTGAATCAAATCCTCAAGGTTTCATGTAAACCCAAAGGTAACTAAATTATTAATTGTGTGTATGTGGAAATTCACCTATAAACCCATTAAATTTTGGATTTTAGTGGATAAAAATAGATTTTTTTTCAGACCTTAGTGGTGCGTCAGGATATTCCATAGGATTTACTATTTTTCATCATAGGATAAAGACAATTCCTTCATGGTTCTATTTTTAGCTATTGGCATTTCAGTTTAAAAAAAATTCTTCTAATTGTGTTAGTGGATGATTCAAATATTATTATAGGTGGATTTCTATTATCTCTAACCCAAGTGTGAAATGATCTATCAATATCAAAATCCAAAGGCAATAATTTCAGGTCAGAATTCCGGGACATGAAAATAGAATTTCTATAAAATAAGATCTTGCAAACTCCCCAGCAATGGTTCCAACTGATGTGAGTTTCTTTTTCATGAAAACCACAACCATGATTTTTATCTCCAAGAGAAATGTAATAAAGGATTCTCTGGATTTCCCTCGAGGATGGTGCAATTTAAGTTGCAAACTATCACTTTGGTTTATTTTTTCTGTTTATAAGAAGTGAAATTTTGGGAATCGATTAAAAATATAAAATAGAATATGAATAGAAAATAATGTGTAATTAAATTTAATGTAAGTAAAAAATATATTTATTGGATGTAAAATGGGATTAAAAATAATATTTTAAACAATGGTTGCAGACAAGTGTAAAATACTTTGACCCTCCCCTCTCCCTTGTATAAAAATATTTCACAACTAAAATTCTAAATACACCCCAATGATCCCCTGGTGAATACTCAAATTTAAAAGGATATCATATCAAAACCTCAATATTAATTTTTTTCCCACCTATATAATTTATTCAACTATTTGAAGACCTCGAACTAATCAAACATAATTGAAATTACTATGGTCAACGACAAGTCCTCACCGAATAATTTTAAATATTGAAATCAATTAATCTAATTTATAGATAGAAAAATGATCCAAATAAATTTTTTTAAAATATATTTAATAAGGAAAACAAGCGAATTAATGAAAAAATATATGTCCAAAATTAATTAAAATATAAATTAAAAGAGAAGAACACAACTTGGAAGAGAGTGTATTTTTGGTGTCGTCGTCTGCAAACACAAGATGTTTAGCCACACATCACTTGAGCAACCTACATATTATCTATTCAAGAATAAATGCAAGACACTTACATCTAGATCTAAATATTTACATTTCCAATTCTCTCTCAATCCCAATCCAATAACATTCAATATTATCAAATTGGTTAATAAGAAAATATTTATTGGTGAATAGGTGAAGAATTTTCACACAAAATATTTACTTTGAAATATTATGTATTTATGACCCATTTTTTATAATAATATGTAACTGTTGTATGCACAGTTTTTTTTAGAAAATATTTTATGAGTTCATCTAAAATATTCACATTTATTGGACATGTTTGGTGGTGGTATGAATTAAATATTGTGTATATATTTTTCTAGGTGGGAATTTCTAAATTATGCTCCAATGTATAACATCAAATTACACCCGTACTTAATTAAATACTCCACTTAATTCATTTAATAATCTATTAAATGTGTCCTATTTCAAATAAATTTTTAATACTCTTAATTATATGTTTGTAATCCAAATTATGCATTAGTTAAAGAGGTGGGGACCTTGACGTCCTCCTCAAAAATTTTTATCTTGATTGATTTTCTAGGCCCTCATGTAAATAGAATCAACTATTGTCCCAAAATTAAAGGTTTAAAGAAATAAATCATGGAATAAAAAAATAATAAATAATCAATTTATAATTATAATATAAAATATATGGCTAAAATTACCTTGAAAAAAAATATGTTAAAAATCTAGAATTATACAATTTCAAAATTGTATCCCAAAACACACTATAAATCCAATATTTTTTTATATTAGCTCAAATTATTGAGTTAGTGGTGTATGAATCATTTAAATATCTCTAAAAAAGAGTAAATATCGTCTTCATCAGAAATAAAAAAATTTTATTACACATTATTAATTTAGTATATTCCATTATCATTTTTATATAAAATATACTTTGACATTGATACATATATATCATATCCTAGAGAAGTGGAAAAAAATAAAATAAGGAATCTCAAATGAAATGTATGGGAAAAATTATCACTTATTCATAATTTTTTAGATCATAATCATATGCTATAACATGATCATTGGAATGATATATGATTAAACAACTAATAAATCATCACATAAAATCATAATACATAATAGAAAATTGTTTTCCCTGGAATTTTAGATTATGATCATAAATGAACCATAATGGAATAATAATACATTTATTATATACTGAAGCCATAATATTATATCGTGGAATTAACATATTCTTACAAATAATAAAATTTTGGATCAATCATAAGTATCAGAATCACTTAGTTTAATGGACAAGGAATCACCATAGAAATCGCTCAGTATAGTGGATCAAGCATCAGTACCAATATCCCTTAGAAGTCTCATGACATATAAATCATTATCCAATAAATTGGTGGAAAATATAGGACCCCCATAAGATAATTATAAATCATAACTTTTTATCCTATAAGAACATATGAGCATCCATTCAGTCAAATCTTAGTTAACCCATGGAAAAGAAATAAGTATCATGAAAAATTCCATATGAAATCATCATATGTCATCTAGATAAAGACGATGGATTTTATAAATAGAGAAAATATATTATTAATCAAAATATTAATTAATATATTTTGACTTATATAAGATATAATTTTATATAATCGTTAGAATATTTTTTAAATACATGAAGAAATATCATTTTATTTTGGTAATTTTTAAATATTAAATAATTACCAAATTATTGTGAATAATATTTTCCATTAAAACTAAATGTAAAATTTAATGGTTTATTAATAAATTAATAAAATATAAAAATAATATCAAAATACAAACCATTATAATTTTACTTTTCAAAACATTATAAAGGATGTTAAAAATAACTCTTATAGAAAATGTGGAATAGAATCATTTTAAAACCCCTAAAAATAAATTATTTGATTATTGATAAGGAATATAAAAATAACATCAATTTTGAGAATAATATTATTGAAACAAAATAATTATTACGGATATGGATATAAATGATTTGTCTTCTAGACCTCACAACTTATAATGAAATGATTTAAACGAATTACATATTTTAGAATAAGAACCGATTCGAATGACAAAACATGAGAGGGAAAAAAATTTCATGATTATAAACATATTCTGGATAAAATTTTTCAAATATTTTTTACGTACACCATTAACGTAAATATAGTTGTATGGACCAAAATACGTCTTTATGACATGAAATTTTGAGGAAAGTCTGTTCCATCATGTTCTGACTCACATGATGCGTGGGTTTAACCTCATTAAAAAAATAACTATATTATATAATTTCTCCAAAAAAATATATGTTTTATATTTAATTTTTAATGTCCAATTTATATCATATGACATGCATTGACCACAAAGTCCTTTCTCTCTTCCTCAACATGGGGTAGTTTGGTAAATTCCTAAAAAATGCATTAGTATTTTGATAATATAAAAATTGATTATAGGACCATTTCATAATTTCCATAATTTATTGAATAATTTTATTTTTATTACATTATCATTCAATTTATAAAGTTCTATATGTTTATAAAAACATATTCAAATAATGAAAATTTTCTCGGTATGCTTGTTTTGCATGAATAATTTTTCATTGAAAATTTATTTTTAATATTAAAAATGAAATGTTCAAATTATAATTATTGAAATTTAATAATGTTACAAAAATAATATTTATTTATTATATTCATTTATAAAAATATCCATTAGAGGATGTGATTAAAAATGAAATATGTTGTTTCATTGAGCAGGTAGTATGCATGTAACACAACAAACATATTCATTTTGTATGTGATGATAGGAAGGTAGATAATGTTTATTGCACTAACATAATAACATTTTTTATGATAATTTTTATTATTTAAAAATATTTTCATGGTTATAGAATGTTTATACGATGTATAATACTTAATGACATTGAAAGACCTAGTTAAACCAATACCCCTTTATTAGGTATCACACCATTGACCTCTCCAAAAAAATTGTAAGATTCTTCAATTGCTGAGAAAAAAACAACTAATGAAAGATAAAAAGTGGTTTTGTAAGATTATTGTTGATCAAGGAATGATTATGTGTGAGGAGCAGTGGGATGGTTAAGGGTTACTTATATATGTGAGAGGAGTATCATTTATGTAAACATCTGTTACTTCATATAAATATTTATGTAATATAATTTGATAGTGTAAACAAAATGGATTAAATGTTTTTGGATATGTGGATGGTTGATCATGAAACTATAAATAATTTTTTTGACAATATTTTAGTGATATTTTAAGAATTTAACCACTGATTTAACACATTTACATTATTTTATTCGTTACCATGGTGGCTAACTTGAACTATGGTATATTATTTTTATAATTAAGAATCTGATATAAAATATTAAATAATTTGAACATTTTGATTTTAAATTTGATAAAAAGTAACCCAGAAAAAATATATTGTGGCTGAAATAAGTAATTTTAATAAATGTGTGTTTAATGTGACCATTTTTGAAAAAAAAATATATTTTAAATATTAGAAATGAATTTTCATAAAAAAATTTAATATTTATTCTCATGATATGTATTAGTTTTGATTAAAATAACTTTATTTTTATAGTTTAATTGAAATCAAAATATGAATGGGTAACTTTGAATTCTTAATTAATCAAATAGCTCCAAAATAGTACTTTAATATAATGAAACATTAGATAGATAAAAAACTCAATAATTGTTTTCAAAATTAAATTTATAAATTTTAGAATCATAAATACACTTACCAAAATCATTTTCTTCTATAAAATTGTTATATATATTTTAGGACATGATTATATAATAAAGAAATTATCAATGATAATGTATTTGTAAAAAACATTCATTTCACTATTCACTTCAAAATCAATTTTCCTAAAAAACCTCAAATATTCATACTATAATAAATTTAAAAATATTAATAAAAAATGATGTTCATTCAATTCAATTCAAATTGTAATATTTATATGAATTTATTTTATAGTAATAAAATATAATATATACAAATGTTATATAAAATGTATTTATATGCATATAATGAATTTTATCAGTAAATTTTTAAATAAATATTATATTAATAATTACTTATTAAAATTATCTTAACTTGTAATATTAAGAACCCACTTGAGTTCCACAAAATATATAAGGATTATATGTGAAATAGTTTCAATTACTAGAGGTAATTAATCAAGCATTTCTGGTTTCCATGAGCTTGAACATCTCTCATCAACATTTTCATTATTTAAATGATTTTTATGTTCATAAAGGATTCTATAAAATAAAAATGCTAGTAATTCTGTCTCCTTTCCCTGATTTTAAAAATGTTCATCCTATGAAATACTTCTACAAATTGATGCAATTTTTATATAATTCAAAATATGGCTTCAAATATTTCTACCATTTAATTCAATGATTAAATTAAATTGATCACATTTAATTCTTATGAAATTTATCATGGTTTCAATTTTATGTATAATAAGAAAAAATACATTTAAAAGAGTTTGATTATGAAATAAATAAAATAATTTTGGGTTTTAAAATTCTACCCCCATTCAAAGAATTTCCTCGTCTAAATTTCATTACATAGATAAAATCAATTGAGGTTAATTAAATCTCATTAAATAATCAATTTGATAAATATCTTCCTCAATTAGTTTTTTTCACTAAAAATAGAGATTAGTTTTATGGTTTTGTTCCAATAAAAATTATATACTTAACGCAATATATATACTGTCTTTTTTCACATAAGACAAATCCTGTTCTAATTTCATTTATTATATGTTCAGCACATTTAATGGATCTAATGTGCATTTCCTTAAATGTGTTATATGGAACACATCATTTACTTGTAGGATATGTGTATAGGGTGAGAAGTGGTAAGATATATCCTAAAAATGATCATGAATTTTAAAGGGTCTGATGTACACAGGGCTCAATATCCCATTCGTTCCAAATTTGATAATCTTCATTAATGGACATATTTATAGGAGCATGTTTTTACCGACATTAAAATCATGATCTTATAGATGATTATCATTATATTTATTTTATTGACAATATAATTAATTCATATTTCAGTAAATTGGATTAATAATATCCACAATTTCCTAGAATATATCACACCCAAATAGATTTCTCTCGCCAACTTCATCTCATTATATTGGTATTCTACAAGTATTCCCCTATAGATCCTCATATGGGTCCATTTTTTATGTTAGTGTGGATAAAATTTTTATAAGAAAAATATACTAGAGGAATATATTGATTCCAAAATAATTTTTAATCAATTGATTGTTATAATATTAGATATTCGAATATATTAAATTATATTTCATATTGGAAATTAGTTTGAGGGTGATATGTTATTCTAATATTCAGCTCTATATCCACAACTTTCTATAGAATCCTTTTGAACATTGATATGAATGTTATATATCAATTAAAAAATGAATCAATAAATCTAAATAGACATTCCACATAATTTATGTATAAATTATAAAGTTTATAGTGTAATAAATACTCATATATTTTAAATAAGTGTAATGAATTTGTTTGTTGATCCCCCAATACCAGGATGAAATTATTCCCTTTATGATTTTACTGGATGATGATGACAAAATATCTTGTGATGTTCACCCACATCCATACTGGAATAGGAAATTATTTCATCATACAAATATGTTTAGGAAGATTAACCTATAATTTTTATCACATCAAACATATATATACAAACTATGAGATCTTCATATTCATTTTGACCAAAAAAAATATCCCATAAGATATATTTTAATCATCATTATTTATTGATAAATTGATAAGGATGAGTTATGTGAATCATCAAAAAATTATTTCTGAGAATTTATTTTTTATTGGACAATTATCATAGTTAAAAACATTATACTAACATTTATATCATGGTTGAACTCTAGAATAGTTTCAATCTTCTTCTATAACCCCATATCACCATATTGGGCTTCCTTAATCTTTACCGAAATAGATTATTGGGGAATGGTTTTAAAAGGGAATGAATTCACCCATCCTTTATGATTTATATATCTATCATCTAATTATAAATAATTATTTGATCTCATAAATTCATCATCAATGATAGTGTAGAATAATTCTTTTTTACATAAATCATATTCCTCCTTATTTTCATTCATCAGTTGTTAATGTATTTAGAAATAAATATCTATGATAAATTTTAACCATCTTATTTGGAATAATTTTTGTTAAATATATGTGAAAATATTTGTTAATATCTTTTGAAAAATATATATATTTATATATCACATGTAACGCCCCGACCACAGTTACCCAGAGTCAGTGCATTATTATGTAACATTGGCATGATCACAAAAGATCATGTTTTGAATGACTGGGTAGTTTAGTATCCTTAGGAACACTATATACATTCATAAATGTTATATTACATCATAAATTAAAACAAAACTACAACAAAATCTTGTCTTCATATCCCCTCATACTATCCCTAAAGGTCATTCATAAAATACTTCTTCACATCCTGAAAACATTAAAACATTGAAAGGGGTAAGCTCATATGATCAGTATGGATTGCAATATAGCGGAAACATACATAAATAAACATAAACATTTAAGGCAATGTATACCTAAAACAAAATCCTTTTAAACTTGAACTTTAACATAATATAGAAATAATTAAATTAAAAAATTCCATTTTCTTATTCACATGGATATTCTACTAGTCTAATAATCACATGCAATATCAATAACCACTTTCATAATTATGTAATACATAATGCTAGACTATCATAACCACGTAGCCAAGGCCTCGTGCCAAGACTACATATAATATTTTGTCAAAGCCACATTCCAAGACACTAGTTTGTCTCAAGAGACCTACCGAGGCATCGAGGATCTACATCTGGCTCCACCAGTCACACACCAAGTCCAATGCATTCCTTTCATTCAAAAGATATCAATGAAACACATTGATATGATAAAACCATTTTCAATACAAAAATAAAATAAATGTAAAACATGGTATTTTTTTCATTTTAAAAAAAGTTATGGCTTGTAGAGGAAGGTTAAACTCAAATAATGGTCACGGCGGCGGAGAAGCTATTGTCGTCGCATACGTACGACAAAAAAGACATTCCTTTTTTTGTTTAGTAAAACATTTCATATAAAAAATATTCCTTTTGAATAAACATAAAATTCAAAGGGGTTTATAGACAGTATAAATGATTGTTGTGTATAAAACAAAATATGCCTCAATGAATGGCGATTGAGATGAAGTCCCTTACCTTGTGTCCGATGTGACTCGATCGTTCTTTAATCTCTAGAATAATAAACTAGAGTTAATTTATACTTGTTTAAGAATATTTTTCAATTTAATTGTTCCTTTTATATCACTTATTACCATGTTATGAACATTATGTAATTATTTAAGTTAATAACGGTCGTTTTGTCGATCTTTGGTACTTGAGTCAAAAATAAAATTCTTATAATTACAAGTTGTTCATGTGGTAAAATATCCATTATATATAGAATTATATTATTTATGTAGATATCATATATATAATATATATTCAGTGTATACATGCATTTATAATATTACATAACATTTAGAGGTAAGAAATGAAATGCATCGTTCATGGAGACGGTAAGACGTACGTACGCATGAGAACCTACTTTCATTTCTATTTCATATTTAATGGAATGAAATTATAATGTTATATAGTTATATTATAATTATAGTATAATATCATATATAATATCATTAACTCCATCCTTTATATGTCCCACATATGGCATTAAAGATTCAAATCACTTTGAGGGGGCGGTAGTCCGCACTTCCTAAAATGAAATTATCACATTTACCCATAATGGAAATCATAATGGTAAGAAATAAATGAAAAATACAGAAGCATAATGAAAACACAAACATAATATATATCATATATAAATATAGTGACATCTTAATGGCCACCATGAGAGGTGTTAAAAGAATATTGAACAATCATCATTTCGTGAGGCAGTAATTCGCCACCCACAGAAATAATATGTTATTTTACCATTAGACGAAGGTGTGTGTAAGTTTAAATCAAATAATTCTTATAAAAACATCCTAGTATATTTAAGACACTGTTTTTGTGACAAAATAAGGGAATAAAAAGTGTTTATGGGGTTGGAGAAGCAAAATAAAACAAAATAACATAAGAGAATACATTACCTTTAAATCAGGTAACTCCCCTCAGTTTGAACCAAAATGGTTTCTTGAAGAGATTTATGCCTAAGTTAAGGCTTCTATGATGAAGGGTGGAATTTTGAGAGGGTATTTTTGCAGAGTTTGGCAGAGACAAAAGGCTTTGAAGGTGTGAATAAGGTGGTAGAGTTGGGGGCCTTTTATAAGTGGAGAAGAGGGGCTCTTTTGGAAAGTCATGAATTGTTACTTTATTATGAAATGATTTTTGGATTTTAAAGGTCCCACAATGATATATTTCGATGATAATGTGATAAGGGTACAAAATATACCCATCCAATAGGTTTTATACTCGTGTATGTATTAGATTGTACCTTATCTTTTCATTTTATTTAAATTGTTCATGAATGAGGTAATCGCTACATCATCATGATGTCATAAATAAATTTATTTATATAATGCCTAAAAATTATAAAAAAATTTCCATGATGTAGGAAACCTTATATCTTTAAAATTAAAATTTATAGTCGAAATGTTATCTAATATAACCCCATTTAATAATTGTTTTAGTAAAACAACACAAGTTTTTGACAATTTTATTTTTACTTTAAATAAAATGTTATTAATGTCATTTTCTACCCAAGTGGATCTATGGGGTCCCCAAGTTGACCCATGGATTGTATTGGTCGGAAATGACTCATCCAATAAGGATAAGACAAGTGTAAAAGAAATTTCATATTATATAACATTATATTTACCTTAAATTACACTAATTACCTTTAATTGAGATTAATAGAACTTAAAAGTTACTATTCAAAAAAAAAATGATTTTAATCCCATTGAACCACATTTTACTTCCTAATGAAAATGATGTATGTCATATTTCTGAAATTCAAATCACAGAGGTGGTAAAATTTCATTTAAACATAAAATTAGCTTTTAAACTACCACTTAGTGGATTCACTATTAAAAATTGAAGGTTCTCAGAACAAAACCAAAAATTTACCCTAAGATATAATTGATATTCCGAATTCAAAAATGATTTCATTTTACAAAATACCAAAAATATAAGTTGCATTAATTAATTTTATAATTAATTCACGTTGTCAAAACAAATAGCTTGATTCTAAGAAACAATATCAATCATAAGATTGACAATTGTTTTTGTCCAATTTCAAAGTGAAATTAATTATAATGTCCACTATTGGATAAAATGGTAAAATTATATTCTAATTATTCTATAAAACAGCTCAATAGAATAATTTATCACTATAAATTATTTTTATTAAATATGTTGTTTTTATGTATTTTTCGCTATTCATCGAAAATTGGAAGTTCTCGGAAAAATACCAAAAATTCAACATAGGCTAATTTCAATATTCCAAATCCCAAAATGAAGTCCATTCTAAAATATAAAATTTAAATAATTTCAAAATGTGGGTATTACTATTCATAACGTCTACTTTGATTCATCGCGGTGTGTTAGAACTTGAGGTTGCGTACAACAAACGCTGCTCTATTATTCAAAGAGAAGCGTACCATGGAAGCTTGGGGTGTTACATTCTCCCCACCTTCAATAAATTGCATCCTCACAATTTGAAATTGTTCTTCGAAAATAAAAGGGTGAAAGTAGAAAATACCTTTGTGGAAAACCCCCATCGGAAATAAGGTTAATAAATTTTAGTCTTAATAAGAGGGAAAGTGAAATGAAAAAGTCACCACAAAATTATGATCTCGATTAGGAGAACATTGGTGGAAATTAGAGACACATAATTGGTGGAAAAATGTATATATTTATAGGGATTTATTGAGGTCATCCATAAAAAACAAGTGTAAAATTGAGGGCCTCAAATCCTTCAATCTATGGTGATTTAAAATATCCTCAGTTCAACAAAACATAAGGTATTGGGATAAAACATTTTTTTATATCCATTCCCTAATGTTTAGGAATTAATTTCTCCATAAAATAAGAGAGAGAGATATATATATATACTTGACAAGTAGAAAGTCCTCCTTCAACTAATTTATACCACAAACACATCTTTCACTCAAAATATAATATAACTCAAAAATATTATATTTATCCTAATCGTATAAGGTTCCAAATATTAACACATATCATGAAGAAAAATATTTTCTAATAACCAAGGACTTCTTGTAGGCAAGTGGTAGGAAATAAAGGCATGTCATACTATGGTTGTGGGTTCGATTCCTATAGCTTTGTCCGATGCGATGGGTTGTCACACGGTCTCCGTGTTTTCCATTTTATAAATATCCAAAAATAACCTTAACAATAGTATCCAATGTAAAATATAATCCATTCCAACCATTATAATTATCCAAAATAATTCTATCCAAACTCTCTCTATCTGAATTCAAAAATAAATTGTAACATATGATTCCCCAAACAATGTAAATTTTCTTTTATTGTCACACACTAATATTCATATAACCTTCATCATATGAAAACCTTAATGAAAACAACAAGTACTGTATTAAAATCCTTATATATATCACATTATTCTTATAACCATTATATCATTCTTGAGTCCTAAAACACAAATAATTATTCAACTTCATCTATAGTAACAGCATAATCTTGGCCTTGATCCCTTGGGATTTTCTGAGGTATGTTTCCCTGACGCTTAGTAAATTCATTTTCATAAAACCCCATTTCTCTACAATTGTAGCATTCAACATTGATAGCCTTTTTCTTTCCCTTGAAATCACGAGCTTGGTGACCTTTTTCTCCACATTTATAACAAATTCCCATTCCTTTTAGGCAAGTACCAGGGTGACTCTTCCCACAATTATCACATAATGTAAAATCCTTCTTTCCCCTTTTCCCTTTATTTGTCTCTTGTTCGACCGTTCTCTTCTTCTCATTATTTTCTTTAAAGTCATAAGACTTAGAGAATTCTTTTTCCGTCTAAATAGTACATGAGACAATGTCTCTGTATAATGAGAAGGATTGTGAGACCAATGCTCGACAGAGAAACAGTTTTAACACATCAATGAAATGATCAATATTACTTCAGGGGTTACATATATAATCTACAACATACCTTTCTAACCTTGTAAAGTTGGCCTCATACATTATGAAATTCTCATCCTCCTTTTGTCTCAGACTCAGAAATTTCCTTTCCATATCTGCTCGATGGTCACGAGGAAAGTATTTTTCTATGAAAAGGTCTTTTAACTCCCTCTATTCCATATTTGATACTTCATCATCTTCCTTTGAGTTTTGAATCAATGACCACCATTGATCAGCATCTCCAGTGAGGCGGTTAACTACCATGATAACCATTTCTCTTTAAATACTCCCCAAGGCATGGAATATTTTTTCTAAGGAATTTATCCATTTATCAGCTACTATTGTATTTGTACTCCCATTGAATGTTGGTGGTTGTTTCCTAATGAAGTAGTCTAACATTGATCCTCCACATTGCGGATTAGGGTGCTCCATACGAGTAAGGTTATTATTTATAACCTGAGTGAGTTGTCCCAGTTTGGTGATAAGTTGATCAGCACCAGTTGTATCACCAGCTCCACTATAATTATCTTTAGAAGGAGGGAAATATCTCCATGGAGTGCGTGCATTAATACAGTTTCCATTCCTTCCACTAGGCGCCATTTCTAAAAAATGGAATAAACTGGATCAGTTTATGAATCAAAATACATAATTCCATACTTGTAAAACACTTAACATAAATTTAACAGTTTATGGATATAATCAATAATAATAAAAATGTTTTCTTTGAGTAATTATATACTCATAAACCCTTCATAGTGGTTTGTAAAGAAATCGTGAATTATCCTAAGCATATCCCCTGGGAGTGTCGTAACTGAGAGTGGAATAAGGCCCATTGTCGTGCACCAGTTCCCGTTCGAGTCTAGCTCAAAGCGATGTTTTCGGGTTTTACCCCTCGGTACATTTGTGCCAGAGCCGCCTCTACCTGCTCATATCCAGACAGGGATGTATTGCTTGGAAAACTCACAAAATCTCTATAATTGAAAAATTCTATGAAGTTTTTTATACTAATCCTCACAGTCTATCTTAGGGTTATGTGCTCTAATCAGAGTTTATCAAAATCTAGCTTCCAAGGTTAGTACTAAACTATCTGTGATACCAACTGTAATGCCCCGACCCCAGTTACCCAGAGTCGGTGCATTATTACGTAACATTGGCATGATCGCAAAAGATTATGTATCGAAATACTGATTAGTTTAGTAGCCCTGGAAACACTATATACATTCATAAATGTTACATTACATCATATAGTAAAACAAAACTACATCAAAATCTTGTCTTCATATCCAATCATACTATCCCAGCAGGTCATTCATAAAATACATCTTCACATCCTGGAAAAATTAAAACATTGAAAGGGGTGAGCTCAGATGCTCAGTAAGGATAACAATATAGCGGAAACTTTCATAAATTAACATAAACATTTAAGGCGATGTATAACTAAAACAAAAGCCTTTTAAACGTTAAATTCAGAATATTATAGAAATAATAAAATGTAATAATTCCATTTACTTATTCACATGGATATTCTACTAGTCGAATAATCACATGCAATATCAATAACCAATTTTATAATGATGGAATTCATAATTCCAGACTATCATAACCACGTAGCCAGGGGCTCGTGCCAAGAATACAAATAAGATTTTTCCAAGGCCTTGTTCCAAAAAAATAATTTGTCTCATGATACCTACCGATGCATCGAGGATCTGTAGTGGGCTCCACCAGTCACATACCATGTCCAATGCATTCCTTATATGAAAAGGTTTAAACATATCATAAACCATAACATAATAGTATCACATTAAACATGCATAATGGAAATATTACATTTCCACATTTCAATCACAAGATTTCAATTCAGCACATTGATATGATAAAACAATTATCATTACCAAAATAAACAAAAAGTAAAACATGGTATTTATTTATCTTTTTTAAAAAAAGTTATGTCTTGTAGAGGAAGCCGAAACATAAATAATGGTCACGGCGGTGGAGAAGTCGTTGTTGCCGCATACGTATGACAAAAAACATTCCTTTTTTGTCATTTAGTAAAATGATTTGTATAAAAAAGATTAATTTTGAATAAACATAAAAGTCAAAGGGGTTTATAAACCATATAAAAGAAATTTGTGTATAAAAAAAATATGCCTCAGTGAAAGGAGATTGAGACGAAGTCCCTTACCTCGTGTCCGACATGACTCGATTGTTCTTTAATCTCCTGAATAAGAAACTAAAGTTAATGTATACTTGTTTAAGAACACTTTTAATGTTATTTTTTCCTTTTATATCACTTATTACCATGTTACGAACATTATGTAATTATTTAAGTCAATAACGGTCGTTTTGTCGATCTTTGGTACTTGAGTCAAAAATAAACTTCTTATAATTACATGTTGTTCATGTGGTAAAGTATCCATTATATCCAGAATTATACTCATGATTTAGATATCATATATATAATATATATCCATTATATAAATTCATTTATAATATTACATAACATTTAGAGGTATGAAATGAAATACACCGTTCATGGAGACGGTAAGTCGTACGTACGCATAAACTCTAATTTCATTTCAATTTCATATTTAATGTAATGAAATTATAATGATGCAAAGGTATATTATAATTCTAGTATAATATCATATATAATATCATTAACTCCATACTTTATACGTCCCACATATGGCATTAACGATTCAAATCACATTGAGGGGGCGGTAGTCCGCACTTATTAAAATGAAATTATCGCGTTTACCCATAATGGAAATCATAAAGGTATGACATAAATGAAAAAAACAGAAGCATAAGGAAAAAATAAACATAATATATATCATATACAAATATTGTGAAAAATTAATGGACACCATGAAAGGTGTTAATAGAATATTGAACAATCATCGTTTCGTGAGGCAGTAATTCACCACCCACAGAAACAGTATGTTTTTTAACCATTAGATGAAGGTGTGTGTAAGTGTAAATAAAATCCTTCTCATAAAAACATCCTAATTTATTTAAGATACTGTTTTTGTTACAATATAAAGGAATAAAAATAGTTTAAGGGGTTGGAGAAGCAAAATAAAACAAAACAACATAAGAGAAGACATTACTTTTAAATCGGGTAACTCCCCTCAGTTTGAACATAAATGGTTTCTTGAAGAGCTTTATGCCTATGTTAAGGCCTCTACGATTAGAGGAATGAATGTTGATAGGGTATTTTGGTAGAGGTAGGCGGAGCCAAAAGGTTTTGATGGTTTGAATAAGGTAGTAGAGTTGGGGCCCTTTTATAAGAGGAGAAGAGGGGCTCTTTGGGAAAGTCATGAAATGTTACTTTATTATGAAATTATTTTCGGATTTTAGAGGTCCCACAATGATATATTTCAATTATAAGGTGATAAGGGTTCGAAATATACCCATCCAATAGGTTTCATACAAGTGTAAGTTTTAGATTTATCTTTTCTTTTCATTTTATATAAACTGTTCATTAATGAGGTAATCGCTACATCATCATGATGTCATAAATAAATTTATTTATATAATGACTAAAAATTATAAAACAAATACCATGATGTAGAAAATATTTTTATCTTTCCAATGAATAATTATAGTAAAAAATATAACTTATATAACCTCATGTAATAATTGTTTTATTAAAACAACACATGTTTGTGACATTGTTATTTTTACATTAAATAAAAAGTTATTATTGTCATTTTCTTACCCAAGTGGCTCCATGGGGTCCCCAAGTTGACCCATGGATTTTCTTGGTCAGACATGACTCATAAAATAAGGTTAGGACAAGTGTAAAGGTAATTTCATATTATTATAACATTATATTTACCTTAAATTACACTAATTATCTTTAATCGCGATTAATAGAACTATAACGTTACTATTCACCAAAAATTATTTTAATCCTATTGAACCACATTTTACTTCCTAATTACCATTATATATTTCAGATTTTTAAAATTCAAATCACAGAGGTGGTAAAACTTCTTTTCAACGAAAAGTTATTTTTTAACTACCACTTAGTGGTTTCACTATTAAAAATTGAAGTTTCTCAGAACAATACCAAAAAACCACCCTAAGCTATAATTGAAATTCCGGATTAAAAAATGATGTTTATTTTAAAAAATTACAAACATATAATTTGCATTAATTAATTTTATAATTAATTTCCATTGTCAGAACAAATAGCGTGTTTTTAAGAAACAATATTAATCAAAATTTGACAATTGTTTATGTCCAATTTCAATGTGAAATTAATTCTAATGTACACCATTGGATAAAATGGTAAAATTATATTCTAATTATACTATAAAACCACTCAATAGAATAATTTATCACTATAAATTATTTTGATTAAAAATTTTGTTTTTAAGTATTTTTCACTATTCATCGAAAATTGGAAGTTGTGGGAAAAATATAAAAAATTCAACATAATCTAATTTCAATATTCCAAATCCAGAAATGAAGTCCATTATGAAATATAAAATTTATATAATTTCAAAAAATTTGTATAACTATTCATAACGACTACTTTGATTGGTTGCGGTGTGTTAGAACTCGAGGTTGCATACTACTCACACTACTCTATTATTCAATGAGAAGCGTTCCATGGAAGCTTGAGTTGTTACATAAAACATTTTAAAATATATATTATTTCATCAAATATTTAGTGAAATGAAAATTTTATCAATATCTAGAAAATGAGCCGAGTAATATTTCCCATGTGTATTTAATTGATGTGAGGCATAATTGAGGTTCTTATTATTTTTTGGGAGTATTTATCCTAAAAATTTAATTAAAGAATCACTAATGTTCACAAACCCCTATTTATTCTAGTGTAATAAAATATATTGTGAAAATATCATCCATTTTTTAACCTCCATGAAGCATTATTCACATTCATGCATCAAAAATAATTTTACTCCGCTCGTCAATAATTTTTTTAGTGAATTTGATATATTTGAGAAATTTGTCACAAAGACAATATAATATCAATAAAATAGAAGAAACTAAAAAAATAATTACAATGTTATGTCATGAAGATTTCTCAATAACATATAACATTAATGGATCTTCATATATACTATAAATTTTGATAAAATAGCATAACAATGATAGTTATCTTTCTATATTTACACATTGTATATTTGGAAAATAGTTTTTTCTTATTCATGTTCTGGTAAATCATCCTAAAATGATATTCATTCACTCCCTTTCTGATGTAACCTATATCTATTTCATCATTTTAAACTACCAAAAATAATTAAATGAAATCTATATAGATTATAATCATCATATCTCTGAAGATTACAATGATATTTCTAATCCTTCGGGGCATACTTATGATTTAAAAGTGTTTATACCCCATAAAAAAAATATATCAACTGTATGTTCTCTATTTAAAATAATTTTTTTGGTATCCATATCAAAGATCTTCCTTCCTGAATTTTGGATCCCCTCTATAATAATCGAATTTTTCATCAATATGAGGTAAAAGATACTTATTCACAATAGTTGTTTCTTTATATTAATGATAATTAATGAATATTTTAACTTATCCAACCTTCTTCTTTATAAATAAGAACGATTCATAATTTGGTAAAGCCCATGGGTTTATGAAAAAATTATCATAATTGTCTTCATGTTTCTTCTTAAATTACTCCAATTCTCTATGTTCTATTTGATAATCAATAATCAATATAGTAATAAAACATTATATGAATTCAATTTAAAACTCAACCTCTTGTTTATAGAAAATACTATATAGTTTATCAGGGAAGACATCATCTTACATTGATACTATAGGAATGTATTAAAATTTGATTTTCTCTATGACAATTTTTTCCAATATTTCCTCAATATTGAGAATCAAGACCCATAATAGATAATTTAATTCTAATGGGAGTTTATAAACACCCTAAAATTGATATATAATTGTTTGATGATTCTAGGTATAAAATAAAATTTACTCATCCCGACAATTTATATGTCCTATATATAGGGAGACCTATTTAATTCCATATATCTTATGGAATTCCACTAATGGAAGAATAGATTGAATTGTGGAATGTATCTTTTAAAACACTCCTATTAATGAATATTTGTACACTTCTGATAAAATCAATAAACCATTTGGTGTCTTCGCCGATTATTTAATATCCAATGCTTATGGTCTTGAATGATTTTATTGATAAAACAATAATTATATGATAAATATTAGTAAAATGATGACCAAATAATACATTCATGTGATTGAATTTAGATTAATGTTTCCTTCCACTACTCCATTATTATGATCCATATCTATAATTATGATTGGATTGTCTCTTTATTATTCATTTATTATTAGTGGTTAATGTTTCCTATTATCCTCATCGGCACTTGGACTGTGGAATTGATTTTTATAATTCCAAAACTCATAGAAATGGAATATTAAATTATGAGTGTTGAACTAGAAATGGTCTTCAAATCCTCTCTACATTTACTAGGGTCTTCATATTTTTAATTTTTTTTACTCAATGGATTGTTCTATAACACATATACAATTTTCTTTATCATTAGAGTAAATCTCCTAAGTGATTAAAAAAAATTGCATGTTGGTGGTCGATCATTATTTCCTACACATGATTATTAAATCGAGTTTCCATAAACTCATTTTTTTTCTTTTTTTGGTCTCTAAATCTATATGAATGATAATAGTTGGTTGTTTCCATTGTTACCTTAAGTTTATATCAATGAATGTTTTCTTAGATATCTATGTCATATCTAGATTATTTATTTTAATGTCTTGGTTTTAAGAAAGTAACAAATCTATACCTCTAACATCCATTGTGGGTTATAATTGTAGTGGTTTACATTGAGAAACTCATGAAATTTACTTCATAAATTCTAATTGATTTATCTACTAACTTTTTTATCTCTTGTAATTCTAACTCCATTTTTATGTGATGAGTTTTGGGAAAATATTCATTGAAGTGTATTTTATTGAACACTATGCTTTCCATAGAGTCATCTTTTTTTCTTTTCGTGTGATATTCATAACGAGGGTTCACTATTGTTCATAACCTCCTTTCAAGATATAAATGGATAAAATAACCTTCTCATGGTCTGATAACTGTATATTGAAAAATATTTTCCCTGTTATTTAAATATATTACACAAAATTTAATTGGTTAGAGTACCCAATATGAGAGATATTGTTTCACAATTTTGAACCAATTATTAATTGAAATTAAAACATTTATTTAAATGAAATTAAGGTAATATTCTATTAATAAAACATGTTTTTTAGAAAAATTTATAAAAATGGGTTTAAATTGTTTATTTATTTTTTAGATTTAATAAAAAATTCATACATTGATTCTCATAATTTTATTTCATTTTTTAATGGATGTTCAATATAATTTCAATTGTTCTAGTAAATTTTCATAATAATATAAAATATTATAATTAATTGTTTTAGTGTTATAGGATGGAAAAGATTGAAATTTTTCGACAGATTACAAGTCTTGATTGACCATTTTTTCATGGGGATAAAAATTTTGAATTATTAAAGTGTGAAGATTAAGGGATAATGTAGATAATGTGTTATAATATTTCGGTTTCCCATATTCTCCAACCATATATCTCATGTTGTGAACATTATGAATATTAGATAAAGAATAGATGAGTATTGAATTTTATTTTTTCTCAATGATATCTAAATTAATTAAGGTGGATGTAGATCTAAAACCTCCCACATAGGATTAGAATATTCTGAAGTATGAATGAAATACTCATGATGTTTTATAAGAACATAACTATTAACATATAAATGGGGTTATGACCACAACTACTCAATCTTATTGAGAAACATCCTTAATATTTTCAATTAATTGTTTATAAATTACTAGTTATAGAACACTAAACCATTATTTATTGAAATGGGGATATTCTAATTCCCCATAAAATAATTTTATATTTATAATTTTATTCATATTATCTATAAGTTATTTTTTAATTTTTATGAAATAATATATTTCCTTTGTTATACAAATTTCATCTCTTCATCACTATTCTAAAAATACATGGCACCTAAATGTTCTTCAATTCATTTGATTTTTTGTAGTGGGTTTGATCAAGGATGTATTGGATATTTATAATAAAAATTATATTTTAGAGTAGTTGATGCATTGATATTGTCATCTTATATCTTAAGACAAAATCACTACTGTAGGGTAATAAGATCAGATTTCAATTGATTATATATTAAATAGGATATTACATTACTATCATGATCTATTAGGTACGAGATTTTATGTCTACGTTCAGGCGAAAGTTTTTAATACATAATCCACAATAAATTCAATTATTTAGTCATTCATATTAACTAATAGTTTTCACACACATTGGACCCAAAAATAGTAGAAGAAAACCCCATAAAAATATCTTCTTGGGATAAAAGATGCATCATAATATCTCAACATTAACTTTAGGTTCCTATTATATTTATAAGGGACCTATAATATTATTATCTTCAACCTAACCCCATTGTTGTAGGGGAAAATTGTGTGTTGTTAATTTGTGTCATTTAAAACTGTGTGTATTAATCAAAATATCTAGATGAACTCACCACGATGGTTTTCACCCATGGTTTTAGAAGAATATTTTAACAGAAATTACATACCTATGAATCATTAATTCCTCATCCACTAGAGTTACATGGTGTAGTGAAAATTTGGATAACAAAATATCAATACAAAATTTTAAATTGTGATATATTTATAGAGCTATTTTAAATATAATTATAATGTTATTGCAAATTAATAACCAATGATATTTTGACCTCAATACAAGAATGATACAACGATTCCCTAAATTTTATTTTTTACTAGGTGAATATTTAAATAGCCATATAAGATCATTTAGACATGTCTTCACTATCTTTAAAATAAGTTAGTTGTGTAATTTTATATTATCAAGATGTAATTTTCCTTGTATCTTAAAATATACTAGAAATAATGATTTTATATAATATAATATATAAAATTCACCATTGTGGATGAAATTAGTATGTATCTCTATTAATTTTTACACACACTAATGAGTGAAATGTTTAGTCACGGTTATATAGAATATAAAAATATATATTTGAAAAAAATTAGGAGTTTTGGTGATATTTATGTTTTTATAAACTTATTTCCCACAACATACCTATGATGATCAACATTTCATGGTATTGGATTACAAAATATTGATGGATAATGACCAAAACATTCTTGATTATTCCTATAGTGGAGCATTAATTTAGAAGTACTATACTGAATTAACTGAGTTGATAGAGACCATTTCCTAAAAATATGAAACAACTTCTAAAAGATCATCGGATATAGAATCACATATGGAGGAAAATTCTAACAATCCATTTCTTCAAAATAGAATTAATAAAATAAACAAAATTTTGAGATATTATAATTTGAACAATAAATTATATGGATCCCTTAAAACAACTATAATAGTGTGATATATTTTCACACCATAGACTACTAAAATTATGGATAATCATTTGGTCAAGGAACTAAAATTTGTGACCCCAACTTCCAGATGTAATATTAGTAACATCCACATGAAATATAATATTCATGTAGTACTGTAATACCCAGTTTCTTACTTGAAACCAACACACCTAAAATGAATCACCCTAATAGGGTATTCAATAACCTATACATCAAAAAATGATTCTTGATATGTAGATCTTACCCTTCAATGTTATATAAAAAAATCTAGGTTTAATATACCTCAATAGATGACCTATAAAAAAATTTAGAAACCTAAAGAACACAAAAATATACCCCCATCACATATGAAATAAATATTAAAGAACTAAATGTATAATTTAGATTTATCCTAAAATCCCTCAGTAATATCTAAAATTAATGTTCAAATAAAATTTATACATAGTCAATTTCTAAACCTATGGGTAATCTTAGTTTCATTTTATTGGGGAGTGAAATATATATTAAAATAGTGAATAATCAACACTGAAGATCGATATTGGAAGAGTAAATCCCAACAATACCAAATAATTTACCCCTAAAATAAAGTTGAGGTCCTTTATAAAATAAATCACATGAATATAAACAAAGAAAATTTCAATATCAAATACCGACAACAAACCCAACATATCATCCCTATAAAAATGAAACCACATATTAAAATTAATGCATAACCGTGATACTAGAGATATTAAAAAGATAAGAGATCAATTTATATTTAATGGAATATATATTAAAAATTACATGGTAAGAAACATTTCAAAATTAAATTTGGAAATCAAAGAGGAAACATCAAGGACATGGTAATTTTTTTTAGGTATAAACATTTCTCTCCTTGTATCATCATAATTACCTAAAAAATTACCAAACCTGATAGTTTCACAACTTCTTAATCAGTAAGAGAAATATATTATTTAAATACATTTTCTGATTTATAGGCATCAAATATTTTAATTCCTTACACAATTTTTTTCCCTATAGATAAGAGTTCTCAAATCCATATGAGTGACTATAAAACATGCAAACCAAACAAAAAAATCTAGATGGTGTTATTGTAGATGTTTTGGTAAGGATTAAGGGATTTTAATTACCTAGTTACTTCTATATTCTACACATATATATAGGTATAGTAAAAGGTAATACACCCTTAATTATTTGTATTATATTAATTAATATTATTAATAATTAAAAATAATAATGAAGTAACCATTTAAATGATTATTTTATATCATGTAGTGAACATAAATATTTTAGACAGAATAAACTACCAACATAAAAAATAAACTCCTTTTATATTGAATAATTTTCAATTCATTAATGTTATATAAGACAAATTGAAACATTTATGATATAATCCAACTATACAAATCCTTAGAGACACATTAATTTTTAGGTGAATCTATTTAGGAAATGATTTATGATTGGATACAATTATATATTCCAATGAAAGGTATTTTGATAAATGTTTCTTGATTATTTACTAAAAAACGAATTATACTTCTTCTTTACATGTGTAGGATACATGTACCTAAAATAGTAATATGAAAACTTCATTTAAATCCCCCTAAAATTGAATTAAAATTTAATCCATTTTTAATGAAATATAATTTTTTATAAAATGTATTGATGAATAACTTACCACAATCTCAAAATAATTAGTCCCTAACCATGAAAATATCTAATTATAATTTCAAAAAAAATTACAATAGGGGTTTTAATAAGATAAATTCTAGGAAATATTAAAAAATAGATTGTTTTTATGTTTTCACTAGAAAATAGCTCCATAATAGTGAGACAATAATATAAATTATTGACATATAGAACTGTTTACAAAACTCCCTTGGATATGAATCCATAAATAATTTTTTACAGAAACAATTTTAATATAACAATTGAGATGAATCACAAGTCTTAATAGATTATGAATTATGTTTATATGGATTTTTAAAATTCTAGTGAGTAATGGAATCCAAAAATGATGGAATTGGAGGATCTGAGATGGGATCTTAATATAATTTACTATTGTGAAAAGACATGTCCAAATCTATCCTCGATAAGCTCATTTATAAGATTTTTTTATATTGGAGACAACATGTTGAAATTCTATACAAAAATGAATCTTAAGTAGGTAAATCCCTGTTCTATACAAATTAGACCTTTGATGGAAACTATTCCCATTGAATTTGGTTCAGTTGAAATTAGTGGAAATAAATCACATCATCCATTTTACATTAATAGACACCACCAATTTTAATGTCATTAATATATTTGGAAGGTTCCAATAGAAGAGTATAAAATATAAAATGTTTTAAATAAGAAAATTTTTAAATAGTTGTTTCAATAAAACATATTGGCCTAGACACTCAATTCTAATCCTATTTTTATTTTAGTACCTATATTGGAATTCTATTTAAGTGGTATGTGATATATGTGTTGAAAAAGAGAGGAATAATATGTACTGCATATATTTTTATGTTTTTACTTTTATTTGTCTGATTACATTAAGCTATATAATTACTTAAATCAAATTGACTCAAAATATTATTTTATGATTAATTACTAAAATTATATACGTTTTTATATTTAGATGTTTAATTTTTAAAGTTTTTAGATAGAAAAAACTGATGTTTCCTATTGTAGTTCCTAATAAAATTAACATAATTATAGAGAGGGATTTAATTTGTATATAATTATTTAAATATATTAATTAAAATTAAATATTTCCATTAATTTTATTTTTTCTTTCCTTTAAAACTGAGAAATGTGTAGTCGATGAAATAACATTAGGTGAACTAAAATTAGATCATAAGGATATCAAAATGATGAAACTAAATATAGATAAACTGATCATTCTAATTAATTAAAATATTAGGGATCCACCCTAAAACATATTCTTATATTTCCTATGAACAATAGTAAATTATCTAGATGGTAACAAATCTAGAAATCAATCTATGTAAGCAAAAGTGCATGTATGAGTTTGTTAGTGATTAAATAAGTGTCAGAGAGACTAGAGAGATGGTCAAATTGACATTATTCTATATAATTTAATTTTCAATTTGTCTATAGGCCACATTATATATAGGTATGGATGAGTAATATAATTATTTTCAATAATTTAATAAGTTGTTTTCAAAATAATTATAGGAAAAAATTAGAGATGATCTAATTGAAAACTGTGATGAAAATATTTCAGTAATTCTAAAAATTAAAAGAGAAGAGGAATATGATATATCATTATTTTATTAATAAATAATCATGTATGTGTGAAAAGTAATTTTGGGAAATGAAACTTATGGAAGATTGTTTTTCGAAGGGACCACTTCTAAAAATCATTATTTAACTAATGTCTATACTATTATAAAACATGAAACATGAATTATTTTTAAAATAGTTGTGATGGAAGTGGTATAAATATATATAAGAGGAATGATACTTAAAATGATAGATTACGTTGTGATTTTATTCTTCTATAAAGTAATTAATTATGTATTTTTTGGAAAATGGTTTTAATTAATATATGTATTTTTATTTCACAATTGTAAAATAGTGTAAGTGTCGGGGAGTGATGGGAGTAAATTTTCACTAATTTTAAACTTATTTTCAATGAAAAATAACCCCAAAATTTATGTAAAACCGGTTGATTAATTATATTATTCTTATTTTGTGTACTGATAATTTTATGTATAAGATAGATTTGAACATGTTTATTAATGATTGATTCAAATATAGGATTTAATTTAATATCAAAACATCAATTTGAAAAGTTAATCTTCATTATTTAAATAATTTTTAACATAATTATAAATATTTTAATTGATATTGCTATTAATTAAAAGTCTAAACATTAAATTTTTTACACTATTTTTTGGTTGGATGTAATTTTAAGGGCATAACTAACCTTGAGGGTCAACTAGCCATCTCTTCCAAGAGGATAATCAACCATATGTTTACCATTGATCAACTGTGGTTATAATTCTATAATAGATGAAAGATACAATAATAAATGGAAGTCCACTATAAATTACACATGTGAAAATAGAAGATAAGAGACTACATGAAAGGATACAATGAACCACATGTTGAATCATGATAAACCTTGATGAATATTTTGTAATATCCTAAATAAATTGCAAGATGATTTTGATCAAAATTCGAAGACAAATAATAAGGTCAAAAGTGTCAATAAGTTCAAATTTATTAATCAACCCTTCCCCTCCAGCGACAAAACATTGACTTGGATTAAGAATATATTTGAATTGTGTTTAAAAAAAATTTATGCTTCCTGAAGGGAAGATTTACCTTGTGAGGACCAAGACCCCATGTGATGGATCCACTACACCAATTCATTGTTGATCTAATACATAACAAAAATTTTAACCCTTGGGATTAATATTTAAAATTTATTATAATGGAATAACTTGAAAAAATATAAAATGAATATATATTAACATTGGTATACTCAAATAAATATGGATCTTCATTTCACCAATGGGTTGGTCATCTGAGTTGATATGAAGAGAGAATTCATGTGAGAGTGTCGAGCATGATATAAAAGATTCATGATTCTAATATTCATCAATCACAACCACTATGTGGTGTATGCAGCTTCAATAAAAGAAAGAGGATTAGGGAAATTAATTTGAAAAAAATATCCCTTAAATATTTGGATGATTAAGAGGAATATGTGTCTCTCATGTGTGACTAGAAGATGATGATTAATGAAAGGCAGTCCAAATAATCAATATATAATGTGTATTTTCAATGAAAAATGGGGTTGTGACAATGAATATGTGATCAAGATGAGATAATGTTGACTTTTTTATTTTATGTGCCTCTCTACTGATGGCACACTAAAATATTAATATTTGAGAATAGTATATTCCCATACCAATTATTAATGAAATATGTATTTTTTTGATTCATCTCGAAATGTTTTATTTTTTAAAAATCAAGTGAATTATTTTCATAAATTCAATTGAAATTACTCTTCCTTCCTTCACCAGTTTTCACAAACCAGCCACCTAATACTTATTCATTATTTATGATAGTTAGTATTGGTGTTTATAATGGATGAATTAGAGTAATCCAATAAAAATAATATGTAATATTAGTGGATTAAGTGATCATTACATCTCACTAGTTAATATTAAATCATCAGTAAAGGGTAATAATTTGAGATTTCAACTGATTAGAGAGTGGGTAGGATAATATAGTGGAATCGTGATTTAATAGATAAGAAATAGGATGTAAAGGGAGTTGAAAATTTTTTAATACTAAATCCCAAATTTACATCATTTTACCATTATTAACATTAACTCACTATTTTAACACATACCAAATGCCTAATTAGGATATGAAAACATCCATAACTCTATCATATGTTGTTGGACTCCTAATGTGTTAATCATGTATTAATAATCACAAATCTTATACATTAAACAAATCTTGTTAATTCTATTTTATCTATTTCCAATCATGTGAACATATGGTGGTTTCTTTAGGATTTAAATAAACCTATCCAATATCTTAACTAATATTTTTGATTATTTTAAACTATATTTAACATTGGAATATAATTATTTATTTTATTAATTATTATTTCAAATTCAATTTGTGAATATTACTCCTCAAGTCTATATATAGATAATTTTCTATGTCTGGGAAATTGTGAGTTTGCCACAAATTCTGTTTTTCAAGAGGGCACACACATCGTGACCCAGACACTGTTACCAGAAACCGTGACCAGACACTGTGACTAGAAAATGTGATCCTAACACTTTATTTGTGCTACCGGTTCTTAATCTCTTTACAACTATGCCATGATTATTGTCTCACCACTCAAAGGAAATTAATGAGACACTATTTCGTGGTGACACTATTTCTAAGTGACACCGTTTCCCAACAGACTATGACTTCATTCATCAATCTATTTTTTTCCTATTTAATTTATAGTTGTAATATTTGAGTTTCTTAAATGCACTGACATATCTAAAATTTCTTTTTAGACATGACACCTGAGAGTACGAGGTATGAGGTGCAGAATACATGCATTTTTTCGGCTTCAAAACGTGAACTACAAGAATAAAAAACAATGTGTGGCCCTAGAAATTTACATGGTATAGAAATAGAAGTGCGAGAATTCTTGTGAAAATAATGGACACATGCTACAAGATACATCTAAATAAAACATCAATCATTAACGAATGAAAAAGCAGGAATACAATAGATCAGAGACAAGAACAACTTAGAAATAAAATGTTCTCTAAGAACGTTAGCCGGATCTAACTAGAAACCATTGCACCAAACTTGCGATACTCTATTATTTTCAATAGGACTAGATTCATAAAATTTCTTTATCCTATAAGTCTATAAATGTATAAAATAACACTTAGAGAACTTCTAACCTTATCTAATCATATTTTCTCAGTTGTGTAAAGTTTTTATCTTTTTAACATTGTGTGTGTGTGTGTATTAAAACACACATTGTCTCATGAACTAAACAAAAGGATACAAGATATCAATCCTCTAATATATTTTTACACTTTTTTACTCCCATGGATAAGTGTGGAAGTGCTCCTTGTGTGACCTGGTAGTATTTACCCACAAAAAACTGTGGAAGAGGTCATGGGACCTCGACAGTCATGTGAATTGTTTCTTACACCAAATCTAGGTATGGATAAAGTTAATTATTATAAAATTCTTGGTGGTAGGTGATAACCAACTGGAGTGGATTTGGTCTCATCATGAGACTGAACCACATGTTTTATATCCACTATGTTGCTTAATTTAGTTTTCTCTTTTTTACAAGATAATTCAAAAAATACAAGATTTACTTTTTTATTTTATCTTGGAAAGAAGTTATAATTGGTTTGAATTGTAATAATATCTTAAAAATAAATAATAATAACTAATTTAAGATTACTGATAATTAATTAATCTTATATGAAGTTATTTAAACATTTAAACCTTCATAACCATTTTACATTGACTAACTGTGAATTATATATTTTTATTGGGAAACCTTTTAAGAAAAATTTTCTAATAGAAGTTTATATAGATACTCAATTCACCCCCTCTTGAGTACTTTACTCTGAACAACATTTGGTATCAAAGGTTTTTTTATTCCGGTTATGACTCAGTTTTTGAAACTATTCAACTGTGATTTTAGTTTCACTTTAACGGTCTATAAATTTCTATTAATTCATAATTTCTATCCCTTTCATTGTATTTCATCATTATGAATAATAGACTGGAATGTGCTGAAACAAAAACACCACCATTCTTCAATATAACTAATTATTTCCAATGGATATCAAAATGAAATGCATTTCAAAAGTATATGTTCTGAAATTTGGTCTTATGTTAGAGAATAATATAAGATTCCATCAACAAATAGAATCACATGGGATGAACCAACCATGAATACATACAATAGTAATTTCCAAGACATTAATGCTTCATATTTCTCTTTAGGATATGAGGAATTAAACAAAAAATTTGCATGTAAAACTGCCCCTGAAATTTGGGATACTTTGTCTATTTCACATGAAGGAACCTCTAGTGTGAAGGAATTAATACATAATTCTTATAATATTAAATATCATAACTTTAAGAAGAAACTTAACGAGACAAATTCTAACATGTATCTTAGGTTCAATGAAATTTTCAACACAATGATTTCTCTTAGAAGATAAGTCACTACCAATGAACAAATCATGAGGATTTCCGGATGCCTACCTGATAGGTAGAGAGGAACCTCTGTCTCTATTAAATAATCATGCAATATCAGCATGTTACCTGTAAAATAACTCATTAGGAAACAATTGATGTATGAAGAGGATTTGAAATTCAACAAGGAAGAGGAGGATAAACCCAAAAGAAAATCTATTGACTTTAAGAGAACCACATCTAAACACAATGAAAAAGAGAAATTAGAATCCTCTCTAGAATGTTTTATCAATGAAAAATCATTACCTAAATGCGATGAAGAGATGTATAAATTAGTTCGAAGGCTTAAGAGTTATTACAAGAAGAATAAATTTTTCAGAAATCCTAACTTCAAAAAAAGATATAATAAAAAAGGTAGACAGATGAAATATTGAAAAAGAAGTGACAAATATAATGAGATAGTATGCTATGAATGTAAGATAATGGGTCATGTAAAGGATAACTTCCCCATGTTCATGTAAAAAAATAAATATGAGGACCAAGATAGAAAGTATAAAATGGAAATCTAAGCAATGTGGAGTGCTTCTGGGGATAGTTCAAGTGACTTGAAATCATCAAATAATGAACAGGATAACAAAGACAATATGTTTTTTATGACAAACACATATTCGGGAAATATATTAAAGATCTCCTATAAAAGCTTATGGTACCTGGATAGTGGGTGTTCAAGACACATGACACCAGACTATTCATTCATCAAGAACATAATAACAATATATTGTGGACATGTCACATTTGGTGAATATGCCAAAACAAAAATAATTGGTCGTGGCCAAATCAATATCTCTAACTTAGTTTTAATTTCCAATGTACTTTTTGGTAATGGATTGTGATATAATCTTCTTAGTATTTCACAACTATGCGATGATGTATTTTATGTTAAATTTGAAAATAATGGTTAAAATGTTTTTAAATCTAAAAATGAATTATTGTTTTATACATTAAGAAATGAAAATGTCTACTCTAATAACATAGATTCCTTAGTCTCTAAAAATTCATCATGTTTAAATATATTAAAAAAAGTTTTTTGGAATTGGATTAAGAGACTATGAACCTGTAATATTCACTCTATTATGAAGCTAACTAGAAAAAACATAGTAAATGATCCACCCAAACTTCAGTTTCCAAATGATAAAGTGTGTATTCCTTGTCAAAAGGGAAAGCATAAAAAAATTTCCTTCAAAAAAAGAAACAAGTTTTAACATCTCAACCTCTCAAAATGGTAAACATAGAATTTTTTTGACCAAATAGAGTATCTGGTTTAAATGGAAAAAACTATGTTTGTATTACTATAGATGGATTTTCTTGATACACTTGGACTTTTTTTTGGCTTATAAAAGTGAATCATACTCTTACATCACTAAATATGATAAAACTGTACAAATATATGTGGACATAGAATTAATTCCCTAACAAGTTATCATGGTCATGTGTTTGAAAATCAAGACTTTAAGTCCTTTTGTTCAAAAAATGGCTATAGTCATAAATTCTCTACCCCTAGGAAACCTCAATAAAATGGATTTATAGAAAGATGAAATAGAACCTTAAAAGGGATTACTAGAACCATGCATATTGAATATGACTTAACTATTTATTATTGTTCTGAATATGTAAATACAATATGCTATATTATTAATAATGAGTTTTTTAGACCCATTCTTAAAATAACTCCATATGAGTTATAGAACAATATAAAATCCAAAGTAAGATACTTCAATTTTTTTGGTTGCAAAGTCTATATCCTTAATTCTAAGGAAAATCTTGACAAATTTGCATCCAATAGTGATGGATGAATCATTATAGGATATTCAATCTCTAATAAAGCCTATATTGTTTTTAAAAATAGAACTAAATGTGTGGAAGAATATACCCATGTCAAATTTTATGAAACAGATCCACATGAGCGTATGACCACTCTAAAGAACCTAGAGGATGATCTCTCAAAACTGAATATTACTTCAAAATCCTTTATCTATACTGTAATGGGATTTATTAAAACTACTAGTTCTGGAAATTCTTCTCATTTAGGTTATAATGAACCTGAACCTGTTGAAGAACCTGAAATCACTAGTCCTTATTTCTGTAGAGCTATTAGAACTCTTATGAACCATAATTTAGATGTAGTTGAAAGAGAATTACATAAAAGAACTCAAAATAAATATTCTATTAGAAATCATGTTGAAAATAAAGTCTTCTTGTCACAACTTGATGTTAGAAACATCAATGATGAATTTAGGGTCATGGTTATTTAAAAAGAACATAATCAGTTTGAAAGAAACTAAGTTGGGAAACTTGTTGACAGACCCGAAGAAACATTTACTAGAGGAACTAAGTGGGTGTTTACAAATAGGGTAGGTGAAGATGGTAACATAGTTAGAAACAAGGCTATATTGGTTTCTCAAGGCTATAATCAAGAATAAGGAATTGACTATGAGAAAACCGTTTCACCAGTAGCCTGACATGAAGCCATCATAATTCTGATTGATTATGTCTTGAATCTGAATTTCAAACTATATGAAATGGATGTTAAAGGTTCATTACTTAATGGGTATATATCGGATGACTTAATTTTTGAGAAACCAAATGGTTTTTAATTCCTCATTTTCCAAATGATGCCTTTAAATTATCAAAAGAATTATATAGTGTAAACCAATATACGAGAGATTGGTATGATAGATTAAGTACTTTTCTTATTTCCAATGGTTTTACGAAAGGAATATAAGATCCTACCCTTTTATATAAAACA
The DNA here is from genome assembly GCA_963277665.1 of Viscum album. Taxonomy (NCBI): domain Eukaryota; kingdom Viridiplantae; phylum Streptophyta; class Magnoliopsida; order Santalales; family Viscaceae; genus Viscum; species Viscum album. The sequence continues at coordinate 503,834,762 of OY728131.1, read as the reverse complement.
AATTTCCAATGATGTTTTAGTAGTTCAAATTTATGTAGATGATATTATCATTGGATCTTCAAAAAATTCTTTATTTACTGAATTTTCTAAAATGATGAAAAATGAATTTGAAATGATTTTAATGGGTGAACTAAAATTCATTCTTTGATTTAAAATCTTTTAAAATAATGATGGTATTAATTTAAATAAAAGAAAATATATGAGAGATCATGTAAAAAGTTTTGGATTGGATAAAACTAAAATTAGTGACACTCTAATGAGTACTACCTGTAAGTTGGATCTTGACGAAGATGTAAATTATATTGATCAAACCACTTATAGAGGAATTATTCGAATCATACTATACTTAACAGCTAGCCTACCTGATATTATATTTAGTGTTTGTATGTGTGATCGTTTTCAGGAAAACCCTTAGGAATATTATTTAAATGATTTTAAGATAATTTTCAAATACCTCAAGAATACACCCAATCTAGGACTGTTCTATACTAGTGGAAAATCATTTGAGTTAGTTAGTTATTGTAATTATGTCTTCAGTGTTTGTAAGATAGATAAAAAAGAACCTCAAGAACATGCTACATTTTAGGCTAGTCAATAGTATCATGGTGTAGTAAGAAAAAAACATTGTTCCATTATCTCAGGCCAAAGGTGATTACATAGATGCTGATAGTTATTTTGGAGACATTTTTTGGATGAAACACACATTAATAGATTATGGATATCAATTTAGGTATGTACCAATAAATTGGGACCATACAAGTGTCATTAACTTCTCCAAAAATCATGTTTCACACTGTAGGACAAAACATATTGAGGTAAGACATAACTTTTTAAGAGAACATTATCAAAAAGGTGATATCACTTTGGAATTCATTGCAACTGAATATCATCTTAATGATATATTCACCAAAAAATTAAATTCTAAAACAATATATTACATCATACATGAATTGGGAATGATAAATATTACGGAGTAAGTGTACTATTTCACAACATATTATTTCATAGTTTACAATTTCACAAGTCACTATCTTATGATTACAGTTTAACTCTTATTGTTCTATAGCTTACTATCTTATATGTTGTTGTCTCATTTTTACGGTGTAACAATAACTATCTCTCTGTTATGGTATGGCACATGCTATTTTGAACAATAAGGTTTCACCTTTTAGAAGTCACACAGTAGATATTTCATCGTGAAAACCTGTTACGGTTTCACTATGAAAACTTATTATGGTCTCACCATGAAAGTATTTTTTGGTCTCACTATAATGCCAATTTATTGTTTTATTTAAAAATTATAACCCATATCATTGTACTTAATTATTTTATTCTTTTACATTATCATAATTTTGAATTTTCAACTCTTGATATCTCTTAATGATCAAAATGAAAGAAGTTTCACTCATTTATTCACTTGAGCCTTCTTCTCTCAAACCCCAAACCTCTCTCTCTCTCTCAAACCTTCATTGAATGCCCAGAATTAAAAATTTGTCCTCCTAAACTCTTAAAAAGTGAAATTCAAATAATAATATTAAAATAGCACTGAAGATAGTGCTTGAAGGTCCTTTGAATCAGAGCCTAGTGAATAAAATAATGGTAACTGAAAAACAAATCTTTCCCAAGTGGTTTTTGTCATGTACGTCGTTAGTATTTAATGTACTAAAAGAGAAAGGATGGTTGTATTGGTTAACCAAAGAGGAAATACTAATTTAACCAAATCTAGTTGCCCAATTTTATTAGTTCGTTCAATTCTCTTTTGATACAGAAGATGGTTTTGGTTTAAGAAGCTGGTTCAGTGGCCAAAGAAGATTTTTTTGAGGTTATGGGTTTCATGCCTAAGGATACCTCATGAGGCATTTTTTAGGACTACCATAAAGCTACTCCTCCTCTAAGTGATATATTTGTTTTATAAGAAACCTTGGGAAGCTTGAATGATAATTAAATAAAGAGAAGAGATATCTTGGTTGTGCTGGATGGTGACACCAGACTATTGTTAATGTTTGTTCAGAATATGATTTCTACAATAAATGGAGATCTTCCTACAATCATGTATTAGGATGTATTTTTTATACATATTATAAATAATAAACACAATACTAACCTACGGAAGTATTTATACTTCATATATGTGAGTTGATAAAGACAACATCAAAGTCAACCTCCATGTACTACTAAAGGTTAATCTCTATTATGGTTCATGATAAAGGGTGGGTTTGACCTTATAACGAAGTCATCAAGGACTATGAATTTTGAATCTCAATGGTTATTGTCAAAATAATAAAAAAAACAGTTGGAATCCATGGATAAAATCACTGGTAGAGGATAATGACAGTGTTTAAGAAAAGATCAACCAGGTTAATAATTCTTCAAGACCTAAGGACATTTTTTTATCCTGGTCTAGTACCAAATGAAGTTGATGACTATCCTGTTGAGGAATAAGAATAAGAAGTTGTTGAACCTATAGTGGAAACTTTCATAGATAAGGAAGTTAGTGAACCTGTTACTCAAGTATTAATTAAGAAGGAAGTACATCTTCATGAAGAATTTATTGATCTTGAAAAATAAACTTATTCTAAAGAAGCATCGGCTGTTTTTGAAAAGGAGAAGGAAGTTTTGGAAGAGCATTTAGATTAAGAACATTCATTTTACAAAGAAGCTACTTCTATGGATAACCTATAGGAACAATATTTTCTTGAGATTATCCCATATACTAAAGAAATAATGGATCAAGCCTTTCAATTGGATAGAAAAGAAATAGGTGAATCTTTTGGGGGTGAAATTTTGGAAATAGATTAATGATTTAAATATTTTAGTCCTTTGAGAGATGCACCTATTAAGGGGGAGCATCACCCCAATCTGGAGGGTATTGATGTGCCTAATCTAGTTGATCAAAGTACTATGGATACATGGTATAAATTCCCTAGATATATTGATGTAAATGATTACCAAGAGGCCTCAGTTATATGTATAGATTTGTCTACTATGTTTCAATTGAAATTACTATATTCACTTGATATTATGTGTACAAAGTAACATGAGCATGTATCGGCTTCTATTTCTAGACCTTCACAAGAAAATTTAACCTTGGTAAGTAAGGAGGTTTTAAAATCCTTTCGAACTAGCTTATTGGTTGGAGTTAAAAACCTCATGAACACTCAACCTTATCCTATAACCAACATGAGTGAATGATATGATGCCCTATGGTTAAAGAATATAATTTGGAATATTCAACAAAAAAACACTTCATGAAATTCAAGAGGTCAGAATTGGGAACTAACAACTATGTGATGAAAATAATTCTGTCAAATCTGTAGTTGAATATATGCTTAGAGTTTTGAAATCAATACCAGAACCTATTTCTCATCCTGTTGAGGATGTTAGAGGTCAGATTCCATAGGATGTTTCCTCCCTCATTCAACTTAACCTAAATTATTTAGATAAAAATATGTCTGAATGAATAATGAAAATAGTTCAAGAAATACACGAGCTTGTTATTTATCTCAAAAAATTAATTGATGAGTATAAGAGTTGTCTCTAGAATGTTCTAAAAAAAACTAAAGTCCCTTACTTCAACTGATACAAATTCTAGTACCTCTAGACAGTTGTCTCAACCATCATTGTATAGTGATTTTCTCAAAATAGTTGTTAAATAAGAATGTCAATCTGTGCTTAGTGGTTTTGACAAAGAGTCTCTATATGTGGTTGTCAAGAATAGTGACAGAGTTCTTGAACATGTAAGAATTCATTCCAATATTGATAAAGATGGTCGATAAGAAATTACTAAGGAGTTAGATTTCTACTTTAATAAAATTTTCTATAATCATGATATGACATACAATTTCAAATACATTATAGAGAATCTGAAAATCCTTCTAGCCACTCATGAATTCAAAACTAAAGTTCAAAATATGAATGATTTTACACTTGGTTAGACATGTTCATGGAGAAAAAAGATGACATTGAGAAAGCGATGCAGTATGGTGGTGAGATTGTTGCTGACTTCATCAATCTATTGAGGCCTTATCTTCATGTGTAGAGCACTGCTATTGTGGATTATGTAGTTGCACTATTGCAACCAAGTATGCCACCTACCTCATTCACTACCTTTTCCCCTACTTCTATGTCTATCTCTTAGGATCTGATTCAGATTAGACTTGTTATAATTGGCCAAAAATTACCTCAGTCTTCAACCAAATGTATCTTATCCCTCTCTATTTTTGAAGGCCTCCATTTACCTTCTCTGTCAGTATGTTCTCTTCCTTCTTTAACTTTTACCTCTACTTCTGTGGATTCTTTTGATTCTACTTCCTAGGGAAAAGAGGATACAACATGTGCTGAAGAATAGTGATGACTATTTTTGAAAAAGATATTTTTGTTTTTTTGGTATGTTCTTCTTAATGACACATATTTCTCCAACTAATGAATTATGTACTCTTATTCACTATTATATTATTTAATTTTTTACTCATTTCGATAATCCCAAAAGGAGACACATGTACTCATACACTCTAAATTCACACTACTGGAGAGACTCATCCACTAATAATATATATCTCACTCACATGATTTTTGATCATCAAAAGGGGGATTGTTTTAGACTCCTCATGTGTTAATCATGTTTTAATAATCACAAATCTTATACATTTTGTAAAGCTTGTTAATCATGTTTTAACTGTCTTAAATCATGAGTACTGATGGTTGGTCCCTTTTTTCATTTATGTAAACCTATATAAGATATTACATGTTGTGTTTTTTTATTGTAAACTATAATAAAATTTTCTCTATAATTAATTATTTTATGAATGATTATGTCTAATTCACTCTTTGAATATTACTTCTCATATATATATATAGATATTTTTTTATTTCTGATAAAACAATGAGTCTGCCACCAGCTCTGTTTTTCTAGAAGAGGACATAGACACCGTGACCTAGACACATTGTCCAAAATCTGTGACCAGACACCATGACCTAGGATCTGTGACCAGACACCCGGACTAGACACCGTGACCAGACACTGTGATCCTAACACTACATCTGTGCTACCTGTTCTTAATCTCTATACCACTATGCCATCATGATTTTCTCACCACTAAAAGGAAAAAAAAGAGACAATATTTCATTCTGACACTTTTTCCAAGTGACACCATTTCTAGACTGACTGTGACACCATTCTTTAATCTATTTTTTTATTTTCAATTTAAATTCAAACTATCATATTAGAGCATTTTAAATGCACATAAATTATTAATATTTCATTGTATACATGTCACCTGATAGTACGAGGTATGAGGTGAAAAATACATGCATCCTGTAAGCTTCAAAACATTCACTCTAAGAATAAAATGAAAAGAGTGGCCCTAAAACATATACGTGTTATATCAGCATATATGCGAGAATTATTGAGAAATGAACAGACACATGCAACATGATATATCTGAAGAACACACGAAGCATTCACAAATCAAAAATCTTGAATTCCATAGAACAGAGACAAGACCATCTTCAAAATACAATATTCTCAATGACCTCAAGCCAGATCTAACTGGAAACTAGAGAACCAAACTTTTGATACTCTATTTTTTCACAAGAGGAACCTATTTTTACATATGCTTCTTCCTAGAAGTCCAGAGCTACATAGAATAACACTCAGAGTTCTTCTAACCTTATCTCATCATCTTTGCTATGTTGTGTACTATTTTTAGATTTTGAGAAGTGCATGAGTCTATATTAAAACAAAAACCATCTCCTATACAAAACTGAAGGATACTTGATATCCTTCCTCTCATATCTTTTTACCCTTGTTTACTTTCATAGATAAGTGTGGAAGAGGTCACTATGTGACCTGGTAGTTTTTAACCATGAAAAACTATGAAAGAGTTTGTGTGACTAGAACAATCCATTGCATTGTTTCTTACCCGATCCAGGGTTTGGATCAAGTTTTTAATATAAACTGCTTGGTGGAAGGTGATCACCAAGTGAAGTGGATTATGTCTCAACATGAGACTGAACCACTTCTTTATATATTTTGTGTTGTTTAATTTAGTTTTCTATGTTTTTAAAGATAAGTGAGAAATAATTTGATTAACTTTGATTGTTAATCATAGAAAGAAGTTATAATTAATTTTACTCTTTATAATATATCCAAAGGTAATGTTAATAACTGATATTAAGATTACTAAGAATTAATCACTATTCTAAGAAGTTATTTAAATAGTCATATTTCATAACCATATTACTTTGACTAATTGGGCTGTATTTATTTTTATTGGGGAAAATTTTAAGAAAACATTTCAAATATAATTATTTATAGATACTCAATTCAACCCCCCTCTTGAGTACTGTACATTGACCAACATATAAGATATAACCTGATCCCAACTATCACTATCATAAATTTGGGTTTATAATGTAACACCCCAGGTAAATAAAGAATATGACATTTTTATATTTATCCATATTTGTGAATAAAATATTAATATTATTTTAAAGGGGATTATATTCTCGATGGTATACCCAACATGAAACAACGAGTTTCTTGGGAATCTTACATTGCACTCAAATAATAAAATAATATTATTTTAAATAGTAGTTAACGCCTAGTCGTTGTAATGGCAGGAATGAACAGAACTAAATACAAAATGATTATATATGTTTGTCAAATATTTTTACTTTTTACAATAAATGTTACAGGATTAAAAATGCAAATGAATCCAATTTTAAGCATAAACATTCTAATATTCTTTAAAATGTCGATTAACCGCCTTTTGATGGAGAACCTCTTTTAAATCAACCTTTTGACAATTTTATGTTTTATATATGACAAAATAATATTATTCTTTAGAATCGGTACATCAAAATTTACTTTGTGTAAATTTTTGGTATTTTTCTGAAAAAGTTCAATTTTTAAGGAATAGTGAAAAATCTTGTATTTTAATTCAAAACCACTTTTAATATACTTTATTTATATGATTATATTATCTTTTGAATTGGTTTTAAATTGAAATTAGAATATATTTTTACCATTTAATCCAATATTGGTCGTTGGAATTAATTTTACTTTGAAATCAGACTTAAACTACTGTCAATCTTTTGACACATTTTGGATCATAAAAACACGCTATTTATTTTGACAGCAGGAATTAATTATTAAATTAATTAATTCAACTTATATGTTTTGAATTTTTTAAAATAGAAATCATTTTTTAATTCAGAATATCAAATATATCTTAGGTTGAACTTTTGGTAATTTTCTGAAAAACTTCAATTTTTGATGAATAGTAAAACCACTATGTGGTAGTTATAAAAACTGATTTTTCCGTTTAAATGAAATTTTTCCATATTTGTGTTTTGAATTTCAAAAATACAACATATATGGTTGTCATTAAGAAGTAAAATGTGGTTCCATGGGATTAAAATAATTTTTTTTAATAGTAACTTATTAAGTTTTTAATCGCGATTAGAGGTAATTAGTGTAGTTTAATGTAAGAATAATGTTTTAATAAAATGAAATGACCTAGAAACATGTACAACCCTCATTTTATGTGTCATGGACGACCAGGAAAATCCATGGTTCAACTTGGGTACCCCATGGAGCCACTTTGGTTGGAAAATGACATAAATACCTTTTTATTTAATGTTAAAGTAAAAATGATACAAACATGATATGTTTTACTAAAACAATTTTTACATGGTGTTATACAAGTCATAATTTTGACTATAAATATTCATTGGAAAGATAAAAAGATTTCCTATATCATAGTAGTTTTTTTATAATTTTTATACATTAAATAAAGTAAATTATTTTTGACATCATGATGGTGCAGCGATGACTTCATTATTTAACGATTTAAATAAAATGAAAAGATAATGTAAAATATAAGACCTAAACATGTACAAAACCTAATGGATGAGTTGAATTAAAACCCTTATCACCTTATCATCGAAAAAAATCAATGTGGGACCATTAAAATTCTAAAATCATTCTAAAATAAAGTAACATTTCTTTACTTTCCAAGAGTGCCCCTCCTCTCCTCTTATAAAAGGCCCCCACCTCTACCTCCTTACCCACACTTCCAAAACCTCTGGCTCGGCAAAAACCTTCTCATTTTGACTCTAAAAATCCCTCTCTAACTCCTTGAAGCCTCACTTTGGGCATAAGTCTTCCCAAGGAAGCCTTTGATCTCAAACAAATGGAGTTACCCGATTTTAAGGTAATGTCTTCACTTGTTTCCTTTTGTTTTATTTTGCTTCTCCAACCCCCTAAACTCTTTTTATTCTTTTCTTTTGTAACAACTACAGTATCTTAAATATACTTGGATGTTGTTATAATAATTATTAGATCTACACTTACAAACACCTTCGTCTAATGGTTAAATAACATTCTGTTTCTGTGGTTGGTGATTTTCTGCCTCACGAAACGATGATTGTTCAATATTCTTTTAACACCTTTAAAGGTGGCCATTATGATGTCACTGTATTTTATATATTATATATATGGTATTTATGTTTACTATATGATTATGTATTTTATATTTAAACCATACCTTTACTCTTTTCATGTTGTGTAAATGAGATAATTTCAATATGAGGAAGTGTGGACTACCGCCCCCTCAAGTAATGTGACTCGTACATGCAATACATGGAACATATAAAGAATGAAATTAATGAAAATATGTGACCTATATAACATATATATTATACTGGAATTATAATATATATAAATATATCATTTATTTTTAATTCCGTTAATATGACAAAGAAAAAATGAAAGTAGCGTTCATGCGTACGTATGGTCTACCGTCTCCATGAACGGTGTTTTTCGTTTTTTATCTCCAAATGATATGGAATAGTATAAAATGAATATGTACAGGATATATATTATATTTTAATCATTAATACTATTCTGTAAATTATTTACTTATAACTACATGGACAATCATTTTTTTCAAACAACTTCATTTTTGACTCATGTACCAAACATCGGCAAAAACATCTGATATGAACTAACATTATTAAAAAATTATTATAAAATTATAATATGTGATATGAACTGAATAATAATATTTAAAGGAGGTCCTTAGGAAATTATAAATTGACCAAAGTTTATTATTCAGGAATATAATGAAACGAACAAGACAAGTTGGACTTGAGGTAAGGGATCCTACTCCTCTCTTTCTTTTTAAGTACACTCTTTTATGTCATTCCTTTTAAGCTCATTTTTCATGTTTTTGGGATGTTATTTTATATTAAACATACTGTAATTTTTATGTTAAAATGATTAGAGACCCTATTCTCTTTCATCAATCCATTTTGGAAGTTTTTTGTGGCGCCGTGAGGCTGCCGAATTTTCGTAAGAAATCTAACCACTGTCTTTCTTTTTAAGTACTCTCCTTTATGTCACTTCTTTTAAGCTCCTATTTGTTATGTTGGGGGATGTTATTTTATATTAATCTTTCTGTAAACTTTATGTTGATATGATGAGAGACCCTATTTTCTGTCATCAATCCATTTTAGAAGTTTGAAGTGGCGTCGTTAGGCTACTGAGTGTTCGTAAGAGATTTTTCATCTCACTATTGTTCCCGTGAGATTTATGCTACATTTTCCACAATTTCCTTTGAGTGGTGTATGTAATGTACATTATTTAACTCGTTGTGTAATATACATTCATTTATGAGTATTTACATCAATGTTGTATTGTCCTTCTTTCACAAGGTGTATGTTTCGAAAGATACCCATGTCGGTAAGGGAACCTTTCTCCCTCCTCTTTTTAAAAGACTTCTTTTGTTATGTATTTTAATTCACATAAAATTATGATGGGATTTGTTCTTATATATCCTTATTGATTTAAATTTTATGCCCATGTGATGATATACCCTTTTTATCTCTCATCAACTCATTTTCTGAATTTTGTAGTGACGCCGTTAGGCTGTCAAATTTTTCAAGGGAACTTGTTAACCCAAATTTGATTTTTTGGGATAAACCTGTACTCCTTCAATATGTCGTTCTATGAATATGTGTGAATAACCTCCGATTATTTTACACTTAATATCCACTTATATTTGGTGTATTCATTTGTCACACATAATTATGTAATTGACTTTTCCTTAAACCAAGGATACCGTCTTTGTAAGGGACTTCGTCTCAATCTCCTTTCATTGAGGCATATTTCATTTTATACACAACTTTCTTTTATACGGTGTATAAACCCCTTTGAATTTTACGTTTATCCAAAAGGAATCCTTGTTATATGAAGCATTTTACAAAATAACAAAAGGGAATGTTTTTGTCATACGTATGCGGAAACAATGACTTCTCTACCGCCGTGACCATTATTTGAGTTTCGGCTTCCTCTACAAGCCATACCTTCTTTTTAAAAGAAAAATAAATACCATGTTTTACTTTTATTTTATTTTGGTATTGAAAATGGTTTTCATAAGGTTTTTTATATCAATATGTTTTATTGATATCTAGTTATTGAAATGTGGAAATGTTATGTTTCCTTTATGCATGTTTTATGTGATACATTTATGTTATGGTTCATGGGCATTTTTGTGAAAATGGGTGGTTACGTGATAAACAAAGGGCGGGTGAGCCCGATATAGCTCTCCAATGCATTGGGCAACGCGAAGGAGTGAAATGTTAAGGTTTCTCTGAAGAGGTTTAGGGAATATACTATGGTGGGTATTCCAAACGTAACCAACAGGGTTACTCCCTACGTAAGAATGTTATGAATGCCTCAAGTTACCTTTTATGTCTTATGATTTCTATGATTTATTCAGGATTTGATGAGGTATGTTAAAGTGCCTATGTTTTATGGGTAAAGTATGATTTCATTCTTATGTATATATGAACTCATGTTTCCATTCCATATTTTTATAACCCTTACTAAGCTTTTTATTCTTATCCAATGTTTTTTTTTGAAATGTTTTTCACATGTCAAGGGAATGGTACATGATTTGATGATAGTGTCAAGGAAGTGTCAAGAAAAAATCCATGTTTTATTTTAAATATGTTTCCATTGATGGGATAAAAATGAATACTATTTTTTATGTAACCACTTTGTTTAAATGTGGAATGTAATGTAAGATTTATGATCTAATTATTTAAAACACTAAACCTGAAAAGATCCTCAATGTGTAATCTTTTAATAACTCAAGATTAAGTAAGGTTTAAGGCTGGGTCCTTATAGTTGGTATCGTAGGTCGGTTTAGATAACTTTAGAGGTTAGGGTACTCTTTAAGCATAAGTGACAATACCGTAATGGTTAAGATTTCAGAAAGAGTCCTAGTTTTCGATAAAGTGAATGAGTAAGTATATCTTAGTGTTTATCTTCCTCATTAGTACATGATGATTTTGTTGAAATACTCACATTGACCTTTATGGTTTTAGTAAATGGATGGATCTAGCAGGCATCAAAGTAACAGTGGATGTGAAGGAAACTTTGACAGTTTTATGAGAAAGCAACTGAATGATATGGGAGCTCCAATGAGAACTCTTGTGTTTATCCTCAACCAACTATCTAGAGTCATGATTGACCACCTAAACCTTGGTTATTTCTCTAAGGCATCATATATGCGTGAAACAAATCCCTACGGAACTACAGGTAATAATCATAAAGGTAAGTGTGTTCAAAAACCTAGGTGTCAAAGATGTGGAAAGAAACACCTAGGAAAATGTTTCAAAGTGACATAAATATGCTATAGATTTGGAAATGAAGGTCATAAATCAAGAACCTTCCATGGAAAAAGGAAGCATCCAATTGACTCGAGGAAAGGGAAAGAAGTTCTTTATAAGGGATCAATTGAATGTTTTAAATGTGGTGTGCATGGTCATTATGAAAACACATGTCCTCTGAAGAAGTTTCATGAATGGGATCACCAGGATCGTACAAATATTCGTTTACCAATACCTAATGCCATTCCGATTAAGGATGAATAAACTGAAAATGACCAATCAAAGGTATGGATTATTTCATAACTTTTGTTTTCCTATTTTGGAATCTTAGGAAATGATTCATGATTTTGTTTGTAGGAAAGAGGTATTTCAGAATAAGTTGGAAAGGAATCGTTAATGGATCATGAAGAATGCTGAGTGAGTAAGAAGTCAACATAAAAGGGCTTCAAGAGTTATGGTGAAATTATTAAGAGTATTAAGTCTCTTTTGATGATGGAGTTACATTAGAAGACTTTTTATAGTATGTTTAACCCTTATGTTTAATATATGAAAATTTTATTCAAGGAATAGTTATCTGTTTTTTTGTGGAAATGGTTATAAAGAACCATTTGGGTTCATATGATCCTTACTTTTAAGGTAATTATGGGTTACTATATGTTATGATGGAAATGAAAGGCATGAGATAAAATTAAGGTTAAATTATGTTATGGCTATTTTTGATGATTTTATCTCTTTTTGAGGAATTATTTGAGAATTATATTGTTTTGGAAAAATGACAACACGCAGACCGTGTGACAACCTGTCGCATCGGAAAAAGCTGCGGGAATCGAACCCACAACCAAAGTGTGACTGGTATTTATCGCCTACCATTGGACTATGTGAAGTCCCTGGTTAGTTTGTCTAATATTTTTTAGTTAGATGATTTTAGGAATCAATAGTAAGTTAATTTTGGGTTATCTATGGAAATGATTAACCTATCATGGAGGATATGTGATTAGGTTAATTATTTTTCAATATGAGAATTTATGAGCAACTGATGTTATTTGGAGATAAAAGTTAATTTGTACCTTGGAAGACTTTCAGATTAAATCCTTCAAATATTTGGGTTTCAATCATAGTTTGGTTTACTTTGAATAATTTTATGGACAAATTGTTTATAAAATATTCCTCGTTACACTTTGGGTTTTGTTGGACAAATTTTGGAGATTAAGAATAGATTTTCTTTCTATAAAGGGATATCCTTTTCTGGATTATCTGATCTTGTACTAACCTTTTTGGTTTCGGTTTTGGTTAAAGTCTAAAGACATGGGAATTATATAGTTCTCTTTTGTGGATTAGGTGATTCTCTAGAAGTTTATTATAGTACTCTTAATGTGAACAAGTCTTCCTAAATACTCGTCTTTTGGAGAAAATATGATTTTTTGTAAGGAATATAATAAAAGTTGAAAGTCAACATGGTAAGTGATTATGTTTCCTTATGAATAAATTCCTCAATAAAAAGTAACTTAAAACAAAAACGTTGTCTATTAACTTTTCCTACTGTGGAATCGAATACCGTTTAACTCATCACAAGTTTGTGAGTTTCTTGTGGTTAACTTTCTCCTAAACATGTTTTCTATCACTCTCCATCAGAACATGACCCTATGTTTTCTCCTCCATGTCCATGTTTTCCTACATGTAATCCTAATATGGGTTAACTCGGGTGACCTCTTTACTTATATTTCTTTATTTTAATGTGATTGTTTTACCGACTCTTGTTCCATTGTGGGACTTTCAAGGACATTTCCAAGCTCAATTTTAAAATTACGAGGACGCAATTCCCAAAAGGGGGGAAGGATATAACACCCCAGGTAAATAAGGAATATGAAATTTTTATATTTATCCATATTGGTGAATAATATATTAATATTACTTTAAAGGGGATGTTATGCCCGATGGTGTACCCAACACGCAACAACGAGTTTATTGGGAATCTCACGTTGCACTCTAATAATAAAATAATATTATTTTAAATAGTAGTTAACGCCTAGCCATTGTAATGGAGGGAATGAATAGAACAAACTACAAAATGATTATATATGTTTGTCAAATATTTTTACTTTTTACAATAAATGTTAGAGGATTAAAAATGCAAATGAATCCAATTTTAAGCATAAACATTCTAATATTCTTTAAATGGTCGATTAACCGCCTTATGATGGAGAACATCTTTTAAAACCAATTTTTGACAATTTTATGTGTTATATTTGACAAAATAAAATTCTTCTTTAGAATCGGACATCAAAATTTACTTTGTGTAAATTTTTGGTATTTTCCCAAAAAAGTTCAATTTTTAATGAATAGTGAAAAATGTTGTATTTTAATTCAAAACCTCTTTTAATTTAATTTATTTTTATGATTATATTATCTTTTTAATTGGTTTTAAAGTTAAATTAGAATATATTTTTACCATTTAATCCAATAGTGGTCGTTGGAATTAATTTCACTTTCAAATCGGACTTAAACTAGTGTCTATCTTTTGATACATTTTGTTTCATAAAAACACGCTACTTGTTTTGACAGTAGGAGTTAATTATTAAATTAATTAATGAAACTTATATTTTTTGAATTTTGTAAAATAGACATCATTTTTTAATTCGGAATATCAAATTTATCATAGGGTGAACTTTTGGTAATTTTCTGAAAAACATCAATTTTTGATGAATAGTAAAACCACTAAGTGGTACTTATAAAAATTGATTTTTCCTTTTAAATGAAAATTTTCCATCTTTGTGTTTTGAATTTCAAAAATCCAACATACATGGTTGTCATTAAGAAGTAAAATGTGTTTCAATGGGATTAAAATAATTTTTTGGTGAATAGTAACTTATTAAGTTTTTAATCGCGATTAGAGGTAATTAGTGTAGTTTAAGGTAAGAATAATGTTTTAATAAAATGAAATGACCTAGACACATGTCCTACCCTCATTTTATGTGTCATGGCCGACCAAGAAAATCCATGGGTCAACTTGGGGACCCCATGGAGCCACTTTGGCTGGAAAATGATATAAATACCTTTTTATTTAATGTTAAAGTAAAAATGAGACAAACATGAAATGTTTTACTAAAACAATTTTTACATGGGGTTATACAAGTCAGAATTTTTACTATAAATATTCATTGGAAATATAAAAATCTTTCCTATATCTTAGTATTTTTTTTATAATTTTTAGACATTAAATAAATTAAATTATTTATGACATCATGATGATGCAGCGATGACCTCATTATTTAATGATTTAAATAAAATGGAATGATAATGTAAAATCTAAGACCTACACATGTCCAAAACCTATTTGATGAGTGTATTTTGAACACTTATCACCTTATACTCGAAACACATCAATGTGGGACCATTAAAATCCGAATCGCATTCTAAAATAAAGTAACATTTCTTTACTTTCCAAGAGTGCCCCTCCTCTCCTCTTATAAAAGGCACCCACCTCTACCTCCTTACCCACACTTAAAAAGCCTTTGGATCAGCCAAAACCTGACCATTTTGTCTCTCCACATCCTTATATAACTCCTTGAAGCCTCACTTTGGGCATAAGTCTTCCCAAGGAAGCCATTGTGCTCAAACCAAAGAGAGTTACCCGATTTTAAGGTAATGTCTTCACTTGTGTCCTTTTGTTTTATTTTGCTTCTCCAACCCCCTAAACTCTTTTTATTCTTTTCTTTTGTAACAAATACAGTATCTTAAATATACTAGTATGTTTTTATAAGAAGTATTAGATCTACACTTACACACACCTTCGTCTAATGGTTAAAGAACATATTGTTTCTGTGGTTGGCGATTTTCTGCCTCACGAAACGATGATTGTTCAATATTCTTTTAACACCTTTAAAGGTGACCATTATGATGTCACTGTATTTTATATATTATATATATGGTATTTATGTTTACTATATACATCTTTATTTTATATTTAAACCATACCTTTATTCTTTTCATGTTGTGTAAATGAGATAATTTCATATGAGAAAGTGTGGACTACCGCCCCCTCAAGTGATGTGACTCATACATGCAATACATGGAACATATAAAGAATGAAATTAATGAACATATGTGACCTATATAACATATATATTTTAATGGAATTATAATATATATATATCATTTATTTTTAATTCTGTTAATATGACAAAGAAAAAATGAAAGTAGCGTTCGTGCGTACGTATGGTCTACCATCTCCATGAACGGTGCTTTTCGTTTTTTATCTCCAAATGATATGGAATAGTATAAAATGAATATGTACTAGATATATATGATATTTTAATCATTAATAATATTCTGGAAATTATTTACTTATAACTACATGGATAATCATTTTTTTCAATCAAGTTCATTTTTGACTCATGTACCAAACATCGGCAAAAACCTCTGATATGAACTAACATTATTATACAATTATTATAACATTATAATATGTGATATGAACTGAATAATAATATTTAAATGAGTTCCTTAGGAAATTTTAAATTGACCAATATTTATTATTCAGGAATATAAAGAAACGGACAACACAAGTTGGACTTGAGGTAAGGGATCCTACTCCTCTCTTTCTTTTTAAATACACTCTTTTATGTCATTCCTTTTAAGCTCATATTTCATGTGGTTGGTATTTTCTATTATATAACAGTTAATATAATTTTTATGTTCATATGATTAGAGACCCTATTCTCTCTGATCAATCCATTTTTGAAGTTTTGAGTGGCGCCGTGAGGCTGCTGAATTTTCATAAGAAATCTAACCACTCTCTTTCTTTTTAAGTACTCTCCTTTATGTCACTTCTTTTAAGCTCATATTTGTTATGTTGGGGGATGTTATTTTATATTTCCATTTATGTAAACATTATTTTAATATGATGAGAGACCCTATTTCCTCTCATAAATCCATTTTGGAAGTTTTAAGTGGTGTCGTTAGGCTGCCGAGTCTTCGTAAGAGATTTTTCATCTCACTTTTATTCCCGTGAGATTAATTCTACATTTTCCACAATTTCTTTTGAGTGGTCTATGAACAGCCCATTATATTAATCATTGTGTAATATAAATTCATTTATGAGTATTTACATCAATTTTGTATTGTCCTTCTTTCACGGGGTGTATGTTTCGAAAGATACCCATGTCGGTAAGGGAACCTTTCACCCTCCTCTTTTTAAATAAATTCTTTTGTTATGTCTTTTAATTCACATACAATTATGATGGGATATGTTCTTCTATATCCTTATTGATTTAAATTTTTTGTCCATGTGATGAGATACCCTTTTTATCTCTCATCAACTCATTTTTTGAATTTTGTAGTGATGCCGTTAGGCTGTCAAATTTTTGCAAGGGAACTTCTTAACCCAAATTTGATTCTTTGGGATAAACATGTAATCCTTGAATATGTCATTCTTTGAATATATGTGAATAACCTCCGATTGTTTTACACTTAATATCCACTTATATTTGGTTTATTCTTTTTTCACACATAATTATGTAATTGATTTTTCCTTAAACCAAGGATACCATCTTTGTAAGGGACTTCGTCTCAATCTCCTTTCATAAAGGAAAATTTTGTTTTATACACAACTTTTTTTATACAGTGTATAAACCACTTTGACTTTTACATTTATCCAAAAGGAATCTTTGTTATACGAAGCATATTACAAAATGACAAAAGGGAATGTTTTTGTCATACGTATGCGGCGACAATGACTTCTCCTCCGCCGTGACCATTATTTGAGTTTCGGCTTCCTCTACAAGCCATACCTTCTTTTTAAAAGAAAAATAAATATAATGTTTTACTTTTAATTTATTTTGGTATTGAAAATGGTTTTCATAAGGTTTTTTATATCAATGTGTTTTATTGATATCTTGTGATTCAAATGTGGAAATGTTATGTTTCATTTATTCATGTTTTATGTGATACGTTTATGTTATGGTTCTTGGGAATTGTTGTGAAAACGGGTGGTTTTGTGATAAACTAATGGCGGGTGAGCCTGATATAGCTCTCTGATGCATTGGGTAACGCGAAGGAGTTAAACGTTAAGGTTTCCCCGAAGATATTTAGGGAATATACTATGGTGGGTATTCCAAACTTAACCAATAGGGTTGCTCCCTACGTAAGAATGTTATGAATGCCTCAAGTTACCTTTTATGTCTTATGATTTCTATGATTTATTCAATATTTGATGAGGTATGTTAAAGTGCCTATGTTTTATGGGTAAAGTATGATTTCATTATTATGTATATAAAAACTCATGTTTCCTTTCCATATTTTTATAACCCTTACTGATCTTTTTATGCTCATCCCATGTTTTTTTCGAGATGTTTTTCACAGGTCAAGGGAAAGGTACATGATATGATGATAGTGTCAAGGAAGTGTCAAGAAAGAATCCATGTTTTATTTTAAATATGTTTCCATTGATGGGAAAAAAATGAATACTATCTTTTATGTAACCACTTTGTTTAAATGTGGAATGTAATGTATGTTTTAGGATCTAATTCTCTAAAACTCTAAACTTGAAAAGATCCTCAATGTGTAATCTTGTAATAACTCAAGATTAAGTAAGGTTTAAGGCTGGGGCCTTATATATAATCATTTTTAGGCCACCGAGACATGCATTTGATTAACTCAATAAAAGAAATATTATATTGTTTCAGGAAGGAATTTATTATGTTTTTATCCTTCCTTAGTGTGTTTGGGAGATCAACATCATTTAAGTTATTAATCATCAATAGAGATATTTTGGTGGGTATGGACCAAATGTTTTGTAATCACACTATTATCATATATTTTTTATCCCTGGAACAGTCTTTTTATTGTCCCTCAATTCCATTTTTACCTTTTATTCCCCAATTTTAAATAATTTACTAAAACCAAAAGTGGTTAAAATGACAAAAAAATAATCATATTTTAAGATAATCAGAGTGAAAAAATATAAAAATTTAGAGATTACATCATATTAATGTCTTACTCTATGACTTCATACTCTTAGATGGGGATTTATTCAATTCACTTTTCCTTCAACATGAATTCCTTTAACCTTATCCCTAAAAAATAAAAAAACCCTAACTAGATACAAACTAATGAAGACTAAGCTAAATATGAATATATTTTATATCTTTTTAATAATTTAACCATTAAATTTATTAATAATCAGAAAATCATAGAATTATATAGTTTATTTTCTTAATATATTACCTATATATTCACACTATTATAAATTATTTCTTCAATAGATTCAAGTATACCATTTCATTCGAAAGAGAAAAAAACAACAAGGTTGTTGAAAAGATCAAGATACGAAAACATGTAAATATTTCAAAAAGGAAAATATAAAAATCACGTATCATAAAATTTTTAGTGGATATATATCTATTTTAAAAACAAAATTAATATTAATAAATTATAATAGAAAATTATAGGCCATCACAAAACATGTAATGAGATCACATAATAAAAAAATTAAAATTATGTAAAAATAAAACATATACCATGTATTTAAAATAGGAAATTAGATTATGTTATTAACATAAAAATAGAAATCCCATAATTATAGAGGAATAATAACAACTATAACCCCTTAGTGTCACAGATTAGACATCACTGACATTTTCAATTAGAAAAGTGAATCGGGAACCACTGCAAGAATCCATTAGAGGTCCCATCAGTTATTAATATATTACCAATCCATTAGAAGTATATATATGACCCTATCCATAAAATAATATAAAATCATAATTTTTTATTTTATAAAAAGGTATGGGAATTCTTCTCTCTTTAATATACTATTTGAAATGTAGAAAAGAAATAAGTTTCATGAAAGCATCTATAACATGGAATCATGATTCATATATAGAAATAATATATATATATAATCAACAGATAATATCCCCTATGAATCCAAATACTCATTTAACAATGGTTATATATATGGAAAATATTTTTATAAAATTGATAGGAATATTCCATGAAAAATAAGAATAAATATCCTTTTCTTTTTGAAATGTTTTAAAATAACTAATATTTATAGAATAATGGAAATTGCTTTTTCATCAAACTAAAACGTAATAATTTAGTTCATTCCTTTTAATTAATATATAATAAAATTTATGGAAAATAAAATTCAGTATTAAGGGTTTAAGAAATTATTTTTACACCATTATAAATAAATTTAGAAATGACCTGTACAATTTGCATTTAAATGATTTATTTTATAAACATTATAAAGAATATTAAAAATAATTTAAAAATAATGTTATATAATCATTTAAATATATATAAGATCATTCATAAAATAATATAACAGTTAATGATATGATGGAAAATGAGTTGGTCAAAATAGTTCAAAATATTTAAAGTAATGATTTGTAATAAATCATTTTATGAAACTTTGAATAAAAATCCATTTGAATGAATGGACATGAATAAAAACTCAATATAATATTAGAATAAATATATTGAGGATATAATATGTCACTTATATAGTACAAACACCATATAAATTAATATAGATGTATAATAAGAAATATGTCTCAGTTAAGTGATATTAAGATGTAAAAAATCTGACCTGATGATTAAACGTGACTATTGTATTCATAGAACCTCTGAAATAAAAAAAAATAATTTATTAAATTATTTATTTAGAGAAATTTTATTATATTTTTTATATTTCATTTATTATCTTATGTCATTCATTTATTGAATATTTTTTCCTCTACTCATTTAATTGTTTTTTATGGACAATTACTTCAAAACTACTTCAGTAAGTTGACCACAACCTAGTGGGTTATATAATAGTTTCCCCATATCTAGATTTCATATATATAGTTTATAATTTATTATATTCACTATAAATTTATATAGTTTTGTAGGTTATTAAACATAAATTCAAATTATGAAAATTTTATCAATATACTCATTTTATATGGAATGATTTTTAATAATATATTACTATTAATTTTATTAATATAATAGAAAAATTATATTCCCAAAATAAAAAATATTTTTCTAAATATCAAATTAATTAATTTATTTTAGTTTTTTAACTACCCATGTAATGGATGCAGAAAATTAAATATGTCATTTCATGTATTTGGTAGTGAATGCGTATCAAGGGTGATGTTACTATTTTATAAGGAATAAAAGAAATTTATATTAATTTTATTAGATTAAAAATAATAAAAATTAATTATACTAATGATATTTATTTTATGTAATTATAATGTTTATAGTATAGTTATAGGACATAGAAAATGAATTAAAATAAAAAGTAGCAGGTCAAAACAATTACCTCTTCCTTAAATATCCTCATATGGGACACTTATTAAGCCTTTATAGGTTGTTATTTTGTGAGTTAAAACCCTCTAAGATGATGAAAATTGGTTTATTAAATTTAATTAGATGATATTTTTACATCTCGGATTTTTTAGGTGTGAGGGGAGGTGCGGTGGTGTCAGGGACATTTTTTAAGTGATAATATTGGGATTTATATAAATATTAGTTTTTAAATATAAATGGGAAATAATATTCTTTATAAGTGGATCCAAAATGGATAAAACTAACAAATTATAAGGGGTATTTTGACCAATCCCCATCAACTTATTTTGAGTTTTTTTGGATATTTTAATGATTTAACCCAAGATTTAAAACAAATTCTTTATTTTTCCATTTACAACAACACTTATATTTTACTACCATAAATATTTCATTACTAAAAATGAAATTCAACTTATTATCTAATTTAAACATGATGACTAAAAATTATAAATCCACTTCACAATATTTAATTTCAAGTTGTTGCAGTTGAAAATTTTATTTCAAATGTAGCTAACACAACATCTATTTGAAAAAATTCATTTTATGCATAAAATTAAATTTTCATAAAAATAATTTATATTAGTCATTTTCATGATATCAATTGATTATTAGTTATAAAATATTTTTTTGACTATAAAATAAATCTGAAATTTAATGGATCATTTTTAAAACTAAATTAATATAGAATGTAAAAAAAAATAGTTTTAAATTTAAAAAATATATAAATTCTTTTTCAAAATATAGTGTGTAACTTTTAACGTTAAATATATTAATTTTAAATTCCTTAATTTTATTATTGAAATCATTTTTGGTCCAAAAAATATTTGATATCTTTTTATATATTGTGTAAGATTTTATAGAAGTTATGATATTATAAAAAACAGAGTTTTAGTATTCACAAACAAATATACATTTGTACAAAAATCCAAATAATTCACACTAAAATGATTTTGACATTATTAAAACCTAAATTATTTTTATTTGTTAAAATTCAAATTGTAAACATGAAAAAAATTATATAAGAACTCATACTGTGGAATAATTTTTGTTAAAAAAGATGACTATTATTCATAAAATGAATATTATCACTATCTATGAAAATAATTTATTATAATAATTTATTACTTTTATAAATAATTATTAAAATTATAATAAAATATACCTAAAACACATTTAATAGAATTATATAATATATATGGGTTTTAAAAGAAGTGGTGTCAATCAATAGTGGTAATTCAACTATCATAGATCTTTTAGTGATTTCTATGACATTTCTCTTCTCCCATAATTTATCTCACACATGACTTAATGGTTAAGGTTTAGCTTGGTCTTGGTATAAGGAAAACCCAAGTGACACCACCTATTTTCCATTCTTATAAAAACTATCCTATTTAGGGATACGTTTTATTCTTAATTTAACTCATATATTTTTTTCTAATGTATTAACTTCCATTTATAGCTACAATATTAATAAAAATATTATAATGGTAATATTTAGAACTTAAAATTGTTATGTTATTTTAATTTATTGTTTATTATGTTCCATGTTTTTCATAAAAATTTATTTATGAAATTTAGACTCATATAATGGGTTTTTACAACTAATGCTTCTATAATTATGCAAATACCACCAACCAATCAGACATAATCTATGTTTCATCATATGTTATTAATAACCTAAAACGTGCATGTGTCTCTCATGCCACTAAAATTATGTTTATATATAGTGTTCATAGTATATGGTTTTAAAGAAAATATATATATTTTACAAGCTGCATGTCAAATAATATTAAAAAAAATTAATAATAGATATTAAGAGAATTTCAAAATAAATTTGTGGAAATAATCTATTTTTAAAATATAATTTCATAAAAGAGGCTTTCATCAGTACTTATTTAATTTTTAAACAAAAAAATATATTGAAAATTCAAAATATAAGGATCTTTATGAAATTTATTAGTCTGAAAAGATAAAAAACAATTCATAGAAGTTTTTTTTAATCCATTGACCATAATTAGTTAAATTCATTTCCTCCAACTTTATGAATATATAGTTTTGAAATAATTACATGTCATGTTCACTTTCATTCCAAGGTGATGTTTTAGACCACACTATCAAACCATCACTTACCTATAAAAACATAGATTATCAATTTTTAACTGAATTATTTTCAATTCCATTCAATCCTTACATGAAAATTATATTAGGTTACACAAAACTACTTATTTATAGTGATGAATGATTCACACATACATGGAATGTATGTAATTAATATAAGTCATTAGTAATTCATTAAAAGTATTTTTTTACAAGAATTATTTAAATAGAAAAAAATTACTAAGAAAAAGTATAATATTAATCAAATAAAATAAATATAAAATAAGTAACATTGCTATATATCAGTCACTAAATAAAAAACACTAGAATTTATAGTGGAATAAATTAAATAATGAATAAAACTAAAAATATAAAATTTAGCACTACCATAGAAAATGAATTCGGTTATTCATTAATGTAATCTTATTTAAAACTAGAAATTAAATAATAACACTATTTGTTTGTTTATGTTATATTTACTCATGTAATTTAAATGATTCCAGGTTTCATATTAGTAGGTACACACAACAACATTAAAATTTAAGATACCATACTTGTTCCTACAAATTGAATCATATTTACAATTCATCAATCTATAGAAATATATATACATAATTAGCTATATTAATTTTTTTTATTTTCCTCAGGTCATACTTAAGATAGTTTAACAAAATATTCATCTAAATAGTTCTTACATAGTATCCAATCATCCCATATAAATTTTATTTCCACCATAAATTGGTTGATCAATCCTATATCTGTGTTACTTCTCTTGTACTGATAATGATATCTATTATATAATGAATTTAAATAATATCTATAAACCCATTACCACTATGATACCACCTATAAAGACACAAACATTGTTACCTAAAATGTACCCAATCTATGACACCCCTAGCCCCATAGGACTCATAGATCCCCAAAGTCTATATACTAGTGTCACAAGTTTCAATATGCTCATGGGAAATGATTTAAAAATATTTAACAGGATAATTAATAATCGAACACTCATATGGAACATATAATACACCTTAATTTGTTGAATACCCCAAAAAGTGAATATCAACCTGAATAAAAAAGTGTGATATAAAATGAATAAATATACCACTATGTTAGTTCAATCAAAGCCAAAAATGGTGGATCAAAAGCTTAAAATTTTTTGTAAATGGTAATGCAACAAAATATGAACTAAGATATGAAAACCCAAAAAAAATTATGTTGTAGCGAAATGGGACCTCTAACAATATTCAATCAACTAAAAAACTAATATGGATATTGAAACTAGTCATATAACATGAATTACCAATGAACCAATGAACATCCATAGGCAAACCATATAACTTTTGTACCTAAAATTACGTAATTAATATTTTTTTCTATCCATGTGTCCCAATAAGGAGTGGTAATAAATACTCACTATGGTACTAAAAAAATTTTCCTAATGAAATAGTTAATAAATGGGTGTAAACATGAATTTTTTAAGAAATTATACAAAAAATAATGATGTAGTTTCACAAACTATCATCGATCAATGCTTCGTAAAAATAATTAGTTAAATAATTCATATAATTTCTCTAGAAAAAACACCTAAGTCCCTATCAAAAGAGGATCGAAACCTTTCATTCATTCTTCACGGTTAAAATTATTATCATTGATGAATTTAGTAGTTAAATCTTACAGACCATATTAGTGTTCCAATTTGAAAGTAGTAATTGATCAAATAATAAGGAAACTATGAAGAACCACTATCATGAGGGAAATGATATAGTCTATAAGAACTGTAGAAAGAACACTTCCCTTAAAATGGATAAGGGGGATATGTATCTTTTTTAATATAATACAAGGACATAAAAAATCATCAAAATTAATCAATATCTTTCAATTAGTATAAAAAATAATATATGAAACCTTATACATAATTAGTATTAGAGTTAATGCCTTACAACCAACTACTTTATAGATTCTTGTACCCTATTATTTGAAGACATTATTATTAGTAAATTTCTTATCACATGTTTATTTCCTTTTTGGGTAACTTTTATCTGATAATTTATTTCAGGTATTGTTTCACATTGAAAGGTAATTGTAGTAACCCAATCTGATGAGAACCATAAAGTGTTATAGAAATATTCTTGAATGATATATCTCAAGTGAGATACACTACGATTTTATAAAAAAAAATATTCCATACATACTATATTTTTACCAACATAAGCGGTCTGAATTTATCATTCTATAATTATATTATCAATAATAGTCATAGAGACACTTACATACCAGAGGCCATTTATTTAAGATAAATTTGGAGAAGAACTACTACATAAAAACCTTTTTTATTATATACCAATGAAATTTTTTTCCACTACACTAATAATTTCATATATTGAATACTGTTTTCAACATATCCCAAAAAAATATCCACACACGATACCATTGTAGATATATGTTACATAATATAATTATTCAGTACCTATGGAAATTAAAAGATAATAATTGTGAGATTATTTTCTTAGTATGAATTAACATAAGAACTATAAATGGATAATTATACGTGATAATTAAATAAGAAAATGGGATATCATAATCAAAATGATTGATATAATGTATGATAATTTAATATGATAAAATATGGATCACAATTAATGTGTCATGGAATATAAATATTAAGTCAAAATTCCTAATTCATGAAATAATTTTATATGAAAAAGAAAGTGGAATTAACATACGAATAAAAATCATTTTTTCTTGTCACCAAAAAATACATTCATTACACAGAATGCTATGTCTAAACAACACTATACCATCCTAGGCTTTGGCTAACCACCTATGTAATCTTTGTGGCTTGGGCTAAACAACCATGTACCCTTTTTAGTAAATTATAAAAGATACATTACCCAACCAATTACATGTTTATAGTGAAATCATTAATTACAAAAATATAAACAAACCATTACCATTATTCAATAACATAAAAATATATTATCATTCCAATAAGGTTTAACTAACATAAAAAATTAAATGTATTTCTGGAATATTTGATTAAAAATTCATCATAATCTATGTGGATAAATAAGAGGGATGGTTTCATGATTACGTATACCCAGTTTTTCATTATGATCATTAATAGATGTTTATGTAGATGAAATTCCAATAGAATAAAAATAGGCTATATAAAACATTTATATGAAATCACAAAAGATTAAAACAATAAAATAATTAGTTTATTTCAATGATAAATTTCCATTAATTATGTTTAACAAAAAAAATTTAATGTTTTATCAGGAAGAAAACAATATAAGATATATATAATTAAGAAATATTGATGTAAAATGGATGAAAAAATGTTTAAATATGATAATTTAATATTTTTCAACTTTTTAATAAAAATGGAATCAAGGTTTACTTCAATAAACCTTTTCCTGATATTTCAAAGTGACATGTAAAAAAATTTATAGTAATGAAATCTACATAAACATCTATTAATTACGTAAATTAATTTTAATTTATTGAAAAAATTTATATAAAATAATATTTAAAAGTTATTATTGTCCATAAAAAATATCAATTTAGAAAAAAATAATTATTGTAGATATGAAATAGAAATATTCATCGCTAAAAAGGATAATTTTTTTCGATGTTATTGTTAATATTATTTAGGTTAAATTGAGTAGTAAACACAAATATAATAACATAGAGCTCATGCTTACATTATTACAATGGTAAAATATACAAGGAATCTCAACACGATATATTGGTCAGTTTAGTATTATTTGAAAAATAGATACATAAATTATTTCCATATTATATTGGAAATATAATAAATCATATATCATAATGGGAAACATTCAGGATTCCTTGAAACCATTCATAATATCATTTTTAAAAAATAGAGAAATTAAAAAATTAAAGGGGATATTAGGAGATATATATTTTTTACATACAACAGAATTTATCATTAGTATACAATATATAATTAACATAGTAGAGTGGATAATCAAATAACATTCATTTCAATTGAAATAATAGTTCAATGAGTATTCAAAGAAAATATCAATATATAATAACACATGGTAAAATAAAATTGAATTATTAATAAAGGAAATTAATAATGTTTAAAATTCATGATCAATTCCCCTCAACCAAAAATTCCAGGAATCATTCCATCATGGCATGTCAATTGATACATCATTCATAATAAATGAGTAAGTGTAAATATAATTCCCATATAATATTCAATGCCTTATATTTTCATCACAAGACATATCAATACATAGAGGTTATATTTATAACTTAGTCCCAACTATCAATCACACATCATATTCAATCATTATATTTTGAATGATTAATACATTTCATTTTCTATATTCCTTATAATTCAATAATTATCTATATTGAATAAAAAATATGAAACATAAATTTATCACCATCATCATCAACCATCAATAGAAAAAACAAATGATTAATTATTAGATCATATCCCCAATAACATTAATGGGTGTTTTTATGGTTTAAAATACCTTGGTAAGATCATTGGAACATTTTCTGAAGAAAATACCATTTTGAATATATAATCAGTCATTAAAATATAAAATTAATATAAAAATTATAGAAAAAATTTTATTTTAAAAGAAACATGTTATATATTATTTTAATATTAAAATTATTCAGCATTCACAACATTGGTAAATTCTGTTCATACCATGTATGTTAAAAATATTTCTTTAATATTTTATAGAAAAAGTCAAAAGTACACAAAATTTTTTCAAAAAAAAGAAGAATCATTTTTTTAAAAAGAATCTAAATAATGATTAAAAATATATTTAAAATTTAATAGTTTAATATTATAAATATTTTTAAAGATATTTTTTGAAATAATATATAAGGAAGAAAATATATTTTTTCTAAAAATTGGTATAATGTATATTTTTTGTTAAAATATTCATTCATTCTATAGATTACACAATATGTATAACTTGAAATGAAAACATGTAATCTCTAGAAATAACCATAGGAGAATAAAATTCCCGATTATCATGAGATATATATCATAAAATTTCATCAATAGAAACATAATTATAAACAATCCTCATAAAAAATGAGATTGCAACAGAAATACCATACGTAAAGTTTATCTTTCCTTGTATGTTCCTTAAACATCATGTGTAATAAATTTATATTTTCCATTATTATATAATAGAACAATATAAAAGATTATAATATCTTTTAAGATCCCTTTTGACACTATAATGCTCATTTATTAATAAATATTCACTAGAATCATCATTTTTAAGTGATAACTATTTTATTTATAGTAATAATTTTAGTTTGGTAGTTTTGGTCCTTATACATTAATAAGGTTTCAATCATATACTAAATTTTAATAATTATATTAATGTAATATATATTTATTTTATATATATATTAGTGTTACACACAAAATTTATATAAATAAAAATTAATTTCTCCATTTTTGGATATGATTGGTGGTACATACGCATGAACATTTTTTACACTTTTTAAAGGATCGAAGACAATAAATATAAATATGAGTTCACTTTCCAAAGTGATTATTATATCAAATATTTTCTTTATATTTATTAAATATTTCATTATTACAGAACATGTAATGTAGAAAGGAAAATTGAATCATCCAGCTTCATTAAGGTGGTATTCCACACATACGCCTAAGTGTCGTTATCATTTTCCAGAAGATGATAAGGTAATAAGTTTAATATGATATTATAATTTATTTTTTATAATGTCATATATATCAAAAAATAAAATAAAACAACTCATAATAACCATTCAGGAACGATTGTGATTGAAAATAAATTGTATCTCTACATGGAGGTAGTAGTCCAAATGTATGCACGAGTGATAAATTCAATTCCCTTTTATTGGAAAAGAGGGTGAGTAATTATTGTTCTATAATCATAAA
This sequence comes from Viscum album, assembly GCA_963277665.1. Classification (NCBI taxonomy): domain Eukaryota; kingdom Viridiplantae; phylum Streptophyta; class Magnoliopsida; order Santalales; family Viscaceae; genus Viscum; species Viscum album. The sequence goes on along the minus strand of OY728131.1, from coordinate 503,805,703 downwards.
AACATTTAATTTTATTTTTTTTTCTTTTTTTATCAATTTATTATAATAATCATATATTTATAGGATTTATATGAATAAATAATTTGAAAGAAGTCGAGTCGGAAAATTGTGTTTCTTTACGATACCACCTTTAGATCCATTCTTAAAGACACATGGAATTGTTTTATAATAAATAAAACCTAATAATTCTTTTCATTGTAATTTTATAAGATAATTAGGTAGGATTTATTTGATTTATATGACCCAATGCGCGGTATAGTTAATAAATAATGGGATTCCATTTTTATGTGAGGAGAGGTGCACCCATGGAATTACATAAATTATTAATCTAATATAAATTAATTTATACGAATAGGTTTATCAATATTAAAATAATTAAAATATACTATTATTATAGTTCATAATCACATCATACAAGAAAATTTGGATGAGTTTGGGTGATTTGTTTACTTTTATCTATCATTTAAACACTCATTAACTCTTTCGACAATTATCGTAACATCATAGTGTTTTTATATTTATGGTTCAACAATTTTTATGTAAAAGGAAAACTGACCCATTTATGGAACATAGTTGATATTTTCAATCATATACCATTAATGTTTTCTAATATAGTATTTTTATAAATTTTTTATTTTTAATAAAATATTTTTTTAAATCCCATTAGTGTCATTTTTGAATCTATTGTTTTTATTTTATTATAATGAAATCTAGAAAAAGATTAAAATAGAATATAAACTATTAAAAACTTAAATATTATGTTACATTGTTCTAAAACAATCATTTAACCCCTTAATTTACAAAAAATTGTACTTATTTTTATATATTTATAATAATGTATTTTATTTTTCTATTATTTGAATAAATATAGTTTTAGTACTATGTAAGAATTTAATTTAATTTTTCAATAAATAAAAATTAAAACTATATTACCATGATAAAATTAATGATTAATATTTCAGATAAATTTTTATAACTAATATAATCCTCTTTTTATCATTTAGAAAAAATATAGATATTAAAACAAAGAGAGGAATATATTTATTCTTTATTTAAAATTATATTAATGACATTGTCTAACGAATGTGGTGGAAATTGCCACATTTTTAGAAATTGATATTCACGATTGAATAAAAAGTATTCTATAATATAAATTAGTGTTATGTATATTTATAATCTATATGTGATTATTTTTTACTTCAATTTCTCGATTTAACATTATTGAGGTGAAAAATACTTACTATAGTTACTATTCAACATGACGAAACATATAACATAAAGGTTTATTAATATTATAAATATGTATTATAAATATGAAATTTGTTTTCTGAAATTCATATCCTATAAGTTTCAGAGATAAAGTTTAATATAACTATCTAAAATGCAATCAAATTTATTTTTAGAAAAAACAATATCAAGAAAAAATTATCCACTATCACTATAATGATTACTTTTTTATTAAAAATGGAATTAATTGAATCATATTCTATTTAAATAAGAAATTAAAAATAAAATTTTTATTTTTATTTTTATTATGTAATTAAACTAATTGATAGTATTAGGAATATTGGTATTTTTCACTATTTACTCAAATAGCAATCATTCATAAAAATCCAAATATTAATTCTATGATAATTTTTATATTCTAATTTAAAAAATGATATCTTTATAAAAAAATATAATTCTAAAATTTAATGGAATTAATCATAATATATTAAATAATTGAATAAAATCAATTTTTAAATAATCATTCAACAGATTTTCATGAATTTGAGTACTTATTTCCTATGAAATACATTTTTATAAATTATTTATAAATATTTTTTATTATTTGGTTAATCCTATTAATAATTCCAATTTAAAGGTATTGGTTATAATGGTATACTATATTATTTTTAATTTAAACTTTGGGTTCAGTGTTTCCCAAGATGTAGAAGAAATTTATTTTTATGAATAGAAATATATCATAAAATCTCAGTGTGTTACATTTTATCCCCGTTATAATAATTTAGACATAAAAATTTCAAATATAAATTTCAAAAAAAATTGGATACTCCCACCAAATCATTTCCATACATTCCTATATAGCTTCATTAATATAATGATATTCCAAAAATCTTGGACCACAAGAGTGGTATTAATTCATAGTACTTTCTCACAATTATTCATAATCAATACTGGCTATTAATCATAATATTGTTCTTTCTCCAATAGTTTGAAATTTGAGTTTACTTCATGAAAGGGATCATGTATATAATTCTTTATGATTGATACATATAATTCCTCATTAACTTGAGAGAGATCTGGTGGATGTGTCATTTGATAAGCTCCCATATCAATACAATCTTGAATTTCTATAGAACCTATATACCTTGGTCTCATCTTCCATTCATTTAAAATATTATATTATTATTCCAAGGTGGTATTCAAAATAATATCTTATCGCTAACATTGAACTCTATATCTCCTTGATGATTATTAGTATATTTTTTAACAACTCTGAGATTCCCAAATTTATAATGGTTCTAGAATTATCTATCATTTTCTCATATTAATCACGTATAAATAGATTTCATTCTATATCATCATTCTTGGACATTGGATTAATTCAATTCTTACCGTAGAGGAATTCAAGGAGATCCAATCGAATTGTTGATTGAGGATTAATATTTAATGAAAATTACACCAAAGGAAGGTGTTGATCCCAATCACATTTTAAAGATATAAAAAAGTATATTATCTTGTGTTTATAGATTAAAAGTCCCTCTTAGACTGAAAATATATCTTAGGGTGATAATTAGTAATAAAACTCTATCTTGTATCCAATGCCTACTGAAAACATCTCTAGAACATCAAGGTAAACCTTATATTATGGTAAAATATGATTGATAGTGGTGAACCATTCAATGTCACAACTTCATTAAAGTATGATCGAGTAATCTTATCAAGAGTGAAATAATATAATATTTATAAATTGAATTTATTTATAATGGTGATCCACTAAAACAGAAATAGAATTTTGGACTTTAGATGTTTTGGGGATTTTGATGATGAAATTGAAAGAAATGTTTTCAAGTTTCTATAATGTTATAGGTAATGGTTTTAACCTCCCCTTAGAATTATTTTTCATAACCTAAACTTATTGACATACCAGAAATATAGATATATACTCTGAAATACCCACTTCCATGATATCTATAAGGGCTCGTCCTTAAACATTACTTAATATTGAATTAAATGAATAATTCCCATTGAGGATCTTTTCAGGTTTAGAGTTTTAGAGAATTAGATCGTCACTATTACATCTCAAATGATCACACAGTAGACACTTCTACAAAGTTTCCTTTTTTTTCAAAACATGAACTCCAAAAAAAAATCATTTCTAGATCCATGTTTAAGAAAGCATAACTTTTCCTTGATCCCATCCTTGACCCTATTCCACATTATGTCTTGTGAAAAAAATTTCAAAAAACTTGGGGTGAGCATAAAAAGCAGAGTAAGGGATACACAAAGTAGGAAAACTATTAGTTTTTCAAAACATCCAGTAAACCAAGAATAATTTATCAAAGTAATACTTTTCACCTTTATGAAGAAGAAAATACTCTTAATTGAATAAAATATCATTACTTACCCTTTTGTAACCAAAATATTACCATAAAATCCATATAAAGAACACATAACATATAAAGGTAACTTGGGATATAAACATACTTAAATGGAATAACCATACGGTCGACTTCTACACATATCACTTAATGTAATAGCCATACGGCCGAATTCCATACCCAATGAATTGGAGGTTATAACATAACCACCCATCCTGGTATTCATGGCACCACCCGTCATATGGTTTATCACGTAACCACTCGTCAAATGTCCAAGTACCATTATAAAATCATAAGATATAAAACAAAAATGATGGAAAGAAAACATTTCCACATTTTAAACACAATATATTACTTAAATATATTGACATAAGAAATCCATTATAAAAAACATTTTCAATACCAAAATACATATAAGAGTATATAATATTTATTTCATTTAAAAAAACATCACTTCTTGTTGAGGAAGCCAAAGACCAAATAATACTCATGGAAATGGAAAAGGTCGTTATCACCGCTTACATTAAAAGAAACATTCTTTTTTGTAGTTTTGTAAAACTCTTCATAGAAATAGATTCCATTTGAATGAAATGAAAAGTTGAAGGTGATTTATACAGCCTATAAAATAAAGTCTTGTATTAGAACAAAATATGCCTCAATGAAAGAAGATTGAGATGAAGTCCCTTACCTTGTGTCCGACGTGACTCGATTACTCTTTAATCTATTGAATAATAAACTAAAGTTAATTTCTAATTTCTTATGAACCTTTTTCTAGATTATTATTCCTTTTATATCACTTATTTCTATGTTATAAACATTATGTAATCATTTAAGTTAAAAATGCTTGTTTTGTCGATATTTGGTTCTTTAGTGGAAAGTGGACTTCTTACAATTACATGTTGTTAATGTGGTCAAAGTTTCATTATATCCAGAATGATATTCATGATTTGGATATCATATATATCATATATATTCATCATATACATGTATTTACAATAGTATATAACAGTTAGTGGTAAGAAATGAAATGCACAATTCATGGAGAGGGTAAGTCGTACGTACGCATGAAGGCTACTATCATTTCTATTTCATATTTAATGGAGTGAAATAATAATTATATAAAGTTATATTGTAATTAAATTATAATATCATATATAATATCATTAACTCCATCCTTTATATGTCCCACATTTGGCATTAACTAATCAAATCACTTTGAGGGGGCGGTAGTCCGCATTTCCTAAAATGAAATTATCACGTTTACCCATAATGGAAACCATAATGGTATGCCATAAATGAAAAATATAGAAGCATAAAGAAACCATAAACATAATATAAATCATATAAAAATATAGTGACATCTTAATGTCCACCATGAATGGTGTTAAAATAAGATTGAACAATCATCGTTTCGTGAGGCAGAAAATCGCCAACCACAGAAACAGTATGTTCTTTAACCATTAGATGAAGGTGTGTGTAGGTTTATCACTAATATTTCTCATAAAAGAATCCTAGTATATTGAATATACTGTTGTTGTTACAAAATGAAGGAATAAAAAGAGTTTATGGGGTTGGAGAAGAAAAATAAAACATAAGAACACAAGAGAAGACACTACCTTTAAAACGGGTAACTTTTTTTGATTTGAGCTCAAAGGCTTCCTTTGGAAAACGTATTCCCAAATTGAGGCTTGTAGGAGTTATAGAGGGATTTGGAGAGACAAAATGGGGGGGGGGTGTAGGCCGAGCCAAAGGCTTGAGAGGTGTGGGTAAGGTGGTATAGGTGGGGGCCTTTTATAAGAGGAGAGGAGGGGCACTCTTGGATAGTTTTAAAAGGTTACTTTATTATAAAATTAATTTCGGATTTTAAAGGTCCAAAAATTATATATTTAGAGGATAAGGTTATAAGAGTTCGAAATACACCCATCCAATAGGTTTTTGACTAGTTTAGGTCTTATATTTTACATTATCTTTTTATTTTATTTAAATCGTTAAATAATGAGGTAATCGATGCATTATCATGGTGTCATAAATAATTTAATTTATATAATTTCTAAAAATTATAGAATTAAATATAATGATGTATGAAATACTTTTTTCTTTCTAATTAATATTTATATTAAAAAATATGACTTTTATAACCCCATTTAAAAATTGTTTTAGTAAAACCACTCATGTTTGTGACATTTTTATTTTAACTTTAAATAAAAAGTTATTAATTCCATTTTCATTCCAAAGTGTCTCCATTGGATCCCCAAGTTGACCCACGGATTTTCGTGGTCTCCCATTATACATCCAATAAGGGTAGTATCTGTCTCAAGGTCATTTCATATTATTAGAACATTATTTTTATCTTAAACTAAACTAATTACCTCTAATCGCGATTACAAACTTAAAAGTAACTATTCACCAAAAAATTATTTTAACCCCATTGAACCATATTTTACTTCATATTGACAACCATGTATGTTGGATTTTTTAAATTAAAAACACAGAGGTGGTAAAATTTTATTTAAATGAAAAATCAGTTTTTTAAGTACCACTTAGTGGTTTCACTATTCATCAAAAATTGATGTTTTTCAGAAAAATACCAAAACTTCACCCTAAGATATATTTGAAATTCCAAATTAAAAAATGATTTCTATTTTAAAAAATTCAAAACATATAAGTTGCATTAATTAATTTAATAATTAATTCTCACTGTCAAAACAAATAGCGTGTTTTTATGAAACAAAATGTATTAAAAGATTGACACTAGTTTAAGTCCAATTTCAAAGTCAAATTAATTCCAATGTCCACAATTGGAATAAATGGTAAAAAAATATTTATAATTTTACTTTATAACCAATTAAAAATACAATCTAATCATATAAATAAATTAGATTAAAAAGAGGTTTTGAATTAAAATACAACATTTTTCACTATTCATTAAAAAATGAACTTTATCGGAAAAATACCAAAAATTTACACAAATTAAATTTGGATGTCCCGATTCTAAAGAAGAATTTATTTCGTCCAATATAATGTATAAGAGTGACCAAAACAATATTTAATGACGGTTCTCCATTAAAAGGCGATAAGTGGACCTTTAGTGAATATTAGAGTATATATGCATAAAATTGAATTCATTTCGTATTTTAAGCCTTTATTATTTATTGGATAAATGTAAAAACATTTAACAAACATATATAATCATATTTTAGTTTTTTCTATTCATTCCCGCCAATACAACGACTACGTGTTAACTAACATTTAAAATAAAATTAATTTATTACTAGTGTGCAACGTAAGATTTCAAAGAATATATTTGTTGCGTATCAGGTACGCTATCGAACATAGAAACCCTTTTAAAGTAAAATTAATATTTAATTATTAAATATTAATTAGTATGAAAATGAATTATTCTTTATTTACCTAGGATGTTCCATCCTTCCCCCCTTTTGGGAATTGTGTCCTCGCAATTTTATTCACTTATCAAAAATAAATGGGGTATTTATCCCTCATAGCATTTTCAGATTCCAACATTGCCTCTTCAACCATATGGTTTTTCACAAAACCTTTTCCTCGTGATTTACCTTATTTCACAACACTTGCTCTCTTAGGTCAAGAATCTGGACTGTTTGTTCTTCATAAGAGAGATTTTCTTCCAACTGAACTACCTCTAGGCTCAAAACATGAGATGGATCTGGAATATACTTTCTCAACATCGAAACATGATATAAATTGTGTACCTGAGATAAAATCGGTGTTAATTCCACTCTGTAAGCTACTGATCCCGCTCTTTCCAGAATTTCATATGGTCCAATGAACCATGGACTCAGCTTTACTTTCTTACCAAATCGCATCACACTTTTCCACTGTGAAACATTGAGAAAAACATGATCGCCTACCTCGAAATATAGATTCTTCCTCCTATTGTCTGCATAACTTTTATGTCTTCTCTGAGCTATTCTCATTTGTGTCTAAATCAACTGAACTTTTTCTTCCAGCTCTTCTACCAATTCTGGTCCCATCAGCTTCATTTCACCCACTTCAAACCAAAAGCTGGAGTTGGACACCGCTTCCCATATAATGCCTCATAAAAAGCCATCTGTATACTGGAATGAATACTGTTATTATATGAAAATTCAACCAAAGAAAGATGTTGGTCCCAACTTCCCTGATAATCCATAGAGAAAGCACGTAGCATATCCTCCAAGGTCTGAATTGTTCGTTCTGACTGCCCATCTGATTGCGGATGAAAAACTGTACTAAAATTTAATTCAGTACCCAATGACTTTTGAAGTCCTGTCCAAATGTTAGAAGTAAACCTGGGATCACTATCAGATACAATGGATAGGAGAACTCCATACAACCTGAATATCCCTTTAAGATACAATCAAGAAATTTTATCTAGAGAGAAAGTATCTCGAATAGGATTGAAATGAGAAGATTTCGTCAAGCGATCAACAATAACCCAGATTGAATTATAACCTCGAGATGTCTTTGGTAATCCCACAAAAAAGTCCATGGATACATTTTCCCATTTCCACTCTGGAACTGGTAAAGTTTGAACCATCCCTTTCGATAACTGCCACTCTACTTTAACCTGTTGTCAAGTCAAACACTTCACAACAATATCTCTTTTCATTCTATCCCACCAGTAATACTCCTGGAGATCTATGTACACATTAGTACTTCTAGGATGAAATGAAAGTGGGGAACTATGAGCCTCACATAACAACTCGTTCTTCAACTGTGAATCACCAGGCACACATAATCTCTTCCCAATCCTCAAAACACAATCATTATCAATGTTGAATTCTGGCGACTTACCCTTCTGAACCAGCTCTACATTTTTCTACAACTCACTATCTTGCTTCTGTGCTTTCTTGATTCTGTCTGATAGAGAAGATTTCACTGATACCTGAAACAAAACAGAAGGAAATCCTGCACTAACAACTTTTATTCCATAGTTTATCAAATCCTTAACCAAAGGATCACGTTCCAAATGCAACATGATTAATGAAGCATTACTTTTTCGACTTAAAGCATCAGCCACTTTATTTGCTTTTCCAGGATGATAATGAATTGTACAATCATAATACTTGATTAATTCTAGACATCTCTTCTATCTCATGTTCATTTTTTTCTGAGTGAATATATACTTTAAACTTTTGTGATCGGTATATATTTCACACTTTACCCCAGACAAATGAAGCCTCCAAATTTTTAAAGAGAAAACAATTGCAGCTAATTCCAAATCATGTGTAGGGTAATTTACCTTATGAGTTTTCAACTGACATGAAGCATATACAATTACCTAATCATTCTGCATAAGGACAAAACCAAGTCCCTTTAACAAAGCATCACTGTATATAACAAACTCACCATTCCTGGAAGGAAGTGCCAAAACTGGAGCATTCACCAATCTTTTTTTCAACTCCTAAAAACAATCATCACATTCTTTTGTCCAGATAAACTTAACACCCTTCTGAGTTAGCTTAGTCATTGGACTAGATAACCGTGAAAAATTTTCAACAAACCTTCGGTAGTGACATACCAAACCAAGAAATCTATGGATCTCAGTTACATTTGTGGGTCGTGGCCATTGTTCAACAACTTTTTTTTGCAGGATCCACAGTTATTCCATCTTTAGAAACAATATGACCAAGGAATAAAATTTGTTGCAACCAAAACTCACACTTTCTGAATTTCCCATACAATTTATTTTCTTTTAAGGTTTAGAAAATAACCCTTAAATGTCTTTCATGCTCCTCTTTTCTTTTATAAAACACAAAAATATCATCAATGAAAACAACCAACATTTTTCACCTGAGTCAACTGAGCCATCACTACAACAAACTGTTTAGTTCTGATTCTGACCATCTTAGGATACTGATTTGAAAGTTCATTTACCTCTGTATGCCTTCCTAGAAAATCAGTTAGGTTTCCTCTTTGAAAAATCATTCTTAACACCGAAATATATTTGGAGAAGCAACATGGTAATATTTAAATGCACTATCATTTCAATCATACCATAAATTAATTTATAATTTAACAATTTTCTAACTCCTAAAGTTGACTAAACCGACCTCTGATACCAACTATAAAGACCTGGCCTTAAAAATTTCTTAATATTGCATTAAATTAATAAATTCCCATTGAGGATATTTTTAGGTTTAGAGTTTTAGAGAATTAGATCATAACTATTACATCTCAAAAGATCACCCAGTAGACACTTCTACAAAGTTTCCTTTTTTTCAAAACATGAACTCCAAAAAAAAGTCATTTCTAGTTCCATGTTTAATAAAGCATGGAATTTCCTTGATCCCATCCTTGACCCTATTCTACATTATTTCCTGTGAAAAACATTTCAAAAAAACATGGGGTGAGCATAAAAAGCTCAGTAAGGGATACACAAAGAAGGAAAACTGTTAGTTTCTCAAAACAACCAGTAAACCAAGAATACTTTATCAAAGTAATAATTTTCACCTTTATGAAGAAGAAAATACTCTTCATTGAATAAAAGATCATTAATTACCCTTTTGTAACCAAAATATTACCTTAAAACCCATATAAATAACGCATAACATATAAAGGTAACTTGGGACATAAACATACTTAGATGGAATAACCATACGATCAACTTCCACACATATCACTTAATGGAATATACATACAGCCGTCTTCCATACCCAATGCATTGGAGGTTATAATGTAACCACCCGTCCTGGTATTCACGGCACCACCCGTCATATGGTTTATCACGTAACCACCCGTCAATTGTCCAAGTATCATTATAAAATAATAAGATATAAAACAAAAATGATTGAAAGAAAACATTTCCACATTTCAAACACAATATATCACTTAAATATATTGACATAACAAATCCATTATAAAGAAACATTTTAAATACCTAAATATATAAAAGAGTATATGGTATTTATTTCATTTAAAAAAACATCACAGCTTGTTGAGGAAGCCAAAGACCAAATAATACTCGCGGTGACGGAAAAGGTCGTTGTCACCACGTACGTTAAAAGAAACATTAATTTTTGTCATTTTCTAAAATGCTTCATAGAAGAAGATTTCCTTTGAATTAAATTAAAATTCAAAGGTGTTTTATACAGCGTATAAAATAACATACTGTATTAGAACAAAATATGCCTCAATGAAAGGAGATTGAGACGAAGTCCCTTACCTCGTGTCCGACGTGACTCGATTGCTCTTCAATATCCGGAATAATAAAGTAAATTTACTGTATACTTTCTTAAGAACCCTTTTCAAGCTTATTATTCATTTTATATCACTTATTTCCATGTTATAAACATTATTTAATCATTTAAGTTAAAAATGATTGTTTTGTCGTTATTTGGTTCTTAAGTCGAAAGTGGACTGCTTATATTTACATGTTGTTCATGTGGTCAAATGTTCATTATATCCAGAATGATATTCATGATTTGTATATCATATATATCATATATATCCAGAATATACATGTATTTATAGTAGTATATAACATTTAGTGGTAAGAAATGAAATGCACCGTTCATGGAGACGGTAAGCCGTACGTACGCATGAATGCTACTTTCTTTTCTATTTGACATTTAATGGAGTGAAATCATAATGATGAAAAGGATTATTGTAATTCAATTATAATATCATATATAATATCATTAACTTCGTCCTTTATACATCCCACATATGGCATTAACGAATCAAATCACTTTGAGGGGGCGGTAGTTCGCACTTCCTAAAATGAAATTATCGCATTAACCGATAATAGAAACCATAAAGGTATTCCATTAATGAAAAATAAAAGAGCATAAGGAAAAAATAAACATAATATAAATCATATAAAAATAGATTTACATCTTAATGGCCACCATGAAAGGTGTTAAAATAAGATTGAACAATCATCGTTTCGTGAGGCAGAAAATCGCCAACCACAGAAACAGTATGTTCTTTAACCATTAGATGAAGGTGTGTGTTGGTGTAGCTCTAATAATTCTCATAACAACATAATAGTATATTAAAGAAACTGTTTTTGTTACAATATAAAGGAATAAAAATAGTTTAGGGTGTTGGATAAGGAAAATAAAACATAAGAACACAAGAGAAGACACTATCTTTAAAACAGGTAACTCTTTTTGATCTGAGCTCAAAGGCGTCCTTAGGAAGACTTCTACCCTATGTGAGGCTTCTAAGAGTAATATAGGGATGTGGAGAGACAAAATGGTCAGGTTTTGGCCGATCCAATGGCTTGAGAGGTGTGGGTAAGGTGGTAGATGTGGGGGGTCTTTTATAAGAGGAGAGGAGGGGCACTCTTGGAAAGTTATAAAAGGTTACTTTATTATAAAATTCATTTCAGATTATGAAGGTCCAAAAATAATATATTTCTAGGATAAGGTGATAAGATTTCTAAATCCACCCATCAAATAGTTTTTTGACAAGTTTAGGTCTTATATTTTACATTATCTTTTCATTTTATTTAAATCGTTAAATAATGAGGTAATCGATGCATCATCATGGTGTCATAAATAATTTATTTTATTTAATTTCTAAAAATTACAAAAAAACAATCATAATATAGGAAATCTTATTATATTTCTAATGCATATTTATAGTAAAAAATATGATTGTATAACCCCATTTAATTTTTTTTTAGTAAAACCACTCATGTTTGTGACATTTTTATTTTAACTTTAAATAAAAAGTTATTAATGTAATTTTAATACCAAAGTGGCTCCATGGGGTCCCCAAGTTGACCCATGGATTTTCTTGGTCGGCCAAGATACATCCAATAAGTGTAGGACATGTGTCAAGGTCATTTCATATTATTAAAACATTATTTTTACCTTAAACTACACTAATTACCTCTAATCGCGATTAAAAACTTAAATGTTACTATTCACCAAAAAATTATTTTAATCCCATTGAACCATATTTTATTTCCTAATGAAAACCGTGTATTTCATATTTTTTAAATTCAAAACACATAGGTGTTACAATTTCATTTAAAAGAAAAATTGGTTTTTTAAGTACCACTTAGTGGTTTCACTATTCATCAAAATTTGATGTTTTTCAGAAAAATACCAAAACTTAACCCTAAGAGATATTTGATATTCCAAACTCAAAAATTATTTCTATTTTACAAAATTAAAAACATATAAGTTGCATTAATTAATTTAATAATTAATTCCCGCTGTCAAAATAAATAGCGTGTTTTTATGAAATAAAATGTATAAAAAGATTGACACTAGTTTAAGTCCAATCTCAAAGTGAAATTAATTCCAATGACCACAATTGGATTAAATGGTAAAAATATATTCTAATTGAACCTTAAATCCAATTCAAAATACAATGTAATCACATAAATAAATTAGATTAAAAACATGTTTTGAATTAAAATACAACATTTTTCACTATTCATTAAAAAATGAACTTTATCCGAAAAATACCAAAAATTTACACAAATTAAATTTGGATGTACCGATTCTAAAGAAGAATTTTATTTAGTCCAATAGAATGTATAAGAGTGACCAAAACTATATTTAATGATGGTTCTCCATTAAAAGGTGATAAGTGGACCTCTAGTGAATATTAGAGTATATATGCCTAAAATTGAATTATTTTCGTATTTTAAACCTTTATCCTTTATTCGATAAATGTAAAAACATTTGTCAAACATATATAATCTTATTTTAGTTATTTCTATTCATTCCCTCCACTACAACAGCTACGTGTTAACTTCCATTTAAAATAATATTATTTTATTACTGGTGTGCAATGTAAGATTTCTAAGAATCTATTTGATTCGTATCGGGTACGCTATTGAACATAGAAACCCCTTTAAAGTAAAATTAATATTTAATTCGTAAATATTAATAAGTATGAAAATGTATTATTCTTTATTTACCTAGTATGTTACAATATTCCATCAGGAATACACTTTTAGATCTATATATATATATATATATATTTACTTATAGGGTTAATATAGAAGGATAAACTATGGGATTCATCCAATTACTCCTTATCTGGTACTAATGGAATACATACTCATTTCATGAATATTATCATTCCAATAGGATCATGTTTTAACTCAAGAAGTTTCCTCGCCATCTTAAGTAATTCCATATATTCCTTCTATGCCTACTTAATCCTCTCTATGGAGGATGGTAGAAAATTGATATACATAAATTTTCCTTAAGATTAAAATTTTTACTTTTCCAAATCCCTAAATATTATACCTCCTTGAAGCCTCATCATTGAAAAACTCTCATGTCCTTTCCAACATTGATACACATCTACCTTGTGTATCTTCTTAAGGTGGTATTATATTGACTAGCCATTATCTATTATCAACCAAAAATACCTTATATAGAACATACTAAAGTCTTTTTTTGTAAATATATACTTAAAACCATTATTATTAGTATATATATCACAACATTCACAATGCATATACTCTATATAGACCTCTAAATAAAAGAATTACTTCTTCCAACTCCAAATCATGAGCCGAGTAATATTTATCATAATCATTCCATTGTATAGAGGAATAATATATCACTATATCTCTCTACATGTGTATGTATCCCAAATCATTGTTTGATGGATCAATATATATCACTAACACTTCTCCATAACATGGTTGTAAAAACATAGAATCAATAACCAACATTCTCTTTTGGTCATTGAAATTATTCTTATGTCAATCTATCAAAAATAATATGAACACCTTATGAGTCAAAATGTTGAGTAGAATATATTTTCGTGATAAATTTATTATAAGTAATAGGTAGTATCCACCCCATCAAAGAAAAGAACATATCATAGTTACTATGGTCGATTTTTTCCATTTCTCAATAAGTTCAATCTTTGAATGATCAACTAATATTCCATCACTTTAAATTATAAGACCCAGCAATGAAATTATTTGAACCCAAAATTTACCCATGGTAAATTTGGAATAAATTCTATCTTTGCATATGTGGTTAGTACAATCCTCATTTTTTATTCATGGTATACATTTCACTTAAAATATTTAATAATACAATCTAAAAAGACTATTATGAACTGGTCATGGTAGTCTTGAAAGACATTATTCACTAAATCCATGAAGAAAAAAATAGGATAGGTATGTCTAAATGGAATTAAAATAAACTCATAATCACCATACCTTATATGGAATAATATATTGTGTATATCCTCCTTCATTACCCTTTGGAAATGATATCCATATTGTTTTTCATTCTTGTAAAAACATTTATCTTTTAATTATTGATAATATAGATCCTCGATATGGGGTAGAAGATAATTGTTCATGATAGTGGTATTGTTAATTTCCCAATAATGAAAAAACACATTTACCTAGAATTTTTCATAAAAAGGTAACTGGTTTACAGCATGGTGAAGAAATAGGTAAAATGAATCCAATATATGGATTCTCTATTAGTTTCTTATTCAATTATTTTATGTTAATAAGGGATATTCTATATGGACTTTTTGAAATATGTGTAGAACTAGGTATGAAATCTTTTGAAAACTCAACTTTAGTAATTAAGTTATGAAAAGGAAACTAATATGTAAGTATCATCTCAATAGCACATATAATAATGGTAGATTCTATTTTTAGAATCTTCCTAACAATCTATGATAAGTAAACCACTTTAATATGTCATAAAACATAAATAATGGATGTAATTTACATTAGTTCTTTATGTTCATGATAAAAAATATAGATGTTTTTAGGTTGAATTAAAATATATAATGTAATTACATTTCCATTATAATTGATATGGGATCCATACTGGGAGAGTTATTCCATGCCAAAATTCACATAAAATTTAACTACAGGAAGAATACCAATATTTGTAGGAATCACAATACAAAAAACATATAGTAGAGGGTAGATATAGACATGTGATGTAATAATCATAACCATAATTTTTTCACTGCACACTCAACATCTAAATGTTGATGTGGTTAAGTGATACCCATAAAAATATTCTGATTTTAAAAAGTGGGTTAAAATTTAATTAAATAAAAAAACCCACTTCCAAAGTTGATAGTATGTGTTCATTTCACCACATTATTAGGAACTTCTATTTCAACTATAGTAATTTCATAATCATTACCTTCTCCCCTTGGATTCATTAATGAATTGTTATCTTAACACTTGATATATTCTTATGAATAATTCCACACATTTTTACAGCTTAATCCCAAGATATTAGTGGTTTCTTTTATAACCTTCCATTCAAGAGACCATTCATTATAATAAAAAATAATAATTTTCCCACTAATCAATTACCTAGGTGATTGTTTCCATCATAATCACATATTGAAAATCCCACCGTCCCTTTCTTCTTCTATAAAACAATAATTTTTCTTTGGGACTTATCTTTCTTCTTCTTTTCATGACATCCCTTGAGGATATAATCCACATAAAATTATTTCCATGTATTGAAGGCACTTGAAAATATATCATCACATGATCAAAAATTATGAAAATCTAGGTCCCTTTGTATACACAACTTAATCCCTTCAAGGAAATGATCTGTATTTATTTCTAGATTATATATAAATCTTTTATTATTCCTTGATAATATGTTAATGTTAGTGTCATACTCTAAAAAAACATCTTCTTCATTTTTTTTTCAAATTTTGGATCTTTATCTCAATTTTAATCTCACTCTTTTCCATGGATTTATATCTTGGAGAATATAACATTAAAATTTCTCCATTTAATGATTTATATTTCATCATGCTATTTAGTATTTTTGTCATGACCCCCTCCTCACAAAGTGTACCCCTCTTGGGCCGGGAATGTGAGAAGAGAGATAATGACCCCCGAGTCCCGCCTCCAGTAGGCCCCGGGTTGGAGACTAGCACCGAGGGTATAATAAACACACAAATGGAAGGCATTATCCTCTAAGAGAACACATGAAAAAGAGAGAGATATAATACACTCCAACGAAATCCAACTCATAACTGAAATATAAAAGAAAACCCATGTTCACATATGGAATTTCATGCAAAAGTACTACAGTTGAAAGGGAAAACTAAAAGTACCCAAAAGAAATTAAAACGGCAGCGACCACAAGCCTAAACAGATCCTCCAACCACAAGCTAGTAGTAACCATCTTGATCTCCAACCCTCTGCAAGTGACCTGAAAATAGTTTATATATACATAGGGTGAGTATAACACTATACTCAGTATGATCCTCCCCAAGCCTCTCATGAAAAAGTAAATAAAGCATGCTAATTCCAAGTGAACAACAAGTGAAACTAACTCGTCACCTAAACCGGTATACTAAGTTCCCAACCTCACCATGGCCACTCTCTCCAGGTAAAACATACAAGAATATAGCATATAATGAAAAATATCAAGGGTACCCCGCTACTACTTCCCCACTGGTTTTCCACTATGCCCCAACGACATAGGTCCTGTGCATCTCTCTCCAAAGGCTTACCCGGAGACACCTAGGCTAAGCTCTACATTCTGCACCTTGTGCACCACAAAGCCTTTCCCGCATACACCTGGGCGAAGCACCACACCATCCTCACAACCAAAAGTAACCAGGTATGTTTCGAGACCCACCATAGCCCGTATAACGTGTATCATACATCAGGTATTATACCTCAAGCCATTATAGCCAATACACCGAGTAGGGATCCTCAAGCCATCACAGCCTATACATGTTACACCATTAGTATTCCAAAGGATACTATATCCAGAATATATGTGTATGAAATTACCAAAAGCCATTACAACCCTCTACACAC
Source organism: Viscum album (assembly GCA_963277665.1). NCBI lineage: Eukaryota > Viridiplantae > Streptophyta > Magnoliopsida > Santalales > Viscaceae > Viscum > Viscum album. The sequence continues at coordinate 503,788,321 of OY728131.1, read as the reverse complement.
ATATATGGGGAAACTCACTGTTGTGCCTGTTGTCACATGTATCTACCAAGTGAAGAGAGCGGGGCCAAAGTGGGTAGTCAACCATTCGAACTCCCATCAGAATGTTGGGGAAAACACCCCCCCAGGGCTCAGAATACCCGGGGTGTCAGTTTCCCTTAAGGAAAGGGTGGAGTAGAGTATAGAAAAACTAAAAGTACAGAATATATATATAAATCACATCCACGCTATGGGAATTACCTAGTCTTAGATACAACTACAGCTAACATCTCTCAGACTCCAGACTGTTATTTCTAAGACTAGGTGTCCTATAAGAACACAAACATTTAGAGAGCTTTATTAGATTACTCCATTCTCGTTTTATCAGTTCCACTGTACATTAATTAATTCTTTAAACATTAATTAACCCTAAATAAATTAACATTAAACTTCATTAGCATCACACCCAAAATCAACTGCTCCTTTTAAGATTCACATCACCTTTAAATTCCAGTATCTTCCTCTCCATGGATTATCACCATTTAATCAAAAATTCATTACAGAATTACTTTCACATATTCCAAGTCATTCTTGAAAGGAATCTTATGCTACTAAACATAAAGGGGGCTCAATACGGTGAGTATATATACTACCCATCGAGTCTTTTCCACCTATAGCAAGAGCATAGACCCATTCTCCCTCGAGAGGCTAAACACGGAAAGCATGTGGCATACCCCGCGTGTCTTCGCCTCCATCGGAAGGAGGGTAAGGAAGACCGGCTGCCTTGAACAGTGGGGAAAATTAAAATAGATAAACAACCAAACAAAACCACCAACATCCAGCCATCACATCCATCCCATACCATCATCCTTGGTGTACTCCCCGACACCCACATGCATAAGCTAATGAATCTCTCCATCCTAGGCATCATCCACTGCCAAAACCACATGTCCCCATGCCTCCACATATCACAACAACCATCCAGGATCACATCATAGCACAAGAAGCAAGAAAACACAACATCACATCAATGGTATCTTGACCATTTAACAATCAAGAGGGTAACTCAGAACCCTTTATGAAATTCTCACATAATCTGTTCTTTAATCCATATTAAATTAGCAGATTTGTTATTCGTAGGTTCCAATTATGGGATACATATTCAGTAAGCTATTATAATTAAATAACCATGCTTACTTCCCTAATTTGATTAACCTAAAATTAGAACAACTATAACAACGACAACAACCAGATTCATTTATAGGCCTCTTTATCTTTAACCAATTAATTAACAATTAATTCCGGCCTTACATTCATTATCAATTTCCATCAAGAATGAACAACTAATCAAAGAAACCATAGATATCACTCTATCTAGGAAAACATGAGGCAAACCGTTATCACAGTACAAATCAACAACATGCGATCAAACAATTCTTTTAATCTGGTTCATGTATTTATTTAGGTCAATTTCATTGTGATCCAAAGGGATAAATCATGAAAATTCTATGATTGCACATATACAATTAGAGAATCCACTAATCCCCTACCTCGATGAGTTCTTGACGTCCTTTATCCACACAATGTGTAACAATTCTCATCTCACAACAACTGCATCCTCCAGAGGATACCACGGTACGATAGTACCAACCAACCCCAAGAAAAACCCATTATAATCTTGGAAATTACATGGTATAATATGGAAGGGAGAAACAAGAGAAGATGATCTCCAAAGGAATGACAATAAAACATACCTTATTGAGAAGATTGACCGACACAGCTCGGTTGCATCGAAAATAGAGCGAAACCAATGGGAGGATTAGGGTTTGATTGTGAAACTCTTACGGGAGTGATTGAAAGGTTCTAGTGTCTCTTAGCCGAGAACAAAGAGGAAGAACAAGGGAGAATGATATCTCGTCCATTTTTGAATATTTAATGGGGCGACAGTTTAAGATACGTTTAATTCCCCATTAAAAGTGGATCACATTAACCCACGCGGTTTGACCAAGAAAAACATCATGAGCCATAGGAATAATTAATATATGATTTATGGAATTTGAATCGGCCCTATGAGTCCTTAAAATAAGTCTTTAAATTTATTTTACGTCAAAGGAAATGTCAAATGGGAGAACTGTAGGAAGCTGGAAACACTGTTCAAGTCCACCATTAGAAGATCACTATTAGAAGGTTACTGTTCTGGAAACATTGTTCAAGTCTACCGTTATAAGGTCACCATTAGAAGGTTACCGTTCTGGAAACACTGTTCAAGTCTACCGTTATGAGGTCACAGTTAGAAGGTTACCGTTCTGGAAACACTATTCAAGTCTACCATTTGAAGGTCACCGTTAGAAGGTAACTGTTCTGGAAACACTGTTCAAGTCTACCGTTATAAGGTCATCGTTAGAAGGTCACCATTCTGGAAACACTATTCAAGTATACTGTTTGAAGGTCACCGTTCTGGAAACACTGTTCACGTCTACCGTTATAAGTCCACCGATAGAAGGTTACCGTTCTGGAAACACTGTTCAAGTCTACCGTTATAAGGTAATCATTAGAAGTTTACCGTTATGGAAACACTGTTCAAGTCTACCGTTATAAGGTCACCATTAGAAGGTTACCGTTATGAAATAACTGTTCAAGTCTACCATTATAAGTCCACCGATAGAAGGTTACTGTTCTAGAAACACTGTTCAAGTCTACCGTTATAAGGTGAATATTAGAAGGTTATCGTTCTGGAAACACTGTTCAAGTCTACCGTTATAAGGTCACTGTTAGAAAGTTACCATTCTGGAAACACTGTTCAAGTCTACCGTTAGAAGTCCACCGATATAACCTCACCGATAGAAATAATGTTCACTAAACGTCACTAATAGAAACACTGTTCACCTATCGATACTATTCATAAAACTGGAGACACTGTTCACAGAACTTGAAATTTGCCAATGTGATGGGGATAAGTCACATTAACCTCTCGGAACACCTCAAACACCACATTTTCACAAAGTAATGGACTAGAGAGGTTCAGGCCATCACATCAGATACCTCTCAAAACATTCTCGTCCACGAGAATTCAAAACCCACCTAAAGAGAAAAAAAAGGAATGGGGCCCGAACAACCACCCATCGAGATACCTCTCAAAAGAGAGAAGGGCACAAAAAGGAACAAAGGATGTTAATAAATAAAACTTGAAAGGTCTAGCCACAAAGGAAACATCATTAAATGAAAAAGTAGTTAAACATTAAACAACTCTGGGTACTGAGCACGTATCTATGACTCACACTCTCAGGTACTCCCCTCCATGCCACCGTGTCACCACAAGACACAAACTAAGGGGATAGAATTCCAACGCAACACCTTCTCCTTCCCTTCTTGGATCTCCACAGGTCGCTCCTCAAAGGTTGCATCATTATCAATATCGATCTCTCCCCAATTGATAACATGAGATTAATCATGAAGATAACGATGGAGCTATGATACATGGAAGACATCACGTATCCGACTCATCTGAGGGGGAAGTGATACTCGATACGACACAGCCCCAACATGATCTAACACCTCGAAAGGCCCAACAAAAGGGGGAGAAATTTTACTTCCATGACCAAACCGTCACTGCCCACGACGGGGAGTCACCTTCAGAAACACATGATCCCCAACATTAAACTCTAAGGGTCTTCTTCTTTGATCAACATATGATTTCTGGCAATCATGCGCTATCTTCATCCTCTCACGAATCACATGAACCATCTCTGTTGTATTTTTCACTAGTTCCGGTCTGAGGATTGCTGACTCTCCGACCCCAGTCCATCACAACGGAGAACGGAAAGGCCGACCATACAGGGCTTCAAATGGCATCATACCAATGGTGGAGTGAAAACTATTATTGTAAGGAAACTCCACCAAGTGTAGGTGCCTCATCCATGAACCTCCAATGTCAAGAACACAAGAGCGCAACATGTCTTCAGGAGTCTGGATGGTTCGCTCTGCTTGACCATCCGTTTGAGGATGAAAAGGAGTGCTTAGGCATAGATGAGAACCAAAAGAATGTTGGAGACCCCTCCACACCCTAGAGGTAAAAAGTAGATCTCGATAAAAAATTATTGTCCTAGGGACTCCATGAAGTCTCACCACCGCCTCCAGATACTGCCTCGACAAAACATCCACTGAGCTCGACTCCTTGATCTCTATGAAGTGGGCCAATTTTGTTAAACGATCCACTACCACCCATATAGCATCATGTCCTCCCGGAGCTCGAGGTAAACCTGTAACAAAGTCCATTAACATATCCTCCCACTTCCACTGAGGAATCTTTAATTGCTGGAGAAGACCACCAGGAATGCGGTGTTCGGCCTTCACCTTCTGGCAGACTAAACATCGAGACACACACTCTGCAACTGCATGCTTCAGCCTAGGCCACTAGGACTGTGTCCTCAAGGATCGGTACATCTTTTTCACACTAGGATGTACTGCCAAGGGTGAACTGTGGAACTCTCGAAGAACCTTCCCATGAATCGCCAAGGGAACAAAAAGCCTGCCATGATACAACACTCGGTGTTGTTCATCCTCCGACCAACCATCAGGGGCCTCACCACAAACAACTCTGTCTCTCCAAACATCCACCTCTATATCACCCAACTAAGACTCTTCCACATTCTGCATCAGGGATGACTACACCATCATCTGGAAAAGACAACCTCTACCTCCATCCTGTTCTATATCAAGATGAAAAGCTGACAGTTCCTCCATTACTCTTCAGAAATCACCAGATTCACACACAACATCATTACGTGAATTTTGGCTCAGTGAATCACCTACAACATTCCCTTTTCCAGGTGTATAAGATAATTCAAAGTCGTATTCCTGCAAGAACTACATCCACCGATTCTGCCTCAAGTTCAAGTCACGTTGGGAAAAACCATACCTCAAACTCTTATGATTGATGAAAACCACAATGTGCTCACCAATGAGGTAATGTCTCCACAACCTCAGAGAAAAAGCCATGGCTTCCAACTCAAGATCATGGGTGGAATAGTTTCATTCATGGGGACGCAACTACCGAGACCCATAAGAAACAACTGACCTCTGCTGCATGAGAACACAGCCAAGCCCCAGATGTGAAGCGTCACAAAAAACATCAAACTGGAATCCATCCGTTAGAAGAAAAAGGACTGGAGCACTTACCAACTTCTCCTTTATATACTCGAAAGATGCCTGACACTTATCAGTCCATATGAACACTTGATCCTTCCTGGTCAAAGCTGTCATAGGAGTCGCAACTTGGGAGAAATTGGCTACAAACCTCCTATAATAGCCTATGAGACCAAGGAAATGTCGCACCTCTGACATGGTCTTCGGGGCTACCCAAGACACCACTACTTATATCTTTGACAGATCCACAACTACTCCCTGTTGGGACACAACATGCCCCATGAAACGAACTTCTCGAGCCCAAAGCTCACACTTCGACAACTTCCCAAACAACTGATGTTAGCGAAGAACTCCCAAAACGACTCGTAGATGTTCTGCATGCTCCTCATTAGATGTGGAGTACACAAGGATTTCGTCGATGAAAACCACAACAAACATGTCCTGGAATTCACGGAATACAGCATTCATCAACCCCATGAAAACACCTGGAGCATTTTTCACACCGAATGGCATTACAACAAACTCATAATGCCCATGATGACAACGAAAAGCAGTCTTCGGGATATCCTCATCCTTTACACGCATCTAATGATATCCTGACTGCAAGTCAATCTTTGAAAACCAACTTGCACCCTCTAGTTGATCGAATAAGTCATCAATCTGCAGGAGAGGATAGCGGTTCATTATTGTTACGTTGTTTAGTCGACGATAATCGACGCACAATCGCAAACTGATGTCAGCCTTCTTCACAAACAAAATTGGTGCACCCCACGATGACACACTTGGCCGAATAAAACTGCACTGCAACAGACTATCAAGCTATATACGTAGCTCTCGTAATTGAAAAGGGGCCATCCTATACGGAGACATAGGGATAGGAGATGCTATTGGCTGTATCTCAATCCCAAACTCGATCTCTCGTCGAGGGGGTAATCCTACAACCTCTTCTGGAAAGACATCAGGGTACTCCTCTATGACCCTAGGAAACGCCAACTACTGAACCTTTGAAGAACTTAGCATCATCTCAGCCATCATAGATGATAGGGATGGAACTCGTCTATGACCCTTTCGAGGATCTCTCTCACCAACAAACACCACGTTCTCTCCATCTGCATAAATAATGACCTTCTTCCTGTTGAAATCCACAATAGCCTACACCGAATACAACCAATCCATGCCGAGTATGACATCATATGGTTGTATTCGTAAACATAGGAAATCTCCCCAAGAGTGGTGTTTCCCCAACACTAGCTTACATTCTCTACATACATCAAACAAGTCAGCTCGACCTCCAACTGGCATAGTCAATGCCATGGGAATTGGAAGCCTCTTTACATAAAGTCCCAAAGCATGGACAAGGGTAGGTGATATGAAGGAGTGTGTTGCTCCTGAATCAAACAAGGCATACACCAAGGTAGAAAACAAGCAAAGGGTACCTTGAATGCCATCTGGCTTGCCTGGGGCTGGCAACGCTTGAGCATGAAGCTTACCACGACCACCTCCACGGCCTCTCTGACCCTGATGAAGACCACCACCACGGCCGCACTCTGCTCTCTGAGGATGGAGAGCGTCATGGGGTTGTCCTATGCCTGCTCCATCTACCCTCTGGTGATCTAAAACTAGTGCAAACTGATGCTACTGCCTCAGCTAGAACTGCCTCAACAGTGGAACCTGGAGCGGAGCGCCCAGTGCAAGATGACTGCTATGAAATGTCGGGCACTCCAGCTACTGAGGCCCATGACCACCACATGAAAAACAAGCGCCCGATCCCTTGGAATAGGCCTGATAGTTTCTACCTCTGGAGAAACGAGATGGGAAGGGCTGGGACCTACACCAAAGTGAATGGAAACTATTCTGCCTTCAAAACTGGGAACCCCGGACCACAGCTCTGCTTCGTGAGGAATCATGATGATTCCCCTCTCGTGATGATCCGGTCCTGGAAAGGTCCTCTCAACAACCTCTGCCCTCGCCAGCACCTCAAGATATGTCTTCAGCAAAAATGGGGTGACCTGGTGCTGGATCTCTGGATGCAAAGCCTCCTCGAAATGCGTCGCTCGGGCCTCCTCATCTGGTAATAGGTCTGAAGCATATCTTAGAAGGTTCCTGAAACGGATTCCAAACTCTCGAACACTAGAGGACTGCTATCGAAGGGTAAGAAGCTCTTGGCGATTGGACACCTTCGAAGTTGATAAAGAAACTCAACTATAAACCTTCCTCGAAACTCCTCCCATGAGATCGCCGACTCCTCACGATCCCGGAGGAACAAGAACCAACACTTCCTTACTGCTCCACACAACATCATCACAACCAAGGACACCTAGTGTTCCTTCTGAGCACAAATCGAACTGAAGCATATCTCGACCTCCTCCAACCAGTCTTCTGTGGCTGCATCTGAAATGGAGCCCTCATACTTCAGTAGGCTCTGGCACTGAAAATCTCAGAGTGTCTTCCTCCAAGTGTCATCTTCATCAAACTCGATCCAGTGGCGATCTGCTGGAAAATCTTATTGGACATCTTCTGTGCAAACCTGACGAGGACGTTGATCGGGAGCCATACCTGTAAAATAACAACTGTTAGAGCTCATATGCTTGGAATATGGAAGTCTCAAAATTAATAAATTAATTGTTTTCTTTTATTAATTTTAGGTTAACCTATCCCAAGGTCTAACCATTCAAACAATGGCGCAAAGAAGAATAATGCATGATCCTTTCCTAGGTCTCTACCCTACAAACAATATCGCTTTGTTTAGTAGCCATCGTAATCTTAAAGGTCTGTGCAATAGATCATAGGGGCCCTAAACGACTATGTCCCTACTGGTCTCCAGTGTTTACCCCACTTGCTAAACATGAATGACATCGTTTCCCTACCATCCCATGCAACCTCACCTGTGCCTAACTCCAAACTCCATCCTATCCCTCAACCAGTGCTCTGATACCACTCTATCACGACCCCCTCCCCACAAAGTGTACCCCTCCTAGGCCTGCAATGTGAGAATATAGATAATGATCCCCGAGTCCCACCTCCAGTAGGCCCTGGGATGGCAACTAGCACCGAGGGTATAATAAACACACAAATGGGAGGCATTACCCTCTAAGAGAACACAAGCAGAAGAGAGAGATAGAATAGACTCCAACCAACTCCAACTCAGAACTGAAATACAAAAGAAAACCCAAGTGCACATATGGAATGTCATGAAAAAGTAATAAAACTGAAAGGGAAAACTAAAAGTACCCAAAAGAATGTAAAACGGCAACGACCACAAGCCCGAGCAGCTCCTCCAACCACAAGCTAATAGTAACCAGCTTGATCTCCATCCTGCTCCATGTGATCTGAAAACAGTTTATATGTACATAGGGTTAGTATAACAGTATACTCAGTAGGATACTCCCCATGCATCTCATGAAAAAGTAAAGAAAGCCTGCTAAAGCCTAGTGAACAACAAGTGAAACTAACTCGTCACCTAAACAGGTATACTAAGTTCCCAACCTCACCATGGACCCTCTCTCCAAGTAACGCATACAAGATTATATCATATAATGAAAACTTTCAAGGGTACCCCGCTACTACTTCCCCACTGGTTTTGCGCTTTGCCCCAACGACATACGTCCTGTGCATCTCTCTCCAAAGGCTTGCTCGCAAACACCTGGGCTAGGATCCACAATCTGCACCTCGTGCACCACAAAGGCTTGCCCGTAGACACCTGGGCGAAGCACCACACCATCCTCACAACCAAAAGTAACCAGGTATGTTCCAGGAGCCACCACATCCCGCATAACGTGTATCATACATCGGGTATTATACCTCAAGCCATTGTATCCCATACACCGAGTAGGGATCCTCAAGCCATCACAACCTATACACGTTACACCTACAGTAGTCCAAATGATACTATATCAAGAATATATGTGTTTGAAATAACCACAAGACATTACATCCCTCTACACACATATATGGGGAAACTAACTGTGTGCCTGTTGGCACATGTATCTACCAAGAGAAGAGAGCGGGGCCGAAGGGGGTAGTCAGCCATTCGACCTCCCATCAGAATGTTGGGGAAAACACCCCCCAGGGCTCAGAATCCCCGGGGTGTCAGTTTCCCTTACCGACATGGTGGATTAGCGGATAGAAACACTAAAAGTATAGAATATATATATAACTCACATCCACACTATGGGTAATAACTAGTCTTAGATACAACTGCCGTTAACGTCTCTCAGACTCCAGGCTGCTACTTCTAAGACTAGGTGTCCTATAGGCACACAAACATTTGAAGAGCTTTATTAGATTACTCCATTCTCATTTTATTAGTTCCACTGTATGTTAATTAATTCTTTAAACATTAATTAACCCTGAATAATTTAACATTAATCTTCATTAGCATCACACCCAAAATCAACTGATCCTTTTAAGATTCACATTACCTTTATATTACAATATCTTCCTCCCTATGGATTATCACCATTTCATCAAACTTTCGTTATAGAATTACTTTCCCATATTCCATGGCATTCTAGAAAGGAATCCTATGCTACTAAACCCGAAGGGGGATCAACACGGTGATTAGATATACTACCCATCGAGTCTTTGCCGCTTATAGCAAGAGCATAGTCCCATTCTACCTTGAGAGGCTAAACACGAAAAGCTAGTGGCATATCCCGTGTGTCTTCTACTCCTTCAGAAGGAGGGTAAGCAAGAACAACAGCCTTGAGAAGTGGGGAAAAGTAAAGCAGATAAACAACCAAAAAAACCATCAACATCTACCCATCACATACATCCCATACCATCATCCTTGGTGTCCTCCCCGACACCCACATGCATTAGCTGATACATCTCACCACCCTAGGAGTCATCCAATGCCACAACCACAAGTCCCCATGCCTCCACATTTCACAACAGCCATCCAGGCTCCCATCACAGCACAAGTAGCAAGAAAACACAACATCACATCAATGGGATCTTGACCCTTAACAATCAAGAGGGTAACTCAGAACCCTTTAAGAAATTCTCACACAATATATTATTTAATCCATATTGAATTAGATGATTTGTTATTCATAGGTTCCAATTTCGGGTTACCTAATCAGAAAGATATCACAATTAAATAACCATGCTTACTTCCCTAATTTGATTAAGCTCAAATTAGAACAACTACAACAACGATAACAACCAGATTTATTTACATGCCTCTTTATCTTTATCCAATTAATTTACAATTAATTATGGCTTTATGTTCATTACTAATTTCCATCAAGAATGAACAACTAATCAAAGAAACCAAAGATATCACTCTATCTAGTAAAACATGAGGCAAACCGTTATAACGATACAAAGCAACAACATGTGATCAACCAATTCGTTTAATCCAGTTCATGTATTTAGTTATGTCAATTTCATTGTGATTTAAAGGGATAAATCATGAAAATTCTACGATTGAACATATACAATTAGAGAAGCCACAAATCCCCTACCTCGATGAGTTCTTGACGTCCTTTATCCACACGACGGGTCACAATTCTCCTCTCACGAAAACTGCATCCTCCAGAGGATGCCACTGTACGATAGTACCAACCAAACCCAAGAAAACCACATTAGAATCTTGGAAATTAATGGTATAATATGGAAGGGAGAAACAATAGAAGATGTTCCCCAAAGGAACAACAATAAAACATACCTTATTAGGAATATTGACCGACACAGCTCTGCTGCATCCAAAATAGAGCGGAAACAATCGGAGGATTAGGGTTTGATTATGAAGCTCCTACAGGAATTATTGAAAGGTTATAGTGTCTCTTAGCCGAGAACAAAAAGGAAGAACAAGGGAGAATGATATCTCATCCCTTTTTGAAGATTTAATGGGGCGATAGTTTAAGATACGTTTAATTCCCCATTAAAATTCGATCGCATTAACGCACGCGGTTTGAACAAGTAAAACATCTCAAGCCATAGGAATAATTAATATAGGATTTATGGCATTTTAATCGGCACTAAGAGAACTTAAAATAAGGGTTTAAATTTATTTTATGTCAAAGGAAATGTCAAAGGGGAGAAACTGTAGGAAGCTGGAAACACTATTCAAGTCCACCGTTAGAAGGTCACTGTAAGAAGGTTACTATTCTGGAAAAAATATTCAAGTCTACCGTTATAAGGTCACCGTTAGAAGGTTACCGTTCATAAAACACTGTTCAAGTCTACCGTTATAAGGTCACCATTAGAAGGATACCGTTATGGAAACACTATTCAAGTATACCGTTTGAAGGTCACCATTAGAAGGTTATCGTTCTGGAAACACTGTTGAAGTCTACCATTATAAGGTCATCGTTAGATGGTTACCATTCTGGAAACATTGTTCAAGTCAACTTTTTGAAGGTCACCGTTAGAATGTTACCGTTCTGGAAGCACTGTTCAAGTCTACAGTTATAAGTCCACCGATAGAAGGTTACTGTTATGGAAACACTGTTCAAGAATACCGTTATAAGGTCACCGTTAGAAGGTTACCATTTCTGAAACACTGTTCAAGTCTACCGTTATAAGGTCACCATTAGAAGTTTACCGTTCTGGAAACACTATTCAAGTATACCGTTATATGTCCACCGATATAGGGTTACCGTTTTGGAAACACTGTTCAAGTCTACCGTTATAAGGTCATTGTTAGAAGGTTACCATTCTGGAAACACTGTTTAAGTCTACCGTTAGAAGGTTTCTGTTCTGGAAACACTGTTCAAGTCTACCGTTAGAAGTCCACTAATAGAACCTCACCAATAAAAACACTGTTCACTGAACCTCCCCGATAGAAACACTATTCACCTACCGATACAGTTCATAAAACTGGAAACATTGTTCACAGAACTGGAAATTTGCCAATGTGTTCGGGATAAGTCACCTTGACCTCCCGGAACACCTCCAACACCATATTTTCACAAAGTAATGGACCATAGATGTTCAGGCCATTACAATTTTGTATTAATGACCACCATTTATCAACATCTAATTTAGAACAATACACTTCCAAAATATCATTTTCACTCTCATTAGATACCAATGAAGAGAATATATTTTGGAGGTATTTAATCTATTGTAAAGCTATCAATTAATTAGTAGTTATATTAATTTAGGGAGGCTTCTATCGCATGAAATGATAAAATAAATTTAAATCACATTTTATAACAACGAGTTGTTCTATATTGGAAGTGGTAATTTCTATGACTTGAGTTTGTTTCCTTCATGTGGCCATGATTTACATAGTTATAACACAACATGTATCTTATATACTATATGGAAAAATAGTAAATTTTTTATGAGTATTGATTCATTACATCCATTATGTCACATCACTAAATAATGACACACACTAATATAGCTCATAATCAACAGGAATATTCATCCACAAATTAAAAATCCCTATAATGTTAAAATTTCTCAATTATTATACATGACTATCATAATTATCATGATAGAAATATTCATTTAAAAAATAGGTCCCAATGTTCCCACTAAACATTTATCTAATACAAACTATATCATCCCTAACAATAATAACCTGGATCTAGTTTTTACTTTATTACATTATATCAAGATATAAATTATCCCAACATGAAGGGTCAATTAGTTTACCTATCACAAAAAAAATGATACATTCATGAAACCCATATCGTATTAAAATTTAATAAAAACATAGAATATCATAGGAACCCATCTTGAATCCAAGATCTCAATAACAATTCACTTCTTATGATCCTATTAAAAGTACAAAAAATAACGGTAGAGCACAAATTCATAGTAAGGGTTATGAAAAAACTATATTTCAGGTTTAAATAATCCATAATTAACATGGAAGACTGAAAAATAAAATAACCTAACATTCAATCAATGATTGATTTCAATGGGTATCTATTTCAAATATTAGAAGAACAATTGATAATGAAATGAATTACATGATAATGGAAATTCATAATTATTGATTTTCAACATCAAGGCCTCTTTACTATGATTTAATGAATCTTATCATCATAACCTCTAAAAAAATAAAACATTCATAAGTATGGGTACGTGTGATCCAAATTCCCATCTAATATGAAACTACCACTATTTTATATCATTAGTGAAGTCAATGCCTTGAGGGGAAATATATAACAAATCCCTACTGATCACTTTCATGTGTGATAATTTTTTACTCTATGAATGAAATAATGTAAGCTTATGTGTTGTAGTGTGACTAGATATGGTATATGGAGTATAAAAAGGTGGAATTTGGGACAACTATCATTTTTTCATGGTCATTCTAAGGAGCTAGTATACGATGTATCTAGACTAGGATGTTATTCCGTAGAATGAGATTGTGGTGTAGTTCCCATGATTTTACAACACAAAGTGGATGGTTATAGGTAAATGAGATTGTGATAGAAATTGGTTCGTTTTATCAATTTCATCACCACTATTGCATGGACTTCTACTACTACATAGTATATTTTAGATTGTGGGGTTACGTATCATGGTACTATAGTCTAAATTATAATTCCTCCCATGATAAATAAGATCTTCATCGTGAATATCATATGTTCTTTGACCAAGGGGTTTAGGGAATGGTAATCTAATCTTCACTATAGTTTCCCAATTTTAGTTCATGTTGTGGAATGTTTATGTGGTCTGTGATGCATTCTTCCAAAAATTGTTTTACCTTTAAAAGTCCCCAGGAAAACTGAACCCACTTTTCTCCCAATATTTTCACTTTAAAACGTAGTGAAAAATATTATTTATTAATTTATTTGAAGCCCCGTTCAATATGTACTAATATCTAAATCCTCATTATCAATTAGTGGTGATCCAAGGTGTTATTCGTATTGTTTCATGTGGATGTTTCTTTGTTTGGTCATGAATCTTCCCTATTGTTCTTGGTGTATAATGATGCGTGATATTTTTTGAGAAAATGGGTTTTTTATTTTCTATTATTTTGTTTATTTATTGAATGATTTCCTTGGGGGAAATAGTTTTCATGTAGGATATGTAATCACATCTTCAAAATTTTGTTCTATTCTTGTCAGAATGTTTTTTCAATTTCATGGTAGTAGATTCATTGTTTCTCATTTTTATTTAAGTAAAATCATAATGTAACTATAGTCCATCCTTTTTTATGAATGTGTAAATATTAGAAAATATATTAAACCAAAATTAGGATTTAAATTAGTTATATATTATGATCATATGTTCTTTCACCATGATAACAAATTACCCATTATTTTCTTCATAGTTTGTTGTCTATTATATTCTTGTATGCATGTGTGTTATTTTTGGATTAAAATGTATGATATAGATTAGTTAAATAATTAAGATAAATTTTCAATTTAGTTGGATAATGAATTAAATATAAAAAACCATTTTTAATGAATTATTTTTTTATAAATTTATGCTAATCAAAATGATACTTCATACATATTTATTTATTTATGTTTTTATCCCACATGTTAATGGAATTGGATAAGAACATGGAGATTGAATTATTTTTAAGGATGATAATGATTTAAGAGCCATGTCAAATGAGAATTGTTTCTTTCATTATTGTTAATACCGAAATTGATGCCGTGAATAATGTTTTAATAATTTTATATCCTCTTAGAGATAACTCTTAATATTACCCATAGGTGGATCCAATGAAAAATGAATTGGTTAATACCTAGTAGAATAAAAACCAAAATTTTGGTAAATATAATTGTTCGGGTATGATAGTACATGTATTCTTATAAAGATATAATTCCTTGGTTTTTGGTTTGTTTGGTCCTATCTATATATAAAGTCCAAATAAAATTCCCTAAAATTAGAAATTAAGAAAATTGTATTTATTAGCTTGTATGACACATGACACCAATTGCGTAAGTGAATATAATATCCAAATACCTTAAAATATTATTAATATTTTAAATTAATTCAATATATGATATATCTTCCAATGATGCAACAATAATTTATCTTTTATCACATGTAACAACAAGTTTCTCCAATGGCTTATGTTGTATGCAATACAGAGTACTACCAAATAATAATATATTGTTAAAACATTATTATTTAATATAATAAGACATGAAATAGCCATTAAATTAGTCATTATGAATAATAATAACAAACTTATGAAAATATATGGTTTATAAAAATATAAAAAAAATTATTGGTTGGAAATGAATATATAAACCAATTGAATATAATGGAAATATTTTTATTCCTCCAAATACATTTTCTTCATGTTAAATTAAATTAATTAAAATTATGGTATGATATTAAAAACATATATGTGTTAAATATTAAATAAAATATTTTTTCTATTTATCCAATATATTTTATTGGCATAATATGTAAACATACCCAATTTCATGACTAAAATTCAATATTCTAATAAAAATGTTTTTACCGCATTTTAATGGTGAACCTATTTTATATTCAATTTTTATGATATAAAATAAATTTTATATGAAAAAATAAGAATAATTTTTAATTTTTTACATCAAAATTATTTTAGGGTGCTTTTTTGTCATTTTTCTCTCAGGTTTCATTATTTGGTGAGTAATGAAAAATACAAAATTTTATTTCAATAATGAGTTTTCTTATAATTTACTTATAATGATAAACTAGTTTTTTGATAATTGTTAATGTTTATTTTGATAAATTATAAATCAATTATTCAAATTTATGAAATTGAAATAAATTTCCCTTTAAAAATTAATATAAAATCATAGAGAACTATTGAACATTTTACTTTAAAACCTGATTCGTCAACCCGTCATTAGGATTAAATTTAAATTAATTTCTACCACATCTATGGTTGAAATTTGGAAAAATGGATTCCATTTTTGTAATCATAAATTTTTTTTATCTTCATTATGTTAAATTTGGTTTTTTATATAAAATATTTGTTAATGTAATTAGAATTAATTACATTGATTAAGAGATTAGTTATCTTACCAAAGTGCTAAACCCTAGACTTAAGAGTCGAAATAACCTTTCAATTCATCCAAAATCCACTGGATTTTTATATTTTCACCCAATACTACATTTTTAAAAAAAAATCTCTTATAAGAACCACATGATATCGAAAAAACATGGGTGGAATTTCTTTTTAGTTTTTTTCAAGAATTCCACTCCTCGACTATAAAACGACTATCACCCCTCCCATTTATTCACACCTCTCAAGCCCTTTTTCTCACAAAAAATCAACTCAAATAATCTCTTAACATTACAACCAAATTCTTATAATCCTCCCTAATAAATTAAAATCATCCAAGGATGAATTTTGGTTTAATCCAAATGGAGTTACACGAAAATGAGGTCACATTATTCAACGATCAAATTCATCTTATTTCATTCTACACCCCTCAAATCATATTATTAAATTAATATATAATAAATTATATATCCAAAATTTAATTATTTGGTTTTATTATGTGGTTTTGACCTACAATTTCACATACATCTGTCAAATGGGTATCAAACTTACCGTTCATGTGTACGGTGGAGTATTGCCTCACGAAACGATGATTGTTCTTTTTTCCATTAGCACCTATCATGGTGGTAATTATGATGGTCATGATATTTATATATGATATATAAGATACTTATAGTTTCTTTATACTTTTATATTTTCAATATAACAAATATATATATTTATTCTAATATATGGTAATACGATAACATCATTTTTGGAAGGGTGGACTACCGTATCCTCAAAGTAGTGTGATTTATTCACACTATACATGGAATGTATATAGATTGGTTTTAATAAAAAATTGTGAAATATATGAAATGAGTATAGTATTATAATCATAATATATATATATATATGAAAGATTAGTAGCAATCAGGTAATAAGATATAACAATATAATAATATATTATATAATAAATATGATTATTGTAATATTTAATGTTATTGACATGCATAAAACCATTATAATGTTAGTTAATGTATGTTCACCTAAAATGAAATGGTAGGTAGGTGGTATTCATATCATTTTTTATATCTGTGAGATAAATTTTGTATTCCCCCTTACTTATTTTTGGCTGTGTATCTATTGCTCATTCTGAAATATTATACAATGATATATTTTATGTTGATGGTAATTTTTGTTTCAATTTTAATTATTTATTTAATGGGGATTTTAATTAAGAGTTGCCAAGTGTTAAAGAATTTCACAACCTGATTCCTTTTCATTGGGTTATATTACATCATAATTATTGATAATATTCTTATATTAAGTGCATAATATGTTTTTAAAACCTATTGTTTATTTCATTTTATTTGGATTTACATTTTACACACATATTATTTTTAGGGATTGATTCTCACATCAACATTGTGGTATTTCTAAGAATTAACCTCAAAATCTCATTTTTTCTATATTTTTTACACTAGAATTTCAATTAATGAAACTTATACTATAATTAGTAGATAAAAACTCTAAATTTTATTCTTTGATAATTATTGATTATATTTTTTTATGTAATAGTATAATTTTTTATTCTTTGAAAGATTAATTTTTTTGGAAAATATTTTCATGAAAACTAGAATTCATATATCTCTTGATTCGGAGAACCTATTTTTCTCAAAAACCCATTTTTCTAAAAAAATCAAATTGGATTAAATATTTCAAAAATAATTTATTGAAGAAAATTTTATCCTTTTTAAATTTATATTTTTTTCCAATTATATCATGTTGTCTATTTCTAAACAACTTATTTTTCAATCCTTTTTACTAGTTAAAGAGAATTTTCATTTTACTATGTTTGACAGGTATAAATTTACCCTCCATCATTTATTTTAATCATAATATTCATTTTTAAGGGTTATTTTTAAATGAAAATGTTTTTTGTGTTATTTTCAAATAAATTTATTTTAAAAACCTTTTTTTAAAATAAATAGGATATTTTCCTCAAGAATGTATTTTAAATATTCTTCTATAATATTTACCATGATCAATGACAAAAACAATTTATTTTTACTCCACTAGTGACATGATATATAAATACAAACCATATTATTTCTATATATGATATTGATAGATTTTTCCAATGATAGTATTGATATTTACTTTCTGGATTAAATTTGGTAGTACCCTTAGAATATTCTCTTTCATAAGATCACTGGACATTGGATTCACCCTACAAATACATATCATTTATCGTGCACATTTTAATTTCCTAAACCATATATAATTTTTACATTCTATGTTGACATTAAATTTTTTTAATAGGGAAATATTGAAAAATATGTATACTTTTACCAATACAGATATTTGATAAGGCCCATTGTTTTTAATAAAATTAATTATTCGACATATGAGAAATGATTCCGATTTAAAAGACATGGGTTGGGGTAAATTTTATATAATCCCATTAATTAATCAATGGTACCATGATTTGAAATGATTTGGAGAAAACCTCTGAGGTTATTTCCCAAAATAATAGGTGGTTTTCTACCCACATATTTAAACTGTATTGTGAAATCTGTTAACATTAGTATGGTAAACTATCTTGTGAAAGGTCTTAATAGTACGTATATAGTGTTCCGGGTAAACATGAAATACAATAATTAATAATTTCCTTAATTTTGATTAATTATTTAATATCTATGAGATTCTCAATAGGAAAAAAGTATATAGATTCATTCCATTCTCAGATTTTTTTATTAAATGGAATGTTTTTTCTCATTCATACCTATCGATTTTGAATTTTCACCATCTATTTTTTTAAATGGAATGTTTTTTTTATTATTTACCTTTACATATTTATTATTCAAGTCCTTATTCAATTATTGATTACATTCTGAGTTTCTTTAATAATTTTCATTCGATATTGACTATTTTGATTTATTCATTTATGATACCATTATACATGACTGTTACAACGAATTTTAAACCATCTTTAATTTTTCCATTATATGGGATTCCAAAAGGTGTACTAATAATGATATGAATTTATATTATAGATGGATTAAATATATTATCATCATAAATTATTATGTTTTTAATTTTTATATTAATTTTTAATATAAGACTCTTGATGTATCTAGTTTACTATAACTACTAACTCTTCAATCCATTTGGATTTGATTCCCTCTAATTATTTGAATATAATGGAAGTAGAAACAAGATCTGGGCTTAATAGGGTTGTGGTGCAATAGTTGGTATCAAAGAAAATTTATTAGGAACCTTGTGAACTAGATTTAGAAAACATATATTAGGGAACAAAAACCTAATATTTTCTTTGAGGATAAGTATAAAATTATATATTAGAATTTTTATATGGTAGATATTATATCAGTATTCAATGAAATACATATCTGTATGGAAAATAGAAGTTGGTGTGTTTTTGAAATAGCTATTATTAGTGTTGACAACTCCAAAAAGGTTCATCAGTCCAAACTCGAGCATAAACTACTTCAATACAATTTTCCATATTACACACCTCGTTCAACACTCCTGGTGAATTTTCTTAGGACATTTCATATTTAAATTAAAAACCAATAATAACGATTTGAATAAATAATGAATATAAATAACCCAGGTTAATCCTATGGTGCTTTAGATTGAAAATAAGGTACCATGATTCAAATATCCGATAAAGAATTATACATTTTGTCTCACAATTACTATTGTTACTCACCCTAGGATTTTAGGTTTTATTCATTGTATATAACCCAAAAGAGTAAACATAACACTAAAATGGATAAAATGTGGTGATAATGAGAAAATTAATGAGGTGTTGATATGAGTGAAAGATCTAATTTTTATTCCTAAACAGTTTTTACCAAAATATTATTGACAACATATAGCTTAACCAACTCCCAAACTCACCGAGGAAGAGACTGACTGAGGTTTCTAAGATATTGAGTGGACAAGACCACATAAAAAAGGATATATTTAACAAATTCATGAAATTGTTAAGAAGATACCTAGGATATGGTCTCAATGGAATAGGTAAATGCATTATATACAGAAAATAAGGACATAAATCCAAAAAACGATGAGGAAAAATTAAGAGTATATTGGAATGAAAAAAAACATTCTAAGGATCCATTTTTTATTTGTTTCCATAAATGTGAGAAACCAGGGAATTACCCAAGTCAATTCCATCTTATGATGGATACACTCTTGACAATGTAAGTAACTATGTGAAAATAATGGAATATGCATTTATGTATTGAAGTCGTATTGAAAGCCTTAGTTAAAATGTCATTTAAGGATTAAATTTTTACTATTTATGTTTTATTTATTTTGGAAATTATCTTAATATTGTTTTATATAAGAAAAACCTAAATTCCTGGTGAAAACCCATCAATTATAGAAAGGCAGGGGGGCTTAATCCCATGACCAAAGGATGAAAAGGGTTTCACACCTACCACTGGCCTATATGATATTTTGGTTCAACTATCATTGTTTTTACTTAAATAATTTGAAAATAAGTATTAATAATGAACTAGTAGTGTCAATTTTTAGGTTTAATGATTAATTAATTAACTCTATTTTCTTTTAAGAATATTTATCAACAAATGGAAAGACATGTCACTCTTTCATGTTCCTTACAGTCCATTAATACTGTATTCTAGTGCTTCATTCATCAATGTGATTTTTTGGATATGCATTTCATGAAGTATGGGATGTATTACAATTTGATCAAAGCATAACCAAGGAAGTAATTATTTTTATAGAAATATATCAAGTAGGTATATTTATTTTTATACATAGGTAGTAAAATAATTACTCAACATAAAGAAAATTATTATAAAAGATAGTTATCCTAATACCAAAATTTTTGTTGAACTAATAGACATCTAAAGCATCAAGGATTTATAGATTTTGGTCGCTAAAAATTCCATTAATCATACACTTGATTGTGATTGATGACCTAAATCACTCACTATAAATATTTATGCTTTTCATCTATGTATAGCTCACTCAATGCTGCTAATGTTCTCCAATATAGAGACCTAGATATATGTTATTCTATTTGACCTTTTTACTTCTCGTTATCTCATATTAAGATGATATTTTATTAAATCATATCATGATGTGAGACATTAACAAAGGGATTTTCAAATTTCATACCTTGTATTTTTTATATCGAGTATAAATTGTCAAGATGGAATTTATTTAACATGGGTAGAATGTAACACCCCAAAATTCTAATGTAAGATCACTGTATTTGATATCGTTTATAAAACACAACACCAAACACATAAGGGAATATAATATCATAATAATTTACAATATAATTAATTTTTTACAGAAATTCAATCTATGATTTATCTATCAATGCCTGAAACATTATGTTAGCTCGATTCACACTCAATATTGAGTTTCTTCTATAGCATATTTTACATGTAAGACCAATATTGACCGAAAAAAATATTATTAAAATATTATTATTTAATATAAAAATATATAACATATACATAAAACTAGGATTCATGAATAATACTATCTAAATTATGAAATAATTAGGATTATAAAAATATAAAATTAATTCATAGGTTATTAATTAACTATAAATGAATATATAAACCAATGGAATATAACTAAATATTGTGATTCACTCGAAGGGGTTTTGTCTTAATATATTAAATTAATTACATTTAGGAAATTATATTAATGAATTTTATATGTTATATAATGAAAAAAATTATATTAATATAATTTATTTTATAGGAATAATATAATAACAAATGTAATTTCACACATAAAAATGTATAGTTATATAAAGAAACTTTTATCAATGTTTAATGGGGAACATATTTTACATAATTTTTTTGGAAATGTTATAAAATTTTATATGTGAAAATAAATATTATTTTCTAAATGAGAACATCAAATTTATCTTATGGTCAATTTTGGGTATTTATCTGTGAGAATTCATTTTTTTGATAAATATTTAAAAATAATGAATTTTAATCCAAAACTTATTTTTCATATAATTTATTTATAATGATAAATTATATTTTTGATTGGTTTAAAAATATATTTAGAAAAACTATACATAGATTAATGCAGTTTAGGTCATTGGAATCAATTGAACTTTCAATGTTATAAAAACATAGCGAACTTTTCAATATTATACTTAAAAAACTAGTTATGTCTCCCATATGCATGATTAAATTTAATTTTATTTATTCCAATTATGTGACTAATATTTTTATAAATTTAATCCATATTGTAATAATAATAATTTATAATTTATGATAAATTAAAACTATGGTTTTATCCAAAATGTTACTAAAATCAATTGGAATTAATTTCAATGATGAAGAGAAAAAATTGCTTAGTAATGGACCAAATCATAAAATTAAGAGCCTAAATGACAGAAACATACCAAAAATAAATTTTATATTTATATTTAGACCCTATAATCTATTTTATAGAATTGGGACAATTATTTTCGATATTTTACATCGGAAAAACTTGGGTGGAATTCCCTTTAAAAAATTTACATGAATATCACTCCTCTTCCACTATAAAAGACAACTCACACCCCCCCATTTATTCAAAGATATAAAACCATTTTTAATTCAAAAAATATTCTAAAATTATATCCCAAAATCCCTCCCTTATTTTTTAATCCTCAATTTGGGTATAAATCCATCAATGGAAGCCTTTTGGTATAATCCAAATGTTGGTACCATAAACAGATGTAACATTCTTCAACGACCACTATCTTTTTTATTTCCTTCTTCAACCCCCATAATATTATTACTAAATGGTTATATAATAACCACATTATACTATATATAATAGTATATTTTTATTATAAAGGATATCATTTAACAAACACATGCTTCAATCTAATGGGTAATTAACTTACGGTTCGTGTGTATGGTTGACTGTTACCCCGCAAAATGATTATATATTGTTCTTCCATTACAACCTATAATGGTGGGAAATATGATGTACAAGACGTTTATATATGATTTATTTGATATTTATAATGTATTTATTGTTATTTGATATTTATATAACGATCATCATTATTCTTTCCATTTTGTTGGAATATGATAACAATTTTTTGGACGTGTGGACTATTGCCTCCAAAAACCAGTGTGATTTATTCACGGTATAAATGGAATGATGGTTTTAATAAACCTATGTGAAATATTTGAGATTAATATAAAATTTCAATTATAATATACATATCCAAATATGTCATTTACTATTCATTATTTTAAATACAATAAAGAAATTGATGTAGATTTCATGCATACGTAGAATCTATCGTCACTATGAACAGGACATTTCAATTCATATATTAAAACATTATTTATTAAAATAAATAAATAAATAATGAATATATATAAAAATTACATCATATTTTAAATTCTATACAGGATTAAATCTTGATCTATGTAAAAGGAACAAATATAACAAGTTATAACATACTTGACAAACATAGAAATTAAATAGGGAAAATAATGATGTATTAATAACAAATGGGTAATAAGATATTATAATGATATAATATATGATATTAAAAATATTTTATGGTTAGTTTACAAGTTATTGAAATTTTTGAATTCGTTATACATGAATTAAAAGGATGTTCACCCGAATGGAAATTCAAAGTAAGGGATTTTCATCTCACTTTTTACATCATTGATATAAACGTCATATTAACTACACAATTGTTTTGAATTGTGTATATAATACCCATTTTGAAATAGTATAACAGGAATTATTTTATCTTCATTCTTGATTTATTTTTCATTTGTTTTAGTTATTATACATAGATTCAAATTAGAAGTTTCAAAATTTTAAATAATTTTATTACTTAATTCCTTTTCATTGGTATATATTTCTTCCTCATTGCCATGAATTTTATAATATTATATTTTCAATGAATTTTTACTATATATTGTTTTATTAACACTTTATTTATTTTTATTTATATTTGAAAACATAATTTATACATGGATTAATTCTCATATAGATTTTATGGTCTTTTCAAGGATTTACTTCACAATCTCATTTCTTTCGTGATTTTTTACACGTGAATTTACAATAAAGTGAATTATTAAGTTATTATTTGATAAATACTTTTCATTTTATTCTCTAAATACTATTAATGAAATTTATCATATAATAAATCTATTTTTCAACTTTTTGGTACATAAAATGTTTTAAAATATGTTTTTAATGTAATATTCTTGTCTCATTCTGAAAAAGGATTTTTTACCCCTTTACAGTGAAAAATGTAATGCACATTTTACCTTGTACATCATGTATGGATTTAACCACCATCCATTCATGGAATCCTTAATTGGAAGTTCAAGAAGTTAATTTTTAAATAATATTTTTTGAAATGTTATTCTCGGATAAATGTATTTTCAAAATGGATTTCAAAATAAGTATATATTTACCTCAAGAATGTATTTAAAAGATCCATTCATCATATTACCATTCATCAATGACAAAAAACCATTATGTTTTTCTCCACTTTGGATGTGGTGTGTTGATTCCATCCTTATTTTTTCATTCGATTGTTTTTTATAGATGTTGATAAGAAATGTATTTAATGTCACATCCTTGATTGATTTTTGTTATCCCCTTGAAATATTACATTTATTATAATAATTAAACATTCAATATCCCATAACTATACATATCATTTATCATGGATAAGTTCTTTCCCAAATACTTAAATATTGTTTATATTGTGTTTACATTGAATGTTATTTTATTTAATAGGGAAAAATTAATAAATTTGTGTCTTTTACTCAATATAGTTATTTAATAAGCGGAATTGTGTTTTACTTAAAGCTATTATTCAATATATGTTGAATAATTTGGAAAAAAGGCATCGTTTGGTAACCATTCAAAGTAATAACCCATATGCATTGTCATTCTCTATAGATGAAATTTGTTGGCAATAAACCCTTCGATATTGTTTCCAAGTATTATAGATGGGTTAGTAACAATGTATTTAAATTGTATTGTAAAAGGTCTTGATAGTAGTATGTTATATTGTCTTGTGAACGGTCTTGATGGTAAAGGTATCATGTTCCTAGGAAACAAAACTTCCCTTAATTATGTATTGAGTTCATTTTGATTTAGTATATTAAATCCATGAGATTTTCACTCTGAAAAACACTATGGATTCATTTTATTCTAAGTTTATTAATTAAATGGCATTTGTATTAAATTTATTATCTTTCTAGATTTATTTAGACTTTTCTAATTATTTAAATAGGTTGTGTTTTTAGTTATTGAACTTTATATATTGTTTATTAACATCCTTATTAGTTTATTGATTACATGGACAATGCCTTTAGTAATTATCTTTCCATATTTACTATTCTCATTGATTGATTATTTTTTTTTATAATTGAACATAATGGGAATTTGAGCTCACACTTAGTTTATTTATTTCACCAAGAATCCAATGAGTTTCCTAATTAAGATATTGAAGGATATTCTAGATGGAATAAAGTTATTATTATCATTAAAAAAAAATTTTAATTAGTGTATTTCATACAAGGCTCAAGTATGTATGTAGTTTACCAATACAATTAAACTCTTTGATCCATTGGGATTTGATCCGTTTTAATAATGACAATGTTATGTTAATAGACATCAGCTCTTGTCTTACTATGGTAAGAGCACTTCACAAAATTCCTTTTTTATGTCCACGTTTTTGTATTTACATTTTTTGGTTTTTATTCATTTTGTGTTTCTATGGATGTGAGCATTGTTATGCATTTTTATGTGATCTCATGGTAGATGATGATATGTGGGAATTGATTACTATGACTGTGTATGTGATTGCTGATTAATATGGAGATATTCATATTTATATGCATGATAGTGTCTAGGAAGTAATAGATGTTCATTTTATGTGTTGAATCTTGGTTTACCAACTATTGTTATAAAATCATGATTCTTTCTTGACAATAATTTGATTAAATCTCGAGATGTCCAAGTTGATTGTTTGTCTCCATTACACTACCAATTACTTGATGTAGACGGATAATACTGGGTCTACATCTCATATGATGGTATCATTATTTCTTTCCTATAGTACATATAATTTTGGAAAATTAAACGAGTAATAAATGTGTTAACCCATGGGTTTAGTTTTCTAAAATGAAGTTGTAAATTTAAAATTCTATAAAACCGTGGACTTGGATAGATTTTACCAACATGGAATGTATATTTCACGAGGATAATAAAGTTTGGATAAATAAATTCTAATTGATAGTTAATGAAATATAGATTAGAATATAGTCAATTAATACAAAAAGGGATATGAACCCTATAGAAATGGTTGAAAACTATCAATATAGGCCATAGAATTGTTTGTGTTTACATTCCAATTATTATATGAACTGTGGGCTATTAGTTCATCAATATAGGGTTATATAAATGATTCTACTAGAAATTTTTGGAATTGAAAATTTTCAATTATACATACCCATGATTATTGGTAACATATTATTATATATATACCAATTATTTATCCATCCATAGGTGTAGATTATTTTCCCTAGACATAGTATAGAAATGGATTCAATAGAAACTACTAGTATATATTTATACTAATAGTTTAGTGAACCATTGGTATATATTTTTATCCCCATCCACTACCATAGGATCCTACAACACCTCTACATAATCAATACCATAACTAGTAGAGAAAATAGCAACAATAACCCACTTTCTATGTTGTAAATATATTTTATATTTCACATTTCATCCACTAATAAGTTTTCAATAGTCTTAAAACCAATTATAATACCTTTAGATACATATAAAATCCATATAATCTATCAGTTTTATTCATTAAAAACCATAAACACATATTTCTCATTACTATAAACTAAAAAAAGTAAGGGATCCATATATCACTCATCATCACAAATACCATCGTAATATTCAGCAACATCATGACCGTCCACATCAACATCTTCATTAATAACACTAACAACTTCACCATTACTAGGAGTGGAATCATGTGAAAACCCACTCGGAACCACCTTTCAATCACCTATTAAATCACATAATGTTCACATTATTTTCATACATGAATAAAAAACATTATAAATCTCTGATGGAAGTGATGGCATAATGCTTTCATAACTTTCAAGAAATTTTAGTGATCAATTTACCTATTTCATGTTACTATATAGATATAATTTTTCCTCAGTTACTGCTGTATGAGTATATTTCATCTCAGTACTATAATTGATTTGATAGGTTCTCAACGAGGGAGAAAAACTAGTGTGGATTTGTTTCTTACTGGGGAGAAATTAGACTCTCCCAAAGTGCTCATCACCAAATACCTATCTCAAACTATAATTTGGGCAGATGTTGTCTTCTTATTTATTATTTTTTGCCTCTAGAACACACAATTGAGAATATGAATAATATATTTAAATTTTAATTATGTATTAAAATTATATGTATTTATAAAATAAAATTTAATATTTTATTATGTTTATGAAATTATAGTAATTATATTTTTTCCCTCTAACTTGAGAAAATTAAATTTGATCGATTCACATAGCCTTTGATGCCCAATATTTCATTGATGAAATTACACTAATTTCTAAAATACTAATCTATTGAGTAACATGAAATTGTGAAGAAACTAGAGAATTGATTTCCTGCCAATAAAAATTGATTAAATTGGTCTATGTATATTCAGATTTGTTTTAATACATTTTTTATGATTTGTATTAGAATGGATCATTAATCTATTTTTAACCATTTTTTCATTTTATATTTCTTAACTAGGTTTGGATTAGTTTTTTTTAAAGTAACAAGAAGATATTTTAGCACTTTTATATATTTATGAATTAATTATTGTTCAAATATGGAAAAATAGAATATTATCTTTAGATAAATGTAAATATTCTACTCTATTATATTTTTAAAATGATTTAAAAACATAAAAATCAATATATTATAACAAAAAAATAATAATAGGCAAAATTTAAAGGACAAACCCACCAATTGTTTCTATTTTTATATTGTCTATAACTAGGGAGTGGGAAGGGTTTGTCCCTAATATGAGGTGTGAAGTTTAATCAATAAAAACATCATGTATTCCTTATTCTAGATTACTTCATAAACATGGGTTCCGATGTCCAACCATAAAATTTTAATTCTTGTGGTCCTCTTAAAAAAATTTATTATCCAATCTCCACCGATAATTAATATACATTTTTCTTTATGTTTTACAAGGTAGATGAAAAAAAGGTTTAAGATAAATAACATTAAAAATAAAAAGTTCTTTTATAAGATCTATAATATAATTTAGGGTCACATGTTCTTTATTTTTCTCCTTAAATAGAAATTAAAATTTTATATAAATATTAATTTATTTCATCTTAGAAACTTCTATTTCATTGTTGAATTCTTATATAGTTTAATGTCCCCCTATTTTTTTCAAAATTTCTATGGATTTTATCACTATATTATTCAAAATGTTCTATGTACTATTCATAAAAATAACTCTAGGTCATTTCATATTTTTTTTATTATTTTTGATCATCAAATACTATAAAAATTCATTTTATTGGATTTATAAATATATACTAGTGGAGAATTTTTTTCTGTTTTAAAAAAATAGATAATTGAATAATATAATTAAATAGTTATATATTTCAACTATGGTCCACTATATTATTCTATAAGAGAGCCCTTTGAAGGATTTATGTAGTGTAAGAATAAAAATATTCCTCTATATTTTCATTAAAAATCAAAAAATTAGAGAAATATGCATCTCATTCATTAATAAATAGAAGAGATAATTCATAAGTTATAATATCAAAACATGCTATGGAAAAAATAGTTTTTAATTAATTAGAAAAATTATTATTTAGATAAGTTTATAATTTTTTTCTCTGATTTTGAGATTAGTTTCAGGCTCTAATGGTTTTTATAAAATGTTTTTAATGATTTCATTAATGGTAGGTAGTGGTTTAAATGGCTCCATGTTCCCTTCAAAATATAATAGTTTCAGTGTAGCATCATCAATGGGAAATAATATTTATTATTCACCTTTAAAGATGGGGGAATTAATTAAGATACATGTTGCACCTAAAATTATGATGAGCCCTTTTTACATAGATATCCTTTTATGAGCCTCATACAAATAACTTGAGTTGAGTTGATTAATAAACAGTATGACAACCAATTGGTCATAAAAAATACTAGGAACCTCTCGTTCTCCTAAATTAATGTGTGCCGAAAATATTGTTTAAACTTCATAACATCATTGTTACTTTTGTTTGTTTGTTTGTGTAACCTAAAAAAATTTAATTCAACTAATAAGAATTTAATTGTTTAAAAAACCACTAATTTTTTAGAATACCTTAAACTCATTACTCTTGTAATATGTCATCATTTCAGGGTGTTTTGATTCTAAAAATTCTTAAAATATTGGTAAACCATCTTTCTCAGAGCTTACTCTACCCTTCTTACAAATATATAACACATCCGTATATGATTACAACAATGCCCCAAGTCCCATCAACTATGTGACATTATCATCTTAACTGTCGATAATCTTAAATTGAAATTTCAATGAACATATTAATTCATATAAATATAATAATAATAATATATAAATTGAAATATTTTTCTTACCCATATATCCTCCCAAGAATTATAATTTATTTGATTATCAATATGCATCAATGATACTGGTTTCACTAGAATTATATAAATGTACATTGCTATTGTTTCAATTATTCTTCTATATTACTGAGAATTTTTACATATTGTTTTCTTCTATTTATTTTAATCATCCATTAGTTTTGTTTTATAGTTCCAGGATTAATGAATAATTGTGTGAAAATATCACCTATTATAAGATCCCACTGAATAAGATAAAAGAAAAAAAAGTAGAATTATTTAATAGTACAAATTTAAAAATTTATGTGATATAATTTTACACTATTATAAATAAAACTTAATCCTAGCTAATCATTAGGCTCTTATTGATCTATGGGCTATTTTGGATCAATAGGCTCTAAAGGATTTGACTGTTCTAATTTATTCTCTGGTTCATCTACTAATTATGGATTGGATGTTTAAGGTACATAATCATCATATCGAAGATAGCTAGTTGAAGGAATGGAGGAACCATAGATATGGTATGATTAAGATATAAGGGCATGGAATGCATGATAATATATGAAAATGACATATTCAAATTAGAAAATAAATAAAATTATGATGGAGTCATAGGTGGGAACATCCCATGAGGATCAAATGGAAGAAGAAAAAGTATGGTAGATAGGACTTCTGCTGCAAGATTTCGTTCTAATGGGTATAACGGGTACATTGTGTAGCTCTAAATGAACACCCCTAAAATATTTGGGCTTCATATCCCTACTAGTAGGCTACGGAGATATTAACATTGATTAATATGAATTACCCTAAAATATATTTTATAATGAATAATAATTTTACATTAAATGTTATGTATAAGAAATATATTAAAATTATTATACTCACTAATGAAACGTGTGGAGGCGTCCCTAGTTCGTGCAATCATCAATAATTATCAAATAATATCTTCCTTAAAATTTATTTTATTTTTTTCACATCCAACATAAGAATGAAATATTAATTGTTTAATTTTTTTAAAAACATATTATGTATAAGTCTGAAACTTTAAAGAAGATATAAACAATATCATAACATGTTTTAGAAAATATAATTTAAAACCAAATTATAAAAGATGAGAACACATTTTAAAACTAGTTTTCTAAGTTGTCGTGAATGCAATTAAATGAATGAAAACAAACAAATATATAGAAATCCTACCATTTCAATCTATAATGAAAATAAATTAATTACAATAGTACTGATCAGAGAAACCCATTTCAATGGTTACTAAATGATCTATGAACATATGTGGTTTTATATATATATTATTGACCACTACTTAAGGTTCTACATCAATTTTAATAAATATACAATTTGAGTAATAAAATATTTTATTTTTTTATTACTAATGGGAGCATCAAATGTGTCATTTTTTTCCAGTTCATTGTTAAAAAAATTCTTTGGATTACATGAATAATGAAATCGTAATCCTTTATTAGATTAATGTTCACTTAAAACAATTTTTTCCCATTAATTCACAAATATATGGCTCTTTGGTAGCTAGGATTTGATACGTGTCAATAAAGAAATCCACATGCATTGAAAAATATACCATTTCATGTAATTGAATCAAACTATTTTCATTTCCTTGTACTTAATTGACCATGAGAGTAGTAATATAATAAAAAAATTCAAAAAACTCAATAATAAGATATATGTTATTATTACGGAATATGATCTGATTAATTCATATAATAGTTTGTTTTTTGAATAAACATTATTCCTTTATTTTTTTTATTATATTCCCCACTCGATCAGTGGTAACAAATTTATACCCATTTATTATTATAAATTTTTATTCACAAACCAAAGAAATGGGACCAAACACCAACACTATTAATTCTTGAGATATTGAGTTAACAGGTAAACACAATACCTATATTATGTATTTATAATTCAACTATAGTAATAACTATATATTTTTAATTATTTTAATGCTCATTTCATTGATTACAACATAACATTAAAATTTTTCATATAAGATAAATCTATTCTTATCAAAGGTAAAGAACAATGAAATCTATGTATAACTCATTTATGTTCCCTAAATAAAATAATAAGAAAAGTTATATTCATGTGTGAACTAAAGTTTCATGATATAATATATTCATATACTTATTAATTACATGATATAGTCATCAAACCAATAACATTTAATCAAACTTTTATGATGTTCCATATACCGCTCTTAAAAGCTCAATGTGTCCAATGTATATGACCATTGAATTCTTCTTGTTTGGGTAATGGATTTAAATTACAGAAACATTACCCCATATTACTCATATTTATTTTTTATTATCCATTTACATCTTTTGATCACTTTACAAAAATATTTTGAACAAAAATCCACACATTCTTATGTTATATAAACTATAACAATGGAAAAATTATGATAATTGTTATTCTTGACATAATATTTCATTGTGAACATATTTTTTTTGAGTAGTATACATACACCAAAATGGAATATTTCCCCCAACAAGTGTTTGGGTTGGAATATATCCTATTAAATATTGCATGCATGTGACAAATTATTAGTGAAAATTTCACACCAAGTCAAACCAAATTAATGGTAACTCAAACTTTATTTTTATCATCTAAAAATTAAATAACCTTTTATGACATCAATATCTATTAAAATAACACATTAAATTCAACGCCACCATATTATTGTTTGAGAATAAATTGTTTTATTACTATTGGACTTAAATCATGAATATGGATGTCACAATCATGTGTTCATATGGATTTTATTTTCAAATATTTTCTATTAAATCATCTAGATGTGTTTGTTCAATATAAATTAGGAACCCTTATATTTTCCAATACATCCATAAATTGAATTTTATATGAAGGCGACATCACATATGAATCACTAGAAAATTTTCAATTTTTTAACTGATACACATAGAATGTAGTTCGGGTCAAATTCCCCAATCCAAGAAGTCCATCTAAGATTTTAAGTCATCTTTATTCTTCCTCATGATACTTAGAAGAATTTAAAAAATAATTTCAAAAATATTTTTTCCATGTGCAATATGTCAAAACAATGGAATAACAAATTTGACGACCAATATAAAAAATCAAAAAACAATAATTTTATTTTTCAAATTGTAAGTGGATTCAGTTCCAACATTATTCTTATTTTATGATTTAACATAACCTTTCTCTAATAAAAAACTAACATATATCATTTCATTAATAACATATATTCATAAAATACACTGATGTGGTTATTCAGTGTCAATAGTATTATTAAAACACAAAATATTATCCTGATGTAATGATCTAGAATGAAGAATCATTGATGCCCCATGAAACTAAAACATAGATGATGTTCAAGACTTCGAGATTTCTTCATCTATTCATTTTGTGTCCAAAAAAATATATTGGATTAAATCAAAAGTTTTTATTGTATAATCCAACTTCTTCTTTGTATAACCAATTCCTTCAAACATAATAATAATATTTACAACACATATGACATCTATATTTAGTATTATTAAATTAAATACCTAAAAAAATAACCAAATTCAATTGATAGCTGGTTGAAATCTTATCGTCATGATACCTAAATATTTTATCCATTGTTTTACCAGAAAAAAAGCTATATTCAAATCAATAATGTAATCTATAATTACAAAATTCATTAAAAAATTAATATTAATATCCAAAAATAATATTAGTAGTTATCCCATTAAAGAAAAAGTGAAACAATATATTCTATAACAAATGCATACAAGTAACCAACCGAAGTATAATCCATGGAATAGGAAAAAATGGTTATATAATTCAATTAAATACATATTTTTTTACAAAAAAATCTTTTTAAAACATCCATTTTTTGAATATGACATTAATCCTATTATATAGAAACGTCGATGAAGGAAAGTTTCTGTACCTTTATAAATACATGCAAATTATAATCTTTTAAAACATTTCTTTGGATTTTTTCCTTGATATTTAATGAAATAAAAATATGTAAAAGAATAAAATTTAATTTATAGGGCTGAAAAGTTTTAAAAAATTGATAATTAGGATTAAGGAATATCAAGAGAAAAGGATCTTATTTTAATTTATATAGACACAAATTTGGGATAACTGGAAATATAAATCCCAAATAAGACATCACATTATATCCAATGAACATGCTTATAAAAAATTAAAATACATTTTAAATTCAATTTAATATTCAAACATAGTAAATAAAAAAGATAAAAGAATTGATAACCAACAATACCATAATGAAAAAAATAACCAAAAATGATAGTGGATAAAAATATTATTTGTGATCCCTTAGACGAAATAAAAATATAAAAGATAATATCTCATAAAATAATTTCCCAATAATTCTCCTGGGTATTTTCCAAGATATCTAATTGTGGTAAATATTATATATCATTTATAGATTCATGTCCTTGAGAAATATTTCCATTGAAGAACCATGTCCACATTGTACATTTTAAATGTCAGTTAAAAATTATTGGAGTCTTTTTTCATGGAAGCACAATGTCTATATGATTAAATTTTTATGGGAGAACAACATCCCCAAAATATTTACTCAACGAGTGTGAAATATCCATATAAATCTCTATCTAATAATTTAAATCATATCAATCAATATTTCACATAGTTGACCAACCATGTATCTTTCTTATGTTCCCACAAAGTATCCAAGTTAACTCCATTAAAATTATTATATATAATCATTTGACCCGCAATAACCTTATAATAAATTATCAGTAAATACAAATTACTAAATTAAATAATTAGATAATTAGATAATATATATTTTTAAAAAATATTTTGATGAAAATAAATAAATTAAAAAACACATATATATAAAACTATGAAATTCATTATAAAATACTATCATAAAAATAACCTAAAAAATCCTTTTCAACAATTTATGATGAATCAAGACCTAAAATGATCAAAATTAGGTTGTGATATTTATATAAAAATTAAAAAAATGCTCTATAGAAGAAATGAAGTATTCATAACTCACAACCTATATTATTAAGAATAAAATAGTCAACAAACACCTTGAATGAAGGGAAGACTCTAAATGAGAAGAGAGGGCAGGTCACCGCTCTACTTAATGGAGAGTTTGGACCATTCTTCAGGAAAGGATGAGGGGAGGTAGAGGTGTTAATTGAAGAGGTTATGACAATAATTTTTTTAAAATTATTGGTATATGGTGTTTTTTACTAATCATTTGTAATAACCTTTGGCATTGCGACAACACATACAAACGGGGCACATTTTAAGAAAACCCAAAGCCCACCCCCAATAGATCATGGGAAATAATCTTCTACCGTGTAGGCATATAACACATAAGTGAGGCCTTATCCTAAAATACCTTTATTCACACACACACACACTCTCACACCTCCACACCCATACAATGATAAAATATAAAATAAGTCATTAACCATGAAAGCATACATCAAAAAACCACAATAAGATTGATAAAAAAGTAATGGAGGTAATAGAGGTCCAAATAAAGGAACACCAAAATGAAATTAAAAACTAATAAAACCTATATAATGGGTGTTGACTGCTATTATGGTTACCCCATGACCACACCACAGTCTATCTGGCTCACTATGCTCTAACCACTCCAATTCACTTTAGGGCTTCATCAAATGATTGATCATCTTCATAAGACATGATATGTGTAGGAAAAGTTCTTATATGGGTGAGTATAACTGTACCTAGTAGGACACCCCAAAATCACAAAGATGATTACATCAATAGTATTGGTTATCTCATAATAGGTATATGTATATATCATATATATTATTAATTTCCATATATTCTCAAAAAATACACATAATATCAAGGTAATGTTACAACCATAATGCCCACCTAGGATTCCAACCTGAAGCTTCCATGTAACTATTATCTAGAAGAACAAACTCTATATGTCACATAAAACATATGATGTCCATCCAATATTTCATCCTCATCGATTATCCCCATAATAAGTACACAGTTAATGTCTGAAGAGAATGATACATAGATGAGGATAACACCAATGGACATGGGGTAAACTAAATACTCATTCTGAAATAACCTGTTAAGTTGAGGATCAATTCCACTATAGTTTTGTCATGATGATACCAAGATCATAACCTAGGGAAAGATGATTATATGGGACCTTAATTAAGGCCTCACAGAATGATTCCAACTACTCTATCCTAGATTGAAGACCCACTGAAGGCATTACCATCAATTGAATAACACATGATTTCATAAAAACCCATAGGTATTAGATCAGAAGAACCAACCCGAATAACACTTTTCCAGGATGAATAAGAAAAGGGCTATATTCCATGTTTGAATAGGCACACGAGGTGTACTATTCATACATGAAATTTATCTTCGGCACTAGTTCCTACCCATGTATCACAACCTATAACTATGAATATGATCATACCAAAGTACATTGATTGTCCGAGCATGTGTACTCTTAGCTGGGTCCGTGACCAACTGGCCATTACCATGTAAAACTATCTATTCCCATTCTCGTTTCAACATACCATCCATGATACATGAATAGATTCCATTTAAGGGTCAAATTCCACGTGGTAGATGTCACATAATTTCTGATATTTAACATTATATAGAAACCTTATTAACACAGCTAGATCCCCACACACCATGTTCATAAGAATTTCACATAACCGTTAGATCTTCTAATAACAATTTTTTCAACTCTTCCATCATCTGATCTAGTTGTTAATCAAGGTGGAGTGTGTGTGTATGAGGTTTGGTTAGCCATTATAGTCACCACTCAATAAAATATAGCAACAAAAACAACAGGGGAAATCCTATATCGTGTCTCCACATTATTTCACATCAATCCACCCGCATTGAACAGTGATTTGGTGTCAATCCCTAATTTTAGATCAACCCCATCATCTATATAAACCTAAACAAGAGATAATAATATTTTTTTTCCAAAACACGATCTTGAAAAAAAATTCCCCTACATTTTACAAAACACATGCCAAAGTAATTTCCCATGATGAACAATGAATAGTGTTACAAATCCATGAAACACAAAGATCATGAATGCACCTATTCTTTTTTTTGTTGTCCTCAATCCATTTTTGTTGAAATGATGAATGAAGATAAAAGGTAGATAAAAATTCGCATAATAATACACATAGATAATATCATACCCATAATATGTTCTATTTCAAAATCAATCCATTGTTCAATTTATTTGCATCTATCATAGGACTAAACAACAGGGGCCAAATCCATTGAAATAAAAAAATTCCTTACTCGATTAGGATTAATTGCGTGTGAAGGATGATTTTTTTTTATAGTTGTTTGTTAGATCCTCGAGTTCCATTGGACATCAATAGATGGTCCCCGATCCAATCATTTCTTACCAAAAAAGTATCATTTCATTCCATATAATGGATCTTCTCAATTTTTCCATGTTATGCAGATAACCCTACAAGTTTTCCATAGCAACATTCTTATAGGAAATTTATTAATCCAGGGTTATTTAATAAATAAATAAATTTATTCAATTAGTTAATTTCAACATCCATGCACAACTTTTCTCCACCCTAATGTTTGCCATGTTCCAATTTTATATCATGGTTATAGTAGAACACGTGATCTATACTCTAGAACGGCCTCATATTTATTTTCTGAACCTCCATTTATATGTTGTTACACTTTCTTAAGAAAACTACTTGTGAACATATTTAATATATTTGAAAATATAATTCTGACCACACCATGCCTCAGAATCTTATTCTGTCTTAGTTCCAAGATTCATAAGTAGTCGATATAATATTAGAAAAAACATGGAAAAACAATAGTCATTATATTCTTCCCACGTAGATATTTTATGTCTCGAAAAGAAAAAAAAGGATACACAAATAAATGTTGGTACAGAGCATGCCTATGGGTCCCCCACTCCCAAGTACTCTCCCTTAGATTATTATCCTCCCACCAGACATTAACTTGGAGAATCAATTTCCAATTAAGGATCCCCTCATACTATTACTCAATATATCAATGGTACTTAGTAAAGGTATCTCCATCCTTGATTTCCAACACTTGTTAATTGAAAAAATGTGACAAATCATTCATTATATTATTATCCTCCCACCCGACATTAACATGGAGAATCAATTTCCAATTAAGGATCCCCTCATACTATTACTCAATATATCAATGGTACATAGTAAAGGTATCTCCATCCTTGATTTCCAACACTTGTTAATTGAAAACATGTGGCAAATCATTCATGTACCTTCACAGATGTAACATTTGGAAGATATCATGTACCGTATCTATGTAGAGCTATATATCTATGTGGTATAAGACCTTGAAATTATTAATATTATCTAGAAAGGACTAATAAATTTTAAATAAATCATGAAACTAAAAAAATACTTGAAATATATATCTAGATGAAACAAATTGAAGTTCTTGGTCTCTCCCTCAAACTCTAATGGCCTCTTTTATTAGATGACATAGGACTTCTAATAGCTATGTGCAGTCCCCATCCACTCATGGATGACCTAAACCATCTATGTAGTGGATCACTCAATATAAAGTCCAAAAAGTTCCAACCCTCCAGGGTTTGTTTAGTATAGTGGGGACCTGTGGGGTATCATGTACATGTCTTTGAATGGATCCATGTCATTGGTGAAATGTTAATTTTTTTGTACAAAAACAAAACCAATGGTTAGTTATCCTACCAACTATGAACACATTCAAACATGATATACCATAAAATATATGAATGATATAAATGATCTTCTTAGTCATGCCTTTTATCTAGGGGTAAAAATCCATGCTCAAATGTAGATGTGTAACCAAATCCTTCTTCAATTAATTATATAAATGAGATGTGAGGAAAATATCATTATTTGAAATGATCATCATGAAAAATACATGAATTTGGACCATCTCCTACATATAAGGGAATCCCAATATCTATACCAAAATCATCAACTAAATAGATAGAAGATGGGATAACAAGGTGTGTCAGTGTACAATCACTGATATGGAATTGTTTTCAGTATAAGTATTTGGAAACATTGTTAAAAATTACCTAAATATAACATCACACTTCCATTTAAGAACCTCTTTTGGTTGAGTTAAACACACTCTAACCTGGTGGCTAGCCTTCAAATGGTAATAACTAAGGCATCTAGAGAGAAACTCGGGAACTCCCTTCTCTATACATTTATTCCATAACTTATGTTTAAGGTACTAGTACATAATCAAAACTCCGGAATCACCAAAAAAGAATATGAATGAAACTCTCTTAGAATCTCCTCCTAAAACATCACCAGCACCTTCGTATATCCTATAAAAATAACGACATGATCCCCACAATTAGAAAATAAATCAGGAGCATGTCTAGTAGACATATTTTTTATGTATGGT
This sequence comes from Viscum album, assembly GCA_963277665.1. Taxonomy (NCBI): domain Eukaryota; kingdom Viridiplantae; phylum Streptophyta; class Magnoliopsida; order Santalales; family Viscaceae; genus Viscum; species Viscum album. Next base: position 503,749,131 of record OY728131.1, on the reverse strand, counting down.
ATACAAATTAGTATCCTTACGTCATTCCTTCATGAATTACTAATAAAGTTGAGGGGTAACACCCATCAATTTGAGGTAAGCTACTCTATCCCCACCTATAAAGGATAATATAAATTAATCCAACTACATTAACACCTAACTCAACTACTGTGAACAAGATCACATAATGATGGAATCATATACCACATTACTATTTTCAATAGTATATAAAATTATCAATACACAATCCTAGAAAAATTCTATAAAACACATATGACTTAAGTTAACAACCTTCTGATATTAGATACAGTTAAGAATCTTATGGTCATAATATATGATAAACTATTCACCCATTAAGTTATATCTCCACATATTTTGTGTGAATACTACCCATTATAACTCAATATTGTGAGTCACTTTTCTCTAATCATGTGGTCTAAACAAACAAGAACCATAGAAAATCAGCACATCTCCCTACATCAAAACACAACCAAGATTTGTTCTTGATGCATTATAGAACACTATGTACATGAAGCCCTACTATGGTAATCCTAGAAAGGGAGATCTCATCATTCACTGTATCATTTCCTTGAAAACATGGGGGAACCTCTCTATCTAAATGAATGGATTTCCATTTTTATTTGAACATATCAAGGGGGTTGATATCCTAGAGAAATTATATACAAGTCTCTGATAGTAGCCTCCCAACTTAAGGAATTTCTCACCGCTATCACCCTCTTGGGTGGATCCCATTTTAACACTACCTCGAACATCAACGGGTCTACTGATACATTTTCTACTGAGATAACATGACCTAGAAATTAAACCCCACAAATATAGTACATGAAATTTGAGAGGTTCCTGTAAATTATGTTATCTCGGATTACATCCAAAACCATCATCAAGTGTCTCACATGCCCCACCTCATACACTGAGTACAAATTTATATCGTCCATAAATAATACAACATAACATTCTAAGAAATGTTGAATGATCCCATTCAAGAGACCCTATAACACTGATAGATCATTCATTAGGGAAAATTTAATTATGACGTACTAATAATAACCATAGCATCATCAAAATGCCTTCCTCATTATATCCTCATCCTTTACTCTCAATTGGTGATAGCCTTATTAAAGGTAAATCTTTAAGAACCATTATGTCCCTATCAACATATCAAATGGGTAATCAATCCTCAGCATTTGATAGTTTATTTCTATGACTTAGTTTAGGATATGGTAATTTGTAGATAATCTCAATCTTCATCATTCCTTCTCGGTGAAAAACACCAGCCTACCCAGGGTGAAACATAGGGTCTAACAATGAACTTCCTCTAAAAGACATTTAACACCACCCAATGTCCTTGAAGCTCTTTGTGTTCCATCTGATACACTGGTGTAGATACAAAGTCCATATTTTGATATTTATCAATGCATAAGTCTATCTCCTGATGGTGAGGTAATCCTAGAATGTTCTTAAGAAATAATTCTCTCATACAGTTCCTCCACTGCTGGAAAATAAAAACTCTAGAATTAACTACATCAAGGGTCATGAAATCCAACTGATGAGTAATAATCTACACTCTCATATTCAAGAATCCATGTTTCACTTTCTCGGTATCCTTTTCACTAACTAAATAAAACCAATATCCCTTCACAACACACACACCACATCCTCCTCCTAAAAAATATATCTATTCATGAAATTTTCATTAATAGAATACACATAAGATGAGTTTGTAAGGAATAATTTATACTACAAATAGATCCCAACTGAAACAATACAATCAACGAGATATGTCACACTATCAAAACAAGTTTGTGATTTATGAGTCACCTCTTATTGGAGTCTACCATAATAAAGGTCGAGCAAAAATATCCCCCAACATCTCTAAGTCTCAAACTAGAAAAGTGGAATTATAGGAATTAGTTTAAATTGTGTCTATAATTACATTCAACAAAGTATAAAAGGAATAGATCATATCTCGTATCATCATTATATATTCTTCTTCATAATCCTTGACCACCCAAATCTTCCCTTGTACCTGACCACCACCTCCTTGAGCTGGTATAGACCAAATTTGTGTGGTTGTGGTAACAAGTCAAAATTTCAACCACCTCCATCATCCATCCAGATTTCTCTTTCATATTTTCTACCCTATATTAATTCCTTCTCCACCCACTTCCTATGATTGTGTTGACCATCCAATATCACTTCTCATCCATTTGGTGGTTTAGAAAATCCCGCAAGTTATGTCCCCTGCTTTTATAGGTGTCTCATCACCTCTCCTTAGTCTGACTACTTCCATTATGTGTTCCCTAAAACATAGACCCAGTATCTTTTGATTTCCTCTAGAATGGTCTCACATGTCCAGGTCTCTATATATGTTGTCGGATATATGTTTCCAAAGTATCTTCTTCTATGTGCCCACTAACAGTAACAATTCTCTATACCATCCCAGCAAAGAAACAATTTACTTCCAAGACATGATCTATCACCCCATAAAATGTTGGAATTAATAGTGTTATAACACTAGTTTATATTTCCATGTGTAAAACTTGATCGATGGTACAAGCCTGAAAGAGATAATCTCATTATATATCCATCAAGTATTAAGAGAGGCTATTAAACCTCAATGAAAACTCATCCACTATTGTAATACACTATTGAAGCTTTAGAATCTCCTCGATGGGCGTATCCATAAACATAGAGGGAGAGACTTTTCATTAATAAGGAACTGTAACCCAAACCATGAAAGATTCACCTCATCGTATGATTAGGTAACTAAACCCCACTTATTTCATATAATGACATAGAGAAGGGACACTTTTTGGACCATCATATGATCTTCAAGTACCCTAAAAATATTGAAATATTACATCACCACCTCGAGATAGTCCTGAGGATGTTGTGGTTGAACTCACCTTAGAACATGAGGGGTTTTTGTTGCTGAAATTCAGGGAGCACACTAACCATGTGCACCTCATATATTGGTACTTCTTGTACCATATGCTACTCAACTGTGGGTGGTAAGACCAGTGAACCACCAAGGCCAAACACTTCGTAAACATCTCAATACATTGAATCCACATCACCAAGGTGATCATCCTCATGATCCAAATTCAGAATCCTAGTTGACAATTGTTGTAGAGAAATATAGAAATACCAATGCCAATAAATATATCTAAACATCATAATAAAGATGGAAATAGAAAGCCCAACCCCATAAAATATGATGAAAGATACAATGATTTCCATATGAGCCATGTCTACATGCACCGAGTCAAAACGTTGGTGATCATATTCATTCATTATGGATATTTCAGCTTTCATACTAACACTGGAATCCCTACACAAAAATCTAAACTCAAAACACTTAACGCTATTACCCCCAACCAATCTCAAAAAAACTATTCCTATAGTTGTACAAAATAATCTAAAACCACCCAATCATGACCCTCCCAATTAGGCTTGTGCTAAGACTACTATATACCTACCTATAACAGGTAATGGATAAGAGACCAACACTGACTAGACATATCACACATATGGTTGGACCTTTCCTAATGTTCCCATAAGAAGACAAACATTTCCAATCCCATGCAATGATTAAATGTAATTGAACCTATAAATCATGCATGTATCCATATAAATCCATCCATCATAGTAAATAATTGGAACGGAAAATAAAAAAGGGACATATATAATATAAAAAGGAAGAAACTAATAAAATTACGAACCTATAGAATGGGTGGGGTCTATGTTCAAGGTGAATGAAAGAATACACTTTGATTTTTCTGGATAACTAACGTAATCCTGGTTTAAGTCCAAATTGGTCTTCATAAAATGTTTGGTAATCCTCATATGACACAACACATGCAGGAAAATCCAATAAAGGGGTTCGAATAATAATACCCAGTAGGAATCCAATAAATCATTATCTAGATAACACAAATAATAACAGTCAGAAGATAACCTGTATATGGCTACCAAGCGTATAAAAATAATATCCATATATACTAAACTAAGACCCAAAATCTCATGTTAATGTCAAAATAGTAATTTTGACCTTGTAATATTTCCTTATGGTTCCACATTACTCTCATATGGAAGAACACAATTCATGTGTCACATCGAATAGATGACATCCATGTAGAATTTCATGATCATTGGGTCTCTTTATAATAAGTAAACCCTATAAGTTTAATAATAATAATAAATTGATGAGGATCAAATCCAAGGACATGGGGTATACCAAATAGTCAATATGGAATAACCAGCTAAGTAGTCGATTAATCTTAGTATATGTTTAGTCATTGAGATACAAAGAAATCCTCTTAGGGAAATCCAATGATAAAGTATTTCACTCCGAGCCTCATGGATGGATTCAAAAAACTCTATCCAAGATGAAAGTCACAGTTGATGGATCACCATCCTTTTTATAGGATGTGATTCCAAACTAACCCATAGGGAATCAATTTTGAGAAGGAACCATAAAAAACATTACCAAGATGAATAAGAATATGTCTATACACAATGTTTGAAGTAGTGCATGATATCTTCCAGTATTACATGGAATGTATCTTCATCACGGGGTCCTTCCCGTGTGACATGACCCATGCTAATGTATCTGTATATGACAGTTTACATGACATATCTTGGCCTGTGTACTCTGGGTCATGTCTATGTCTAGTAGGCCATATATGTGTAAAACTATCCATTCATGTGATAGTAACCATGTATCATCCTAGGTACACACTGATCTGCTAGGTAAGGGTCACATACTATGTAAAAGGGGTCATACACTATGTGATATTTAATTTTTCATGGAAACCTTATCATTGTAGTAAGGTCCCCACATGGTGTGTAATCTCTTATTACAAACTATTTTAAAAAAAATTTCATGGAACATGTAGTTCCCTCCACTGTGATGTCACCCACTCAAATTGCCTCTAATATAGTAGTGAATCTTGCTAGAGAGTGTCTAATAGGTCCGATTGAGCCTTTCCATCACTTCCCATGAGAATAAAGCCACTAAAATTCATGATAAACCCTCTATTTCATCTCAAGGTAACCACACATTGAACCATGCATCATGAAATCCTTTCCAATGTTCATCTATCATCATAGATCGATCATGTCATCGGTCCGAGCCTAGAATTTTTATAAGAACCTATTTCATCAGGAAATAGAGGAATAATGATTGTTCATCTGGTATTTTTTAAACTGTGGGAAAATGTAATTTCCCACAATGAATGAATACTTTTATATGAAATATAAGAAACACACAGAGGCCGATTGAACCTCTTCCATGTTTAGTCACCATCGATTCGTTTAAATTAGATCGATAAATGAAGATCCAAATATGATATTAATTATCCAAATAATATTCACAGATAACATCATTACAATAATAGGATCTATCAAAAAGAAAAAAAATCTTTGATTGATTCATGTCTATCGTAGGAATTAATAACATGAGTATATCAACAAAAAACTCCTCCCTCAATTTGGATCAATTTTTGTGAATAATAATTTTCCCATTTTCGTTTTCTTGGTAATCAAATTTCATTTCACACCAATCAATGGTCCCTGGTCTGGTCACCAGATTCCAACATTCTATAGTGACTTCTCACAAATTTAAGGGTTTTGTGGCTAACCCAACAAATTTTCCATAGAAGTGTTTATATAGGAAATTTACTAGGCCAGGGTAATTAAATAAATTAATTAATTTATTCAATTAAAGTTATTTAAACATACTCCCATGACCACACCAAATAAAACATCTATCATGTGCCAATTTAATTTCACATCTTGGTTGAAACCCATAATCTAAAATCAATAGTAGCCTCTACATTTTTATTAGATCTTTTTTTTAATTTTATTCCACTTTTTAATAAAAACGGGGTGTTTATTATGTATTTGTAGTATATTTAAAAAAATAATTCTAGGAATAACAGGAATCAAAATCTCACACCGTCTCAGTGCCTAGCTCTAAAAATAATCCATATAATATTCAAAAACAAAACAAGGAAATAAAGGTTCATTACAGGTATAGTCTAATATAAACCGATAGATTTTACAAACCATTGGTATAGATTGATTCTAGGGACTCTATAATACGGGTTCTTCTAGATCTTTTGTATATAGGAATGGGTATTTCCTCATTATATAGTAATGAAAAAAAATGAATTAACTAATTGATGGATAAATATAAAAAATAATGATGTAATTAATTTCTTCGCATTTAAATTATTGATTACATATAAGAAATATACTTTTATTTGTCAAATAAAGGTGTTCATGTTATGATATCTAGAATTGAGCCTAAGACAATGTTATTTACCATAGTGTGGTTATGAGATATATTTTATCCTATATGTTTTTGGATTTCAAATAATACCCCACCCATGTCATTATAGTGATTGATACCAAGTGGATTCTAGGAGGTTGTTTTTCACAACATCAAGATTAGTGAGGAACTGATGGATAACTACCCCCTTTGGGATTGCTTTATTATCTTATTTGTTTTATTTTTGGTATGCACAGTGGTTAGTTTTACCATATTATGTGTCTAGGTTTGTATTGTCTGTTGGTTATTTCAAACACATGTATCATAGTATATAGTAAACAAAGTAATACTATTGGTATGATTTTCATGGTCTATGATGGCTTGAGGTGCATATATCAGCATATGATTCATGTCACTTGGGAAATTATGGCTCCCAAAACTAATTGGTTACTATATAGTGGTATGTTATGGTATGATAAGATAATGTCATTCACGAGATTCATGATGATATAAATTAGTCCATGTGTTTCTAGGATGGCTTCTTTTAGCGAGAGATAGTTTGTGAGGTATGTAATTTAGGAAGATTAGAAAACTAGTGGATAAGAAGTAGCATGATACCATTATTTGAAATTATATTATATGATTTCTTGAATGTAATACAAAGTGAGAGATAACCATGGTGGTGTATTGAATATAGCATACCTATAAAGGTGATTATTTAGATTAACTTGTAGTTTAATTCTCATTACTATGATTTCCTTATTTTTTGGATTAGATACTCCAAAGAGGATCATACTGAGAATACCTATTATGATCACCCTACGTATACATAAAACAATTTATTTCCACAAGATTATGTTGGAGATCGGGATAGATATTACTAGCTCACTGATTATTTCAGATCCGTTTGGGATTTTTGGTCACTGCCAAGTTTATATATTTTTACTTGTAGTAACATTCCAGGTGTTATTATTTTGTATGAAATAACATGAATTGAATTTGGATTTCTTTTATATTTATCTTAGAAAAATTTTATTGGTGTACTTATCTTATCACTATTTTCCTCATGTTTCTCTTTTATGGTAATGCCTCCCATTTGTATGTATGGTATACAAATGATTCTTATCACAGACCTGTGGCCTATTAGATGTGGGATTTAGGTTTTCACCATATCTAGTATCTCATTACAGGATCGATTAGGGTAACTTTGGGTGGAGGTATTCATGATAGATTTCTATCAATTGTTCTAGTTGATGGATATGATAGATTTTGATTTAGGCACATGTGAGTATTGTATGCGTTGTTTTTAAAATAATTTCTAGTATGTTTAATAAGTGTGGTAAAAAGGTATAATGGTTGAGACAAGGGTATTTTGGGTTCCCTGTGATCTAAAGTGAATAACATTATTTTTCCTAATACTACTATGTGATGTGATACTGGATGTGTGGTAGAGATCTAGGAAAATACCATTCATCATTCTATTGTTCACTTATGATTGAAATAGGTAGAACATGTGATTATGATAAATGTTAAATTAATAAATTATTTAATGGTAAATATTCATTTTATTATGCTTACAAGTCTCTAAAAATTTAAACTTTTGTATAAATGGATCTATGTCGACGTCCCCATTAGGTACGTATAGAGGATCGCTAACAAGTTTTTTAGTAGATTACCAAAAATTAGTGGCTGATGTCGATAAAAATTAGAGGAGGATGCTCCAAGAGTTTCATATCGAGATTCTATAGAAGTATGATGGATACATTTTAGAATCAGTGATAGAATATATTTCTGATAATGTTGAAACATTATGTTCAACTCGTTCTTAGTAGTAGAAATAGGCTGCAATGGGCATGATGATGCTACATGAAGTAGTGAGTAAGTGGTTGATTATGTTTCTTTCGGTTCACGAGTAGTTGGAGGTATCATGGAATAATTTTAGGGAAATATTCTATTATTATATTATCTCTTTAACAATTAATGATACCAATTTTAAAAATATTCCTACCCTTTGAAAGGGGATTTTGAGTGTTAAATAGTTTGAGATGCATTTTAAGACCATTCTATAATATTATTCAGACCTATTGGAAGATGAGGATGAAAGGGTAAGTAAATTTTAACATGATTTTCATATAAATATCTATAACTAGGTCTCCACATTTATAATATTAACATATCTCGAGGTGATGTAGATAGAAGAGTTTATTGACATGATGCAATCCAGAACCATGTTGTCAAAATAGGGGTGTCATAAGGGTACTCTATAAAGAAAATTTATGGTCTATGTTTCCCAAATTCCTTGATAGTCTATTTTTATATCAGTTAGGGTAAGGTAACGGATCTTATCATTACATCTTTTTAGGGCGGTGGATCTTAGGCCTTTTTTCAGATCATACATCTGTTTTTATTTTCTAGGATAAGTTTATAAATATTCAGAGTTATCAACCATTATGATTAGGTGACACACACCAGGTGTTTTTATTCATGATCATCCATTGTGGTAGTTTCATCCAATTTAGAAGGAGAAATATGATCCATCTTGGGGTCAAAAGAGTGGAGATACGGTCGGTAGAGGACATCACATATATTCTCTTTTCCTCGGAGAGAATTGTGTGTCCAGATAGGTGGTCATCATTATGGTCATGGTGGTCGTAGAGTGGGTCATGGTCAGATTCATACAAGTTAATTTATGGCTTCTAGAAATACAAGCGTCTTTTGAGGTACCAAATTATATTTTTATACTTGGGTTCATGTTTTTTCTGATTCGGGAGCTAAATAGTCCTTCTCTATTCTGTAATTTTGAACTTGAGGTAGATAGGATTATAGTTCCCTTGACAATTACAACACCGGTTGGGGTTCATGATTTTTTATATTAAGTATATAAAGAGTTTTATCTTTTTTTGGGGAAGAAACACTCTTTGGGAGACATCTTTTGTTTATGGATACAGCCATAAAACATTATACTTAGTGTGGAATTATTATATTGATTATATGATATTTTTCATTTCTTATGGAGAAATATTTTATTTTATGATATTGATGGATAGTGCACAATGTTTTTTTAGGGAAATCCATGGATGGGTTAGTAGAATGCTCAGTTCTTACAGTCATTTATGTAAAATATTATGTTTTTGGGGATGTTCATTAACAATTTTTTCAATGGTTATTTATTATTACCTTGATTTTTTCTTTGGGAGGTTGTAACATTACCCCTTGATGAGATATTGAATTTGGGAAAGGGATAAAACTCAGAACTTCTCCAACATCAATGAAACCTTTTAAGATAATTTCTTTTGATTTCTTATAGATTTGGGTATGTCTAAATTATATGTTTTAGTGAGGTATTTTTTCAGCTAGGGTGTCACCTTTGGATGTTCCATTTTCGTTCATGAAGAAGTCATATGAATGTTTGTATCTATATATCAGTTTTTTCCCTTGATCTTGATGAAAAAATAGAACCACTATCATTTTCCATATATTAATGATTTATTAGATAAGATTGAAAGATCATTGTGGTTCCAAAAGATATATTTTTGGTAAGGATATCATTAGATTTAGAGTAATTATGAAGACCACTTCCAGATGTTAGCTTAGAAATAATTAGTTTTTATACCATTTTGCATGATAAATGATCCATCCATATTCATCGATTTGTTGAATGATATTTTTATGCATTTATTGAACGAATTCATGATTCTTTTATTATCAACATCCCTATTCCTTTACAACTAAGGAGGATAATGAAGAGTATCTATGTTCCATTTTTGGAGTTCTTCATCATTGACAGTTGTATGGGAAGTTATTGATTTGTGTGTTCTAGGCACATGAAATTTTATTCATGGGGAGGGTAATGTATAAGAAACCAGTGGCTATGGATACATCAATGATCCAATCATTTATTTCATGGATATCTCCTAGTAGTATTACAAGGGTTGTAATTTTCTATGGCCTTGCAGGCCATTTAAGAATGTTCATTGCTGACTTCTCTCAAGTTCTGACTCCTCTGATAACATGTACTAGAAAGAATAATGCAATATCATCGAATGAATAGTTTCAAAAAAAAACATTTTAGTACATGAAGGAGAATTAGTTAATTGCTATAGTCCCCTATTTTCCAGTAGTAAAAGACAATTTTGGGGTTTTCTATAACACTTTTTGTCTTGGGTTGGGTTTTGATCTGATGTAGTGGAGATCATTTATTATTTATGGGTATCCATAGTTATGTCCCCATGAGAAATAATATTCATCCTATGATCTTGAGTTTTTATATGTCATGTTTTCTTTGAAATTTTAGTTACATTACCTCACAAAAAAGAATTTTGTAACTTTTAATAATCATAAAATCCTGAGATATTTCTTCTCCAAGAATGACTAAATCTTGAATTAGTGAAAGTGAATGAAATTCAGGACAGATTATGATTTTGAGATTTTATATAAATTGGAATAGATAATTTTTTTTGATGATGCACTGAGAATAAATTCATGTATCGATTCCATGATTGAAAATTGTGAATTGTAGAGAGTGATAAAACTTATATCAGTGATGAATCATGACATTAGAGAGGTTTTTGGAAGATTTTTTCTATTTTAGTCTATTGGGTAGTCTTATATTGTAGAGCTTATAGAGGAGACCTAGTTGGGGAATTATCTGGTCGAGGAAAGGAAAGGTAGATATATTTTTAATGATGGATCTAATGGTTGGTTTAATGATAAAAAACATTGGGTCTTCATATATGGGAGGATTTTTATCCCTTTTGTGATGTATGATATGCTTCGATTTTTGATAAATGTATCACCATTATAGGTATATCATAAAATAAAAAATATGTACTGAGATTTTAGAGGCTCATTTTGGTGGTATGGGTTGATGAATTAAGATGTAATGTTTTTCCATGATGTTTGTTTTTCTAAATGGTGACAGCAGAACGTACTGTTCTTGGGGGTTTCCAACATCCACTATATGATTCTTAATGGATGTGGTTGGGCATATTGATGGAATTAATTACTGATTTACCTTGATCATAGAATTTCTTTTATGATATATGAAATATAACAGATTATTTGATGAAATCAACCCATATTATAGTAGTTAAGGATTAGATTTCAATTGATGTTTTGTTAATGAAATATCTATAAGAGGTGGTGAATCTTCTCAGAGTTCCAATTATGATCATATTTTATCATGATCAATGTTTTACATCTAGGGTGTGGATAAGTCTCCATAAATCTATTAATCTCATTTATTCCTTCCACTACTTTTTATCTATAGATATATCCTCAATCAGAGATAACCATTGATATTTATAAAGATATGTTGCATTATTATTTCATAGATTTTGTAGGTTCATGGAAGGGGCACCTTAAAATAGTCAAGATTCCATAAAAATTTTGCTTTCAATCTAGTACTGGTATTAAACCATTTGACTCTTTTTATTGTTCTCCTTGAATTTATCCACTATGGTATATGAGGTACATAGATTCGGCTATTAATAGAGATGAACATGTATATAAGATATCATAAATGGTTCAAGTAGTTCATGAGTGCCAGAAGGAAATGCAAAATCATCAAAAATTATATTCTACTCATAGAAGTAGAAATTAATAGTATTATATTGGAGATAAATTGTTCGGAAAGATCAATATTCATCATTAGAAGTGAATGTTTTTATTGGAGTAATAATTCTCCTTGTTTTTTTGGGTCCTTGAGTTATAGACTCTTGTTGGATATGTGGCATGTCATATTTCACATCCGACACATATGACACAGATACATGATGTCTTTCAATTATTATTTCAATATTGTTACCTTCTTAAATAGGCACATATCATTGATTGAGTTGATATCTATGTTGATGATGATGAGAACATTAAGGAGTAACAATTAGATATCCAGGAATTATGGGAAAAGATTTTTAATGGGCGTGTTATTCCATTAGTTCATGTCTTGTGGTTATAAAGTGGCATGGATGAGAGTAACCTTGAACATGAGTAACAAATATGAAATCAATAAAAAATATTTTTTATCTATTATCTTGTGAAATTCATCATTTTATGGATGTTGAAATTTTTCATGATTATGATATTAATTTCGATTATTTCTTATTTTTTTCTTATTTTAATTTCATAGGTATATCCCATAGAGATTGTTTGGGAGATAGTTATTACTATTGATATTTTTTTTATTCTAGTTTCATCGGAGTGTGGTGCTCGTGATCCTATATTGGAATGACTCTTAAGTGGTATCTCTGGGGTTGGTCATTCAGATAACTATTTCCTTTCTATCTCTATGTTTTTGTGTTTAGACATCAATGAATAGAATGGTTTTATAGGTATATAATGTAAGGACATAGATACAGGTGGCTCTTCCCATGGTGGTTAAGGTATTGGAGGTTCCAAGTAGAGGCTCTAGGAGGATATAATGGAGTTAATATTTAAAAATCATCTTATGGGAATTATATTCTATAGAGATCTTGTAACTAGAATAGTGTATTCCATTATGACATAGTGTGGTTTAATATGGTGTAAGGATTCCTAAGTGAGGAGATTCAATAGAGCTTAAATTTTTAGCATGGTATCTCCGTAGATGTTGGTTATGGTGTATCCTGGATGGGTTGTTGTGTTGTGGAGTGGGATGAAAGATATTCCATATGGTTATGTGACGTGGAGTAGATATTTTTGTAAAAATGGCCAGGGTTGGGAATCTGTTAGTTCTGAAAAATTCAGCACCTCGTTATTTTGGATCTATTCTATGGTATAATATTTCTTTCTGGGTTATAGGGTTCTACTATTTGGTTTCATCAACTATGTCATAGTTTCTCCATTGGTATATAAGAAATACACTCTGGATCTAGCCTTGTATCTCATATGTGATTTGACCAAGGGGAATAATTTTTGGTGATCTTCATTATATTTTATTTTTCCCCATTTCATCCATTTTTAGATGTTTTTGGAGGAATGTTGTATGGTTTTTTAAAACTAGTTTTCCTATAAATACCCCTAGTCAATATATTCTGAATTTTCTCCCACTCTCTCTCTTAAAACCCTTTGTTTCCAAGAGGGGTTTTTGAAGGTATTTGAATCCCCTTTTGACAAGGATTAAACAATGGATTTCATTGATTGAGATTTGGGGATCTGAGTCATGTTTCTCTTGTTTTATTAGGGGTTCCCCTATATTTGGTCTCATTTAGTCTTATTTATTAATTCTATCTTATTGTGTATGATCACCGTCATTCTAATGAGGGGATTATTTCTATTTTCTGGTTCATTGATAGGATGAAAAACATTGGGGATTATTCTTTCCAAGAATTTGATGTGATTATAGATTCACAATGTCAGGCCATTCTCATCAAAAAATATTTATACTCTCAAGGTAGGGGATTCATTTTTTTTACTTTTTTTTATGTGAAACCATAATTGAAAATGGTATATACATTTATATATTCATATAATTAACATAATAAATATTGAAATGAATTATAAAATAAAATTGGTTTGGTTATCAATCACATGTTCTTTCACTATGATAATAGTTTGGATCTAATTTCTCCATATATTATGTTATCTAAGTTATTCTTGTTAGCTTGTCTGTTATTCTTGGTTAAGAATATTTGATATAAAATAGTTCAATAATGTAAATTTGGTATTAATTTGGTTGGATAATGAATTGAATAAAATTTATCATGTTTAATGAATCGTTATACTAATTCAATTTGATAGTGATCGAATTGATACATGATGCATGTTTAATTGTTTTAGTTGTTTTTCCTTTTATTAATGTAGTTGTCCAATAACATGATGTTGGAACTTTTTTTTATTGATTATTAGAATTTAAAAGGCAGGTTATATTATAATTTTACTTCTCATAGATTTTGTATAACAACCCAAACATGATGTACATGGATATTACATCATTGTAACAAAAGATTACATACATTATATAAAACACACCGAAAGACCGTATTAGTTTAGTGCCTATGGAAATTAAGGAAAACAATTCTATTCTAGAAAAATTACTTCATTGATTCCCACAAATATCTTCCACTTTAGTAACCTTACATAAATATTTTCTTTATAACAAGAAAGAAGATAAATAATATAAAAATGGTGATTATAGATTCTCAATACAGGTAAACTAGGGAGATATGAATCATAACATAAACATAAAGGTATTAAAAGATGAACATAACATTTGAAAACTATACGCTTCATATCAAAGAACATAATATTGAGTCATAGAATAAATCATATAAATTCATATGATATAAATCATATAGGAAAATCATTAGCATAAAACATGGAATTGGGTAAAACACTTAGGCATAATGAATCAATTCAAAATTTGTAAAAGATAATTAAAAAGACCATAATAGTAGACAAAATTCATTTAATGAAAATATGTCAATCCCTATTACATCCATGTATTTCTGAACCATGATTACTCCCATTCCAGTCCTTTATTACTTAAAAAAGATTACTCTCATTCCAGTACTATATTACTCGCCCAAGATTACTCTTGTTCTAATCCTATATTACTGAACCAATATTACAATCATTCTAGTCCCATCTCTATCATTAGATATAACTTTTTAACTAATGTATCGACTAGAGATATAGGTACCACCCATAACATAATAAAAACCATAAATATGTATTCCACAATAACAAAAATCATATATCATATCATAACCCATGAAAACAAATGGGTTTCTTAAACATCACTTAATCATAACAAATAATCATGAAAAAAGGTGTTTCATAAATATCATCATTAACATAAACCAAAAATAAGAATAATAGGGATATTATACATTAAATATATCTCCATTAAAACATAGTTTACATCAATGAATGTTATCAAAGAAGTAAACTAATATTATGAGATCACTTGAAAAGAATTCGTAAAAAAATATCCTTTCTACTAATAAAAAATTTTCATTTCTTAAAATGATGAAAATTTTTTAAAGAAAAAAAATTATTTGAAAATAAATATTTAATATTGTAATGGAATAATCAATGAAATAAAGAACTATGAATGTGGATAAATCCATTCATTCTGTTTTATTTAACCAAAAACATTCTTCTCGTACTTTTATATGAAAAGACACAAAATACCACATATAAAAAAGGACAATATATTTCATTAAAACCATATAATAAAATATAAAAATGTATAATAATGAATTTAATCATCCATAGGAAAAATGTAAAAATATTTTTGAAAACATTTTTAGTAAACATAAACATAAATATAAATTTTCCCCAACATATACTTATTAAAAAATACTCCCAATTATTTGATTGTGAAATAAATACACATCACATTATAATAAGTAGAATCATATTCCCCATGAAAGAATGAAAATAGTAAGGGTATGAAAATATAATAATATTATAGGTAAGACTCATAATATATATTCATGTGCACTATAGACAACATATAGAATAAAATAGTGATGAATACGATGTAAGTACTATAGAAACAAATGTGAGGCTATAAATCCCATTATATTAGGTCGGATTTCGATTTTCTGTATCTCAAAAACCTTTAAAATGTTTTAAAAATGTTATTAACATGTTTTATAACCATATAAATATTTGTAATATAATATTTGATCATCTAATCACAAGTTTGTTAATAAAATTTCATTAATGCTATTATTTCGAGTGTTAATTGCTTCATTTTCCTATGCATGTGTTGTCGTATATGTCATTTTTATTGTGAGAAAGGATATATTTAATTCATATAGATAATTATATCAAGGTATTATATTACATTTTTATGCATTATATACATTTATATAATCATTTTTATTGGGGATCATGGAAAATGATTTGCATCATGTCGTGGAGATGGTAGGTCGTACATACCCATGAGCGACGATATTATTCCATTAATTCTATAAAGGAATGAATTGTTATGGTATAATTTTTATCCCAGAATAATTATAATTTTAACATTATATATTTATTATTTCAATCCTTATACCCATCCAAGTAAAGTGGTGATGAAAAATATATTACACCACGACGTGGAGGCAGTGGGTTGTATGTACACATGTGTGGTGACATTGTTTTTTCATATGAATGATAGCAGGTGAAATATGGTAATTCTATAATCATAATAAAATCTCAGAATATATTTGATACTATATTTCGTAGTTTATTATTTAAAAAAACATAAATAAAAATAATTATTTGAATAAATACTCTTGAATGAGCCTATAAAAAATATTACCTCTTCATTAGAGAACCAGCATTGGACCTCCTCTTAAGGACAGTAGGGTAAGTCTTTTGAGAAGACCAAAACCTCTAGGATGTGGTTGTCAAAGTTTATAGTGGAAATGGGAAGGTTATTTCTGATCGTTAAGGCTCAATGTTATGTGATGAAGTGAAGGAGTAGGTTCTCTTTTATAATTAAGGTGAGGGGAACTATTGGATATTCCTAAAATATTAACTTATATTAAATTCAATATGAATCCAAATAGCTCTAAAAAGAAATTTATTTGACTATAAGTTGAGATGTATTTTTATTCTCTTCAACCAATATATTTTTGAAAAGATTTTTTATTGGTTAAAATCATTTCATTTTGGTCCAATATATTTTTGATATTTTAAAAGGTTGTAATTTTTACTCAGTTTTATCCATTGGACCATAAATGAACAATTTAAAGAATTTTATACCATATTATACAAATTTTTAATTTTAAATATGTTTTGTTATTGTTAAATAATTTAATAAAAAAATATTCTTATAAAATATCAATAGTGTCAATTTTGACACTTTAGTTATTTGATGTTTAAAAATATAAAGATAATAAGTTAACATTGAACTTTTTTTTAATTATATCCCTAAGTAAAAAATTTCATCTATAATTTATTTATCAAATAAATTTTCTAATATTATATTTATTTTAATATTTATATAAACATTTAATTGATATCATTATTAATAAAATAATCACTTTATCAATGTTGTGTTGTTATTTAATATTCTTATTTTTCACAACAATGAAAAATACACTAAAATGTTGAATAGAAATATTTTATATTTTCTATTAATATTTATAGCCTAATATATATTTTGTGTTACCCTATATAAAAAATTATTTACTATTTAAAACATGAATGCATATAATTTAATTTTTTATTAAATAAAATATTATAAATATCATAATTTCTTCCTGATGCTCTAAAAATCAAAAATGAATTTATATCCATAAATTATATATCTTATGTGAAAACTTTACATTTATATTAAGTAATAAAATTCCTTTTTCCACATGTGGATACATAAGAGATATTAAAGACAAATAAAATGACATTTTTTTGCCTTTCTATGATTTAAAAATTAAATAATTCATTTTTAGGGACACATGTCCATTAAATTACATAATTTGAATATTTTTGTTTTAGGGATCGAATTTAATTCATCTAATAATTTTTTTTAAATTTATTATAGTAATTTTATAATCATTATGTTTTTATTTTTAAACTATATTACCTAATTTATCCTCTTCCATGGTAACAAAATTAACCACAATTACTATTAATATTAGCCATAGACACAAAATGTAAATACATAATAAATTTAGACCTTATGTATCTAAATTTTACATACATTTTTAAAAATTCAAAACAAAGAAGTTGATGAATTTATTTTATTATAAAAAAAATTTCTATGAAAATTGTTTTTTAAGGAGAATGTTGTATTAGAACATAAAATGTTTTTATAATAAATTATTCAATAAAATAATAATAATAACCATTATTTGTATATTTTTAAAATAATATAAAATAATTAAAATTTAAAAATAATCAAAAACATAATTAGATCTTATAAATTATTTAAAAGAAAATATAGTTTTAAATGAAAATCAATATTTTCACTATTAATCAAAACATTAATCTTCTCAGAAAAATATCATAATTATACAAAATGTAAATTTTGATATCCCTATTCCAAATAAGAATTTTAGTCCACCAAATACAATCTATAAAACTATCAAAGTCTATATTTTTATATAGTACGCCATCAAAATGAGTCAAAACTACCTTTTTAGAAAATTTCTTCCTTTATGAGTAAAATTGGATTTGTTTTTATATCCTATCTAGAAGAAAAAATAGCATTAATGTTAAAAAATAGATTTAATATTTTATATATAATCCAATAATAGTTCTTTTATTTATTGTTATAAAATATAATTACATACATTTAAATTGTTTTTAGGAAAAAATGCATTTTATATTAAAAAACATTTCATGAATTTATAATTAATTGTTCAAAGAATTATATACAAATGAAAAAATAATAATTTCATACATCAGTTAATCTAGTTAATACTATCAATTCGAATGGATAGGATATAATTTTATTATCTAAAAAATTACAATTATAACATAATGTTTCATAGAAACTCATTATTGTGTATAATGTAAGCAAATCCAGTGTTGCGTGTAGTACTAGATTAACATGGTGTAGCATTTCATGCAAGATATTAAATAAATAATATTATTTTTAAAACTAATTCATAAATATAATTTTGTTTTTACCCCTAAAAATGAGTTTCTTCCTCAAAATCCATTTTGGTTTTTAAAGGTTTTATACTAGAATGTTTCCTTCATAGAAACCCACATTGTAAGAATTAAAATCCAAACACCATTTAAAAGGAAATGTAGAAAACATAATGGTTTCCCAAAGTGACTCATCATTAGAGTTACACACAGGATAAAATAGTTTGAAATTGAAAAAAAAGACATTAAATACAAATCTATATCTCATGTACTAATGAAGATTGATTCATAACATGGTCATGTGAAAGATAAAAATAAAAAATCCATAGATATGTGATGTTATAAGGGATCATTTGATTAATAAAAAATGGTACTAAGATAACATTTTCAGTTTCAAGATTCATTCCACAGAGTTGAAAATTTTCATGAGAATAAATACTTACTTTATTTCATTATATTTCATTATCATATATCATCCTTTCGTTGTGCGTTGATAAATTTACACATTGTATCTTATTTCAAGTAATTAGGGAAAATTGTTCATTCCTAAATCATTATAAGATCATGATATCTATAGAATGATAGGTTATTCCATCAATCATGACATCATAGGTTATTAAATATGTATAGATCCATATATGGTCTACGAGCCATACAATCTCTAAGCCTACGATCCTTGTAAGTGTTCCCCCTCATCCCTTGAAAGGGGGTTATCAAAAAATCAATAAAAATAAATGCCTTCAGGACATTTGGGGGTGGGGGATACATAATGAGATAATACATTAATCTCTAAAACATCATCCAAATATACAATTTCATAAATTGTTACTGTTATAATCCTTCTAAAAGATTAAAGCATAAATTTTTTTATATTTGGTAATGAACTTTAAAAACTAAAATTGTCATTAATACTCCAAACAACATGACATATCTCATAATTTTCACTGACCAAACATGTGAAAAATATTAACATGTATTCTCTTTAATCATGGTAATAACCTAGATTACCGTAAAACCGTAGTGAAAACATTTACGCTTTCATAATTTAACTATTTACTCATAGAATAAATAAAAAAATCCCTTAATATTGATCCATGATATCAAAAACCACCTTATCAAGTTATTATCCCAAAATTATTCTACACTATACCATTTATTTTATCACAATCAAACATATTTTTATTTCATTATCCCTTAATAACCTGTTTTCCAAAAGTATCACCATACCATGTTAATCAATTTTAATGATTACCATTACCATTAAACATATACATCCAGATAATTAAGGAAATCTATAGTGGAACAATAAAAATATTTTTGGTTATTACAGAATACCCTAATTTTTTTTTGATATATATTACATAATATTGCAATCATTCCACTATATTCATGATTTGTTGTTTTATTACTTAACCAATATTCATCTCATATGTTATTTTAAGTCTCATCATAATCATAAATGTAACCATTAGTCATAGAACATTTCTGAATAGATTTTCTCCAAAGTCATTAATTTTATTAATGCCCAAACATTCTGCATTTAAAACATTTAACATGCATTGATACCATAGGAATACCTTTATACTTATCTATTTCCATAACTGAACCATTTCATTTGAAATTAAATTCTTTGTGAAGTTATTTTCTACACCCAAAGAATTTTCCAGTTCCTTTAAAACATTCTCCTTAACCCATCTCCCCCATATAATATACATGAGAAGAATTAAAAAATTTCCTCTAAGGTCACTATGAAACTAACATTTCTCCTATTATATGGGTTTAAAAACTCACCGAATTTGATATTATTGATCATATAATGATATTTTTTGTTATGAATATTTAAAAAATCCATCACTCCAACCATCATTCCTTTGAATTATCATCAAAAAATTTATCTGTCACCATTAATGTAAATCTAGTTCCTTCTAGTTCCTTCAATTTAAAAAAACTGAAAGTATACTGTTTTTTACACTAATCATAGTGGAAAACCCAAAAAAGTGATGGAATTTAATTTCATTGTTTAACATCATAGTTCTAATACATGTTTATCTATGATATTTGATAAAAAAAATAATAGTATTGTAACATATATATAAACTTATCCTTAGGGATCTTATAGAGGTTTTCTCATCCTAGTATCCAAAGGTTGATTAAACCTTTTCGATAATAGCAAATATAAAAAACCCATTATTGACATACATTGTAATTACATAATTTTTTAGGAACAATTAATAAATTTTGAAAACACACAACCAATGATCATATTAGATTAGTATCTTTTGAAACATAGAACACAACATTCTAATTTGGGTAAATCTATTCAATGTTTCCTATAAAAATAATATCCTTTATTACCCCTACATAAAGAAATAATATATGGATTATGGAAGAGAAAAAATAATAAAATATTGATCTTAGATTCTCAATATGGGTATACAATGGAGATGGGAATCCTAACATAAACCTAAGAGTATTGGAATATGAGCATAAAATTTGAAAACTATACCCTACTTATCTAGGATCATAATTTTGATTCATATAATAAATATTATAAATTAATGATACATGAATCATAAAATAAATATATTTCTATAAAACATTCAATTGTTGAAAACATGTAATCATAAAAAAATATTTCTATATTAATCAAGGTTTATTTCCTAGACCTTCATAGTATAAAAAATACTTCACTAAACTATGTTCAAAACCTATTTCATCCCTTTTTTACTATACCAAGATTAATCCTATTCCATTTCTCTATTACTAACCCACGATTAATCCTATTATAGTACGGTATTATTGAAGTAGTATTACTCTAGTTCCTATCATGTACTACTAAACCAAGATTACTTTCATTCCTATCATATATATCTTATAAGATATAAATGTTTTCCCAATTCATTGGAGGGAGATATAGGACCCACCAATCAAAAAATTATAACCATAAATACGTGTTCTGTAAGAACATAAATCATTCATTATATTGTAACACATTAAAATAAATGGGTTTCTTAATCATCATTCAATCATTACATTTCCCCAGGAAAAGAAATGGGTTTCATTAATATCATCATAATCATAAACCAACCATTAAAATCACATGAATATTATTACCAAAAAATATTCCCATTAAAAAATAAGTTACATATATTAATGTTATAAAATATGTAAAATTATTTTGAGAGATCACTTGAAAATAATTCTTTAGGAAATATCCATTATTATTTAGAAACATTTAATTTTCTTAAATCTTCATGCAATATTTAAAGAAAACATTTCCATCGAAAATAAACTTGTAGTATTGTATAGTAATCATAAATAAAATTGGTAATAATTAAATAAGAAAAATACATTCATTCCGTATAAGATATAAGAAAACATTATTCTCTTACTTTGGCCAAAAAAGACATAAGGTACATCATTTGGAAAAAGAAAAACAATTAATTTCAAAATGTGTAGTAAAAAAGTAAAATAAAAGAAAAATAAAATAAAAAGGTTATATAAGTATAGTAACAATATTTTTTAAATTTTTTTTATAAAACATGAACATGGAAGATAAATATTCCCCTATAAAGACATAAAATGAAATAGTCCCAATTATTGATGATATCATGACATATATACTCATAACACTATAATAAGTAGAATCGTATTCTCCGTGAATGAATGAAAATTTCAAGGATATTAAAATGTAATATTATTGAGGATAACACTCAAAAAATACATTCATGAGCAGTATATATGCATCATAAAAGAAATGTGTGGTGAATATGGTGTAAGTATTGAAGAAACAAAAGTGAGACTCAAAATACCTTTACCTTAGGTCTGATTTCCTTCATAATTATCTTAAAATCATTTACAATTTTATAAATAATTAAATTAATTTATTCCAAAACCATATTTATATTTTTTATATCATATATGATCATATTTTCACCTATTTTTTAATAACATTTCATTCTTAATCTTCATTCGACTGTTAATTTCATCATTTTGCAATGCTTGTTTTCTTGTTTGAGTACCAGTTCATGATCATATTATTTCATTAAGTCAATTACATAAGGATATTAAGGTATTAGAAAACATATTTATTAATTATACTGATTTATATAATCATTATTTATTGGTTATAACGGAAAATGAATTGCATCATGCTGTGGAGACTGTAGGTCCTACACACACACGCGACGATTTCATTCCCTTAATTATGAAAAAGTAATAAGGTGGATGTTATATATATATTTTTCATTAAATAATATAATTTTATAATTATCATATATTATTATTATTTCTATCGTTATGCACATACATGTAATGTGGTGGTGGAAAATATAGTACACCATGGTGTGGAGACGGTAGGTCGTACGTACAGACGCATGATGATTTCTTTTTTCATAGGTTAATTAAAAGGTGGAATAATATTTTCCAACAAACATAATAAAATATAATTATATATTTTATACTGAATTTATTACTTTATCATGTAAATAACACATGAAGATTATGTAGAAGATGAAAGACTCTTGAAAGAGTTGGTAAAAGCGATTAATTATTCCTTAGCAAATTATCTTTAGATCTCCTTTTCGGGACACTAGGGTTGGAATTTTGAGGATTACAGGACCTCTATGATGTGGATATGTATTTCTATACGGGTTATTTTTAGGTTATGGAAGAGATTTATGGATCCATTATATGGTAATAAGTGGGGGAAGAGGTTCTATTTTATAATTGAGGTGAGCTTTGCTTTTGGAATTTCTGAAACTATAAAATTATAATAAATTCAATATAAATACAAATAACCCAAAAATGAAATGTATTTAAAGATAATATGATATATATTTTATAATATCACAATCTACATGATTTTTTTTCCTGTTTTGGTATCAGTTTAAATCATATTATTTTAATTAACACCAACATAAAAAATTTTAATTTTCATTAAGGAAACAAACTTTTCAATATTAAAATGTGGTAATTTTTAATTAAGTGGTGTTAATTAGATTATAAATGGAAAATTAAGAACATTTAATACCATATTATTAGTATACGGAATTTTTAAATATTTTTTATTTTTTTTAAATAATTAATAAAAATCGGTATGATAAAACATAAATAGTGTCAATTTTCAAACTTCATATTACATTGATTATTAAAAATAACAATATAACAAGTTAAAATAAAAAAAGATATTGAATTATATTTAAAATATGTTAAAATAATCTAGAAATGTTTTTCCACATTAATTAATGTCAGAAAAATTTATAATTAAATTTGAATCATTAATAAAGAATATTTAATAAAACACATACCACATATTAAATATAATGAAACAAACCTGTTGGAAAAAGTAAAAAATGACCAACACAATCCCCAACTATGCTGATCTCCAGGGTAGAAATTGGTATTAAATCATTTGGATCTATAATATCGAGTACTGAAACTATAACCTTACCCATATGCATAGGCTGGTGCTTTATAGAATCCCCAAATAAATGAATGAGTCCTAACACAACAATATATATTTAAGGAACTCAATCAAACAACTCATAATAAATGTTTTGGTCTGAGTGAGGTGGTTGAGAATCAAAGTAAACAGATGGGGCAGGGTAGTCCAGGTGAGCAGGTTGGGAAGGCTGCAAAATGAAAAAATTATATTAGTGTTTATAATTTATAAAATATAAACATTGATGACATATAAATATATACACTGGAAGGCTTCTCATACGGGGTAGGGTTGGGAGATGAGGCAGGGTTGTCTGGGTGAGAAGGCTAGGAAGGCAGAAAAATGAAAAACTTATATTAGTGCATATAATTTATAAAATAGAAAAATTTAAAGAAAAAATAATATAATTGGAAAGGCAGATCATACCGGGTGAGGTAGGAATATGGGGCAGGGTAGTCCGGGTGAGCATACTAAGAAGACTGAAAAATGAAGAAGTTATATTTAATGTTTATAATTTATAAAATAGAAAAACTAATGAAAAATAAATAATATACCTGGGAAGGCTGCTCATATAGGGTGTGTTAGGCAAATGGGGAAGGGTGGTCGTGGTGAGCAGACTAAGAAGGCTGAACAATGAAATGTTATATTAGTGATTATAATTTATAAAATAAAAAAATTGATTACAAATAAATAGTATTCTGGTATGGTTTCACATAATGTGATTGTATTGCAATGTGTTCTAACAAATCCTTCTACACTGCTACTTGAATTTGATCACACATAGACTGTTTCATATCTTTCACCTCTGCTCTTAAGGATTCTAATTATGGGTCTCTAGATTGCTTAGTGTAACCACAAAGATTCCAAATACTAACACCCACTTGATATCCTCTAACACTTCCAGGGTGTTCTATATTTCCCAATGTAGTGGATAGGATGTCCATCCTACCCTTGGAGATAAAAGAGCCATGTGTCTCCTGCTCCTGAAGTTCATCCTGAAATGAAAAATAAAAAATTTATATTAGTGTTTTTAATTTCTAAAATAGTAAAACTGATAACAAATAAATAATATTTACTTACAAATTTACCAGATACTTTCTTAGATTCCTATGTAAGATATTGTTCATTTTTTCTTCTACATGCATGTTTCTATTTTTCATGTCAAGTGGGAGGAGATGGAGGACCAAACTGGACCTCTTCTGAACCACTACTAGAGAAAGCTCTTAATACTTCAAATTTTTCTTCAAACATTTTCTGCTACTAATATGAGTACCCTCCACATGATAAAGTATGAGGGTATAAATTTTGGAACTAGATCTCCTCATGAGTTCTCCAGGAGGCCTGTTATATAAAAATAAACTACTATGTAATAAGAAAAATATATAATAAATTTTACAATATAAATTAATTATCATTCCTGAAATTTTTCTTCATTACAAATGTAAACAAATCTCTTCCATGTATCTTCATCTATATACGGATACTTGAGGTATGGGTTTTCAAATTGTCCCTTTCCAGAAACAAAATTTTTGTGATTTTTGTTAGAAAATCTCTCTATCAAACTACCACTAAAGAGAGATGTATTTTCTAAATTTCATTACTTTCCTCAAAATTGAATGTCATCTGTGATTGAAAAAATTAAAAATGTCATTTAAAGTATATAATATTAAAAAAATGAGATAATATAAATACATTAAGATATTTTACCATCACTACCTCCAAAATTTGTTGCTTTACCATGTTGTCTTCCAACTCTCAATCAGGAAATAAAATACTAATACTGCAATGGCTCTACAACGCTATATAATAGAAAAACAAAACTGTATTTGGTCTAATTGCATTATTATCATCATCAAAACAAATGCGTACACTTTCATCATCATGAGTAGGTGATAGTTTTGGTAAATGTGTAATACCGCGTTTAACAACTTGAGAACATGATTTTTAGTAGTAACAGGAGAAGTATCCTCCACCGAGGACAAATCAGTAGTCCTGCATAAAAAAATTTGTAAATTAACTATTTTATTTCATTAAATAAGTATTTTTATAAATAATTAATAATATATAAAGACGATATACCTCGGTAACTGCTCCTATTTATCTGTATCTAACATTGCTACTAGAATGTGTAATGAAATTTTGTGTACCTGCATATCATTAGAAAAATGAATATTTAAAAATAAGGGAGACAGAAAATAATTAAAAAAATAGGCATCCATTTGTATGTTTCAAAAAAAGTAACAAAATATAAATATTTACCAGAAAGATGAGGAGACAAATTTCGTTTTTTCCCACACGCCTTCATCATGATTGTTACGTACTGCTCGCACTGTGTTTGTCCTATACTCATTATAATCATCCAAAAATTGCGTAATAGATGAATAAGGGTTATCTAAATCACTAACATCATAACCATGACCCTCATCACCCAAATGCTATACTTTTCCTTGCAAAACAACTGACCACCGATCATTTTATGGTTCAATGACATAAAATACTGGCTTTTCATGTGTCCCCATGATAAATTGTTCCTCATTATAACTAAATCGTTTCAAATTAATGATTTTAAACCCATATTTATCATCTTTCATGCCACTATTACTATCAACCCAATTACACTTAAAATAGTTATCTAAATTTAATAGAATCAATTTCCCATATGTCTTCGAGAACTCCAAAATATGTCATTGATGTAGAAATTGGGTTTTTATCTTTGGATCTCAAAAAATGCACTACATCAATAAAAACCATCACACAACTATTCTGAACAATAATCTTGTAATCCAGGTTTTTTTGTGTAAAATGTGTGGCCATTGATATCAAAACAAGACCATGCGATCACATTAAGAGATGGTCCCCCTACTAACCACTTCAATGTTTTGGATGTAGATATACCTGAGTTGGATTTCTCTATAAACCTTGAAACAAATGTCTTATTATCCTCAATCATCAACCACTTTTTGTTTCTTTTCTAATATCTTAACTTTAAGTCAGAAATATGTGAGGATATATATTAGTTTACCTCATTTTTGTTTTTTAGAATGTATAAATGTGTCTACATCACTTCATCGCATGGAATGAACTTTACCTTTAAGCCTTGAACCCCTCTACTTTCACTATCCACTATCATATGTCGAGAGACATGGATACCAATATGCTCCACCTCATACAAATAATCAGTACAAAACACAATAATCTCTTCTGATACATATTTTTGAACAATAGAGGCTTCTGGTAGATAAGGATTTTTAACTTATCCATTCAAAATTTTCATATATCGTTCAAAATGATATGTCAATCTCAAATAAATAGGCCCACATATTCATATCTCACTCACCAAATGAATCAGAAAATAAACCATTATATCATAAAATGCAGGTGGGAAATACATTTCTAGTTTAAAAAGAATTAGAGTTGCCTCATTCTCCAACACAACTAACAAATTTGGATCAATGACTTGTCTACAAAATTTTTTGAAAAAATTACATAACAAAATGCTAGTCATTATGACAGCTATCACCAATTTACCACGCACTACTACTTTTAGAAGTTGTTGCATCAACACATGACAATGATGAGATTTAAAACCTATTAATTTACAATACTTCAATGACACCAAATTATTCACACTTGCAGAAAAACCATTTGGTACTTTAATACCATGAAGACATTGACATAAATTCATCCTTTCTATCTTGATTAATGTGTGACAAGTCGGAGGTAAATATGTTATGTGTTATTTCATAGTGGGAGCTAACTCCAAACATATTTTCATTAATATCAAGTACAATTTTTCATACAATACATCTTTTTTCATTATTTTTATGTCTATCAATGTTCTAATCAAAATATCACATTTTTTTCCACATTCATAACATCGATGTTATGATTTATCACTAAAAACTTCTAATAAGGTAGTTCGAAAAAAATAGACTACATCTTCCAAATATTTTATTGAAGACTAAAACATCATTATTTACAAATGTTGAATCAATATATTTCACCATGTCATAATATTATTCAGCTGACAATGGTTGATGTAGAAGGTTGTATTATTGTAATCCATTAAATGATTTTTTCAAATGAGGACAAGGATGATCGATTCAGAAAAATATTCGATGTCCCATGTACAATGTCTTTCTTCCATTATGAAATTTATAATATGAATTTTTTTCTTCACAAATTGGACATGATTTATGTCCCTGAACACTATATGAAGATATGATTCCATATAAAGGAAAGTCGTTTATAGTGAACATTATGATAACATGCAAAAGACAATACTCTTTCTTGTATGTATCAAAAACTATAACACTTGCCTCCCATAGCAGTTTCAAATGAACAATCAATGGTGAAAGATACACATCAATATCATTTTCTAGTTGTTTTGGTCTAGAAATCATCAAGATCATCATAAAATATTTCTTCTTCACACATAGATGTGGGGACTAGTTTTAAACTACTAAAGAAACAGGCCATGGACTATGTTGGATACTGAGGCTCCGATATGGATTCATTCCATCTGTACAGAATCCCATTCTGATATTTCTAACTTCAATTCTAAAATCATGAATTTTTTATCAAATCTCTTACACTATGGTGATTCGGTAGGGTGGCATAAGTTACCATCAAATATGCACTCATTTAAACGACATCATAACCTTTTTCTGTTAATTGAATTTCCAATTAGATGCTTCAAATGAAGAATTATTGGAAGTTACCAAATTGATTTAGCATGAGTTTTTATTTTGGAACCTAATAATGAATCAGAATTGAAATATTAGAATTGTATGGAAAAAATATTTTACGATATCATTATAAAGTATAGAATTGTTTTTTTATGATGTTAGTTGACATCACCAGAGAATGAATCTGAGTTGACTTTCCCATCTATCTTATAACGTGATGTACCACATGTAGGACAACTTGAAAAATATTCATTTTATTTCCTATACAGTACACAATCATTAGAGAAAGAATGTATCAATTTATACCCCAATCCCATTGGGCACAACATTTTTTCTTCATTTCATAATTGAAATCTGGAAGCCTGTTGCGTTTGGGAAGTAGCTCTTTAAAAAGCTCATGTAAGCTGGAGAAACTTTTATCACTCCATAATTTTTTTTCTTTTAAGTTGACTAATCTAAAAACATATGATAACACTATATATTTACTATAACCTATGAATATTGGTTTCTCAGAATCTACATACAATTATTCCATAGTTTCTATTTTTTTGATGGTTTCAACACCTAAATCATAAATTAATTCATCAATATGTTCCTCTACCTCGTTATGAATATTTTCATCAATATTGGATGTTGAATTCTTAATTCTATCACCATGCCAAATCCAACGTGTATAATTAAGGCTGAAACCATAACAAATGATATGGTCCTTGATTTCATGGGAGTTTAAAATTCTCATATTTAAACACATCATGCTTGGACAGAAAATCAAATCAATTTTTTGAAGATGTCTTTTAGAAAATTCCAAGAAATCATCAAATCCTTTTTCATATTCACTAGTGGATCTTCATAGATGTATCCAATTATGATCCATTCATTATCTGATATCGCAAAAATAATTGGTGAATATATTAAAATATATATATATTTACAAATAAATTTTAAACAGAAACACATTTAATAAAAAATATTGGTAATCAAATAGAAAACATTAGATATGAAACACATTTACAAATAGTAAACATTTTATTTTCAAATTATATACATGTGTTATATTGAAATTATAATTAAATTATAATATCAATCATTTAAAATTTATTAGTTCTTTTTAAATATATGTTTCATTATTTATATGTTTCTTGTATCAAAATTATTGAATATTTAATTAATTTAAAGGGAAAAAAATTAGTTATTATTATTAATATGAAATAATAATTGGAGTAAATGTTCATATAAAAAGTGAATTCAATCATAATACTCCAAATATTATGACAGATGAAATTAAATACACAACTAAAACTATATATCTTACAAAACATTTGGGTGAGAGAACAATAGAATCATTTGAGGAATAATATGTGGTTGTGGATCCATTTCATGTTCTAATGAGTATATACATATATTATTTGTTTTTTGGTTTAATTTAGGTAGACCTGATTCAATCCCCCCACCCCCAACCCCTCGCAGGTGTATTTTCTCAATCCGAGGGTGACTAATATATCATATACAAATATTATCAGAACATTATTTATTAAATTGGTCAAGATAAAAATAATGTCAGATAAAATAAATTAAACACATTGACTAATAAAATTGGTCAAGAACATTGACCAAAACATTTATACATAATGTTAGATAATAATAATATGAGATAAAAATAATTCAATTAGTTTTTGGTATAATTTATTCAAGAACATTGACTAATACATTTACACATAATGTTAGATAAACATTCAAAACCTAAAATCATACAAATCCAATCCATATCAAGAACATTGAATAATCACTCTTAGGTATGATTATTAACTATGTTCCAACACAATTTAAATAAACTATAAACTAATATTTAAATCAATATCAAAATTAATATTAAGTGATCAATAAATTAACTTCAAAATTTAAAAAAACACTTACTAAATTTGGAGTAACTCAAAAATAGATCTCCATTCCGAACATTGATCTATATAAAACATTGTAAAATTCAACACTATAACATCTAGAAAAAAAATTGATTGTAATAAAAAAATGAAGACAAGCTATTATGGAAAATCACAACATCATTGAAAGTTTCTCAAATTATCATTAAGAAGAACAAGTAATCTGTAGACAATCAATGAAGACCATATAATGAAGAACGCAGACCGCAGATTGTGAAAATTTAAGAAAATGGTCAACCATGGCGGTTGGAAACCACAAATAAGTCCTCGACGTCCCTGCGAGTTGAGAGGAGCTGCCATGGGTTTTGATTTTAAATAATAATGAAGATGAGGGTTTCCTAACCACATCGAATTTTAAATGGCTTTCGACGTCAGTTTTTCCAAAAACCGATGACAAAATTATAAAAAAACATTTTGGCATCAGTTTCGGAGGAAAACATTGTACAAAATATAATTTTTTTAAAATTTGGCATAATTTTTTCCGAAAATTAAGCTAAAAGTCTCCGTGGCTGTTATTTTTTGCTTTGGATTTTTGGAAAACCAACGTCGAAAATAACACATATGGGGTGATTTTCCAGATAACCGATGTGGAAATATATTTTTACTTTTGGTATTAGTTCATGTTAAAAAAACACCATAATATCATTTAATTTTGGTATTTGGCATCTTTTTATGGTAAAATTGATGCCAAAAATCACTCGTTAAAATTTTTTGCATTGGTTTTTATTAAAATCGTGGAAAACTATTTCTCGTACTAACCATCGACCTCGGTTTACAAAAAACCGACGTTAATAATTCGACGTTAAAACATGTATTTCTACTACTATTACCATTAGAGTAAAAAAGAGTTTTAAAATGGAGTGAATAATTGAATAACCCCAAAATAACTAGAGGATGAGAAAAAATATTGGGTTTATGTGAGTAAGAACATTCAATTTACCAATCTAGATATTGAAATAGAAATGTTCCTGATCATATTTGAAATTTTTAAATAAACCCATGCATCTTTTGTAATTATTCAATTGAAACGACCTGAAAAAGATAAAATGAATTGAAAAATTATTTTCCATGAGTAAAATGAAATCATTATTATATGTAAAAGGGGATGTAATTACATGATATAAATGAAAACATGGTGCATGATGTAAAAAATGTCTCAAAAAATTGAAATTGAGTCATAGAACACATACTATGATATTAATATCTATTTCCAGAATAAATCAATGAAGTGTTAATATGAAAAAATGTTAATTGACATTGACAATATTAGATAAAAATAAACAAATCACAATTAATGACACATAAACTGTTAGAATAACATAGTTAATGATGAAGTAAAGTAACCCATAATAAGGACAGTGAGTACAGAATCCACTTACCTTAGACTACTTTTTTTTCTAAGCATTATCTAACCATGAATATTATAAATGATAATTTTTTGATACATATTTATGGAATTTTTTTATATTTATACTTTTATAAATCATTCTTTTGTAATTTCATATTACTAACCAAGTAATAATTATTTATTAAATCCATATTCTTGAGTTTACAATTCAAATTTCCTTTTATGTTCTAATTCAATGGTTCTAGTCACTCATTAAGTAAATGGTTTTTTCTTATCCAAATTTTTCCACTTTTTTATAAAATTATTTTTTATATTTTTTGTAATACAATGTTAATTTAATAGAACTTAATTGAACAATCTTCATTGATAATATACTCATTTTTTATAAATTTCCATTATAAAGAAGTATAGTTTATTACTATCTATATAATTATATATAATGATTCAAAAATAATTAAAAAATACTAAGGGAATAATTCAGTTATAATATTTCTATTACATAATATTCATTAATCATTCATGACATAAATAGTATAATAATTTTCCTGTATGTCATAAAACAGAAAATAAAGGGAAAAATATAACATCTAAATGAGTTAAATATGGAATTTTCTAATGATAATATAACTTTTAATGAAACTTAACCTGGTAATAAATATCATATATATTCATTAAATCCATTTCCATAACTCTTCAGATAAGGAAAAAATAAAAAATGAAATACGTTGTCTATTGTGGCTGAGTATGCATGTACAAACGGATGCCAATTTCATTTTTATTGGATTAGAGTGAAATAAAAAAGTCAATTATTTATCATTATAGAATCACAATTACTAAATTTATATAATATATTTTCATTAATTACATCTTTATGACTATCCATGCGAGTATGTGATGAAAAATGTATAGGCCTTTCATAGAGGTGACATTCCACACACACATATAAGCGACATTTTTATTTTCTATAACATAGAATGGAGGTATATATTGATTATTTAATTAATATAATAAAATTTAAATTACTATTTATAGTTATTATATTATTTTCATAGGTTTTTATAGATAATTTTATTGAGGTTGAAGAAGAATTCAAATTAAAATAATTTCTTTCAGTTAATTACATATTTTTTGGGCATTCTCCCTCAAATATCTCTTTAATAATTCTTAAGATGGTATTTTATAGAGACTATCTCATAAAATTTGTCAGAAGTTTTTTATTATTTTATGTTAGGTTTAATATTATCAATTTTTATTGATGATCTTGGAGATAACATTCCATTTTATAAATGGGGAAAGGGTCACTCTTGTAAATACAGATAACATTAATTTAATATGCAGTCATTTTCGAAGTTAAGAGGCTCCAAATGGAAGTTGTTTTTGATATTGGATAAATTAAGGTATAATTCCACTCATATAATAAAATTTTGATAAATTTTCATGATATTTTATAGCTTATAACATAGTTTAATCATTTATCATATTTTACCATTAGCAGGATGACTAAATTTTTTACAATGGTAATATATTTCAATGAATAACATTTAAATAGAATATATTATATTTTTTTAAATATTATTTGTCAAATTTTGTAATCATGACTAAAACATTCAGTTTAAGGAGGTTATATAAATAAAACTTAATATAATTGCACAAAATATAACGAAAAACAATTTTTAGAAAAAATACAATTTAAACAAGAAAATAAAATAACACTAAAATCATGTATAAAAATGAATCCCATTGAATGTATTGGATTATTGATAAAATAAAATGTTTTTATGAAATTAAATGCGGTAAAAACTCAATTTTATCATTTTGAATACTTAATTAAATTAAAATGACCTATGTGGGTTTATTATTAGAATGAAATTATAGTTAGGTTTTAAAAATTCAAGAATTAATTTCCAAATTCAACATAAAAGATTTAAATTATTTATTTTTCTCCCTAAATTAATCTTTTGTCAAGAAAAGGATTAATATATGTTTATGTCATTCTAATAATATACCGATGTTATAAAATTTATGATATTTTTAAAAATGATATTTTCCATTATTCTTCAAATAATAAATAATTTTATAGTTATTCCAAAATTTCAATATAAAATTATTTTCACATTTTGAATGAAAAATGATATGATTTATATAAATGATAAATTTTTAAATTTTTAAATATATATTTCAAATAATATATATATGTAATATAAAATTATTAAAATATTTTTAAGCAATACGTTATCATTTTTATTTGAATCATTATATTTATATTCTTTATAGTTTCATCATTATTTCTTACATATTATTAATTTATCATCCCATGAATTTCATAAGGAAATTAAATAATAATAATAATAATAATAAAATTTGTATAATTATAGTATGTGTTATTAAAAAAATCATTTTAATATAATTTTATATACATATGGTTTTATTCTTAATGTAAATTTTATAATGATGCTTCACATTGTATTTGTAAACAATTTCTTTATATTATAAGAAGGTATAGTTTGGTTTTTTAATGTTATATAATATAACGACAAAATATTTACTTCATTGAAAACAAATATTGAAATCCTAGGGTGTTACATTGTACCCCATCAAATAATTTTTCCCCTTGAAAATTAAATATTTTTACTAATAAAATTAATATATTTAGAAATTAGTGTAATATCATATCACGATAAGTAATTTCTAACTTACCATAAATAATATTATTGTTTCCAAATTAAATTTTTCAAAAACCTTGTATATATTATTATAAAAATCATAATTCTGAATAGGATTCCAAATACATCCCTAATAGATGACTGATTTTTTCCATAGATGACTCAATTAATTAATATTAATCTTTCCTCAAGATTAAGAATTATTTTAAAATTGTTATAGAGAATATACAAAAATAAACATGATTTCTTTTCATTACAAATATTAAATTTTATAAATTAATTTTTCCTTGATTAGTTTCCCATTTCTGATTCATCACATATTCAAAAAGATAAATGATGATGATGAATTTTTATGCTCGAAGAATTGAAAAAAAAATATTGTCTCATATGATCAAAAAATGATCTTCATGTTATTTCCAATATATCTATATAGTTATTAAAACTAATAATATATATATATATATAACGTAATAATAATATTATATACTAATAAACCTTCATGTAATAAATAATAAAAAACCATCAAATCCTAATAATAACACCCATTTTTCACCTTAAATAAATCTAAAGAAAATTAAAAATAAGATTAACAGTATTTGAAACCAATAAATTATAACTATCTGATAACATCTTTTTCCAAAATCATTTAACTAAAATTCTAGAAAAAATCAAAACATAATGAAAATAAAAATATTTCCGTACAATATCCTAAACCTCAAAATCAAGAAAAAATGTATAATACTAATATTAAACAAAACCTTCACACCTGAAGAATAGTAATCATTCACAAAATCACAAAATTCGATATATACCATAAGCATATATTATAAAATATATAAAAATATTTCCAAAAAATATTATGTATTTCTTTGTTTAAAATAACTTTTTAATCCCCAATTTTGTTTGTACTACTCAATATATATTACCCAAATTGATTTCCAAATTATTCTTATTATATATATTTACCTGAACATTAAATCCAATACTAACCCAATGGATTATCTAAACCATGACCATATATTTCCCCTAAGAGGCAATAAACTTATATGGAAACATCATTAGTCATCTCAATAAATACTTCAAAAGTGTTGTCTTCTGATCATATACCTCTTTATCCCTTAATGTTATCTACAAATGGATCAGATACCATATGAGATATCTCAAGAACCGTACAACTACATAAAATAAATAAAACAATTTTTTATATATTGGTATTGATTCCAACTGAATCCACAATAATTTGACCATCTATAATTAAATTATCAATAACAATTATTCAGTCACTTAAAAACCCAATACCTTTTAATTATTATTTATATGGAATTATAAGAAAAATATTTAAATAATAACACACATTAATATTTGTGAAAAAGAAAATTTTTCTACTATTCCAGGAATTTCATACTTCACATAATTTCTTCAACATGTCCCAAAAAATTATCCAAAAATGATAGATTTATAGAATTATATTATATAGTATAATTCTTCATAAAATGGTGAAATAAAAGCATAAAAATGTATGTATAATATCTTCTATACCGGAAAACATAGTTAATGTCAAACCAAAACCATAAGTGTGCATAAGATGATCAAGTGGGAATGAGCTCATAATCCAAAGTGGGTGATATAATGTAAAATAATCTTAATTTATAACACATGGATCAGAATTATTCAATCATGTCATATAAATCCTTACTTAATAATATTGATCCATGAAGGAAAATTATAATCAATATCATTTGAAATTAATGTAAAAATATAAATAAAATTTCAAGGCTACCAATAATAGAATTCATTGTATAATAAAAATTGTTGACCAGTGATGTAACATATGAGGCATGTGACAACTACCAATATACACTCTTAGGCTTTTTCTATCAACCCATGTACCCTTTTTGGGTCACTTTATATACATTTTAATCAATTAATAAGAGTTATATAACATACATTCTTATCACATTAAAATGAACTACTAATATTTACTTTACAATTAAATGAAAGCACTAATAATTCCTTTAAGGTTAATTAAACCATGATAAATAAATTTGTTTCCTGAATATTTCCCTAAAAATTAACTTAATAATTCATGATAATGAGTTTTCATTATTTAGATACTAAATATACCTAATTTTCCATAACAGTCATTAATTAATGATGATATAAATGAAGAACCAAATGAAATTTAATATATTACTAGACAGTTTCACATGGTATCACATAAGATGATAATGGTAACATAGTCAATTGATGTGAAATATTAAATAATCTAAAATATTATTATCAAAATATTAATTGGCGTTCAATCTGGAACAAACAAATATAATAGAAATATTTTCAAAATTATAGAAGAAAAATGAACGTAAAACCACTAAAATAATTTTCTTAATTCATTTTTATCATTATTTTAAAAATGAAGTTATAGGTCAATTCCAAAACTACTTTAACAAGAAATCAATATTACATTTAAACTAATTTACAATAATCAATTCCTTAATGGAAACTTTTATTTTTAAAGAAAAATTCAAGCGGAAGATAAAAATATAGATATGTAAACTAAAATCTATCTAAAAATTATTTTTATAAAATAATATCTTTTACATTTAATATAAACATATTCATAGAATAATAATAATATATAGTACTATATGAAAACTTAAAAACATCCAAACTAATGAAAATATTTATGAATGGTTATTATGGTGGTAAAATTCATCTGAATGGAAAAAACATTAGAAGTTATTATTTTCAAAATTATGTAAATAAAGTAAAAAATTACTTTTGAACAAATCATTCAATAGATTTATTTTCAAAATTTTAATGAAAATTGATATTTTACATAAAATGAACTATTGAAATTATTTATGCAGATAAAATAAAATTGTTTAAACAAAACCAACAATATTGATATAAAGGAGAAATATTATGAACAAAAATAGAAATAAGGCCATTTTTCTTATAAAAATTCTTTTAGTTCATTATATTACCAATGAGGGAAAACTCTATAGGTTACTTCAAAATTGCTAAAAAACTAGATGAGGAGAAAATATATTTCAATTTGTAGAGTATGAATACACAATTTCCCAATATTTAAAATAAATTTTAAATTATCTCGATGAAAATGATTTTGTAAAATAATCCTTCACAACTTCTATATCTTTTGAATCAATACTACTTTCAGGATAAAAATTGATATGAATCAACATTTAACATTAATAAAATATAATAATTATATAATAGTTCAATGGGGTGTTAATTTTGTAATATTAAAAGAAAACATGGCACTTAATTAGAGACATATTCCTAGAAAATGAAATTGTTATAAAGAACCCATACAAAAATCATAAAAATTAATATAAGGGAAAATACATTAAGTAATAATGTGAAAAAATTAAATCCATATATATTTTTTATATAAAATATAAAAACATATTTCGTCATAAAACACATAATTATGGAATAACATAGTTAATTAATAAGTAATATAACCAAATTAAGGGGAAATAAGTTAAAATCCCTATATCCCAGGATCTCCCCATTAAAATCATTATATATAAACCTATATAATAAATATATTTTTATTATAAATTTATATAATAACTATATTTATATCTAGAAATCGTTATATAGTAACCATATATATTACAATTACCCATTTAGAAATAAATTATTATAGAAATCCATATTATTTTGTTATCACTTAATTTTTTTATGTATGTTCTCAATTGAGTATTTTAGTCCCTTAATATTGTTAATGGTCTCATAATATCTAGAAAAGTAATCATCATTTATAGTACATTTTGACAGTGTTTCGGTTAACAATTTCCATTTCATGAAATTGTGGTGATTGATTTTTGGGATAACAAAAAAATTGCTTTTTAGAAGTTTCAATTCTAAAAAAAATATTTTATTAATTAATTATTAACTGTATAAAAAATTATAGAATATATTGAAAAATATTATTTAAATAATTATTATATAATATTAAATTTAAATAACTTTCCCATGTATTTTTATGTATTCAATATTATATTAATGTTATTTCTAAGTGTAAAACAGAAAAAAAAAGAGAACATTATAAAATCTAAATTAGTGGTAACAAGTTAATTTATAATGGAAATGTAATGTTTAATGATTCCTGGTTAGGTCATATATTTTATATATAATCATTGAATCAATTTTTTGTACTATATATGAAATATAGTAACAAAAAATGAAATACGTCATATTTGGAGGTGGAAGTCCCCAAGTACACACATGGGGACACAGAGAATTTATAATGGATGGGAGTGAGAAAATATTGATAATGATATATCTTTCAAGAATAATAAATATTTCACAATTTTCATATTTTTTAAAATTAAATTCATATTTGTAACCATCCATGTGATGTGGTGATGAAAAACAAAACATGTCATTCATTAAGGTGGTAGTCCACACTTCTGCATCAGGAACATTTTCAATTTCAATTAAATGGTAAAAAGGATGGTATTTAATATTAAATACTTAAATAAAAAGTTGAATATACTAATGATATTTATTTAATTATTTTTAGTTGGTTATATAAATTATTTGGATGTACAACATGATATAAACTCAAAAAAACGTGGTTAAGTTGATTACCACTTCTATTGATATCCTCATTTATAACTTTACATAAGAATTATAGGGTTGGTATTTTGGTGATTCAATAAAATATACTTCATTGGAATTGGTTTGGGTTTAAATTGCTTAATATAAGATGGTTATATTGTGTGGATTAGGGGGAAGGGAGTATACACATTTCCATATAAGGTGAGTGAAAACTTTTTAAATACCCATATAATTAATATAATATAAATTAATTTTCAAAATAAAAGGTAAAAATTTGTGAAATTATTAATTGATAGAATAATTGAGGTTCAAAATAAATAAAAAAATTAATTTTCAATAAAAACAATATAGACTTTGTTTCAAAAATTCATGAATGGGATTCCAAATTTAACATAATAGTTTTAAATTATTTAATTGAAACTAGAGATAAATTATTGGTGTACCCAAAGGTTTGATATATTATTTTCATTAAAATATCATATTAATTTAATAAAATTTATAGTATTTTTAAAAATGTCATTTTACACTTTCACCTAAAAATCCATAATTTCTAAAAAAGCCAAAATATTTCCCTCTAACCTCATGTTGAAATGATGAATATAAAAATAAAGTTTATATAAAAAATCATTAATAAAAAATTAACAGAAATTCTTTTAAATAAAACATATATAATGAAAAAATAAGTGAAATATTTTCTTTGATCCATGAGTCATTTAATTAACATTCATTATCATTATTGAAATATTTATTAGACTTCTATATTTTATCATCCTAATAATTTATTAAACACATTCTATAATAATATTAATATATAATGAATTATAATACATGTCATTATAATAATAAAAATACAATATTTTATTTTCATGAGGTTTTTTTTCTTATGGTAATTGTATTAATGATGTTTGACATTGTAACTTTTTAATGTTTAAATTTCATTGAATAATGTATAACTTTAATTTTAGATAAGTTATGCATGTAATACATTCTATTGACCAATGTATTTATTTAATGGAAAATATTAAAAATATTTTGTTAATACATTCTAAACACCTTCATTAAATTAAAACTAACATATTTTAATTTTTCTCACCAAAATTAATCTATTTTGAAATAGGTTAAATATTATATCAAAATTTGTCATTTCTAGTTCAGAATTAGGAAATATATTTTTTAACTATTAAAATTCGTCCAACATATCCAAATTATTAAATGTTCTTGTAATAAAAAAGACCAATCATATGTTACTGAGGATTTTTTTGTGCATTTAATAGGTTTTATCTTTAATTAATAAAATTATTATATATTTTTACAATTATCGATATTTTGGTGATATGTTTCTAACTCTATAATATCAACTATGTTATGAAATTATCTTCATGGTTAATTGGATACATCAAGAAATAATATATTTCAATTAGAAACATGAATAAATAACTAATATAAATTGGATTTTATATGAAATCAACAAAGTGAAAATCATTTACATTAATATATCTCTGACAGGAGAAAATAGGTACATCAATGACACAACTATGTAAATCAGATACATGGAGTAATTGTCAAAATGATTTCATTACATGAATAATTTTAAAAATCGTTCCAACACCTATGTGATTCATTTATCTATGTCAATCATTCGAAACATAATAAAAACAACTACATGATTTGGCTATGTGATAAATCAACTATGTGAACAATGGATGTATAGATCAAGTTGGTTACATGAATTGGAATATATAAAATTAGAATATGTTCTGATCAAGAATCAAAAATTTTATTCTACAACCTATATATTTATTACTATTTAAGTAATTTATGTATACACTAATACCACTGTTTATGAATTAAATATTGGATTACCATTTTATGGTATATTTTATTTCAAAAAAGTTTTATGTTCTGAGAAAATAAAATAGTATATAGTAATTTATTTCTCTATCCTATTACTGAGGTATTTTTGTGAATAATGGATCTAGAATTTAATTTCAAAAATACAATTTACTAGATATCATGATTTGAATATCAATTGATAATATATGATAAATTATTCAAACATGGAATTATATGATGAAGGAGAATAACAATATCATCACTTTAAATATCATCTCCCACTATAGAATCGTTCGACAATACTTGTGATGTTAAGGGAAAAAGTATATTGATGTTCTATATCATCCCTTTCAACTATTTAACATGATTTATTTTGGAATACTCACCTCAAGGTACTCTTCAATCATATTTTCTATCAAGTAGAATACTTCTCTTCTATCAGTTTCATCGTAAAATTGTGAGTTTCATTCTGTAAACCTTCATAAATCATTCATATTTTTTGTATACGATAACTCGGTGAACATATTATTTAAGGTTAGTGCTTTTTAAACCCTTGTAGGATCTCATAAGAAGATCCTTGTTTTATACTTGGTGATAGTACCGTGAAATCAGTAGAGAAGACCCTTATAAATGGATTGTTGCTTTTGAAAATCACTAAGAACTAGGATTTGAGAGTCGGTGGATTTCACTAGAGGATTCTTATTCAATAAACTTTTAATAATCTTTTGGGATAGATATTTATTTCATAATTTTTTTATTTCCAATACTTTATTTTCTTAAAAAAATTGAAACTTTTCATACCTTAAAGTGGATTGTTTAAAGTAAATAAAATTTAGATAACTCAATTCACCCCCTCTAGAGTTTTATGAAATCATTATCTCGACAAAAATTTATATCAAAGGTTGTGACTTTTGAGTTCCCATATTTGAAAGCTTAAATTAAAACAATCACCTTAATGTGGATTTATTGAATGATAACATAGAAGGTATGTATATGGTAATAGATCCCTATTTCAATTGTAACAATTATTATTATTGGATTTCATATATTTTTATCTAAATAAATAAAATTGGTATAAAGGTTTAATTAATAGTTTTGATGCCTTAAACTATTCTAAAATAATATCTAGAGAAGTTCAGTACTAGTATAGAAGGGTATTATGATCTGAACTTAGAATCTACAGTTACTGTAATAGAGGG
This sequence comes from Viscum album, assembly GCA_963277665.1. Classification (NCBI taxonomy): domain Eukaryota; kingdom Viridiplantae; phylum Streptophyta; class Magnoliopsida; order Santalales; family Viscaceae; genus Viscum; species Viscum album. The sequence continues at coordinate 503,706,646 of OY728131.1, read as the reverse complement.
CGTGGTCCTGAGGAGTTAAAAAAATGTTTCGTAGTTTTTGATAGATCTTGATATGAAATCTACTATATTTGTGGAATACAAAGTTATTGAAAATTTATTAAAACATAGATAAATCACATAAAAGATAATGTTTAACACATTTTGTATGGTTAATGATGAAACCATACAAAAAATGAGTGGATGGATGATAGATATTGTGAGTAATGTTTCATTGATTGGATAAGAAATCTAAAAACATTGTCAGTAATTGGTAGTTCATAGAGTTATATAATCTATGTGCTGTAGAATCTCATTTACCATTAGGGAATCAACTAATTTAAAATACATTAAGAGAAAAAATAACCTAGAAACACTTATGATATATGAGGTAGAAGTGGAAGATGAAGATGTTGAGAATAGATTGGTTAAAAAATAAAACGAAACTATGAATGTATCAACATAAACATTTGACAAGAAAAGTAAAGGATTACTAATTACTAAGTTATAATATGATGAAAAAATAAATAGTTCTACTCCATAGACTGATATTTTTCAATTTTCATGGAATTTTAAAAGGTTTTAAAACTAATGAACATGAATAATAAAATATTCAAATATTATAATAAATGTTATGGAATTTTTCTATATTTAAGATATTGTGAGGGAAATTTTTTTTACATATTTATCCAGTTTTTTAATAGCTTTAAGATGAATGGAAATATGAAAAATTCACATATGGTCACCATAATACTAGAATAAGAGAACAATGTCCATGAAGGCCACATGGAGAACTTATGAGGTTTCTATTAATGATACATCGTCATTATTTAAGGATAGAATTTATAATAAAAAGGAGAATATGTTACTTATTTCAATATTTTATGATTTAAACACATTTCATTATTCTAATCATTAATATTATTTAAAAACTAACAATTTCCTTTTTGAATAACTAAATGAATATTTTACCATGCTGCAAAAAATGAAATTATAATGGCCCTCTATAGCCCATGATTATAATATTATAGTCTATGGGCCAATCCATCATGGATTTTAATTCCATGGGCTCTTTCCCTCCACCACCCCCTAAGTTAAGACATCATGATGAGATATGTATCCATACCACCATATAACAGGGTTTTCTTTCTCTTCCTCATTTTATGTGGGATTTCAAAAATTCTTACTCCCCTGAAGGGCCCAACATCTCCACTGGAACATCAAATGGGAACTTTCTCTGATGCCATTTGTAATGGTCCAATCTAGTCCACAATCATGATATTGTTTTATTTGGGTTTATTCCTAACATTTTCTCATTACATGGGATATGACCCTCAGACACCCCCCAGGAAAAACCCTTATGATGGGATAGGTATCCAAACCACCTAACAAAGGGGTTCTTTGTGCTCCCCCTTCAATGTGTGATTTCCAAAATCACTTTATAACATCACAACCCGACTAACTACTAAAATGGTATCCATAACAATACCCACATGGACTCAAGCAAGCCTCCCCATTCTCCAGAGGTTTTCGACAAGTATTGAGGGTCAATTTATGTTATGGTAGGGATATTATACCCTCTATATAAGAGAAACATAACAGATTATTAGATAATAAATACAAATCAAATACAAAAGTAGTACTAAATGAAAAACAAGAAGCATAAGAATAATATATATTTTTGAATAAAAATAAATTGGACAACATCAATTCAATATAATGATGCATTTAATGTTAGGTGTTACTACATGGTGAAAAATTTACAAAATAAAAAAAAGATAATAAAATCCCAATTGTCAACTCCATGAACATCTTGAGAAAGAGACCAATTCTATGATCCATGTAGAGACCCGTATCTTGACGTACATTGACATTACATTACTTTTGCGGAATACTTAGTACATTACAAAAAACACACACACAAGGACCGTAATAGTTTAGTGTCTTTGGAAACTCGAACTATAATCTTCTAATCGTGGTGAAAGATCTTCAAAATCTCCCAAAAAGATCTTCCTTTTTTTTTACCTAAAACCTTTCTTTATATCCTGGGAAAAAGAAAACATAAAAGGGTGAGCTCAAATGCTCAGTAAGGGTAAACAAAATAAATAACAATCACATCATATTCATAAGAACATAACATTTTGGAAATCATAACCTGCAAAAGAGAGCATAATTTCATAATCATGGGATAAATCATGGCAGTGAAAAAGTAATCCCAATAATCATAACTTAAAACATGAAACTTTGTGGAATACACACATAATCATAGAGAATCATTTCTTGTTAGTCAAGACTAATTTCCAAGACTATCTTAGTGGACAAAGTCCCTTTCTGAACCGAGTCACCCTCGTTCCAGTCCTATTTCACTGAACCGGTATAACCTACCGTTCCAGCCATGTCTATCTCATGAGATATAAAATCTTTACCCAATGCATTGGAGGGAGATATAGGTCCCACCCATCTTATAATGAATACTTTCTTATGTGTGCCACATAATCATAAACCATACATCATAGCGTAACCCATGTAATAAAAATGGGATTCTTAAACAACATGACATCATAAAAAAATTCATATAAGATAAAGGAATTCATAAAAATATTTCCATCACAACATAATCAAATCCATGTAATAATAGGGATAAAAAAAGAACCCTTTTATTATCTTAGATGGAAAATAATTTTGATAAAATACTTGAACTTTATTCTTGAGGAAAATATCCTTTCTACTTCAAAAACACTTTTCCTTTCTTAACATGTCATGCAATTTTAAACTAAAAGAGGTTGATTAAAAATAAACTTGAATACTTGTAAAGTAAGATTCTTGGAAATAATGTTTTAGAAATCCATTCATGCCATATAAGTTAAAAAAAACATTCTTCGTACTTTTGTCGGAAAAGTCAAAAAGTACCTCGTACGAAAAACGACAAAAGATTCCATTCACACATATTACTAAAAACTCACCGAAGGGTAAAAATGGATTTAAAACATTGTAGGTGGATGGAAATAATATTACATATTGATGAAACATGGATGTGGATGATAAAATACACCCCAGTAAATACTTACGAATAAACAATCTCGGATAAAAATGAGATTGTGATATTTCCCTTACCTTAGGTCCGATTTGCTTTTTACGTGTCCGAAGCTCCTGTATAATGGTTTAAATAATGTCATTGACTTATTAAAGAATAATATTCATTGTTATGATATCATATATGGTTCATTTGTGACATTATATTACCCGTTCTTTTGTAAATTCCATGTTAAAGAAGCGTTTTGGGTAAAATCATTTCTTTTATCGTAGGTGTTTTGACTTGTTGTTATTGAAATTATTATTACTTATATCATGATTTACTTACTTCCAGAATATAAAATATGATTTATATATCATATATATTCAGTATATATATATATATATAATAGATAGATAAATGGAATGAAAAACACCGTTCATGGAGACGGTAGTCCGTACGTATGCATGAACGTTGCTTTCCTTTCCCTATTGTCTTGAATGGAAGTAAGTAGATGACATACATATATATATACATAAATCCAGTAGCTTTATAATGTCATATATTTCATTATTATTTCTTATATATACTTTATAATCATTCTTAAATGGTTAACATGGAGAATGAATCTCATCGCGTCGTGGAGACGGTAGTCCGTACGTACGCCCGAGTGATGATATCATTTCCATAAATATTGAATTGAATTGGAGTGGATTATACAATATATCAGAATCAATATGATGTTTTAATAACTATGTATAGTTATTATTTACACCATTATACCCATCCATGTAAGGTGGTGGTGGAAAATAAATTACACCACGGCGTGGAGACGGTATTCCGTACGTACGCACGCGCGGTGATTTCTTTTTCCATAGGATAGATAGATGGTGAAATAGGGTTGTTTCGTACTTATAATAACATATCAGTATATGAGTGATACTTATGTTATTACTTCATAATGAAACAACCTAATAAGAAGAAGTGGAAGAAGAAATAAAGATGAAAGAATTGGTAACGGTAATTACCTCTTCTTTGAAGCGCCTTTTAGAGACCTCCTCTTAGGGAACTAAAATTGGTCTTTGAGGAATACCAGAACCTCTATGATGTTTCTAGGGAAGTGGAGAAGTGATTTTGGTAGGGTTTGTCCGAGCTTGAGTTCTCAAATTGGTGTGAGGAGGAGGGGGAGGAGGTGCCCTTTTATAAGGGAGGAGAGGGGCACCTTAGGAATATCTCAAAATATTATTTTATATTAAAGTAAAAATCGGTTTATAATGGTTTAAAAGGGTCTTATTTCGAAGATAAAGTGGGGATGGGTCGAAATCCTATCAACCAATAGGATTTAGACAAGTTTAGGTTCTTATTTTAACCTTATCAATTAGATTTAACTCTAAGTTAAATAATTTAACTTTTACCGTGTCTTTTTGTTTTCTTTCACTATATGGTTAATACACTTACTATAACATGCTAAACGAACCCAAAATTGTATATTATTAATACATATATCCTTATTTAAGTCATTTGGCCGAACCTTAGATTTTTAGGAATAAAATAACAATTAATAATATAATATTTGATTTAAAAACTATTTTGTGTCAATTTTGACACTATTTGATATATGAATTTTGTGAAAGTCATAACAGAATTATATGTTCGAACCAAGTTGATTAAATCCACACTAATATATCATAGTAACCTAGAAAATTAGTTGAATTCATAAAAAGTCTCAAATTACATTCATTTGAGTATTTATAACATCAATTATGTTAATATTTCCTTAAAAGGGTAATTACTGCATCATCGTTGTGTCATAAATTAATTTATTTAAAGTCTAAAAATTATAAATAAAATATCATTATGTATGAAATCTTTTTATCTTTCTAATGAATATTTATAGTCGAATTTATCTTATGTATAACCCCATATTAAAAATGTTTTAGTGAATAAACTTTGATTTTAACTCTTTTAACTCTTCTTTGAATTAAATAATAATAAATGTTCTAATCTAATCCAGGTGGGCCTAAATGATAATATTTTACACTTAAGGTTGTTTTTGGTCGAGATACACTTGTCCAATAGAATTAGGACATGTGTTAGGGTAATATTAATATCATTCTTACCCTTAATTACCCTATTTACTTTTAACCGTGGTAAATAAAAGTAAAAAGTTACTATTCACCAAAAATTATTTTCATCTCATTGAACCACATTTTACTTACTGAAATCAACCGTGTCTCTCGGATTTTTGAAATTCCATTCACAGAAGCGGTAAAATTAAGTTTTATGAAAAATTCAGTTTTTTAACTACCACTTAGTAGTTTCACTATTCATCAAAAAATGAAGGTTTTCAGAAAAATGCCAAAATTTCATCCTAAGCTATATTTCATATTCCGAATTCAAAAATGAAGTCTATTTTACCAAATTCATAACATAGAAGTTGCATTAATTAATTTTATAATTAAATCCCGCTGTTAAAACAAATAGCGTGTTTTTAAGAAACAATATCTATCAAAAGATTGACACTTGTTTATGTCTGGTTTAAATGTGCAATTACATCCAATGACCAACATTGTATTAAATTGTAAAAATATATTATAAATATACTTTAAAACTACTCCAATTAATAATTTATCACTATTAATTATTTCGATTAAAAAAGTTGTTTTTTAATTATAATTTAGTAATTTTCACTATTCATCGGAATATGAAAGTTATCCGAAAAGTACCAAAATTTCACCTTAGGATAAATTCGATACTCCGAATCCAAAAATGAAGTTCATTTTGAAAAATAATATTTACAGAGTTTTAAAAAGTGGTTATTACTATTCATAACGGCTAGTTTTAATAATATTTTAATAGCATATCGTTGTTTAGTGAAACTCGGTATTGCGTATTACACACGCTATCGAGGAAGGTCGTGATTGCGTGTAATGCAAGGCAAGTCAAGGATGCGTGTTGTGCAAGCTCTTTTTGGTGTAGCGTACAACACAAAACTTTAATAAAATTTAAAAGAATATTTTATTATAAAATCTTGGGCTGTTACATTCTACCCCCCTTAAAATGAATTTCGCCCTCGAAATTCGTCGGGGTTATAAATGGTTTACTATTTGAAAGTTTCTTTAATAGAAACCCACATCGTAAAAAGGAATATCAAAACCAATCTTTAAAAACAAAAGTATGAAACGTAACGGTTACCCAAATAAACTAATCATTGGGTTTCCACATAGGTGAAAATATGGATATGGAAGAGAAATCTAACCATCATGTTCTGATGGAGAGTGGTAGAGAACATGGCTATAGAAAAGCCAATAATCACAAATCCATAAATTTGTGACGATCTAAGGTACCATCCGATTCATCAGGTATAAGATCACTAGGACAACATTATTGGTTTTCAAGATCATTTCCCTAAAGTTGAAAATTTGAATTGGAATAAATACTTTCTTTATTTTGGTACAATCTCACTATTGTTCGTGCCTAGAACAATTTCCACTTCATCTCTTAAATAAATGAAGTTTAATTTGTTATTCGTGAAGTGTTAGCAGATCATGTGATAGAATGACGAGTCATTCCATCTGTCTCAAACAAAAGGTTAGCAAAAATTATATACATAAGTCGATCTATAGTGAGATTAATCATATATAGTTCCTAAAATGGACTTATACTTCATATATCATACTGCTTAATATAATAAAACTAGTTTCTACTACACATGGACTTCCTGTAGGCCAGTGGTAGGCGATAAAAGCCAGTCGCACTTCGGTTGTGGGTTCGATTCCCACAGCCTTGTCCGAAGCGATGGGCTGTCGCCCGTCCTGCAGGTTGTCCTTTTTCTAAAACTATATTACTATAACATCCCATAAATAATATCGAAAAAACTTCTATCCTTAAACAATACTAACTTATGTCCAACATAATCCATTCCAATCTTTAGTCCTATCCATAATACTGCAGTCCATTCTCATAACATAGTGAAAACGATTACCAGAGATTTAATACCATCGTTGATCCCCATATATCATAAGATATATCTTGTTGGACACATTCCAAACATTCAAAGGCCTTAATCTTGTACTCTCTTGAATACCCATTGAACCTTAGTGAAAACTTGAATGCAGTTAAAAGTTAACACTTTCCACATACCAAAATCCTCAAAATTCTATATACTCAAACCATGATATCACTTAGTCCTTATATCAATAATGAGCTCATGAATACTGTTAAACATTTCATTTTCTCATTTTCCCTTCATTATACGCATAATATCTCAATCACTTTGAATACCACATTAGACCAATACATAAATATTCCAATATTCCATGATACAACATTATTTTGGAATCCCATTACATAAAAACTTAATCATTCCACCACATCGTTGTCATATTCAACATTGCCAATAGTGATCGCATGTGACTTCCCTTTGTCCTTTGCTTTAAGCGGTTGCTCATGTCGATCATCACTAACCCTTGGATTAGGGCATTTATTGGCATAATGTCCCATCTCCTTGCACTTGAAGCATTGAAGTGTTGGTTGTGCGTTCTCTGCAGTGTTTGCTTTATTCACTTCATTAGAATCCCTTTTTCCATTACTTTGATACTCAGCTGCTCGATGACATTCTTTTCCACACTTAAAACATTTTCTAGTCCCTTTAAGACAATCTCCACCATGCTTCTTTCCACACTTTGTGCATAAGGAAACATTCATCTTCTTTTCCCCATTATTCTGAGATTTCTCCTTGAACTCCATCTTTCGTTTCTTGTCAAAACCATGAGATGGATATGTAACACCAACTTCCATTTCTACCTTGATAGCACAACGCACAATTTCTTCATAGCTACTGAAGTCTCTTATAGCTAGTGCCCTTCGAAGACTTGGTTTTAAGCCACTGAAAAATCGATCAACTTTACTTTCAGGTTGGATGATAATGCCAGATGCATACCTTGAAAGTCTTGTAAAATTCGCTTCGTATATACCAACAGATTCATCATCCTTTTGCTTTAGTTCAAGAAACTCCTTCTCCATCTTCGTTCGAAGAATACGAGGGAAGTACTTACTGAAAAACAAGTTCTTGAACTCGTCCCATTCCATGGAATCAATTTCATCTCTTTGCCTCGTATTCTTGATAAGATTCCACCATTGATCAGCTTCACCTTCCAAACGATATACTGCTAAGATGACTTTATCATGTTCAGAACATTGAAGAACTGAAAATATCTTTTCAGTAGTACTAATCCATTGTTCAGCAACTAATGGATCAGTAGACCCACTGAAAGAAGGCGGACGCTGCCTCATGAAGGATTCAACAGAATGTTGCTCCTTCCTTTGCTCGTTTGGAAGTCCTGCATGATTAATAGCTTGAGAAAGTTGTGTGAGCATGGCTACAAGATTTTGCATTCCAGCTCCCATATCGTTTGGTTGCTCAGGGGGACAATCATTGCATTGTCCATTGCATTGATCAACACGGTTCCTTCGGGTTCCAGCCATCGTCTAAAACCCCAAAAGAATAGTGTGAGAGGCAAAAATCATGCTAGGGAAAAAAACATAATAAAGGGGTAGTACCCTCAATATCTAACATCTTAGGTTAAATTCTATGATCGTTAGAGAAATTCTAGGACTATAACCTATACGTATACTTAACCTTAGAGACATCCCTAGACATACCTTAGAAATATCTCTAGGGATCTCACTAACGTTTTCGCATCCTAGTTTCCAAAGGTTGACTAAACCTTTCCTCTGATACCAACTGTAGTGGTCTGGAATTACTTCCAGTGGACTATAATTGATACCTATCAGGGCACTCCATGGGCGGCTACACCCCCTGGGCGGGACACACCACCATCCCCAGTGGCAGCCATTTCCTCATGAAGCCCTTGGGCGGAGAGCCATGCTTCGTCCAACGCTCACATGTGAGAGTTCCCAAGGATCGGATACATTCCTACCTCCTTTGCCTCTGATACCAACTGTAGAGACCTGTATCTTGACGTACATTGACATTACATTACTTTTGCGGAATACTTAGTACATTACAAAAAACACACACACAAGGACCGTAATAGTTTAGTGACTTTGGAAACTCGGACTATAATCTTCTAATCGTGGTGAAAGATCTTCAAAATCTCCCATAAAGATCTTCCTTTTTTTTACCTAAAACCTTTCTTTATATCCTGGGGAAAAGAAAACATAAAAGGGTGAGCTCAAATGCTCAGTAAGGGTAAACAAAATAAATATCAATAACATCATATTCATAAGAACATAACATTTTGGAAATCATAACCTGCAAAAGAGAGCATAATTTCATAATCATGGGATAAATCATGGCAGTGAAAAAGTAATCCCAATAATCATAACTTAAAACATGAAACTTTGTGGCATACACACATAATCATAGAGAATCATTTCTTGTTAGTCAAGACTAATTTCCAAGACTATCTTAGTGGACAAAGTCCCTTTCTGAACCGAGTCACCCTCGTTCCAGTCCTGTTTCACTGAACCGGTATAACCTACCGTTCCAGCCATGTCTATCTTATGAGATATAAAATCTTTACCCAATGCATTGGAGGGAGATATAGGTCCCACCCATCTTATAATGAATCCTTTCTTATGTGTGCCACATAATCATAAACCATACATCATAGCGTAACCCATGTAATAAAAATGGGATTCTTAAACAACATGACATCATAAAACAATTCATATAAGATAAAGGAATTCATAAAAATATTTCCATCACAACATAATCAAATCCATGTAATAATAGGGATAAAAACATAACCCTTTTATTATCTTAGATGGAAAATAATTTTGATAAAATACTTGAACATTATTCTTGAGGAAAATATCCTTTCTACTTCATAAACACTTTTCCTTTCTTAACATGTCATGCAATTTTAAACTAAAAGAGGTTGATTAAAAATAAACTTTAATACTTGTAAAGTAAGCTTCTTTGAAATAATGTTTTAGAAATCCATTCATGCCGTATAAGTTAAAAAAAACATTCTTCGTACTTTTGTCGGAAAAGTCAAAAAGTACCTCGTACGAAAAACGACAAAAGATTCCTTTCATACATATTACTAAAAACTCACCGAAGGGTAAAAATGGATTTAAAACATTGTAGGTGGATGGAAATAATATTACATATTGATGAAACATGGATGTGGATGATAAAATACACCCCAGTAAATACTTACGAATAAACAATCTCGGATAAAAATGAGATTGTGATATTTCCCTTACCTTAGGTCCGATTTGCTTTGTACGTGTCCGAAGCTCCTGTATAATGGTTTAAATAATGTCATTGACTTATTAAAGAATAATATTCATTGTTATGATATCATATATGGTTCATTTGTGACATTATATTACCCGTTCTTTTGTAAATTCCATGTTAAAGAAGCGTTTTGGGTAAAATCATTTCTTTTATCGTATGTGTTTTGACTTGTTGTTATTGACATTATTATTACTTATATCATGATTTACTTACTTCCAGAATATAAAATATGATGTATATATCATATATATTCAGTATTTATATATATATAATAGATAGATAAATGGAATGAAAAACATCGTTCATGGAGACGGTAGTCCGTACGTATGCATGAACGTTGTTTTCCTTTCCCTATTGTCTTGAATGGAAGTAAGTAGATGAAATACATATATATATATACATAAATCCAGTAGCTTTATAATGTCATATATTTAATTATTATTTCTTATATATACTTTATAATCATTCTTAAATGGTTAACATGGAGAATGAATCTCATCGCGTCGTGGAGACGGTAGTCCGTACGTACGCACGAGCGATGATATCATTTGCATAAATATTGAATTGAATTGGATTGGATTATACAATATATCAGAATCAATATGATTTTTTAATAACTATGTATAGTTATTCTTTACACCATTATACCCATCCATGTAAGGTGGTGGTGGAAAATAGATTACACCACGGCGTGGAGACGGTATTCCGTACATACGCACGCGCGGTGATTTCTTTTTCCGTAGGATAGATAGATGGTGAAATAGGGTTGTTTCATACTTATAATAACATATCAGTATATGAGTGATACTGATGTTATTACTTCATAATGAAACAACCTAAGAAGAAGAAGTGGAAGAAGAAATAATGATGAAAGAATTGGTAACGGTAATTACCTCTTCTTTGAAGCGCCTTTTAGAGACCTCCTCTTAGGGAACTAAAATTGGTCTTTGAGGAAGACAAGAACCTCTAGGATGTTTCTAGGGAAGTGGAGAAGAGATTTTGGTAGGGGTTGGCCGAGCTTGAGTGCTCAAATTGGTGTGAGGAGGAGGGGGAGGAGGTGCCCTTTTATAAGGGAGGAGTGGGGCACCTTAGGAATATCTCAAAATATTATTTTATATTAAAGTAAAAATCGGTTTATAATGGTTTCAAAGGGTCTTATTTAGAATCTAAAGTGGGGGTGGATCGAAATCCTATCAACCAATAGGATTTAGACAAGTTTAGGTTCTTATTTTAACCTTATCAATTAGATTTAACTCTAAGTTAAATAATTTAACATTTACCGTGTCTTTTTGTTTTCTTTCACTATATGGTTAATACACTTACTATAACATGCCAAACGAACCCCAAATTGTATATTATTAATACATATATCCTTATCTAAGTCATTTGGCCGAACCTTAGATTTTTAGGAATAAAATAACAATTAATAATATAATATTTGATTTAAAAACTATTTTGTGTCAATTTTGACACTATTTGATATATGAGTTTTGTGAAAGTCATAACAGAATTATATTTTCGAACCAAGTTGATTAAATCCACAATAATATATCATAGTAACCTAGAAAATTAGTGGAATTCATAAAAAGTCTCAAATTACATTCATTTGAGTATTTATAACATCAATTATGTTAATATTTCCTTAAAAGGGTAATTACTGCATCATCGTTGTGTCATAAATAAATTAATTTATTTAAAGTCTAAAAATTATAAATAAAATATCATTATGTATGAAATCTTTTTATCTTTCTAATGAATATTTATAGTCGAATTTATCTTATGTATAACCCCATATTAAAAATGTTTTAGTGAATAAACTTTGATTTTAATTCTTTTAACTCTTCTTTGAATTAAATAATAATAAATGTCCTAATATAATCCAAGTGGGCCTAAATGATAATATTTTACACTCAAGGTTGTTTTTGGTCGAGATACACTTGTCCAATAGAATTAGGAAATGTGTTAGGGTAATATTAATATCATTCTTACCCTTAATTACCCTATTTACTTTTAACCGTGGTAAATAAAAGTAAAAAGTTACTATTCACCAAAAATTATTTTCATCTCATTGAACCACATTTTACTTACTGAAATCAACCGTATCTCTCGGATTTTTGAAATTCCATTCACAGAAGCGGTAAAATTAAGTTTTATGAAAAATTCAGTTTTTTAACTACCACTTAGTAGTTTCACTATTCATCAAAAAATGAAGGTTTTCAGAAAAATGCCAAAATTTCATCCTAAGCTATATTTCATATTCCGAATTCAAAAATGAAGTCTATTTTACCAAATTCATAACATAGAAGTTGCATTAATTAATTTTATAATTAAATCCCGTTGTTAAAACAAATAGCGTGTTTTTAAGAAACAATATCTATCAAAAGATTGACACTTGTTTATGTCTGGTTTAAATGTGCAATTACATCCAATGACCAACATTGTATTAAATTGTAAAAATATATTCTAAATATACTTTAAAACTGCTCCAATTAATAATTTATCACTATTAATTATTTCGATTAAAAAAGTTGTTTTTTAATTATAATTTAGTAATTTTCACTATTCATCAGAATATGAAAGTTATCCGAAAAGTACCAAAATTTCACCTTAGGCTAAATTCGATACTCCGAATCCAAAAATGAAGTTCATTTTGAAAAATAAGATTTATAGAGTTTTAAAAAGTGGTTATTACTATTCATAACGGCTAGTTTTAATAATATTTTAATAGCATATCGTTGTTTAGTGAAACTCGGTATTGCGTATTACACACGCTATCGAGGAAGGTCGTGATTGCGTGTAATGCAAGTCAAGTCAAGGATGCGTGTTGTGCAAGCTCTTTTTGGTGTAGCATACAACACAAAACTTTAATAAAATTTAAAAGAATATTTTTTTACAAAATCTTGGGCTGTTACAATCCGATTTACAAATTACAATATAATCAATGAATCCAAAGACATATGAGAAAGAATATCTACATGGGTGTCAAATGGTACATGAGAAGGGTGTGAGATTATAATCATATAAGGCCTTCACTGACTGTGTTTAACCAAATTCATTACATGATATATAATATAAAGAATTGAAAAGGTATATATGAAGAAAATAAAAATGCAATGATGAATAAATAAAAAAACCCACCTAGGATCCTGAGGGACACTTGTCTACTATAACTACATTGAAACCAGACCAAGTATCTATAAATTTGGGTAGATCCAGCTACATCTGGACGGATCACCAAAATTGGTGGTCGGTTCTATTTTATAGGATGAATCTTTAAGAATATAGCATAAAGATATGGGCTCGTCCCTTAGGCTAACCAAAATATCACCCTAAGGCATAACTATATTATTACCCTCCGGCCTCCTATGACTATGAATCTTGACCTTAGTCATCTAATATGATCATATTTTCTACCCTCAAGTATTCTTTACTACTGCACATAGCCATCAGGTGGTACGAAATCATACACCAAGCACTTATTCCCCAGGTTCCTAATTATTATCATAATTATATCAATATTATTTCATTAATCATTCGACCCCAAGGTCCTAAATATATTAAATAAACAATTTATTCAAGGTGATTATACAATTAGAAAGTACGTAATTTATTATTATTCCAATTCAATAGTCTATTACATCAATCAAAAAATATATCCAATTTCTTATTGGGATTGAAAGTCTAATTGACCAAGCCTTAAAAAGGTCCAAGGATGGAACATCAATTAGGTGGCCACAAGTCTGAGTCTCAAAGCCTATAAACCCAAGGGGATATAAGGGAAGGTTTAAAAGATACAGTTATAATTTATTAGGTATTATTTAATTTATCTAGTTGTCCTCACACATTTTGTTGTGATCACAAATATCTCAATTACTATAAATAATTGTATCAAAAAAGTGAATTAATTTATACCTCCCTAATTTATTACTTTCAAGGAATAAAATACCCATGAAGCATTAAATTGAATATATTCAAAGAATATAATTGTGACATTTTTCATAAATAGTTCTTATTTAATCATAATTAGAGGCATGCTCGTACCACCATATAAAGATTCATTTAAATTTATTCATTTAAAACATTTATGAAAGGTAAGAGAACATTTCAATCCATATAATTTAATTAATCTACTTAGAAAGTACCATGGGAAAACATGGTAAATAATGACATGGGATTCCTTTTTTATAATGAATTATATCCCATTAAATTTAAAAATATGGTCCAATGACATAGACATACCTTGGTTCATTAAAAAATTTAAAAAGGGAACTCCATTTTTTAATTAAATTTGAATCTATATCCTAAACATTTCATATATCAAGAATGATCTCAAATCATAAAGAAAATATAACGTAATAAGGCGAGCAATCATAAATATCTAATCACTAATTTTTTTTCCTAGAAGACAATACACTCATATTTGATGGGTTTTATTATTAAAATATGAATTTGTTTATAAAACAAATCATTTATCATATTTAAGAATTTCATTCACAGTCCATAGTTAATTTTATCAAAGGAAAATATAATTGAACTTATTTAAATAAGAACTTAAAAAAATATTTAATTTAAAGGTTCAAAAGTAAACCATGAAATTTTTGTTTGGAACATTATGATTTTATCACTGACAACTCAAATCTACTACCTTATTCCTCTGATCATATGAGACATTGCATATACAAAAGGATAGATATCCCTTGTGAACATATTCTTATGGACTAGAAAATATGCAGGGGGTCCTTATATATATGATCATATATGAATACACCAATTATAATACACACACACATATTAATTTTTATGTTATAAGTAAGCTTAGCAAGTCCTATATATAAATATTCACTGCCATGGGTAAATATACATATTACGGGGGGACTTATATATATTATTATCCATGTATACAAGGTAAGTCACCTTTAACTCAAGCATCAGGATTATGGAAATTCTACATCAAAGGAGGAGGAGCATGAAGCACCCCTTTATAAGGTTTTTTGGATACCTCTCCCATCCTGATGACTTATCTTGGGGGACTCATGAGGGCTAAAGCCCAGGGAATGAAATACTATGTGAGCTAGGCCTGAAGTTGAAAATATCATTATTGTGCTCAATTCTTGGCTACTACATAAATATTAATGAGTAATAATAAATTCCTCAATATTTATTATAACATAGTTGATAGTGAAAATGATGACCAAAAAAATAGATCATAATTTCATGTTGGAAAATTATACTATATCTTGTATAGAACCTAGTAATATTGTTGAATACATACAAAAAATGTTTAGGATTCTAAATATGTTACAAATGATTTTTAAAAAATAAAAATTACTTATTCCAAATAATGGTAAAAATTATTTATTGAAAAATAAATTTTGGAATATGTTGAAATGGTGAAAAACAAATGAATTGTATAATATATTTTTTGACCAGTTCCATGAACATCAACTTCTCCAAAGTTATTTATTTTTTTTAAAAAATAATTTTACACTATAATAGTGGTTATTGTACAAGAAACCAGGATTTTAATTATGTTAATATATCTTTTCATTGGATTTTTTTCAATATTTTGCGCTTCTGTATTTGGATAGCATAGGAAAATATGGGATACCAAATATTTTGTTTCAACAATTGTTGGAACCAAGAGAATATTGGTACTATAACAATTTATTATTTATTTTTTTGAATTAAAAATGTTGTAATGTCATCATTTAAAATTACTATATATATATTGTATTATCATGTATTATTAGGGGATAGTTTTTCAAATTTTGATTCCTTATAAAAAATTCATTGATGATATTTCTTTTTTTAGTGAAAATGCAAATAGAAAAGTAATTGGAGTTGGATTAGTGGGAAACATATTCTCATTCATCGATAAATATTTTTTATTATAATAATATATTTAATTAAAAAATTGTTAATAAATTCCAAACATTGTGATAATCAATATTTTGTTTCTTTTTCAAATAAGTCCTATTTGGTGTTCAAAAATAAAATCCTCAATTTTATGATACTTATAATTGAGAACGTAAAAATATTATAAATTATTTCACTGTGTATCTAAAAAGTAAACATTTTAAATAATGAAATAAATAAATAATGTATTTTTAATAAAACTCTTGGAAATTGTAATTTTTATTAACTAAGAAAAGATTCTAAGAGAAATTTTATTTCAGACATACCTCAACTAAAATTTTACAAATAGAAACTATGTGATTCATGTAAAATGGTAAATAAACATAATTCATTATTTAAGTACATTATAGAGGTTTTTATATATTATCATCTAGAACATACCCAGGTGGATTTTTTAGGCCTTCTGGAAATGAAATAATAAGTGGAAAATAATTTTATTTACTGTTAGAGGAAAATTTACTTATATATGAATGGGTTTTATTATTGAGTCCTAAATGTGATTCATTTTTTTTTGTATTTCTATTTTTATTGTAAATTGTATCAAAAAAATTAATTTTATGAAATTAATACTTTGAGGTGTGATGATGTAGGACAATTTGAAAACCATGAGTTCAGTTATTATTGTTCAATACAAGGAATGAAACCTAATTTTTCTACCATTTGTATGCCACAATAGAAATGGGTTATTGAAACGAGGAATTTGGCCTTTAAAATAATATCTAGGACTGTGCTATGTGAATATAAATTTCGAACATTCTATTTGCTTAATAATCTAAATTCAACATGTTATGTTATAATGAGAATTTTAATTTGAAATATTCTATTGAAAACAACCCTTGAGAAATGGATCATTAAAAATCTAAATGTTGGATACTTCAATGTGATTGGATGGAAATTTAAAATTTTAAACCTAGAGTAAAACTATGGTATATTTGATCTAATGGATGATAAATGAATATATCATGGTTATTCAAATACTTTCATGGCTTGTTGATTTACAAAAAAAATTTATATGATTGATGAATAATCAAATCATGTGAAATTTGAAAAAATATATATGTTTAAATAGAACAAAATACTTGTTTTATGAGGGTTAGTTTTTATCCAAGAATGAATAGTTAAACTTTTAAAAAAGGAACAGCCAAGGAGAATTTATTGATAGACCATCTGATTACCCAGTTCAAGGAAAAAATTGTTTTTTATGAAAAAATAGGATGGAAAATTTGTGAAAGTAAGGAATATTTTCAGATTAGTGACAATGGGGAAAACACAAAAGGATGAGATATATAATGAATTTATCTTTTCACTCATAGTAAGATTAAATTACTTTAATATTCTACTAGAATATTAAAAAAACATTGATTTAAGATTATATCAAATGGATGTGAAATTTGAAATTTAAAATTTATCACTTGTGGTGGAATTTTATATGTGATGGCATCCGAAATTTAAAAATATCTATTTTCTGAATTTCATTTCAATACAACCAAAATGAATTTGTATCCTTAAAAACACCTAGTTCTTGGTATGGATTTTTATGTTGTATTAATTTATCAAATATATTTTCTGTAGTAGTTTCATATCATACTCTTTTCATTAGAACATCATCTATAGATATTTTTTAGTTTTTATATATATCTATTATGTGATTTTTGGTTCTAATAATAATAAACTATCTATAGATTTTTGAAAACTCATATAAAAAGAATTTCAAATGAGCATGACTGGTGAGTTATTTTTTCGTTTTTAGATTTATTAGTATGACATGGTGAATGTTCCAAAAAAATATCAATAAATAAATTGATTACATAAAAGGTTTGGACTTGAAAATAGTAAATACATAAAAAGTATATGATATCTAGTAAAAATTATTGATTTGCAGGAATATGGAGAATGACATTACAACAAGCTATATAGAAGAATGATTCTGGTTGTTCTATATTTATTAGGTATTAGACAATAAATAATGTTTACAATATTATTATATACATGATTTAATGATAATCCCATGGAATCTCATTTAAAAGTTTTCAAAACAAATTTGAGGTATTTAAAAGTAATAATTAATCATTATTAAATTATTGTGAAATCTTATTTTTTTAATTTTAAATATTTCTTTATTCCAAATTTAGTGGTTATAAGTTATGTGATACATATACTTCATATACATTTTATTTTATTGGTAAATATCTAATATCCTAAACTATTAATAAACAACACTCAAGTTCATTATATATAGTTAAAATAGAGTAAAATAATGTTGGTAGTTGTACTTTGTTAGTATAGATGAAGAAAATATTTTTAGATTTCAGATTCAATTATAATCAAGTGTTCATTAAAGATGATAAAACTAGTGAAGTAAAAATTTCATAGAATCCAATAATCTATTTAATAAAAATGAATATAGATATAAAGAATCATTTCTTAAGAGATCATGCTGAAGAAGGTGAAATCACAGTTGAATCTATCTCTTGTGAGAATCAATTGCAATATACTTTTAAATATGCCACATTCATGTGATTGTTCTCATTTTATTTTGATGGAATTAATTTTATTATTATTTAAATTATTTAATTTTTTTTAGAATTTAGCTTTATTTTTTTGATTTATTGTTAACTTATTTCAATTTTTTGTGTAGTAATAATACATTCTATTTAATATTTTAAAAAAATTCTTTTTTTAATAGTTATTTGTGTACTAGTTTATTTTTAACAATTAGTTGTATTTATTCATTTTTTTATTATTTTTTCTAAATACATAATTTTTACAACAGACCCGTTGATAAACCTAAATCTGTTACATATCCCATTTCAAATTTAGTACACGAACAAAAAACCAAATCAACCCCACTTCCAACTTACTATTCACATGCATCCTAATTTCCTTGAATTTGAACCATCTGCTTTATTTCTCTCACCCTACGACCAATAATTCATTCATGGGGGTGTCAAATAGCGGAGACAGTGGTGGATCTGGATCCTCGAAAAAACAAGTGGCATGATGTGTTCTACTGTAACATCACAAAAATTATATGAATTAATGTCTATTTAATAAATGTCCGTTATACGATTTTTTTCTAAATACAAACCAACTAAAAAGTTATTTAACAGATTGATCCTTTTATGAAATAGTTTCCATTAAGCGAAAATGTCTTTTTTATAAATTACACTAAAATAATAAAATAGTAAAAAATATTCTTTTATACTTTTTGAGGAATAATATTGTTGTCATGAAAAATATAAATTCTATTAAATGAAAATATATTAATTTATATATATATTTATACTGTTTAAATTGATTTATTTTTCTTCAAAAAACTAAAAAAGTTTGTATTTAATATTCTAAAAAGGATAATATTTATTAAACTTTTTTTAAAATTAGTTTATAGATTATAAACATTCCTTATTAAGATTCCATTTAAGAAAATTGATTATAATTTTATTAAAAGTAAATTAATTTATAGTTTTCAAAATATTTTATTTATAATATTACTAATATTGAACAACATATTATTTTCAACATATAATAATTATATCGTTTTATTAATTGTAATTTTATTTTAAAAATTCAAAATTATATTATTATTACACTTATGATAAAATTTTATAACATTTATTATTATTTAAAACATTATTTTAAGTTGTTATAAAACAATGATGCATGTATTAGAAACTAATTCTTTTGGTTTTAATATTGTGTTGCTAAAAATTAAATAAAAAAGTATTCTTATGAAATTACATTACTGTAGTTTTAATTTCACAACCAACAATGTAATACATGTTATTTTAAAATTTAAAAATAATAAAAATACATGTATTTATAGTATTAAGTTTAGATAATGTAAATATATATATTGTATTCTAAAAAAAATTATTCAATATTCAAGCTACAAGGGTTATCCATGCTACCTAGTTTTCGAGAGAAATCTCACCCTACAAGGGAGGGCCATCTCGAGTAGCCTGATAGAAGTAGTAGAGGGACCAAGTCCCACACCAAGAGAATTGTATTCATGAGAGGCACATAATAGTTTCACGGTGCACCAGTAAGAACACAAGGGGTTAGTAAAGTCTCCTTGACCCCAATTTTTGGTGTGTGTGTGTGTTTGGGTGTCATCCCCAATGATTGATCAAGAGATCAGTGGAAGATATTAAAACCTAAGAGATCAATCAACAGAGAACAAGATTGATGTGGTATATGTTATATTGGGTACATTTCACCCATAAATGAATTTTTCATTTAGATCGTGGTTGTTTGATTAAAAAAATACCATTCTTTCTATAACAACCATACTTTTTATTACATACGTAATCATGATTTATTACATACAACTAACTTGAAACAACATAGAATATATAGAGGTCTACTATCTTTGGGGATTAGGAACATTACATAACCACTTAGAATATATATCACACAACATCTTTATTCAAAACTTCTTTTACATAACCACAACATTCCATCATACATAGCATTGCATGGGATAAATTGAGGACATGCATAAGAAAATGGTGAGATATAAAGACCAGAAAGGGAGTAAAAAAATCATAACATGAAGATTAAATTACATGTTCGGAAATAGTCATATCACTGAAGAATAAAAGAAACATGAACATAAATGAAAAATATAGCATGATTATCATAACATGGAAGTCTGGAAACAACACATAGCATGGGATTAGTATGACCCAAGGCTCATTGAACATGGAGCATGAGTAAAACCTATTTGAACATGAATTAGAATGAGTAAATCCTCATTTTACTTGACATATCATGATTCTAATCTTTACCCAATGAATTGGAGATCTATTGGTACACACTCTTCTTGAACATTTCATTTCATGCATAAGTGTGCCATATACAAAATTAAACATGTATTCATTCTCATTTATTCCATGATAAAGGAATGTGGAATTAATAAATGAAACTATATAATAAATAAGTAAATTTTCATATATTTTGATACCCTTGATAGAGAAATGGGCATGGTATTCTATACACAATGAATTTTCCTTGGAAAACACGGGGAAATTTCTACAGCATAACGACATGTTATAAAATTAATAAAAATGGTTTATGAGATAGAAAGTGGATTATCATCATATGTACATGAAATAGGCAGTAATGGGGTCATCTGGATACATGTCCCAACATATTTAATGGAATTTTTATTCTTAATACAAAATAATTTCTTGAATGTAAATGAGGAGAGAAAAATCCCTTACAGAATTTCAGCATGGGAATAGGTATACATGGAAGTAATTGATGAAACATAAAGGGTTCTATCATAATTAAAACATAAAGAGGATAGTATATGGGAGGTGTTAAATCATACCCCAAATTTTATACTTGAAAATAAAAGGGAATAACAACATTAAGAAACATGGATAAAATGAGAAAGGAAGGAATCCCTTATATGGAAGTGTGATCCCAAAAGATTTAGAGAGGCTTGAGAGAAGATTCTTGGGAGTTTGGGGCTCCATGGGAGGATTCTATATAGAGGAGGGAAGAATTTGGACGAAATAAAAAGGCATTTAGTGAACAAGGAGTGGGAGCATGAGTGGGTTTATATAGGAAAGGAGAAGGAATTCTTTATTATTTAGGTTCGGGGAACCACACATTAAACTAATCAAACCCACAATCCATCCCATGGTATTGAAAAAAGGGTAGTGTAATACAATATTTTATAAGTCCAATGAAATTTATTCTTCAAAAAATAGGGTTGCTTATGTGGAGGTGAATCACACCGTCAAGGAAATCAATTTAAAAAGCTAAAATTTTTTATAAGTCTTGGAGGGTCTACTAAAGCATTGTAAAATAAATTAAACAGACCTAAAATTACATTATTTAAATGGTAAAAAATTTATTGTCTGAAAATAATGTTTATATTATTTTATTACATCACTATTGGGTTATTATGATGTCATTAAACACAATATATATGTAAACGGTATTTAATTTTCACCAAAAAATTCGACTGGCTCAAAAAATTATGAAAAATTCACTATTGGATAACTTTGAAGTCCTGATTACAAAAATAATATAAATTTTATCGAAATAATTTTCTACATATGTGAATTTTTTAGTTTTAAAATAAAAACCTACATTTATCGATGATTCATGGGTTTACAAAAAACAGCTTTAAACCATAATAAAAATTACAATTATATTCATAAAAATTATAAAAAAAATTATACTTAATAAGAATTAATTTAATAGTAATAATATTATATTAAAATATTATAGAATTCAAAAATCCATTAATTTATCAATGTATATTTCTTAGTTGAATATTAACTAGAAAAATACTATTTGTTGTTTAAAAAATAGTTTACAAAGTAATAATAATAAAATTATTGTATATTCATTATTATATCCAGAAATAATGCACATAATCATAGTTCTACGTTATTTTTATAGAACCCCTTATAAAACTCATATAAGACCAAAGGGTAATGTGTGTGATGGTGATAGACTCTGGGGGTTACTCTAATAACATCACTCGGGTGGTAATCTCTATCAAATTCCACTTATCCCGTATGCGGTTCCACTAGAGCATATTGTGTTGAAGCTTGGATTGGGCTTGGTCAAGAGCTAATACCAATGAATCCACCACCTTTACGACCTCTGACAAATTGGATCCGTTCGGGGAACGTCTATTGGATGAGGCCACTACTTCCTTTATTTGAGTAAAATGGATTTGTCAAAGGCCAAAATTTATACTAATCGTGTGATATCTATTCAAAGGATGTGTTAGAAATGGTTACAATGAATAATGGTGTTTTAAAATCCAAAAACATAAACCAAAGAAGTTCACATTTTATATAACCAATTTATGTAATAAGACACTTAATTATATCTAGAGGAATTTCTATTAATAAAAGTTTGGGTCGTTAAAATCTACCCCCTTATAAATTTATCCCTTGAAATTTCCTTTTCACACTATAAAATAGATGGAGGTAACTCTGCTTCATCACAACTTCTAATTCCCACGTTGCCTCTTCAAACTTGTGGTTTCACCAAAATACCTTGACGAGGGAATTGTCTTATTTTGTTGAACTTTTTTTCTACGATCTATAATCTTCACTGGTTGCTCCATGTAATAATTATCATCCTATAACTATACTACCTATAAAGCGAGTGCATGTTAAGGGTCTGATATATACATCCCTAAGAGGGATACCGGGAAGAAATCATGTACTTTGGCCATGGTAGGTGGAAGTGCTCGTCGATATGCCACAACCCCGACATGATCAAGAATCTCAAAGGGGATAATTTGCCTAGGACTTATCTTCCCTTTCTTTCCAAACCTAATGACCTTCTTCCACGGAGATATGCACAGAAATACCATGTATCCAACATTGTGCTCAAGGTATCATTAAAGGTTATCTGTATAACTCTCCTGTCAACTTTGGGATGCTATGATGTACTATTGAATGGTTTTCACCTTCTCCACCATTTCGTCGACCATTTCTGGTCCTAGTAGCTTAAGATCGCCGAATTCTTCAAAACATGTCAGTGTTCTACACCTCTTCCCATAAAGGGAATCATATGGTGCCATTAAAATGCTCGATTGAAATCTATTATTGTAGGAGAATTCAACCAGTGGAAGATATTGGTCCCATCTTCCTTTGAATTCCATAGAACATGATCCTAGAATATCTTCCAGTGTCTGAATATTCTCCTCATATTGGCCATCATTTTGAGGATAATATTCTGTACTGATGTTTGGTTCAATGCTTGAAGAATGTTGGAAACTTATCTAGAACTTCTAAGTAAATTATGGATCACGATCGGATATAATAGATAGTGGTAATCCATTAAGCCTTACCACTTCTTTGATGTAAATCTGTGCAAGATGATCCAATGAGAAGTCCTCTCGAATCGTGATAAAGTCAGTTGTCTTCATAAGATGATCCACAACAACCCCTATAACATTATTTCAATTGGATTTATTTGGAAGTCTAGTGAAAAATTCCATGGTATTTTATCCCACATTCATGTTGGTATGGGTAGTGGTTACATCATCCCCTTATACTTTTGCCTCTCAACTATCACTTGCTAACATACAGGGCAGTTTGATGTATATTCAGAAATATCCATTTTCATATTTTCCCACCAAAAGTTTTCTCAGAGATCTCGATGCATCTCTGTGCAACCTAGGTGAATAGAGAAGTTTGAGCTATGTGCATCATTCAGAAGCTCCTTCTTTATCTCTGGATCAGATGGTACACATAGTTGTGAACCAAATCTCATAGTTCCATCATTGTCAACCCTGAACAATGAGTATTTCCCATTTCTGATAGATTCCACCCTTTTTATAATTTCCACATCCTTTATTTGAGAATTTTTTGTTTTCTCTATGAGGGATAGTTGAGAAATCATTTGATAAATTATTGATGATGTTGCACCCTTAATGATTCCAATTTCCATCCTTTGAAAGTCTAAGACAGTTAGATCCTTTTCAATTATCATCATTGATAAAGATGAAGTATGAATTCTACTTAGAACATTCACCACCTTGTTTTCCTTACCGAGATGGATGTGGATTGAGTAGTCATAATCCTTGATGAGTTATATCAGTCTTTTTTTCACATATTTATCTATTTTTTTGTGAATATGTATTTGAGGCTCTTTTGATCAGTATATATATAACACTTTTCCCCATATAGATAATTCCACCAAATTTTCAACACAAATATCACAGCAGCCAACTCCATATCATGTGTGGGATAGTTTTTCTCATGGATTTCCAGCTTCCTTGAGGCTTAGGCAATGACCTTTTCATTTTTCATCAACACAAAGCACATTCCCTTCTTTGAAGAATCAGAAAATACAACAAAAAGGTTTCCACTCATGGGTAATGTGAGAACATGCACAGTGATATTACTCCTTTTGAACTTCTTGAATGATTCTTCACATTCTCAATCCAAGAAAACATTACTCCCTTCCGAGTTAGTTTGTTAAGAGGGTTGGAAAATGTTGAAAAAATTCTCAAAAATTGGCGATAATATCCAGCAAACACCAAGAAGCTATGAATATCCGTTACCGATGTTTGCCTCATCCATCCCCCTATTGCAGCTGTCTTTGAAGGATCAACATATATCCCATTTCTTGTGATGTTATAACCCATGAATGAGACCTCCTTTAACCAGAACTCACTCTTGTTGTAATTATTGTTGAGCTTCTCCTTTCGCAAGGTCTCCATTATAGTTTTTAGACACTCCTCATGATCCTCCTTAGTTATACAGTATATTAGAATATCATCTATAAATACTACAAAAAAAATTTATTAAGGTAATCTATTAATACTCTATTCATCATGTCCATGATGATTTCTAGAGAAATAGTGAGTCCTAAAGGAATTACTATGAATTCATAGTGTCTATATTTTGTACGAAAGCAGTCTTGGGGATATATTACTTATTCACCATTACTTGATTATATCCCAACCAAAAATCCACCATGGAGAAGTATTTTTTCCACATAGTTGATTGAACTAGTCATCAATTTGTGGTAGAGGATACTTGTTCTTTATCGTGATTTTGTTGATCTCACGATGATCAATGCAAAGGCCCATTGGCCCATCTTTCTTCATGATGAATAGGACTGGTGAACCCCATGGTCAAGCACTTGGGCATATAAACCCTTTATCCAGATACTATTGTAGTTGATTCTTCAGCTCCTCAATCTCCACAACATCCATTCAATACTGATTCATGGATATTGTCAATGCATAATGTATTTGATCAAATAATAATTCAACATATTTTCTAGGAGGAAGACCATGAAATTCCTCGAGAAAAACTTTAGTAAATTCCCTCATAATAGGCATGTCTTCAAGGATGTTTTCCTCCTTGGAATGAATCATGTGAGCCAGATACGCGTTCTCACGGGTAAGTAATATCCACTCTTGAGATTATGGTGCTAAAGAAGATTAATCTCTCTCCTTGAACTTGTATATAATTGGGGGATCGATTACCCATATGGAGAGTGATTTCCTTCTCATGGAATTTAATGTTGGCCCTATATAGGGAAAGACAATCCATGGAAAGAATTTCATCCAATTCTGCGAGAGGAAGTATGATGAAGATCTCCAGGAATTTCAATCCACTGATTACGGATGGGGAGGAGTTAGATTCATGGGTTGCAATGATTTCCCCGTTTTACGTACTCACCAACAAGTTTGTGTCCATGATTTTTGGTGTTGTTGGGATTTTTCTACTAAACATTAAG
The DNA here is from genome assembly GCA_963277665.1 of Viscum album. Taxonomy (NCBI): domain Eukaryota; kingdom Viridiplantae; phylum Streptophyta; class Magnoliopsida; order Santalales; family Viscaceae; genus Viscum; species Viscum album. The sequence continues at coordinate 503,680,238 of OY728131.1, read as the reverse complement.
GATATAAAAGAATGAATAGAATAAGAATCAATAAGTATGTTCACTTTTCATGAATGAGTAACTAGAATACTTATCACCACTTCTTTGTCGGGGTTCACTTCAATAGTAGTGATGGAAAAATCTCACCCTTTCTTCCTTGGAGGTTGTTGGTTGCCTCTGAAAACCCGTGGATTAGGGAACTTATTTTCACATTGCCTGGGTTTTTTGTAGCTGAATCATTGAACAACGCATTATGATTCAAACGGAGCATTCCTCTCCTCTGTTAGAGATGTGGGTTTTTCTTGTTGGATGTGAATGGCTAGGTACCCTTCTCTTTCACACCTAAATAATTTCCTCATCCCCTTCAATCAATTTCCTTGGTGTGTCTTTCTGCTCCTTTGGAAGGTGGGGTGATAGAATTTTCTTAGCACAGTTGGATTTATCCATCAGACTTCCATAATTTAAGTATACCTTATGCTTCATATACCCATGATACCCCTGATATTCTCATATCTCCATTTCAACATTAAGGGCACAATAGACAATTTATTGATAGTTGTCGAAGTCATGGATCTCCAAGGCTTTCCGTAAGAGATTTTTCATCCACCAAAGAAGTGATAAACCTTGAATTCATGGGTTACGACAAAGTCAAAGGCATATCGTGCATTCCTTATGAAGTTTTCCTCATACGCTCCAATAGATTCGTTATATTTTTTTTGATGGAAAGGAAGTCCCTTTCCATCTTAAGATGGAGGGTGCATGGAAAATATTTATCGAAAAACATCTTTCGAAAATCCTTTCATTTCAATGCCTCGATATCATCCTCAGGATTCGTATTTCTGATCAATGTCCACCACTTATCAGCTTCACCCTCCATACAATAATCATCCAGTGGAAAATTCTCTTGTTCAGAACATTGAAGGATGGAGAAGATATTTTGGATGGAGTTGATCCAATTTTCGGTGATTGAGGGATCATATGATCCATTATAATTATGAGGCATTTGTATCATGAAGCTATCGATAGAAACTTGTTATTTCTGGGGGTGGGGATTGAAATTTCTTCTTGGCCCATGTTTCTATTCAAATCTCTAGTTTAGAAAGACATTATCATGAAAAATTTCATGATTCCTACTCCCATTAGAATGGGCATATCATTAGAACAATCATCACATTGGTTTTCACATCGGTTGTTAGCCTGATTCCTCAAATTACTGGCCATTGGCTGGGATTAAAGGAATGTTATGGGTAACAAATAAAGAGTAAACCAAGGAAAAAATGGATGACATATAAATTAATTTTATTTCCATAACTTATAAATATATAAGCTTCAATCTATGTTATCCATGATCTACATTCTATCATATATTCATAGGGGATTTTTTTTAATTCCGTTAATAATAGTTCATACTAATCCTCTGAACTTACCAAATCATATAACATGGGAGTGTCGTAACCAACAGTGCAGCAATACCCATTGTCATGTACAAGGAAACCCTGGGTGAAGCCTGAAACTCCTTCTCAGGGTTTTCAGTCCTACGTACTTCTGTTCTAGTGACGCCTCTACCTCTTAATAATCATACATAGATGTATTTTCTTGATAAACCACTTACTCAATACTTTACAAAATTTAAGTATTTTCTTTTTATACATAGACTTATCCATAAGGCTTTCACTAGGGTTTTCTAACCATAATCCCAAAAAACAACTAAAACTATCCTATGATATCAACTATAACAAACCTATTTTTTATTACACACATCGAAATGATTTATTACATAAAATTAACTTAATACAACATAGAATATTGATAGGTCTAGAGTTTTTTGGGATTAGGAATATTACATAACAACTCAAAACATAAAACAAACAACTACTTTATTGAAAACTGCTTTTACAAAACCACAACATTCCCTTTTACTTAGAATTTATTAGGACAACCAGAGGACATTTATAAAAAAATGGTGAGCTATAAATCCCAATAAGGGAGTAAAAAAGGAATAGAATTGTTATTATAATACATGTTATGAAATAGGAATACCAATGGAGAATTAAATAAACATGAACATAAAGGAAAGATATAGCATGATTATCATAACATGGAAATGTTGCAACAACACTTAACATAGAATTAGCATGATCAAAGGATCATTGCCCAAGGATCAAGAGTAAGACCTTATTTAACATGAATTAGGATGTGTAAATCCACATTTTAGAAGATGTGTCATGATACAAATCATTACCCAATTCATTAGAGCGCTATCCAGGTGCACCCTTCTTAAACATTTCATTTAATACATAATTCTGCAACATGGATCATAAAACATGTATTCATCATCATTTATTCCACTAGAAAGGAACTTTTAATTCATAAATAATTCTATAAAATCAATAATTAAATATTCATAAAGTTGAATACCATTTATAGATAAATGGACATGGTATTCACTACAAGATGACTTTGGCTTGGAAAAATGCAGTGTAATTTCATTAGCATAACGTCATGTCATAATAATTCATTAAAATGGTTGATGAGATAAAAAGTTATGTCTCATAATATGTATATGAAATAGAATGTATGGGGTCAAACAGATACATGTCCCAACATAAGTAATGGGATTTTTATTCATATTACAAAATAATTTCATGAATTTAAATGACGGGAGAAAAATCCGTTACAGAATTTCGTCGTCATAAAAGGTATAAATATAAGGAATAAATGTGAGAGAAAGGGGTATCTCATCATTAAAACATAAATAAGACAGTACAAGTTTGGTTCTAAATCATATCCCAACATTTATACATTGAAAAAATGGTATAAAAACAAAAATAAACTTGGATAATATAAGAAATAATTGAGTCCCTTACTTGGAATTGCGATCCAAAAGGCTTGGGAGAGGGTTGAGAGAGGATTCGTAGGAGTTCGGGGTGCCTTGGGAGGATTAAATAGAGAGGGGGGAAGACGATTGAATAAATAAAAATTCTTTTAGAGTAGAGGAAGTGGGATCTTGGGTGTGCTTATATAGGAAATGAGAGGCAATTCTTTATTATTTAAGTTTGGGACACCACTCATTGAACTAATCAAAACGACAAACCGGCCCATGATTTCTCCCATGGTTTTTTCCAAATTGGAGTGGAAAAAAATATTTGATAAGGCTAATAGAAAAAATTCTTAAAATAATTGTGTCGCTTATGTGGAGGTGAGTCAAACCCTCAAGGAAATAATTTTAAAAATCTAAAATGTTTTATAAGTCTTGGATGGTCTACTAAATCCTTGTAAAATAAATCAAAAAAAATCTAAAATAAAATTATTTAAATTTTAAAACATATATCTTCCGAACATATTGTTTATAGTATTTTATTACATCTCTATTGATTCATTATGATATCATAAAACACATTATATATATATACAATATTTAATTTTTACCAAAAAATTATACTATCTCATAAAATTATGAGAAATTCAACATTGGATAATTTCGATATCCTGATTCGAAAAATAATAATAATTTTATAAAATTGTTTTTCTAAATATGAGAATTCATACATTTAATATAAAAACTGACATTTATCTAAAATTCATAGGTTTTGACAAAACAGCTTTCAAACCATAATAAAAATTACAGTTGTATTCATAAAAATTATATGATCATTTATACATAATAAAAAGTAATTTAAAAAATAATATTTTATTAAAATACTATTCAATTAAAAAATCCCTTAATTTTTCAAAATATATTTCTTAGTATAATATTAACTAAAAAATTCAATTTGTGAATTTGAAACTATTTACAAAGTAACAACAATAAAATGAATGTATATTCATTATTATATATAATAATAATTCACATAATCATACTGGTAAGGTATTTCTACATAACCCCTTATAACACCAACATAATATAGAAGGGTAAGGTGTGCGATGGTGACATACTCTTGGGGTGGCTCCTATAACATCTCTCGTGTGTTAATCTCTATCAACTTCCACTTCTCCTGTAGGTGGTTCTACTCGAGCTTAATGTGTTGAAGCTCCTCTTGGACTTGGTGAAGAGAGTAGCCCAATGATTCCACCTCCTTTATAAGCTCCGATAAATGGGATTGATATGGGGAATGTCTAGTGGATGAGTCCATCACTTCCTTCGTTTGAGTAAATTGGATTTGTTAAAGCCCTATATTTATACTCATCATATGATCACTATTCAATAGCCATATTAGCAATGATCAGAATTCTTAATAGTATTTTAAAATCATGAAACATAAAACCAAATAAGTTTAAATTTTATATAAACATTTTACATAATAATACATTTAACTAGATCATGAGTAATTTCCATTAGTAAAATTTTGGGTCGTTACAGTTCAAATGTTTTTTTATCATCATCTTCCTCACCCAAATGTTGTACCATACTCTTCCCCAAAATACTGAAACAAATCCCACTCTATCACAATATTTTTCATCACCTTGTTCTCAATATGAAGTAAGAAACCACTTTTAGGCATGACCTACACCCGATTAACCTTAAAAACACCCTACACCTCTATCGAGTTTCCATCGAGGCTAATTCATTGCCTCTTAATTCCCTACATATGTTCTCAACTGGAAATGAGAAAATTACAAAAATGGTGAGATATTCTTCCCCATTGTATCTTGGTATGGACTATATAAACCTGATTTTTTATTTATAATCAGTTTTAGAAATGGTTGTTAACCTTATAAATCAATGTCAACCAATTTTTAAAACCCCAGTTTCATCCTGTAATATATATAAATATATATATATATATCAATATATATAGCAAGGTTATTATAACATCTCAATTAAGACTCATGAAAACTCATATTTATAGAATATATATACACTATTATAAATTCCATATTTGTTACCTTTATTACCTGGATACCATTTTTCCAGAACTCAAATGGACAATCTGAACTACTATATATATACATAAATAGACTCCCACATCACCCATTGCAAAATCCTAGCATAAGTTACCTTCCTCTTTATTTATTCCATACCCTCATTTACATGTTCGGTAGTGAAGAAAATCTTTGACCATCATGTTTTGGTTATTAATTTCAGTTAATGGAAAATTATTTTCAAACACTTATTCCATGTATTTTAAAAATATTATTTTTTTACAAAATATTATTTCAAAAACTACGATTCTATGTATAAAAATATTTATTTATGTAATAGGGTTATTTAAAAAATCTATTTCAGAAAAATATTTTTAATTATGTTATGATTTTAAAAGGGATGTATTCTTAATATTTTATTTTGAAAAGGAAATCATGTTTTAAATATTATTTTTATATTCTAAATTTTATTAATAAAACCCTGAAAATGATGGATTTATTTAAGGATTTTAATTAAAGAAATTCAAAAAACCCCTTTTATGCAATGGGAGTCCAAGATTCACATTTGGCATGAACTATGTATGTTATATATTATTTTTTATAAGCTAATAGTAATTTAAAATTACTATAATAATTTATAAAGGATTTATAATCTAAATACCTTATTTTAAATATAAAAAATGATATATCCAAATGAATGATTTTTAAAATATGAATGTCCTTTAATAAAGGAGATTTAATTTTATTTATTCAAATGTGAAATTAAAATGATAACTTTTTTCATTCAATGTTATTATATTTCAATAAAATTATTCAAATGTCTAACTGAATTTCATAATAATAATTTAATATATGAAATCCCATTTTAAAAATATGTATGTTATTATTGACTGTAGATATAAACACACTCTACTAATAACATTTACATTCCATAATTTCTTATAGAAAAAATGTACCACTTTTTATTCCTTGTTAATATGTATAATTTTCTAATGGAATATGACAGATGGGTTTATTATAAATCTATTGTCTTTAATTAATTTTATCATTATCTAATTATTATGTGATATATAATTATTTTTTCATAAAAATAATTTATCAATATTTAGATGGTTGTTTTATTGGTAATTAAATGAGAAAAACAACCCTATAAAAATGTGATTATAAAACTCAACACATCACTCTCAAACATGATTACGAGGAATGGAAAGTGAACTCATGGCCTTAAGAGGTTGTTGTATAAATTGTGATATAGAAAGTGGACATATATGGATTTATTAAGGGTTTACATGTAACATTTCTTTCCATAAATTTTTTTATATTCAAAAGTATGGGTTTTAAAACATTATAGATAAATAGAATTATTTGAAATTTTTATTATGTTTTAAAATGAAATTGGATTTACAATGTGATATACATTTTCAAAACGTTTTTCAAAATTATTTTCTAGGGTTATATATTTTTAAATACAAAGAAATATTCATTTATAAGTATTTATCAAATTTATTATATTATATAGAAATGAAAATGTTTTTTGAAGAGTTTTGAAAAAGTATTAAAAAATTGTTTTCCATCGGTTGAAATACCCATTATTAAAAAATTGTATGCTCACCATACATTTTATATTTTTTCATAGGATTATTATATGATTCAATGGAAATTGTATTTATTATGGACCTATCACGAGTCTAGTAAAATAATTTTTTTTCAAGATAATTCATAATAAACTATGATATATCGTAATGGTTTTCCATTATCATCTAAAACCTAGTCAAGATAAGTTACTCATATGTCTATTGGAATTTATATTTTCATTTACATTTTACAAAAAAAATGTGGCATATTTTTAGCATGGGATCCGAGAGTGTGGGTATATGACTTTACATATGAGTCATGTTCTTGTGGTAAAACCATAAAAATTGAGTGGATGGAAATAATTCAGATGTTTTTTAATTAATTTTTCAATCTCATTGATGGGAATTAATTTTTGATGAGAAAAAATGGATTGTTTTTTATGAAATATGTAAACAAGGTAATGAGGAATGTAGAGTTCTAGTTCAAGAAAATAATGTATGTTCTCTCTACTATTATAAAGTGGAAGGATTTTATAGTTTCAAATGGGGACGATGAGGGGGTTATACACTAATGTCACATGTGTATGTATTTTTCTAGTAAAACTATATATCTTAGAAACAACACATGACATACTGATGTTTTTTTAAATTCACTCTATTTTCTCTTATTTTCAAAAGAAGGATGTGAATTATTAGGTACTAGAATGGAATGTGCAATGAATGGTTTTCCAAATTTTAATTGATAAAAGAGAATCTATGATGAAAAAATACTATTTCATGATAGGTAACACTTATATTTTTGGATCAAAAATAGCATTTTAATCTTTGCAAATACTAGATGTGATTCTTGCACCACACCTTCCAAGGGAAGGGGTCCATAAACTAGTATCCACATGGACGTATTATCTAGTTAATGAGAAATATGAAATAATTAGATATCAAGATAAGAGATTATAGGATTTATAAACATATAAACACTCTTTCAGTGGTTCCCTATAAGTTGTTTTGTTATAATTAGTATGAAACAACAAATGTTTTATGGCCTTTTAGAAATGAAGATTGAGATTAGGTGGTTGTACAACATAGTTTATAAAATAATGGGGAGACATCTACTTTGTCAAATCCAAGGGTTGAGACACTAATTAAGATGATTCATGGTAAATAAGTAGAGGAATAATCTTCTACAATATTTGACATCATATTTCTAGAAATTAGACTACTATCTGAAGAAGTTCAATGTCAGGAAGATGCAGTTTCTAGGGATACTAAATAAATTTAGATAGTTATTCTAGTTATTGTGAATGTTATTACATTAGAATATTGAAGGATAATTGAGACTATAATATGTTTACCTACAAGATAGGTTAAATAAAAATTGATGTTTGAGAATATATTAAATTATCAACCCCTTGATCATCAGTTGTTGACATATATATCAGTGCGTATGTGAACATAGAGGCTAATGATCACTCTTTCACCCCAAAACTAATTCTATCACCTCATAATTTTCATGAAGATAATCCTTATATGAGAAAAAGTTTATGAATTTTAATATACTGAAAATAGTATATAGTATTTTCCTCTACTATTATAACAAAATATTATAATCTTATGGGATATTATATAGTGTTTATGAAAGATATAATATTCTCAAATTTTGAAATCATACATCTATAATATAATTATAAGCCTAATTTATATTTAAAAAGATGTTTGTGATTATGGTTTCATTAGCCACCTTGATCCAGAACATCCAACTAGTTTAACATATTTTATCTAATTTTTGTTTTAATTAAATTAACTTCATGAAATATAAAGTGGGTGAGCATAGAGGAATCTATGCCACTATGTATGAGGTTAGTGAAATTTTTGTTCTTATATAACCTTAAATGGAAATTGTTTACAATATTAATACTATCGAAATAGTTCTCATAATAGATATAATTAATGAAATTGAAATTTTAATGACTGGGAAATAATATATTTTTTAAACTTTAAAGAATGTGGATGTGTGCCAATTTTTATGACTGGGAAACAATATATTTTTTAAACTTTAATTTTTGGAATTAGTTTTTCTAACTGTCATATGACATAGATATTTCCATATTTCAGATCTATTCTATATAGTGAGACATGATCACACCAGTTAATATCCTAGAATTCAAAAATTATATATTTTTTGGCTTTTATTGAACTCAATAATACATCATAAGACTTGTTAGTGGGATGGATGTATCATTGAATGATTTAGATATGAATATCAAATAATCTCATTCTTCAATGGGTTATTAGGTAGATAAAACCATAGGAGTATCCAAGAATGTAGGTGATAAAATTTAATGTTTGATTGGTCTATATTTTAGAAACCAAATTTTTTTTGTGACTATGCTACTTAGATTTATAATAGAATTATAAAGCAGTTTATTTAGACTACTATTCTAGTTTATCCATGTCTAAATAATCTCATTACATTGTATCAACACATATATCATACAAACTTGTTATAAACATGACTCTTATGAATGTTTTCATATTTCCAACAGCTACTAGTTTTCAAGTACCAGCTGCTACCCCTTCTCCAGTGCCTCAAGATTTATCCAAATATATAAATAATTTTGATCAATTCCAAATATATTTTTTAATACTATGTTTCTCATAAGAGGAATAATATATCTCATCATGTCATCAATAGATATCAATAATTGTTATAAGGAGTGAATATATATTTTTTTGATCATTCTACAATTTATCAGAGAGAAAAATCCATGGATGTTTCTTTGGTGCTATAAAATCTAATGATAAAGAAGCTACTTCTTTAGATACAATAAAGAAACTACATTTTTAGTTATAAATCTATTTAAAACATCATTTTTTCTCATAAATATTCCAATTTGTCAACTATTCATATCTAGAGGCCACGAGACAAATATTGTTTTTGCATAATGTTGTTCGGTTGTAGATCTTGGGAGAGTTTCATCTTCCACCAGTAGTTAAACGTCTAAGTTCCTCTTCATCCTCCCCTTACTTCAAGAAACCTCTGCTAAAACCATTATTAACCATTGATCATGTCTACAAACATGGTTCATCTAACTTCTGTTTTTTTTATTTTGAGTCTTCGTATTTTGTGCAAGTGTATATGATTAATGAAATTCCTTAATCACTTTTTTCTTAAGAGAATGATTTCATTTTTTCATTTTTCTATTTTTTGTTATTATAAAACTATTTCTAATTAATATTTTAAATTTATGTCTTTTTTGATATAATAAATTGTTTTATTTTAATATTTATCATTTACCTCATTCTGGATCTTAAAAAATAAATTATTAAATTTTTTCATTTTTTAGATATTTTTTATTTTATTTTATAAAATTTTATCCTTATATAAATTTAATTATGATTTATCAATATACATCAAAACTAATTATTTAGTGATCTATATTTACCATATTTTATATCTCCATAACCTTCTTTTTTAATGTCACAAAATGGATATAAGATGGATTTTAATTATTAATTTTGATAAATGGTGCAAAGAAATTATAAAAAAACATTTTAAGAGAAACATATAATACATTGATCATCAATAAAATCCTTAATTGTTTTCAAATATATGGTTTAATGTGTAATGGTTTTTATGATCCAAAATTTAGAAGAGATTTTTTTACTTCTAATGATGGTTTAACATATATCAAGTAGATTATTTTTTGATGATATCAATAACCCTTCATATGTTATTCAGGATTTTTAGATGTTTTTATTATGCTTTATATATATTCAATTCAACTGTACTATTTATTTTTAATTCTATATGTTTTGTAGAAATATTCCAAAGTCTGGAAAATTAGATATGTTATGCAACTTGTTACATGAAAAATTGGTAACAATGAGCTATAGACTATTTTAATTAACTAAATAAAAGAATCACTGATGAAAATTGGATACATCGTATAATTGGATATATAAAAATAAATTACTTTGATAAATATCAGATGTGAGAAAATGAAAACATTTATGAAATGACTACATAAATCCACTATATATAGTAATAAACTATGTGATATTTATACCTGATAAATTTTATTGTGCGCTTCCAATCAGCTACTTGAATATTTCATGTAAACCAGAATTGATCTACATGAGTAATATGGATATGTTCTTTGAATAAGTTTGAAATAGACTATGCAAATAATGCCTACTTGGATTAATTTTACTACGTAATTTTTAATACATAAAAATTGTTTATGTGGTTATCTAGAATTAGCTATGTCCATTTGAAAACAATACATTTGTTACAAATGAAGTACATTAAGTGGAAATTAATGATACTATCAATTTAACAAGTATTGGATTAAAAAATTGTGGTAAAATAGATTTATAGATGACTTCAGGTACTAAGAGAAGAAAATAGTAAAGAATAATTTATTATTTAATCCACATAAAGATGTTTTTTTGGACAAAAATATGTTTCAAATTCAAATTCAAATAATATTTTATAGGAAATAATTTTTTCTCTATTTTCATATGATAATATGGGAAATTGTATTTGAATAAAGAATAAAATAATATTTTTTAGAAGAAAAAGAATAGAACATGAACTATAATCACCCTTCATCAAATATTTCTATTGTACCAACTATATGCTATGAAAAACGAGAAGAATATTCAAGTTTTATAGCACTAATTTAGTTATTTACCATGATGTATTTTATAATTCCCACATCAGTAATCTATTCTATATTATTTTTCTTTTGGAGAACACATTGCATCTGTCAGATCAATATTTCAAATTTGAGCTTCATTTTTTCAAAAAAATATTATTCTTCCCTACTATTGGTAGTGGTAAATCTTTAAAATAAGTGTTAAAGGGTGGTGTTTTCTACTTCAGTATATGATCCCAGAAAGAGCTCCTAATTTGTTTACCAATATATAATTGTTTGTACGTAGGGAACAACTCATTTGGAAAAGGATTGCTGCTAGGGAAAACTATAAATCATTGGGAGTTGAGCATTGGTGGAGTTTATTAGGGGAATTCAATTCCTAAAACCACAATTAGTATCATTTTTCTATTTTTTCTTTTTATTATTTAGTTCTTCAATTTCTTTATTTTAAGAAATTTTTATAACTTATGGTACTTTAATGAGGCTGGTGATAAGTGAAGATAATTTGAAGAACTCAATTCACCCAATCTTGAGTCTCTGTGAAGTTTTTATCTATTAAATAGTTGTTCCTTATAAATAAAATGGTTCTAAAACATTGTATACAGAGTAATATGACTCACAATTTTCAATAGTTTAAAAAAAAAATATATTTATAGTTGATTGATATTTTCACATAAATGTCTATTGATTTATCATCATATTACTTGTGTTTGAGTAATTGGTTTTCTATTGTTGGGGATAATAATATAAATTATTTATTATTTATTTAATTATAACTTATAAGAATAATTTTATCCATCAGTTTTTTTATCATTTTACCACTTTTACTTCTACTCATATTTCAAATGATAAATAAAAAATATTCTTTTTTTAGTCCTAAATCAAGAGAATTTACTTTTAATGGAATGTATGATCCGAAAAATAATGAAATTTTATTACCATATATACAGTCATTTAAAAATCCAATAATGATTAGCACAAGTTATAATAATAATAAATTTGAATAAACCATCAATTGAATATGTAATTTATAAATATCTAAAACATAAATAAAATCAAATAAGGATAAACATAAATAATTATAAAAAAAATTAGATTATGCTGGACCATACGTAAAACACAAAAATTAGAAATATCTAGTCATATATTCACTGAAAATGAATATAATTTTTCAAAATAAAAATATTTAACCATAACATATCATTAAAATATCTTCCTTTATATATTCTAAACATAAAAACATGTAACATGAAATTCACAAAACATAACTTAACATTTTTCCTTTGAAAACTTATTTCAATCAAAAGATCACATACCATTCAATGTATTTTTTAATCAAATATACTACAAAAAAATTCTTAATAATTTCCCAAAATAACATAAATTTCATTATAACCAAATAAATTTTCAATCATAAATACTATATTGGATTCTCAACATATATGACTAAAAATTATTACTCATTGTCCCAATTAAACATAAATAAAATGAAAATAAATCATACTATCCCAAATTCATATCTAAACCACAATAATATATTCCTCTAAATAAACAATAAAAATCTCCACATATATCATTAATTACCTCATAATAAAATATCAAAAGTGGTTTCAAAAATATTGATCTTATGATAAAACATATACACAAGAACCCATAATTTTATCCAAAACTCTTAAATAATCTTAAAATTCTATATTATTATACTATATTATTTTCTAAAATTTACTCTGATACTTAAAGAAATAAACTAATGCCTTTACACCCAAATATGGTGCTAAAAACATATTCCTTAGATACAAGACTTGATTAAAACTAATAAAAACCAAAAATTAACCATGTATAATTAAATTATGGAAGACATAATTGATTCACTTTTATAACCCAAACATTTTTTATTTTGATTTTTAGATAAATAAGAAAAAGACACATATCATAATAAAATCCACGTCGTTCCATTTGAATTTGTTTTTCCTCATATTTTAAATATCTCTTATTTTATATAATGTCATGAAAATTTTGAACAATATTCACCACCCATGATTTCCTTCTAAACATATGCTAAATAATATACTTCATTTTAGAATGGGAAAAGGAATGAAACAAAAAGGTGATATCAAATTCTCAATATGGGTAAATATTGGCATTATCAATAAAAAAACAAAGATATGTATAACATAAGAATATTGGTATGAGATTATAAGTAAAGTGATTGGTATATTGGTAGATAATCATAATCAATAATACAAGGACAATAATTCCAAAATCATGGTATTTCAATCATAAGTGAATATTCATTTTCGAGGAAATCATATCGTAATCATTACATAACTTTATTAACACAAGAATATAAGTTATATTCCAATGATACCCAACATGAAATTCAACATATATTAGGGTTGGTGTGAGGACCTACTTATATTATTGTTCTTAGAATAACCACCCATGTAGCATATTTGGTTTGGTTTCAATTTTATTGTAAACTTTTTATCTCATTATATATAAAACAATATCAAATACATTGGGAGGCTATAATGAACCCTCCAACCATAAAATGATAATTTACTCGCGTTTTTTACATAATAACCATAAATCATTAACCACTCCTTCAAAAAATAATTAATCTATGGAAAAAAAATAAGTTTTTTGAATATTTTCTTATGAAAAATCATAATATATATAGTCAAATAAGGTCCGTTATTTATTTTTAGTGAATTAAAAATAAATGATGGTAATCCTTTGAGTATGTTGGGATAGATTAAAACCAATAGATGGAAAATGGGTTACATAACTTTTTCATATTATATCACATTCAATGAAAACAATAAATTATTATATTTATAAAAAAGTGATAATAATATTAAATAAAAATCTTAATAAATTATCATTTTAACATTGATCATGAACAATACTACATAATAGATAAATAATTTTTAAATATAGAGGAAGAATGTAAGTGATACTGTTAAAATAAATATCATAAATCTTATTGAAGATTTTTTTATAAAAAGAAGTAACAAGTCACATATAAAACTATTTTCAGGAGAAAATAATGACTATTGTAAAGTAAAAAATAAATATTTAATCTTGAAAATAAATTATACATAAGTAATAAAATTTCATGTGGAAGAAGAAATATACATATGTAAAATGAAATCCCTTTTCAAATAATTTAATAAATCAATGTCTATTTATTTAAATATATATGAATGAGAAATTTATAGAATACTGGGAGTAAATTATAAATTTGAAAACCATTATAAATAAAATGTATTTTTAATAATTATGAGTTTTTATGACCATTCGAAACAATATTGATGAGAAAAATGTTGAAAATATATTTATTCAAACTATTATAATGAAAGAGAAAAATGGATTGTAAAGAAAATGTTAGAAAGAATGCTTTTATGAAATTGAATGTAAATAAATGTTTTTATAGACATACCTATTGAAATCATTGATCTACATAGATGAAATTTTCTATAAAAAAGTAATGAATATGGATACAGATGGAAAATATTTTGAATCAAAAAGGAGGAATATGAATTATTATTTTGGTAATAATTTACTCATTTAATTAGAGTACCATAGGAAGGGAAATAGAAACAATTATTTAAAAACATATAAATAAATAGAGTAGGATTAAATATTGGGGGATTTTGAGAGTAACAACACGTAGTTTCCTATAAAATAAATTTAAATATAAACAATCCGAATAAAATATATGATTATAAAATAAACCTTCCATTATTTGGGAATATTTGAATTTAACCCCCTTAAATTATAGAACATGAAATATAACTTAACATTCCATGAATAATGTATAAAAATTATATAAAATTTCGATGGATTTGAAATTACACTATATAAAATAAATCAGGGTTATTAATATGAAAATTTTATAAATAAATTAAAATTTATAAAAACAAGCCTTATAATTTTTAAAACATTTTAAGTAAGAATCAATCAATGAAGTGATTATGAGATGGAAATATCGATCAATATAAGGAAATTTTATAAAAAATAAAAAATAATATAAGGTAATAACACAAAAAAACTATAAAAACATTATCAATGTGTAGTAATGTAACCTAAATAATGTAAATTGTGTTATAAATCCCCTTATATATGACTTATTCATGGATGAACACACTCCGACCTCTTGTATAATAAATAATTATTTTTTATTGATTTATAAGAGAACCATATTTATATTTATCTTACTAGATACCATTCATTAAAAATTTTATATCACTTATTTTATTTTAAAAATGTGTTTAAATCAATATTTTTATGTAAACTCTTCACTTTTCCTTGGATATTGTGATTCAATGATTATGGGCCATGAAACAAGGTCACAGTGGTGTCATATACATAATGATAATGATGGATCGTATGATTTTTTATATAATTTTATAGAGTCCCATGGTTATTTCATTGAACGTTTTGTGATTACATTCATAGAAAGTTTATAAAATATTTATTTTTAGAAAATTTAATTCTATAAAAACAATTCACTTTATTTTTATTTTAAATTATGTGTATAAAAAATAATTAAAAAATAAAAAATTATAGAAAAATAATTATTAAATAATAATACCATTACATAACATTACTCAATCATTCATGATATAAAAATTATAGTAATGTTTATGTATTCAATAAAACCGATCAAAACAAGAGCATGTTATAATGGTAGAATAAGTAAAAAATGTTATTCTATAATGAAAAAAAATAAATTTTCATGAATATTAATGATGTTGTAAAGATCATAAATAATTTTAAATCCTTTTTAGAACCGTCCATGTAAATAAGTAAAACAAAATTGAATACTTCATCCATGGAGGGGTAGTGTGCACATACACTTAGGTAATGATTTCTTTTTTTAATGGATGATAAGGAACGAAATTATATAATTATTTACCTTTAAGGAATTTTAATTATCTTTTGTATATCATGTGGTAGGTTATACTTTTATTATCTATGGATTATGGGTTTAATTTCTTAATCAAAGATAATTAATTTCATAATTTAGATTTGTAAGGGGAATAAGTTTTTCGTTTCAAATGATTTTATAGATCTCATACTCTTCTAATGTGATGGATAGTAATAGTTAAATATTCCACTGAAAATTGTTGTCTTTGGTGGTTATTTTGAGCTATTTGTTATGAGTTTTTAAAACCTTGTTTATTGTGATCATTATGGAATCACCCTAAATTAAAAGTATTTAATTGCATATACTTGGATAATGAATTTGTTTCTCTGGGATTTTTTTTGTTTGTGTGATAACACCCCTAAAAATAAAGTGAAATCTGATAAAATAATCTTTTAAAATTTATAAAAATGGTCTTGATATGTTGTCATGTTTGAATGTTCTTGTGGGAAGATGATGTGTGATTTAAATGGTGGTGTGGGGTCATATGTTTTTTATTAGAGATAATTTTGGGGTAGAGAGGAGGTAGTTTTTTGGCTATACTTTTATGGAGGCGAGGAGCAGGTTTATTGGTTGTGATTTTTGGGGTGGTGAGGAGGTAGCTATTTGGTCATTCTTTTGGTGTGGGGAGGTAGTTTCCTTGACTTACTTATGGGGGGTTGAGGTGGTGGATTGTTTGAATTTTCTTTTTATGTGGTGAGCAGGTGGTTTCATTGTACTATATTCCCAAGTAGTGATGGAATAATTTGAATAATTGTTAAAAAATGTTAGGAATGGGTTGGGTTAGTTTAGTTAAGTGGATGAAGATGGTTAATGGAATATCAAATAGTGGGTTGCGTGGTTAAATATAGTTGACATTAAAAAATAAAATGAATGGGTGTTAAACGTAGAGGAAATGTGGATTCTATTTATGTTTATTAGGCCTCTACATCTTCTTAAAGGACTCTTTTCGATATTAATAAATGCATTTAGAGGTGCTAGAAATAGTTATGGTGTTATGAGTTGGTTTGTGTGTTTTTGAATATATAGGCTGGTCTTCAGTGTTCTATATATATATCTATAATTTTATACTATTGTGATATCTATATGAACCCCATCTATGTTTATAACTACATGATGAACACCAACAAATTTAGGAGAGGGTGTTCTTCCAAACATCTATAGGAGAGTACGGATGGTCGGGTACCTGCTCTTTCCTAATCTATCTTCTAGGAGAGGTATTTATGGAATAGGTTGTGATGTCTGTAGGTTTTATAGTGCATTAGATGTCGGTCGTGATAGACTCAGTGTATTCTGATGATATGTTAAATCCCATGTTTTGGTGGGTGAGGTGATATGTGTCACATGTGTCTTCGTGGTGAGGTTTGAAGGGCTAGGTGTTTTTAGGAAATATTTTTCCATGATTGTGGGAATATACCCAAGGTGTCTTTATGGGAGATTTCTATTGTCATGATTGGTGGGGCAGGAGTCCACGAGCGAGGTTTTTTTGACCGTGCTTGTGGGTGTTGTGGTATACTGAAGGGATGGGGGAACCCTGGTGTACTATTTTGGGTGTGAGAGTGGCATACTAGTGGTAAAGTGGTTTGGGGTATCCTTATTGATGTTATCATGTTATATTATATTACATGAATATAATTTTTTGTTGAGCCTACATTAGGGAAGTTGGGTTTGGTTAGTAAACCCATTTTGGTGATGTTTGGTTTTGTTATTTTCTCATAGGTGTATTCTTGTGCTTCTTTCACATGTCCAAGAGAGACTTGAGTTTTCTTACTGTGTATACATTTATTCACACCGTACATATAAAAAACTAATATTATGATTCTTAGAGGATTTCATGGACTGTTCTAGACAAAACTATCTCAGAACTATGTATAGTTACCAAGTCGTTACCTCAGTTTTACTTTTGGGTAATTACTATGATTTTTTTTAATTTGTTCATTTTCTAAATGCATTGTGCAATGTTTTTTGGGTTTCTAATATATATATATATAAATATATATATATATATATCATGGAGTTTTTTGTTGGTGAATTATCTTATCTCCTGATCTTATATTTTAATAATGGGTATTTCCTATGATACATGATATTTTTACACCCTTGGTGCTAGTTGCCAACCCAGGGCCTACTCGGGGTGGGACTCGGGAGTCATTACCCCTCTCCCATAATTGCGTTATCTTTAGAGTGAAGGGTTAGTAATATAGATAAATAAAAGGTGATGGTTGAGAGATAATATGGAGTTTGGTGTCAGGAATAGTGATGATTTCACAAGTTGGCATGGAAATAGTTCTACTTGACTTTTTTGTGTGACATAAGCTAGGGAGAATGAATTGGACACATGATTTTAACCCCCCCCCCACCCATGATCAAGTGCACGGACTATAATCTTATTGAATGACCATGTGAGATAGATCTACTTGTAGGGTAGAGACCTTATAAAGGTGGATTACTAATGATAACCTGTGTCCTTGTTTTAATTGGCATGTTTTTGGAAAGATTAAATGGATAACAAACTAAATTAAACGAGTTAAAATAAATCTTAATAAAATTCCATAAAACTCAAGATTATGATATAATTGTTTTCTTTTTAGATATGGATCTTAGTTCTCATCCACACGTGGCTCTAGAAGTTGAGGTTTAACACGATAATATGATTGATTGACATAGTTTAATCCTATTGAGGAGGATGATCAGTTGTTGAGGAGGTTGAGATCTTTTTAGAGGTATGCTTTGGGATTGTACAAGGGAAGTGTTTCTGATGTGGATCCAGAGAGATGGATGGTGGTGCTCAAGATTGTTTTTAGTTTGATGCAGGCCCCCAACAGAGTATTGGGTCCGATTTTAATTTATATAGATGTGAGGATCTAACTATTAATGGTGGATGTTATATCTAAGAGATAATATTGAGGAAATAATTTTGTGGGCCAATTTCTAGAAATAGTTCAACTAGAGTTCCTTTCATAGACCATGAATCCAGTGAAGATGAAAGATATTATTTCCCTCTATTAGGGGATCATGTATGTGTGGGAGCTATAAATCAAGCTCATTGACCTTTTTTATTTTTCCAAATATCATTTTTCAGATGATGAGTCTCATGTGAGACATCTTGAGGAGGCTGTCTGTCATTCTATCTAGTATACAGTTAATATTTTTATCTTACCGATGTATTTGGTGGTTCATAAGAAGGAAAAAGTTATTGAGAAAAATCCGTTGTAATGATGTTTACCATGAGAGTGGATCCAATAAGGTTCTTCAAGGGGAAAAGTTTTCAATGAAAGGTCGCAGGTGCATGGGCCTTAGAGGTTTCAACCAGTAAGGAGTTGACACAACTTCTTCCTTTCCAACCATCAGGTGATAGTGGTTTCGGTAATTTTTACAAGAGATAGGTGTTATTTTGTTTTTGTTGTGGGGTTCATGGCTATGTCCAGAACTAGTGCATAGTGTATTGTCAATATAATTTTAGTGGAGGTGGATATGTTCAGCTATGGCCTCTATAGAATATTCCATTGAGGTCGTTTTAGCAGTGAGGAAATATTTTTATGCTCTTCCGATGGGGGATGGAGCATGTACAGGACGACTGTAAGATGTTCCTTATGTTCAAGGATTGTGACTTGAGATTTTTCATAGAGGTAGTCCTCAGAAGATAGGTTGATGAGTTGTGTGTGGCCAGTATCATATAGTGGAGGTTGAAGTTCTAGAAGGGGAAGAGATCCTCATAGGTACGATGAGTTTTTTTAGTACTCAATTTTTTACCATGGTTCATTTAGGATCTTAACACTCTTTTTTTGTATCAACTCCAGACCAAGCTCTAGTACTAGAAATATAGAGGATTCAAATTCCCATGGTGTTGAGAACACTAGTCAAAGGTCATACCAGCTTGTTTGATGTGTGTCGAGGTTATAGATGACTGATGGGGTCACATCAGTCCCATGAGGTTTTATTCATACTAATATTTCCGTCATATGATATCATCATCAACATCAACTAGTCTTACCTCGCACCTTATTTTTTCTATTACATCCACAGGAGTGTCGTGTTTTCATATTAGGGTGGACAACATGTGGTTTTTGTTTTAAAGAGGACTTTTCATGTGGTGATTTATCACGTGGAGCCCCTTCCATCCTTTTTGTATGATATATCCATGTAATTAGTAGATGATGAGATGGTGGATGTTCCGTAGGTTTTTGGGGAATTTTTTTATGTTTTTTCGTATGTGTTTTTGACGTTATCCCCTCAAAGTGATGTTGAGTTCTGAAAAAGACTATCTTCCCAAGGCTTATCCAATTTTGATGGATCCTTATTGAATAGGACATTAAGAGGTCTAGGATTTATGCATTAAAAAATATGATCTAATGAAAATGGTTTTTATCTTGACTATTTTTCATCATGGGGTGCTCCAATGTTGTTCGTAAGAAAGTTGGAAGGTAGTCTGAATTTGTTCATATACATCATGAGTTTGAATCAGGTTTAAGTCAAAAACAGTTACCCTCTTCCAAGGATAGACGATCTTTTGGACCATTTCATTGGGGATAGTTGTTTTTAGAAGGTCAATCTATGGTCTGGATATCAACAATTGTGGTTGAATAATGGATATATCCCAATGGATACTATCAGGAGTTGGTATTGGCTCTTATATTTTATATTCATTCCATTCAATGTTTGAAATTCACTATCAATATTCATATGGTTTTTTAACTTGATGTTCTGTGAGATTCAGGATCAATTAATAATCATATTCATCGATGGTATCTTTATCTATTTAAAGATAGAGGAGGATCATGTAGAGTATATCAGAGTTGTTTTTCATGTTCATTGATTACACCAAATCTATGTATTTTTTACAAGTGTTTCTTCTAGAGACAATAGGTTCATTTATTTGGTAATTTTGTGTCTAAGAAAGGCATGGAATTAGATTCATTGAAGGTTTTTGTTGTTGTTTCTTGGGAAGCAGCCAAGAACATGGTAGATTTTCATGGGTTTTCTTTGTCTCTTATGTTATTATTGGAGGATTGTACCTGATTTCTCTCATATTTTTTCCTAAATGATAAATTTCACCAAAAGGTAGTTATTTTTGTTGAGTGATTTCTAGGAAGTGTTTGGTAACCATAACGGGAAGTAATTCAGTGCTCTAGTGCTTCAGCTTCTCGTGAGTGTTTTGTGGATTGAGGTGTTTTGTGATGCTTCCAGTCTGGCCTTGGGATGTCTGTTGATGCATAAGAAGGATGTTATCTCTTATGGGTTTAGGATGTTATTCCCTTACTAATGTAACTATCCCACCAATGATATATATCTAGTGGCAGTTGTGTTTATTTTGAATCTGTGGAAACATTACCACATTAGCGAGAGCCCTGTGGTCTGCATAAATCAAAAGAGTTTGTGGTAAATTCTTTTCTAAGTTTGATATTAACATAATATAGTTGTGGTGGGTGGAGTTTCATAAATATATTTTTTAGATCTACTGTACATCATCAAACTGGAATGTTGTGACCAATACTTTGAGCAAGAATTCATGGATGGTTGTTGTCCAAGAATTTGAGGATTCATATAGAGTAATGGAGGATTTGAAGAACATGCACATAGATGAAAGAGTAGATGGTGGTAGAGGATATTCATTTTAGATAATCGTACAATGTTCATTGATTCATAATGTGGTAGAGTCTTACTGGGGAGACACATAGGAAGAGGTCATGTGGGATCGTGTTGGCTATGGTGATGCTTCAGATGGATGGTTAGATGACGATCAAAACTAGATGTTGTTTCATGGAAGGCTTTTGGTTCTATAATAAATGAATAATGGATTCCTTGTTGAGAATCATATTCCTTGTGGTTAGATATAATAATTGGTTGTTACCTGTTGTAAATGAGATAAATTATCGATAAATGTTGCCGAAAGGTTACCCAGAACTCGTGGATATTGTTTTTTTATCTAGTCAATAGTGGATCGGTTGATGAAATCGGATACTTTCATAGTGATGAAAGAGTCGGACGCATTGGATTAGTTAGATAAGAGTTATAAGGATGATGTGGTTTGGTTTCAAGGATTTATGAGGTCCATTATCAAGGATTGGGGAACATGTTTTTCCTTATGATTCTAGAGGGGATAATAGTATTCTTTTGGCATTGTGTTGTGTATCAACTCTCCATTCCACCATCAAGAAAATTGGGTGGACAAAATAAAATATCTTAATGCTTGAGGATATGCTGTGAGAATGAATCCTTGACTTTGGAGGATCTTGGAAATAACACCTTCCCTTTGTATAGTTTTCTTCTAATAATAGTTATCAATATTCCATTAACGTGGTTCCTTTTGAGGCTATTTGTAGTTGAACGTGAAATTCTACATTGTCCTAAATGGTGGTTTGGTATGATTTTGTTTTTAATCCCTATGTGGTGAAGATCATGAAAGATAATATCCAGTTTTTTAAGTAGAGGATAAAAGAAGTGCAAGATCAGAATAAGTCTTATTCCGAACAAAGAAGGAGGTCCTTTGAATTTTAGTTTGGATATCACACATTCTAGAAGGCTTCCCCTTGATGTGGGCATCAGAGGTTTGGCAATGGGAGTCATCTTTCTCCTAGGTTTTTTGGACACTTTTAGGGGATGGTCAAAGTTGGAGATGTGACGTATCAGTTGGCATTGCCACCCCATTTGGAGAGGATCCATGACATCATTCACATCTCTCATCTTCATTAGTATCTTCACAATGACTCCCATGACATTTATAAGGGGGGTTGGATATCAATGAGGATGTTATATTTGTGGATTGCCTATTAGATATCAAGGATTTCTAAGAGATGTTCCTACTTGTAAAGACCATTCCTTTTATTAATGTTTTGTGGATCTTGGTAGTCACGAATATAATACTTGGTAGAGAGAAACACATATTTTTTTACAGTACCCAGAGTTGTTTCAAGTTTTTATCTTCTTTGTTTTACCATTTGATGTGATGTAAGAACAATGTTTTAAGAAATGTATTGTTTTCCTAGGGTTTTGATTTATATTGTGTAATCTATGATAATGTCCTCATATATGAAAATTGGAGGACATAATTTTTAATCAAGACTCAAATATTTTTATGTAGTTAAACCCATGTGAGGGATTCATTTTCATGTATAGAATATAGAATATTGAGATGGAGGATATAATTCATTGCTTTTTGTTTTCAAGATATTTTGGTTTTCTAGTTATGATGTGGTTGTGTGGAAGTTTGGTTGTGTGAGAAAATGTGTCTTATGGTTATGAATTGTGTTTTTTGGATGAGTGGGTTAGTGTATTTGGATGGTAGTAGCGTTTGAGGTATGATGAGAGCTCTGAGAGGTATCTCATGGGGTTTTTATACAGATCCCTTTTCTTATGGGCTTGGTTTTATATTCTCGTGGAATAGAATTTTTTGAGAGGTATCTGATGTAAAAATTCATCCCTTTCGTGTCATTTACTTTCCCCGTTTTTTTAGTTGGTGGTGTTTAGAGTAGGCTCGAAGGGATTCTGCAAAATTTCAGTTGCTAATGGATCGAAGAAGGGAGATTAAATGTTGTATAACTAGATTACATGATGTGAAATTCAGTTTTATGGCCTATCTAAAATGTTTCAAGGTGTGTAAATATTTTACATGATGTGAAGAAAAATTTCATGACATGTAATATTTTAGGGTTTAAAAAATATAATAAAATTAAGAGGTGATGCATTTTTCGGTGGAAACCAAACATTGAGGATTTTATGACATGAAAACGGATTACACATCTTGTAATCCCATGATCTTGTGAAGCTATAAAAGTTATTTTTTGGTTATAATCTTATTCATTCATCTATTCTTCCTTCCTCCTCTTTTTTTTTGGGATAACCCTAGGAACCCCGTGGTGTTATTTGAGCCCCATTCACCCCTTTCGATATATTGATAGAAATGGATGCTTGTTTATGATATGTGGTCAATCCATGGGGAGTTATCTAATCATTCTCACATGTTTTTTCCATTATTCTCTCGAGTATCCACCATGGTGGTGTTTCCTTGGTTTATGGTATGTCTAGGGTCTCGTTTGACGGTCTTCATATGCGGTGTAGGATGATCCATGGTTCTTGATGGGGTGGTTGTGGTTAGCATGTATTATTTCATGCACTTCGGTGCGAAAATCTATATTGAGGTAGGATTTCCATCATTTCCATTTACATTGTATCATGAGGGAGGGGCTTACTCTGGTTATCTATGGATTATGGTTTTTTAGAATTAACCAAATAGAAATAATTATTTTATATGGATTTTAATGGGGTAAAATGGGATAGTTTCAAATGCTTTTATAGCTTTAATATAGTTTTGATACGATGGATTTTATGGGCTAAACGCCCTACTAAAGATTATTGTCATTGGTGGTTTTGTTTGCTCTGTTTGATATGAGTTGTGGGACCCAATTTTTTTTGATTGTTGTGGTATCACCATCCATGGAATTTTCTTAATTACTTACACTTGTACAATTAATTGTTTTCCCCATGATTTTTTGGGTTTTCTTATAATGCCCAAAAAGTGTAATGTAATAAAAAATTATTTTCTAATTTTTGGAAAATGATGTTGATATGTTGGGATGATTGTTCATGCTTCTGGGATAGTGATTGGTGATTTGAATTGTGTGTGGGGATATATGTGGTTTTTTTTGTGTTTTTTGGTTATCGATGAGGTATTTATTTTTCCATGATATTAGTTAATAGAGGATGTACTTTATTGTAATTTCTATTGGGTTGGTGAGGAGGTCGTATTTTCGCCATGATTTTCGGGTGGTGAGGAGGTACTTGTTTTGTCATGATTTCGGGGTCCACAAGAGGTGTTTTATTGGCCTTGGTTTTAAGGTGGTGATGATTTCATTGATTGGTCATGGATTTGGGGTGGAAAGGAGGTAGTTGTTTGGATGTGGTTTATGGGTGACGAGAATGTGGTTTGTTTGGATGTTCTTTTGGGGTGGTGATTTTGTGGTTCCTTTGTACATGCTGCCTGAGTAGGGATGAAATAATTTGAATAATTGATAAAAAAAATATTGTAAAGTATTGGGTTGGATTAGTTAAGGTGATGGAGACCATTAATGGGTAATTATATGGTTGGTTCTGTTGTTAAATGTGGTTAATTCCAAATAATTAAATGAATGGGTGTTAAACATAGGGAAAATGTGAATTCATATTCGTTTATTAGGGCTCTACACCTTTAGAAATAACTGTTAATGTTATTAATAAAATAATTTAGTGGTGGAAAAAGGGGGTAGTGTTGTGAGTTGATTTGTGTGGTTTTGAAAACATAGGTTGGGCTTCAGTGTTTGATACTATATATATATTTATATACATGTATATTTTTTTAATTTCTATTTTCACCCAAACCATGTTTGATAACTTCATTTTGGACACCCGTATAGTCCCACATAGTGAGTTTTCCCAACCTTTTGTGGGGTGAATAGATGACTATGTACAGATGGCTATGTACCACTCTTTCCTTCTTTCTAACCAAAGTAAGGTACGTATGGAACAAATAGTGATGGTATGAATTCTATTAGTTCTTCAGAGTGTGGTTAGGATGGCCTAAGTGTCTTTAAGAGAGATGTGATATTTGAGGAGTTTGTGGGCGAGGTGATATGTGTCCCATGGTGTTTGGGATGAATTGTGATGGACTAGGTGTTTTTAGGTGAGACATGATCATAGTTGTAGGGAAGTAGACCCGCTATCTATGGGAAAGATTTGTGTGGTCGTGCTTGTGGGGAGGTGAGCCCAGGTGTCTGTGGGTGAGGTGTTTCATGACTGTGCTTGTGGGGTGGTGTGGTATATTGAATGGATATGAGTTCTAGGGCATACAACGTTGGGTGTGAGAGAAGCATACCAGTGGGAAAGCAGTACAAGGTACCCTTATTGATGCGATCAAACTATATTATATTACATAAATAATGTTATTTGGGGAGTGTTCCTTGGTGAGGTATAGTGTGGATATGATACATGTTTAGGTGTTGTTTGGTTCTGCTATTTTCTCACATGTGCACTAGTATGATACTTTCACAAGTGTCTGAGATACTTCGGTTTTCTTATGTAGTATATGATGGCACTAGAAAAGGCATCCATATAATTCACTGAATGTTTCAAGACATGATCTTAGAGAAATTACCATTCCACAGGATTTGATTTTACTGGTGGTGGATCCCGAACAGAGTTACGGATCCTAATTTATGGTCGTTGGAAGGCAGACTGCAGGAAATGGCCATCTAGGATGATTTTGGGGCAAAGTGTGGATTTTCATGCAAAAATGGAATCTTGTGAAAATGATTCATTTATGTGAAAAAGTGAAATGGAATTTTATGTGCACTGACATTCAAGGTTTTTCCTATAAATACAAGTTCACCCCCTTATTCTAGAGATCCCCCAGAGGTCTATTGCCGCTCTAATGCGTGTAAGTCTGCATCTTCCATGCATGCATGCAAAACCCTAAATCCTAGACACAAAACATCAGATTTTCCTAACAATGTGCCAACATTCCCAATTTTCCATGCAAAACATCATTTTTTCATGCAATGGTGCCACTATGCCCAATTTTTCATGCACTAGTGGTGAACTTGTCCAACTGCGTGCACACCTTCACTTTTTGCGTATAAATATCCCCTATTGCATGAAAGACTCCCCATATTGTTCACAATTCCATTACTATTGTGTGCACAACTCCCCTATTGCATGCACACCTTCCCTACTACACGCAGGACTTCCCTATTGCAGGAAATCCTTCATTCTTACGTGTAGCCTATGCTATGCATAGCACATCATACATTCAACAGTGTCCAGATCCATGTCGGATGTTAGGGGATACACTAATGTGTTCCCTAATGAATTTTATTGGTCTCCCTCATGACCGACCGGTTTATTTATCAACTAAACATATACCAATAACTATTACCCTGTCAAATAATCCATACAATATAGTCACCATTGTGTTTCAGAAACTAAATATGTGGTTACAAGAGAATCTGGACAAGGGTTTTATATTTTTTCGTGCTTCTCCAGGGGGTGTTCCAGTTCTCTTCATCAAGAACAAGGATAAATAAATGTACTTATACATTAATTATCATTAGAATATAAATAATTAAAATGAAAAAGTATCCCCTACCATAGATTGAAGACATTTTCAATATATTACATGGGGCCAATGATTTCTCTAATGTGGGCCTTTAGTTGGTATACCCCCAATTAATGGTAAAGAATTATGATATTCCCAATAATGACTTTCAAATTTAGTATGGAAACAATGAAATAATAGTGATTCTATTTGGACATTCTAATGGCCATAATATTTTCATAGACATAATGAATAGAGTATTTATTGCATTACCTGACAAATTTGTGATAGTATTTAAACATGATAATTTTTTTACTCTAAAAGAAAGGAGGATCATTTTAATATTGTAGAAAATTCCTTGTGATGGGAGAAATATTATGAAAATTATAATAAATGTGAGTTTTTGATGGACTATGTATCATTGTAGGGGAATATAATCACCATCAAAGGGATATATGTGGACCTGTTTCCGACACTTTTGTTGGGGCATGTGGAACCATCTGTCGAGGGTGATGAGGATGCACTGGAAGTTTCCCCACATTCCTGATTTCCAAAGGCGGTGGAATCTGTCACTTATTTAGGGACGTTTTCTCCTTGATCAAAACAGGAGATGGAATTCTGGTTCCTCCTTCTGTGGATTCCTCCTCAGAACTCATTTCCTAGTTCGGGTCCCTCATAGATTTGAGTCGTGGTTTGTGAATCTATTACCTATGCCATATCTTTTTGGAAACTGGTTAATTACACTACTTCTATCTAGATATTCTAGGGGGTCTTGACATGGTATCAATTCAGTTGGAGTAGACGACAAGATCAGTCATGTTAGGGTATCTATGGATGTGTGGACATCGTGGGACATGTATTCTTCTTCATAATAAGGCATCTCAAGGGCACAAAACCTGAGCCATCCCACAACGGTGAGGGGGTATCTACTGCCAGAGGCATGTCTCAGAGTTTTTCCTTAGGATTCCATGTTTAACATGGGGTATGCAACGAGTTTTTCGTCATGAGATGATGGCTATGTGAAAGACGTGTCTTATGATATTTTCCACAGGCATCTCATGTTTAACACGATGTTGGACATGGGTTTAACATCTTTCAGAGATGGTATAAGGGTGATCAAAACATTCCATAGAGATGGATCAGATTGGTACATCCCTAGGATGGAGTACCTAGAAGGTTTACCAAATGGATAGATCAGAGCACCCAATGGGGACAGATTTGAGGTGATGTGTCCCACATAGGGGAGATGTCACATTATGATGGCTGATCTGAACACAACTAAGGGAGGATCGGGGAGAGTGCACCCTGGAATGGGGGAACACCATGGTTTACCACTGGTTGGGATTGAACCTCAGGGAGATTTCCTACATACCATGTCTAGAAGATAGGGATCAAAACCCACATAGTTCAAAGGGTTGATGAATCAGGGTATACACAAAGGATAATTACCTGCTAACTTGTAGAGGATTACATATGGATAGTGGACTGGGTGCCGCGAGGAGTGGCACTCAGATTAATGTTATGAGCTCACCGGGATGTGGTAGCTTGGGTGAGAATTAGGATGGATGATGGAGAGTTGAATGAAGTGGAGGGGGAATGAGATAAGACCATTGTGAAGGGGACGATAGTGTTGCACTTGATCCTCGAATAGACTTACTACGTATCCCCATGTTAGGGAATCAATGTCTGTGTAGTTTGGTTGGGGCTCCAACGGATTACCGTTGTTTGGGATTCCAACGGCTTACTGTCGATCGAGGTTGGACCTTAGGGAGGCTTCTTATGTACCTTGTGTTGGAGACAATGATCAAATCCCACGTAGTTCGCGATGGTGGGAATCGACGTGAAGGCTGTAGGAACCAATGGATGGTGGTCTTGAACATCCGAGAGGCTTCCTATGTACCTTTCCTTGGTAAAGATCAATTCCACGTAGTTTGGGAGGGGTGTTGGTGAGCCAATGTGAAGAAGGTTGGGACCAATGGGTATTGGGAATGAACCTCTGGGAGGCTTCCTACATACCTATTTTAATTCATCTCAATTTCATTACATAGAGGATTATTATAATGTTATACACCTAGTTTATTTTATACGGTGTATATACTGACCTTTTGCAAGTTATATCATGACTAACATTATTATCATTATATTATACATTTATTAATTTTACTCCTTTATGGGGATTGTGATTCAAAATTTTCAAAGTGGTATGGGACACATTATAATATTTAATGATTATTTTCCTCAAGAACTTTTTAATGATATTTCAATTGTATTTTCATTAATCAAATTCAACAACCATCATTGATACTTATCATCCATGGAAAAAATATTTATAATTCCATATTATTTATTCTATGTCTAAATTTATTGATAAGACACATTTTTTATTAATCAAATCAGTTATTCAATAAATGAGGGATGCTTTGGACTGTCAGACATGTGTGGGTCCTGGTTATAGATAACCCCTCAATGCATCAATAGTCGCATAGGACTAATCAGGTGGACAAATTATAGTATTTTAAAATTTCATTAGAATATATCTTGATGGTATATGGGTTCATGTTCTAGATACATGACATCTAATATTTGTGCATTACCTTCATTCAAAATTAATTATATTTATTGTCCATAGGATATTCACTATGAAAAAATTCAATGGATGAATTTATTTTTATGATTATATATTAAATGGAATTTGTTTTATTTATTTACCTTTCAATACTATTTATTACTTATCTAATTATTTGAATGGAATGTGTTCTCAGTTATTTACTAAGCCATGTTGAATTATTCTCATTGATTCATGATAGCTTCCTATGTAAATAACCTATACTGAGAAATTAAGCTCAGTATTATTTTTTTTCCATTCCTAAATTGCGATGAAGAGATCTTTGAAGGGGTTTTCAAGGACACAATTTACTAGAATTTTCTATGAATATTGTTTTAACATATTTCTCCAACATAAAATGGATACGACATATGTATCTACTTTCCAAAACTACTAAACATATTTGTCCTTTGGGATTAAAATATTGTATTTATTCAAATGTAATAAATTACGGCACTAGATCTAGGATTCTATGTTTGGGGGGTTACAAGTTATTTAACTTATTTCTATAAATTAACCAAAACTAAATATTTATAGCATGAGAAAATATAAAATCAAATATGATTAAAACTTTAAATTAATAGATTCTAATTTAATCTCTAAATTCTCATTAATATCACACAAATTTCATTATTAAAACATTTAAAAAAATAACCTAAAATATCTCTAAAATATACCTGTATATATTTTGAAAACCAAATCTGAAAATATTTGTTCATATAATCTTATAATATCAAAATTAAATTTATATACAAACACCATTAATCACTCATAATGCCACATGCTGATAATTTACATGATCTAATAAAAAAAATAAAAAATATGTTAATTTCCTAAAAAATAAATACATATATTATTTCATAAATTTACCCATATTTATTTACCAAATTTGATTTTCCATAATCATATATGGTTTAAATAACATTGAACATATTAAAAAATTATCATTATAACCTAGTCCAAAAATCTACATCTCAATCTCATGTCTATCTATATGATAAAATGTATGTTTCTAAAAAGTAATAATCCTTTATGGAAATTAACAATTAATATCCTAAAGATCAATAAAATATTAGACCTACTGGTTACTAATATCATTCTACTTATTTCCACAAAATATAAAATCATTAATCCTCAAATAACCTCTTTAACAAAAAATACACTAAAATAAATAGTTGTATTCCCATCAATATCACCCAAATATATTATTATTTATCTTATACTCCCCTAAAATAAAACCTAAAAAAGGGTAATATATTCCTTGAGTAAAATGATAAACCTTAGCCTTATTAACCCATAACTGTATCTAAAAAATTTAAAATATCCTTATATGAATTTTTTTTATCCTATAATGTTATTAAATCTTAGTTATGGTACCAACTATAATGAATCATTCCTTTAATAATTCTTGAAAATGGTGGTAGTAAAATATATTTCAAATATTCACAATCCAATTATCATTAGAGTTTATATTTTTAGATAATAATAAAAAAATGAATAAAATTGTGGGAAGATCCACACAAATTAATTTTTTTACATAAAATTGGGATTTATATTTACCCACCTATTTCATTCATGAATCCTATGATTCAATTAAGACAACCCCAAAGAAATTTTGACCTTTTCATTTTTCCTACACATCTCTATATCATGAGAAAAATATTTGAAATTGTATAATGAAAACAAAAAATAACAGTATGGGAAAAATATAAAGGAATCCCATTATTCAAATGAAGACATTAAAACCCATGAAAATATTTTTATTTTCCTAAATAAAAAATATTTCACTTAAATAAAATGGATCCACATATTAAAATAAATATTTCCATAAGTAAAACAATTTAGGACCCATTATTAATAATAGGAAAATTGAGAATGCACTTTTAGAAATGTGGTGACTTATGAAAACATTTTATTGAAAAACAATACTTTTAGCTTTTAATGTTTATAAAAATTCATTACCAAATGCAGTAATACTATTTCCATAAACAAACATTTTAAGGGAAAAAAAGCTATGTTAAAGAATCGTATTGATAATATTTGTACAGGTGTAACTAATCTCAGACACAGTAACTAAAACCTAGTTTATTATATAGAAGTAGAAAATCTAGTTATCTCCCTCATTTTTTCCATCAAATAATAAATCATTACTCACAAAATAGGAGATATATATCTGTCTCACATATCATATTATGTTATATCATGATCAATTTTCAACATAAATAATTATTTTGTACCATATAATGAATAATAAACTTATACTCTTTAACATTTTCAACATAACAACATTGAAAATGTTTTTTGAATGCATAAGAAAAAATGTTCCATTTTTTTATTATCATATGGAGAGATATCCTTTTTCTTAAAATATTTACGCATATGAAAAATTCATAAAAATAATGAAATATAAATCTTAATTTTGATTCCATAAATATTTTATAGGGATATAGATGTATGAAAATACATTCTGGTGGGACAATCTATTCACACTATATATTTTGAAACAATACATTACACATTAGTAAAAAGTTTCAAAAGAGACCCATATAAAAAATTAAGACATTCCTTTTTTAACCCTTGTAATGAAAGTATAATGTATCTTAAGATAATCATTTAAATCCATTTATTTATAAATAATAACATTCATGAAACAGAGAAAGGAACATGGATATTGAGGGAAAGGTGTTTAAAATATTTAAAATAAAATTTTGTAGAAAAATATCTCATAAATATAATAATTTAAGAATATGATGAAAACTAAAGGGTATAACAAGAAAATGATTTTTAAACAAGAATAATACTGATAAATGAATGATACAATACATATATATTTATATATGATAGTATATGAACCAAAAAAATGTGGTTAAATTTTCATAATATAAAAAATGGAATTTTTTGTGAGAAATAGCATACCTCATATCCCAACTCACTATGTATGTCCTTTATATTCTTTAATACAATTTTTTTATTAATTTTTTTATTTATTAAGAATAATTTTGATTCTCATTCAATTAGAATTTTTTTTATTTCTTTTATTATGATATTTTATTTAGTTTCTAAATAAGTTGAGTACATGTTTGAAAATACACTACGACAAAATGCGGATTTAGCAGCGTTTTTTTTCGTTTCGCAACAGTTTAAACCGTCCCAAAATCGATTGGCAGCGGTTTTGAAAAACCGCCACTAAATCCTGCGTCGAGAATCTATTCGCAGTGGTTTTCATACCTGTCATAGAACATTTCACGGCGGTTTTTAGCGGCGGTTATTTGATTTTTATTATTTTTTTTACGTTTTATTTTTTTATTTTGTAATTTTTTAAAATTATTTAATATTATTTTATTTATTTTATTTATTTTATTTAATTCATTTTTTTCATTTTTTTCATTTTTTTCCTTTAATTCCTTTATTTCATTTATTTTATTTATTTTATTAATTTTATTAAATTTATTTATTTCATTTATTTTATTTATTTTATTTAGTTCGTATTATATTTTTTATTCGTATTTATTTTATTTATTCATATTTATTTTTATTTATTCGTATTTATTTTATTTATTTATTTCATATTTTATTTATTTATTTCATATTTTATATATTAATTTCGTATTTTATTTATTTATTTTATATTTTTTTATTTATTTCGTATTTATTTTATTTATTTCATATTTATTTTATTTATTTCATTTAATTAGCATTATATTATTTACTTTATCCATGCATGCATGCTCATGCTCATGCACATGCCCATGCAATATAAAGAAAATACTGCGTTTGGTGAGATTTGAACCCCTAACCTCTTACATATTTTCCAAAGACCTTACTACTGTATAAAGCTCGTCATGTGGTTAATAAACAGAATTTAATATACTTATATATACTATTTGAAAAAACAAATAATACATAACTAATAAATATAAACTAAATAATAATTAAAAAATAAGCAATACTCAATAATTAATAAGTAATAATTAATAATTAATAATTATTGATTTATTAGTTATTTACTGAGTTATTTATTATTATTTACTATTTATTATAATAAATAAGAAATAAATTATAATAATATTTACATAAATTATAAAATTAGGAAAATAAAATATTAAAATAATAAAATTATGAAATTAAAAGAATAAATTATGAATAATAAATAATGAATAATGAATAATGAATAATAAATATTAAATAAGAAGCAATAAATAACAAAGAATAAACAATAAATAATAAATAATAAATAATAATAAATAATAATAAACAAATAATAAATAATATATAAAAAATGATAAATAATAAATAATAAATAATAAATAATAAATAATAAATAATAAATAATAAATAATAATAAATAAAAATAATAATAATAATAAATAATAATGAATAAGTAATAAATAATAAGTAATAAATAATAAGTAATAATTAATAAATAATAAATAATAAATAATAAATAATAAATAATAATAATAAATAACACATAATTAATAATTATAAATAAATAAATAATAAATAATAAATAATAAATAATAAATAATAAACAACAATTAATAATATATAATAATACATATATAATAAATAATAATTAATAATTAATAATTAATAATTAAAAATAATAAATAATAAATAATAATAATAATAAATAACACATAATTAATAATTATAAATAATTAAATAATAAACAATAAATAATAATGAAAACTATATAATATATAATATATAATATATAAAATATAATATATAATATATAATATATAATATATAATAAATAACCAGTATCAAGTATTATTATTAATAAGAATTAATAATATCTAATAAATGATAAATAATAAATAATAAATAATAAGTAATAAGTAATAAATAAGAAATAAATATAAATAATAAATGAATATTAATAATAAATGATAAATAACCAGTAACAGATAATAGATAATAAATAAATTAAAGTATATTATAAATAATAAATAATAAATAATAAATAATAAATAATAAATGAAACCCATGAAAAAGTATGAAAAGGCATGAGAAGGGATGAAATTTTTTGAAAACTCATGAAAACAGATGGAGAAGCATGAAGAAAAAAGCATTAGAAAGCATGAGAACGCATGAAAACTCACGAAACCTCTAGAAAACCCCTTAATAATTCACCATAATCATCATAATAACCCACAAAAAAACCATTGATAAAGATAAAAAGTCATGGAAACACAAATAAACAGTAATAAATGGAGCAACCGTTAAAACCCATCAAAACGTTCAAAAATTGACAAAAGCATTGGACTCACATTAACAGTGATAACTTATGTTCCGAGAGTCTGTTCCCGATCCGCGACAAGTCAAATCAAATATCCTAAAATGATCTTCGAGCTAATAGGTGAAAGATACTGAATGGACTAGCGGATCAGAAGTTACGACCATTTAAAAAAAATTGACGGGGAAAGGGTGATAGAAATGAGGCATTGAAAAACATAACAAACCCGATACCCACTAAAAAGTCCATAACTTATGATCCAAGAGTCCATGTCTGCGCCACAGCTAGTCGAACTGAAGCTCATGGAATGAACTACGATCTGGCAGGTGGAGGAGTTTGAACTGACATGCAGATCGAATGTTAGGTCTGTTTGAAGACAAGTTAGACAAGACACCGGGGACAGAATCATGGTTTTAGAGGCCTTCGGAGGGGTTTTTTGGGTCGAAAAACATGATAGAAGCTTTCTTTATTCAAATTTGTGTGTATCTCTCTCCGCTGGCTTCGATTAGATATGTGGTAGAGCCCAAACAGACACCCAGAGCGAAAGTTATGGTCGTTTCAAGTTGGAGAACTTTTTTCAACTTTCGTATAACTCTCATATCTTCTGCACCTTAGACTGTCTCATATTTTTTATTATACATGCCTCTAGAACTCTTCATGATCTTTGATTTGACTTGTCGTTGTGCTCCAACGAACGCCCGGATCAAATGTTATGGTCGTTTTAGTGATTTTGAGGTTTCTCATGTTTTTTTATTTTTTTCCTTTCATTTCGCGGCGGTTTTACCCAAACCGCCGCTATTTCATGGAGGATTTAAATAAAATAATGCTAATCCTTGAAAATATTTTTAAAAAATTAAAAAAAAATAAATAAATTTTTGACATTTCACGGCAGTTTTTAAACCTCCAGGAAATAGCGGCTCGTAAAACATTTAGCGGCAGTTTTTAAAACCGCTGTGAAAAAACCGCCACGAAACGACCGTTTTCCTATAGTGTTATACAGTCATTCAATTCATAACCTCCCAAATAAATTATATTGGTTGTTATTGATCAAATTTTCTTGGATTCCATTAACTATAGAATCATATATAAGTTGTAGTTATCATTTTATACATTAATGACATGGAATGATCCTATTTTTTCATGTTTGACTTTAAAAGATTTATAGTAATATTTATGGATCCTAAAATAGAGTCGGGGTGGAATTCCATGTCCCAGAGAGCCTTGAAGCAGTTATATTAAAATTTTTAAATATTTCATATTATCTATTCATAGATTTATAAAAAATGGGAATAACTTCTTATCAATGTATTGGATTTGAAATCCTAGTACACTTTTATATGCATAATGGTGTTTTTATCAGAGGAGATCATAAAACTTTTCAGTGTTTGGCACCCAGTTACAGGAAACTCTCAGTGTTGTATTAAGTTATAGAGGATTTTTAATTAAATGAAATTTTATTAATTATCTTAAATCCCATCCCCCAACCATTTGGTTTACATGAATGATAGGGGACAGTCAAATATTATCTATTGGTTATAGACTAAAAAAGATAAAAAGATGAAGTGCTTTCAGTATTTTCCCTTGATGGTGATCATTATGAGGTTGAGGTGCAATAGGTTCTTTCATCATGATGGACATGAAGTTTTAGTGTTTCTCCATGAGGTATATTGATTTATGATATTTAAATCGTAGTCCTTATATAAGAGTTGTTTATGATTTTAGATACCTATTACAATTTCTTGATTTTAGATAGGGGTCGATATGTGAAAAATTGTTTAAAAATAGGTGTTTTGGGAGGCTTGCAGGGATTTTTGGTTCATAAATCTCGATCACAATTTGTTTAGTTTAAGAGAACATGCCATGTGTTATTCCCAATTTTGGAAGATGATCTTTTGTAACTATAATTCATGTATAAGGGGTTCATTCCTTGTAGCGGGGCTTGTCCAGGTGGTAGAGGACATATATAAGCATTCAATGTAAGGGGACATGGCTGTGTGGAAGTACACGACTAGAGCCGAGGGGTACATGGGTTGGGGGAAACAGCAAGGTACATGGGAATAGGTCATTGTTCATTGACATGTGATCTTGTACACACAAAAGTAAAATTACATGGGTCTATAGCTAGTTTATGAGATACATGATGTTTATTACGTGTACACATCATGTGGATTTACATGTCTAGTAAGGATGTGTGGGAAAGGTTACATGCCTAATAGATCAGAATGATGTACATGATGTGTAATATATGTACTCTCCATTTATGTCTACATTTCCATTCTGGATATGTAATGATGAGGACATGCTTAGTTAATCCGGTGGAGTTACATGTAGTGTAACCCCATGTACACAATATGTACAATGTTACACTCTATGTATCGTGAGATGATAGGGCCTGGGTTGGCCTTGAGAGACACATCATGTATTATAAGAGTATAATTTTTTTACTCCCCATAGATAATTACCCCTTTCACATCCTAAAATTCAAGGATTGTATGGAGGCACATTAGTATCATATCCTATGGGGTTTACTTTATATAAGGTGATGGTGGGTATGGTGTGGAAATAGATATGAGATGCAAGGTGATGCTAGCAGGACACTTCATGTAGCGATGGTTAGACTGTCTTAGCTAGGTATGTTCCATTTTTCTATCCCATTAGGCATACAATTTGTCATATTATCATAATCATAGGATTCATATTCTCTATATGGATTGTCATGGATAGTGTTTATGGTATCCATTCATGATTCCTATGTGGGATACTCTTTAATTTATTTATCTTTACTATGTGGGGATTGAGGTTTTAGTGTGAAAAACAGTCTTATGCATTTTTCCGCTACATTTATATTTGACCTTGTAAGGTTGACAGAAACATCATGTATATGTTTCCCTATATGGTAAGATGTTTTTAAAGGGGTTTTTGATGTCCCCAATCAGTTTTAGGTGGGATATAATATTTTAGTGTTGAGATCTCTAGAGATCCATTTTATTTATATGAAGCTTACCATAAGACATGGGTGAGATCCCCTGTCTATCTAATGATGCCTAATGGGTTCCAGTGTGACATTATTCATGGCGTGACCTAGTGAATATGTACTCTCAAATAGATTTCAATAGGGATGATAGGAACAGACCATTATCTTAGTGAAACATGATATGTGATACAACTTAGAAGATTTACATTAGGTATTTCTGCTCTTATAAAGTCAGTTCTCCGAGATGATAAATACCCTTGATCCATAAGTAAGAAAAATGATAGGTTGTATGGTTAATACCATGATACATTGAGAATATGATGATTATGTCTATTTTTCATGAGATTCCATTCGGTATGTCTCATATCTTTATCAATATACCCTGTGGCGGTGAGCTATCAAGTTATGTATAGCCAAGGCATGAATATAGAGATTCTCATTCACTCAAAAATGGGTTTTTGGTACAATCTAATTACGGGCGGGTGAACTATGGTCCTTAATTGACTCACATTTATTTTTCTATTTTGGGGTGCATACTGGGTATTGTTATATACACCAATGCATGAGTTCTACCCACAAATCCATACCTTATGTAGAAAAAATTCTATTTGATGAAGTTCTAGAAGGACCTGGAGCAGGAAAATTATAGTGAGATAGATGGATTGAGGGGTGTACCTATGGTTTCATTGGACATAAGTCCCCTCCTTATGATCTAGTAGGACAGTTTTAAGATTATAGCGGTATCTTTTTTTATTTTCATGATTTCATTTATTTTTTTTTGAACTCTTCTTGTGGGATATATGTATTAATAAATTTTTAATATCAATTTCATTATTATATATATACTATTTCATAAATATTGATATGTTTGGGCGAGTACATGTCTTATAGGTTAAGGCCTCCATGTGAGTGATATGCATACTCAGTGCAGGTTTCCATCCCATTTTTAATTTTAGAGGGCTTAGGGAATCCACACTCATCACATCTCCAACCAGGCAGGAATTTTCAGGTTGCATCATGAAAGAGTGGTAACGAAGGATTTACTTCCTTAGAACCAAATCCATTATTTATCGGTCTATGAGGTTTGGTTTTAGATATATGAAAACTGTTTTAATGTTTTTTGTGTTCATCTTTCAGTCTAGGGACTCCATTATTGGTGTGGTGTCTTACATATCCATTCATTAAGACACTAAAAACCTTCTATATGAATTGTTATATGTTGAAACTTGTTGTAGGGAAACATTGGTACATGAATCATTTAGTATTGGGTTGTGGTTTCCTTGTAATTCTTTAGTCATCTCCCTGGATTTAATATTTAATAGAGGGATGCCTTCATTATGTCGATATTCCTCTATGAAGGAAGCCAGCAAGGGGTACGTGGTAGGATCGTGATGATGATCCACTCACGATAAGGCTTCAATATATGGTTCTTCACAAGAGGAGGTACCTTTTAATGTTTTTCTATTTATTCAACCATCATTTTAATAGAATGTTGTGTAGGAAGTAGTGATTGAATATGTTAATAGGTTGAGTTCACTCCATGAGTTTCATATGTAGAAACCTCCTGGGATTCAGGGTGCGCCTGATCCCCAGGTATCTAATGTCTCGATTGAGGTTGTTAAACACATTCTCTACCTTGTAAAGACACCTGTGA
Organism: Viscum album; assembly: GCA_963277665.1. Taxonomy (NCBI): domain Eukaryota; kingdom Viridiplantae; phylum Streptophyta; class Magnoliopsida; order Santalales; family Viscaceae; genus Viscum; species Viscum album. Next base: position 503,640,694 of record OY728131.1, on the reverse strand, counting down.
ATCAAATAGTTTTCCTATAAAATAGACTACATCGAGTTTACCTAGGATTGTGGTGGATACATATGAATCATATAATCAATGAGATGATAGTAACTTGGACTGTGTTTGAGAATCTATTTGGGGAAGTGTTTTTTCCAGATATATTGCAAGAACTGATTATATTGGAGCTTCTATAGCTTACCCACTGCAGAAAGACCATAGAAAATTATTCTACGAGGTTCACCAACCTTTTAAGATACACTTTAAATATGGTAAAGAATAATGTACCATGGATTAGGGCTTATAATGAGATATTTGGGATTTAGTGTCTTATTTATACAGGCACACCTTCAAGGGAGTGATCATGTAGGACTTGATAGAGGAAATCTTCATAGGTGAGGAGTCACTTACTATTGTTGGAGGTAGTTGGAACATATGTGGTGAGACATCCATATCTTTTAGATGAAAAAAATGATCAAGGACGTGAGAATGTGAGATAATTTATGATAATTTATTAGGGCAGACGATCCACTAATCATGGATATTGGTCCATTTCTATTCAAGTGTGAGAGTGTTTGGGATTTTTCTTTTAATGGGAAGGGACAACTCACACTATTTTCTCAAACCAAACTTTTTTAATGGTAGGAATATAGTTAATGGAAGGATATGGTTTATATATTTACAAGATAATGGAGTTCCATATGACATTGGACATAGAAGAGTTGTGAGGAGAGTAGTTGGTGGTGGGAAATGTTCAATCTATTTTCACCAAAATCCCTTGTTAGTATTTTCCAAGCTTAGGGAGCTTGTGGACGTTGGAGAGGTTAGATGAAGGACATATAGTACTATAACCTAGTGTCTTAAGGGATTATTAGAGGTTTGATTTGTTTTCTTTCTAATTTTTTAGTACTACTATTACACACAGGATCAAAATAACATATTATTTACCGTTATTGTTTGAGGATTTAATATGGTGAAACAAGGTATCAGTGGATCCCCTTGATGTGGATGTCTGATAAGGCTTCAGACACACAAGAAAGGGGGTACATCCCCAATTGGGACGTGTTAGTGTGAAAAAATCCAAAACCATACAGTAGTGTAATTTCCCCCAAATGTTGATATTTTTTATGTGTGGTAGATGAGTTACATGGTAAATGATGGTATTTAGTAAGAACGGTATTCTGGCCTAGAGTCTTCAGTATGGTTTGGGTTACGAAATGTGAATTTAATTACCAAACAACTATTACCAAAAACTCATGATCCCATTTTCCCTTAGTGTAGCCCATTTACATGGCCATGTCATACTAGTGGATAATTTTATCTTGACCCATATGTTTGGAGGATATATAAAATAGGATCAGAGTTCACCCACTTCTATTTTTAGTCTACTCGTCTCCAGAGGAGAGATAAAGGCTCAGGTAGAATCATTATGTAGTGTTTGTGAGGAACCTTGATGTTTTTCTAGTATGGATCTATTTCCCACCATCCATGCTTATGTAGTAACCTACAGTTGGTATTCAAGTGTTTCTAGCTTGTGACGTGGAATTATCCTCATTTGTAGGGGAGTAATCCCATTATGAGTGAGATGAGTTTATATGCATGTGAATAATGATATCATTTTTCAGTTGGATATTATTACCATTGGAGTATGGTATTTGATTATATTTATGTTCCTTTGAGCGGTGTTGGGGGCTAGGATGCCTCTTGATGATGTTTTAGGTATACCACCCCCTGATAGTTAAACATATTCATAGACAAGAATCGAGTTATGTCCATGATATTTGAAGAAAAATATCACATGTATTCAATAGTGACTAATGATCTAAGGATTAGTTAGGGTTTCTTAGAAGGAGTTATTGCTATTACCTAGTATCATCACATAGGAATCCATTTTTTGACTGATTAAAAGGATGTTTAGATACCTATGAACTAGGTTCTACAACCCTTTTTAGATTAGTTTGTGGAATTTGTATTCATTGGTAACCCCATGTTCTTGGATTCATATTTACATGAGAAAAACTTTAGGATGGATTATAAATCTTCTTTTAGTGTACCAACATCTTGAAGATATGTCATTGAATATGATATATATTGGGTTGGCGCACTTCTTATGATATGTCTGCTCAGACATGGGGGTTATAGTGGATATAGTGGAAAATGGGTCATGCTAGTTAGAGAGCAGACCAGAAGTGTGTACATAGAAGAAGATTATCAAAATGAAGTTTACTATTCAATTTTGTTGATTAAGGTAAAAAATTAGTCGACTAATTTATATTTAACCCTTATGTGTTGGGATTCTTAGCGTATCTTTCGTAGATGGTCATTTCCCCTCCACATTTTCAATTATTCAAGAATCCAACATCTGGGGATATTTTTTGCGTGGTCTTGCATGATTTAATATCCAATAGACATGTATTTTATGGATTTTCAAATTTTTGGTAGTATTTCATCCTTCCATGTAATGAAGATGATGTCAGTTGCAATACAAGAAGTTTTTTTGAGGTGGTATTTTCATTCAGTTGTACACCAAGAAGAGGGGTGGTTGTGTTGCGATCCTTTGGCATCTAGTTTGGTGGCCAATGATGTGATAAAATATTGTTTGGTTTGTTTTTACATGTCACTATTATCAGTAGGTAGATATTAAGGTAACCAAATGTAATTGGAAAATGATGTGGAGACAATGTTTTTCATGTTGGAATATATTTTTTTGATTAGTGAGGGGTAACTACACTATCATTATGGTCATATGTCATGTCACCTGGTTGTCTGGATTCCTAACCATCTAAGAGAAGATATTATTGAATATTTATCTTGAATTAAACATTATATTTGGGGTTCATAGAACTTCTATCTAGTTTTTTTGGTGGGTTAGTGAGGTAGCAGGACACATGCCCCCTTCACCAGAGTTATAATGGGTGCTTGGTATTTTCCACCTATCGTATCTAAAGAGACAAGTGCCAAACTTATAGAATTATGTTGACCCAAAAGATCATGTAATTTTCTATGGCATTTACTTTTTGAGGTACCAGGTTTTTCTTGATTAAATTTTAGAGAGGAAACTATTTGGGAAATTGGTTCCCCATGTGTGCCTTTGAAGGCAACATGAGAACCCTCTTGAGATCTCTCTAGTGTCGGACCTAGTTGGGAGATTATTTCTCCCTTATGTAATGGATTTTTCAATTTAGTATGAATATAATACAATGTGAAATTACTGTAATGCATCTGGTATTTATGATAAATGTATTTGGATATTTGTAGGAATATATCCTGAGGTGGGCGCTATGTCATAATGGAATTCCAAGGCTTGAAGAGCCTCTGTGCATTGATACTAAACATATTAAATATTTTATATCACTCACAAAGAGTTTTCCCAAAAATGTGTAATCTTGATTGATTGGAATCTTATATATTAAATCATAGATTGTGGTTTAGTTTTGAATGGTTTTTTTTAACATGGGAGCGGTATAATGTTTATTGGTGTCTAGTTCCAAGTTAGAGGTGATCATTTTTTGGGTATTAAACGATTCATGTTTATTAGTTAAATGGTATTTAATTAATGAACCTAAAAAAATCCCCATCCGCATTTCATTTGCAGACAAAATAGATAAATTGGGAGGATTATCACATGGTAGAGGACCAACTGATTGGGAGTGAAGATGTGCTACCAGACTATATCCATGATTTTGAACCTCACCAGATCATGGTATAGGAGGTTCTGAGAATCGTGTGGCACACAAATATTTAAAATTTTTAAATGATATAGGAGGATTTATCAGATTTACATATTGAACCATGTGTACAATTTTTTTTGTTCATGATACAAATTATTATTATTAAAGATATCATGGGGGTGGAAATGTGAGAAATTAATGAAAACCATGGTTTTTGGGAGGCTTGTATGGATTTATTTTTAGAAAATACAAATCATAATGCATTTAGTACATGATCCCACAATATATGTTCTTCTTGTTCAATGTAGTCAATCTTTTGGAAAGGGACCCCATGTACAAGGGGTAAACTCTTTGTTGTGGGGCTTGGATAGGTTGTTGAGGAAATGGCAAGAAACACTATGTAAAGTGACATGGTTGAGTGGAATTACATGGACAGACCATGGGTGTATGCTTTCCCTAGGGAATGGGTAGGTATATTGGAACAAGTTTTCGTATATGGGAATGTAATACTATACCTAAGAACAACCAAGGAAATTGGTCTAGGTCTGGGACATCTGGTATAAACTATGTACTAGTTGTGCATGTCATGTGTGGTGACATGGTAAATGGGGATAAGTGGTTGAGTTTACACACCTAGGAGATCAGAATGACATACACTCCATGCAATAAATTTACATGTCATGTATGTCTATAAGGTAAATTAGGACATGTGTTTGAGTGGACATACCTAGGGGACTAGTTAGGGTTACATGCCTTGTATCCCAATGTACATGCTATGTATTGTGTTACACATTTAATACAATGAGGTGACATGATCAGGAGTCGGTATCAAGAGATGCATCAAATACCCTAGAAAGACATAACATTTATTCCATTAAATGATGTATCCCTTGAAAAAATATTTTTTAATGACATGGATGGAAGTCTATGAGTGTCCTATCCCAAGTGTTTTTTCATGAATAATGTGATGGTGGATATGGTTTTGTCATTAGAGATGCCACGCGAGGTGATGAAAATGGGATACATATTATAGTGACACTTGGGTAGCATTATATGGATTCATTCCCTTTTTCCCTGAAATTGAGGGAATAATGTGGAATCACATACTTAGTATATGATTTTTAACATCCTGATGAGGTTCGATCATATACATTTCGTGTTATCCCTTTGTAAGATTGAGTTGGGATACTCAATGATATTGTTGGTCGGATTGGATACTCAAGAGGGGGGGGGGTGAATTGAGTTCCAATTAAAATTTCTGCTAAAAGGATTTCTATTAAAATCCCCCAAAGTGAATAGCAATATAAACTGTAGTGAATTTATAAAGATTGAATGGTTTCAATTATTTTCTCAAAGATTGATTATTTCTCAGTTTGCTTAATATGATGATTAAGTAACTTTTGAAACTAACTTACTGTCTAAAAAAGTTATAAACACTTACAAGATTAACTATCAGTGTTATTTTAAAATAGATTTTTATTTCAAAGTACTTAGCAGCAGAATATTTAACATAGTTTAAAAATAAATAAATAAGAACAAAAGTTTTAACGAAGAGGTTCAGTCACTAGCTGAGACTTAGTCCTCTCAAACAATTTATATAATCTCTGATCCACACCCAGGATCGGGGTCAAACAACAGTACACAGACTATCTAGGTCTTATGACCTCTACCATAGTTCTTCGTGGGGAAAACAGGACAATAGCACACAGGCTATCCAGGTCACACATGACCTCTGCCACTATCCACAGTTGGATACAAGAGTATAGGGAATAATTGAGTAAGTATTTATAAATCCTCCAGTTCAGCACATGAGACAGTGTGTGTCTAAAATTACAGAGCACACACACTGCTCAAAATGTAAATAAATGAAACAAAATAGTGATAAACAGATAAATAAGAGTTTAGAATGCTCTATGTGATGTTCATGTATCTTTGGACTCCTTTTGGATTGAGCATATGTTGTTTGAGTCCTTCTTTTAATTTTTTGGAGAAACAGAGTTTTGTAGTTCTCTTCATTGACTTCCTTGACTTGAAGTTTTGATCGAGGGTGTAATAGGCTTTGTAGCACAACAATGTCCCTCAGCTTCCGGTAAAATTTATTCTCTTATTTATGATCTGGTGCATATGTTCTTTTGTATCAGATGCCTAGCTTCGTATATCACCACACTCAGCATCTTTTTCACTTCGTTTCAACACACACTTTTATTCTAGGATTTTGTCTTTCATTTTATAGCTCAATTGGTCCAACAAGAAGCATTATTTCTTCTACAGGTATGAGGTACTGTTCCCTGAAATTTAGTAGAAATTATTTAATTAATAGCAGTTGCATTAAAAGCATCAAATATTATCATTTATAAATAAACAAATAGAAATAGAATTTAAAGAAATAGTGACTCGTTTCCATCGGTAGCTGTTAGTATCAGTGAGCATATATTGGTAGCTATTCTATATTGGTACCTGTTACTCTTTATAATAGTAGCTCTATGTATCAGTAGCTTATCCCATTGGTAGCTCCTTCTATTAGTAGCTCCTCTTATCGGTAGCTTCTTTGTAAAGGTAGCTCTTTTTGTAACGGTATCTGTCTGTATCGGTGGACTGTGAAATGAAAGCCGTCTGTCTGTATTAGTAGACTTGAATCGGTAGACTTTGTCTTTCTGTATTGGTGGATTTTGTATTTGAATCGGTGGAATTCCTATCGGTAGCTGTCTGTCTGTCTGTTTATATCAGTAACTATGTATCAGTGACCTTTACTTATCGGTAGACTATGTACTGGTAGGTCTGTATCAGTCGACTTGTGTATACAGGTTGACATATTATATTGGTAGCTCTTATTCTATCAGTAGATGTTATGAATATTTGTGACCTTATCCATATTAGTAGATTTTTTCTGTCTGTATGAGTGAACGTCATATCGTTAGCTCTTGATATAACAGTAGGTCTATCTGTTTCTCTATATCAGTAGCTATGTGCATACCAGTGGACTTAACACTTATCAGTTTTATACAAAACATATCCAGATTGATTTAGAATTATTTCAAAGTATGTATAAACATAGATAAACGTTGATCAACATATTCAAAATATTATTTTGATATTTTTCTCAACTCAGTAGTAGGATGTCATCGATTGAAAGAATTAACATATAGATAAACTTTATTTGGTATGATGAAAGCATATTGAAACATAATTTAGATTATCAAAACAATTGAGGTAAAAAATCTCCCCCTTCTTGATAATCACAAATTATGAGATTATAATCCAAAATAATCAGTATTGTATTAGAGGATATAGTATAAAATGAAATTGTATCAGAGGTAATAATAAAAACAATGTACTAGAGTTACAAAATGAAAGTATCCGTGGTAAAATTATATAACAAATGTACCAGAGGTAAATGTAATATGCTCATAAATATTATGCTCATATTTCTCATAAGTCTCATGTTTCTCCCCCTTAGTATTATTTCTCCCCCATTCCCTTTATATTATTTCTTCCCCTTTGTTATTAGAAAAAAGAGGTAAACAAGGATGAGAAAAGGAATAGAATGTAAGATAGAATGAAATCATTTATACATTACATGATGCTAAAATCAATATAAATATAGAAGGGGATCTAAAATATTACATGTGATTCCTATCAAAGGTCCTATACATTAATCAATCCACCTCCTGAAAGGAAATAGTCTTAAAAGGAAATAGTGAAGAGGATGATACATCATCCTTGTTTTCCATAAACCTTCCCAGGGCACGAGTCAAATCCCTCATCTTGCTTACATGTTCTTTTAAAGCTTGATTGATTGGGGGTAACTTCATGTTCTCGAACATAAGCTTGAAATGGTTGTTGAGATGATGCATGGTATAGAACCTTTGGAAATATTATTCCACTTTGTCTTTTACCTCATTCTGAGAATCAGTGGCTTCTCTAAAAAAATTCTGAACAATTTTCCCTATATCCTTAGTGGTATTCACCACCTGGGTCAGGGCAACAGAGTCTACAGAGCCACTAGTAGAAGAATGTCCTATCTCTTATCCCATCACATCTCGAATCTGATCAATATCTAAATAAGGCTTGGTAGAACTCAGAGTTGCATCAGTAAAGGCTATTGTTTCTTTAAATGATTTAGTCATTCCACTTATGAGATTTTTCACAAGAGAGTCATGGGTGGTGACATGCATCTCCATGGACTTCATAAATCCCTAAAAAACATCCATAGATTTTCTTACTACACCTTTAATGTAATTGATATCAGTATTCATTTGAGCTTGAGAACAACTCAAGGTAGTCCGATAAGTAATATACTACTTCAAGGAAACAATAGCTCATGGCCAGTTATCAATCTAAGAGTGACGTACTCTTATATCATTCATCATCTCTGTCATAGGGCCTACCACCATACACCCAAGAGAGAGTTCTAATGATTTTTCAATATTTCTCATCTCTTCAACAAAGCAATTATTTAAATCTGCAACAGATGCAGTCCATGTTTCTTCCAACTCAGCATTTAAAGACTCAAGATGAGCATTAGTAACCAGATTGTCAGGCACAACTACATGTGATCTTTCTGTCACAATACTAGCCACAAATTCATTCATAACTGATTGAATGGATGATATTAAAGAGGTTTCCATTCTTCTTATATCTTCCAAAAAATGTGGTCTTAAGATCAGACTCCATCTGGTCTAGATCATCTTTTCCTACCACATCCTCAAGTGAAAACTCAGAAGAGACATTATAGTTAACTTCTGTTCTATTCATGGGTGTCTCATCTTCAGAATTAGGATAGTCCATCCCAAAAACTACAAAACCTGGGTCCTCTGCCCAGTCTTCAATTCCATCAACTACTAAAACATTTCCTAGTATAGTTGTACGCTCCCCCTCTACTAGTGAATTCTCCTGTATATGTATAGAAATAGCACCCTTAACATCTCGGTCTTCCTCAAAACAATCCTCCACAACCATCTCCAATTCTCCAACAGCAGGAGGCTCCTCAAGAATAGGTGAAGGTCTGTCTACTTAAATAGTTTCCTTAGTAGGAATTGAGGAGTTCCCAATCAGTAGACTAAGACTCAAGAAAGCAGAAGCATATGCTTCAGTTTCAAATTCTTATTCTTCTTCATTCTCTGGGGAAGTCTGGTCTTCCTCATCAACTGATGCATCTTTATTGCTTTCTTTCAAGACTATTTCCTTTCCAGATAATACAAGTTTATAAACAGGACTTGGAGGAAAATCCAGATCCCTTCTATCAACTATAGATGTATCATCCTCTTCACTATCATCACTATACTGAGGTTCCTCTTCATCAGGTCCTAGACCTGGATCCCTCACATCCTTAGACCTAGAAGGATGATCCACATGATTAAAGTTATCATATAGATTCTCATCATCGTTGACCCATTCTCTTCTCCATTGATACTAATTGATCTTCATGTATTTACAAACAGTGCTTGTGATGCAAAAATTGTTCCTTACGACCACTATCTCATCTAGAGACTCAACTACTCCCTCCACTTTGATCATAACCAAAATTAATTTTGCAATGATTAATGCATTGCAATTTGATTTGGTTATGGTCATATCCTCAATATGAGCCATTAAAATTATACATAGATTCCCCTTAACACCATGTCTTAACAGATGTATCAAATAGATATCTTGGTGTTTCAGATTTGCAAAGTCCCCTCTTCTTGGACTTAGCACATTTTGTAAAAACATGAAAAACAATCTATTTTCTCTATCCATCTCTGCAGAAACTACTTTTCATGGTGTACCATACCCTTTTAATTCTTCTGAATAAGTTTAATTTTCAATTATGTCACTAGTAGAAGGTACTAATTTTGATAAATACCCAAATTCATCTTCATGTGGAACTTTCAGGCACTCAGCCCACTCAACAGAAGAAAAAGATACTTCCTTTCCATTCACAACTGAAACCATTCTGTTCTCAACTTCTGATTTTTCAGTACAAAAAAACTCATATAATTCTTTTACCAGCTTCGGATAATAAGGACCATTGTAATTCAAGAAGCACTCTACCCATTTCTGGTCCTCCAGTACTTCTAGAATTAATGATTTACTGGAAATCAACCATTCCACGCATAGATTTTCTCAACTACCATTTACCTTTGAACGAGATGTGGATTTGTTGGTTTCTTCACTTCACTTCCACCACTCGACTATACTTTGAGTATCTTGGAATTCGTCTCATTAACCTTTCCGCTGACTGATGGTCTCTTCACTCTTTCCATTCTGCGAATCGCGAGGCATATGGTTTTAGAGAAACAAAGTCTTGAGAGATAAGGCTTGAAGATAAAGTGTTTGAGGTGGATCGAGATGAGGTTAAGACTTATGTTTTATCATTTTGGAATCACAAAATAAATAAATAAAACATAATAAGTAAAATATAAATGATACAGATTTTGGCGGCTAATGATATAATGTTTTAAACACAGTGAAATCCTAATGGTAATACATACCAGTGAGGATGACTAAATGTGAGGTAATTCTATCGATGAGATCCACTAACAGTGAGTTATATCATTGATGTTCATACCAATGAGGTGTAATAGTGAGGGTCATACCAGTGTGGTTTATAATAGTGAGGTTCATACCGGTGAGGATTCTAACGGAGTGGTTTCTAACGGTGAGGTTTCTAAAGGTGAGGTTTCTAACGGTGAGGTTTCTAACAGTGAGGTTTCTAAAGGTGAGGTTTCTAACGGTGAGGTTTCTAACGGTGAGGTTTCTAACGGTGAGGTTTCTAATGGTGTGGTTTCTAACTTACAATGTATATCATTCCTATCTCATGTCTAATATAACAAAACCTATCTGAACATAAAGGTTTGGTGAAAATGTCAAATAATTGTTCTTAAGTACCTATAAATTCAATAGTAATATCACCCTTTTGGTAATGATCTCTCAGAAAGTGCTTCCTTACATCAATATGTTTGGTCCTAGAGTGAGATACATAGTTCTTAGAGATATTAATGACACTAGTGTTATCATAGTTTATAGATACAAGTCTAAAGTAATATCCATAGTCCTATAATGTATGTTTCATCTAAAGAATTTGTGCACAGCAACTACCAACAGCAATGTATTCTTCTTCTGCAGTAGACAATGAAACAGAATTCTGCTTTTTACAACACCATGATACTAAGGACTTACCTAGAAAATGACAAGTTCCAAAAGTTCTCTTTCAATCTAACTTTCAACCAACAAAGTCAACATCAGAATAACTTATTAAATAAAATGATTGTCCTTTTGGATAAAATAATCCTAAGTTAGTAGTATGTTTAATATATTTTAAAATTCATTTAGCATCAATCAAGTGTGAATATTTTGGATTAGCTTGAAATCTTTCACACATACACACACTAAACATAATATCAGGTTGACTAGCAGTAAGATAAAGTAGACTCCCAATCATACCTCTGTAATTGGTTTGATCAACTGGTTTTCCAGTTTCATCAGCATCCAACTTAAAATTAGTACTCATAGGTGTATCACATTCCATAATACTATCTAAAACTAAACATTTGAAAAGATCTTTTGTATTTTTTTTAAGATAATACAATTTTTATTTTTAAAAACGTGAAATCCCAAGAAATATTTGAGTTCTCCCATTAAACTCATTTCAAATTCATTTTTCATACTCTTTGAAAAATCAATACACAAAGTATTTTTAGAAGTTCAAAAAACAATATGATCATCATAGATTTGTACTATCAAAACATCTTTAGAAATTATTTTAATAAAGATATTTGGATCAGAAATGACTTTATAAAAACCTTTTGAAATATGAAAACTACTATGTCTATAATACCAAGATCGTGGAGTTATTTTAAAACATATAAATCCTTAGAGAGCTTAAGAACTCGATTTAGAAAATGAGTATTAGTAAATCCAGGTGGTTATTCAACAAAAACAACTTCAATTATAAAACCTTTTAGAAAAGCACTTTTAAAAGTCATTTGATATAAATTGAAATTCAGATGAGAAGCATAGGCATGTAGAATCCTAATAGCTTTTAATCTAGCAACATGTGCAAAGGTTTTCTCATAATATATTACTTTATCTTGACTATATACTTCTACAACTGGACTTGATTTGTTTCTAACTATGTTTTCTAATTCATCAACTATATTTATAAATACCCATTTAGTGCATATGGTCAAAGTGTCTATAGTTCTGTCAACTAATAATGTCATCTTAAACATGCTAAATAATTTCATCTTAGATGGAAAATAGTTTTGATAAAACACTTGAAATAAATTCTTGAGGAAATATCCTTTCTTCTTAAAAATCATTTTCATTCCACAAAATCCCACCCAATTTTAAAAGAAAATTATTTTATTGAAAATAACCATGAAACCCTGTAGAGTAAGATTCATGGAAATTAGGGGATATGAAACAGTAAAAATCCGTTCATGCCGTATAAGTTAAAAATAACATTCTTCTCGTACTTTTGTCGAAAAAGTCAAAAAGTTTCACGTGTGGTAAAAAAATGTAAAATTCATTTCATAACATGTGGTAAATTTCAAAAAAGTTTAAAAAGGACTTTAAAAATATATGAAAACATTTTTAGAAAACATGGGCATGGATGATATCAATAACCCTAGTAAATACTTACGAATAACAATCTTAGATAAAAATGAAATTGGAACAGTTATCCCTTAACTTATGTCTGATATGCTTCGTATTTATCCAAAAATACTGTATAATGATTTAAATAATGTCATTGACTTATTACAGAATCATATTAATTGTTATTATATCCTATATGGTTCACTTATTTATTTATATTACTTGTTTATTTTTCAATTCCATGTTAAATTAGCGTTTTGGGTAAAATTGTTTCATTTATCGTACGTGTTTGGATTTGTTGTTCATGATATGTTTATTACTTATATCATGATTTACTTACTTCCAGAATGTATAAAATGTTTTATATATCATATATATTCAGTATATATATATATATATATATAATAGATCAATAAATGAAATGAAACACACCATTCATAGAGACGGTAGGCCGTTCGTACGCATGCACGCGGTTTTCCTTTCTTTATTGACTTGAATGGAAGTAAGTAGATGACATATATATATATATACACACATAAATCCAGTAGCTTCATTATGTCATGTATTTCATTATTATTCATTATATATACTTTATAATCATTCTTGAATGATTAACATGGAGAATGAATCTCATCACGTCGTGGAGACAGTAGTCCGTACGTACGCACGAGTGATGATATCATTCCCATGATCGTGGAATTGTATTGAAGTGTATGTATAATATTTAAAAATAAATATTACTTTACAATAATTTTATATGGTTCTTTATTTACACCATTATACCTATCTATGTAAGGTGGTGGTCAAAAATAGATTACACCACGGCGTAGAGACGGTATTCCGTACGCACGCACGCACGGTGATTTTGTTTCCCGTAGGATGGATAGAAGGTGAAATAGGGTTGTTTCATATTTATAATGACATATCAGTATATAGGTAATACTGGTGTTATTATGTTATAATGATATAGTTAAAGAAGATGAAGTAGAAGAAGAAAGAAACTTGAAAGAATCGGAAGAAAAGATTGCCTCTTCTTCGACGCACCTCCTTTAAGATTCCTCTTAAGGAAGTAGAGTTGGTATTTTGAGAAGACCAGAACCTCCAGAATTTTTCTAGGGAAGTTTAGAAGTGAAATGGTCAGGGGTTGGCCGAGCTTCAAGTCTAAAAAGGGTTTGAAGAGAATAGTTAAGTGGTGCCCTTTTTAGAAGGGAGGAGAGGGGAACCATTGGAAAAACATAAAATATTAATTTATCATAAAGTCATATTCGGATTATAATAGCTCCAAATTGATTTATTTAGAATCTAAAGTAGGTATGGGTATATATAATCTAATACAATAGATTTAAGACAAGTTTAGGTTACAATTGTAACCTTATTATTTAGATTTAACTCTAAGATAAATAATTTAACTTTTACCGTGTCTTCTTGTTTTCTTACACTATATGGTTAATAAACTTACTATAAAAAGAAAAAAAACCCCAAGTGGTTAATTATTAATATATATATTCTTTTCTATGTTATTAGGCAGAACCATTGATTTTTAGGAATAAAAAAACAATTAATAATATAATATTTTTTTTAAAAACTATTTTTTGTCAATTTTGACACTATTTGGTAATTGATTTTTGTGAAAATCATAACAGCATTATTAGTTCTAAAAAAGTTAATTAAATCAATAATAACAAGAAATATTAACCTATAAAATTAGTGTAATTCATGAAAAGTCTCAAATTACATTTATTTGGGTATTTATAATATCAATTATTTTAATATTTCATTATTTAGGTAATTATTGCATCACCATTGTGTCATTAATAAATTGAATTATTTAATGTACTGAAATTATAAATAAAATACCATTAGGTAGGATATATTTTTATATTTCTAATGAAATTTATAGTTGAATTTATCACCTGCATAACCCTATAGTAAAAATTAATTAGTTATTACAATTTGATTTTAACTATTTTAACCCTTCTTTAAATAAATTAATAATAAATGTCCTAATCTAATCCAAGTGGACCTAAATGGTCATATTTTATTCATAAGGTTTTTTTGGTCGATTTAAACTTATCCAATAGAATTATGACATGTGTTAGGGTGATAATAATATAATTGTTACCCTTAATAAACCTATTTACTTTTAACTATGGTAAATAAAAGTAAAATGTTACTATTCACCAAAAATTATTTTCATCTCATTGAGCCACATTTTAGTCCTTGATATTATCCATGTCTCTCGGATTTTCAAAATTCCACTCACATAAGCGATAAAATTATGTTTTATGTGAATTTCCAAATTCTCCAAGGAGGTGGGTAAAAGACGGTGAAAAGTTCAATAAAATTTATATATATATATAATTATTATAAAATAACTCCAATGAATTACATTGAACTTATATAGGTATTATGTATCAATTTTGACCTAAAATAAATTTATATAAAATAAATAATTATTTAAATAAAAAGTCGGTTTTTAAATAGTATCCCAGTGTATTCACTATTCATCAAAAATTGAATGTTTTTAGAAAAATACTAAAAAATCACTCTAGGATAATTTCGATATTTAGAATCCAAAAATGAAGTCCATTTCGAATGTTAAAATTTATAAAATTTTAAAAAGTGGGTATTACTATTCATAACAAATAGTTTATATAAAATATCTTTGTTTAGTGATACTCGGTATTGCGTACAACACACGCTATCATAAAAGGTCGCGATTGCGTGTAATGAAAGACAATTCAGGGATGCATGTAGTGAAAACTATTTTTGGTGTAGAGTACAACACAAGACATCAATAAAATTAAAAATAATATTTTTCATAAAATCTCAGGATGTTACAATCATCTTCCTCTTGCTTTAATTTCAGCTCTTCTTCATACATCATTAACTTACCAATATGCTCTTTATCAAGCAATGAATTTATGTCACATGATTATGTTATCAAAACTGATGTGACTCTCCATCATTTTGGCAGACATCTTAGTATCCTCGTGATTTTCTCTTTTACAGGAACAAATTTTCCAAGTTAGCTCTTTGTATTTACAATTTCGTTGAACCTGAGATACATGTCAGAAATAGGTTCATCAGGATTCATTTTAAAATTTTCATACTTAATAGTGTAGGTATTCAATCTCATTACATTAACATTAGTTTTTCCCTCATGAGAAATTCCCAAAGAATCCCAAACATCATAAGCAGTTTTACAAGTAGAAATTCGATTAAATTGTTCATCCCCTAAAGCACAATACATGGCATTCATTGCTTGACAATTATTATTTTAAGCAGTTTTTGTAGGTTCATCCCAATTAGTTATTTTATTTTTTGGGATCTCATACTGAGCCTCTATAGAAGTCTAGATGTTAAATCCCCTACTTTCTAAATGAATTTTCATTTTCAGTTTCCATTAGGCAGAATTAACACTATTAAAGAAAGGTTTCATGTTGGTAGAAGAACCTTCTAGTCTATTATCCATAATTATATTTTAGAAAATATATTTAAAGAGATAAAATTTAGAACTCACAGAAATTTAAGATCTTTAAGATATAACTAAAATCACAGTTGAAAAACAGAGTATTTTGAAATCCTTTATTAACAAACAAACCTCTGATACCAAATGTTGGTCGGAGTGGATACTCAAGAGGGGGGGGGGGGGGGTGAATTGAGTTCCAATTAAAATTTCTGTTAAATATATTTCTATTAAATCCCCTAAATTGAATTGTAAGCTAAAATGTAGTGAATTTATAATGCTTGAAAGGTTTCAATTATTTTCTCAAAGATTGATTATTTCTTAGTTAACTTAATCTGAATATTAAGTATATTCTGAAACTAACTTACTGTCTAAAAAAAAGTTATAAACACTTGTTAGTTTAACTATCAGAGTTACTAATAATAGATTTTTATTTTAAAGTTCTTAGCAGTAGAATATTCAATATAGTTTAAAACAAAATAAATAAGCACAAAAGTTTTAACCAAGAGGTTCAGTCTCAAGTTGACACTTATTCCTCTCAAACAATTTATATAATCTTTGATCTACACCCTGGATCATGGTCAAACAACAATACATAGACTCTCTCGGTTCTATGTCCTCTACCACAGTTCATCATGAGAAAATCAATACAATAGCACAGAGGATATCCAGGTCACACTTGAACTCTTGCACTATCCACAGTGTTATATAATATTATAGAGAAAGATTGATTAAGGATTTATAAATCCTCCAGTTCAGCACATGAGACAGTGTGTGTCTAAATGTACAGAGCACACACACTGCTCAAAATGTAAATAAATGAAACACAATAGAGCTAAAAAAAAATAGAGAAGAGTTTCGAATGCTCTATGTGATAGTAATACAGCTTTGGAATCCTATTGGATTGAGAATATGTTGTTTGAGTCTTTATTTTAATTTTTCTGAGAAACAGAGTGTTGTAGTTCTGTTCCTTGACTTCCTTCACTTGATGTTTTGATCGAGGTTGTAGTAGGATTTGCATCATATAAATTTCCCTCGGCTTCCAGCAAAAGTTATTCTCTTATTTAAGCTCTGGTGAATATGTTTTTTTGTATCAGATGACTATCTTCATATATCACCACACCCATCATCTTTTTCACTTCATTTCAACACACACTTTTATGCACGACTTTTTTCACTCCTTTTATAGCTCAAGTGGTCTGAAAAGAAGCATGATTTCTTCTACAGGTACGAGGTGTCGTTCCCTGACATTCATCAGACATTATTTAATTAATAGCAGTTGCATTAAAATCATCAAATACGACTGTTTCTAAATAAACAAAAAGAAATAGAGTTTAGAGAAATAGTGACTGGTTTCCATCAGTAGTTGTTAGTATCAGTGAGCTTGTATCAGTAACTCTTCTGTATCGGTAGCTATTACTCTTTATAACATTAGTTATATGTATCAGTATCTCTTTCCATCAGCATCTCCATCTACAAGTAGCTCCTCTTATCGATAGATTCTTTATAATGATAGTTATTTTTGTAATGGTATTTGTTTGTATCGGTGGACTGTGTAACAGTAGCCGTCTGTCTGTATCAGAAGACTTGTTTTGGTAGACTTTGTCTTTCTGTATTGGTGGACTTTGTATTTGAATCAGTGGAATTCTTGTCGGTAGCTATCTGTCTGTCGGTTTGTATCGGTAACTATGTATCAGTGAGCATTACTTATCGGTAGACTATGTACCAGTAGGTCTGTATCAGTCAACTTGTGCATACCAGTGGACTTATTCTATCGGTATCTCTTCTTCTATCAGAAGTTGTTATGCATATCGGTGACCTTATCCATATCAGTAGATTTTTTCTGTCTGTATTAGTGAACTTCATATCGGTAGCTCTTGATATAACAGTAGGTCTGTCTGTTTGTCTGTATCAGTAGCTATGTGCATACCGATGGACTTAACACTTATCTGTTCATTGAAAAACATATCTATATTGAGTTGAATTATTTCATAATATGTATAAACATAGATAAACATTGATCAACATATTCCAATGATTATTTTGATATTTTTCTCAACTCAGGAGTAGGATGTCATATATTGAAAGAATTAATATATAGATAAACATTATATGGTATGATCAAATCATTTTGAAAAATTATTGAGATTATCAAAATAGTTGAGGTCAATAGATATCTTTGTCTTTCCTTTCTGGGATTTGATGTATTGGTGTGATCATCATTCGTGAGTGTTAATCCCCAATATAGAGGGTAGTTATATTAGGATCTTGAATATCATCATTTATTTTATCTACTAATTGGTTGATAGTCCAAGATGGGGTTTGTGGCCTCCCCCAATTGTCGTGGGTGTTATCTCTTATATTATCATTGAAATATATTGAGTTCTATATATATGTTGGTGTTTTCTCCTAGTAGGGATCATTTTTTACACTATCAATTGATTTGATATCTTTTGAGTTACAATAGGGTTCATGGTGACCCCCATAATACATGGGTGGGATATCATATATGAGTATCATGATCCAATGTGTTCTAGCGTGACTTTCTTCATGGATAGACCCAAATAGTGTGTGAGCTTTGATGGATTCCATCAAGGTTGGTAGTGATAATCCATAGGATTAGTGATACACACTTAGTGATACCTCTGATATTAGTGCTATCAGGGGTGACATTGCAAGTGGAGTGAGTTATCATAGATTATTTATATCCTTTATTATCAATTATAATCCTATACAATGATGAATGGATAAGACCATGAGAATTAGTGTTTGTGATAGGTATATTATGGTTTTCCGGTGAGTCCTTTTAGTATGTATAATATGATGATTGAAATACCATGGGCTGATGTAAACTCTAGTTTTGTATAGATTAGGTTTCAAGATGAAGATTCTTATTCTCTCTCTCTATTTCTAGGGTTTTAGTAACCTATAACAATTGGTCAAGCATACTGATCCTTTTTAGTTGGCCCCCATTTGTTTTGTGTTTTGGTGGCACGAACTACGCATTGTTATACAGAAACCTGCATGGGATATTCTTCTCATAAAGTGTCTTATAAATATCAATTAATTATTTATAGAGTGTATGTAGGACCCAAAGCAGGTGGATAATAGTGATCTATATAGACTGTGTTGTGTACTAGTGGTTTCATTGATAATAGTCCACTCCTTTTAGCAGGTTGTACATGATTTCAATTTTGGTTGGGCTTAAATATTTCACTTTCATCATTTTAGAACTTTTTCAATAATCTAATTATGATCAATATATTTCTGTACATTTTTTATATCATTTTAATTATTATCTATGCACTGTTTCATGGTGATAGATGTGTGTTCTTATGTGCAGTCACCATTTTCTAAGGCCTCCCATGGGTGTGAAATGCCTACTCAACACTGGTCGACATACACATTTCTATTGGAAGAGGGATTGGGGTACCCACAGTTTTCTCATCACTAGTTAGTAAGTCCTCATTTAGTTCAGTTGAGACAATACACATTCCAAAATTATCATTTAATGATTTCCTGAAATTTTAAGAACATAATTTAATGGAGAAAGTAGTCAGTACCTATGCATGAACAATGATATCATTTAACAATCAATGGAAACAGTAATACGGTAAGTAAAATTTCATCATTCCTAGGTAATATTTTCCTAAAAATATTATATACATATTAATTCCATCATTATATGGATTATTATTATGAAGCAATTAAAAATGAAATGCATCACTTATTGGATGTGGTTGTCCACAAGTGCACATGAGTGATGTTTTTATCTCCCATTGGTTGGGAAAATCAGATGAAAAGATATTTTCCATCAAAATAATAATATTTATTTATGTATTATATAATTATTTTAACACATCATCATGGTTATATTAATTTATTAATAGTTTTAATAACAAATAATACTGAAAACACAATGTGGAGATTTATACATATTTGTTAAAAACAACATTTGGATGACATATTAAGACTTCTGAAGTGGTCATTTTAATAAAATGAACTAATAAGATTTAGGTGGAATAATTTTAATTGATTTGGATGGGATTTTCCTAGATAAGTGGTTATAGAGTTTTGAAGCTGGGCGGAGTGGTCGTTTTCTTTTTTAAGTGAGGTTGATGTCAATATTTTAAATACATAACATATTAAAATATATATAATCTCTAGATAATATAAAATATCTCCATTTTTTATTTGAAACAATTTTTTTAGAAGGATGAGCACAGAGGCTATAATATTGACAAATAAAAGAGTTACACAATATGGAAAGAGAGTATTTTACATTTACCCTGGATTACAAAATGCATCAAGTCATCAGACACAATTTTGAGTTTCATACATCTTCCTAACATGATAAATTTATTGGAAAGAACATATGAAATATACTACTCTTCCCAAAATATTTGTCTGACAATGTGATTCATGTTGGCAAGCCTTTCTATGCAGTTGATCCATTTGTCGGTCAGTTTCCTTGATAACTGATACTGATTTACCCAAACCACCCGCATGAGCACCTCTGAGTCGCATTCGAACCAGATATTATTCCAATGGTTTTGGTAAACCATGTAATGTGCCTTGATTAATTCCATCATTTCAGCCACCAATGCAGTATCATTCCCCCAAGGGCTATAGAAACATTCCATAACCTCTCCTTTGGAGTCCCTAAAGATCACCCAAAGCTGGATGGTCTCGGGTTACCTCAGGAAGTGACGTCTATGTTACAATTAAGCCACCCGTTGAAGGTGGGAGACCAAAGAACCTCCATTGTCCCCCTTGGATTCAGGAAGGACCCTACGACCTAAAATCTTTTTAAAATAAGGAGGTCCCTCACTAAGTGGTAGCAGTTGTCACTAATATTTGTGTTGGACACCATAATTTCCCCTATAATGTCTAAGATAATTGAGGTTTCATGGTGATTTTCCTACCCATGAAAAATTCGATTATGTGCCCTCCAATTTGAGTGAATTAGTTCATCACTGGAAACTTGTAGTAATACACTCAGTTTCTGGGACTGCTGAATACCAAACCATGCATGTAAGAATTCTAGAAGTGATGAAGCACTGGGAAAAGGCAGATCAAATGTGCGGAGAATAGATTTCCATAGGGAGAAGCAGTATTGCATGTCATGAATAAATGATCAACATCCTAATGGCGTTGGTGGCATAATGCACAACTCGAGCCCAGATCGATCCCAGCCTTCTGAATAGTTTCATCCACTGGAATCCTATTATGAAAGATCATCCAGAGTAGTGTAAATCTAGATGGGAGAAACAATTTTCTATTAAAATCCCCAATCCATTTTTCATCACCCTGTATTAGTCTCTTGTAGAAGAATTTATAATCTAGCACACCACTCGACGTCCCTTCCCATGATTGCATGTCATCTAGATTAATAAAGTTATAGTCCATAATAATTGATGCAATTTCTTTTGGAAGGTCCTCAAGATGTTCAATCTATTATATGATAGAATGTGTGCTATAAATATTGTGTTCATAAACATTAATCTTTTAAATATGAGGTGCTATAGTCCAGTTGTAATTCCATAACTGGAGTGAGTAATTCCTATTGAAAACCCAACATGAATTTCTTGTTATACTTTGATAAACAAAATGTAGCCCAGGCCAAATCGAAAAATAAAGATAACTCTGGTTCCATAAGATATGTCTTGAAAGAGTCATATTTCATTGAAAATATAGAGAGTAAGAGTTCTTGTGAATGATATTCCAATTAAACTTGCCCTGCAACGCTTGTAGGAAAAGGAATAAATGTTTTGGTAAAAATATGTATTTTTTTAATATTTAGAGAATAATCAACCATTTTTGGAAAATACCAAAAATTAAATTTAATATTATTTTCAAAAGTATATTTAATATATTATGTCTATTTTATCAAATACAATTAATAAAATTAATCTAAATGAATTTAATAACATTGAAAAAAATGTATAGAAACCATTTATGTAGAAAATGTATTTTTGAAGCATAAAATAAATTTATTCTCATTATTTCCCTACTATTAGGAATGAAATTAATTTATGTTAATTTGATTATATATATAATTAAATTACCATAATATCATTTTTATAGGCTCTATTCATCTCTTTTAGATGATTTATACTTGATTATTCAATTTCATGGATTCGATCTCATTCATTGACTTCATCATCATCCATGTCTATATGTAGGATAAAATTTAGGATGATGGTTTGGAAAACAAGGGTACCAACTATAATTACATTCTTTTTCATTGTGAGATTAAAAATGACCCTTCTTCCATTATTAAATTAGATGTATATAAAACTTATAAATTTATACTATTGTAACATTGCTTTATTTTCCTAATAAAAGAGTCTAGTCCTCTGAGACAAGATCTCATCTTTATTTTAAATCCATTTCATTATAATAATGTATCAATAATTATTAATTTAATCTATTATGATATAAAATATAGTAGTCAACTAAAAATAATTTTATGACAAATTTCTATATTTCATTAAAAATATATTATATTCATTTATAAAAAATTTATAATATATCTATCATTGATTATAAATATTATTACAAAAAAGTATCCTAAATTTATTTCAAAAAACAATTGCACCTTTTCAAACATCTCCATCCTATTTATATCTTATAGTTGTTAAATTTTAATAATAATATTTCTACTGTATACCATGGTTGGTTTTAATATCAGTGTTGTTCTGGGTAAATGAAACCTAACATAGTATTCATTAAATTGAATATACACTATAATAGTTCTGTTTGTTAGAAAATTTGGGGGATTACAAGGATAAAAAGTTTCTTAAAAAATAAACATATTTATGTGGAGAAAAATAAATTTGATATTTGAAAATTTGGTGATGCAAAAACATGAAAAATTAGAGGTCATATAGAAATGAAGAATACGAAAATATTTCTCCTAATTTTGATATTAATTTTAGCTAAACTAGTGATGTTGATGGTTCTTCTAGGATTTAGAATCTTATTTTTTAGAGTATGTATAATATGTTGACCCAATTAAAATAATTATAAATCTACATGGATTAGTTTATAAAATAAAATGACTTGGGTGTAATAATAAGAAAGCTTTTGAATATAATGTTGAGGAACAAATATATATTGAGAGTGGAGAAAAATTGAGACCATAAATGAAATGAATATTTATTTGGATAAGATTAAAAGGATTTCCACTTGGGATACTATTCTATTTCAAAAAGGGAAGATTGTCTGTTTAACATCTTGGGTCTAGTAAATATTCTAAACTCCCAAAATTTATTATCAAAAACATATATGGATGAATTTAATGAATCATAATGAACTAATGTTTGTAATGTATTATAACATAGATTAAATACCATACCTATGTTTTCAAACCCCAATTCGCCACAAAAAAATGAAACCCAAACAAAATCATATTAGGGAAAAAGACAAAATAAAGTAAAAAATAAAGATCAAATACAACTATTTATGAGGTGAAGATGTTATACACAATTCTTATGGAAAATACTAAAAACACTTTTAATTTAAAATATATGATTATTATAATTAAATATAAATTTTTAGAACAATGTTTCACATCATAATATATAATGTAGAGTCAATTTAATGTAATGAGAAACTGTATCTTCCAATCTTTGAGTATGGGGGTTCCACCCAACTCTATGATAAATAAGTTAAAAAAATTGGCAATGAACACATGCTTTTGAAATAAAGTATGTGTTTTATTTTAAAATTAAAAATAACATATGAAAAAATTATTTCTATTAAATGGTTTTTTAAATTAATATAATAATGTCTATATTATCCAATGGTGAATTTCTCATAATTTTTTAAATAGTTAAATTATTCAATAAAAATATAAATATCGTAAGAATAGATGCTAACTATGAAAAAATAATTATTACATAAAAAAATTATTTTAATTAATATAATTTAATTTATGAATATAAGAATTTATTTTATTAATATATTATATTTTAGTGAATTGTGATGATTTCTAAACCAATAAATACAAATCCAATGTCTAAAATTAAAATTGTTTATTAAAAAAGAATCATAGAGAATAATAATATTTCCATGGAAAATGTAATATTAGATAATGGATTTTAATTCAAAAATATAAAAATTACACTGAAAATATCTTAAATTTCCAAGATTATGTGCCCAAATATGGATTAATATGTTTGATTTTCATTTTATATAACTTTATTTTAATGTAAATTATTTAATGATTATTAAAAAATGTCCTCTATTAGATATAAATATGCACATATCCATCTATTCCCATTCAATCATTATTTTTTCACATCATTCTCCACTTATTTTATAATCACAATATTAATTCTATATATTTTATATGATTTTAAGTTGATCATAAATATATTTAAGAAGATACCTTTCATGGTAGTAGTTTATAACCACTTGTCTTCATTTATATTGAAAATCCTCTGTAATTACTTTTCGTTATAAGGCCACATGTTATTAAGATTAATTTATATAAAATACCTATTTTATTCTGAATTATATATAATCATTGTCAACCATCATACTTAATTCGTGAGATTTTATGATTCCCATACAGAAGTGGAATACCAAGGGATAAATTATAATATTGGGAAACATTAAAAATTGTGGAAAAGTAAAGAGTGTGTGGTTTCCATACAATGACACCCCTATTTTGATATAATAAGTTGATTCACTCTCTAGTTGAGAGGCCCCTAAAATTAATAACCCAAAAAATGGTTGCATGGGTATTAACATGATCTACACTCAATTCAAAATAAATGGACTTTATTATAGACCATGTTATATCCTTGTAGGGTATAAGGTTTTGATGATTCAGATGCACTTTATAAACAAAAATGATTGTCTAAAATATTTTATTGTGATAATTTTTTAATTTATCTTATTTAGGAATGTCTTTCACCATATCTATAAGTATGGTACTCAGAGAATTTTTATATCTTTTATTTTGACTACCAACATTAACGGATATTTAACATGATGACTTTTTTCTATCAATATCCATTCACTATGAAAGTACCTTTAACTACTACCCTATAATAATTACATTAATAGTGGAACCTCCCATTTCATTATAAATATCAATAGTTTCACTGATAATTAGTTGGTATTCACAAAGATGGCCACATTAATCCACTAAATTGGGATATTTTGATTTTCCATATTTCCTACATTTCAAAATGGATATCCATTAATTACATCTCCATGTAATTATAAGATGTTTCATAGGGAACAATATAATTTGCATTGTTTATTCAATATGTTCATATGATGGATGCATTGTGCTTATTATGTCATGCATGGGTACTATAATTATATATCACCTCAATGAATGAGTTGGTCCCTTCAGTTAATTACGCTTCTATATTTTTTTAATCCTTACCCATTTATATATGATGTCCCTATATGAGGCCATGAAGATGTGTTTATGATATACAACATTATCCATCCCACCGCAGGGAGATCACTTATTCTTTTACATGTATTTATTTATTGTTATGTAATCCATTGTGAGGGGTTCTCGGATTCGGCCGAGATCTCCCTTGCACGTTTAGGGTTTCTCCATCCCGAAGGCGCTAGATGGATCAGTTCGACGATGGGGGATTTCTTGGCCTTATCCTCAGGGTCTCGTCGCACTGGCTTCGGTGGTCAATGGGGGTTCGGCTTGGCTCTGGTGGTCTTTGGAGGTTCCGCTCGGTGCGGCTTGGCACCATCGTGCTCACTCCAGCGGTGGCGGTTTTTCAGGCATCGGCTTTTTGTGATGGTGGGTGACAGCGGTCAGGTTCTCCCCTGATTCACACCTACCTCAACAGATCTGACCCTAGTGCTTCCTGCTGCTCACCTCCAGAGGTGCAGTCGACCGCAAATACCTCTTTCACTGCTCGAAATCACCGAATTCTTGAGGGAGTAATGCTCGCCGATACTCGATTTTGGACTATATGCATGAACAAAGCTTATCTGTCTATATCTTTTTTTGTTGTGGTGACGGTTTTCATAGGATTTTCATTGACGTTATTCATCATCGGAGTTGTTTTTCTTCGCATGGTAGTTGCAGATCTAGAGACATTTATAAATCCACCTTCAAGTGTTATTAAATCACCATGAATAATACCACAAAATATACAAATGAAAACACAGATTTTGATAAAATTCTATCAATATGTATAACAATGTTTTTCACATCAAACATATTAAATAACCCTCTTTTTAAGACCAGATGACACACATACATTACAAAAAAAATAATTGTAATTCCAAAAAAGATTTCTTAATCCAATTCTATAAGTTATAAAATAAAAAAAATAATACCTTATGAGTTACACATGAAAACAGAAAATTTCACGATAAAATTCAACTGTAAAAGTAAACACATAACCAAATTAATCATAAAGAGTTTTCTCACCACACCCAACAAATTTATAATATGAATAATTTGTAAATAAAATATTCTAACTCAATGATAATTTTTTACTCATCGATCCACCTACCTTTTATGTTGAAACCCTCAAAACATGGTGAAAAATATAAATTGCACCACCGCCGAAACTCAAGGAAGTGAAATCCAACATAAAACCAAAATATTTCACCCAAAAGTCAAGAAATAAAACCCTAGGTTTGAACCCTAACATCTGGACATTAGTAACCTCAAGGATAAAGGATGAATCCCTAATAAAATTGATTGTAACCCTAAGCAAATTGAAAGAAGAATGAAAAAGTCCAACTTACTTGAGTGATCTTGTAAAAATATCCCCAAATACACTATGGTGCCAATCGCTCCTCTGCTCTTGCTTCGGGACTCTACTGCTCTCTCCGAGGTGGATCCGAGTGGTATTGTTCTTGTTTCTTTCGGATGTGGGGGTGAGAGACCACATACTTGGTGGTTCCATCTCTGTCGGCTCTTAGAGGATGAAGACGTCGAAGATGTGATGTTCTATGATGACCTTTGATTTTGGAATGTGATAGTTTTGTGTTGTTTGACTTTGTCTTCAATGGTGATCATCCGTAATGGGGGGCTGTGGAGACGCCGTCCATCGAGAGCATTGGTTGCATATTCCTATGCTCTTTCTCCAAGACAATGCCACTACGTCCTAGGAGAAGCCGAGTGATGGTCTCCATGGTGATTTGGGATGTGATAGAAAGTAACCGATGGTGTCTTATGGTAGTTCCGTCTCTGTTGGCTTAGGTGGTTCCAACGATTGGTATAGGTTCCATGACATGGGGCCTCATTTTGGGATCTACAAGTGTTGAATTTGTTGATGGTTTATGGAGGAGGTCATGTGTGAATGTTGTCGTTTTTTTTGTGGAATGGTTTGATTCTCAAGGTGCAGAGTCGGTGCTTCCAGTTTCGACTACATGGAACATGCTTCAGAGGAGGACTCAAAGCTAGCAGTTCATCTTTGCATCACTATATAGATTTGTTTGTTGAGAGGGTATGGCATCTGCCATCGGATCGGGCATGTGCATCGACATAGGACATTGGCTTTCCATATTGACTTGCAACCATGTAGAGCTTTATCAGGTTTTTATGCTGGGAGGGGCAGCTCCATGTTTTCAATCTTGTTTTGTAGTTCATTCCTTCGGGTTCCATTTGTCTTAGTCCATTAAGTCTGTTGGGTTTCCCCCTTCCTCCCTTAAAGTGGGTTTTCATAATAAAAAAAATATGTCATTAGGGACATTGGATGGATGGTAATCCATGGGTACATAATGACAGCAGTTTCAATTATTAAATAATTTATTTATTCCTTTCAAATTATTTATTCAAAAAATATGTAATATTGATTTAATTGTATACAACACAATACTAATTTTTTGATCTCACACCATTATATTATTTTTGATTTCCATCTAAAACCATCAACATTACTAAATTACACTTATAGATTTGAAATGATAAATAATAAATTTTTCATTTATTCATTTGATGGGTAAGTGTTGTTCAATGAAATTTAGTATTCATTAATGTTTATATTTTTCTGATTCTACTAAAAAGTTAAATCCTATAAATTGGGTTATTTGTATTCTATAACATTTTAACAAAAATCCACATTCTATGGGGTATAGTAATTAGTTGGTATTAGATAAAATTTAATAAAAAAATTTAAAAAAATATATATGTGAAGATAAGTAGAGAACATAACCCTATAAAACACCCTTCACGCATTCAATAATTATTTATTAATTAAATTCCTCTAACTTTAAAAAACAAATATGAATTTTATATACTAGGATTTATAATAAATAATTTTATTAATGGAATATTTAATTATAATCCATTGTATTGAAATGGTTTTAAATGGAAGGAACTGAAATTCTGTAAATAATTGTTATAATTGTAGATATTTCGATCATAATTGAATTAATAAATCTTTTTTTAGAGATAAACAGATGATGAATAAATTAAGGTTGAAATATCATGTGATTATTGATATCCTTTACAATATGGAACAAACTATTACACCCCAACATGTCAATACAACATTGGGTTAATTAATTTGGAATAAACCTCCATCTTGTATTAGAACCACTAGTCTATTAGTTTATATGAAAAATTTTAACAATACGTAAAATATATTCCTTAATTTTTGATATATTAAAAGGGTGTATATTATCCTAATTTTATATTTTCAAAATGGAGATATTGATTAATTGTGGTATTTGAATCAAAACAATAATATGGGGTAGGATATAGAAAGCATGGAGTGAATGTTTCTAATGCTATATTCCTATAGAAATATTTTTTATCAGGAGATAACAACCTAATGGAAATGAAATTTCTGAATTTACGAAAAAGGAGGATGTAGAAATATATGAATTTGAATCTGGATTTGTAAGGCTATTGAGGAATTATAATGATTATATGTGAAATTATTAAAAATTATTGATCAATATTTTGATAGTTTAAATCCATATTATATAAGGAAATAATTCTCCCAGACATTATATTATTAGGAGGGCATTATGACATGTGCCATTGAGTATAGGAAGTTTTTCATAAATCCTTATACATTTAATGGGGTGTAAAAAAATACGAGGGAAAATAAGCATGATTTTTAATGATATTTTTAGTAGGAGAAGCAGGTAAGGATGAAATTTTAAGAATGCATTTTATTATAAGAAACACGTTGGATCATGACTTGGGGGGTTTAAAATGATTAATGATGTATAGATTTGAGTTCCATCAACATCTCGAATGAAAAGGAAAGAGTGAATCAACAATTTTGTAATGCTTTTATTCCAAGAATTTGGGATACTGTTCAAATAAATTCAACAATAATCAAGTGAATATACACCTGAAGAGGAAAATATGGAACAAAATGGAATATTAAATCACATTAGTTGATGTTGAGGTCCCATAAGATGTTATACATGGTAATATGATAGTAAATTTAATGTTACCTAACACATTATTTGTTTCTAGATGTCTACATTCATTTATATAAATATTGTTTTTTAAGATCATTGAATCATACCCATATTATATAAGGAATGATTTTTCTATTTAAACACATCGTTTATTTCTTATGTAATCATAAGTTTATTTGTTTTTTTCTAGTATAATTTATTTATTTTAGTTAACTGAAAAACCTAGTTGTACTACCATTGGATGACTCAAAATCCATGGAATGGATTTCAACTCTAAATTCAATGAAGGAATTTATAATAAACAAATTTGGATTATAATATCTAAGGAGAGAGAATAATGCCTCGTATTTAGATCATATCAATCATTACCTAAGTCTTGACCAGAAGAATATCCAATGTATCATTGTAATGTAGTTCATAGGGAAGAGGAAATGCTAATTGATATGTATATACAATGAATAAATGAAGTTTCTATTGTATGGTATTATATTGGTGTGTATTTAATGAAAGAATATAGATATCCAATTGAACCTAAATCCTAAATATATATTGATAAAATTACTTATAGAAATTACATATTTAGTGCTCCATATTGTAGAGCTCTACTAAAATTTCTATAATTGATGAAATAGTTACAATATTTGTGGGATAAGAGTTATATTCCCTAATGTTTCACATTTGGGAGAATTGGCCTTATTCATTGAGAAGAGGATGGTTCTATGAGTTTATAAATTGATTACACATAATTAAATTCTATTTCTAATAAAAATACGACCTTTTAATAATCATTAATTATCTATTGGACCAACATCCAGGGGAACAATATGTCTCTAATTTTTATCACCATTTATAATCATCAACTAAAATTAATGAAGGTTGTTATATAATAGATATATTTCCATAAAATATATGATTATTATGACTTCATAGTACTTCCCATTGGGTTCATTCATGCATCCAAATTTATTTTGTATGATTAATAGAGTATTCATGGACTATAATTGCAATTTTTTCTTTTATTTAATATTTATTTCTTTAATATTAGTGTAATGAATATTTTTATGTTTGTTTATTTATTGTACTTAAGAATATTATAAGGAAGTATGTATAAGTGAAATTCAATAAGTTTGAATTCATGAGTCAGGAAATTTATTTTCATATTAATATGGTAATAATTTATAGAATATTAATTATCCATGAAATGAAACATTTTCTTGTTGAATGGCCCACTCCGTTGAATATAACTAAGATACATAGTTTTGATTTCATAGATTGATACTATTTGTGATTTATCAAAAATAAAATTCTTGATCAGCTAGTTTTTTTAATATATTAACACCTATGGTTTTCAAGTAAATATTTTATAAGGAGTGTTAACAAATCAATAATGAATTAAAAAAAATTTAACAATACACCGTTATTTTCATTAAAATATTAAATAGAAGGATTTTTTATACATATTAAAATAAAGGAGTAGGTTGAGTCCTTATATAAATTGATAGATTAGTTTCTTATCCATCAATGCAATATAAGACTCTTGATAAAAAATATCCAACTCATTATCTTGAGATGGTATTCATAATCAGTTATTTAAAGATATATAGGAATTATTTTTTACAATGAAATATGTTACATATATGTAAATAAAAAAGATTCAGAAATTTATTTGATTTGAAAGAGCTAAAGATGAGACAATGAATATGTATCAAACTACTCATATTCTATGAAAACATGATTCACTACCACAATAATAAGGGGTACAAGGAAGGAGATGCATTTTTTTAGGAATGACTGTGGTGTATTATTTGTTATGGTGGTGAAAAAGATTCAAATTTTTATTAATTTTGTTAAGTTAGATATGAAAACTATCAAGGATAGGGAAACATCTTTTATTCCCATGTAATTACTCAATCATGATTACTATAGAATGCAAAGAGGTCTTAAAAAGTGAAAAAGGGTTTTTAAAATAATATTGAATACATCGAAGAGTGTAAATTAGAAGACTTCAAATATGATGTTAATGTGTTGATATTTTTAAGGATCCCATGTGTACCATAGGAACAAATAATAATAAGGAATTTCCTGATGAATTTTATAACACATAATTATCTATAAAGTTTATTATTACCAATATGCATAGTGATCTAAATGAGAAGCACCAGTGGGAGAAAATAAAATGTGAAATTGTTGACTATGTGTTAAGATGGTTGGTATTAAAACTTCTAATGGATAAGATATAGCTTCCCAAGGGTTTCATGATACACAACCCTTTATTAATGTGTTAGTGGTAAAATATTACAATAGAAATTTTATGTTTATATTCTAAGATATATAAGAGTAATGATGCTATAAGGATCCTTATAGATTGAATTACTATGTTTCTACATTTTCGTAGAAATATGGAAAATATATCCCATGAATCCTTTTAAATTATCTATATAAATTGTTTTATGAGACTACATGGTACACATATAACAATTAAATCTTATCATGACCCTCTATTCAAATATAAAATTATTATAAGTATTCATATGGATTTAAAAATAGTATAAATTTTTGTATCACATATCATCCTCAAACAATGGGTTATCTGAAAGGATAATCAAAACCATAAAGAATATTTTTATTTCATATTCTGTTGAATTATAAGGAAAGTCAGACTAATATTGTTCTATGTGGGAATTTTTAAACAATAATGGATTCTATTTTTGAAAAAAAATGTAACCAAATGTGTAATTTTGTGGGAAAATTTTGCACACATCCACCTAAGGGGATAACATTATGGAAATGAAGCTAGTTGGTCCAGTACATTTTATGGCAGAAACATTTAAATTAAAAGATATCCACATTTATATCAATGTATATATATGTATATAGAATATAAATATATAATTTAATAAAAATAATTAAATTTAAAGTAGGGGATCATGTGTTCTTAAAAGTATCACAATCGAATGGTGTTATATGTTCTTGTAAAAAGGTTAAGCTAAGTCTGAGGTGTATCTCAAATTTTGATAATTTATAGAGATTTTAATGTTTGGTTTATTGTAATCCTTTTCCACTCAAACCCTAAAAAGTGATTAATTTATTCCATTTCATAATGATATGAAAGTACATGCCATAACCAACACATGTATTGACCCATGATGAAATATAGCTTGAACCTCAATGAAATATAATTTAAATACTCTTCATATTATTAATACAAGATAGAGGATTTCAAAAAATGGACACAACAGCTCATGGAGATCAATTAGAGAAATCTGGGCATATAAAAAGAAATATGGGATCCTGAAGAATAATTGAGGATGAATTACCATCATTTTTCATGTAATTATGTATAATGAAATTTTTTGGAATAAAATTATTTATGGACAATGTAATACATGATATTCTAATACAGTAAATAAAAAAACACCAAAAATACTATTTCAAAATACACATTATATTATTTTATAGTAATTTTACAATATACAGTAGAACACAAAACTATAAATTTACATTAATGATATCGGATACATCTAGTGGGATAGGACACATTGCAATAAAAGGAAGAACCATAATCCTTAACTCTAGAGGATCATACTAAAAATTCAATGAAAAGTATAGATGATAAATTGATATTATGAAGAAAAAATATTAAATAGTATATACATGGTGTAAGAATTTATTATAAGGACATGAATGATCATTGTATGTTAGAATGAATAGTATATATATATAAAGGGTAACATGACCCTTAGAATTAGACTATTGGAATCTCACCATTGAAGTCTGAATGTTATGAATTTCACTATAGTAATAGAAATGAATAGTTATTCATCCAAATATTTAACTAATTGAATAAAAATTTTGGTATATATATAATTATTAATTATTAAAAATAGATATTATTCAATAAATATTAATATAATTACCCACATATGGAATGGAAAAAAATTAATAAGTACTTGAATAAGTGTTTTTAAATTTTTGGAAACATAGAATTAAAAATGGATTTTTCATAAGAAAATAAATTCTCATATATATAAAATTAATCAAATAAAAATAACATTAAATTTTATATTATAACTATAAAATATATAATGGTCTTTTTTCATAAATGTATGAGTAATGATTTTTTTGGTAAATTAAAAAATATAGTAAAGATACTTGGAAAGTAATAGGAAAATATAATAATGTAAAAATGTATTATAAAATAGTACTAGTTAATACATTGATGAAATATGATATCAAATTAATATAATACATTTACCAAATTACCACATTTTGAAAGCCTTTGTTTAATGTTTCAAATTGTAAACTTGAAATTTAGGTTTTAAAAATAATATCTTTTACTGAAATAATATTTCTATTGAAAATATAAATTAAAAATAATATATTTTGGTTCTAAAACATATGAATTTAAACAAAAAGGTCTTAAATGACAAAAAAACATTGAGATGATACCATTGGTAAGGAATGGGTGTTTCATTTTCACTTATAATATTTCAAATCCATGTGCTTCAAATGAATAATCATATGTCCATCAATTAATTGAAATTCTGACACCTCCAACCATTCCACATGTCTCTAATATTTTATGCATGCTTATCCTCTCATTTTCCATCTTAAGAATACATCCACTATGTTTCATATATTTTATGGCTCTCTTCTCAATATTTATGAAGCCGTGTTTCATGTTAAGTGTATTAGTCATATTATTTTCCTTTAATTTTTAAATCCTATCCAATTTTATTCGATTAAAAAGAATATAATATTATGTTAAATATTTATAAATTATTAAATTATTATTAATGTGGAATCTGATTTTTCAATTTAGTATAAATCCTTTATATGTAATTATAATTAAAAAAATTATGTAAACCCAAGGAATAAATATTTATAAAGGAAAACATCTTAAGTATTCATAATAAAAAGTACATGTGGTTTTTATTAAATTAAATCCTAATATAGAAAATTCAAATTGATACCTTCTTTGTATTAGATATATTAAGATGTAATAAACCTAAAAAATGTTGGTTTGGTATTAACTCGACCTTCCCTCAGTACCCAACAATTGGTCATAATTTATTACCTAGTTTCATACTCATATGGGTTATGATTTATAATTTTTACACATTAATTATGAACTATTACTATAAAATGAAATATATTTATATACCAAATGTTCAATTATTAAAGAAATGTTTGTTTTCATAAAATTTTCATTTGTTGGTATGTTGGTTTTTTTATCATTTATTCAATCTCATACAACTATATGGTTTTGAACTCAACAGATATTTCCTATCAATATCCTAACACCATAAATGTAACCTTCTCCACTATACTGTTATTATTCTAATGTTAATGTTACTACCCATTTCATTTTTAATATACAATAGTTTCTATATTTGTTTCTAAATATTCACATAGATAGCCAGATTAATCCATTTAATGGGGAATTATTGATATTACATATATCTATTAATTATAGATAGATATCAACTGATTAAATATTTTTGATAGTTTATAAGGTTACTTAGAAAACACTATTTTATTTATTGTTTATTTATCCTTGTCATTTGGTTGATGGATTAGAATTGTTATGTGACAGGTTCCCATCGAAAATATATATCCCCTTGATGTATCGATAGGTATCATGAGAAAAACTAGTAGATGTTTTGGGTAAAATCATTAACCATTTATATATGAAATACAATAATTGTCTGTGAAGTTATTTAGATGATTTCCTACATTATATATTCCATCACAATGAGATTAGTTATTCTTATGCATGAATTTATATATTGTGATTTAATATAAGGGTATAATGTACTCATATTTATATTTTTTATTCCAAATATTTATTCATGTAATATTTTTTATTCCATGTTTATGTATTATAGATTTTTTATACTCTACCCCTTACTAGGTATTCAATATTACCCTATACTTTTTCCAATTTTCCTAGGAAGTTATCAAGATTATAAATTGTAAATTATTTATTTTCAAGGATAAATAATAAATTTTCACGTGTTTAGGTTATTCATTATATATTTAGTATAATGTATTGTTAATTTATGAATCATGTTTCTAAGATTTTCAAACTACTATACCATTTGTATTTTTATCAATTACTGTTTTGAAATTACAATAAAAAGACCATAAAATATGGGGTACTATAATAAATATTGTTGCACTACAATTCCTTGGATTCTATAATAATTGAGATGAAATGTACGCAACTATTTGAAATTACAATGAATTGAAATCAAGATTTATTCTAAACTAATGATGATATAAGTGACATTATTAAGAGAGATATCATTAGTTTCACAAGAAAAAAATTATTATCTTAATGGGATGAATATCTCAAAAAAAGATTATTTTTCAATTATTTTAGTGTTATGCAGAATATCATCAATAAGATATTTTATTTATTGAACTTTATTATGATATGATGAAGTTGAAGTTAAAAAAAACTCCAACGAGATATTTTAGATTCCATGAAATTATTAATAGTGTATTTTATCTACACTAAAATATGAGTGAAGATGACTTGGAGTAATTTTGAATGTTATAAAGTTGAATTAAAGGATGTTTTTATTTTATAATGACGAGTTGGCAAGGATTGTGAAGGATCTAATAGTTACCCTATTTAGATGTAATATTATATTTTCTGTAGAATTTGAACACTAAATATATAACCTATTTTATATAATAATTTAGAATATTAATATAGTGGTTCTACTATGACTTGAAACTTATAACTGATGATACCTAATATCTTTAATATTACGAAAATGAAAATCATTACGTTTCACTAAGTTTTATTAGATCTATTTTTTGATATATAAGTAAATTTTTTGGTTTCAATGGATACATATTATCTTTCTTTCAATAAACATTTACTATAAATAGTATGAAATATACATATAATACTAATTTTCTAAATTAGATAATCCACTAATACGCCATATTTTTTGGATGATAAAAAATAATTTTTGGAGTAATATGATGTTTCATATATAAGTACCATTGGAGTTTTCCTACTTTAGATTTAGGTCAATAAATTATCTCTCTATTTGATTGCATATATTTTAGGGATAACCATTATTGAAAAATATCTTATAAGGATCCAGTCCATCTAACTAGTGAATTTTAATTTGTGCCAAATATTTTTTATGAAAATACAAAATTTAACATCTTTACCTTCCAAATGATAAGTAGTTAATAAAGTTTGTTTTTAAATATAACATATAATATATAATATATTTTGTTAAACAATTACACAGTAATTAATGGATCAAAAGTTTCAGTATAAGAATGATATTATTTCAATATAATGGACTTGATAGAGAGTTCTCACTTCCTTTTCATGTTCATGAGTTTGGTATACTTCGTGTTATTTTTCATATCTGGAGTATGTTGGGTGATCATAGCCAAAATATGTTTGTAACACCTAGTGATTTTAGAATATATTTATTTTAAAAAAATTTGATGTGTTTTGTATATTATAATGAAAAAAACAATCAACAAAAGTGAATAATTATTTTTATTAATAACAATTTTAATATGCTTTGAGATTATTAATTGAATCATAATTATTAAAATCAAATAAACTGGGTAATAATTTAATTATTCACAGTTTAATAGAAATGTTTAGTTTATAAAAATTGTTTTAATTATATATTATATATGTTTTCCTTGAAATATAAATATATATATTTCATAATTTGAGTTTGAAAATATTAATATAATTCATGAATTAAATATTTCATATTTATCTTAGTTTTAATTATTGATATCTTTGGAAAAAGTTGCATTTTTTAATCTTTAAAAATATCATTTTAAAAAATATCGTAAATTGAATGACATCATTATGAGATAAACATGGCTTAATAAGATTCCAAACCTTTTGATTAACCAATAGTATTTTTATAAAGTAAAATAAAACATTAAAAACTATTATGGTGATTTTGGTCACCCATACATGTCTTTTTAGAACCAAATTTCTATTTTAATCTTCTAAAAAAATTATTTTTGTGTTTTTACCCTTAATAGTATAGGTATAAGGATCCATTTAGTTTTATCATAGTCATATAATTAATTAACCTTTATTTTTAATAAAAATTCAATAACTTTTTTAAGCACTGCTACACAATAGTTGATTGTCTAAATAACTATAATATTATTTTTACACATAAAAGTTCATTTTTAGAAATAATATATTTATGTGTTTTCTGGATATAAATTAGAATCAATTTTTACCACATATGTAAATATTTAAAATGTAAATAGATTAAATATTTTTAATAATATGTTTTTAAATATTCTATTTTTTGAGTTTCATTTTTCGTCAAAATTAATTGGTACAGTGGTCAATGTTTTTCCCCATGGTATGTGTTAACATTTAATAAGAGGATTTAAACTAAGGGATAACGTTTCACATATGTCCACAATATATATAAATAATACTGTATATGTTAAAATAGACCATAAAATATATTATATTTGAATTTTTCATCTGGGTGGTAGTTACCCATTAAAATGACATCATATTATTTTATATTTCATAATATTTACAAGAGTTTTACTCCCCTCTCTATAAAAGGGTACTCATCTCTTCACTTATCCTATCAAATTAAGAACCCAATATTGAAAAATATATAACAAAATAAATTCGAAAATACTCCTCACTGAGTATTAGAGGTTGAAGTCTAAAAAAGACAAATCCTAAAAGGCATATAGTTTAAAAAAATGATGTTATCTAAAGATGAGGTATAAGTTCTAAATGAATTATTTCAATTTTATTTCCTTATATACCACTTTAAAATTTATTATAACAAAAATATTATTTGTAAATTATAATTCACACTATGATGACTAATTTTATGGTTATATTACAACCTTTTTCCACCTTTTTCAGTTATTTGGGAAATGGAAACTTCATTGTGTGTATACAAGACCGCCATATCCATTAAACGAGGTGATTTAGTTTTCTTTTTTACCCAAAATGAATGGTAATAATGATTTATTTATTGAACATACATTATATTTATGATATATTTATTGTTAAATGAATCAAAATTATGTATTTACATTCACTCTATTCGTCCATTGATAAAGGAAAACTATACTCATGTCTATACAAGAACATCCGTCTATATGATGTAATGTAGTTAATTTTTCACCACCAAATTTAATGGATTTATATAAAATATTATTTAATGAATAGATATTTTATTTAAAACAAGATTAATATTATTTATAAGATTAATCCAAATCCATGGTCAAATGATTGGAATTTATAAACTGAAAAATTCATGAAAAATGTCATATTTAACACCATTAATATTGATATCGTCAGGGATTTATTGATTAATGGGTGATTAGAAAATTTTAATGAATAATATCTTGAAAATCTTGTATGAATAATATTATAATATATATATTATTAATATATATAAATATCGTATAAATTGTGATCGATCATGTATGAAACAATTTTGGACATTAGGTTAGGGTGTATATTATAATCACGATTTTTAATCAAAGATTGTTCAAGAATAAATTTGAATTGATAAAATTTTATAATTTCCTTTAATTATATATTTATAAATTTGAAAAAATTGTACCCATTGAAAACATAAACCATAAAATGAAAATATTTCATCACTCACATACCAAATGGACTTTTTGGTTTGATTATTTAGAAAAAAAGGAAAAATTATTTCATAGAAATTCCTATGTCTTCATGTGATATTTTTATACATTATGACCATATTCATATATACTACATTAATTCTTCTTCATCACCCACATGAAACCCTTCATGAAATATCTTACTTAACATTTTAAATTATAATGAGGACAATGAAACATAATAATGGTGAGATTAATAACTCTGTAAGGATAAACATAGGAGTTAACAATTGAATATATTTTTTGAGAACACCTATAGTATAATGGAATGAAATATTATTCAATTTTTATTATCATAACATAAAATAATTCACCCAAATAAAAATATTGAAAAAAATAATGAGACATGGTGTAATTTTTTAATAATAAAAGAAATACATATTATTCAACAATCATGATCCTGGTGAAAATAATCATTAATCAAATGAATTGTTATTTATTTTTATAAGTATAATAAATATATAATGGTTAAATGAATAATCGAGAATTCTTCATAGAATACCCTAAATATTATAATCCAAATAATCTCCTAAGATAAACTTATAAAAGTTAACTCTGTCATATCTTAGGACATACTCATATTCAGTATACTCGTTATTCTCATATGAGTTACATACAACATTTAATGTTATTTTCTATTAATAGTAACATACAATTTTATGAATTCAAATATTCCTCTAATGAATTAGGGGGTTATAATGGAAGAACCTGTCCTTTATTTATAAAATAACCACCCATACATAGTCTATAATGCTATCACCCTTTACTAGTTTATAAAAAATCCACCCATAAATCAAAGATACATATGTCAATGTACAATAAAACGAAATAAAATTTTGAAAATTTAACATTCAACATAACACCATTGAAATGAATCATCTTTCCCTTTTAGATTTATTAACCCATTTAAAAGAAATGGGTCACATGAAAATAACTTTAAAAAATCATAATCCTTATAGATAAAGATTGAGGATCATATAATTGGAACATAACCTCCTTGTTTTATAAAAAATGAATTCTTCCAAAAAAAATTACATTTAAAACATTATTAATGACAATTCATTGAAAAAAGAGAAAAATATCATTACTTTTTTATAATATTTTATAAGATATTCAAGAATATTAGGAAAACTATTTTCATTAAATATAACTATTTAAGCCTATAGTAGAGGTTCAATATAATATAATAGTTATTTTACCAAGAAATTCCATTCATTTGGAAAATTTTTAAAAATGAAAACTTTTCAAAATTCTAGTGAAAACCCAGTGATTTCTATTCAAGAAGAGAAAAGAAAACATTAATCTTAGA
The DNA here is from genome assembly GCA_963277665.1 of Viscum album. NCBI lineage: Eukaryota > Viridiplantae > Streptophyta > Magnoliopsida > Santalales > Viscaceae > Viscum > Viscum album. The sequence goes on along the minus strand of OY728131.1, from coordinate 503,600,613 downwards.
CCTCTATAAATAAACTAAAATATAGTTTAAAATTACCATAAATAATCATTAAATAATTTAATATAATAAAATTTAATCTTTTTAAATATCATGGATAATTAGTTGAATGATTTCCCAACAAAAAAGTATAATATGTTAATTTGTTTCTTTCAAAAACTCCTTTAATATTGTTATGTACCGAAGTGGAGAAAAATTAAAGGAAATAATATACACGTTATAAATAACCATATATTAAAAAATTATTTTCTTTTATGAAAACAATGTATAAATTTAACCTAATGGAACTTTAACATAATCAATACAAAAAAGAAGTGTGATTGTGATATAATCACTTTACCACATAAGAAACCATTGAATAAAAATTCATTGAACTTAATAATATTATATTGATCTAAAATATAAATAATTACAAGAATTATAATGAAAAAAATTAATTCATTCGTAATTAGGTACACAATTCAAATTAACTATGGTGTAGGAAATGAAACATATCTCAAGGAAATGATATTGTGACAAATTAAACCATTGTAAAGATCACAATATTTGATGTGATAATTAATCCATTAACTCATTATATAAATTTATGTAAATCCATATAAAAAAGTGTAAATAAATCATAAAACATTTATAGATCAATTCACACATAATCATGGGATAAAAAACCAAATGAAGAAGTACTATAACCCAATAAAGGGAATTTGATTTGAGAAACCCCTTACCTATAGTCCCAATTTTCTATGTACATACATTAAAACATATATACTAGGCATATATTAATTATTTATTTTTAATAACCTTTTCCAATTATATTCTTTTATCAATAAACCATTTATTTTATTTTTATAAATGGCCAATTTAATTATTTAGTAAATTAAATCCACACCATTTTTAAGGTCATTTAGTTTATAATTGAAAAATGAATATGGTAGGTTAACCAAGGTTAATGAGGTAATTATTCCACAATCTCAATAATATTAATCATTACGTAATTATATTTTTTATCAATAAAAATAATTATTAGTTCCCACTAAAAAAATTGGTCAAAAAAACAAAATACCTCAACTCGTGACGTGGTAGTCTACACACCAACATGACCGATGTTTTAACATTATATTGGATGGAATATAAAGAAATAAAATATGATATTTTCATTAAATAATCATACTAATGTTATAAAAATTAAATATATCCCATAAATCCATATTCATGACCTTCTGTTAGAGATGGTATAGAAAAATGATTTTTATCATTATGTAGAGATAATAGTCTGTAGATATGCACATAAAATGATTTCATTTTTTATCAATTGGAATAGTACTAAGATATTTGATATATTAAATTTTCAAATCACAATAATTTAATAACTAAAAAATTTGTACGTTTATTTATTCATACAAATTATTCATAATAGATGTGGATAGAGAATAATACCCATCAGTTCATAAGGCGGTAGTTCACATGTTTGCGTGAAAGATGGATATGTTTCACATTTTATGGAAATTAGCGATGAATAAGTATATTAAATGAACATAATAACACTTACTATATGGGAGCTACATATTTTACTATATTATACTAGTTTTGATAGAATTAATTGAGGTTTAAAAAGAAGTAAAACCAAAATGTTTGGTTGAGATGATTACATCCTCTTTGAAGAATCTCCTTTAGATATCTCCTTAAAAACCATAATTTCAAAATTTTATAATGAAAAGAACCTATATAATGGGTCAATGAAAATTAAAATAATTTTATTTGTTTTTTTAGATTAATGGATCGATAATTTTGAGTAATAGAGAATATGTTTTTGTCCTTTTATAAGTGCACGGTAGTGGACCCTTAGAATTTCTAAAACTATTAGATTAATATATTATTTTTTCATTTTCAAGTGGAACATAGATATATTTCCATTATATTTGGAAGATAAGTCTAAATAATATAATAACATATTATTTAAACATGTATAGGTGGTTTTTAACACTTATCTATTATAATATAATACAAAAAATAACCCATATGTTTATAATTATTGATAGGATTAAAAACATATTTATCAGTAGTCTGAAGATTATATTATTTATAAATTTTAATTTATTTTATAAAATTCTATTTTCATGAAATACCATTAATATAATTTTCTATACTATTCACATAATGGACTTTAGGAAATATAAGTACAAAAATTTAATCCAAATATGTAATATTAACACATTTATAATATATTATATTAATCATAAAAAACATGTAATGTTATACATTAAACTAAAATTCTACCTTTAGTGTTTTGAAAATCATTTACATGATTTTTATTTTCACAAGCACTTTGTTAGTATTGAAAAAGTTTTTAAGGTAGTTATTTAATCACAAAAAATTATAAGAAAATTATCAACATAAATTGAATTTATTAATAATACCAAAAATAATTTATAACCAATCATTACTTCTTTTTACCATTGTCAATAAATATTATAGACATTGAGTGAAATAAAGGGAAATTTTGGAATTATAAATTAATTAAAATAATTTCAACATCTTTATCAAAGTCAAATAAAAATAGAATGAAATATTATAAAAACATTGAATGATATTTTAAAATTACACACTTCCAATGAATTATCAGATGGTGTATAGATTATTTTAAATCCTTATTTCATTGATTTACCCTTGATCTACCCATTTTACCCTTACGGTGGTGACACAAATTTTACGAGGGTTACTTTTTATTTTGACCAAAAATAAAGTTGAACTATTTAAATTTTCTAAAATTTAGATTCCAAATATATAAAACATTTTATAAAATTTAATTCATATAACAGTTATAAAATATGTTTAAAATAAACTAGAAAACATGTTGAAGAATGGTTTTCTTAAAAAACGCCTTTTTATGTATGAAAATATTATTATTTTAAAAAATAGAATAATGGTGATTAAAATGTAATTATTTTGATTATATTTAGATATATAAAACTAAATATAATTTAAACAAATTAAATATAAAATTGGACTTTTCATTATTTCATATGAAATGAAAGTTTTCTATAAAGTCGATATTTTCACTGTTCACAAATTTCATTTTCATTTAAAAAAAATCAAAATATTTTACCCTATAAAAAATTTGATATACAGATTGGAAAAATGATATCTTTTTCAAAAAACAGTATTTATAAATTTTTCAAAAAATTATTGTAATATTCTCTCATATAAAGAAAAAACCCATTTTTGATGAAAATTTAATATTGAATCATAAAATGAATTTACTAAAACATTTGTGGTTGTTTTTAAAGAATAAATAAAATATTTTTTATTTTATATGAATTTTATATAAATATACTTTATAATTTTATTTTTCTGATTCATTCCCACTAATTCAATGAATTGGATGTAACATTCATAATTGAAATAATATTATTTTATGGTTGGTTTATTGTTAGTGTTTCATGTTTTATACACTATCAAACATAGTGTAGCATTACTATAGCAGTAATATAGTTTTACTGTATTAGTACTGTAGCTAGTTGGTGAGGACTCACTAGGTGCATCCAAGAGACCCGAGATCAAATCTGGGTGGAGGCATATTTTCAGTACTACAGTAGTACTATAGCAGTACTACAACAGGCAATGTACCACTATTGTAGCACTACTATAGCAGGCAATGTTCGGTACTGTAGCAATAGAAACTATTCATCCATCTGGGACTTCTGGCCACTGGTTTGGTCCTCGGGTCCTACAAGGCTTTTGGGCCACCCAAGGCCTTCGAGCCAGTTGATTCTCAATGCCTTCATTCCACCTTCAGGCATTAGGGCTACCCCAAGGCCTTCAGGCCACAAGAATGTAGTCCCCAGACACACTAAAAAAATGAGTATCCCTAAAAGAGGATTTAGAGCAGGTGTACTCACCAGAGTAGAGACAAATGGATTTTCAGAATGGGAGGGTAGGGATATGCCATCGGTACTAGCCTGTGCTTGCACGGGAATCCTAGCTAGACAGTCATGCAAAGGTGGAGAGCTATTATCAGGATGCAGATGATGGGGAGGGGCAGTTTCATATAGATAGTCTAGTTGAATTCCCTAAAGACCTTCAGATCATGTAATCTCCTAAATCATACAGTCCATGTAATCTCTAAGCCTACATGACCTATAAAGGGTTCCCCCTCATCCCTTGAAAGGGGGTTATCAAAAATCAACAAAAAAATTAAGGCATTCAAGTCCATTCAGGAATTATAAAATCTCATGGAATTACATTATTCTATAGTTAAAAATATTTTAACCTCTAAAATTTACCATTCTCTCATAAAAATGGTATAGAAAAATTTTAACATCAATTTCAATGAGTGGAAGATAAAATATTTAGTCAATGAAAAGAAATATGTTTAATATGTTTTTAAAAATGTCAATGTAGAAAACCCACATGGTAAAAATTGATAACAAAAAAACTTATGAAAAAAGAAATAACTAAATAGAAAGGTCACAAAGAATAAATCATAATCATGACATGAAAGTAAGATTTTTTATTAACAAAATACTTTTAAGGAAAAGTGAGAAACCCCATGTTAAACCAGGTATAACTCATAATCAGGTTACCAAATAAGGATGAAAATGTTGGTATGTGAAAAAATAGACTTTGATATAATTTCAATTTGAAATATTGTGTTACATATTTTAGAATAGAAGATTCCAACATTTCATCAGAAATGATCATAATGTTATAAACTAATTACTTCACAATCATTTTCCAAGATTTAATGTCTTCTCTAACACTTAGTGTAGATAACATAATAAAACAAACTAACTTGATTTAATTTAATTTCATAAAAAAATTAATCCATTGGTTCTAATTCAATCCGTTTTCACTTATATCGCATATAATTTTCCATAAAATGAATTTTTCAGATTAATTTTTCATTCTTCAAGTACTAAAATCAACTTATAATGGATCAAATGACCCATAAAAAGATAGAAATATATTCCTCATATCTTTAGACGTTAAACAAAAACAAAATGGTTGTCATATGTTAAGGTAATATCAAATATGAAAATAATAATTAATTAATATTAAAAACCTCAATAATAACTCCCAATGTTAAACACTAAAAATTCAAAAAATATATAACCTTAAACCATATACAAGTATTCTTTCCCAAATTTAAAACCCAAAAAAACAAATGGTAGATATTATATATTATATAAAAATCAATTTTATATTTATCTCGAGACAAAAATTTTCACTCATAATGTGAATACAGAAAAACGTATATATCAAAATCATATAATATAAAAAATATGATAATATGTTTCATAACTAACATAAATAACCAAAACATGAATATAAAATTGTTTATACTTATAAAATATAATTTAAAATTTATTCCCAAAATAATATCCCATGTCAACAATATTTATTTCCATATACCAAAATCATATAATGTTCCTAAAAAAGCAATATTCTTTAAAAATATCATTAATTATATTTTCTCCAAATCAATTTTCCATATAAAAATTATATATATGATAAAACATATGATCCCAAATTATAATAACCCTTTTAACACTATTAAAAATAATAAACTCAATATCAAAAATCATGTTAACCATAATGGTTATAAGTAAATTTCAACTCTTTTTCATAGAATATAAAGTAATTATTCCTCAAATTACATTTTCACTATAACACAAGTAAAAATTAAAGTCTAAATATACCTAAAAAATTTATCAAATCCCAATAAATTTCTCCCAGTATATCATTAATCAAAATAAAACACCGTCACTTAAAACTCTAAGAAGGGTGTTTATGCCTTGATATATAAAATCATCCATAAAATTATAAACATATGATAGTATCCATAAATATTAAATTAAATTCACTAAAAAAATCCAAAAATCCAAATATATCTAAACCCTTATCTGATACTATATATTAAATAATTCAACACACACTCTAATATCCATTGATGAAAATATAATTTTTACATTTCTTACCTTGATATAGTTAATAAATACCAAATTTTATCCGCCCAAAAAATATAACATAAAATAGAAATTTTGGATAACAAGCATACCCAAAGACCTTTTTGGTTTAGAAGATTTTAGATTTATGATAAAATATTATATAACAATACCTATGTCATTAAGTGATCATTTTGAACACTATACATATATTTTGTTATTACATATTATTTCATTAAAATCAAACACATGAAACCCATTTAGCCGACTCATTCATATCATGTTCCATTATAACATGGGCAAAAGATACAAAAGAAATGTTACATCAAATTATTAATAATGATAAACAAAGTAATTAACATTTGAATATGTTCAGGGTTAAAAAGATAATAATTTGTGTATGACAACATATACAATGTTCCCAATAATAAAAAAAGATATTTCATTCCTATTAAACCCATAACCATAAATAATATTACATGGAATAATTATTTAACAAAATATAATAGAAATATGTGTCAAACTATTTGATCTATATAAAGCTAATCCTTGATAAATGGAAACTTTAGAACTTAATGAATGTATATTTAAATTTTGTGGTCAACATGGAATATTAATCATTTATCATGGAATCATATAAACATGATAATTAAAATATTATTTTATGATTAACTTATAATAGTTAAATCTTTCTTCTCATATGAGATACTCATATTTGGTAAACTTTGTCATCTCTTATGGGTAACTTAAAATAGATAACTTAATCATCCATTATATGTAACTTATAATTACTTAACTTCATCACCTTACCCAATGTGTTGGAGGGAAATAATGGGCCAATCCATCCATAGAATATAACATAACCACCCATAATTGGTATATAAGTCAAGCAACCAGACTTGGTTATTAATTAAACCACTCATCAATCATACATTAATTTATACAAGTATCATAAAATAAATATAACATTTATAAGATTACGGTTTTCAACATAACACCCTTGAAAATAATTATCATTTACTTTAAACATGATTAACCCAGGGAAAAAAATTAGTTCCATTGAAATATATTTAAAGAGTCCTCACACTTCTAGTGAAAAAATAAGGATGTTATAATTGAAACGTAACAAAATTGGAGTATAGTAAAAATAATACGGTTTGTTTCTGCATACAAAAAATACATTTATAATACCATTTAATAAATTTATTCGAAAATAGTGAACAATATATTTTCCTTTTAATTATAATTTATAAAAATTTATACAATACTGGGAAAATTATTTTATTCTAAAATAACTATGGGAACATATGAAATATGTTTGAAAGAAAATAATTATTATAATAGTAAGAAAATAAAATCAATGGGTAAATGTTAATATATAGATCCTTTTCCCACTTTATGTAAAATCGAAAATTATAATTTTGGGAAAATGATAAAATTATTTATTTTAAAACATTGTAAAGAATATAAAATATATATTAAAATTATTTTATAAAATAATATTTTTATGGAAAATAATTTTTTTAAAAAAAATTGAATGATCATGGATATGGAAGAGTTAAGATTCCTAACCAAAAAGTGAAATAAGGTAAATTTTTACATAAAATAATGTGTTAAATATTAATAAGTACCAAAGAGAAGAAAAAAAATTAGTGCATGTATACCATAGGAAAAAATAAAAGGGGTAAATTGATATATGGTTCAAGAAATTAATATTTTACTATTTTCCCTTAATGATCCTTGAAAATAAATAATCCTGAAAAAAAATGAGATTGTAAAATTACTCTTTTAATCCTTTGGTAATATTAGAATAAATAGTCATTACATGAAAAAATTATTTGGATAAATTAATTAAATTAATTATATTGAATAATATTAAAAAAATTATTCATGGTCAGTAAGATCCCAATAGAAAATCCTAGTCCCTGACATGAAACGTGTCTCAAGAAAATGATACAATGAAAATAAAAACACTTACAAAGATCATAAAATTGTAAGTGATAATTTTTCTCTGTTTTTATTATGTTAATATATTTAAATACAGATAAAAATATTAAAATACATCATAATATAAGATAGTGATAACAAAATAAATAATCATGGCATTGAAAATACTACATTAAAATTTTCAGTCTCATTGAAATGATACCAAGATAAGAAACACCATACATTGAGCCCTATGTTTCTATATATGTAATTGATATACTATATAATAAATATATATAAATTATATATTTATTAAAGAACCTTTGAAATTTTTATTTCCTTATAATTCATCCATTCATATAATTTAATGAAATATTTAATTTCATAATCGGTAAAGTCTCTGTCTAGTGTCTTGAGGGCATTCTGTTTACAATTGTAAAATTGGATTGATATGAAGATTTTGGTCAAAGGGTTTATAATTACATCATATATATAATAATTATTAAAAACTAATTAATATTTTTCTACATTTAAAAAAATTATATATTCATGCACGAAATAATTTAATGAAAAAAACATACAACAGCTCACAAGGTTGTTGTCCCCACATACACACAAGCGATATTTTTTACTTTATATTTAATTGAATATAAATAAATAAATTATAATATAACTTTTATAAATTCATTATAATATTATAAAAATAAAATACTTTCATTAAACTTATCCTTTTCCACAACCATTATAGGCGGTATTGAAAAATGATTTATATCTCTATATGGAGACACTATTATGTATATACACATATTAAATGGTTCTATTTTCAAAGGTTGGAATTGTATTATGATATGTTATATATTAAATTTATAGAATTAAAATTATTCAATTAATATCATATATTTTCATTTATTCTATCATAATAAGCATCCATGAATGGCGAATTTGAGAAACAAAGCACATCGTTTTGTGAGGTGGTACTTTGCATGTTCTCACAAACAATTGTTTCATTTATCGTTTGATAAAAAAATGAGTTAAATAATGTTATTTCATTAACATAATAAACTATAATTATATGATAAATTTTTATTTTATAATATTTTAAATTTAAGGATATTATTACAGGAGGTATAAGAAAAAGTATAAGGAAAATGATCATTTTAGATGATTACTTCCTCTTTGAAGAAGCTTCATTGGATATCTCCATAGGAATCATATGGGATTACATTAAAGAACACCATGACCTATTTAATATAAATAAGAAATGTTTAGAAATGTTCTTATAAGTGTTTTTTTAATCTAGTTTCTTCAAGAATTAAAAAAAAAAAGAGAAGTGGTGTCCAATAATAATGAGCGATTGGGAACCCAAATAATTATATAAATTATTATATTGATTGAATTTAATTTACATGGTCACATGTAAGAATGTTGATCTTTTTAGAAAATGATATGACGATATGTCAAAATCCACTAATAATATATAATTTATACAAGTTAAAGTGATGTTTTAAACCTTATCTCGTATTTTTAGTCCCCCATTAACCATATTTAACTATTAACATGATAAAATAATTTTTTCACATTATAGGTAATAAAAGATACTATATTAATGGAAAATTGGACAATATGTTTAAAATTATTGATTCCTTCAACAATATTAATTTCAATAGAGAAAAGATAAATTTTTATAAATTTAAAACTTTTAATAAAATATTTTTTGTCATAAAACGTCATTAAAGTAATTTTTTAGACTACTCACATAATTTGACAATTATAAATATCATGAGAGTAATGTAATTTTAATATTAATTATTATCACAATAAAAATAAATTATTTTTATGTAAAAAATCTTGGAACACCATTAGTTAGATAAAAATATATTCATTTTAAGTGTTTTGAAATCATTTAATTCATTTCTCTACAAATGCTCATGTGATATGTAGAAATTGAATAAGTGGTTGAGGTATTAATTTCATGAATAAAATTTAAATATAAATTACAAACCTAACATAAAATTTTTAATATTCAAAAAAATTATAACCATTAATTTTTTTATACCTATCAATAAATATTCTAGATGTTAAAAGAAAAAAAGATTCATTTTTGAATTTAAGTTGACTTAAAATAATAAAATAGTATTTAAAAAATAAAATTGGATCCAAAATTCTATATTTTAAATTATTTTTAGGGTTTGGTAAAATTACACTCATATACTGAAATATAGCCAAATTTATTTATGAATTTGATGAATTTTTTTTATATCACTAACCTTATTCTACCTTTTTTGAATTATAGTGGTGAACAAATATTTATCATGGTTTTTGTTCATTAAAAAAATAATTAACATAAACCATTTACCGAATCTGAAAATGATGATTCATAATATGTAATAATTTTTACAAAATTCAATTTATATGATTGGGGGAAATTACTTTCTAAATAAACAAACAAAACCGGAAAAAAATAGTTTTCCAAGAAAATGTATTTTTAATATTCAAAATTTTTACTTCAAAATTAAGAATAATATTTTCTAAAATGATATTAATTGAATTATTTTTCATCCAAATCATAAAATTATAATTCAAAACAAACTTGAAACAAAATGGTTCATGGTAAATACCGGAAAGTAAGTGTCAATTTTCTATAAAATTAGTATTTTTCACTATTAACTGAGAAATCATTCTTTTCAAAAAAAATATGACATTTCCATTGAAAAGAAAATTGATAAAATTATTCCAAAAATTTTATCCTTTTTTTAAATATTATTTTATAATATTGGGGAAATTAATAATAATATTCTCTCACAAAGTAAAATAGAACCCATTTTCGAAGAATAAGTATTTTTGAAGCATAAAATGTTATTATTAAAAGATGAGTTCATGTTTCCAATGAACTAGTCAATACAGTAGTATTTAGTAGGTAAATTAGATATATATATATATATATATCATTAATTTGTTACTTCTATTCATACCTTCGAATTCAATATCTATGTTATAACAGTCATATTTAAATTAATTTTAATTCATAGTTCATTTAAACTCAATGTTGTATGTAGTATACGATCTTGAACATTGTAATCATTTTATAAAATAGCGTATTATATATTTTATTCTCTCTATATCTCTTAAAACCCATATATTATCATCCCATATGGTAATTTTTGAGGTATTCTTGTATTCAGCACTCAAAGAGAGTGGTGGAATGGTTTTAAGAAAAATGAAACTTATTTTTAATTTTTTGTCCAAAATCATTTTTTTTTATTTTCATGTTATTTAAAAAAAATAAATATAATTATTTTATAATTTTCAATTATTGTGTAATTTAATTTTATATCTTATCTTACATTATTTATAACAATTTAAAATGTAATATTTTCTTAATTTTTTCTAAATGACTCACAATTGACATTTTGAAAAAGTGTGAATATAATGATTATTTTAACATATATGGAATGAATATATTTTCACATCATAACATTATTTATAAACAATAATAATTCCATCACATTTTTCCATAGTTTTACATAGAAATTAATATTCCCATTTTATGTGATTTTTTAATCTTTTAGGATCTAACAAATCGAAAGTATGTCTTCTATTGTTTCTTAATATATATTTCTAAATATATTATTAAAGCATTTTTTCATGTTTTCCAGAATCATTTAGGGAATAATTTGATTCACCAGAGATATTATCTAATTATATCCCCAATTTTATATCTTCTTATAGCTTCAGATTACCCAAGGAAGAAATCATAATAAAGCCTATTTATTTTTCCATTTGATATCCAATAATGAATTTGTTGATATTTTTTTGACCTTGTGATGCACATATGTATTGTAATAATTTATCAATGGTTTGGAAAAAAATACCCCTCCAATGTATAGGGTAATAGATGATTACTTTTGAGACACTATCATAGAGGATGGGGAGTGAACCGATTCCAAAATTGAATAGTGGTTATGGAGTGAACCCTGTCCATTATTAGTCTTTTCCACTATTTGATGCATGTACATGAATTTATCATTTAATAATGAAATTATTTTCAATAATTTTTTATATTACATAAAATAATGACATGTTTTTATGAGTATGATAAGCTATAATTTCTAATAGATTATTATGGATTATTTCACACTCTTATGACTCATGTCTCTAATTATGATGATATTTTTTTAATATAACACATGATTACTGATAATAGGTAACTATTTATGAATTTTAAAAGTTTTGATCATGATATCACACCATTTACTTGTAAAGTACTCCCTTATGTAGTTCAATTTATGTCTCAACTCTTTACAGATGCCAAACATTTGATCTCACAATTTCATATGTTGCAATTTTCCCTAGATAATGATCAAAGGTACTATATGATTAGTATTTTTTAAGATATTTTGAAGATATTTAATTATATAAAATTATTATGTATCTTTTTTCAATGAAATAAAACCCTTATATTTATCGGCATTCAATTATTATTTAATTAATAATGCTTTTATTGCAACTGTTGAAATATGTAAGTGTTATTTTCATAGATCATATAAATTGTTATCATATTAGGGTTCAATTATTTCAAGATATTTTATAAATAATAAGAGAAATTATTTTTAGACAACCTATAATGACATGAATGATTTATTACCCAAATATAAAGTGGAATAGGTTAATATGAAGGTGTCATAATTTGGGATAGCCTGGTAATAATTTTTTTGATTATATTTTTTATCACATTGATTAATGATGATAATGATCACACTATTATTTCAAGTTTAGTTAATAGAATAAACCATGATAAATAATTTTAATAATTAATGTGTCTTGTAATGCAATGATTTTCCTTAGAATTAACCAAAATAAATTGTAGTCGGGATGTGGAATCTTATTTTTATTCTCACACAACTCTCCCATGTTTTAAATTGAAAGATGAATCATATTGAACTTTTATATGTTCAATGGAAGGAATAAATCACCAATAATAATTTATTATGGAAACATAATACTTTTTTTAGTGGGTCAACTAGTCCAATTATAGTTATGAAGTGAACTAATTATTCAAAAAACTAATTCTCAATTATCTAGTTCGTAGACTTTGAGATGATTTTGTTGGATAAGTATCATTTTAAAATTTAATATGATAAATAGTTTATTGTTATCATGAATATACATAACGAGGATAAAATTAAATCCATGATATGGGAAGGGTTTAAAGAGTAATTTTTCAAAACCATTTTTCCTCAGAAATTTGAATTTTAAATTGAGGGGGAATTCCTAGATCTAAAACAGCAGGATCATGATTCAATTTTTATGTATATGTAAAATTTCACAAAAATGTTAAGCTATTGTTCATGATTTATCATCAACACAAAAAGTAAAATTTCATAATTCAATATTTTCTTATGACTATGTCTATGAAAAGAAAGGGATATAATATTTTTTTATAGCTATGAAAAAATTATTTAACATTCATTGACCATAAAAATGAAATGAGGATACTCTCATTGTTATTGTAGTTTTGGGTAAATGCTATAATATTGGATTTTTTAGTAAATTATTATAATAAATCCCATGGAGGAAGGAATATTAATCTCTCATCATGTACAAAATATAGAATGAAATATGGGTAAATTAGATTAAGGGGACTGGTAAATAATTTAAGTGTATAAAAATGGTATTTGAAAATATTAATTTTTTTAATATATATATGGAGGAAGGATGATGAAATGAATTAAGAAATATATTAAATAAATATACTACCCAAACCTCAATGCTTCAATAGTATGGAATGTTTACTAGATGTTAGAAATTAAATGAATTTAATGGTTAATAAATAAAGTAGGTACATATATCCTCTTACCATAAGAGATACATTGAATGGTCAAGTGATCACGATATTTGAATTTGGTAAGGAGTGTGAATTATTTAATTTTACACTTATCTTCCACTATAAAACTATTATTTTATTATGTAATTTATTATCTATAAACTCTTTAATATCTAACGTATTTTAAAATTGTATGAAATCAGCACCTCAATGATTGAATGTTGGATATTAGTCAAAGCTCCCAATTGTTTGGGGATATCATATCATGTCTATAAGAACTATATGATAAAATTTTATAGGATTGTGCTTCCTAAAAATATTTTTTTGTTCATTTGGTTAAATTTGATGAGATTCCAGGCATGGAGTGGATCCCTCTATATAGACCCCATATCAATTTCCAATTATGGGATCCAAAATTTTATTTTCTTAATCAACCTATGATCATCCATCTATATCCAGATTAAAATGAAATACCCACGTAGTTTACATTCATTATATGGGTTTATTTACCTCTTAATGAGGGATATTTATCTCAAATGATTAAGGGGGAGTAAAAATGAAATATATATATTTATTGGAATATAAAAATGTATTTCAATAATAGTTTCCAAACATTCACTAAAATATTTAAAATTATTTTCCATGTGAACTAATACATAGTACTACCCATATTTAGTATCATCCTTATAGAATAGATTTGATTACGATATAGGAATAGATAGAGAAACTCTAATATAATCTATATAAGTTATTCATTAGGATGGGTTATTCACCAAACGGTGTTGAAATTCGTTTTATGAAGAAAAATGGTGGTTCAATATGATTCATAAGTTACAATCCTGAAAATAATAAAATATTTGTAAATAATAAATATCTCATAGCTTTTATTGATGATTTTTTTGACAAAGTATGAGGATATAAATAATTTCTAAAGACATAAATCAGATTTATATATCTTTAGTTTAGTTTCAAAATAATGACATGCCAAAGACATCCTTTAGTATGAAGTGTGAATAGAATAAATTTATTTTCATTCCATATGGATTTATCAATTCCTCTCATTTCTTCATGGATATAATAACTAGATTTTTTACTGATTACCATAACTGATTTTATGTAGTCATTATTGTTGAAATTATAAAAAATTCTAAAAGAAGAGAAGAGAAGTAATGTTATTTCAGTATTATGTTGAAGACCTTGAGAAATGGAAAATCTATTTATAAATGTTTCAATTTTTATTTCTACCAACTGAATGTATCATACCTTGGTGACTTAATTATACGAAAATAAATATTTTTTCATCCCATAAAGCCAAAACATATTAAATTATACCATAGAATACCCACAGTGACTGTGATTTGTAGTTCTGTTGTATTTTCAAAATATTACTGATTTTTAGTAATAAATTTCACACAGTTATCAAATATTATTTAAAATATGGCATAGAAGGGAACCAAATTTATTTCGATGTGGGACTATGAATAAAATTTCAAAAAACTAATGACAATGATTTTAATTTAACCTATTTTTAGACTATCCTAATATTGATATGAGGTTTCTATTTATAGTGATGTATCAGAGAAGGGAATGGGATACATGTATGACCCTAGGACACCCTGAGAGGGGAGGGGTGAATTAGGGTGTCATGTTCTTCTTTTAAAAATAATGATCTTGTTACCATGGTGGTAAGAACATTTTAAACCTGTATGAATAATGGAAATATAAATAAATAAACCACTAGAAAAGAGACCACACAACACTTTTACATGGTTCACCGCTAAGGGCTATGTCCAAGGAGAATAAGACGACTAGTTTCCAGTCGTACCAAATTACACTAAAATTCAATAGATGTGGATTAAAATGTTAAAGTACAATAACTATTTCTCAAGAACACTACCTTTAAAAAATTTCAGGGATAACTAACTACGTCCCTCAGGTAACTCATGTTGACTCCCCATGGCTCACTACCTTTGGTGAAGTCCCATTCAGTTTATACACATGAAGGTATATTCAATAGATTTTCATTGAAGTATTTGTATCTATTCATCACGAGAAATTGTGTGTATCAAAGTCCTAGATTAATAAACTTGAAATCACTGAACCACTGAACTGGATAACCAGAATCCTGTCAGAAGCATAACACCACACATATGAACATAACCTAAACATTCACACAAGATATGAGAATTGTCATGAAAGATGGATTTCGGGTAACACCCCCTTTCTGCACAACCCTTATAGTTCACACAATAGCATGGACGGGTTCAGTTGGTCTTTTAAGACTAATGGAATACCTCACACGCAAGATTTTATCTCATCAAATCTTTCACACACAAATCTTTCACACGATTGAGCTACCAGATAATTGATGTAAAATTATTAACTCTTCCTTTGGTGTAGCCAAATATTTATAGGCCCTTGATGACCTTCTGTGCAAGATCCCAATGTGTTTTTGTCAGTGCGCGTAAGATTCTTTTGGAGTACGCAAAACCCCTTTTGACGTCGCATTGGGCACAAACCCTTTCACGCAACATAATCTTCCACACACTCCATGAATTTTCCATTTTTTGACATTCTGAACCTGAAACATGTCTTTCGAGCAAGTTCAAAAAACACCTTCAATCTCGTGTACCAAAACCAGTCTTTCATGCACACGTCAAATCATTCATGCACATTCCTTTTCCAAAAACACATTTCTTCATTTTTCTATTTTTAACCCCAAAAATTTGGATAAAACTGGAGAACGGTTACACCTTCAATACTGATATCAGATCAAACTACATGATCCCTTTTAATGTAATCTCCCAGATATTCTATGAAAGGTATGACAATAGCAAACATAAACCATGATCAACCAAAAGTATATTGACAACAAACACAAATCTAACTCCTTTTTCAGCAAAGAACCACCTTAGTTCGAACAATACATTTTAATTTAGAATGACATTGTATAAGTGTTCACCAAATTCTAATTGATGATTCAAGAGAAAAATTTACCAACACATGATTTTGATACAGGAGAAGAAAATTTTCAATTTGAAAATATGGGAGTATTTTATGTATTGTGAAAGGTGTGATATATGTAACACACTAATAATTTAAGACTACACTATATTGGATAGTGTATTCAATATACAACACACATATTAAACAAACCACGATATAATATTAATATATATAAACATGAATTATTAGACATATCCATTAAAGTTATCTATATGAATAGTATTAACATGTTTAGGAAAAAAATTAAATATCTTCTATACATTTATTGATAAATACATTATAAGAACCCAGTTTTAACAATTATATTTTATTCTATAAAAGATATGTTTCTATTAAAAAATATATTTATTGTTATTTGTGAGAAAATAATAAAATTAATTTACTAAAAATATAGAAATGTTATTCAATAAAATTTAAAAAAATTAAAATCAAATTATAAAAATTAACAAAGGGTGATTTTTTATGAATATTCATTAAACATTGATTTTTTAGTGATTTAGGAAAATATCAGTTTTTCTTTAAAACAATATTTTTTAATAAATCGACAAATAAAATTATCCCTATATTTATATAATTTTATTTTAAATTTAATTATGTTATTTAGTAATATTTACTATAATTAAATAAATTTTTAATATTCTATAAATTTAATTTTTTATTAGTTTATTCTTAGGCTTTGAAATGCATTCTTTAAAAAACTATTTTATTGTGCATAATGTTTCTCTATTTTAGTTAATTAAAATAATTCATAATTAAGAATAAATTAAATTAAATTTAAATATAATAAATAAAAAATTATTAGTTTAAATTCATATAATGAAGATTAATGTAAAATCGTTTTTTTTTTCTTGAAAAAATGATTTTTTCATAAAACCACTTTTTCATAACACTTGCAGATTTTATTTTAAATTAAACACTATGACTTATATAAATTCAATTAGATAGAATATTTTATTTATTTTTAATAATTATATTCTTGTTATTAAATATGGTCTACATAATTTTTTTCATTATTAACAGTATAAATAGTAAAAAAACTAATTACGATGTTAAAAATTTAAAAATGGTAAAAGTGAGTAACCTTAGAGGATAAGTGGATAACATGTTTAAAAAATGTTTCATATTATTCACGGAGTTTTAGACAAACCTCATCATTCCAACACAACTTTATTTATATATTTTGAAGGCATTGGTATTCAGAGTGACATCCAATTATTGAAGAGTTTATGGAATCACAAAAAATGAACACCTCAATTATAGAAGGCCACACACTCCCCTAACATTATCACACCAATTAGGACAATTGGATAGAGACAATCCAAAACAAATATCCCAAACATCTTTATACATATTTTAGACATTTTTTTATTTCCAAAACACAAACCTTAGGGTGCTTTTTTAGATATACAAAGGAGGTTCCTCAAATAGACGGTAATCATCTTCACCAAGATCCTTCTTTTTTTACATTTTTCTTTTTCCTCTATAAATTAAATGTTAAAAGTAACAATATAATAACAATATTATATACAATATACTATAATTTTATTTATGTATATGGAATAATATTTATCCATCTCTAATTTCATCAAAGTGGAAACGAACCCACCGTTTATTTGTAAGGTGGACAACCACCTCATGAACTGATGTATTTCATTTTCCATCATCGCCTATCATGGATGTTTATGGTGATGAATTTAATATTTATGTACAATGTTCTTATCATATTAATAATTTTGTAAATTTAATATTTGATATAAATTAGTTCCCATGTAGGATTGATACCACTGATAGGGGGAGGATGAATCAATGGTTTGTTTTTCTTTTATAAGAATGTTTCTAAACACATTAACAGAAACTTCCTTAACCTATGAAAAATGTTATTGTAATTATCCACTCAAATATAACTCATAAACTGAAAATTGATATGAAACAAATATAAATATAAGGAATAAAATTATATTTCTAATGATTGGTACAAAGACCTACTCCTTTCCATGTTGGATAATCCCACCAACATGGATTCTTTATCAATATTATTTTAAAAATAAGAAGGCAAAAGAAAAAAAAATTATAAAATCATAATATAAAAACTAATACTATAGTTGTTTGTACAACCTAACTATACTTTCATGTATCCAATTTCTAAAACAATCCTTTTTAGTAATTAGAATTTATCAAAAGTAAAAAAAAAATTACATTCTTCATGTTTTTTATTTACATCAGAATGTCCTCACATAATCAACATGTAAGATAAATCAAAATCTACCAATGTACCTTCTTCAAGAACATCAAAAATTCTATTAAATAATATGTTGTTATTGAATTTTATTCTAGAACATTAGTTCAGAAAACATACTCATCATCGATCAGTTCGATCTTTCCAGTGTAAATCCTCGGTTTGATGGGTAGTCTGTTCTAATTCTTCTTTTTCACATCCTTATTTAAATGGTTAGAAACTTAATCAGCTGATCATAATTCTTCATCCAACAAAACTTCGTCTCATAAACCAGGATATGATGGATATCGGTCTAATGGATTCACTCTGATTGACTTGTTCCAAGGGAACTTCATCTGATTTATCTTTCTTAGATGATTGTATGAATTTCCATATGATGATCTTCCTCAGATTCAACCTAAAACACAATGTTTGTTTATAAACTCAATACATATTCCACAAATTTTAGAGCTTAGGAACATGATATATTTAGATTCATGTTCCCAAATTAACTCAGCTATCCTTTTAGAGGGACCTCAAAAGTGGTTTAGTAGGGGTTATGAAAATCATTCCTGCTTAAAAAAGATTCCCAAATCATAAATTATTTTTAAATCGTGGATCTATCATTAACTCATTCAATTCTATTTTGAATCTTCAAATATCCTTGATTTTTGGATCTCCATTTTAATTAATCAATTCATTTTACAATATTCAAATCTCATTGATTTTCCAATACAATTTCCAAGTATGATTTTTTCAATAAGAAATCCCATTATTAATTTTTTCTTAAAAAATCCTTGTACTATTTTTTCATTACGAAATCCCAGTATGATTTTTTATTTAATAGATCCTATTAAAAAAATTTATGATGAATTATTTAGTAGTATATTATCAGTATGAATTATTCAATATGATTTCGACAATATGAAATTCCAATAAAAAAAATCTTAGTACAAAAATCTCAGTACAAAAGTATTAGAATGAAAACCATCATATGAAAATCTCAGAATAAAAATATTTCTTCCTTGTGATTAGAAACATATTTTTATTCTTGATTTTCATTTACAACTTTTTCTCCCTCACTTTATTTTGCATTCATCTTATTTCCTATGTTTCAAAATATACATATGAATTATGAAAAATATAAGATAAACAAAGCATTGTCACATTTACAATGTAAAGTAATGTAACCTCCTAAAACACTAGAAGCCATTATTCTTTACAACTATATTAATTTTACCTAACTCATTTGTCTTGAATACGATATAAATTATTACTATCATCATGATTATGATCTTCACTTTCATTCAAAACTCAATACGATTTCCAGTATCTTTTAGCTGAAATATGAATAAGATAAATCATATTTACTCAGATCAATGTCTTAATCCGATGCTAATGAATCTAAATCTATTAAACCAAGATACGATAATCATCCTTAGGTTTCTAGATGTGACTTGACAACTTTATTCACACCATTATTCAATCTATATTTCCATTACCTTTTCAACATAGTTTCTTCTTCAACATAATCATCTTATAGAACTATTTTTAAAAAATACAACCAAAACTCAAATAGAGTAAAACATTCTCCCCCTTTGTCTTTTTTTCAATACCAACATCAATCTATATATATAACCTATTCCAAAAAATAAGTGGATTTATTTTACTTTCACACGTTTTCTTCTCTATGCATTCTTTCCTTTTCTCCCCTCAATATATTCTCTCCCCCGTATTAAAAAAAATTGAAGGGGTAATTATGACTTGTTTCATTACTTATTGAAAAATTTATTCTTCTCAAATGTTTTGGAAAGTTTTATATTAAAAGAATGAATCTTTTATTGAGGAGAACATAAGTGTCACATTAGTTTCTTAACAAATAGACTTCAACTAAAAGACAATATGTACATGTGGGTGAACACGATTTATAAAAAAGTGTGTATAATCAAGGTTATCAATGTTTTCCATTACAAAACATTCATGTAATACCTTTTTAGGTTTCATTAAACACAATAATTTTTAGGGAAATCATTATAAGAATATATTTATGATAAAATTAACATTCACCCATCTCAAAAAAAATATTAGAAAATTTAAAATTATAAATAAGACTTTCAAAAAAAACTTTTCATAACCATGTTACTCTATTTTTCATTAATAATAATATAAAGAAAATAATCTTCCATATTTAAACTCATTTAATTCCCTAAAAGTTGGTACAAATACACAAATGATTTACGAATAAGAAGTAACCTCCTAGATTTTCAACAACAATTTTCAGACTAATAGACTTCCCTCAATCCTTACATATTATTATTATTAATATATTTTTCATTGGATATATTTTTTTAATTTTATTTATCCTTATCAAATTTTTAGTATGTATCTCTACATCTATGGACTCTTCTGATAAGGATGTCAACTAATCTCACCCTTTTGGAGCCATTCTATGGTAGTTAGTTTGTAACCACTCTTTCATGCCTTCCTCTTATTTCAAAGTATATTTAAACAAATATTAGTGGTGTTCCCTTCATTAGTTTATATCTTACATATTTCCAGAATTTTTAATTCGTGATTTGTTGATTTCTTTTTATAAACCCTTCCAAAATATTTAGAATTATTTTTCATTCTCATTGATTTAGATGATTTTTGTGCTTTTTATAACATTATTTTATATCAAAATGTTCTAGAAAAATAACTAATCAATATTTATTTTCGGATTGATCATTTTTATTTTTCTCCACTTTAATAACATACTCAACTTTCATAACGTAATCATTTTTATTCATTTTGTGAGTCGCATTTTTTAGTAACAAGTTATATTTTGGAACATTTGATTGTAGTTTCTCATCACATATCTCCCATAATTATTACATGTGTCTTAGTAGAGACATGTTATACCAGTATGGATAGGTTCTGTGGTTGAAAACTCCACAACACCGATAATGACCTCGATATCTTGACTTTTCGGATTGATATTAAAACTGTTTAGAACATTTGTTTTATTTTTTTCATCACAAATAATGGACCACTTTCCATAGTATGATACTTTTGTGAATAATTCCTATCTTTACTGGTGAAATATGTTTTTTCAGAAACCTACTTTTGTAATCCTTTCTTTCCATATTATCTGTAAGTTTCACAATTAACATAGATAGACTTAGTGAAGTGTTCACTAAACATTATTGTCTCACATTGTGTTGTAAGAAGCATTGATTGTGTTTCAAACAACTCTTCATATTTATCAATGAAATTAATTTTCATAACATCTAGTATTTATTAAGATTCAGATACCTTAAACTTGTTTTGATTACTTAATTCAATTGGTATAAATTCTTCTTGTTGAGAATCTCATTTTCATCTGACTTTTCAACATAAATAAAAAATTTTATTTCTCTATATCCAATATCAAAAGTTATTCCTTCAAAATCTTTCTTCAACTTCGTTGACCTCACCTGTTTTGATAATCCCAATTATGCTTTCATATACTTTGATAATCTCAATCTAATGTTTTTATATATATCAATTCATTCAATCTATGATCAAGATGATAATAATATTAAAATAATCCCTGAGATATGTTAATCCATGTCTATCTATCTTTATATGACTTCTAAAGTTCTTCTAACCCATTCGGATATGCTTTGTGTAAAACAGACTAGTGTTAAGTCACCGATCTGGGTATAACTACTGATTTGGAGCTACCAGTACTTAGCCTACCGATAGACAGATTCACAGATAAACTAAGGTCACCAATACGCAGAGCTACCGATATGAATAGAGCTACTGGTAAGCATATACCATGTCTATCGATAAAACATAATGGATCTACCGATGTGCACAACCTACTAATACATAGAGCTATCGACAGACTAGAGCTACTGATAACAAGATCTACCGAAACAAGTGAAAACAGCTATCGATGCAAGGATCTAATGACACAGTCTAACGATACAAGTACAAATTCACCAATAGAATGAAGTCACTAATAGAACAAGTATACCGAGCTACCTATAGAGTAAGTCTACTGATAGAAGGAGTTACTGATACCAAGATCTATCAACACAAAGAGCTACCGATGCAAGTTCAAAGAGCTACCGATGGATGGTTCTACTACTCAAAATACCACCGTACAAATTTACCAACATGAGATACTAATGATTGACCAAACAATCAAACTCTATACTCTTAATACTATTTATTTATTAAGCTAATGGATACATTTGATGTTTTTAATGTAGTTAATATTATTTAATGATCTCTGTTTCCATGTCAGGGAACCGTACCTAGTACCCATGAAAAAGGTAATCATTCCTATTTACCGGAGCAGAAGGCTATTAAAGGGAAGATAAAGACCTCGCTAAATATAACGAAAGATATGAGAATAATAAAACACTGGGTGTGCATACGACAAGAATTAAGGTACTAGGAGGGCACCCGGGTGAAAAAGACAAGAGCTGAACATCATTCAAATGTGGAGCATTTTTCACTAGTATACATCCATACTCCAAGAATCTTGGACATACAAGAAGCTACTCATTTTCAAGGAGTTCACAAGATGCATATTTAGTGAAGAACTACCAAGAACACTTCATGCACTCATTTTGACACGCTGGACCAAGAATCATAGAAGAAAATGACACTCTGTTTTGTGAGCAGAAACCAGAGACGGACTCAGAAGCTTATCTGAAAAATCAAATGAGTCCAGAGCTGCACTTCCAATCACTAAATATTTTCTAAACTCTCTCTCACTTTCTTTAGTGATTTTATCTTTACATTTCGAGCATTGTGTGTACCTTGTTTATTGTACACACACACACTATCTCCTGAGCAAAACTGGAGGATTCTTAAATCCTCACTCGAACTTCATAACACTTTGTTTCCCACTGTGGATAGTGGTAGAGGTTGAGTAAGACCTGGACAGCCTGTGTGCTATTGTTTTTGTTTCCCATGTAGAACTATGCTATAGGTCTTTGGACCTGGACAGTAGTGTACTGTTGTTTACCCCTGATCCTGGGTGTGGATCAATTTATATAAATTTTTGAGAGGACTAAGTCTTGATTTGAGACTAAACCTCTTGGTTATCTATGCTATGCTTTTTGAGTTTAAGTCATAAGCATACTATATATATTTATTTCATAATCCGCTGCTATTACATTGAAATAAAAAAACAATTTTAAATATACATTGATAGTTAAATTAGCAAGTGTTTATACTTATTGTAAACCAGTAAGTTTGTTTCAAAAGTTAATTTAATATTTATATTAAGTCAACTGAGACCTAATCAATCATTGAGAAACTGATTGAACATTTACACTTTGTATATATTCACTACAGTTTAACTTTGTTTCTAAATTGGGGGATTTTAAGAGAAATATTTTTAACAGAAATTTTTATTGGAACTCAATTTACCCCCCTCTTGAGTATCCACTCCGACCAACATTTGGTATCAGAGGCTTGTTTTTGTGAAAGGATTGTTGACATAATCTGTTTTCCAACTGTTATTTCAGTTGCATCTTTAAAGATCTTAAATTTCTGTTAGATCTAAATTTTATCACTTTAAAAATTCTTTTCTAAAATTTAGTTATGGACAATAGACTAGAGGGTGTTGCTACTAACATACCACCTTTATTTAAGGGCACAAAATATGCTCAGTTGAAACTTAAGATGAAAATACATTTGGAAAGTATGGGTTTTGATATATGGACTACTATAGAGTCTCAATATAAATTTCAAAAACTGAAAGAACAACTTGGTGTGAACTTACAAAGACTTCTTACAATAATAATTGTAAATATATGAATGACTTGTACTGTGCTTTAGGATATGAAGAGTTTAATAGAATATCTACTTGCAAAACTTCCTATGAAATATAGGATACTTTGGGTGTTTCTCATGAAGTAACAACTAATCTTAAATAAATGCGATTGAATACTTATAATATTAAATATGATAATTTTAAAACGAAAATTGATGAACCCATTTATAATATGTATTTCAGATTCAATGAGATAGTCAACACAATGAGATCACTTGGAAAAGTTGTTCTAGCTAAGGAACAAATTAAGAGGATACTGAGATATCTGCCAGAACGATGGAGAGGCACTTCTGTTTCAATCAGAGAATCATGTGACATTGGAGAACTACATGTAAAAGAGCATATTGGTACATTAATGATGTATGAGGAAGAACTCAAGGTGAATAAAGAGGAATATGATGATCCAAAAAAGAAAATCCATAGCTTTTAAGACTACTGCCTCTAAGAGCAAAGAAAAAGAGGCAATGGAAGTACCTACTGAATGTTCAACCAGTGAAGATTCTAATTCTGACAATGATTCTGAAATGGATCAGATAGATAGATGGTTTAAGAAGTTCTCTAGGAAAAAGAAATTCATCAGAAAATCTAACTAGAAGGGAAAGTATGACAATAAGGGACATTGGAAGGACTAGAAAAAACCAGATAAAGGTGATGAAGTTGTTTGCTACGAGTGTAAAAGGAAAGGGCACATCAAGGCAGACTGTCCAAAATGGAAATTCAAAAAGAAATATGATTATATGGACAAGAAGTACAAGAAAGATATTAACGATACTTGGAGTGCTTCGGAGGACAGCACAAGTGAATCTGATGTTTCTGATTCTGAGAAGAATCGTGCCAACATGTGTTTCATGACCAACACATCTGAGGTATCTTTAGATACTCCTATTTTAAATTCCTATTATTCTGTAGATGTTGCAGAATCTGATTCTGATTCTGAAAATATATCTAAGGCTGACTTATTCGAATACTGTAATATGCTGGAAGAAACATTTAATGAACTTAAAGACAAATATACGTCAATAAAGAAATAGCATGCTCTCACTGTCACTGCTAAATTTTCCTTTGATGTAGAAAAATAAAAGAATGCTCAAATGTTAAAGGAAAATACTGAACTGAAAATGTCAAATGAGTAACTTAGAAAGGACTTTGAATTGTTCACAAATTGAAAATATACTCTTAAAAAATGTTAGGAAATCATGTTACACCTAAATACACTACTGGTTTTTTATACGAACCTAGAAAATGACAGTTCACTAAAACTCGATTTATTCCTAATTCTAGACAAAATTCTGCTTATTCTAGTTCTGGAAATTCGTATGCTTAAACTATTTATTCATATGGTTATAGATCTAATAAAGTTTGTCTTTCAAAATATATTGATTCTATAAATTATATGAGACCCATAAGAAAAATATGGCTACCTAAAGCTTTGATTGATAACCTATCTGGATCTAAGATGATCTGGGTACCAAAATCATTTTCTATCTAAATATTTTTTGTAGGAAACATGATTGAAGATTTAACACAAGAAGGTATGGTACATGGATAGTGGATGTTCAAGACACATTTCTGGAGGTTATTCAGGCTTCAAGAGCTTAATAAAGGTTGATGGAGGCCATGCCACCTTTGGTGATAATTATAAAGGAAAAAATCATCGGCCTAGGCCATATTGGTAGCACTGATTCAATTTTAATTTCTAAAGTTTTATTTTTTTATGGACTTAAATATAACCTGTTAAATATTTATAAATTATTTGTTGGTGGATTTAATGTGAAATTTGAAAATGATTCTTGTAATGTTTTTAATTTTAAAAAAGTTTTAGTATTTTCTACTTCTAGAAATGAAAATGTTTATGTTGTTGATTTAAATGATTTATCTAAGAAAAATGTTACTTACCTAAATGCTTTTCATTAATAGTCTTGGCTTAGGAACATAAAATTAGGACACTAAAAAATCTATTCACTTAGAAATATGACTAAGAAAAACTTGGTTAGAGACCTACCTAAACTTGAATTCCCAAATGACAATTTTTGTAATCCCTACCAAAAGGAAAAGAAACATAAAGTTTCTTTTAAATCATAGAACGAAGTTTCAACTTCTCAACCTCTCGATTTGGTTTACATGGACTTGTTTGGACCTTCTAGAGTTTCTAGTTTAAATGGGATGCACTATGTCTATGTTCTAGTACATGACTTTTCTAGATATACTTTGGTATACTTCTTAGCTCAAAAAAATCAAGCTTGCTCTTACTTTGTTAAATACTCTATGTCTGTAGAAAACCTTATTGGACTTAAGATTAAAACCCTGAGAAGTAATCATGGCCATGAGTCTAAAAATCAAGAGTTTGAATCTTATTGCTCACACAATGGCTATAGTCACATCTTCGCTGCTCCTAGAACACCTCAACAGAATGGTGTGGTGGAAAGAAGGAATATAACCCTTCAAGAAATCTCTAGAACCATGCTCAATGAGTATGACCTGCCAATTTACTTTTGGGCTGAAGTAGTGAATACAGCCTGTTATATTATTTATATAGTCTTAATTACAAAAGTTCTCAAGAAGTCCCCATATGAGATATGGAACTATAGAAAACCTTAAGTTAGTTACTTCAGAGTATTTGGATGTAATGTTTTTATTCTTAATACAAAGGATAATCTGGAAAAGTTTGCTTCTAAGAGTGATGAAGGAATTTTTCTTGGGTATTGTTTAACTAGAAAAACCTACATAGTCTTGAATAAAAGAACTGAATTTGTGGAAAAATCTGTTCACATCAAGTTTTATGAAACTTATCTACATGAGCCAGAAACCTCTCTTGAAAATCTTGAAGAAGATTTGAGTGTTCTGGACCTTAATGATAAATCTAAATAACCTGTTATAAAAATATCCATTTCTATACATATTCCAGAATCTCATTCTATTGAACCTGAACTTGGAGATGAACATAAAATTTCTAGTCCTACCTTTACTAGATCAACTAGGATTCTAAAGAATCATCCTTTAGATGATATTGTTGGTAATTTTGATAGAGGGACACAGTCTGGGGCTTCTCTAAGAAACCGGGTTTAACATCAAGACTTTATTTCACAGATAGAACCTAAAAATATCAATGATGCTATAAATGATGAATTTTGGGTAATGGCTATGCAAGAAGAGTTAAATCAATTTGAAAGAAACAATGTGTGTGAATTAGTTGACAGACCTAAGGACACATTAACAATAGGCACTAAATGGGTTTATAAAAAAAAAGTTGATAAATCTGGAAACATAGATATAAACAAAGCTAGGATAGTTGCACAAGGATATATTCAAGAGGAAGGTATAAATTATGGGGAAACCTTTTCACCTGTAGCTAGATTAGAAGCTATTAGGATCTTACTTTCCTATGCTACTCATCTGAATTTCAAGTTATATCAAATGGATGTTAAAAGTGATTTTCTAAATGGGTTTATTACCGAAGATGTTTTTGTTGAACAACCACCTAGATTTCCTAATACTCATTTTCCAAATCAAGTTTTTAATCTTTCTAAAGATTTATATGGTTTAAAATAAGCTCCAAGAGCTTGGTATGATAGACTTAGTAATTTTATTATTTCAAAATGTTTTACTAAAGGGATTGCTGATCCAACTCTTTTTATTAAAAGAATCTCTAGAGATTTTTTAATAGTTCAAATCTATGTTGATGATATTATTTTTGGATCTTCTAAACACTTTTATGTACTGATTTTTATAAGAGTATGAAAAATGAGTTTGAGATGAGTTTAATGGGAGAACTTATATATTTTCTTGGATTTAAATTTTCCAAAATGAAAGTGGTATTATTTTGAATCAAAGTAAATTTACAAAGGACCTTTTAAAATGTTTTGGTTTGGATAGTATTAAGGAAAGTGATACTCCTATGAGTACTATTTGTAAATTGGATGCAGATGAATCTGGGAAACCAGTGGATCAAACCAATTATAGAGGAATGATTGGAAGCTTACTTTACCTTACTTCTAGTCGACCAGATATTATTTTTAGTGTGTGTATGTGTGCAAGATTTCAAGATAATCCAAAAGAATCTAATTTACTTGTTGGTAAACAAATTTTTAAGTATCTTAAACATACTATAAAATAAGGTTTGTTTTACCCAAAAGGACAACCCTTTGAGTTAATGAGTTTTTTAGATGCTGATTTTTCTGGTTTCAAGTTAGATAGAAAAATCACATCAGGAAGATGTAATTTATTGGGAAAATCCTTAGTATATTGGTGTTGTAAAAAAGCCGAATTCTGTAGCATTGTTCACTACCGAAGCAAAATACATAGCTGCTGGTAGTTGTTGTGCACAAATTTTGTGCATGAAACACACTCTTTTTGACTATGGATATGACTTTAAGCACGTTTCTATCAACTGTGACATCAATAGTGCAATAAATATCTCGAAGAACCCTGTGTCGCACTCTAGGACCAAACACGTTGATTTAAGGCACCATTTCTTGAGTGATCATTACCAAAAGGGTGATATTATTCTTGATTTTATAGGTACTGAGCATCAATTAGCCTATATTTTCACTGAACCTTTGAGTTTAGAAAGATTAAGTTACATTAGATAGGAGTTATGTATGTTTAACCTTGATCGGTAGCTAACCTAACCAATGTAATATTCTCACCGATGTGAAATTCACACCAATGTAAAATTCTCACCGATGTAAAATTCTCACCGATGTGAAACTCTCACTGATGTAACCTCACTCATAAAAATTCTCACTGATAGACCCTACCGATGATTGTGCTATTTTAAACTTCTATTTGCTGCTAGAATCTGAATCGTTTTTGCGTTATTTCAATTTATTTATTTATTTTATGATTTCTAAATGATAAAACTAAAGTCTAAGCTATTTCTCAATCCACTAAGAATCAAATTATTAACCTAAAACCTTAGATCCAAAATCCATAGAGAACCTTAAATCCTTTGAACCAGTGATGGCAAAAACCAAACTTCTTTCCGTCAGAGATGACTCCGTTGAGCCGAAATCAAAGAAGAAGAAGACCGAGTAAGAAGCAAGTGGTAGTGTTGCTAGAACTAGGTCAGGGAGATGACCAGTGAATCCTTATCTACAGAATCGAGTTATTGTGATTGAAAAGGAGATGTGTGTAGAGTGGTTCCTTCCAATCAAATCCTTAGTGCTCGAAGTACTTGAAGATCAAAAATGGGTAGAGTGTTTTTCGAACAACAATGGTCCCAAAATTCCATAGTTAGTGAAACAATTTTATGAGTTTGTGACCTTTGAAAAATTTGAGAATGAAAATCAAGTAAACTCTTTTGTGAATGTAAAGGAGATATCGTTTTCATCTGTTGAATGGAATGAGTGCTTAAAAGTTCCACATCAAGGGGTATCTGGATATGTATCGAGATCCATGGCACCCACCAGTGATATTTTCAACTATGAGACTGCTTTGGAAGAGCTGACTGGTGATTGAAGTCAAAGACAAGCAGTTTCTGCAGAAATGGATGGAGAGAACAGATTGATGTTCAAATTTTTTAAGCATGTCTTGATACTGAGGAGAGGAGAGTTTTCCAATTTGAGATATCAGGATATCTATCTCCTTCATCTCTTAATACATTGTGTAAAATTTAATTTTTTTAGATTATTGATGATCCAAATGGAAGACATGACAGGGCCGAAATAAAAAACAAATGCCCTATTCTTTGTTAAGTTAATATCTGTGATGATCAATGTAAAAGGGGTAGCTGGGTCTCAAGATGAGATAGTGGTAGTAAAGAATAAATTTTTTATCACCTCTACAGTTTGCAAATACATGAGTATCAATTGGAATCCTTGGAGAGGAGAATGGGTCAGGGATGACTAGAAGGTGTATGACAAATTTAATCTGGTGGATCATCCATTAAGACCAAAGTATGTGAGGGATACAGGTCTGGGACATGAGGAAGAGGAGCTAGAATACAGGGATGATTCAGAAGAGGAAGAGTCCTCTGCTGATGAAGGAGGAGACCCTGACTTACCTCCTAGACCAACTCCTGAAAATCTTGATCAACATAAATCAGATAAGGAAGAGGCTGTTGAAAAGGCTGTTGAATAGGTTGTTGAAAAGGATGCAATAGATAATGAAGAAGATGATCATGAAAGTGAAGCATCTCTGTCAGCTGATTTGAGTCTTAGACCAGTGATTGGAAAATCTTTATTGACATATATGGATGAAAATGAAGTTGACATTACCTTTCCTATTGTGGAAGAAAATATTGCTGCTACAGAGATGGAAATAATAGTAAAAGATTATCCTCAGGATGAAAGACATGATGATAATTCTGAGAATG
This sequence comes from Viscum album, assembly GCA_963277665.1. Lineage (NCBI taxonomy): Eukaryota > Viridiplantae > Streptophyta > Magnoliopsida > Santalales > Viscaceae > Viscum > Viscum album. The sequence continues at coordinate 503,569,572 of OY728131.1, read as the reverse complement.
TTGTTATCTTAATTGAGGATGCACCAGTTGAGGTGGATCATCAAACTAGTGATGAAGTGTTACAGTGGCTGCTGGAATTGAAGATTGGGCAGAAGACCCAGGTTTTGTAGTTTGTGGTTTAGACTATGCTGATTCTGAAAATGAAGCATCTCTCAATATACCTAAGATTATTTATGATGTTGAGACTGAGTTACTACCTGAATATGTGGACATAATTCTTGAACTGGATACTTTAACGAAAAAGATTAAGGACGGTTTTTTGGAATGGGTAAAGAAGATTGAAGTCTCTATGGTCTCTTTAATTCAATCAGTTATGACTGACTCAGTGGTCAGTTTAGCATCTGAAAGAGTACCCACTGTAGTTGCACCTGGCTATATAATCACAAGGGATCATCTAGAATCCTTGATGGATGAGTTGAAAAAATCTTTTAATGCCTCGGTTGCTGAGATAAAGCACAGTTTTTCTGAAGATATGAGTATGTTGGAAAGATCTTTTGAACATTCTCTTTCTCGTAATTTGTCAACCTTCATGGAAGAAATAGTGGAAGAAGTTAATGACTTCCAGGCTCATGTTTCTAGACTTGAAGCAGATCTTGAAGCTATAAAGGAATCTGTTGTTTCTTTAGACTCATACATGAGATCAATATCTCAAGTAGACAAGGACTTAGCCCATGTCAAGAGTGTGGTAAGCCTGATGGTTTCAGTATTTGAAGGTTTCAAAAACTCTATGAAAGGTCATATTAAAACCTAGGGTTCCCAAGTTCAAAATATTATCAGTGGGTTGACCAAAATCGTCAAAGAGACTATATCTTTCTCTGTTGGTTCTCTTGCATCAAAACCCTCTATAGATCTGAATCAAATTCGAGCTGTGTTGAAGGAGGAGCTTGGTCAAGCTTCCACCAGTGGCTCTGTGGACTCATCCGAGCTGAGCAGAGTTGTGATTTCTACCAGAGATTCATCTAGAGAGATAATGAAGGTAGCCCAAGACTATATGAGGGAAGAATCTCCCACTCAGAAAGAAGTGAAAGATAAGGTGGAATCCTATTTCTCTATGATTTTCACCAAGAATCAACTCAAAAATCTCTTCAAACTTCTGTTGGAAAATATGAAGCTTCCTCCTGTCAATAAAGCTTTTAGAGAGCAAGTTAGCAAGCTAAGGGAATTGACACCTGTGTTGGACAGGTTTATAGAGAACAAGGATGACTTCATATCCACTATGGAGAGAGGAGGAGGAATAATTATGGATTTCAGAAATCTATTGCTTCCTTTTCTGCATATTGATGCTAGGCCAGTGATTGTCCCTCCTGACTTACCAGCCTCTACCTCTGTTACTTCTCTAGTTCAGATGACTCCTGCCCAAGCAATTCTAAGCCTCACTCCTATGATCACACAACAGACTCCTCATTATAGACCAGGATCAGTTTATGTGGCTCAGCCTCCTATGATCATTTCTGGAATTCCTAATCCCTCACCTGACACCACTTCACCTGAATCATCTTCTGCTCCCAAAAGAAAATCTCACATTGAGGAAGTGTATTGAACAAGTGGCTAGACTATTTGATAAGAATTCATTGTATTTTGTTTAATGTCTTGGTACCTTTTTGCAACATCTAATACAATTGTCTTTCCTTTCTTTCTCATTGTGCTAATTTTTTTTCTTCATCTATTTATTATTGTTTCCCACTTTTTGATTATCACAAAGGGGGAGAAATGTTCTACAGGGATATTAAGGGGGAGAAATATTCACCCAGTGGGAAGAAGTCTTAAAGGAAGAATAAATAATGGGGAAAGAGTATCAATAGGGGGGATATTTTATCTAAGGAACAGCCACCATGCTTTAACCATCTAATACCAGTGCTTTTACATTCATCCTTTGATACCATTTCATTTAATTATCTGATACCATTTTCTCTAAATCTCTGATGCCACTAAATTTTACATTAGATATCATTGCATTTAATTTTATCTCCGATACTATCACTTTTTCTTCCACCTCTAATCCATTATGTTCTATAATATACTGTTTCTCTGAGGTAATTGTATTTAATGATATATCCTCTGATACAACTACTCACTATTTTTTAAAACAATAATATCATAAGTTGTGATTATCAAAAATGGGGAGATTGTGGACCTCACCTATTTTGATAATCTCAATTATGCTTTCATATACTTTGATAATCTCAATCTAATGTTTTACTATATATTAATTCATTCAATCTGTGATCAAGATGATAATAATATTAAAATAATCCATGAGATATGTTAATCCATGTCTATCTATGTTTATATGAGTTCTGATGTTCTTCTAACCCATTTGAATATGCTTTGCATAAAGTAGACAATTGTTAAGTCACTGATCTGGGTATAGCTACTAATATGGAGCAACCGGTACTTAGACTACCGATAGAGAGAGTCACTGATAAGCTAAGGTCACCGATATGTAGAGCTACCTATATGAACAGAGCTACTGGTAAGCATATACCAAGTCTATCGATGGAACATAATTGAGCTACTGATGTGCACAAGATACTGATACATAGAGCTATCGACAGACTAGAGCTACTTATAACAAGATCTACCGATACAAGTGCAAACATCTACCGATGCAAGGAGCTACTGACAGAGTCTAACGATACAAGCACAGAGTCACCGATAGAATGAAGTCACCAATATAACAAGTATACCGAGCTACCGATAGAGTAAGTCTACTGATAGAAGGAGTTACTTATACCAAGAGCTACCGACGCAAAGTGCTACCGATGCATGTTCAAAGAGCTACTGATGGAAGGTTCTGCTACACAAAAGACCACTGTACACAATTACCAACATGAGCTACTAATGATTGACCAACCAGTCAAACTATATACTCTCAATACTATTTATTTATTAAGCTAACAGATACATTTGATGTTTTTAATGATGTTAATGTTATTTTAAGATCTTTGTTTCCATGTCAGGGAACTGTACATAGTACACATGAAAAAGGTTATCATTCCTATTTATCAGAGCTGAAATCTATAAAATGGAAGATAAAGACCTAGCTGGATATAACGAAAGAGATGAGAATAATAGAACACTAGGTGTCCATACGAAAACCATTAAGGAACTAAAAAGGAACAAGGGTGATAAAGACAAGAGTTGAACATCATTAAAATGTGGATCATTTTTCACTAGTCTACATCTATACTCCAAGAATCCTTGACATACACTAAGCAACTCATTTTCAAGGATAACACAAGCTACAACTTGAGTGACGAACTACCAAGAACACTTCATGCACTCACGCTGACAAACTAGACCAAGAATCGATGAAGAAAACGACACTCTATTTTTTGAGCAGAAACTAGAGAAGGACTCAGATGCTTATCTGATAAATCAAACAAGTCCAAAGTTGCAATTCTAATCACTAAAGCTTTTATAAACTCTCTCTCACTTTATTTAGTGATTCTATCATTACATTTAGAACAATGTGTGTACCCTATTTATTTTACACACACACTGTCTCATGAGAAAAACTAGAGGATTCTTAAATCCTCACTCAAACTTCATATCCCATTGTTTCCCACTGTGGATAGTGGTAGAGGTCGAGTAAGACCTGGACAGCCTGTGTTCTGTTGTTTGTGTTTCCCACGTAGAACTGTGGTAGAGGTCTTTGGACCTGGATAGAAGTGTTCTTATTTTTACCCCCGATCCAGGGTGTGGATCGATTTATATAAATTGTTGAGTGGACTAAGTCTCGGCTTGATACTGAACCTCTTAGTTATGTCTGCTGTGGTTTTTAGTTTAAGTCATAAGCATACTATATATATTTATTTCATAATCCACGGTTATTACATTGAAATACAAAACTATTTTAAAGATACTTTTATAGTTAAATTAGAAAGTGTTTATACTTATTATAAACCAGTAAGTTGGTTTCAAAAGTTAATTTAATCTTCAGATTAAGTCAACTGACACCAAATCAATCTTTGAGAAACTGATTGAACATTTACACTCTCTATAGATTCAATATATTTTAACTTTGTTTTTATGTTGGGGGATTTTAAGAAAAATATTTTTAACAGAAATTTTTATTGGAACTCCATTCACCCCCCTCTTAAATATCCACTCTGACCAACAACCTTCTTTCTTTATTTACTGAGTTGAGTATTCTTTTCAAGTGATTTATCCAATTTATTTTTACGAATCCATACAATTTATATCATCTCTACATCATTATCACCACTTCATGAAGAATAACATTCCTTTAAAACATTAGAAATAAATTTGATTTGATTATCAGATTCATCATAAGATACGTAATCACCATTCTTTATTCAGGTCAGATAACTTTTCTTCCTTTATCATAAGGCAATATTTCCTTATTTTTCTTCCCCTTTTATTTCTGAGGATTCCCATCATCATCTTTAGACTCATATTCATTAATTTTATTCCTAGGAAAATTTTATTTTAAATTTCCATTCCCTTCACAATTACATCATTTGAGATATTTAATTTTCCATTTTCTTTTATTATATTTTTTTGAAATAAGGGAAAAAGTATTGAAATATTTATCTACTTTTTTTGATTCTAAATCACTTGATTCTTCATAAATTTAATTAACTTTTTTCCATTCTATCAAATATTTTAAATAAATTTATTGAATAACCTTTCATTTCGTTTCAATAACATTTTCTATTATCATTTAATAAGTAATAGGAATACTATGTAGACTATCTAAAGATAAGGTTTCGAGATCTCTATCATTCAATGATGAAACTTTGGAATCAAAATAATTAGAAATAATTATCAAGATCTATTCAATAATAATGGGGTTTTCTAATTTCTCACCCATAAATCTTATGGTGCTACTAATAAAAATTACCATTGTAATGAATTAACCAAAAGATTCATGTCATCCATTTTTCAATCTTAAAAAATGAGCCTCCAATGTTGTAGATTTTCCTTCTTCACCTTTATATTTTGTTCATAATTTTTTTTTCTAAATATACAAAATACTTTTGGAAGTTAAAACTCCCTTTACTATAATAAACTCACTTTTAGTAATTGATGAGAGTAATGATCTTTTCTATCTTCAATTATTCTCAGGATTTATCTTATCAATCGTAGTAATAAAAGTATTCATGATATAAGGAGGAGATCATTATGTAGTAACGTCCAAAACATCATACCCAAGGGACATAATATACAGAATAATTCTATCATTAAATGTTTTATAGTTCATTCCATTGTAAACTAGAATCCCCTTATAGTTAATGGAATTGAAATTCTCCATTGATGATATGGATTTTTAGAGTAAACCTTATTCTGATTGAAATTTAGGTTCCCATGCATGAGAGAGACCACTGAGAGGGGGGTGAATTATTGGATCCTTTTTATTTTATAATAATGTTTATTAACTCCTTAACAGAAACCTTTTTAACCTATGAAACATGATAAAGTAATTATCAACTCAAATATAACTCACAACCTCACCTATCATATAAAAAATATATAAAGAGAAGGCAGTACACAATATTTACTAGTTTCAGTACAAAGAAAATAACTCCTTGCCTTGTCAGATAGTCCCACCAATATGCATTCTTTTATTATATTCTTTAGAGTATACAATGGCAGAAGAAAAGAACAATTCTAAAATCCGAGTAGCCACATTCTTGTTTTAGGTGGTTATACCCCAAACTATCCTTCCCGGTATCCACTTTCCAAAACAAGCCTTTTCAACAATAGGTAAGAATTCACACTTACATGCTTCACAATATTATTATTTATCTATTCTGTTTTAGAAAGAATTCACATACTCCACATGTAATCTGAATCGAACAATACTTTTATACATTATTCAAGAACATCAATAAATTATCTAATGGAATATTTTGGTCATGAATAGTCTTATAAAACATTTTTCTAAAAAATATCCTCAACATTTATTAGTCTTCTATTCCCAGTTTGTATCCTCAGTTTGATCGTCAATCCTGTTTGATTCTTCTTTTCCACTTCCTTATTTAATTGATTAGAAACTCAATAGAAATATCACAATTATATGTCTGATGGGCATCAGTCCCATGAACCAGGAAATGGTGTATATATTTATGATGGGTTGACTTAGATATAAATTCATTAGATTGACCTTTCTAATATGATTATATTGAACATCAATCTGATTATCTTCCTCATGTTCAACATGAGACAAAAATTTTGTTTAAAAAATCAATAAATTTTCCACAAATTCTGAAGACCGATAACTTAAATAGTTTGTAGTCACATTAAAAAATGAACTAATCGCCCTTTTTATAAGTACCTCAAAACTAGTTGAGGTGGGGTTCAAAAAACCTTTCCTTCTTAACGAAATTTTTGAAATTTTCAATTATCCTAAATTATTAGATTTATCTTTTTCTAATTAAATTCTAGATTGAATCTTCAAATCTCCTTGATTTTTGGATCTCCCTTTGACTCATTCAATTCCTTTTTGAATCTTAAAATCTCATTGATTTTACATTATGACATCCCAGTATTATTTTTTCATTAATAAAACTTACTATGATTTTCTTATTATGAAATCCCATTATGTTTTTGTTATTATGAATTCCTAGTATGATTTTTTCTTCAATAAATCAAAATAATAATTTGTTTTTATTTTTATTTATTATGATTTCTTTAGTACAGATTTATATATATGATTTATTTAGTATGAATTCTTCTATACCATTTAATCATTATGAAAATTTTACTACAGAAATATTAGTATGAAAATCCGAGTACAAAAATATCAGTATGAAAATTTGAGTTTGATAATCCATTTAAAAAAATCACAATACGAAAATCTTAGTGAGAAAATATCAATATGAAAATCTCTGAATGAAAAAATTTTATCTTCAGGCTCAGCAACATCTCTTTATTTTGGAGCCTCATGAACATATTTTCCTTCCTTAACTTTTTCATCAAAAATATTGTATCATATGTTTCATAACATACTTATGATTTACGATAAATATGAGATCAGAAAAGTATTGTCACATTTACTATGGAAGGTTTTTCAACTGACCGAAACTCTGAAGACTATATTTCTTTCTAAATCATCCATAATATAATTTTAAAAAATGCAGTTGGCATGAATATGATAAAAATGATTATGATCAGAATGATTATGATCATAACATTCATTCTTGAATTGATACGATTTCTAATAGCTTTTAGCATAAATCTCAATATAATAAATCATATTGACTCATGTCAATGTTTGAATCCAATGCTGATGATTCAGAATCTGATTATCATCTTTATGGCTTTGGATATGATTTGATAACATTACTCACACTCTTATTCTATCCATATTTTCCTTACCATTTCAAAATAGTTTATTCGTTAAACATTATCATCATATTGATCTATTGACAATCAATATGACCAAAAATCAAATGGGGACCAACATATACATTATTACCCTACTATCCATGGTTTAAATTATAGCGTCGTTCATTTGTATAGTGGAATACTACTAAATTATTTAATGTGATTATTTTCATATTATCACATCACATGGAATATATATGTACAAATATTTAATCAAATTATATGACATTTAGGATATAATTATAATTATTGATATTTAAAATTGCACTTACTTTTTTACATCTTGTTCTTTGAAAAATTGAAACATTACTTTTGCATATATATAGCCTACCATCTCCATGAGTGTAACATATATCAATTTTTAATCATTGTCACATGGTTATTTTATAAAAGTATAATTTATGTATAAAAACTATAATTTTTTCATTATTATTATTTAAATTAATAAATAATGACCACTTTGACCATAACCAAAACACCGAATCCATTTTGAAATTATAAACTGGGTGTCCTCAAAACACTGGATATAAACATAACTGATCAAGAAAATAAATATTTCATTAAAATAAATGAAAAAAATGGTTCACGTATAAGGGAATAAACATAGAAAAAATTATTAAGAAGGAAAATAATTTATATAAAGTAATTAAATAAGAGACAAAATTTATACATGAAAAAGTCTAGACTCAATGTAAGGGTTTCATTCTCAAAGTCTTCCTCTTTGAGACATATGTCATTTAAAAAAAATATTTTATATGGTTTATGTACATCCACATTACCTATTATATCATGAAAATTTAAAAATTATTGTTATCATATGTAACAATTCACAAGCATTATTCATGGGGTTTATGATCCAAAAGTTACCATGTTTGAAAGGGTTTATACTGAAATCTCATTTTTATCTATATTGTTTATGAATAAATTTCCCTTATAAGAAAATATACGGTCATTATTTACTAATACCCTTTAATTTTATTATCCCCAATTTATTAAAAAAAATCAGGTAATACTACCATTTTCCAATCTCTGGTACTTAAGATGATTTGGTAAATGATTTTAATGAAAATCAACTTTATTCGTCTCTTCAATTGAAAACCATTTTTCGTACATGTCCATTATTCAATAAAATGACCACAAAAACGTTTTAACATTAATCTATTAATTTTTATATAAAATTTCACCCATGTTGAATTTTTTACATCATTTTATACAAGGAACCGTCTTTAAATTATCTAAACAAGGTATTTTTTTAAAATTTTACCTAGGTGTGAAATGAATTTTTTAACTTATATGAGATCTATGGAATTACACATTATCCTGAACATTGTTTAATTGAAGATTACCTTATATATATGTATTTACCACCTTATTTTAATGATAAAAACCATTCTTATTTAATATTAAGGTGTTCCATGTTTTCTGTAACCATATTATCTTCATAGATAGGTGATGGAGTTTTTTGCAAGTTTGTGTCACCACTAATGTTGAGACACCGCTAAGGTTGAGTCATCATCAGAAAATATTTTACTATCAATAATGTCTCAAAATGGAACAATAACGTAATGTATTAAATAAATCACCACCATGATGTCATACTGTTGGAATCTAATTTTTATGAAGTACAAGGCACCATCAGCCTGACCTCCCATCAAAGGACTATTCACCAGAAGGATTACTCAAAATTAGCTGAGACACTACCAATGTAGATATTTGATTATGTATAAAATTTTACCCCACTATTACAAGACATCTTCATAATGTGTCTCATCACCAGCTATAAAATTAGTAAAAGAATAGAATTGATTTACCACAAGAAAGAGACATAACCAGAACAAGGCACTTCCAGACTATGAGTCACCATTAATAACTCACCATCACTGTTTCTCAAACATATTATTTTAAATTAAAGGTTTCTAATTGCTAGTTATTTAATTTAATGTCTTGTGTTATTTTAATGATTGTTTCATAATGGATAAACTGAATGCATTGTAGAATTTTTAAGAGATTTTGTCTGAGGAAGTAGTGGATCTTGATATTTCTATTTACTACTTCTTCTTTTGACAAGATTAGAGGACTCTCTCATTCAAGAGTGGGAGTGATGTTTTAAATATAATACATTTGAAACAATCTTAAAACAACTACAAGATCAAAAATAACTGACCAGCTTCATCATGTTACAATTGATTATGGAAGCTGAAGTTAATTAAAAATACATGTTTTTCTTCGAGTCATGAACAATATTCTATCACACTCTGTTCCAATTAATATTTCACTATAATATGATTCTAGATATACAAAAAATAATAATCATTATTCGTGATCTAAATTGAACAAAAAACTAGGTATCAATATCCCTTCATATTTTTAATTGTCGATTATTCTTATTTTAATTTAAATTACAAGAAGTTTGTGTTGTTATGTTTATTTCACAACAAAATATCTCATTCTATAACTAGAAGATACGTAGATATATTCTTAACTCTTTTTACTCCTCTACTCTCACAATAACTATGGAAGTGGTCCTATGTGATCTATAATATTTTACTCTCATGGATAATAGTGGAAGAGGTCGTGTTTGGTATAGAAACTTGTATATAGTTGTAAAACCCATTCAATGTAATGGTTAAAACTATTTATTAATATAAACATATTAGTGGATGGTTATCACCATGTGGATAGAACTATGTCTCAACTTATTATGGAACCACTTGTATTTAGAATTCTGCTGCATGTTTTCTTTAATATATTATTTAAAATAGAAAATTTTTTTAAACTAAAAACAAAATTAATAATTTGATAGTTAACCAATTTTTTTACAGTCTATTATTTTTATAAATTGATTTAAAATAATAAACTACTATTTTATACTATTTTATTTAATACCTAATCAATCTTATATGAGGTCTTTTAAAAGATTTATATTTATAACAATATACAATTTTAGTTAGCTGAGATGAATTTAAATTATTTTTGGGAATATATTTTATTCAATTTTTGACATAAATTTTTATTGGGAACTCAATTCACCCCTGAACCCTCTTGAGATACTCACTCCCACCATTATTTTATATCAAAGGTTTTTTGATTTCGTATCATTGTTTTAAAAAAATATTCAACTGTGATTATTTATTCTTTAAATATCAAAATTTTATTTCAATTATAAATTTATCTATTTATATGGATAATAATAAAGAATGTTTTATTAACCACAAACCTCTTTTTTTAAATGGTAACAATTATTCTAAATGGAAAATAAATATAAAAATTCATATATAGTGTATTGGTGTTTATATTTGTACTGCTATATAAGATAAATATGTTATCCCTAATACTTCAAGAATGGATTGGGATGATTCTATAAATATTTCTTAAAATAATACCAATTTTTATTAAATAAATACCCTTTACTCTTATTTCAAATATTAATAATTTAATATAATATATGCCTGCAAAATAGTATATGATATTTGGGATACTTTATCTTCTTAACATGAGGGAATAACTCATGATAAAGATACGAGACTGAATAAATACACTATTATGTATGATAACAATAAGATGTAACCTGATGAACCTATTTCTGACATGTACCTAAAGATCATTAGAATGTGAACACAATGATATCACCTGGTAATATTATATACAATAATGAAACGATAATGTGACATCATAAAAAGTTTACCCAAAAGATGGAGATACACATATTTTTCAATTAGTGAGTCAAGTGATATCTCCATGGTACGTGTCAAAGAGTTGATTGGTAAACTAGTGATGTATTTAAAAGCATTAAAATTAAACTTATAAGATGAAAAGGAGTCAAATAGAAAATACATAAGCCTTAAGACTACTTAATTTAAACAAAAGGTAAATGTTACTGTTTAAGATTCTAGTTTACGTGACACTGAGTCAATGCCGGATAATGATAAGAAGATGGCCCATCAAGACAGATATTTCATTAAATTTTATATGAAAATAAATTTTTCATAAAACCTAGTTACAAAGGATGTATGAATCTAGAATAACCTGGAAGAATTATTTTGAGAAGGATGATAATGAATTGACCTATTATGAGTGAAAATGTATATGACCTGACAAGGTAGACTATTGAAATCTAAGATAAAAATTACATATGATAACATGGACTAAATGTTTTAGAAAGAAACCAAATCAAACTGGAGTGCTTATAATGAATGATCCAGTGATTATGATACATCTTGTGAAGAAATGTCAGATAGATCCAATAAGTTATTGATGATATAAGTCACTAGGGTACGTACCACATTATCTGTACAAGTCTTTGATAGTTATGATAATGAAAGATATAATGTTGATATTACCATAGATGAAAAATTTGATTATTTTAATATAATGGAAGATATTTTCCATGATATTAATTAACAATAAGAAGTTCTAAAGAGACATCATGATTTATCTACAAACATTAAATTTTACTTGTCTATTGAAAAAGAAAATAATAGTGAAATAGTGAAGGAAAATACTGAACTTAAACATTAAAATGATAAACTAAAGAAAGACTAAGAGAAATTCACTAATGTTAGAGAAACCCTCACATAGATTTTATAAGTCATGTTTCACATAAATATGATATAGTTAGAGCTTACCAACCTCAAAAAAGAAGGGTTACGAAAATTAATTTTGTACCTAAGTAAAAACCAGAATGTTATACAACTACATATTTTTCTAAAGGATAAAACAATGTATTTATTTAAAAATGTATTTAGTCTTTTTATAAGAAAACTATAAAAAAAATATGGGTTCCTAAATATTTTATTAACAAAATCTATTGACACAAATAGATCTGGGTCCCAAAGTCATTCTTCGAACAAATTTTTTTGTTGGAAAATAATTTGAATAACTACTGTAAAATTATATATTACATAAAAAGTGTTTTTTCAAGAAATATTCCAACATACTATTCTTAATTAAAGATCCTCAGTACAGTTTATGGTGGTTATTTCAACTTTGGAGACTATGCTAATGGGAATATCATCAGCCTTGGCCAAATTTTTAATAATAATTCATTTTAGATTTCTAATTTTTTATGGTTTGAAATATAACCAACATAGTATTTCACAATTATGTGATGATTGTTTTCATGTAAAATTTGAGAAAAATTGTTTTAATGTTTTTTATTCTAAAGAATCCTTGATTTTTACTGTATTAAGGAATGATGATGTTTATATTGTTTATATAAATTATTTCATTTCTCAAAATAAAAATATTTAGTTATTTTCACAATGAAAATATTATTTTTCATAGGATACTTGGCCATTATAATATCCAATTACATAAAAAAGCTTCTTGGAAATAGTTAGTCATGGATATACTTAAACTATAATTCCCGAAGGACAAATTTTTTAAACCATTTGAAAAATGGAAAAAAAATATTTATTTTAAAATAAAGAATAAAGTTCCAACTCCTCAACCTATTGAGATGGTTCATATGGATTTATTTTCAATATCTCTAACATCACGTATAAATGGGAAGAATTATGTCTATGTACTAGTAGATGCATTTACTTGGTATACTTGGGTGTTTTATTTAGAAAAAAAGTGAAGCCTATTCTTATTCACTAATTATACTCAGTCTATTGAGAAAACATGTTGACAAAGGATTTTTAATATAAGAAGTGACCATGTATGTGAGTTTGAGAATAAAGGAATTGAATCATTATTCTCAAAAAATGTCTATAGTCATAACTGGTCTTCTCATCAAAACCCTCATCATAATGGAGTTTTTGAGCGAAGGAATAAAAACATACAAAAGATGGCCCTGACCATATTAAAAAAATTTGAATCACTGGTCTATTTTTGGGAATATTCTATCAAAATAGCCTATTGCATAGTAAATAGAGTGTTAACTAGACCTATCTTGAAGAAGAATCCTTATGATCTTTGGAACAATTAAAATCACATGGTTTATAAAATTAGAGATTTTGTTTGAAAATCCTTTATTCATAACACTAAAGATTAAATGGACAATTTTTCTTCCAAAACTGACAAAGGAATTTTCATTAGTTATTCAATATTTAGTAAATCATTTATAATTTTTAATTATAGGACCAACATTGTGGTAGAATATGGTCATTCCAAATTCGATGAGACAGATCCAAGTGAGCCTGAGAGATCCCTAGAAATCCATGGGGATAATTTATCTTATCTAAACATAAATTCTAAACATATAAATTCTATTGTTTAAAAAAAATAAAATGATCCATTTCTGAGGAATTTACATAAATTCTAAAACCCGAACCTATATAAAATTCTAAAGTAACTGGCCCTACTTTTGCTAGAGCTATTATAACCCTCACGTATTATCTCTTAGATGTTATTGTAAGAGATCTGGATATAGGTATAATAAAGGAATATATTTGAAATCTGGTTGAAAATCAAGCATTCTAGTCTCAATTAAAAACATATAACATCAATGAAGCCATTGATGATAAATTATGGGTGATGGAAATGAAAGAATAATTAAATCAATTTGAATGAAAAAAAGTGTGGAAACTATTGGATAAACCTAATAGAACCATAACTATAGGCACTAAATGAGTGTTTTAGAACAAGGTATATGTGTAACAAACTGACCTGCATTTCCCTAAAACCCAGAACCTCATTCGTTCCATCACATACCGAAAGGGAATTCCCGATCCCCACAGGTTGGAAACAAGTACCTAGGCATCGAAATAAAACACTGAGGGAATGATTTCTCCCAATATGAAAAACCACACAACATATATATAGATCAGAGATGAAACAACATAAGACTAAAAACTATTTATACCATAACTATAAGGAAAACAACGGAAGTTGAACAATGGAAATAGGAGCTAAAAACACAAAAAGACAAGTCTTACATCAATGGAATAAAAACCAATCAGCTACTCCAATGATGAAATGGATGAACTCCTACCACGTAACCACCATAAACCTATCCAAGCTGACATGAACCTCATCTCCTCACTACGACACCTTTCCTTTCCCTTCACTAGTATAAAAACAAAGGTATACACACCACCGATGCAGTTTGGAAGGTGTGAGCTAATAGGTCCAGTAGGATCCCACATAGGAGTTCCATCAAGATTCTCTGTATAAAAAAACTTTTATTATCCTTTTTTAAAATAAAACATTCCATGATGTGCATTAATGTAGTTTTATAGAAAATAAGTAAATATTTCTCTTTTCCGCAGTTCCAAACAAAAGTAACTATAACAGTTTCAATGCATATTTTCCATTTCATTTTCTACAATCATAAATATGAATATGTAAAAAATTAAAAACAAAATCATATATATCACAACACAAAGGAATACTATAGGACTAGAAAGAATACTACTTGTACCAAAAAAAATCAAGTGCAAAAAACATATCCTAGAACAACAGGCCTAGGAAGCAGAGGAATACCGCAAAAGTAAACACCCCATAATGTTAAGATTTTTTCCCTAAAACAAAGTGCCTAGGGGATAGAGAACATCTCAAAGACAACCCTGATTTGTAATCACAATTCAATGGATGATGGGAAAAGGTAAACCTTTCACCTACGTATCCAATGTAACCCATGTTCTTTTTTTCATAAACTCATTTCAACATCTGGAAAACCATTCAAAACCATTTATAGTCCATTTATCCAAATCCAGGGAAGACCATATTTCTTTTAAAACCCCTTTTTCAACACACACAACAATCATTCCAATTTCATAAATCAATTAATAATGAAATTTTAAATGAAAAAAAGCAGGTTCATTATCATAGGATAGAGATAGAACCATCTACAACAAGGTTTAGGTC
Organism: Viscum album; assembly: GCA_963277665.1. Lineage (NCBI taxonomy): Eukaryota > Viridiplantae > Streptophyta > Magnoliopsida > Santalales > Viscaceae > Viscum > Viscum album. Next base: position 503,554,407 of record OY728131.1, on the reverse strand, counting down.
TCACACACCCACAACAAAATCCAAATGAAACAAAGCCCAATAATGCTACCATGCAAGGCCCTATAATAAAACCCTCACATCAAAAAAACGATTCAAAATAGAATATAAGGGTTTGATGAATAAAATAATTTCCACTAACCTCATGAACGGATGTCTGATTCACCACTACTAGCTAAGGAACAACCTCTAAGAAAAGATGATACAATGGATCTAGATGAAGACAACAAGAAACATCCAACTTGGATTATTGGATTTGATAATGCAATCCTAGGGTGATATAATGATCAATTACAAGGAATAATCATAGAGAACACTTACCCGTAGAGACTCACCATAGAATCAAAGATGAACTAAAGCTGACCAGATCAATTCCAATGGTGTGACACCTCTAAAAATATCATAGAGAGAGCTCTTGTTTGAGATCCAAGAGATATGTAATGAATAGACAAGAAAAACTTCTTAATGTGTGAATTTAACATGGGAATGTTCTAGGTCACGAAGTGTACCCCTTGGTCAGGACGTGTAGTCCATGATGGATTAGTTACACTAAAAAACCCATTGCCTTGGGTTAAAAATATTTTTTTTCCAGTAAATGACATGTACATCAGGTACACTGTGTGTACCCTCTAATGGCGTGATATCCCCATTCAAGATGTGATCTCGTAATCACAACATGAACCCATCTCCAATTACATGACGTGTACTTCAAGTACACTATGTGTACCTGTTATGCAGTCTGTAGTAAACGCATAAAAATAAATATAAGGGATTTAAAATCTAGAATGTAACATATAAAACTTTAAAACATACTCGATCAAGGTAATGTGATGTTAAATATCCCCATCATGAAGAATTTCCATCCCTAGGATGTCCTGTAGATGATTTAGTCCCTGAAAAAAGATATGGCCATTCTCCCTCATAACGACTCGTGTTAACAATTATTATGAGAATCTTATCCTTGATTCCATAGAACTCTCACCCTCAAAATTGGCTTCCCATGTAGGGCATTCATCTGAGAGTCAACGATATCAACTGGTTTCTCGACAATAGACATTTCTATCTCTAACGTAATTTTTTACCAATGTAGAACATGAGCATGGTCTAGGTGATACTTTGCGAACTGAGATATGTGGAAAACATCAGGATTGTTTGTCAACTAAATCGGTAGTGCTAACTAATGAGAATCTTTCTAAAGATATTCAGTGATCTCAGACATTCCATCATATCCTGGAGCCATATTTCCCAATTTTCCAAGCCAACATGACCTAACTGAGGATAAACTATCCATAAAACCCAGTCACCAACAGAAAACTCCAAAGGATGATGTCGCCAATCTGTAAACAGTTTTTGTCAACTCTAGGATATAACCAGATGTTGTCGCACCTCTTAATTTTTTTTTTGATTTCTCTTGAAAAACATTTGGTCCAACCAAAGATACTCTTCCCACATCTTCCCAAAAAATAGGTTATCTACATGGGTGACCATACAATGCCTCAAAAGCGGAAATTATGATTGATAAATAGTAACTGTTGTTGTAAACAAAATCAACCAATCCCAGATTTCCATCCCATGATCCACTAAAACCCAAGACACATGCATGATTCCTATCCTCTAGGATCGGAATTACAATTTCTATCTAGGAATCTATATATGGATGGTAAGTTGTGCTCAACTTAACATGATTCCCCATTTCCTCTTAAAAGTCTCCTCCTAAACCTTTTGGTAAAACTGAGATCCCTATTGGAAATAATATTAGAAAGACTCCCATATAACCCCATGATCTCTTGCACATATAACATACCCAGATCATCAACATTAGTGGTGTCTTTAATCGAAATGAAATTAGAAGACTTCGTCAACCGATCAATAACCAACCAGATAACATTCTACCCTCGGCATGTTTGTGGAAACACCACCAAAAAATCCACAGACACCTCATCCCACTTCCAAACCTGCACTGAAAGAGGCTGAAGTGAACCAGGGGGATTCAAGTGCAATGCCTTTATCCGTTGGCAAGTGTAATAATGAGACACATAATCTGCAATGTCAACCTTCACACCGAGCCATCAAATCTACCTTATAATTTCATAATACATATTTTTAGAACATGGATGAATGAACAATGAATATTTATGACAATCAAACAAAAAATAACTTCTCATAGATTTCAGGATGAGAAGTCACTTTCCGAAGTGAAGTATTCTATCTAAAGAATGAGTCTAATTGGGAACCATCTCCTCGATATAATGGTTTTCCTAAATCTACTGAAACTCATCATCTTGTGGTTAAAATTGATTTATATACATCATAGGAGATGGTGGTAGATGGGAACTAGTCAGAACTATCCTTAAAACATATTCCTGATCATCTAAGTGTAACTGAACGAAAGGCCCATAAGATTCCACTCTTCCTTTGATCTCAGAACAGCTTGTGATCGTAAATTCCTTCTTAATGATTCTGAAACTACATTACCATTCCCTAGAGTGTAGGAAATGACAAATTCAATCATTTAAAGGCATTTCATCCATCACCTCTATATGAGATTCAAGTCCTGCTGGGAATATATAATTTTTATACTCTTATGATCAGAGAAAACTTTGAACATCTCCACAAAGAGATAATGTCTCCAGCACTTAAGAATATTCATCATCACTGCAAGCTCTAAATCATGATTGGGGTATTTCTTATCTTTTTGTTGGAGTTGATGAGTTCTATAATCTACCACATGATCATCATGCATCAGCACACATCCCAAACCAGAATGAGATTCATTACAGAACACTATGTTCTTCTTACCAAGATCTGGAATGATCAGAATAGGTGTCGATGTCAGAAGTCATTTTTTTCATCAAAGGAAGACTGGGACTTTTTATCCCATGAGAATATAACTACTTTATTGGTAAGAGTAGTAAAAGGTGATTCCATCTTAGATAAATCCTTAATGAACCATCAGTAGTATCAAGAATGTCTGAGAATGATTTGTATCTCTGAGACATTATGTGGTTCCTTCTAGGAAAAAACAGCTTTTACCTTTTCTAGTTAAACTAATTTTCCATGCCCAGAAATTATGATCCCTATGAACTTCGCTTCGTTAATCTAGGAACTGTATGTCAGAAGCTTTCTATACAAACAGTTATTTCTCATAATCTCTAGAACCAAACATAGATGGTTCTCACACTCACTCTCGAAATTTGAATAAACCAAAATATTATCCATGAAAACTAACACAAAAGTATCAAGATATTTATGTAATATCGGATTCATCAAGGCCATAAAAATAGCAGGAGCATTAGTAAGATCTAAAGCCATCACATGATATTCACAATTTCTATACTTTCTCCTGAAGGTTGTATTTAGTATATTAGACTTCTAGACTCTGAGCTGATGATAACCGAATCAATGATAAATCTATAAAAACCACTTTTCTCCCTTCAACTAATTAAACAAATAATGAAAATGAGTAAAAATATATTTTTTCTTAACCATTACCCGGATTAAATTCTGATAGTCCGCACATAACTTAATTGAACCATCCTATATCATGGAAAAGAGCATAAGGGATTCCCAAGGAGAGACACTAGTGTGAAAAAAACCCTTATCTAACAAGTCATACAACTAAATCATGAGTTCTTTCATCTCTTCTCGTGCTATTCAGTAAGAGGGAACTGATATAGGTTGCGTACCTAGCACCGGGTCAATTGTGAACTCTACCACTATCTCTCTAAGGGAATACTAGATATGTAATCTGGGAAAATATAAGGAATGTCTCAGACAACAACAGAAAGATCCCTAATAGAAGAAACATCACTGGGCTCAAATGCAATAGCAACCAAAATACTCCTAATCTCAGGGTGGGATAGTCCCGCAAGACAGTACCATGGGTCCCAGTCTCCATGAAACACATGAGAGATACCATTGGAAGCATGAAAAAAATGCTCCTATCGTAAAAATGAACCTCATCTTGATGAGCGACATGTCAATATATACCGATGAAGAAGTCAAACAAATCTTGATCAAGATTTAAAAAATCCCAGACCAAATCTATTCAATCTATCTCGTATGAAAAATTTGGAAAATGGAATCCCTTTTGTTTCCTCTTGCCAAGAGGTGTCTCTAACTCCATTTAAAAGGTCATAAGTTCCATTGGAATCTTAATCACATCAAAAAAATGTGCAGATATAAACGTGTGGGATGCACCAATATCAAACAATGGAATAGCTACTGATGCTGTAATAAGATGTGTACCTATCACTATTTCCATACATGCATTAACTTCAATCGGAAACTCATCTACTATGTGTAAATTCTTCACTCTCGAGGCCTATAGCTGGATCCCTATAGTCTTTGATGCGTTTGACTACACCCCAATAGCGGTTGTATCTGAAGAACCCTGAACATAATGAATCGTATTCATATCATGACAGAAACATTGTATGTGACCAACACATCCATTGATGTTGGATGTTTTCGTGGGCAAGGAAAATAACATTTGGTGTGGCCTCCCATACCGCACTGGTATCAAGTCATAAGAACACTTCCAAATGTAATGGAAGATGTGGATAAGGCTCACCACTGAGACCCACATCCACCACTCATGTGATGGTCATGTCTCTTCATCTTCTTCCCATGTACACTACTGAAGCTATAACTGGTTGGAAGAGAAGAGATGGTAAATCTGACCTTACCTGCCATGTTCGTCTCTACCATCATTTCTCCATCCACTGACTCTTCATAAGTAAAATGCTTCTGCATGAATACCTGTGATTTAATTTCCAGTTGCAAACCCTCTAGGTACTTATGCACCTTCAGTTGGTCAATCATTTCCACGTCTGAAGAAAAACAGACATGATCAGAAAACTGGCTGGTGTAGGCTGACATCGAATTATCTGCATACTACAATGAGAAGAACCCCAGATATTTTTAAAGCATCATAGACTCTGGAAAAAACTACTTAAAGAACATGATTTTGAAACCCTTCCAATCCAAGCCCACATGTTTGTATGCTTGGACCATATAGTCCCACCAATTATTTATGGAACCCTCAAGTCAGAACACTGCAAACATGACCCTGATATTTTAAGGTGTCTCCAAGAAGTAAAATATTTGATCAATACCTTCCATATAATCCTCCACCTTTTGAGGTTTATTCATCACTTTAAAGGATGATTGATTCTCATGAAAGAACTACTCTTATCGATATTTCCCCCCTCCAACTCCTAGTTGTACTTTAGCTATTAAGTTATGAACTCATGGAACATATCGATCAGTAATATGAACTGCTCATATGATCTTCACGAAGAGATTCAGTTCCATAGGTGGATTCCATTGAGGATCATCTTCTTCACCATCCTGAAAAACCTATGGAAGGCATCTCAGAGGCATATTGTTGCAAACTGAAACATAAGAACAATCATACACTGAACAAATCTCTATTCAAACTAGAAATCCCATAAGCAGAAACTGTGATTTTAAAAGGAAAAAAACACTAGAGACACATATCCCAACATCCCAATATTAACTTGAGTCTTGTTATGAAAAGATCCATCCATGAACATATCACAACATACCTTTCAAGTCCTAATAATACTTTCTCCAGTCTAACTAACATCCCAAGAAAATATTCTTGAGGACAGACCAACCCTCTGATACCAAACTATAATGACCCAACCTAGGATTCCCTGAAACCCGACACTCAACCAGATCCGTTATATACCAGAAAGAAGTTCCTAATCCCCATGGGTTGGTGACAAGAACTCGGGCATCGAATGACAATATTGAAGGAACAATTTTCACCCAACATGAATGACCACACATCATATATATAAATCAAATAAGAAATAGTTAAATACTAACAAATATATATTCCAAAACTATAATGGAAAAAAGTGGTAACATACCAATGGAAACAGTAGCTAAAACTTTAAAATCCAAGTCTGACTGTAAGAGACTAAAAACCAAACAGCTAATCTAAATATATAATGGAAGAAATCCAAATATCTAACCACCAGATACCCATCCCAGCTGACAAGAACCTCTCCACCACACTACTGTGACTTCCATTTACCTGAACTGGAAGAAAAATAAGTTTTACGCACCACTGTAGTAGTGAGAATAATGTGAGATAATTGGATTAGTAGGATCCCACCCAGGTTTCCCATATTAAGTCATTGTATAAAAAATCATTTATTTTCATTTTTTAAATAAAACAAGGCATGATAAGTAGTAAATCAGTTTTATTGAAAACATGGTAAACATTACCTTTTACAGAGTTCCAAAACAAAAGCTTGTATAATGATTTCACATCATATTTTCATATCATTTTCTACACGAATAAACATTCATATCAAGGATAACATAGAAATCCATGAAATAAAAAATAGAATAACATGTATCAAAAAACCAATTAATACTATAGGTATATATAGTAGACTACTCGTACCAAAATAATCAAGTGCACAAAACTGATCCTAGAATAATGGACCTAGGCTATAGAGGAATACCCCAAGAGTACCCCCCCCAGAGTGTCAATATCTATCCCCTAGAATAATAGCCCTAGGGAACATAGGAAATCCTCAAGACACACATCCTTGATAATCACAAATCCATGGATGATGGACTCATGATAATCCTTCCACATATGTACCCATGGTAACCATTGTGATTTTTTTCACAAACCCATTTCATTGTCTAGAAAACCAATAAAAATAATTTATAATTTATTTATCAAATTCCATGGAAATCAATTTTCTCTAAAAAACCTTTTTGAAAACAGACAAAAATCAGGTCAATTTCATAAATCAATTTATAAAGAAATTTTCAAAGGAAAAAAGTAGGATTATTATCATAGGTAAGAGAAAAAATCACCTACTTCAATTTTTGGGTCACACATGGCCACAATTAGAATCCCAAAGTAATAAAACCCAAAAATTCTATTATAAAAGTCCATAGAATCAAACTCGCATCTCAAATGATTGATTTAAAATATAAGACAAGGGGTTGGCGGATAGAATAAAGCCTGTATACCTCATGAATATACAACTTCTTCACCACAACTAGCCTAGGAACAGAATTTTAGACATGATCTATCAATGGATCTAGATGAGGACACCAAGAAATTTCCAATGTGGATCAGTGGATCCAATAACGCAAGGCTAAGGCACTATCATGATCAATCGAAAAAATGAATCATAGAGAACACTTACCTGGAGAGATGAACCGTAGAAACGATGATAAACTAGAGCTAATCAGATCAATCTAGAAGGTGATACGACACTGAAAATAATCTAGGGAGATATCTAGTTAGAGATCAAAGAGATATGGATAGAATAAAGGAGCATAACTACTAAACACATATATTTTAAAAGGGCGTGGTCCGGGTCACGACATGTACCCCTTGGTCACAATGTGTAGTCAACGCTGGATAAGTTACACTAAAAAACCCATTACCTAGAGTTAAAAATATGTTATTTTACCACAACAAGATGTGTACCTCTAGTACATAGTGTGTACCAGATCATGGTATGATATCCCCATTCACAGCGTGATCTCCCAATCCGCAACATGTAACTAGTACCAGGTACACGATGTGTACATCAGGTACACGTCATGTACCAATTATAAAGTCTATAGTAAACCAATAATAATATATCTATAGATTTTAAAAACCATAGGGAAACTTAGAAAAATGGAAAACATACCCGATTAAGGTAAGGAGATGTTACAAGAAGTGTCAGGAAAAATAGTTAGAAACCTATAAAGAGTAGTTGTAAAAGGTTATTTTCATGAAGTAGGTATATACTATGAAGAAACCTTTTCAATAGTATCCATAATTGAATCCATTATAATTATCCTTACCTATGCAACACATTTATATTTAATAATAAATCAAATTTATGTAAAGAGTTATTTCATGAATGGTTTTATAATTGAGGAATTTTTTATTGAAGAACCCAGTAGTTTTCAAAATATACAATTTATATATCAAGTTATCAAACTAATTGAAGATATATATAGTTGGAAACAATCCCTTATATCATGTTATGAAAGACACAACACTTTAAATAATTCAAATGTATTTTCGAAAGGTACAACTTATCGAACCCTTTTTATAAAATTAATTTCAACAACTTTTTACTAGTAAAAATATATGTATATGATATCATTTTGGGATTTTATAAAACTTATTTATTTAATAATTTTTCTAAAATGATGAAAAATGAATTCAAAATGACTTTTATGGGTGAAATCAAGTTCATTTTTTGTTCTCAGATTTTTTAAAATAAATAGTGAATAATTTTAAATCAATATAAATATGATGAGGATCATTTAAAATTTTTTAGTAAGGATAAAACTTAGAGTAGTGATACTCCTGTGATTACCAACTTTGAATTGAATCTTGATGAAAATTGGAAACTAGTGGATCAAAATAGTTATAGATGTATGATTGGATGTCCTATCTACTAGAATGGTATTTGACATAATATAATGTTTAGTGTTTGTATGTGTGATCATGTTCAAGATAATCCATAAGTGTCACATTTTATATATTTATAAAATAATTTTGGAATACAAAAAATATACAACCAATTAAGGACTTTTTTAACTAAGAGGACAAGAATTTTATTTAGTTAGTCATTATGATGCTGATTATTTTTTATGAATGTTAGAAAAAAACATCTGGGACGTGTCACTTTTTAGGAATGTCTTTAGTTTGATGTTGTTGTAAGAAAACTATAATGTTGCTATGTCTACACCTAAAGATGAATATATTTCTACATGCAGATATATGCAAAAATTATGATGATCAAATTCACATTACTGGACTATTAATATCAATTCTAATATGTCCCCATGAATTATGAAAATTCAAGTTTTATTAATATTTATAATAATGTTGTATCAAATTCTAGACCAAAACATATTGATGTATGACACCACTTTTTGAGAGATTAATTTAAAAAAAGCTATAAATCATGAATATATTGGAAAAAAACATTAGTTAGATGATATATATACAAAGCCTTTGAATTCTAGCAGAATGAACTAAATCAAACATGAACTATGTATGATTAATTTTGATTTTGATTAATTTTATGAGAACACACCAATGAGTATGGCACACCATTGGTTAAGACTCACCATTGTAGTTATATCACCGTTGTGGTTGTCTCACTATTTTTATTGTCTCATTTTTGTGAACATGAAATCATTGGGTTTCATTTCGTTGATTTGTTTTTGATTCTATATTATTGAACCACTAACCATTAATTCTTACGATTTATTTTATTTTTAACTCGATTTGATTATTTCTGGATTTTTAAATTCTATTTTTCATATATTATTTCAATTTATATTTCTCAAATACCTAAATCCCAAATGATATAAAATAGGAATTTTTCTAATTATAACACATCTATTTTCTCAAACCATTCTTTTCTCGCGTTCCTAATGTGTCCCTTTGTCTCCCAAACCTCAACCTTATGACCTTACCTTCACCGTTGACTCATAAAACTAAACCTATCTTCATGGAAAGAGTTAAGAGAACCCCAATTACTCCTCTATATAATTCATAGAATGATAATAAAGAGAATTTATAATCTAGTAGTCCATTTTTTGTAATTTCTATAAATCTAGAACTTTAAAAAATGGTTGTAGTACCTAAAAATTAATTTCAAATTTAATGTCTACTTTTTAGTAAGTCACTAGTGTTGAATGTACTTATTAAATAAGGTTATTTGGATTGGATTTTTTCAAATAACATACCGTTTGATCCTAATATAATATTGTATATCTTCCATTGTGTTGAGTTTGTTTTTAATAATGAAGAATAATATTGGATGGGATCAAGAATTAATTGCCCCGTAATAAAATTATTCTCAAAACGGTGGACATTATTTTTGGGTTTTCTATAAAAAAGGTGTATATGATGAATACCAAGGAACCATTCCTAAAAATAGAAAATTATTTATTTATGAAGACATGTAATACAAAACAAATGTTGATGTAATAATAACAATAATAGTATATTCTATGTTTGTTGTGTAATGAAGGTTGTTGTTTAAATTTATTCAATATATGTTGTGCCCAAAGTGGTGTGATTTATATACTCTAAGGTATGAGGATGTCTATCGGATAATTCAAATGAAAAGTGGATATAATAGAAACTTTCATAAGTCACATGTTATTCATTTATCTTAAATAATCAAGACCAGTTCTTGATATAATTCACTAATTTATCCCAATATAATTTCTCCTACGTTAAAAGATAAAGTGTTAGTTTAAGATGATGAAGAGTCCATTGTAAACTGTTGTGGTTTTTGTATCATAGAGGAAATTTTTTCAAGTATGAAGATCAGATATAACCCTTTGGAAAAGATGTGTGTAGATTATGGTTAAAAAATATATTTTGATATTAACTATGTCGATCATCCATGAAGTAAAAAAGGCCTTATTTATCCTGATTTGGAATTAGATGAGATAGTCATGTATTCAGATGAGGAAGAATAAGTCGTTGCCTCTAAATTTGAGGAAGAGACATATCCTATTAATGAATGTAGTGATCTTTATCTCTTTCAGGACTCTCCAAAAATTACTTATGTATATACTAGTCTTCCTAGGAATGTTCCAAAAATATAAAAATTAGTAATATGTGATGAAATTGAAACTAATGTGTTTAGTGAAGAACATATAACGATTATCCCTAAATCTGATGATGATGATAATGGTGATGATAAAGGGGAAGATGATGATGATGATGATGACTATAATGTGAAGGGTGATAAAAATGGAGAATGAAATAGAAATGTAAATGGTGATGCAAATAATAATGATGATAATGGTTGAGAACTGGATGGTACCAATGGGAAAATAAGAATAGAGGTTGTTGAAAATCCTCAAGAAAATTTTTCTTCTATTGAAGAATATATCTCCCGATATAAGGATTGAACTAGTCTTTTTGGTGAAATGGATGTTTCATATAGAGAGGAGGAATATTATTTTTTATGGGGACAAATACTTATGTCTTAAAGTAGTTTATGTAGTTTAAAATATGGTTGTTGATCAATGACTGGATACTATTGCTACTGTTCAGCTGCATGTGGATGAATAAATTATAAATGAGTTTATTAAGATAATTTTTGATGAAAATAAAGATGGGGAACCATATTTTATGCATAAATAGAATAAGATCCTTCTTCTGGTGAATAGACTCATTATATTTTTTATAATCCCTACATTGATGAGAATAAAAAAGTTGAATCAGCGAATATTATGAAATGAGATATTGTTCCATTGGAAGAAGAACCTACTTTCCATGTTGAGCTCCTTGTTGCTACATATAGTGCTGATACATAGAGACATGTGGGAATATGAGTTATCATACCTTTATTAGTTTTCCATACCAATTTTATATTATATATGGTTAATCTTTCTAACAGTTGTATTGTTCCATTTATATGTGAGTGGGGTAGATTATATGGTGAATTTGAGTGTCCAATAAAGAATGGTGGATCAAATATTTAAAATTAAAAGGATCCTCAGGGATAATTTGTAAAGAAAATTTATGTTTATGGGACGTTATATAGGTTTGATTCTTTAATATTTCATGTATTTTCTACTCCTATTATTTCTCCCATTCTAGTGGATATAGTCACCAAGGGTGACTTGGAAATTTTTAGAGAGAAGATTCCTTCAGATTTTGATAATGTTTTAAAGATTCAAACCCCTCCTCACTAGGATGACTAAAAATAATTCAAGATATTTGTTTGAGTTAGTGACTCACCATATTAAACCACATATTATACATCATATTTAAGAGATTAAAATTGTGAATAATTGGATTAGTGGTGTGCTAAAATCTATAATGTATTTGAGTGATGATTTGAAACCTTCTATTATAAACTATATGAATTATTTTCTTTAGAGTCTTGAAGATAAATCTTTGGACACATCTACCACTAATGCTCCTCCAGTTGATGTTGAGTTACTTAAATCTGTGACTTGAGAAGTGTTTATAGTGGTTTCAGCTAGTTTTTTAAATTATGCTAGTACATTTCCTTAAGAAACCTTAAGTAGAATACTATATTATAGTGATCATGTTTTGAATATGGTTACCTCCAATGTAGATGACATTAAATCTGTTCGGATGAACATAAACAGGGAAATAACATATTATATCTCTTTTATATATAATTAACATGTCATGGATTCCAACTTCAGGTTATTTGATAAGAATTCGTGGATAGCTCCTATTATTTAATCCTTCAAGGAAAAACTCAAACAGTTAATGTAAATGAATCTAGTGATAAATTGATTTATGCAAGATAATGGATAATTATTTAGTTTTATGGAGTGTGATGTTAAAATACTTATATGCATTATCAATCTCATGAATCCTTTTATACATCTTCAGGAAACAGATATTATAGATCATGAGTTCATACCAGTAACTACCCATTTATCTCCACCATTCAAAAATCTAAGAGTTTATATTGAGTTATTTCTTTGTCCAAGAGTCGTTTGAGATACCCTTTCTCCTCCTACAACACTTTTTAGCTTTTTTCATTATGTCTAAGAGATGTAGTGAAACAACTCAAAACCATCTTTCTCGGAGTGACTCAGTCTCTTCCTGTTCCTCCTACTACTCTACCTCAATATGAGCCTACCACCTTAGACCAGATCTAAGCCAAAGATAATGTAAAAACATAGATGGACCCTTCGAACAATCCTTGAATTTTTTATTGGATATGACTTTTTTTATTTTATGGGATGTTTTTTAAGAAATGTTTTATGATAAATATTTTAATGTTTATTAATTTTCATTCATAATTAATTTTGCTTTTTTATTCTCATATTTTTATTTCATACTATATATTATATTTTATTTTGATTCAATTTATGTTTTTTGTTCATTCAAAAAGATGGAAAAATCTTATAGGTATTTATTTATGTTATATAACATGCTAATTCATTTGATTTGATTTGATACTGTGTTTTGTACTTTCTTTGTTTACTTTTATACCACTTATATATGATGTCTTGATTTATCTTTAATACATTTTGAATGATATGTCAAGATTTATTTTTGGAACTTACCTTTGATTTAATGATTTTGGATCATAAAAAGGGGGATATTATTGTCCTTCTGTTTTAATGACCACAAAAGCCTGTTTATTACAATATTAATGAGTTTTATGTTTTCTGTAAGAATATTATAATCTCATACAAGTGATGTAATTTTTCCTAAGAATGAGTCCACATTAATGTTGAGACACCGCTAAGGATGAGTCACCACCAGACATGATATCACTGTCAACAATGTCTCTAAAACAACAATTCGGTAAAGTATATAATTACTCACTTTTGTGATGTCATATCATCATCACAGAACTTTTAAAAAGTATGATACATAGCCAACATCACCTACTATCAGAGGAGTCATGTCTAGAAGGATAACCGACCATCATCTGAGACACTGGAAACATGGAATTTGGGCTAAGTATAAAATTTCATGCCACTAGTATAAGAAACCATTAGAATGTGTCTCACCTCATGCTTTAATATTTAGAGAAGAATGGAATATAAATACCACCAAAATGAGACCCTACTAGATCGAGAAACCACCAGCCTGAGATATTTCTATAATTAGATACTTCTATATTAAAAAACCTCTAGTCTACGAGCCACCATTCATGAATCACAATCACTTTTTCTCGAACATATCTTTTAAAATTAAATATTTCTATTTTCTATTTTGATTAATTTGGTACCAATTGTTATTTTAATAATTTTTTCATAATGGGTTTCCTTAATACATTGAAGAGTGTGTCAAACATGTTGTATGGTGAAGTAGAGGATCTAGATATTCATACCTTCTACTGATGCAATTAATATAAAAAGTAGACTCCCTATTGAAAGAGTTTATTGATTCATTGAAACATATACATGTTAATTGAGACGAACTCAATTGTAAGAACAAAAACAACATATATGATTCATCCTTCTACACTCGACTAAGAAATCCTATTCTAATCACATATCCAATGTTTTCGGGAATTAATGAACAAAAGTGTATATGAAACTCTATTATAGAAATTTTTTTCATGAGATATCAATTCAAGATATGTTGTAAATAACAATCAAGAGTTATGAGATGCATTTAATAATAAATAGAGAATCTCTATCCCTTAATACTTTTAATTGCATTGTTTTCTTATTTTATTTTAAATTACATGTTGTTTGTTTGTTTTAATATTTATTCCACAACACATTTTCTATTTTTATAACTAGAGGATACATAGATGTATTATTAAATATTTTTAATCATGTACTCCCACATAAACTGTAGAAGATATCTTGTGATACCTGTTATATTTAACTCCCATAAATAATATTGTAAGATGCCATTTGTGGTCGGGAATGTTGTATAATTCTATAAAACCTGATCTATTCAAATGGATAAGACTATTTATTTATATTAACTACTTGGTTATGGGTGATTACCAAGTGGAGAGGACTAAGTATCAACATGAGATTGAATGCCTTTTATTCAAAATTATACTCCATGTTTTATTCTATTGTATTTTGAATTAATTATTTATAACATGAAATTTAATGTATAAAAAACTATTTCCTCAATTGTTGTTTTTATAATATGTTAATCAGGTAAATTTATTTCAAAGGGTTATGTAATAATGTATATTGATTTATCTGATACCCAATCACTCATCTTATATATCTTTTAAAAGATTACTATTAATAATAATTTTTTTGTTTTGGTTAATTGGGATGATTTTAAATTAGTTGTGGGAATATATTTTAATATATTGTGAATAAATAAATTTATTAGGTACTCAATTCACATCCCTCTTGAGATACTCACTCAGACTAACACTATACAATTATTTAATTAAATGTATTTTCATAATATTATGTGGGTTTTAATTTTTTTACAAAGATATTTTCAATGTGGAATGGTTATTTTGATTAATAATGTTTCAACTATTTTTAAAAAGTATTTATATTCAAAAAATGGTTTTAATGTTATGGAATGATTCAAAATTATGTATATACATCTCTTACATGTATACCTAGATTAATGATACTTTATTTGAAGGGGTTAATTCATTCCTTATGATCATATCTCAAATTTATTATCTAATAAATCTATATGTATGATATGAATTAGGCATTATGTATCCCATATAAACTCCATGGTTAATATTTATGTTTATACATTATGGTTGATTTCCTTATGTGGAACACATATGCATATACATTTAATGAATGTTATGGGATGGATCATAGGTATATAACACTATAATTCATTAGGTAATGTTTTTGTCTCATTATATGTCTTGTATGTGATTAAGTATTTAACCTAATGCATTATAGTAATATTTCCACCATGTGATGTTGTCACATGATTTATCCTTTACTAATGATTAAGTCATATTTTATGTTACTGCAACTTTTCCAATCATGCCATGAACTTATGATTTAATTTTAATTATGTTATGAACCCATTAGATTAAAATTAATCCTACAATTTTTATGATAGCATGTTATACATTTGACTCAAATGTTATTCTTCTTTATCATTTTTATTCCCATAATGTGCTTCTTACCTCACTCCTTTAGTATTTGAATGTATCATCTAATCCCATGAATTTTTATGATCTCGGAGCTCATTATGGAAAATAAAAATAAAAATATTATTAGTATATCTTCACTTTGATATATTATGAACCTTTTATTACAAATGAACTAGGTATAATGATCTTTGTATTGTAATTTAATGGTTTTTTATGTTATAAATCATGTAATAATTTTTTTTAAAATCTTAGGTTTCTATAGTTGTTATTAGAGAAAATATTTACTTTATATTTGTAAAATATGATATGAAAACATTATTTGAAGCCTTATTGATAATACTAAGATTATATATAAGTATAGGAAAATATGTTAGATTTTGTTAAAGGATGGAGAAACTGGTTTCAATGAAATTACATCCTCATCAAGATAATAAAACTATATATGGATCTAGAATTGTATTATCTAGGGATATTAATCCCAAAAATGAAACATTGAGCTAGAATCGATCATCAACTAGTGCACAAAAATAGGTATTTATACACACCTCATTTGAAACTCTTAAGGGATGTATTTTAAATAATTTAAAAAACTCTTAACGAATAATTAAGAAGGAAAAGAAAAAATTGTTTGATTAGATTACCTAATAGTAATTATAGTCGTGGATAAACTATATTGAATCCTAGAGGCTTTTAATTTAGGATATACTTATCAATTATAAGTTATTGACTTCTAGGTTTATAAATTTATATTTTTCTATGTTAATGATTTCGAAAATTAGTTCATTAATTTTTTCTTTTATAGTGGGAAATATGAGAAAACATGGCAATGGCTAATATAATGGGAAATGTCATTATTTAACAAGTGATATGACTAGCCTAATGGAAATTTTAGTTATACATCTTGTGATAATGAAAAATTAGCAATATTTTATTATTTTTTAAAATAGAATAATAAATGAAATTATAAACACATAAAATAAGAGAAGTATGATGTGTCATAGAAGTTTTGGTTTTATTGGTGATAAAAAAATACTATTCAATTTCCACAATATCATAACTGTGGTATGTGGAACTGTGAATATTTCCTTATTGGAACTAAAATAGGGTTTATATTTTGAAATAGAGGGCACAGAACAACTAATTTCTTAATAAAAAAGTAGAGTCTGGTTAAGGAGATGTCTAGAAATAAATTTCATCCTAAAGAACCATTAACAGTTTAATGTCATATATGTACATAAACTGGTCAATATATGATTCAATACCATGATATAAGGATTAAATCCAAAGGGATTATGTTAAAAAAATCATTGAAGTTCAATAATTGATTTGTTTAGGGTTTGGAATTCAGTAATATTTTTGATTTGTTTTTATTAATGGTATTCTGGTTATAAGAATAATGAAACTTCAACGGATTATTTTTCAATAGTATTTCATTATGGATTTGAAAAATATGGAAATTAGTAATAATGACATATAATGGTTATTTAAAGGTAAGGTGATCTTTTATGGAATACAATTGACTCGAAATTGATAATATTTTAAATATAATTAATGTGTAGGTAATTATAGTCAAATAATATTATTTTATTTTATGTAAAAACATTAGTTCTGTATAAGACTTTTGCTGTAAAAAACCAATATAATCATTGATGTTAGTTTTTCAAATATTCATGATATTATTAGGAACGTTATATTAATTATATAAATCTAGTTTTAGAAAAAAGAAAAAATGCATGTCGAGTGATAAGACAACATATATAGAAAGGTCATGGAGCATAAACCCACAACTGAAGGGAGATAAGGGTGTAACACCTACCACAATGAAACTTTATTTACTTGTCAGTATGACATTATTTGGTATAAAAATTTAATGTATAAATATTATGTTTATTTTGGGAAACATATTAAAAGATCAATCCATTTTATATATTTATGATTTTAAGGTGATTAATAATATTTTAGAAAAATTATTATTATGTTGATATATATATATATATATAAAATTTAGAATTTACTTATAGGATTATTTGGGAACAATACTATTATATTTTTAGATAATTAACATGATGTGGATGTGATAAAATTTGAGATTAAAACCATTATTCATTATGATGTTATTGAATTTATTTCATATTCGGGGTTATTTTTTTGAGGGATGGTTGATGTTAATCCATTGGTTTTCTTGTTTATGTTTAGAAATTAGTATAATTATGTTAATTTTTTGTGTTACATTACTTCTTTCTGCCTATTTTTTTCATAATGATAGTAAGAATATATTTTGAATATTTTATGAATCTGATTTTCTGTTAGAAGGTAATTTTATTCCATCAATGTTAAAATATTCATATTGGATATTAATTCCTTAGAGTAAGAGGTTATGTAGAAAGCGATTGAATCATAACTGTAGAATGAAATTAGGTTTATTAAATATAAATATATCAAGTTTATTATTTGGTGTTATCTATCTTAATATTAAGATAATTCCCTAACTCTATGAAAAGGATCGTGAAAAAAATATCGTATTACCATTATATCTATTGAATGAATTATTTTTTACTCATTTTGGATTTAAATTTTTGTTGTCATTAACTTTCGCTTAATCATTCGATAACTTATGATAAATGATCTCAATCACTCTGTATAATTATTTCTTAATTTCCTCAATGGCCATATTTTTACACCACACTAGTGTTATCAAACATTGAAACCTATTTATGTGTTATTCTATATTACCTGCATATTTCCCTTTCCCTCTATTAAATTGATGTTTTTATAACCCTTTTTATGATGTGGGTTTTCTATAAAGAAATTATTGAATGTAAACCCCATTTATAATGAAAAAAACTCATATTGAAAGAATAAAATTAATTTATGGTGGTATAATGTAACACCGCTGTATTATAAAATATATTTTCATTTGATAGTGCATTCAACATGCAACACTAGGTTTAAACAAAAGATGATGTAATATTAAAATTTTATTTTATAAAAATAACTGATTTAACCAAACTGTTAAATTGGAAGGAATGAAAATTATTTACTTCTTTATAAAATATATATAAAATTATTATAATTTTTTTATAAATTCTCAATAATCACTCATATTTTATTAAATATATTTTATTCTATAGAAAATAAATTTCCTTCGAAAATGATTTTTTCTTCATTTTTAAGAGAAAATATTATATTTAATTTATAAAAATTTTATAAAATTTATTTAATAAAATGAAAATAATTTTTCAAATAATAATATAAAAATTTACATAGGGTAAATTTTTAATATTTTTTGAAAAATATTGATTTTTTAGTGAATAGATAAAATTATCAATTTTTTCAATACTATCATTTATTTTTAATAAATTGACTAATTTAAAAGTCACATTATTCAATAATTTTTATTTAAAAGTAATTTAATTATTATTTTGTGATACATAAACTAATAAATTACATTTGAAGCATTTTTATACTAGATTTTAGTATTGGTTTATTATTTGACTTAAAATGCATTAGTTTATAATTATTTTAAAGTAACTAAGGTTTATCATTTCCAATTAATTAAAATTAACCCTAATAAGGAGTGATTTAATTTAGATTTATATATTATAAATATACCTTTATGAATTTAAATTCCTTTAATGAATATTATTATTCATATAGTTAATGTAAAATCATATTTTCCTTAAAAAATGTATTTTTCTGAAAATTGTGTTTTCGTCATGCTTGTGGGTTTTATATTAAATTAAATTATATATATTTTATAATTTTAATTTTACAAAATTAAATAAATATATTTAATCAAAATATTTTATTTTATTAAAAAATTGTTCAATTTAATCTTTGTTCATAATGAATAACAAAATGATTAAAAATCGGTAATCATTGTAAATACAATTATAATTGTAAATGTTGGTAAAACTCTAGGTAAAGGTGGGAACATTTTTAAAACATTTGTATTGAGAGAAAAAATAATACTTATGTTTCTTCCAACATGATCATTAAAAATTTGAAATGTTCCACATGAATACACATGACTTATCGACTTCATGAATGTAGAAGGGTTAATTTTTCATAACCATGGCTCACTGTTATTTTTAAAAGAATAATTTATATCCAAAAATTATAATAAATATATTTTTTATATTATGGAATAATGAACCATTTTAAGATAGTTAACACACCATTGTCATTTTGAAAATTTGAATTGGGTATCATAAAAAATAACTGACAAGGGAATAACTAATTAAGTAATTTAATAAACCATTACAATTAACGATGTAAATGGTTTATGTGTAAGTTATTAAACCTATAAATGGTTATTAAGAAACAAAATAATTTAGATAATTTTGTTATTCATGACATAAAATACATACATAACCAATTCTAGACTCGAGGTAAGGGTTTCCATGTGAAAACATCCTTCTTAGATGCATATGTTATTGTATAATGCAATTTTTAAGGTGCATATTCCTATAATTTATATATTATATTTTGAATCATTATTATTTCATGGTATTTTAGGTTATAATTCATATACATCATTGATTTATTTTATGAGTCAAATGTCACCAAGGCCATAATGGTTTATGCTTCAATATCATTATAATTAGGGTTGTGTATGCTTGAAATTCCATAGAAAAATATAAATTTATCATTTTCTATTAAAAAAATTGATTTTATTAACTTTTTTTAATTAATTTTTCTTTTAATAGTGTTATTTCCTTTAATTTGGTACTTAAAATTATTTAGTAAATTTTTTTAATGAATATTTACTTTATTTATCTCTATTGTCAAAAACCCTTTATCTTTCATGTCCATGTTTTCATTAAAATGTTTTCAAAAAAGGATTTAAAATTATTATATTAGTGTTAATTTCAATTTTAACCATGTTAAAAAAAATATAAGGAATCTTCTTATATTTTTCTAAATTATGTACCTTTTGACTTTTAAGAAAATAAGAAAGGTATGTTTTTTTAACTTTTAATGATTAGATAGAATACCCACATCCATGTACATGTTATTATTTGAATCATCTTTTTTAATTTTATAAATTTATATTAAATGAAAATTAATTCCATAATATTTTTTAAATTTTATTTTTTGGATGATTATTTTTAATGTTTAATAGTAATTTCCATCAAGATTGTGTTTAGTATTTTTTAATGTTCTGTTCATAAATGACATTAACATTTAATGATATTTAAGGATTATAAATAATATATATACATCTCCAACATGTGTACCTAGCTCACACTTCCTTTATTTGGAGGATTTACAAATACCATATGATCATTTCTCAATAATCTTCTCTAAGAAATTCCTTTTTATAATTTGACCCATGATTGTGAAACCCATTTTCATTCCAAGAGAGATTATTATTTTATATCTTATGATTAACTTCATTATGTGGAATACATATTCATGTACATGAAATTAATTTTAATGGTGGTCCTAAAATTATATATCCCTCCAATTAATTGGTAATTTTTTTAGTCTGATGATACATCATTTGTGGGATTAAGGAGTTAACCTAATCACTTAGGGGAATTATTCTACTATGTGATGTCTTATAATCTGTATGAATAAACTTATTTTTGTTTAATTTTTTATGTTACTTCAACTTTTTCAATGATTCCATGATCCTCTAATGTCATTTTATTTATTTCATTCTCCATGTGATGACCATTGATCCTTATCTTTAATAAAACCATGTTATACCATTGACTCATAAGTCATGATAATTCCCTTTCCGAGAGTTTTAGCTCACCCATTTCATGAATATTTTCCCTAGGCTATCCCATTTAGCTTTTGGAGCTCAAATAACATTATTTAGAATAAACTAAAGAAGTCTTATTTTATAATCACATTGATGTATTATGATCCTATTACTATAAAGACTCTCAGCCTCATGATCATTGGTTTTTAATTAATGGATTCTTGTTTTAATAATCATATAATAATATGTGTAAAACAATTTCATTAATATAATATATATATATATATATCATAAAATCATGAATTATAAAATCAAAAGGAATGAGTTTAACATTCACCAAGGGATGTGGTTTTATTTGATAAAGTATTTTTGATGGGTCAATACATTTCCACCATGGGAAGGCGAAAAAATTGGTTTGTTCTCTTAGTCAAAAGAAAAATTCTAGTTTATCCATGTTGAAAATTGAAAGAGATCCAATATTTATGGATTTATAAAACATATACCATAAAATTATAAGAAAAATACAAAGATCATATCATTATCAAATTAATCCTAAACCATCTATTCATGTGATGATTATGGCTGAAAAAAAGTAAGATATGGATCTTTAAAAGTAGTTAAGGAATTTTAAAGTGTTCAGATATGATTTTATAATATTATAAGACATTGAAATAGGATATGAGAATAAAATAAGGGGCTATTTGATGATGAATAATTCTCTTCATTTTCTATTTATCGTAGAATTTGAATTTTTTATTGAAATATCAATGATAATTTAATGTGTGATAAAATAAATTACCCATACTTATAAGTAAATTGAAATACACCACTCATGATTTTATCATATATCTCACCAAAACATCTTGGGCCCATATTTCAATTTGAGTTGTAATAGATCACATAATGAGTTCAGTTCACGTTATTTATATTAATAATGATTTGTAACATAATAAAATCACTAGGTTATAAATTAATAAGTGAAAATGATTCATGGAGATACATTATAAATTTTATTTAATAGATAAAATAGTTTTATCATGAATTACTAGATAATTCTTCCCCAAGCATTAAATATGGGGTTACAGTTATTCATATCATATCAGGGTTCGTATGAGAGGATTATTCAAAATCTATAAGATATTATGATTTATTTATATATGGATTTCAATGGTAGTTAGGGAAAACACATCCCACTGGTTTAATTTATATATAAAAAGTAATGTCACTTGAGAATTTAGATGGATCGTTACAAGTCACTCTTTTGGAATAAATTCATAACTCCTTCATGGTGGGTTGAAGATGGAGAATGAAAGATATTATGTCCTATGTAGGATGAGCAAATTAAATATAATATTATATCCATTTATAAATATATCATTATATCTTAGGGTCAATAGATTATTTATACTCATAACCAATGATATGATCTAGTGTTTGAAGATAGAGGGATGATATTCATATTTATTTAAATATATCATTAGAAGGTTCTTAGGATATTTAAAAGGAAGGGGAATGTAATATCATATTACTAATTTTATGTTATTCATAAAACCTTATTTTTATCATGCATTGGTTAGGGATTATGTTGGATTATTTTGGGAGAATTTATGAAATATTTTTGATGTTTCTAGGATGTGTGTACTTGGAATACTGTTTTCCAAAACCTTGTGCCCGCAAAGTGAAAACTGTGAAACCCAAGAGAGTGGGGGAGTGTATAGTTGGAACATTTTTTTCCACCTGCTCACCCACCTAATATAATCCATTCATCATAGTACATGGGAACCTGGATAGGGCCCACCATTTATCTAACCATCTGACCTATCCCAGCAAACCATTTACAATAATTTTTTATTCAAGAAAATATTTTAAAAATTCATGAACCCACATTGAAAACCCTCATCATCCCTAAAATGAACAATCTCAAAATCATTGCTCTTGGTGGATCTCATTAACTCATTTTGTGTAAGAATCCATATATTTTTCACCAGATATGAGTTTTATTTTCTTGTTATTTTTGATAAAATTGGGAAGAAGTAAATTATTATGAGTCCACATCATGTACTTCCCTATACACGCCATGTACTCTAAAACCGAGTCCAAGATCTGTCTGCCTGTGTCATGACCAAATACATGACCATGTCATAATGTGGAAAGACTGCCAAAAGTAAATCTTGTTTACGACATATACACGACGTGTAATTTTAATGGAAATTCCATGTGCTTTTATTTTTAATTGATTAAATGGATTGGGGTCATGTCTAATTGATATAAACATATCTTTTTGGAATTTTCTCGTCTTGGAGTGACCGAGAGCGGTGATTCTTCTCTGAGCCCCGGATCGATCATCTGTTCTCTGAATGAACCATGATCGATTGTGTTGGAATCTCCATGGTGATTTCTTCCTACTTCTAGGGCCTCGTCTCATTAATTATCCTCTTTCCTGATATATCATTGGTATATATTTTTAGATGTTTTTGTTTATCTACAACTTTCTAGGTCGAATCAACGGTTGAGATTCATCTATATCGTTCGTACAACACTAAGGATGGTGGTTTGTGCCTTTCTGTAGATTATCTTTGAGTTATATGGGAAAAATTTTACAATAATCTAGTTAAGGGTATTGATTGTTTATGTATTTTAACCTTGATGATGCCTTCTATGCTTGTTTTCATGAGTTAGGAATCGTGTTTGTAAATAGGATTATTTTCTATGATATAGAGGTGTTTTCAATTTTTAATTTGATCTTGGACATTTGTTCTTGATTTTCTTGTTAGGTTTATTTATTTAAATTCCTAGTGTAGTTAGGATGGAGGGGTATTATCTGATTTATAGTTATATTCTTTGTATCTATTTAGCATTGTAATAATTTTAGTATTACTTTGGATGAAGGATATTATTTTTTAATGATTTCTTACACAGGGCTGTGGGAAGCGGGTGTAGTTAGACCACATGGGGAATGGATGCTGAGGGCTTCCCAAGAAGGTTTTTTATAATATTCATGTTGTGAGATCATAGGGGGGTGGATGTGAGTGCTTCTGAAAGTGTCTTTAGTTCCACATTTGTGAAAACACATGGGGAATTAGACGTTGAGTGCTTCCCCAGAGTTTACGTAGGTAACCGATAAAAGACCACATGGGGAATTAATGGTGAGTGCTTCCTGAGAGAGTCTTTTTAAAGATGAACCATAGAGGTTGGGCTGTAAGATCTTCCTAGAGGGTTGGTTGTGTTTGTTTTGATGTTTTATTATAAAGGTATATGAATGTAGTTGAAACAGTAGGATTTTTTACTTTTAATTACTTCCTTTTTTATTACATAATTTTTCATATTGTCAACCATATATATTCACTAAGAGTTTGGCATAGATATTTGTGTGGTTGCCTACTGGGATTCGTCTCACATTCTGTTTGGGTCATGATTTTAGGCCTAAACTGATTATATTATTGTATGGATAGATAATAGAAAGGTCCTTACTACTTCAAGTGCTTTATTATTGTGGATCTTGAGATCATGGGACCAAGATGAGGCTTGCGATGCTACTGGAGTTATTTACTTGGTTTCCTTTGTACTTTGGTTTTGAACTATATTCCAGCATTGTGACTTGTTTTGATACTTTCTGAGACATATGTGACATGAATCATTTATATATGAGCTCTAGTTGTTTATATTCTTCCAGTATTCTATTGTTCACTGTTTCATGTAATTATTACTACTTATGCTATTGTTATCTATTATGTCCACTCTGTTACTCTACTAATGAGGTTATTGTTTCCCCACTATCACACCCAAGGATCTCACTACTATTCGGTCGCCTCTAGAATTTGGGGAAAATGTGCTTGAGGAAATGTGACCAACCGGGTACGGGGCACCTCTATAGCACCCAGAACTGGGGCGTTACAAAGTTGTCTCAAAGGGGGTTCTTTTCTTATTTGACTTCCTGTTTGGAGCCTATAGATCGGGATAGGAAAGAATGGGTAGTTAGTAATAATTTGTGCCCATTAGTAGCTAACCCATGTATAGGGAAAAGCTAATTAACCTCGATATTGTTTTTTTCTCTGGTTGTGAAATCGTTACAGTTGAATTGATTTTAGCATAGGACAATTCATATATATTGTTTTCTTATTTTTGATGTTATTGAGGTTCTGTTTCTGTTGAAACCAAATGATATGAGCGTGTGCCATCTCATGCATAATATAGTCACTTGTTATAGATCACATGCCATGCATTCTTGTC
This sequence comes from Viscum album, assembly GCA_963277665.1. Classification (NCBI taxonomy): domain Eukaryota; kingdom Viridiplantae; phylum Streptophyta; class Magnoliopsida; order Santalales; family Viscaceae; genus Viscum; species Viscum album. The sequence continues at coordinate 503,528,874 of OY728131.1, read as the reverse complement.
ATGCCATTTAGGGTGCATTATCGATTGCATGTTGTTATGATAGATTTTGTGCTAGAGATGGTTGCTGCTATGATAGATTCCATGATAGAATACATGATATTAGTTATGGTGTTTCTAATGTTTAATGTTTTATTTGAATAAACTCCAAAAATTTGTCCCTGAAGTGTTATGGTAAATATTGGAATTGAATTTGGTGAGACATGTGATTGAATTCACTATTATACCTTGTAAGGTACATGAATAATATTTCAATATTTGATTTACGGAGATTATGGGCCCCACATGTCATAATTTGGAATTTTCTTATATTAGTTTTAGTGTTTTTATGGGGTTCCAGAGTAGTTTCTGAGGCATACTGTCCAAAAAAACAAAATACACAGTGTGTAATGATGAATACATTCCATGTAACCTTATGTTCAGGATGAAAAAACGTTTTAGAAGAATATATTGTGTACCCTATATACACAATGTGTCATCCTTAAACTGTGTGACTGGATGTGTGGGCAAAGACACGGGGTTGGAAAATCTTTGATGGCACAGGTCCTGTACCGAATGTACATGCTGTGTTGTATAGACCATGTGTCCAGTCGTGTGACTAATGACATTGATGTATGAAACTCATGTTGTATATGTCGTTTCTTGATCGAACATACCGTGTAGAGTCAACTATTTCCTTGAGCGTGTGAATAACGACATTGGTTGTTGAAATATTTCAAGTAAATTTTGTTTCTAGCATGAAAACTCTGTGCAGTTTTGTTATAAGTGAACCCTGTGGCTTATCTGGATAGAGGAACTCAGGCAGGAGGAATTTATTCAAGTAAACAACGTGTCTTTTTAAAGAATATTTCGTGTTTTTGGGTGTTACACATCCTTTTTTGACAGAAGTACATGCCCATGTAAATGCTTAATGGAACATTCCATGTAGGGTACATACACATCATGTATTCAATTTTAGTAAAACATCATTTCTTTCTTCTTCGGTTGTTTTGCTACACTTCTATGTTTTAATTCCTGATAATCATGAACTGAGGTGTGCACATGACCTTGTAGAGTCTGGCCACTGAGATGTCCTCCGGTTATTCTCTTGATATAGGGAGATGATCAAACATCATACATGGATGGTTAGATACTGCTAGTAGATCCTCCCTTCATGCCTGTCTTGGAACTAGCTATCATTCTAGACATAGGTGCTGACACAAAGTTTCGACAAGGCTTCATGATGTTTATGCATACCTTCCGGGAAGCACCAATTCCTGGCCCATCAATGGAAGAGTTGACACGGGTCTTTCAGTAGTAGCATCCTCCCAAATTCTTTAGGGACGGATGACCTTGGGATGTAGAGTCATGGATAGAGGCAATGATTTCAATTTTAATACATCATGAGAAACCTCCAGAGAGGAGGGTCAAACTCGCTACCTATATGATTTCGGATTCCTCCAAGAGATGGTAGGATGTGATATATCTGGAGGGATGCAAGTATGTTATGACTGAGGATGAGTTTGAACAGTCCTTCTATGACTACTTATACGTAGAGACAGTGGGGGCTGACCGAGAATGATATTTCATGAGTTTGGAGTTAGGTAATCAATCTGTCATGGAGTATTTTTCTCTCTTCACAGACCTACAATGATTCACACCCATTCCAGGGGTGATGAGTGATTCCTAGAAAATATGTTTGAGGATGGTCTTATGCATGACATTCGATCTCATGTGAACATCTTCAGGTTGACTTCCATCACTTCTATATTCAAGGAGGTACTGATCACAGAGCGCAACCTGTGGGATTCTGATACTTTGATCCAAGGAGGCTCGACATCTGGAGTTGGTACCCCTCCGATTAATAACAGGAAGCGCATTAGGGTGTCTACATGTGGAGATCCAAGTAGGTGTAATACTACTTTTGGTGGAAATGTGGTGTTCTAACTGTGTGGGAAGAGAGGGTATAAGAGGCCACATTTCCCGAGTGACCCAGGTTAGTGTCGATATTGCGGAAAGATGGGTGAGCTTTAGCATTTCTCTCTAATATTCTCATCGGTAGCGGGTGATAGAGGTTCTCCTTTGACTCTTCATTCAGGAGAGGGACCTCCAGTTTCTCTCCAGTAAGGGAACTGATGTTCATCCGGTCGTTTTCTCCAAGGTGGAGGTCATAGCCGCAGTAGATAGCCTCCATGTTTTTAGTGAAAATATTTTGGATCTACTTAGGGTGGCCATGCATGGTCACTGGGCTGCAGTACATGACAAACTATTGTAGTGGAGCAGAAAATGAAGGAGAAGGATCCAGGACCCTTTATAGTTAGAGGTATGATTCCAGTTGCCTCAGTTTTATCTTATGCACTTTTCAATACATGGGCTTCTGATAGATTCATACTGGTTGCTATTGTGGAGATCCTTGGAATCTATATGATTACTTCTGCTAATGTCTCGACGTTTTAAAATCAGCAGGAGAGAAGAACAGCTAGTGTACATCATTGCAAGGAGTTCCCTGTTGATGAAGGTGGATGTCACTTATTATGGGACCTCTATGTCTTATACATGACAAGCTATGATGTCATTCATGGAATGGACTTTTTGGTTCCCTACATGGCTTTTGTCGACTATTATCGTCGAAGGGTGAGTTTCACATCACTAGAGGGTGGTTTGTTTCTACATAAGGGTGAATTAGATGTCCATGCGAGCAGAGAGGAACCAAAGTATCATTGGTTTTTGGGATTTAACACCCATATTCCAATTCTATATCTAGATAACCAGGGACACCACAAATGAACATTCCTCCATTTTTGGATCATTTCATGGATTTTATCCCAAATGAATTTTCAGGTTGGCCTCCAGAGTTAGAGGCTGAATTTTCTTTTGAGCTTGCACTAGGAGCGAAAATGGTGTCCATTCATCCTTATAGTATGGCTACAGTAGAGTTACAGGAGCACATGAATCAGTTTGAGGAGTTGCAGGAAAAGCGTTTCATCGGACCCAATACTTCTCCTTGGGGTTTTCCAGTCCAGTTTGTGAAGGAGGAGGATGGTACTCTCAGACAATGTGTGGATTATCAGAAACTGAATTAGTAGATGGTCAAGAACTGATATCCCTTTATAAGGATTTATGATCTCTTTGATCAGCTTTGAGGAGCCCGTGTGTTCTAGAAGATTTAATGGAGATCTGAATATCATCATTTTCACATTAGACTATCAGATATACCTCTTACATCCTTTCAGAGAAGGTATGATCTATACGAGTATGTGGTTATTCCGTTTAGTCCCCCGAAAGTGCGTTAATTTTTTATGTAACTAATGAACTGAGTGTTCTATATATACTTGGATTCCTTTTTGGTGGTTTTGATAGACGATATCTTGGTGTACTATCGCACTCGACATGACCATGATAACCAAATTGAGATCATTTTGAGTACACTTAGAGAGCACCAACTATTTGCTAAGCTCTTAAAATTCCACTTTTAGATGGTCCAGATTCACTTCTTGGGTCATGTTATCTTAGAGAAAAGAGTATTAGTCAACCGAGAGAAAGTTAGAGAATTAGTTTCCATGGAATAGTTGAAGAACATCTCTGAGGTTTGGAGTTTTATAGGGTTATATAGTTACTACAGAAGTTTCATATAGATCTTTTTTGATGCACAACAGTTCCACTGACGGGCCTGACAAAAAAAGTGTGTGAATTACTTATGGACATATTCCTATGATTCAGCCATTCAAGAGTTGAAAGGGAGCCTAACATCAGCACTAGTGCTAGCTTTTTTAGAGTCAGGAAATAGCTATACTATTTAATGTGATGCTTCGGTTATCTGGCTGGGAGCAGTACTTTTTTAGGGGGAAGTATTCGTTGTATACGGGTCTCAGTAGTTGAGGCCACACGAGCATAATTACTCGACACAAGATCATGAGTTGGTTGTAGTTGTTCATGCTTTACATTGTTGGATACATTATCTTTTGGTAGAGAGTTTTATGGTTTTCACCGACCACAAAAGTATGACGTATATTTTCACTCAACGTGACCTGAATTTTAGACAGCGAAGGTGGGTTGAGTACCTTCATTCCTTTGATTTTGAGTTTTCCTACAAGCATGGGAATGAAAATATATTGGGTGATGCTTTTAGAAGGAGTAATTAGATACATGCAGTTCAAGAGGCTAGCAATGAGTGGCAGTTTATGGCTTTGTTCTATGTGATTCATTTTTAGGTGCACGACAAACATGGGAAGACATTTCTTTCTTCTATATATGTAACCTTTACTCTACTTGATCGAGTGAGAATGAGGCAACTATCAGATTCAGAATGCCTAGTTCTACGGGAGATTGTTTCAGGAGAGGACCCTATTCCTGGATGGACTGTGGGTGAGGATATGATCTTGCATTTTCATGGGTGTGTATGTGTGTCAACAAACATTTGTGAGGAGAGGATGCAGGATTTTCATGCTTCAGTTTGGGCTGTTTATCCTTGTGTCACCAAGATGAATCAAGATCTAAAACATCTGTATTGGTGGCCTGGTATGAAGAGAGATTGTGACACCCCATGATATTTAAATATTAATTAATATTAGTTAATTATTTATTTAATGATTGTTTCTATATATCAAGAAATGTTTTAACGAATGGGTTTTCCAAACTAAAATATTCTTTGCATGAAATATTATTATTTTTTTATTAAAATATATTTTTTATTTAATATTTTAAATATATTATTATACACAATATTTTTTTAATAAGGTATTAATTTATTCAAAATAGTGTTTTAATATAAATATATTTAATTGGCCTTTATTTTGTACAAATATAGGAAATAAATAACTAACATTGTTTGAATCCTAAAATGATTAAATTTTAACACATAAATAATATAATGTTTGATAGTAATTAAAATCTACAATTATTTTCAAATAAATAAATATATATATTTTAATATTTTTATGATAATAATAATAATAGTATTAATAAATATTTGTGAAACATTTTTTAAAAGAATTATTATTTTTAATATATATATCAAAACATATTTTGTTTTTTATAATTACATATATATATATATAATCATATTATTACTAAATAAAGATATATATATATATATATAATTTTTTTTATTAAAATTTGGTGTTTATAGGAAAAAATGGAATATGTGAATCAAAAAAAGAATGAAAAAAGGACACCAAAATGATGTAACCAATTAATATAAAATAGGGTGAAATGATTAAAAATAATAATAATAAATAATAAATAATTATAACAAATGAGAGAGGAATGTAAGGGGAAAAAGTCAAAAAGTTAATTTCTTTTGAAGGTAGTAATTATGGGGCGTGGTAAAACTAAAAAAATGATATGTTTTTCTTTCGTTGAAAAAGAACGTCTTTAAATATATATAATAAAATTACATGTTTTACTTAATATATATATATATATTAATATAATATAAAAACAAATATATATATTTGTGTATGTGTGTGTGTTTGCAACAAAATTAGATTAAAAAAATTGACTATATAAATATGATAAAAAAGTGGGTTTTGATATTTATAAAAAATAATCATATAAATAAAATGTTAATTAAAAAAGTGAAATGAAATAAAGAAATAAAAAAATCAAAATGACAAAAAATTTTATTTAATGATACATTAATAGATAAGTAATTATTTTTTTTTGGAAAAGAAACAAAATAGATAAAATTAGATGTAAAAGAAGAGATAGAAGTGTTATGATAATAAAATAAAATAAATAAAGTGTTACATAATACAAAACGTTAAAAAAATTAAAAATAATATAATAATAATAACAATGCATGAAATGTAATGAAGATAAGCATGGATAAATTATTATTTTTATATACACCTTTTCTCATGTGAAAGCATCCATTTCAAACCGTTATTTAAAAAAATATTTGAGAAATGATACTTGATTTTTTATATATATGTTTAGTGATATCTCTATAATATGTAAATATGGGGTTGTCTATTGCTCTATGCACACTACAATGGAATGAAAAGTATGTTTAAACACACAACCTTTGTTCTTCAACTTGTGTAAGTATTGTACACAATACATCGAGTCTTGCATAATCTGCTCAATTATGGCACCATCTGCGGTGTAATCTGTACATGTTTATGGTAAGGGATAGTCTTATTTTATCTTCAAATTTATCAATCTCAAAATTTACTAGTATGAAATAGATAATTTATTTCAAAATAATGATTTTCAATTTCAGGTTAGGCTTAAGTGATTTATTTTCTTTTCAAACTTATATCAATATATATGTTAATTTTATTCTCTGGTTTTATTTATACATTCTACTGAATTATGCAAAGGTGAAATTTTTATTTTAACATTATGGTTTTACTCTCTTTTTTCAAATTATGTTATTTTAGAAGGTTACAAATGCGTGTGTATATATGTATATATATTCATATGTATATGTATACATGTTTCCTTATCTAAGTGTTTATTTCGGAAAATTTCAATGTAAGGGACATAATACGAATTATGTAGATTATCAAGTCATATTTTTCTTATTTTATTTAAAAGGGATTATATATTCATATAAGTATATTTATCAAAATAAGTATAAATATTTTTAGAACAATTAATGTATAGGTGTATATGTATTTAATCTATGGTTTAATTGGCTTACATAACTAATTCTCCAAAGGGATATTTTTCATTTATCGACGTTTTTCTCAACCATGTATTTAATACACGATGATGAGTGTTGTAAATTCAATACCATTATGCATATATAAATATATATATATATATATATATTAAATGGTTATTACCATGATTATAATTTTATTTTCTATTTATCATCATGTTCCTTGAAAATGAAAATACCTTTTCATATTCTTATCTTAAAATTACAAATTTTGCATCTTTATATGATCATGGCCATGTGCCTTTGCATGTCATCGATATTTTTTGAGCACATAATTAACTTATTTTTTTCCAATTCCAATCTTAAGGTTTATATTCAAGATTATCATTCATATGAATTTATTCAAATAATTGAATTTCTTATTGGAAATGTTTTATTTATAATATTATGTGCGAGTATTAATTAATAATAATTACTAATTTAATAAAAATTGAACTGCTCATATGAGAAACATTACATAGATAGTCCATGCGATGTCTATTTGGTATAAGTTTTGGTAGAAACCAAAATTTCAAATAATGAAATGAACGTTTATATATATTTCTCTATATATATATATATATATATATATGAATGAATGTGAATTTTATCACATTGACATGTTTTAAAATAAAAACTCTAATGGTAAACACATACATAAGTAAATCATGCATAAAATTTTTTTTCGAATAATCTGGTGCTTGGACATTGTAAATATGGGAGGTCATGGGGGAGTGAACCCATCCTTCTCTACGTGGGTAGGCCCAGACATGCTTCATTGATTCAAGTGAGCTTAGAAATAGTGTTTTGTTTTTAGAAACTTGCGTACTGAATTTCATAAACCACTGGTTTATGTTTAAAACAATTTTTAATATAAGTATTTTCTAAAATGTACTAGTATTTTATGCCTTAAGTAATTTCAAATAGTATTTTAAAAATGTTATTTTTTATGTATGTCTTAAATTATTTTCAAAGAAAATTTTCAAAAGGATTTATCATAGGTTTTTAAACCCCTTATTGAGCCTATTTTTTGTCCTCACCCCTTTGTTGATTTTTCATAGGAATAGTAGATTTTTTTAAGTCGTTTGCTTCAATTATGGAGTTATCGTGCACCATGTTTTTGTTCGTTTCATTTTATTTTGTTGCAACTATGATAATTTTTATGTTTGTATCTATTCTTCAGAACCTAGACCGGTAAAAGGTCCTATGTTATGTAATGTGTAAGGTTGGGTCCTTATAATTGGTATCAAAGGACCGGTATAGATAACTTTAGAGATTAGATGTTATCGAGTCTATAATTTTAACAGTTATACTACTTTTTTCCTTAAGAAGGGAATTTATGATTGTTTAATCCAATAAAATGAATTGCAAGGACACGATTCTTTTGACAGGAGAATAATGTAACACCCCACGATATTTAAATAGTAATTTACCTTAATTAATTATTTATCTAATGATTGTTTCTATATATCAAGAAATGTTTTAACGAATGGGTTTTCCAAACTAAAATATTCATTGCATGAAATATTATTATTTTTACTTTAAAATATATTCTATATTTAATATTTTAAATATATTATTATACACAATATTTTTCTAATAAGTTATTAATTTATTCAAAAGGGTGTTTTCATATAAATATATTTAATTGTTCTTTATTTTGTACAAATTTATGAAATAAATAACTCAAATTGTTTGAATTCTAAAATGGTTACATTTCAACATATAAATAATGTGATGTGTGATACTAATTATAATTTACCATTATTTTTAAATAAATACATATTTATATCTTAATATTTTTATGATATAAAAATTTTAGTAATAATAAATATTTGTTGAACAATGTTTTTAAGAGAATTATTATTTTTAATATATATATCAAAATATGTTGTGTTTATTATAATTATAAATATATATAATCATATTATTAATAAAAAACGATATATATATATATATATATATTAAAATTTTTAATATATATATATATAGAGTTTTTATGAAAATGTGGTGTTTATAAGAAAAATACAGAATATGTGAATGAAAAAAAAGAATGAAAAAGAGTCACCAAAATGACGTATCCTATTAATATAAAAAAGGGTGAAATGATTAATAATAATAATAATATCTAATATTTAATTATGACAACATGAGAGAGGCGTGGAAGGGACAAAAAAAGTTAAAAAGTTAATTTCTCATAAGGTTAGTAATTATGAGGCGTGGGAAAACTAATAAAATGATATGTTTTTCTTTCGTTGAAAAAAAAAACAACTTTAAATATATATAAAAAACCACACGTTTTGGTTAATATATATATATATATATTAATATAAAATAAAAACAAAAACTTATATATATATATATATATAAGTTAACAATATGATTTGTTTAAAACAAATTGATGATATATATATGTTAAAAATGTGTTTTGATATTTAAAAAAACAATCATACAAATTGAAAATTACAAAAAAAAATTAATTGTGAAATTAAATAAAGAAATATAAAAAATGAAAATGCTAAAAAATTTAATTTAATGATAGATTATTAGAAATGTGATGAATCTTTTGAGAAATGATACAAAAGAGAAAAAATTTGATGTAAAAGAAGAGATAGACATGTTCTGATAATATAATAAAATAAATAAAGGGTTACACAAGACAAAACGGGAATCAAAAATAAATAGATAAAAATAATATTATAATAATAATAATGAAATAAATTAAATGAAGATAATCAAGGAGAAATTACTTTTTTTATATACACCTTTTCTCATGTGAAAGCATCCTTTTCAAACCGTTCTTTAAAAAACATATTTGTGAAATACTACTTGATTTTTTATATATATGTGAAGTGATATCGCTATAATATGTGAAGATGGGGTTGTTTATTATTCTAGGCACACTACAATGGCACAAAAAGTCTGTTTAAACACAAAACATCTATTATTCAACTTGTAGAAGTCATGCACACACTATTGGGAGTATTGCATACTCATCTCAATCATTTCACCATATGTTGTGTAATCAGTACATGTTTATGGAAAGGGATGGTATTATTTTATCTTCAAATTTATCAATATCAAAATTTATTGGTAAGAAATAGATAATTTATTTCAAAATCATTATTTTCATTTTCGGGTTATGAATAAGTGATTTATTTTCTTTTCAAACATACATCAAGCTATATGTTTATTTTATTATATGGTTTTGGTTATACATTTTACTGAATTATAGAAAGGTGAAAATGTTATTTTAACGTTATGGTTTTACTCTTGTTGTTCAAATTATGTTATTTTACAAGGTTACACATGTGTGTGTATATAGGTATATATATTCATAAGTATATATATACCTGTTTCCTTATCTAACTATTTATTCGGAAAATTTTCATCTAAGGGACATAGTATGAATTATGTAGATTATCAGGTCATACTTTTTTTTTGATTTATTTTAATGGGATTACATATTCATATAAGTATATTTATCCAAATAAGTATAAAAATTTCTATAACAATTAATATATTGGTGTATGTGTGTTTAATATATGATTTAATTTGATTACATAACTAATTCTCCAAATGGATATTTTTCATTTTTCGACATTTTCTCAATGATGTATTTAATACATGATGATGAGTGTTGTAAATTCAATACCAATATGTATACATGTATATAAATGTATATATATATATAGATGAAATTGTTATTTCCATGATTATAATTTTATTTCCAATTTATCATCATGTTCCTTGAAAATGAACAGACCTTGTCATCTTGTTATCGTAAAATAATGAATGTCGCATCTTCATATGATCATGGCCATGTGCCTATTCATGTCATAGACATTTTTTGAGCATAGAATAAACATATTTTTTTCCAATTTAAATATTTTGGTTTATTTTCAATATTATCATTCATATGAATTTATTCAAATAATTTAATGTTTTATTGGAAGTGTTTTATTTATAATTTTATGTGCGGGTCTTAATTAATTATAATGATTAATTTAAGAAAAATAGAACTACTCATGTAAGCAACATTACATGGATAGTCCATGCAGTGTCTATTCGGCATAAGTTTTGGTAGTAACCAAACATTCAAATAATGAAATGCATGTTTATATATATTTATATACATTTATTTTTATATATATATTTGAATGAAAGTGAATTTTAACACATTTAAAAGTTCTAAAATAAAAACACCAGGGGTAAACACATACATATGTAAAGAAATCTTAAAAAAAATTCAAAAAATCTTGCGCTTGGACATTGTAAATATAGAAGGTCATGGGGGATTGAACCGATCCTTCACTAGGTGGGTAGGCCTAGATAGCCATCAACGATTTAAGTGAACTTATAAATAGTGTTTTGTTTTCAGAAGTTTGTGTATTGTATTTTATAAAACAGTATATTATGTTTATAACAATTTTTAATATAAGTATTTTCAAAAATGGACTAGTATTTTATGTCTTAAGTAATTTCAAATAGTATTTTAAAAATGTTATTTTTTATGTATGAATTAAATAATTTTCAAAGAAAATTTTATAAAGGATTAATCAAAAGTTTTAAACCCCTTACTGTTCCTATTTTTTTTATGCTCACCCCTTTGTAGATTTTTTCCAAGAATAGTAGAATTTTTGAAGTTGTTCGCTTCACTTATGGAGTAAGCGCACACCATGTTTTTGTAATTTTTATTTATTTTGTTGAAACTCTGATAATTTTTAAGTTTGTATCTATTCACTAGAAATTATACAGGTAAAAGGTCATATGTTATATAATGTGTAAGGATGGGTCCTTATAATTGGTATCAGAGTAACGGTCTAGATTACTTTGGAGATTAGATGTTATCGAATCATGAATTTTAACAGTTCTATTGTTTTTTTCCTAAAGAAGGAAATTTTGGATTTTTTAGTCCAATTAAATGAATTGTGAGGACGCAATTCTTTTGAGGGATAATAATGTGACACCCCACGATATTTAAATAGTAATTTATCTTAATTATTTATTTATTGAATGATTGTTTCTATATATTAAGAAATGTTTTAACGAATGGGTTTTCCAAACTAAAATATTATTTTCATGAAATATTATGATTTATACTTTAAAATATATTCATTATTTAATATTTTAAATATATTATAATACATAATATTTTTTAATAAGGTTTTAATTTATTCAAAAGAGGGTTTTAATATAAATATATTTAATTGGTCTTTATTTTGTACAAATATATGAAATAAATTACTAAAATTGTTTGAATCCTAAAATGATTACATTTTATCACATAAATAATGTGATGTGTGATACTAATTATAATCTAATATTATTTTGAAATAAATATATATATATATTAATATTTTTATGATAATAATAAAAGTAGTAATAATAAATATTTGTGAAACATTTTTTTAAGATAATTATTATTTTTAATATATATATCCAAATATATTGTGTTTTTTATAATTATAAATATATATAATCATATTATTACAAAAAAACAATATATATATATATATATTAAAATTTTAATATATATATATAATGATTTTATGATAATGTGGTGTTTATAAGAAAAAAACAAAATATGTGAATCAAAAAAATAATAATGAAAAAAAGTCACCAAAATGATGTAACCGATTAATATAAAGTAGGGTGAAATGATTGAAAATAATAATAATAAATAATATATATTTATAAAAACATGAGAGAGGAGTGTAAGGGATAAAAAAATTCTAAAAGTTAATTTCTATTTAGGGTAGTAATTGTGGGGCATGGGAAAACTAAAAATGATATTTTCTTTTCGTTGAAAAAAAAAACGAATTTAAATATATATAAAAAAATTACATGTTTTGGTTAATATATATATATATATTTATTTATTTATTTATAAAATAAAAAAATATATATATATATGTTAGCTACATGATTTGTATAAAAAACATAGATGATATTAATATGTTAAAAAAGGGGTTTAGATATTTTAAAAAATTCAAATAAATAAAATGTTACTTAAAAAATTAATTGTGAATTTTAATAAAGAAATAAAAACAAATAAAAATGTTGAAAATTTTAGTTTATGATAGATTATTAGAAAAGTAATGTATTTTCTGAGAAAAAGATACAAAAGAGACAAAATTAGATGTAAAACAACAGATAGACTTTTTATGATAAAATATTAAAATAAATAAAGGGTTACACAAGAAGAAACATGACACAAAAATATATAATTAAAAAAATATAATAATAATGATAATGAAAGAAATAAAATGAAGATAAGCGTAGGGAAATTATTTTTTTTATATACACGTTTTCTCATATGAAAGAATCCATTTCAAACTGTTCTTTAAAAAATATTTGAGAAATGCAACTTGATTTTTTATATATATGTTAAGTGATATCGCTATAACATGTGAAGACGTGGATGTCTATTGATCTATGCACACTACAATGGCATGACAAGTATGTGTAAACACATAACCTCTATTCTTCAACTTGTGGAAGTCATATACACACTACTGGGAGTCTTGCAAACTCTGCTCCATCATTGCACAATATACGGTGTAATATGTACATGTTTATGGTAAGGGATAGTCTTATATTATATTCAAATTTATCAATCTCAAAATTTACTGGTAATAAATAGATAATTTATTTAAAAATCATGATTTTCATTTTTGGGTTATGATTAAGTGATTTATTTTCTTTTCAAACTTGTATCAAGCTATATGTTAATTTTATTCTCTAGTTTTGGTTATTCATTCTACTGAATTATGGGAAGGTGAAAATGTTATTTTAACATTATGGTTTTACTCTTGTTGTTGAAATTATGTTATTTTACAAGGTTACACATGTGTGTGTGTATATATGTATATATATTCATTAGTATATATATACCTGTTTCCTTATCTAACTATTTTTTTCAGAAAATTTTAATTTAACGGACATAGTATGAAATATGTAGATTATCATGTCCTAATTATTTTGTTTTATTTTAAAGGGATTATATATGAATATAAGTATATTTATCCAAATAATTATGAATATTTTTAGAAAAATTAATGTATAGGTTTATATGTATTTAATCTATGATTTAGATTTCTTATATAACTAATTCTCCAAATGGATATTTTTGATTTATCGACGTTTTTGTCATCCATGTATTTAATACGTGATGATTAGTGTTGTAAATTCAATACCAATACGCATATATATAAACATGTATATATATAGATGAAATGGTTATTACCAGGGTTATAATTTTATTTTCAATTTATCATCATGTTCCTTGAAAATGAACATACCTTGTCATCTTGTTATCTTAAAATTACGAACGTCGCATCTTCATGTGATCATGGCCATGTGCCTATGCAGGTCATCGACATTTTTTGGGGACATAATAAACATATTTTTTTCCAATTTAAATATTAAGGTTTATTTTCAAGATTATCATTCATATGAATTTATTCAAATAATTGAATGTTTTGTTGGAATTGTTTTATTTATAATTTCATGTGCGAGTCTAAATTAATTATAATGATTAATTTAAGAAAAATTGAACTGCTCATATGAACAACATTACATGGATAGTCCATGAAATGTCTATTTAGTTTAAGTTTTTCTATTGACCAAACTTCCAAATGATAAAATGAAAGTATATATATATTTATACACATTTATATATATATATTTGAAATAATGTGAATTCTAAAATATTAACATGTTTTAAAATAAAAACTCCAGTGGTAAGCACATACATATGTAAAACAAGTTTAATCTTTTTTAAAAAATACGGTGCTTGGACGTTGTAAATATGGAAGGTCATGGGGGACAGAACCCATCCTTCACTAAGTAGGTAGGCCCAGACAGCCATCAGCGGTTGAAGTGACCTTAGAAATAGTTTTTTTTCCGGATGTTTTCGTAATGTATTTCATAAAACACTCGATTATGTTTAAAACAATTTTTAATATAAGTATTTTCTAAAATAGACTAGTATTTTTTGTCTTACGTAATTTCAAATAGTATTTTGAAAATGTTATTTTATTATGTATGACTTAAATTATTTTCGAATAAAATTTTAAAAGGATTTACCAAAGGCTTTTAAACACCTTACTGAGCATTTTTTTGTGATAACCCCTTTGTTGATTTTTCCCAAGAATAGTTGAATTTCCGAAGTCATTCGCTTCACTTATGGAGTTAGCGTGCACCATGTTTTTGTTCTTTTTATTTTATTTTTTAGCAACTCTGATAATTATTCACTATGTATATATTCTACTGAACCTATACCGGTAAATGGTCATTTGTTATGTAATGTGTAAGGATGAGTCCTTATAATTGGTTTTAGAGGAACAGTCTAGATAACATTAGAGATTACTTGTTATCGAGTCTAGAATTTTAACAGTTCTATTCTTTTCCTGAATAAGGAAATTTATTATTTTTAATCCAATTAAATGAATTGAGAGGATACAATTCTTTTGAGGGGGAATAATGTGACACCCCACGATATTTAAATAGTAATTTATCTTAATTAATTAATTATTTAATGATTGTTTCTATATATCAAGAAATGTTTTAACGAATGGGTTTCCAAACTAAATTATTATTTGCATGAAATATTATTATTTTTACTCTAAAATATATTATTTTTTTAATATTTTAAATATATTATTATACACAATATATTTTTTAATAAGGTATTAATTTATTCAAAAGATTATTTTCATATAAATATATTTAATTGGTCTTTAGTTTTTACAAATATAGGAAATAAATAACTAAAATTGATTGAATCCTAAAATGGTTACATTTTAACACATAAATAATGTGATGTGTGATAATAATTAGAATCTACCATTATTTTGAAATATATATATATATATATATATTAATATTTTTATGATAAGAATAACAGTAGTAGTAATAAATATTTGTGAAACTTTTTTTAAGAGAATTATTGTTTTTAATATATATATATCAAATATGTTGTGTTTTTTATAATTATAAATATATATAATAATATCATTAATAAAAAATGATATATATATATATATATGTTAAGATTTTTAATATATATATATATATATAATGTTTTTTATGAAAATTTTGTGTTTATAAGAAAAAATTAAATATGTGAATAAAAAAAAGAATGAAAAAAAAGTCACCAAAATGATGTAACCAATTAATATAAAAAAGGGAAAATGATAGAAAGTAATAATAATAAATAATATATAATTATGACAACATGAGAGAGGCATGGAAGGGATAAAAAAGTCAAAAAGTTAATTTCTTTTGAGGGTAGTAAATATGGGGCATGGAAAAACTAAAAAAATTATATGTTTTTCTTTTGTTGAAAAAACAACGACATTAAATATATATATATAAATTAAATTTTTTTGTTAATATATGTATATATATAAAATAAAAACATATATATATATATATGATAGAAATACGATTTTTTTGAAAAAATTGATGATATAAATATGTTAAAAATGGATTTTGATATTTAAAAAAATAATCAAATAAATAAAATGATACATAAAAAAATTATTTTGAAATTAATTAAATAAATAAAAACAAATGAAAATGTAAAAAATTTTAATATAATGATAGATTATTAGAAAAGTAATGATTTTTTTGAGAAAAGATACAAAAGAGACAAAATTAGATTTAAAAGAAGAGATAGACATGTCATAATAATAAAATAAAATAAAAAAAAGGGTTACACAAGAAAAAATGTGAAACAAAAATAAATAATAAAAAATAATATAATAATAATAATGAAAGAAATGAAATGAAGATAAGCATGGTGAAATTATTATTTTTTCAACTCCTTTTCTCATGTGAAATCATCCATTACAAACCATTCTTTACAAAAATTGATAAATGGAACATGATTTTTTATATATTTGTTAAGTGATATCGCTATAATATGCGATGATGGGGATGTATATTGCTGTCATCACACTACAATGGCATGACAAGTCTGTTATCATTTTCTAGAAGATGATAATGTAATAAGTTTAATATGATATTATAATTTATTTTTTATTATGTCATATATATCAAAAAATAAAATAAAACACATCATAATAACCATTCAGGAACGATTGTGATTGAAAATAAATTGTATCTCTACATGGAGGTAGTAGTCCACATGTATGCACGAGTGATAAATTCAATCCCCTTTTATTGGAAAAGAGGGTGAGTAATTATTGTTCTATAATCATAAAAACATTTAATTATATTTTTTATATTTTATTTATCAATTTATTATAATGATCATATATTTATAGGATTTATATGAATAAATAATTTGAAAGAAGTCGAGTAGGAAAATTGCATTTCTTTACGATACCACCTTTAGATACCTTCTCAAAGACACATGGAATTGTTTTATAATAAAAAAAACATAATAATTCTTTTCATTGTAATTTTATAAGATAATTAGGTAGGATTTATTTGATTTATATGACTCAATGTGTGGTATAGTTAATAAATAATGGGTTTCCATTTTTATGTGAGGCGAGGTGCACCCATGGAATTACATAAATTATTAAACTAATCTAAATAAATTTCTACGAACAAGTTTATCAATATTAATAAAATTAAAATATACTATTATTATGGTTCATAATCACATCATACAATAAAAGTTGGATGAGTTTGGGTGATTTGTTTACTTTTATCTATCATTTAAACACCCATTAACTCTTTCGACAATTATCATAACATCATAGTGTTTTTATATTTATGGTTCAACAATTTTTATGTAAAAGGAAAACTGACCCATTTATGGAACATAGTTGATATTTTCAATCATATACCATTAAAGTTTTCTAATATAGTATTTTTATAAATTTTTTATTTTTAATAGAATATTTTGTTAAATACCATTAGTGTCAATTTTGAAACTATTGTTTTTATTTTATTTTAATGAAATCTAGAAAAATATTAAAATATAATATACACTTTAAAAAACTTAAATATTATGTTATATTGTTCTAAAACAACCATTTAACCCCTTAATTTACAAAAAATTGTATTTATTTTTATATATTTATAATAATGTATTTTATTTTTCTATTATTTGAATAAATATAGTTTTAGTACTTTGTTAGAATTTAATTTAATTTTTCAATAAATAAAAATTAAAACTATATTACCATGATAAAATTAATGATTAATATTTCAGATAAATTTTTATAACTAATATAATCCTTTTTTATCATTTAGAAAAAATATAGATATTAAAACAAAGAGAGAAATATATTTAGTCTTTATTTAAAATTCTATTAATGACATTGTCTAACGAATGTGGTGGAAATTGCCACATTTTTAGAAATTGATATTCACGATTGAAAAAAATGTATCCTATAATATTAATTAGTGTAATGTATATTTATAATCCATATGTGATTATTTTTTACTTCAATTGCTCGATTTACCATTATTGAGTTGAAAAATACTTACTATAGTTACTATTCAACATGACGAAAGATATAACATAAAGGTTTATTAATATTATAAATATTTATTATAAATATGAAATTTGTTTTCTGAAATTCAAATCCTATATGTTTCAGAGATAAAGTTTAATATAACTATGTAAAAGGCAATCAAAATTATTTTTAGAAAAAACAATATCAAGAAAAAATTATCCAATATCACTATAATGACTACTTTTTTATTAAAAATGGAATTAATTAAATCATATTGTATTTAAATAAGAAATTTAAAATAAAATTTTAATTTTAATTTTTATTATTTAATTAAACTAATTGATAATATTAGGAATATTGGTATTTTTCACTATTTACTCAAGTAGCAATCATTCAAAAAAATAAAAATATTAATTCTATGATAATTTTTATATTCTAATTTAAAAAATGATATCTTTATAAAACAATATAATTCTAAAATTTAATGGAATTAATCATAATATATTAAATAATTGAATAAAATTAATTTTAAAATATTTATTCAACATATTTTCATGAATTTGAGTACTTATTTCCTATGAAATACATTTTTATAAAGTATTTATAAATATTTTTTATAATTTGGTTAATCCTATTAATAATTCCAATTTAAAGGGATTGGTTATAATGGTATACTATATTATTTTTAATTTAAACTTTGGGTTCAGTGTTTCCCAAGATGTACAAGAAATTTATTTTTATGAATAGAAATATATCATAAAATCTCAGTGTGTTACATTTTATCCCCATTATAATAATTTATACCTAAAAATTTCAAATATAAATTTCAAAAAATAATTGGATACTCCCAACAAATCATTTGCATACATTCCTATATAGCTTCATTAATATAATGATATTTTAAAAATCTTGGACCACAAGAGTGGTATTAATTCAGAGTACTTTCTCACAATTATTTATAATCTATACTAGCTATTAATCATAATATTGTTCTTTCTCCAATAGTATGAAATTTGAGTTTACTTCATGTAAGGGATCATGTATATAATTCTTTAAGATTGATACATATAATGCCTCATTAACTTGAGAGAGATCCGGTGGATGTGTCATTTGATAAGCTCCCATCTCAATACAATCTTGAATTTCTATGGAACCTATATATCTTGGTCTCATCTTCCATTCATTTAAAATATTATAATATTATTCCAAGGTGGTATTCAAAATAATATCTTATCGCCAACATTGAACTCTATATCTCCTTGATGATTATTAGTATATTTTTTAACAACTCTAAGATTTCAAAATTTTTAATGGTTCTAGAATTATCTATCATTTTCTCATATTGATCACGTATAAATAGATTTCATTCTATATCATCATTCTAGGACATTGGATTAATTCAATTCTTACCGTAGAGGAATTCAAAAGGATCCAATCGAATTGTTGATTGAGGATTACTATTTAATGAAAATTCCACCAAAGGAAGGTGTTGATCCAAATCCCATTTTAATGATATAAAAAAAGATATTATCTTGTGTTTATAGATTAAATGGCCCTCTTAGACTGAAAATATATCTTAGGGTGATAATTAGTAATAAAACTCTATCTTGTATCCAATGCCTACTGAAAACATCTCTAGAACTTCAAGGTAAACCTTAGATTATGGTAAAATATGATTGATAGTGGTGAACCATTCAATGTCACAACATCATTAAAGTATGATCGAGTAATATTATCAAGAGTGAAATATAATTTAATATTTTTAAATTGAATTGATTTATAATTTTTATCCACTAAAACACAAATAGAATTTTGGACTTTAGATGTTTTGGGGATTTTGATGATGAAATTGATAGAAATGTTTTCAAGTTTCTATAACGTTATAGGTAAGGGTTTTAACATCCCCTTAGAATTATTTTTCATAACCTAATCTTATTGACATACCAGAAATATATATATATACTCTGAAATACCCACTTTTATGATATCTATAAGGTCTCGGCCTTAAACATTACTTAATATTGAATTAAATGAATAATTGCCATTGATTATCTTTTCAGGTTTATAGTTTTAGAGAATTAGATCATAACTATTACATCTCAAATGATCACATAGTAGACACTTCCACAAAGTTTCCTTTTTTTCAAAACATGAACTCCAAAAAAAATTCATTTCTAGTTCCATGTTTAAGAAATAATGACTTTTCCTTGATCCCATCCTTGACGCTATTCCACATTATGTCCTGTGAAAAACATTTCAAAAAAAACATGGGGTGAGCATAAAAAGCTCACTAAGGGATACACAAAGAAGGAAAACTATTAGTTTTTCAAAACAACCAGTAAACCAAGAATACTTTATCAAAGTAATACTTTTCACCTTTATAAAGAAGAAAATACTCTTCATTGAATAAAATATCATTACTTACCCTTTTATAACCAAAATATTACCATAAAACCCATATAAAGAACACATAACATATAAAGGTAACTTGGGATATAAACATACTTAAATGGAATAACCATACAGTTGACTTCCACACATATCATTTAATGGAATAGCCATACGGAATAATTCCATAACCAATACATTAGAGGTTATAACATAACCACCCATCCTGGTATTCATGGAACCACCCGTCATATGGTTTATCACGTAACCACCCATCAAATGTCCAAGTACCATTATAAAATCATAAGATATAAAACAAAAATGATGGAAAGAAAACATTTCCACATTTCAAACACAATATATCACTTAAATATATTAACATAACAAATCGATTATAAAAAACCATTTTCAATACCAAAATACAGAAAAGAATATATGGTATTTATTTCATTCAAAAAAACATCACATCTTGTTGAGGAAGCCAAAGACCAAATAATACTCACGGCGACGGAAAAGGTCGTTATCACCGCGTACATTAAAAGAAACATTCTTTTTTGTAGTTTTGTAAAACTCTTCATAGAAATAGATTCCATTTGAATGAAATGAATAGTAAAATGTGTTTTATATAGCATATAAAAGAAAGTCTTGTAATAGAAAAAAATATGCCTCAATGAAAGGAGATTGAGATGATGTCCCTTACCTTGTGTCCGACGTGACCCGATTTCTCTTTAATCTCCTGAATAATAAACTAAAGTTAATTTCTACTTGCTTAAGAACATTTTTCAAGATTATTATTCCTTTTATATCACTTATATCCATGTTATAAACATTATGTAATCATTTAAGTTAAAAATGTTTGTTTTGTCGATATTTGGTTCTTAAGTCGAAAGTGGACTTCTTACAATTACATGTTGTCAATGTGGTCAAAGGTTAATTATATCCAAAATGATATTCATGATTTGGATATCATATATATCATATATGTCCATCATATACATGTATTTACAATAGTATATTACATTTAGTGGTAAGAAATGAAATGCACCGTTCATGGAGACGGTAATCCGTACGTACGCATAAAGGATACTTTCATTTATATTTCATATTTATTGGAGTGAAATCATAATTATATAAAGTTATATTGTAATTAAATTATAATATCATATATAATATCATTAACTCTGTCCTTTATACGTCCCACATTTGGCATTAACGAATCAAATCACTTTGAGGGGGCGGTAGTCTGCACTTCCTAAAATGAAATTATCGCGTTTAACCATAATGGAAACCATAAATTTATTCCATAAATGAAAAATATAGAAGCATAAGGAAACCATAAACATAATATAAATCATATAAAAATATAGTGACATCTTAATGGCCACCATGAAAGGTGTTAAAATAAGATTGAACAATTATCGTTTCGTGAGGCCGAAAATCGCCAACCACAGAAACAGTATGTTCTTTAACCATTAGATGAAGGTGTGTGTAGATATAGCTCCAAAATTTCTCATAACAAAATCCTAGTATATTGAAGATACTATTTTTGTTACAAAATAAATGAATAAAAATAGTTTAGGGGGTTGGAGAAGCAAAATAAAACATAAGAACACAAGAGAAGACACTACCTTTAAAACGGGTAACTCTTTTTGATTTGAGCTCAAAGGATTCCTTTGTAAAACTTATGCCCAAATTGAGGCTTGTAGGAGTTATAAAAGGATTTTGAGAGACAAAATGGGGGGGGGGGGTTAGGCCGAGCCAAAGTCTTGAGAGGTGTGGGTAAGGTGGTATAGGTGGGGGCCTTTCATAAGAGGAGAGGAGGGGGACTCTTGGAAAGTTTCAAAAGGATACTTTATCATAAAATTATTTTCAGATTTTAAAGGACCCCAAATTATATATTTCGATGATAAGGTGATAAGAGTTCTAAATACACCCATCCAATAGGTTTTTGACAAGTTTAGGTCTTAGATTTTACATTATCTTTTTATTTTATTTAAATCGTTAAATAATGAGGTAATCGATGCATCATCATGGTGTCCTAAATAATATAATTTATATAATTTCTAAAAATTATAAAAAAAAATCATGATGTATGAAATACTTTTATCATTCTAATGAATATTTATAGTAAAAAATATGACTTGTATAACCCCATTTAAATATTGTTTTAGTAAAACCACTCATGTTTGTGACATTTTTATTTTAACATTAAATAAAAAGTTATTAATGCCATTTTCATACCAAAGTGGCTCCATGGGGTCCCCATGTTTACCCATGGATTGTCCTGGTCGGCCATGATACATCCAATAAGGGTAGGATATGTCTCAAGGTGATTTAATATTATTAAAACATTATTTTTATCTTAAACTACACTAATTACCTCTAACCACGATTAAAAAATTAAAAGTAACTATTCACCAAAAAAATATTTTAATCCCATTGACCCACATTTTACTTCCTATTGACAACCATGTATGTTGTATTTTTGAAATTAAAAACACAGAGGTGGTAAAATTTCATTTAAATGAAAAATCAGTTTTTTAAGTACCACTCAATGGTTTCACTATTCATAAAAAATTGATGTTTTTCAGAAAAATACCAAAACATCACCCTAAGATATATTTGAAAATTCCAAATTCAAAAATTATTTCTATTTTAAAAAATTCAAAACATATAAGTAGAATTAATTAATTTAATAATTAATTCTCACTGTCAAAACAAATAGTGTGTTTTTATGAAACAAAATGTATTAAAAGATTGACACTAGTTTAAGTCCAATTTCAATGTGAAATTAATTCCAATAACCACAATTGGATTAAATGGTAAAAATATATTCTAATTTTACTTTATAATAAATTAAAAATAAAATCTAATCATATAAATAAATTAGATTAAAAAGGGATTTTGAATTAAAATACAACATTTTTCACTAATCATTAAAAAATGACCTTTATCGGAAAAATACCAAAAATATACACAAATTAAATTTGGATTTCCCGATTATAAAGAAGAATTTATTTGGTCCAATATAATGTATAAGAGTGACCAAAACAATATTTAATGACGGTTCACCATTAAAACGCGATAAGTGGACCATTAGTGAATATTAGAGTATATATGCCTAAAATTGAATTCTTTCCGTATTTTAAGCCTTTATCCTTTATTGGATAAATGTAAAAACATTTAACAAACATATATAATAAAATTTTATTTTTTTCTATTCATTTCCACCAATACAACAGCTACGTGTTAACTAACATTTAAAATAAAATTACTTTACTACTAGTTTGCAACGTAAGATTTCAATGAATCTCTTTGTTGCGTATCAGGTATGCTATCGAACATAGCAACCCCTTTAAAGTAAAATTAATATTTAATTAGTAAATATTAATATGTATTAAAATGTATTATTCTTTATTTACCTGGGATGTTCCATCCTTCCCCCCTTTTGGGAATTGTGTCCTCGCAATTTTATTCATCTATCAAAATAAATGGGGTATTTATCCCTCATAGCATTTTCAGATTCCAACATTGCCTCTTCAACCATATGGTTTTTCACAAAACCTTACTTGGTGATTTACCTTATTTCGCAACACTTGCTCTCTTAAGTCAAGAATCTGGATTGTTTGTTCTTCATAAGAGAGATTTTCTTCCAACTGAACTACCTCTAGGCTCAAAACATGAGATGGATCTGGCATATACTTTCTCAACATAGAAACATGATATACATTCTGTACCTGAGATAAAATTGGAGTTAATTCCACTCTGTATGCAACTTATCCAGCTGTTTCCAGAATTGCATATGGTCCAATGAACCCTGGACTCACATTTCCTTTCATACTAAATCGCATCACACTTTTCCACGGTGAAACTTTGAGAAAAACGTGATCACCTACCTCGAAATATAGATCCTTTCTCCTATTGTCTGTAAAACTTTTCAGTCAGCTCTGATATGTTCTCATTTGTGTATAAATCAAATGAACTTTTTCTTCCAGCTCTTCTACCAATTCTGGTCCCATCAGCATCATTTCACCCACTTCATCACAAAAGCTGGAGTTGGACACCGCTTCCCATATAATGTTGCATAAAAAGCCATCTGTATACTGGAATGAAAACTATTATTATATGAAAATTCATCCAAAGAAATATGTTGGTCCCAAAATCCCTAATAATCCATAGAGAAATCACGTAGCATATCCTCCAAGGTCTGAATTGTTCGTTATGAATGCCCATCTGATTGCGGATGAAAAATTGTACTAAAATTTAATTCAGTACCCAATGACTTTTGATGTCCTTTCCAAATGTTAGAAGTAAACCTGGGATCACGATCAGATACAATGGATAGGAGAACTCCATGAAACCTGAATATCTCTTTAAGATACAATCTAGAAATTTTATCTAGAGAGAAAGTATCTCTAATAGGAATGAAATGAGCAAATTTAGTCAAGCGGTCAACAATAACCCAGATTGCATTATAACCTCGAGATGTCTTTGGTAATCACACAAAAAAGTCCATAGATACATTTTCCCATTTCCACTCTGGAACTGGTAAAGGCTAAACCATCCCTTTCGGTAACTGCCACTCTACTTTAACCTATTGACAAGTCAAACACTTCACAACAATATCTCTTTTCATTATATCCCACCAGTAATACTCCTGGAGATCTATGTACACATTAGTACTGCTAGGATAAAATGAAAATGGGGAACTATGAGCCTCACATAACAACTAATTATTCAACTATGAATCACCAGGCACACATAATCACTTCCCAAACCTCAAAACACAATCATTATCAATGTTGAATTCAGGAAACTTACCCTTCTGAACCAGCTCTACCTTTTTCTACAACTCACTATCTTGCTTCTGTGCTTTCTTGATTCTGTCTGATAGAGAAGATTTAACTGATACCTGAATCAAAACAAAAGGACATCCTGCACCAACAACTTTTATGCCATAGTTCATCAAATCCTTAACCAAAGGATCACATTCCAAATGCAACATTATTAATGAAGCATTACTTTTTCGACTCAAATCATCAGCCACTTTATTTGCTTTTCCCGGATGGTAATGAATTTTACAATCATAATACTTGATTAATTCTAGACATCTCCTCTATCTCATGTTCATTTTTTTCTGAGTGAATATATACTTTAAACTTTTGTGATCGGTATATATTTCACACTTTACTCGAGACAAATGAAGCCTCCAAATTTTTAAAGAGAAAACAATAGCAGCTAATTCCAAATCATGTGTAGGGTAATTTACCTCATCAATTTTCAACTGACGTGAAGCATATGCAATTACCTAATCATTCTGCATAAGGACACAACCAAGTCCCTTCAAAAAAGAATCACTGTATATAACAAACTCACCATTCCTGGAAGGAAGTGCCAAAACTGGAGCATTCAACAAACTTTTTTTCAACTTCTGAAAACAGTCATAACATTCTTTTTTCCAGATAAAATTAACACCCTTCCGAGTTAGCTTAGTCATTGGACTATATAAGGGTGAAAACTTTTCAACCAACCTTCAGTAGTAACATGCCAAACCAAGAAAACTATGGATCTCGATTAAATTTGTGGGTCATGGCCATTGTTCAACAACTTTTGTTTTTGCATTATCCAAAGTTATTCCATCTTTAGAAACAATATGACCAAGGAATGAAATTTGTTGCAACCAAAACTCACACATTCTGAATTTCGCATACAATTTATTTTCATTTAAGGTTTTCAAAATAACCCTTAAATGTCTTTCATGCTCCTCTTTGCTTTTAGAAAACACCAAAATATCATTAATGAAAATAACCATCATTTTTCACCTGAGTCAACTGAGCCATCATAACAAAAAACTGTTTAGTTCTGATTCTTACCATCTCAGGATACTGATTTGAAAGGTCATTTACCTCTGTATGCCTTCCTAGAAAATCAGTTTGGTTTACTCAATGAAAAACCATTCTTAACACAGAAATATCTTTATAGAAGCAACATGGTAATATTGAAATGCTATATCATTTCAATCATACCATAAATTAATTTATAATTTAACAATTTTCTAACTATTAAAATTGTCTAAACCGACCTCTGATACCAAATATGAGGACATGGACTTAAACATTTATTAATATTGAATTAAATGAATATTTCTCTTTGAGGATATTTTTAGGTTTAGTGTTTTAGAGAATTAGATCATAACTATTACATCTCAAAAGATCACCCAGTAGACACTTCTACAAAGTTTCCTTTTTTTCAAAACATGAACTCAGAAAAAAGTCATTTCTAGTTCCATGTTTAATAAAGCATGAAGTTTCCTTAATCCCATCCTTGACCGTATTCCACATTATTTCCTGTGAAAAACATTTCAAAAAAACATGGGGTGAGCATAAAAATCTATGTAAGGGATACACAAAGAAGGAAAACTGTTAGTTTTTCAAAACAACCAGTAAACCAAGAATACTTTATCAAAGTAATATTTTTCACCTTTATGAAGAAGAAAATACTCTTCATTGAATAAAATATTATTAATTACCCTTTTGTAACAAAAATATTACCTTAAAACCCATATAAATAACGCATAACATATAAAGGTAACTTGAGACATAAACATACTTAAATGGAATAACCATACGATCAACTTCCACACATATCACTTAATGGAATAGACATACGGCCGACTTCCATACCCAATGCATTGGAGGTTATATTGTAACCACCTATCCTGGTATTCACGGCACGACCCATCATATGGTTTATCAGGTAACCACCTGCCAATTGTCCAAGTATCATTATATAATAATAAGATATAAAACAAAAATGATTGAAAGAAAACATTTCCACATTTCAAACACAATATATCACTTAAATATATTGACATAACAAATCCAGTAAAAAAACATTTTATATACCTAAATATATAAAATAGTATATGGTATTTATTTCATTTAAAAAAACATCACAACTTGTTGAGGAAGCCAATGACCAAATAATACTCGTGGCGATGGAGAAGGTCGTTGTCACCACGTACGTTAAAAGAAACATTCGTTTTTTTCATTTTCTGAAATGCTTCATAGAAGAATATTTCCTTTGAATGAAATTAAAATTCAAAGGTGTTTTATAAAGCGTATAAAATAACGTCTTGTATTAGAACAAAATATGCCTCAATGAAAGGAGATTAAGACGAAGTCCCTTACCTCGTGTCCGACATGACTCGATTGCTCTTCAATATCCTGAATAATAAACTAAATTTAATTTATACTTTCTTAAGAACCTTTTTCAAGCTTATTATTCCTTTTATATCACTTATTTCCATGTTATAAACATTATGTAATCATTTAAGTTAAAAATGTTTGTTTTGTCGATATTTGGTTCTTAAGTCGAAAGTGGACTGCTTACAATTACATGTTGTTCATGTGGTCAAAGGTTCATTATATCCAGAATGATATTAATGATTTGGATATCATATATATCATATATATCCAGCATATACATGTATTTATAATAGTATATAACATTTAGTGGTACGAAATGAAATGCACCGTTCATGGAGATGGTATGACGTACGTACGCATGAACGCTACATTCATTTCTATTTGATATTTAATGGAGTGAAATCATAATGATGAAAAGGTATATTGTAATTCCATTATAATATCATATATAATATCATTAACTCCATCCTTTATACGTCCCACATATGGCATTAACGAATTAAATCACTTTGAGGGGGCGGTAGTCCGCACTTCCTAAAATGAAATTATCGCATTTACCCATAATGGAAACCATAAAGGTATTCCATAAATGAAAAATACAAGAGTATAAGGAAAAAATAAACATATTATAAATCATATAAAAATATAGTTACATCTTAATGGCCACCATGAAAGGTGTTAAAATAAGATTGAACAATCATCGTTTCGTGAGGCAGAAAATTGCCAACCACAGAAACAGTATGTTCTTTAACCATTAGACGAAGGTGTGTGTAGGTGTAGCTCTAATAATTCTGATAAAAACATCCTAGTATAATAAAGATACTGTTTTTGTTACAAAATAAAGGAATAAAAAGAGTTTAGGGGGTTGGAGAAGCAAAATAAAACATAAGAACACAAGAGAAGACACTACCTTTAAAACAGGTAACTCTTTTTGATCTGAGCTCAAAGGCTTCCTTGGGAAGACTTCTGCCCTAATTGATGATTCTAGGAGTAATAGAGGGTTGTGGAGAGACAAAATGGGTAGGGTTTTGCTGATCCAATGGCTTGAGAGGTGTGGGTAAGGTGGTAGAGGTGGGGGCCTTTTATAAGAGGAGAGGAGGGGCACTCTTTGAAAGTTATAAAAGGTTACTTTATCATAAAATTCATTTCGGATTATGAAGGTCCCAAAATTATATATTTCTCGGATAAGGTTATAAGAGTTCTAAATTCACCCATCAAATAGGTTTTTGGCAATTTTAGGTCTTATATTTTACATTATCTGTTCATTTTATTTAAATCGTTAAATAATGTGGTAATCGCTGCATCATCATGGTGTCATAAATAATTTAATTTATTTAATTTCTAAAAATTAAAAAAAAATGATCATTATGTTGGAAATTCTTTTATCTTTATAATGCATAATTATAGTAAAAAATATGAGTGTATAACCGCATTTAATTTTTTTTAGTAAAACCACTCATGTTTGTGACATTTTTATTTTAACTTTAAATAAAACGTTATTAATGTAATTTTCCTACCAAAGTGGATCCATGGGGTCCCCAAGTTTACCCATGGATTTTCATGGTCGGCCACGATACATCCAATAAGGGTAGGACATCTGTCAAGGTCATTTCATAATATTAAAACATTATTTTTACCTTAAACTACACTAATTACCTCTAATCGCGATTAAAAACTTAAATGTTACTATTCACAAAAAAATTATTTTAATCCCATAGAACCATATTTTACTTCCTAATGAAAACCATGTATGTCAGATTTTTGAAATTCAAAACACAGAGGTGTTAAAATTTCATTTAAAAGAAAAATCGATTTTTTAAGTACCACTTAGTGGATTCACTATTCATCAAAAATTGAAGTTTTTCAGAAAAATACCAAAACATCACCCTAAGAGATATTTGATATTCCAAAATCAAAAATGATTTCTATTTTACAAAATTAAAAACATATAAGTTTAATTAATTAATTTAATAATTAATTCCCGCTGTCAACACAAATAGCGTGTTTTTATGAAACAAAATGTATAAAAAGATTGACACTAGTTTAAGTCCAATCTCAAAGTCAAATTAATTCCAACGACCACAATTGGATTAAATGGTAAAAACATATTCTAATTGAACTTTAAATCCAATTCAAAATATAATCTAATCATATAAATAAATTAGATTAAAATGATGATTTGAATTAAAATACAATAATTTTCACTATTCATTAAAAAATGAACTTTATCGAAAAAATACCAAAAATTTACACAAATTAAATTTGGATGTCCCGATTCTAAAGAAGAATTTTATTTAGTCCAATAGAATGTATAAGTGTGACCAAAACTATATTTAATGATGGTTCTCCATTAAAAGGTGATAAGTGGACCTTTAGTGAATATTAGAGTATATATGCCTAAAATTGAATTCTTTTCGCATTTTAAACCATTATCCTTTATTGGATAAATGTAAAAACATTTAGCAAATGTATATAATATTATATTAGTTATTTCTATTCATTCCCGCCAATACAACGTCTACATGTTAACTTCCATTTAAAATAATATTATTTTATTACTAGTGTGCAACGTCAGATTTCAAAGAATCTATTTGTTTCGTATCGGGTACGCTATTGAACATAGAATCCCCTTTAAAGTAAAATTAATATTTAATTCGTAAATATTAATAAGTATAAAAATGTATTATTCTTTATTTACCTAGGATGTTACAATATCCCATAACGAATACACTTTTAGATCTATATATATATATATATATATATATTTACTTATAGGGTGAATAGAGAAGGATAAACTATGGGATTCATCCAATTACTCCATATCTGGTACTAATGGAATACGTACTCATTTCATGAAATTTATCATTCCAAAAGGATCATGTTTTAACTCAAGAAGTCTCCTCTCCATCTTAAGTAATTCCATATATTCCTTCTGTGCCTACTTAATCCTCTCTATAGAGGACGGTAGAAGATTGATATACATAAATTTTCCTTAAGATAAAAATTTTAACTTTTCCAAATCCCTAAATATTATACCTCCTTGAATCCTCATCATTGGAAAACTATCATGTTCTTTCCAACATTGATACTCATCTACCTTGTGTAGCTTCTTAAGGTGGTAATATATTGACTAGCCATTATCTCTTATCAACCACAAATACCTTCTATAGAACATACTAAAGTCTTTTTTTGTAAATATATACTTAAAACCTTTATGATTAGTATATATATCACAATATTCACAATACAGATACCCTATATAGACCTCAAAATAAAAAAATTACTTCTTCCAACTTCAAATCATGAGCCGAGTAATATTTATCATAATCATTCCATTGTATAGGAGAATAATATATCACTATATCTCTCTACATGAGTATGTATCCCAGATCATTGTTTTATGGATCAATATATATCAATAACACTTCTCCATACCATGGTTGTAAAAACATAGAATCAATAACCAACTTTCTCTTTTGGTCATTGAAATTATTCTTATGTCGATCTATCAAAAAGAATATGAACACCTTCTGAGTCAAAATGTTGAGTAGAATATATTTTCGTGATAAATTTATTATAAGTAATAGGTAGTATCCACCCCAAACAAGAAAAGAACATATCATAGTTACTATGGTCGATTTTTTCCATTTCTCTATAAGTTCAATCTTTGAATGATCAACTAATATTCCATCACTTTAAATTATAAGACCCAGCAATGAAATTCTTTGAACCCAAAATTTACCCCTGGTAAATTTGGAATAAATTCTATCCTTACATACGTGGTTAGTACAATCCTCATTTTTTCTTCATGGTATACATTTCACTTAAAATATTTAATAATACAATCTAAAAAGACTATTATGAACTGGTCATGGTAGTCTTGAAAGACATTATTCACTAAATACATGGAGAAAAAAATAGGATAGGTATGTCCAAATGGAATTAAAATAAACTCATAATCACCATACCTTATATGGAATAATATATTGTGTATATCCTCCTTCATGAAACTTTGGAAATAATATCCATATTGTTGTTCATTCTTGTAAAAACATTTATCTTTTCATGATTGATAATGTAGATCCTCGATATGGGGTAGAAGATAATTGTTCATGATAGTGGTATTGTTAATTTCCCAATAATGAAAAAACACATTTACCTAGAATTTTTCATAAAAATGTAACTGGTTCACAACATGGTGAAGAAATAGGTAGAATGAATCCAATATATGTATTCTCTATGAGTTTCTTATTCAATTAATTTATGTTAATAAGGGATATTCTATATGGACTTTTTGAAACATGTGTAGAACTAGGTATGAAATATATTGAAAACTCATATTTAGTAATTAAGTTAAGAAAAGGAAACTAATATGTAAGTATCATATCAATAGAACATATAATAATTGTAGATTCGATTTTTATAATCTTCCTAACAATCTATGATAAGTAACTCTCTTTAATATGTTATAAAACATAAATAATGGATGTAATTTACATTAGTTTTTTATGTTCATGATAAAAACTATAGATGTTTTTAGGTTGATTTAGAATATATAATGTAATTACATTTCCATAATAATTGATATGGGATCCATACTGAGAGAGCTATTCCATGCCAAAATTCACCTAAAATTCAACTACAGACAGAATACCAATATTTGTAGGAATCACAATACAAAAAACATATAGTAGAGGGTAGATATAGACATGTAATGTAATAATCATAACCATAATTTTTTTCACTGTACACTCAACATCTAAATGTTGATGTGGTAATGTGATACCCCTAAAAATATTTTGATTTTAAAAAGTGGGTTAAAATTTTATTAAATAAATAAAATTCACTTCCAAAGTGGATAGTATGGGTTCATTTCACAACATTATTAGGAACTTCTATTTCAACTATAGTAATTTCATAATTATTACCTTCTCCCCTTGGATTCATTAATGAAATGTAATCATAACACTTGATATATTGTTATGAATAATTCCACACATTTTTACAACTTAATCCCAAGATATTAGTGGTTTCTTTTATAACCTTCCATTCAAGAGACCATTCTTTATAATTAAAAATAATAATTTTCCCACTATTCAATTACCTAGATGATTGTTTCCATCATAATCACATATTGAAAATCCCACCCTCCCTTTATTCTTCTATAAAACAATAATTTTTCTTTGGAACTTATCTTTCTTCTTCTTTTCATGGCATCCCTTGAGGATATAATCCACATAAAATTATTTCCATGTATTTAAGGCACTTGAAAATATATCATCACATGATCAAAAATTATGAAAACCTAGGTCCCTTTGTATACACAATTTAATCCCTTCAAGGAAATTATCTGTATTTATTTATAAATTATATATAAATTTTTTATTATTCCTTGATAATATGTTAATGTTAGTGTCATACTCTAAAAAACAACTTCTTCGTTTTTTTTTTAATTTTGGATCTTTATCACAATTTTAATCTCACTCTTTTCCATGGATTTATATCATGGAGAATATAACATTAAAATTTCTCCATTTAATGATTTATATTTCATCATGCTCTTTAGTATTTTTGTCATGACCCCCTCCCCACAAAGTGTACCCCTCCTGGGCCGGGAATGTGAGAAGAGAGATAATGACCCCCGAGTCCCGCCTCCAGTAGGCCCCAGGTTAGCGACTAGCACAGAGGGTATAATAAACACACAAATGGAAGGCATTATCCTCTAAGAGAACACATGCAAAAGAGAGAGGTATAATAGACTCCAAAGAACTCCAACTCAGAACTAAAATATCATAGAAAACCCAAGTTCACATATGGAATGCCATGCAAAAGTACTACAGTTGAAAGGGAAAACTAAAAGTACCCAAAAGAAATTAAAACGGCAGCGACCACAAGCCCGAAAAGATCCTCCAACCACAAGCTAGTAGTAACCATCTTGATCTCCAACCCACTGTAAGTGACCTGAAAAATAGTTTATATATACATAGGTGAGTATAACAGTATACTCAGTAGGATCCTCCCTAATCCTCTCATGAAAAAGTAAATAAAGCATGCTAATGCCTAGTGAACAACAAGTGAAACTAACTCGTCACCTAAACATGTATAATAAGTTCCCAACCTCACCATGGACACTCTCTCCAAGTAACACATACAAGAATATAGTATATAATGAAAAATATCAAGGGTACCCTACTACTACTTCCCCACTGGTTTTCCGCTTTGCTCCAACGACATACGTCCTGTGCATCTCTCTCCAAAGGCTTACCCGGCGACACCTGGGCTAAGCTCCACATTCTGCACCTCGTGCACCACAATGCCTTGCCCGCAGACACCTGGGCGAAGCACCACACCATCATCACAACCAAAAGTAACCAGGTATATCCCAAGACCCACCACATCCCGCATAACGTGTATCATACATCAGGTATTATACCTCAAGACATTATAGCCAATACACCGATTAGGGATCCTCAAACCATCACAGCCTATACACATTACACCATTAGTAGTCCAAAGGATACTATATCCAGAATATATGTGTATGAAATAACCACGGGCCATTTCAGCCCTCAACACACATATATGGGGAAACTAACTGGTGTGCCTGTTGGCACATGTATCTACCAAGTGAAGAGAGCAGGGCCAAAGGGGGTAGTCAGCCATTCGACCTCCCATCAGAATGTTGGGGAAAATACCCCCTCAGGGCTCAGAATCCCCAGGGTGTCAGTTGCCCTTACCGAAAGGGTGGAGTAGAGTATAGAAAAACTAAAAGTACAGAATATATATATAAATCACATCCACACTATGGGCATTACCAATTCTTAGATACAACTGCAGCTAACTTCTCTCAGACTCTAGGCTGGTATTTCTAAGACTAGGTGTCCTATAAGAACACAAACATTTGAAGAGATTTATTAGATTACTCCATTCTCATTTTATCAGTTCCATTGTACGTTAATTAATTCTTTAAACATTAATTAACCCTGAATAATTTAACATTAAACTTCATTAGAATCACACCCAAAATCAACTGCTCCTTTTAAGATTCACATCACCTTTGAATTCTAGTATCTTCCTCCCCATGGATTATCACCATTTAATCAAACATTCATTACAGAATTACTTTCACATATTCCAAGTCATTCTAGAAAGGCATCTTATGCAACTAAACACAAAGGGGGATCAACACGATGAGTAGATATACTACCCATAGAGTCTTTTCCACCTATATTAAGAGCATAGACCCATTCTCTCTCGAGAGGCTAAACACAGAAAGCACGTGGCATACCCCACGCATCTTCGCCTCCTTCAGAAGGATGGTAAGTAAGACCAGCTACCTTGAACAGTGCGGAAAATTAAAACAGATAAACAACCAAAGAAAACCACCAACAACCAGCCATCACATCCATCCCATACCATCAACCTTGGTGTCCTCCCCAATACCCACATGCATAAGATAATGAATCTCGCCACCCTAGGCGTCATCCACTACCACAACCACATGTCCCCATTCCTCCACATATCACAACATCCATCCAGGATCAAATCATAGCACAAGAAGCAGGAAAACACAACATCACATCAATGGTATCGTGACCATTTAACAATCAAGAGCGTAACTCAGAACCCTTTAAGAAATTCTCACACAATCTGTTCATTAATCCATATTAAATTAGCATATTTGTAATTCGTAGGTTCCAATTACGGGATACATAATCAGTAAGCTATCACAATTAAATAACCATGCTTACTTCCCTAATTTGATTAACCTAAAATTAGAACAACTACAACAACGACAACAACCAGATTCATTTACAGGCCTCTTTATCTTTATCAAATTAATTAACAATTAATTCCAGCTTTACGTTCATTATCAATTTCCATCAAGAATGAACAACTAATCAAAGAAACCATAGATATCACTCTATCTAGAAAAACATGAGGCAAACCGTTATCACGGTACAAAGCAAAAACATGTGATCAAACTATTCTTTTAATCTTGTTCAAGTATTTAGTTAGGTCAATTTCATTGTGATCCAAAGGGATAAATCCTGAAAATTCTACGATTGCACATATACAATTAGCGAAGCCACAAATCCCATACCTCGATGAGTTTTTGATGTCCTTTATCCACATAACGTGTCACAATTATCATCTCACAACAACTACATCCTCCGGAGGATGCCACGGTACGACAGTACCATCCAACCCCAAGAAAAACTGATTATAATCTTGGAAATTACATGGTATAATATGGAAGGGGGAAACAAGAGAAGATGATCCCTAAAGGAACGACGATAAAACATACCTTATTGAGAAGATTAACTGACACAGCTCGGTTGCATCGAAAATAGAGCAGAACCAATCGGAGGATTAGGGTTTGATTGTGAAACTCTTATGGGAATGATTGAAAGGTTCTAGTGTCTCTTAGCCGAGAAAAAAGAGGAAGAACAAGGGAGAATGATATCTCATCCCTTTTGGAATATTTAATGGGGCGACAGATTAAGATACGTTTAATTCCCCATTAAAAGCGGATCGCATTAACCCACGCGGATTGACCAAGAAAAACATCCCGAGCCATAAGAATAATTAATATATTATTTATGGCATTTTAATCGGCCCTATGAGTCCTTAAAATAAGTTTTTAATGTATTTTACGTCAAAGGAAATGTCAAATGCGAGAAACTGCAGGAAGTTGAAAACACTGTTCAAGTCCACCGTTAGAAAATCAATGTTAGAAGGTTACAGTTCTGGAATCATTGTTCAAGTCTACCGTTATAAGGTCGCCATTAGAAGGTTACCATTGTGGAAACACTGTTCAATTCTACCGTTATGAGGTCATCTTCAGAAGGTTACCGTTCTGGAAAAACTGTTCAAGTCTACCATTTGAAGGTCACCGTTAGAAGGTTACCGTTCTGGAAACACTGTTCAAGTCTACCGTTATAAGGTCATCGTTAAAAGGTTACCATTCTGGAAACACTATTCAAGTATACTGTTTGAAGGTCACTGTTCTGGAAACACTGTTCACGTATACCATTGTAAGTCCACCGATAGAAGGTTACCGTTCTGGAAACACTATTCAAGTCTACCGTTATAAGGTAACCGTTAGATGGTTAATATTATGGAAACATTGTTCAAGTCTACCGTTATAAGGTCACCATTAGAAGGTTACCATTATGAAAACACTATTCAATGATACCAATATAAGTCCACCAATAGAAGGTTACCGTTCTAGAAACACTGTTCAAGTCTACTGTTCTAAGGTCACTGTTAGAAGGTTACCATTCTGGAAACACTGTTCAAGTCTACCGTTATAAGGTCACTGTTAGAAAGTTACCATTCTGGAAACACTGTTCAAGTCTACCATTAGAAGTCCACCGATATAACCTCACCGATAGAAACACTGTTCACTAAACATCACTGATAGAAACACTGTTCACCTGCCGATACTGTTCATAAAACTGGAAACATTGTTCACAGAACTGGAAATTTGCCAATGTGATGGGGATAAGTCACATTAACCGCTCGGAACACCTCCAACACCACATTTTCACAAAGTAATGGACGAGAGAGGTTCGGGCCATTACATCAGATAACTCTCAAAACATTCTCGTCCATGAGAATTCAAAACCCACCTAAAGAGAAAAAAAAGGAACGGGGCCCAAACAACCACCCATCGAGACACCTCTCAAAAGAAAGAAAGGCACAAAAAGGAACAAAAGATGTTAATAAATAAAACATGAAAGGTCTATCCACAATGGAAACATCATTACATAAAAAATAGTTTAACATTAAACAACTCTGGGTACTGAGCACGTATCTATGACTCACACTCTTAGGTACTCCCCTCCATGCCACCATGTTTCCACAAGACACGAACTAAGGGGATATAATGCCAACACAACACCTTCTCCTTCCGTTCTTGGATCTCCACATGTCGCTCCTCAAAGGTTGAATCATCATCAATATCGATCTCTCCCTAATCGATAACATGAGATTAATCATGAAGATAATGACGGAGCTGTGATACATGGAAGACATCATGTATCCGACTCATCTGAGGGGGATGTGCTACTCGATACGACACAACTCCAACATGAGCTAACACCTCGAAAGGCCCAACAAACAGGGGAGAAATCTTACTTCCACAACCAAACCTTCACTACCCACGACGGGGAGTCACCTTCAGAAACACATGATCTCCAACATTAAACTCTAAGGGTCTCCTTCTTTGATGAACATATGATTTCTGAAAATATTGTGTTGTCTTCATCCTCTCACGAATCACCTGAACCATCTCTGTTGTATTTTTCACTAGTTCCGGTCCGAGGATTTCAGACTCTCCGACCCCAGTCCAGCACAATGGAGAACGGAAAGTTCGACCATACAAGGCTTCAAACGGCACCATACCAATGGTGGAGTGAAAAATATTATTGTAAGAAAACTCCACCAAGGGTAGGTGCCTCATCCATGAAACTCCAAAGTCAAGAACACAAGAGCGCAACATGTCTTCATGAGTCTGGATAGTTCGCTCTGCTTGAGCATCCTTTTGAGGATGAAAAGCAGGGCTAAGGCATAGATGAGAACCAAAAGAATGTTGGAGACCCCTCCACACCCTGGAGGTAAAACGTGGATCTCGATAAAAAATGATCGTCCTAGGGACTCAATGATGTCTTACCACCGCCTCAAGATACTGCCTCGAAAAAACTTCCACTGAGCTCGACTCCTTGATCGCTATGAAGTGGGCCAATTTTGTTAAACGATCCACTACCACCCATATAGCATCATGTCCTCCCAGAGCTCGAGGTAAACCTGTAAAAAAGTCCATTGACATGTCCACCCACTTCCACTGGGGAATCTCTAATTGCTGGAGAAGACCACTAGGAATGCGGTGTTCGGCCTTCACCTTCTGGCAGACTAAACATCGAGACACACACTCTACAACCTCACGCTTCAGCCTAGGCCACCAGGACTGACTCCTCAAGGATCGGTACATCTTTTTTCACACCAGTATGTACTTCCAAGGGAGAACTATGGAACTCTCGAAGAACCATCTCGTGCATCTCCAAGGGAACAAAAAGCCTGCCATGATACAACACTCGGTGTTGTTCATCCTTCGACCAACCATCAGGGGCCTCACCACAAACAACTATGTCTCTCCAAACATCCACCTCTATATCACCCAACTAAGACTCTTCCACATTCTGCATCAGGGACGACTGCACCATCATCTGGAAAAGACAACCTCTACCTCCATCCTCTTTAATATCAAGATGAAAAGAAGACAGTTCCTCCATTACCCTTCAGAAATCACCAGATTCACGCACAACATCATTACGTGACTTTCGGCTCAGTGCATCAGCTACAACATTCCCTTTTCCAGGTGTATACGATATTTCAAAGTTGTATTCCTACAAGAACTACATCCACCGATGCTGCCTCATGTTCAAGTCACATTGGGAAAAAACATACCTCAAACTCTTATGATCGATGAAAACCACAAAGTGCTCACCAATGAGGTAATGTCTCCACAACTTCAGAACAAAAACCATGGCTGCTAACTCAAGATCATGGGTGGCATAGTTTCATTCATGGGAACGCAACTACTGAGACCCATAAGAAACAACTGACCTTTGCTGCATGAGAACACAACCAAGCCCCAGATGTGAAGCGTCACAAAAAACATCAAACTGGAATCCATCCGCTGGAAGACAAAGGACTAGAGCACTTACCAACTTCTCCTTTATATACACGAAAGCTTCCTGACACTGATCAGTCCATATGAACACTTGATCCTTCCTTGTAAAAGCTGTCAGAGGAGTCGCAACTCGGGAGAAATTGGATATAAACCTCCTATAATAGCCTACAAGACCAAGGAAATGTCGCACCTCTGACACGGTCTTGGGGGCTGCCCAAGACACCACTGCTTCTATCTTTGACGGATCCACAACTACTCCCTGTTGGGACACAACATGCCCCATGAAACGAACTTATCAAGCCCAAAACTCAAACTTCGACAACTTCCCAAACAACTGATGTTGGTGAAGAACTCCCAAAACGACTCGTAGATGTTCTGCATGCTCCTCTTTAGATGTGGAGTACACAAGGATGTCGTCGATGAAAACCACAACAAAATTTTCATGGAATTCATGGAACACCGCATTCATCAAACCCATGAAAACAACAGGAGAATTTGTCACACCGAATGGCATTACAACAAACTCATAATGCCCATGACGACAACATAAAGAAGTCATTGGGATATCCTCATCCTTTACACGCATCTGATGATATCCTGACCGCAAGTCGATCTTTGAAAACCAAATTTCGCCCTCCAGTTGGTCTAATAAATCATCAATATGTGGAAGAGGATAGAGGTTATTTATTGTTATGTTGTTTAGTCGACGATAATCGACGGACAGTCGCAAACTGCTATCAGCCTTCTTCACAAACAAAATTGGTGCACCCCATGGTGACACACTTGGCCGAATTAAACCGCACTGCAACAGACTATCAAGATGTATATGAAGCTCTCGTAACTGAAAAGGGTCCATCCTATACGGAGACATAGGGATAGGAGACTCTCTTGTCTGTAGCTCAATCCCAAACTCGCTCTCTCGTCGAGGGGGTAATGCTACAACCTCTTCTACAAAGACATCATGGTACTCCTCTACGACCCTAGGAAACGCCAACTGCTGAACCTTTGAAGAACTCAGAATCATCTCATCCATCATAGATGATAGGTATGGAACTCGTCTATGACCCTTACAAGGATCTCTATCACCAACAAACACCACGTTCTCTCCATCTGCATAAAAAATGACCTTCTTCCTGTAGAAATCCACAATAGCCTTCACCGAATACAACCAATCCATGTCGAGTATGACATCATATGGTTGTATTCGTAAACATAGGAAATCACCCCAAGAGTGGTGTTTCCACAACACTAGCTTACACTCTCTACATACCTCAAAGAAGTCGGCTAGACCTCCAACTGGCGTAGTCAACGCCATGGGAACTGGAAGCCTCTCTACCTAAAGTCCCAAAGCATGGACAATGGTAGGTGATATGAAGAAGTGTGTTTCTCCTGAATCAAACAAGGCATACACTAAGGTAGAAAAAAAGAAAAGGGTACATTGAACGACATCTGGCTCGCCTAGGGCTGGCAACGCTAGAGCATGAAGCTGACCACGACCACCTCCACGACCTCTCTGACCCTGATGAAGACCACCACCACGGCCGCACTCTGCTCTCTGAGGATGGGGAGAATCATGGGGTTGTTCTCTGCCTACTCCATCTACCCTCTGGTGATCTAAAGCTGGTGAAACCTGATGCTACTGCCTCAGCTGGAACTGCCTCAACAGAGGAACCTGGAGCGGAGCGCCCGGTGCATGGTGACTGCTATGAAAATTCGGGCACTCCCGCTGCTGAGGAACATGACCACCACACGAAAAACAAGAGCCTGATCCATTGGCATAGGCTTGATAGTTTCTACCTCTGGAGAAACGAGATGGGAAGGGCTGGGACCTACACCCAAGTGAATGGAAACTATTCTGCCTTCAAAACCGGGAACCCCGGACCACATCTCTACTTCGTGAAGAATCATGACGATTCCCCTCTCGTGATGATCCAGTCCTGGTAATGTCCTCTCAACAACCTCTGCCCTCGCCAACACCTCAAGATATGTCTTTAGCAAAAATGGGGTGACCAGGAGCTGGATCTCTGGATGCAAAGCCTCCTCGAAATGCCTCACCCGGGCCTCCTCATCTGGCAATAGGTTTGAATCATATCGTAGAAGGTTCCTGAAACAGATTCCAAACTCTCGAACACTAGAGGACCCCTTTCGAAGGGTAAGAATCTCTTGGCGAATGGATTCCTTCAAAGTTGATAAAGAAACTCAACTCTAAACCTGTATCGAAGCTCCTCCCATGAGATCACTGACTCATCACGATCCCGGAGGAACATGAACCACCACCGCCTTACTGCTCCACACAGCATTGTCACAACCAAGGACACCTAGTGTTACTTCCGAGCAAAAATCGAACTGAAGCCTATCTCGACCTCCTCCAACTAGTCTTCTGTGACTGCATCTGAAACGGAGCCCTCATACTTCAGCAGGCTCTGGCGCTGAAACTCTCAGAGTGTGTTCCTCCACGTGTCATCTTCGTCAACCTTGATCCAGTGGCGATCTTCTGTAAAAACCTGCTGGACATCTTCTGTGCAAACCTGATGAGGACGTCGACCAGGAGCCATACCTGTAAAATAAAAACTGTTAGAGCTCCTAAGCCTGGAATATGGAAGACTCAAAATTAATAAATTAATTGTTTTATTTTATTAATTTTAGGTTAACCTATCCCATGGTCTAACCATTCAAACACTGGCGCAAAGAAGAATGATGCATGATCCTTTCCTAGGTCTCTACCCTACAAACAATATCACTTTGTTTAGTAGCCATCGTAATCTTAAAGGTCCATGTAATAGATCATAGGGGCCCTAAACGACTATGTCTCTACTGGTCTCTAGTGTTTACCCCACTTGCTAAACATGAATGACACCATTTCTCTACCATCCCCGGCAACCTCACCTGTGCTTAACTCCAAACTCCATCCTATCCCTCAACCGGTGCTCTTATACCACTCTGTCACGACCCCCTCCCATTAATGTGTACCCCACCTAGGCCGACATTGTGAGAAGAGAGATAATGATCCCCGAGTCCCGCCTCCAGTAGGCCCCGGGTTGGCGACTAGCACCGAGGGTATAATAAACACACAAATGGGAGGCATTACCCTCTAAGAGAACACAAGAAGAAGAGAGAGATAGAATAGACTCCAACCAACTCCAAATCAGAACTGAAATACAAAAGAAAATCCATGTGCACATATGGAATGTCATCAAAAAGTACTAAAACTAAAAGGGGAAACTAAAAGTACCCAAAAGAAAGTAAAACGGCAACGGCCACAAGCCCGAACAGCTCCTCCAACCACAAGCTAATAGTAACCAGCTTGATCTCCAACCCGCTCCAAGTGACCTGAAAAACATTTTATAGGTACATAGGGTGAGTATATCAGTATACTCAGTAGGATCCTCCCCATGCCTCTCATGAAAATGTAAAGAAATAATGCTAAAGCCTAGTGAACAACAATTGAAACTAACTCGTCACCTAAACATGTATACTAAGTTCCCAACCTCACCATGGCCACTCTCTCCAATTAACGCATACAATAATATATCATATAATGAAAAATATCAAGGGTACCCCGCTACTACTTTCCCACTGGTTTTGCGCTTTACCCCAACGACATACGTCATGTGCATCTCTCTCTAAAGGCTTGCTCGCAAACACCTGGGCTAGGATCCACAATCTGCACCTCATGCACCACAAAGGCTTGCCCGCAGACACCTTGGCGAAGCACCACACCATCCTCACAACCAAAAGTAACCAGCTATGTTCTGGGAGCCACCACAGCCCGCATAACTCGTATCATACATTGGGTATTATACCTCAAGCCATTATAGCCCATACACCGAGTAGGGATCCTCAAGCCATCACAACCTATACACGTTACACCTATAGTAGTCCAAAGGATACTATATCAAGAATATATATGTGTGAAATAACCACAAGACATTACAGCCCTCTACACACATATATGGGGAAACTAACTGTTGTTCCTTTTGGCAGATGTATCTACCAAGAGAAGAGAGCAGGGCCAAAGGGGGTAGTCAGCCATTCGACCTCCCATCAGAATGTTGGGGAAAACACCCCCCAGGGCTCAGAATCCCCGGGGTTTTAGTTGCCCTTACCGACATGGTGGATTAGCGGATAGAAACACTAAAAGTACAG
The DNA here is from genome assembly GCA_963277665.1 of Viscum album. Classification (NCBI taxonomy): domain Eukaryota; kingdom Viridiplantae; phylum Streptophyta; class Magnoliopsida; order Santalales; family Viscaceae; genus Viscum; species Viscum album. The sequence continues at coordinate 503,485,371 of OY728131.1, read as the reverse complement.
AATATATATATAACTCACATCCACACTATAGGTAATAACTAGTCTTAGATACAACTGCCGCTAACGTCTCTAAGACTCGAGGCTGATACTTGTAAGACTAGGTGTCCTATAAGCACACAAACATTTGAAGAGATTTATTAGATTACTCCATTCTCATTTTATCAGTTCCATTGTACGTTAATTAATTCTTTAAACATTAATTAACCCTGAATAATTTAACATTAAACTTCATTCGCGTCACACCCAAAATCAACTGCTCCTTTTAAGATTCACATTACCTTTAAATTTCATTATCTTCCTCCCTATGGATTATCACAATTTAATCAAACATTCATTACATAATTACTTTCCCATATTCCATGGCATTCTAGAAAGGCATCCTATGATACTAAACACAAAGGGGGATCAACACGGTGAGTAGATATACTACCCATCGAGTCTTTTCCACCTATAGTAAGAGCATAGACCCATTATCCCTTGAGAGGCTAAACAAGAAAAGCATGTGGCATACCTCGTGTGTCTTATCCTCCTTCGGAAGGAGGGTAAGAAATTCCAACTTCCTTGAGAAGTGGGGAAAAGTAAAGAAGATAAATAACCAAAAAAAAACACTAACATCTAGCCATCACATCCATCCCATACCATCATCCTTGGTGTCCTCCCCGATACCCACAAGCATTAGCTGATCCATCTCGCCACCCTAGGAGTCATCCACTGCCACAACCACAAGTCCCCATGCCTCCACATATCACAACAGCCATCCAGGCTCCCATCACAACACAAGCAGCAAGAAAACACAACATCACATCACTGGGCTCTTGACCCATAACAATCAAGATGGTAACTCAGAACCCTTTAAGAAATTATCACACAATCTGTTCTTTAATCCATATTGAATTAGCAGATTTGTTATTCATGGGTTCCAAATTCGGGTTACCTAATCAAAAAGATATCACAATTAAATAACCATGCTTACTTCCCTAATTTGATTAACCTCAAATTAGAACAACTACAATAACAATAACAACCAGAGTCATTTACATGCCTCTTTATCTTTATCCAATTAATTTACAATTAATTCTGGATTTACGTTCATTACCAATTTCCATCAAGAATAAACAACTAATCAAAGAAACCAAATATATCACTCTATCTAGTAAAACATGAGGCAAACCGTTATAACGATACAAAGCAACAGCACGTGATCAACCAATTCTTTTAATCAGGTTCAAGTATTTAGTTAGGTAAATTACATTGTGATCTAAAGTGATAAATCATGAAAATTATACGATTGCACATATACAATTAGAGAAGCCACAAATCCCCTACCTCGATGAGTTCTTGACGTCCTCTATCCACACAACGGATCACAATTCTCCTCTCACGAAAACTGCATCCTCCGGAGGATGCCACGGTAAGACAGTACCAACCAAACCCAAGAAAACCCCATTAGAATCTTGGAAGTTAATGGTATAATATGGAAGGGAGAAACAATAGAAGATGATCCCCAAAGGAATGACAATAAAACATACCTTATTGGGAATATTGCCTGACACAGCTCTGTTGCATCCAAAATAGAGCAGAAAAAATCAGAGGATTAGGGTTTGATTATGAAACTCCTACGGGAATTATTGAAAGGTTATAGTGTCTCTTAGCCCAGAACAAAGAGGAAGAACAAGGGAGAATGATATCTCACCCCTTTTTGAAGATTTAATGGGGTGACCGTTTAAGATACGTTTAATTCCCCATTAAAATTGGATCGCATTAACGCACACGGTTTGAACAAGTAAAACATCCCGAGCCATAGGAATAATTAATATTGGATTTATGGCATTTTAATCGGAACTAAGAGTACTTAAAATAAGGGTTTAAATTTATTTTATGTCAAAGGAAATCTCAAAGGGGTGAAACTGTAGGAAGCTGGAAACACTATTCAAGTCCACCATTAGAAGGTCACTGTAAGAAGGTTACCATTCTGGAAACGCTGTTCTAGTCTACCGTTATAAGGTCACCATTAGAAGGTTACCATTCATAAAACACTGTTCAAGTATACCGTTATAAGATCACCATTAGAAGGTTACCGTTCTGGAAACACTATTCAAGTATACCGTTTGAAGGTCACCGTTAGAAGGTCATCGTTCTGGAAACACTGTTCAAGTCTACCATTATAAGGTCATCGTTAGAAGGTTACCATTCTGGAAACACTGTTCAAGTCTACTGTTTGAAGGTCACCATTAGAAGGTTACCATTCTGGAAGCACTATTCAAGTCTATAGTTATAAGTCCACCTATAGAAGGTTACCGTTATGGAAACACTATTCAAGTCTACCATTATAAGGTCACCGTTAGAAGGTTACCATTCTGGAAACACGGTTCAAGCCTACCATTATAAGGTCACCATTAGAAAGTTACCATTCTAGAAACACGGTTCAGCTCTACCGTTATATGTCCACCGATATAGGGTTACCATTTGGGAAACACTGTTCAAGTCTACCGTTATAAGGTCATTGTTAGAAGTTTACCGTTCTGGAAACACTATTCAAGTCTACCGTTAGAAGGTTACCGTTCTGGAAACACTGTTCAAGTCTACCTTTAGAAGTCCACCGATAGAACCTCACCGATAGAAACATTGTTCACTGAACATCACCGATAGAAACAATATTCACCTACAGATACTATTCATAAAACTGGAAACACTGTTCACAGAACTGGAAATTTGCCAATGTGTTGGGGATAAGTCACTTTGACCTCCCAGAACACCTCCAACACCACATTTTCACAAAGTAATGGACTAGAGAGGTTCGGGCCATTAAAAGTTTGTATTAATGACCACTATTGATAAACATCTGATTTAGAACAATACACTTCCAAAATATCATTTTCACTCTCATTAGATACCAATGAAGAGAATATATTTTGGAGGTATTTAATATTTTGTAAAGCTATCAATTAATTAGTAGTTATATTAATTTAGGGAGGCTTCTATCGCATGAAATGATAAAATAAATTTAAATCACATTTTATAACAACAAGTTGTTCTATTTTGGAAGTGTTAATTTCTATAACTTGAGTTTGTTTCCTTAATGTGGTCATGATTTAAATAGTTATAAAACCACATGTATCTTATATATTATAAGGAAAAATAGTAAATTTTTTATGAGTATTGATTTATTACATCCATTATGTCACATCACTAAATAATGACACACACTAATATAGCTCATAATCAACAGGAATATTCATCCACAAATTAAAAATCCCTATAATGTTAAAATTTCTCAATTATTATACATGACTATCATAATTATCATGATAGAAATATTCTTTTAAAAATTAGTTCCCAATGTTCCCACTAAAAATTTATCTAATAAAAACTATACAATCCCTAATAATAATAACCTGGATCTGGTGTTTACATTATTACATTATATCAAGATATAAATTATCCCAACATGAAGGGTCAATTAGTTTACCTATCACAAAAAACATGATACATTCATGACACCCATATTGTATTAAAATTTAATAAAAACATAGAATATCATAGGAAACCATCTTGAATCCCAGATCTCAATAACAATTCACTTCTTATGATCCTATTAAAAGTACAAAAAATAACGGTAGAGCACAAATTCATAGTAGGGGTTACGAAAAAACAATATTTCAGGTTTAAATAATCCATAATTAACTTGGAAGAATGAAAAATAAAATAACCAAACATTCAATCAATAATTCAGTTCAATGGGTATCTATTTAAAATATTAGTAGAACAATTGATAATGAAATGAATTACATGTTAATGGAAATTCATAATTATTTATTTTCAACATCAAGGCCTCTTTACTATGATTTCATGAATCTTATCATCACAACCTCTCAAAAAATAAAACATTCATAAGTATGGGTATGTGTGATCCAAATTCCCATATAATATGTAATTACCACTATTTTATATCATTAGTGAAGTCAATGCCTTGAGGGGAAATATATAACCAATCCCTACCGATCACTTTCATGTGTGATAATTTTTTTAATCTATGAATGAAATAATGTAAGCTTATGTGATGTAGTGTGGCTAGATATGGTATATGGAGTATAAAAAGAGGGAATTTGGGACAACTATCATTTTTACATGATCATTCTAAGGAGGTAGTATACGATGTATCTTGACTAGGATGTTATTTCATAGAATGAGATTGTGGTGTAGTTCCCATGATTTTACAACACAAAGTGGATGGTTATATGTAAATAATATTGTGATAGAAATTGGTTCATTTTATCAATTTCATCACCACTATTGCATGGAATTCTACTACTACATAGTATATTTTAGATTGTGGGGTTACATATCATGGTACTATAGTATAAATTATAATTCCTCCCATGATAAATAAGATCTTCATAGTGGATCTCATATGTTCTTTGACCAAGGGGTTTAGGGAATGGTAATCTACTCTTCACCATAGTTTTCCCAATTTTAGTTCATGGTGTGGCATATTTATGTGGTCAGTGATACATTCTTCCAAAAAAAAATTTACCTTTAAAAGACCCCAGGAAAACTGAACCCACTTTTCTCCCAATATTTTCACTTTAAAACATAGTGAAAAATATTAGTTATTAATTTTTTTGAAGACCCATTCAATATGTACTAATATCTAAATCCCTATTATCAATTAGTGGTGATCCAAGGTGTTATTCTTATTGTTTCATGTGGATGTTTCTTTGTTTGGTCATGAATCTTCCCTATTGTTCTTGGTGTATAATGATGCGTGATATTTTTTTAGATAAAGTGTTTTTTATTTTCTATTATTTTGTTTATTTATTGAATGATTTACTTGGGGGGGCATAGTTTTCATGTAGGATATGTAATCACATCTTCAAAATTTTGATCTATTCTTGTCAGAAAGTGTTTTCAATTTCATGGTAGTAGATTCATTGTTTCTCATTTTTATATAAGTAAAATCATAATGTAACTATATTCCATCCTTTTTTATGAAAGTGTAAATATCAGAAAATACATTAAACCAAAATTAGGATTTAAATTATTTATATATAGTGATCATATGTTCTTTCACCATGATAACAAATTACCCATTATTTTTTTCATAGTTTGTTATCTATTATATTCTTGTATGCATGTGTATTATTTTTGGATTAAAATGTATGATATAGATTAGTTAAATAATTAAGATAAATTGTCAATTTAGTTGGATAATGAATTAAATATAAATAACCATTTTTAGTGAATAATTTTTTATAACTTTATGGTAATAAAAACGATACTTCTTACATATTTATTTATTTATGTTTTTATCCCACATGTTAATGGATTTGGATAAGAACAGGGAGATTGAATTCTTTTTAAGAATGATAATGATTTAAAAACCTTGTCAAATGAGAATTGTATCCTTCATTATTGTTAATACCGAAATTGATGCCGTGAATAATGTTTTAATAATTTAATATCCTCTTAGAGATAACTCTTAATATTACCCATAGGTGGATCCAATGAAAAATGATTTGGTTAAAACCTAGTAGAATAAAAACCAAAAGATTGGTAAATATAATTATTCGGGTATGATAGTACATGTATTCTTATAAAGATATAATTCCTTGGTTTTTGGGTTGTCTGGTCCTATCTATATATAAAGTCCAAATAAAAATCCCTAAAATTCGAAATTAAGAAAATTGTATTTGATAGCATGTATGAGACATAACACCAAGCGCATAAGTGAATATAATATCCAAATACCTTAAAATATTATTACTATTTTAAATAAATTCAATATATGATATATCTTCCAATGATGAAACAATAATTTATCTTTTATCACATGTAACAACAAGTTTCTCCAATGGCTTATGTTGTATGCAAGACGGAGTACTACCAAAGAATAATATATTGTTAAAAATTTATTATTTAATATAATAAGACATGACATAGACATTAAATTAGTAATTATGAATAATAATAACAAATTTATGAAAATATATGGTTTATAAAAATATTAAAAAATTAATAGGTTGGAAATGAATATAAAAACCAATTGATTATAATGGAAATATTTTTATTCCTCCAAATACATTTTTTTCATGTTAAATTAAATTAATTAAAATTATGGTATGATATTAAAAACATATATGTGTTAAATATTAAATAAAATATTTTTTCTATTTATCCAATATATTTTATTGGCATAATATGTAAACATACCCAATTTCATGCCTAAAATTCAATATTTTAATAATGACGTTTTTACCGCATTTTAATGGTGAACCTATTTTATATTCAATTTTTATGATATAAAATTAATTTTATATGAAAAAATAAGAAAATTGTTTAATATTTTACATCAAAATTATTTTAGGGTGCTTTTTTGTCATTTTTCTCGTAGGTTTCATTATTTGGTGAGTAATGAAAAATACAATATTTTATTTTAATAATGAATTTTATTATAATTTACTTATAATGATAAACTAGTTTGTTGATAATTGTTAATATTTATTTTCATAAATTATAAATCAATTATTAAAATTTATGAAGTTGAAATAAATTTCCCTTTAAAAATTAATATAAAATCATAGAAAACTATTGAACATTTTACTTTAAAACGTGATTTGTCGACCCATCATTGGGATTAAATTTAAATTAATTTCTACCACATCTATGGTTGAAATTTAGAAAAATGGATTCCATTTTTGTAATCATAAAAATTTGTAATCTTCATTATGTTAAATTTGGTTTTTTATATAAAATATTTGTGAATGTAATTAGAATTAATTACATTGATTAAGATATTAGTTATCTTACCAAAGAGCTAAACCCTAGACTTAAGAGTCAAAATAACCTTTCAATTTATCCAAAATCCACTAGATTTTTATATTTTGACCCAATACTACATTTTTAAAAATATTTCTCTTATAAGAGCCACATGATATCGAAAAAACATGGGTGGAATTTCTTTTTAGTTTTTTTCAAGAATTTCACTCCTCGACTATAAAACGATTGTCACCCCTCCCATTTATTCACACCTCTCAAGCCCTTTTTCTCACAAAAAATCTACTCAAATAATCTCTTAACATTACACCCAAATTCTTATAATCCTCCCTATGAAATGAAAATCATCCAAGGATAAATTTTTGTTTAATCCAAATGGAGTTACCCGAAAATGAGGTCACATTATTCAACGATCAAATTCATCTTATTTCATTCTACACCCCTCAAATCATATTATTAAATTAATATATAATAAATTCTATATCCAAAATTTAATTATTTGGTTTTATTATGTGGTTTTCACCTACAATTTCACATACATCTTTCAAATGGGTATCAAACTTACCGTTCATGTGTACGGTGGAGTATTGCCTCATGAAACGATGATTGTTCGTTTTTCCATTACCACATATCATGGTGGTAATTATGATGGTCATGATATTTATATATGATATATATGATACTTATAGTCTCTTTATACTTTTATATTTTCAATATAACAAATATATGTATTTATTCTAATATATGGTAATACGATAACATCATTTTTGGAAGTGTGGACTACCGTATCCTCAAAGTAGTGTGATTTATTCACACTATACGTGGAATGTATACAGATTGGTTTTAATAAAACAATGTGAAATATAAGAAATGAGTATAATATTATAATCATAATATACATATAAATATGAAAGATTAGTAGAAATCAGGTAATAAGATATAACAATATAATAATATAATATATAATAAATATTATTATGGTAATATTTAATGTTATTGACATGCATAAAACCATTATAATGTTAGTTAATGTATGTTTACCTGAAATTAAATGGTAGGTAGGTGGTATTCATATCATTTTTTATATCTGTGAGATAAATTTTGTATTCCCCACTTACTTATTTTTGGCTGTGTATCTATTTCTCATTCTGAAATATTATACAATGATATATTTTATGTTGATGGTATTTTTTGTTTCAATTTTAATTATTTATTTAATGGGGATTTTAATTAAGAGTTTCCAAGTAGTAAAGAATTTCACAACCTGATTACCTTCCATTGGGTTATATTACATCATAATTATTGATAATATTCTTATATTAAGTGCATAATAAGTTTTTAAAACCTATTTTTTATTTCATTTTATTTGGATTTACATTTTACACACATATTCTTTTTAGGGATTGATTCTCATATCAACATTGTGGTATTTCTAAGAATTTACCTCAAAATCTCATTTTTTCTATATTTTTTACACTAGATTTTAAATTAATGAAACTTATAATATCATTTGTAGATCAAAACTCTTCATTTTATTCTTTGATAGTTATTGATTATATTTTTTATGTATTAGTATAGTTTTTTATAATTTGAAAGATTAATTTTTTTGGAAAATATTTTTATGAAAACTAGAATTCATATAGCTCTTGAGTCGAAGAACCGATTTTCTTCAAAAACCCATTTTTCTAAAAAAATCGAAATGGATTAAATATTTAAAAAATAATTTATTGAATAAAATTTTAAACTTTTTTAATTTTAATTTTTTTCCAATTATATCATGTTGTCTATTTCTAAACAACTCATTTTTCAATCCTTTTTACTAGTTAAAGGGAATTTTCATTTTACTATTTTTGACAGGTATAAATTTACCGTCCATAATTTATTATAATCATAATATTCATGTTTAATGGTTAATTTTAAATGAAAATGTTTTTAGTGATATTTTCAAATAAATTTATTTTAAAAAACTTTTTTTAAAATAAATAGGATATTTTCCTCAATAACGTATTTAAAATATGCTTCTATAATATTTACCTTCATCAATGACAAAAACAATTTATTTTTATTCCACTAGGGACATGATATATAAATACAAACCTTATTATTTCTATATATGATTTTGATTGATTTTTCCAATGATAGTATTGATATTTACTTTTTGGATTAAATTTGGTAGTCCCCTTAGAATATTCTATTTCATAAGATCACTGGACATTGGATTCACCCTACAAATACTTATCATTTATCGTGCACATTTTAATTTCCTAAACCAAATATAATTTTTACATACTATGTTTACTTTAATTTTTTTTTATTTAATAGGTAAATATTGAAAAATATGTATACTTTTACCAATACAGATATTTGATAAGGCCCATTGTTTTTAATTAAATTAATTATTCGACATATGAGAAATGATTCCGATTTAAAAGACATGGGTTGGGGTCAATTTTATGTAATCCCATTAATTAATCAATAGTACCATGATTTTAAATGATTTGGAGAAAACCTCTGAGTTTATTTCCTAAAATAATAGATGGTTTTCTACCCACATATTTAAACTGTATTGTGATATTTGTTAACATTAGTATGGTAAAATATCTTGTGAAAGGTCTTAATAGTACGTATATAATGTTCCGGGTAAACATGAAATACAATAATTAATAATTTCCCCAATTTTGATTCATTATTTAATATCTATGAGATTCTCAGTAGGAAAAAAGTATATAGATTCATTCCATTCTCAGATGTTTTTATTAAATGGAATGTTTTTTCTCATTCATACCTATCGATTTTGAATTTTCACCATCTATTTTTTTAAATGGAATGTTTTTTTTATTATTTACCTTTACATATTTATTAGTCAAGTCCTTCTTCAATTATTGATTACATGCCGAGTTTCTTTAATAATTTTCATTCAATATTGACTATTTTTATTTATTCATTTATGATACCACTATACTTGACTGTTACTTCGAATTTTAAATCAGCATTATTTTTTCCATTATACGGGATTCCAAAAAGTGTACTAATAATGATATGAAATGATATTATAGATGGATTAAATCTATTATAATCATAAAATATTATGTTTTTAATTTTTATATTAATTTTTAATATAAGACTGTTGTATGTATCTAGTTTACTATAACTACTAACTCTTCAATCCATTTGGATTTGATTCCCTCTAATTATTTGAATATAATAGAAGTAGAAACAAACTCTGGGATTAATAGGGTTGTGGTGCAATAGTTGGTATCAAAGAAAATTTATTAGGAACCTTGTGAACTAGATTTAGAAAACATATATTAGGGAACAAAAACCTAATATTTTCTTTGAGGATAAGTATAAAAGTTTATATTAGAATTTTTATATGATAGATATTATATGGGTATTCAAAGAAATACATCTCTGTATGGATAATATAAGTTGGTGTGTTTTTGAAATAGATGTTATTAGTGTTGAAAACTCCAAAAAGGTTCATCGGTCCAAACTCGAGCATAAACTGTTTCAATACAATTGTCCATATTACACACCTCATTCAAAACTCCTGGTGAATTTTCTTAGGACATTTCATTTTTAAATTAAAAACCAATAAGATGGATTTGAATAAATAATGAATATAAATAACACATGTTAAACCTATGGTGCTTTATAATGAAAATAAGGTATCATGATTTAGATATCCTATAAAGAATTATACATTTGTCTCAAAATTACTATTGTTACTCACCCTATGATTTTAGGTTTTATTCATTGTATATAACCCAAAAGAGTAAACATAACACTAAAATGGATAAAATGTGGTGATAATGTGAAAATAAATGAGGTATTGATATGAGTGAAATATATAATTTTTATTCCTAATCAGTTTTTACCAAAATATTATTGACAACATATAGCTTAACCAACTCCCAAACTCGCCGAGGAAGAGATTGACTGAGGTTTCTAAGAGCTTGAGTGGACAAGACCTCATAAAAAACGATATATTTAACAAATTCATGAAATTTTTAAGTAAACACCTAGGATATTGTCTCAATGGAATAGGTAAATCCATTATATACATAAAATAAGGACATAAATCCAAAAAACGGTGAAAAAAAATGAAGAGTATATTGGAATGAAATAAAAAACATTCTATGGATCTATTTATTGTTTGTTTCCATAAATGTGAGAAACTGGGGAATTACAAAAGTCAATTCCCTCTTATGATGGATACACTCTTGACAATGTAAGGAACTATGTGAAAATAATGGAATATATATTTATGTATTGAAGTCGTATTGAAAGCATTAGTTAAAATGTCAATTAAGGATTAAATTTTTACTATTTATGTTTTATTTATTTTGGAAATTATCTTAATATTTTTTTATATAAGAAAAACCTATATTCCTGGTGAAAACCCATCAATTATAGAATGAAAGGGGTGCTTAATCCCATGACCATAGGATGAAAAGGGTTTCACACCTACCACTGGCCTATGTGATATTTTGGTTCAACTATCATTGTTTTTACTTAAATAATTTGAAAATAAGTATTATTAATGAACTTGTAGCGTCAATTTTTAGGTTGAATGATTAATTAATTAACCCTATTTTCTTTTAACAATAGTTATTGACAAATGGAAAGACATGTCACTCTTTCACGTTCCTTGCAGTCCATTAATACTGTATTCTATTGCTTCATTCATGAATGCGATTTTTTGGATATACATTTCATGAAGTATGGGATGTATTAGAATTTTATCAAAGCATAACCAAGGAAGAAATTATATTTAAAGAAATATATCAAGTAGGTATATTTATTTTTATACATAGGTAGTAAAATAATTACTCAACATAATGAAAATTTTTATAAAAGATAGTTAACCTAATACCAAAATTTTTGTTGAACTAATATACATCTAAAGCATCAATTATTTATAGATTTTGGTCCCTCAAAATTCCATTAATCATACACTTGATTGTGATTGATGACCTAAATCACTCACTATAAATATTTATGATTTTCATCTATGTATAGCTCTCTCGATGCTGCTAATGTTCTCCAACATAGATACCTAGATAAATGTGATTCTATTTGACCTTTTTTACTTCTCGTTATCTCTTATTAAGATGATATTTTATTAAATCATATCATGATGTGAGACATTAACAAAGGGATTTTCAAATTTCAGACCTTGTATTTTATATATCGAGTATAAATTGTCAAGATGGAATTTATTTAATATGGGTAGAATGTAACACCCCAAAACTCTAATGTAATATCACTGTATTTGATATCATTTATGACACAAAACACCAAACACATAAGGGAATATAATATCATAATAATTTACAATATAATTAATTTTTTATATAAATTCAATCTATGATTTATCTATCAATGCATGAAACATTATGTTAGCTCGATTCACACTCAATATTGAGTTTCTTCTATAGCATATTTTACATGTAAGACAAAGATTTAACGAAAAAATATTATTATAATATTATTATTTAATATAAAAATATATAACATATACATTAAACTAGGAGTCATGAATAATACTATCTAAATTATGAAATAATTAAGATTATAAAAATATAAAATTAATTCATAGGTTATTAATTAACTATAAATGAATATATAAACCAATGGAATATAAAGTAAATATTGTGATTCACTCTAAGGGGTTTTGTCTTAATATATTAAATTAATTACATTTAGGAAATTATATTAATGAATTTTATATGTGATATATTCAAAAAAATTATATTAATATAATTTATTTTATAGGAATAATATAATAACAAATGTAATTTCACACATAAAAACGTATAGTTATATAAAAAAAATTTATCAACGTTTAATGGGGAACATATTTTACAAATTTTTTTGGAAATGTTATAAATTTTATATGTGAAAATAAATATTATTTTCTAAATGCGAACATCAAATTTATCTTAGGGTCAATTTTCGGTATTTATCTGTGAGAATTCATTTTTTTGATAAATATTTAAAAATAATGAATTTTAATCCAAAACTTATTTTTCATATAATTTATTTATAATGATAAATTATATTTTTGATTGGTTTAAAAATATATTTAGAAAAACTATACATAAATTAATGTAGTTTAGGTCATTGGAATCAATTGAACTTTGAATGTTATAAAAAAATAGCAATGTTTTCAATATTATACATTAAAAACTAGTTCTGTCTCCCATATGCATGATTAGATTTAAATTTATTTATTCCAATTATGTAAATAAAATTTTTATAAATTTATTCCATATTGTAATAATAATAATTTATAATTTAGGATACATTAAAACTATGGTTTTATCCAAAATGTTACTGAAATCAATTGGAATTAATTACAATGATGAAGAGAAAAAATTTCTTAGTAATGGACTAAATCATAAAATTAAGATCCTAAATTACAGAAACTTACAAAAAATACATTTTATATTTATATTTAGACCCTATAATCTATTTTATAGAATTGGGACAATTATTTTCGATATTTTACATCGGAAAAACATGGGTGGAATTCCCTTTAAAAAATTGACATGAATATCACTCCTCTTCCACTATAAAAGATAACTCACACCCCCCCATTTATTCAAAGATATAAATTCATTTTTAATTCAAAAAATATTCTAAAATTATATCCCAAAATCCCTCCCTTATTTTTTTAATCCTCAATTTGGGTATAAATCCATCAATGGAATCATTTTGGTATAAACCAAATGTTGGTACCATAAACAGATGTAACATTCTTCAACGACCACTATCTTTTTTATTTCCTTCTTCAACCCCCATAATATTATTAAAAAATGGTTATATAATAACCTCATTATACTATATATAATAATATATTTTTATTATAAGGGATATAATTGAACAAACACATGCTTCAATCTAATGGGTAATGAACTTACGGTTCATGTGTATGGTTGACTGCTACCCCGCAAAATGATGATATATTGTTCTTCCATTACAACCTATAATGGTGGAAATTATGATGTACAAGATGTTTATATATGATTTATATGATATTTATAATGTATTTATTTTTATTTGATATTTATATAACAATCATCATTATTCGTTCCATTTTGTGGGAATATAATAACATCATTTTTGGACGTGTGGACTATTGCCTCCTCAAACCAGTGTGATTTATTCACGGTATAAATGGAATGATGGTTTTAATAAACCTATCTAAAATATTTGAGATTAATATGAAATTTCAATTATAATATACATATGCAAATATTTCATTTACTTTTCATTATTTTAAATACAATAAAGAAATTGATGTAGCTTTCATGCATACGTACAATCTATCGTCACTATGAACAGAACATTTCATTTCATATATTAAAACATTATTTATTAAAATAAATAAATAAATAATGAATATATATAAAATTACGTCATATTTTAAATTCTGGAGAGGATGAAATCTTGATCTATGTAAAAGGAACAAATATAACAAGTTATAACATACTCGACAAACATAGAAATTAAATATGGAAAATAATGAAGGATTAATAACAAATGGGTAATAAGATATTATAATGATATAATATATGTTATTAAAAATATTTTATGGTTATTTTACAAGTTATTGAAATTTTTGAATTATTTATACATGAATTAAAAGGATGTTCACCCGAATGGAAATTAAATGTAAGGGATTTTCATCTCACTTTTTACATCATTGAGATAAAGGTCGTATTAACTACACAATTTTTTTGAATTGTGTATATAATACCCATTTTGAAATAGTATAACATGAATTATTTTATCTTCATTCTTGATTTATTTTTAATTTTTTTTAGTTATTATACATAGATTCTAATTAGAAGTTTCAAAATTATAAATAATTTTATTACTTAATTCATTTTCATTGGTATATATTTCTTCCTCATTGCCATGAATTTTATAATATTATATTTTCAATGAATTTTTACTATATATCGTTTTATTAACACTTTATTTATTTTTATTTTTATTTGAAAACATAATTTATACATGGATTAATTCTCATATAGAATTTATGGACTTTTCAAGGATTTACTTCACAATCTCATTTCTTTCGTGATTGTTTACACTTGAATTTCCATTAAAGTGAATTATTAAGTTATTATTTGATAAATACTTTTCATTTTATTCTCTAACTGCTATTAATGACATTTTTCGTGTAATAAACCTATTTTCAACTTTTTGGTACATAAAATGTTTTAAATTTGTTTAATGTAATATTCTTGTCTCTTTCTGAAAAAGGCTTTTTACCCCTTTACAGTGAAAAATGTAATGCACATTTTACCTTGTACATAATGTATGGATTTAACCACCATCCATTCATGGAATCCTTAATTGTGAGATCAAAAGGTTAACTTTTAAATAAATTTTTTTGAAAAGTTATTCTCAAATAAATATATTTTCAAAATGGATTTCAAAATAAGTGTATATTTACATCAAGAATGTCTTTAAAAGATCCATTCATCATATTATCATTCATCAATGACAAAACACCATTATGTTTTACTCCACTTTGGATGTGGTGTGTTGATTCCATCCTTATTTTTTCATTGGATTTCTTTTTATAGATGTTGATAAGAAATGTATTTAATGTCACATCCTTGATTGATTTTTGTTATCCCCTTGAAATATTAAATTTATTATGATAATTAAACATTCAACATCCCATAACTATAAATATCATTTATCATGGATAAGTTCATTCCCAAATACAGAAATATTTTTTATATTGTGTTTACATTGAATGTTATTTTATTTAATAGGGAAAAATTAATAAATTTGTGTCTTTTACTCAATACAGTTATTTGATAAGGGAAATTGTGTTTTATTTAAACCCATTATTCAATATATGTTGAATAATTTGGAAAAAAGGCATCGTTTGGTAACCATTCAAATTAATAACCCATATGCATTGATATTCTCTCTAGAATAAATTTGTTGGCAATAAACCCGTCGATATTGTTTCCATGTATTATAGATGGGTTACTAACAATATATTTAAATTTTATTGTAAAAGGTCTTGATAGTAGTATGTTATATTGTCTTGTGAAAGGTCTTGATGGTAAAGGTATCATGTTCCTAGGAAACAAAACATCCCTTAATTATTTATTGAGTTCATTTTGATTTAGTATATTAAATCCATGAGATTTTCACTCTAAAAAACTCTATGGATTCATTTTATTCTATGTTTAATAATTAAATGGTATTTGTATTAAATTTCTTACCTTTATATATTTATTTAGACTTATCGAATTATTTAAATATGTTGTGTCTTTAGTTATTGAACTTTATATATTGTTTATTAACATCCTTATTAGTTTATTGATTACATGGAAAGATTCTTTAGTAATTATCTTTCCATATTTACTATTCTCATTGATTGATTATTTTTTTGTTATACTTGAACTTAAA
The DNA here is from genome assembly GCA_963277665.1 of Viscum album. NCBI lineage: Eukaryota > Viridiplantae > Streptophyta > Magnoliopsida > Santalales > Viscaceae > Viscum > Viscum album. The sequence goes on along the minus strand of OY728131.1, from coordinate 503,469,150 downwards.
GGGAATTTGAACTCACACTTAGTTTATTTATTTCACCAAAAATCCAATGAGTTTCCTAATTAAGATATGGGAGGATATTCTATATGGAATAAAGTAATTATTCTCATTAAAAAAATGTTTTAATTAGTGTATTTCATACAAGGATCAAGTATGTATGTAGTTTACCAATACAATTAAACTCTTTGATCCATTGGGATTTGATCCCTTTTAACAATGATAATGTTATGTTAATAGACATTAGATCTTGTATTACTATGGTAAAAGTGCTTCACTAAATTCCTTTTTTATGTCCAGGTTTTTGTATTTACATTTTTTGGTTTTTATTCATTTTGTGTTTCTATGGATGTGAGCATTGTTATGCATTTTTATGTGATCTCAGGATAGATGATGATATGTGGGAAGGGATTACTATGACTGTGTATGTGATTGATGATTAATATGTAGATATTCATATTTATATGCATGATGGTGTCTAGGAAGTAGTGGAAGTTAATTTTATGTGTTGAATCTTGGTTTACCAACTATTGTTATAAAATATTGATTCTTTCATGAAAATTAATTTGATTAAATCCTGAGATGTCCAAGTTGAGTGTTTGTCTCCATTACATTACCAATTACTTTATGTAGACAGATATTACTGGTTCTAAATCTCATATGATGGTGTCATTATTTCTTTCCTTGAGTACATATAATTTTGGAAAATTAAATGAGTAATAAATGTGTTAAGCCACAGGATTAGTTTTCTATAATGAAGTTGTAATTTAAAATTCTATAGAACTGTGGACTTGGATATATTTTACCAACATGGAATGTATATTTCACGAGGATAATAAAGTTTGGATAAATAAATTCTAATTGATGGCTAATGAAATATATGTTAGAATATAGTTAATTAATACACAAAGGGATATGCACCTTATAGAAATGGTTGAAAACTATCGATATAGGCCATATAATTGTTTGTGTTTACTTTCCAATTATAATATGAACTGTGGGATATTAGTTAATCAATATAGGGTTATATAAATGATTCTACTAGAATTTTTTTAATTGAAAATTTTCAATTATACATACCCGTGATTATTGGTAACATATTATTATATTTATACCAATTATTTTTCCATCCATAGGTGTAGATTATTTTCCCTAGACATAGTATAGAAATGGATTCAATAGAAACCACTAGTATATATTTATACTAATAGTTTATTGAACCATTGGTATATATTTTTATCCCCAACCACCACCATAGGATCCTACAACACCTCTGCATAATCAATACCATAACTAGTAGAGAAAATATCAACAATAACCCACTTTCTATGTTGTAAATATATTTATATTTCACTTTTCATCCACTAATTAGTTTTCAATAGTTTTAAAACAATTTTAATACCTTTAGATATATATAAAATCCATATAATCTATCAGTTTTATTCATTAAAAACCATAACCACATATTTCTCATTACTATAAACTAAAAAAAGTAAGGGATCCATATATCACTCATCATCACAAATACCATCGTAATATTCAGCAACATCATGACCGTCCACATCAACATCATCATTAATACCGCTAACAACTTCATCATTACTAGGAGTGGAATCATGTGAAAACCCACTGGGAACCACATTTCAATAAACTATTAAATTACATAATGTGCACATTATTTTCATACATGAATAAAAAACATTATAAACCTCTGATATAATTGATGGCATAATGCTTTCATAACTTTCAGGAAATTATCAGTGATCAATTTACCTATTTCATGTTAATATATATATATTCTTTTTCCTCAGTTACTTCTGTATGAGTATATTTCATCTCAGTAATATAATACATTTGATAGGTTCCCAACGAGGGAGAAAAACTATTGTGGATTTGTTTCTTACTGGGGAGAAATTAGACTCTCCCAAAGTGCTCATCACCAAATACCTGTCTCAAACTATAATTTGGTCAGATGTTGTCTTCTTATTTATTATTTTTTTCCTCTAGAAAACACTATTGAAAATATAAATAATATATTCAAATTTGAATTATGTATTAAAATTATATGTATTAATAAAATAAAATTTAATATTTTATTATGTTTATGAAATTATAGTAATTATATTTTTTCCCTCTAACTCGAGAAAATTAAATTTGATCGATTCATATAGCCTTTGATGCCCAATATTTCATTGATGAAATTACACTAATTTCTGAAATACTAATCTATTGAGTAATATGAAATTGTGAAAAAACTAGAAAATTGATTTCATGCTAATAAAAATTGATTAAATTGGTCTATGTATATTCAGATTAGTTTTAATAAATTTTTTATGATTTTTATTAGAATGGATCATTAATCTATTTTTAACCATTTTTTCATTTTATATTTCTTAACTAGGTTTGGATTAGTTTTTTTTAAAGTAACATAATGATATTTTAACACTTTTATATATTTATGAATTAATTATGGTTCAAATATGGTAAAATAGAATATTATCTTTAGATAACTGTAAATATTCTACTCTATTATATTTTTAAAATGATTTAAAAACATAAAAATCAATATAGTATAACAAAAAAATAATAATAAGCGAATATTAAAGGATAAACCCACCAATTGTTTCTATTTTTATATTGTCTATAACTAGGGAGTGGGAACGATATGTCCCTAATATGTGGTGTGAAGTTTAATCAATAAAAACATCATGTATTCCTTATTCTAGAGTACTTCATAAACATGGGTTCCGATGTCCAACCATATAGTTTTAATTCTTGTGGTCCTCTTAAAAAATGTATTATCCAATCTCCACCGATAATTAATATACATTATTATTTATGTTGTACAAGGTAGATGAAAAAAAGGTTTAAGATACATAACATTAAAAATAGAAAGTTCCTTTATAAGATCTATAATATACTTTAGGGTCTCCTTTTATTTATTTTTCTCCTTAAATAGAAATTAAAATTTTATAGAAATATTAATTTATTCCATCATAGAAACTTATATTTCATTGTTGAATTCTTATCTAGATTAATGTCCACCATATTTTTTTCAGAATTTCTATGGATATTATCACAATATTATTCAAAATGTTCTATGTACTATTATTAAAAATAACTCTATGACATTTCATATTTTATTATTATTTTTGATCATCAAATACTAAAAAAATTAATTTTATTGGATTTATAAATATATACTAGTGGAGAATTTTTTTTTTCTATTTTAAAAAATGGATAATTGAATAATAGAATTAAAGAGATATATATTTCAACTATGGTCCTGTATATTATTCTATAAGAGAGTCCTTTGAAGGATTTATGTATTGTAAGAAAAAAAATATTCCTCTATATTTTCATTAAAAATCAAAAAATTAGTGAAATATGCATCTCATTCATTAATAAATAGAAGAGATCATTCATAAGTTATACTATCAAAACAAGCTATGGAAAAAATAGTTTTTAATTAATTAGAAAAATTATTAATTAGATAAGTTTATAATTTTTTTTCTTTGGTTTTGAGATTAGTTTCAGGATCTAATGGTTTTTATAAAACGTTTTTAATGATTTCATTAATGGCAGGTAGTGGTTTAAATGACTCCATGTTCCCTTAAAAATATAATAGTTTCAGTGTAGCATCATCAATGGGAAACAATATTGATTATTCACCTTTAAAGATGGTGGAATTAATTAAGATACATGTTGCACCTAAAATTATGATGAGCCCTTTTTAAATAGATATCTTTTTATGAGCCTCATACAAATAACTTGAGTTGAGTTGATTAATAAATAGTATGACAACCAATTGGTCATAAACAATACTAGGAACCTCTCATGCTCCTACATTGATGTGCGCCCAAAATATTGTTTAAACATCATAACATCATTGTTATTTTTGTTTGTTTGTGTAACCTAAAAAAATTCAATTCAACTAATGAGAATTTAATTGTTTAAAAAACCACTAATTTTTTAGAATACCTTAAACTCATCACTCTTGTAATATGTCATCATTTCAGGGTGTTTTGATTCTAAAAATTCATAAAATATTGGTAATCCATCTTTCTCAGAGCTTACTCTACCCATCTAACAAATATATAACACATCCTTATATGATTACCACAATGCCCCAAGTCCCATCAACTATGTGACATTATCATCTTAACTGTCGATAATCTTAAATTGAAATTTCAATGAACATATTAATTCATATAAATATAATAATAATAATATATAAATTGAAATATTTTTCTTACCCATATATCCTCCCAAGAATTATAATTTATTTGATTATCGATATGCCTCAATGATACTGGTTTCACTAGAATTATATAAATGTACATTGCTAATGTTTCAATTATTCTTCTATATTACTGAGAATTTTTACATATTGTTTTGTTGTGTTTATTTTTATCATCCATTAGTTTTTTTTATAGTTCTAGGATTTATGAATAATTGTGTGAAAATATCACCTATTATAAGATCCCACTAAATAAGATAAAAGAAAAAAAAGTAGAATTAGTTAATATTACAAATTTAAAAATTTATGTGATATAATTTTACACTATTATAAAAAAAACTTAATCCTAACTAATCATTAGGCTCTTATTGATCTATGGGCTATTTTGGATCAATAGGCTCTAAAGGATGTGACTATTCTAATTTATGCTCTGGTTCATCTACTAATTATGGATTGGATGTTTAAGGTACATAATCAATATATCGTAGATAGCTAGTTGAAGGAATGGAGGAACTGTAGATATGGTATGATTAAGATATAAGGGCAGGGGATACATGATAATATATGAAAATGACATATTCAAATTAGAACCTAAATAAAATTATGATGTGGTCAGAGGTGGGAACATCCCATGAGGATCAAATGGAAGAAGAAAAAGTATGGTAGATAGGATTTCTGCTGCAAGATTTCGTTATAATGGGTACAGTGGGTACGCTGCGTAGCTCTAAATGCACACCTCTAAAATATATGGGCTTCAGATCCCTACTAGTAGGCTGCGGAGATATTAACTTTGATTAATATGAATTACCCTAAAATATATTTTATAATGAATAATAATATGACATTATATGTTATGTATAATAAATATATTAAAATTATTATACTCACTAATGAAACATGTGGATGCGTCCCTAGTTCGTGCAATCGTCAATAATTATCAAATAGTATCTTCCTTCAAATTTATTTTATTTTTTTCACATCCAACATAAGAATGAAATATAAATTGATTAATTTTTTTAAAAACATATTATGTATAAGTCTTAATATTTAAAGAAGATATAAACAATATCATTACATGTTTTAGAAAATATAATTTAAAACCAAATTATAAAAGTTGAGAACACATTTTAAAACTAGTTTTCTAAGTTGTCGTGAATGCAATTAAATTAATGAAAACAAACAAATATATATAAATCCTACCATTTCAATCTATAATGAAAATAAATTAATTACAATAGTACTGATCAGAGAAACCCATGTCAATGGTTACTAAATGATCTATGAACATATGAGGTTTTATATATATATTATTTACCACTAATTAAGGTTCTACATCAATTTTACTAAATATACAATTTGAGTAATAAAATATTTTATTTTTTATTACTAATGGGAGCATCAAATGTGTCATTTTTTTCCAGTTCATTGTTAAAAAAATTCTTTGGATTATACCAATAATGAAATCGTAATCCTTTATTAGATTAATGTTCACATAAAACTATTTTTTCCCATTAATTCACAAATATATGGCTCTTTGGTAGCTAGGATGTGATACGTGTCAATAAAAAATCCACATGCATTAAAAAATATACCATTTCATGTAATTGAATCAAACAATTTTCATTTCCTTGTACTTAATTGACCATGAGAGTAGTAATATGAAAAACAAAACTCAAAAAACTCCATAATAAGATATATGTTAATATTAAGGCATATGATCTGATTAATTCATATAATAGTTTGTTTTTTTCAATAAAAATTATTCCTTCATTTTTTTATTATTTTATTCCTCACTCAAACAGTTGTAACAAATTTATACCCATTTATTATTATAAATTTTTATTCACAAACCAAAGAAATGGGACCAAACACCAACACTATTAATTCTTGAGATATTGAGTTAACAGGTAAACACAATACCTATATTATGTATTTATAATTCAACTATAGGAATACCTATATATTTTTAATTAATTTAATGCTCATTTCATTGATTAGAACATAACATTACAATTTTTCATATAAGATTAATCTATTCTTATAAAAGGTAAAGAAAAATGAAATCTATGTATAATTCATTTGTGTTCCCTAAATAAAATAATAAGGAAAGTTATATTCATGTGTGAACTAAAGTTTCATGATATAATATATTCATATACTTATTAATTTCATGATATAGTCATCAAACCAACAACATTTAATCAAACTTTTATGATGTTCCATATACCGCTCTTAAAGGCTCAATGTGGCCAATGTATATGACCATTGAATTCTTCTTCTTTGGGTAATGGATGTAAATTACAGAAAAATTACCCCATATTACTCATATTTATTTTTTATTATCCATTTACATCTTTTGATCACTTCACAAAAATATTTTGAACAAAAATCCACACATTCTTACGTTAGATAAACTATAACAATGGAAAAATTATGATAATTGTTATTCTTGACATAATATTTCATTGTGAACATATTTTTTGAGTAGTATACATACACCAAAATGGAATATTCCCCCCCACAAGTGTTTGGGTTGGAAGATATCCTATTAAATATTGCATGCATGTGAAAAATTATTAGTGAAAATTTCACACCAAGTCGAACCAAATTAATGGTAACTCAAACTTCATTTTTATCAACTAATAATTAAATAACCATTTATGACATCAATATCTATTAAAATCACACATTAAATTCAACGTCACCATAATATTGTTTGAGAATATTTTTTATTACTATTGGACTTAAATCATGAATATGGATGTCACAATCATGTGTTCTTATGGATTTTATTTTCAAATATTTTCTATTAAATCATCTAGATGTGTTTGTTCAATATAAATTAGGAACCCTTATATTTTCCAATACATCCATAAATTGTTTTTTATATGATGGTGACATCACATATGAATCACTAGAAAATTTTCAATTTTTTAACTGATACACATCGGATGTAGTTCGGGTCAAATACCCCAATCCAAGATGTCCATCTAAGATTTTAGGTCATCTTTATTCTTCCTCATGATATTTAGAAGAATTTAAAAAATAATTTCAAAAATATTTTTTCAATGTGCAATATTTCAAAACAATGGAATAACAAATTTTACGACCAATATAGAAAATCAAAAAACAATAATTTTATTTTTCAAATTGTAAGTGGATTCAGTTCCAACATTATTCTTATTTTATGATTTAACATAGCGTTTATCTAATAAAAAACTAAAATATATCATTTCATTAATAACATCTATTCATAAAATACATTGATGTGGTTATTCAGTGTCAATAGTATTATTAAAACACATAATATTATCCTGAAGTAATGATCTAGAATGAAGAATCATTAATGCCCCATGAAACTAAAACTTAGATGATATTCAAGACTTCGAGATTTCTTCATCTATTCATTTTGAGTCCAAACAAAAAATATTGGATTAAATCAAAAGTTTTTATTATATAATCCAACTTCTTCTTTGTATAACCAATTCCTTCAAACAAAATTATAAAATTGACAACACATATGACATCTAGCTGAAGTATTATTAAATTAAATACCTAAAAAAATACCCAAATTCAATTGATAGATGGTTGAAATGTTATCGTCATGATACCTAAATATTTTATCCATTGTTTTACCAGAAAAAAGCTATATTCAAATCAATAATGTAATCTATAATTACAAAATTCATTAAAAAATTAATATGAATATCCAAAAATCATATTAGTAGTTATCCCATTAAAGAAAAAGTGAAACAATATATTATATAACAAATACATACAAGTAACCAACCAAAGTATAATCCATGGAATAGGAAAAAATTGTTATATAATTAAATTAAATTCATATTTTTTACAAAAAAATCTTTTTAAAACATCCATTTTTTGAATATGGCATTAATCCTATTATATAGAAACGTCAATGAAGGAATGTTTCTGTATCTTTATAAATACATGAAAATTATAATCTTTTAAAACATTTATTTGGATATTTTCCTTGATATTTAATGAAATAAAAATACGTAAAAGAATAAAAAATAATTTATAGGGCTGAAAAGTTTTTAAAAATTGATAATTAGAATTAAGGAATATCAAGAGAAAAGGATCTTATTTTCATTTATATAGACACAAATTTGGGATAACTGGAAATATAAATCCCAAATAAGACATCGCATTATATCCAATGAACATGCTTATAAAAAATTAAAATACATTTCAAATTCAATTTAATATTCAAAAATAGTAAATAAAAAAGATAAAAGAATTGATAACCAACAATACCATAATGATAAAATAACCAAAAATGATAGTGGATAAAAATATTATTTGTGATCCCTTAAATGAAATAAAAATATACAAGATAATATCTTATAAAATGATTTCCCAATAATTATCCTGGGTATTTTCCAAGATATCTAATTGTGGTAAATATTAGATATCATTTATAGAATCATGTCCTTGAGAAATATTTCCATTGAAGAACCATGTCCACATTGTACATTTTATAAGTCAGTTACAAATCATTTTAGTCTATTTTCATGAAAGCACGATGTCTATATGATTAAATTTCTATGGGAGAAAAACATCCCCAAAATATTTACTCAACGAGTGTGAAATATCCATATAAATCTCTATCTAATAATTTAAATCATATCAATCAATATTTCACATAGTTGACCAACCATGTATCTTTCTTATGTTCCCACAAAGTATCCAAGTTAACTCCATTAGAATTATTATATATAATCATTTGACCCATAATAACCTCATAATAAATTATCAATAAATACAAATTACTAAATTAAATAATTAGATAATTAGATAATATATATTTTTAAAAATTATTTTGATGAAAATAAATAAATTAAAAAACACATATACATAAAACTATGAAATTCATTATAAAATACTACCAGAAAAATAACCTAAACAATCCTTTTCAACGATTTAGGATGAATCAAGACCTAAAATGATCTCAACTAGGTTGTGATATTTATATAAAAATAAAAACAATGCTTTATAGAATAAATGAAGTATTAATAAATCACAACCTATATTCTTAAGAAGAAAATAGTCAACAAACACCTTGAATGAAGGGAAGTCTCTAAATGAGAAGAGAGGGAATGTCACCGCTCTAGTGAATGGAGAGTTTGGATCATTCTTCGGGAAAGGATGAGGGGAGGTAGAGGTGTTAATTGAAGAGGATATGACAATAATTTTTTAAAAAATATTGGTATATGGTGTTTTTTACTAATCATTTGTAATAACCAATGGCATTGCCACAACACATACAAACGGGGTACATTTTAAGAAAACCCAAATCCCACCCCCAATAGATCATGGGAAATAATCCTCTACCATGTAGGCATATAACACATAAGTGAGGCCTTATCCTAATATAACATTATGCACACACACACACTCTCTCACACCTCCACACCCATACAATGCTAAAATATAAAATAAGTCATTAACCATGAAAGCATACATCAAAAAACCACAATAAGATTGATAAAAAAGTAATGGAGGTAATAGAGGTCCAAATAAAAGAACACCAAAATGAAATTAAAAACTAATAAAACCTATATAATGGGTGTTGACTGCTATGATGGTTACCGCATGACCACACCGCAGTCTATCTGGCTCACTATGCTCTAACCACTCCAATTCACTTTAGGTCTTCATCAAATGATCGATCATCTTCATAAGGCATGAGATGTGTAGGAAAAGTTCTTATAGGGGTGAGTATAACTGTACCTAGTAGGACACCCCAAAATCACAAAGATGATTACATCAATAGTATTGGTTATATCATAAAAGGAATATCTATATATCATATATATTATTAATTTCCATATATTCTCAAAAAAATACACATAATATCAAGGTAATGTTACAACCATAATGCCCACCTAGGATTCCAACCTGAAGGTTCCATGTAACTATTATCTAGAAGAACACACTCTATATTTCACATAAAACATATGATGTCCATCCGATATTTCATTCTCATCGATTATCCCCATAATAAGTACACACATAATGTCTGAAGGGAATGATACATAGATGAGGATAACACTAATGGACATGGGGTAAACTAAATACTCATTCTGAAATAACCTATTAAGTTGGGGATTAATTCCACAATAGTTTTGTCATGATGATACCAATATCATAAACTAGGGAAAGATGATTATAGGGGACCTTAATTAAGGCCTCACAGAATGATTCCAACTACTCTATCATAGATTGAATACCCACTGAAGGCATTACCATCAATTGAATAAGACATGATTTCATAAAAACCCATAGGTATTAGATCAAAAGAACCAACCCGAATAACACTTTTCCAGGATGAAGAAGAAAAGGGATATATTCCATGTTTGAATAGGCACACAAGGTGTACTAGTCATAAATTAAATTTATCTTCGGCACTAGTTCATACCCATGTATCACAACCTATAACTATGAATATGACCATACCAAAGTACATTGATTGTCCGAGTATGTGTACTCTTAGCTGGGTCCGTGACCAACAGGCCATTACCATGTACAACTATCTATTCCCATTCTCGTTTCAACATACCATCCATGATACATGAATAGATTCCAGTTAAGGGTCAAATTCCACGTGGTAGAGGTCACATAATTTCTGATATTTAACTTTATATAGAAACCTTATCAACACATCTAGATCCCCACACACCATGTTCATAATAATTTAAAATAACCCTTAGATCTTCCAATAACATTTTTTTCAACTCTTCCATCATCTAATCTAGTTTCTAATCAAGGTGGAGTGTGTGTGTACGAGGTTTGGTTATCCATTATAGTCACCACTCAATAAAATATAGAATCCAAAACAATAGGGGAAATCCTATATCATGTCTCCACATTATTTCACATCAATCCACCCACATTGAAAAGTGATTTGGTGTCAATCCCTAATTTTAGATCAACCCCATCATCGATATGAACCTACATAAGAGATAATAATATGTTTTTCCAAAACACGAGCTTGAAAAAAAAATTCCCTACATTTTACAAAACACATGCCAAAGTAATTTCCTATGATGAACAATGAATAGTGTTACAAATCCATGAAACAAAAAGACCAGGAATGGACCTATTCTTTTTTTGGTTGTCCTCAATCCATTTTTTGTTGAAATGATGAATGAAGATCAAAGGTAGATAAAAATTCGCATAATAATACACATAGATAATATCATACCCACAATATGTTCTATTTGAAAATCAATCCATTGTTCAATTGAATTGAATCTATCATAGGACTAAACAACTAGGGCCAAATCCATTGAAATAATAAAATTCCTTACTTGAATAGGATTAATTACTTGTGAAGGATGATTTTTTCCGATAGTTGTTTGTTAGATCCTCGAGTTCCATTGCACATCAATAGATGGTCCCCGATCCAATCATTTCTTACCAAAAAAATATAATTTCATTCCATATAATGGATCTTCTCAATTTTTCCATGTTATGCAGATAACTCTACAAGTTTTCCATAGCAACATTCTTATAGGAAATTTATTAATCCAGGGTTATCTAAAAAATAAATAAATTTATTCAATTAATTATTTTCAACATCCATTCACAACTTTTCGCCACAAAAATGTTTCCCATGTTCTAATTTTATATCATGGCTATGGTAGAACACATGATCTATACTCTAGAACGTCCCCATATTTATTTTCTGAACCTCCATTTTTATGTTGTTACACTTTCTTAAGAAAAATACTTGTGCACATATTTAATATATTTGAAAATATAATCCTGACCACACCAGGCCTTAGAATCTTATTCTGTTATAGTTCCAAGATTCATAAGTATCGATATAATATTAGAAAAAACATGGAAAAACAATAGTCATTATATTCTTCCCACGTAGAGACTTTATGTCTCTAAAAGACAAAAAAAAGGATACACAAAGACATGTTGGTACAAAGCATGCCTATGGGTCCCCCACTCCCATGTACTCTCCCTTAGATTATTATCCTCCCACTAGACATTAACTTGGAGAATCAATTTCCAATTAAGGATCCCTTCATACTATTACTCAATATATCAATGGTACTTAGTAAAGGTATCTCCATCCTTGATTTCCAACACTTGTTAATTGAAAACATGTGACAAATCATTCATTAGATTATTATCCTCCTACCCGACATTAACATGGAGAATCAATTTCGAATTAAGGATCCCCTCATACTATTACTCAATATATCAATGGTACTTAGTAAAGGTATCTCCATCCTTGATTTCAAACACTTGTTAATTGAAAACATGTGACAAATCATTCATGTACCTTCACAGATGTAACATTTGGATGATATCATGTACCATATTTATGTAAATCTATATATCTAAGTGGTATTAGACCTTGAAATTATTAATATTATCTAGAAAGGTCTAATAAATTTTAAATAATTCATGAAACTAAAAAAATACTTGAAATATATATCTAGATGAAACAAATAGGAGTGCTTGGTCTCTCCCTCAAACTCTAATGGCCTCTTTTATTAAGTGACACAGGACTTCTAATAGCTATGTTCAGTCACCATCCACTCATGGATGACCTAAACCATCTATGTAGTGGATCACTCAAAATAATGTCCAAAAAGTTCCAACCCTCCAGGGTTTGTTTAGTATAGTGGGGACCTATGGGGTATCATGTACATGTCTTCGATTGGTTCCATGTCATTGGTGAAATGTTACATTTTTTGTACAAAAAAAAACCAATGGTTAGTTATCCAACCAACTGTGAACACATTCAAACATGAAATACCATAAAATATATGAATGATATAAATGATCTTCTTAGTCAAGCCGTTTATCTAGGGGTAAAAATCCATGCTCAAATGTAGATGAGTAACCAAATCCTTCTTCAATCCATTCTATAAATGAGATGTGAAGATATTATCATTATTTAAAATGATCATCATGAAAAATCAATGAATTTGGACCATATCCTATAGATAGAGGAATCCCAATATCTATACCAAAATCTTCAACTAAATAGATAGAAGGTGGGATAACAAGGTGTGTCAGTGTACAATCACTGATATGGAATTGTTTTCAGTATAAGTATTTGGAAACATTATTAAAAATTACCTATATATAACATCACACTTCCATTTAAGAACCTCTTTTGGTTGATTTAAACACACTATAACCTGGTGGCTAGCCTTCAAATGGTAATAACTAAGGCATCTAGAGAGAAACTCAGGAACTCCCTTATCTATACATTTCTTCCATAACTTATGTTTAAGGTTCTAGTACATAATCAAAACTCTGGAATCACCACAAAAGAAGATGAATGAAACTCTCTTAGAATCTCCTCCTGAAACATCACCAGCACCTTCGTATATCCTATATAAATAACGACATGATCCCCACAATTAGAAAATAAATTAGGAGAATGTCTAGTAGATATATTTTTTATGTATGGTATAAAAATTAGTATCCTTACATCATTCCATCATGAATTACTAATAAAGTGGAGGGGTAACACCCATCAATTTGAGGTAAGCTACTTTATCCCCACCTGTAAAGGATAATTGAATTTAATCCAACTACATTAACACCTAACTCAACTACTATGAACAAGATCACATAATGATGGAATCATATACCACATTACTATTTTCAATAGTATATAAAATTATCAATACACAATCCTAGACAAATTCTAGAAATCACATATGACTTAAGTTAACAACCTTCTGATATTAGATACAATTAAGACTCTTGTGGTCATAATAGATGATAAACTATTCACCCATTAAGTTATATCTCCACATATTTTGTGTGAATACTACCCCTTATAACTCAATATTGTGAGTCACTTTGCTCTAATCATGTGGTCTAAACAAACAAGAACCATAGAAAATAAGCACATCTACCTACATCAAAAAACAACCAACATTTGTTCTTGATGCATTATAGACCACTATGTACTTGAAGCCCTACTATGGTAATCCTAGAATGGGAGATCTCATCATTCACTGTGTCATTTCCTTGAAAACATGGGGGAAACTCTCTATCTAAATGAATGGATTTCCATTTTGATTTGAACATATCAAGTGGGTTGATATCCTAGAGAAATTATATACAAGTCTCTGATAGTAGCCTCTCAACTTAAGGAATTTCTCACCTCTATCACACTCTTGGGTGGATCCCATTTTAACACTACCTCGAACATCAACGGGTCTACTGATACATTTTCTACTGAGATAACATGACCTAGAAATTAGACCCCACAAATCTAGTACATGAAATTTGAGAGGTTCCTATAAATTATGTTCTCTCAGAGTACATCCAAAACCATCATCAAGTGTCTCACATGCCCCACCTCATACACTGAGTACAGAAGTATATCATCCATAAAGAATACAACATAACATTCTAAGAAATGTTGAATGATCCCATTAAAGAGACCCTATAACACTGATAGATCATTCATTAGGGAAAATATAATTATGAAGTACTAATAATAACCATAGCATCATCAGAATGCCTTCCTCATTATATCCTTATCCTTTACTCTCAATTGGTGATAGCCTTATTCAAGGTAAATCTTTAAGAACGATTATGTCCCTATCAACATATCAAATGGGTAATCAATACTCAGTATTTGATTGTTTTTTTCTATGACTTAGTTTAAGATATCTTAATTTGTAGATAATCTCAATATCCATCATGCCTTCTTGGTGAAAAACACCAGCCTACCCAGGGTGAAACGTAGGGTCTAACAATGAACTTCCTCTAAAAGACATTTAACTCCACCCAATGTCCTTGAAGCTCTTTGTGTTCCATCTGATACAGTAGTGTAGATACGAAGTCCATATTTTGATATTTATCAATGCATAAGTCTATCTCCTGATGGTGAGGTAATCCTAGAATGTTCTTAAGAAATAATTCTCTCATACAGTTCCACCACTACTGGAAACTAAAAACTCTAGCATTAACTACATCAAGGGTCATGAAATCCAACTGATGAGTAATCATCTACACTCTCATATTCAAGAATCCATATTTCACTTTCTTGGTATCCTTTTCACTAACTAAATAAAACCAATATCCCATCACAACACACACACCACATCATCCTCCTAAAAAATATAACTATTCATGCTCTTTTCATTAATAGAATACACATAAGATTAGTTTGTAATGAATAATTTATACTACAAATAGATCCCAACTGAAACAATATAATCAATGAGATATGTCACACTATCCAAAAAAGTTTGTGATTTCTGAGTCACCTCTTATTGGAATCCACCATAATAAAGGTCGAGCCAAAAGATCCCCCAACATCTCTAAGTCTCAAACTAGAAAAGTGGAAATATAGGAATTAGTTTAAATTGTGTCTATAATTACATTCAACAAAGTATAAAAGGAATCGATCATACCATGTATCATAATTATATATTCTTCTTCATAATCCTTGACCACCCAAATCTTCTCTTGTACCTGACCACCACCTCCCTGAGCCAGTATAGAACAGCTTTGTGTGGTGGTGGTAACAAGTCAAAATTTCTACCACCTCCATCAGCCATCCAGATTTCTCTTTCAAATTTTCTACCCTATATAAATTCCTTCTCCACCCCCTTACTATGATTTTTTTGACCATCCACTATCACTTTTCATCCATTTGTTGGGTTAGAAAATCCCGCAAGTGATGTCCCCTGCTTTTATAGGTGTATCATCGCCTCTCCTTAGTCTGAATACTTCCATTATGTGTTCCCTAAAACATAGACCCAATATATTTTGATTTCCTCTAGAATTGTCTCACATGTCCAGGTCTCTATATATGTTGCCGGCTATATGTTTCCAAAGTATCTTCTTCTATGTGCCCACTAACAGTAAAAATTCTCTACACCATCCCACCTAAGAAAAAATTTACTTCCAAGACATGATCTATCACCCCATCAAATGTTGGAATTAATAGTGTTATAACACTAGTTTATATTTCCAAGTGTAAACCTTGATCGATAGTACAAGCCTAAAAGAGATAATCTCATTCTATATCCATCAAGTATTAAGAGAGGCTAGTAAACCTCAATGAAAACTCATCCACTATTGTATTACACTGTTGAAGCTTTAGAATCTCCTAGATGGGCGTATCCATAAACATAGAGGGCGCGACATTTCATTGATAAAGAACTGTATCCCAAACCATGAAAGATTCACCACATTGTATGATTAGGTAACTAAACCCCACTAATTTCATATAATGACGTAGAGAAGGGCCAGTTTTTAGACCATCAAATGATCTTCCAGTACCCTAAAAATATAGAAATTTTACATCACCACCTCGAGATAGTCCTGAGGATCTTGTGGTTGAACTCACCTTAGAACATGAGGGGGTTTTGTTGCTGAAATTCAGGAAGCACACTAATCATGTGCACCTCATCTATTGGTACTTCTTGTACCATATGCTACTCAACTGTGGGTGGTAAGACCAGTGAACCACCATCGCCAAACACTTCGTAAACATCTCAATTCATTGAATCCACATCACCAAGGTGATCATCCTCATGATCCATATTTATAATCCTAGCTGAAAATTGTTGTAGTGAAATCTTGAAATACCAATTCCAATAAATATATCTAAAAATCATAATAAAGATGGAAATAGAAAGCCCAACCCCATAAAATATGATGAATGATCCAATGATTTCCATATGATCCATGTCTACATGCTCCGAGTCAAAGGGTAGGTGATTATATTCATTCTTTATGGATATGTCAGCTTTCATACTAACACTGGAATCCCTAGACAAAAATCTAAACTCAAAACACTTAACACTATTACCCCCAACCAATCTCAAAAAAACTATTCCTATAGTTGTACCAACTACTCTAAAACCTCCCAATCATGAACCTCCCAATTGGGCTTGTGGTAAGACTACCATATACCTACCTATAATAGGTAATGGCTAAGGGACCAACACTGACTAGACATATCACACATATGGTTGGACCTTTCCTAATGTGCCCATAAGAAGACAAACATTTCCAATCCCATGCAATGATTAAATGTAATTAAACCTATAAACCATGCATGTATCCATATAAATCCATCCATAATAGTAAATAATTGGAATTGAAAATAAAAAAGGTCCATATATAATATAAAAAGTAATAAACTAATAAAAATACGAACCTAAAGAATGGGTGGGGTCTATGGTCAAGGTGAATGAAATAATACACATTAATTTTTCTGGATAACTAAAGTAATCCTGGTTGAAGTCCAAATTGGTCTTCATAAAATGTTTGGTAATCCTCATATGTCACAAAACATGCAGGAACATCCAATAAAGGGGTTCAAATAATAATACCCAGTAAGAATCCCCTATATCACTATCTAAAAAATACAAATAATAACAATCAGAATATAACATGTATATGGCTACCAAGCGTATAAAAATAATATCCATATATACTAAACTAAGTCCCAAAATCTCATGTTAATGTCAAAATAGTAATTTTTTCCTTGGAATATTTCCTTATGGTTCCACATTACTCTCATATGGAAGAACACAATTCATCTGTCACATAGAATATATGACATCCATGAAAAATTTCATGATCATTGGGTCTCTTTATAATAAGTAAACCCTATAAGTTAAATAATAATAATACATTGATGAGGATCAAATCCAAGGACATGGGGTATACCAAACAGTCAATATGGAATAACCATCTAAGTAGTCGATTAATCTTAGTATATGTTTAGTCATTGAGATAAAAAGAAATCCTCCTAGGGAAATCCAATGACAATGTATTTCACTTCGATCCTCAAGGATGGATTCAAAAAACTCTATCCAAGATGAAAGTCACACTTGATGGATCACCATCTTTTTTATAGGATGTGATTCCAAACTAACCCATAGGGAATCAATTTTGAGAAGGAACCATAAAAAACATTACCATGATGAATAAGAATAAGTCTATACACAATGTTTGAAGTAGTGCATGATATGTTCCAGTATTACATGGAATGTATCTTCATCACGGGGTCCTTCCCGTGTGACATGACCCATGCTAATGTATCTGTATATGATAGTTTACATGACATATCTTTTCCCGTGTACTCTGGGTCATGTCTATGTCTAGTAGTCCATGTATGTGTAAAACTATCCATTCATGTGATAGTAACCATGTATCATCCTGGGTACAAACTGATCTGCTAGGTAAGGGTCACATACTATGTAATAGGGGTCATACACTATGTGATATTTAATTTTTCATGGAAACCCTATCATTGTAGTAAGGGCCCCACATGGTGTGTAATCTCGTATTAAAAACTATTTTAAATAAAATTTCATGGAACATGTAGTTCCCTCCACTGTGATGTCACCCACTCGAATTGCCTCTAACATAGTAGTGAATCTTGCTGGATAGTGTCTATTAGGTCCGATTGATCCTTCCATCACTTCCCATAAGAATAAAGCCACTAAAATACATGATAAACCCTCTATTTCATCTCAAGGTAACAACACATTTAACCATGCATCATGAAATCCTTTCCATTATTCATCTATCATCATAGATCGATCATGTCATCGGTCTGAGCCTAGAATTTTTATAAGAACCTATTTCATCATGAAATAGAGGAATAATGATTGTTCATCTGGTATTTCTTAAACTATGAGACAATGGAATTTCCCACAATGAATGAATACGTTTATATGAAATATAAAAAACACATAGAGGCTGATTGAACCACTTCCATGTTTAGTCACCATTGATTCGTTTCAATTAGATCTATAAATGAAGATCCAAATACGATATTAATTATCCAAATAATATTCACAGATAATATCATTACAATAATATGATCTATCAAAAAGAAAAAATTGATTGATTTATTCATGTTCATCGTAGGAATTAATAACATGAGTATTTCAACAAAAAACTCCTCCCTCAATTTGGATCAATTTTTGTGAATAATAATTTTCCTATTGTCATTTTCATGGTAATGAAATTTCATTTCACACCAATCAATGGTCCCTGGTCTGGTCACCACAATCCAACATTCTATAGTGACTTCTCTCAAATTTAAGGGTTTTGTGGCTAACCCAACAAATTTTCCATAGAAGTGTTTGTATAGGAAATTTACTAGGCCATGGTAATTAAATAAATAAATAAATTTATTCAATTAAAGTTATTTAAACATACTCCCATGACAACACCAAATAAGAACATTTATCATGTTCCAATTTTATATCACATCTAGTGTGAAACCCATAATCTAAAATCAATAGTAGCCTCTTCTTTTTGATTAGATCTTTTTTTTAATTTTATTCCACTTTTTAATAAAAACGGGGTGTTTATTATGTATTTGTAGTATATTTAAAAAAATATTTCTAGGAACAACATGAATCAAAATCTCACACCATCTTAGTGCCTAGCTCTAAAAATAATCTATATAATATTCAAAAACAAAACAAGGAAAGAAATGTTCATTTTAGGTATACTCTAATATAAACCAATAGATTTTACAAACCATTGGTATAGATTGATTCTAGGGACTCTATAATACGGGTTCTTCTAGATCGTTGGTATGTAGGCATGGATATTGCCTCATTATTTAGTAATGATAAAAAATTAATTAACTAATTGATGGATAAATATAAAAAATAATGATGTAATAAATTTTTTCTCTTTTAAATTATTGATTACTTATAAGAAATATACTTTTATTTGTCAAATATGGGTGTTCATGTTATGATATCTAGAATTGAGCCTAAGACAATGTTATTTCCCATAGTGTGGTTATGAGATATATTTTATCCTGTATGTTTCGGGATTTCAAATAATACCCCACCCATGTCATTATAGTGATTGAGACCAAGTGGATTCTATGAGGTTGTTTTTCACAACATCAAGATTAGTGAGGAACTGATGGATAACTACCCCCTTTGGGATTGCTTTATTCACTTATTTGTTTTATGTTTTGGTATACACAGTGGTTAGTTTTACCATATTATGTGTCTAGGTTTGTATTGTCTTTTGGTTATTTCAAACACATGTATCATAGTATATAGTTAACAAAGTAATACTATTGGAATGATTTTCATGGTCTATGATGGCTTGAGGTGCATATAACAGCATATGATTCATGTCACTTGGGAAATTATGGCTCCCAAAACTACTTGGTTACTATATAGTGGTATGTTATGGGATGATAAGATGATTTCATTCATGAGATTCATGATGTTATAAATTAGTACATGTGTTTCTGGGATGGCTTCTTTTGGTGAGAGATAGTTCGTGAGGTATGTCATTTGGGAAGATTAGAAAACTAGTGGATAAGAAGTAGCATGGTACCATTATTTGAAATTATATTATATGATTTCTTGAATGTAATACAAAGTGGGAGATAACCATGGTGGTGTATGGAATATAACATACCTATTAAGGTTATTATTTAGATTAACTTGTAGATTAATTTTCATTACTATGATTTTCTTATTTTTTGGATTAGAGACTCTAAAGAGGATCATACTAAGAATACCTATTATGATCACCCTACGTATACATAAAAAAATTTAGTTCCACAAGATTAGGTTGAATATCGGGATAGATATTACTAGATCACTGATTATTTCAGATCCATTTGGTATTTTTGGTCACTACCGAGTTTATATATTTTTACTTGTAGTATCATTCCAGGTGTTATTATTTGGTATGAAATAACATGAATTGAATTTTGATTTCTTTTATATTTATCTTATAAAAATTTTATTGGTGTACTTATCTTATCACTATTTTCCTCATGTTTCTATTTTATGGTAATGCCTCCCATTTGTATGTATGGTATACACATGATGCTTATCACCAACCTGTGGCCTATTGGATGTGGGATTTAGGTTGTCACCATCTCTAGTATCTCATTACTGGATCAATTAGGGTACCTTTGGGTGGAGGTGTTCATGATATATTTCTATCAATTGTTCTAGTTGATGGATATGATAGATTTTGATTTAGGCACATGTGAGTATTGTATGGGTTGTTTTTAAAATAATTTCTAGTTTGTTTAATAAGTGTGGTAAAAAGGTAAAATGGATGAGACAAGGGTGTTTTGGGTTCCCTGTGATCTAATGTGAATAACATTATTTTTCCTAATCCTACTATGTGATGTTATACTGGATGTGTGGTAGAGATCTAGGAAAATACCATTCATCATTCTATTTTTCACTTATGATTGAAATAGGTAGAACATGGTATTATGATAAATGTTAAATTAATAAATTATTTAATGGTAAATATTCCTTGTATTATGATTACAAGTCTCTAAAAATTTGAAATTTTTTATAAATGGATCTATGTCGACGTCCCCATTAGGTACGTATAGAGGATAGCTAACAAGTTGTTTAGTAGATCGCCAAAAATTAGTGGCTGATGTCGATAAAAATTAGAGGAGGACGCTCCACGAGTTTCATATATAGATTCTATAGAAGTATGATGGATACATTTTAGAATCAGTGATAGAATATATGTCTGATAATGTTGAAACGTTATGTTCAACTCGTTCTTAGTAGTAGAAATGGGCTGCACTGGGCATGATGATACTACATGAAGTAGTGAGTAAGTGGTTGATCATGTTTCTTTCGGTTCATGATTAGTTGGAGGTATCATGGAATAAATTTAGGGAAAAATTCTATTATTATATTATCTCTTTAACAATTAATGATACTAATTTTAAAAATATTCCTACCCTTTGAAAGGGGATTTTGAGTGTTAAATAGTTTGAGATGCATTTTAAGACCATTCTATAATATTATTCAGACCTATTGGAAGATGAGGAGGAAAGGGTAAGTTAATTTTAACATGATTTTCATATAAATATCTATAACTAGGTCTCCACATTTATAATATTAACGTATCTAGAGGTGATGGAGATAGAAGAGTTTATTGACATGATGCAAGCCAGAACCATGTTGTCAAAATAGGGGTGTGGTAAGCGTACTCCATAAATAAAATTTATGGTCTATGTTTCCCAAATTCCTTTATAGTATATTTTTTTATCAGTTAAGGTAAGGTCACAGATCTTATCATTACATCTTTTTAGGGAAGTAGATCTTAGTCCATTTTTTAGATCATACATCAGTTTTTATTTTCTAGGCTAAGTTCATAAATATTGAGAGTTATCAACCATTATGATTAGGTGACACACACCATGTGTTTTTATTCATGATCATCCATTGTGGTAGTTTCATCCAATTTAGCAGGAGAAATATGACCCATCTTGGGGTCAAAAGAGTGGAGATATGGTTGGTAGAGGACATCACATATATTCTCTTTTCCTCAGAGAGAATTGTGTGGCCAGATAGGTGGTCATCAATAGTGTCATGGTGGTCGTAGAGCGGGTCATGGTCAGATTCATACAAGTGAATTTATGGCTTCTAAAAATACAAGCGTCTTTTGAGGTACCAAATTATATTTTTATACTTGGGTTCATGTTTTTTCTGATTCGGGAGGTAAATAGTCCTTCTGTATTCTATAATTTTGAACTTGAGGTAGGGAGGATTATAGTTCCCTTGACAATTACAACACCGGTTGGGGTACATGATTTTTAATATTATGTATATAAATACATTTATCTTTTTTTGGGGAAGAAACACTCTTTGGGAGACATCTTATGTTTATGGATACAGCCATAAAACATTATACTTAGTGTGGAATTATTTTATTGATTATATGATATTTTTGATTTCTTATGGAGAAATATTTTATTTTATGATGTTGATGGATGGTGGACAATGTTTTTCTGTTGAGGGAAATCCATGGACGGGTTAGTGGAATGCTCATTTCTTACAGTCATTTATATAAAAGATTATGTTTTTTAGGATGTTCATTAACAATTTTTTCAAGGGTTATTTATTAGTACCTTGATTTTTTCTTTGGGAGGTTGTAACATTACCACTTGATGAGATATTGAATTTGGGAAAGGGATAAAACTCAAAACTTCTCCAACTTCAATTTAACTTTTTAAGATAATTTCTTTTGATTTGTTATAGATTTGTGTATGTCTCAATTTTATGTTGTAGTGAGGTATTTTTTCAGCTAGGGTGTCACCTTTGGATGCTCCAGTTTCGTTCATGAAGAAGTCATATGAATGTTTGTATCTGTATATCAGTTTTTCCCTTGATCCCGGTGAAAAAATAGAACCACTATCATTTTCCATATATTAATGATTCATTAGATAAGATAGAAAGATCATTGTGGTTCCAAAAGATATATTTTTGGTAAGGATATCATTAGATTTAGAGTAATTATGAAGACCACATCCAGATGTCAGCTTAGAAATAATTAGTTTTTTTATACCATTTTTCATGATAAATGATCTATCCATATTCATCGATTTGTTGAATGATATTTTTAGGCATTTATTGAACGAATTCATGATTTTTTTTATTATCAACATCCCTATTCCTTTACAACTGAGTAGGATAATGTAGAGTATCTATGTTCCATTTTTAGAGTTCTTCATCATTGACAGTTGTTTGGGAAGTTATTCATTTGTGTGTTCTAGGCACATGAAATTTTATTCATGGGGAGGGTCATGTATAAGAAACCAGTGGCTATAGATACATCAATGATCCAATCATTTGTTTCATGGATATCTCCTAGTAGTATTACATGGGTTGTAATTTTCTATGGCCTTGCAGGCCATTAAAGAACATTCATTGATGACTTCTCTCATATTATGACTCCTCTGATAACATGTACTAGAAAGGATAATTCAATATCATCGAATGAATAGTTTCAAAAAAAAATTAATACATGAAGGAGAATTAGTTAATTTCTATAGTCCTCTATTTTCCAGTAGTGGAAGACAATTTTTGGGTTTTCTTTAACACATTTTGTCTTGGGTTGGGTTTTGTTCTGATGTAGTGGAGATCATTTATTTATTATGGGTATCCATAGTTATGTCCCCATGAGAATTAATATTCATAATATGATCTTGAGTTTTTATATGTCATGTTTTCTTTGAAATTTTAGTTATGTTACCTCACAAAAAAGAATTTTGTAACTTTTAATAATCATAAAATCCTGAGATATTTCTTCTCCAAGAATGATTAAAACTTGAATCAGTGAAAGTGAATGAAATTCAGGACAGATTATGATTTTGAGATATTATATACAATGGAATAGAGAATTTTTTTGATGATGCACTGAGAATAAATTCATGTATCGATTCCATGATTGAATATAGTGAATTGTAGAGAGTGATAAAACTTATATCAGTGATGAATCATGACATTAGAGAGGTTTTTGGAAGATTTTTTCTATTTTAGTCTGTTGGGTAGTCTTATATTGTAGAGCTTATAGAGGAGACCTAGTTGGGGAATTATCTGGTCGAGGAAAAGAAAGGCAGAGATATTTTTAATGATGGATATAATGGTTGGTCTAATGATAAAAAACATTGGGTCTTCATCTAGGGGAAGATTTTTATCCCTTTGGTGATGTATGATATGCTTCTATTTTAGTTAAATGTATCACCATTATAGGTATATCATAAAATAAAAAATATGTACTGAGATTTTAGAGGCTCATTTTGGTTGTATGGGTTGATGAATTAAGATGTAATGTTTTTCCATGATGTTTTTTTTTTCAAATGGTGACAGCAGAATGTAGTGTTCTTGGGGGTTTCCAACATCCACTATATGATTCTTAATGGATTTGGGTGGGCATTTTGATGGAATTAATTACTGATTTACCTTGATCTTATAATTTCTTTTATGATATATGAAATATAACAGATTATTTGATGAAATCATCCCATATTATAGTAGTTAGGGATTCGATTTCAATGGATGGTTTGTTAATGAAATATCTAGAAGAGGTGGTGAATCTTCTCAGAGTTCCAATTATGATCATATTTTATCATGATAAATGTTTTACATCTAGGGTGTGGATAAGTCTCCATAAATCTATTGGATCTCACTAATGCCATGCACTACTTTTCATCTATAGATATATCTTCAATCAGAGATAACCATTGATATTTATAAAGATATGTTGCATTATTATTTTATAGATTTTGTAGGTTCATGGAAGGGGCACCTTAAAATAGTAAAGATTCCATAAATAATATGTCTTCAATCCAGTATTGGTTTTAAACCATTTGACTCTTTTTATTGTTGTCCTTGAATTTATCCACTATGGTATATGAGGTACATAGATTCGGCTATTAATAGAGATGAACATGTATATAATATAGCATAAATGGTTCAAGTAGTTCATGAGTGCAAGAAGGAAATGCACAAAAATCAAAAATCATATTCTACTCATAGAAGTAGAAATTAATAGTATTATATTGGAGATAAATTGTTCAGAAAGATCAATATTCATCATTAGAAGTGAATGTTTTTATGGGAGTAATAATTCTCCTTGGTTTTTTGGGTCCTTGAGTTATAGACTCTTGTTGGATATGTGGCATGTCATATTTCACATCCGATACATATGACACTGTAACACCCGAGACTTTTATGTTATATAAATCATCAAAGGAATCTTTTTCTACACAACACTTGCTTGGCTTTCTTTACATGCAATCGCGACCTTCCTCGATAGCTTGCGTCGTACGCAATACCGAGTTTCACTAAACAACAATATGCTATTAAAACTAGCCGTTATGAATAGTAATAACCACTTTTTGAAATTTTATAAATTTTATTTTTCAAAATGGACTTCATTTTTGGACTCAGAATATCGAAATTAGCCTAGGGTGAAATTTTGGTATTTTTCTGAAAACTTTCAATTTTTGATGAATAGTGAAACCACAAAGTGGTAGGTTAAAAACTGAATTTTGCATAAAACATAATTTTACCGCTTCTGTGAATGGAATTTCAAAAATCCGAGAGACACGGTTAATATCAAGGACTAAAATGTGGTTCAATGAGATGAAAATAATTTTTTGGTGAATAGTAACTTTTTACTATTTTTACCGCGGTTAATAGTAAATAGGGTAACTAAGGGTAAATATGATATCAATATTACCCTAACACATGTCCTAATTCTATTGGACAAGTTTAATTCGACCAAAAACAAACTTAGGAATAAAATATGACCATTTAGGCCCACTTGGATTAGATTAGGACATTTATTATTAATTTATTTAAAGAAGGGTTAAAATAGTTAAAATCAAAGTTTAATAAGTAAATCATTTATAATAATGGGTTATACATAAGATAAATTCGATTGTAAATATTCATTAGAAATCTAAAAAGATTTCCTACATGATAGTATTTTATTTGTAATTTTTAGACATTAAATAATTTATTTTATTTATGACATAATGATGATGCAGTAATTATCTTATTAATGAAATATTGACATAATTGATGTTATAAACACCAAAATAAATGTAATTTGAGACTTTTTATGAATTCCACTAATTTTCTAGGTTACTATGATATATTAATGTTGATTTAATCAACTTGGTTCGAACATATAATTCTGTTATGACTTTCACAAAAATCATATACCAAATAGTGTCAAAATTGACACAAAATAGTTTTTAAATCTAATATTATATTATTAATTGTTATTTTATTCCTAAAAATCTAAGGTTCGGCCAAATGACTTAGATAAGGATATATATATTAATAATAAACAATTTGGGGTTCGTTTGGCATGTTATAGTATGTGTATTAACCATATAGTGAAAGAAAACAAAAAGACACGGTAAAAGTTAAATTAATTAACTTAGAGTTAAATCTAATTGATAAGGTTAAAATAATACCCTAAACTTGTCTAAATCTTATTGGTTTATATTATTTCGACCCTTCCCCACTTTAGCTTCGAAATAAGACCCTTTGGAACCATTATAAACCGATTTTGACTTTAATATAAAATAATATTTTGAGATATTCCTAAGGTGCCCCTCTCCTCCCTTATAAAAGGGCACCTCCTCCCCCTCCTCCTCACACCAATTTGAGCACTCAAGCTCGGCCAACCCCTTCCATTTTCTCCTCTCCACTTCCCTAGAATAATCCTAGAGGTCCTGGTCTTCTCCAAAGACCAATCTTAGTTCCTTAAGTGGAGGATTCAAAGAGGCGTTCCAAAGAAGAGGTAATATCCATTACCGATCTTTTCAATTTCTTTCTTCTTCAACTTCTTCTTCTTTATTTGTTTCATTATAAAGTAATAACATCAGTATTACTTACATACTGATATGTTATTATAAATATGAAACAACCCTAATTCACCTTCTATCCATCCTACGAAAAAATGAAATCACCGCGCGTGCGTACGTACGGAATACCGTCTCCACGCCGTGGTGTAATCTATTTTCCATCATCACCTTACAAGGAAGGGTATAATGGTGTAATGAGTAACTATATATGATTATTATGAAGTAATATTGATACTGAAATAATATATATATACTCCAATACAATTCCACGATCATAGGAACGATATCATCACTCGTGCGTACGTACAGAATACCGTCTCCACGATGTGATGCGACTCGTTCTACATGATCTTCATTTCATAATGATTATATAAATGAATTGAATGAATGAATATGGTATATACTACACTAATACCATTCTGTAAATGAATTATCTATAACCTAAAGATAAGAATAAGAATTTATTCGACAAAACACGCATAAGAACAAAAAGTTATAAAGACCCGAGTAACAAGTAACAATGAAATATTACTAACAAGAAGCTAATAATATGACCATATATGATATCATATCAATATGTATTATTATGGAATAAGTCAGTAACATTATTTAAACTATTATACAGGAGCGTCGGACACGAACAAAGCAAATCGGACCTAAGGTAAGGGAAATATCACAATCTCATTTTTATCCGAGATTGTTTATTCGTAAGTATTCACTGGGGTGTATTTTATCATCCACATCCATGTTTCATCAATATGTAATATTATTTCCATCCACCTACAATTGTTTAAATCCATTTTTACCCTTTGGTGAGTTTTTAGTAATATGTATGAAAGGAATCTTTTGTCGTACGAGGTACTTTTTGACTTTTCCGGCAAAAGTACGAAGAATGTTTTTTTAACTTATACGGCTTGAATGGATTTTTAAAACATTATTTCCAAGAAGCTTCCTTTACAAGTTTTCAAGTTTATTTTTAATCAACTTTTTTTTAAAGTTGTATGACATGTTATGAAATGAAAAATGTTTTTTTGAAGAAGAAAGGATATTTTCCTCAAGAATGAAGTTCAAGTGTTTTATTAAAATTATTTTCCATTTAAGATAATAAAGGGTTCTGTTTTTATCCCTATTATTACATTGATTTGATCATGTTGTGATGGAATTATTTTTATGAATTCCATTATCTTATATGAATTGATTTATGATGTCATGATGTTTCAAGAATCCCATTTTTGTTACATGTGTTATGCGATGATGTATGTTTTATGATTATGTGGCACACATAAGAAAGGATTCATTATAAGATGGGTGGGACCTATATCTCCCTCCAATGCATTGGGTAAAGATTTTATATCTCATGAGATAGACATGGCTGGAATGGAAGGTTATTTCGGTTCAGTGATACAGGACTGAAACGAGGAGTGAACTCGGTTCAGAAAGGGACATTGTCCACTAAGATAGTCTTGGCAATGAGTCATGACTAACAAGAAATGATTTTCCATGATTATGTGTGCATGCCACAAAGTTTCAAATTTTATGTTATGAATATGGAGATCTCATTTTCACTTCTATGATTTATTCCATGTTAAGATATTATGATCTCTTTTGCAGGTTTCGATTTTCATAAAGATATGATATGATTTTTATTTCCTTTATTTGCCCTTGCTGAGCATTTGAGCTCACCCTTTTATGTTTCCTTTTCCCCAGGCCAGGAAGATGGATATTAAGTAGAATATGCTAAAAGGGACCCTAGATATGATGAAATAAATGGGAGACACTATAGAAGATTTATGAACCAGCTGTTTATGTTTCCCAGTTTCTAAAGACACTATACCTATACGGTCCTTTGTGGTTTTGTCATATGTTGTAATAAGTGCTTCAATTTCGAAGTATTAACAATGTATGTAAAGTATGGGTCGTTATAGTTGGTATCAGAGGAAAGGTATAGTCAACCTTTGGAAACTAGGATGTGAAAGCCTTAGTAAGAACCCTAAGGATAAGTCTAAGATTAGTGTTTTAGAAATGGCCTTGAATAACCTAGGATAAGACCTTAAGCATGAAAATTTTATTCTTGAATTATGTGGTTTCCTATTATAATTAGTGTTTCTCACACTATTCTTCTTGGTTTTAGTCAATGGCTGGAACCCGAAGGAACCGTGTTAATGCGGAATGCGATGGGCAATGCAATGATTGTCCCCCTGAGCAAACAAACGATATGGGAGCTGGAATGCAAAATCTTGTAGCCATGCTCTCACAACTTTCTCAAGCTATGAATCATGCAGGATTTCCAAACGAGAAAAGGAGGGAGCAACATTCTGTTGAATCCTTCATGAGGCAGCGTCCACCTTCTTTCAGCGGGTCTACTGATCCATTAGTTTCTGAACAATGGATTAGCACTACTGAAAAGATATTTTCAGTTCTTCAATGTTCTGAGCATGATAAATTCATCCTAGCAGTGTATCATTTCGAAGGAGATGCTGATCAATGGTGGAATCTTGTTAAGAATACGAGGCAAAGGGATGAAATTGAGTCTATGGAATGGGACGAGTTCAAGAACTTATTTTTTCAATAAGTACTTCCCTGGTATTCTCCGAACAAAGATGGAGAAAGTGTTTCTTGAACTGAAGCAAAGGGATGATGAATCTGTTGGTACCTATGAAGCAAATTTTACAAGACTTGCAAGGTACGCTTCTGGTATTATTATCCAACCTGAGAATAAGATCGATCGATTCTTTAGCGGCTTAAAACCAAGTCTTCGAAGGGCGTTATCCATAAGGGACTTCAATAGCTACGAGAAAATCGTTCGATGTGCTCTCAAAGTCGAGATGGATATTGGAGTAACCCATCAGTCACATGGGTTTGATAAGAAGAGGAAGATGGAATTCAAAGGAAACTCTAAAGAGCACACTGAAAAGAAGATGAACTTTCCCTTATGCTCAATGTGTGGAAAGAAACATGGAGGGAGTTGTCTTAAAGGGACAAGTAAATGTTTTAAATGTGGAAAGGAAGGTCATCAGGCATTTGAATGCCGTGATAATGGGAAGAAGATGTCTAATGACGCAAACAAAGGAAGGGATACACAGAATGAACCTACTACACTTCAATGTTTCAAGTGCAAGGAGATGGGGAATTATGCCAATCAATGCCCAAATCCAAGGGTTGATGATGATGGTCGACGTCAACAAAATCTTAAGGCTAAAGAAAAAGGAAAGTCACATGAAATTTCTATCAGCGATGTGGAGTACGATAACGATGTGGTGAAAGGTACACTTACCATCCACTCTAAAGTAGCAAATGTTTTATTTGATTCTGGATCCACCCACTATTTTATTTCTAAAGACTTTTCTAAGGGTATCACCGTATTACCTCAACAATTAGATGTTGAGTTAGCTGTGACAACACCTAATGGCACATCAATCGCATCAAAAGTCTATAATTCTTCTCCGATCGAAGTTTGTGGGAAAGTGCTTCCTACAAATCTTGTGATCCTTCCTTTAGTGGAATTTGATGTGATTCTTGGCATGGATTGGCTTTCTCTACATGGAGCTCATATCGATTGCCAAAGAAGGGAAGTCACATTTCATATTCCAGATCAATCTACGATCGTCTATCAATGCAATGATGAACATAACCTTCCAGTGGAAATTTCTTCCATCTTATGGGTATTGATTCCACTAAATGAAGGTTATTTATCTCAAATGGTTGGTGAGAAACTCACGATTAAGAATATTCCCATTGTACGGGAGTTTGATGATGTCTTTCCGGAGGAATTGCCGGGTCTTCCACCAAATCGTGAAGTTGAGTTTTCAATAGAACTCGTACCGGGTGATTTGCCTATTTCAAAGACACCTTATAGAATGGCCCCAATTGAGTTGCAGGAATTGAAGAAGCAACTCCAAGAGAATCTTGATAAGGGATTCATACGCCCTAGTGCGTCACCTTGGGGAGCACCTGTTCTATTTGTTAAGAAGAAAGATGGATCAATGAGACTTTGCATTGATTATCGAGAACCTAACAAGATCACTATCAAGAACAAATATCCTCTCCCACGCATTGATGACTTATTTGACCAACTACACGGAGCTCAATACTTTTCCAAGATTGATCTTCGTTCAGGGTATCATCAATTAAGGGTCAAAAGGGAGGATATACCAAAGACGGCTTTCTGTACAAGGTATGGACACTATGAATTTATAGTGATGCCATTTGGTCTTACTAATGCCCCTGCTATCTTCATGGATCTAATGAATAGAGTCTTTAGAGACTATCTTGATCAATTTGTGGTAATCTTTATAGATGATATTCTTGTCTATTCAAAGAGCAAGGAAGAGCATGAAGATCACTTGAGAATTATATTGAAGACCCTGAGAAAGGAGAAGCTTTATGCCAAATTTACCAAGTGTGAATTTTGGCTTCAAAAAGTTGCATTTTTGGGTCATATAATCTCAAAAGAGGGGATATCTGTGGATCCAGCAAAAACAGAGGTTATCGAAAGATGGTCAAGACCAACAACAGTAACTGAGATCCGAAGTTTTCTTGGTTTGGCTGGATATTATCGACGTTTTGTAAAAGATTTTTCAAGATTATCTAATCCACTCACCAAGTTGACTCGGAAAGGAGTTAAGTTTGTCTGGACAGAGGAATGTGAAGAGAATTTCAAGGAGTTAAAAAGAAGGTTATCCAGTGCACCTGTGCTCACACTGCCTTGTAGTGGAGAAAGGTTTGTGATCTAAAGTGATGCATCCAAGAAGGGATTGGGGTGTGTTCTTATGCAAAATGATATGGTGATAGCTTATGACTCACGACAGTTGAAAATCCATGAGCAAAATTACCCAACACATGATTTGGAGTTGGCTGCGGTAATCTTTGCATTAAATATATGGAGGCATTACCTTTATGGTGAAAGGTGTGATATTTATACAGATCATAAAAGTCTAAAGTATATTTTCACACAAAAGTAGTTGAATATGCGTCAAAGAAGATGGTTGGAGCTGATTAAGGATTATGACTGCTCAATCCATTACCACCCTGGGAAAACAAACAAGGTGGCAGATGCATTAAGTCGACAAGACCATGCTAGTTTATCCATGATGAGGATCACAAAAGATCCAATATTTATGGATTGACAAAGGATGGATCTTGGAATTATAATGGAAAGGGAAAAATATTATCTTTCTCAAATGAATGTTCAACCATCTATACATGTGAAGATTAAAGAGGCACAGAAAGAAGATGTCGAGTTACAAAAGAAGGTGAGAAATGTTCCTGAATTCAACCTTGATTGTGATGGGATAATAAAGTTCAGGAATCGGGTTTGTGTTCCTCCCATCCCCGAATTAAAGAAGGAGCTGCTGGATGAGGCTCATAGTTCTTCATTCTCTATTCATCCTGGAAGCACGAAGATGTATAGGGACCTGAAAGGTTACTTCTGGTGGGATGGCATGAAAAGAGATGTTGCTGAATATGTCTCTCGATGCTTGGTTTGTCAACAAGTTAAAGCTGAGAGACAGAAGTCTAAGGGGATGTTACAACCATTTCTCATACCCGAATGGAAATGGGAAAACATCACTATGGACTTTGTCACAGGACTTCCTAAAACATCCAAAAGCAATAATGCTATCTGGGTCATAGTTGATCGTCTTACAAAGTCTGCACACTTCATTCCTATTAGAGAGGATTTCTCTCTAGACCAGCTTGCCAGGATATATGTAAAGGAAGTGGTAAGATTGCATGGAGTACCACTTTCTATTATATCTGATCGGGATCCGAGATTTACCTCGAAGTTCTGGCAAAGTCTTCAGCATACTCTGGATACAGATTTGAGTTTCAGCACTGCTTATCATCCCCAGACAGATGGTCAGTCTGAGAGAACACTTCAAACCCTAGAAGATATGTTGAGAGCTTGCTCTATGGATTTCAAAGGAGGTTGGGATCAACACCTACCTTTGGTAGAATTTTCTTATAATAATAGCTTTCACTCCAGTATTCAGATGGCTCCTTATGAAGCTCTCTATGGAAAGAAATGCAGGACTCCAACTTGCTGGGATGAAGTTGGGGAAAGAAAGCTATTAGGACCTGATCTCATTGATGAAATGGCAGAAAAGGTCAGATCTATTCAACAACCCATAAGAGCAGCTCAGAGTCGACAGAAAAGTTATGCCGACAACCGATGAAAAGACCTAGAGTTTGAAGTGGGTGATAAAGTGTTCTTACGAATATCTCCTTGGAAGAGGGTTATGAGATTTGGAAAGAAGGGGAAGTTGAGCCCTAGATATATCAGTCCTTTCGAAATACTGGATCGTGTTGGGAAGGTAGCTTACCGATTGGCGCTTCCACCGAATCTCTCTCAAGTTCACGATGTGTTCCATGTATCTCTCCTGAGAAAGTACATACCAGATCCTTCACATGTACTCAGCTCAGAAGTTGTACCGCTGGAGCAAGATCTTTCTTATGAAGAACAGCCGATAGAGATTCTGGATCGTAGCGAAAAAGTCCTACGAAACAAGACCACTCGCTTGGTGAAGGTTTTATGGAGGAACCACCAACTTGAAGAATCTACATGGGAGCTTGAGGATATGATGAGGGAGAATTATCCTCATCTGTTTGTTACAAAGTGATGAATTTCGAGGGCGAAATTCTTTTTAAGGGGGGTAGAATGTAACACCCGAGACTTTTATGTTATATAAATCATCAATGGAATCATTTTCTACACAACACTTGTTTGGCTTTCTTTACACGCAATCGCGACCTTCCTCGATAGCTTGCGTCGTACGCAATACCGAGTTTCACTAAACAACAATATGCTATTAAAACTAGCCGTTATGAATAGTAATAACCACTTTTTGAAATTTTATAAATTTTATTTTTCAAAATGGACTTCATTTTTGGACTCAGAATATCGAAATTAGCCTAGGGTGAAATTTTGGTATTTTTCTGAAAACTTTCAATTTTTGAAGAATAGTGAAACCACTAAGTGGTAGGTTAAAAACTGAATTTTGCATAAAACTTAATTTTACCGCTTCTGTGAATGGAATTTCAAAAATCCGAGAGACACGGTTAATATCAAGGACTAAAATGTGGTTCAATTAGATGCAAATAATTTTTTGGTGAATAGTAACTTTTTACTATTTTTACCGCGGTTAATAGTAAATAGGGTAACTAAGGGTAAATATGATATCAATATTACCCTAACACATGTCATAATTCTATTGGACAAGTTTAATTCGACCAAAAACAAACTTAGGAATAAAATATGACCATTTAGGCCCACTTGGATTAGATTAGGACATTAATAATTAAATTATTTAAAGAAGGGTTAAAATAGTTAAAATCAAAGTTTAATAAGTAAATCATTTATAATAAGGGGTTATACATAAGATAAATTCGATTGTAAATATTCATTAGAAATCTAAAAAGATTTCCTACATGATGGTATTTTATTTGTAATTTTTAGACATTAAATAATTTAATTTATTTATGACACAATGATGATGTAGTAATTATCTTATTAATGAAATATTGACATAATTGATGTTATAAACACCAAAATAAATGTAATTTGAGACTTTTTATGAATTCCACTAATTTTCTAGGTTACTATGATATATTAATGTTGATTTAATCAACTTGGTTCGAACATATAATTCTGTTATGACTTTCACAAAAATCATATATCAAATAGTGTCAAAATTGACACAAAATAGTTTTTAAATCAAATATTATATTATTAATTGTTATTTTATTCCTAAAAATCTAGGGTTCGGACAAATGACTTAGATAAGGATATATATATTAATAATAAACAATTTGGGGTTCGTTTGGCATGTTATAGTAAGTGTATTAACCATATAGTGAAAGAAAACAAAAAGACACGGTAAAAGTTAAATTAATTAACTTAGAGTTAAATCTAATTTATAAGGTTAAAATAATACCCTAAACTTGTCTAAATCTTATTGGTTTATAGTATTTCGACCCTTACCCACTTTAGCTTCGAAATAAGACCCTTTGGAACCATTATAAACCGATTTTGACTTTAATATAAAATAATATTTTGAGATATTCCTAAGGTGCCCCTCTCCTCCCTTATAAAAGGGCACCTCCTCCCCCTCCTCCTCACACCAATTTGAGCACTCAAGCTCGGCCAACCCCTGCCATTTTCTCCTCTCCACTTCCCTAGAATAATCCTAGAGGTCCTGGTCTTCTCCAAAGACCAATCTTAGTTCCTTAAGTGGAGGATTCAAAGAGGCGTTCCAAAGAAGAGGTAATATCCATTACCGATCTTTTCAATTTCTTTCTTCTTCAACTTCTTCTTCTTCATTTGTTTCATGATAAAGTAATAACATCAGTATTAATTACATACTGATATGTTATTATAAATATGAAACAACCCTAATTCACCTTCTATCCAACCTACGGAAAAATGAAATCACCGCGCGTGCGTACTAACGGAATACCGTCTCCACGCCGTGGTGTAATCTATTTTCCACCATCACCTTACAAGGATGGGTATAATGGTGTAATGAGTAACTATATATGATTATTATGAAGTAATATTGATACTGAAATAATATATATATACTCCAATACAATTCCACGATCATAGGAACGATATCATCACTCGTGCGTACGTACGGAATACCGTCTCCACGATGTGATGCGACTCGTTCTACATGATCTTCATTTCATAATGATTATATAAATGAATTGAATGAATTAATATGGTATATACTACACTAATACCATTCTGTAAATGAATTATCTATAACCTAATGATAAGAATAAGAATTTATTCGACAAAACACGCATAAGAACAAAAAGTTATAAAGACCCGAGTAACAAGTAACAATGAAATATTACTAACAAGAAGCTAATAATATAACCATATATGATATCATATCAATATGTATTATTATGGAATAAGTCAATAACATTATTTAAACCATTATACAAGAGCTTCGGACACGAACAAAGCAAATCGGACCTAAGGTAAGGGAAATATCACAATCTCATTTTTATCCGAGATTGTTTATTCGTAAGTATTCACTGGGGTGTATTTTATCATCCACATCCATGTTTCATCAATATGTAATATTATTTCCATCCACCTACAATTGTTTAAATCCATTTTTACCCTTCGGTGAGTTTTTAGTAATATGTATGAAAGGAATCTTTTGTCGTACGAGGTACTTTTTGACTTTTCCGACAAAAGTACGAAGAATGTTTTTTTTAACTTATACGGCTTGAATGGATTTTTAAAACATTATTTCCAAGAAGCTTCCTTTACATGTTTTCAAGTTTATTTTTAATCAACATTTTTTTTAAGTTGTATGACATGTTATGAAAGGAAAAATGTTTTTTTGAAGAAGAAAGGATATTTTCCTCAAGAATGAAGTTCAAGTGTTTTATTAAAATTATTTTCCATCTAAGATAATAAAGGGTTCTGTTTTTATCCCTATTATTACATTGATTTGATCA
Organism: Viscum album; assembly: GCA_963277665.1. Lineage (NCBI taxonomy): Eukaryota > Viridiplantae > Streptophyta > Magnoliopsida > Santalales > Viscaceae > Viscum > Viscum album. Next base: position 503,432,266 of record OY728131.1, on the reverse strand, counting down.
TGTTGTGATGGAATTATTTTTATGAATTCCATTATCTTATATGAATTGATTTATGATGTCATGATGTTTCAAGAATCCCATTTTTGTTACATGTGTTATGTGATGATGTATGTTTTATGATTATGTGGCACACATAAGAAAGGATTCATTATAAGATGGGTGGGACCTATATCTCCCTCCAATGCATTGGGTAAAGATTTTATATCTCATGAGATAGACATGGCTGGAACGGAAGGTTATTTCGGTTCAGTGATACAGGACTGAAAGGAGGAGTGAACTCGGTTCAGAAAGGGACTTTGTCCACTAAGATAGTCTTGGAAATGAGTCATGACTAACAAGAAATGATTTTCCATGATTATGTGTGCATGCCACAAAGTTTCAAGTTTTATGTTATGATTATGGAGATCTCATTTTCACTTCTATGATTTATTCCATGTTAAGATATTATGATCTCTTTTGCAGGTTTTGATTTTCATAAAGATATGATATGATTTTTATTTCCTTTATTTGCCCTTGCTGAGCATTTGAGCTCACCCTTTTATGTTTTCTTTTCCCCAGGCCAGGAAGATGGATATTAAGTAGAATATGCTAAAAGGGACCCTAGATATGATGAAATAAATGGGAGACACTGTAGAAGATTTATGAACCAGTTGTTTATGTTTCCCAGTTTCTAAAGACACTATACCTATACGGTCCTTTGTGGTTTTGTCATATGTTGTAATAAGTGCTTGAATTTCGATGTATTAACAATGTATGTAAAGTATGGGTCGTTATAGACATAGATACATGATGTCATTCAATTATCATTTCTATATTGTTACCTTCTTAAAGAAACACATATCATTGATTGAGATGATATCCAGGTTGATGATGATGAGAACATTGAGGAGTAACAATTAGATATCCAGGAATTATGGGAAAAGATGTTTAATTGGCGTGTTATTCCATTAGTTCATGTCTTGTGGTTATATAGTGGCATGGATGAGAGTAACCTTGAACTTGAGTAATAAATATGAAATCAATAAAAAATATTTTTTATCTATTATCTTGTGAAATTCATCATTTTATGGATGTTGAAATTTTTCATGATTATGATATTAATTTCGATTATTTCTTATTGTTTCTTTATTTTAATTTCATAGGTATATCCCATATAGATTGTTTGGGAGATGGTTATTACTATTGTTATTTTTTATTCGAGTTTCATCGGAGTGTGGTGCTCGAGATCCTATATTGGAATGACTCTTAAGTGGTATCTCTGGGGTTGGTCATTCAGATAACTATTTCCATTCTATCTCTATGTTTTTGTGTTTGGACATCAATTAATAGAAAGGTTTGATAGGTATATAATGTAAGGACATAGATACAGGTGGCTCTTCCCACGGTGGTTAAGGTATTGGAGGTTCCAAGTGGAGGCTCTAGGGGGATATAATGGAGTTAATATTTAAAAATCATCTTATGGGAATTATATTCTATAGAGATCGTGGAACTAGAATAGTGTATTCCACTATGACATAGTGTGGTTTAATATGGTGTAAGGATTCCTAAGTGAGGAGATTCAATATAGCTTAGATTTTTAGCATGGTATCTCCGTAGATGTTGGTTATGGTGTATCCTGGATGGGTTGTTGTGTTGTGGAGTGGGATGAATGATATTCCAAATTGTTATGTGACGTGGAGTAGATATATTTGTAAAAATGGCCAGGGTTAGGAATCTGTTAGTTCTGAAAATTTCAGCACCGCGTTATTGTGGATCTATTTTATGGTATAATATTTCTTTCTGGGTTATAAGGTTATACTTTGTGGTTTTATCAACTATGTCATAGTTTCTCCATTGGTATATAAGAAATACACTCTGGATCTATCCTTGTATCTCATATGTGATTTGACCAAGGGGAATAATTTTTTGTGATCTTCATTATATTGTATTTTTCCCCATTTCATCCATTTTTAGAGGTTTTTGGAGGAATGTTTACGGTTTTTTAAACCTAGTTTTTCTATAAATACCCCTTCTCAATATATTCTGAATTTTCTCACACTCTCTCTCTTAAAACCCTTTGTTTCCAAGAGGGTTTTTTGAAGGTATTTTAATCCCCTTTTGACAAGGATTAAACAATGGATTTCATTGATTGAGATTAGGGGATATGAGTCATGTTTCTCTTGTTTTATTAGGGGTTGTCCTATATTTGGTCTCATTTACTCTTATTTATTGATTATATCTTATTGTGTATGATCACCTTAATTCTAATGAGGGGTTTATTTCTATTTTCTGGTTCATTGATATGATGAAAAACATTGGGGATTATTCTTTCCATGAATTTGAGGTGATTATAGATTCACATTGCCAGGCCATTCTCATCCAAGAATATTTATACTCTCAAGGTAGGGGATTCATTTTTTTTACTTTTTTTTATGTGAAACCATAATGGAAAATGGTCTATACATTTATATAGTCATATAATTAACCTAATAAATATTGAAATGAATTATAAAATAAAATTGGTTTGGTTATAAATCACATGTTCTTTCATTATGATAATAGTTTGGATCTAATTTCTCCATATATTATGTTATCTAAGTTATTATTGTTAGCTTGTCTGTTATTCTTGGTTAAGAATATTTGATATAAAATAGTTCAATAATGTAAATTTGGTATTAATTTGGTCGGATAATGAATTGAATAAAATTTATCATGTTTAATGAATCGTTATACTAATTCAATTTGATAGTGATCGAATTGATACATGATGCATGTTTAATTGTTTTAGTTGTTCTTCCTTTTATTAATGTAGTTGTCCAATAACATGGTGTTGGAACTTTTTTTATTGATTATTAGAATTTGAAAGGCAGGTTATATTATAATTTTACTTCTCATATATTTTGTATAACAACCCAAACATGATGTACATGGATATTACATCATTGTAACAAAAGATTACATACATTATATAAAACACACCGAAAGACCGTATTAGTTTAGTGCCTATAGAAATTTAGGAAAAAAATCTATTCTAGAAAAATTAGTTCATTGATTCCCACAAATATCTTCCACTTTAGTAACCTTACATAAATATTTTCTTTATAACAAGAGGAAGATAAATAATATAAAAATGGTGATTATAGATTCTCAATACAGGTAAACTAGTGAGATATTAATCATAACATAAACATAAGGGTATTAAAAGATGAACATAACATTTGAAAACTATACTCTTCATATCGAAGAACATAATATTGAGTCATAGAATAAATCATATAGATTCATATGATATAAATCATAATGGAAAATTATTAGCATAAAACATGGAATTGGGTAAAACACTTAGGCATAATGAATCATTTCAAAATTTGTAAAAGATAATTAAAAAGACCATAATAGTTGACAAAATTCATTTAATGAAAATATTTCAGTCCCTATTACATCCATGTATTGCTGAACCATGATTACTCCCATTCCATTCATTTATTACTTAAAAAATATTACCCTAATTCCAGTACTATATTACTCACCGAAGATTACTCTTGTTCTAGTCCTATATTACTGAATAAATATTACAATCACTCTAGTCCTTTCTCTATCATTAGATATAACTTTTTACCTAATGTATCGAATAGAGATATAGGTACCACCCAGAACATAATAAAAACCATAAATATATATTCCACAATAAAAAAAATCATATATCATATCATAACCCATGAAAACAAATGGGTTTCTTAAACATCACTTAATCATAACAAATAACCATGAAAAAAGGGGTTTCATAAATATCATCATTAACATAAACCAAAAATAAGAATAATAGGGATATTATACATTAAATATATCCCCATTAAAGCATAGTTTACATCAATGAATGTTGTCAAAGAAGTAAACTAATCTTATGAGATCACATGAAAATAATTCGTCAAAAAATATCCTTTCTACTAATAAAATTTTTTCATTTCTTAAAATGATGAATTTTTTTAATGAAATAAAATTATTTGAAAATAAATATGTAATATTGTAATGGAATAATCAATGAAATAAGGAACTATGAATGTGGATAAATCCATTCATTCTGTATTATTTAACCAAAAACATTCTTCTCGTAATTTTATAGGAAAAGACACAAAATAGCACATATAAAAAAAGACAATATATTTCATTAAAACCATATAATAAAATCTAAAAATGTATAATAATGAATTTAAACATCCATAGGAAAAACGTAAAAATATTTTTGAAAACATTTTTAGTAAACATAAACATAAATATAAGTTTTCCCAAACATATACTTAATAAGAAATACTCCCAATTATTTGATTGTGAAATAAATACACATCACATTATAATTAGTAGAATCATATTCCCCATGAAAGAATGAAAATAGTAAGGGTATGAAAATATAATAATATTATAGGTAAGACTCATAATATATATTCATGTGCACTATAGACAACATATAGAATAAAATAGTGATGAATATGGTGTAAGTACTATAGAAACAAATGTGAGGCTATAAATCCCATTACATTAGGACGGATTTTGATTTTCTGTATCTCAAAAACCATTAAAATGTTTTAAAAAATGTTAATAAATTGTTTTATAACCATATTAATATTTTTAATATAATATTTGATCATCTAATCACATGTTTGTTAATAAAATTTCATTAATACTATTATTTCGAGTGTTAATTGCTTCATTTTCCAATGCATGTGTTGTCGTATATGTCAATTTTATTGTGAGAAGGATATATTTAATTCATATATATAATTATATTAAGGTATTATATTACATGTTTATGCATTACATACATTTATATAATCATTTTTATTGGGGATCATGGAAATTGATTTGCATCATGTCGTGGAGATGGTAGGTCGTACATACCCATGAGCGACGATATTATTCCCATAATTCTGCAAAGGAAAGAATTTTTATGGTATAATTTTTATCCTAGAATAATTATAATTTTAACATTATCATATATATTTATTATTTCAATCCTTATACCCATCCAAGTAAAGTGGTGATGAAAAATATATTACACAACGATGTGGAGGTAGTGGGTTGTATGTACACATGTGTGGTGACATTGTTTTTTCATATGAATGATAAAATGTGAAATATGGTAATTCCATAATCATAATAAAATCTCAGAATATATTTGATACTATATTTCATAGTTTATTATTTAAAAAAACATAAATAAGAATAATTATTTGAATAAATACTCTTGAATGAGCCTATAAAAAATATTACCTCTTCATTAGAGAACCAGTATTGGACCTCCTCTTAAGGACAGTAGGGTTAGTCTTTTGAGAAGACCAAATCCTCTAGGATGTGGTTTTCAATGTTTATAGTGTAAATGGGAAGGTTATATCTGATTGTTAAGGCTCAATGTTATGTGAAGAAGTGAGGGAGGAGGTTCTCTTTTATAATTAAGGTGAGGGGAACTATTGGATATTCCTAAAATATTAACTTACATTAAATTCAATACGAATCCAAATAGCTCTAAAAAGAAATTTATTTGACTATAAGTTGAGATGTATTTTTATTCTCTTCATCCAATATATTTTTGAAAATATTTTGTATTGGTTCAAATCATATTATTTTGGTCCAATATATTTTTGATATTTTAAAAGGTTGTAATTTTTACTCATTTTTGTCCATTGGACAATAAATGAACATTTTAAAGTATTTTATACCGTATTATACAAATTTTTAATTTTTAATATTTTTTTTATTGTTAAATAATTTAATAAAACAATATTCTTATAAAATATCAATAGTGTCAATTTTGACACTTTAGTTATTTTATGTTTACAAATATAAAGATAATAAGTTAACATTGAACATTTTTTTAATTATATCCCTAATTTAAAATTTTCATCTATAATTTATTTATCAAATAAATTTTCTAATATTATATTTATTTTAATATTTCTATAAAAATTTAATTGATATCATTATTAATAAAATAATCACTTTATCAATGTTGTGTTCTTATTTAATATTCTTATTTTTCACAACAATTAAAAATACACTAAAATGTTGAATATAAATATTTTATATTTTATAATAATATTTATAGCCTAATTTATATTTTGTGTAACCCTATATAAAAAATTATTTACTATTTAAAACATGAATGCATATAATTTAATTTTTTATTAAATAAAATATTATAAATATCATAATTTCATCACGATGCTCTAAAAATCAAAAATAAATTTATATCAATAAATTATATATCTTATGTGAAAATTTTACATTTATATTAAGTAATAAAATTCCTTTTTCCACATGTGGATACATAAGAGATATTAAAGACAAATAAAATGACATTTTGTGCCTTTCTATGATTTAAAAATTAAATAATTCATTTTCAGGGACACGTGTCCATTAAATTACATAATTTGAATATTTCTGTTTTAGGGATCGAATTTAATTCATCTAATATTTTTTTAAATTTATTATAGTAATTTTATAATCTTTATGTTTTTATTTTTAAACTATATTACCTAATTTAGCCTCTACCATGGTAACAAAATTAACAACAATTACTATTAATATTAGTCATAGACACAAAATGTAAATACGTAATAAATTTGGACCTTATGTATCTAAATTTTACATACATTTTTAAAAATTCAAAACAAAGAAGTTGATGAATTTATTTTAATATAAAAAAAGTTTCTATGAAAAAAATGTTTTAAGGAAAATGTTGTATTAGAACATAAAATGTTTTTATAATAAATTATTCTATATAATAATAATAAAAACCATTATTTGTATATCTGTAAAATAATATAAAATAATTAAAATTTAAGGATAATCAAAAAAATAATTAGATCTTATAAATTATTTAAAATAAAATATAGTTTTAAATGAAAATCAATATTTTCACTATTAATCAAAACATTAATCTTCTCAGAAAAATATAATAAGTATACACAATGTAAATTTTGATATACCTATTCCAAATAAGAATTTTATTCTACCAAATACAATCTATAAAACAATCAAAGTCTATATTTTTATATAGTACGCCATCAAAATGAGGCAAAACTGACTTTTTAGAAAAATTCTTCCTTTATGAGTAAAATTGGATTTGTTTTTATATCCTATCTAGAAGAAAAAATAGAATGAATGTTAAAAAATAGATTTAATATTTTATATATAATCCAATAATAGTTTTTTTATTTTTTGTTATACAACATAATTACATACATTTAAATAGTTTTTAGGGAAAAAATGCATTTTATATTAAAAAACATTTTTCATGAATTTATAATTAATTTTTCAAAGAATTACATACAAATGAATAAATAATAATTTCATACATAAGTTAATCTAGTTAATACTATCAATTCGAATGGATATGATATAATTTTATTATCTAAATAATTACAATTATAAGATAATGTTTCATAGAAACTCCTTATTGTGTATAATTTAAGAAAATCCAGTGTTGCGTGTAGTGCTAGATTAACATGGTGTAGCATTTCATGCAAGATATTAAATAAATAATATTATTTTTAAAACTAATTCATAAATATAATTTTGTTTTTACCCCCTAAGAATGAGTTTCTTCCTCAAAATCCATTTTGGTTTTTAAAGGTTTTATACTTGAATGTATCTTTCATAGAAACCCACGTTGTAAAAATTAAAAGCAAAACACCATTTAAAAGGAAATGTAGAAAACATAACGGTTTCCCAAAGTGACTCATCATTAGAATTACACGCAGGATTAAATAGTTTGAAATTGAAAAAAAAGACATTAAATACAAATCTACATGTCATGTACTAATGAATATTGATTCATAACATGGTCATGAGAAAGATAACAATCAAAAATCCATAAATATGTGATGTTATAAGGGACCATTTGATTAATCAAAAAAGGTACTAAGATAACATTTTCAGTTTCAAGATTCATTCCACAGAGTTGAAAATTTTCATGAGAATAAATACTTAATTTATTTCATTATATTTCATTATCATATATCATCCTTTCGTTGTGCGTTGATAAATTTACACATCGTATCTTATTTCAAGTAATTAAGGAAAATTGTTCATTCCAAAATCATTATAAGATCATGATATCCATAGAATGATAGGTTATTACATCAATCTTAACATCATAGGTTATTAAATATGTATGAATCTATATATGGTCTACGAGCCATACAATCTCTAAGCCTACGGTCCTTGTAAGTGTTCCCCCTCATCCCATGAAAGGGGGTTATCAAAAAATCAATAAAAATAAATGCCTTCAGGCCATTCGAGGGAGGGGGATACATAATGAGATAATACATTAATCTCTAAAACATCATCCAAATATACAATTTCATAAATGGTTACTGTTATAATCCTTCTAAAAGATTAAAGCATAAATTTTTTTATATTTGGTAACGAACTTTAAAAAATAAAATTGTCATTAATACTCCAAACAACCTGACATATATCATAATTTTCACTAACCAATCATGTGAAATCTATTAACATTTATTCTCATTAATCACGGTAATAACCTAGATTACCGTAAAACTGTAGTGAAAACATTTACGCTTTCAAATTTTAACTATTTACTCATAGAATAAATAAAAAAAACTCCTTAATATTGATCCATGATATCAAAAAACACCTTATCAACTTATTATCCCAAAAGTATTCTACACTATACCATTTATTTTATCACAATCAAACATATATTTATTTCATTATCCCTTAATAACCTGTTCTCCAAAAGTATCATCATACCATGTTAATCACTTTTAATGATTACCATTACCATTAAACATATATGTTTAGATAATTAAGGAAAACTATAGTGGGACAATCAAAATATTTTTGGTTATTTTAGAATACCCCAAAATTTTTTTGATATATATTACATAATATTGCAATCATTCCGCTATATTCATGATTTTTTGTTTTATTATTTAACCAATATTAATCTCATATGTTATTTTTAGTCTCATCATCATCATAAATGTAACCATTAGTCATAGAATATTTCTGAATAGATTTTCTCCAAAGTCATTAATTTTAATAATTCCCAAACATTCTGCATTTAAAACATTTAACAGGCATTGATACCATATCAATACCTTTATACTTATCTATTTCCTTAACTGAACCATTTCATTTGAAATTAAATTCTTTGTGAAGTTATTTTCTACACCCAACGAATTTTCCAGTTCCTTTGAAAAATTCTCCTTAACCCATCTCCCCCATATAATATACATGAGAAGAATTAAAAAAATTTCTTCTATGGTCACTATGAAACTAACATTTCTCCTATTATATGGGTTTAAAAACTCACCGAATTTGATATTATTGATCATATTATGATATTTTTTGTTATTAATATTTAAAAAATCCATCACTCCAACCATCATTCCTTTGAATTATCATCAAAAAAATTAGCTGTCACCATTAATGTAAATCTAGTTACTTCCAATTCCTTCAATTTGAAAAAACTGAAAGTATACTGTTTGTTACACTAATCATAGTGGAAAACCCAAAAAAGTGATGGAATTTAATTTCATTGTTTAACATCATAGGTCTAATACATGTTTATCTATGATATTTGATAAAAAATTATAGTATTGTAACATATATATAAACGTATCCTTAGGGATCTTACAGAGGTTTTCTCATCCTAGTATCCAAAGGTTGACTAAAGCTTTTCGATAATACAAAATATAAAAACCCATTATTGACATACATTGTAATTACATAATTTTTTAGGAACAATTAATAAATTTTGAAAACACACAACCAATGATCGTATTAGATTAGTATCTTTTGAAACATAGAACACAACATTCTAATTTGGGTAAATCTATTAAATGATTCCTATATAAATAATATCATTTATTACCCTACATAATGAAATTATGTATGGATTATGGAAGAGAAAAAATAATAAATGATTGATCCTAGATTCACAATATGGGTATACAATGGAGATGGGAATCCTAACATAAACATAAGAGTATTGGAATATGAGCATAAAATTTGAAAACTATACCCTACTTATCTAAGATCATAATTTTGATTCATATAATAAATAATATAAATTAATGATACATGAATAATAAAATAAATACATTTCTATAAAACATTCCATTGTTGAAAACATGTAATCATAAAGAAAAATTTCTATATCAATCATGGTTTATTTCCTAGACCTTCGTAGTAGAAAAAATACATCACTAAACTAAGTTCAAAACCTATTTCATCCCTTTTTTACTATACCAAGATTACTTCTATTCAATTTCTGTATTACTAACCCATGATTAATCATATTATAGTATGGTATTATTGAAGCAGTATTACTCTAGTTCCTATCATGTAATACTAAACCAAGATTACATTCATTCCTATCCTACATATCTTATGAGATATAAATGTTTTCCCAATTAATTGGAGGGAGATATAAAACCCACCCATCAAAAAATTAAAACCATAAATATGTGTTATGTAAGAACATAAATCATTCATTATATTGTAACACATTAAAATAATTGGGTTCCGTAATCATCATTCAATCATTACATTTCCCCAGGAAAAGAAATGGGTTTCATTAATATCATCATAATAATTAACCAACCATTAAAATCACATGAATATTATTACCAATAAAATATTCCCATTAAAACATAAGTTACATATATTAATGTTATAAAATATGTTAAAATATTTTTAGATATCACTTGAAAATAATTCTTTAGGAAATATCCATTATTATTTAGAAACATTTAATTTTCTTAAATCTTCATGCAATATTTAAAGAAAAAATTTTCATTTAAAATAAACTTGTAGTATTGTATAGTAATCATAAATAAAATAGGGAATAATTAAATAATAAAAATACATTCATTCCATATAAGATATAAGAAAACATTATTCTCGTACTTTGGCCAAAAAAGTCATAAGGTACATCATTTGGAAAAAGAAAAACAATTAATTTCAAAATGTGTAGTAAAAAATTAAAATAAAATAAAAATAAAATAAAAAGGTTATATAAGTATAGTAACAATATTTTTGAATTTTTTTATAAAACTTGAACATGGAAGATAAATATTCCCCTATAAAGACGTAAAATGAAATAGTCCCAATTATTGATGATATCATGAAATATATACTCATAACACTATAATAAGTAGAATCCTATTCTCCGTGAATGAATGAAAATTTCGTGGATATTAAAATGGCATATTATTGAGGATAACACTCAAAATATACATTCATGAGCAGTATATATGCATCGTAAAAGAAATGTGTGGTGAATATGGTGTAAGTATTGAAGAAACAAAAGTGAGACTCAAATTACCTTTACCTTAGGTCTGATTTCCTTCATAAGTATCTAAAAATCATTTACAATTTTATAAATAATTAAATTAAGTTATTAGAAAACCATATTTATATTTTTGATATCATATATGATCATATTTTCACCTGTTTTTTAATAACATTTCATTCTTACTCTTCATTCGACTGTTAATTGCATTATTTTGCAATGCTTATTTTGTTGTTTGAGTACCAGTTCATGATCATATGATTTAATCAAGTCAATTACATAAGGATATTAAGGTTTTAGATAACATATTTATTAATTATATTGATTTATATAATCATTATTTATAGTTTATCACGGAAAATGAATTGCATCATGCTGTGGAGACTGTAGGTCCTACACACACACGACGATTTCATTACCATAATTATGAAAAAGTAATAAAGTGGATGGTATATATATATTTTTCTATAATTAATATCATTTTATAATTATCTTATATTATTATTATTTCTATCATTATGCACATACATGTAATGTGGTGGTGGAAAATATAGTACACCATGGTGTGGAGACGGTAGGTCGTACGTACGGACGCATGGTGATTTCTTTTTTCATAGGTTAATTAAAAGGTGGAATAGTATTTTCCAACAAACATAATAAAATATAATTATATATTATATACTGAATTTATTACTTTATCATGTCAATAACACATGAACATTATGTAGATGATGAAAGACTCTTGAAAGAGTTGGTAAAAGCCATTAATTATTCCTTAGAAAATCATCTTTTGATCTCCTTTTAGGGTCACTAGGGTTGGACTTTTGAGGATTAAAGGACCTCTATGATGTGGATATGTATTTTTATACGGGGTATTTTTAGGTTATGGAAGATATTTATGGATCCATTATATGATAATAAGTGGGGGAAGAGGTTCTATTATATAATTGAGGTGAGTGGGGATTTTGGAATTTCTGAAACTATAAATTTATAATAAATTCAATATAATTACAAATAACCCAAAAATGAAATGTATTTGAAGATAATATGAGATATTTTTTTAATATCACAATCTACAAGATTTTTTACCTGTTTTGGTATCATTTTAAATCCTATTATTTTAATTAACACCCACATAACAAATTCTAATTTTCATTAAGGAAACAAACTTTTCAATATTAAAATGTGGTAATTTTTAATTAATTGGTGTTAATTAGATTATAAATGGAAAATTAAGAACATTTAATACCATATTATTAGTATACTGAATTTTTAAATTTTTTTTATGTTTTTTAAATAATTAATAAAAATCGGTATGATAAAACATAAATAGTGTCAATTTTCAAACTTCATATTTCATTGATTATTAAAAATAAAAAGATAACAAGTTAAAATAAAAACAGATATTTAATTATATTTTAAATAGGTCAAAATAATCTAGAAATGTTTTTCCACATTAAATAATGTTAGAAAACTTTATAAAAAAATTTGAATCATTAATAAATAATATTTAATAAAACACATACCACATATTAAATATAATGAAGCAAAACCGTTGGAAAAAGTAAAAAATGACCAACACAATCCCCAACTCTGGTGATCTCCATGGTAGAAATTGGTAGTAAAGCATTTGGATCTATAATATCGTGTACTGAAACTATAACTTTACCCATATGCATAGGCTGTTGCTTTATAGAATCCCCAAAAAAATGAATGAGTCCTAACACAACAATATATATGTAAGAAACTCCATAAAACAACTCATAATGAATGTTTTGGTCTGAGTGAGGTGGTTGAGAATCAAAGTAAACAGATGGGGTAGGGTAGTCCAGGTGAGCAGTTTGCGAAGGCTGCAAAATGAAAAAATTATATTAGTGTTTATAATTTATAAAATATAAACATTGATGACATATAAATATATACACTGGAAGGCTTCTCATACGAGGTAGGGTTGGGAGATGAGGCAGGGTTGTCCGGGTGAGCAGGCTAGGAAGGAAGAAAAATGAAAAACTTATATTAGTGGATATAATTTATAAAATAGAAAAATTTAAAGAAAAAAATAATATAATTGGGAAGGCAGCTCATACCGGGTGAGGTAGGCATATGGGGAAGGGTAGTCCGGGTGAGCATACTAAGAAGGCTGAAAAATGAATAAGTTATATTTACTGTTCATAATTTTTAAAATAGAAAAAATAATGAAAAATAAATAATATACCTGGGAAGGCTGCTCATACAGGGTGGGTTAGGCAGATGGGGTAGGGTGGTCGTGGTGAGCAGACTAAGAAGGCTGAACAATGAAATGTTATATTAGTGTTTATAATTTATTAAATAAAAAACTTATTACAAATATATAATATTCTGGGAAGGATTCACAGAATGTGATTGTATTTCCATGTGTTCTAACAAAGTCTTCTACACTGCTGCATGAATTTGATCACACATAGACGGTTTCATATCTTTCACCTCTGCTCTTAAGGATTCTAATTATGGGTATCTATATTTCTTAGTGTAACCACAATAATTCTGAATACTAACACCCACTTGATATCCTCTATCACTTCCAGGGTTTTCTATATTTCCCAATTTAGTGGATAGGATGTCCATCCTACCCTTGGAGATAAAAGAGCCATGTGTCTCCTACTCCTGAAGTTCATCCTGAAATGAAAAATAAAAAAGTTATATTAGTGTTTTTAATTTCTAAAATAGTAAAACTGATAACAAATAAATAATATTTACTTACAAATTAACCAGATACTTTCTTATCTTCTTGTGTAAGATATTGTTCATTTTTTCTTCTACTTGCATGTTTCTATTTTTCATGTCGAGTGGGAGGAGATGGGGGACCAAACTGGACCTCTTCTGAACCACTACTAGAGAAAGCTCTTAATACTTCAAATTTTTCTTCAAACATTTTATGCTACTAATATTAGTACCCTCCATGTGATAAAGTATGAGGGTATAAATTTTGGAACTAGATCTCCTGATGAGTTCTACAGGAGGCCTGTTATATAAAAATAAACTACTAAGTAATAAGAAAACTATATAATAAATTTTACAATATATATTAATTATCATTCCTGAAATTTTTCTTCATTACAAATGTAAACAAATCTCTTCCATGTATCTTCATATATATACAGATACTTGAGGTATGGTTTTTCAAATTGTCCCTTTCCAGAAACAAAATTTTTGGGATTTTTGTTAGAAAATCTCTCTATCAAACTACCACTAAAGAGAGATGTCTTTTCTTAATTTCATTACTTTCCTCAAAATTGAATGTCATCTGTAATTGAAAAAATTAAAAATGTCATTTAAAATATATAATATTAAAAAAATGAGATAATAGAAATACATTAAGATATTTTACCATCACTACCTCCAAAATTTGTTTCTTTACCATGCTGTCTTCCAACTTCCAATAAGGAAATAAAATACTACTACTGCAATGGCTCTACATCGCTATATAATAGAAAAACAAAACTATATTTGGTATAATTGCATTATTATCATCATCAAAACAAATGCGTACTCTTTCATCATCATGAGTAGGTGATAGTTTTGGTAAATGAGTAATGCCGCGTTTAACAACTTGAGAACATGATTTTTAGTAGTAACAGGAGAAGTATCCTCCACCGAGGATGAATCAGTAGTCCTGCATAAAAAAATTTGTAAAATAACTATTTTATTTCATTAAATAAGTATTTTTATAAATAATTAATAATATATAAAGACGATATACCTTGGTAACTGCTCCTCTCTATCTGTATCTAACATTGCTACTAGATTGTGTAATAAAATTTTGTGTACCTGCATATCATTAGAAAAATGAATATTTAAAAATAAGGGAGACATAAAATAATTAAAAAAAGGGGCATCCATTTGTATGTTTCAAAAAAAGTAACAAAATATAAATATTTACCAGAAAGATGAGGAGACAAATTTAGTTTTTTCCCACATTCCTTCGTCATGATTGTTACGTAATGCTTGCACTGTGTTTGTCCTATACTCATTGTAATCATCCAAAAATTGCGTAATAGATGAGTAAGGGTTATCTAAATCACTAACATCATAACCATCATCCTCATCTCCCAAATGGTATACTTTTCCTTGCAAAACAACTGACCACCGATCATTTTATGGATCAATGACATAAAATACTGGCTTTTCATGTGTCCCCATGATAAATGGCTCCTCATTATAACTAAATCTTTTCAAATTAATGTGTTTAAACCCATATTCATCATATTTCATGCCACTATTACTATCAGCCCAATTACACTTAAAAACAGTTATCTAAATTTTATATAATCAATTTCCCATATGTCTTCAAGAACTCCAAAATATGGCATTGATGTAAAAATTGGGTTTTAAACTTTGGCTCTCGAAAAATGAACTACTTCAATAAAAACCATCACCCCACTATCCTGAATGATACTCTTGTCATCCAGGTTTTTTGTGTAAAATTTGTGGCCATTGATATCAAAACAAGACCATGTGATCACATTAAGAGATGGTCCCCCTACTAACCACTTCAATGTTTTGGATGTAGATATACCTGAGTTGTATTTCTCTATAAACCTTGAAACAAATGTCTTATTATCCTCAATCATCAACCACTTTTTGTTTCTTTTCTGATATCTTATCTTTAAGTCAGAAATATGTGAGGATATATATTATTTTACCTCATTTTTGTTTTTTAGAATGTATAAATGTGTCTACATCACTTCATCGCATGGAATGAACTTTACCTTTAAGCCTTGAACCCCTCTACTTTCACTATCCACTATCATATGTCGAGAGACAGGGATACCAATATGCTCCACCTCATACAAATAATCAGTACAGAAAACAATAATCTCCTCTGATACATATTTTCGAACAATAGAGGCCTCTGGTAGATAAGTATTTTTAACTTATCCATTCAAAATTTTTATATATCCTTCAAAATGATATGTCATTATTAAATAAATAGGCCCACATATTCATATCTCACTCACCAAATGAATTAGAAAATAAACCATTATATCATAAAATGCGGGTGAAATACATTTCTAGTTTACAAAGAATTAGAGTTGCTTCATTCTCCAACACAACTAACAAATTTGGATCAATGACTTGTCTATAAAAGTTTTTGAAAAAATTACATAACAAAATGCTAGTCATTATGATAGCTATCACCAATTTACCACGCACTACTACTTGTAGAAGTTGTTGCATCAACACATGACAATCATGAGATTTAAAACCTATTAATTTACAATACTTCAATGACACCAAATTATACACATTTGAAGAAAAACCACTGGGTAATTTAATACCATGAAGACATTGACATAAATTCATCCTTCCTATATTGATTAATGTGTGACAAGTCGGAGGTAAATATGTTATGTGTTCATTCATAGTGGGAGCTAACTCCAAACATAATTTCATTAATATCATGTCCAATTTTTCATACAACACATCTTTTTTCTTTCCTTTTATTTCTATCAAAGTTCCAATCATAATATCACATTTTTTTCCACATTCATAACATCGATGTTATGATTTATCACTAAAATTTTCTAATAAGGTAGTTCGAAAAAAATAGACTACTTCTTCCAAAAATTTTATTGAAGACTAGAACATAATTATTTACAAATGTTGAATCAATATATTTCACCATGTCATAATATTATTCAGCTAAAAATGGTTGATGTAGAAGGTTGTATTATTGTAATCCATTAAATGATTTTTTCAAATGAGGACAAGGATTATCGATTCCGAAAAATATTTGATGTCCCATGTACAATGTCTTTCATCCATTATGAAATTTATAATATAAATTTTGTTCTTCACAAATTGGACATGATTTATGTACCTGAACACTATATGAAGATAAGATTCCATAAAAAGGAAATTCGTTTATAGTGAACATTATGATAAAATACAAAAGGAAATACTCTTTCTTGTATGTATCAAAAACTATAACACTTGCCTCCCATAGCAGTTTCAAATGAACAATCAATGTTGAAAGATACACATAAATATCATTTTCTGGTTGTTTTGGTCTAGAAATCATCATGATCATCATAAAATATTTCTTCTTCACACAAAGATGTGGGGACTAGTTTTAAACTACTAAAGAAACAGGCCATGGACTATGCTGGATACGGAGGCTCCGATATGGATTCATTCCATCTGTACAGAATCCCATTCTGATATTTCTAACATCAATTCTAAAATCATGATTTTTTTTATCAAATCTCTTACACTATGGTGAATCGGTAGGGTGGCATAAGTTACCATCAAAGATGCACTCATTTCAATGACATCATAACCTATTTGTGTTAATTGAATTTACAAATAGATGCTTCAAATGAAGAATTATTGGATGTTACCAAATTGATTTAGCATTAGTTTTTATTTGGGCACCTAATAATGAATCACAATTGAAATATTAGAATTGTATGCAAAAAATATTTTACGATATCATTATAAAGTATAGAAATGTTTTTTCATGACGTTAGATGACATTACCAGAGAATGAATCTGATTTGACTTTCCCATCTATCTTATAGCATGATGTCCCACATGTAGGACAACATGATAAACATTCATTTTATTTCATATACAGTACACAATAATTAGAGAAAGCATGTATCTTTTTATACCCCAATCCCATTGGGAATAACATTTTTTCTTTATTTCATAATTGAATTCTGGAAGCCTGTTGCATTTGGGAAGTAGCTCTTTAAAAAGCTCAAGTAAGCTGGAGAAACTTTTATCACTCCAGAATTTTTTTTCTTTTAAGTTGACTAATGTCAAAACATATGATAACACTATATATTTACTATAACCTATGAATAATGGTTTCTCAGAATCTCCATACAATCATTCCACAGTTTCTATTTTTTCGATGGTTTAAACACCTAAATCATGAATTAATTCATCAATGTGATCGTCTACCTCGTTATGAATATTTTCATCAATATTGGATGTTGAATTTTTAATTCTTTCACCATGCCAAATCCAACGTGTATAATTAAGGCTGAAACCATAACAAATGATATGGTCCTTGATTTCGTGGGAGTTTAAAATTCTCATATTTAAACACATCACGCGTGGACAGAAAATCAAATCAATTTTTTGAAGATGTCTTTTAGAAAATTCCAATAATTCATCAAATACTTTTTCATATTCACTAGTGGATATTTATAAATGTATCCAATTATGATCCATTCATTATCTGATATCACAAAAATAATTGGTGAATATATAAAGATATATATATATTTACAAATAAATTTTAAACAGAAACACATTTAATAAAAACTATTGGTAATCAAATAGAAAACATTAGATATGAAACACATTTACAAATAGTAAACATTTTATTTTCAAATTATATACATGTGTTATATTGATATTATAATTAAATTATATTATCAATCTTTTAAAATTTATTAGTTCATTTTAAATATATGTTTCATTATTTATATGTTTCTTGTATCAAAATTATTGAATATTTGATTAATTTAAAGGGAAAAAATTAGTTATTATTATTAATATGAAATAATAATTAGAGTAAATGTTCATATAATAAGTGAGGTCAATCCTAATACTCCAAATATTATGACAGATGAAATTCAATACACAACTAAAACTATATATCTTAGAAAACATTTGGATGAGAGAACAATAGAATCATTTGAGGAATAATATGTGGTTGTGGATCCATTGCATGTTCTAATGAGTATATACATAGATTATTTGATTTTTGGTTTAATTTAGGTAGACCTGATTCAAGCCCCCCAACCCCAACCCCTCGCAGGTGTATTTTATCAATCCTAGGGTGACTAATATATCAGATACAAATATTGTCAGAACATTATTTATTAAATTGTTCAAGATAACAATAATGTCAGATAAAATAAATTAAACTCATTGAATAATACAATTGGTCATGAACATTGACCAAAACATTTATACATAATTTTAGATTATAATAATATGAGATAAAAATAATTCAATTAGTTTTTGGTATAATTTATTCAAGAAAATTGACTAATACATTAACACATAATGTTAGATAAACATTCAAAACCTAAAATCATAATAATCCAATCCATATCAAGAACATTGACAAATCAATCTTAGGGATGATTATTAACAATGTTCCAAAACATTTTAAAGAAATTATAAACTAATATTTAAATCAATATCAAAATTAATATTAAGTGATCAATAAATAAACATCAAAATATTAAAAAAAACTTACTAAATTTGGAGTAACTCAAAAATAGATCTCCAATCCAAACATTGATCTGTATAAAACATTGGAAAATTCAACACTATAACATCTAGAAAAAATGATTGTAATAAAAAAATGAAGATAAGCGATTATGGAAAATCAAAACATCATTTAAATTCGCTCAAATTAGCATTAAGAAGAACAAGTAATCTGTAGACAATCAATGAAGACCATATAATGAAGAACGCAGACTGCAGATCGTGAAAATTTAAGAAAATGGTCAACCATGACAGTTAGAAACCACAAATAAGTCATCGACGTCCCTGCGAGTTGAGAGGAGCTGCCATGGGTTTTGATTTAGAATAATAATGAAGATGAGGGTTTCCTGACCACGTTAAATTTTAAATGGATTTCGGTGTCAGTTTTTTCAAAAACCGATGACAAAATTATAAAAAAACATTTTGGCGTCAGTTTTGGAGGAAAACATTGTACAAAATATAATTTTTTTAAATTTTGGCATAATTTTTTTCAGAAAATTATGCTAAAAGTCTCCGTGGCTGTTATTTTTGGCTTTGGATTTTTGGAAAACCAACGTCGAAAATAACACATATGGGTTGATTTTCTAGATAGCCGATGTGGAAATATTTTTTTACTTTTGGTATTAGTTCATGTTAAGAACAACACCATAATATCATTTCATTTTTGTTTTTGGCATCTGTTTATGATTAAATTGATGCAAAAAATCACTCATTAAAATTTTTGGCATTGGTTTTTATTAAAATCATGGAAAAAAATTTCTCGTACTAACCATGGACATCGGTTTATAAAAAACCGACGTTAATAATTCGACGTTAAAACCTGTATTTCTATTACAATTACCATTAGAGTACAAAAGAGTTTTAAAATTGAGTGAATAATTGAATAACCCCAAAATAACTAGAGGATGATAAAAAATATTGGGTTTATGTGAGTAAGAACATTCAATTTACCAATCTGGATATTAAAATAGAAATGTTCCTGATCATATTTGATATTTTAAAATAAACCCATGCATATTTTGTAATTATTCAATTGAAATGACTTGAAAAAGATAAAATGAATTGAAAAATTATTTTCCATGAGTAAAATTAAATCATTATTATATGTAAAAGGGGATGTAATTACATGATATAAATGAAAACGCTGTGCATGATGTAAAAAATGTCTCAAAAAATTGAAATTGAGTCATAGAACACTTACTATGATATTAATATCTATTTCCAGAATAAATCAATGAAGTGTTAATTTGAAAAAATATTAATTAACATTGAAAATATTAGATAAAAATAAACAAATCACAATTAATGACACATAAACTATTAGAATAACATAGTTAATGATGAAGTAAAATAACCCATAATAAGGACAATGAGTACAAAATCCACTTACCTCAGACTACTTTTTTTTCTAAGCATTATCTAACCATGAATATTATAAATTATAATTTTTTGATACATATATATGGAATTTTTTTATATTTATACTTTTATAAATCATTCTTTTATAACTTCATATGACTAACCAAGTAATAATTATTTATTAAATCCATATTCTTGAGTTTAAAGTTCAAATTTCCTTGTATGTTCTAATTCAATGGTTCTAGTCATTCATTAAGTAAATGGTTTTTTCTTATCCAAATTTTTCCACTTTTTTATAAAATAATTTTTTATATTTTTTGTATTACAATGTTAATTTAATAGAACTTAATTGGACAATCTTCATTGATAATATATTCATTTTTTTTAGAAATTTCCATTATAAAGAAGTATAGTTTATTACTATCTATATAATTATATATAATGATTCAGAAATAATTAAAAAATACTAAGAGAATAATTCAGTTATAATATTACTATTACATAATATTCAATAATTATTCATGACATAAATAGTATAATAATTTTCATTTATGTCGTAAAACTGAAAATCAAGGGAAAAATATAACATCTAAATGAGTTAAATATGGAATTTTCAAATGATAATATAACTTCTAATGAAACTTAATCTAGTAATAAATATCATATATATTCATTAAATCCATTTCCATAACTCTTCAGATAAGGAAAAAATAAAAAATGAAATATGTTGTCTATTGTGGCGTAGTATGCATGTACAAACGGATGCCAATTTTATTTTTATTGGATTAGAGTGAAAGAAGAAAATCAATTATTTATCATTATAGAATCAAAATTAATAAATTTATATAATATATTTTCATTAATTACATATTTATGACTATCCATGAAAGTATGTGATGAAAAAATGTATAGGCCTTCCATAGAGGTGACATTCCACACACACATATAAGCAACATTTTTAATTTCTATAACATATAATGGAGGTAGATATTGATTATTTAATTAATATAATAAATTTTAAATTACTATTTATAGTTATTATATAATTTTCGTAGGTTTTTATAAATAATTTTATTGAAGTTGAAGAAGAATTCAAATTAAAATAATTTCTTTTAGTTAATTACATCTTTTTTGGGCATTCTCCCTCAAATATCTCTTTAATAATTCTTAAGATGGTATTTTATAGAGAATATCTCATAAAATTCGTCAGAAGTTTTTTATTATTTTATGTTGGATTTAATATTATCAATTTTTATAGATGATCTTGGAGATAACATTCCATTTTATAAATGGGGCAAGGGTCACTCTTGTAAATACAGTTAACATTAATATAATATGCAGTCATTTTCGATGTTAAGAGGCCCCAAATGGAAGTTATTTTTGATATTGGATAAATTAAGGTATAATTCCACTCATATAATAAAATTTAGATAAATTTTCATGATATTATATAGCTTATAACATAGTTTAATCATTTATCATATTTTACCATTAGCAGGACGACTAAATTTTTTACAATGGTAATATATTTTAATGAATAACATTTAAATAGAATATATTATATTTTTTTAAATATTATTTGTAAAATTTTGTAATCATGATTAAAATATTCGGTTTCAAGAGGTTATATAAATAAAACATAATATAATTTTACAAAACATAACGAAAAACAATTTTTAGAAAAAATACAATTTAAACAAGAAAATAAAATAACTCTAAAATCATGTATAAAAATGATTCCCATTGAATTTATTGGATTATTGATAAAGTAAAATGTTTTTATGAAATTAAATGAGTTAAAAACTCAATTTTATCATTTTGAATACTTAATTAAATTAAAATGACCTATTTGGTTTATTATTAGAATAAAATTATACTTAGGTTTTAAAAATTCAAGAATTAATTTCCAAATTCAACATAAAAGATTTAAATTATTTATTTTTCTCCCTTAATTAATCTTTTGTCAAGAAAAGGATTAATATATGTTTATTTCATTCTAATAATATACCGATTTTATAAAATTTATGATATTTTTAAAAATGATATTTTCCATTATTCTTCAAATAATAAATAATTTTATTGTTATTCCAAAACCTCAATATAAAATTATTTTCACATTTTGAATGAAAATGATATGATTTATACAAATGATAAATTTTTTAATTTTTAAATATAGATTTCAAATAATACATATATATAATATACAATTAATAAAATTTTTTTAAGAAATACGTTTTTATTTTTATTTGAACCATTATATTTATATTATTTATAGTTTCATCATTATTTCTTACATATTATTAATTTATCATCCCATGAATTTCATAAGGAAATTAAATAATAATAATAAAATTTGAATAATTATAGTATGTGTTATTAAAAAATTATTTTAATATAATTTTATATACATATGGTTTTATTCTTAATGTAAATTTCATAATGATGCTTCACATTGTATTTGTAAACACTTTATTTATATTATAAGAAGGTATAGTTTGGGTTTTTAATGTTATATAATATAAAGAAAAAATATTTACTTCATTGAAAATAAATATTGAAATCCTAGGGTGTTACATTAAACCCCATAAAATAATTTTTCCCCTTGAAAATTAAATATTTTTACTAATAAAATTAATATATTTAGAAATTAGTGTAATATCATATCATGATAAGTAATTTCTAACTTACCATAATGAATATTATTGTTTCCAAATTAACTTTTTCAAAAACCTTGTATATATTATTATAAAAATCATAATTTTGAATAGGATTCCAAATACATCCCTAATAAGTTACTGACTTCTTCCATATAAGACTCAATTAATTAATATTAATCTTTCCTCAAGATTAAGAATTATTTTAAAATTGTTATATAGAATATACAAAAATAAACATGATTTCTTTTCATTACAAACATTAAATTTTATAAATTAATTTTTCCTTGATTAGTTTCCCATTTCTGATTCATCACATATTCAAAAAGATAAATGATGATGATGAATTTTTATGCTCGAAGAATTGAAATAAAAAAATATTATCTCATATGATCAAAAAATGATCTTCATGTTATTACCAATATATCTATATAGTTATTAAAACTAATAATATATATATAACGTACTAATAATATTATATACTAATAAACCTTCATGTAATAAATAATAAAAAACCATCAAATCCTAATAATAACACCCATTGTTCACCTTAAATAAATCTAAAGAAAAATAAAAATAACATTAACAGTATTTGAGACCAAAAAATTATAACTATCTGATAACATCTTTTTCCAAAATCATCTGACTAAAATTCTAGAAAAAATCAAACCATAATAAAAATAAAAAAATTTCCGTACTATATCCTAAACCTCAAAATCAAGAAAAAATGTATAATACTAATATTAAACAAAACCTTCACACCCGAAGAACAGTAATCATTCACAAAATCACAAAATCTGATATATACCATAATCATATATTCTAATATATATAAAAATATTTCCAAAAAATATTATGTATTTCTTTTTAAAAAATAACTTTTTAATCCCCAATTTTGTTTATACTACTCAATATATATTACCCAAATTGATTTCCAAATTATTCTTATTATATATATTTACCTGAACATTAAATCCAATACTAACCCAATGGATTATCTAAACCATGACCATATATTGCCCCTAAGAGGCAATAAACTTATATGGAAACATCATTAGTTATCTCAAAAATTCTTCAAAAGTGTTTTCTTGTGATCATATACCTCTTTATCCCTTAATGTTATCTACAAATAGATCAGATACCATATGAGATATCTCAAGAACTGTACAACTACATACAATAAATCAAACAATTTTTTATATATTGGTATTGATTCCAACTGAATCCACAATAATTTGACCATCAATAATTATATTATCAATAAAAATTATTCAGTCACATAAAAACCCAATACCTTTTATTTATTATTTATGTGGAATTATAAGAAAAATATTTAAATAATAACACACATTAATATTTGTGAAAAAGTCAAATTTTCTACTATTCTAGGAATTTCATACTTCACATAATTTATTCAACATGTCCCAAAAAATTCACCACAAATGATAGATTTATAGAATTATATTTTATAGTATAATTCTTCATAACATGGTAAAATAAAAGCATAAAAATGTATGTATAATATCTTCTATAAGGGAAAACATGGTTAATTTCAAACCAAAATCATAAGTGTGCATAAGATGATCAAGTGGGAATGAGCTCATAATCCAAAGTGGGTGATATAGTGTAAAATAATCTTAATTTATAACACATGGATTATAATTATTCAATCATGTCATATAAATACTTACATAATAATATTGATCCATGAAGGAAAATTATAATCAATATAATTTGGAATTAATGTAAGAATATAAATAAAATTTCAAGTCTACCAATAATAGAATTCATCATATAATTCAAATTTTTGACCAGTGATGTAACATATGAGGCATGTGACAACTACCTATATACACTCTTAGGCTTTTTCTATCAACCCATGTACCCTTTTTGGGTCACTATATATACATTTTAATCAATTAATAAGAGTTATATAACATACAATCTTATCACATTAAAATGAACTACTAATATTTACTTTAAAATTAAATGAAAGCATTAATAATTTTGTTAAGGTTAATTAAAACATGATAAATAAATTGGTTTCCTGAGTATTTCCCTAAAAAATTATCTTAATAATTCAAGATAATGAGTTTTCATTATTTACTTACTAAATATACCTAATTGTCCATAATAGTCATTAATTAATGATGATATAAATGAAGAACCAAATGAAATTTAATATATTACTAGACAGTTTCACATGGAATCACATAAGATGAAAATGGTAACATAATCAATTGATGTGAAATATTAAATAATCTAAAATATTATTATAAAAAGATTAATTGGCTTTCAATATAGAACAATAATATATAATAGAAATATTTTCAAAATTATAGATGAAAAATGAACGTAAAACCACTAAAATAATTTTCTTAATTCATTTTTATCATTATTGTAAAAATGAAGTTATAGGTCAATTCCAAAACTAATATAACAAGAAATAAATTTTACTTTTAAACTAATTTACAATAATCAATTCCTTAATGGAAACGTTTATTTTTAAAGAAAAATTCAATCAGAAGATAAAAATAAAGATATGTAAACTAAAATCTATCTAAAAATTATTTTTATAAAATAATATCTTTTACATTTAATATAAACATATTCCGAGAATAATAATAATATATAGTACTATATGAAAACTTAAAAACATCCAAACTAATATAAATAATTATGAATGGTTATTATGGTGGGAAAATTCATCTGAATGGAAAAAAATTTAGAAGATATTATTTTCACCATTATGTAAGTAAAGTAAAAAATTACTTTTGAACAAATCATTCAATAGATTCATTTTCAAAATTGTAATGAAAATTGATATTTTACATAAAATGAACTGTTGAAATTATTTATGAAGATAAAATAAAATTGTTTAAACAAAACCAACAGTATTGATATGGAGGAGAAATATTATGAACAAAAAATAGAAATAAGGCCATTTTTCTTATAAAAATTATTTTTGTTCATTATATTACCAATGAGGGAAAACTCTATAGGTTACCTCAAAACTTCTAAAAACCAGATGAGGAGAAAATATATTTCAATTTGAGAAGTATGAATACACAATTTCCCCATATTTAAAATAAATTATAAATTATCTCGTTGAAAATGATTTTTTAAAATAATCCTTCACAACTTCTATATATTTTGAATCAATACTACTTTGAGGATTAAAATTGATATGAATCAACATTTAACATTAAAAAAATATAATAATTATATAATAGTTAAATGGGGTAATAATTTTGTAATATAAAAAGAAAACATGGCACTTAATTAGAGACATTTTCCTAGAAAATGAAATTATTATAAAGAACCCTTACAAAGATAATAAAAATTAATATAATGGAAAATACATTAAGTAATAATGTGAAAAAACTAAATCCATATAAATTTTAAATATAAAATATAGAAACATATTTTGTCATAAAACACATAATTATGGAATAACATAGTTAATTAATAAGTAATATAACCAAATTAAGGGGAAATGAGTTAAAATCCCTATATCCCAAGCTCTCCCCATTAAAATCATTATATATAAACCTATATAATAAATATATTTTTCTTATAAATTTATATAAGAACTATATTTATATCTAGAAATCATTATATAGTAACCATATATATTACAATTACCCATTTAGAAATATATTATAATAGAAATCTATATTATTTTGTTATCACATAATTTTTTTAGGTATGTTCTCAATTGAGTATTTTAGTCCCTTAATATTGTTAATGGTCTCATAATATCTAGAATATTAATCATCATTTATAGTACATTTTGACAGTGTTTCGGTTAACAATTTCCATTTCATGAAATTGAGGTGATTTATTTTTGGGATAACAAAAAAATTGCTTTTTAGAAATTTCAATTCTAAAAAAAAATTTATTAATTAATTACTAACTGTATAAAAAATTATAGAATATGTTGAAAAATATTATTTAAATAATTATTATATTATATTATATTTAAGTAACTTTCCCATGCATTTGTAGGTATTCAATATTATTTTAATGTTATTTCTAAGTGTAAAACTGAAAAAAAGAGAACCTTATAAAATCTAAATTAGTGGTAACAAGTTAATTTATAATAGAAATGTAATGTTTAAAGAAGCTTGGTTAGGTCATATATTTTATAAATAATCATTGAATCATTTTTTGTACTATATATGAAATATAATAACAAAAAATGAAATACATCATATTTGGAGGTGGAAGTCCGCAAGTACACACATGGGGACACAGAGAATTTATAATGGATGGGAGTGGGAAAATATTGATAATGATATATCGTTTAAGAATAATAAATATTTCACTATTTTCATATTTTTTAAAATTAAATTCATATTTGTAACCATCCATGTGATGTGGTGATGAAAAACAAAACATGTCATTCATTGAGGTGGTAGTCCACCCTTATGCATCAGCAACATTTTCAATTTCAATTAAATGGTAAAAAGGATGATAATTAATATTAAATACCCAGATAAAAAGTTGAATATACTAATGATATTGATTCAATTATTTTTAGTTGGTTATATAAATTATTTGGATGTACAACATGAGATAAACTCAAAAAAACTTGGTTAAGTTGATTACCACTTCAATGGCTATCCTCATTTATATCTTTACATAAGAATTATTGGGTTGGTATTTTGGTGATTCAAAAAAATAAACTTCATTGGAATTGATTTGGGTTTAAATTGTATAACATAAGATGGTTATATTGTGTGGATTAGGGGGAAGGGAGCATACACATTTATATATAAGGTGAGTTAAATCTTTTTAAATACCCATATAATTAATATAATATAAATTAATTTTCAAAATAAAAGGTAAATAATTGTGACATTATTAATTGATAGATTAATGGAGGTTCAAAATAAATATAAAAAATTTATTTTCAATAAAAACAATATAGACTTTGTTTCAAAAAGTCATGAATGGGATTCCAAATTTAACATAATAGTTTTTAATTATTTAATTTAAACCAGAGATAAATTATTGGTGTACCCAAAGGTTTTATATATTATTTTCATTAAAATATCATATTAATTTAATAAAATTTATAGTATTTTTAAAAATTTTCATTTTCCACTTTCACCTAAAACTCAATAATTTCTAAAAAAGTCAAAATATTTCCCTCTAACCTTATATTGAAATGATGAATATAAAAATATAGTTTATATAAAAAATCATTAATAAAAAATTAACAGAAATTCTTTTAAATAAAACATATATAATGAAAAAATAAGGGAAATATTTTCTTTGATCCATGAGTCATTTAATTAACATTTGTTATCATTATTGAAATATTTATTAGACTTCTATATTTTATCATCCTAATAATTTATTAAGCACATTATATAATAATATTAATATATAATGAATTATAATACATGTCATTATAATAATAAAAATACATTATTTTATTTTCCTGAGGTTTTTTCTTATGGTAATTGTATTAATGATGTTCGACATTGTAACTTTTTAATGTTTAAATTTCATTGAATGAGGTATAACATTAATTTTAGATATGTTATGCATGCAATACATTCAATTGACCAATGTATTTATTTAATGGAAAATATTAAAAATATTGTGTTAATAAATTCTAAACACCTTCATTAAATTAAAACCAACATATATTAATTTTTCTCACCAAAATTAATGTATTTTGAAATAGGTTAAATATTATATCAAAATTTGTCATTTCTATGTCAGAATTAGGGAATATATTTTTCAACTATTAAAATTCGTCCAACATATCCAAATTATTAAATGTTCTTGTAATAAAAAAGACCAATCATATGTTACTGAGGATTTTTTTGTGCATTTAATAGGTTTTATCTTTAATTAATAAAATTATTATATATTTTTACAATTATCAATATTTTGGTGAAATGTTTCTAACTCTATAATATCAACTATGTTATGAAATTATATTCATGGTTAATTGGATACATCAAGAAATAATATATTTCAATTAGAAACACGAATGAATAACTAATATAAATTGGATTTTATATGAAATCAACAAAGTGAAAATCATTTACATTAATAAATCTATGATAGGAGAAAATAGGTACATCAATGACACAACTATGTAAATCAGCTACATGGAGTAATTCTCAAAATGATTTGATTACATGAATAATTTTCAAAATGGTTCCAACAGCTATGTGATTCATTTATCTATGTCAATCATTCGAAACATAATAAATACAACTACATGATTTGGCTATGTGATAAATCAACTATGTGAATAATGGTTGTATAGATCAAGTTGGTTACAAGAATTGGAATATATAAAATTAGAATATGTGGTGATCAAGAATCAAAAATTTTATTCTACGACCTATATATTTATTACTATTTATTTAATTTATGTATACAATAATACCAATATTGATGAATTAAATATTGGATTACCATTTTATGGTATATATTACTTCAAAAAAAATTATTTTTTGAGAAAAGAAAACAGTATATTGTAATTTATTTCTCAATCCTATTACTGAGGTATTTTTGTGAATAATGGATCTAGAATTTAATTTCAAAAATACAATTTACTAGATATCATGATTTGAATATTAATTGATAATATATGATAAATTATTCAAACATGGAATTATATGATGAAGGAGAATAACCATATCATCACTTTAAATATCATCTCCCACTATCGAATCGTTCGACAATACTTTTGATGTTAAGGGAAGAAGTATATTGAAGTTCTATATAATCCCTTTCAACTATTTAACATGATTTATTTTGGAATACTCACCTCAAGGTACTATTCAATCATATTTTCTATCAAGTAGAATACTTCTCTTATATCAGTTTCATCTTAAAATTGTGAGTTTCATTCTGTAAACCTTCATAAATCATTCATATTTTTGTAAACGATAACTCGGTGAACATATTATTTAAGGTTAGTGTTTTGTAAACCCTTGTAGGATCTCATAAAAAGATCCTTGTTTTATACTTGGTGACAGTACCACGCAATCATTAGAGAAGACCCTTATAAATGGATTGTGGCTTTTGAAAATCACTAAGAACTAGGATTTGAGAGGCGGTGGATTGGACTAGAGGATTCTTATTCACTAAAAATTTAATAAACTTCTGGGATAGATATTTATTCCATAATTTTTTTATTTCCACTACATTATTTTCTTAAAAAAAATTGAAACTTTTCATACCTTAAAGTGGATTGTTTAAAGTAAATAAAATTTAGATAACTCAATTCACCCCCTCTAGAGTTTTATGAAATCATTATCTAGCCAAAAATTTGTATCAAAGGGAGTTCCTTTTTAGTTCCCATATTTGAAAGCTTAAATTAAAACTATCACCTTAATGTGGATTTATTTAATGATAACATAGAAGGTATGTATATGGTAATAGATCCCTACTTCAATTGTAACAATTATTATTATTGGATTTCATATATTTTTATCTACATGAAGAAAATTTGTATAAAGGTTTAATTAATAGTTTTGATGCCTTAAACTATTCTAAAATAATATCTAGAGAAGTTTAGTTCTAGTATAGAAGGGTATTATGATCTGAACTTAGAATCTATAGTTACTGTAATAGAGGGCATGTTCCTGAGGAGTTAAAAAAATGTTTCATAGTTTTTGATAGATCATGATATAAAATCTACTATATTTGTGTAATAAAAAGTTATTGAAAAATTATTAAAACATAGATAAAACACATAAAAGATAATGTTTAACACATTTTTTATGGTTAATGATGAAACCATACAAAAAATGAGTGGATGGATGATAGATATTGTGAGTAATGTTTCTTTGATTTGATAATAAATCTAAAAACATTGTCAATAATTGGTAGTTCATAGAGTTATATAATCTAAGTGGTGTACAATCTCATTTACCATTAGGGAATCAACTAATTTAAAATACTTTAAGATAAAAAATAACCTCTCAACACTTATGCTATATGAGGTAGAAGTGGAAGATGAAGATGTTGAGAATAGATTGGTTAAAAAATAAAATGAAACTATGAATGTATCAACATAAAAATTTTACAAGAAAAGTAATGGATTACTAATTACTAAGTTATAATATGAAGAAAAAATAAATAGTTCTACTCCATAGAGTGATATTTTTCAATATTCATGGAATTTCAAAAGGTTTTAAAATTAATGAACATGAATAATAAAATATGAAAATATTATATGAAATATGATGGAATTTTTCAATATTTAAGATATTATGAGGGAAAAAATATTTTACATATCTATCCAGTTTTTCAATAGCTTTAAGATGAATGGAAATATGAAAAATTCACATATAGTCACCATAATACTTGAATAAGAGAACAATGGCCATAAAGGCCACATGGAGAACTTATGAGGTTTATATTGTTGATACATCTTCAGTATTTCAGGCTAGAATTTATAATCAAAAGGCGAATATGTTACTTATTTCAAAATTTTTTGATTTAAACACATTTCATTATTCTAATCATTAATATTATTTAGAAACTAACAATTTCCTTTTAGAATAACTAAATGAATATTTTACCAGGCTGCAAAAAATGAAATTATAATGGCCCTGTCTAGCCCATGATTATAATATTATAGTCTATGGGCTAATCCATCATGGATTCTAATTCCAAGGGCTCTTTACCTCTACCACCCCCTAAGATAAGACATCATGATGAGATATGTATCCATACCACCATATAAAGGGGTTTTCTTGCTCTTCCTCATTTGATGTGGGATTTCAGAAATTCTTACTCCCCAGAAGGGCCCAACATCTCCACTGGAACATCAAATGGGCACTTTCTCTGATGCCATTTGTAATGGTCCAGTCTACTCCACAATCATGATATTGTTTTATTTGGTTTTATGCCTCACATTTTCTCATTACATGGGATATGACCCTCAGACATCCCCCAGGAAAAACCCTTATGATTGGATAGTTATCCAAACCACCTAACAAAGGGGTTCTTTGTGCTCCTCCTTCAATGTGTGATTTCCAAAATCACTTTATAACATCTCAACCCGATTGACTACTAAAACTGTATCCATAACAATACCCACAAGGACTCAAGAAAGCCTCCCCATTCTCCAGAGGTTGCCGACTAGTAGTGAGGGTCTATTTATGGTATGGTAGGGATACTATATCCTCTATATAAGAGAAACATAACAGATTATTAGATAATAAATACAATTCAAATACAAAAGTATTACTAAATGAAAAACAAGAAGCATAAGAATAATATATATTTTTGAATAAAAATAAATTGGACAACATCAATTCAATATAATGATGCGTTTAATGTTATGTGTTAATACATGATGAAAAATTTACAAAATAAAAAAAGATAATAAAATCCCAATTGTCAACTCCATGAGCATCTTGAGAAAGAGCCCAATTATATGATCCCATTTACAAATTACAATATAATAAATGAATCCAAAGACATGTGAGAATGAATATCTACATGGGTGTCAAATGGTACCTGAGAAGGGTGTGAGATTATAATCATAGAAGGCCTTCACTGACAGTGTTTAACCAAATTCATTACATGATATATAATATAAAGAAGTGTAAAGGTATATATGAAACAAATAAAAATGCAGTAATGAATAAATAAAAAAACCCACCTAGGATCCTGAGGGACACTTGTCTACTATAACTACATTGAAACCAGACCAAGTATCTATAAATTTGGGTAGATCCAGCTACATCTGGATGGATCACCAAAATAGGTGGTCAGTTCTATTTTCAAGGATGAATCTATAAGAATATAGCATAAAAATATGGGCTCGTCCCTTAGGCTAACCAAAATATCACCCTAAGGAATAACTAGATTATTACCCTCTGGCCTCCTATGACTATTCATCTTGACCTCAGTCATCTAATATGATCATATTTTCTACCCTCAAGAATTCTTTACTAGTGCACATAGCCATCAGGTGGTACAAAATCATACAACAAGCACTTATTCCCCAGGTTCCTAATTATTATCATAATTATATCAATCTTATTTCATTAATCATTCAACCCCAAGGCCCTAAATATATTAAATAAACAATTTATTCAAGGTGATTATATAATTAGAAAGTACATAATTTATTATTATTCCAATTCAATAGTCTATTACATCAATCAAAAAATATATCCAATTTCTTATTGGGATTTAAATTCTAATTGACCAAGCCTTAATAAGGTCCAAGGATGGAACATCAATTAGGTGGCCACAAGTCTGAGTCTCAAAGCCTATAAACCCAAGGGGATAAAAGGGAAGGTTTAAAAGATACAGTTATAATTTATTAGGTATTATTTAATTTATCTAGTTGTCCTCACACATTTTGATGTTACACAAATATCTCAATTACTATAAATACTTGTATCAAAAAAAGGGAATTAATTTATACCTCCCTAATTTATTACTTTCAAGGAATAAAATCACCATAAAGCATTAAATTGAATATATTCAAGTCATATAATTGAGACATTTTTCATAAACTGTTCTTATTTAATCATAATTAGAGGCATGATCGTACCACTATATAAATATTCATTTAAATTTATTCATTTAAAACATTTAAGAAAGGCAAGAGAACATTTCAATCCATTCCATTTAATTAAACTACTTAGAATATACCATGAGAAAACATGGTAAATAATGACATGGGATTCCTTTTTATAATGAATTATATCCCATTAAATTTAAAAATATGGTCCAATCACATATACATACCTTGGTTTATTAAAAAATTTAAAAAGGGAACTCCATTTTTAATTAAATTTGAATCCATATCCTAAACATTTCATATATCAAGAATGATCTCAAATCATAAAGAGAATCTGACGTAAAAAGGCGAGCAATCATAAATATCTAATCACTAATTTTTTTCCTAGAAGACAATACACCCATATTGGATGGGTTTTATTATTAAAATATGACTTTTTTTTATAAATAAAATCATTTATCATATTTAAGAATTTCATTCATGTTCCATAGTTAATTTTATCAAACGAAAATATAGTTGAACTTATTTAAACAAGAACTTAATGAAATATTTAATTCAAAGGTTCAAAAGTAAACCAAGCAATTTTTTTTGGAACTTTATGATTTTATCAGTGACAACTCAAATCTACTACCTTCTTCCTCTTATCATATGAGACATTGCATATACAAAAGGATAGATATACCCTGTGAACATATTCTTATGGACTAGAAAATATGCTGGGGGTCTTTATATACATGATCATATATGAATATACCAATTAAAATACACACACACATATTAATTTTCATGTTATAAGTAATCTTAGCTAGTCCTATATATAAATATTCACTGCCATGGGTAAATATACATATTACGGGGGGACTTATATATATTATTATCCATGTATAAAAGGTAAGTCACCTTTATCTCAAGCATCAGGATTATGGAAATTCCACATCAAAGGGGGAGGAGCATGAAGCACCCCTTTATATGGTTTTTTGGATACCTCTCCCATCCTGATGACTTTTCTTGGGGGACTCATGAGGGCTAAAGCCCAGGGAATGAAATATTATGTGGGCTAGGACCGAAATTGAAAATATCATTATTGTAGTCAATACTTGGCTACTACATAAATCTTAATGAGTAATAATAAATTCATCATTTTTTATTATAACATAGTTGATAGTGAAAATGATGACCAAAAAAATAGATCATAATTTCATATTGAAAAATTATACTACATCTTGTATAGAACATAGTAATATTGTTGAATACATACAAAAAATGATTAGGATTCTAAATATGTTACAAATGATTTTTAAAAAAGAAAAAATTACTTATTCCAAATAATGGTAAAAATTATTTTTTGAAAAATAAATTTTGGAATAGGTTGAAATGGTGAAAAACAAATGAATTGAATAATATATTTTTTGACCAGTTCCATGAATGTCAACGTCTCCAAAGTTGTTTATTTGTGTTTAAAAATAATTTTACACTATAATAGTGGTTATTGTACAAGAAACCATGATTTTAATTATGTTAATATATCTTTTCATTGGATTTTTTGTTTCAATATTTTGCGCTTCTGTATTTGGATTGCATAGGAAAATAAGGGTACCAAATATTTTGTTTCAACAATTGCTGGAACCAAGAGAATATTGGTACTATAACAATTTATTATTTATTTTTTTGAATTAAAAAGGTTGCAAGGTCATTATTTAAAATTATTATATATATATATTGTATTATCATGTATTATAAGGGGATTGTTTTTCAAAGTTTGATTCCTTATAAAAAATTGATTGATGATATGTCTTTTTTTGGTGAAAATGAAAATAGAAAAGTAATTGGAGTTGGATTAGTGGGAAACACATTCTCATTCATCAATAAATATTTTTATTATAATAATATATTTACTTAAAAAATTGTTAATAAATTCCAAACATTGTGATAATCGATATTTTATTTTTTTTCAAATAAGTCCAATTTGGTTTTCAAAAATAAAATCCTCAATTTTATGATACTTATAATTGAGACTGTATAAATATTAGAAATTAATTCATTGTGTATATAAAAAGTAAAATTTTTAAATAATGAAATAAATAAATAATGTATTTTTAATAAAACTCTTTGAAATTGTAATTTTTATTAACTAAGAAAATATTCAAAGAGAAATTTTATTTCAAACATACCTCAACTAAAATTTTACAAATAGAAACTATGTGATTCATGTAAAATGGTAAATAAACACAAATAATTATTTAAGTCAATTATAGAGGTTTTTATATATTATCATCTAGAACATACCCAGGTGGATTTTTTTAGGCCTTCTGGAAATGAAATAATAAGAGGAA
Organism: Viscum album; assembly: GCA_963277665.1. NCBI lineage: Eukaryota > Viridiplantae > Streptophyta > Magnoliopsida > Santalales > Viscaceae > Viscum > Viscum album. Next base: position 503,395,828 of record OY728131.1, on the reverse strand, counting down.
AATAATTTTATTAAGTGTTAGAGGAAAATTTACTTATATATGAATGGGTTTTATTATTGAGTCCTAAATGTGATTCATTTTTTTTGTATTTCTATTTTTTTTGTAAATTGTATCAAAAAAATAAATATTATGAAATTAATACATTGAGGTGTGATGATGTAGGACAATTTGAAAACCATCAGTTCAGTTATTATTGTTCAATACAAGGAATGAAACCTAATTTTTCTACCATTTGTATGCCTCAATAGAAATGGGTTATTGAAACAAGGAATTGGACCTTTAAAATAATATCTAGGACTATGCTATGTGAATATAAATTTCCAACATTCTATTTGTATAATAATCTAAATTCAACATGTTATGTTATAATGAGAATTTTAATTTGACATATTCTATTGAAAACAACCTTTGAGAAATGGATTATCAAAAATCCAAATGTTGGATACTTCAATGTGATTGGATGGAAATTTAAATTTTTAAACACAGAGTAAAAATATGGTATATTTGATCCAATGGATGATAAATGAATATATCATGGTTATTCAAATACATTCATGGATTTTTGATTTACAAAAAAAAATCTATGATTGATGAATAATCAAATCATGTGAAATTTGAAAAAATATATACGTTTAAATAAAACATAATACATGGTTTATGAGGGTTAGTTTTTATCCAAGAAATAATAGTTAAACTTTTAAAAAAGGAACAACCAATGAGAATTTATTGATAGACCATCTGATTACCCAGTTCAAGGAAAAAATTAGTTTTTTTATGAAAAAATAGGATGGAAAATTTCTGAAAGCTAGGAATATTTCCAGATTAGTGACAATGGGGAAAACAAAAAAGGATGAGATATATATTGAATTTATCTTTTCAATCATAGTAAGATTAAATGACTTTAATATTCTACTAGAATATTCAAAAAAACATTGATTTAAGATTATATCAAATGTATGTGAAATTTGAATTTTAAAATTTATCACTTATGGTGGAAGTTTATATGTGATGGCATCCAAAATTTAAAAATATTTATTTTCTGAATTTCATTTCAATACATCCAAAATGCATTTGTATCCTTAAAAACACCTAGTTCTTGGTATGAATTTTTATGTTGTATTAATTTATCAAATATAATTTCTATAGTAGTTCCATATTATACTCTTTTCATGAGAACATCATCTATAGATATTTTTTAGTTTGTATATATATCTATTATGTGATTTTTTGTTCTAAAAATAATAAACTCTCTATATATTTTTCAAAACTCATATAAAAAGAATTTCAAATGAGCATGAGTGGTGAGTTATTTTTTCATTTTTAGATTTATCAGTATGACATGGTGAATGTTCCAAAAAAATATCAAAAAATAAATTGATTACATAAAAGGTTTGGACTTGAAAATAGCAAATACATAAAAATTATATGATATCTAGTAAAAATTATTGATTTGCATTAATATGGAGAATGACATGACAACAAGCTATATAGAAGAATGATTTTGGTTGTTATAAATTTATTAGGTATTAAAGCATAAATAATGTTTACAGTATTATTATATACATTATTTAATGATAATCCCATGGAATCTCATTTAAAAGTTGTCAAAACAGATTTTAGGTATTTAAAAGAAATAATTAATCTTTATTAACTGTTTGTGAAATCATATTTTTTTAATTTTATTTATTTTTTTATTCCAAATTTAGTGGTTATAAGTTATGTGATACATATACCTCATATATATTTTATTTTATTGGTAAATATCTAGTATCCTAAACTATTAATAAACAACACTGAATTTCATTATATATAGTTAAAATAGAGTAATCTAATGTTGGTAGTTGTTGTGCTTTGTTAGTATAGATGAAGAAAATATTTTTAGATTTCAGATTCAATTATAATCAAGTGTTCATTAAATATGATAAAACTAGTGAAGTAAACATTTCATAGAATCCAATAATCTATTTAATAAAAATGAATATAGATATAAAGAATCATTTCTTAAGAGATCATGCTGAAGAAGGTGAAAGCACAGTTGAATCTATCTCTTGTGAGTATCAATTGCAATATACATTTAACTATGCCACATTCATGTGAATGTTCTCATTTTATTAATATTGAATTAATGTTATTATTATTTAAATTATTTAATTTGTTTTAGAATTTAGCTTTATTTTTTTGATTTATTTTTAATTTATTTCAATTTTTGTGTAGTAATAATTCATTCTATTTAATATTTTTGAAAAATTCTTCTTTATTTTATAGTTATTTGTGTACTAGTTTATTTTTAACAATTAGTTTTATTTATTCATTTTTTTATTATTTTTTCTGAATACCTAATTTTTACAACAGACCTGTTGATAAACCTAAATCTGTTACGTATCCCATTTCAAATTTAGTACATGAACAAAAAACCAAATCAACCCCTCTTCCACCTTACTATTCACATGCATCCCATATTCCTTGAATTTGAACCGTCCCCTTTATTTCTCTCGCCCTATGACCAATAATTCTTTCATGGGGGTGTCAAATAGCGGAGATAGTGGTGGATCTGGATCCCCGAAAAATCAAGCGGCATGATGTGTTCTACTATAACACCACAAATATTATATGCATAGATTTCAATTTAATAAATGTCCATTATACGATTCTTTTTATAAATAAAAACCAACTAAAAAGTTATTTAATAGATTGATCCTTTTATGAAATAGTTTCCATTAAGCGAAAATGTCTTTTTTATAAATTACACTAAAATAATAAAATAGTAAAAAATATTCTTTTATACTTTTTGAGTAATAATATTGTTTTCATGAAAAATATAAATTCTATTTAATGAAAATATATTAATTTATATATATATATATATACTGTTTAAATTGATTTATTTTTCTTCAAAAAACTAAAAAAGATTGTATTTAATATTGTACAAAGGATAATATTTATTAAACTTTTTTTAAAATTATTTTATAGATTATAAACATTCCTTAATAATATTCCATTTAAAAAAATTGAATATAATTTCATTAAAAGTAAATTAATTTATAGTTTTCAAAATATTTTATTTATAATATTACTAATATTGAACAACATATTATTTTCAACTTATAATAATTATATCGTTTTATTAATTGAAAATTTATCTTAAAAATTAAAAATTATATTATTATTCCACTTATGATAAAATTTTATAACATTTATTATTATTAAAAAATTTATTTTATCTTGTTATAAAACAATGATGCATGTATTAGAAACTAATTCTTTTGGTTTTAATATTGTGTTGCTAAAAATTAAATAAAAATTTTTCTTATGAAATTACATTACTATAGTTTTAATTTCACAACCAATAATGTAATACATGTTATTTTAAAATTTAAAAATAACAAAAATACATGTATTTATAGTATTAAGTTTAGATAATGTAAATATATATATATTGTATTCTATAAAAAAATTCTTCAATATTCAAGCTACAAGGGTTATCCATGCTACCTAGTTGTCGAGGGAAATCTCACCCTACAAGGGAGGGCCATCTCGAGTAGCCTCATAGAAGTAGTAGAGGGACCAAGTCCCACACCAAGAGAAATGTATTCATGAGAGGCACATAATAGTTTCATGGTGCACCAGTAAGTACACAAGGGGTTAGTAAAGTCTCCTTGACCCCAATTTTTGGTGTGTCTGTGTGTGTGTGTTTGGGTGTCATCCCCAATGATTGATCAAGATATTAGTGGAAGATATTAAAACTTAAGAGATCAATCAACTGAGAACAAGATCGATGTGGGATATGTTATATTGCGTACTTTTCACCCATAAAAGAAATTTTAATTTAGATCATGGTTGTTTGATTAGAAAAATACCATTCTTCCTATAACAACCATACTTTCTATTACATACATAATCATGATTTATTACATACAACTAACTTGAAACAACATAGAATATATAGAGGTCTATTATATTTGAGTATTAGGAACATTACATAACCACTTAGAATATATATCACACAACATCTTTATTCAAAACTTCTTTTACATAACCACGACATTCCATCATACTTAGCATTGCATGGGATAACTTGAGGACATGCATAAGAAAAGGGTGAGCTATAAAGACCAGGAAGGGAGTAAAAAAATCATAACATGAAGATTAAATTACATGTTCATAAATAGTCATATCACTGATGAATAAAAGAAACATGATCATAAAGGAAAAATATAGCATGGTTATCATAACATGGATGTCTGGCAACAACACATAGCATGGGATTAGTATGAGCCAAGGCTCATTGAACATGGAGCATGAGTAAACCCTATTTGAACAAGAATTAGAATGAGTAAATCCTCATTTTACTTGACATATCATGATTATAATATTTACCCAATGCATTGGAGATCTATTGGTACACACTCTTCTTAAACATTTCATTTCATGAATAAGCGTGCCACCTTCAAAATTTAACATGTTTTCATTCTCATTTATTCCACGAAAAAGGAATGTGGAATTAATAAAAGAAACTATATAATAAATAAGTAAATTTTCATAGATGTTGATACCCTTGATAGAGAAATGGGCATGGTATTCTATGCACATTGAATTTTCCTTGGAAAACACGGGGCAATTTCTACAGCATAACGACATGTCATAAGAATTAATAAAAATGGTTTATGAGATAGAAAGTGGATTATCATCATATGTACATGAAATAGGTAGTAAGGGGGTCATCTGGATACATGTCACACATATTTAATGGAATTTTGATTCTTAATACAAAATAATTTCTTGAATGTAAATGAGGAGAGAAAAATCCCTTACAGAATTTCAGCATGGCAATAGGTATACATGGAAGTAATTGATGAGACAGAAAGGGGTCTATCATCATTAAAACATAAAGAGGACAGTATATGGGAGGTGTTAAATCATACCCCAAATGTTATACTTGAAAATAAAAGGGAATAACAACATAAAGAAACATGGATAAAATGAGAATGGAAGGAATCCCTTATATGGAAGTGTGATCCCAAAAGATTTGGAGAGGCTTGAGAGAAGATTCTTGGGAGTTTGGGGCGCCATGAGAGGATTCTAGATATAGGAGGGAAGAATTTGGACGAAATCAAAAGGAATTTAGTGAAGAGGGAGTGGGAGCATGAGTGGGTTTATATAGGAAAAGAGAGGGAATTATTTATTATTTAGGTTCGGGGAACCACACTTTAAACTAATCAAACCCACAATCCAGGCCATGGTATTGGAAAAAGGGTCGTGTAATACAATATTTTATATGTCCAATGGAATTTATTCTTCAAAAAATAGGGTTGCTTATGTGGAGGTGAATCACACCCTCAAAGAAATCAATTTAAAAAGCTAAAAAATTTTATAAGTCTTGGGAGGTCTACTAAAGCATTGTAAAATAAATTAAACAGACCTAAAATTACATTATTTAAATGGTAAAACATATATTGTATGAAAATAATGTTTATATTATTTTATTACATCACTATTGGGTTATTATTATTTCATTAAACAAAATATATATGTAAACGGTATTTAATTTTTACCAAAAAATTCGACTGGCTCAAAAAATTATGACAAATTCACTATTGGATAACTTTTAAGTCCTGATTACAAAAATAATATAAATTTTATCCAAATAAGTTTCTACATATGTGAATTTTTTAGTTTTAAAATAAAAACCTACATTTATCGATGATTCATGGGTTTACAATAAACAGCTTTAAAACCATAATAAAAATTACAATTATATTCATAAAAATTATACAAATATTTATACTTAATAAGATTATATTTAATAGTAATAATATTATATTAAAATATTATAGAATTAAAAAATCCATTAATTTATCAAAGTATATTTCTTAGTTGAATATTAACTAGAAAAATACTATTTATTCGTTAAAAAAGTTTAAAAAGTAACAATAATAAAATGATTGTATATTATTTATTATATCCAGAAATAATGCACATAATCATAGTTCTAAGTTATTGTTATAGAACCCCTTATAAAACTCGTATAAGACCAAAGGGTAATGTGTGTGATGGTGATGGACTCTGGGGGTGACTCAGATAACATCGCTCGGGTGGTAATCTCTATCAATTTCCACTTATCCCGTAGGCGGATCCACTAGAGCATATTATGTTGAAGCTTGGATTGGGCTTGGTCAAGAGCTAATACCAATGAATCCACCACCTTTACGACCTCTGAAAAATGGGATTCGTTCGGGGAACGTCTATTGGATGAGGCCACTGCTTCATTTTTTTGAGTAAAATGGATTTGTCAAAGGCCAAAATTTATACTAATCATGTGATATCTATTCAACGGCTGTGTTAGAAATGGTTAAAATGAATAATGGTGTTTTAAAATCCTAAAACATATACCAAAGAAGTTCACATATTATATAACCAATTTATGTAATAAGACACTTAATTAAATCTAGAAGAATTTATATTAATAAAAGTTTGGGTCGTTACAATCTGCCCCCTTATAAATTTATCCAATGAAATTTCCTTTTCACACTATAAAATAGATGGAGGTAACTTTGCTTCATCACATCCTCTATTTCCCACGTTTCCTCTTCAAACTTGTGGTTGCACCACAATACCTCGACGAGGGCATTGTCTTATTTTGTTGAACTTTTTCTCTACGATCTATGATCTTCACTGGTTGCTCCATGTAATAATTATCATCCTATAACTATACTACCTATAAAGAGAGTACATGTGAAGGGTCTGATATATACATCCCTAAGAGGGATACAAGGAAGAAATCATGTACTTTGTCCATGGTAGGTGGAAGTGCTCGTCGATATGCCACAACCCCAACACGATCAAGAATCTTAAAGGGGATAATTTACCTAGGACTTAGCTTCCCTTTATTTCCAAACCTAATGAACTTCTTCAAAGGAGATATGCATAGAAATACCATGTATCCAACATTGAGCTCAAGGTATCATTTAAGGTTATCTGTATAACTCTCCTGTCAACTTTGGGATGCTATGATATACTATTTAATGGTTTTCACCTTCTCCACCATTTCTTCGACCATTTCTGGTCCTAGTAGCTTAAGCTCACCGAATTCTTCAAAACACTCCAGTGTTCTACACCTCTTCCCATAAAGGTAATCGTATGGTGCCATTAAAATGCTCGAGTGAAATCTGTTATAGCAGGAGAATTCAACTAGTAGATGATATTGGTCCCATCTTCCTTTGAAGTCCATAGAACATGATCGTAGCATATCTTCCAGTGTCTGAATATTCTTCTCATATTGGTCATCGTTTTGAGGATAATATTCTGTACTAATGTTTGGTTCAATGCTTGAAGAATGTTGGAATCTTATCTAGAACTTCTATGTAAATTATGGATCACGATCAGATATAATAGATAGTGATAATCCATTAAGCCTTACCACTTCTTTGATGTAAATCTGTGCAAGATGATCCAATGAGAAGTCCTCTCGAATCGTGATAAAGTTAGTTGTCTTCATAAGATGATCCACAACAACCCATATATCATTATTTCAATTGTATTTATTTGGAAGTCTAGTGAAAAATTCCATGGTATTGTTATCCCACATTCATGTTGGTATGGGTAGTGGTTACATCATCCCCTTAGACTTTTGCCTCTCAACCATCACTTGCAAACATACTAGGCAGTTTGATGTATATTCAGCAATATCCATTTTCATATTTTCCCACCAAAAGTTTTCTCAGAGATCTCGATGCATCTCTGTGCAACCTAGGTGAATAGTGATGTTTGAGTTATGTGCATCATTCAGAAGCTCCTTCTATATCTCTGGATCATATGGTACACATAGTTGTGAACCAAATATCATAGTTCCATCATTATCAACCCTGAAAAATGAGTATATCCCATTTCTGATAGCTTCCACCCTTTTTATAATTTCCACACCCTTTATTTGAGAATTTTTTGTTTTATCTATGAGGGATAGTTGAGAAATCATTTGACAAATTATTAATGATGTTGCACCCTTAATGATTCCAATTTCCATCCTTTGAAAGTATAAGACAATTAGATCCTTTTCAATTCTCATCATTGATAAAGATGAAGTATGCATTCTACTTAGAGCATTCACCACCTTGTTTTCCTTACCGAGATGGAAGTGGATTGAGTAGTAATAATCCTTGACGAGTTATATCAGTCTTTTTTTTACATATTTATCTATTTTTTGTGAATATATATTTGAGGATCTTTTGATCAGTATATATATAACACCTTTCCCCATATAGATAATGCCACCAAATTTTCAACGCAAATGTCACAGCAGCCAACTCCATATCATGTGTGGGATAGTTTTTCTCATGGATTTTCAGCTTCTTTGAGGCTTAGGCAATGACTTTTTCATTTTTCATCAACACAAAGCACATTCCCTTCTTTGAAGAATCACAAAATAGAACAAAAAGGTTTCCACTTGTGGGTAATGTGAGAACATGCACAGTGATATTACTCCTTTTGAACTCCTTGAATGTTTCTTCGCATTCTCAATCCAAGAAAACATTACTCCCTTCTGAGTTAGTTTGGTAAGAGGGTTGGAAGATGATGAAAAAATTATCAAAAATTGGCGATAATATCCAGCTAACACCAAGAAGCTATGAATATCCGTTACCGATGTTGGCCTCATCCATCCCCCTATTGCAGCTGTCATTGTAGGATCCACATATATCCCATTGCTTGTGATGTTATAACCCACGAATGAGACCTCATTTAACCAGAACTCACTCTTGTTGTAATTTTCATTGAGCTTCTCCTTTTGCAAGGTCTCCATTATAGTTTTTAGACACTCCTCATGATCCTCCTTAGTTATAGAGTATATTAGAATATCATCTATAAAGACTACAAATAATTTTATTAATGTAATCTATGAATACTATATTCATCATGTCCATGAAGATTTCTAGAGAAATAGTGAGTCCTAAAGGAATTATTATGAATTCATAGTGTTTGTATTTTGTACGAAAGCGGTCTTGGGGATATCATACTTATTCACCTTTACATGATAATATCCCAACCGAAAATCCACCATGGAGAAGTATTTTTCTCCACATAGATGATTGAACTAGTCATCAATTTGTGGTAGAGGATACTTGTTCTTTATCGTGATTTTTTTGATCTCACGATGATCAATGCAAAGGCCCATTGGCCCATATTTATTCTTGATGAATAGGACTGGTCAACCCCATGGCCAAGCACTTGGGCATATAAACCCTTTATCCAGATACTCTTGTAGTTGATTCTTTAGCTCCCCAATCTCCACAACATCCATTCAATACTGAGTCATGGATATTGGCAATGCATAATTTATAAGATCAAATAATAATTCAACATATATTCTAGGAGGAAGGCCATGAAATTCCTCGAGAAACACTTTAGTAAATTCCCTCATAATAGGCATGTCTTCAAGGATGTTTTCCTCCTTGGAATAAATCATGTGATCTAGATACGCATTCTCACGGGTAAGTAATATCCACTCTTGAGATTATGTTTCTAAAGAAGATTAATCTCCCTCCTTGAACTTGTATAGAATTGGGGGGTCGATTACCCATATGGAGAGTGATTTCCCTCTCATGGAAATTAATGTTGGATCTATATAGGGAAATCCAATCCATGGAAAGAATTTCATGAAATTCTGCGAGAGGAAGTATGATGGGGTTCTCCAAGATGTTCAATCCACTGATTACATATGGGGAGGAGTTAGATTCATGGGTTGCAATGATTTCCCCGTTTTACATACTCACCAACATGTTTGTGTCCATGATTTTTGGTGTTGTTGGGATTTTTCTACTAAACATTAAGGATAGAAAAGAATGAATAGAATAAGAATCAATAAGTATGTGCTCTTTTCATTTATGTGTAACTAGAATACTTATCACCACTTCATTGTCGGGGTTCACTTCAATAGTAGTGATGGAAAAGTCTCACCCTTTTTTCCTTCGAGGTTGTTGGTTGCCTATGAAAACCTGTGGATTAGGGAACTGATTTTCACGTTTCCTGGGTTTTTTGCAGCTGAATCATTGAACAACGCATTATGATTCAAATGGAGCATTCCTCTCCTCTGTTAGTGATGTGGGTTTTTCTTGTTGGATGTGAATGGCTAGGTACCCTTCTCATTCACACCTAAAGAATTTCTTCATCCCCTTCAATCAATTTCCTTGGTGTGTCTTTCCGCTCCTTTGGAAGGTGGGGTGATGGATTTTCTTAGCACCGTTGGATTTATCCCTCAGACTTCCATAATTTAAGTCTACCTTATGCTTCTTATACCCATGATACCCCTGATATTCTCAGATATCCATTTCAACATTTAGTGCACAATAGACAATTTATTCATAGTTGTCGAAGTCATGGATCTCCAAGGCTTTCCGTAGGAGATTTTTCATCCACCAAAAAAGTGATAAACCTTGCATTTAGGGGTTACGACAAAGTCAGAGGCATATCGTGCAAGCCTTATGAAGTTTTCCTCATATGCTCCAATAGATTCGTCATTTTTTTTTTGATGGCAATGAAGTCCCTTTACATCTTAAGATGGAGGGTGCATGGAAAATATTTATCAAAAAACATCTTTCGAAAATCCTTTCATTCCAATGCCTCGATCTCATCCTCAGGCTTCGTATTTCTGATCAATGTCCACAACTGATCAGCTTCACCCTCCATACAATAATCATCCAGAGTAAACTTCTCTTGTTCGGAACATTGAAGGATGGAGAAGATATTTTTGATGGAGTTGATCCAATTTTCGATGATTGAGGGATCATATTATCCATTAAAATTAGGAGGCATTTATATCAAGAAGATATCGATAGAAACTTGTTCTTTATGGGGGGTGGGGTTTGAACGTTCTTCTTGGCCCATGTTTCTATTCAAATATCTAGTTTAAAAAGAGATTATCATTACAAATTTCATGATTCCTACTCCCATTAGAATGGGCATATCATTAGAACAATCATCACATTGGTTTCCACATCGGTTGTTAGCATGATTCCTACAATTACTGGCCATCGGCTGGGATAAAAAGAAAGTTATGGGTAAAAAATAAAGAGTAAACCAAGGAAAAAATGGATGACATATAAATTAATTTTATTTCCTTAACTTATAAATATATAGGCTTCAATCTATGTTATCCATGATCTACATTCTATCATATATTCATATGGGATTTTTTTAATTCCGTTAATAATAGTTCATACTAATCCTCTGAATTTACCAAATCATATAACACGGGAGTGTTGTAACCAATAGTGCAGCATGACCCATTGTCATGTACAAGGATACCCTGGGTGATGCCTGAAACTCCTTCTCAGGGTTTTCAGTCCTATGTACTTCTGTTCTAGTGACGCCTCTACCTCCTCATAATCATACATAGATGTATTTTCATAATAAACCAATTACTCAATAATTTCCAAAATTTAAGTATTTTCTTTTTATACATAGACTTATCCATAAGGCTTTCACTAGGGTTTTCTAACCATAATCCCAAAAAACAACTAAACGTATCCTATGATATCAACAATAACAACCCTATTTTTTATTACACACATAGAAATGCATTATTACATAAAATTCACTTAATACAACATATAAGATTGATAGGTCTAGAGTTTTTTGGGATTAGGAAAATTACATAAAAACTCAGAACATAAAACAAACCACAACTTTATTGAAAACTGCTTTTACAAAACCACAACATTCCCTTTTACTTAGCATTTATTAGGACAACAAGAGGACATTCATAAGAAAATGGTGAGCTATAAATACCAATAAGGGAGTAAACAAGGAATAAAATAATTATTATAATATATGTTATGAAATAGGAATATCAATGGAGCATTAAAGAATCATGAACATAAAGAAAGATATAGCATGATTATCATAACATGGAAATGTTGCAACAACACTTAACATAGAATTAGCATGATCCAAGGATCATTGCCCAAGGAACATGAGTAAGACCATATTTAACATGAATTAGAATGTGCAAATCCTCATTTTAAAAGATGTGTCATGATACAAATCATTACCCAATTCATTAGAGCGCTATCTAGGTGCACCCTTCTTAAACATTTCATTTAATGCATAATTCTGCAACATGGATCATAAAACATGTATTCATCATCATTTATTCCACTATAAAGGAACTTTTAATTCATAAATAATGCTCTATAATCAATAATTAAATATGCATAAAGTTGAATACCATTTATAGATAAATGGACATGGTATTCACTACACGATGACTTTGGCTTGGAAAAATGCAGTGTAATTTTGTTAGCATAACGTCATGTCATAATAATTCATTAAAATGGTTGATGAGATAAAAAGTTGTGTCTCATAATATGTATATGAAATATAAAGTATGGGTTCATAAAGATACATGTGCTAACATAAGTAATGGTATTTTTATTCATATTAAAAAATAATTTCATGAATTTAAATGACGGGAGAAAAATCTGTTACAGAATTTCGTCATCGTAAAAGGTATAAATATAAGGAATAAATGTGACAGAAAGGGGTATCTCATCATTCAAAATTAAATAAGACAGTACAAGTGTGGTTCTAAATCATATCACAACATTTATACATTGAAAAAATGGTATAACAACAAAAATAAACTTGGATAATACAAGAAATAAACGAGTCCCTTACTTGGAAGTGCGATCCAAAAGGCTTGGGAGAGGGTTGAGAGAGGATTCGTAGGAGTTCGGGGTGACTTGGGAGGATTAAATATAGAGGGGGCAGATAATGGAAGAAATAAAAATGATTTTAGAGTAGAGGAAGTGGGATCTTGGGTGTGTTTATATAGGAAATGAGAGGCAATTCTTTGTTATTTCGGTTTGGGACACCACTCATTGAACTAATCAAAACGACAAACCGGCCCATGATTTCTCCCATGGTTTTTTCCAAATTGGACTGTAAAAAATATTTGATAAGGCTAACAGACAAACTTCTTAAAATAATTGTGTCTCTTATGTAGAGGTGAGTCACACCCTCAAGGAAATAAATTTAAAAATCTAAAATGTTTTATAAGTCTTGGATGGTCTACTAAATCCTTGTAAAATAAATCAAAAAAATCTAAAATAAAATTATTTAAATTTTAAAACATATATCTTCCGAACATAATGTTTATAGTATTTTATTACATCATCATTGATTCATTATGATGTCATAAAACACTTTATATATCTATACAATATTTAATTTTTACCAAAAAATTATACTATCTCAGAAAATTATGAGAAATTCAACGTTGGATAATTTCGACATCCTAATTCCAAAAATAATAATAATTTTATAAAATTGTTTTTCTAAATATGAGAATTCATACATTTAATATAAAAACTGACATTTATCAAAAATTCATAGGTTTTGACAAAAACAGCTTTCAAACCATAATAAAAATTACAGTTGTATTCATAAAACTTATATGATCATTTATACATAATAAAAAGTAATTTAAAAAATAATATTTTATTAAAATACTTTTTAATTAAAAAATAACTTAATTTATCAAAACATATTTCATAGTATAATAATAACTAAAAAATTCAATTTGTGCATTAAAAACTATTTACAAAGTAACAATAATAAAATGAATGTATATTCATTATTATATATAATAATAATGCACATAATCATACTAGTATGGTATTTCTACATAACCCCTTATAACACCAACATAAGATCGAAGGGTAAGGTGTGCGATGGTGACAGACTCTTGGGGTGGCTCCTATAACATCGCTCATGTGGTAATCTCTATCAACTTCCACTTCTCCCGTAGGTGGTTCTACTCGAGCTTAATGTGTTGAAGCTCCTCTTGGATTTGGTCAAGAGAGTAGACCAATGATTCCACCTCATTATAAGCTCCGATAAATGGGATTGATATGGGGATAGTCTTGTGGATGAGTCCATCACTTCCTTCATTTGAGTAAATTAGATTTGTTAAAGCCCTATATTTATACTAATCATGTGATCACTATGCAATAGACATATTAGCAATGATTATAATTCTTAATAGTATTTTAAAATCACGAAACATAAAACCAAATAAGTTCACATTTTATATAAAAATTTTACATAATAATACATTTAATTAGATCAAGAGTAAATTTCATTAGTAAAATTTTGGGTCGTTACAGTTCAAATGTTTTTTTATCATCATCTTCCTCACCAAAATGTTGTACCATATTCTTCCCCAAAATACTGAACCAAATCCCACTCTATCACAATATTTTTCATCACCTTGTTCTCAATATGAAGTAAGCAACCACTTTTAGGTATGACCTACACCCGATTAACCTCAAAAACACCCTACACCTCTATCGAGATTCCATCAAGACTAATTCATTGCCTCTTAAATCCCTACATATGTGCTCAACTGGCAATGAAAAAATAACAGAAATGGTGAGATATTCTTCCCCGTTGTATCTTGGTATGGACTATATAAACCTGTTTTTTTATTTATAATCAGTTTTAGAAATGGTTGTTAACCTTATAAATAGATGTGAACCAATTTTTAAAACCCCAGTTTCATCCTGTAATATATATATATATATATATATCAATATATATAGCAAGTTTATTATAACATCTCAATTAAGACTCATGAAAACTCATATTTATAGAATATAGATACACCATTATAAATTCCATATTTGTTACCTTTATTACCTGGATACCATTATTCCAGAACTCAAATGGACAATCTGAACTACTATATATATACATACATAGACTCCCACTTCACCCATTGAAAAATCCTAGCATAAGTTACCTTCCTCTTTATTTATTCCATACCCTCATTTACATGTTCGGTAGTGAAGAAAATATTTGACCATCATGTTTTGGATATTAATTTCAGTTAAGGGAAAATTATTTTCAAACACTTATTCCATGTATTTTAAAAATATTATTTTTTTACAAAATATTATTTCAAAAACTACGATTCTATGTATAAAAATATTTATTTATGTATTTGGGTTATTTAAAAAATCTATTTCAGAAAAATATTTTTAATTATGTTATGATTTTAAAAGGGATGTATTCTTAACATTTTATATTGAATAGGAAATCATGTTTTAAATAATATTATTATATTCTAAAATATATTAATAACACCCTGAAAATGATGGATTTATTTAAGGATTTTAATTAAAGCAATCCGAAGAACCCCTTTTATGCAATGGGAGTCCAAGATTCACATTTGGTATGAACTATGTATGTTATATATTATTTTTTATAAGCTAATAGTAATTTAAAATTACTATAATAATTTATAAAGGATTTATAATTTAAATACCTTATTTTAAATATAAAAAATTATATATCCAAATGCATGATTTTCATAATATGAATGTCCTTTAAGAAAGGGGATTTAATTTTATTTATTCAAATGTGAAATTAAAATGATAACTTTTTTCATTCAATGTTATTATATTTAAATAAAATTATTCAAATGTGTAACTGAATTTCATAATAATAATTTAATATATGAAATACCATTTTAAAAATATGTATGTTATTATTGACTGTAGATATAAACACACTCTACTAATAACATTTACATTCCATAATTTCTTATAGAAAAAATGTACCAATTTTTATTCCTTATTAATATGTATAATTTTCTAATGGAATGTGACAGATGGATTTATTATAAATCTATTGTCTTCAATTAATGTTATCATTATCTAATTATTATGTGATATATAATTATTTTTTCATAAAAATAATTTATCAATTTTTAGATGGTTGTTTTATTTGTAATTAAATGATAAATACAACCCAATAAAAATGTGATTATAAAACTCAACACATCACTCTCAAACATGATTATGAGGAATGGAAAGTGAACTCATGGACTTAACAGGTTGTTGTATAAATTGTGATACCGAAAG
Organism: Viscum album; assembly: GCA_963277665.1. Taxonomy (NCBI): domain Eukaryota; kingdom Viridiplantae; phylum Streptophyta; class Magnoliopsida; order Santalales; family Viscaceae; genus Viscum; species Viscum album. The sequence continues at coordinate 503,379,914 of OY728131.1, read as the reverse complement.
TGGATATATATGGATTTATTAAGGGTTTCCATGTAACATTTCTTTCCATAAATTTTTTTATTTTCAAAAGTATGGGTTTTAAAACATTATAGATAAATAAAATTATTTTAAAATTTTATTATGTTTTAAAATGAAATTGGATTTACAATGTGATATGAATTTTCAAAACGTTTTTCAAAATTATTTTCTAGGGTTATATATTTTTAAAAACAAAGAAATATTCATTTATAAGTATTTATCAAATTTATTATATTATATAGAAATGAAATTTTTTTGGAAGAGTTTTGAATAAGTATTAAAAAATTGTTTTGCATCAGTTGAAATACCCATTATTGAAAAATTGTATGCTCACCATAAATTTTATATTTTTTCATAGACTCATTATATGATTCAATGGAAATTGTATTTATTATGGAGCTATCACGAGTCAAGTAAAATAATTTTTTTTCAAGATAATTCATAATAAACTATGATATATTGTAATAGTTTTCCATTATCATCTAAAACCTACTCTAGATAAGTTCCTCATATGTCTATTGGAATTTATATTTTCATTTACATTTTACAAAAAAAATGTGGCATATTTTTAGCATGGGATCCGAGAGTGTGGGTATATGACTTTACATATGAGTCATGTTCTTGTGGGAAAACCATAAAAATTGAATGGATGGAAATAATTCAGATGTTTTTTAATTAATTTTTCAATCTCATTGTTGGGAATTAATTTTTTATGAGAAAAAATGGATTGTTTTTTAAGAAATAAGTAAACAAGGTAATGAGGAATGTAGAGTTCTAGTTCAAGAAAATAATGTATGTTCTCTCTACTATTAGAAAGTGGAAGGATTTTATGGTTTCACATGGGGACGATGAGGGGGTTATACACTAATGTCACATGGGTATGTATTTTTCTAGTAAAACTATATATCTTAGAAACAACACATGACATACTGATGTTTTTTAAATTCACTCTATTTTCTCTTATTTTCAAAAGAAGGTTGTGAATGATTTGGTACTAGAATGGAATGTGCAATGAACGGTTTTCCAAATTTTAATTGATCAAAGAGAATCTATGATGAAATAAATACTATTTCATGATAGGTAAAACTTATATTTTTGGATCAAAAATATCATTTTTAATCTTTGAAAATACTAGATGTGATTCTTGCACCACACCATCCAAGGGAAGGGGACCATAAAATAGTATCCATATGGATGTATTATCTAATTAATGAGAAATATGAATTAATTAGATATCATGTTAAGAGATTATAAGATTTATAAAAATATAAACACCATTTCAGTGGTTCCCTATAAGTTGTTTTGTTATAATTAGGATGAAACAACAAATTGTTTATGGCCTATTAGAAAAGAAGTTTGAGATTAGGTGGTTATACAGCATAGTTTATAAAATAATGGGGAGACATCTACTTTGTCAAATCCAAGGGTTGAGAAACTTATTAAGATGATTCATGGTAAATAAGTAGAGTAATAATCTTCTACAATATTTAACAACATATTTCTAGAAATTAGACTACTATCTGAAGAAGCTCAATGTCAGGAAGATGCAGTTTCTAGGGATACTAAATAAATTTAGATGGTTATTCTAGTTATTCTGAATATTATTAGATTAGAATATTGAAGGATAACTGAGACTATTATAGGTTTACCTAAAAGATAGGTTAAATAAAAATAGATGTTTGAGAATATATTAATTTATCAACCCCTTGATCATCTGTTGTTGATATATATATCAGTGCGTAGGTGAATATAGATGCTGACGATCACTCTTTCACCCCAAAACTAATTCTATCACCTCATAATTTTCATGAAGATAATCCTTATATGAGAAAATGTTTATGAATTTTAATATACTGAAAATAGTATATAGTATTTTCCTCTACTATTATAACAAAATATTATAATCTTACAGGATATTATATAGTGTTTATGAAAGATATAATATTCTCAAAAATTGAAATCATACATCTAGAATAGAATTATAAGCCTAATTTATATTTAAAAAGATGTTTGTGATTATGGTTTCATTAGCCACCTTGATCCAGAACATCCAACTAGTTTAACATATTTTATCTAATTTTTGTTTTAATTAAATTAACTACATGAAATATAAAGTGGGTGAGCATAGAGGAATCTATGCCACTATGTATGAGGTTAGTGAAATTTTTGTTCTTATGTAACCTTAATTGGAAATTGTTTACAATATTAATACTATCAAAATAGTTCTCGTAATAGATATAATTAATTAAATTGAAATTTTTATGACTGGGAAACAATATATTTTTTAAAATTTAAAGAATGTGTATGTGTGCCAATTTTATTTTATCGAAAGATTTCATCCTAGTGCGACAACTACATCATAAAATTTAGTACATCTTAATTTTTATAATCAGTTATTCTAACTGTCATATGACATAGATATTGCCATATTTCAGATCTATTCTATATTGTGAGACATGATCACACCAGTTGATATCCTAGAATTCCAAAATTATATATTTTTTGGATTTTATTGAACTCAATAATACTTCATAAGACTTGGTAGTGGGATGGATGTATCATGGAATGATTTAGATATCAATATCAAAGAATCTCATTCTTCAATGGGTTATTAGCTAGATAAAACCATAGGAGTATCCAATAATGTAGGTGATAAAATTTAATGTTTGATTGGTCTAACTTTTAGAAACCATTATTGTTTTGTGACTATGCTACTTAGATTTATGATAGAATTATATAGCAGTTTATTTAGACTAGTATTCTAGTTTATCCATGTCTAAATAATCTCATTCCATTGTTTCAACAACTATATCATACGAACTTGTTATAAACATGACTCTTATGAATGTTTTCATAATTCCAACAGCTACTAGTTCTCAAGTACCATCTTCTACCCCTTCTCTAGTGCCTCAAGATTTATCGAAATATATAAATAATTTTGATCAATTCCAAATATATTTTTTAATACTATGTTTCTCCTAAGAGGAATAATATATCTTGTCACATCATCAATAGATATCAATAATTGTTATAAGGAGTTAATATATATATTTTTGATCATTCTACAATTTATCAGAGAGAAAAATCCAGGGAAGTTTCTTTGGTGCTATCAAATCTAATGATAAAGAAGATACTTCTTTAGATACAATCAAGAAACTACATTTTTTAGTTATAAATATTTTTAAAACATAATTTTTTATCATAATTATTCCAATTTGTCAACTATTCATATCTATAGGCCATGAGACAAGTATTTTTTTAGCATAATGTTGTTCGGTTGTAGATCTTGGGAGAGTTTCATCTTCCACCAGTAGTTAAACTTCTAAGTTCCTCTTAATCCCCCCCTTCCTTCAAGAAACCTCCGCTAAAACCATTATTAACCATTGATCAAGTCTAGAAACATGGTTCATCTAACATATGTTTTTTTTATTTTGAGTCTTCGTATTTTGTACAAGTGTATATGATTAATGAAATTCCTTAATCACTTTTTTTCTTAAGAGAATGATTTCATTTTATCATTTTTCTATTTTTTGTTATTATAAAACTATTTCCAATTAATATTTTAAATTTATGTCTTTTTTGAAGTAATAAATTGTTTTATTTTAATATTTATCATTTACCTCATTCTGGATCTTAAAAAATAAATTATTAAATTTTTTCATTTTTTAGATATTTTTTATTTCATTTTATAAAATTTTACCTTATATAAATTTAATTAGGATTTATCAATATACATCAAAACTAATTATTTAGTGATCTATATTTACCATATTTTACCTCTCCATAACCTTCTTTTTTAATGTCCCAAAATGGATATAAGATTTATTTTAATTATTAATTTTGATAAATGGTGCGAAGAAATTATAAAAAAACATTTTAAGAGAAACATATAATACACTGATCATCAATAAAATCCGTAATTGTTTTCAAATATATGGTTTAATTTGTAATGGTTTTTATAATCCACAAATAAGAAGAGATTTTTGTACTTCTAATGATGGTTTAACATATATCATGTAGATTATTTTTTGATGATATCAATAACCCTTCATATGTTATTCAAGATTTTTAGCTATTTTTATTATGCTTTATATATATTCAATTCAACTGTACTTTTTATTTATAATTCTATATGTTTTGTAGAAATATTCCAAAGTCTGGAAAATTAGATATGTTATGCAACTTGTTACATGAAAAATTGGTAACATTGAGCTATAGACTATTTTAATTAACTATATAAAAGAATCACTAATGAAAATTGGATACATCGTATAATTGGATATATAAAAATAAATTACTTTGATAAATATTTGATTTTATAAAATGACAACATTTATGAAATAACTACATAAATCCACTATATATAGTAACAAACTATGTGGTATTTATACCTAAAGAATTTTATTGTGCGGTTCCAATCAGCTACATGAATCTTTCATCTAAACCAGAATTCATCTACATGAGTATTATGGATATGTTCTTTGAATAATTTTGAAATATACTATGCAAAGAATTCCTACTTGGATTAATTTTACTACATAATTTTTAATACATAAAAATTGTTTATGTTGTTATCTAGAATCAGCTATGTCCATTTGAAAATAATATATTTGTTACAAATGAAGTACATTAAGTGGAAATTAATGATACTATCAATTTAACAAGTATTGGATTAAAACATTATGGTAAAACAGATTTATAGATGACTTCAGGTACTAAGAGAAGAAAATAGTAAAGAATAATTTATTATTTAATCCACATGGAGATGTTTTTTTGGACAAAATATGTTTCAAATTCAAATTCAAACAATATTTTATAGGAAATAATGTTTTCTCTATTTTCATATGATAATATGGGAAATTGTATTTGAATAAGGAATAAAATAATATTTTTTAGAAGAAAAAGAATAGAACATGAACTGTAATCACCCTTCATCAAATATTTCTATTGTACTAACTATATGCAATGAAAAACAAGAAGAATATTCAAGTTTTATAGCACTAATTTCAGTTATTTACCATGATGTATTTTATAATTCCCACATTAGTAAACTATTATATATTATTTTTTCTTTTGGAGAACACATTGCATCTGTCAGATCAATATTTCAAATTTGAGCTTCATTTTTTCAAAAAACTATTATTCTTCCCTACTATTTGTAGTGGTAAATCCTTAAAATAAGTGTTGAAGGGTGGTGTTTTCTAATTCCTTATATGATCCCAGAAAGAGCTCTTAGTTTTTTTACCAATTTATAATTGTTTGTACACAGGAAACAAGTCATTTGGAAAAGGATTGGTTCTAGTGAAAACTATAAAATTTTGGGAGTTGAGAATTGGTGGAGTTTATTAGGGGAATTCAATTACTAAAACCACAATTAGTATCATTTTTCTATTTTTTCTTTTTATTATTTAGTTCATCAATTTCCTTATTTTAAGAAATTTTTATAACTTTTGGTACTTTAATGAGGCTGGTGATAAGTGAAGATAATTTAAAGAACTAAATTTACCCAATATTTAGTCTCTGTGAAGTTTTTAACTATTAAATAGTTGTTCCTTATAAATTAAATGGTTCTAAAACATTGTATATAGAGTAATATGACTCACAGTTTTCAATAGTTTTCAAAAATAATATATTTATAGTTGAGTGATATTTTCACATAAATGTCTATTGATTTTTCATCATATTACTTGTGTTTGAGTAATTGGTTTTCTATTGTTGTGGATAATAATATAAATTATTTATTATTTATTTAATTGTAACTTATAAGAATAATTTTATCCATCAATTTTTTATCATTTTACCACTTTTACTTCTACTCATATTTCAAATGATAAATAAAAAATATTATTTTTTAGTCCCAAATCATGAGAATTTACTTTTAATGGAATGTATGATCTGAAAAATAATGAAATTTTATTATCATATATGCAGTCATTTAAAAATTCAATAATGATTAGCACATGTTATAATAATAATAAATATGAATAAACCATCATTTGAATATGTAATTTATAAATATCTAAAACAAAAATAAAATCAAATAAGGATAAACATAAATAATTATAAAAAAATTAGATTATGCTGGACCATACTTAAAACAGAAAATTTAGAAACATCTAATCATATATTCACTAAAAATCAATATATTTTTTCAAAATAAAATTATTTAACCATAAAATATCATTAAAATATCTTCCTTTCTATATTCTAAACATAAAAACATGTTACATGAAATTCACAAAACATAACTTAATATTTTTCCTTTGAAAGCTTATTTCAATCAAAAGATCACATACCATTCAATGTATTTTTTAATCAAATATACTACAAAAAATTTCTTCATAATTTCCCAAAATAACATAAATTTCATTATAACAAAATAAATTTTAAATCATAAATACTATATTGGATTCTCAACATATATGACTAAAATTTATTACTCATTGTCCCAATTAAACATAAATAAAATGAAAATAAATCATACCATCCCAAATTCATATCTAAACCACAATAATATATTCCTCTAAATAAACAATAAAAATCTCCTCATATATCATTAATTACCTCATAATAAAATATAAAAAGTGGTTTAAAAAATATTGATCTTATGATCAAACATATACACAAGATCCCATAATTGTATCCAAAACTCTTAAATAATCTTAAAATTCTATTTTATTATACTATATTATTTTCTAAAATTCACTCTGATACTTAATGAAATAAAGTAATGCCTTTACACCCAAATATGGTGCTAAAAATATATTCCTTTGATAAAAGATTTGATTAAAACTAATAAAACCCAAAAATTAACAATGTATAAATAGATTATTGAAGACATAATTGATTCACTTTTATAACCCAAAAATTTTTGGTATTGATTTTTAGATAAATAAGAAAAATACACTTAACATAATAAAATCCATGTCGTTCAATTTGAATGATTTTTTCCTCATATTTTAAATATCTCTTATTTTATATAATTTCATGAAAATTTTGAACAATATTCACCACCCATGATTTCCTTCTAAACATATGCTAAATAATATACTTCGTTTTAGAATGGGAAAAGGAATGAAATAAAAAGGTGATATCAAATTCTCAATATGGGTAAATATTGGCATTATCAATAAAAAACAAATATATGTATAACATAAGAATATTGGTATGAGATTATAAGTAAAGTGATTGGTAAATTTGTAGATAATCATAATCAATAATACAAGGACAATAATTCCAAAATCATGGTATTTCAATCATAAGTGAATATTCATTTTCGAGGAAATCAAATCATAATCATTACATAACTTTATTAACACAAGCATATAAGTTATATTCCAAGGATACCCAACATGAAATTCAACATAGATTAGGGTTGGTGTGATGACCTACTTATATTATTGTTCTTAGGATAACCACCCATGTAGCATATTTGGTTTGGTTTCAATTTTATTGTAAACTTTTTATCTCATTATATATAAAACAATACCAAATACATTGGGAGGCTATAATGAACCCTCCAACCATACAATGATAATTTACTCGCGTGTTTTATTTAGGAACCAGAAATCGTTAACCAATCCTTCAAATAATAATTAATCTATGGAAAAAAATAAGTTTTATGAATATTTTCTTACGAAAAATCATAATTCATATAGTCAAATAAGGTCCGTAATTTATTTGTAGTGAATTAAAAATAAATCACTGTAATCCTTTGAGTATGTTGGGATAGATTAAAACCAATAGATGAAAAATGTGTTACATAACTTTTTCATATTATATCAGATACAATGAAAACAATAAATTATTATATTTATAAAAAATTGATAATAATATTAAATAAAATTCTTATAAAAATATCATTTTAACACTGATCATGAACAATACTACATAATAGATAAATAATTTTTAAATATAGAGGAAAAATTTAAGTAATACTGTTAAAATAAATATCATAAATCTTATTGAAGATTTCTTTATAAAAATAAGTAACAAGTCACTTATAAAACTATTTTCAAGAGAAGATAATGACTATTGTAAAGTAAAAAATACATATTTAATCTTGAATATAAATTATACATTAGTAATAAAATTTCATGTGGAAGTAGAAATATACATATGTAAAATGAAATCCCTTTTCAAAACATTTAATAAATCAATGTCAATTTATTTACATATATATGAATGAGAAATTTATAGAATACTGGGAGTAAATTATAATTTTGAAATCCATTATAAATAAAATGTATTTTTAATAAATATGAGTTTTTATGACCATTGGATACAATATTGATGAGAAAAATGTTGAAAATATATTTATTCAAACTATTATAATGAAAGAGAAAAATGGATTGTATAGAAAATGTTAGAAAGAATACTTTTATGAAATTGAACGTAAATAAATGTTTTTATAGACATACCTATTGAAATAATTGATCTACATAGATGAAATTTTCTATAAAAAATAATGAATATAGATACAAATGGAAAATATTTTGAATCAAAAAGGAGGAATATAATTATTTTTTTGGTAATAATTTACTCATTCAATTAGAGTACCATAGGGAGGGAAATAGAAAGAATTATTTAAAAACATATAAATAAATAGAGTAGGATTAAATATTGGGGGATTTTGAGAGTAACAACATGTAGTTTCCTATAAAATAAATTGAAATATAAACAATTCGAATAAAATATATGATTATAAAATAATCCTTCCATGATTTGGGAACATTTGAATTGAACCCCCTTAAATTATAGAACATGAAATATAAAATAACATTCCATGAATAATGTATAAAAATTATATAAAATTTCTATAGATGTGAAATTACACCATATAAAATAAATCAGGGTTATTAATATGCAAATTTTTTAAATAAATTAAAATTTCTAAAAACAAGCCTTATAATTATTAAAACATTTTAAGCAAGAATCAATCAATGAAGTGATTATGAGATGGAAATATCGATCAATATAATGAAATTTTATAAAAAATATAAAATAATATAAGGTAATAACACAAAAAACTATAAAAACATTATCAATGTGTAGTAATGTAACCTAAAGAATGTAAATTGTGTTATAAATCCCCTTATATATGACTTATTCATCGATGAAAACACTACGACCTCTTGTATAATAAATAATTATTTTTAATAGATTTATAAGAGAACCATATTTATATTTATCTTACTATATATAATTCATTAAAAATTTTATATCACTTATTTTATTTTAAAAAGGCGTTTAAATCAATAGTTTTTATGTAAAATCTTCACTTTTCCTTTGATATTGTGATTCAATGATTATGGGCCATGAAACAAGGTCACAGTTGTGTCATATACATAATGATAATGATGGATTGTATGATGTTCTATATACTTTTATAGAGTCTCATTGTTATTTCATTGAACGTTCCGTGATTACCTTCATTGAACGTTTATAAAATATTTATTTTTAGAAAATTTAATTCTATAAAAACAATTCACTTTATTGTTATTTAAAATTATGTGTATAAAAAATAAATAAAAAATAAAAAATTGTAGAAAAATAATTATTAAATAATAAAACCATTATATAACATTACTCAATCATTCATGAAATATAAATTATAGTAATGTTTATGTATTCAATAAAACCGATCAAAACAAGAGCATGTTATAATGGTAGAATAAGTAAAAAATGTTATTCTATAATGAAAAAAATAAATTTTCGTGAATATTAATGATGTTGTAAAGATCATAAATAATTTTTTAATCCTTTTTAGAACCATCCATGTAAATATGTACAACAAAATTGAATACTTCATCCATGGAGGGGTAGTGTGCACATACACACAGGTAATGATTTCATTTTTTAATGGATGATAAGGAACGAAATTATATAAATATTTACCTTTAAGGAATTTTAATTATCTATTGTATATCATGTGGTAGGGTATACTTTTATTATCTATGGATTATGGGTTTAATTTCTTAATCAAAGATAATTAATTTCATAATTTAGATTTGAAAGGGGAATAAATTTTTCATATCAAATGATTTTATAGATCTGATACTCTTCTAATGTGATGGATAGTAATAGTTAAATATTCCACTGAAAATTGTTGTCTTTGGTGGTTTTGTTTGAGATATTTTTTATGAGTTTTTAAAACCTTGTTTGTTGTGATCATTATGGAATCACCCTAAATTGAAAGTGGTTAATTGCATATACTTGGATAATGAATTTTTTTCTATGGGATTTTTTTGGTTTGTGTGATAACACCCCTAAAAATAAAGTGTAATATGATAAAATCATCTTTTTAAATCTATGAAAATGGTCTTGATATGTTGTCATGTTTGAATGTTCTTGTGGGAAGATGATGGGTGATTGCAATGGGGGTGTGGGATGATATGTGTTTTATTAGAGATGATTTTGGGGTAGAGAGGAGGTAGTTTTTTGGCTATACTTTTATGGAGGCGAGGAGCAGGTTTATTGGTTGTGATTTTTGGGGTGGTGAGGAGGTAGCTATTTGGTCATTCTGTTGGTGCGGGGAGGTAGTTTCCTTGCCTTAATTATGGGGGGTTGAGGTGGTGGTTTGTTTGAATTTTCTTTTTATGTGGTGAGCAGGTGGTTTCATTGTACTAGATTCCCACGTAGTGATGGAATAATTTGAATAATTGTTAAAAAATGTTAGGAATGGATTGGGTTAGTTTAGTTAAGTGGATGAAGATGGTTAATGGAATATCAAATAGTGGGTTTCATGGTTAATATAGTTGACATTAAAAAATAAAATGAATGGGTGTTAAACGTAGAGGAAATGTGGATTCCGGTTAAGTTTATTAGGCCTCTACATCTTCTTAAAGGACTCTTTTCGATATTAATAAATGCATTTAGAGGTGCTAGAAATGGTGATGGTGTTATGAGTTGGTTTGTGTGTTTTTGAATATATAGGCTGGTCTTCAGTGTTATATATATATATATATATGATTTTATACTATTGTGCTTTCTATATGAACCCCATCCATGTTTATAACTACATGATGAACACTAACAAATTTAGGAGAGGGTGTTCTTCCAAACATCTATAGGGGAGTACGGACGGCTGGGTACATCCGCTTTCCTAATCTATCTTCTAGGAGAGGTAGTTATGAAATAGGTTGTGATTTCTGTAGGTTTTATAGTGCATTAGATGTCGGTCGTGATAGACTCGGTGTATTCCGATGAGATGTCAAAGCCTATGTTTTGGTGGGTGAGGTGATATGTGTCACATGTGTCTTCGTGGTGAGGTTTGATGGGCTAGGTGTTTTTAGGCAATATTTTTCCATGATTGTGGGGATATACCCAAGGTGTCTTTATGGGAGATTTCTATGGTCATGTTTGGTGGGGCAGGAGTCTACGGGCGAGGTTTTTTTGACTGTGCATGTGGGTGTTGTGGTATACTGAAGGGATGGGGGCACCTTGGTGTACTATTTTGGGTGTGAGAGTGGCATACTAGTGGTAAAGTGGTTTGGGGTATCCTTATTGATTTTATCATGTTATATTATATTACATGAATTTAATTTTTTGTTGATCCTACATTAGGGAAGTTGGGTTTGGTTAGTAAACCCATTTTGGTGATGTTTGGTTTTGTTATTTTCTCATAGGGGTATTCTTGTGCTTCTTTCACATGTCCAAGAAAGACTTTAGTTTTCCTACTGTGTATACAGTTTTTCACACCGTACATATAAAAAACTAATATTAGGATTCTTAGAGGATTTCAAGGACTGTTCTAGACAAAACTATCTCAGATCTATGTATAGTTACCAAGTCGTTGCCTCAGTTTTACTTTTGGGTAATTACTATGAATATTTTATTTTTTTTGAATTTGATCGTTTTCTACATGCATTGTGCAATGTTTTTTGGGATTCTAATATATAGATATATATATATATATATATATATATCATGGAGTTTTTTGTTGGTGAATTATCTTATCTCCTGATCTTATATTTTAATAATGGGTATTTCCTCCGATACATGATATTTTTACACCCTTGGTGCTAGTTTCCAACCCAGGGCCTACTCAGGGTGGGACTCGGGAGTCATTAACCCTCTCCCATAATTGTGTTATCTTTAGAGTGAAGAATTAGTAATATAGCGGAATAAAAGGGGATGGTTGAGAGATAATATGGAGTTTGGTGTCAGGTATAGTGAGGATTTCACAAGTTGGCATGGAAATAGTTCCACCGGACTTTTGTGTGTGATATAAGCTAGGGAGAATGACTTGGACACATAATTTAAACCCCCCCCCCACTCGTGATCCAATGCATGAACTATAATCTTATTGAATGACCATGTGAGATAGATCTACTTGTAGGGTAGAGACCTTAGAAAGGTGGATTACTAATGATAACCTGTGTCCTTGTTTTAATTGGCATGTTTTGGGAATGTTTAAATAGATAACAAACTAAATTAAATGAGTTAGAATAAATCATAATAAAATTCCATAAAACTCAGGATTATGATATAATTGTTTTCTTTTTAGATATGGATCTCTGTTCTCATCCACACGTGGCTCTAGAAGTTGAGGTTCAGCACGATAATATGATTGATTGACATAGTTTAATCCTATTGAGGAGGATGATCAGTTGTTGAGGAGGTTGAGATCTTTCTAGAGGTATGCTTTGGGATTGTACAAGGGAAGTGTTTCTGATGTGGAGCCAGAGAGATGGATTGAGGTGCTCAAGATTGTTTTTAGTTTGATGAAGGCCCCAATAGAGTATTGGGTCTGATTTTAATTTAGATAGATATGAGGATCTAACTATTAATGGTGGATGCTATATCGAAGAGATAATATTGAGGAAAGAATTTTGTGGGCCAATTTCTAGAAATATTTCAACTAGTGTTCCTTTCATCGACCATGAATCCAGTGAAGATGAACGATATTATTTTCCTCTATTAGGGGATCATGTATGTGTGGGAGCTATAAATAAAGTTCATTGACCTTTTTAGTTATTCCCAATATAATATTTCAGATGATGAGTCTCATGTGATACATCTTCAGGAGGCTGTCTGTCATTCTATCCGGTATACAGTTAATATTTTTATCTTACCGATGTATTTGGTGGTTCATAAGAAGGAAAAAGTGATTGAGAAAAATCCTTCGTAATGATGTTTACCATGAGAGTGGATCCAATAAGGTTCTTCAAGGGGAAAAGTTTTCAATGAAAGGTCACAGGTGCATGGGCTTAGAGGTTTTGACCAGTAAGGAGTTGACACAACTTCTTCCTTTCCAACCTTCAGGTGATAGTGGTTTCTGTAATTTTTATAAGAGTTAGGTGTTAGTTTGTTTTGGTTGTGGGGTTCATGGCTATGTCCAGAACCAGTGCATAGTGTAGTGTGAATATAATTTTAGTGGAGGTGGACATGTTCAGCTATGGACTCTATAGAATATTCCATTGAGGTCGTTTCAGCAGTGAGGCAATATTTTTATGCTCTACCGATGGGGGATGTAGCATGTATAGGATGACTGTAAGATGTTCCTTGTGTTCAAGGATTGTGACTTGAGCATTTTCATAGAGGTGGTCATCAGAAGATAGGTTGATGAGTTGTGTGTGGCCAGTATCATATAGTGGAGGTTGAAGTTCTAGAAGGGGAAGAGATCCTCATAGGTACGGTGAGTTTGTTTAGTACTCAATTTTTTACCTTGGTTCATTTAGGATCTTAACACACTTTTTTTGTATCAACTCCAGACCAAGCTCTGGTACTAGAAAATTAGAGGATTAAAATTCCCATGGTGTTGAGAACACTAGTCAAAGGTCATACCAGCTTGTTTGATGTGTGTCGAGGGTATAAACTACTGATGGGGTCACATCAGTCCCATGGGGTTTTATTCATACTAAAATTTCCATCATATGATATCATCATCGACATCAACTAATCTTACCTCGCACCTTATTTTTTCTATTACATCCACAAGAGTGTCGTGTTTTCATATTAGGATGGACGACATGTGGTTTTTGTTTTAAAGAGGAGTTTTTATGTGGTGATTTATCATGTGGAGCCCCTTCCATCCTTTTTGTATGATATATCCTTGTAATTAGTAGATGATGAGATGGTGGATGTTCCGTAGGTTTTTGGGGGATTTTTTGATGTTTTTTCATATATGTTTGTGACGTTATCTCGTCGAAGTGATTTTGAGTTCTGTAAAGACTATCTTCCCAAGGCTTCTCCAATTTTGATGGATCCTTATCGAATGGGACATTAAGAGGTCCGGGATTTATGCATTAAAAAATATGATCTAATGAAATTTGTTTTTATCTTGACTATTTTTCATCACGTGGTTCTCCAATGTTGTTCGTAAGGAAGTTGGAAGGTAGTCTGAATTTGTTCATATACATCATGAGTTTGAATCAGGTTTAAGTCAAAAACAGTTACCCTCTTCCAAGGATAGATGATCTTTTGGACTAGTTGATTGGGGATAGTTGTTTTTATAAGGTCAATCTATGGTCTGGATATTAACAATTGTGGTTGAATAATGGATATATCCAAATGGATACTATCAGGAGTTGGTATTGGCTCTTATATTTTATATTCATTCCATTCAATGTTTGAAACGCACTACCAATATTCATATGGTTTTTGAACTTGGTGTTCTGTGAGATTCAGGATCAATTCATAATCATATTCATCGATGGTATCTTAATCTATTTAAAGATAGTGGAGGATCATGTAGAGCATATCAGAGTTGTCTTGCATGTTCATTGATTCCACCAAATCTATGGATTTTTTTACAACTGTTTGTTCTAGAGACAATAGGTTCATTTACTTGGTAATTTGGTGTCTGATAAAGGCATGGAATTCGATTCATTGAAGGATTGTGTTGTTGTTTCTTGGGAAGCAACCAAGAACATGGTATAGTTTCATGGGTTTTCTTTGTCTCTCAAGTTATAATTGGAGGATTGTACCTGATTTCTCTCATATTTTATCCTAAATGATAAATTTCACCAAAATGTAGTGATTTTTGTGGAGTGATTTTTAGGAATTGTTTGGTAACCATAATGGGAAGTAATTCAGTGCTCTAGTGCTTCAGCTTCTTGTGAGTGTTTTGTGGATAGAGGTGTTTTGTGATGCTTCCAATCTGGCCTTGGGATGTGTGTTGATGCATCAGAAGGATGTTATCTCTTATGGGTTTAGGATTTTAATCCCTTACGAATGTAACTATCCCACCAATGATATATATCTAGTGGCAGTTGTGTTTATTTTGAAGCTGTGGAAACATTACCACATTGGCGAGAGCCCTATGGTCCTCATCAATCAAAAGATTTTGTGGTAAATCTTTTTCTATGTTTGATATTAACATAATAAAGTTGTGGTGGATGGAGTTTCATAAAGATTTTTTTAGATCTACTGTACATCATCAAACAGGAATGTTGTGGCCAATACATTGAGTAAGAATTTGTGGATGGTTGTTGTCCTAGAATTTGAGGATTCTTATAGAGTAATGGAGGATTTTAAGAACATGCACATAGATGAAAGAGTAGATGTTGGTAGAGGATATTCATTTTATTTAATTGTACAATGTTCATTGATTCATAAGGTGGTAGAGTCTTACTGATGAGACACATAGGAAGAGGTTATGTGGGATCGTGTTGGCTATGGTGATTCTTCAGATGGATGGTTAGATCATGGTCAAAAGTAGATGTTGTTTCATGGAAGGCTTTTGGATCTATAATAAATGAATAATGGAGTCCTTGTTGAGAATCATATTCCTTGTGTTTCGATATAATAATTGGTTGTTACTTGTTGTAAATGAGATAAATTATCGATAAATGTTGTCGAAAGGTTACCCAGAACTAGTGGATATTGTTTTGTTATCTAATCAATAGTGGATCGGTTGATGAAATCAGATAATTTCCTAGCAATGAAAGAGTCGGACGCATTGGATTAGTTGGATAAGAGTTATAAGGATGATTTTGTTTGGTTTCAAGGATTTATGAGGTCCATTATCATGGATTGGGGAACATGTTTTTCTTCATGATTCTAGAGGGATTATGGAATTCTTTTGGCATTATGTTTTGTATCAACAATCCATTACACCATCAAGAAAATTGGGTGGACAAAATAAAATATCTTAATGCTGGAGGATATGCTGTGAGAATGAATCCTTGACTTTGGAGGATCTTGGAAATAACACCTTCCCTTTGTATAGTTTTC
This sequence comes from Viscum album, assembly GCA_963277665.1. Lineage (NCBI taxonomy): Eukaryota > Viridiplantae > Streptophyta > Magnoliopsida > Santalales > Viscaceae > Viscum > Viscum album. The sequence goes on along the minus strand of OY728131.1, from coordinate 503,363,717 downwards.
TTCTAATAATAGCTATCAATATTCCATTAATGTGGTTCCTTTTGAGGCTATTTACAGTTGAAAATGAAATTCTACATTGTCCTAAATGGTGGTTTGGTATGAATTTGTTTTTAATCCCTATGTGGTGAAGATCATGAAAGATAATATCCAGTTTTTTAAGTAGAGGATAAAATAAGAGCAAGATTAGAATAAGTCTTATGCCGAACAAAGAAGGAGGTCCTTTGAATTTTAGTTTGGAGATCACACATTCTAGAAGGATTCCCCTTGATGTGGGCATCAGAGGTTTGGCAGTGGGAGTCATCTTTCTCCTAGGTTTTTTGGACACTTTTAGGGGATGGTCAAAGTTGGAGATGTGACGTATCAGTTGGCATTACCACCCCATTTGGAGAGGATCCATGACATCATTCACATCTCTCATCTTCATTAGTATCTTCACAATGAATCCCATGACATTTATAAGGGGGGGGTTGGATATCGATGAGGATGTTATATTTGTGGAATGCATATTAGATATCAAGGATTTCTATGAGAAGTTCCTACTTGTAAATACCATTCCTTTTATTCATGTTTTGTGGATCTTGGTAGTCACGAATATAATACTTGGTAGAGAGAAACACATATTTTATTACAGTACCCAGAGTTGTTTTGTGTTTTTATCTTCTTTTTTTTACCATTTTATGTGATGTAAGAACAATTTTTTAAGAAATGTATTGTTTTCCAAGGGTTTTTATTTTTATAGTGTAATATTTGATAATTTCCTCATATATGAAAATTGGAGGACATACTTTTTAATCAATACTCAAATATTTTGATGCAGTTAAACCCCTGTGAGGGACTCATTTTTATGTATATATTATAGAATATTGAGATGGAGGATATAATTCATTGATTTTTGTGTTCAATATATTTTGGTTTTCTAGTTATCATGTGGTTGTGTGGAAGTTTGGTTGTGTGAGAAAATGTGTCTTGTGGTTATGAATTGTGTTTTTTGGATGATTGGGTTAGTGTATTTGGCTGGCAGTAGTGTTTGAGGTATGATGAGAGCTCTGAGAGGTATCTCATGGGGTTTTTATACAGACCCCTTTCCTTATGGGCTTGGTTTTGCATTCTCGTGGTATAGAATTGTTTGAGAGGTATCTGATGTAACGATTCATCCCTTTCGTGTCATTTACTTTCCCTGTTTTTTTAGTTGGTGGTGTTTATAGGAGGCTCGAAGGGATTCTGCAAAATTTCAGTTGCTAATGGATCGAAGAAGGGAGATTAAATGTTTTCTAACTAGATTACATGATGTGAATTTCAGTTTCATGTCCTATCTAAAATGTTTCAAGGTGTGTAAATATTTTATATGATGTGAAGAAAAATTTCATGACATGTAATATTTTAGGGTTTAAAAAATATAATAAAATTAAGAGGTGATGCGTTTTTCGGTGGAAACCAAACATTGAGGATTTTATGACATGAAAAGGGATTACACATCTTGTAATCCCATGATCTAGTGAAGTTATAAAAGTTATTTTTTGGTTATAATTTTATTAATTCATCTATTCTTCCTTCCTCCTCTTTTGTTTGGGATAACCCTAGGAACCCCATGGTGTTATTTGAGCCCCATTAATCCCTTTTGATATATTGATACAAATGGATGCTTGTTTATGATATGTGGTCAATCCATGGGGAGTTATCTAATCATTCTCACATGTTTTTTTCCATTATTCTCTCGAGTATCCACCATGGTGGTGTTTCCTTGGTTTATGTTATGTCTAGGGTCTCATTTTACGGTCTTCGTATTCAAGGTAGGATGATCCATGGTTCTTGATGGGGTGGTTGTGGTTAGCATGTATTATTTCCTGCACTGCGGTGCGAAAATCTATATTGAGGTAGGATTTCCAACATTTCCATTTACATTGCATCATGAGGGAGGGGCTTACTCTGGTTATCTATGGATTATGGTTGTTTAGAATTAACCAAATATAAATAATTATTTTATATGGATTTTAATGGGGTAAAATGGGATTGTTTCAAATGCTTTTATAGCTTTAATATAGTTTTGATACAATGGATTTTATGGGCTAAACGCCCTGCTAAAGATTATTGTCATTGGTGGTTTTGTTTTCTTTGTTTGATATGAGTTGTGGGACCCAATTTTTTTTTATTGTTGTGGTATCTCCATCCATGGAAATTTCTTAATTACTTACACTTGTACAATTATTTGGTTTACCCATGTTTTTTTGGGTTTTTTTATAATTCCCAAAAAAGTTTAATGTAATAAAAAATTATTTTCTAATTTTTGGAAAATGATGTTGATATGTTGTGATGATTGGTCATGCTTCTAGGATAGTGATTGGTGATTTTAATGGTGTGTGGGGATATATGTGGTTTTTTTTGTGTTTTTTGTTTATCGATGAGGTATTTATTTTTCCATGATATTAGTTAATAGAGGATGTAGTTTATTGTAATTTCTTTTGGGTTGGAGAGGAGGTCGTATTTTGGCCATGATTTTCGGGTGGTGAGGAGTTACTTGTTTTTTCATGATTTTGGGGTGCACAAGAGGTGTTTTATTGGCCTTGGTTTTTGGGTGGTGATGATTTTATTGATTGGTCATGGATTTGGGGTGGAAAGGAGGTAGTTGTTTGGATGTGATTTTTGGGTGACGATAATGTGGTTTGTTTGGATGTGCTTTTGGGGTGGTGATTTTGTGGTTCCTTTGTACTTGATGCCTGAGTAGGGATGAAATAATTTGAATAAATGTTAAAAAAATATTTTAAAGGATTGGGTTGGATTAGTTAAGGTGATGGAGACCGTTAATGGGTAATTATATGGTTGGTTTTATTGTTAAATGTGGTTAATTGCAAATAATTAAATGAATGGGTGTTAATCATAGGGAAAATGTGAATTCAAAATCGATTATTAGGGCTCTACACCTTTAGAAATAACTGTTAATGTTATTAATAAAATCATTTAGTGGTGGAAAAAGGGGTCAGTGTTGTGAGTTGATTTGTGTGGTTTTGAATACATAGGTTGGGCTTGAGTGTTTGATACTATATATATATTTATATACATGTATATTTTTTTATATTTCTATTTTCACCCAACCCATGTTTGATAACTTCATTTTGGACACCCGTATAGTCCCACATAGGGAGTTTTACCAACCTTTTGTGGGGTGAACAGATGATTGTGTACAGATGTCTATGTACCACTCTTTCCATCTTTCTAACCAAAGTAAGGTACGTATGGAACAAATAGTGATGGTATGAAGTCTATTAGTTCTTCGGATGGTGGATAGGATGTCCTAAGTGTCTTTAAGAGAGATGTGATATTTGAGGTGTTTGTGGGCGAGGTGATATGTGTCCCATGGTTTTTGGGATGAATTGTGATGGACTAGGTGTTTTTAGGTGAGACGTGATCATAGTTGTACGGAAGTAGACCATCTATCTATGGGAAAGATTTATGTGGTCGTGCTTGTGGGGAGGTGAGCCCAGGTGACTATGGGTGAGGTGATTCATGACCGGGCTTATGGGGTGGTGTGGTATATTGAATAGATATGAGTTCTAGGGCATACAACATTGGGTGTGAGAGCAGCATACCAGTGGGAAACCAGTACAAGGTACCCTTATTGATGCGATCAAACTATATTATATTACATAAATAAAGTTATTTGGGGAGTGTTCCTTGGTGAGGTATAGTGTGGATATGATACATGTTTAGGTGTTGTTTGGTTCTACTATTTTCTCACATGTGCACTAGTATGATACATTCACAAGTGCCTGAGATACTTCGGTTTTCTTATGTAGTATATGATGGCACTGGAAAAGGCATCAATATAATTCACCGAATGATTCAAGACATGATCTTAGAGAAATTACCATTCTGCAGGCTTTGATTTTACTGGTGGTGGATCTCGAACGGAGTTAAGGATCCTAATTTATGGTCGTTGGAAGGCAGACTACAGGAAATGGCCATCTAGGATGATTTTGGGGAAAAGTGTGGTTTTTCATGCAAAAATGGAATCTTGTGAAAATGATTCCTTTATGTGAAAAAATGAAATGGAATTTTACGTGCACTGACATTCAAGGTTTTTCCTATAAATACAAGTTCACCCCCATATTCTAGTGAGCCGCCAGAGGTCTGTTGCCGCTCTAATGCGTGTAAGTCTGCATCTTCCATGCATGCATGCAAAACCCTAAATCCTGGACACAAAACATCACATTTTCCTGAAAATGTGCCAACATTCCCAATTTTCCTCACAAAACACCATTTTTTCATGCAACGGTGCCACTATTCCCAATTTTTCACGCACTAGTGGTGAACCTGCCCAACTGCGTGCACACCTTCACTTTTTGCGTATAAATATCCCCTATTGCATGCAAGTCTCCCCATATTGTTCACAATTCCATTACTATTGTGTGCACAACTCCCCTATTGCACGAACACCTTCCCTACTATACGCAGGCCTTCTCTATTGCATGGAATCCTTCATTCTTGCGTGTGGTCTATGCTATGCATAACACATCATACATGCAACAGTGTCCAGATCCATGTTGGATGTTAGGGGATACACTAATGTGTTCCCTATTGAATTTTATTGGTCTCCCTCATGAACGAACAGTTTATTTATCAACTAAACATATACCAATAACTATTACCATGTCAAATAATCCATACAATATAGTCACTATTGAGTTTCATAAACAAAATATGTGGTTACAAGAGAATCTGGACAAGGGTTTTATATTTTTTAGTGCTTCTCCAGGGGGTGTTCCAGTTTTCTTCATCAAGAACAAGGATAAATAAATGTACTTATACATTAATTATCATTAGAATATAAATAATTAAAATGAAAAAGTATCCCCTACCATAGATTGAAGACATTTTCAATATATTACACGGGGCCAATGATTTCCCTAATGCGGGCCTTTAGTTGGTATATCCCCAATTAATGGTAAAGAATTATGATATTCCCAATAATGCCTTTCAAATTTAGTATGGAAACAATGAAATAATAGTGATTCTATTGGGACTTTCTAATGGCCATAATATTTTCATGGGCATAATGAATAGAGTATTTATTGCATTACCTGAAAAATTTGTGATATTATTTAAACTTGATAATTTTTTTACTCTAAAAGAAAGGAGGATCATTTTAATATTGTAGCAAATTCTTTGTGATGGGAGAAATATTATGAAAATTATAATAAATGTGAGTTTTTGATGGATTATGTATCCTTGTTGGGGAACATTATCACCATTAAAGGGATATATGTGGACCTGTTTCTGACACTTTTGTTAGGGCATGTGCAACCGTCTGTCGATGGTGATGAGGATGCACTGGAAGTTTCCCCACATTCCTGATTTCCAAAGGCAGGTGGAATCTGTCACTTATTCAGGGATGTTTTCTCCTTGATCAAAACAGGATGATGGAATTTCGGTTCCTCCTTCCATGGATTCCTCCACGGAACTCATTTCCTTGTCCGGGTCTCCCCCATAGATTTGAGTCATGGTTTGTGAATCTATTACCTATGCCATATATTTTTGGAAACCGGTTAATTACACTACTTCTCTATATATATTCTAGAGGGTCTTGACATGGTATCAATTCAGTTGGAGTAGACGACAACATCAGGCATGTTAGGGTATCTATGGATGTGTCGACATCGTGGGACTTGTATTCTTCTTCATAATAAGGTATCTCAAGGGCACAAAACCTGAGTCATCCCACATCGGTCAGGGGGTATCTAATTCAAGCGGCATGTCTATGAGGTTTTCCTTAGCATTCCATGTTTAACATGGGTTATGCAACGAGTTTATCGTCTTGCGATGATGGATATGTGAAAGGATTGTCTTATGAGATTTTCCACAGGCATCTCATGTTTAACACGAGGTTGGACATGGGTTTAATATCTTTCAGAGATGGTATAAGGGTGATCAAAACATCCCATATAGATGGATCGGATTGGTACATCCCTAGGATGGAGTACCTAGAAGGTTTACCAAATGGATAGATCAGAACACCCAATGGGGACAGATTTGAGGTGATGTGTCCCATATAGGGGAGATGTCACATTATGACGGCTGATCTGAACACAACTAAGGGATGATCGGGGAGAGTGCACCATGGAATGGGGGAACACCATGGTTTACCACTGGCTGGGATTGAACCTCGGGGAGATTTCCTACATACCCTGTCTAGAAGATAGGGATCAAAACACACTCAGTTCAAAGGGGTGATGAATCAGGGTATACACAAAGGATAATGACCTGATAACTTGTAGAGGATTACACATGGAAAGTGGACTGGGTTCCGCAAGGAGTGGCAATCAAATTAATGTTATGAGCTCACCGGGATGTGGCAGCTTGGGTGAGAATTAGGATGGATGATGGAGAGTTGAATGATGTGGAGGTGGAATGAGATAGGACCATTGTGAAGGGGACTATAGTGTTTCACTTGAGCCTCGAATAGACTTACTACGTATCCCCATGTTAGGTAATCAATGTATGTGTAGTTTGGTTGGGGCTCGAATAGCTTACCGTTGGTTGGGATTCCAACGGCTTACTGTCGATCAGGGTTGGACCTTAGGGAGGCTTCTTATGTACCTTGTGTTGGAAACAATGATCAAATCCCACGTAGTTAGCAATGGTGGGAATCGACGTGAAGGCTGTCGGAACCAATGGATGGTGGTCTTGAACATCCGGGAGGCTTCCTACGTACCTTTCCTTGGTAAATATCAATGTCCACGTAGTTTGGGAGGGGTGTCGGTGAGCCGATGTGAAGAAGGTTGGGACCAATGGGTATTGGGCATGAACCTCTGGGAGGCTTCCTACATACCTACTTGAATTCATCTCAATTTCATTCCATAGAGGATTATTCTAATGTTATACACCTAGTTTATTTTATACGGTGTATATACTGACCTTTGGCAAGTAATATCATGAATAACATTATTATCATTATATTATACATTTAATAATTTTACTCCTTTATGGGGATTGTGATTCAAAATTTTCAAAGTGGTATGGGACACATTATAATATTTAATGATTATTTTCCTCGAGAAAATTTTAATGATATTTCAATTGTATTTTCATTAATCAAATTCAACAACCATCATTGATACTTATCATCCATGGAAAAAATATTGATAAATCCATATTATTTATTCTATGTTTAAATTTATTGATAAGAAACATTTTTTATTAATCAAATCAGTTATTCAATAAATGAGGGATCCTTTGGACTGTCAGACATGGGTGGGTCCGGGTTACAGATAACCCCTCAATGCATCAATAGTCTCATAGGACTAATCAGTTGGACAAATTATAGTATTTTGAAATTTCATTAGAATATATCTTTATGGTATATGGGTTCATGTTCTAGATACATGAAATCTAATATTAGAGAATTACCTACATTCAAAATTAATTATATTTATTGTCCATAGGATATTGACTATGAAAAAAATCAATGGATGAATTTATTTTTATGATTATTTATTAAATGGAATTTGATTTATTTATTTACCTTTCAATACTATTTATTCCTTATCTAATTATTTGAATGGAATGTGTTCTCAATTATTTACCAAGCCATGTTGAATTATTCTCATTGATTCATGATAGCTTCCTATGTATATAACCCGTACGGAGAAATTGAGCTCAGTATTATTTTGTTTCCTTTCCTAAATTGTGATGAAGAGATATTTGAAGGAGTTTTCAAGGACACAGTTTGTTAGATTTTTCTATGAATATTGTTTTAACATATTTCTCCAACATAAAATGGCTACCAAATATGTATCTACTTTCCAAAACTACTAAACATATTTGTCCTTTGGGATTCAAATATTGTATTTATTTTAATGTAATAAATTACGGCACTGGCTCTAGGATTCTAGGTTTGGGAGGTTACAAGTTATTTCAAGTATTTCTATAAATTAACCAAAACTAAATATTTATATCAGGAGAAAAAATAAAATCAAATATGATTAAAACTTTAAATGAATAAATTCTTAATTAATCTCTAAATTATTATTAATAGTACACAAATTTCATTATTAAAACATTAAAAAAATAACCTCAAATCTCTCTAAAATATACGTGACTATATTTGGAAAACCAAATATGAAAATATTTGTTCATATAATCTTCCAATATCAAAATTAAATTTATATCCAAACACCATTAATCACTCATAATGCCACATGCTGATAATTTACATGCTATAATAAAAAAAAATAAAAAATATGTTAATTTCCTAAAAAATAAAATCATATATTATTTCATAAATTTACCCAATATTTATTTACTAAATTTACTTTTCCATAATCATATGAGGTTTCAATAACATTGAACATATTCAAAAATTATCATTATAACCTAGTAAAAAAATCTACATCTCAATCTCATGTCTATCTATATGATAAAATGTATATTCCTAAAAAGTAATAATCCTTTATGGAAATTAAAAATTAATATCCTAAAGATCAATAAAATATTAGACCTATTGGTTACTAATATCATTCTACTTATTTCCACAAAATATAAATTCATTCATCCTCAAATAACCTCTTTATCAAAAAAACATACTAAAATAAATAGTTGTATTCCCATCAATATCACCCAATAATATTATTATTTATCTTATACTCCCATAACATAAAACCTAAAAAAGGGTAATATATTCCTTGAGACTAATGATAAAACTTAGCCTTATTAACCCATAACTATATCTAAAACATTTATAATATCCTTATATGAATTTTTCCTATCCTATAATGTTATTAAATCTTAGTTACGATACCAACTATAATGAATCATTCCTTTACAAGTTCTTGACAATAGTGATAGTAAAATATATTTCAAATATTCACAATCCAATTATCATTAGAGTTTATATTTTTAGATAATAATAAAAAAATGAATAAAATTGTGGGAAGATCCACAGAAATTAATTTTTTTACATAAAATTGGGATTTATATTTACCCACCTATTTCATTCATGAATCCTATGATTCAATTAAGAAAACCACAAAGAAATTTTGACCTTTTCATTTTTCCTACACATCTCTATATCATGAGAAAAATATTTGAAATTGTATAATGAAAACAAAAAATATCAGTATGGGAAAAATATAAAGGAATCCCATTATTCAAATGAAGACATTAAAAACCATGAAAATATTTTTATTTTCCTAAATAAAAAATATTTCACTTAAATAAAATGGATCCACATATTAAAATAAATATTTCCATAAGTAAAACATTTTAGGACCAATTATTAATAATAGGAAAATTGAGAATGCACTTTTAGAAATGTGGTAACTTATGAAAACATTTCATTGAAAAACAAGACTTTCAGCTTTTAATGTTTATAAACATTCATTACCAAATGCAATAATACTATTTCCATAAACAAACATTTTAAGAGAAAAAAGCTATGTTAAAGCATCGTATTGATAATATTTTTACAGGTGTAACTTATCTCAGACACAGTAACTAAAACCAAGTTTATTATATCGAAGTAGAAAATCTAGTTATCTCCCTCATTTTTTCAATCAATGAATAAATCATTACTCACAAAATAGGAGATATATATCAGGCTCACATATCATATTATGTTATATCATGATCAATTTTCATCATAAATAATTATTTTGTACCACATAATGAATAATAAACTTATACTCTTTAACATTTTCAACATAAAAACATTGAAAATGTTTTTTGAATCCATAAGAAAAAACATTCCATTTTTTTATTATCATATGGAGAGATATCCTTTTTCTTAAAATATTTACACATATGAAAAATTCATAAAAATAATGGAATATAAATCTTAATTTTGATTCCATAAATATTTTATAGGGATATAGATGTATGAAAATACATGCTGGTGGGACAATCTATTTACACTATATATTTTGAAACATTACTTTACACATTAGTAAAAAGTTTCAAAAGATTCTGATATAAGAAATTAAGACATTCCTTTTTTAACCCTTGTAAAGAAAGTATAATGTGTCTTAAGATATTCATTTAAATCCATTTATTTATAAATAATAACAGTCATGAAACAGAGAAAGGAACATGGATATTGAGGGAATGGTGTTTAAAATATTTAAAATAAAATTTTGTAGAAAAATATCTCATAAATATAATAATTTAAGAATCTAATGAAAACTAAAGGGTATAACATGAAAATGATTTTTAAACAAGAATAATACTGATAAATGAATGATACAATACATATATATATATATATGATAGTATATGAACCAAAAAAATGTTGTTAAATTTCATAATATAAAAAAATGGATTTTTGTTTGTGAGAAATAGCATACCTCATATCCCAACTCACTATGTATGTCCTTTATATTCTTTTATACTATTTTTTTTATTAATTTTTTAATTTATTAAGAATAATTTTAATTCTCATTCAATTAGAATTTTTGTAATTTCTTTTATTATGATATTTTATTTAGTTTCTAAATAAGTTGAGTACATGTTTAAAAATACACTACGACAAAATGCGGATTTAGCAGCGTTTTTTTCCTTTCGCGACAGTTTAAACCATCGCAAAATCGATTGGTGGCGGTTTTGAAAAACCACCACTAAATTGTGCGTCGAGAAACTATTCGCAGTGGTTTTCATACCCGTCATAGAACATTTCGCGGCGGTTTTTTGGTAGCGGTTATTTGATTTTTCTTATTTTTTTTATGTTTTATGTTTTTATTTTTTTATATTTTAAAATTATTTAATATTATTTTATTTATTTTATTTATTTTATTTAATTAATTTTTTTTCATTTTTTTCATTTTTAACCTTTATTTCCTTTATTTCATTTATTTTATTAATTTTATTTATTTTATTAATTTTATTAATTTTATTAATTTCATTAATTTCATTTATTTTATTTATTTCATTTAGTTCGTATTATATTTTTTTATTTGTATTAATTTTATTTATTCATATTTATTTTTATTTATTCGTATTTATTTTATTTATTTATTTCGTATTTTATTTATTTATTTTGTATTTTATTTATTAATTTCGTATTTTATTTATTTATTTCATATTTTTTTATTTATTTCGTATTTATTTTATTTATTTCATTTAATTAGCATTATATTATTTACTTTATCCATGCATGGGTGCTCCTGCTCATGCACATTCCCATGCAATGTAAAGAAATACTGTGTTTGGTGAGGTTTGAACCCATAACCTCTTACATATTTTCCAAAGACTTTATTACTCTAGCAAGCTCATCATGTGGATAATAAACAGAATTTAATATACTTATATATACTATTTGAAAAAACAAATAATACATAACTAATAGATATAAACTCAATAAAAATTAAAAAATAAGCAATAATCAATAATTAATAAGAAATAATTAATAATTAATAATTATTGATTTATTAGTTATTTATTGAGTTATTTATTATTATTTACTATTTATTATAATAAATAAGAAATAAATTATAATAATATTTACATAAATTATAAAATTATGAAAATAAAAAAATAAAATAATAAAATTATGAAATTAAAAGAATAAATAATGAATAATAAATAATGAATAAATAATAATGAATAATAAATATTAAATAAAAATCAATAAAAAAAAATAAAAGATAAACAATAAATAATAAATAATAATAAATAATAAATAATAAATAATAAATAATAAATAATAAATAATAAATAATGAATAACAATAAATAATAAATAATAAATAATAAATAATAATAAACAAATATAAAATAATAAATAATAAATAATAAATAATAAATAATAAATTATAAATAATAAATAATAAATAATAAATAATAAATAATAAATAATAAATAATAATAAATAATAATAAATAACAAATAATAAATAATAAGTAATAAAGAATAAGTAATAAATAATAAATAATAAAGAATAAAGAATAAAGAATAAAGAATAAATAATAATAATATATGACACATAATTAATAATTATAAATAAATAAATAATAAATAATAAATAATAAATAATAAATAATAAACAATAATTAATAATAGATAATAATACATATATAATAAATAATAAATAATAAATAACAAATAATCAATAATAATAAATAATAATAATAATAATAATAATAATAATAAATAACACATAATTAATATTTATAAATATATAAATAATAAACAATAAATAATAATATATAATATATAATATATAATATATAATATATAATATATAAAATATATTATATAATATATAATATATAATATATAATAAATAACCAATATCAAGTATTATTATTAATAATAATTAATAATATATAATAAATGATAAATAATAAATAATAAATAATAAATAATAAGTAATAAATAAGAAATAAATATAAATTATAAATGAATATTAATAATAAATAATAAATAATAAATAACCAGTAATAGATAATAGATAATAAATAAATTAAAGTATATTATAAATAATAAATAATAAATAATAAATAATAAATAATAAATGAAACACATGAAAAAGTACAAAAAGGCATGATAAGGGATGAAATTTTTTGAAAACGCATGAAAACAGATGGAGAAGCATGAAGAAGAAAGCATTAGAAAGCATGAGAACGCATGAAAACTCATGAAACCTCTAGAAAACCCCTTAATAATTCAACATAATCATCATAATAACCCACAAAAAACCATTGATAAAGATAAAAAGTCATGGAAACCCAAATAAACAGTAATAAATGGAGCAACCGTTAAAACCCATCAAAATGGTCAAAAAAGTGACAAAAACATTGGACTCACATTAATAGTGATAACTTATGATCCGAGAGTCTGTTCCAGATCCGCGACAATTCAAATCAAATATCCTAAAATGATCTTCGAGCTAATAGGTGAAAGATACTGAATGGACTTGCGGATCGTAGGTTACGACCATTTTAAAAAAATTGACGGGGAACATGTGATAGAAATGAGGCATCGAAAAACATAACAAATCTGATACCCACTAAAAAGTCCATAACTTATGATCCAAGAGTCCATGTAAGTGCCACAACTAGTCGAACTGAAGCTCATGGAATGAACTACGATCCGGTAGGTGGAGGAGTTTGAACTAACATTCAGATCGAAAGTTAGGTCTGTTTGAAGACACGTTCGACAGGACACCGGGGACGGAAACATGGTTTTGGAGGAATTCCGAGGGGTTTTTGGGGTCGAAAAACATGATAGAAGCTTTCTTTTTTTCAAATTGGTCTGTATCTCTATTCACTGGCTTCGATTAGATATGTGGTAGAGCCCAAACGGACACCCAAAGTGAAAGTTATGGCCGTTTCAAGTTGGAGAACTTTTTTCAACTTTCGTATAACTCTCATATCTTCTGCACCTTAGACTGTCTCATAGTTTTTATTATACATGCCTCTATAACTCTTCATGATCTTCGATTTTACTTTTCGTTCTGCTCCAACGGACGCCCGGATCAATTGTTATGGTTTTTTTAGTGATTCAGAGGTTTCTCATGTTTTTTTATTTTTTTCCTTTCATTTCGCGGCGGTTTTACCCAAACCGCCGCTATTTCATGGAGGATTTAAAAAAAATGCTGCTAATCATTGAAAAGATTTTAAAAAAATTAAAAAAAAATAAATAAATTTATGATATTTCACGGCGGTTTTTAAACCGCAGGGAAATAGAGGCTCGTAAAACATTTAGCGGCAGTTTTTAAAACCGCTCTGAAAAAACCACCGTGAAACGACCGTTTTCCTATAGTGTTACACAGTCATTCAATTCATAACCTCCCAAATAAATTCTATTGGTTGTTATTGATCAAATGTTCCAGGGTTCCATTAACTATAGAGTCATATATAAGTTGTAGTTATCATTTTATACATTAATGACATGGAATGATCCTATTTTTTCATGTATGACTTTAAAAGATTTATAGTAATATTTCTGGATCCTAAAATAGTGTCAGGGTGGAATTCCATGTCCCAGAGAGCCTTGAAGCAGTTATATTAAAAATTTTAAATATTTCATATCATCTATTCATAGATTTATAAAAAATGGGAATATCTTCTTATCAATGTATTGGATTTGAAATCCTAGTACACTTTTATATGCATAATGGTGTTTTTATCAGAGGAGATCATAAAACTTTTCAGTGTTTGGCATCCGGTTGCAGGAAACTCTCAGTGTTGTATTAATTTATAGAGGATTTTTAATTAAATGAAATTTTATTAATTATCTTAAATCCCATCCCCCAACCATTTGGTTTACATGAATGATAGGGGATAGTCAAATATTATCTATTTGTTATAGACTAAAAAAGATAAAAAGATGAAGTGCTTTCAGTATTTTCCCTTGATGGTGATCATTATGAGGTTGTGGTGCAATAGGTTCTTTCATCATGATGTACATGAAGTTTTAGTGTTTCTCCATGAGGTAGATTGATTTATGATATTTAAATCATATTCCTTATATAAGCGTTGTTTATGATTTTAGATACCTATTACAATTTCTTGATTTTAGATAGGGGTCAATATGTGATAAATTGTTGAAAAATAGGTGTTTTGGGAGGCTCGTAGGGTTTTTTGGTTCATAAATCTCGATCACAATTTGTTTAGTTTAAAATAACATGACATGTGTTATTCCCAATTTTGGAAGATGATCTTCTATAACTATAATTCATGTATAAGGGGTTCATTCCTTGTAGCGGGGCTTGTCCAGGTGGAAGAGGACATATATAAGCATGCCATGTAAGGGGACATGGCTATGTGGAAGTACACGACTAGAGACGAGGGGTACATGGGTTGGGGGAAACAGCAAGGTACATGGGAATAGGTCATTATTCATTGACATGTGATCTTGTACACACGAAAGTAAAATTACATGGGTCTATAGCTAGTCTAAGAGATACATGATGTTTATTATGTGTACACATCATGTGGATTTACATGTCTAGTAAGGATGTGTGGGAAAGGTTACATGCCTAATAGATCAGAATGATGTACATGATGTGTAATATATGTACTCTCCATTTATGACTACATTTGCATTCTGGATATGTAATGATGAGGACATGCTTAGTTAATCTGGTGGAGTTACATGTAGTGTAACCCCATGTACACAATATGTACAATGTTACACTCTATGTATCGTGAGGGGATAGGGCCTGGGTTGGCCTTGAGAGACACATCATGTATTATAAGAGTATAATTTTTTTACTCCCCACAGATAATTCCCCCTTTCACATCCTAAAATTCAAGGATTTTATGGAGGCACATTAGTATCATATCCTATGTGTTTTACTTTATAGAAGGTGGTGGTGGGTATGGTGTGGAAATAGAGATGAGATGCAAGGTGATGCTATCAGGACACTTCATGCAACGATGGTTATCCTGTCTTAGCTAGGTATGTTCCATTTTTCTATCCCATTAGGCATAAAATTTGTAATATTATCATAATCATAGGATTCATATTCTCTATATGGATTTTCATGGATAGTGTTTATGGTATCCATTCATGATTCCAATGTGGGATACTATTTAATTTATTTATCTTTACTATGTGGGGATTGAGGTATCAGTGTGAAAAACAGTCTTACGCATTTTTCCGCTACATTGATATTTGACCTTGTAAGGTTGACAGAAACATCATGTATATGTTTCCCTATATGGTAGGAAGTTTTTAAAGGGGTTTTTGATGTCCCCAATCAGTTTTAGGTGGGATATAATATTTTAGTGTTGAGATCTCTAGAGACCCAATTTATTTATATGAAGTTTCCCATAAGACATGGGTGAGATCCCATGTCTATCTAATGTTTCCTAATGGGTTTCAGTGTGACATTATTCATGGCGTGACCTAGTGAATATGTTCTCTCAGATAGATTTCAATAGGGATGATAGGAACAGAACATTATCTTAGTGAAACATGATATGTGATAAAACATAGAAGATTTACATTAGGTATTTCTGCTCTTATAAAGTCAATTCTCCCAGATGATAAATACCCTTGATCCATAAGTAAGAAAAATGATAGGTTGTATGGTTAATACCATGATACATTGAGATTATGATGATTATGTCTATTTTTCATGAGATTCCATTCGGTATGTCTCATATCTTTATCAACATAGCTTGTGGTGGTGAGCTATCTAGTTATGTATAGCCAAGGCATGAATATAGAGATTCTCATTCACTCAAACATGGGTTTTTGGTACAATCTAATTATGGGTGGGTGAACTATGGTCCTTAATTGGATCACATTTATTTTTCTATTTTGGGGTGCATACTGGGTATTGTTATATACACCAATGCATGAGTTCTACCCACAAATCCATACCTTATATAGAAAAAATTCTATTTGATGAAGTTCTAGAAGGACCTAGAGCAGGAAAATTATAGTGAGATAGATGGATTGAGGGGTGTACATATTGTTTCATTGGACATAAGTCCCCTCCTTATGATCTAGTAGGACAATTTTCAGATTATAGCGGTATCTTTTTTCATTTTCATGATTTCATTTCTTTTTTTTTGAACTCTTCTTGTGGGATAGATGTATTAATAAATTTTTAATATCAATTTAATTATTATATATATACTATTTCATAAACATGGATATGTGTGGGTGATTACATGTCTTATAGGCTAAGGCCTCCATGTGAGTGATATGCCTACTCAGTGCAGGTTTCCATCCCATTTTTAATTTTAGAGGGATTAGGGAATCCACACTCATCACATCTCCAACCAGGCAGGAATTTTCGGGTTGCTTCATGAAAAAATGGTATCGAAGAATTTACTTCCATAGAACCAAATCCATTATTTATCGGTCTATGTGGTTTGGTTTTAGATATATGAAAACTGTTTTAATGTTTTTTGTGTTCATCTTTCAGTCTAGGGACTCCATTATTGGTGTGGTGTCTTACATATCCATTCATTAAGACACTAAAAACCTTCTATATGACTTGTTATATGTTGAATCTTGTTGTAGGGAAACATTGGTACATGAATCATTTAGTATTGGGTCTTGGTTTCCTTGCAATTCTTGAGACATCTCCCTAGATTTAATATTTTATAGAGGGATGCCTTCATTATGTCAATATTCCTCTATGAAGGAAGCCAACAAGGGTTACGTGTTAGGATCGTGATGATGATCCACTCACGATAAGGCTTCAATATATGGTTCTTCACCAGAGGAGGTACCTTTTAATGTTTTTCTATTTATTCAACCATCATTTTAATAGAATGTTGTGTAGGAAGTAGCGATTGAATATGTTAATAGGTTGAGTTCACTCCATGAGTTTCATATGAAGAAACCTCCTGGGTTTCAGGGTGCGCCTGATCCCCAGGTATCTAATGTCTCGATTGAGGTTGTTAAACACATTCTCTACCTTGTAAAGACACTTGTGAATCAAATAGTTTTCCTGTAAAATAGACTACATCGAGTTTACCTAGGGTTATGGTGGATACATATGAATCATATAATCATTGAGATGATGGTAACTTGGACTGTGTTTGAGAATCTATTTGGGGAAGTGTTTTGTCCAGATATATTGCAATAACTGATTATATTGGAGCTTCTATAGCTTACCCACTACAGAAAGACCATGGAAAATTATTCTACGAGGTTCACCAACCTTTTAATATACAATTTAAATATGGTAAAGAATAAAGTCCCATATATTAGGGCTTACAATGAGATATTTGGGATTTAGTGTCTTATTTATACACTCACACCTTCAAGGGAGTGATCATGTATGACTTGATAGAGGAAATCTTCATAGGTGAGTAGTCACTTACTGTTGTTGGAGGTAGTTGGAACATATGTGGTGAGACATCCATATCTTTTAGCTGAAAAAATAAACAAGGACGTGAGAATGTGAGTTAATTTATGATAATTTATTAGGACGGACGATCCACTAATCATGGATATTGGTCCATTTCTATTCAAGTGTGAGAGTGTTGGGGATTTTTCTTTTAATGGGAAGGGACATCTCACACTATTTTCTATAACCAACCTTTTCAATGGTAGGAATATAGTTAATGTAAGGATAGGGTTTATATATTTACAAGAGAATGGAGTTCCATATGACATTGGACATAGAAGAGTTGTGAGGAGAGTAGTTGGTGGTGGGAAATGTTCAATCTATTTTCACCAAAATCCCTTTTTAGTATTTGTCAAGATTATAGAGCTTGGGGACATTGGAGAGGTTAGATGAAGGACATATAGTAATATAACCTAGTGGCTTAAGGGATTATTAGAGGTTTGATTTGTTTCCTTTCTACTTTTTTAGTACTACTGTTACACACAGGTTCAAAATAACATATTATTTACCGTATTGTTTGAGTATTTAATATGGTGAAACAAGGTATCAGTGGATCCCCTTGATGTGGATGTCTGATAAGGCTTCAGACACACAAGAAAGGGGGTACATCCCCAATTGGGACATGTTAGTGTGAGAAAATCCAAAACCATACAGTAGAGTAATTTTCCCCAAATGTTGATAGTTTCTATGTGTGGTAGATGAGTTACTTTAAGCTATGTATTTGGTATATGTTGGTGTGTTTGGTGTCATATCATGCTATAATCTGAGTGAGTTGGTGAGAATGGTAAATGATGGTATTTAGTAAGAACGGTATTCTGGCCTAGAGTCTTCAGTATGGTTTGGGTTACGAAATGTGAACTTAATTCCCAATCTTCTATTACCACAAACTCATGATCCCATTTTCCCTTGGTGTGGCCCATTTCCATGGCCATGTCATACTAGTGGATAATTTTATCTTGACCCATATGTAAGGAGGATATATAAAATAGGATCAGAGTTCACCCACTTCTATTTTTAGTCTACTCATCTCCAGAGTAGAGATAAAAGCTCAGGTAGAATCTTTATGTATTGTTTGTGAGGAACCATGATGTTTTTCTAGTATGGATCTATTTCCCACCATTCATTCTTATGTAGTAACCTACAGTTGGTATGCAAGTGTTTCTTGCTTGTGACTTGGGATTATCCTCATTGGTAGGGGAGTAATCCCATTATGAGTGAGATGAGTTTATATGCATGAGAATAATGATATCTTTTTTCAGTTGGATAGTATTACCCTTGTAGTATGGTATGCGATTATATTTATGTTCCTCTGAGTGGTGTTGGGGGCAAGGATGCCTCCTGATGATGTTTTAGGTATACAACCCCTTGATAGTTAAACATATTCATAGACAGGAATCAAGTTATGTCCATGATATTTGAAGCAAAATATCACATGTATTGAATAGTGACTAATGATCTAAGGAGTCGTTAGGGTTTTTTAGAAGGAGGTATTGGTATTACCTAGTATGATCACATAGGAATCCATTTTTTGACTGATTAAAAGGAATTTTAGATACCTAAGAACTAGGTTCTATAACACTTTTTAGATTAGTTTGTGGAATTTGTATTCATTGGTAACCCCATGTTCTTGGATTCATATTTACATGAGAGACACTTTAGTATGGATTCTAAATCTTCTTTGAGAGTACCAACATATTGAAGATATGTCACTGAATATGATATATATTGGGTTGGTGCACTTCTTATGATATGTCTGCTCAGACATGGGGGTTATAGTGCATATGGTGCATAATGGGACATGCTAGTTAGAGAGAAGACCAGAGGTGTGCACATAGAAGAAGATTATCACAATGAAGTTTACTATTCAGTTTTGTTGATTAAGGTAAAAAATTAGTCGACTAATTTATATTTAACCCTTATGTGTTGGGATTCTTAGCGTATCTTTCGTATATGGTCATTTCCCCTCCACATTTTCAATTATTCAAGAAGCCAACATCTGGGGAAGTTTTTTGCGAGGTCTTGCATGATTTCATATCCAATCGACATGTATTTTATGGATTTTCAAATGTTTGGGAGTATGACATCCTTCCATGTAATGAAGATGATGTGATTTGCGATACAAGAAGTGTTTTTGAGGTGGTATTTTCATTCAGTAGTACACCAAGAAGAGGGGTGGTTGTGTTGAGATCCGTTGGCAACTAGTTTGGTGGGAAATGATGTGATAAAATATTGTTTGGTTTGTTTTTACATGTTACTATTATCATTAGGTATATATTAAGGTAACCAAATGTAATTGGAAAATGAGGTGGAGACTATGGTTTTCATGTTGGAATATTTTTTTTGATTAGTGAGGGGTAACAACACTATCATTATGGTCATATGTCATGTCACCTCATTGTCCGGCTTCCTAACCATATAAGTCAAGATATTATTGAATATTTATCTTGAATTAAACATTATATATGGGGTTCATAGAATCTCTCTCTAGTTCTTTTAGTGGGTTAGTGAGGTAGTAGGACACATGCCCCCTTGACCAGAGTTATAATGGGTGCTTGGTATTTTCCACCTATCGTATCTGAAGAGACAAGTGCCAAACTTATATAATTATGTTGACCCAAAAGATCATGTAATTTTCTATGGCATTTACATTTTGAGGTACCATGTGTTTCTTGATTAAATTTTAGAGAGGAAACTATTTGGGAAATTGGTTACCCATGTGTGCCTTTGAAGGCAACATGGGAACCCTCTTGAGAGCTCTCTAGTGTCGGACCTGGTTGGGAGATTATTTCTCCCTTATGGAATGGATTTTTCAATTTAGTATGAATATAATTCAATATGAAATTACTGTAATGCATCTGGTATTTATGATAAATGTATTTGGATATTTGTAGGAATATATCCAGAGGTGGGCGCTAAGTCATAATGGAATTACAAGGCTCGAAGAGCCTCTGTGCATTGATACTAAACATATTAAATATTTTATATCACTCACAAAGAGTTTTCCCAAAAATATGTAATCTGGATTGATTGGAATATTATATATTAAATCCTAGACTATGGTTTAGTTTTGAATGGGTTTTTTTACCATGGGAGCGGTATAATGTTTGTTGGTGTCTAGTTCTAAGTTAGAGGTGATCATTTTTTGGTTATTAATCGATTCATGTTTATTAGTTAAATGATATTTAATTAATGAACCTAAAAACATCCCCATCCGCATTTCATTTCCACACAAAATAGATAAATTGGGAGGATTATCACATGGTAGAGGACCAACTGATTGGGAGTGAAGATGTGCTACCAGACTATATCCATGATGTTGATCCTCACCAGATCATGGTATATGAGTTTCTGAGAATCATGTGGCACACAAATATTTAAAATTTTTAAATGATATAGGAGGATTTATCAGATTTACATGATGAACCATGTGTATAATTTTTTTTGTTCATGATACAAATTATTATTATTAAAGAGCTCATGGGGGTGAAAATGTGAGAAATTAATGAAAACCCTGGTTTTTTGGAGGATTGTATGGATTTATTTTTAGAAAATCCAAATCATAATGCATTTAGTATAGGATCCCACAATATATGTTCTTCACGTTCAACGTAGTCAATATTTTGGAAAGGGACCCCATGTACAAGGGGTAAACTCTTTGTAGTGGGGCTTGGATAGGTTGTTGAGGATATGGATAGAAACACTATGTAAAGTGACATGGTTGAGTAGAATTACATGGACATACCTTGGGTGTATGTTTTCCCTAGAGAAAGGGTAGGTATATTGGAACAAGTTTTCATATATGGTAATGTAATACTATACCTAAGAACAATCATGGACATTGGTCTAGGTCTGGGACATCTGGTATAAACTATGTACTAGTTGTGCATGTCATGTGTGGTGACATGGTTAATGGGGATAATTGGTTGAGTTTACACACCTAGGAGATCAGAATGACATACACTCCATGCAATAAATTTACATGTCATGTATGTCTATAAGGTAAATCAGGACATGTGTTTGAGTAGACATACCTAGGTGACTAGTCAGGGTTACATGCCATGTATCCCAATGTACATTCTATGTATTTTGTTACACATTTAATACCATGAGGTGACATGATCAGGGGTCGGTATCAGGAGATGCATCAAATACCCTAGGAAGACATAACATTTATTCCATTAAATGATGTATCCCTTGAAAAAAAAAATTTAATGACATGGATGGAAGTCTATGAGTGTCCTATCCCAAGTGTTTTTCATGAATAATGTGATGGTGGACATGGTTTTGTCATTAGATATGCCACGCGAGGTGATGAAAATGGGATACTTATTATAGTGACACTTGTGTAGCATTATATGGATTCATTCCCTTTTTCTCTGAAATTGAGGGAATAATGTGGAATCACATACTCAGTATGTGATTTTTAACATCCTGATGAGGTTCTATCATATACATTTTGTGTTATCCCTTTGTAATATTGAGTTGGGATACTCAATGATATTTTTGGTCCGATTGGATACTCAAGAGGGGGGGTGAATATAGTTCCAATTTAAATTTATGTTAAAAGGATTTCTATTAAAATCCCCCAAATTGAATAGAAATATAAACTGTAGTGAATTTATAAAGATTTAATGGTTTCAATTATTTTCTCAAAGATTGATTATTTCTCAGTTTGCTTAATATGAAGATTAAGTAACTTTTGAAACTAACTTACTGTGTAAATAAAGTTATAAACACTTACAAGATTAAGTATCAGTGTTATTTTAAAATAGATTTGTATTTCAAAGTACTTAGTAGAAGAATATTTAACATAGTTTAAAACAAAATAAATAAGAACAACAATTTTAACAAAGAGGTTCAGTCTCAGGCCGAGACTTAGTCCTCTCAAACAATTTATATAATCTTTGATCCACACCCTAGATCGGGGTCAAACAATAGTACACAGACTGTCTAGGTCTTATGACCTCTACCATAGTTCTTCGTGAGGAAAACAAGACAATAGCACACAGGCTATCCAGGTCACACATGACCTTTTCCACTATCCACAGTTGGATACAAGAGTATAGGGAATAATTGAGAATGTATTTATAAATCCTCCAGCTCAGCACATGAGACGGTGTGTGTCTAAAATTACAGAGCACACACACTGCACAAAATGTAAATAAATGGATCACAATAGTGATAAATAGATAATGAATAGTTTAGAATGCTCTATGTGATGTTGATGTATCTTTGGACTCCTTTTGGATTGAGCATATGTTTTTTGAGTCCTTCTTTTAATTTTTCGGAGAACCTGAGTTTTGTAGTTCTGTTCGTTGACTTCCTTGACTTGATGTTTTGATCGAGGGTGTAACAGGCTTTGTAGCACAACAATGTCCCTCGACTTATAGTAAAACTTATTCTCTTATTTATGATCTGGTGTATATGTTCTTTTTTATCAGATGCCTAGCTTTGTATATCACCACACCCAGCATCTTTTTCACTTCGTTTCAACACACACTTTTATTCTAGGATTTTGTCTTTCCTTTTATAGATAAATTGGTCCAACAAGAAGCATGATTTCTTCTGCATGTATGAGGTACAGTTCCCTGAAATTTAGTAGACATTATTTAATTAATAGCTATTGCATTAAAAGCATCACATATTATCATTTATAAATAAACAAATAGAAATAGAGTTTAAAGAAATAGTGACTCGTTTCAATCGGTAGCTGTTTGTATCAGTGAGCTTATATTGTTAGCTCTTCTATATTGGTACCTGTTACTCTTTATAATAGTAGCTCTATGTATAGGTAGCTCATCCCATCGGTAGCTCCTTCTATCAGTAGCTCCTCTTATTGGTAGCTTCTTTGTAAAGGTAGCTCTTTTTGTAACGGTATCTGTCTGTATCGGTGGACTGTGAAATGAAAGTCGTCTGTCTGTATTAGTAGACTTGTATCGGTAGACTTTGTCTTTATGTATTGGTGGATTTTTTATTTGTATCGGTGGAATTCCTATCGGTAGCTGTCTATCTGTCTGTTTATATCGGTAACTATGTATCAATGACCTTTACTTATTGGTAGACTATGTACTGGTAGGTCTGTATCATTCGACTTGTGTATACCGGTTGACTTATTATATTGGTAGCTCTTATTCTATAAGTAGTTGTTTTGAATATTTGTGACCTTATCCATATTAGTATATTTTGTCTTTCTGTATGGGTGGACATCATATCTTTAGCTCTTGATATAACAGTAGGTCTATTTGTTTCTCTGTATCAGTAGCTATGTGCATACCGGTAGACTTAACACTTATCAGTTTTATACAAAACATATCCAGATTGATTTAGAATTATTTCAGAGTATGTATAAACATAGATAAACGTTGATCAACATATTCAAATGATTATTTCGATTTTTTTCTCAACTCGGTAGTAGGATGTCATCGATTGAAAGAATTAATATATAGATGAACATTATTTGGTATGATCAAAGAATATTGAAACATAATTTAGATTATCAAAAAATTTGAGGTAAAAAATCTCCCCCTTTTTGATAATCACATATTATGATATTATAATCCAAAATAATCAGTATTGTATTAGAGGATAGAGTATAAAATGAAATTTTATCAGAGGTAATAATAAAAACAATGTACTAGAGTTACAAAACAAAAGTATCAATGGTAAAATTATATAACAAATGTACCAGAGGTAAATGTATTATGCTCATAAATATTATGCTCATATTTCTCATAAGTCTCATGTTTCTCCCCCTTAGTATTATTTCCCCACCTTTCCCTTTATATTATATCTCCCCCTTTGTTATTAGAAAAAAGAGTTAAACAAAGATGAGAAAAGGAACAGAATGTAAGATAGAATGAAATCATTTATACATTACATGATGCTAAAATACATATAAATATAGAAGGGGATCCAAAAGATTACATGTGATTCCTATCAAAGGTCCTATACATTAATCAATCCACCTCTTGAATTTCCACTTTGGATTTGGCTTTGGGTTTAGAGGTAGACTCAGGCTGGGTAGCTTCAGAAGAAGGATTCGGAATTTGAGAAAGCAGTACTGGAGGTTGAGAAACAGAGACTGTTCTTGACCTGTAGTGGGTATCTCTCTGTGTGATCATAGGAGTGAGGCACCGGATTGCATGGACTATAGTCATCTGAGGAATAGACACAGACTGAGCAGTGGTTGGAAGAGCTGGAGGTGTAATGATAAGAGTACTATCCACATGCAAAAATGGCAGCAACAGATTCCTAAAGTCCATTATGATCCCTCCTCCTCTTTCAATAGCAGAAATAAAGTCATCCTTGTTTTCCATAAGCTTTCCTAGAGCAGGAGTCAACTACCTCATATTTCTTACATGTTCTTTTAAATCTTGATTGATTGGGGGTAGCTTCATGTTCTCGAACATAATCTTGAAATGGTTGTTGAGATGATGCATGGTATAGACCCTTCGGAAATAGTATTCCACTTTGTCTTTTAACTCCTTCTGAGAATCAGTGGCTTCTCTCAAAATATTCTGACCAATTTTCCCTATATCATTAGTGGTAGTCACCACTTGGGTCAAGGAAGCAGAGTCTACAGAGCCAGTAGTATAAGAATGTCGTATCTATTATCTCATCACATCTCGAATCTGATCAATATCTAAATAATTCTTGGTAGAACTAAGAGTTGCAACAGTAAAGGCTATTGTTTTTTTAAAAGATTTAGTCTTCCCAGTTATGAGATTTTTCACAAGAGAGTCATGGGTGGTGACATGATTCTCCATGGACTTCATAAATCCCAAAAACATCCACAGATTTTCTTACTACACCTTTAATGTAATTGATATCAGTATTCATTTGAGCTTGAGAACTACTCAAGGTAGTCAGATAAGTAATATACTACTTCATGGAAACAACAACTCATGGCCAGCTATCAATCTAAGAGTGACATACTCTTATCTCATTCATCATCTCTGTCATGGGGCCTGACACTATACACCCAATAGAGAGTTCTAATGATTTTTCCATATTTCTCATCTCTTCAACAAATCAATTATTTAAATCTACAACAGATGCAGTCCATGTCTCTTCTAACTCAGCATTTAAAGACTCAAGATGAGCATTAGTAACCAGATTGTCAGGCACAACTACATGTGATCTTTCTGTCACAATACTAGCCACAAAGTCATTCATAACTGATTGAATGGATGATATTAAAGAGGTTTCCATTCTTCTTATATCTTCCAAAAAATGTGGTCTTATGATCAGACTTCATCTGGTCTAGATCAGCTTTTCCTACCACATCATCAAGTGAAAACTCAGAAGAGACATTATAGTTAACTTCTAGTCTATTCATGTGTGTCTCATCTTCAGAATTGGGATAGTCCATCCTAAAAACTACAAAACCTGGGTCTTCTGCCCAGTCTTCAGTTCCATCAGATACTGAAACATTTCCTAGTATAGTTGTACACTCCCCCACAACTAGTGAATTCTCCTGTATATGTATAGAAATAGCACCCTTAACAGCTCGGTCTTCCTCAAAACAATCCTCCACAACCATTTCCAATTATCCAATAGCAGGAGGCTCCTCAAGAATAGGTGAATGTATGTCTAATTCAATAGTTTCCTTAGTAGGCATTGAGTAGTGCCCAATCAGTAGACTAAGACTCAAGCAAGCAGAAAAATATGCTTCAGTTTCAGATTCTTATTCTTCTTCATTCTCTGGGGAAGTACGGTCTTCCTCATCAACTGATGCATCTTCATTGCTTTCTTTCAAGACTATTTCCATTCCAGATAATACAAGTTCAGCAACAGGACTTGGAGGAAAATCCAGGTCCCTTATATCAGCTATAGATGTATCATCCTCATCACTATCATCACTATACTGAGGTTCCTCTTCATCAGGTCCTAGACCTAGATCCATCACATCCTTAGGACTAGAAGGATGATCCACATGATTAAACTTATCATATAGCTTCTCATCATTGTTGACCCATTCTCTTCTCCATTGATACCAATTGATCTTCATGTATTTACAAACAGTGCTTGTGATGCAAAAATTGTTCCTTACAACCACTGTCTCATCCAGAGACTCAACACTACCCTCCACTTTGATCATAACCAAAATTAATTTTGCAATGAATAATGCATTACAATTTGATTTGGTTATGGTCATATCCTCAATCTGAGCCATTAAAAGTATACATAGATTCCCCTTAACCCCATGTCTTAACAGATGTATCAAATAGATATCTTAGTATTTCAGATTTGCAAAGTCCCCTCTTCTTGGACTTAGCACATGTTGGACAAACATGAAAAGAAATCTATTTTCTCCATCCATCTCTGCAGAAACTACTTTTCTTGGTGTACCATATCCTTTTAATTCTCCCGAATAAGATTAATTTTTAAAGATGTCACTAGTAGAAGGTACTAATTTCAAGAAATACCCAAATTCATCTTCATGTGGAACTTTTAGGCACTCATCCCACTCAACAGAACAAAAATATACTTCCATTCCATTCACAACTGAAACCAATCTGTTCTCAAATTCTGATTTGTCAATACAAAAAACTCATATAATTCTTTTACCAGCTTCGGATAATAAAGACCATTGTAATTAGAGAAGCACTCTACCCATTTCTGGTCCTCCAGTACTTCTAGAATTAAGGATTTACTGGACATCAACCATTCCACACATAGATTCTCTCAACTACCATTTACCTTTGAACGAGATGTGGATTTGTTGGTTTCTTCACTTCACTTCCACCACTAGATTATAATTTGAGTATCTTGGCATTCGTCTAATTAACATTTCCGCTGACCGATGGTTACTTCACTCTTTCCATTCTGCGAATCACGAGGCATAGGGTTTGAGAGAAACAAAGGCTTGGGAGATAAGGCTTGAAGGTAAAGTGTTTGAGGTGGATCGAGATGAGGTTAAGACTTATGTTTTATCATTTAGGAATCAAAAAATAAATAAATAAAACATAATAAGTAAAATATAAATGATACAGATTCCTGCGGCTAAAGATATAAAGTTTTAAACACAGTGAAATCCTAATGGTAATACATACCAGTGTGGATGACTAAAAGTGAGGTAATTCTATCGATGAGGTCCACTAACAGTGAGTTATATCATTGATGTTCATACCAATGAGGTGTAATAGTGAGGGTCATACTAGTGTGGTTTCTAACGGTGAGGTTCATATCGGTGAGGATTCTAACAGAGTAGTTTCTAACAGTGAGGTTTCTAATGGTGAGGTTTCTAACGGTGAGGTTTCTAACAGTGAGGTTTCTAAAGGTGAGGTTTCTAATGGTGAGGTTTCTAACGGTGAGGTTTCTAAAGGTGAGGTTTCTAATGGTGTGGTTTCTAACTTACAAAGTTTATCATTCCTATCTCATGTCTAATATAACACAACCTATCTGAACATTAAGGTTTGGTGAAAATGTCAAATAATTTTTGTTAAGTACCTATAAATTCAAGAGTAATATTACCCTTTTGGTAATGGTCTCTCAGAAAGTGGTTCCTTACATCAAAATGTTTGGTCCTAGAGTGAGATACAGAGTTCTTAGAGATATTAATGACACAAGTGTTATCATAGTTTATAGATACATGTCTAAAGTAATATCCATAGTCCTATAATGTATGTTTGATCTACAGAATTTGTGCATATCAAATACCAGCAGCAATGTATTCTTCTTCTGCAGTAGACAATGAAACAGAATTCTGCTTTTTACTACACCATGATACTAAGGACTTACCTAGAAAATGACAAGTTCTAGAAGTTCTCTTTCTATCTAACTTGCAACCAACAAAGTCAACATCTGAATAACTTATTAAATCGAATGATTTTCCTTTTGGATAAGATAATCCTATGTTAGTTGTATGTTTAATATATTTTAAAATTCATTTAACATCAATCAAGTGTGACTCTTTGGATTAGCTTGAAATCTTCCACACATACACACACTAAACATAATATCAGGTCAACTAGCAGTAAGATAAAGTTGACTCCCAATCATACCTCTGTAATTGGTTTGATCAACTGGTTTTCCAGTTTCATCATCATCCAACATAAAACTAGTACTCATAGGTGTATCACATTCCTTAATACTATCTAAAACAAAAAATTTGAAAAGATCTTTTGTATGTTTTTAATATAATACAATTTTTATTTTTAAAAACTTGAAATCCCACGAAATATTTGAGTTCTCCCATTAAACTCATTTCAAATTCATTTTTCATACTCTTTGAAAAATCAATACACAAGGTATTTTTAGAAGATCAAAAAAAATATCAACAGCATAGATTTGTACTATCAAAACATCTTTAGAAATTATTTTAATAAAGATATTTGGATCAGAAATGACTTTATAAAAACCATTTGAAATATGAAAACTACTATGTCTATAATACCAAGATCATGGAGTTGTTTTAAAACATATAAATCCTTATAGAGCATAAGAACTCAATTTGAAAAATGAGGATTAGTAAATCCACATGGTTATTCAACAAAAACAACTTCAATTATAAAACCTTTTAGAAAAGAACTTTTAAAATCCATTTGATATAAATTGAAATTCAGATGAGCAGCATAGGCAGGTAGAATCCTAATAGCTTTTAATCTAGTAACATGTGAAATGGTTTTCTCATATTATATTCCATTATCTTGACTATATCCTTCTACAACTAGACTTGAAATGTTTCTAACTATGTTTCCGGATTCATCAAATTTATTTATAAATACCCATTTAGTTCATGTGGTCAATGTGTCTATAGGTCTGTCAACTAATAATGTCATCTTAAACATGCTAAATAATGTCATCTTAGATGGAAAATAGTTTTGATAAAACACTTGAAATGAATTCATGAGGAAATATCCTTTCTTCTTCAAAATCATTTTCATTCCACAAAATCCCACCCAATTTTAAAAGAAAATGATTTTATTAAAAATAACCATGAAACCTTGTAGAGTAAGCTTCATGTAAATTAGGGGATATGAAACAGTAAAAATCCGTTCATGCTGTATAAGTTAAAAATAACATTCTTCTCGTACTTTTGTCGAAAAATTTAAAAAGTTTCTCGTGTGGTAAACAAATGTAAAATTCCTTTCTTAACATGTGGTAAATTTCAAAAATGGTTAAAAAGGACTTTACAAATATATGAAACCATTTTTAGAAGACATGGGTATGGATGATATCAATAACCCCAGTAAATACTTACGAATAACAATCTCAGATAAAAATGAAATTGGAATAGTTATACCTTACCTTATGTCCGATATGCTTCGTATTTATCCAAACATATAGTATAATGATTTAAATAATGTCATTGACTTATTACTTAATCATATTAATTTTTATTATATCATATATGGTTCACTTAGTTATTTATAATAACCATTTATTTTTCAATTCCATGTTAAATTAGCGTTTTGGGTAAAATTGTTTCATTTATCATACGTGTTTGGACTTGTTGTTCATGATATTTTTATTACTTATATCATGATTTACTTATTCCAGAATGTAAAACATGATTTATATATCATATATATTCAGTATATATATATATATATATAATAGATCAATAAATGAAATGAAACACATCGTTCATAGAGACGGTAGGCCGTACGTACGCATGAACGTTGTTTTCCTTTCTTTATTGACTTGAATGGAAGTAATTAGATGACATATATATATATATACATAAATCAAGTAGCTTCATTATGTCATATATTTCATTATTATTCATTATATATACTTTATAATCATTCTTTAATGGTTAACATGGAGAATGAATCTCATCACGTCGTGGAGACGGTAGTTCGTATGTACGCACGAGCGATGATATCATTCCCATGATCTTGGAATTGTATCGAAGTGTATGTATAATATTTAAAAATAAATATTACTTTAAAATAATAATATATGGTTCTTTATGTACACCATTATACCCATCTATGTATGGTGGTGGTCAAAAACAGATTACACCATGGCGTAGAGACGGTATTCTGTACGCACGCACGCATGGTGATTTTGTTTTCCATAGGATGGATAGAAGGTGAAATAGGGTTGTTTCATATTTATAATGACATATCAGTATATAGTTAATACTAGTGTTATTACCTTATAATGATACAAATAAAGAATATGTAGTAGAAGAAGATAGAAACTTGAAAGAATCTGAAGAAAAGATTGCCTCTTCTTCGACACACCTCATTTAAGATTCCTCTTAAGGAAGTAGAGTTGGTATTTTGAGAATACCAGAACCTCCAGAATGTTTCTAGGGAAGTTGAGAAGTGAAATGGTCAGGGGTTGGACGAGCTTCAAGGCTCAAAAGGGTTTGAAGAGAATAGGTAAGTGGTGCCCTTCTTATAAGGGAGGAGAGGGGCACCTTTGGAAAAACATAAAATATTATTTTATAATAATGTCACATTCGGATTATAATAGCTCCAAATTGATTTATTTAGAATATAAAGTAGTTATGGGTATAAATAATCTAATCCAATAGATTTTAGACAAATTTAGGTTACAATGGTAACCTTATTATTTAGATTTAACTCTAAGATAAATAATTTAACTTTTACCTTGTCTTCTTGTTTTCTTACACTATATGGTTAATAAACTTACTATAAAAAGAAAAAAAACCCCAAGTGGTTAATTATTAATATATATATCCTTATATATGTTATTTGGAAGAACCACTGATTTTTAGGAATAAAAAACAATTAATAATATAATATTTTTAAAAAAACTATTTTATGTCAATTTTGACACTATTTGGCAATTGATTTTTGTGAAAATCATAACAGCATTATTAGTTCTAACAAAGATAATTAAATCAATACTAACATGACATATTAACCTATAAAATTAGTGTAATTCATGAAAAGTCTAAAATTACATTTATTTGGGTATTTATAATATCAATTGTTTTAATATTTCATTATTTAGGTAATTACTGCATCACCATTGTGTCATTAATAAATTGAATTATTTAATGTACTAAAATTATAAATAAAATAAAATTAGGTAGGATATATTTTTATCTTTATAATGAATATTTATAGTTGAATTTATCACTTGCATAACCCTATAGTAAGAATGAATTAGTTATTAAAATTTGATTTTAACTATTTTAACCCTTCTTTAAATAAATTAATAATAAATGTCCTAATCTAATCCAAGTGGACCTAAATGGTCATATTTTATTCCTAAGGTTGTTTTTGGCCGAATTACACTTATCCAATAGAATGAGGACATGTGTTAGTGTAACACCCGAGACTTTTATGTTATATAAATCATCAAAGAAATCTTTTTCTACACAACACTTGCTTGGCTTTCTTTACACGCAATCGCGACCTTCCTCGATAGCTTGCGTCGTACGCAATACCGAGTTTCACTAAACAACAATATGCTATTAAAAGTAGCCGTTATGAATAGTAATAACCACTTTTTGAAATTTTATAAATTTTATTTTTCAAAATGGGCTTCATTTTTGGACTCAGAATATCGAAATTAGCCTAGGGTGAAATTTTGGTATTTTTCTGAAAACTTTCAATTTTTGATGAATAGTGAAACCACTAAGTGGTAGGTTAAAAACTGAATTTTGCATAAAACATAATTTTACCGCTTCTGTGAATGGAATTTCAAAAATCCGAGAGACACGGTTAATATCAAGGAATAAAATGTGGTTCAATGAGATGAAAATAATTTTTTTGGTGAATAGTAACTTTTTACTATTTTTACCGCGGTTAATAGTAAATAGGGTAACTAAGGGTAAATATGATATCAATATTACCCTAACACATGTACTAATTCTATTGGACAAGTTTAATTCGAACAAAAACAAACTTAGAAATAAAATATGACCATTTAGGCCCACTTGGATTAGATTAGGACATTTATTATTAATTTATTTAAAGAAGGGTTAAAATAGTTAAAATCAAAGTTTAATAAGTAAATCATTTATAATAAGGGGTTATACATAAGATAAATTCGATTGTAAATATTCATTAGAAATATAAAACTATTTCCTACATGATGGTATTTTATTTGTAATTTTTAGACATTAAATAATTTAATTTATTTATGACACAATGATGATGCAGTAATTATCTTATTAATGAAATATTGACATAATTGATGTTATAAACACCAAAATAAATGTAATTTGAGACTTTTTATGAATTCCACTAATTTTCTAGGTTACTATGATATATTAATGTTGATTTAATCAACATGGTTCGAACATATAATTCTGTTATGACTTTCACAAAAATCATATATCAAATAGTGTCAAAATTGACACAAAATAGTTTTTAAATCAAATATTATATTATTAATTGTTATTTTATTCCTAAAAATCTAAGGTTCGGCCAAATGACTTAGATAAGGATATATATATTAATAATAAACAATTTGGGGTTCGTTTGGCATGTTATAGTAAGTGTATTAACCATATAGTGAAAGAAAACAAAAAGACACAGTAAAAGTTAAATTAATTAACTTAGAGTTAAATCTAATTGATAAGGTTACAATAATACCCTAAACATGTCTAAATCTTATTGGTTTATAGGATTTCGACCCTTCCCCACTTTAGCTTCGAAATAAGACCCTTTGTAACCATTATAAACCGATTTTGACTTTAATATAAAATAATATTTTGAGATATTCCTAAGGTGCCCCTCTCCTCCCTTATAAAAGGGAACCTCCTCCCCCTCCTCCTCACACCAATTTGAGCACTCAAGCTCGGCCAACCCCTGCCATTTTCTCCTCTCCACTTCCCTAGAATAATCCTAGAGGTCCTGGTATTCTCCAAAGACCAATCTTAGTTCCTTAAGTGGAGGATTCAAAGAGGCGTTCCAAAGAAGAGGTAATATCCATTACCGATCTTTTCAATTTCTTTCTTCTTAAACTTCTTCTTCTTTATTTGTTTCATGATAAAGTAATAACATCAGTATTACTTACATACTGATATGTTATTATAAATATTAAACAACCCTAATTCACCTTCTATCCATCCTACGGAAAATGAAATCACCGCGCGTGCGTACGTACGGAATACCGTCTCCACGCCGTGGTGTAATCTATTTTCCACCATCACCTTACAAGGATGGGTATAATGGTGTAATGAGTAACTATATATGATTATTATGAAGTAATATTGATACTGAAATAATATATATATACTCCAATACAATTCCACGATCATAGGAACGATATCATCACTCGTGCGTACGTACGGAATACCGTCTCCACGATGTGATGCGACTCGTTCTACATGATCTTCATTTCATAATGATTATATAAATGAATTGAATGAATGAATATGGTATATACTACACTAATACCATTCTATAAATGAATTTATCTATAACCTAAAGATAATAATAAGAATTTATTCGACAAAACACGCATAAGAACAAAAAGTTATAAAGACCCGAGTAACAAGTAACAATGAAATATTACTAACAAGAAGCTAATAATATGACCATATATGATATCATATCAATATGTATTATGATGGAATAAGTAAATAACATTATTTAAACCATTATACAGGAGCTTCGGACACGAACAAAGCAAATCGGACCTAAGGTAAGGGAAATATCACAATCTCATTTTTATCCGAGATTGTTTATTCGTAAGTATTCACTGGGGTGTATTTTATCATCCACATCCATGTTTCATCAATATGTAATATTATTTCCATCCACCTACAATTGTTTAAATCCATTTTTACCCTTCGGTGAGTTTTTAGTAATATGTATGAAAGGAATCTTTTGTCGTACGAGGTACTTTTTGACTTTTCCGACAAAAGTACGAAGAATTTTTTTTTTAACTTATACGGCTTGAATGGATTTTTAAAACATTATTTCCAAGAAGCTTCCTTTACAAGTTTTCAAGTTTATTTTTAATCAACTTTTTTTTAAAGTTGTATGACATGTTATGAAAGGAAAAATGTTTTTTTGAAGAAGAAAGGATATTTTCCTCAAGAATGAAGTTCAAGTGTTTTATTAAAATTATTTTCCATATAAGATAATAAAGGGTTCTGTTTTGATCCCTATTATTACATTGATTTGATCATGTTGTGATGGAATTATTTTTATGAATTCCATTATCTTATATGAATTGATTTATGATGTCATGATGTTTCAAGAATCCCATTTTTGTTACATGTGTTATGCGATGATGTATGTTTTATGATTATGTGGCACACATAAGAAAGGATTCACTATAAGATGGGTGGGACCTATATCTCCCTCCAATGCATTGGGTAAAGATTTTATATCTCATGAGATAGACATGGCTGGAACGGAAGGTTATTTCGGTTC
Source organism: Viscum album (assembly GCA_963277665.1). Classification (NCBI taxonomy): domain Eukaryota; kingdom Viridiplantae; phylum Streptophyta; class Magnoliopsida; order Santalales; family Viscaceae; genus Viscum; species Viscum album. The sequence continues at coordinate 503,328,600 of OY728131.1, read as the reverse complement.
AGTGATACAGGACTGGAACGAGGAGTGAACTCGGTTCAGAAAGGGACTTTGTCCACTAAGATAGTCTTGGCAATGAGTCATGACTAACAAGAAATGATTTTCCATGATTATGTGTGCATGCCACAAAGTTTCAAGTTTTATGTTATGAATATGGAGATCTCATTTTCACTTCTATGATTTATTCCATGTTAAGATATTATTATCTCTTTTGCAGGTTTTGATTTTCATAAAGATATGATATGATTTTTATTTCCTTTATTTGCCCTTGCTGAGCATTTGAGCTCACCCTTTTATGTTTTCTTTTCCCCAGGCCAGGAAGATGGATATTAAGTAGAATATGCTAAAAGGGACCCTAGATATGATGAAATAAATGGGAGACACTGTAGAAGATTTATGAACCAGTTGTTTATGTTTCCCAGTTTCTAAAGACACTGTACATATACGGTCCTTTGTGGTTTTGTCATATGTTGTAATAAGTGCTTCAATTTCGAAGTATTAACAATGTATGTAAAGTATGGGTCGTTATAGTTGGTATCAGAGGAAAGGTATAGTCAACCTTTGGAAACTAGGATGTGAAAGCCTTAGTAAGATCCCTAAGGATAAGTCTAAGCTTAGTGTTTTAGAAATGGCCTTGAATAACCTAGGATAAGACCTTAAGCATGAAAATTTTATTCTTGAATTATGTGGTTTCCTATTATAATTATTGTTGCTCACACTATTCTTCTTGGTTTTAGTCAATGGCTGGAACCCGAAGGAACCGTGTTAATGCGGAATGCGATGGGCAATGCAATGATTGTCCCCCTGAGCAAACAAACGATATGGGAGCTGGAATGCAGAATCTTGTAGCCATGCTCACACAACTTTCTCAAGCTATGAATCATGCAGGATTTCCAAACGAGCAAAAGAGGGAGCAACATTCTGTTGAATCCTTCATGAGGCAGCGTCCACCTTCTTTCAGCGGGTCTACTGATCCATTAGTTGCTGAACAATGGATTAGTACTACTGAAAAGATATTTTCAGTTCTTCAATGTTCTGAGCATGATAAAGTCATCCTAGCAGTGTATCGTTTGGAAGGAGATGCTGATCAATGGTGGAATCTTGTTAAGAATACGAGGCAAAGGGATGAAATTGAGTCTATGGAATGGGACGAGTTCAAGAACTTATTTTTCAATAAGTACTTCCCTAGTATTCTCCGAACAAAGATAGAGAAAGAGTTTCTTGAACTGAAGCAAAGGGATGATGAATCTGTTGGTACCTATGAAGCAAATTTTACAAGACTTGCAAGGTACGCTTCTGGTATTATTATCCAACCTGAAAGTAAGATCGATCGATTCTTTAGCGACTTAAAACCAAGTCTTCGAAGGGCGTTAGCCATAAGGGACTTCAATAGCTACGAGGAAATCGTTCGATGTGCTCTCAAAGTCGAGATGGAGATTGGAGTAACCGATCAGTCACATGGGTTTGATAAGAAGAGGAAGATGGAATTCAAAGAAAAATCTAAAGAGCACACAGAAAAGAAGATGAGCTTTTCCTTATGCTCAAAGTGTGGAAAGAAACATGGAGGGAGTTGTCTTAAAGGGACAAGTAAATGTTTTAAATGTGGAAAAGAAGGTCATCGGGCATTTGAATGCCGTGATAATGGGAAGAAGATGTCTAATGACGCAAACAAAGGAAGGGATACAGAGAATGAACCTACTACACTTCAATGTTTCAAGTGCAAGGAGATGGGGCATTATGCCAATCAATGCCCAAATCCATGGGTTGATGATGATGGTCGACGTCAACAAACTCTTAAGGCTAAAGACAAAGGAAAGTCACATGCAATTTCTATCAGCGATGTGGAGTACGATAACGATGTGGTGAAAGCTACACTTACCATCCACTCTAAAGTAGCAAATGTTTTATTTGATTCTGGATCCAACCACTCTTTTATTTCTGAAAAATTTTCTAAGGGTATCACCGTATTACCTCAACAATTAGATGTTGAGTTAGCTGTGACAACACCTAATGGCACATCAATCGTATCAAAAGTTTATAATTCTTCTCCGATCGAAGTTTGTGGGAAAGTGCTTCCTGCAAATCTTGTGATCCTTCCTTTAGTGGAATTTGATGTGATTCTTGGCATGGATTGGCTTTCTCTACATGGAGCTCATATCGATTGCCAAAGAAGGGAAGTCACATTTCATATTCCAGATCAATCTACGATCGTCTATCAATGCAAGGATGAACATAACCTTCCAGTGGAAATTTCTTCCATCTTATGGGTATTGATTCCACTAAATGAAGGTTATTTATCTCAAATGGTTGGTGAGAAACTCACGATTAAGAATATGCCCATTGTACGGGAGTTTGATGATGTCTTTCCGGAGGAATTGCCGGGTCTTCCACCAAATCGTGAAGTTGAGTTTTCAATAGAACTCGTACCGGGTGCTTTGCCTATTTCAAAGACACCTTATAGAATGGCCCCAATTGAGTTGCAGGAATTGAAGAAGCAACTCCAAGAGAATCTTGATAAGGGATTCATACTCCCTAGTGCGTCACCTTGGGGAGCACATGTTCTATTTGTTAAGAAGAAAGATGGATCAATGAGACTTTGCATTGATTATCGAGAACTTAACAAGATCACTATCAAGAACAAATATCCTCTCCCACGCATTGATGACTTATTTGACCAACTACGCGGAGCTCAATACTTTTCCAAGATTGATATTCGTTCAGGGTATCATCAATTAAGGGTCAAAAGGGAGGATATACCAAAGACGGCTTTCCGTACAAGGTATGGACACTATGAATTTATAGTGATGCCATTTGGTCTTACTAATGCCCCTGCTATCTTCATGGATCTAATGAATAGAGTCTTTAGAGACTATCTTGATCAATTTGTGGTAGTCTTTATAGATGATATTCTTGTCTATTCAAAGAGCAAGGAATAGCATGAAGATCACTTGAGAATTATATTGAAGACCCTGAGAAAGGAGAAGCTTTATGCCAAATTTACCAAGTGTGAATTTTGCTTTCAAAAAGTTGCATTTTTGGGTCATATAATCTCAAAAGAGGGGATATCTGTGGATACAGCAAAAACAGAGGTTATCGAAAGATGGTCAAGACCAACAACAGTAACTGAGATCCAAAGTTTTCATGGTTTGGCTGGATATTATCGACGTTTTGTAAAAGATTTTTCACGATTATCTAATCCAGTCACCAAGTTGACTCGGAAAGGAGTTAAGTTTGTCTGGACAGAGGAATGTGAAGAGAATTTCAAGGAGTTGAAAAGAAGGTTATCCAGTGCACCTGTGCTCACACTGCCTTGTAGTGGAGAAAGGTTTGTGATCTACAATGATGCATCCAAGAAGGGATTGGGGTGTGTTCTTATGCAAAATGATATGGTGATAGCTTATGCCTCACGACAGTTGAAAATCCATGAGCAAAATTACCCAACACATGATTTGGAGTTGGCTGCGGTAATCTTTGCATTAAAGATATGGATGCATTACCTTTATGGTGAAAGGTGTGATATTTATACTGATCATAAAAGTCTAAAGTATATTTTCACACAAAAGGAGTTGAATATGCGTCAAAGAAGATGGTTGGAGCTGATTAAGGATTATGACTGCTCAATCCATTACCACCCTGAGAAAGCAAACAAGGTGGCAGATGCATTAAGTCGACAAGACCATGCTAGTTTATCCATGATGAGGACCACAAAAGATCCAATATTTATGGATTTACAAAGGATGGATCTTGGAATTATAATGTAAAGGGAAAAATCTTATCTTTCTCAAATGAATGTTCAACCATCTATACATGTGAAGATTAAAGAGGCACAGAAAGAAGATGTCGAGTTACAAAAGAAGGTGAGAAATGTTCCTGAATTCAACCTTGATTGTGATGGGATAATAAAGTTCAAGAATCGGGTTTGTGTTCCTCCCATCCCCGAATTAAAGAAGGAGCTGCTGGATGAGGCTCATAGTTCTTCATTCTCTATTCATCCTAGAAGCACGAATATGTATAGGGACCTGAAAGAGTACTTCTGGTGGGATGGCATGAAAAGAGATGTTGCTGAATATGTCTCTCGATGCTTGGTTTGTCAACAAGTTAAAGCTGAGAGACAGAAGTCTAAGGGGATGTTACAACCATTACCCATACCCGAATGGAAATGGGAAAACATCACTATGGACTTTGTCACAGGACTTCCTAAAACATCCAAAAGCAATAATGCTATCTGGGTCATAGTTGATCGTCTTACAAAGTCTGCACACTTCATTCCTATTAGAGAGGATTTCTCTCTAGATCAGCTTGCCAGGATATATGTAAAGGAAGTGGTAAGATTGCATGGAGTACCACTTTCTATTATATCTGATCGGGATCCGAGATTTACCTCGAAGTTCTGGCGAAGTCTTCAGCATACTCTGGATACAGAGTTGAGTTTCAGCACTTCTTATCATCCCCAGACAGATGGTCAGTCTGAGAGAACAATTCAAACCCTAGAAGATATGTTGAGAGCTTTCTCTATGGATTTCAAAGGAGGTTGGGATCAACACCTACCTTTGGTAGAATTTTCTTTTAATAATAGCTTTCACTCCAGTATTCAGATGGCTCCTTATGAAGCTCTCTATGGAAAGAAATGCAGGACTCCAACATGCTGGGATGAAGTTGTGGAATGAAAGCTATTAGGACCTGATCTCGTTGATGAAATGGCAGAAAAGGTCAGATCTATTCAACAACACATAAGAGCAGCTCAGAGTCGACAGAAAAGTTATGCCGACAACCGAAGAAAAGACCTAGAGTTTGAAGTGGGTGATAAAGTGTTCTTACGAATATCTCCCTGGAAGAGGGTTATGAGATTTGGAAAGAAGGGGAAGTTGAGCCCTAGATATATCGGTCCTTTCGAAATACTGGATCGTGTTGGGAAGGTAGCTTACCGATTGGCGCTTCCACCGAATCTCTCTCAAGTTCACGATGTGTTCCATGTATCTCTCCTGAGAAAGTACATACCAGATCCTTCACATGTACTCAGCTCAGAAGTTGTACCGCTAGAGCAAGATCTTTCTTATGAAGAACAGCCGATAGAGATTCTGGATCGTAGCGAAAAAGTCCTACGAAACAAGACCACTCGCTTGGTGAAGGTTTTATGGAGGAACCACCAACTTGAAGAATCTACATGGGAGCTTGAGGATATGATGAGGGAGAATTATCCTCATCTATTTGTTACAAAGTGATGAATTTCGAGGGTGAAATTCTTTTTAAGGGGGGTAGAATGTAACACCCGAGACTTTTATGTTATATAAATCATCAAAGGAATCTTTTTCTACACAACACTTGCTTGGCTTTCTTTACACGCAATCGCGACCTTCCTCGATAGCTTGCATCGTACGCAATACTGAGTTTCACTAAACAACAATATGCTATTAAAACTAGCCGTTATGAATAGTAATAACCACTTTTTGAAATTTTATAAATTTTATTTTTCAGAATGGACTTCATTTTTAGACTCAGAATATCAAAATTAGCCTAGGGTGAAATTTTGGTATTTTTCTGAAAACTTTCAATTTTTGATGAATAGTGAAACCACTAAGTGGTAGGTTAAAAACTGAATTTTGCATAAAACTTAATTTTACCGCTTCTGTGAATGGAATTTCAAAAATCTGAGAGACACGGTTAATATCAAGGACTAAAATGTGGTTCAATGAGATGAAAATAATTTTTTTGGTGAATAGTAACTTTTTACTATTTTTACCGCGGTTAATAGTAAATAGGGTAACTAAGGGTAAATATGATATCAATATTACCCTAACACATGTCCTAATTCTATTGGACAAGTTTAATTCGACCAAAAACAAACTTAGGAACAAAATATGACCATTTAGGCCCACTTGGATTAGATTAGGACATTTATTATTAATTTATTTAAAGAAGGGTTAAAATAGTTAAAATCAAAGTTTAATAAGTAAATCATTTATAATAAGGGGTTATACATAAGATAAATTCTATTGTAAATATTCATTAGAAATATAAAAATATTTCCTACATGATGGTATTTTATTTGTAATTTTTAGACATTAAATAATTTAATTTATTTATGACACAATGATGATGCAATAATTATCTTATTAATGAAATATTGACATAATTGATGTTATAAACACCAAAATAAATGTAATTTGAGACTTTTTATGAATTCCACTAATTTTCTAGGTTACTATGATATATTAATGTTGATTTAATCAACTTGGTTCGAACATATAATTCTGTTATGACTTTCACAAAAATCATATATCAAATAGTGTCAAAATTGACACAAAATAGTTTTTAAATCAAATATTATATTATTAATTGTTATTTTATTCCTAAAAATCTAAGGTTCGGCCAAATGACTTAGATAAGGATATATATATTAATAATAAACAATTTGGGGTTCGTTTGGCATGTTATAGTAAGTGTATTAACCATATAGTGAAAGAAAACAAAAAGACACGGTAAAAGTTAAATTAATTAACTTAGAGTTAATTCTAATTGATAAGGTTAAAATAATACCCTAAACTTGTCTAAATCTTATTGGTTTATAGGATTTCGACCCTTCCCCACTTTAGCTTCGAAATAAGACCCTTTGGAACCATTATAAACCGATTTTTACTTTAATATAAAATAATATTTTGAGATATTCCTAAGGTGCCCCTCTCCTCCCTTATAAAAGGGCACCTCCTCCCCCTCCTCCTCACACCAATTTGAGCACTCAAGCTCGGCCAACCCCTGCCATTTTCTCCTCTCCACTTCCCTAGAATAATCCTAGAGGTCCTGGTCTTCTCCAAAGACCAATCTTAGTTCCTTAAGTGGAGGATTCAAAGAGGCGTTCCAAAGAAGAGGTAATATCCATTACCGATCTTTTCAATTTATTTCTTTTCAACTTCTTCTTCTTTATTTTTTTCATGATAAAGTAATAACATCAGTATTACTTACATACTGATATGTTATTATAAATATGAAACAACCCTAATTCACCTTCTATCCATCCTACGGAAAAATGAAATCACCGCGCGTGCGTACGTACGGAATACCGTCTCCACGCCGTGGTGTAATCTATTTTCCACCATCACCTTACAAGGATGGGTATAATGGTGTAATGAGTAACTATATATGATTATTATGAATTAATATTGATACTGAAATAATATATATATACTCCAATACAATTCCACGATCATAGGAACGATATCATCACTCGTGCGTACGTACGGAATACCGTCTCCACGATGTGATGCGACTCGTTCTACATGATCTTCATTTCATAATGATTATATAAATGAATTGAATGAATGAATATGGTATATACTACACTAATACCATTCTGTAAATGAATTATCTATAACCTAAAGATAAGAATAAGAATTTATTCGACAAAACACGCATAAGAACAAAAAGTTATAAAGACCCGAGTAACAAGTAACAATGAAATATTACTAACAAGAAGCTAATAATATGACCATATATGATATCATATCAATATGTATTATTATGGAATAAGTCAATAACATTATTTAAACCATTATACAGGAGCTTCGGACACGAACAAAGAAAATCGGACCTAAGGTAAGGGAAATATCACAATCTCATTTTTATCCGAGATTGTTTATTCGTAAGTATTCACTGGGGTGTATTTTATCATCCACATCCATGTTTCATCAATATGTAATATTATTTCCATCCACCTACAATTGTTTAAATCCATTTTTACCCTTCGGTGAGTTTTTAGTAATATTTATGAAAGGAATCTTTTGTCGTACGAGGTACTTTTTGACTTTTCCGACAAAAGTACGAAGAATGTTTTTTTTAACTTATACGGCTTGAATGGATTTTTAAAACATTATTTCCAAGAAGCTTCCTTTACAAGTTTTCAAGTTTATTTTTAATCAACTTTTTTTTAAAGTTGTATGACATGTTATGAAAGGAAAAATGTTTTTTTGAAGAAGAAAGGATATTTTCCTCAAGAATGAAGTTCAAGTGTTTTATTAAAATTATTTTCCATCAAAGATAATAAAGGGTTCTGTTTTTATCCCTATTATTACATTGATTTGATCATGTTGTGATGGAATTATTTTTATGAATTCCATTATCTTATATGAATTTATTTATGATGTCATGATGTTTCAAGAATCCCATTTTTGTTACATGTGTTATGCGATGATGTATGTTTTATGATTATGTGGCACACATAAGAAAGGATTCATTATAAGATGGGTGGGACCTATATCTCGCTCCATTGCATTGGGTAAAGATTTTATATCTCATGAGATAGACATGGCTGGAACGGAAGGTTATTTCGGTTCAGTGATACAGGACGGAAACGAGGAGTGAACTCGGTTCAGAAAGGGACTTTGTCCACTAAGATAGTCTTGGCAATGAGTCATGACTAACAAGAAATGATTTTCCATGATTATGTGTGCATGCCACAAAGTTTCAAGTTTTATGTTATGATTATGGAGATCTCATTTTCACTTCTATGATTTATTCCATGTTAAGATATTATGATCTCTTTTGCAGGTTTTGATTTTCATAAAGATATGATATGATTTTTATTTCCTTTATTTGCCCTTGCTGAGCATTTGAGCTCACCCTTTTATGTTTTCTTTTCCCCAGGCCAGGAAGATGGATATTAAGTAGAATATGCTAAAAGGGACCCTAGATATGATGAAATAAATGGGAGACACTATAGAAGATTTATGAACCAGTTGTTTATGTTTCCCAGTTTCTAAAGACACTATACCTATACGGTCCTTTGTGGTTTTGTCATATGTTGTAATAAGTGCTTCAATTTCGAAGTATTAACAATGTATGTAAAGTATGGGTCGTTATAGTTAGGGTAATAATAATATAATTTTTACCCTTAATAAACATATTTACTTTTAACTATGGTAAATAAAAGTAAAATGTTACTATTCACCAAAAATTATTTTCATCTCATTGAACCACATTTTAGTCCTTGATATTATCCATGTCTCTCGGATTTTCAAATTTCCACTCAAAGAAGCGATAAAATTATGTTTTATGTGAATTTCCAAATTCTCCTAGGAGGTGGGTAAAAGACGGTGAAAAGTTCAATAAAATTTATATATATATAAAATTATTTTAAAATAACTCCAATGAATTACATTGAACTTATATAGGTATTGTGTATCAATTTTGACGTAAAATAAATTTATATAAAATAAATAATTATTTAAATAAAAAGTCGGTTTTTAAATAGTAACCTAGTGTTTTCACTATTCATCAAAAATTGAATGTTTTTAGAAAAATACTAAAATATCACTCGAGGATAATTTTGATATTTAGAATCCAAAAATGAAGTCCATTTCGAAAGGTGAAATTTATAAAATTTTAAAAAGTGGGTATTACTATTCGTAACGAATAGTTTATATAAAATATCTATGTTTAGTGATACTCGGTATTGCGTACAACACATGCTATCAAGGAAGGTCGCGATTGCGTGTAATGAAAGACAATTCAGGGATGCGTGAAGTGAAAACTATTTTTGGTGTAGAGTACAACACAAGACATCAATAAAATTAAAAAGAATATTTTTCAATAAAATCTCAGGGTGTTACAATCATCTTCATCCTTGTTTACTTTCATCTCTTCTTCATACATCATTAACTTACCAATCTGCTCTTAAACATGCAGTGAATTTATGTCACATGATTTTGTTGTCGAAACTGATGTGTCTCTCCATCTTTTTGGCAGACATCTTAGTATCCTCATGATTTTCTCTTTTGCAGGTACAAATTTTCCAAGTTAGCTCTTTGTATTTACAATTTCGTTGAACCTGAGATACATGTCAGAAATAGGTTCATCAGGATTCATTTTAAAATTATCATACTTAATAGTGTAGGTATTCAATCTCATTACCTTAATATTAGTTTTCCCTCCTGAGAAATTCCCAAAGAATCCCAAACATCATAAGTAGTTTTACAAGTATAAATTCGATTAAATTCTTCATCCCCTAAAGCACAATACAGGGCATTCATTTCTTGACAATTATTATTTTAAGCAGTTTCTGTAGGTTCATCCCAATTAGTTCTTTTAGTTTCTGGGATCTCATACTGAGCCTCTATAGAAGTCTAGATGTCAAATCCTCTACTTTCTAAATGAATTTTCATTTTCAGTTTCCATTGGGAAGAATTAACACCATTAAAGAAAGGTTTCATGTTGGTAGAAGAACCTTCTAGTGTATTATCCATAACTATATTTTAGAAAATATATTTAAAGAGATAAAATTTAGAAGTAACAGAAATTTCAGATCTTTATGATATAACTAAAATCACAGTTGAAAAACAGAGTATTTCTAAATCCTTTATTAGAAAAAAAACCTCTGATACCAAATGTTGGTCGGAGTCGATACTCAAGGGGGGGGGGGGGGGGGTGAATTGAGTTCCAATTAAAATTTCTGTTAAAAATATTTCTATTAAATCCCCCAAATTGAATTGTAAGCTAAAATGTAGTGAATTTATAATGCTTGAAAGGTTTCAATTATTTTTTCAAAGATTGATTATTTCTTAGTTAACTTAATTTGAATATTAATTAAATTCTGAAACTAACTTACTCTCTATAAAAAGTTATAAACACTTGTTAGTTCAACTATCAGAGTTACTTTAAAATAGATTTGAATTTCAAAGTACTTAGTAGCAGAATATTCAATATAGTTTAAAAAAAATAAATAAGCACATTAGTTTTAACCAATAGGTTCAGTCTCAAGTTGACACTTATTCCTCTCAAACAATTTTTATAATATTTGATCTACACCCTGGATCGGGGTCAAACAACAATACATAGACTCTCTCGGTTCTATGACCTCTACCACAGTTCATCATGGGAAAATCAATACAATAGCACAGAGGCCATCCACGTCACACTTGAACTCTTCCACTATCCACAGTGTTATATAAGAGTATAGAGAAAGATTGAGTAAGGATTTATAAATCCTCTAGTTCAGCACATGAGACAGTGTGTGTCTAAAAGTACAGAGCACACACACTGCTCAAAATGTAAATAAATGAAACACAATATAGCTAAACAAATAGAGAAGAGTTTAGAATGCCTTATGTGATGGTAATACAGCTTTGGAATCCTATTGGATTGAAAATATGTTGTTTGAGTCCTTCTTTTAATTTGTCTGAGAAACATAGTGTTGTAGTTTTGTTCCTTGACTTCCTTCACATGATGTTTTGATCGAGGTTGTAGTAGGATTTGCATCACAACAATTTCCCTCAGCTTCCAACGAAATTTATTCTCTTATTTAAGCTCTGGTGAATATGTTTTTTTGTATCAGATGACTATCTTCATATATAACCACACCCATCATCTTTTTCACTTCATTTCAACACACACTTTTATGCATGACTTTTGTCATTCCTTTTATAGCTCAAGTGGTCCGACAAGAAGCATGATTTCTTCTACAGGTACGAGGTGCGGATCCCTGACATTCATCCGACATTATTTAATTAATAGCAGTTTCATTAAAGTCATCAAATACGAATGTTTCTAAATAAACAAAAAGAAATAGAGTTTAGAGAAATATTGACTAGTTTCCATCGGTAGTTGTTAGTATCAGTGAGCTTGTATCAGTAGCTCTTCTGTATCGGTAGCTGTTACTCTTTATAACAGTAGCTATATGTTTCAGTAGCTCTTTCCATCAGCATCTCCATCTACCAGTAGCTCCTCTTATTGATAGATTCTTTATAATGATAGATCTTTCTGTAATGGTATTCATCTGTATCGATGGACTGTGTAACGGTAGCTGTCTGTTTGTATCAGAAGACTTGTTTTGGTAGACTTTGTCTTTCTATATCGGTAGACTTTGTATTTGAATCAGTGGAATTCCTGTCGGTAGCTTTCTGTCTGTTGGTTTGTATCAGTAACTATGTATCAGTGACCTTTACTTATCGGTAGACTATGTACCAGTAGGTCTCTATCAGTCAACTTGTGCATACCAGTGGACTTATTCTATCGGTATCTCTTCTTCTATCAGTAGTTGTTAGGCATATCGGTGACCTTATCCATATCAGTAGATTTTGTCTCTCTGTATCAGTTAACTTCATATTGGTAGCTCTTGATATAACAGTAGGTTTGTCTGTTTGTCTGTATCAGTAGCTATGTGCATACCGATGGACTTAACACATATCTGTTCTATGAAAAACATATCTATATTGAGTTAGAATTATTTCAAAATATGTATAAACATAGATAAAAGTTGATCAACATATTCCAATGATTATTTTGATATTTTTCTCAACTCAATAGTAGGATTTCATATATTGAAAGAATTAATATATAGAAAAACATTATTTGGTATGATCAAAGCATATTGCAAAATTATTGAGATTATCAAAATAGTTGAGGTCAACAGATATATTTGTCTTTCCTTGCTGGTCTTTTATGTATTTGTGTGATCATCATTCGTGATTGTTAATCCCCAATATAGAGGGTAGTTATATTAGGATATTGAATATCATCATGTATTTTATCCACTAATTGGTTGATAGTTCTAGATGGGGTCTGTGGCCTCCCCCAATCGTCATGGGTGTTATCTCTTATCTTATCATTGAAATATATTGAGTTCTATATATAGGTTGGTGTTTTCCCATAGTAGGGATGATTTTGTTCCACTATCAATTGATTTGATATCTTTTGAGTTCCAATAGGGTTCATGGTGACCCCCATAATACATGGGTGGGATATCATATATGAGTATCATGATCCAATGTGTTCTAGCGTGACATTCTTCATGGATAGACACAAAGAGTGTGTGATATTTGATGGATTACATCAAGGTTGGTAGTGATAATCCATAAGATTAGTGATACCCACTTAGTGATACCTCTGATATTAGTGCTATTAGGGATGAGATTGCAAGTGGAGTGAGTTATCATAGATTAGTTATATCCTTTATTATCAATTATAATCCTATACAATGATGAATGGATAAGACCATGAGAATTAGTTTTTGTGATATGTATATTATGGTTTTCTTGTGAGTCCTTTTAGTGTGTATAATATGATGATTGAAATACCATGGGGTGATGCAAACTCTAGTTTTGTATAGATTAGGTTTCAAGATGAAGATTCTTATTCTCTCTCTATCTCTTTCTAGGGTTTTAGTAACCTATAACATTGGGTCAAGCATACTGATCCTTTTTAGTTGGCCCCCATTTGTTTTGTGTTTTGGTGGCACCAACTACATATTGTTATACAGAAAACTGCATGGGATATTCTTCTCATAAAGTGTCTTATAAAGATGAATTAATTATTTATAGAGTTTATGTAGGACCCAAAGCAGGTGGATAATAGTGATCTATATAGACTGTGTTGTGTACTAGTGGTTTCATTGATAATAGTCCACTCCTTTTAGTAGGTTGTACATGATTTCAATTTTGGTTGGGTTTAATATTTCACATTCATTGTTTTAGAACTTTTTCAATAATCTAATTATGATCAATATATTTCTATACATTTTTTATATCATTTTAATTATTATCTATGCACTGTTTCATGGAGATAGATGTGTGTTCTTATGTTCAGTCACCATTTTCTAAGGCCACCCATGTGTGTGAAATGCCTACTCAACACTGGTCGACATACACATTTCTATTGGAAGAGGGATTGGGGTACCCACAGTTTTCTCATCACGAGTTAGTAAGTCCCCATTTAGTTCAGTTGAGACAATACACTTTCCAAAATTGTCATTTAATGATTTCATGAAATTTTAAGAACATCATTTAATGGAGAAAGTAGTCAGTACCTATGCATGGACAATGATATCATTTTACAATCAATGGAAACAGTAATACGGTAAGTAAAATTTCATCATTCCTATGTAATAGTGTCCTAAAAATATTATATACTCATTAATTCAATCGTTATATGGATTATTATTAGGAAGCAATTGAAAATGAAATGCATCACTTATTGGATGTGGTAGTCCACAAGTGCACATGAGTGATGTTTTTATCTCCCATTGGTTGGGAAAATAAGATGAAAAGATATTTTCCATCAAAATAATAATATTTATTTATGTATTACATATTTATTTTAACACATCATCATGGTTATATTAAAATTTTAAGAGTTTTAATAACAAATAATACTGAAAACACTATGTGGATATTTATACATCTTTGTTAAAAACCACATTTTGATGACATATTAAGACCTCTAAAGTGGTCATTTTAATAAAATGAACTAATAAGATATAGGTGGAATAATTTTAATTGATTTTGGATGTGATTTTCCTAGATAAGTGGTTATAGAGTTTTGAAGATGGGCAGAGTGGTCGTTTTCTTTTTTAAGTGAGGTTGCTGTCAATATTTTAAATAAATAACATATTAAAATATATATAATCTCTAGATCATATAAAATATCTCCATTTTTTATTAGAAACAATTTTTTTATAAGGTTGATCATAGAGGCTCTAAAATTGAAAAATAAAAGAGTTACACAATATGGAAAGAGGGTATTTTACATTTACCCTAGATTATAAAATGCATCAACTCATCAGACACAATTTTGAGTTTCATACATCTTCCTAACATGATAAATTTATTGGAAAGACCATATGCAATATACTAACCTTCCCAAAATATGTGTGTGACAATGTGATTCAGGTTGGCAAGCCTTTCTATGCAGTTGATCCATTTACCAGTCAATATCTATGATAACTGATACTGGTTTACCCAAACCACCTGCATGAGCACCTCTGAGTCGAATTCGAACCAGATATTATTCCAATGGTTTTGGTAAACCATGTCACGTTACTTGATGAATTCCATCATTTCAGCCACCAATGCAGCATCATGCCCCCAAGGGCTATAAAAACATTCCACAACCTCTCCTTTGGAGTCCCTGAAGATCACCCAAAGATGGATGGTCTCGGGTTCCCTCAGGAAGTGACGTCTATGTTACAATTCAGCCATCCGTTGAAGGTGGGAGACCAAAGAACATCCATTGTCCCCCTTGGATTCAGTAAGGACCCTGTGACCTAAAAACTTATTTAAAATAAGGATCTCCCTCACTAAGTTGTAGTAGTTGTCACTAATATTTGTCTTGGACACCATAATTTCCCTTATAATGTCTAAGCGAATTGAGGTTTCATGGTGATTTTCCTACCCATAAAAAATTCGATTATGTGCCCTCCAATTTGAGTGAATTAGTTCATCGCAGGAAACTTGTAGTAATACACTCAGTTTCTGGGACTGCTGAATACCAAACAATGCCTGTAAGAATTCTATAAGTGATGAAGCACTGGGAAAAGGCAGATCAAATGTGCGGAGAACAGATTTCCACAGGGAGAAGCAGTATTGCATGTCATGAATAAATGATCAACATCCTAATGGTGTTGGTTGCATAATGCACAACTCGAGTCCAGATCGATCCCAGCCTTCTGAATAGTTTCATCCACTGGAATCCTATTATGAAAGATTATCCAGAGTAGTATAAATCTGGATGGGAGAAAATATTTTCTATTAAAATCCCCAATCCATTTTTCATCACCCTGTATTAGTCTCTTGTATAAGGATTTATAATCTATCACACTACTCGATGTCCCTTCCCATGATTGCATGTCGTCTAGATTAATAAAGTCATAGTCCATAATAATTGATGCAATTTCTTTTGGAAGGTCCTCAAGATGTTCAATCTATTATCTGATAGAAAGTGTGCTATAAATATTGTGTTCATCAACATTAATCTTTTAAATAAGAGGTGTTATAGTCCAGTTGTAATTCCATAATTGGAGTGAGTAATTCCTATTGACAACCCAACATGAACTTCTCGTTATACTTTGAAAAAAAAACGTAGCCCAGGACAAATCGAAAAATAAAGATAAATCTGGTTCCGTAAGATATGTCTTGAAAGAGTCATATTTCATTGGAAATCTAGAGAGGAAGAGTTCTTGTGAATGATATTCCAATGAAACATGGCCTGCAATGCTTGTAGGAAAAGGAATAAATGTTTTGGTAAAAATATGTATTTTTTTACTATTTAGAGAATAATCAACCATTTTTGGAAAATACCAAAAATTAACTTTTATATTATTTTAAAAATTATATTTAAAATATTATGTTTATTTTATCAAATACAATTAATAAAATTAAGCTAAATTAATTTTAATAACATTGAACAAAATGTATAGAAACCATTTATGTAGAAAATGTATTTTTGAAGCATAAAATAAATTTATTCCCATTATTTCCCTACTAATAGATATGAAATTAATTTCCTTTAATTTGATTATATATATAATTAAATTAACATAATATCATTTTTATAGGCTCTATTCATCTCTTTTAGATGATTTATACTTGATTAATCAAATTCATGGATTCGATCTCATTCATTGACTTCATCATCATCCATGTCTATATGTAGGATAAGATTTAAGATGATGGTTTGGAAGACAAGGGTACCAACTATAATTACATCCTTTTTCATTGTGAGATTAAAAATGACCCTTCTGCCATTATTAAATTAGATGTATATAAAACTTATAAATTTATACTATTGTAACATTGCTTTATTTTCCTAATAAAAGAGTCTAGTCCTCTGAGACAAGATCTCATCTTTATTTTAAATCCATTTCATTATAATAATGTATCAATAATTATTAATTTAATCTATTATGATATAAAATATAGTAGTCAACTAAAAATAATTTTATGACAAATTTGTATCTTTCATTCAAAATATATTATATTCATTTATAAAAAAATTATAATATATCTATCATTGATTATAAATATTAATACAAAAAAATATCATACATTTATTTCAAAAAAAAAATTGCACCTTTTCGAACATCTCCATTCGATTTATATCTTATAGTTGTTAAATTTTAATAATAATATTTCTATTATATACCATGGTTGGTTTTAATATCAGTGTTGTTCTGGGTAAATGAAACCTAACATAGTATTCATTAAATTGAATATACACTATAATAGTCCGGTTTGTTAGAAAATTTGGAGGATTACAAGGATAAAAAGTTTCTTTAAAAATAAACATAATTATGTGGAGAAAAATAAAGTTGATATTTTAAAATTTGGTGATGAAAAAACATGAAAAATTAGAGGACATATAGAAATGAAGAATATAAAGATATATCTCCTAATTTTGATATTAATTTTAGTTAAACTAGTGATGTTGATGGTTCTTCTAGGATTTAGAATCTTAATTTTTAGAGTATGTGTAATATGTTGACCCAATTAAAATAATTATAAATCTACATGGATTAGTTTATAAAATAAAATGACTCGGGTGTATTAATAAAAAAGCTCATGAATATCATGTTGAGGAACAAATATATATTGAGAGTGGAGAAAAATTGATACCATAAATGAAATGAATATTTATTTGGATAAGATTAAAAGGATATCCACTTGGGATACTATTCTATTACCATAAGGGAAGATGGTCTGTTGAACATCTTGGGTCTAGTAAATATTCTAAACTCCCAAAATTTATTATCAAAAACATATATTGATGAACTTAATGAATCATAATGAACTAATGTTTGTAATGTATTATAACATAGATTAAATACCATTCCTATGTTTTCAAACCCCAATTCGCCACAAAAAAATGAAACCCAAACAAAATCATAGTAGGGAAAAAGACAAAATAAAGTAAAAAATAAATATCAAATACAACTATTTATGAGGTTAAGATGTTATACACAATTCTTATGGAAAATACTAAAAACTCTTTTAATTTAAAATTTATGATTATTATAATAAAATATAAATTTCTAGAACAATGTTTCACATCATAATATATAATGTAGTGTCAATTTAATGTAATGAGAAACTGTATCTTCCAATCTTTGAGTATGGGGGTTCCACCCAACTCTAAGATAAATAATTAAAAAAAATTGGCAATGAACACATGCTTTTGAATTAATGTGTGTGTTTTATTTTAAAATTAAAAATAACATATGAAAAAATTATTTCTATTAAATGGTTTTTTAAATTAATATAAGAATGTCTATATTAACCAATGGTGAATTTCTCATAATTTTTTAAATATTTAAATTATTCAATAAAAATTTAAATATCGTAAGAATAGATGCTAACTATTATAAAATAATTATGACATAAAAATATTATTTTAATTAATTTAATTTAATTTATGAAAATAAGAATTTATTTTATTAATATATTATATTTTATTGAATTGTGATGATTTCTAAACCAATAAATACAAATCCAATGTCTAAAATTAAAATTATTTATTTAAAAAGAATCATAGAGAATAATAATATTTCCATGGAAAATGTAATATTAGATAATGGATTTTAATTCATAAATATAAAAATTACACTGAAAATATCTTAAATTTCCAAGATTATGTTCCCAAATATGGAGTAATGCGTTTTTTTTCATTTTATATAACTTTATTTTAATGTAAATTGTTTAATGATTATTAAAAAATCTCCTCTATTAGATATAAATATGCACACATCCATCTATTCCCATTCAATCAATATTTTTTCACATCATTCTCCACTTATTATATAATCACAATATTAATTCTATATATTTGATATGATTTTACGTTGATCATAAAAATATTTAAGAAGATACCTTTCATGGTAGTAGTTTATAACAACTTATCTTCATTTATATTGAAAATACTTTGTAATTACTTTTCATTATAAGGACACATGTTATTAAGATTAATTTATATAAATTACATATTTTATTCTGAATTATATATAATCATTCTCAATAATCATACTTAATTCGTTAGATTTTATGATTCCCATACAGAAGTGGAATACCAAGGGATAAATGATAATATTGGGAAATATTGAAAATTGAGGAAAAGTAAAGAGTATGTGGTTTCCATACAATGACACCCCTATTTTGATATAATAAGTTGATTCACTCTCTAGTTGAGAGGCCCCTAAAATTAATAACCCAAAAAATGGTTGCATGGGTATTAACATGATCTACACTCAATTCAAAATAAATGGACTTTATTATAGACCATGTTAGATCCTTGTAGGGTATAAGGTTTGGATGATTCAGATGCCCTTTATAAACAAAAATGATTGTCTAAAATATTTTATTGTGATAATTTTTTAATTTATCTTATTTAGGAATGTCTTTCACCATATCTGTAAGTATGGTACTCAGAGAATTTTTATATCATTTATTTTGACAACCAACATTAGAGGATATTTATCATGATGAATTTTTTCTATTAATATCCATACACTATGAAATTAACTTTAACTACTACCCTATAATAATTACATTAATAGTGGAACCTCCCATTTCATTATAAATATCAATAGTTTCTCTGATAATTAGTTCGTATTCACAAAGATGGCCACATTAATCCACTAAATGGGGATATTTTGATTTTCCATATTTCCTATATTTCAAAATGGATATCCATTAATTACATATCCATGTAATTATAGGATGTTTCATAGGGAACAATATAATTTTCATTGTTTATTCAATATTTTCATATGACGGATGCATTGTGCTTATTATGTCATACATGGGTTCTATAATTATATATCACCTCAATGAATCAGTTGGTCCCTTCAGTTAATTACACTTCTATATTTTTTTAATCCTTACCCATTTATATATGATGGCCCTATATGAGGCCATGAAGATGTGTTTATGATATCCAACATTATCCATCCCACCATAGAGAGATCATTTATTCTTTTACATGAATTTATTTATTGTTATGTAATCCATGGTGAGGGGTTCTCGGCTTCGGCCAAGATCTCCCATGCTCGTTTAGGGTTTCGCCATCCCGAAGGCGCTGGATGGATCAGTTCGATGATGGGGGATTTCATGGACTTCTCCTCAGGGTCTCGTCGCACTAGCTTCAATGGTCAATGGGGGTTCGGCTTGGCTCTGGTGGTCTTTGGAGGTTCAGCTCGGTGCGGCTTGGCACCATCGTGCTCACTCCTGCAGTGGCGGTTTTTCGGGCATCGGCTTTTTGTGGTGGTGGGTGACAGTGGTCAGGTTCTCCCCTGATTCACACCTGCCTCAACAGATCTAACCCTAGCGCTTCCTGCTGCTCACCTCCAGAGGTGCAGTCAACCGTGAATACCTCTTTCACTGCTCGAAATCACCGAATGCTTTTGGGAGTAAAGCTCCCCGATACTCGATTTTTGACTATAAGAAAGAACAAAGCTTCCCTGTCTATATCTTTTTTTGTTGTGGTGACGGTTTTCATAGGACTTGCACTGACGTTATTCATCATTGGAGTTTTTTTGCTTTGCGTGGTAGTTGCATATCTGTTGTGATCTGCATCCGAGTTAGGTCGATCATATTCTTGGTGGTTTTTGCTTTCAATGCTAGTTCGTGCCAAGTTCATCCTCTCAAATGTCTTCCAGATTCATGTTGGAGTTGGAATGATGGATACTCTATGTAGATTGAAGTGTTCGGGTACCAGATGCAGTTTTCCTAGTCCTGCTGAACATTTCTGTTTGCTTGAAAGCTTGTGATGGTGGTTGTCAGCATTGGGGGGGGGGGGGGGGGGGGTTGTGGAGACATTCTCAGTCGAGGGGATTGGCCAATCACTCATATGCTCTTGCTTCGGGACTCTACTGCTCTATTTGAGGTGGATCTGAGTGGTATTGTTCTTGTTTCTTTGGGATGTGAGGGTGAGAGACCACATACTTGGTGGTTCCATCTCTGTCGGCTCTTAGAGGTTGAAGACGTCGAAGATGTGATGTTCTTTGACGACCTTTGATTTTGGAATGTGATAGTTTTGTGTTGTTTGACTTTGTCTTCAATGGTGATCATCCTTGATGGGGTGCTGTGGAGACGTGCTCCATCGAGAGCATTGGTTGCATGTTCATATGCTCTTTCTCCAAGACTATTCCACTATGTCCTAGGCGAAGCCGAGTGATGGTCTCCTAGGTGCTTTGGGATGTGATAGAAAGTAACTGATGGTGTCTTATGGTGGTTTCGTCTCTGTTGTCTTAGGTGGTTCCGGCGATTGGTATAGGTTCCATGACATGGGGTCTCATTTTGGGATCTACAAGTGTTGAATTTGTTGATGGTTTTTGGAGGAGGTCATTTGTGAATGTTGTCGTTATTTTGTGTGGAATGATTTGATGCTCAAGGTGCAGAGTCGGTGCTGCCAGTTTTGACTACATGGAACATGCTTCAGAGGAGGACTCAGAGCTAGCAGTTCATCTTTGCATCACTATATAGATTTGTTTCTTGAGAGGGTATGGCATCTGCCATTGGATCGAGCCTGTGCATCGACATAGGACATTGTCTTGCCATATTGACTTGCAACCGTGCAGAGCATCATCATGTTTTTATGCTGGGAGGGGCAGCTCCATGTTTTCAATCTAGTTTTATAGTTCATTCCTTCGAGTGCCATTTGTCTTAGTCCATTAAGTCTGTTGGGTTTCCCCCTTCCTCCCTTAAAGGGGGTTTTCATAATAAAAAAAATATGTCATTCGGGACATTGGATGGATGGTAATCCATGCGTACATAATGACAACAGTTTCAATTATTAAATAATTTATTTATTCCTTTCAAATTATTTATTCAAATAATATGTAATATTGATTTAATTGTATACAACACAATACTAATTTTTTGATCTCACCCCATTATATTATTTTTTATTTCCATCTAAAACCATCAACATTACTAAATTACACTTATAGATTTCAAATGATAAATAATAAATTTTTCATTTATTCATTTGATGGGTAAGTGGTGTTCAATGAAATTTAGTATTCATTAATGTTTATATTTTTCTGATTCTACTAAAAAGTTAAATACTATAAATTGGGTTATTTTTATTCTATAACATTGTAATAAAAATCCAAAATCTATGGGGTACTGTAATTAGTTGGTATTAAATAAAATTTAATAAAAACATTTAAAAATATATATGTGAATATAAGTAGAGAACATAACCCTATAGAACACCCTTCAGGCATTCTATAATTATTTATTAATTAAATTCCTCGAATTTTAAAAAAATATATTAATTTTATATACTAGGATTTATAATAAATAATTTTATTAATGGAATATTTAGTTATAATCCATTGTATTGAAATGGTTTTAAGTGGAAGGAACTGAAATTCTGTCAATAATTGTTACAATTGTAGATATTTCCATCATAATTGAATTAATAAATCTTGTTTTAGAGATAAATAGATGATAAATAAATTAAGGTTGATATATCATGTGATTATTGATATCCTTGACCATATGGAACAAACTATTACACCCAAACATGTCAATACAACATTGGGTTAATTAATTTGGAAGAAACCTCCATCTTTTATTAGAACCACTAGTCTATTAGTTTCTATGAAATTTTTTAACAATACGTAAAATATATTCCTTAATTTTTTATATATAAAATTGGTTTATATTATCCTAATTTTATATTTTCAAAATGGAGATATTGATTAATGGTGGTATTTGAATAAAAACAACAATATGGGGTAGGATATAGAAAGCATGGAGTGAATGTTTCTAATGCTATATTCCTATAGAAATATTTTTTTTCAGGAGATAACAACCTAATGGAAATAAAATTTCTGAATTTACGAAAAAGGAGGATGTAGAAATATATGAATATGAATCTAGATTTGTAAGGCTATTAAGGAATTATAATGAATATATGTGAAATTATTAAAAATTATTGATCACTATTTTGATATTTTAATTCCATAGTATATAAGGAAATAATTCTCCCAGACATTATATTATTAGGAGGGCATTATGACATGTGCCATTGAGTATAGGAAGTTTTTCATAAATCTTTATACATTCAATGGGGTGTAAAAAAATACGAGGGAAAATAAGCATGATATTTAATGATATTTTTAGTAGGAGAAGCAGGTAAGGGTGAAATTTTAAGAATGAATTTTATTATAAGAAACACATTGGATCATGACTTGGGGGGTTTAAAATGATTAATGATGTATAGATTTGAGGTCCATCAACATCCCGAATGAAAAGGAAAGAGTGAATCAACAATTTTGTAATTCTTT
The DNA here is from genome assembly GCA_963277665.1 of Viscum album. NCBI lineage: Eukaryota > Viridiplantae > Streptophyta > Magnoliopsida > Santalales > Viscaceae > Viscum > Viscum album. The sequence continues at coordinate 503,305,553 of OY728131.1, read as the reverse complement.
TATTCCAAGAAGTTGGGATACTGTTCAAATAAATTCAACAATAATCAAGTGGATATACCCCTGTAGAGGGAAATATGGAACAAAAAGGAATATTAAATCACATTAGTTGATGTTGAGGTCCCATAAGATGTTATACATGGTAATATGATAGTAAATTTAATGTTACCTAACACATTATTTGTTTCTAGATGTCTACATTCATTTATATAAATATTGTTTTTCAAGATCATTGAATCATACCCATATTATTTAAGGAATGATTTTTCTATTTAGACACATAGTTTATTTCTTATGTAATCATATGTTTATTTGTTTTTTCTAGTATAATTCATTGATTTTAGTTAACTAAAAAACCTAATTGTACTACCATTGGATGAATCAAAATCCATGGGATGGATTTCAACTCAAAATATAATGAATGAATTTATAATCAATAAATTTGTATTATAATATATACAAATAGAGAATAATGCCTTGTATTTAGAGCATAGACATCATTACCTAAGTCTTGACCAGAAGAATATCTAATGTATCATTGTAATGTAGTTCATAGGGAAGAGGAAATGCTAATTGATATGTATATACAATGAATAAATGAAGTTTCTATTGTATGGTATTATATTGGTGTGTATTTAATGAAAAAATATAGATATCCAACTGAACCAAAATCCTAAATATATATTGATAAAATTACTTATAGAAATTACATATTTAGTGCTCCATATTGTAGATCTCTACTAAAATTTATAGAATTGATGAAATAGTTGCAATATTTGTGGGATAAGAGTTATATTCCCTAATGTTTCACATTTGGGAGAATTGACCTTATTCATTGAGTAGAGGATGGTTCTATGAGTTTATAAATTGATTACACATAATTAAATTCTATTTCTAATAAAAATGTGAACTTTTAATAATCATTTATGATCTATTGGACCAACATCCAGGGGCACAATATGTCTCTAATTTTTATCACCATTTTTTATCATCAACTAAAATTAAAGAAGGCTGTTATATAATAGATATATTTCCATAAAATATATGATTATTATGACTTCATAGTACTTCCCATTGGGTTTATACATGCATCCAAATTTATTTTGTATGATTAATAGAGTATTCATGGACTATAATAGCAATTTTTTCTTTTATTTAATATTTATTTCTTTAATATTAGTGTAATGAATATTTTTATGTTTGTTTATTTATTGTACTTAAGAATATTATAAGGAAATATGTATAAGAGAAATTCAATAAGTTTGAATTCATGATTCAGGAAATTTATTTTCATATTTATATGGTAATAATTTATAGAATATTAATTATCCATGAAATGAATCATTTTCTTATTGAATGGCCCACTCCGTTGAATATAACTAAGATACATAGTTTTGTTTTCATAGATTGATAATATTTGTGATTTATCAAAAAAAATTCTTGATCAGTTAATTTTTTCACTATATTAACACCTAAGGATTCCAAGTACATATTTTATAAGGAGTGTTAACAAATCAATAATGAATTAAAAAATTTTTAACAATACACCGGTATTTTCTCTAAAATATTAAATAGAAGGATTTGTTATGCATATTAAAATAAAGGAGTAGGTTGATTCCTTATATAAATTGATAGATTAGTTTCTTATCCATCAATTCAATATAAGACTCATGATAAAAAATATCCAACTCATGATCTTGAGATGGTATTCATAATCAGTTATTTAACGATATATAGGAATTATTTTTTACAATGAAATATGTTACATATACGTAAATAAAAAAGATTCAGTAATTTATTTGATTTGAAAGAGCTCAAGATGAGACAATTTATAGGTTTCAAACTACTCATATTCTATGAAAACTTGATTCACTACCACAATAATAAGGGGTACAAGGAAGGAGATGCATTTTTTAGGAATTATTGTGGTGTATTATTTGTTATGGTGATGAAAAAGGTTCAAATTTTTGTTAATTTTGGTAAGTTAGATATGAAAACTATCAAGGATAGGGAAACATCTTTTATTCCCATGTAATTACTCAATCATGATTACTATAGAATGCAAAGAGGTCTTAAAAAGTTAAAACGGGTTTTTAAAATAATATTGAATACATGGAAGAGTGTAAAATAGAATACTTCAGATATGATGTTTATGTGTTGATATTTTGAAGGATCCCATGTGTACCATAAGCACAAATAATAATAAGTAATTCCTTGATGAATTTTATAACACATAATTATCTATAAAGTTTATTATTACCAATATGCATATTGATCTGAATGAGAAGCACTAGTGGGAGAAAATAAATTGTGAAATTGTTGACTATGTGTTAAGATGGTTGGTATTAAAACTTCTAATGGATAAGAGATAGCCTCCCAAGGGTTTCATGATACACAACCATTTATTAATGTGTTAGTGGTAAAATATTACAATAGAAATTTTATGTTTATATTCTAAGATATATAAGAGTAATGATGCTATAAGGATCCTTATAGATTGAATTACTATGTTTCTACATTTCGTAGAAATATGAAAAATATATCCCTTGAATCCTTTTCAATTATCTATATAAATTGTATTCTGAGACTACATTGTACACATATAACAATTAAATTTTATCATGACCCTCTATTCAAATATAAAATTATTATAAGTATTCATATGGATTTAAAAATAGTATAAATTTTTGTATCACATATCATCCTCATACTAATGGGTTATCTGAAAGGATAATCAAAACCATAAAGAATATTTTTATTTCATATTCTATTGAATTATAAGAAAATTCAGACTAATATTTCTCTATGTGGGAATTTTTAAACAATAATGGATTATATTTTTGAAAAAAAATGTAACCAAATGTGTAATTTTTTGGGAAAAGTTTGCACACATCCACCTAAGGGGAAAACATTATGGAAATGAAGCTAGTTGGTCCAGTACATTTTATGGCAGAAACATTTAAATTAAAAGATATCCAGATTTATATTAATGTTTATATATGTATATAGAATATAAATATATAATTTAATAAAAATAATTAAATTTAAATTAGGGGATCATGTGTTATTAAAAGTATCACAATCGAATGGTGTTATATGTTCTTGTAAAAAGGTTAAGCTAAGTCTGAGGTGTATCTCAAATTTTGATTATTTATAGAGAATTTAATGTTTGGTTTTTTGTAATCCTTTTCCACTCAAACCCTAAAAAGTGATTAATTTATTCCATTTCATAATGATATGAAAGTACATGCCATAACCAACACATGTATTGACCCATGATGAAATATAGCTCGAACCTCAATGAAATATAATTTAAATACTCTTCATATTATTAATACAAGATAGAGGATTTCAAAAAATGGACACAACAGCTCATGGAGATCAATTAGAGGAATCTGAGCATATAAAAAGAAATATGGGATCCTGAAGAATAATTGAGGAATAATTACCATCATTTTTCATGTAATTATGTATAATGAAATTTTATGGAATAAAATTATTTAAGGAGAATGTAATACATGATATTCTAATACAGTAAATAAAAAAACGGCAAAAATACTATTACAAAATATAAATTAGATTATTTTATAGTAATTTTACGATATATAGTAGAACAAAAAACTATAAATTTACATTAATGATATCTAATACAGCTAGTGGGATAGAACACATTGCAATAAAAGGAAGCACCATAATACTTAACTCTAGAAGATCATACTAAAAATTCAACGAAAAGTATAGATGATAAATTGATATTATGAAGAAAAAATATGAAATAGTATAGACGTGGTGTAAGAATTTATTATAAGGACAGGAATGATATTTGTATGTTAGAATGAATAGTATATATATATAAAGGGTAACATGACCCTTAGAATTAGATTATTGGAATCTCACCATTGAAGTCTGAATGTTATTAATTTCACCATAGTAATAGAAATGAATAGTTATTCATCCAAATATTTAACTAATTGAATAAAAAATTTGGTATATATATAATTATTAATTATTAAAAATAAATATTATTCAATTAATATTAAAATAATTACCCACATATGGAATGGAAAAAAATTAATATGTACTGGAATAAGTGTTTTTAAATTTTTGGAAACAAAGAATTAAAAATGGGGTTTTCATAAGAAAATAAATTCTCATATATATAAAATTAATCAAATAAAAATAACATTAAATTTTATATTATAACTATAAAATATATAATGGTCTTTTTTCATAAATGTATGAGTAATGATTTTTTCGGTAAATTAAAAAATATAGTAAAGATACTTGGAAAGTAATAGGAAAATATAATAATATAAAAATGTATTATAAAGTAGTACTAGTTAATACATTGATGAAATATGATATCAAATTAATATAATACATTTACCAAATTACCAAAATTTTGAAAGCCTTTGTATAATGTTTCAAATTGTAAACATGAAATTTAGGTTTTAAAAATAATATTTTTTACTGAAATAATATTTCTATTGAAAATATAAATTAAAAATAATATATTTTTGTTCTAAAACATATGAATTTAAACAAAAAGGTCTTAAATGACAAAAAAACATTGAGATGATACAATGGGTAAGGAATGGGTGTTTCATTTTCACATATAATATTTCAAATCCATGTGCTTCAAATGAATAATCATATTTCCATCAATTATTTGAAATTATGAAACCTCCAACCATTCCACATATCTCTAATATTTTATACATTATTATCCTCTCATTTTCCTTCTTAAGAATACATATACTAAGTTTCAAATATTTTATGGCTCTTTTCTCAATATTTATGAAGCTGCGTTTCATGTTAAGTGTATTAGTCATATTATTTTCCTATATTATTTAAAACCTATCCAATTTTATTCGATTAAAAAGAATGTAATATTATGTTAAATATTTATAAATTATTAAATTATTATTAATGTGGAATCTGCTTTTTCAATTTAGTATAAATCCTTTATATGTAATTATAATGAAAAAATTTATATAAACCAAAGGAATAAATATTTATAAAGGAAAACATCTTAAATATTAATAATAAAATGAACTTTTGGTTTTTATGAAATTAAATCCTAATATAGAAAATGAAAATTGATACCTTCTATATATTAGATATATTAAGATGTAATAAACCTAAAAAAATTTTGGTTTGGTATTAACTCGACCTTCCCTCAGTACCCAACAATTGTTCATAATTTCTTACCTAGTTTCATACTCATATGGGTTATGATTTATAATTTTTACACATTCATTATGAACTATTACTATAAAAAAATATTTATATACTAAATCTTCAATTATTAAAGCAATGTTTGTTTTCATAAAATTTTCATTTGTTGGTATGTTGGTTTTTTTATCATTTATTCAATCTCATACAACTATATGGTTTTTAACTCAACAGATATTTCCTATCAATATACTAACACTATAAATGTAACCTTCTCCACTATAATTTTATTATTCTAATGATAATGTTACTACCCATTGCATTTTTAATGTACAATAGTTTCTATTTCTGTTTCTAAATATTCACATAGATAGCCAGATTATTCCATTTAATGGGGAATTATTGATATTACATATATCTATTAATTATATATAGGTATCAACTCATTAAATATTTTTGACAGTTTATAAGGTTACATAGAAAACACTATTTTATTTATTGTTTATTTATCCTTTCATTTGGTTGATGGATTAGACTTGTTATGTGACAGGTTCACATCGAAAATATATATCCCCTTGATGTATCGATAGGTATTATGAGAAAAACTAGTAGATGTTTTGGGTAAAATCATTAACCATTTTTATATGATATACAATAATTGTCCTTGAAGTTATTTTGATGATTTCCTACATTATAGATTCCATCACAATGAGATTAGTTATTCTTATCCATGAATTTATATATTGTGATTTAATATAAGGGTATATTGTACTCATATTTATATTTTTTATTCCAAATATTTATTCATGTAATATTTTTTATTCCATGTTTATGTATTATAGATTTTTTATACTCTACCCCTTACTAGGTATTCAATATTACCCTATACATTTTCAAATTTTCCGGGGAAGTTATCAAGATTATAAATTGTGAATTATTTATTTTCAAGGACAAATAATAAATTTTGATGTGTTTAGGTTATTCATTATATATTTAGTATAATGTATTTTTAATTTATGAATCATGTTTCTAAGACTGTCAAACTACTATACCATTTGTATTTTTATCAATTAATGTTTTGAAATTACAATAAAAATACAATAAAATATGGGGTACTATAATAAATATTGTTGCACTACAATTCCTTGGATTCTGTAATAATTGGGATGAAATGTATGCAACTATTTGGAATTACAATGAATTGAAATCAAGATTTATTCTAAACTAATGATGTTATACGTGACATTATTAAGAGAGATATCATTAGTTTCACAAGAAAAAAATTATTATCTTAAAGGGATGAATATCTCCAAAAAAGATTATTTTTCAATTATTTTAGTGTTATGAAGAATATCATCAATATAATATTTTATTTATTGAACTTTATTATGATATGATGAAGTTGAAGTTGAAAAAAAACTCCAAAGAGATATTTTAGATTCCATGAAATTATTAATAGTGTATTTTATCTACACTAAAATATGAGAGAAGATGATTTGGAGTAATTTTGAATGTTATAAAGTTGAATTAAAGGATGTTTTTATTTTATAATAACGAGTTGGCAAGGATTGTGAAGGATCTAATAGTTACCCTATTTAGATGTAATATTATATTTTCGGTAGAATTTGAAAACTAAATATATAACCTATTTCATATAACAATTTAGAAAAGTAATATAGTGGTTTCACTATGACTTGAAACGTATAACTGACGATACCTAATATCTTTAATATTATGAAAATGAAAATCATTACGTTTCACTAAGTTTTATAAGATCTATTTTTGGATTTATAAGTAAATTTTCTGGTTTCAATGGATACAAATTATCTTTCTTTCAATAAACATTTTCTATAAATAGTTCAAAATATACATATAATACTAATTTTCTAAATTAGATAATCCACTAATATGCCATATTTTTTGGATGATACAAAATAATTTTTGGAGTAATCAGATGTTTCATATATAAGTACCATTAGAGTTTTCCTAATTTAGATTTAGGTCAATAAATTATCTCTCTATTTGAGTGCATATATTTTAGGGATAACCATTATTGAAAAATATCTTATAAGGATCCAGTCCATCTAACTAGTGAATTTTAATTTCTGCCAAATATTTTTTATGAAAATAAAAAATTTAACATATTTACCTTCAAAATGATAAGTAGTTAATAATGTTTGTTTTTAAATATAACATATAATATATAATATATTTTGTTAAACAATTACACAGTAATTAATAGATCAAAAGTTACAGTTTAAGTATGATATTATTTCAATATAATGGACTTGATGGAGAGTTCTCACTTCCTTTTCATGTTCATGAGTTTGGTATACTTCGTGTTATTTTTCATATCTGGAGTATGTTGGGTGATCATAGCCAAAATATGTTTGTAACACCAAGTGATTTTAGAATATATTTATTTTAAAAAAAAATGACGTGTTTTGTATATTATAATGAAAAAAACAATCAACAAAAGTGAATAATTATTTTTATTAATAACAAGTTTAATATGCTTCGACATTATTAATTGAATCATAATTATTAAAATCAAATAAACTGGGTAATAATTTAATTATTCACAGGTTAATAGAAATGTTTAGTTTATAAAAATTGTTTTAATTATATATTATATATGTTTTCCTTGAAATACAAATATATATATTTCATAATTTGAGTTTGAAAATATTAATATAAATATTGAATTAAATATTTCATATTTATCTTAGTTTTAAATATTGATATCTTCGGAAAAAGCTGTATTTTTTTAATCTTGAAAAATATCATTTTAAAAAATATCGTAAATTGAATGACATCATTATGAGATAAACATGGCTTAATAATATTCCAAACCTTTGGATTAACCAATAGTATTTTTATAAAGTAAAATAAAACATTAAAAACTATTATGATGATTTTGGTCACCGATACATGTCTTTTTAGAACCAAATTTCTATTTTAATCTAACAAAAAATTATTTTTGTGTTTTTAACCTTAATAGTATAGGTATAAGGATCCATTTAGTTTGATCATAGTCATAGAATTAATTAACCTCTATTTTTAATAACAATCCAATAACTTTTTAAGCACTGCTACACAATAGTTGACTGTCTAAATAACTATAAGTTTATTTTTACACATAAAATTTCATTTTTATAAATAATATATTTATGTGTTTTCTAGACATAAATTAGAATCAATTTTTACCACATACGTAATAATTTAAAATGAAAATGGATTAAATATATTGAATAATACGTATTTAAATATTCTATTTTTTGAGTTTCATTTTTCGTCAAAATTAATAGTTACAGTTGTCAATGTTTTTCCCCATGGTAAGTGTTAACATTTATAAAGAGGAGTTAAACTAAGGGATAACGTTTCACATATGTCCACAATATATATAAATAATACTGTATATGTTCAAATAGACCATAAAATATCTTATATTTGAATTTTTCATCTGGGTGGTACTTACCCATTAAAATGACTTCATATTATTTTATATTTCATAATATTTACAAGAGTTTTACTCCCCTCTCTATAAAAGGGTACTCATCTCTTCACATATCCTATCAAATTAAAAACCCAATATTGAAAAATATATACCAAAATAAATTCAAAAATACTCCTCACTGAGTATTAGATGTTGAAGTCTAAAAAAGAAAAATCCTAAAAGGCATATAGTTTAAAAAATGATGTTATCCAAAGATGAGGTATAAGTTCTAAATGAATTTTTTCAATTTTATTTCCTTATATACCTCTTTAAAATTTATTATAACCAACATATTATTTGTAAATTATAATTCACACTATTATGACTTATTTTATGGTTATAGTACAACCTTTTTCCACCTTTTCCCCTTATTTGGGAAATGTAAACTTCATTTGTGTGTATACAAGACCGCCATATCCATTAAGCGAGGTGATTCAGTTTTCATTTTTACCCAACATGAATCGTAATAATGATTTATTTATTGTTCATACATTATATTTATGATATTTTTATTTTTAAATGAATCAAAATTATGTATATACATTCACTCTATTCGTCCATTGATAAAGGAAAACTATACTCATGTGTATACAAGAACATCCGTCTATATGATGTAATGTAGTTAATTTTTCACCACAAAATTTAATGGATTTATATAAAATATTATTTAATTAAAAGATATTTTAATTAAAACAAGATTAATATTATTCATAGAATTAATCCAAATCCATGGTCAAATGATTGGAATTTATAAACTGAAAAATTCATGAAAAATGTCATATTTGACACCATTAATATTGATATCATCAGGGATTTATTGATTAATGGGTGATTAGAAAATTTTAATGAATAATATCTTGAAAATCTTGTATGAATAATAATTTAATATATATATTATTAATAAATATAAATATCGTATAAATTGTGATCGATCATGTATGAAACAATTTTGGACATTAGGTTAGGGTGTATATTATAATCACGATTTTTAATCAAGATTGTTCAAGAATAAATTAGAATTGATAAAATTTTATAATTTTCCTTAATTATATATTAATAAATTTGATAAAATTGTACCCATCAAAAACATAAACCATAAAATAAAAATATTTCATCACTCACATAATAAAAGGAATTTTTGATTTGGTGGTTTAGAAAAAAAAGGAAAAATTCTTTCATAGAAATACCTATATCTTCATGTGATATTTTTATACATTATGACCATATTCATATATACTATATTAATTCTTCTTCATCACCCACTTGAAACCCTTCATGAAATATCTTACTTAACATATTAAATTATAATGAGGACAATGAAACATAATAATGGTGAGATTAATAACTCAGTAAGGATAAACATAGGAGTTAACAATTGAATATATTTTTTGAGAACACATATAATATAATGGAATGAAATATTATTCAATTTTTATTTTCATAACATAGAAGAATTCACCCATATAAAAATATTGTCCAAAATAATGAGACATGGTGTAATTTTTTAATAATAAAAGAAATACATATTATTCAATAATCATGATACTGGTGAAAATAATCATTAATTAAATGAATTGTTATTTATTTTTATAAGTATAATTAATATATAATGGTTAAATGAATCATCAGGAATTCTTCATAGAATACCCTAAATATTATAATCCAAATAATCTCCTAAGATAAACTTATAAAAGTTAACTCTATCATATCATAGGACATACTCATATTCAGTATACTCTTTATTCTCATACGAGTAACATATAACATTTAATGTTATTTTCTATTAACAGTAACATACAATTTTATAAATTCAAATATTCCTCTAATGAATTAGAGTGTTATAATGGAAGAACTTGGCCTTTATTTATAACATAACCACCCATACTTAGTCTATAATGCTAAAACCCTTTACTAGTTTATAACAAATCCACCCATAAATCAAAGATACATATGTCAATGTACTATAAAACGAAATAAAATTTTAAAAATTTAACTTTCAACATAACACCATTGAAATGAATCATCATTCCCTTTTAGACTTATTAACCCATTTAAAAGAAATGGGTCACATGAAAATAACTTTAAAAAATCATAATCCTTATAGAGAACGATTGGGGATCATATAATTGGAACATAACCTCCTTGTTTTATAAAAAATGAATTCTTCCAAAAAAATTACATTTAAAACATTATTAATGACAATTCATTGAAAATAGAGAAAAATATAATTACTTTTTTATAATATTTTGTAAGATATTCGAGAATATTAGGAAAACTATTTTCATTAAATATAACTATGGAATCCTATAGTAGAGGTTCAATATAATATAATAGTTATTTCATCAAGAAATTCCATTCATTTGGAAAATTTTAAAAAATGAAAACTTTTCAAAATTCTAGTGAAAACACAATGATATCTATTCAAAAAGAGAAAAGAAAACATTAATCTTAGACCTCTATAAATAAACTAAAATATATTTTTAAATTACCATAAATATTCATTAAACAATTTAATATAATAAAATTTAATCTTTTTAAATATCATGGATAATTAATTGAATGATTTCCCAACAAAAAAGTATAATATGTTAATTTTTTTCATTCAAAAAATTCCTTTAATATTGTTTAGTACCGAAGTGGGGAAAATTAAAGGAAATAATATACACTTTATAAATAACCATATATTAAAAAATTATTTTCTTTTATGAAAACAATATATAAGTTTAACCTAATTGAACTTTAACATAAACAATACTAAAAAAGAAATGTGATTGTGATATAATCACTTTACAACATAGGAAACCATTGAATAAAAATTCATTGAAATTAATAAAATTATATTGTTCTAAAATATAAATAATTACATGAATTATAATTAAAAAAATTAATTCATGCGTAATTAGGTACACAATTCAAATAAACTATGGTGTAGGAAATGAAACATATCTGAAGGAAATGATATTGTGACAAATTAAACCATTGTAAAGATCACAATATTTGATGTGATAATTAATCCATTAACTGATTATATAAATTTATTTAAATCCATATAATAAGTGTAAATAATTCATAAAACATTTATAGATAAATTCACACATAATCATGGGATAACAAACCAAATGAAGAATTACTATAACCCAATAAAGGGAATTTGATTTGAGAAACCCCTTACCTACAGTCCCAATTTTCTATGTACATACATTAAACCATATATACTAGGCATATATTAATTATTTTTTTTAATAACCTTTTCCAATTTTATTCTTTTATCAATAAACCATTTATTTTATTTTTTTAAATGGCCAATTTAAATATTTAGTAAATTAAATCCACACCATTATTTAGGGTCATTTAGTTTATAATTGAAAAATGAATATGGTAGGTTAACCAAGGTTAATGAGGTAATTATTCCACAATCTCAATAATAATAATCAATACGTAATTATAGTTTTTATCAATAAAAATAATTATTAGTTCCCACTATAAAAATTGGTCAAAAAAATACCTCTACTCGTGACGTGGTAGTATACACACCAACTTGACCGATGTTTTTACATTATATTGGATGGAATATAAAGAAATAAAATAAGATATTTTCATTAAATAATCATACTAATGTTATAAAAATTATATATATCCCATAAATCCATATTCATGACCTTCTGTTAGAGATGGTATAGAAAAATGATTTTTGTCATTATGTAGAGATAATAGTCTATAGATACGCACATAAAAGGATTTCATTTTTTATCAATTGGAATAGTACTAAGATATTTGATAGATTACATTTTCAAAATCATAATAATTTAATAACTAAAAAATATATACGTTTATTTATACATACTAATTATTTATAATAGATGTGGATAGAGAATAATACCCATCAGTTCATAAGGCGGTAGTTCACATGTTTGCGTGAAAGATGGATATGTTTCACATTTTATGGAAATTAGCGATGAATACGTATATTAAATGAATATAATAAAACTTACTATATGGGAGCTACATATTTTACTATATTATACTAGTTTTGATAGAATTAATTGAGGTTTAAGAAGAAGTAAAACCAAAATGTTTGGTTGAGATGATTACATCCACTTTGAAGAATATCCTTTAGATATCTCCTTAAAACCCATAATTATAAAATTTTATAATGAAAATAACCTATATAATGGTTCAATGAAAATTAAAATAATTTTTATTGTTTTTTTAGATTAATGGCTCGATAATTTCGAGTAATAGAGAATATGTTTTTTTTCCTTTTATAATTGCAGGGTGGTAGACGCTTAAAATTTCTAAAACTATTAGATTAATATATTATTTTTGGATTTTCAAGTGTAAAATAGATATCTTTCCATTATATTTGGAAGATAAGTCTAAATAATATAATAACATAATATTTAAACATGTTTAGGTGGTTTTTAACACTTATCTATTATAATATAATACAAAAAATAACCCATATGTTTATAATTATTGATAGGATTAACAAAATATTTATCAGTAGTCTGAAGGTAATATTTTTTATAAATTTTAATTTATTTATTAAAATGCTATTTTTCATGAAATACCATTAATATAATTTTCTATAATATTTAGATAACGGACTTTAGGAAATATAAGTACAACAATTTAATCCAAATATGTAATATTAACACATTTATAATATATTATATTAATCATAAAAAACATGTAATTTTATACATTAAATTAAAATTTTACCTTTAGTGTTTTGAAAATCATTTACATGATTTTTATTTTCACAAGCTATTTGTTAGTATTGAAAAAGTTTTTAAGTTAGTTATTTAATCACAAAAAATTATAAGAAAATTATCAACATAAATTAAATTTATTAATAATACCAAAAATAATTTATAACCAATCATTACTTATTTTTACCATTGTCAATAAATATTATAGACATTGAGTGAAGTAAAGGGACATTTTGGAATTATAAATTAATTAAAATAATTTCAACATCTTTATCAAAGTCAAATAAAACTAGAATAAAATATTATAAAAACATTGAATGATATTTTAAAATTACACACTTCCAATGAATTATCATATGGTGTATAGATTATTTTAAATCCTTATTTCATTTATTTACCCTTGATCTACCCATTTTACCCTTACGGTGGTGACACAATTTTTACCGGGGATACTTTTAATTATGACCAAAAATAAAGTTGAACTATTTAAATTTTCTAAAATTTAGATTCCAAATATTTAAAACATTTTATAAAATTTAATTCATATAACAGTTATAAAATATGTTTAAAATAAACTAGAAAACATGTTGAAGAATAGTTTTCTTAAAAAACGCTTTTTTATGTATGAAAATATTATTATTTGAAAAAATAGAATAATGGTGATTAAAATGTAATTATTTTGATTATATTTAGATATATAAAACTAAATATAATTTAAACAAATTAAATATAAAATTGGACTTTTCATTATTTCATATGAAATGAAAGTTTTCTATAAAGTCGATATTTTCACTGTTCACTAATTTCATTTTCATTTAAAAAAATCAAAATATTTTACCCTATAAAAAGTTTGATATACACATTGGAAAAATAATATCTTTTTCAAATAACAGTATTTATAAATTTTTCAAAAAATAATTGTAATATTCTCTCATATAAAGAAAAAACCCATTTTCGATGAAAATTTAATATTGAATCATAAAATGAATTTACTAAAACATTTGTGGTTGTTTTTAAAGAATAAATAAATTATTTTTTATTTTTTATTAATTTTATATAAATATATTTTATAATTTTATTTTTCTGATTCATTTCCACTGATTCAATGAATTTGATGTAACATTCATAATTGAAATAATATTATTTTATGGTTGGTTTATTATTAGTGTTTCATGTTTTATACACTATCAAACATAGTGTAGAATTACTGTAGCAGTAATATAGCTTTACATTAGTAGTACTGTAGCTAGATTGTGAGGACTCACTAGGTGCATCCAAGAGTCCCGAGATCAAATCCGGGTGGAGGAATATTTTCAGTACTGCAGCAGTACTGTAGCAGTACTACAGCAGGCAATGAACCAGTACTGTAGTAGTACTATAGCAGGCAATATTCAGTACTGTAGCAACAGAAACTATTCATCCATCTGGGCCTTCGGGCCACTGGTTTGGTCCTCGGGTCCTACTATGATTTTGGGCCACCCAAGGCCTTCGAGCCAGTTGATTCTCAATGCCTTCATTCCACCTTTAGGCATTAAGGCCACCCCAATGCCTTCGGGCCACAAGAAAGCAGTCCCCATACACACTAAAAAATTGAGTAGCCCTAAAATAGGATTTAGAGCAGGTGTACTCACCAGAGTAGAGCCAAATGGATTGTCAGAATGGGAGGGTAGGGCTATGCCATCGGTACCAGCTTGTGCTTGCACGAGAAGCCTAACCAGACGGTCATGCAAAGGTGGAGAGCTATTATCAGGATGCAGATGCTGGGGAGGGGAAGTTTCATGTAGATAGTCTAGTTGAATTCCCTAAAGACCTTCAGATCATGTCATCTCCTAAATCATACAGTCCATGTAATCTCTAAGTCTACAGGCCTTGTAAAGGGTTCCCCCTCATCCATTGAAAGGGGGGTTATCAAAAATCAACAAAAAAATGAAGGCATTCAGGCAATTCAGGCATTATAAAATCTCATGGAATTAGATTATTCTATAGTAATAATATTTTAACCTCTAAAATTTACCATTCTCTCATAAAAATGGTATAGAACAATTTGAACATCAATTTCAAGGAGTGGAAGATAAAATATTTGGTCAATAAAAAGAAATATATTTAATATGTTTTTAAAAATGTCAATGTAGAAAACCCACATTGTATAAATTGATAATAAAAAAATTATGAACAAAGAAATAAGTAAATAGAAAGGTCACAAAGAATAACTCATAATCATGACATGAAAGTATGATTTTTTATTAACAAAACACTTTTAAGGAAAAGTGAGAAACCCCATGTTCAACCTAGTATAACTCATAATTAGGTTACCAAATAAGGATTACAATGTTGGTATGTGAAAAAATATACTTTGATATAATTTCAATTTGAAAGATTGTGTTACATATTTTAGAATAGAAGAGGCCAACATTTCATC
The DNA here is from genome assembly GCA_963277665.1 of Viscum album. NCBI lineage: Eukaryota > Viridiplantae > Streptophyta > Magnoliopsida > Santalales > Viscaceae > Viscum > Viscum album. The sequence continues at coordinate 503,289,754 of OY728131.1, read as the reverse complement.
AGAAATGATCATAATGTTATAAACTGATTACTTCATGATCATTTTCCAAGATTTAATGTATTCTCTAACACTTAGTGTATATAACATAATAAAACAAACTAACTTGATTTAATTTAATTTCATAAAAAAATTATCCTTTGGTTCTAATTCTATCCGTTTTCACTTATATCACATATATTATTCCATAAAATGAATTTTTCAGATTAATTTTTCATTCTTAAAGTACTAAAATCAACTTATAATGAATCTAATGACCCATAAAAGGATAGAAATATATTCCTAATATCTTTAGACGTTAAACAAATCCAAAATGGTTGTCATATGTTATGGTAATATCAAATATGAAAATAATAATTAATTAATATTAAAAACCTCAATAATAACTCCCTATGTTAAACATTAAACATTCCAAAAATATATTACCTTAAACCATATACAAGTATTCTTTCCCAAATTTAAAACCCAATGAAACAAATGGCAGATATTATATATTATATAAAAATCAATTTTATATTTATCTCGAGACAAAAAATTTCACTCATAATGAGAATACAAAAAAATGTATATATCAAAATCATATGATATAAAATATATGATATTATGTTCCATAACTAACTTCAAAAACCAAAACATGAATATAAAATAGTTTATACTTACACAATAGAATTTAAAATTTATTCCCAAAATAATATCCCATGTCAACAATATTTATTTCCATCTACCAAAATCATATAATGTTCCTAAAAATGTAATATTCTTTAAAAATATCATTAATTATATTTTCTCCAAGTCAATTTTCCATATAAAAATTATATATATGATAAAACATATGATCCCAAATTATAATAACCCTTTTAGCACTATTAAAAATAGTAAACTCAATATCAAAATTCATGTTAACCATAAAGGTTATAAGTAAATTAAACTCTTTTTCATAAAGTATAAAGTAATTATTCCTCAAATTACATTTTCACTATAACACAAGTAAAAATTAAAGTCTAAATATACCTAAAAAAATTATCAAATCCCAATTAATTTCTCCCAGTATATCATTAATCAAAATAAAACTCCATCACTTAAAACTCTAAGAAGGGTGTTTATGCCTTGATATATAAAATCATCCACAAAATTTTAAACATATGATAGTATCCATAAATATTAAATTAAATTCACTAGAAAAATCTAAATATCCAAATATATCTAAACCCTTATCTAATACTATATATTAAATAATTCAACACACACTCCAATATCCATTGATGAAAATATAATGTTTACATTTCTTACCTTGATACAGTTAATAATTTCCAAATTTTATCCGCCCAAAACATATAACATAAAATAGAAATTTTGGATAAAAAGCATACCCAAAGAACTTTTTGGTTTAGAGGATTTTAGAATTAGTATAAAATCTTATATAATAATACCTATGTCATTAAGTGATCATTTTGAACACTATACATATAATTTATTATTACATATTATTTCATTAAAATCAAAAACATGCATCCCATTTAGACGACTCATTCATATCATGTTCCATTATAACATGGGGAAAATAAACAAAAGAAAGGTTACATCAAATTATTAATAATGATAAACAAAGTAATTATAATTTGAATATGTTCAGGGATAAAATGATAATAATTTGTGTATGATAACATATACAATGTTCCCAATAATAAAAAAAGATATTTCATGCCCATTAAACCCATAACCATAAATAATATTACATGGAATAATTATTTAACAAAATATAATAGAAATATGTGTCAAAATTTTTGATCTATATAAAGCTAATCCTTGATAAATGGATACTTTAGAACTTAATGAATGTATATGTAAATTTTGTGGTCAACTAGGAATATTAATCATTTATCATGGAATCACATAAACATGATAATTAAAATATTATAATTTGATTAACTTATAATAGTTAAATCTTTCTTCTCATATGATATACTCATATTTGGTAAACTATGTCATCTCTTATGGGTAACTTAAAATAGATATCTTAATCATCCATTATATGTAACTTATAATTACTTAACTTCATCACCTTACCCAATGTGTTGGAGGGAAATAATGAGCCAATCCATCCATAGAATATAACATAACCACCCATAATTGGTATATAAGTCAAGCAGCCATACTTGGTTATTAATGAAACCACTCATCAATCATACATTAATTTATACAAGTATCATAAAATAAATATATCATTTATAAGATTACGGTTTTCAACATAACACCCTTGAAAATAATTATCATTTACTTTAAACATGATTAACCAAGGAAAAAAAATTAATTCCATTGAAATATATTTAATGAGTTCTCACACTTCTAGTGAAAAAATAAGGATGTTATAATTGAAACATAACAAAATTGGAGTATAGTAAAAATAATACGGTTTGTTTCTGCATAAAAAAATACATTTATAATAACATTTAATAAATTTATTCAAAAATAGTGAAAAATATATTTTCCTTTTAATTATAATTTATAAAAATTTATACAATACTGGGAAAAATATTTTCTTCTAAAATAACTATGGGAACATATGAAATATGTTTCATAGAAAATAATTATTATAATAGTAAGAAAATACAATAAATGGGTAAATGTTAATATATAGATCCTTTTCCCACTTTATGTAAAATCCAAAATTACAATTTTGGGGATGTGATAAAATTATTTATTTTAAAACATTGTAATGAATATAAAATATATATTAAAATGATTTTATAATATACTTTTTTTAGGAAAAATAAATTTTTTTAAAAAAATTGAATGATCATGGATATTGAAGAGTTAATATTCCTAACCAAAAAGTGAAATAAGGTCGGTTTTTACATAAAATCATGTGTTAAATATTAATAAGTACCAAATAGAATAAAAAAAAATTAGTGCATGTATACCATAGGAAAAAATAAAAGGGGTAAATTGATATGTGGTTCAAGAAATTAATATTTTACTATTTTCCCTTAAGGATCCTTGAAAATAAATAATCCTGAAAAGAAAATGAGATTGTAAAATTACTCTTTTAATCGTTTGGTAATATTAGAATAAAATGTCATTACATGAAAAAAATTTGGATAAATAAATTAAATTAATTATATTGAATAATACTAAAAAAATTATTCATGGTCAGTAAGATCCCAATAGAAAATCCTGGTCCCTGACATGAATCATGTCTCAAGAAAATGATACAATGAAAATAAAAACACTTACAAAGATCATAAAATTGTAAGTGATAATTTTTCTCTGTTGTTATTATGTTAATATATTTAAATACATATAAAAATATAAAAATACATCATAATATAAGATAGTAATAACTAAATAAATAATCATGGCATTGAAAATACTACAATAAAATTTTCAGTCTTATTGAAATGAAACAAGTTAAGAAACACCATACATTGATCCCTATGTTTCTATATATGTAATTGATATCCTATATAATAAATATATATAAATTATATATTTATTAAAGAATGTTTGAAATTTTTATTTCCTTATAATTCATCCATTCATATAATTTAATGAAATATTTAACTTCAGAATAAGTAAAGTCTCTGTCTAGTGTCTTGAGGGCATTCGGTTAACAATAGTAAAATTGGATTGATATGAAGATTTTGTTTAAAGTGTTTATAATTACATCATATATATAATAATTATCAAAAACTAATTAATATTTTTCTACTTTTAAAAAAATTATATATTTATACACGAAATAAATAAATGAAAAAAACATACAACAGCTCACAAGGTTGTTTTCCCCTCATACACACAAGCGATATTTTTTACTTTATATTTAATTGAAAATAAATAAATAAATTATAATATAAGTTTTATAAATTCATTATAATAATCTAAAAATAAAATACTTTCATTAAACTTAGCCTTTTCCACAACCATGATAGGCGGTATTGAAAAATGATTTATATCTCTATATGGAGACAATAGTATGTATATACACATTTGGAATGGTTCTATTTTCAAATGTTGGAATTGTATTATGATATGTTATATATTAAATTTATAGAATTAAAATTATTCAATTAATATCATATATTTTCATTTATTCCATCATAATAAGCATCTATGATTGGCGAATTTGAGAAACAAAGCACATCGTTTTGTGATGTGGTACTTTGCATGTTCCCACAAACAATTGTTTCATTTATCGTTTGATAAAAGAATGAGGTAAATAATGTTATTTCATTAACATAATAAACTATAATTATATGATAAATTTTTATTTTATAATATTTTAAATTTAAGGATATTATTACAGGAGGTATAAGAAAAAGTATAAGGAAAATGATAATTTTAGATGATTACTTCCTCTTTGAAGAAGCTTCATTGGATATCTCCATAGGCATCATATGGGATTACATTAAAGAACACCATTTCCTATTTAATATAAGTAAGAAATGTTTAGAAATGATCTTATAAGTGTTTTTTTAATCTACTTTCTTCAAGAATTAATGTAAAGAGAAGAGAAGTGGTGTCCTTTAATAAGTGGACTATTGGGAACCCAAATAATTATTTAAATTATTATATTGGTTGAATTTAATTTACATGGTCACATGGAAGAAGGTTGATCTATTTAGAAAATGATATGACAATATGTCAAAATCCACTAATAATATATAATTTATACATGTTAATGTGATGTTTTAACCCTAATCTCTTATTTTTAGTCCCCCATTAACCATATTTAACTATTAACATGATAAAATAATATTTTCACATTATAGGTAATAAAAGATACTATATTAATGGAAAATTGGACAATATGTTTAATATTATTGATTCCTTCAACAATATTAATTTCAATAGAAAAAAGATAAATTTTTATAAAATTAAAAACTTTTAATAAAATATTTTTTGACATAAAACGTCATTAAAGTCATTTTTAGACTACTCACATAATTGGAAAATTATAAATATCAATAAAGTAATGTATTTTTAATATTAAGTATTATCACAATACAAATACATTATTTTTAAGTAAAAAATCTTGGAACACCATTAGTTAGATAAAAATATATTCATTTTAAGTGTTTTGAAATCATTTAATTCATTTCTTTACAAATGCTCATGTGATATGTAGAAATTGAATAAGTGGTTAAGGTATTAATTTCAAGAATAAAATATAAATATAAATTAGAAACCTAACATAAAATTTTTAATATTAAAAAAAATTATAACCATTAAATTTTTTTTATACCTATCAATAAATATTCTAGATGTTAAAAGAAAAAAAAGATTCATTTTCGAATTTAAGTTGACATAAAATAATAAAATATTATTTATAAAATAAAATTGGATCCAAAATTCTATATTTTAAATTATTTTTATGGTTTGGTATAATTACCCTCATATACTGAAATATAGCCAAATTTATGTATGAATTTGATGAATTTTTTTTATATCAGTAACCTTGTTCTACCTTTTATGAATTATAGTGGTGAACAAATATTTATCATGGTTTTTGTTCATTATATAAATAATTAACATAAACCATTTACCAAATATGGAAATGATGATTCATAATATGTAATAATTTTTACAAAATTCAATTTATATGATTGGGGGAAATTTCTTTCGAAATAAACCAACAAAACCTGAAAAAAATAGTTTTCCAAGAAAATGTATTTTTAATATTCAAAATTTTTACTTCAAAATTAAGAATAATATTCACTAAAATGATATTAATTGAGTATGTTTCATCAAAATCATAAAATTATATTTCAAAACAAACTTGAAACAAAATGGTACATGGTAAATACCGGAATGTAAGTGTCAATTTTCAATAAAATTAGTATTTTTCACTATTAACTGAGAAATCATTCTTTTCAAAAAAAAAATATGACATTTCCATTGAAAAGAAAATTGATAAAAATATTCCAAAACTTTTATCCTTTTTTTAAATATTATTTCTTAATATTAGGGATTTAAATAATAATATTCTCTCACAAAATTAAATAGAACACATTTTCGAAGAATAAGTATTTTTGAAGCATAAAATGTTATTATTAAAAAATGAGTTCATGTTTCCAATGAACTAGTCAATACAGTAGTATTTAGTAGGTAAATTAGATATATATATATATATATCATTAATTGGTTACTTATATTCATACCTTTGAATTCAATATCTATGTTATAACAGTCGTATTTAAATTAATATTAATTCATAGTTCATTTAACCTCAATGTTGTATGTAGTATAAGATCTTGAACATCGTAATAATTTTAGAAAATAGCGTATTATATATTTTATTCTCTCTATATCTCTTAAAACCCATATATTAGCATCCCATATGGTAATTTTTGAGGTATTCATGTATTCAACACTCAAAGAGAGTGATGGAATGATTTTAAGAAAAATGAAACTTATTTTTAAATTTTTGTGCAAAATAAATTTTTTTGATTTTCATGTTATTTATGAAAAATAAATATCATTATTTTTTATTTTTTATTTATTGTGTAATTTAATTTTATATCTTATCTGACATTATTTATAACAGTTTAAAATGTAATATTTTCTTGATTTTTTCTAAATGACTCACAATTGACTTTTTGAAAAAGTGTGAATATAATGATTATTTTAACATATATGGAATTAATATATTTTCACATCATAACGTTATTTATTAAGAATAATAATTCCATCACATTTTTCCATAGTTTTACATAGAAATTAAAATTCCCATTTTATGTGATTTTTTAATCTTTTAGGATCTAACAAATCGAAAGTATGTCTTCTATTGTTTATTAATATATATTTCTAAAGATATTATTAAAGCATTTTTTCATTTCTTCCATATTAATTTAGGGAATAATGTTATTCACAAGAGATATTATCTAATTATATCACCAATTTTATATCTTCTTATAGCTTCTGATTACCCAAGGAAGAAATCATAATAGAGCCTATTTATTTTTCCATTTGATATCCTATAATGAATTTGTTGATATTTTTTTGTCCTTGTGATGCACATATGTATTGTAATAATTTATTAATGGGTTGGAAAAAATACCACTCCAATGTATAGGGTAATAGATGATTACTTATGAGACACTATCATAGAGGATGGGGAGTGAACCGATTCCAAAATTGAATAGTGGTTATGGAGTGAACCCTGTCCATTATTAGACTTTTCCACTATTTGAGGCATATACATGAATTTATCATTGAATAATGAAATTATTTTCAATAATTTTTTATATTACATAAAATAATGACATGTTTTTATGATTATGATAAGTTATAATTTCTAATAGATTATTATGGATGATTTCACACTCTTATGACTCATGTCTCTAATTGTGATGATATTTTTTTAATATAACACATGATTACTGATAAAAGGTAACTATGTATGAATTTTAAAATTTATGATAATGATATTACACCATTTCCTTGTAAATTACTCCCTTATGTAGTTCAATTTATGTCTCAACTCTTTACAGATGCCAAACATTTGATCTCACAATTTCATATGTTGCAATTTTCCCTAGATAATGATCAAAGGTACTATATGATTAGTATTTTTTATGATATTTTGAAGATATTTAATTATATAAAATTATTATGTATCTTTTTTCAATGAAATAAAACCCTTATATTTATCGGCCTTCAATTACTATTTAATTAATAATGTTTTTATCGCAACTGTTGAAATATATAAGTGTTATTTTCATAGATCATATAAATTGTTATCATAGTAGGGTTCAATTATTTCATGATATTATATTATAAATAATAAGAGAAATTATTTTAAGACAACCTATAATGACATGAATGATTTATTACCCAAATATAAAGTCGAATAGGTTGATATGAAGGTGTCATAATTTGGGATAGCCTAGTAATAAATTTTTTGATTATATTTTTTATCACATTGATTAACGATGATAATGATCACACTATGATTTCAAATTTAGTTAATAGAATAAACCATGATGAATAATTTTAATAATTAATGTGGCTTGTAATGCAATGATTTTCCTTAGAATAAACCAAAATAAATTGGAGTCAGGATGTGAAATCTTATTTTTATTCTCACACAACTCTCCCATGTTTTAAATTGAAAGATGAATCATATTGAACTTTCATATGTTCAATGGAAGGAATAAATCACCAATAATAATTTATTATGGAAACATAATACTTATTTTAGTGGGTCAACTAGTCCAATTATAATTATGAAGTGAACTAATTATTCAAAAAACTAATTCTCAATTATCAAGTTCGTAGACTTTGAGAAGATTTTTTTGGATGATTATCATTTTAAAATTTAATTTGATAAATAGTAGATTGTTATCATGAATATACATAACGAGGATAAAATTAAATCCATGATATGGAAAGGGTTTAAAGAGTAATTTTTCAAAACCAATTTTCCTCAGAAATTTGAATTTAAATTGAGGGGGAATTCCTAGATCTAAAACAGCAGGATCATGATTCGATTTTTATGTATATGTAAAATTTCACAAAAAAGAAAAGGTATTCTTCATGATTTATCATCAACACAAAAAGTAAAATTTTATAATTAAATATTTTCTTAAGACTATGTCTATGAAAGGAAATGGATATAATATTTTTTTTATAGCTATGACGAAATTATTTAATATTCATTGATCTTAGAAATGAAATGTAGATAGTCTCATTGTTATTGTAGTTTTGGGTAAATTATATAATATTGGATTTTTTAGTAATTTATTATAATAAATACCATGGAGGAAGGAAAATTAATCTCTCATCATGTACAAAATATATAAAGAAATATGGGTAAATTACATTAAGGGGACTGGTAAATCATTTAAGTGTATAAAAATGGTATTTGAAAATATGAATTTTTTTAATGTATATGTGGAGGAAGGATGATGAAATGAATTATGAAATAAATTAACTAAATATACTACCCAAACCTCAATTCTTCAATAGTATGGAATGATTGCTAGATGTTAGAAACTGAATGAATTTTGTGGTTAATAAATAAAATAGCTACATATATCTTTTTACCATAAGAGAGACAGTGAATGGTCATGTGATCACGATATTTGAATTTGGTAAGGAGTGTGAATTATTTAATTGTACACTTATCTTCCACTATAAAACTATTATTTCCTTATGTAATTTATTATCTATAAACTCTTTAATATCAAACGTATTTTATAATTGTATGAAATCACCACCTCAATGATTGAATGTTGGATATTAGTCAAAGCTCCCAATTGTTTGGGGATATCATATCATGTCTATAACAACTCTAGGATAAAATTTTATAGGATTGTTCTTCCTAAAAATATTTTTATGTTCATTTGGTTAAATTTGATGAGATTCCAAGCATGGAGTGGATCCCTCTATATAGACCCCATATCAATTTCCAATTATGGGATGCAAAATTTTATATTCTTAATCAACCTATGATCATCCATCTATATCTAGATTAATATGAAATACCCACGTAGTTTACATTCATTATATGGGTTTAGTTACCTCTTAATGAGGGATATTTATCTCAAATGATTAAGGGGGACTAAAAAATGAAATATATATATTTATTGGAATATAAAAATGTATTTCAATAATAGTTTCAAAACCTTCAATAAAATATTTAAAAAAAATTTCCATGGGAACTAATACATAGTAATACCCATATTTAGTATTATACTTATAGAATAGATTTGATTACGATATAGGAATAGATGGAGAAACTCTAATATAATCTATATAAGTTATTTATTAGGATGGGTTCTTCACCATTCGGTGTTGTAATTTGTTTTATGAAGAAAAATGGTGGTTCAATATGATTCATAAGTTACAATCCTGAAAATAATAAAATATTTGTAAATAATAAATATCTCATAGCTTTTATTGATGATTTTTTTTGACAAAGTATGACGATATAAATAATTTCTAAAGACTTAAATAAGATTTAGATAACATTAGTTTAGTTTCAAAATAATGACATACCAAAGACATCCTTTAGTATGAAGTGTGAATAGAATAAATTTATTTTCATTCCATATGGATTTATCAATTCCTCTCATTTCTTCATGGATATAATAACTAGATTTTTTACTGATTACCATAACTGATTTTATGTAGTCTTTATTGTTGAAATTATCATAAATTCTAAAATAAGAGAAGAGAAGTAATGTTATTTCAGTGTTATATTGAAGACCTTGAGAAATGGAAAATCTATTTATAAATTTTTTAATTTTGATTTCTACCAACTGAATGTATCATACATTGGTCAGTTAATTATACGAAAATAAATATTTATTCATCCCATAAAGCCAAAACTTATTAAATTATACCATAGAATACCCACAGTGACTGAGATTTGTAGTTCTGTTGTATTTTCAAAATATTACAGATATTTAGTAATAAATTTCTCACAGTTATCAAATATTATTTAAAAGATGGCATAGAAGGGAACCAAATTTATTTCGATGTGGGAATTTGAATAAAATTTCAACATAATAATGACAATGTTTTTAATTTAACCTATTTTTAGACTATCCTAATATTGATATGGGGTTTCTATTTACAGTGATGTATCAGAGAAGGGAATGGGATACGTGTATGACCCTAGGACACCCTAAGAGGGGAGGGGTGAATTAGGGTGTCAAGTTTTTCTTTTAAAAATAAAGATCTTGTTACCATGGTGGTAAGAAAATTTTAAACCTGTATGAATAATGGAAATATAAATAAATAAACCACTAGAAAAGAGACCACACAACACTTTTACTTGGTTCGCCGCTAAGGGCTATGTCCAAGGAGAATACGTCGACTAGTTTCCAGTCATACCAAATTCCACTAAAATTAAATAGATGAGGATTACAATGTTCTAGTACAATCAATATTTCCCAAGAACACTACCTTTAAAAAATTTCAGGTATAACTAACTACGTCCCTCAGGTAACTCATGTTGACTCCCCATGGCTCACTTCCTTTGGTGAAGTCCCGTTCAGTTTATACACATGAAGGTATATTCAACAGATTTTCATTGAAGTATTTGTATCTATTCATCAGGAGAAATTGTGTGTATCAAAGTCCTAGATTAATAAACTCCAAAGCACTGAACCACTGAACTGGATAACAAGAATCATGTCAGAAGCATAACACTACACATATGCACATAACCTGAACTTTCACACAAGATATGAGAATTGTCGTGAAAGATGGATTTCGGGCAACACCCACTTTCTGCACAACCCTTATAATTCACGCAACTGCACGGATGGGTTCAGTTGGTCTTTTAAGACTAATCGAATACCTCACACGCAAGATTTTATCTCATCAAATCGTTCACACACAAATCTTTCACACGACTGAGCTACCAGATAATTGATGTAAAATTATTAAGTCTTCCTTGGGTGTAGACAAATATTTATAGGCCCTTGATGACCTTGTGTGCAAGATCCCAATGTGTTTTTTCAGTGCATGTAAGATTCTTTTGAAGTACGCAAAACCCCTTTTGACATCGCATTGGGAACAAACCCTTTCGCGCAACATCATCTTCCACACACTCCATGAATTTTCCATTTTTTGACATTCTGAACCCGAAACATGTCTTTTGAGAAAGTTCAAAAAACACCTTCAATCTCATGTACCAAAACCAATATTTCATGCACATGTCAAATCTTTCATGCACATTCCTTTTCCAAAAACACATTTCTCCATTTTTCGATTTTCAACCCCAAAAATTTGGATAACACTAGAGAACGGTGACACCTTTAATACTGATATCAGATCAAACTATATGATCCCTTTTAATGTAATCTCCCTGATCTTCCATGAAAGGTATAACAATAGAAAACATAAACCATTATCATCCAAAAGTATGTTGACAACAAACAAAAATCGAACTCCTTTTTTAGCAAAGAACCACCTTAGTTCGAACAATATATTTTAATTTAGAATGACATTGTAGAAGTGTTCACCAAATTCTAATTGATGATTCATGAGAAAAATTTACCAACACATGATTTTGATACAGGAGAAGAAAATTTTCTATTTGAAAATATGGGAGTATTTTATTTATTGTGAAATGTGTGATATATGTAACACAATAATAATTTAAGACTGAACTATATTGGATAGTGTATTCAATATACAACACACATATTAAACAAACCACGATATAATATTAATATAGATAAACATGAATTATTTGACATATCCATTTAAGTTATCTATATGAATAGTATTAACATGTTTTGAAAAAAAAATTAAATATCTTCTCTACATTTATTGATAAATACATTTTAAGAACCCAATTTTAACAATTATATTTTATTCTATAAAAGATATGTTTCTATTAAAAAATATATTTATTGTTATTTGTGAGAAAATAATAAAATTAATTTATTAAAAATATATAAATGTTATTCAATAAAATTTAAAAAATTTAAAATCAAAATATAAAAATTAAAATAGGGTGATTTTTTATGAATATTCATTAAACATTGATTTTTTAGTGATTTATGAAAATACCAATTTTCCTTTAAAACAATATTTTTTAATAAATCGAAAAATAAAATTGTCCCTATATTTATATAATTTTATTTTTTATTTAATTATGTTATTTAGTAATATTTACTATAATTAAATAAATTTTTAATATTCTATAAATTTAATTTTTTATAAGTTTATTCTTTGGCTTTGAAATGCATTCTTCTGAAAACTATTTTATTATGCATAATGTTTCTCTATTTTAGTTAATTAAAATAATTCTTAATTAAGAATAAATTAAATTAAATTTAAATATAATAAATAAAAAATTATTAGTTTAAATTCATATAATGAAGATTAATGTTAAATCGTTTTTTTCTTGAAAAAATTATTTTTTCATAAAACCACTTTTTCATAACACTTGCACATTTTATTTTAAATTAAACACTATGACTTATATAAATTCAATTAGATAAAATATTTTTTTTATTTTTAATAATTATATGCTTGTTATTAAATATGGTCTACATTTTTTTCATTATTAACAGTTTAAATTGTAAAAAAACTAATTACGATGTTAAAAATTTAAAAATGGTAAAAGTGAGTAACCTTAGAGGATTAGTGGATAACATGTTTAAAAAATGTTTCATATTATTCACGGAGTTTTAGATAAACCTCATAATTCCAACACAACTTTATTTATATATTTTGGAGGCATTGGTATTCAGAGTGACATCCAATTATTGAAGAGATTATGGAATCACCAAAAATGCACACCTCAATTATAGAAGGCCACAAACTCCCCTAACTTTATCAAACCAATTAGGCCAATTGGATAGAGAAAATCCAATAAAAAATATCCCAAACATCTTTATACATATTTTAGACATTTTTTTATTTCCAAAACACAAACCTTAGGGTGATTTTTTAGAGATACAAAGGAGGTTCCTCAAATAGACGGTAATCTTCTTCACCATGATCCTTCTTTTTTTACATTTTTCTTCTTCCTCTATAAATTACATGTTAAAAGTAACTATATAATAAAAATATTATATACAATATACTATAATTTTATTTTTGTTTATGGAATAATATTTATCCATCTCTTATTTCATCAAATTGGAAACGAACCCACTGTTTATTTGTAAGGTGGACAACCACCTCATGAACTGATGTATTTCATTTTCCATCATCGCCTTTCCTTGATGTTTATGGTGATGAATTTAATATTTATGTACAATTTTCTTATCATATTAATAATTTTTTAAATTTAATATATGATATAAATTAGTTCCCAAGTAGGATTGATACCACTCATAGGGGGAGGATGAATCAATGGTTTGTTTTTCTTTTATAAGAATGTTTTTAAACACATTAACAGAAACTTCCTTAACCTATGAAAAATTTTATTTTAATTATCCACTCAAATATAACTCACAAACTGAAAATTCATATGAAACAAATATAAATATAAGGAATAACATGATATTTGTAATGATTGGTACAAAGACCTACTCCTTTCCATGTTGGATAATCCCACCAACATGGATTCTTTATCAATATTTTTTAAAAAATAAGAAGGGAAAAGAAAAAAAATTATAAAATCATAATATAAAAATTACTACTATAGTTGGTCGTACAACCCAATTATACTTTCATGTATCCACTTTCCAAAAAAAAAATTAGTAATTAGAAATTATCAAAAGTAAAATAAAATTACATTCTTCATGTTTTTTTATTTATATCAGAAAGTCCTCACATAATCAACATGTAAGATAAATCAAAATCCACCTATGTACCTTCTTCAAGAACATCAAAAATTCTATTAAATAATATGCTGTTATTGAATTTTATTCTAGAACATCATTTCAGAAAACATACTCAACATCGATCAGTTCGATCTTTCCAGTGTAAATCCCCGGTTTGATGGGTAGTCTGGTCTAATAGTTCTTTTTCACATCCTTATTTAATTGATTAGAAACTTAATCAGCTGATCATAATTCTTCATCCAACAGAACTTCGTCTCATAAACCAGGATATGATGGATATCGGTCTAATGGATTCACTCTGATTGACTTGTTCCAATGGAACTTCATCTGATTTATCTTGCTTAGATGATTTATGAATGTCAATATGATGATCTTCCTCAAATTCAACCTAAAACACATTGTTTGTTTATAAACTCTATACATATTCAACAAATTTTAGAGCTCAAGAACATGAAATATTTAGATCCATGTTCCCAAATTAACTCATCTATATTTTTAGAGGGACCTCAAAAGTGGTTTAGTAGGGGTTATGAAAATCATTCCTCCTTAAAAAAGTTTCCCAAATCATAAATTATTTTTAAATCTTGGATCTATCATTAACTCATTCAATTCCCTTTTGAATCTTCAAATATCCTTGATTTTCGGATCTCCATTTGAATTAATCAATTCATTTTCCAATATTCAAATCTCATTGATTTTACAATACAATTTCCAAGTATTATTTTTTCAATAAGAAATCCCATTATTAATTTTTTCTTAAAAAATCCATGTACTATTTTTTCATTAAGAAATCCCAGTATGATTTTTTCTTTAATAGATCCTAGTAAAAAAATTTATGATGAATTATTTAGTAGTATTTTATCAATATTAATTCTTTAATATGATTTCCACAATATGAAATTCCAATAAAGAAAATATTAGTACAAAAATCTCAGTACAAATGTATTAGAATGAAAACCATCATATGAAAATCTCAGAATAAAAATATTTCTTCCTTGTGATTAGAAACATCTTTTTATTCTTGATATTCATTTTTATCTTTTCCTCCCTCAATTTATTTTTCATTCATCTTATTTCCTATGTTTCAAAATATACTTATGAATTATGAAAAATATAAGATAAACAATTCATTGTCATATTTACAATGTAAAGTAATGTAACCTCTTAAAACACTAGAAGCCATTATTATTTACAACTATTATTAATTTTACCTAACTCATTTGTCTTGAATACGATATAAATTATTACTATCATCATGATTATGATAATCACTTTCATTCAAAACTCAATACGATTTCCAGTATCTTTTAGCTGAAATCTGAATAAGATAAATCATATTTACTCAGGCCAATGTCTTAATCCTATACTAATGAATCTAAATCTCATAAACCAAGATACGATAATCATCCTTAGGTTTCTGGATGTGATTTGACAACTTTATTCACACCATTATTCAATCTATATTTCCATTACCTTTTCAACATAGTTTCTTCTTCAACATAATCATCTTATAGAACTATTTTTAAAAAATACAACCAAAACTCAAATAGAGTCAAACATTCTCCCCCTTTGTCTTTGTTATCAATACCAACATCAATCTATATATATAACCTATTCAAAAAAATAAGTGGATTTATTTTACTTTCACACGTTTTCTTATCTATGCGTTCTTTCCTTTTCTCCCCTCAATATATTCTCTCCCCCATATTGAAAAAAAAATTGAAGGGGTAATTATAACTTGTTTCATTACATATTGAACGATTTATTCTTCTCAAAAGTTTTGGAATGTTTTATATTAAAAACATGAATATCTTATTGAGGAGAACATAACTGTCACATGATTTTCTTAACAAATAGACTTCAACTAAAAGACAATATGTATGTGTGGGTGAACACGGTTTATAAAAAAGTGTGTATAATCAAGGTTATAAATGTTTTCCATTACAAAACATTCATGTAATACCTTTTTAGGTTTCATTAAACATAATCATTTTTAGGGAAATCATCAGAAGAATATATTTATGATAAAAGTAACATACACCCATCTCAAAAAAAATATTATAAAATTTAAAATTATAAATAAGACTTTCAAAACAAACATTTCATAACCATGTTACTTTATTTTTCATTAATAATAATATAAAGAAAATAATCTTCCATATTTAAACTCATTTAATTCCCTAAAAGTTAGTACAAATACACAAATGATTTACGAATAAGAAGTATCCTCCTCGATTTTCACAAACAATTTTCTGACTAAGAGACATCCCTCAATCATTACATATTATTATTATTAATATATTTTTAATTGGATGTATTTTATTTATTTTATTTATCCTTATCAAATTTTTAGTATGTTTCTCTACATATATGGACTCTTCTAATAAGGATGTCAACTAATCTCACCCTTTTGGAACCATTCTATGGTAGTTAGTTTGTAACCACTCTTTCATGCCTTCCTCTTATTTCAAAATATAGTCAAACAAATATTAGTGGTGTTCCCTTCTTTAGTTTATATCTTACATATTTCCAGAATTTTAATTCCTGATTTGTTGATTTCTTTTTATAAACCCTTCCCAAATATTTAGAATTATTTTTCATTCTCATTGATTTAGATGATTTTTGTGCTTCTTATAACATTATTTTTTATCAAAATGTTCTAGAAAAATAACTAATCAATATTTATTTTCGGATTGCTCATTTTTATTTTTCTCCACTTTAGTAACATACTCAAATTTCATAACGTACTCATTTTTATTCATTTTGGGAGTCGCATCATTTAGTAACACGTTATTTTTTGGAACATTTGATTGTAGTTTCTCATCACATATCTCCCTTAATTATTACATGTGTCTTATTAGAGACATGTTATACCAGTATGGATAGGTTCTGTGGTTGAAAACTCCACAACACCGATAGTGACCTCGATATCTTGACTTTTTGGATTGATAGTAAAACTCTTTAGAACATTTTTTTGTTTTTTTCTTCACAATTAATGGACCACTTTCCTTAGTATGATACTTTTGTGAATAATTCCTATCTTTACTGGTAAAATATGTTTTTTCAGATACCTACTTTTGTAATCCTTTCTTTCCACATTATCTGTAAGATTCACAATTAACTTAAATAGACTTAGTGTAGTGTTCACTAAACATTATTGTCTCACATTGTGTTGTAAGAAGCATTGATTGTGTTTCCAACAACTCTTCATATTTATCAATGAAATTAATTTTCATAACATCTAGTATTTATTAAGATTCAGATACCTTAAACTTGTTTTTATTACTTAATTTAATTGGTATAAATTCTATCTTGTTGAGAATCTCATTTTCATCTGACTTTTCAACATAAATAAAAAAATTTATTTCTATATATCCAATATCAAAAGTTATTCCTTCAAAATATTTCTTCATCTTCATTGACCTCACCTGTTTTGATAATCCCAATTATGCTTTCATATACTTTGATAATCTCAATCTAATTTTTTTCTATATATCAATTCTTTCAATCTGTGATCAAGATGATAATAATATTAAAATAATCCCTGAGATATGTTAATCCATTTCTATCTATCTTTATATGAGTTCTGATGTTCTTCTAACCCATTCGGATATGCTTTGCATAAAACAGACTATTGTTAAGTCACTGATCTAGGTATAGCTACTGATATGGAGCTACCGGTACTTAGTCTACTGATAGACAGATTCACAGATAAACTAAGGTCACCAATACACAGAGCTACCGATATGAATAGAGCTACTGGTAAGCATATACCATGTCTATCGATAGAACAGAATGGAGCTACCGATGTGCACAAGCAACTGATACATAGAGCTACCGACAGACTAGAGCTACCGATAACAAGATCTATCGATACAAGTGAAAAGAGCTACCGATGCAAGGATCTAATGACACAGTCTAACGATACAAGTACAAAGTCACCGATAGAATGAAGTCACTAATAGAACAAGTATATCGAGCTACTGATAGAGAATGTCTACCGATATAAGGAGTTACTGATACCAAGATCTTTTGACACAAAGAGCTACCGATGCAAGTTCAAAGAGCTACCGATGGATGGTTCTACTACTCAAAATACCACCGTACAAATTTACCAACATGAGCTACTAATGATTGACCAAATAGTCAAACTCTATACTCTTAATACTATTTATTTATTAAGCTAACGGATACATTTGATGTTTTTAATGTAGTTAATATTATTTAATGATCTCTGTTTCCATGTTAGGGAACCGTACCTAGTACCCATGAAAAAGGTAATCATTCCTATTTACCGGAGCTGAAAGCTATTAAAGGGAAGATAAAGACCTATCTATATATACTGAAAGAGATGAGAAGAAGAGAACACTGGGTGTGCATATGACAATAATTAAGGTACTAATAGGGCACACAGGTGAAAAAGACAAGAGTTGAACATCATTCAAATGTGGAGCAATTTTCACTAGTATACATCCATACTCCAAGAATCATGGACATACAAGAAGCTACTCATTTTCATGGAGATCACAAGCTTCATCTTGAGTGAAGAACTACCAAGTACACTTCATGCACTCAAGTTGACAAGATGGACCAAGAATCAAAGAAGAAAATGACACTCTGTTTTCTGAGCAGAAACCAGAGACGGACTCAGAAGCTTATCTGACAAATCAAATGAGTCCAGAGCTGCACTTCCAATCACTAAATATTTTCTAAACTCTCTCTCATTTTATTTAGTGATTCTATCATTACATTTCGATCATTGTGTGTACCTTGTTTATTTTACACACACACTATCTCCTGAGAAAAACTGGAGGATTCTTAAATCCTCACTCGAACATCATAACACTTTGTTTCCCACTGTGGATAGTGGTAGAGGTCGAGTAAGACCTGGACAACCTGTGTGCTGTTGTTTGTGTTCCCCACGTAGAACTGTGGTATGGTTTTTTGGACCTGGACAGTAGTGTACTGTTGTTTTACCTCCGATCCTGGGTGTGGATCAATTTATATAAATTTTTGAGAGGACTAAGTCTTGGTTTGAGATTGAACCTCTTGGTTATCTATGCTATGCTTTTTTAGTTTAATTCATAAGCATACTATATATATTTATTTCATAATCCGCTGCTATTAAATTGAAATAAAAAACAATTTTAAATATACATTGATAGTTAAATTATCAAGTGTTTCTACTTATTGTAAACGAGTAAGTTAGTTTCAAAAGTTAATTTAATCTTCATATTAAGTCAACTGAGACCTAATCAATCATTGAGAAACTGATTGAACATTTACACTTTGTATAGATTCACTACAGTTTAACATTGTTTTTAAATTGGGAGATTTTAAGAGAAATATTTTTAACAGAAATTTTTATTGGAACTCAATTTACCCCCCTCTTGAGTATCCACTCCCTCCAACATTTGGTATCAGAGGCTTGTTTTTGTTAAAGGATTGTTGACATAATCTATTTTCCAACTATCATTTCAGTTGCATCTTTAATGATCTTAAATTTCTGTTAGTTCTAAATTTTATCTCTTTAAACATTCTTTTCTAAAATCTAGTTATGGAGTATAGACTAGAGGGTGTTGCTACTAACAGACCGCCTTTCTTTAATGGCACAAACTATGCTCAGTTGAAACTTAAGATGAAAATACATTTGGAAAGTATGTGTTTTGATATCTGGACTACTATAGAGTCTAAATATAAATTTCAGAAACTGAAAGAACAACATGGTATGAACATACACAGACTTCTTACAATAATAATTGTAAATCTATGAATGACTTCTACTATGCTTTAGGAGATGAAGAGTTTAATAGAATATATACGTGCAAAACTGCGTATGAAATATGGGATACTTTGGGTGTTTCTCA
Source organism: Viscum album (assembly GCA_963277665.1). NCBI lineage: Eukaryota > Viridiplantae > Streptophyta > Magnoliopsida > Santalales > Viscaceae > Viscum > Viscum album. The sequence continues at coordinate 503,269,635 of OY728131.1, read as the reverse complement.
TGAAGTAACAACTAATGTTAAATAAATGCAATTGAATACTTATAATATTAAATATGATAATTTTAAAACAAAAATTGATGAACCCATTTATAATATGTATTTCCGGTTCAATGATATAGTCAATACAATGAGATCACTTGGAAAAGTTTTTCCAGCTAAGGAACAAATTAAGAGGATACTGAGATGTCTGCCAGAACGATGGAGAGGAACTTCTGTTTCAATCAGAGAATCATGTGACATTGGAGCACTAATTGTAAAAGAGAATATTGGTAAATTAATGATGTATGAGGAAGAACTCAAGGTAAATAAAGAGGAAGATGATGATCCAAAAAAGAAAATCCATATCTTTTAAGACTACTTCCTCTATGAGCCAAGAAAAAGAGACAATGCAAGTACCTTCTGAAAGTTCAACCAGTGAAGATTCTAATTCTGATAGTGATGCTGAAATGGATCAGATAGCTAGAAGGTTTAAGATGTTCTATAGGAAAAAGAAATTCATTAGAAAATCTAACTAGAAGGGAAATAATGACAATAATGGACATTGGAAGGACTAGAAAAAACCAGATAAAGGTGATGAAGTTGTTTGCTACGAGTGTAAAAGGAAAGGGCACATCAAGGCTGACTGTCCAAAACGAAAATTCAAAAAGAAATATGATTATAAGGACAAGATGTACAAGAAATCTATGAACGGTACTTGGAGTGCTTCGGAGGACAGCACAAGTGAATCTGAAGTTTCTGGTTCTGAGAAGAATCGTGCCAACATGTGTTTCATGACCAACACATCTGAGGTATCTTTAGATACTCCTGTTTTAAATTCCTATTATTCTGTAGATGTTGCAGAATCTGATTCTGATTATGAAAATATATCTAAGGCTAACTTATTTGAATACTGAAATATGCTGGAAGAAACATTTAATGAACTTAAAGACAAATATACATCATTTAATAAATAGCATGCTCTCACTATCACTGCTAAATTTTCCTTTAATGTAGAAAAAGAAAAGAATGCTCAAATATTAAAGGAAAATACTGAACTGAAAATTTCAAATGAGTAACTTAGAAAGGACTTTGAATAGTTCACAAATGGAAAAAATACTCTTAAAAATGTTAGGAAAGCATGTTACACCTTCATACACTACTGATTTGTGATACTAACCTGGACAATGACAGTTCACTAAAACTTGATTTATTCCTAATTCTAGAAAAAATTATGCTTATTCCAGTTCTTGAAATTCGTATGCTTTAACTAGTTCTTCATATGGTTATAGACCTAATAAAGTTTATCTTTCAAAATATATTGATTCTATAAATTATATGAGACCCATAAGAAAAATATGGCTACCTAAAGCTTTGATTGCTAACCTATTTGGACCTAAGATGATCTGGGTACCAAAATCATTTTCTATCTAAATATTTTTTGTAGGAAACATGATTGAAGAGTTATCACAAGAAGGTATGGTACTTGGATAATGGATGTTCAAGACACATGTCTGGATATTATTCAGGCATCAAGATCTTAATAAAGGTTGATAGAGGCCATATCACCTTTAGTGATAATTATAAAGGAAAAATCATCGGCCTAGGCCAGATTGGTAGCACTGATTCAATTTTAATTTCTAATGTTTTATTTGTTGATGGACTTAAATATAACCTGTTAAGTATTTCTAAATTATGTGGTGGTGGATTTAATGTGAATTTTGAAAATGATTCCTGTAATGTTTTTAATTCTAAAAAATCATTAGTATTTTCTACTTTAAGAAATGAAAATGTTTATGTTGTTGATTTAAATGCTTTATCTAAGAAAAATGTTACTTACATAAATGCTTTTCATTAATATTCTTGGCTTTGGCACAGAATATTAGGACACTACAAAATCTATTCACTTAGAAATCTGTCTAAGAAAAACTTGGTTAGAGACCTACCTAAACTTGAATTCCCAAATGAAAATGTTTGTAATCCCTACCAAAAGGGAAAGCAACATAATGTTTCTTTTAAATCATGGAACGAAGTTTCAACTTCTTAACCTCTCGATTTGGTTTACATGGACATGTTTGGACCTTCTAGAGTTTCTAATTTAAATGGAATGCACTATGTCTATGTTCTAGTAGATGACTTTTCTAGATATACTTGGGTATACTTCTTAGCTCACAAAATTTAATCTTGCACTTAATTTGTTAAATACACTTTGTCTGTAGAAAAACTAAGTGGACTTAAGATTAAAACCCTGAGAAGTGATCATAGCCATGAGTTTGAAAATCAAGAGTTTGAATCTTATTGCTCACACAATGGCTATAGTCTCATCTTCTCTTCTCCTAGAACACCTCAACAGAATGGTGTGGTAGAAAGAAGGAATATAACCCTTCAAGAAATAGCTAGAACCATGATCAATGAGTATGACCTGCCTATTTACTTTTGGGATGAAGTTGTGAATACAGCCTGTTATATTATTAATAGAGTCTTAATTACAATAGTCCTCATGAAGACCCCATATGAGCTATGCAACTATAGAAATCCTAAAGTTAGTTACTTCAGAGTCTTTGGCTGCAAAGTTTTTATTCATAATACAAAGGATAATCTGGAAAAGTTTGATTCTAAGAGTGATGAAGGAATTTTTCTTGGTTATTCATTAACTAGAAAAACCTATAGAGTCTTTAATAAAATAACCGACTTTTTGGAAAAATCAGTTCACATCATGTTTGATTAAACTTATCTACATGAGCCTAAAACCTCTCTTGAAAATCATAAAGAAGATTTTAGTATTCTGGACCTTAATGATAAATCTAAATAACCTGCTATAAAAATCTCCATTTCTATACATATTCCAGAATCAGATTCTGTTGAACCTGAACTTGGAGATGAACCTAAAATTTCTAGTCCTACCATTACTAGATCTACTAGGATTATAAAGAATCATCCTTTAGATGATATTACTGGTAATATTGATAGAGGGACACAGACTAGAGCTTCTCTAAGAAACCAGGTTTAACATCAAGCCTTTCTTTCACAGATAGAACCTAAAAATATCAATGATGCTATCAATGATGAATTTTGGGTAATGTCTATGCAAGAAGAGTTAAATCAATTTGAAAGAAACAATGTCTGTGAATTAGTTGACAGACCTAAGGATACTTTAACAATAGGCACTAAATGGGTTTTTAGAAAAAAAGTTGATAAATCTGGAAACATAGATATAAAAAAAGCTAGGATAGTTTCACAAGGATATAGTCAAGAGGAAGTTATAGATTATGAGGAAACCTTTTCACCTGTAGCTAGATTAGAAGCTATTAGGATCTTACTTGCCTATGCTGCTCATCTGAATTTCAAGTTATATCAAATGGATTTTAAAAGTGATTTTCTAAATGGTTTTATTGTCGAAGATGTTTTTGTTGAAAAACCACCCGGATTTACTAATCCTCATTTTCCGAATCAAGTTCTTAAACAATCTAAAGCGTTATATGGTTTAAAATATGCTCTAAGAGCTTGGTATGATAGACTTAGTAATTTTATTATTTCAAAATGTTTTACTAAAGGGATTGCTGATCCAACTCTTTTTATTAAATGAATCAATAAAGGTGTTTTAATAGTTCAAATCTATGTTGATGATATTATTTTTGTATCTTCTAAACACTTTTATGTACTGATTTTTATAAGATTATGAAAAATGAGTTTGAGATGAGTTTAATGGGAGAACATAAATATTTTCTTGGATTTCAATTTTCCAAAATGAAAATGGTATTATTTTGAATCAAAGTAAATATACAAAGGACCTTTTAAAATGTTTTGGTTTGGATAGTATTAAGGAAGGTGATAATCTTATGAGTACTATTTGTAAATTGGATGCAGATGAATCTGGGAAGCCAGTGGATCAAACCAATTATAGAGGAATGATTGGAAGCTTACTATACCTTACTTCTAGTCGACCAGATATTATGTTTAGTGTGTGTATGTGTGCAAGATTTCAAGATAATCCAAAAGAATCTAATTTACTTGCTGGTATAAGAATTTTTAAGTATCTTAAACATACTATAAACTAAGGTTTGATTTACCCAAAAGGACAACCCTTTGCGTTAATGAGTTATTTAGATGCTGAATTTTCTGGTTGCAAGTTAGATAGAAAAAGAAAATCAGGAAGATGTAATTTATTGGGAAAATTCTTAGTATCTTGGTGTAGTAAAAAGCCAAATTCTGTAGCATTGTTCACTACCGAAGCTGAATACATAGATGCTGGTAGTTGTTGTGCACACATTTTGTGCATGAAACACACTCTTTTTGACTATGGATATGACTTTAAGAACGTTTCTATAAACTGTGACATCAATAGTGCGATAAATATCTCGAAGAACCCTGTGTCTCACTCTAGGACCAAACACGTTGATTTAAGGCACCATTTCTTGAGTGATCATTACCAAAAGGGTGATATTATTCATGATTTTACAGGTACTGAGCATCAATTAGCCTATATTTTCAAATAACCTTTGAGTTTAGAAATATTAAGTTACATTAGACATGAGTTATGTATGTTTAACCTTGATCGGTAGCTAACCTCACCAATTTAATATTCTCAGCGATGTGAAATTCTCACCAATGTGAAATTCTCACCGATGTAAAATTCTCACTGATGTAAAATTCTCACCGATGTGAAACTCTCACTGATGTAACCTCACTCATAAAAATTCTCACTGATAGACCCTACCGATGATTGTGCTGTTTTAAACATCTATTTGCAACCAGAATCTGAATCGTTTTTGCATTATTTCAATTTATTTATTTATTTTATGATTTCTAAATGATAAAACTAACGTCTAAGCTATTTCTCAATCCACTAAGCATCAAATTCTTACCCTCAAACCTTAGATCCAAAATCCTTATAGATCCTTAATTCCTTTGAACCAGCGATGGAAAAAACTAAACTTCCTTCTGTCAGAGATGACTCTGTTGAGCCGAAATCAAAGAAGAAGAATACTGAGAAAGAAGCAAGTGGTAGTGTTGCTAGAACTAGGTCAGGGAGATGACTAGTGAATCCTCATCTACAGAATAGAGTTATTGTGATTGAAAAGGAACAGTGTGTAGAGTGGTTCTTGCCTATCAAATCCTTAGTGCTCGAAGTACTTGAAGATCAAAAATGGGTAGAGTGTTTTTTGAACAACAATGGTCTCAAAATTCCAAAGTTAGTGAAAACATTTTACGAGTTTGTGACCTTTGAAAAATCTGAGAATGAAAATCGAGTAACCTATTTTGTGAATGTAAAGGAGATATCAGTTTCATCTGTTGAATGGGATAAGTGCTTAAAAGTTCCACATAAAGGGGTATCTGGATATGTATCGAGATCCATGCCACCCACCAGTGATATTTTCAACTATGATACTGCTTTGGAAGAGCTGACTGGTGATTGAAGTCAAAGACAAGTAGTTGCTGCAGAAATGGATGGAGAGAACAGATTGTTGTTCAAATGTTTTCAACATGTCTTGATACTGAGGAGAGGAGAGTTTTCCAATTTGAGATATCAGGATATATATCTCCTTAATCTCTTAATATATTGTGTAAAAGTTAATTTTTTCAGATTATTGATGATCCAAATGGAAGACATGAGTGGGCCGAAATCAACGACAAATGCCCTATTCTTTGCTAAGTTAATTTCTGTGATGATCAATGTTAAAGGGGTAATTGGGTCTCAAGATGAGATAGTGGTAGTGGATAAAAAATTTTGTATCACCTCTATAGTTTGAAAATACATGAGTATCAATTGGAATCCTTGGAGTGGAGAATGGGTCAGTGATGACTAGAAGGTGTATAACAAATTTAATCTGGTGGATCATCCATTAAGACCAAAGGATGTGAGGGATACAGGTCTGGGACATGAGGAAGAGGAGCCAGAATACAATGATGATTTAGAAGAGTAATAGTCCTCTGCTGATGAAGGTGGAGACCCTGACTTACCTCTTAGACCAACTCCTGAAAATCTTGATCAACATAAATTAGATAAGGAAGAGGATGTTGAAGAGGCTGTTGAAAAGGCTGTTGAATAGGTTGTTGAAAATACTTCTTTAGATAATGAAGAAGATGATCATGAAAGTGAAGCATCTCTGTCAGCTGATTTGAGTCTTAGTCCAGTGATTGGACAATATTTATTGACTTCTATGGATGCAAATGAAGTTGACATTACCTTGCCTATTGTGGAAGAAACTCTTGCTGCTACAGAGATGTAAATAATAGAATAAGATTATCCTCAGGATGAAATACTTGATGATAATGCTGAGAATGATGTTATCTTAATTGGGGATACACCAGTTGAGGGGGAGCATCAAACCAGTGTTGGAAGTGTTACAGTGGCTGCTGGAATTGAAGATTGGGCAGAAGACCCAGGTTTTGTAGTTTGAGGTTTAGACTATCCTGATTCTGAAAATGAAGCATCTCCCAATATACCTAAGATTATTTATGATGTTGAGACTGAGTTACTACCTGAAGATGTGGACATAATTCATGATCTGGATACTTTAACGAAAAAGATTAAGTATGGTTTTTTGGAAGAGGTAAAGAAGATGGAAGTCTCTATGGTCTCTTCAATTCAATCAGTTATGACTGACTCAGTGGTCAGTTTAGCATTTGAAAGAGTACCCACATTAGTTGCACCTGCCGATATGATCACAAGGGCTGATCAGGAATCCTTGATGGATGAGCTGAAAGAATCTTTTAATGACTCGGTTACTAAGATGAAGCACAATTTTGCTGAAGAGATGAGTATGTTGGAAAGATCTTTTGAACATTATCTTTCTTGTAATTTGTCATCCTTCATGGAAAAAATTGTGGAAGAAGTTAATGGCTGCCAGGCTCAAGTTTCTAGACTTGAAGCGGATCGTGAAGCTATAAAGGAATCTGTTGTTTCTTTAGACTCTTATATTAGATCAAAATCTCAAGCAGACAAGGACTTAGCCTATGTCAAGAGTGTGGTAATCCTGATGGTTTCAGTATTTAAAGGTTTCAAAAACTCTATGAAAGATCATATTAAAACCTAGGGTTCCCAAGTTCAAAATATTATCAGTGGGTTGACCAAAAGCTTCAAAGAGACTATATATTTCTCTATTGGTTCTCTTGCATCTAAACCCTCTATAGATCTGAATCAAATTCGAGCTGTGTTGAAGGAGGAGCTTGGTCAAGCTTCCACCAGTTGCTCTGTGGACTCATCCGAGCAAGCAGAGTTGTGATTTCTACCAGAGATTCAGCTGGAGAGATAATGAAGATAGTCCAAGACTATATGAGAGAAGAATCACCCACTTAGAAAGAAGTGAAAGATAAGGTGGACTCCTATTTCTCCAAGATTTTCACCAAGAATCAACTCAAAAATTTCTTCAAACTTTTGTTGGAAAATATGAAGCTACCTCCTGTCAATAAAGCATTCAGATAGAAAGTTAGCAAGCTAAGGTAATTGACTCCAGTGTTGAACAAGTTTATGGAGAACAAGGATGACATCATATCCGCTATGGAGAGAGGAGGAGGAATAATTATGGATTTTAGAAATCTATTGCTTCCTTTTCTGCATATTGATGCTAGGCCAGTGATTGTCCCTCCTGCCTTACCATCCTCTACCTATGGTACTTCTCTAGTTAAGATGACTCCTGCCCAAGCAGTTCTAAGCCTCACTCCTATGATCACACAAAAGACTCCTCATTACAGACCATGATTAGTTTCTGTGGATCAGCCTCCTATGATCATTTTTGGAATTCCTAAGCCCTCACCGGACACCACTTCACCTGAATCATCTTCTGCTCCCAAAAGATAATCTCACATTGAGGAAGTGGATTGAGCAAGTGGCTAGACTATTTGATAAGAATTCATTTTATTTTGTTTTATGTCTCTGTACCATTTAGCAACATCTAATACAATTGTCTTTTCTTTCTTTCTCATTGTGCTAAATTTTTTTCTTCATCTATTTATTATTGTTTCCCACTTTTTGATTATCACAAAGGGGGGGAAATTTTCTACAGGGATATTAAGGGGGAGAAATATTCACCCAGGGGGGATGATGCCTTAAAGGGAGAATAAATAATGGGGAGAGAGTATCAATAGGGGAGAAATTTTATCTAAGGAACAACCACCATGCTTTAACCTTTTGATACCAGTGCTTTTATTTTTATCCTTTGATACCATTTCATTTAATTCCCTGATACCATTTTCTCTAAATCTCTGATGCCACTAAATTTTACATTAGATATCATTGCATTTAATTTTATCTCTGATACTATCAATTTTTCTTCCACCTCTGATCCATTATGTTCTATAATATACTGTTTCTCTGAGATAATTGTATTTAATGATATATCCTCTGATAAAACTACTCAACATTTTTTAAAACAATAATATCATAAGTTGTGAATATCAAAAATGGGGAGATTGTTGACCTCACCTATTTTGATAATCTCAATTATGCTTTCATATACTTTTATAATCTCAATCTAATGTTTTTTTATATATTAATTCATTCAATCTATGATCAAGATGATAATAATATTAAAATAATCCATGAGATATGTTAATCCATGTCTATCTATGTTTATATGAGTTCTGAAGTTCTTCTAACCCATTCGAATATGCTTTTCATAAAATAGACAAGTGTTAAGTCACTGATTTGGGTATAGCTACTAATATGGAGATACCGGTACTTAGCCTACCGATAGAGAGAGTCACTGATAAGCTAAGGTCACCGATATGCAGAGCTACCGATATGAACAGAGCTACCGGTAAGCATATACCAAGTCTATCGATGGAAGAAAATGGAGATACTGATGTGCACAAGCTACTGATACATAGAGCTATCGACAGACTAGAGCTACTGATAATAAGATCTACCGATATAGGTGCAAACATCTACCGATGCAAGGAGCTACTGACAGAGTCTAACGATACAAGTACAGAGGCACCGATAGAATGAAGTCACCAATAGAACAAGTATATTGAGCTACCGATAGAGTAAGTCTACCGATAGAAGGAGTTACCGATACCAAGAGCTACCGACGCAAAGAGCTACCGATGCATGTTCAAAGAGCTACCGTTGGAAGGTTCTGCTACACAAAAGACCACCGTACACATTTACCAACACGAGCTACTAATGATGGACCAACCAGTCAAACTATATACTCTCAATAATATTTATTTATTAATCTAATAGATACATTTGATGTTTTTAATGCTGTTATTGTTATTTTAAGATCTCTGTTGTGATGTCAAGGAACCGTACATAGTACCCATGAAAAAGGTAATCATTCCAATTTGTCGGATCTAAAATATATAAAAGGGAAGATAAAGACCTAGCTGAATATAACGAAAGAGATGAGAAGAATAGAACACTAGGTGTGCATACGACAACCATTAAGGAACTAAGAAGGTATAAGGGTGATAAAGACAATAGTTGAACATCATTCAAACATGGATCATTTTCACTAGTCTACATCTATACTCCCAGAATCCTTGACATACACGAAGCTACTCATCTTCAAGGAGAACACAAGATACATCTTGAGTGAAGAACTACCAAGAACACGTCACACACTCAAGCTGACAAACTGGACCAAGAATCAATGAAGAAAACGACACTCTGTTTTCTGAACAGAAACTAGAGAAGGACTCAGATGCTTATCTGACAAATCAAACGAGTCCAGTGTTGCACTTCTAATCACTAATGCTTTTATAAACTCTCTCTCACTTTATTTAGTGATTCTATCTTTACATTTCGAACAGTGTGTGTACCCTATTTATTTTACACACACACTGTCTCATGAGAAAAACTGGAGGATTCTTAAATCCTCACCCAAACTTCATATCCCATTGTTTCCCACTGTGGATAGTGGTAGAGGTCGAGTAAGAACTAGACAACCTGTGTTCTGTTGTTTGTGTTTCCCACGTAGAACTGTGGTGGTGGTCTTTGGACCTGGACAGAAGTGTACTGATTTTTACCCCTGATCCAGAGTGCGGATCAATTTATATAAATTGTTGAGTGGACTAAGTCTCGGCTTGATACTGAACCCCTTATTTATGTCTGCTGTGGTTTTTAGTTTAAGTCATAAGCATACTATATATATTTACTTCATAATCCGCAGTTATTACATTGAAAAACAAAACTATTTTAAAGCTACTTCGATAGTTAAATTAGCAAGTGTTTATACTTATTGTAAACCAGTAAGTTAGTTTCAAAAGTTAATTTAATCTTCAGGTTAAGTCAACTGACACTAAATCAATCTTTGAGAAACTGATTGAACATTTACACTCTCTATCGATTCACTATAGTTTAACATTGATTTTAAGTTGTGGGATTTTAAGAAAAATATTTTTAACAGAAATTTTTATTGGAACTCAATTCACCCCCCTCTTAACTATCCACTCTGACCAACAACCTTCTTTATTTATTTATTGAGTTGAGTATTCTTTTCAAGTGATTTATCCAATTTATTTTTAAGAATGCATACAATTTATATCATCTCTACATCATTATCACCACTTCATGAAGATTAACATTCCTTTAAAACAATATAAATAAATTTTATTTGATTATCAAATTCATCATAAGACATGTAATCACCATTCTTTATTCAGGTCAGATAACTTTTCTTCCTTTATCATAAGGCAACATTTCCTTATTTTTCTTCCACTTTTATTTATGAGGATTCCCATCATCATATTTAGACTCATATTCATTAATTTTATTGCTAGGAAAATTTTATTTTAAATTTCCATTCCCTTCACAATTACAACATTTGAGATATTTAATTTTCCATTTTTTTATTGTTTATTTTTGAAATAAGGGAAAAAAGTATTGAAATATTTAGCTACTTCTTTTGATTCTAAATCACTTGATTCGTCATAAATTTAATTAACTTTTTTTCTATTATATCAAATATTTTAAATAAATTTCTTGAACAACCTTTTATTTCGTTTCCATAACTTTATCTATTATCAATTAATAAGTAACAGGAATACTATGTAGACTATCTAAAGATAAGGTTTCGAGATCCCTATCATTCAATGATGAAACTTTGGAATCAAAATAATTAGAAATAATTATCAAGATCTATTCAATAATAATGGGGTTTTCTAATTTCTCACCCATACATCTTATGGTGATACTAATATTAATTACAATTGTAATGAATTAACCAAAAGATTCATGCTCATCCATTTTTCAATCTTTAAAAATGAGCCTCCAAAGTTGTAGCTTTTCCTTATTCGCCTTTATATTTTGTTCATTATTTTTTTTCTAAATATACTAAATAATTTTGGAAGTTAAAACTCCCTTTACTATAATAAACTCACTTTTAGTAATTGATGAGAGTAATGATCTTTTCTATCTTCAATTATTCTCAGGATTTATCTTATCAACCGTAGTAATAGGAGTATTCTTGATATGAGGAGGATCTTATTATGTAGTAACTTCCAAAACATCATACACAAGGGACATAATATACAGAATAATTCTATCATTCCATGTATTATAGTTCATTCCATTGTAAACTAGAATCCCCTTATAGTTAATGGAATTGAAATTCTCAATTGTTGATATAGATCTTTTAGTGTAAACCTTGTTATGATTGAAATATCTGTTCCCATTCATGAGAGAGACCACTGAGAGGGGGGTGAATTATTGGATCCTTTTTATTTTATAATAATGTTTATTAACTCCTTAACAGAAACCTTTTTAACCTATGAAACATGATAAAGTAATTATCAACTCAAATTTAACTCACAACCTCACCTATCATATAAAAAATATATAAAGAGAATGAAGTACACAATATTTACGAGTTTCAGTATAAAGAAAATAACTCCATGCCTTTTTGGATAGTCCCACCAATATGGATTCTTTTATTATATTTGTCAGAGTATACAATGGCAGAAGAAAAGAACAATTCTAAAATCCGAGTAGCCACATTATTGTTTTAGGTGGTTATACCCCAAACGATCCTTCCCCGTATCCACATTCCAAAACAAGCCTTTTCAACAACAGGTAAGAATCCACACTTACAATCTTCACAATATTATTATTTATTTATTCTGTTTTAGAAAGAATTCACATACTCCACATGTAAGCTGAATTGAACCATACTTTTATACATTATTCAAGAACTTCAATAAATTCTCTAATGGAATATTTTGGTCATGAATAGTCTTATAAAACATTTTTCTAAAAAATGTCCTCAACATTTATTAGTCTGTTATTCCCAGTTTGTATCCTCAGTTTGATCATCAATCCTGTTTGATTCTTCTTTTCCACTTCCTTCTTTAATTGAATAGAAACTCAATAGAAATATCACAGTTATATGTCTGATGGATATCAGTCCCATGAACAATGAAATGGTGTATATCTTTATGATGGGTTGACTTCGACATAAATTCATTAAATTTAACTTTCTAATATGATTATATTGAACATCAATCTGATTATCTTCCTCATCTTCAACAAGAGAAAAAAAATTTGGTTGAAAAATCAATAAATTTTCCACAAATTCTGAAGACCGATAACTTAAATAGTTTGTAGTCACATTAAAAAATGAACTAATCACACTTTTTATAAGTACCTCGAAATTAGTTGAGGTGGGGTTCAAAAAACCTTTCCTTCTTAACAAAATTTTTTAAATTTTCAATTATCCTAAATTCTTAGATTTTTATTTGTCTAATTAAATTCTAGTTCGAATCTTCAAATCTCCTTGATTTTTGGATCTCCCTTTGACTCATTCAATTCCTTTTTGAATCTTAAAATCTCATTGATTTTACATTATGACTTCCCAATATTATTTTTTCATTAATAAAACTTACTATGATTTTCTAATTATGAAATCCCATTATTTTTTTGTTATTATGAAATCCTAGTATGATTTTTTCTTCAATAAATCAAAATAATATTTTTTTTATTATTTTTATTTATTATGATTGCTTTAGTACAGAATTATATATATGATATATTTAGTATGAATTCTTCAATACCATTTACTCATTATGAAAATTTTACTTCAGAAATATTAGTATGAAAATCCGAGTACAAAAATATCAGTATGAAAATTTGAGTTTGATAATACATTTAAAAAAATCACAATATGAAAATATTAGTGTGAAAATATCAATATGAAAATCTCCGAATGAAAAAATTTTATCTTCAGGCTCAACAAAATCACTTTATTTTAGAGCATCATAAACATATTTTCCTTCCTTAACTTTTTCATCAAAAATATTGTATAATATGTTTTATAACATACTTATGATTTATGATAAATATAAGATCAAAAAATTATTGTCACATTTACTATGGAAGGTATTGAAACTGACCGAAACTCTGAAGACTATATTTCTGTCTAACTCATCCATAATATAATTTTACAAAATGCAGTTGGCCTGAATATGAGAAAAATGATTATGATCAGAATGATTATGATCATAACATTCATTCTTGAATTGATACGATTTATAATAGCTTTTAGCATAAATCCCAATATAATAAATCATATTGACTCATGTCAATGTTTGAATCCAATGCTGATGATTCAGAATCTGATTATCATCTTTATGGCTTTGGATATGATTTGATAACATTACTCACACTCTTATTCGATCCATATTTACCTTACCTTTTCAAAATAGTTTATTCGTTAAACATTATCATCATATTGATCTATTGACAATCAATATGACCAAAACTCAAATGGGGACCAACATATACATTATTACCCTACTATCCATGGTTTAAATTATAGCATCGTTCATTTGTATAGTGGAATACTACTAAATTATTTAATGTGATTATTTTCAAATTATCACATCACATGCAATATATATGTAAAAATATTTAATGAAATAATATGACATTTAGGATATAATTATAACTATTGATATTTAAAATTGTACTTACTTTTTTACATCTTGTTCCTTGAAAAATTGAAACATTACTTGTGCATATATGTAGCCTACCATCTCCATGAGTGTAACATATATCAATTTTTAATCATTGACACACGGTTATTTTTTAAAAGTATAATTTATGTATAAAAACTATAATTATTTCATTATTATTATTTAAATTAATACATAATGACCACTTTGACCATATCCAAAACACCGAATCCATTTTGAAATTATAAACTGGGTGTCCTCGAAACACTGGATATAAACATAACGGATCAAGAAATCAAATATGTCATTAAAATATAGGAAAAAATGGTTCACGTATAAGGGAATAAACTTAGAAAAAATTATTAATAAAGAAAATAATTTATATAAAGTAATTAAATAAGAGACAAAATTTATACATGAAAAATTCTAGACTCAATGTAAGGGTTTCATTCTCAAAGTCTCCCTCTTCGAGAATTATGTCATTTTAAAAAAATATTTTATATGGTTTATGTACATCCACAGTACCTATTATATCCTGAAAATTTAAAAATAATTTTTATCATATGTAACAATTCACAATCATTATTTATGGGGTTTATGATCCAAAATTTACCATGTTTGAAAGGGTTTATACTGCAATCTCATTTTTATCTATATTGTTTATGAATAAATTTACCTTATAAGTAAATATACGGTCATTATTTACTAATCCCCTTTAATTTTATTATCCCAAATTTATTAAAAAAAATCAGGTAATATTACCATTTTCCAATCTCTGGTACTTAAAATGATTTGGTAAATAATTTTAATGAAAATCAACTTTATTTATCTCTTCAATTGAAAACCATTTTTCGTACATGTCCATTATTCAATAAAATGACCAAAAAAACGTTTTAACATTAATCTATTAATTTTTATATAAAATTTCACCAATGATGAATTTTTTACATCATTTTATACAAGGAATCGTCTTTTAATTATCTAAACAAAGTTTTTTAAAAAACAATTTACCTAGGTGTGAAATGAATTTTTTTAAACTTATATGAGATCTATGGAATTACCCATTATCCTGAACATTGTTTAATTGAACATTAACTTATATGTATGTATTTACCACCTTATTTTAATGATAAAAAATCATTCTTCTTTAATATTAAGGTGTTCCGTGTTTTTTGTAACCATATTATATTCTTAGATTGGTGATGGATTTTTTTTCAAGTTTGTGTCACCACTAATGTTGAGACACCACTGAGGTTGAGTCATCATTAGAAAATATATTACTATCAATAATGTCTCAATATGGAACAATAATGTAATGTATTAAATAAATCACCACCAGGATGTCATACTGTTAGAATATAATTTTTACGAAGTACAAGGCACCACCAGCCTGACCTCCCATCAAAAGAGTATTCACCAGAAGGATTACTCATAATTAGCTGAGACACTACCAATGTAGACATTTGATTAAGTATAAAATTTTACCCCACTATTACAAGACATCTTCATAATGTGTCTTATCGCCAGCTATAAAATTAGTAAAATAATAGAATTGATTTACCACAAGAAAGAGACACAACCAGAACAAGCCACATCCAGACTATGAGTCACCATTCATAACCCACCATCACTTTTTCTCAAACATATTATTTTAAATTAACGGTTCATAATAGCTAGTTATTGAATTTAATGTTTTGTGTTATTTTAATGATTGTTTCATAATGGATAAACTGAATGCATTCTAGAATTTTTAAGAGATTTTGTCTGAGGAAGTAGTGGATCTAGATATTTCTATTTACTACTTCTTCTTTTGATAAGATTAGAGGACTCCCTCATTCAAGAGTGGGAGTGATGTGTTGAATATAATACATTTGAAACAATCTTAACACAACTATAATAACACAAATAAATGACCAGCTTCATCATGTTATAATTGATTAAGGAAGCTGAAGCTAATTAAAAATACTTGTTTTTCTTCAAGTCATGAACAATATTCTATCACACTCTGTTCCAATTAATATTTCACAATAACCTGATTCTAGATATACAAAAAATAATAACCAGTAGTCGTGATCTAAATTGAATAAAAAACTAGGTATCAATATCCCTTCATACTTTTAATTGTCGATTATTCTTATTTCAATTTAAATTACAAGAAGTGTGTGTTGTTATGTTTTTTTCACAACAAAATATCTCATGCTATAACTAGAAGATACGTAGATATATTCTTAACTCTTTTTACTCCTATACTCTCACAATAACTATGGAAGTGGTCCTATGTGATCTATAATATTTTACTCTCATGGATAATAGTGGAAGAGGACATGTTTTGTATAGACACTTGTATATAGTTGTAAAACCCATTAAATGTAATGGTTAAAACTATTTATTAATATAAACATATTAGTGGATGGTTATCACCATGTGGATAGAACTATGTCTCAACTTATTATGGAACCACTTGTATTTAGAATTCTGCTGCATGTTTTCTTTAATATATTATTTAAAATAGAAAATTGTTTTAAACTAAAAACAAAATTAATAATTTGATAGATAACCAATTTTTTTACAATTTATTATTTTTATAAATTGATTTAAAAGGATAAACTACTATTTTATACTATTTTATCTAATACCTAATCAATCATATATGAAGTATTTTAAAATATTTTTATTTATAACAATATACTATTTTAGTTAGCTGAGATGAATTTAAATTATTTTTTGGGAATATATTTTATTCAATTTTTGACATAAATTTTTATTGGGAACTCAATTCACCCCTAACCCCTCTTGAGATACTCAATCCCACCAATATTTTATATCAAAGGTTTTTTGATTTGGTATCATTGTTTTAAAAAACTATTCAACTGTGATTTTTTATTCTTTAAATATCAAAATTTTATTTCAATTATAAATTTATCTGTTTATATGGATAATAAAAAAATGTTTTATTAACCACAAACCTCAATTTTTAAATGGTAACAATTATTCTAAATGGAAAATAAATATAAAAATTCATATATAGTGTATTGGTGTTTATATTTGGACTGCTATATAAGATAAATATGTTATCCCTAATACTTCATGAATGGATTGGGATGATTTTATAAAGATTTCTTAAAATAATACAAATTTTTATTAAATAAATACCCTTTACTCTTCTTTCAAATATTAATAATTTAAAATAATATATTCCTGCAAAACAGTATATGATATTTGGGATACTTTATCTTCTTAACATGAGGGAATAACTCATGTTAAAGATACGAGACTTAATAAATACACTGTTATATATGATAACAATAAGATGTAGCCTGGTGAACCTATTTCTGACATGTACCTAAAGATCATTTGAATGTGAACACAATGATCTCACTTGGTAATATTATATCCAATAATGAAACAATAATGTGACAGCATAATAAGATTACCCAAAAGATGGAGATACACATATTTTTCAATTAGTGAGTCAAGTGATATCTCCAAGGTACATGTCAAAGATTTGATTAGTAAACTGGTGATGTATTTAGAAGCTTTAAAATTCAACTTATAATATGAAAAACAGTCACATAGAAAATATGTATGCCTTAAGACTGCTTAATTTAAACAAAAGGTAGAGGTTAATGTTTAAGATTCTAGTTTACGTGACACTGAGTCAATGCCGGATAATTATAAGAAGATGGCCCATCAAGCCAGATGTTTCATTAAATTTTATATGAAAATAAATTTTTCATAAAACCTAGTTACAAAGGATGTATGAATCTAGAATAACCTGGAAGAATTATTTGGATAAGGATGATAATGAATTGACCTATTATGAGTGAAAATGTATATGACCTGACAAGGTAGTCTATCGAAATCTAAGATAAAAATTACATATGATAACATGGACTAAATGTTTTAGAAAGAATCCAAATCAAAGTGGAGTGCTTATAATGAATGATCCAGTGATTATGATACATCTTGTGAAGAAATGTCAGATAGATCCAATAAGTTATTGATGATATAAGTCACTGGGGTACGTACCACATTATCTGTACAAGTCTTTGATAGTTATGATAATGAAAGATATAATGATGATATTACCAAAGATGAAAAATTTGAATATTTTAATATAATGGAAGATATTTTCCATGATATTAATTAACAATAAGAAGTACTAAAGAGACATCATGATTTATCTACAAACATTAAATTTTACTTGTCTATTGAAAAAGAAAATAATAGTCAAATAATGAAGGAAAATACTGAACTTAAACATTAAAATGATAAACTAAAGAAAGACTAAGAGAAATTCACTAATGTTAGACAAACCCTCACAGAGATTTTATAAGTCATGTTTCATATAAATATGTTATAGTTAGTGCTTAACAACCTCAACAAAGAAGGGTTACGAAAATTAATTTTGTACCTAAGTCAATACCAGAATGTTAAACAACTACATATTTTTCTAAAGGATATAACAATGTATTTATTTAAAAAAAGTATTTTGCCTTTTTATAAGAAAACAATCAAACAAATATGGGTTCCTAAATATTTTATTAACAAAATCTATTGACACAAATAGATCTAGGTCCCAAAGTCATTCTTTGAACAAAATTTTTTTGTTGGAATATAATTTGAATAACTGCTGTAAAATTATATGTTACATAGAAAGTGTTTTTTAAGAAATATTCCAATATACTATTCTTAATTAAGGATCCTCATTAGAGTTTATGGTGGTTATTTCAACTTTGGAGACTATGCTAATAGGGAATATCATCAGTCTTGGCCAAATTTGTAACAATAATTCATTTTTTATTTCTAAATTTTTATGGTTTGAAATATAACCAACATAGTATTTCACAATTATGTGATGATTTTTTTCATGTAAAATTTGAGAAAAATTATTGTAATTTTTTCTATTCTAAAAAATCCTTGATTTTTACTGTATTAAGGAATGATGATGTTTATATTGTTTATATAAATTATTTCATTTCTCAAAAAGAAAATATTTAGTTATTTTCACAATGAAAATATTATTTTTCATTGGAGACTTGGCCATTATAATATCCAATTACTTAAAAAATCTTCTTGGAAATAGTTAGTCATGGATATACTTAAACTATAATTTCCGAAGGACAAATTTTTTAAACCATTTGAAAAATGGAAAAAACAAAATCTTTATTTTAAAATAAAGAATAAAGTTTCAAATCCTCAACCTATTGAGATGGTTCATGTGGATTTATTTTCAATATCTCTAACTTCACGTATAAATGGAATTAATTATGTCTATGTACTAGTAGATGCATTTACATGGTATACTTGGGTGTTTTATTTAGAAAAAAAGTGAATCCTATTCTAATTCACTAAGTATACTCAGTCTATTGAGAAAAAATGTTGAAAAAGGATTATGAATATAAGAAGTGACCATGTATGTTAGTTTTAGAATAAAGGAATTAAATCATTCTTCTCAAAAAATGTCTATAGTCATAACTATTATTCTCATCGGAACCCTCATCATAATGGAGTTTTTGAGTAAAGAAATAAAAACATACAAAATATGGCCCTGACCATATTAAAACAATAGGAATCAGTGGTCTATTTTTGGGAATATTCTATCATAATAGCCTGTTACATAATAAATAGAGTGTTAACTAGACCTATCTTGAAGAAAAATCCTTATGAACTTTGGAAAAATTAAAATCGTATGGTTTATAAAATTAGAGATTTTGTTTGAAAATCCTTTATTCATAACACTAAGGATAAAATGGACAATTTTTCTTCTAAAAGTGAAAAAGGAATTTTCATTAGTTATTCAATATTTAGTAAATTGTTTATAATTTTTAATTATAGGACCATCATTGTGGTAGAATATGGTCATGCCAAATTCAATGAGACGGATCCACGTGAGCCTGAGAGATCCCTAGAAATCCATGGGGATAATTTATCTTATCTAAACATAAATTATAAACATAGAAATTCTATTGTTTAAAAAAAATAAAATGATCCATTTCTAAGGAATTAACATAAATTCTAAAACCAGAACTAATATAAAATTCCAATGTAACTGGCCCTACTTTTTCTAGAGCTATTATAACCCTCACGTATCATCTCTTAGATGTTATTGTAAGAGATCTGGATATAGGTATAATAATGGAATATATTTGAAATCTGGTTGAACATCAAGCATTCTAGTCTCAATTAAAAACATATAACATCAATGAAGCCCTTGATGATAAATTATGGGTGATGGAAATGAAAGAATAATTAAATCAATTTGAAAGAAACAAAGTGTGGAAACTATTGGATAAAACTAATGGAACCATAACTATAGGAAATAAATGAGTGTTTTAGAACAAGGTATATGTGTAACAAACTGACCTCCATTTCCCTAAAACCCATAACCTCATTCGTTCCATCACATACCGAAAGGGAATTCCCGATCCCCATAGGTTGGCAACAAGTACCCAGGAATCGAAATAAAACACCGAGGGAACGATTTCTCCCAATATGAAAAACCAAGAAACATATATATATATCCTAGATGAAACAACATAAGACTAAAAACTATTTATACCATAACTATAAGGAAAACAACAGAAGTTGAATAATGGAAATAGTAGCTAAAAACACCAAAAGACAAGTCTTACATCAATGGAATAAAAACCAATCAGCTACTCCAATGATGAAATGGATGAACTCCTACCACGTAACCACCATAAACCTATCCAAGCTGACATGAACTTCATCTCCTCACTACGACACCTTTCCTTTACCTTCACTAGTATAAAAAACAAAGGTATACACACCACTGAAGCAGTGTAGAAGGTGTGAGCTAATAGGTTCAGTAGGATCCCATGCAGGAGTTCCATCAAAATTCTATATATAACAAAACTTTTATTATCATTTTTTAAAATAAAACATGCCATGATGGGCATTAATGTAGTTTTATAGAAAATAAGTAAAAATTTATCTTTTCCACAGTTCCAAACAAAAGTAACTATAACAATTTCAATGCATATTTTCCATTTCATTTTCTACAATCATAAATATGAATATGGAAAAAATTAAAAACAAAATCATATATATCACAACACCAAGGAATACTATAGTACTAGGAATAATACTACTTGTACCAAAAAAATCAAGTGCAAAAAACCGATCCTAGAACAACAGGCCTGGGAAGCAGAAGAATACCCCAAGAGTAAACACCCCATAATGTTAATATTTTTTCGCTAAAACAAAGTGCCTAGGGGATAGAGAACATCCCAAAGACAACCCTCCTTTATAATCAAAAAGCAATGGATGATGGGATCAAGATAAACCTTTCACCTAAGTATCCAATGTAACCCATGTTATTTTTTTTCATAAACTCAATTCAAAATCATTGAAAACCATTCAAAACCATTTATAGTCCATTTATCCAAATCCAGGGAAGACCATATTTCTTTTAAAACCCCTTTTCAACACACACAACAATCATTCCAATTTCATAAATCAATTAATAATGAAATTTTCAATGGAAAAATCAGGTTCATTATCAT
The DNA here is from genome assembly GCA_963277665.1 of Viscum album. Taxonomy (NCBI): domain Eukaryota; kingdom Viridiplantae; phylum Streptophyta; class Magnoliopsida; order Santalales; family Viscaceae; genus Viscum; species Viscum album. The sequence continues at coordinate 503,248,237 of OY728131.1, read as the reverse complement.
AGGATAGAGATAGAACCATCTACATCAAGGTTCAGGTCTCACACACCCACAAAAAATCCAAATGAAACGACGCCCAATAATGCTATCAGGGAAGGCCCTATAATAAAACCCTCGCGTCAAAAAACTGATTCAAAATAGAATAAAAGTGGTTGATGAATAAAATAATTTCCACTAACCTCATGAACGGATGTCTGTTTCACCACTACTAGCTAAGGAACAACCTCTGAGACAAGATGATACAATGGATCTAGATGAAGACAACAAGAAACATCCAAATTGTATTATTGGATCTGATAATGCAATCCTAGGGTGATATCGTGATCAATAACAAGGAATAATCATAGAGAACACTTACCCATAGAGACTCACCATAGAATCAAAGATGAACCAAAGCTAATCAGATCAATTAAAATGGTGTGACACCTCTAAAAATATCATAGATAGAGCTCTTGTTTGAGATCCAAGAGATATGTAATCAATATACAAGAAAAACTTCTTAATGTGTGAATTTAACATGGGAATGGTCTAGGTCGCGAAGTGTACCCCTTGGTCAGGACGTGTAGTCCATGATGGATTAGTTACACTAAAAACCCATTTCCTTGGGTTAAAAATATTTTATTTTTCCAGTAAATGAAATGTACCTCAGGTACACTGTGTGTACCCGCTAATGGCATGATATCCCCATTAAAGATGTGATCTCGCAATCACAACATGAAACCATCACCAATTACATGACGTGTACTTCAAGTACACTATGTGTACCTGTTAGGTAGTCTGTAGTAAACGCATAATAATATATCTAATGGATTTAAAATATAGAATGTAACATATAAAACATTAAAACATACTCGATCAAGGTAATGTGATGTTAAATATCCCCACCATGAAGAATTTCCATCCCTGGGATGTCCTGTAGAAGATTTAGTCCCTGGAAAAAGATGTGTCCATTCTCCCTCATCAACGACTCTTGTTAACAATTATTATGAGAATCTTATCCTTGTTTCCATAGAACTCTCACCCTCAAAATTGGCTTCCCATGTAGGACTTTCATCTGAGAGTCAGCGATCTCAAGTGGTTTCTCGAAAAAAGACATTTCTAGCTCAAATGTAATTTTTTACCAACGTATAACATGAGCATGGTCTAGGTGATACATTGTGAACTGAGATATGTGGAAAATATCAGGATTGTTTGTCAACTAAATCGGTAGTGCTAAATGATGAGAATCTTTCTGAAGATATTCAGTGATCTCTGATAGTCCATCATATCCTAGAGCCATATTTCCCAATTTTCCAATCCAACATGACCTAACTGAGGATAAACTATCAATAAATCCCTGTCACCAACAGAAAACTCTAAAGGATGATGTCGCCAATCTGTAAACAGTTTTTGTCAACTCCAGGCTATAACCAGATGTTGTCGCACCTCCTAAATATTTTTTTGATTTCTCTTGAACAAGATTTAGTCCAACCAAAGATACTATTCCCACATCTTCCCAAAAAATAGGTGATCTACATGGGTGACCATACAATGCCTCAAAAGAAGAAATTATGATTGATAAATAGTAACTGTTGCTGTAAACAAACTCAACCAGTCCCAAGTCTCCATCCCATTATCCACTAAAACCCAAGACACATGCATGATGTCTATCCTCTAGGATCGGAATTACAAACTCTATCTGGGCATCTATATATGGATGGTAAGTTGTGCCCAACTTAACATGATTCCTCATTTCCTCTTAAAAGTCTCCTCCTAAAACTTTTGGTAAACCTGTGATCCTTATTGGAAACAATATTAGAAGGACTCCCATATAAACTCATGATCTCTTTCACATATAGCATACCCAGATCATCAACATTAGTGGTGTCTTTAATCGGAATGAAATTAGAAGACTTCGTCAACCGATCAATAACCAAATAGATATCATTCTACCCTGGAATGTTTGTGGAAACACCGCAAAAAAATCCACAGACAGCTCATCCCACTTCCAAACCGGCACTGAAAGAGGATGGGGTGAACCAGGGGGATTCAAGTGCAATGCCTTTATCCGTTAGCAAGTGTAATAATGAGACACATAATCTGCAATGTCAAGCTTCACACAGAGCCATCAAATATACCTTATAATGTCATAATACATATTTTTAGAACATGGATGAATAAACAATGAATATCTATGACAATCAAACAAAAAATAACTTCTCATAGATTTCAGGATGACAAGTCACTTTCTGAAGTGAAGTATTCTATCTAAAGACTGAGTCTAACTGGGAACTATCTCCTTGATATAATGATTTTCCTGAATCTACTGAAACTCATCATCTTGTGGTTGAAATTTATTGATATACATCATAAGAGATGGTGGTAGCTGGGAACTAGTCAGAACTATCCTTAAAACATCTTCCTGATCATCTAAGTGTAACTGAACGAAAGGCCCATAAGATTCCACTCTTCCTTTGATTTCAGAACAGCTTGTGATCATAAATTCCTGCTTAAAGATTCTAAAACTACATTACCATTCCCTAGAGTGTAGGAAATGACAAATTCAATCATTTAAAGGCATTCCATCCATCACCTCTATATGAGATTCAAGTCCTGCTGGGAATATATAATTTTTAGACTCTTATGATCAAAGAAAACTTTGAACATCTCCACAAAGAGATAATGTCTCCAGCACTTAAGCATATTCATCATCACTGCAAGCTCTAAATCATGATTGGGGTATTTCTTCTCTTTTTGTTTGAGTTGATGAGTTCTATAATCTACGACATGATCATCATGCATCAGCACACATCCCAAACCAGAATGAGATGCATAACATAACACCATGTTCTTCTTACCAAGATCAGGTATGATCAGAATAAGTGTCGATGTCAGAAGTCATTTTTTCATCAAAGGAACACTGGAACTTTTTATCCCATGAGAATATAACCTCTTTATTGGTAAGAGTAGTCAAAGGTGATTCCATCTTAGATAAATCCTTAATGAACCATCAGTAGTATCTAGAATTTCTGAGAATGATTTGTATCTCTGAGACATTATGTGGTTCCTTCTAGGAAAAAACATCTTTTACCTTCTCTAGTTAAACTAATATGCCATGCCCAGCAATTCTGATCCCTATGAACATCACTTCTTTAATCTAGGAAATGTATGTCGGAAGCATTCTATACAAACAGTTATTTCTCATAATCACTAGAACCAAACATAGATGGTTCTCACACTCACTCTCGAAATATGAATAAACCAAAATATTATCCATGAAAACTAACACAATAGTATCAAGATATTTATTTAATATCGGATTCATCATGGCAATAAAAATAGCAGGAGAATTAGTAAGATCTAAAGCCATCACATGATATTCATAATTTCTATACATTCTTATGAAGGTTGTATTCAGTATATCAGACTTCTAGACTCTGAGCTGATGATAACCGAATCAATGTTAAATCTATGAAAACCACTTTTCTCCCTTCAACTAATTAAAAAAATAATGCAAATGAGTAAAAATATATTTTTTCTTAACCATTACCCAGATTAAATTCTGATAATCCACACATAACTTAAGTGAACCATCCTACATCATTGAAAAGAGCATAAGGGATTCCCAAGGAGAGACACTAGTGTGAAAAAAACACTTATCTAACAAGTCATACAACTAAATCAGGAGTTCTTTCATCTCTACTCTTTCCATACAGTAAGAAGGAACTGATATAGGTCACGTACCTAGCACCAGGTCAATTGTCAAATCTACCACTATCTCTCTACGGGAATAATAGATAAGTAATCTGGGAAAATATAAGGAATGTATCAGACAACAACAGAAAGATCCCTAATAGAATAAACATCATTGGGATCAAACGTAATAGCAACCAAAATACTTGTAATCTCAGGGTGGGATAGTCCCGCATGACAGTACCATGGGTCCCAGTCTCCATGAAACACATGAGAGATACCATTCATAGCATGGAACAAAATGCTCCTATCGTAAAAATGAACCTCATCTTGACGAGCGACATGTCAATCTATACCGATGAAGAAGTCAAACAAATCATGATCAAGAATTAAAAAATCCCAGACCAAATCTATGTCAGCTATCTCAAATGAACAATTTGGAAAATGGAACTCCTTCTGTTTCCTCTTTCCAAGAGGTGTCTCTAACTCCATTTAAAAGGTCATAAGTTCCATTGGAATCTTAATCACATCAAAAAAATGTGCATATATAAACGTGTGGGATGCATCAAAATCAAACAATGAAATAGCTACTGATGCTGTAATAAGAAGTGTACCTATCAAAATTTCCATACATGCATTAACTTCAATCGGACACTCATCTACTATGTGTAAATGCTTCACTCTTGAGGCCTATAGATGGATCCCTTTAGTCTTTGATGCGTCTGACTACAACCCAATAGCCATTGTATCTGAAGAACCCTAAACATAATGAATCATATTTATATCATGACAGAAACATTGTAAGTGACCAACACATCTATTGATGTTGGATGTCTTCATGGGAAAGGAAAATATCATTTGGTGTGACCTCCCATACCGCACTGGTATCAAGTCATAAGCACACTTCCAAATGTAATGGAAGATGTGGATAAGGCTCACCACTAAGACCCACATCCACCACTCATGTGATGGTAATGTCTCTTCATCTTCTTCCCATGTACACTACTGAAGCTATAACTGGTTGGAAGAGAAGAGATGGTAAATCTGACCTTACCTGCCATGTTCGTCTCTACTATCTTTTCTCCATCCACTGACTCTTCATACATAAAATGCTTCTACATGAAAACATGTGATTTAATTTCTAGTTGCAAACCCTCTAGGTACTTCTGCACCTTCAGTTGGTCAATCATTTCCACGTCTGAAGAAAAACAGACAAGATCAGCAAACTGGCTGGTGTAGGCTGACATTGAATTCTATCCATACTACAATGAGAAGAACCCCAGATATTTTTAAAGCATCATAGACTCTGGAAAAAACTACGTAAAGAAAATGGTTTTGAAACCCTTCTAATCCAAGCCCACGTGTTTGTATGCTTGGACCATATAGTCCCACCAATTATTTATGGAACCCTCAAGTCATAACACTGCAAAAATGACCCTGATATTTTAATTTGTCTCCAAGAAGTAAAATATTTGATCAATACCTTCCATCTAATCCTCCACCTCTTGAGGTTTATTCATCACTTTAAAGGATGATTGATTCTCATGCAAGAACTACTCCGATCGATATTTCCCCCCTCCAACTCCTAGTTGTACTTTAGATACTAAGTTATGAACTCATGGAACATATCGATCAGTAATATGAACTTCTCATATGATCTTCATGAAGAGATTCAGTTCTATAGGTGGATCACATTGAGGATCATCTTCTGCACCATCCTGAAAAACCTATGGAAGGCATCTCAGAGGCATATTGTTGCAATCCGAAACATAAGAACAATCATACACTGAACAAATCTCTATTCAAACTAGAAATCCCATAAGCAGAAACTGTGATTTTAAAAGGAAAAAACACTAGAGACACATATCCCAACATCCCAATATTAACTTGAGTCTTGATATGAAAAGAACCATCCATGAACATATCACAACATACCTTTCAAGTCCTAACAATCCTTTCTCCAGTCTAACTGACATCCCAAGAAAAGATTCTTGAGGACAGACCATCCCTATGATACTAAACTTTAATGATCCGACCTAGGATTCCCTGAAACCCAGAACTCAACCAGATCCATTAGATACCAGAAGGAAGTTCCTAATCCCCATGGGATGGCGACAAGAACTCGGGCATCGAATGAGAATATTGAAGGAACAATTTTTGCCCAACCTGAATGACCACACATCATATATATAAATCAAATAAGAAATAGTTAAATAATAACAAATATATATTCCAAAACTATAATGGAAAAAAGTGGTAACATACCAATGGAAACAGTAGCTAAAACTTTAAAATCCAAGTCTTACTGTAAGGGACTAAAAACCAAACATCTAATCTAAAGATGTAATGGAAGAAATCCAAATATCTAACCACCAGATACCCATCCCAGCTAACATGAACCTCTCCACCTCACTATTGTGCCTTCCATTTCACTACACTGGAAGAAAAATAAGGTTTACACACCACTGTAGTAGTGAGAATAATGTGAGATAATTGGATTAGTAGGATCCCACCCAGGTTTCCCATATTAAGTCATTGTATAAAAAATCATTTATTTTCATTTTTTAAATAAAACAAGGCATGATAAGTAGTAAATAAGTTTTATTGAAAACATGGTAAACATTAACTTTTACAGAGTTCCAAAACAAAAGCATGTATAATGATTTCACATCATATTTTCATATCATTTTCTACACGAATAAACATTCATATCTAGGATAACCTAGAAATCCATGAAATAAAATATAGAAGAACATGTATCAAAAAACCAATTAATACTATAGGTATATATAGTAGACTACTTGTACCAAAATAATCAAGTGCACAAAACTGATACTAGAATAATGGGCCTAGGCTGTAGAGAAATACCCCAAGAGTACCCCCCTAGAGTGTCAATATCTATCCCCTAGAATAACAGACCTAGGAAACATAGGAAATCCTCAAGACACACATCCTTGATAATCACAAATCCATGGATGATGGACTCATGATAATCCTTCCACATATGTACCCAAGGTAACCGTTGTGATTTTTTTCACAAACCCATTTCACTGTCTAGAAAACCAATAAAAATAATTTATAATTTACTTATCAAAATACAGGGAAATCAATTTTCTCTAAAAAACTTTTTGAAAACACACAAAAATCAGGTCAATTTCATAAATCAATTTATAAAGAAATTTTCAAAGGAAAAAAAGTAGGTTTATTATCATAGGTAAGAGAAAAAATCACCTACCTCAATGTTTGGGTCACACATGGCCAAAATTAGAATCCCAAAGTAATAAAACCCAAACATTCTATTATAAAAGTCTATAGAATCAAACTCGCATCTCAAATGATAGATTAAAAATATAAGACAAGGGGTTGGCGGATAGAATAAAGCCCGCATACCTCATGAATATACATCTTCTTCATCACAACTAGCCTAGGAACAGCCTTTGAGACATGATCTCTCAATGGATCTATATGAGGACCCCAAGAAATTTTCAATATGGATCAGTGGATCCAATAATGCAAGGCTAGGGCACTATCAAGATCAATCGAAAAAATGAATCATAGAGAACACTTACCTGGAGAGATGAACCGTAGAAACGATGATGAACCAGAGCTAATCAGATCAATATAGAAGGTGATACGACTCTGAAAATAATCTAGGGAGAGATCTAGTTAGAGATCAAAGAGATATGGATAGAATATAGGAGCATAACTACTAAACACATATATTTTAAAAGGGCGTGGTCCGGGTCATGACATGTACCCCTTGGTCACAGTGTGCAGTCAATGCTAGATAAGTTACACTAAAAAACCCATTACCTAGAGTAAAAAATATGTTATTTTACCACAACAAGATGTGTACCTCTAGTACATAGTGTGTACCAGATCATGGTATGATATCCCCATTCACGGCGTGATCTCACAATCCGCAACATGTAACTATTACCAGGTACACGATGTGTACATCAGGTACATGTCATGTACCAATTATACAGTCTATAGTAAACCAATAATAATATATCTATGGATTTTAAAAACCATAGGGAAACTTAGAACAATGGAATACATACGTGATTAAGGTAAGGAGATGTTACAAGAAGTGTCAGGAAAAATAGTTAGAAACCTATAAAGAGTAGTTGTAAAAGGTTATTTTCATGAAGTAGGTATATACTATGAAGAATCCTTTTCAATAGTATCCATAATTGAATCCATTATAATTATCCTTACCGATGCAAAACATTTATATTTAAAAATGAATAAAATTTATGTAAAGTGTTATTTCATGAATGGTTTTATAATTGAGGATTTTTTATGGAAGAACCCACTAGTTTTCAAAATATACATTTTATATATCTAGTTATCAATCTAATTGAAGCTATATATAGTTCTAAACAATCCCCTAGATCATGTTATGATAGACACAACACTTTAAATAATTTAAAGGTATTTTCAAAAGGTAAAACTTATCCAACGCTTTTTATAAAATTAATTTCAACAACTTTTTACTAGTAAAAATATATGTATATGATATCATTTTCGGATAATATAAAACATATTTATTTAATAATTTTTCTAAAATGATGAAAAATGAATTCAAAATGACTTTTATGGGTGAAATCAAGTTCATTTTTTGTTCTCAGATTTTTTAAAATAAATCATGAATAATTTTAAATCAATATAAATATGATGAGGATCATTTAAAAAGTTTTAGTAAGGATAAAACATAGAGTTGTGATACTCCTATGATTACCAACTTTAAATTGAATCTTGATGAAAATTGGAAACTAGTGGATCAAACTAGTAACAGATGTATGATTGGATGTCCTATCAACTAGAATGGTATATAACCTGATATAATGTTTAGTGTTTGTATGTGTGATCATGTTCAAGATAATCCAGTAGTGTCACATTTTATATATTTATAAAATAATTTTGGAATACCAAAAATATACTACCAATTAAGGACTTTTTTAACTAAGAGGACAATAATTTCATTTTGTTAGTCATTATGATGCTGATTAATTTTTAAGAAAGATAGAAAAAACATCTGGGACATGTCACTTTTTAGGAATGTCTTTAGTTTCATGGTGTTGTAAGATAACTATAATGTTGCTATGTCTACAAGTAAATATGAATATATTTCTACATGCAGATACTATGCAAAAATTATGCTGATCAATTTCACATTACTGGACTATTAATATCAATTCTAATATGTCCCCATGAATTATGAAAATACATGTTTTATTAATATTTATAATAATGTTGTATCAAATTCTAGACCAAAACATATTGAAGTATGACACCACTTTATGAGATATTAATTTAAAAAAAGGTATAACTCATGAATATATTGGTAAAAAACATTAGTTAGATGATATATATACAAAGCCTTTGAATTCTAGCAGAATGAACTAAATCAAACATGAACTATGTATGATTAATTTTTATTTTGTTTAATTTTATGAGAACACACCAATGAGTATGACACCCCATTGGGTAAGACTCACCATTGTAGTTGTATCACCGTTGTGGTTGTCTTAATATTTTTATTGTCTCATTGTTGTTAACATGACATCATTGGGTTTCATTTTGTTGATTTTTTTTGATTCTATATTATTGAACCACCAACCATTAATTCTTACGATTTATTTTATTTTTAACTCGATTTGATTATTTACGGAATTTTAAATTCTATTTTTCATAAATTATTTTAATTTATATTTTTCAAATACCTAAATCCCAAATTATATAAAATAGGAATTTTTCTAATTATAACACATCTATTTTCTCAAACCATTCTTTTCTCGCGGTCCTAATGTGAACATTTGTCTCCCAAACCTCAACCTTATGACCTTACCTTCACCGTCGACTCATAAAACTAATCCTATCTTCATGGAAAGAGTTAAGAGAACCAAAATTCCTTATCTATATAATTCATAGATTGATAATAAAGGGAATTTATAATCTAGTAGTCCATTTTTTGAAATTTCTATAAATCTAGAACTTTAAAAAATGGTTGTAGTACCTAAAAATGAATTTCAAATTTAATATCTACTTTTTAGTAAGTCACTAGTGTTGAATGTACTTATTAAATAAGGTTATTTGGATTGGATTTTTTCAAATAACATACCCATTGATCCTAATATAATTTTTTATATCTTCCATTGTGTTTAGTTTGTTTTTAATGATGAAGAAGAATATTGGATGGGATCAAGAATTAATTGCCCCGTAATAAAATTATTCTCAAAATGGTGGACATTATTTTTGGCTTTTCTATAAAAAGGTGTATATGATGAATACCAAGGAACCATTCCTAAAAATAGAAAATTATTTATTTATGAAGACATGTAATAAAAAACAAATGTTGATGGAATAATAAGAATAATATTATATTCTTTGATTGTTGTGTAATGAAGGTTTTTGTTTAAATTTATTCAATATATGTTGTGCCCAAAGTGGTGTGATTTATATACTCTAAGGTATGAGGATGTCTATCGGATAAGTCAAATGAAAAGTGGATATAATAGAAACTTTCATAAGTAACATGTTATTTATTTATCTTAAATTATCAAGACTAGTTATTGATATAATTCACTAATTTATCCCAATATAATTTCTCCTACGTTAAAAGAAAAAGTGTTAGTTTAAGACGATGAAGAGTCCATTGTAAACTGTTGTGATTTTTGTATCATAGAAGAAATATTTTCAAGTATGAAGATCAGCTAGAACCCTTTGGAAAAGCTGTGTGTAGATTATGTTTAAAAACTATATTTTTAAATTAACTATGTCGATCATCCATGAAGTAAAAAAGGCCTTATTTATCCTGATTTGGAATTAGATGAGATAGTCAAGTATTCAGATGAGGAAGAATAAGTCGTTGCCTGTAAATTTGAGGAAGAGACATATCCTATTGAAGAATGTAGTGATCTTTATCTCTTTCAGGACACTCCAAAAATTACTTATTTATATACTATTCTTCCTAGGAAAATTCCAAAAATAGAAAAATTAGTAATATGTGATGAAGTTGAAACTAATGTGTTTAGTGAAGAACAAATAACGGTTATCCCTAAATCTGATGATGATGATAATGGTGATGATAAAGGGGAAGATGATGATGATGATGATGACTATAATGTGAAGGGTGATAAAAATGGAGAAAGAAATGGAAATGTAAATGGTGATGCTAATAATAATGATGATAATGATTGAGATCTGGATGGTACCAATGGGAATATAAGAATAGAGGTTGTTGAAAATCCTCAAGAAAATTTTTCTTCTATTGAAGAATATCTATCCAGATATAAGGATTAAACTAGTCTTTTTGGTGAAATGGATGTTTCATATATAGAGGAGGAATATTATTTTTCATGGGGAAAAATACTTATGTCATAAAGTAGTTTATGAAGTTTAAAATATGGTTGTTGATCAAAGATTGGATACTATTTCTACTGTTCAGCTGCATGTCGATGAATAAATTATAAATGAGTTTATTAAGTTAATTGTTGATGAAAATTTAGAAGGGGAACCATATTTTTATGCATAAATATAATAAGATCCTTCTTCTGGTGATTAGAATCATTATATTTTTTATAATCCCTATATTGATGAGAATAAAAAAGTTGAATCAGCGAATATTATTAAATGAGATATTGTTCCATTGGAAGAAGAACCTATTTTCCATGTTGAGCTCCTTGTTGCTATATATAGTGCCGATACATAGATACATATGGGAATATGAGTTATCATAACTTTATTAGTTTTACATACCAATGTTATATTATATATGGTTAATCCTTCTAATAGTTGGCTTGATCCATTTATATATGAGTGGGGTAGATTATCTGGTGAATTTGAGTGTCCAAAAAAGAATGGTGGATCAAATATTTAAAATTAAAAGGATCCTCAGGGATAATTTGTAAATAAAATTTATGTTTATGGGAGGTTATAGAGGTTTGATTCTTTAATATTTCATGTATTTTCTAGTCCTATTATTTCTCCCATTCTAGTGGATATAGTCACCAAGGGTGACTTGGAAATTTTTAGAGAGAACATTCCTTCAGATTTTGATAATGTTTTAAAGATTCAAACCCCTCCTCACTAGGATGACTAAAAATAATTCAAGATATTTGTTTGAGTTAGTGACTCACCATATTAAACCACATATTATACATCATATTTAAGAGATTAAAATTGTGAATAATTGGATTAGTGGTGAGCTAAAATCCATAATGTATTTGAGTGATGATTTGAAAACTTCTATTATAAACTATACGAATGATTTTCTTAAGAGTCTTGAAGATAAATCTTTGGACACATCTACCACTAATGCTCCTCCATTTGATTTTGAGTTACTTAAATCTGTGACTTGAGAAGTGTTTATAGTGGTTTCAGCTAGTTTGTCAAATGATGCTAGTACATTTCCTCAAGAAACCTTAAGTATAATACTATATAATAGTGATCATGTTTTGAATATGGTTACCTCCAATGTAGATGACATTAAATCTATTCATATGAATATAAATAGGGATATAACATATTATATCTCTTTTATATATAATTAACATGACATGGATTCCAACTTCATGTTATTTGATAAGAATTCGTGGATAGCTCCTATTATTTAATCCTTCAAGGAAAAACTCAGACAGTTAATGTAAATGAATCTAGTGATAAATTTATTTATGCAAGATAGTGGATAACTATTTAGTTTTATGGAGTGTGATGTTAAAATAATTATATACATTATCAATCTCATGAATCCTTTTATACATCTTCAGGAAACAGATATTATAGATCATGAGTTCATACGAGTAACTACCCATTTATCTCCAGCACTCAAAAATCTAAGAGTTTATATTGAGTTATTTCTTTGTCCAGGAGTCGTTTGAGATACCTTTTCTCCTCCTACAACACTTTTTAGCTTTTTTCATTATGTCTAAGAGAAGTAGTGAAACACCTCAAAACCATCTTTCTCGGAGTGCCTTAGTCTCTTCCTGGTCCTCCTACTACTCTACCTCAATATGAGTCTACCACCTTAGACCAGATCCAAGCCATGTATAATGTAAAAACATAGATGAACCCTTCGAACAATATTTGAATTTTTTATTGGATATGACTTTTTTTATTTTATGGGATGTTTTTTAAGAAATGTTTTATGATAAATATTTTAATGGTTATTAATTTTTATTCATAATTAATTATGCTTTTTTATTCTCATATTTTTATTTCATACTATATATTATATTTTATTTTGATTCAATTTATGTTTTTTTGTTCATTAAAAAAGATGTAAAAATATTATAGGTATTTATTTATGTTATATAACATGCTAATTCATTTGATTTACTTTGATACTGTGTTTTGTACTTTCTTTGTTAACTTTGACACCACTTATATATGATGTCTTGATTTATCTTTAATATATTTTGAATGATATGTCAAGATTTATTTTTGGATATTAACTTTGATTTAATGATTTTGGATCATAAAACGGGGGATATTATTGGCCTTTTGTTTTAATGACCACAAAATCATGTTTATTAAAATATTAATGAGTTTCATGTTTTTTGTAAGAATATTATAATCTCAGACAAGTGATGTAATTTTTCCTAAGAATGTGTCAACATTAATGTTGAGACACTGCTAAGGATGAGTCAACATCAGACATGATATCACTATCAACAATGTCTCTAAAACAACAATTCAGTAAAGTATAGAATTACTCACTTTAGTGATGTCATATCATCATCACAGAACTTTTAAAAAGTATGATACATAGCCAGCATCACCTACAATCAGAGGAGTCATGTCTAGAAGGATAACCGGTGATCATCTGAGACACTGCCAACATGGAATTTGGGCTACGTATAAAATTTCACGCCACCAGTATAAGAAACCATTAGAATGTGTCTCACCTCATGTTTTAAAATTTATTGAAGAATCGAATATAAATACCACCAAAATGAGACACCACTAGATCGAGAAACCACTAACATGAGATATTTCTATAATTAGATACTTCTATATTACAAAACCTCTAGTCTACGAGCCACCATTCATGAATCACAATCACTTTTTCTCGAACATATCTTTTAAAATTAAATATTCCTATTTTCTAATTTGTTTTATTTGGTACCAATTGTTATTTTAATAACTTTTTCATAATGTGTTTCTTTAATAAATTGAAGAGTGTGTCAAACATGTTGTATGGTGAAGTAGAGGATCTAGATATTCTTACCTTCTACTGATGCAATTAATATAAAAAGTAGACTCCATATTGAAAGAGTTTATTGATTCATTTAAACTTGTACATGTTAATTGAGATGAACTCAATTGTAAGAATATAAAGAACATATATGATTCACCCTTCTACACTCGACTAAGAAATCCTATTCTAATCACATATCCAGTGTTTTCGGGAAGTAATGAACAAAAGTGTATATGAAACTGTATTATACAAATTTTTTTCATGAGATATCAATTAAAGATATGTTGTAAATAACAATCAAGAGTTATGAGAACCATTTAATAATAAATAGAGAATCTCTATCCCTTAATACTTTTAATTGCATTGTTTTCTTATTGTATTTTAAATTACATGTTGTTTGTTTGTTTCAATATTTATTCCACAAAAAAATTTATATTTTTATAACTAGAGGATACATAGATGTATTCTTAAATATTTTTAATCATGTACTCCCACATAAACTGTAGAAGAGATCTTGTGATACCTGTTATATTTAACTCCCATAAATAATAGTGTAAGATGCCATTTGTGGTCAGGAATGTTGTATAATTCTATAAAACCTGATCTATTCAAATGGATAAGACTATTTATTTATTTTAACTACTTGGTTATGGGTGCTCACCAAGTGGATAGGACTAAGTATCCACATGATATTGAACGCCTTTTATTCAAAATTATACTCCATGTTTTATTCTATTTTATTTTGAATTAATTTTTTATAACATGAAATTTAATGTATAAAAAACTATTTCCTTAATTGTTGTTTTTATAATATGTTATTCAGGTAAATTTATTTCAAAGTGTTATTTAATAATGTATATTTATTTATCTAGGACCCAATCACTCATCTAATAAATCTTTTAAAAGATTACTATTAATAATAATTTTTTTGTTTTGGTTAATTGGGATGATTTTAAATTAGTTGTGGGAATATATTTTAATATATTGTGAATAAATAAATTTATTAGGTACTCAATTCACATCCCTCTTGAGATACTCACTCAATCTAACAGTATCCAATTTTTTAATTAAATGTATTTGCATAATATTATGTGGGTTTTAATTTTTTTTCAAAGATATTTTCAATGTGGAAATTTTATTTAGATTAATAATGTTTCAACTATTTTTAAAAAGTATTTATATTCAACAATTGGTTTTAATGTTATGGAATGATTAAAAATTATGTATATACATCTCTTACATGTATACCTAGATTAATGTTATTTTATTTGAAGGGGGTAATCCATTCCATATGATCATATCTCAAATGTCTTATCTAATAAATCTATATGTATGATATAAACTAGGGATTATGCATCACATATAAACTCCATGGTTAATATTTATGTTTATACATTATGGTTGATTTCCTTTTGTGGAACACATATGAATATACCTTTAATGAATGTTGTGGGATGGATCATAGGTATATAACACTATAATTCATTAGGTAATTTTTTTGTCTCATTATATGTCTTGTATGTGATTAAGTATTTAACCTAATGCATTATAGTAATATTTCCACAATATGATGTTGTCACATCATTTATCCTTGACTAATGTTTAAGTCATATTTTATGTTACTACAACTTTTCCAATCATGCCATGAACTTATGATTTAATTTTAATTATGATATGAACCCATTAGATTACAATTAATCCTACAATTTTTAAGATATCATGTTATAAATTTGACTCAAATGTTACTCTTCTTTATCATGTTTATTCCCATAATGTGCTTCTTACCTCACACCTTTGGTATTCGAATGCCTCATCTAATCCCATGAATTTTTATGATCTCAGAGCTCATTATAGAAAATAAAATAAAAAAAATTATTAGTATATCTTCACTTTGATATATTATGAACCTTTTATTACAAATGAACTAGGTATAATGATATTTGTATTTTAATTTAATGGTTGTTTATGTTAGAAATCATGTAATAATTTTTTTAAAAATCTCGGGTTTCTATAGTTGTTATTAGAGAAAATATTTATTTTATATTTGTAAAATATGATAAGAAAACATTATTTGAAACCTTATTGATAATTCTAAGATTATATATAATTATAGGAAAATATGTTAGATTTTTTTAAAGGATGGAGAAACTGGTTTCAATGAAATTACATCCTCATGTAGATAATAAAAGTATATATGGATCTAGAATTGTATTATCTAGGGATATTAATCCCAAAAATGAAACATTGATCTAGAATCGATCATCAACTAGTGCACAAAAATAGGTATATATACACACCTCATTTGAAACTCTTAAGGGATGTATTTTAAAAAATTTGAAAAACTCTTACCGAATAATTACGAAGGACAAGAAAAAATTGTTTGATTAGATTACATAATAGTAATTATAGTCATGGATAAACTAGATTGAATCCTAGAGGCTTTTAATTTAGGATATACTTATCAATTATAAGTTATTGACTTATAGTTTTATAAAGTTATATTTTTCTATGTTAATGATTTAGAAAATTAGTTCATTAATATTTTCTTTTATAGTGGGAAATATGAGCAAACATTCCAATAACTAATATAATGGGAAATGTAATTATTTAACAAGTGATATGACTAGCCTAATGGAAATTTTAGTTATACATCTTGTGATAATGAAAAATTAGCTAGATTTTATTATTTTTTAAAATAGAATAATAAATGAAATTATAAACACATAAAATAAGAGAAGGATGATGTGTCATAGATGTTTTGGTATTATTGGTGATAAAAAAATACGATTCAATTTCCACAATATCATAACTGTGGTATGTGGAACTGTGAATATTTCCTTATTGGAACTGAAATAGGGTTTATATTTTGAAATAGAGGGCACAGAACATCTAATTCCTGAATAAAAAAGTAGAGTCTGGTTAAGGAGATGTCTGGAAATAAATTTCTTCCTAAAGAACCATTATCATTTTGATGTCATATATGTGCATAACCTGGTCAATATATGAGTCAATACGATGATCTAAGGATTAAATCCTACGAGATTATGTTATAAAAATCATTGAAGTTCAATAATTGATTTGTTCAGGTTTTGGAATTCAGTAATATTTTTGATTTGTTTTTATTAATGGTATTCTGGTTATAAGAATTATGAAACTTCAACGGATTATTATTCAATAGTATTTCATTATGGATTTGAAAAATATGGTAAGTAGTAATAATGACATATAATGGTTATTTAAAGGTAAAGTGATCTTTTATAGAATACAAATGACTCAAAATTGATAATATTTTACATATAATTAATGTGTAAGTAATTATAGTCAAATAATAATATTTTATTTTATGTAAAAACATTAGTTCTGTATAAGACTGTTGCTGTTAAAAACCAATATGATAATTGATGTTAGTTTTTCAAATATTCATGATATTCTTAGGAACGTTATATTAATTGTATAAATATTCTTTTAGAAAAAAGAAAAAATGCATGTCGAGTGATAAGACAACATATATAGAAAGGTCGTGGAGCATAAACCCACAACCGAAGGGAGATAAGGGTGTAACACCTACCACAATGCAACTTTATTTACTTTTCAGTATGACATTATTTGGCTTAAAAAATTAATGTATAAATATTATGTTTATTTTGGGAAACATATTAAAGGATCAATCCATTTCAAATATTTATGATTTAAAGGTGATTAATGATATTTTGGAAAAATTATTATTGTGTTGATATATATATATATAAACATTAGAATTAACTTATAGGATTATTTGGGATCAATACTATTATAATTTTAGATAATTAACATGATGTGGATGTGATAAAATTTGTGATTAAAACCATTATTCATTATGATGTTATTGAATTTATTTCAGATTCGTGGTTATTTTTTTGAGGGATGGTTGATGTTAATCCATTGGTTTTCTTGTTTATGTTTAGAAATTAGTATAATTATGTTAATTTTTTTTGTTATATTACATCGTTCTGCCTATTTTGTTTTTCATAATGATAGAAAGAATATATTTTCAATATTTTATGAATATGATTTTCTGTTAGAAGGTAATTTTATTCCTTCAATGTTAAAATATTCATATTGGATATTCATTCCATAGAGTAAGTGGTTATGTAGAAAGGGATTGAATCATAAATGTAGGATGAAATTAGGTTTATTAAATATAAATATATCAAGTTTATTATTTCATGTTATCTATCTTAATATTAAGATAATTCCCTAACTCTATGAAAAGGATCGTGAAAAAAATATCATATTACCATTATATCTATTGAATGAATTATTTTTTACTCATTTTGGATTTATATTTTTGTGGTCATTAACTTTCACTTAATCATTCGATAACTTATGATAAATGATCTCTATCACTCTGTATAATTATTTCTTATTTTCCTCAATGGTCATATTTTTACATCACACTAGTGTTATCCAACATTGAAACCTATTTATGTGTTATTCTATATTACTTGCATATTTCCCTTTCCCTCTATTAAAAGGATGTTTTTCTAACCCTTTTTATGATGTGGGTTTTCTATAATGAAATTATTGAATGTAAACCCCATTTATAATGAAAACACTCATATTGAAAGAATAAAATTAATTTATGGTGGTATACTGTAACACCCCTGTATTATAAAATATATTTGCAGTTGATAGTGCATTCAACATGAAACACTAGGTTTAAACAAAAAATGATGTAATATTAAAATTTTATTTTATAAACATAACTGATTTATCCAAACTGTTAAATTAGAAGGAATGAACATTATTTACTTCTTTGTAAAATATATATATAATTATTATAATTTTTTTATAAATTCTCAATAATCACTCATATTTTATTAAAAATGTTTTATTCTATAGAAAATAAATTTCCTTAGAAAATGATTTTTTCTTCATTTTTAAGTGAAAATATTATAATTAATTTATAGAAATTTTATAAATTTTATTTAATAAAATGAAAATAATTTTTCAAATAATAATATAAAAATTTTCATAGGGTAAATTTTTAATATTTTTTTAAAAATATTGATTTTTAGTGAATAGATAAAATTATCAATTTTTTCAATACTATCATTTATTTTTAATAAATTGACTAATTTAAAAGTCACATTATCCATAATTTTTATTTAAAAGGAATTTAATTATTATTTTGTGATACATAAACTAGTAAATTACATTTGAAGCATTTTTATACTAGATTTTAGTATTGGTTTATTATTTGACTTAAAATGCATTAGTTTATAATTATTTTAAAGTAACTAAGGTTTATCATTTCCAATTAATTAAAATTAACCCTAATAATGAGTGATTTAATTTTGATTTATATATTATAAATATACCTTTATGAATTTAAATTCCTGTAATGAATATTATTATTCATATAGTTAATGTAAAATCATATTTTCCTTGAAAAATGTATTTTTCTGAAAATTGTGTTTTCGTCCTGCTTGTTGGTTTTATATTAAATTAAATTATATCTATTTTCTAATTTTAATTTTACAAAATTAAATAAATATATTTAATCAAAATATTTTATTTTATTAAAAAAATGTTCAATTTAATTTTTTTTCATAATGAATAACAAAATGATTAAAAATCAGTAATCATTGTAAAAACAATTATAATTTTAAATGTTGGTAAAACTCTAGGTAAAGGTGGAAACATTTTTAAAACATTTTTATTGAGAGAAAAAATAATACTTATGGTTTTTCCAACATGATCATTAAAAATTTGAAATGTTCCACATGCGTACGCATGACTTATCGACTTCATGAATGTAAAAGGGTAAATTTTTCATAACCATGGATCACTGTTATTTTTAAAAGAATAATTTATATCCAAAAATTATAATAAATATTTTTTTTATATTATGGAATAATGAACCATTTTAAGATATTTAACACACCATTTTCATTTAGAAAATTTGAATTGGGTATCCTAAAAAATAACTGACAAGGGAATAACTAATTAAGTAATTTAATAAACCATTACAATTAACGATGTAAATGGTTTATGTGTACGTTATTAAACCTATAAATGCTTATAAAGAAACAAAATAATTTAGATAAGTTTGTTATTCATGACATAAAATACATACATGACCAATTCTAGACTCGAGGTAAGGGTTTCCATACGAAAACATCCTTCTTAGATGCATATGTTATTGTATAAAGCAATTTTTTAAGGTGTACATTCCTATAATTTATATATTATATTTTGAATCATTATTATTTCATGGTATTTTAGGTTATAATTCACATACATCATTGATTTATTTTACGATTCAAATTTCACCAAGGTCATAAGGGTTTATGTTTCAATATCATTTTAATTAGGGTTGTGTATGCTTGAATTTCCATAGAAAAACACAAATTTATCATTTTCTATTAAAAAATTTGATTTTATTAACTTTTTTAAATTAATTTTTCTTTTACTAGTGTTATTTCCTTTTATTTGGTACTTAAAATTATATAGTAAATTTTTTTAATGAATATTTACTTTATTTATCTCTATTGTCAAAAACCCTTTATCTTTCATGTCCATGTTTTCATTAAAATGTTTTCAAAAAAGGATTTAAAATTATTATATTAGTGTTAATTTCAATTTTAACCATGTTAAAAAAAATAAGGAATCTTTTCATCTTTTTCCAAATTATGTACATTTTGACTTTTAAGAAAATAAGAAAGGTATGTTTTTTTAACTTGTAAGGATTACATAGAATACCCATATTCATGTACATTTTTTTATTTGAATCATCTTTTTTAATTTTATAAATTTATATTCAATGAAAATTATTTCCATAATATTTTTTAAATTTTATTTTTTGGATGTTTATTTTTAATATTTAATAGTAATTTCCATTAAGATTGTGTTTATTATTTTTTAATGTTCTGTTCATAAATGACATTAACTTTTAATTATATTTAATGATTATAAATTATATATATACATCTCCAAAATGTGTACCTAGCTCACACATCCTTTATTTGAAGGGTTTACAAATACCATATGATTATTTCTCAAAAACCTTATCTAAAAAATGCCTTTTTATAATTTGACCCATGATTGTGAAACCCATTTTCATTCCAAGAGAGATTATTATTTTTTATCTTATGATTAACTTCATTATGTGGAATAAATATTCATGTACATGAAATGAATTTTAATGGTGGTCCTAAAATTATATATCCCTCCAATTAATTGGTAATTTTTTTAGTCTCATGAGACATCATTTGTGGGATTAAGAAGTTAACCTAATCACTTAGGGGAATTATTCCACCATGTGATGTCTTATCAACTGTAATAATAAACTTATTTTTATTTAATTTTTTATGTTACTTCAACTTTTTCAATTATTCCATGATCCTCTAATGTCGATTTATTTATTTCATTCTCCATGTGATGACCATTAATCCTTATCTTTAATAAAACCATGTTATATCATTGACTCATAGGTCATGATAATTCCCTTGCCGAGAGTTTTAGCTCACCCATTTCATCAATATTTTCCCTAGGCTATCCCATTTAGCTTTTGGAGCTCAAATAACATTATTTATAATAAACTAAAGAAGTTTTATTTTATAATCACATTGATGTATTATGATCCTATTACTATAAAGACTCTTAGCCTCATGATCATTTGTTTTTAATTAATGGATTCTTGTATTAATAATCATATAATATTATGTTTTTTTAAAGGTTGGGGTCAAAGCCTCATTTTTATTATTAAATCAAAACAAAGTCCTCTTTTAACTGGGTAGATGGAAACACATTACATAGTCTGAAGGCCCAGTGGGCTTGTAGCCCATTACATAGCTCATAGGCCCAAATTCTAAGGCCAATTCACATTCTGTGAATAGTAACCTGCTGCTACAGTACCACACTGTATCGCCGCCGCTACAGTGCCTTGCTGCCGCTATTGTGCCCGCTGATGAACAGTGTCGCCACTACTATAGTACCGCTACATTACGGCTACAGTAACCTGCGCCCCATGGGTTTTTAATCCCCATTTTCCATGTAGGCTTACGGGGTGCTTACCACTAAGCTAATCCCCAACTAAAATCATATAATAATATGTGTAAAACAATTTCATTAATATAATATATATATATATATAATAAAATCATGAAATATAAAATCAAAAGGAACGAGTTTAACATCCACCAAGGGATGTGGTTTTATTTGATAAAGTATTTTTGATGGGTCAATACATTTCCACCATGGGAAGGCGAAAAAAGTTGTTTGTTCTCTTAGTCAAAAGAAAAATTCTAGTTTATCCATGTTTAAAATTGAAAGAGATCCAATATTTATGGATTCATAAAAAATATACCATAAAATTATAAGAAAAATACAAAGATCATATCATTATCAGATTAATCCTCAACCATCTATTCATGTGATGATTGTGGTTGAAAAAAAGTAAGATATGGATCTTTAAAAGTAGTTAAGGAATTTTCAAGTGTTTATATATGATTTTATCATATTATAAGACATTGAAATAGGATATAAGAATAAAATAAGGGGCTATTTGATGATGAATAATTCTCTTCATTTTCTATTTATCCTAGAATTTGAATTTTTTATTGAAATATCAATGATAATTTAATGTGTGATAAAATAAATTACCCATACTTATAAGTAAATTGGAATACACCACTAATGATTTCATCATATATCTCACCAAAACATCTTGGGCCCATATTTCAATTTGAGTTGTAATAGATCACATAATGAGTTCAGTTCACGTTATTTATATTAATAATGATTTCTAACAGAATAAAATCACTAGGTTATAAATTAAGAAGTGAAAATGATTCCTGGAGAAGCATTATAAATTTTATTTAATAGATAAAATAGTTTTATCATGAATTACTAGATAATTCTTCCCCAAGCATTAAATATGGGGTTACATTTATTCATAGCATATCAGGGTTCATATGAGAGGATTATTCAAAATCTATAAGATACTATGATTTATTTATATATGGATTTCAATGGTAGTTAGGGAAAACACATCCCACTGGTTTAATTTATATATAAAAAGTAATGTCACTTGAGAATTTAGATGGATCCTTACAAGTCACTCTATTGGAATAAATTCATAACTCCTTCATGGTGGGTTGAAGATGGAGAATGAAAGATATTATGTCCTATGCAGGATGAGTAAATTAAATATAATATATATCCATTTATAAATATATCATTATATCTTAGGGTCAATAGATTATTTATACTCATAACCAATGATATGATCTAGTGTTTTAAGATAGAGGGATGATATTCAAATTTATTTAAATATATCATTATAAGGTTCTTAGGATATTTAAAAGGAATGGGAATGTAATATCATATTACTAATTTTAAGTTATTCATCAAACCTTATTTTTATCATGCATTGGTTAGGGATTATGTTGAATTATTTTGGGAGAATTTATGAAATATTTTTGATGTTTCTAGGATGTGTGTACTTGGAATACAGTTTTCCAAAACCTTGTGCCCACAAAGTGAAAACTGTGAAACCCTAGAGAGTGGGGGAATGTATAGTTGGAACAGTTTTTTCCACCTATTCACCCACCTAATATAATCCATTCATCTTAGTACATGGGAACCTGGATAGGGCCCACAATTTATCTAACCATGTGACCTATCCCAGAAAACCATTTACAAAAATTTTTTATTCAATTTTTTTTTAAAAAATTCATGAACCCCCATTGAAAACCCTCATCATCCCAAAAATGACCAATCTCAAAATAATTTCTCTTTGAGGATCTCATTAACTCATTTTGTGTAAGAATCCATATATTTTTCTCCAGTTATGAGTTTTATTTTCTTGTTATTTTTGATGAAAATGGGAAGAAGTAAATTATTATGAGTGCACATCATGTACTTCCCTATACATGCCATGTACTCTGAAACCAAGTCCAAGCTCTGTCTGCCTGTGTCACGGCCAAATACATGACCATGTGATAACGTGGCAAGACCGCCTAAAGTAAATCCTGTTTACGAAATATACACGCCATGTACTTTTAATGGAAATTCCATGTGCTTTTATTTTTAATTGATTAAATGGATTGGGGTCATGTCTAATTGATAGAAACATATCTTTTTGGATTTTTCTCATCTTGGAGTGACTGAGAGCGGTGATTCTTCTCTGAGCCCCAGATCGATCATATGTTCTCTGAATGAACCATGATCGATTGCGTTGGAATCTCCATGGTGATTTATTCCTACTTATAGGGCCTCGTCTCTTTAATTATCCTCTTTCCTGAGATATCCTTGGTTTATATTTTTAGATTTTTTTTTATCTACAACTTTTTAGGCCGAATCAATGGTTGAGATTCATCTATATCATTCGTACAACACTGAGGATGGTGGTTTGTGCCTTTCTGTAGATTATCTTTGAGTTATATGGGCAATATTTTACAATAATCTAGTTAAGGGTATTGACTGTTTTTGTATTTTAACCTTGTTGATGCCTTCTATGTTTGTTTTCATGAGTTAGGACTCTTGTTTGTAAATATGTTTATTTTCCATGCTATAGAGGTGTTTTTAATTTTTAATTTGATCTTGGACATTTTTTCTTGATTTTCTTGTTAGGATGCTTTATTTAAATTCCTAGTGTAGTTTGGATGGAGGGGTATTATCCTATTTGTATTTATATTCATTGTATCTATTTAGAATTGTAGTAATTTTAGGATTACTTTGGAAGCAGGATATTATTTTTTAATGATTTCTTACACAGGACTATGGGAAGCTGGTGTAGTTAGACCACATGGGGAATAGATGCTGAGGGCTTCCCAAGAGTGTTTCTTATAATTTTCATGTTGTGAGAACATAGGGGGGTGGATGTGAGTGCTCCCCGAAAGTGTCTGTAGGTCCACATTTGTGAGAACACATGGGGAATTAGACGTTGAGTGCTTCCCCAGAGTTTATGTAGGTAACCGATAAAAGACCACATGGGAAATTAATGGTGAGTGCTTCCCGAGAGAGTCTTTGTAAAGCTGAACCATAGAGGTTGGGCTGTAAGATCTTCCCAGAGGGTTGGTTGTGTTTGTTTGGATGTTTTTTATAAAGGTATATGAATGTAGTTGAAGCTGTAGGATTTTTTACTTTTAAGTACTTCCTTTTTTATTACATCATTTTTCATATTGTCGGCAATATATATTCACTAAGAGTTTGGCATAGATATTTGGGTGGTTACCTACTGGGATTCGTCTCACATCCTGTTTGGGTTATGATTTTAGGCCTAAACTAATTATATTATTGTATGGATAGATAAGAGAAAGGACCCTACTACTTCAAGTGCATGATTGTTGTGGATCTGGAGATCATGGGACCAAACTGAGGCTTGCGATACTACTGGAGTTATTTACTTGGTTTCCTTTGTACTTTGGTTTTGAACTATATTCCAGCATTGTGACTTGTTTGGATACTTTCCGAGACATATGTGACGTGGATCATTTATATATGAGCTCTAGTTGTTTATATTCTTCTAGTCTTCTATTGTTCACTATTGCATGTCATTATTACTACTTCTGCTATTGTTATCTATTTTTTCCACTGTGTTACTCTACTAATGAGGTTATAGTTTCACCACTATCACACCCAAGGCTCTCACTACTATTCGGTCGCCTCTAGCATTTGGGGAAATGTGCTTGAGGAAATGTGACCAACCGGGTATGGCGCACCACTAGTAGCACCCAGAACTGGGGCGTTACAAAGTGGTCTCAATGGGGGTTCATTTCTTATTTGACTTCTTGTTTGGAGCCTATAGATCTGGATAGGAAAGAATGGGTAGTTAGTAATAAGTTGTTCTCATGAGTAGCTAACCCATGTATTGGGAAATGATAATTAACCTCGATATTGTTTTTTTATCTGGTTTTTCAATCGTTACAGTTGATTTGATTTCACCATAGGGCAATTCATATATTTTGTTTTCTTATATTTGATGTTATTGAGGTTTTATTTCTGTTGAAACCAGATGATATGAGCGTGTGCCATCTCATGCATAATATAGTCACTTGTTATAGATAACAAGTCATGCATTCTTGTCATGCCATTTAGGGTGCATTATCGATTGCATGTTGTTGTGATAGATTTTGTGCTAGATATGGTTGCTTCTATGATAGATTCCATGATAGAATACATGATATTAGATATGGTGTTTCTAATGTTTAATGTTTTCATTGAATGAACTGCAAAAATTTGTCCCTGAAGTGTTATGGTACATATTGGAATTGAATTTGGTGAGACATGTGATTGAATGCACTATTATACCTTGTA
This sequence comes from Viscum album, assembly GCA_963277665.1. Taxonomy (NCBI): domain Eukaryota; kingdom Viridiplantae; phylum Streptophyta; class Magnoliopsida; order Santalales; family Viscaceae; genus Viscum; species Viscum album. Next base: position 503,222,061 of record OY728131.1, on the reverse strand, counting down.
AGATACAGGAATAATATTTCAATATTTGATTTACGGAGAGTATGAGCCCCACATGTCATAATTTGGAATATTCTTATATTAGTTTTAGTGTTTTTATGGGGTTCTAGAGTTGTTTCTGAGGCATACTATCCAAAAAACAAAATACATAGTGTGTAATGATTAATACATTCCATGTAACCTTCTGTTCAGGAGGAAAAAACGTTTTAGAATAATATATTGTGTACCCTATATACACACTATGTCATCCTTAAACTGTGTGACTGGATGTGTGGGCAAAGACATGGGGTTGGAAAATCTTTGATGGCACAGGTCCTGTACCGAATGTACATGCCGTGTTGTATAGACCATGTGTCCAGTTGTGTGGATAATGACATTGATGTATGAAACTCATGTTTTATATGTTGTTTCTTGATCGAACATACCGTGTAGAGTCAACTATTTCCTTGACCGTGTGACTAACGACATTGGTTGTTTAAATATTTCAAGTAAATGTTGTTTCTAGCATGAAAAATCTGTGCAGTTTTGTTATAGGTGAACCCTGTGGCTTATCCAGATAGAGGAACTCAGGCATGAGGAATTTATTCAAGTAAAAAACATGTATTTTTAAATAATATTCCGTGTTTTGGGGTGTCACACAACCTTTTTTTGACAAAAGTACATGCCCATGTAAATGATTAAGGGAACATTACATGCAGGGTACATACACATCGTGTATTCCATTTTGGTAAAACTTGATTTCTTTCTTCTCCGGTTGTTTTGCTGCACTTCTATGTTTTAATTCCTGATAATATTGAACTGAGGTGTGCACATGACCATGTAGAGTCTGGCCACTAAGATGTCCTCTGGTTATTCTCCTGATATAGGGATATGATAAAACATCATACATGGATGGTTAGATACTGCTAGTAGATCCTCGCATCATGCTTGTCTTGGAACTAGCTGTCATTCTAGACACAGGTGCTAACACAAAGTTTCGACAAGGTTTCATGACGTTTATGCATACCTTCAGGGAAGCACCAATTCCTACCCCATCAATGGAAGAGTTGACATGGGTCTTTCAGCAGTATCGTCCTCCCACCTTCTTTAGGGATGGATGACCATGGGATGTAGAGTCATGGATAGAGGCCATGTTTTCAATTTTAATACATCATGACAAACCTCCACAGAGGAGGGTCAAACTCGCTACCTATATGATTTCGGATTCCTCCAAGAGATGGTGGGATGTGATATATCAAGAGGGATGCAAGTAAGTTATGACTGTGGATGAGTTTCAACAGACCTCCTATGACTACTTATATGCAGAGACAGTGGGGGCTGACCAAGCACGATATTTCATGAGTTTGGAGTTAGGTAATCAATCTGTCATGGAGTATTTTTCTCTCTTCGCAGAGCTACAATGCTTCACACCCATTCTAGGGGTGATGAGTGATTCCTAGAAAAGATGTTTGAGGATGGTCTTATGCATAACATTCGATCTCATTTGAACATCTTCAGGTGGACTTCCATCACTTCTATATTCAAGGAGGCACAGATCACAGAGCGCAACCTGTGGGATTCTGATACTGTGATCCAAGGAGGCTCGACATCAGGAGCTGGTACCCCTCCGATTAATAACAGGAAGCACATTAGGGTGTCTAAAAGTGGAGATCCAAGTTGTTGTAATACTTCTTTTGGTGTAAATGTGGTGTTCTAAATGTGTGGGAAGAGAGGGTATAAGAGGCCACATTTCCCGAGGGACCCAGGTTAGTGTCGATATTGCGGAAAGATGGGTGAGATTCAACATTTCTCTCTAATATTCTCATCGGTAGCGGGTGATAGAGGTTCTCCTTTGACTCTTCATTCAGGAGAGGGACCACTAGTTTCTCTCTAGTAAGGGAACTGAAGTTCATCCGGTCGTTTTCTCCATGGTGGAGATCATAGCCGCAGTAGATAGCCTCCATGTTTTTAGTGAAAATAATCTGGATCTGCTTAGGGTGCCCATGTAGGGTCGCTAGGCCGCAGTACATGTGAAACTATTGTAGTGGAGCATAAAATGAAGGAGAAGGATCCAGGACCCCCTATAGTTAGAGGTACGATTCCAGTTTCCTCAGTTTTAGCTTATTAACTTTTCAATACAGGGGCTTCTGATAGATTCATACTGGTTGCTATTGTGGAGATCCTTGGAATCTATATGATTACTTCTGCTAATGTCTTGACGTTTTAAACTCAGTAGGAGACAAGAACGGCTAGTGTACGTCATTCCAAGGAGTTCCCTGTTGATGAAGGTGGATTCCACTTATTATGGGACCTCTATGTCTTAGACATGACAAGATATGATTTCATCCATGGAATGGACTTTTTGGTTCCCTACATGGATTTTTTCGACTGTAATCATCGAAGGGTGAGTTTCACATCACTAGAGGGTGGTTTGTTTCTACATAAGGGTGAATTGGATGTCCATGCGAGCAGAGAGGAACCAAAGAGTCATTGGTTGTTGGGATTTAACAGCCATATTCTATGTCTATATCTATATAACCAGGGGACACCACAAATGAACTTTCCTCCATTTTTGGATCATTTCATGGATTTCGTACCAAATGAATTTTCATGTTGGTCTCCAGAGTTAGAGGCCGAATTTTCTTTTTAGCTTGCGCTAGGAGTGGAACTGGTGTCCATTAATCCTTATAGTATGGATACACTAGAGTTACAGGAGCACATGAATCAGTTTGAGGAGTTGCAGGAAATGGGTTTCTTTAGACCCAATACTTCTCCTTGGGGTTTTCCAGTCCTATTTGTGAAGGAGGAGGATGGTACTCTCAGACAATATGTATATTATCAGAAACTAAACCAGTAGATGGTCAAAAACTGATATCCCTTTATAATGATTTATGATATCTTTGATCAGATTTGAGGAGCTCGTGTGTTCTAGAAGATTTAATGGAGATCTGAATATCATCATTTTCACATTAGACCATCAGATATACTTCTTACATCCTTTCATAGAATGTATGATCTATACGAGTATGTGGTTATTCAGTTTAGTCCCCCGAAAGTGCGTTAATTTTTTATGTAACTAATGAACTAAGTGTTCTATCTATACTTGGATTCCTTTGTGGTGGTTTTGATGGACGATATCTTGGTGTACTCTCGCAATCGACATGACCATGATACCGATATTGAGATCATTTTGAGTACACTTAGAGAGCACCAGCTATTTGCTAAGCTCTTAAAATTCCACTTTTAGATGGACCAGATTCACTTCTTGGGTCATGTTATCTTAGAGAAAAGAGTATTAGTCAACCAATAGAAAGTTAGAGAATTAGTTTCCATGGAATAGTTGAAGAACGTCTATGAGGTTTGGAGTTTTATAGGGTTATATAGTTACTATAGACGTTTCATATAGATCTTTTTTGATGCACAACAGTCCCACTGACGGGCCTGAAAAAATAAGTATGTGAAGTACTTATGGACATATTCCTGTGATTCAGCCATTCGAGAGTTGAAAGGGATCCTAACATCAGCACTACACCTAGCTTTTTTATAGTCAAGAATGAGCTATACTATTTAATGTGATGCTTTGTTTATCTGGCTGGGAGCAGTACTTTTGTTGGGGGAAGGATTCGTTGTATACATGTCTCAGCAGTTGAGGCCACACGAGCGGAATTACTCGACGCACGATCTTGAGTTGGTTGTAGTTGTTCATGCTTTACATTGTTCGAGACATTATCTTTTGGTATAGAGTTTTATATTTTTCACCAACCACAAAATTATGAAGTATATTTTCACTCAATGTGACCTGAATTCGAGACAGCGAAGGTGGATTGAGTACCTTCATTCCTTTGATTTTGAGTTTTCCTACAACATGGGATAGAAAATGTAGTGGGTGATGCTTTTAGAAGGAGGACTTAGATACATGCAGTTCAAGAGGCTAGCAATGAGTGGCAGCTTATGGCTTTGTTCTATGTGCTTCATTTTTAGGTGCATGACAAACATGGGAAGACATTTCTTTCTTCTATATATGTAACCTCTACTCTACTTGATCGAGTGAGAATGAGGCAGCTATCAGATTCGGAACGCCTAGTTCTACGGGAGAGTGTGTTAGGAGAGGACCCTATTCCTGGATGGACTGTGGGTGAGGATTTGATCTTGCATTTTCATGGGTGTGTATGTGTGTCAACACACATATGTGAGGAGAGGATGCGGGATTTTCATGCTTCAGTTTGGGCTTTTTATCCTTGTGTCACCACGATGAATCAAGATCTACAACATCTGTATTGGTGGCCTGGTATGAAGAGAGATTGTGAGACCCCACGATATTTAAATATTAATTAATATTAGTTAATTATTTATTTAATGATTGTTTCTATATATCATGAAATGTTTTAACGAATGGGTTTTCCAAACTAAAATATTATTTGCTTGAAATATTATTATTTTTAAATTAAAATATATATTTTTTATTTAATATTTTAAATATATTATTATAAACAATATTTTTTTAATAAGGTATTAATTTATTCAAAAGAGTGTTTTAATATAAATATATTTAATTGGTCTTTATTTTGTAAAAATATAGGAAATAAATAACTAAAATTGTTTGAATCCTAAAATGATTACATTTTAACACATAAATAATATAATTTTTGATAGTAATTATAATCTAAAATTATTTTCAAATATATATATATATATATATTTTAATATTTTTATGATAATAATAATATTTGTATTAATAAATATTTGTGAAACATTTTTTAAAATAATTATTATTTTTAATATATATATCAAAACATATTGTGTTTTTTATAATTATATATATATAATCATATTATTACTAAATAAAGATATATATATATAAGTTTTTTTATAAAAATTTGGTGTTTATAGGAAAAAATGGTATATGTGAATCAAAAAAAAGAATGAAAAAAGGACACGAAAATGATGTAACCAATTAATATAAAAAAGGGTGAAATGGTTGAAAATAATAATAATAAATAATAAATAATAATAAAAACATGAGAGAGGAATGTAAGGGGAAAAAGTCAAAAAGTTAATTTCTTTTGAAGGTAGTAATTATGGGGCATGGGAAAACTAAAAAAATGATATGTTTTTCTTTCGTTGAAAAAGAACGACTATAAATATATATAAAAAAATTACATTTTTTACTTTATATATATATATATATATATTAATATAAGATAAAAACAAATATATATATATATATGTGTATGTGAGTGTGTTTGCAACCAAATTAGAATAAAAAAATGACGATATAAATATGATAAAAAAGTGGGTTTTGATATTTATACAAAATAATCAAATAAATAATACGTTAATTAAAAAAAGTGAAATGAAATAAAGAAATTAAAAAATAAAAATGATAAAAATATTATTTTAATGATACATTAATAGATAAGTGATTAATTTTTTTTGGGAAAAGAAACAAAAGAGACAAAATTAGATGTAAAAGAAGAGATAGACGTGTTATGATAATAAAATAAAATAAATAAAGTGTTACATAATACAAAACGTTAAAAAAATTAAAAATAATATAATAATAATAACAATGAATTAAATGTTATGAAGATAAGCATGGATACATTATTATTTTTATATACACCTTTTCTCATGTGAAAGCATCCATTTCAAACCGTTATTTAAAAAACTATTTGAGAAATGAAACTTGATTTTTTATATATATGTTTAGTGATATCTCTATAATATGTGAAGATGGGGCTGGGTATTGCTCTCTGCACACTACAATGGCATGAAAAGTATGTTTAAACACACAACCTTTGTTCTTCAACTTGTGTAAGTCATATACACAATACATGGAGTCTTGCATACTCTGCTCAATTATTGCACCATCTGCGGTGTAATCTGTACATGTTTATGGTAAGGGATAGTCTTATTTTATCTTCAAATTTATCAATCTCAAAATTTACTGGTATGAAATAGATAATTTATTTCAAAATAATGATTTTAATTTTTAGGTTAGGCTTATGTGATTTATTTTATTTTCAATCTTATATCAATCTATATGTTAATTTTATTCTCTGGTTTTATTTATTCATTCTACTGAATTATGGAAAGGTAAAATTTTTATTTTAACATTATGGTTTTACTCTTTTTTTCAAATTATGTTTTTTTAGATGGTTACAAATGCGTGTGTATATATGTATATATATTCATATGTATATATATACAGGTTTCCTTATCTAAGTATTTATTTCGAAAAATTTCAATGTAAGGGACATAGTACGAATTATGTTGATTATCAAGTCATATTTTTCTTGTTTTATTTAAAAGGGATTATATATGCATATAATTATATTTATCAAAATAAGTATAAATATTTTTAGAACAATTAATGTATAGGTTTATATGTATTTAATCTATGGTTTAATTGGCTTACATAACTAATTCTCCAAAGGGATATTTTTCATTTATTGACGTTTTTCTCAACCATGTATTTAAGACACGATGATGAGTGTTGTAAATTCAATACATTATGCATATATAAAAATATGTATATATATATTAAATGGTTATTACCATGATTATAATTTTATTTTCTATTTATCATCATGCTCCTTGAAAATGAAAATACCTTTTCATCTTCTTATCTTAAAATTAAAAATTTTGCATCTTTATATGATCATGGCCATGTGCATTTGCATGTCATCGATATTTTTTGAGCACATAATTATCTTATTTTATTCCAATTTCAATGTTAAGGTTTATTTTCAAGATTATCATTCATATAAATTTATTCAAATAATTGAATTTATTATTGGAAATGTTTTATTTATAATTTTATGTACGAGTATTAATTAATAATAATTATTAATTTAAGAAAAAATGAACTGCTCATATGAGAAACATTACATAGATAGTCCATGTAATGTCTATGTGGTATAAGTTTTGGTAGAGACCAAAATTTCAAATAATGAAATGAACGTTTATATAGATTTCTCTACATGTATATATATATATATGAATGAATGTGAATTTTAACACATTGACATGTTTTAAAATAAAAACTCCAATGGTAAACACATACATAAGTATATCATGAATAAATTTTTTTTTTTCGAAAAATCTGGTGCTTGGACATTGTAAATATGGGAGGTCATGGGGGAGTGAACCCATCATTCTCTACGTGGGTAGGCCCAGACATGCTTCATTGATTCAAGTGAGCTTAGAAATAGTGTTTTGTTTTTAGAAACATGCGTACTAAATTTCATAAACCACTGGTTTATGTTTAAAACAATTTTAAAGTAAGTATTTTCTAAAATTTACTAGTATTTTATGTCTTAAGTAATTTCAAATATTATTTTAAAAATGTAATTTTTTATGTATGTCTTAAATTATTTTCAAAGAAAATTTTAAAAAGGATTTATCATAGGTTTTTAAACCCCTTACTGAGCCTATTTTTTGTCCTCACCCCTTTGTTGATTTTTCACAGGAATAGTAGAATTTTTGAAGTCGTTCGCTTCAATTATGGAGTTATCATGCACCGTGTTTTTTTCGTTTTATTTTATTTTGTTGCAACTCTGATAATTTTTAAGTTTGTATCTATTATTTAGAACCTAGACCAGTAAAAGGTCCTATGTTATGTAATGTGTATGTTTGGGTCCTTATAATTGGTATCAAAAGACTGGTCTAGATAACTTTAGATATTAGATGTTATCGAGTCTAGAATTTTAACAGTTATACTATTTTTTTCCTTAAGAAGGAAATTTATGATTGTTTAATCCAATAAAATGAATTGCAAGGACACAATTATTTTGACAGGAGAATAATGTAACACCCCACGATATTTAAATAGTAATTTACCTTAATTAATTATTTATCTAATGATTGTTTCTATATATCAAGAAATGTTTTAATGAACAAGTTTTCCAAACTAAAATATTCATTGCATGAAATATTATTATTTTTACTTTAAAATATATTCTTTATTTAATATTTTTAATATATTATTATACAAAATATTTTTATAATAAGTTATTAATTTATTCAAAAGAGTGTTTTCATATAAATATATTTAATTGTTCTTTATTTTGTACAAATATATGAAATAAATAACTCAAATTGTTTGAATTCTAAATTGGTTACATTTTAACATATAAATAATGTGATGTGTGATACTAATTATAATTTACCATTATTTTAAAATAAATAAATAAATAAATATATATCTTAATATTTTTATGATAATAAAAATTTTAGTAATAATAAATATTTGTTGAACAATGTTTTTAAGAGAATTATTATTTTTAATATATATATCAAAATATGTTGTGTTTTTTATAATTATAAATATATATAATCATATTATTAATAAAAACCAATATATATATATATATATTAAATTTTTTAATATATATATATATATATGATTTTTATGAAAATGTGGTGTTTATAAGAAAAATACAGAATATATGAATAAAAAAAATAATGAAAAAAAGTCACCAAAATGACGTAACCAGTGAATATAAAAAAGGGTGAAATGATTGAAAATAATAATAATATCTAATATTTAATTGTGAGAACATGAGAGAGGCATCGAAGGGTCAAAAAAAGTTAAATAGTTAGTTTCTCATAAGGTTAGTAATTATGAGGCGTGTGAAAACTAAAAAACTGATGTGTTTTCCTTTCATTGAGAAAACAAAACTTTAAATATATATAAAAAACTACAAGTTTTGGTTAATATATATATATATATTAATATAAAATAAAAATAAAAACATATATATATATATGTTAGCAGTATGATTTGTTTAAAACAAATTGATGATATATATATGTTAAAAATGTGTTTTGATATTTAAAAAAATAATCATACAAATTGAACATTACAAAAAAAATTAATTGTGAAATTAAATAAAGAAATATAAAAAATCAAAATGCTAAAAAATTTAATATAATGATAGATTATTAGAAAAGTGATGAATATTTTGAGAAATGATACAAAAGAGGAGAAATTAGACGTAAAAGAAGAGATAGACGTGTTATGATAATATAATAAAATAAATAAAGGGTTACACAAGACAAAACTGGAATAAAAAATAAAAAAAATAATATAATAATAATAATAATGAAATAAATTAAATGAAGATAATCAAGGAGAAATTACTTTTTTATATACACCTTTTCTCATGTGAAAGCATCCTTTTTAAACAGTTCTTTTAAAAACTTATTTGAGAAATACAACATGATTGTATATATATATGTGAAGTGATATCACTATAATATGTGAAAATGGGGTTGTTTATTATTCTAGGCACACTACAATGGCACAAAAAGTCTGTTTAAACACAAAACATCTATTATTCAACTTGTGGAAGTCATGTACACACTATTGGGAGTATTGCATACTCTTCTCAATCATTTCACCATATGATGTGTAATCAGTACATGTTTATGGTAAGGGATGGTATTATTTTATCTTCAAATTTATCAATCTCAAAATTTATTGGTAAGAAATAGATAATTTATTTCAAAATCATTATTTTCATTTTCGGGTTATGATTAAGTGATTTATTTTCTTTTCAAACTTACATCAAGCTATATTTTTATTTTTTTATATGGTTTTGGTTATACATTTTACTGAATTATAGAAATGTGAAAATGTTATTTTAACATTATGGTTTTACTCTTGTTGTTAAAATTATGTTATTTTACAAGGTTATCCATGTGTGTGTATATATGTATATATATTCATAAGTATATATATACATGTTTCCTTATCTAACTATTTATTCGGAAAATTTTCATCTAAGGGACATAGTATGAATTATGTAGATTATCAGGTCATTCTTTTTTTTTTTGATTTATTTTAATGGGATTACATATTAAAATAAGTATATTTATCCAAATAAGTATAAATATTTTTAGAACAATTAATATATGCGTGTATGTTTGTTTATTATATGATTTAATTTGATTACATAATTAATTCTCCAAATGGATATTTCTCATTTATCGACATTTTCTCAACGAAGTATTTAATACATGACGATGAGTGTTGTAAATTCAATACCAATACGTATACATGTATATAAATGTATACATATATATATATAGATGAAATTTTTATTTCCATGATTATAATTTTTTTGCCAATTTATTGTTATGTTCCTTGAAAATGAACAGACCTTGTCATCCTGTTACCGTAAAATAATGAACATCACATCTTCATATGATCATGGCCATGTGCCTATTCATGTCATAGAATTTTTTTGAGCATAGAATAAACATATTTTTTTTCCAATTTAAATATTTTGGTTTATTTTCAAAATTTCCATTCATATGAATTTATTCAAATAATTTAATGTTTTATTGGAAGTGTTTTATTTATATTTTTATGTGCGGGTCTTAATTAATTATAATGATTAATTTATGAAAAATCTAACTACTCATGTAAGCAACATTACATGGATAGTCCATGCAGTGTCTATTCAGTATAAGTTTTGGTAGTAAGAAAACATTCAAATAATTAAATTCAAGTTTATATATATTTATATACATTTATTTTTATATATATATTTGATTGAAAGTGAATTTTAACACATTGAAATGTTTTCAAATAAAAACACCAGTGGTAAACACATACATATGTAAAGAAATCTAAAAAAAATTCAAAAAATTTGGCGCTTGGACATTGTAAATATAGAAGGTCATGGGGGTGTGAACCCATCCTTCACTAGGTGGGTAGGGCTAGATATCCTTCAACGATTTAAGTGACCTTAGAAATAGTGTTTTATTTTCAAAAGATTGTGTATTGTATTTTATAAAACACTATATTATATTTATAACAAGTTTTAACATAAGTATTTTCTAAAATGTACTAGTATTTCATGTCTTAAGTAATTTCAAATAGTATTTTAAAAATGTTATTATTTATGTATGCCTTAAATTATTTTGAAAGAAAATTTTAAAAAGGATTAATCAAAAGTTTTAAGCCCCTTGCTGTTCATTTTTTTTTGTGTAACACCCCAGGTAAATAAAGAATATGACATCTTTATATTTATCCATATTTGTGAATCAAATATTAATATTACTTTGAAGGGGATGCTATGCTCGATGGCGTACCCAATACGCAACAACGAGTTTCTTGGGAATCTTACGTTGCACTCTAATAATTAAATAATATTATTTTAAATGGTATTTAACATGTAGACGTTGTATTGGAGGGAATGGATAGAAATAAGTAAAATATGATAATATATGTTTTTTAAATGTTTTTACATTTATCCAATGGCTTAAAATACGGAAAGAATTCAATTTTAGGCTTTTATACACTAATTTTCACTAAAGGATCACTTATCGCCTTTTGATGGGGACTGTCATTAAAAATAGTTTTGATAAATCTTATACATTATTTTGGACCAAATAAAACTCTTCTTTATAATCGGGACATCAAATTTTACTTTGTGTAAATTTTTGGTATTTTTCCGATAAAGTTTATTTTTTTAATGAATAGTGTAAAATATTGTTTTTAATTAAAAACCTCTTTTTAATATAATTTATTTATATGATTAGATTATCTTTTGAATTGGTTTTAAAGACAAATTATAAAATATTTTTACCATTAAATCCAATAGTGGTCGTTGGAATTAATTTCACTTTGAAATCGGACTTAAACAAGTGTCAATCTTTTGATACTTATTGTTTCATAAAAACACGCTTTTTGCTCTGACAGCGGGAATTAATTATTAAATTAATTAATTCCACATATATGTTGTGAATTTTGTAAAATGTAATTCATTTTTTAATTCATAATATCAAATATAGCTTAGGGTGAATTTTTGGTATTTTTCTGAAAAACTTCAATTTTTGATGAATAGTGAAACCACTAAGTGGTACTTATATTAAACTGATTTTTCGTTTAAATGAAATTTTACCAGTTTTGTATTTTGAATTTTAAAAATCCGACATACATGGTTGTCATTAAGAAGTAAAATGTGGTTCAATGAGATAAAAATATTTTTTTGGTGAATAGTAACTTATTAAGTTTTTAATCGCGATTAGAGGTAATTAGTGCAATTTAAGACAAAAATGATATTATAATAAAATGAAAATACCATGAAACATGTCCTACCATTATTGGCTATTTCATGGCCGACCAAGACAAGCCATGGGTCAACTTGGGGACCCCATGGAGCCACTTTGGTTGGAAAATGACATAAATACCTTTTATTTAATGTTAATGTAAAAAATAGCACAAACATGATATGTTTTACTAAAACAATTTTTTAATGGGGTTATACAAGTCAGAGTTTTTATTATAAATATTCATTGGAAATATAAAAATATTTCCTACATCATAGTAATTTTTTTATAATTTTTAGACATTAAATAAATTAAATTATTTATGACATAATAATGATGCAGCGATGACATCATTATTTGACGATTTAAATAAAATGGAAAGATAATGTAAAATCTATGAACTAAACATGTCCAAAACTTATTGGATGGGTGGATGTAGAACCCTTATCACCTTAACCACGAATTATATCAATGTGGGACCTTTTAAAACCGAAAAACATTTTCAAATAAAGTAATATTTCTTTACTTTCCAGAAGTGCCCCTCCTCTCCTCTTATAAAAGGCCCCCACCTCTACCTCATTTCACACACACCTCAAGCCTTTGGCTCGGCCAACCCCTACCCATTTACTCTCTCCACATCCCCCTCCTCATCGTAGAGGATTCCCTTTGGGCATAATCCTTTCAAAGGAAGCCTTTAGGCTCAAATCAAAAGGAGATACACTTTTAATGGTAATTCATTCCATCATGTTCATTTGTTTTATTTTGCCTCTCCAACCCCCTAAACTCTTTTTATTTACATATTTTTTAACAACACCAGTATCTTAAATATATTAGGATGTTGTTATAATATTTATTCGAGCTACACTCTCACACAACTACATCAAATGGTTAAAGAACATACGGTTTCCGTGGATGGTGAAACTCTGCCTCCCGAAACGATGATTGTTCAATACTCATTTAACACCTTCAAAGGTGGCCATTATGTTGTCACTATTTTTATATATGATATATAATATGTTTATGTTTTCCTTAAGCTTTTGTTTTTTTCATTTTGGGCATACCATTATTGTTTCCATTATGGGTAAACGCGATATCTTCATTTAAGGAAGTGCGGACTATCGCCCCCTCAAAGTGATTTGATTCATTAAATACCATATGTGGGATGTATAAAGGTTGGAAATATGATATTATATATTATATTATACTGTAATTATAATATACCTTTATATCATTATTATTCCATTCTATAAAATATGAAATAGAAATGAAAGTAGCGTTCATGCGTACATACGGCTTACCGTCTCAATGAACGGTGCATTTCATTTCTTACCACTAAATGATTATGTAATGTTATAAATTCAGGAATGTACTGGATATATATTACATATATGATATCTACATCATTAATAAAATTCTGGATATAATAAATATTTGGCCACACGAACAGCATGTAATTGTAAGAAGTCCCCTTTCGACTTAAGAACCAAATATCGACAAACAAATATTATTAACATAAATTGTTACATAATGTTTATGACATGGTAATAAGTGATATAAATGGAATAATGAACTTGAAAAAGGTTCTTAAGGAAGTAGAAATTAACTCAAGCTTATTATTCAGGAGATTAAAGAACGATCGAGTCAAGTCAGACCCGAGGTAAGGGATCTTACTCCTCTCTTTCTTTTTAAGTACACTCTTTTATGTCATTCCCTCTAAAGATCATCTTTCTTTTTATTGGGACGTTATTTATATTAAACATACTGTAATTTTTATGTTCATGTGATGAGAGACCCTATTCTCTCTCATCAATCCATTTTGGATGTTTTGAGTGGCGCCGTTAGGCTGCCAAATTTTCGTAAGAGATCTAATCTTTCTCTTTCTTTTTATGTACTCCCCTTTATGTCACTTCTTTTAAGCTTCTATTTGTTATGATGGGGGATGTTATTTCATATTACTCTTGCTGTAAATTTTGTTGTAATGTGATGAGATACCCTATTTGATCTCATCAATCCATTTTTGGAAGTTTTAAGTGGCACCGTTAGGCTGCCGAGTTTTCGTAAGTGATTTTTCATGTCACTTTTATTCCCATGAGATTTATGCTACATTTTCCACAATTTCCTTTGAGTGGTGTAGGTACTGACCATTATTTTACTCATTTTTTAATATTCCATCATTTATGAGTATTTACATCAATGATGTATTGTCCTTCTTTCATGGGTCATATGTTTCGAAAGATACCCAAGTTGGTAAGGGAACCTTTCACCCTCCTTTTTTTAAAAGACTTCTTTTGTTGGGTCTTTTAATTTACATATTATTATGTTGGGAATGTTCTCATATATCCTTATTGATGTAAATTTTATGTCCAAGTGATGAGATACACTTTTTATCTCTCATCAACTCATTTTGATGTGACACCGTTAGGCTGTCAAGGGAACTTCTTAACCCAATTTCGATTTCTTTGGGTTCGACACGTAGTTATTGAATATGTCATCCTTTGAATATGTGTGATTGGCCTTTTATTATTTTACACTTAATATCCACTTATATTTGGTGTATTCATTTTTCACACATAATTATGTAATTTATTTATCCTTAAACCAAGGATACTGTCTTTGTAAGGGACTTCGTCGCAATCTCCTTTCATTGAGGCATATTTCGTTTTATACACAAATTTCTTTTATACGGTGTATAAACCCCTTTGACTTTTACTTTTATACAAAAGGAATCTTTTTCTAAGAATCTTTTTTACAAAATGACAAAAAGGAATGTTTCTTTTAACTTACGCGGTGACAATGTCCTTTTCCGCCGCCACGAGTATTATTTGGTCTTTGGCTTCCTCAACAAGCCATAATGTTTTTAAAATAAAATAAATACCATATACTCTTTTATGTATTTTGGTATTGAAAATAGTTTTGATAAAGGATTCTATTATGATTGAAATGTTGAAATGTTATCATTCCTTTATATTGGTTTTATGTTTTACGATTTTATTATGGTACTTGGACATTTTAACGGGTGGTTACGTTATAAACCATATGAAGTGTGGTGCCGTGAATACCAGGACGGGTGGGTACATTATAAATTCCAATGCATTGGGTATGGAAGTCGGCCGTATGGCTATTCCATTTAGTATGTATGGAAATTGGCCGTATGGCTTTTCCATTAAGTGATATGTGTGGGAGTCGACCATATGGTTATTTCACTTAAGTATGTTTATGTCCCATGTTACCTTTATATATGTTATGTGTTCTTTATATGGGTTTTATGGTAATCCTTTGGTTACAAAAAGGTAAGTACTGATATTTTATCCAGTGAAGAGTTTTTACTACTTCATAAAGGTGAAAAGTATTACCTTGATAAAGTATACATGGTTTACTTTTTGTTTTGATAAACTAACAGTTTTTTTGTGTATCCCTTACTGAGTTTTTATGCTCATCCCAAGTTTTTGAAATGTTTTTCACAGGACTTAGCATTGAATACGGTCAAGGATGGGATCAAGGGAAAGTCATGCTACCGAAAACATGAAACTAGACTTATTTCTTTTGAAGAGTTTTTATTTTATGGAAATTTCATAGAAGAGACTACTTTGTAATCTTTTGAGATGTAATAGTTATGTCCTAATTCTCTAAAACTCTAAACCTGAAAAGATCCTCAATGTGAATTATTCATTTAATTCAATTTTAATTAAAGTTTAAGGATGGGGCCTTATAGTTGGTATCAAAGTTCGATTTAGAGAACTTTAGAGGTTAGGGTATTCATTAAGCATAATTGACATTACCATAATGGTTAGGATTTCAGACAGTGTCCTAGTTTTTGATAAAGTGAATGAGTAAGAATATCTTAGTGTTTATCTTCCTCATTAGTACATGATGGTTTTTTTGTTATACTCACACTGACCCTTTATGGTTTTAGTAAATGGCTGGATCTAGAAGGCACCAAGGTAACGATGGATTTGAAGGAAACTGTGACAGTTTTCTGAGCGAGCAACTGAATGATATGGGAGCTGTAATGAGAACTCTTGTGTTTATCCTCAACCAACTATCTGGAGTTATGATTGACCACCTAAACCTTGGATATTTCTCTAAGGAATCATATATGCAAGAAACAAATCCCAACAGAAGTACGGGTAATAATAATAAAGGTATGTGTGTTCAAAAAACTATGTGTCAATGATGTGGAAAGAAACACCTAGGAAAATGTTTCAAAGGGACAGAAATATGCTATAGATGTGTAAATGAAGGTCATAAATCAAGAACCTTCCATGGAAAAAGGAAGCATCCAGTTGACTCGAGGAAAGGGAAAGAAGATCTTTCTCAGGGATCAATTGAATGTTTTAAATGTGGTGTGCATGGTCATTATGCAAACACATGTCCTATGAAGAAGTTTCGTGAATGGGGTCACCAAGAGCGTACCAATATTCGTTTACCAATACCCAATGCCATTCCGATTGAGGATGAAGAAACTGACAATGACCAATCAAAGGTATGTACTATTTCGTGACTATTGTTTTCCTATTTTGGAATCTTAGGATACGATTCATGATTTTGTTTTTAGGAAAGAGGTATTTCTGAATAAGTTGGAAAGGAATGGATAATGGATCATGAAGAATGTTGAATGAGTAAGATGTCAACATATAATGGCTTCAAGAGTTATGGTGAAATTCTTAAGAGTATTATGTCTCTTTTGATGATGGGGTTACATTAGAAAACTTTTTATATTATGTGTAACCCTGATGTTTAATATAGGCAAATTTTATTCAAGTAATAGTTATCTTTTATTTTGTGGACATAGTTATAAAGAACCATTTGGGTTTATATGATCCTTACTTTTGAGGTAATAATGGGTTACTATATGTTATGATTGAAGTGAAAGGCATGAGATAAAATTGAGGTTAAATTATGTTATGGTTATTTTTGTTGATTTTATCCCTTTTTGGGGAATGATTTTGGAATTATATAGTTTTGGAAAAAGGACAACACGTAGACCATGTGACTACCCGTCGCGTCGGACAAAGCTGCGGGAATCGAACCCACAACCAAAGTGCGACTTGTATTTATCGCCTACCACTGGACTACGTGAAGTCCCTGGTTAGTTTGACTAATTCTTTTTTTTTAAGAGTAAGTTGATTTTGGGTTATTTATGAAAATTATTAACCTATCATGATGGATATGTTATTAGGGTAATTACTTTTCAATGCGAGACTTTAAGAGCAACTGATTTTGTTTGGAGATAAATGTTACGATTTAACTTGGAAGACTATGTTACTAAATCCTTCAAATGGTTGGGTTTCAATCTTAGATTGGTTTACTTTGAGGAATTTTATGGACAAATTTCTTATCGGATGGTCCTCGTTGAACTTTGGGTTTTGTTGGACAAATTTTGGAGATTAAGAATAGATTTTCTTTCTAATGGGTTATCCTTTTCTGGGTTATCTGATCTGGTACTAATCTTTCGGGTTTTGGTTTTGGTTAAAGTCTAATGACCTGGGAAGTATGTAGTTCTCTTTTTTGGGTTAGGTAATTCTCTAGAAGTTGATTATAGTACTCTTAATGTGAACAAGTCTTCCTAAATACTTGCCTTTTGGAGAAAATATGAGTTTGTGTAAGGAATCTAATAAAATTTGAGAGTCAACATGATAAGTGATTATGTTTCCTTATGAATAAATTCCTCAATAAAAAGTAACTTAAAACAAAAATGTTGTCTATTAACATTTCCTACTGGGGAATCGAATACCGTTTAACCCATCACAAGTTTGTGATTTTCTCATGGTTAACTTTCTCCTAAACATGTTTTCTATCACTCTCCATCAGAACATGACCCTATGTTTTCTCCTCCATGTCCATGTTTTCATACTTGGAATTCAAGTATGGGTTAACTCGGGTGACCTTTGTACTTATCTTTCTTTATTTTAAAGTGATTGTTTTACCGACTCTTCTCCGATGTGGGACTTTCAAGGATGTTTCCATGCCCAATTTTAAAATTGCGAGGACGCAATTCCCAAAAGGGGGGAAGGATGTAACACCCCAGGTAAATAAAGAATATGACATCTTTATATTTATCCATATTTGTGAATCAAATATTAATATTACATTAAAGGGGATGCTATGCTCGATAGCATACCCAATACGCAATAACGAGTTTCTTGGGAATCTTACGTTGCACTCTAATAATAAATTAATATTATTTTAAATTGTAGTTAACATGTAGACGTTGTATTGGCAGGAATGGATAGAAATAACTAAAATATGACAATATAAGTTTTTTAAATGTTTTTACATTTATCCAAAGGCTTAAAATACGGAAAGAATTCAATTTTAGGCTTTTTATACCTTAATTTTCACTAAAGGTTCACTTGTCGCCTTTTGATGGGGAACTGTCATTAAAAATAGTTTTGATCACTCTTATACATTATTTTGGACCAAATAAAACTCTTCTTTAGAATCGGGACATCAAATTTTACTTTATGTAAATTTTTTGTATTTTTCCGATAAAGTTCATTTTTTAATGAATAGTGTTCAATGTTGTTTTTAATTCAAAACCACTTTTTAATCTAATTTATTTATATGATTAGATTATATTTTGAATTGGTTTTAAAGTGAAATTAGAAGATATTTTTACCATTAAATCCAATAGTGGTCGTTGGAATTAATTTCACTTTGAAATCGGACTTAAACTAGTGTCAATCTTTTGATACTTATTGTTTCATAAAAACACGCTTTTTGCTCTGACAGCGGGAATTAATTATTAAATAAATTTATACAAATTAAATGTTGTAAATTTTGTAAAATGGACTTCATTTTTGAATTCGGAATATCAAATATAGCTTTGTGTGAATTTTTGGTATTTTTCTGAAAAACTTCAATTTTTGATGAATAGTGAAACCACTAAGTGGTACTTATATTAAACTGATTTTTCATTTAAATGAAATTTTACCACTTCTATGTTTTGAATTTCAAAAATCCGACATACATGGTTTTCATTAAGAAGTAAAATGTGGTTCAACGAGATAAAAATATTTTTTTGGTGAATAGTAACTTATTAAGTTTTTAATCACGATTAGAGGTAATTAGTGCAATTTAAGGCAAAAATGATATTATAATAAAATGAAAATACCTTGAAACATGTCCTACCCTTATTGGATATGTCATGGCAGACCAATAAAATCCATGGGTCAACTTGGGGACCCCATAGAGCCACTTTGGTTGGAAAATGACATCAATACCTTTTATTTAATGTTAATGAAAAAAAATGGCACAAACATGATATGTTTTACTAAAACAATTTTTTAATGAGGTTATTAAACTCAGATATTTTATTATAAATATTCATTGGAAAGATAACAAGATTTCCTACATCATAGTAATTTTTTTATAATTTTTAGACATTAAATAAATTAAATTATTTATGACATAATAATGAAGCAGCGATGACATCATTATTTGACGATTTAAATAAAATGGAAAGATAATGTAAAATATATGAACTAAACATGTCCAAAACTTATTGGATGGGTGGATTTCGAACCCTTATAACCTTAACCACGAATTAGATCAATGTGGGACCTTTTATAACCGAAAAATAGTTTCAAATAAAGTAATATTTCTTTACTTCCCTAAAGTTCCCCTCCTCTCCTCTTATAAAAGGCCCCCACCTCTACCTCATTTCACACACTCCTCAAGCCTTTGGCTCGGCCAAACCCTGCCCATTTACTCTATCCACATCCCTCTCCTCATCCTAGAGGATTCCCTTTGGGAATAATCCTTTCAAAGGAAGCCCTTAGTCTCAAATCAAAAGGAGATACACTTTTAAAGGTAATTCATTCCCTCATGTTCATTTGTTTTATTTTTCTTCTCCAACCCCCTAAAATCTTTTTATTTACTTATTTTGTAAAAACACCAGTATCTTCAATATACTAGGATGTTGTTATAATATTTTTTCGAGCTAAACTCTCACACAACTACATCAAATGGTTAAAGAACATACAGTTTCTGTGGATGGCGAAATTCTGCCTCCCGAAATGATGATTGTTCAATACTCATTTAAAACCTTCAAAGGTGGCCATTATGATGTCACTATTTTTATATACGATAAATAATATGTTTATGGTTTCCTTAATCTTCTGTTTTTTTTTTCATTTTGGGCATACCTTTATGGTTTCCATTATGGGTAAACGCGATATCTTCATTTAAGGAAGTGCGGACTACCGCCCCCTCAAAGTGATTTGATTCGTTAAATACCATATGTGGGACGTATAAAGGATGGAAATATGATATTATATATTATATTATACTGTAATTATAATATACATTTATATAATTATTATTCCATTCTATAAAATAGGAAATAGAAATGAATGTAGCGTTCATGCGTACGTACGGCTTACCGTCTCCGTGAACGGTGCATTTCATTTCTTAAATCTAAATGATTATGCAATGTTATAAATGCATGGATGTATTGTAAATATATGACATATATGATATCTACATCATGAATACAATTCTGGATATAATAAACATTTGTCCACAAGAACAACATGTAATTGTAAGAAGTCCACTTTCGACTTAAGAACCAAATATCGGCAAGACAAATATTATTAACTTAAATGATTACATAATGTTTATGACATGGTAATAAGTGATATAAAAGGAATAATGAAATTGAAAAAGGTTCTTAAGGAAGTAGAAATTAACTCAAGTTTATTATTCAGTAGATTAAAGAACGATTGAGTCAAGTCGGACCCGAGGTAAGGGATCTTACTCCTCTCTTTCTTTTTGAGTACACTCTTTTATGGAATTCCCTCTAAAGATCATCTTTCTTGTTATTGGTATGTTATTATATATTAAACAAACCGTAATTTTTATGTTCATGTGATTAGAGACCCTATTCTCTCTCATCAATCCATTTTGGAAGTTTTGAGTGGTGCCGTTAGGCTGCCGAATTTTCGCAAGAGATCTAACCTCTCTCTTTCTTTTTAAGTACTCCCCTTTATGTCACTTCTTTTAAGCTCCTATTTGTTATGATGGGGGATGTTATTTCATATCACACTTTCTATAAATTTTGTTGTAATGTGATGAGATACACTATTTGATCTCATCAATCCATTTTTGGAAGTTTTAAGTGGCCATGTTAGGCTGCCGAGTTTTCGTAAGTGATTTTTCATCTCACTTTTATTCACGTGAGATTTATGCTACATTTTCCAAAATTTCCTTTTAGTGGTGTATGTGCTGACCATTATTTTACTCATTGTGTAATATTCCTTCATTTATGAGTATTTACATCAATGATGTATTGTCCTTCTTTCACGGGTCGTATGTTTCGAAAGATACCCAAGTCGGTAAGGGAACCTTTCACCCTCCTTTTTTTTAAAAGACTTATTTTGTTGGGTCTTTTAATTTACATATTATGATGTTGGGATTTGTTATCATATATCTTTATTGATGTAAATTTTATGTCCAAGTGATGAGATACACTTTTTATCTCTCATCAACTCATTTTGATGTGACGCCGTTAGGCTGTCAATGGAACTTCTTAACCCCATTTCGATTTCTTTGGGTTAGACACGTAGTTATTGAATATGTCATCCTTTGAATATGTGTGAATGAACTTTGATTATTTTACACTTAATATCCACTTATATTTGGTGTATTCGTTTTTCACACATAATTATGTAATTGATTTATCCTTAAACCACGGATACCGTCTTTGTAAGGGACTTCGTCTCAATCTCCTTTCATTGAGGCATATTTCATTTTATACACAACTTTCTTTTATACGGTGTATAAACCACTTTGAATTTTACTTTTATACAAAAGGAATATTTTTCTATGAAGCGTTTTTACAAAACGACAGAAAGGAATGTTTCTTTTAACGTATGCGGTGACAATGACCTTTTCTGCCGCCGCGAGTATTATTTGGTCTTTGGCTTCCTCAACAAGCCATAATGTTTTTAAAATAAAATAAATACCATATACTATTTTATGTATTTTGGTATTGAAAAAGGTTTTGATAAAGGATTCTATTATGATTGAAATGTGGAAACGTTATCATTCCTTTATATTGGTTTTATGTTTTAAGATTTTATTATGGTACTTGGACATTTTAACGGGTGGTTACATTATAAACCATATGACGGGTGGTGCCGTGAATACCAGGACGGGTGGTTACGTTATAACCTCCAATGCATTGGGTATGGAAGTCGGCCATATGGATATTCCATTTAGTATGTATGGATATTGGCCGTATGGCTATTCCATTAAGTGATATGTGTGGGAGTCGACCGTATGGTTATTCCACTTAAGTATGTTTATGTCCCAAGTTACCTTTATATATGTTATGTGTTCTTTATATGGGTTTTATGGTAATCCTTTGGTTACAAAAAGGTAAGTAATGATATTTTATTCAGTGAAGAGTTTTTACTACTTTATAAAGGTGAAAAGTATTACCTTGATAAAGTATACATGGTTTACTTTTTGTTTTGATAAACTAACAGTTTTTTTGTGTATCCCTTACTGAGTTATTATGCTCATCCCAAGTTTTTGAAATGTTTTTCGCAGGACTTAGCGTGGAATATGGTCAAGGATGGGATCAAGGGAAAGTCATGCTACCTAAAACATGAAACTAGACTTGTTTATTTTTAAGAGTTATTATTTTATGGAAATTTAGTAGAAGAGACTACTTTGTAATCTTTTGAGATGTAATAGTTATATCTTAATTCTCTAAAACTCTAAACCTGAAATGATCTTCAATGTGAATTATTCATTTGATTCAATTTTAATTAAGGTTTAAGGCTGGGGCCTTATATTTTGTGCTCACCCCTTTGTCGATTTTTTACAAGAATTGTAGAATTTTTGAAGTTGTTCGCTTCACTTATGGAGTTAGCGCACACCATGTTTTTGTTATTTTTATTTTATTTTGTTGAAACTCTGATAATTTTTATGTTTGTATCTATTCACTAGAAATTATACAGGTAAAAGGTCATATGTTATATAATGTGTAAGGTTGGGTCCTTATAATTGGTATCAGAGTAACGGTCTAGATTACTTTGGAGATTAGATGTTATCGAATCTTGAATTTTAACAGTTCTATTGTTTTTTTCCTAAAGAAGGAAATTTAGGATTTTTTAATCCAATTAAATTAATTGTGAGGACGCAATTCTTTTGAGGGAGAATAATGTGACACCCCACGATATTTAAATAGTAATTTATCTTAATTAATTATTTATTGAATGATTGTTTCTATATATTAATAAATGTTTTAACGAATGGGTTTTCCAAACTAAATTATTACTTGCATGAAATATTATTATTTATACTTTAAAATATATTATTTATTTAATATTTTAAATATATTATAATACGTAATATTTTTTAATAAGGTATTAATTTATTCAAAATAGGGTTTTAATATAAATATATTTAATTGGTCTTTATTTTGGAAAAATATATGAAATAAATTAGTAAAATTGTTTGAATCCTAAAATGATTACATTTTATCACATAAATAATGTGATGTGTGATACTAATAATAATCTACTATTATTTTGATATATATATATATATATATATATATATATATTAATATTTTTATGATAATAATAAAAGTAGTAATAATAAATATTTGTGAAACATTTTTTTAAGATAATTATTATTTTTAATATATATATCCAAATATGTTGTGTTTTTTATAATTATAAATATATATAATCATATTATTACTAAAAAACAATATATATATATATATATATATATTAAAATTTTTAATATATATATATATACTGATTTTATGATAATGTGGTGTTTATAAGAAAAAAACAAAATATGTGAATCAAAAAAATAATAATGAAATAAGGTCACCAAAATGATGTAACCAGTTAATATAAAATAGGGTGAAATGATTGAAATTAATAATAATAAATAATATATATTTATAACAACATGAGATAGGAGTGGAAGGGACAAAAAAATTCCAAAAGTTAATTTCTTTTTAGGGTAGTAATTATGGGGTGTGGGAAAACTAAAAAATGATATGTTTTTCTTTCGTTAAAAAAATGAATTTAAATATATATATAAAAAATTACATGTTTTGGTTAATATATATATATATATATTTATAAAATAAAAAAATATATATATATATGTTATCTACACGATTTGTATAAAAAACATTGATGATATTAATATGTTAAAAAAGGGGTTTAGATATTTTAAAAAATTCAAATAAATAAAATTTTACTTAAAAAATTAATTGTGAATTTAAATAAAGAAATAAAAACAAATAAAAATGTTAAAAAAATTTAGTTTATGATATATTATTAGAAAAGCAATGTATTTTTTGAGAAAAAGATACAAAAGAGACAAAATTAGATGTAAAAGAATAGATAGACGTGTTATGATAAAAAAATAAAATAAATAAAGGGTTACACAAGACAAAACATGACACAAAAATAAATAATTTAAAAAAATATAATAATAATGATAATGAAAGAAATTAAATGAAGATAAGCGTTGAGAAATTATTTTTTTATATACACATTTTCTCATGTGAAAGCATCCATTTCAAACCGTTCTTTAAAAAATATTTGAGAAATGCAACTTGATTTTTTATATATATGTTAAGTGATATCGCTATAATATGTGAAGATGAGGCTGTCTATTGTTCTATGCACACTACAATGGCCCGAAAAGTATGTGTAAACACATATACTCTATTCTTCAACTTGTGGAAGTCATATACACACTACTGGGAGTCTTGCAAAATCTACTCCATCATTGCACAATATACGGTGTAATATGTACATGTTTATGGTAAGGGATAGTCTTATTTTATATTCAAATTTATCAATCTCAAAATTTACTGGTAATAAATAGATAAATTATTTCAAAATCATGATTTTCATTTTTTGGTTATGATTAAGTGATTTATTTTCTTTTCAAACTTGGATCATGCTATATGTTAATTTTATTCTCTTGTTTTGGTTATTCATTATACTGAAATATGGGAAGGTGAAAATGTTATTTTAACATTATGGTTTTACTCTTGTTGTAGAAATTATGTTAGTTTACAAGGTTACACATGTGTGTGGGTATATATGTATATATATTCATTAGTATATATATACCTGTTTCCTAATCTAACTATTTTTTTCAGAATATTTTAATGTAAGGGACATAGTATGAAATATGTAGATTATCATGTCCTAATTATTTTGTTTTATTGTATAGGGATTATATATGTATATAAGTATATTTTTCCAAATAATTATGAATATTTTTAGAACAATTAATGTATAGGTTTATATGTATTTAATCTATGATTTAGATTTCTTATATAACTAATTCCCCAAATGGATATTTTTCATTTATCGATGTTTTTCTCAACCATGTATTTAATACGTGATGATGAGTGTTGTAAATTCAATACCAATATGCATATATATAAATATGTATATATATATATATGAAATGTTTATTACCAGGGTTATAATTTTATATTCAATTTATCATCATGTTCCTTGAAAATGAACATACCTTTTCATCTTGTTATCTTAAAATTACGAACGTCGCATCTTCATGTGATCATGGCCATGTGCCTATGCAGGTCATCGACATTTGTTGAGGACGTAATAAACATATTTTTTTTCCAATTTAAATATTAAGGATTATTTTCAAGATTATCATTCATATGAATTTATTCAAATAATTGAATGTTTTGTTGGAATTGTTTTATTTATAATTTCATGTGCGGGTCTAAATTAATTATAATGAATAATTTAAGAAAAATTGAACTGCTCATATGAGCAACATTACATGGATAGTCCATGCAATGTCTATTTGGTATAAGTTTTGGTAGTAACCAAACTTTCAAATGATAAAATGCAAGTATATATATATTTATACACACACACATATATATATATATATATTTGAAAGAATGTGAATTCTAAAAGATTGACATGTTTTAAAATAAAAACTCCAGTGGTAAGCACATACATAATTAAAACAAGTTTAATTTTTTTTTGAAAAATACGTTGCTTGGTTGTTGTAAATATGGAAGGTCATGGGGGACTGAACACATCCTTCACTAAGTAGGTAGGCCCAGACAGCCTTCAGCGATTGAAGTGACCTTAGAAATAGTTTTTTGTTTTCAGAAGTTTTCGTAATGTATTTCATAAAACACTCGATTATGTTTAAAACAATTTTTAATGTAAGTATTTTCTAAAATAGACTAGTATTTTATATCTTACGTAATTTCGAATAGTATTTTAAAAATGATATTTTATTAAGCAAGACTTAAATTATTTTCGAAGAAAATTTTAAAAAGGATTTATCAAAGGCTTTTAAACCCCTTACTGAGAATTTTTTTGTGCTCACCCCTTTGTTGATTTTTCCCAAGAATAGTTGAATTTACGAAGTCATTCGCTTCACTTATGGAGTTAGCGTTCACCATGTTTTTGTTCTTTTTATTTTATTTTGTTGAAACTCTGATAATTTTTTACTATGTATCTATTCTACTGAACCTAGACCGGTAAGAGGTCCTATTTTATGTAATGTGTAAGGATGAGTCCTTATAATTGGTTTCAGAGGAACAATATAGATAACATTGGAAATTAGTTGTTATCGAGTCTAGAATTTTAACAGTTCTATTCTTCTCCTGAATAAGAAAATTTATGATTTTTAATCCAATTAAATGAATTGCGAGGTTACAATTCTTTTGAGGGGGAATAATGTGACACCCCACGATATTTAAATAGTAATTTATGTTAATTAATTAATTATTTAATTATTGTTTCTCTATATCAAAATTGTTTTAACAAATGGGTTTCCAAACTAAATTTTTATTTGCATGAAATATTATTATTTTTACTCTAAAATATATTATTTATTTAATATTTTAAATATATTATTATACACAATATTTTTTTTAATAAGGTATTAATTTATTCAAAAGAGTATTTTCTTATAAATATATTTAATTGGTCTTTAATTCTTACAAATATTGGAAATAAATAACTAAAATTGATTGAATCCTAAAATGATTACGTTTTAACACATAAATAATGTGATGTGTGATAATAATTAGAATCTACCATTATTTTGATATATATATATATATATATTAATATTTTTGTGATAAGAATAACAGTAGTAGTAATAAATATTTGTGAAACTTTTTTTAAGATAATTATTGTCTTTAATATATATATATCAAATATGTTGTGTTTTCTATAATTATAAATATATATCATAATATCATTACTAAAAAATGATATATATATATATATATGTTAAAATGTTTAGTATATATATATATATATAATGTTTTTTATGAAAACATTGTGTTTATAAGAAAAAATGGAATAAGTTAATAAAAAAAAGAATGAAAAAAAGTCACCAAAATGATGTAACCAATTAATATAAAAAAGGGTAAAATGATAGAAAATAATAATAATAAATAATATATCATTATGACAACATGAGAGAGGCGTGGAAGGGATAAAAAATTCAAAAAGTTAATTTCTTTTGAGGGTAGAAAATATGGGGTGTGGAAAAACTAAATAAATGATATGTTTTTCTTTTGTTGAAAAAACAAAGACTTTAAATATATATATAAAAATTACATGTTTTTGTTAATATATATATATATATATATAATAAAAACATATATATATATATGTGTGTTAGAAATACGATTTGTTTGAAAAAATTGATTATATAAATATGTTAAAAATGGATTTTGATATTTAAAAAAAATAATCAAATAAATAAAATGTTATATAATAAAATTATTTTGAAATTAATTAAATAAATAAAAACAAATAAAAATGATAAAAATTTTAATATAATGATAGATTATTAGAAAAGTAATGATTTTTTTGAGAAATGATACAAAAGGGACAAAATTAGATTTAAAAGAAGAGATTGACATGTCATAATAATAAAATAAAATAAAAAAGGGTTACACAAGAAAAAATGTGAAACAAAAATAAATAATTACAAAAAATATAATAATAATAATGAAAGAAATGAAATGAAGATAAGCATGGAGAAATTATTATTTTTTAACTCCTTTTCTCATGTGAAATCATCCATTACAAACCGTTCATTAAAAAAATTGATAAATGGAGCATGATTTTTTATATATTTGTTAAGTGATATCGCTATAATATGAGAAGATGTGGTTGTATATTGTTGTCATCACACTAAAATGGCATGACAAGTCTGTTTAAACACACAACCTTTGTTCTTAAACTTGTAGAAGTCATGTACACACTACTAGGAGTCTTGCATACTCTACTCAATCATTGAACCTTATGCGGTGTAATTTTTACATGTTTATGGTAAGGGATGGCCTTATTTTATCTTCAAATTTTTCAATCTCAAAATTTACTGGTAAGAAATAGATAATTTATTTCAAAATCATGATTTTCATTTACAATTTATGATTAATTGATTTATTTTCATTTGAAACTTATATCAAGCAATATGTAAATTTTATTCTTTAGTTTTGGTTATTCATTCTACTGAATTATGGAAAGGTGAAAATGTTATTTTAACATTATGTTTTTACACTTGTTATTAAAATTATGTTATTTTACAAGGTTACACATGTGTGTGTATATATGAATATATATTCATATGTATATATATACCTGTTTCCATATTTAACTATTTTTTCGGAAAATTTTAATATAAGGAACATAGTATGAATTATGTAGATTATCAAGCCTTAAACTTTTTTCTTTATTTCAAAGGGATTATATATGAATATAAGTATATTTATCCAAATAAGTATAAATATTTTTAGAAATATTAATGTATGGGTGTATAAGTATTTAATCTATGATTTAATTTGCTTACATAACTAATTCTCCAAATAGATATTTTTCATTTATCAACATTTTTCTCAACCATGTATTTAATACGCGATGATGAGTGTTGTAAATTAAATACCAATACGCATATATATATATATATATATATATGTATTTATATATAAATATAGATGAAACGGTTATTAACATGATTATAATTTTATTGTCAATTTATCGTCATGTTCCTCGAAAATAAACATACATTGTCATCTTGTAATCATAAAATTACAAATGTCGCATATTTATATGATCATGGACATGTGCCTATGTATGTCATCGACATTTGTTGAGCACGTAATAAACTTATTTATTTCCAATTTAAATATTAAGGTTTATTTTCAAGATTATCATTCATATGAATTTATTCAAATAATTTAATGTTTTATTGGAAGTGTTTTATTATTAATTTTATGTGCGGTTCTTAGTTAATTATAATGATTAATTTAAGAAAAATCGAACCTCTCATATGAGAAACATTACATAGATAGTCCATGCAATGATGATGTCGTATAAGTTTTGGTAGTAACCAAACTATCAAATGATGAAATGAAAGTTTATATATATTTATATACATTTATATATATATATTTGAATGAATGTGAATTTTAAAACATTGACATGTTTTAAAATAAAAACTCCAGTGGTAAACACATACATAAGTAAAGGAAGCTTAAATTTTTTTAAAAAAAATCTGGCACTTTGTTGTTGTAAATATGGAAGTTCATGGGGGGTGAACCCATCCTTCGCTAAGTGTGTAGGCCCAGACAACCTTCAACGATTCGAGTGATCTTATAAATGGTGTTTTATTTTCAGAAGATTGCATATTGTATTTCATAAAACACTTGATTATGTTTAAAACAATTTTTAATGTAAGTATTTTCTAAAATGGACTAGTATTTTTTGTCTTACGTAATTTCAAATAGTATTTTAAAAATGATATTTTTTAACTATGTCTTAAATTATTTTCAAATAAAATTTTCTAAAATCGAATAGTATTTTGTGCTCACCCCTTTGTTGATTTTTCAAAGGAATAGTAGAATTTCCGAAGACGTTCATTTCACTTATGGAGTTAGCGTGCACCGTGTTTTTTGTTCTTTTTTTAATTTTGTTGAAACTCTGATAATTTTTATGTTTTTATCTATTCTCTAAAACCTAGAACAGTAAAAGGTCATATGTTATGAAATGTGTATGGCTGGTTCCTTATAGAGATGTTGATGGTTTTGTGATGAGAGGTTCTACCTATCAACAGGTAAAGGTGGAGTATCAGTGACCAGCATGGCTTTTTCACCAGTTACCCATTCCTGAGTGGATGTGGAATGATGTCGCGATGGTATTCGTGATGGGATTACTGAGGTCTCTTAGAGGGAATTATGTAGTTTGGGTTTTTGTTGATAAACTCACAATGGTTTCACACTTATTACCAATCAAGGAGACCTGTAGTGTTGAAGAGTTGTGAAGGCTGTACATCCAAGAGATTGTACATTGACACGGGGTTCCACACTCTATCTTTTCAAACAGGGATGCCCATTTTACTTCTCAAGTCTGCCAGGGACTATAAAGGGCTTTGGGTATATAGGCACTTCTATGTATAGCATATCACCCCAGGAGAGATGGCCAGTTTGAGCATACGATACAGCTGCTAGAAGACAATCCATGAAAATGTTTCCTAGATTTTAGAGGTTCTTGAGAAAAGCACATACCTCCGGTGGAGTTTTCTTACAATAATAATTTTCATGCAACTATTCTGATCGAAAATTATGATGCTTTGTACGGTAGCCCATGACAATCACCCCTATGTTGGCTAGAAGTGGGAGAGGAAGCTATGTTGGGAACTCATCTTGTCTAGGAGACCAGAAATCATATATAGTTGAATCATAATATGGTGGATAATGCACAGTCATTGTATAATTATTATGTTGATTGACAGAGACAACCTCTGGAGGTCGAGGTTAGAGATCATGTTTTTGTACAATTCCCACAATGGTTGGGACATAGAAGGACTAGGAGAGAGGGGAATATTTCATCCAGATACGTTAGTACATTTGAGGTTTTGGAGAGAGTCGTACCGGTTTCCTATCCTTTGCAGTCTCCTCAGAGATACTAGGATATGAACTATTTCTTCCATGTTTCTCAGCTCTAACATTACTTCTCAGACCCATCTCATGTTTTTCAACCAGAGGAGGTTGATTTGGAGGTGGAAACCTAATTCGAAAATCATCTTATTTGGATTGTTAATTGCAGTGTGAAGGTTATTCATGGCTGGTATGTTCCTCTGGTATGGGTGCTATAGGAGGACAGGAGAGTACAAGATGAGACCTAGAAGGGGAAGGCTGATGTACGATCGTAGTGACCATAGCTGTTCAAGGATTCTTCATCACCGCCACCTAGTTAAGGAAATTAGGAGTTGAATTTATTTAAGGGGGAAGATTATAAGAATCCATATAATTTTTTACTATATTAGATATATTTTCATGTTGTTTTGAGGAAATGGAAATAATTAATGTTCTAAGATTACATGCCACGTACTTACTTGAACATGTCCTATACTATGGAACCGAGTCCAAGTCGTGGCTGGCCATTTCACGACCACATACACGACCATGCGACGATGTGGCATGACCGCCTAATGCGGGGCTCAGTAAAGGCATATACACGTCGTGCAATTTTAAAGGACATGTCGTGTAATTTTAGTTTTAATTGATTAAATGGACCTAGGTCACGTCTAATCAACATAAACATCTTCTTCTAGCTTCGCCTTGTCCAGGAGCGACTGAGAGAATCAATTCTTCACTGAGGCCCCAATCATTCATCCATTTTCCAAATCAACCATCGTTGATTCCGTTGGAATCACCACGGTGATTTCATTCTTCCTATACAACCTCATCTCATTATTTCTCCTCTTTCGTGAGATATATTTTGTTGATTCTTTTAGATGTTTTTGTAGATCGATGTAATTCGTGGTTGAATCATAGGTTAATATTCAACTATATTGATTGTAAATGCCGAGGTAGGTGGTTTGTGCCTTTCCATAGTTTTTATTTGTGTTATATATGAAATATTTCCAAATACCATTGTTCGGGGTATTGCATGTTGATGTATTTTAACCATGTTAATGTCTGCTATGTATTTTTGCTTGAGTTAGGACTCTTGTTTGTAAAAAGGGTTATATCTGACATGCTATAGTGGTTGTTTACATGTTTTTTTTATCTTGAAGATTTGGTCTAGCTTTTCCTGTTAGTCTAATTTCTTTACATGCTTACTATTTTTATTATAGAGTGATATTATCTGATATGATGAGATATGTTTTGTAGTTGTCTATCCAAGTAGTACTTTTTGGTTCATATTCGCAACTGAATATTTTTTGTGCGTGATTGCTTTAAAAGTGATGTGGGAACCAAGTGTAGTTAGACCATAGGGGGAATAGACGCTAAGGGCTTCCCCTAGAGTGTCTATCCTAATTTTCACAATGCGAGACCATAGGGGGGATGGATGTGAGTGCCCCCCAGACTATTTGTAATTTTACATTGCGAGACCACATGAAAAATTAGACATTGACTGCTTCCCGAGAGTGTATGTTGGTTACTGATAAAAGACCCCAGGGGGAATTGAGGGTGAGTTATTCCCGATAGAGTCTTTTTAATGCTAAACCAGAGGGTTTGGACTATGAGAACATCCAAGAGGTTTTCTTGATATTGTTTGGTTGTTTTTTATAAAGGTAAATGAATATATTTGAAACCGTAAGATTGTTTACTTTTTAGTAATTCATTTATTATTACTTGATTTTGCATATATTTACATCAATATTCAGTGACAGTTAGACATATATCAATTGGTGGTTTCCTATTGGGATTCAAATCACACACAGTTTGGGTAATGGTTTTGGACCCAAACAGATTATATTGTTACATGGATAGATAATGGAAAGAGTCTATCTACTTCAATTGATTGATTACTCTGGTGGTGGAGAGCATGGGTCTATGCTAAGGAGTTCATTGCTGCTATATTTATTTACTTTTTTTAAAGGTAAAGGGTGCAGGCCACCGTTTATTGAATGAAAGAAACTCCTTTTTAAAGGAAGAAGGAGGAACCCCTTACGGATACAGACGTAAAACATCCAAAAAAACAGGGCACACAACCATACAAAAATCCAAAATTCAAAAGGAAACAAAAATCATAAAAGGATGAAGCCAAAATTCTTGTATCCCCACCTAACCGAAAATGAAATAGTGAAGTCAGGAAAGAGGATACGTCACCCCCTCTATAATGAAATGTGTCGTGCTAGCAACACAGCCATGGTAGAGCACTCCTCCAACTCACATTGAAATATAATAGGAGGACTGGATGATAGTTTCCAGCACACCTATCTCTCTTTCGAGCCCCACACCCCCGGACGGTGCAAATGAGAGACTCACTGCACCATCAACCTAATGTGATGCAACATCTTCTAGAGAACCCCATAAAAATCAATAAGGGTATCCATCCATTCAAAAGAATAGACGGCTGAATGATGGGTGCCAAGACACTCATCCCTCCTTCGAGGTCACCCACCCGACCCAATCTGCAAAACAGAACACACCATACAAATTAAAAGAGATAAGAAGCAATCTCCCAAAAAAACATCTGCTTCCTAGTGACAAACAGAGGGACATAAACAGGGAAAAAACCCAAGAATCCATACAATCCTTCAAGATTCTTCAAATTATGAGGCTGCAAGGCCTTCTAAATAGGCATAACAAACAGCAAAACCCATGAAAGCAGCAACCTAATCACGGAAGCCACTACTCAAAGTGAGCACAAGCTTGCATCACCTTCGTGAAAAGGGGAATCAATGATGATTCTCAAAGGAACAACCACCAATGAATATCAATCCTCATCGGTGATGTTCAGATCTGAAACTAGAGGGAATTTTTCCCACTGTGTTACTATACTAATGAGGGAATTGTTTCCAAACTATCACACCAAGGCCCTTGAAGCTAGTTGTAAAACTATGGAGTTTGAGGAAATGCTCTTGAGGCCATGTGTATAACCAGGTATGGGTAACCTCTGGGCGGCACATGAAAATAGGACATTACATTTTGGATCCTCTAAACACCTTTTGTAATGAATTGAAGCACTGGTGGATGAGATAATCCATCTCTGGTAAGTGGATATAATCATGTTAATTATCCTTAACTCTCTCTTTATTTCATCCATAGATTTTGATATATAAGTATATTATTTCAAGAAATAAAATCTATTTACATGGATCTTGAATCTAGGTTTTGATTTCTTATATACATTGTTTTCATCCATCATCTTAAAATCCCACATTGGGTGTTGAGATTTTATACCACAATTAAAGGTATGTGGTTCAATTTGAGTTTCATTATATAAATTTACATTGATTTTCATGATTTTATTTAATTTTATTACAATATAATTATGATAACCAAATTTTATGTGAATTCTAATTGGAAATTAAATTGGTATAGATTTTAGGAAAACCCCAAATTCAATAGAATGTTAATATATGGTGTATTTTAAAATTGATGAAATTTGTGATTTTATTTTAGAATAGATTATAAAAAATTAATTCAATTGAATTGATAATACTTAATATTGGTTTAATTCTGAAAATTAATGAGTTACTAAAAAATAATGTTTTTATTTTTGAACATGAATTATCTATTTTTAAAGAAAAAGTGGGAAATTGAATTGTGAATGTGATTGATTTTAAATGAAATGGAATTACCTTTTCAATAGATTGATTGATTGAGGACACAAAATCCTTTGTATTTATTGGTTTATTTGGTAAAATAACTCTAGAATTATTATTCCTTATTAAAATATTTATAGTGGAAGCTCTAACAAAAATCTAGTTAGGATGCTCTTTTCCATAATGGTATCTGGATGAGTCATATTTGGCATGAGATAGAGGTATGTGTGTAGAAATATTTCCATGATAACTGAAATTATAATGTACATATCATATAATTATTAGCTAATATACCATATTTAAAATGACCATATGCTTATTATGATTTTTTTTATTATAAATTCCATTGATATTGATCTATTTTACTCATTCATATTAATTTATGTAAATTTTTTTATAATGTGTTTGTTATAAAATGTTTGAAATATTTTCCATCACATGAAATGAATGAATGTTTAGTTTCAGAAATGAATGTTTTTTCCATGCCTTTTTTAATTAAAAATTAATTTTTTTTTATCATTATGGAATATTTTTATGAAATACATGGTGACACCCCAATAGGATTTTTAGATCAAAATGTAGCTTTGACTTCAGTTTTTTGAATATCTCCTTCTTTAGGGTCCAAGAAATATGAATTTTCCTCTTAGAGGAGGTGGATTTTCTTTACCCTTTGGGTATGAACTGTTGATACCATTGGGATGTTTGAGTTTTATATTTTTAGTTTTATTTGTGTACATTAATGATATACAATTTTGGGGTTTAAAATAATATTTTACTTTCTAGTACTTTCTCACATGGGATATTTGATCATAATGACTTGTATTTATTCCAAACAATTTTTTTAATACTAAATCCCTCTATTATATTTTATAACGCGAGGTGCCAATCTCCAGTCCATGGGGAACAAGAACTCCCTTTGAGCCATTTGAGATTATAGTCGGGTATTAGGGTACCAAAGATTCGGGGTTGGTTCATGAAAAAGTGGTATCAAAGGTACATGATTAGCATATTTACTTGATATCACTATGCAATTATGATATCATTTCAAGAGGTAAATGGTAGTTTGGGGTGAGTTCATGTCTAGTAGTCATAATAACGAGGCTTATGTTCCAATGGGTGGTTTTGGAAAGGTTTCTTGAGGAATAAATCTAGTATTTTCCATACATTAGATTTGTATAGGTTGAAGTACAATTCAGGATGCCGTATCTGATGGGATTAATTTCCCCATTTCCCTTGTTTGGGTTATTGAACTAAGTATACTTTTGGTGTCTTCAATATTGATGGTTGATGTTTGAATCATTCCTCTAATATTATATTTGAATAATCCATGAGAGGAAACTGAGCATGAACCATAGTGAGTTAATACTTCTTTGGAAGTGAATCTCATGGAAATTATTGTGTGTTTCATTCAAGGTCTACGACAGGCCCAAAAAATGTATCCCCAATCATGCTCCAATTTTCAAACATAAAATGGATAAATCATAGAATACCAATCATTAGTTCCTTCACAACAATCCACCAGTGTTCTGTAGTCCTAATAATTCTATAGATATTTAGTATTGATTGAGAAAGATTGAGATTTTGTTTGAGTTCTTAGAAATGAATGAATCAATTGTATTTAAATGTCCCACCTTCAAGATGGTAGGAACTATTGGGATATAAGTGGAAGGATGGTTAGAGAGAAGAATAATGAGGGTTTATAGTGGATGGAAATCAATGTTATTTTCACTAAGATATTCTATCTAGAGACATTGGTACTGTTTAAATCTATAGAATTTTTTAAACTAGATCAGGCTAACTAGTCTGTGAAATAATAAAAAAATTATATTCCAAGATTTTTTAGATTACACATGAGATTTTATCCAATGAGAAGATGGAGACTATATGGTCTAATACAGTCCTTATATTTGATATGATATTCTTATGTTTTCATAATGGAAAAAACTTGTTATTATGATGTGATAAATAAGGATTCAATGGTTAAACTTGATATGGCTAGTAAGTCACGGTTGACATGAGTTCCTTTTAATCTCACTTGTAGTTTATTGATTTCCATTAAATGAAACCCAAAGTGTGATGAGTCTCATGGGGGTTATCAATACCAGAGTTCATCCAAGAAAAACTATAGTGCCTACAAAATTCAATTAAACATTATTATTGTGTGTAATGACAATGAATTTTAAATGGGTTTACACTAAGGAACCCAAGATATGTATTTTTTGTGGACATTCAGGTCAATTTTAAAAGTTATTTTATATATATTCATCCTTGTGTAGTGGAAATATCTCATCAACAACAACAATTTCTATGGTCAAATCCATCACATCAAGATTAAAAGGTTTCTATCTAGAGGCATCCATAATGAAACTTCTTCACATACTGGAATAATCCCCAGAGAAAGAATATATTAGTCCAACAACTATGAGAGTTACCATCAATATTGAGTCATCTTTTGTAACTTCGTTATTTAATACTTGTGCATCTCATTTGTTTAAATAAACTCATATTTTGAATATTAAAAATCATCCTATGTATATTTTATCTTAGGTGATGTATTTTATTACACCCCTCAGCATGATGATAGAGAAGAGTCTCTATTTTCATCCTTGTCTCTTTTCTTTATTAGAAATTGAGCTATATTAATATTTTTTGGTTCTCAAAATGAAAAATTTTGATGTCATTTTTAAGATGGATTGGTTCATTGATAATAAATTGTGAATTGACTTGTATCTTTAATAGGTCTCTTTTACTGCATGTAGTGTGGTGTGATGTATCTTTTAGGGATAATGGGAACAGAGGTTATGTATTTCCAGACCTTGTTATCCATATTTGTTCTAAGTAATATATATGTTTTCATTTAATCCTTAAAAGGATTCCATTTTTGATTGTCTCCCACCACTAGTCGTCGAGCGTCCAGATATTTTTGCCTTTAGCTTCTCTAGTTTACAAGTGGTAAGGGATGTAGATTTTTATATTTATTTACTATATGGAACCAAACTATTTTTTCTTTATTACAACATCTAACATGCTAGAAAGACATATTTGATGTCATAGTTTGATGATGTGTTATATAATTTCTTTTTTACACCCATGTGTGCCACATTGGGTGGTTCCTATTATCTTTTCTATAAAATCTGATGGAACACTTCCCCTATGCGTTGATTAATAAAAATTCCATTGAATCATAGAAAATTAAAAATATCAATTTCTACATATTAATTATCCATTTGACATGTTTAAATGGTCTAAGTGGTTTTGGAAGATTAATCTTTAATCTATCTATCACCATCTGAGAATAAAAAAATCCGACATTCATAAAATTTCTTTCTAGAGTAGTTATTTCTATTATGAGTTTATTTTCTTCAACTTTTGTCAAACCAATTCACTTATAGTCTTAATGGATTTGATGGATATGATAATACACAATTATATCGATATATTCATGGTAGTAGTTTTGGATGACATTTTGGTTTACTCTATATCCAAGGAGGATCATGTGCATCAACAGAGAGAAGTTCTATAATTATTGAGAAATCACCGACATGATGCAAAGATATCAAAATTTTCTTTCCTGACATAGTAACTGATGTTGTTTGGAAATATTTTATCAAAAAATAGTATCATTGGGGATCATGAGAAGTTTAAAAATATTATGAGATTGGAGTAACCACATAATGTTGTTGTGATTCATATATTCATGGGTTTTCCAGGGTATTATCACTGGTTCATAATGTATTTCTAAAAAAACTACTCTCGGATGACCGCTCCTACTTGAAGTGAGTGATGTTTTATTGGGACGAAAAATTTCAGTGTCTTTTATCCAAATTTTATTTTGATTTTTTTCAATATTGAATCTTTCAGAGAATGACCAGGGCGATGTGGTCCTCAATGATGCTTCAGGTTCTGGTTTTTGAGGTTTTCTTATGTAGGTTAATCACATGGAAGCCTGTGGCTCTAGGATGTATATTACATAAGAGAATAATTAACTAACCCTTGACCATTAACTCATGACCAGGATGCATGCACATAATATTCAAAATTATTACCTTTTTGGAGAATGGTTTTCCATGTATTCAATCCAAAAGAGTTCATGTTATATCTTCTCTCAAACTGATTTGAATCACTACTAGTGGTGTTGGGTATAATACCTACTCTATATTGATTTTGACATCACCTATACCCTAGGTAAAAGTAATATTTTCAATTATTTCTTAATTAGGAAACACCCAACTAATGCTGTGAAATAATCATCAGAATATAAGAACATTATGGCACTTTTTCACAGTTAAATATAGGTGATTTGGAAATAGGGAAAAGGGTGTCTTTTCCAGTGTTCAGTTGAACTCTACTCTTATCAATATTATTCATTAGGAAAATTAGTTTGATGAGTATGTTTTTATAATAAACAAATATATATATTGTGGAGAGTCCATTTTTGACTGGTCATTCTCCATAAAGGTTTTTTGTGGTTTTTGGAACCATTTATTTGTGTATATTAAGATGAAGAAAATGGTGATAAGAGATTTTCAAAATTATTAGTGGGTTATACACCCAGGAATCACAATTTTTTTCTATGAAAAGAGACAAGGATTATGGTGACTATGTATTAGGTTATATATCTTTGACTTTGTTTCATACTACTATACATTCCAATAGGTCAAGTATGGTCATAAGATAGATTTTGGTTTTCTCCAGAAACTTCAAGAGCCAACATGTATGTAGGATGGGAATTTTATGGATGATTTGTTTGGGGTTTTGTGTACCTAGAGAATGAATAATTTCATATGGGTTTCTATTGGTAGACTAACCATATCGTCTCACTTTATACCAATTCGTGATATAACTAATGTTGAGAAGTTGGGATATTTATTTGTTAAAGAAATTATTCATTTTCATGGTGTTCCATATGTTATACTCTCTGATAGGGATCCTAGTTTTACTTATCTCTTTTGAAAATTTATCCATGAGGCATAAATATATCATGTTTGTTTGAGTACTACATACCATCTATAGATATATGGAAAAATATGTAGATCTATATAGATTTTTTTAGGATACCTTTGTTCATATATCCTCAATTTTGGTGAATATTTGGATAAAAATTAAACAAATTTTTAGTTCAATTATAACAATAATGACTTTTCCTTAATATGAATGGATCTATTTTTTTCCTTTTATAATAGGTCGTTTTATTCTCTGTTGTATTGGTTGGATATTGGTGAAAGTTACTTGGTTGGACCGAGCATGTTCGAAGAGATGTTTGCAATGATTCAATTGATTTTTCATATAATGTTGAGTCAAAATGATGGAATAAATCATATGTTTATAATCTTCATATACTATTGTAGTTTTCTATTTGTGAAAAGATGATCTTAAATATTTCACCGCATTTAGGTCATTAGAGTATTGGGAGGGAAGAGAATATTTCTCCTTGTTTTATGGGACCTTTTATGGTTGCTGAGAATGTGGGTAAATTTTCTTACCATATTCCACACCGGCCATAGTTTTAATCTATGTTT
This sequence comes from Viscum album, assembly GCA_963277665.1. Classification (NCBI taxonomy): domain Eukaryota; kingdom Viridiplantae; phylum Streptophyta; class Magnoliopsida; order Santalales; family Viscaceae; genus Viscum; species Viscum album. The sequence continues at coordinate 503,181,937 of OY728131.1, read as the reverse complement.
ATTTTGTTTCATATATCTCATTTATGAAGCTATCTTTCTAATCCATCTCATAGATTTTTTTGGAGTGATGTTGATGTTGAGCCTGATTTATCCATGACTCAAAACCTAGTCAGGATTATTGATACTAAGACAAAGGTACATTATGGGAAGATGATACCATTAGTTTGTTAGATATGGTAGCAAGGTTATGATTCCAACGGGATGTCGGATAGTGTTTCACTACTAAATGATTAGTAAACTGATATTTTTTATATGGAAACATCATGACCTCATTTTCTAGGAAAAGAGTTTCCTATGGTCGGGAGGTTCAAAAATCATGTTACTATTATTTATTCACTACTCTACCCTTATTAAAAACATGATTTGTTTTTGAAATTTCTTCAGTTACTTTTTTGGAATATTTTGGAAACAAAATTGCAAGTTAATAGGATTTTCACATTTGACGCACGATTTGAAAAAATATGAACCCAACTATAAGAAACTATTCACCATATTATAGGGGTTCATTGTTAGGGTGCATTATTTTTCTATTGATGCATCCCTACCCTTTTAACCGAGTGTGTAGTATTTGTTTATTCCAAAAATTATTTTAAAAATTCCTAAACATCCATTTAATCCCCTGCTCTACCCAAACTCAACCAATCTTGACTTCCTATGTTTTGGAAGCTCTCATGATCAAACTTTTTATCCTCCAAATTAATTATTTGATGAATTGAAATGTCGATGGAAGATATTATACCTCTCTAATAAGTGCGTATACTATAAATCATGTTCTCCCACTCTCTCTTTCATTCCTACATAGAGTTTGATAGATCATCAGGTTTTTTATGGATCTAAATTCCATTGATTTTTGTCTTGAATCTAGGTCATATTTCTTGATCTCTATTATAATAATTCATCATTGGAAAATCTCATAGTAGGTGTTGTGATTATTTACTACAATTAAAGGTTGGTTCTTCCAAATGAGTTTTCCAAATTATTAAAAATTTGTTTACTATTTAATTCAACCTAACTTGACTTCCAAGGTCATGGAAGCTCTCAAGAACCATTTTTTATCATCAAAATTAATTATATGATGAATTGAAATGTCGATGGAAGTTATTATCCCTCTTTAAAAATTTCATATCCTATAAATCTTGTTGTCTTTCTCACTATTTCATTCCTCCAAAGAGTTTGATAGATCATCATGTTGTTTATGGATTTAAATTACATTGATTTGTGACATGAATATGGGTCATATATTTTGATCTCCATTATTATCATTATTCATTGGAAAATCCCACAAGAGGTGTTGAGAATTGATAAAACAATTAATGGTAGGTGCTTCCACATGAGTTTTACATATAATTAAAAATAGATTTTTTAGAATTTATTTAATTTTATTTTAATTGAATTATAAAAACCCAATTTGATGCAAATTAGAATAGGAAATTATTTTGGTATGAAATCTGGGGAAAACCCACTAATTCAAATAGAATTTGAATTTGGGGAAAAGTTTAAAATTTTTAGAATTTATAAGTTTATTAATGAATAGAATTTAGAAAATATATTAAATTTAATTGATATAAACCTACAGTTGGTTTTGTTTTTAAACGGAATTAATTGATGAAAACCTTGTGTTTTGGTTTTGAACATGAATTGAAATTTTGAAAAGGAATTATGGGATATTGAATTGTGAATGGTTGTTAATTTTAGATGAAATGATTTTATATTTTGAATTAATTTATTGATTGAGAACTTGAGAGACTAATTAGGTAGTGGGTTATTTGGGAGTAGCATCCTTTGATTATTATTCTATAACAAAGATTTGATGATGATGTCTCTAGAAAATTCTAGTTAGGTAAATCTTATCCCTCATTGGATTTTGTGACTCGTATTTGGCGTATTCATTGAGAAAATGTGTACACATATTACCAAAATGGCTTATATGAGAGTGTGAGGATCTTACAACTAGAAACAATCATACCACATGGAAGTTAACAATTTTTCTTATTTTGATTGTTTTGATTATAAATCCCAGTTCTATAGAAATATTTTAATTATTAAAATTGATTTATATAATCTTTGTTATATAAAATTTTAATTAATACATGTTTAAAATGTATTACACCACTTCAAATGAATTCATGTTTAGTTTTAAATATAAAAGGGTATTTCAATGTCTTTTTTTTGATTAAATATGTGAGAATAATTTGGTTTCTAAATATGGAATCATATTTTTGGAACACATCATGAGAACAAAGTAGGAGTTTTCACCCACAACCTACCTTTTCCATCAAGAATTTGTATATTTCCTTCTATCAGGTCCTAGAAAAGTGAAAGAACCTCTTCAAGGAGGTTCATGTTATTGATGCTTTGGGCTTTGAGTGTTGAATCCTTATAGAAGTTTGAGATCTATCTTGCCAATTTTTTATTACATTAATGATGTACTATTTTGGGTTTTGATATAACTATTTAGTTCATGTTACATTCTCCATATGGATCATTGATCATACTAAATTTGTACATGATTATTCCACTGTTTTGGGGAAATTGTTTCCCTCAATTTTATTGAATGATTCCTAGATCTATTCACCAATCCATGGGTATAATGAATTTTATTTGGTCTAGGTCAGTTCATGATTGGGTATCATGGTACCACGGTATCTGAGATATTTTTTGATAGGGATGTTTTCCCCCCTACATATTAGTGATTTTGAGATATTTTATTGTATTGGTATGGTAAATTTTCTCATGCAACTTACATTGAACCCCTCTCATGTTCACAATGTGTTCCATGTTTATATTTTAAAGAAGCACATGATTGATACATCACATTTAATTAACATATATGTCATACCACAGGAATAATTTTAACTTATGATGATCTTCATGTAGAAATATTAGATAATTCATGTTAAGTAATACATAAAAATACCACTCACCCAGTAAAATTTCATTAGAAGAATCAAATGTTTGAGGAAGCTACATGGGAACAATGAGATGTGATGAGGTAGAGGTATCCTTATTTTTCGATATAGTAACCATATTTTGATTGAGAAATTTGAATTTTTTGGATTGAATCTAACTATTGTGTATTTTAGAATATATTTCTCTTTATTATATTTGATGTGCTTGATATCATGTGATGACAAAAATGAACAAATGTGAATATTTTATTAATATGAAAAATTTAAATGTATCTTGAGACAATTAAATGCTTAAATAACAATAAAATTTTATATATAAAGTACGATGTTAATTATCAACAGTATAATAGATTTTTTCTAAAAAACAATATTATATTTAATATTATATAAATTTTATATAAATAATAAATTAAAAATTTCAAAATTTGAATATGAAAAAATGAACATTGTTTTTTAATTATGAATGAGATGGTTTTCTTATGATTAATTTTGAATTTCTTATGAAAGGTTAATAATGTAAAATACTATTTTAGAGAATAATATTAATTTGATGACATTAGTGTAATATAATCTTGAATTAAAAAATATATAATACCTTTTTGTAAACAAATAATTTTTTTTAGGATTAAAAAGTATCATTTAAACTACTATATTGAATATGGAAACTCATTCATGTCTTTTTTGGAAATTAAGATATATTTATATTTAACAAAAAATTATTTTTTGGTCTTTGGATTTAATAATGTTGTTGGACTGTGATGAATTCTATTTGGGATAGTTATGAATTAAATAAACATTAAATTTTTTTATAATAATCCAAAAAATTCATTTGAGGAACCAGTACTCATTATTCTTTAGCATATATATGTATAACATCATTGTTAGAAATGAAAATAAATTTTTTTTCAAAAAATATATTTTAAAGATTTTATGGTGATTATACTAAATTTAATTTAATCAACTTAGAGAAATTGAATCCTAGAAAATAGATTAAATAATTTTAATAATAAAATTCTAATTTTTAAATATGGTCAATTTTATTTTTAGTCATAATGAATAGTTACCAGGGTAAAAGATTATCACCACGATGAGGGTAAAAAGGGTTAACATGGAGGATTATATAATGGATATGACATCAAATAACTCTAAGTAATTTCTAAATATGATTGGTTGAGTGATGTTTGACTTTAAACTAACTTATATTCAAAATTTTACTTCGTGAAATCTAGTTTCTCATGATAAAGACTTTATATTATTTTAATGTTTTTAATATTTTCAAGAGTCCCACACCCATCACATATAAAATATCTCCTCATATAATCAATTATATAGAAACATTTACCACTATATATCATCCTAAGTTTACACAAATCACTTATCAAGTCTCGTAACCATATAATACTAGTCCTATTAAATCCAAAATAAAAATCCTATATGGTTTATGTTGTAATTGAAATGAGGAAATCCAAGGACGATGTATAAGTCCTATCCAAACATTTTCAAAATATTTATTCATATACAACATTAAAATATTATATAATAATCATAATATAATTCAGTAACTATATTCACTATAAAAAAATTCTATTATGACTATAAAATTACCTTTTTACACCTTTTTTCATCATATTAGTAATGGAAACTTCATTCATGCACATGTCTTGACTACCACCTCCCTGAAGTGAGGGTTTTTTTTCATTTTCATCATACATGTATAGAAAAAATAAGGTATTAAAGGAAAATATATGGTATTTTTTATATAATTATTATTCTTTAAATATGAATTATTTTACACCTTTAGCACATTTAATCCATTGGGAAATGGAAAACTGACTTCTATTTATACATGGACTAGTGACTCCATGACGTGATGTAATTCAATTTTCATTGCCTCCTTACTTGGATTTATATAAAACTTAATTTAATGAATTAAGATGATATTTATTAAATGATTAATGTTTTTTATAATCTATAACCTTGACCATGTTTCATGTATCAAAATTTTATAACTGAAATATGCATTGAAAATGAAACAGGTAACACCCTGAATATTGATTTTAATGAAATGGTAATAATACATAGGTGATTGAAGATTATAAATAGATTATAGTTGATAATATAAGTATGAATTATGATTATATATATATAAATAAATTATAAATTTATTATATAGGTTGTTTTATCATGGATGAAGTATATTAGGACATGAGGTATTCGTTTATGTTTTAATTTTATATTTAATATGGACTGTTCATGAGTAAACCAATATTGAGAAAATATTATTCTCTATATCACATTATATAAAATATAATATATTATTATCAGAGTAATCATTATTTTTTAAATATTCTTATTATTTTTCAACCTCAATAGCAGTCAAAAAGTGAAAAAAAAATTTAATAAAATTTGACCTAATTTATACCATTCGACCAATAGTGTTTTTTCCTTATCAATGCACTTTAAAAATTTTCAAAAAAGTTATTTTTCATTTATCAATGTGTATTTAATATCATTTAATAAAATTATAATTTATATTAAATGGTTTAATATATATATTCAGATCATTTACAAATGAGTGACTTTGGACTTTTTATAAAAGATGGAAAATAATTTTTCTTTCTTTTTTATATATAAAATATGAATAGATTTTGCTATTATCATGTATTTATTCATAGAAAAGGTAAACTTAAAATTTTCTATAATACTTCTATGAAAATAAAATTCCTATTTTAAAGGAATTTTTTAAATTTTACTTAAATAAAAGAATGTTTTCTCGTTTTTGACTTTATTTCTATGAATTTTCTAAAATTTCTTTCTCATTTATACCAACATCATTCAGGTAATATTTTCTTTCATGGAATATATTATCTAATGAGACCATCCATGTTATTTATATGTATAAAAAATCATTACGTGAGGAGTAAATATTCATAAATATTTTTTATTTTAATGGGTTATGCACTTATAAAATTACAAATGATTTTGTTATCTAGTGGAACATATATATAGGGTTTACCTTATTTTAGATATAGTATTAGAATTATATATCCCACCAATAAATTTAATAAATATTTATATATAATGAGATCATATGAAATATCATCGGGAGTGAGCCCATTTCAATAATTAAAGGATGTTTGGGAGTGAATACAACCCATTATGTTACTTTTTCCACTATTTGATGATTGTCCTGGAAGTGATCTTTTTGAAGTGATTTGATTTGATTTTACTATGACTATTACAAACAATATGTTGAAATGTTATTTTTATTATGATATTATCTCATGAATCAGGATTGATTATTGATGATTCTATACTCTAATGACTCACATCTCCTTTTATAACAATGTTATAATTCATGTTTGATTATTTATAATATATTATTGATTGGATATGAATTTTATAGGGTAGGATCAGGCTCTATTACATTTTTCTATATCTTAGTAACAGTTTTGATATTCAATTTATGTTTCTCGTGTTTTACATAACTATGCATCAAACGTCAACCTTTATTAGTTTTCCATTTCACCTAAGATTTTATAAATTGTATTAATTAATACATTTATATGATGTTTCTAATGTCAGAATAACAATGATGGTTGTGTTAAAATTATTTCATTATATATGATTTTTTATCTGGTATTGAAATACACAAAACATTTATTGTTTTTGGGTATGAATTATTATGTAATATATTAGTTTTCATAAAAAATTATGAAATATGTATGTATGCATGTATTTGTCGAGAAACCTAAATTTTTTAATCCATATTCAATCTCATTTTATTTTTCATTGAGCCATGAATTAAATTTCTTATTGAACTAGTTAATTAATACATTTCTCATCCTTCCATCTAGTAACTATAAAATGGTTATTATGAGTATTAAAAAATAATAACTCGAATAATCAATCATAGGATATGGAAAATGAATGTTAATATGTACTAAATTAAGACATCATCACTTCAAGCTATCACATTATAGGAATATACCACACCCCTTTTTGTTAAAATGAGGTTATATAAAGGCGTACCTTATTATTATTTAAAACATAACATCAAAAAATAACTAAACCATACTCTGACACTGACTAAGACACACAACATTGACATATGCCCTTGATGCATCATTTTTGTAAGAATATTTATTACATATCACACAATAAACAACGAAAAACCAACAAGATTACTATCTTTGAGTATTCAATATAAAAAAAATTTATTTTTAAAAAATATCAAAACATTTCCCACAAAAAATAATCACACATGATACCCTTATCAGAATATTATGCACAATACTCTTCTTAAATACCTTAGGAAAAGAATTATAACAATCAGTGAGCTTGGTTATTAGATAATGGGTGAAAATATGTAAAACAATTTAACATAATATGTTAGTATAATATGAACGTGTTGATTTTTTAACATAATTAGGGAACACACAAATATTAAATACATATAAAAACAAACAAAAAAATTATCATAAATCATGATTAATAATATATGGTTTTTGAAATAATCGAAATAAATAAATTCTATTAGTGTGAAAACATGATACAATAATATTGGGTAATAAAAATAACAAAGAAATACATTATAATATTGTAATATGGAATAAAATGCTTGTATATACACAATCCTAGAATGTAATTTATTGTATTGAGAATAACTCTTAAGGTCAACATCAAATAGTGGATACTAACCTATATTTGATAGATTTCAATCCCCATTCCCATAATCATTGTAGATTGGGGGTTAATCGCAGGTCTCTCACTTGACCTTTCATGGGATATAATGATTTACCTATGAGTTATAGGGATTTATAATTGCACTCCAACACATAATATAATGAAAACTGTAACATTTGTTCCACATGAACATGAAAAAAAATCATAAACCCTTTATATATTAATTAATTATGGATAAATAAATGGTTTTATAACACCCCCATATTTTATAAAAAATTGTTTTTGGAAGAAATTTATTTTTTTCTAGCCTCCATTATATGAAACACTACGCTGTCTTGTGTTACACAAAATATTGAGTTCCTTCGATTATGTATAACACACAATAGATCAAGATTAGAAGTGTATATAACATCTCGAGACATTATGATATATTTATTGTTACATTATATATTCAATCAATTTGTTTTACATTAATCCAAAATATTTTATAGACATGTGATAATAACAAATCCATTTTTAAGCATAAAAAGTGGTATATTTTTAAAGGTAGCTTTTCCACCTTTTAATAGCACAACTATTTTAAAACTAAAATTAGAAACTTTTAAAAAATTTCACTTTACAAATAGACTTAATTTATGAATTATTAATATTTAAGTTATATTAGGTTGATTTTTCAAAAAAATTTCAATTTCCTGATTAGTAATAAAAAATACCACATTTTAGTTGAAAACAATGTTTTCTTTTAAATAATTATTAATTTTAAATTATATTTTAATTTGGTTTTAATTTTAAAATATGTCAATTAAAAATATAATAATCAAATTTAGGGAATTGGAAAAAAATTTATATTGGATTTAGATATGAATCATAGTTATTTTTTGAACATTCTCACATTAAAAACCCGATTTTTAGCCACATTTGAAGGATCACATTAAATTTAATTTTTCTCCTTATGAGAATTTTTTTTGAAAAATTGATATAAATAGTTTGAATCAGAATAATATTTATATTCTAATAATATTAACATAATTTTTTAACATTATTATTAGTGAAATAAATTAAAATTATTTATAGTGATTTTTGTAAAAATGAGTTTACTTGGTAGTTAAATATAAATATTAGTGAAAAAATGTCCTAGATAGTTGTCCAATACCAATTATCTAGACATATTTCGAACCTTGTGACAATATTATAGAAATTTATGAATTTTTGTGACTCAATTTCATGAAATTTATCTTTATAATAATTTATGTAATGAAAATGATGAAAAATGAAGCTTTCTAATATAAATAAAGTAGTGGGATTAACATAAAAATAGATATGTTTCGTTATAAATATTATTTTGAAGTATAAATTATCTTTTATCATAATAATATTTTATATATAATTTTTATGGATGAATTTGTTACTTAAAATTCTTTAGAAATTCCAACACTATAATTATTTAGCTAATAATTAACCAAACTAAGTGATAGTAAAAATATTAAAAGTGAAGTAAATTGATTTACTTATTTTATTAAATTAATCATATATATTGATATATTATTTTAAGAATGTTATTACATAATATATTAAATTCCATCATTTTTTGGATATTTTTAATTTTAAAATAATTAAATAATATTCTAATTAACCTTAATTTTATTTTATAATAAATGATATTTTATTAAATAATTAAAAATCACTAAAAATACAATATTATGTAAATTAATTAGTAAATTTTAATAAATATCCAATATTTTATATTTAGCATCTAATTTAACTTTTCAATTATCATATTTACCCCTATATAGTAAAATCATTGTTAGCACAGTTCGGGTAAAAGTAGTGTTTTTTTGTATTACATGCGCTTCTGTTAAAATTAAATTACAACACACTTGGTATTTTTATTTTCACTAATTAAGTATCATATTTATAATTTTTTGGGTCTGTATTTTCTAATAAGCCTCACTTTAATTTATCTTTAATGGTTAAATTTAGTATGATAGAAAATTAACTACCCGAGTGAAAACTTAGAAATGTAAAAATAATGAAACACTGATGTTAAAGAACAAAATGATAAAAATAAATTTATTTCTATGTGGTGGAGGTGTGGATATACCATTATTTCACTATAATCAATTACTTTTTAATTTTTATGTCATGTTATTGAAGTAAGAATTCTTTATAGTGTTTTCGTTTTTATATTTACAAGAATATCACTCCTCCTCCAATATAAAAGGGAACTCGACGCCCACCCATCTTCACAATTATAAACCCATTTGACTCATCTAAGACAATCCCAAATAGCTCCTGAAACCCCTCCTATCATCCAAGAATCCTAACATTGGGAATAAATCGAACCAAGAATGGATTTTAATATAAGCAAAAAGGAGTTACCTGAAAAAGAGGATGTTAATGAGAATTCAACAAAAAAGAAGTTTAAGGTAAGGGGATTTATAGTCTCACTGTTAATTATATGATACATATAACATATTCACCAATATTATTTTTTCATGAGTATTTAATATCATATTATTTGATTATTAGATTGATTTTATTCTTATTCATTCCACACAATTAAAAAGTTAGTCAAATACTATGGGATTTCATCTCAGTTCCCATTCACTATGAAATTATTTATTGTCATGCACTAAATTTCTTATACGTGGTGAAAATAATGAACCTTGGATGTATAATATCATGAATTATTAATATTTCATAGTACATTATTTTCCATGTTGAATTATCTCAACCAAGGGGATTTTACTTGAAAATTAAAAAGTGGTAAAAGTTGTTGTAAAATCTCAATTTCATTTTGGATTGTTAAATTTCAATTAAAACAATCACTTCATTTTAATCATTTTAATTAGGAATTATATTTCATTAAAATATACATATTATTTTATGATGTATATTATTATTTACTAAACCATATACAATATTGATATATTGTGTCTACTTTGAAAATTATATTATTTATGAGTGGAATTTTGACAAATAGGTATCCTTCACTCAATAAATATATTTTTTAAGGAATATTGCTTATTATTTAAATTAATTATATAATATATAAGGAATATTTTGGATATATAGTAAATGTGTTGGGAACTGGTTAATGTAAGACCCTCAATGCATTAATAGTGTCATGGGATGAACATGGTTGGAAAAAGCACTTCATGTTTTTTTAGAAGAAGTTTTAATCTTTCTGGAGTATATATCATGATAGTAAATATCCTGAGGATATATCATGATAATTAAGACAAGTTTTTTACCACATACATAAATAGTCTTTAGCATAGATCTTCATAGTAACTATCTATATGATATATCATGATAGTTCTGAAGTCTAATAATATGCTTTACATTGTTATTTTTATTCCATGTTATTATTTAATTAGTTAGAATATTTATGGTCATTATTCAAGGTCATGTGATTATTAATATAGAATACTCAATAATATTTTATGAGGAACATATTATGCTCATGTTATTGATTAAATGGAATGTTTTCTCAGTTATTTACCATACCATATTGATTATGATTATTGATTCATTATTTCATCAATTTTACATAACACTTACTGATCATTTTAGATCACCTTTTTTCATTTCCTTTCAGTAGGGTATGAAAATGAATTATTGGAATGATATATCAAAGATGTATTTTGTTATATTTTCTTAGGAATTTTTTTATTTTGTATACTGAATTTAAATTGGGTATCATGTTTGTAATATGGATTTCCAAAACAACTAAACTGATCGGTCTTTCATGATTTGATTTCTTGTAATCGTTCCAATATAACAAATTAAGGCACTAACTCTAGGCTTCTGGGGTTGGGGTGTTATAATTGGTTTTACAGTTTGATTAGTACAAACCATGGAAATTGGATTTATGAAAACATATATTATAGAACATAACCATATGATAAACATTGAAGATAATTATAGAATAATAACCCAAAGAATCCCTGATTCTGAATATGATATAAGGTATGCATAAAATATTAATTTTATGTTATTTATATCATTATTTTTGGGATGATACATCATGTTTCATAATTATTTGATGTAATATTGTTTCTTCATCACTTAAAAATGGTACCTAGAAAAAGTTATGTGAACCTCCCCAATACATGTGATCTTAAGAGTAATGAGGTGTATATCTTTTATGTACGTAAGACAATATTTCAAAGGGAAATATTATCCCAAAAAATTACATCATTTTAGGATATATTTTCATGTGATTTAGAGATAAATAAATTTTTATCAATGTATTATGGCTTCTAAGGGAAGAATTAGAATAATAGGATAGCTGGAGAAAATATGGATAAAGGAAATAAGGAAAAGAAGTATTTTTTCAATGTGATAATTGTAGATGAAAACACCTTGATATATTATTATGTGGAAAATTAGTTTCCTTCCTGTGTGGACATAATGGTCTCCATGGTCAAGATTTTATGGACAATAAATTTTTTTCCAATTTTCAATGTTTCAACTATAATGATATGGGGCACTAAAGAAATAAATGCCCCTAAAACAAAAATAATACACCTCAAAAGAATATAATGAATAACTTTATAGGATATTATATTACCATAGACAAAGAAGAATTATTTATGTGCTTCTGTTTGAAATCATGAATTTGGTAATTTTAGTATTTTATCAATTATGACTTGGATATATGAATTATTAAATATATAAGGATTATACTATAGTAATTTTTCATGAAATATATTAATGCATATGTTTAATGGTGTCAATGAACAAGAAAAACGATTTAGTGAAAATTTGAACCTAATTAAAAAAATATAATTGAGGGAAATAAAACACATAATATATTCCTCATGTTAATATAATGATTGTTGGATTTATATGGATAAATAAAATTGGATATTACCGACATCCTTGGATCAGATTAATGGTTCGCTAAAAAATTGGGATATTATATCATTAACAGATATTACAATATTTTTTAATTTATATAATATATCCAATAACCATTTTTTACTTGAGTGATAAGAAAGGATTAATTTTTTCAATAATATTTTATTGTAATTAATTTTTTACAAAATTTAATGAGAGTTGATGATGAACTTATTCAGATGTTTTGTATGTAATGATTAAGAGATACATCATGTTGTTTAATAAGTTCATATTTCAAATTTAGTGACCTTCTTTCTAAAATTATTTTTTATACTCATTAGTAATATTTAATCATTAATGAAATGGTTTATGTGGATATTTTTGTTAGGTTTTATAAGTTAATATATTAATTCTCCATATGATGTAAAAAATGTTAAGAGATTAATTATAAATAGTTCTAGGAAAAAATAATGTATAAGATTGTGTTTATGAAATATAAATTTATCATGTATGTATAATAAGATATAATCTTATAGAATGAAATATTTCTTGAACTCTTAGAAAATTAACTCTAAATAAATGTGTTATCCTATAATGTGTATATGTAATAAATAAAATTGTCATTTAGATAATAATTGATTTATCGTTTTGAGGCCCTTAACATTCAATTTGTCACATACTTTATTTAGAACAGTGAATATAGTTATTTACTCTTTTCTTCTGTGTCTATGTTTTAATTTCCCACTTATTTTCTCCTACATGGGATCCTAGTTATGTTAATTTAATACTTATATATCTATCTTGTCAAGAGGATATTTTATTAACCCTTTTATGACGTTGTTTTTTCAATAAAGCAATTTTCATATTTCAAACCCTAGAGTACTGAGATCAAGTTATAATTGTGAGGATGAAATTAATTTAATGTGTGAATAATGTATCACCACATCTATATAAAATATTTTCCTTTAAGAATAAATTTTATTTTTTTATAGATTTTATTATATAGAATACAAACATGTCTTCTGTTACCCGCCATACTGAGTTCCTTAGATAGGATACAAAACACAAAATACCAAGTTTAGAAGTGTATATTACATCCCAATTATTTATGATATATTTATTTTTATATTAAATATTCAAGAATTTTATTACATTGATTCAATGTATTTTATAGACATATGATGACAAGAAGTCTTGTTTTATGTTTGAAAAAAAATTGTTTTTTCCAAATGTTAGTTTTGTCACCATTTAATGGAAAAACATTTTTAAAATATAATTTTCAACCTTTTATAAGTATTTTTTTTCAACATAAACTTCATTTTAATATACGGAATGTCAAAAATATCTTAGGGTGAGTTTTTATTATTTTTCTATGATGTTAAAATTTTGGATGAATTGTGAAAAATATTGTGTTATATTTGAAAACTACCATTACATTTAAATAATTATTAATGTTAAATTATATTTTTAATTTGTTATAAAGTCACACTATATAAATTATAAATTTAATAATACAATTTAGGACATTGGAATTAGTTTTATATTTAATTTAGATATAAAAACATTGTTATCTTTCCAACATTTTCACATTAAAAACTTGTTTTAACGACACATATAATGGGTTAATTTTAAATCTAAATTTTAAACTTCTTTTATTTGAATTTGGAACACATATATAAATTTTTTAAATCAGAATAATATTTATAATATAATAAAATAATGTTAAGGTTTTACTAGAATAATTAGTGAAAGTAGTTAAAATTAATTATATTGGTTTAGTTAAAAATGTGTTTACACAACAAAACAATTACCCATTTGGAGGGGGTTATTTTTTAGTTTTAAATGAGTTATAAACCCTTATAAACACATTAGAGGTGGATATGGGGAATTGGTGCTATTTTACCCTCCTACTATTGTTAGAGGCATATATGAGGAACCACTTGTAAAGTGATGCCAAATTTTATGGTTTGTTGCATTAGAGGATTATTAAACCCTCTATAATGTGAGAACATAATCTCTGTTTAGAGGGGGTTTTAACCCCCTTCTTCTGTGTAGTTCAACATAGTGGTGGTTTCCGACAACCTATAATTGAGTGATATATCATATATTAGGGGCAATTCAAAGAACTGCATCTAATTGTGATGATTTGATCCATATTTAGAGTAAGTTACAATCAACCTCTTCTAATTAATTGTTTTATTTTTTTTAATATAAATCTCCTCCACCCCTATGGAATGTTTCCCATATTTTTGATTACCTATGCTCCCCTCTATATCCCTTCTCCAATGTCATTTTCCACACTTACCACCACCGCATTCCAATGCATCAGGTACCACGAAGCCCACTACCCCAACATTAACTCCCATTACCCTGGTTTAGTTCACTAAAACCCCTCCTAGCATCAAGTTCCCTATAACCCTCACATCAATTTCCATCTATGTCACATTTTTTTCATTCAAGTCGACACTCTCTTATCAGTGCAAAGTCTCTCATATGGCCAACCACCTAGCCTTCTTTCCACTTTCTCGTAAAATGTAGTGAGTGGGTTTAAACCTCTCCCCTTAATGATAAGTCTGAACACCTCTTCAACCAAGCAAACTATTTTTTATTATTATATATACATAACAATTATTATATATATTTAGGTTTTAGTATGATAATTCAAATAAATATTATTTGAGTAAATATTTAAATACATATAAATAAATAACCTACATATATATTTATGTGAATTTCTTAAATAAATATTTATATTATGTGTTTATAGATTTATATTAAAATAAGTTTATTTTATATTAAATTTAAACATTTATATAAATTATATATTGTGTATGTGATTTTACATACATTTGACTAAATATATTTTTTAATTCTATTTATGTTATTTATATACGTAATTATTTATTTATTTACAAATATATATATTTAAATTATTTATATACTTAAATTCATATTTATATATCATGTACATGATTATTTAAATAATATATATATATATATAAATGTATTTAATATATTTATTTAATATCGTAAAAAATATTTTCATATAATTTATTTCAATACATGTATTTATTATTATGAACATTAATATATATATATATATTTGTAATAATTTTATATTATTATACATAAGGTATATTATATGAAATACATACAAGTGAACTAATATTCATACAAATATGTATATTATATATAATTATTATTATGTGAAATGAAAATTATATAAATAATCTATGTGAATTACAACTTATTCAAAAATTTAATTTCTGATATATGAAATAAAATTTATAAACAAAATTACATGATGTATTTCAATATATATATTTGTTATTGTACACATTAATATATATTTATTTCAATAATTATAATTGAATAAAATTATGTACATTAATATATATTTATTTCTATAAATTATATATCATATAATATTTATTATAAATAATATAAATGCATAAACATGTTATTTAAAAATATATTTGTTATTATAATAATATAAATTATAATAAATAAAATCTTGGGTTTTTATATTATATATTTTTAAATAAATTATATTTATGTATATTTTAATGGAATATGTTTATTCCTTTATGTTATATATAATTAATATTATATGAAATAAGATTTATGAAAATATATATTTATAAATTTATATAAAACTATAAAATTATATTTATGTATACAAATACATATAGTTAAATATAATGATATAATTGGAAATATATAATATAATTAAATGAAATATATATTTACAAAATTATTTTATAATTAATATGGTATTGTGAAATATCTATAAAATAATTATATAATATATACTATTTTTTATATAATAAAATATTTATAACATAATAAATATATATTATTTAATTATATAATATTTTTATTTTTATTTATATTAAATTTTTCCTTTAATATATTTAGTTGTATACATAATATAATATAAATTTATTTATAAAAAAATATACCAAAAATTGTGTTTAATATAATATATGTCGACTATAAAATATAATATAAATGTATAATATTTATAAAACCATACATAAATTTCATATATTAGTATACTTATATTTATAATTACATTTAATTATATATACAAATATTTATATATGTATATTTTATATATATATAAGTATTTATTTATATCATTTATATTATTCCTTGAAAAATATATGTTTATAAATTATTTAATATAAAGACATGAAAATTCTGTGGAATTTTTTTTCTTAAATACATGGGATTTTTACGAGTCCATAAAAATTTATGGCTTGTGATTCTGAGAATCGGAGTGCCCGGATTCATATCCTGAAATTTTGTTTGGGTACGTTCAGTAAATGTACGAGCGAGTTTTTATAACTTTTGAACTGGTTCTCAGAACTAAAACCCAAGGGCACTGTTGAACTCGCAACACCAGTATTCGCTTAAGAAGACATTCACATTGATGACAGTTGGTAGAGAATGAATGATAGTTTTTGGCTTTTTATAAAAAAATTAATAAAATAAAGTGATTGAACACATTATTTTACTTTATCCACCATGTGGAGGTTGGGTGGTTAAATTCTTCAAGTGGATGTTAGAGGTGGAAGCCACCACACCTTAACCTCTTATGAGAGGGTATGGTGGTTGGGCCCACCCGAACATAACCTCCCTTGGGAGGATATTTTTTGTGGGGACCACTCGGGCTTCTAACCCCTTGGAACTCCCCATTTGAGGTGCAGAAACTCCTTGACCACACCTCAACTTAATGAAGCCCACTCCCCTCACAATTAATGGTGCCACCACCACCCTAATTAATTTCCAAATCATCCCTTTTGAATTTTTGGACCATCCCTCCTAATTAACTGCGCCAAAGCATGTGATTTATTATAGGGTGCCACTTGACATCCTCCAAATTAAATGTGACACCCCTCTTCTAATTAATATGGTGGAGTCAGGTTAATTAATTTCACCTTTTTTATTTGTTGCTCCAAAAAAAATAGACAAACCATTCCTCTATTATTTTAATTGGACATTTTGTGGAACTTGGGAGGAAGAAAACTAGGTAGAAAGGATGTTCTACCAACGAAGAATGCAAAGAACACTGACGATGATTCCCTCCTTCGACTTCCTCCCACGAATCCTACAAACGTGGAGTGTCTTCCACGGATGATGTAGCTCGGAATTGGAAGTGTGCGGTGGATGCGACGAATGAAGAATTCATATTCTTCTCAAAACTCCATTAACGAATGTAGAGCTGCGAATCAAAGGTAGAGGTTTAGTTTCTTTTAAGCGTCATTTTCTTCCTTCCTTTAAAAATAAATAACGATGATGTTCATCTTTTATGGGTGGAATATTGTGGTTCGTTCTTGAGAACCAATTTTTACCACCCTAAAAGTGGAGGGTGCGATCCAAACCAACATGGACCGACCCCTCTGCCGATCTTGTTTTGATTGAACTTTGTCCTGGTGATGAAGCAAGAGGCAACGAAGGGGGCAACGATGAAGGCCACGCTATCCATGACCTCCATGAATCACACCGCCCTCGCGGCTCACTCGTGATCCCGGCAAAACCCTATCGGCCGAGCGGTGCCCGAACTGCCTACCTGCGGCCTCCCGACGCCCACCCCGGTGTGTTCCCCGGCCGAACCCACGGCCGGCCCGACCCCGCCAGCGCCGTGCCCGACGCCCCCACGCGCTGCCCGCACCCCCGTGCACTGCCCCGCGCACTGCCCTCTGCCCCCGACGCCCTACTGCACCCTACCCGGTGCCCCCACATACTACCCTACACCCCCGTGTGCCACCTGTACCCCTAGGGGATCGGTCTTGACAAATTGGTATCAGAGGAGTCAGTTCTACCACAGAACTTAGGAACCTGATATTTCTTTTCCGTGAAGAAATATTGTTAAGGTTACTAAGTGTGGTTTTTAGTTTAGGGGGTCCATTATTGGTGAGAGTGGCCGATATATCCATACACTAGGACCCTAACTTATGATTTCCAACTCAGTGCATGAAAACACTAATTGCATGTGTGTTTTCAAAAGTTTTCTTTAGGTCAGCTCAACCAAGTCAGCTCACCAGGTATATATCTTTTGACTGTGTCGCATCTGTTTCTTTCAGGATTCCTCCGCACAAATGACCATCTAGAGCCGTGAGAGTTATACACAATGGTAGCCAACCAAGAGATGAGGCCTCAGTGCATGGACATCTTCCAGCTGAGGCACTAGCGGTGGCACCAGCGGTACAACTCCTTATTGGGATATCGATCCCACCAGCCTCAGATGTAGAAGATGCATGCCACTTGAGTACATTTCATGAGTTCCAGCTCTAAAGGCCACCTAGTTTTAGGGTAGAGACAGACCCACATGCGGCTGAGGATTGGCTGGAGGCTGTGGTGAGAGTCTTCGGGGTAGTAGGTACACTAGCCGGCTTCATGGTGATCCTTAATTCCAGTCTCCTTCAGGTAGTAGAAGGCAGATAGTGGAGCCTGATGCTCCATGTGCATGACGAGGTGATGCTACTATGGAAAATCTTCAATAGATTGTTTCGGGCAGATTCTGTCCCAGCCACCGTTCGAGTGGTGCGGATACAAGAGCTACTGCATGTACAACAAGGTAGCATGACAGTGGCGCAGTACATAACAAGGTTCACCGACCTCTCATGCTACTCCACTAATATAGTACATGACCCATTCTTTAGGGCCCAGACATTTGAGCATGGGCCCGTGCATGAGATCAGAGATCTGATGATCTCACTCAACATCCCGATGCAGGCAGGGGAGATAGAGAGAGCCCTCTTAGTGGAGAGATTCCATGATGAGCAGTCTCCATTAGGGAGACCCACAACTAGAAAACATGCATTAGATTATTCTACAGCTGGAAGTAGATAGATATCGCAGAGGAACAAGAGGACTTGAATTATGGGTGGACGACCGCACGACTTAGAATCTGTTGTGTGGGGCACCCGGAGTGGAGGAAGAGCCAGTCATGCTAGGAGCAGTCATTATTACTCATGTGGCGTGCTTGGTCACATGAATTGTGGTTGTCTGATCCACTGTACTGATGATCATCAGATAGTTGATGGACCTCCTAGATAGAGGCATAGGTTCAATTGAGGCAGTCTGTAGGGAGCAAGCGGACATGGCAGATGAGTTGGATGTGTAGCTGGTGTTGGACGACAATATGAGGTGTTACCACCACCACCGCCAGGAGGTCCACCCCGACTGTAGGGTGCATGAGGAATGGGGAGAGCTCAGCTTTAGGCATCTGAGGCCTATGATCACGGTGCTCCAGAGATGATTTGAGATACTATATATGTCTATTCCACCTTAGTGTCAGTTCTTATAGACACAGCTTCCAGTCACTCTTTCATTTCCACTTCCCTTGTTTAGATCTTGGAGATTCTGATAGAGCCGTTGGCTTGATCCTTATGGCTAGAAACTCCTACGGGAGCTAATTTGACGATTAAAAACTGGTTCTAGCAGTGTGAGTGTACTCTAGGAAGTGAGAGATTCGACTGGGATCTCCTAGTAGCGGAGTCAAGGCCTTACGATGTCATCTTGGGTATGGACTGGTTATCTAGAGTCCATGCTCAGATTGACTGTATTCGGCAAAAAGTGTGGTGTGTCTGCATGGATGGAACCAGGTTCACCTTCACTAGAAAGAAGGGAACCTTTGTAGGATAGGACTTACATACTCGGACTAGGGTGTAGCTGATCACTCACCAGTCTGTGTGCCTTACCCTCGACGCATTTGATGTTGAGAGACCAACCTATCCTGTAGTGGTGGACTAGTATGCGGATGTTTTCCCTGAAAATTTTCCAGGACTACCTCCTCGTAGAGATGTGGACTTCTACATTTTCTTGTACATCGGGACGAAACATATATCTACTCCAGCATATCAGATGGCTCCCACTGAGCATTTCGAGCTAAGGGTACAACTAGAGGAATTGCAGGGGAAGGGATACATCTGGCCTAGTGTTTCTCACTGTGCAACCCCGATTCTATTCACCAAGAAGGTGGATGGGAGCTTGAGGCTATGTGTCTACTACAGTCGCCTGAACTAGGTGATAGTAAAGTACAAGTACCCACTCTCGAGGATTGACGACCTATTTGACCAGCTGAAGGGAGCACGGTGGTTCTCGAAGATAGACCTCAGATCAAGCTATCACCAGCTCAGAGTTCAAGATGAGGATGTGCAGAAGACGATATTTAGGTGTTGTTATAGCCAATAAGAGTTCTTGGTTATGCCCTTCGTTGTAACTAATGTTGTAGCAGTGTTCATTAGTCTCACAGACAGGATCTTCCAGCCTTACCTCAATCGATTTGTCATAATATTCATCGACGACATTTTGATCTACTCGAGTACTGAGGAGGAGCATGCCTACCATTTCCGGGTATTACAAGACACACTTCGAGAGCATAAGATTTATGGTAATATCTATACATCCCAGTTTTGGATTCAAGAGGTTTTCTTCTTGGGACACATCATCTCAGAGGCTGGAGTTGCAGTGGAACCAGTGAAGATTGAGGTTGTACTTTCTTGGGAGCCACCGATGAGTGTGACATAGGTACGATGTGTCCTGTGTTTGGATGGATACTACCGGAGATTCTTTCCAGACTTCTCCAGAGTTACAGCACCACAAACAGCCTTGAAGAAGAAGGGGAATCCCTTTTTGTGGTTGGAGAAATGCTAGTAGAGAATTCAAGAGATAAGGTAGAAGTAGACTAGTGCCCCCATCTTGAGGCTGCCAGAGGAGGGCGTAGGATATGTAGTTTACTATGACGCATCAGGGACCGTACATGGGTGTGTGGTGATGTAGGAGTGAGTATTGATTGCTTCTGGCTCTCAGCAGCTGATACAACACGAGTAGAACAATGCTACCCATGACCTAGAATTATCAGCAGTGGTCTTCTCCATGAAGATGTAGCAGCACTATCTAATGGGTGAGCTTTCTACCGTGTACTCTAATAATAAGAGTCTCTGGTATATCTTCTCTCAGAAGGACCTGAACATGAGACAACAGTGATGGATCGAGTTCCTCCAGGAATATGAATTCTAGATAGTCTATACTCCTGGTAAGGGGAATGTTGTAGCAGTTTCTCTCAGCAGGAGATCTGGTATACAACTTCTTGGAGAGGTGACAGAGCAGTCGGCTACCTTATAGATATACATTGTGGATAGAGATGGAGAAACCTATCTACAGTCTCTTACGGTCACTCCCCCACTTTTTCAGCGAATCAGGGAGGTGCAGCATAGGGATGCTAACTGCGAGACCCGACGTGCTCAAATATACACTAGGAAGGAACCTGATGGATTTTCTGATGGTAGGGAGTATTTGCTCCTCATCAGAGAATGTACCGTGGTACCAGTGGAACTTCAGAAAAATTTCTGAGGAAGTTCCACACATCCCCTCTAGCGGTACATCCAGGAGTGGCGAAGATATACCAGGACCTTCGACGACAGCATCAGTGGCCAGGTATGAAGGCAGAGCACCAAGAACCAACAAGCTTGGTTCAACAATTAGAGGTCCCAGAGTGGAAGTTGGATGGGATATCTAAGGACTTTATGATGGATCTTCCAGGTATATCCGGAGGTCGTGACTTGATTTGGGTGATCGTCGACTGACTCACCAAGTCATCCCACCTCCTACCGATCAGAGAACAGGGTTTAGTAGAGAGCTTGGGACGCCTATATGTGTTGATGATTGTGCATTTACATGGTTTACCTTCTTCTATTATCTCCGATCATGACACACGGTTTACTTCCTGGCTGTGGAAGGGGTTGTAGAAACCTTTTGGGACACAGACTCACTTGAGCACCACCTTCCATCCTATGATGGATGGTCAGACTGAAAGACCATTCATACCCTCAGAAACATTCTACGTGCATGTTTCCTTGACTTCAGTCACATCTTGGAGGATCACGTGCCTTTTTTGGATTTTTCTTACAACATCTATCACTCCACCATAGGGATGGAACCTTTCGAGGCATTGTACAAGTGGCCTTCCAGATCACCCCTATGCTGGACAGACCCTGGGGAGTCAGTAATAATGGGACTAGAGATGGTACAAGCTACCACTGAGAAGGTGCAGATCATCCATGAGTCGATGAAGACTAAATAGTGAAGGAAAATGTCAAATGCTGACTGGAGAAGGAGGCCTCTAGAGTTCAAGGATGAAAACCACATCTTTTTACAGGTCTCACCTCGACGAGGTATACATAGATTTTTCTAAGGTGGAAAGTTATCTCCATGAGTGATCAGACCATTCTAGGTCCTTAGTAGAGTAGGCGAGGTGTCTTACCGCTTAGCTCTTCCACCTCAGTTGCAACGACTGCACGACGTCTTCCACGTATCCCAGCTGAGGAGATACAGGCACGACCCTTCCAACATCATTCACCGTGGGGAGCTGGACATCGACGATGGGGAAACTTTGGTGGAGCTTCCAATGGATATTGAGGATCGACATGATTGAGTCCTACTTGGACAGTTGATACCTCTGATAAGTGTTTGTTGGTAGTACGGGAACCTCCATGAGAGCACATGGGAGCGGGAGGCTCAGATGCGTGCTCAGTACCCCCAGTTTTTTTACATAGTATGTGTTGTAGCTTACAAGGACGTAATGCCCTGAGGTGGGGAGAATGTAAAGACCCAGAAATTCGGATTAATTTTTTTTCATAAATACTTGGTATTTTTACGAGTCCTCAAAAATTTACGGCAAGTGATTCTGAGGCCCAGAGTGCCCAGAATCATTTTCTGAAGTTTTGTTCAGGTACGTTCAGTTAACGTATGCGCTAGTTTTTATAACATTTGAACTGATGCTTAGAAATGAAATCGGACGGCACTGTTGAACTCATAGTGCCAGTATTCTCTTAAGAATAATTTCACCTCGATGGCAGTTGGTCGAGAATAAAAGTTATTTTTTGGATTTTGATAAAAAAAATTAATAAAATAAATTGAGTTGACACATTATTTTATTTTACCCGCCATGTGAAGGTTAGTTGGTTAAATTCTCCATGTGGAGGTTTTAGGTGGGGGCCTCCACACCTTAACCTCTTCTGAGAGGTTATGGTGGTGGGGCCCACCCGAACATAACCTCCCTTGGGAGGATATATTTTATGGGGACCACCTGGGCTTGTAAACCCTTGGAACTCCCCATTTCAGGTGGAGAAACTCCTTGACCATCCCACACCATAATGAAGCCCACTGCCCTAAAAAATAATGGTGCCACCACCACCCCAATTAATTTCTAAATCCACCTTTTTAATTTTTTGTGCCATATCCACTAATTGACTGTGCTAGCGTGTGTGAATTAATTATAGGGAGCCTCATGACATCCTCTAAATTAAATGTGACACCTCTCGTGCAATTAATTTGTTAGATCTGGGTTAATTAATTTCACATTTTTGATTTATTGTGCCAACAAAATAATAGACAATCCATTCCACTATTATTTTCGTTGATCATTTGTTGTTGCTTGAGAGGAGGAATGCAAGGGAGAAAGGAAGTTCTCTCAACAAAGAACGCGAAGACTGCAGACGACGATTTCCTCCTTTGACTTCCTCCCTCGGATCCTACGAACGTGGAGTGTCTTTCGCTACCAACGTAGCTCGAAAGTGGAAGTGTGAGGTGGACGCGATGAACAATGACTTAGTCTTCTTTCTGCAAATCCGTGAATGATTGTCAGGCAGCGAATCAAAGGTAGGGGTTTAGTTTCTTTTAAGTGTCATGTTCTTCCTAGCTTTAAAAATGATGAACGATGATGTTCATCTTTTACGGGTGGAATATTGTGCTTCTTTTTTTAGAATGAATTGTTACCACACTAAACGTCGAGGGTGCAGGCCAACCCACCATGGAACAACCTCTCCGCTGATATTGTTTTGATTGAACATAGGCTTGGCGATGATGGAAGAGGCAATGAAGGCGGCAACAACGAAGGTCACGCTACCTGCGGCCTCCATGAATCGCGCCACCGCTGCGGCGCATTACTTCTCCCGGCCAAACACCGTCGGTCGGGCGGTGCCAGACCCACCTACCCACGGCCTCCCGATGCCCTTCCTGGAGAGCTCCCCGGACGAACCCGCTGCCTACCCGACGGCCTACCCGGCCCCGCCGGCGCCCTGCCCAAAGCCCGCGCGCACTACCCATGCCCCTGCGCGCTTCCCGGAGCCCCCGCGCGCAGCCCGACACCCCGCCCGGCTCCCCCAGCGCCCTGCCTAGTGCCCCCGCGGCGTCCTGACACCCTCACGGCCACCCGGCCGAGCCGGTGTCCAAACCCCCTCGCAGTTCCCATGACGAACTGGCCAGCCACGCCCTCCGGGATGAGCTGTGTTGGGCCGCACCCTCACAAAGCTCCCAGCCGAACTAGCCTCGAGCCCAAGTCGGACCGCCCTCGCGTTCCACTGGGCTGGGCCCAGAGTACCGGGCCAAAACATAGCGGGATGACCCACCCAACGGGCCGAGTTAGACCGAGTGAGTCTAACCAAATCGAACCAGACCAGGTCGAACCAGACCAGGTTGGCCTACATTGGATTGTGCCGAGTCGGCCTAGTCGGGTTGGACCGGGCCTAGGCTGATTACTGCCCCTTTTTCTTTCTTTGGTCATATCTTTGGCACCAGATGTATGTTTGATGAACCCTCAGTGGTTCTGGTATTCATGGAGCATAGCAATCCCTCTGATTATATCCCACTGGAGTTTTGGGTATAGTTGAGTTACATTTAGGTTGGATCGTACATGAATCCAACCAGGCCGTCGGGACTAAAATGCTAATAAATAATAGACCGGGCGTCCAATTAACGCGTTCTCTATCGCGTTGAGACCCCTATGACATGATGGATCTTGAGATACTTCTTCATGGAACTTCGAGACAGTTAGAGTATTTATCAGTAGCTCGTGGAGCAAATTCTTTCCCCGACGAGCAGACAGAGTGTGGAGACCTATTAGCTGGAAGACCTAATGACTGCTTGGCCAATTTGACTCGGAGTGATTTGACTATCCTATTTGATAGTGATTGGTAGTTGGGGACATACCCATAACGGAGAAGAGCCTGGTAGTTAGTGGCAGGCATGTGGTACTCGACAGGAGGAGTACCTCTACAGGCTATTTGGGGGAGCGCCTGGTAGTTGGCAGTAGACCTGCAACGAAGGAGAACTTGGGAGTTGGCAGCAGACCCGCGATACACGACAGGAGGAGTACCTCAGCAGTCCAAGGTTAGTGATAAGAACCTTGGTGTCGTGATAGGCCCACTGTACTCGACAGAGGAGGAGTTATCTAGCAGTCATGGTTTCGATAATGAAACTCCTGGTTTGAGCTGAGTCAATGACTTTTGTGTTTTTCTCATGATTGAGATGAGTTACTAGATAACTTAGGTATATGTATGAGAATATACCTAAGTAATTGTTATCCATTGATTTCATACTTTGTGGTTTATATTTTTTGGATTTACTGAGACCTTGATGGTCTCGGTGTCTCTACTGAGTATCGTCATACTCTCCCCCGCACGGGCTACGCATGCACCTCGTTGTGTTGGTTGCAGATGACAGATAGTGATGAATTATGTAGAGAGTAGCAGGACAGGATGGTACCCGAAGGTGGGCCACTCAGTGTGATGGTGCACGGAGGAGACAGACGTACATGGAGTGATGAGGAGGTCATCTGTACTTACCCATTCGGTAGGAACCAAGAGTACGACCAAGTAGCTACTTTAATTTTCTTCAGTTGTACTTTCTTTCAATTGTACTTGTACTTTCCAGTTGGGCATGTATTTTCGCCCCCTTTTACTTACCAGCACATCTTTTGTATACAATTTTACATGGTGTTTGTTTTCAGTTGTGTACTCTGATGTGTTTTTTTATAGTTATAAAGGCAATGCCTTCCCAGTTTAGGGATTTACGCCTTTGGTGCTAGTCTTTATCCCCTGTCCTATGGAAGTCGGGCATGGGGTAGTCACGAGACTGGCCCCGGAGGATAGGTCGTGACATTTAAGTACATTTATATATTTTTTATGTAATATATATATATATATGTCTGTGTGTGTGTGTGTGTAATCACACATGTGCACCCACAAATATATATTACAAAATTTTCAGTAATATGTGATATATTTTAAAAAATAAATAAAAAATTAGTTTGGTTAAAAAAACCCATTAATCAAAGGGCTTATGAGAGGTTCCTAAACCACCTATAATGTCACTAATTAGACGAGCTATACAACCCCCCTCTAATTTTTTAAATTACATGTATTTTATAACCCTTTCCAGTTTCATATATTAGAGGGGATCATAACCCTCTAAAATTTTCACTAATTAGAGGGGGTTCATAACCCCCTCTAATGCCTTTAATTATAGAGGGTTCAGAACCCCCTCTAATCAAAGGGATTATTGGAAGTTTTAGAACCCCCTATAATTTAAGTGATCAGAGGGAGTTGTTCACCCCCATAATTTCCATTAAAAAAATTCATGTTATATATATAGCCTCTAATATAAAAATGAATATTATATATATACAGTCCCTCTAAAATATTACTGAACATATCGAGTTTCTAATTATTCAATTATAGGTGGTTTTGATACAACTACCTCTAAAATCCAACCAAACACAATAAAGAAAAATTCTAATAAAATTAGAGGGGGTTGGGCATAACCCCATCTAAAAACCTCCTCTAATCTATAATATTTTGTAGTGTTATATAGTGGTTAGACATTAATATTAGTAGAAAATTGATGTAGAGACTTTTCCAACACCTATTTTATTGAAATATTTCTACCCTTGTAAGCATAGGAAATAATGTAATGACTTTTGGAGACAATGTTCCATTAAATATACCTATATTATATGTTAAGTAAATAAAATTGAAAAAAGGAACCATCCTTCCCATTAATAACCATAAAATATGGGATAGACACAAAAACCTCCAAGGGTTGATTATTAATATTATATTGAAATATAAATTATCTATTGTAATCCTAATAAATTATCCATAATTTTATGATGTTATTTAGGTACTTAAAATTATTAAGAAATACCAACGTAGTAATTATTTACTCAATAATTAACTAAAAACAGTTCTACTAAAAATATTAAAAGCAATGTAAATAGATTTAATTATTTTCCTTCTTTAATTTTTTGGATGAATATATCATATTACACATGTTTTAACATAACATATTCAAATTCTTTAATTGTATTCATATATATAATTTCAAATTATGTAATTAATGTTAAAATTGACATTAATATTATTTTATAATAAATTATATTTTATTAAACAATTTAAAATTATTAGAAATACATTATTATTCCAATTTAGTTTTAAATTTTAGTAAATATAAAATATATATTAATAGGGAGAAATTGATCTTTTAGAGTGAATATTTTTTTAGTGACACGGTATTTCACCAGTAAGACTTTGTAATATTCCAAAGAATATTCTCAAAACAAGGCTCTATGTCTATGCATTAATCTTAGGTCAAGAGATCCTCAATGTAGTGATTTAAATAATATTCAATATAGTTTGTCATATATGAAAAATTTGTCTTGAAACATTTAATAACTCCCTATATGATTTTTCAATTGGAATTCTAAGACTGTTGTTGAGTTCAAAATGTTATGTTTTCACCAGTATCAATATAATGTTTTCTACACTAGGTGCATGAGTTAGGGTGAGTTGGTGCGGCATTGTGTGGGTATATTTTTTAATAAATGGAAATGTACTTAATAAAAACATATCCTCAATCCACTCCCCCTCATGTTTTATCCACACGAAACAAGGGAGGCATGTCTCATCCTCTACTCTCTCATTAACGCCAGATGGAAACTGATCTTAATAGAAATGATGAGGTGTTGTCGATCATTAAACTTGATGTTAATTTCCATTAAATTGAGATGAATAATTATTTGGTTTATTTTTTGTTTCCAAATATTTGGAAATTATATTTTTTGGTATGTGGATTTAAGTATTGGTCTAGATCCCCTTTATTATTCATTGTTTTAATATTATAGGGACCTAATTCAATTACTAGTGATCACTTTTAGGTTGATATATTGGTTTTAAGGAAAAATAGGTTGAATAGATAGAATTGAATGTTAATTTTCATTTGGAATTACCATCAGCATTGAATGTAGTCCTGTAGACACACCATGTGTTCTTTCAATTTGGGGAAGAATATGACTACTATGTAATGCACCCCATTTACCAGGGTTACATACCTTGTAGTGACCCCATATCATGTGTCTAGATGACCTTTAATGGGTATCCATGTGATTTTATAGTGATTTGTAGAACTACATATCCATGTTACATGGAAACGTGTTGCCGGACATCGGAACGTGAAATCTATACTTCCATATGGCCATTTATTCTTGACATTCTGTATAGTATGGGATGCACAGTGTTTAACAGACATGGCCTACTAAGACATGTGAAAGAAGAGCACAACATGAGGTCATGTGAGGAAGGATAATGCATTTATGGGATGTATAGTCTATAAATATCTAATTTTATAGGAAATATATAAATGAAGGATACATGGCTAGGTGCTTGGGTGGGATCACAAACCATGTGCAGTCCACTGCACCTCATGTACTCCATTAATATATTCATGACATGTTCAACCTTACGTATCTTTTTCTCTATAACTTGTATATAGGGGTGTGAGTATTCAATCATAAGTAATTTTCTCTATAGAAATTGATAGTGTCCCTTTGAGATATGATGCAGCCTGATTCGATCACGAAACGGTAGCAATGGCACATAAAGTAAAGTAGTGATCCAAGTAGATCACTTGGTTGACTTTAGTGTCAGTATCATTCCTTGTCCTCTTAGGAAATGGGTCCCTTGGACTCTTTTTTTTGGTAGAGTAGTGATCCCATCCTAAATCAGGATGTAGTTCCCCTACCCAGGGTATTAGAGTAGGTTTCACTTGGGGGCCAAAATTTTGGGTGTTTTTATTTGGGATACATTGAGATAGTTTTAGGGTGTTCTGAGTTCGGCTATCAGGCCATAGGATCTGGTTTTTGTTATAAATCCAATGTATTAATTCACTAGGACTTGGATAACCCAGTTTTCGACTCAGTACATTGGGATACTAGTCACCAAGAAAAATGGTAATTGTATCATATTATACTCAATTATTTTTTTTTCATGTCCATCTTTAGTAAGCTCCTCAAATATACTATTTGACCATTGTTCATCATGATTCATTTTTAGGATTCCACCATGATGATTTCTAGATAGGGTTCCATGATCGGATTGTGATGATGATCTACTATATGATTAGGGTTATTGTCAGTTCACTCGTTCTAAGGTAGTGCCTCTAGTTGGTCTTCCATTTGATCCACCACCCATTATGTATTTTTGTTATGATAGAA
Source organism: Viscum album (assembly GCA_963277665.1). NCBI lineage: Eukaryota > Viridiplantae > Streptophyta > Magnoliopsida > Santalales > Viscaceae > Viscum > Viscum album. The sequence goes on along the minus strand of OY728131.1, from coordinate 503,152,159 downwards.
GTTCATACTGAGTATAAACATAGTCCACGTGTGTTTCATGAGTTGTAGAGGTAGTGAACTCTAATGTGTCTTGGGGATTTATAACCCTAGTTATTTGTTGACTAGATCAAAGTAGTCTTGCATGTTTTCCACCTTGTGTGAACACCTCCCGATAAGATGGGGGTCCAAGAGGAAATACTTTTTTTCTGTTTTGGATGAGAGATGGTGGTGTATAGTGATGAAAATCGACAATGAGGTGATTCTCACAGGGGTGGATTTTCATAATCACTTCAAGGAAGAGTTTTATCCAGTAACATTGAGATCAGTGTGTATGCAGAAGCTTATGAAACATTGGATGGGTATCGTGACTTTGGTGGAGTAGTCATCAAGGTTTATGGACCTTTCATGATACACCCTAGATGTGGTTAAAGAACAATTATTTAGATATTGGACATTTGAGTATGACCTCCACAAAGTCATCGGACTAAGTGTAGTTTCCTTGTTTCTTCCCACCCATGTGAGGCTATGGGAGAGAGCTCTAGTAGTAGAGAGTTTCCTTGAGGAGGGACTAGTCGATGTGGCCCAAAGTGGGGGTCATGATACTGAGGCATCTGAAATATTTAACAGATTATAGTTGACAAGATCACAACATAGGAGGCACAACCACGTCCAGAATCATGCACATTGTCTTTTAGGACAATATCTGTGTTGGAGATTCGGTCAGTTGTAGGAGATGAAGTGTTATTATTACAATGGTCGGTGGAATATTACATGTGATTTTATGAACCATTATGCAATTGAGATGGATATCATTGATATGCCACCTTGGAAGATCAAGTGTTTAAATCAGGGAGTTTTGAAAGATTGTGGATGGGATAGAGGATATGGTAGAGCAGCAAGCGATGGTAGGCCATTCGTGGTGTTTCCAACACCACACCTAGGTGGTCCACACTAGACACAGGGAGATTGAGGATGAGGAAAATAATAGATGCCAGACATAGAGGCCTTTGAACAAAAATCTCCATGGAAAAATAGAGGTACGATATATGTATTTTTTAAATTTTTTATTACTATTTTCTAGAAATTATTGTAAGGTATACATTCTATCTTCTTATGTATTGAGGTCTTTTAGGTATATATAGGGAATCTATGTAATAATGTGTCTCTGTTGTTTAATATATCCTCAGATTCATGAGGAATAGGGGTACTTCCCCCACCGAAAGTCATTTTTGTAATGTGATAAAAATCATGTGGGTGAGTGAGTGCCTCTAAAAGCTGATAGTCTTGAGGTGTGGTGGACGGGTTCCTTAGAATATTGTGTTCCAGACAAGGTTTCTCACTAGATTATCATAGTATGTACTGCCATTGAAAGCAAATATTTTATTGTTGAACCTTTTTCGTGGAAGGCCTGGTGGTGGGATAGCCTTACTTAGATCCATTCTATAGTGGTATAGTTAGACACTATTATGTTTCAATGGTATGGATTGGTTTCATACTTTTCAAACTTAGATGGTATTTTATTAGTTGGTGTGGGGTTTTTTCTAGTTTTGTGATATGTGTTTCTACTGGTGGTTCATGGATAAAGGGCACGAGAAGATCAAGTTATTACACTTGGTAATCCCTATTTTGTTTGTTGGTACGCTCACATGATTAGTTCTAATATGAATGCAATACACATGAAGAGGTCATAGTGTTGATCATCCAATGTTATATTTGAACTGCTGGGTTATGTTGTAATTTGTGTCTGGTTGGTTAGGTGGTATACCTATAAATCATATGATTGCAGATGGAATAATGTTCTTATAGTTTTTCCTCCTATGACAGATAAGGATACATGTGATTCATTATTTAAATAGTTAAATGTAGTTTGATTAGGGAATGGGTGTGTTCTATCCTTTTTGTTTCCCCTCAGTGCATTATTATAATTATATCAGAAACCTTTGGTGATCTCATTGGCATGGGTTTTCGAATAGAGATATTAGTTTCTTCTCCATAGGCAAAAAAATTCAATTGTTGGGGATGAAAAGTCTTAAGGTGAGGATAATTTATTGAATTAGGCTTTTACCTATAAGACATTATAGTATTCTAGTGAATATATATGATATAAAGCTATAAGTCAATGTGGGATTTTGAGGCCTAGATTGCCTTGATGCAGTGATTTTAAAAAAATTAAAAATATTTTTCCATTAATGAGTAGTTTCCATTGAAAAGTTAAATAAACCCTGAGTGGAGTCTGAGATCAAAATTCTATTATCACATTTGAGTTTATAATTTTTTGATTATCCTAGGCGCCACATAAAGTTGTATGCACCGAGTGTGAAAGTGAGGGAATGTTGGTGGGACATTGTGTGGTAGTATTTTTAATTAAATTAGAATTTAATTAATAAAATTCTATCCCAAATACCCTCCTAATAATTTTTTGTGTTCATTATAAAAGAGAGGCATGGCTCCAAATCTCATCTCACTTTTTCAATAGATGGAAACTGAGTTGAATCATAGTGATGAAATGTTTCCAATCCCCATTTATGACCCCAAAAGTTATCAGATTGGAAAGTGGTATGATCTAGGTGCCAGTTTGGACCTAAAGATTTTTCATTTGTCCAACAAGGTGGGAATATTTGATTTTAGGTACCGATCCACTTCGTTTTTCATTTTTAAATGTTTTAGAGCTCCATTTCAATTTCTATTGATCCCTACTAGGTTGATCAGTTGGTTTCATGAAAAAATGGTGTGAATCATGTGAATAATATGGTAAATTCCATTTGGAATTACCATCCTTAAATAATATAGTCTAGTAGAAACACCATGTGTTGTTATTATTCAATTTAGAAGCTGAATTTTGGGAAATACAAATCATGTACTATTGGTAAATTCCATTTAGTGATCCCATGTCATGTGGTAATAGGAAATGGATTGGGTAGATGTATGATCTAAAATGCTCATGTATACATAAATGGCCACGGAACATGTAAACGTGGTTCCATACATGGGTATGGGAAAACAAAACTACGATAGAGCCATTATTCCTAGATATTCCATGTATTATGGGATAAACGACGTGTGAGGGACAAAGTCACCTGATCCACATTGTGAACGAACTTGGAAAATGGTTGGGTGATGTGGGTCATTCCATGTATGAGATGAACATTCCATGAATTCCTACATGGCCAGGAAATCTGTGGAAATTGGATTCATGGACAGATTCTCTAATGACTTCACATGCCTCATGGTCCCCAATGCACACCACTTACTCCTTTGAGATCTTTTGTAGATTTTCTTCCATACATAACTCCATATCTGGATCATGAATTTCGGCTTCTGACTATCATATCATTAGTTTTTTTATGCATAGAACATGGTGGAGGCCTCTGTAGTGTTATGTGAGAAACAGTGCAGCATGATTCGAGCATTATATGGTATAAATGGTTCATAACCTTGTATAGTTATTAGAGTGGATCACTTGGTTGACTTTAGGGTTTGTACCTTTCCATATCATCTAAGGATGTGGGTCCCCAATACACCTTAGGGAAGTAGAGTAGTGTTCCCCTGCCAATCTGGTCAAGGTTCCCCTAGTCTTGGAAGTTTATTATAATGAGGTAGTTATTATCCTTTCAGAAAATCTTGGTTTATGTTGGAGATCAATGTGTTTATTGAGGTAGACATTGGGACTCATACTCCCCACACAATTCAGGGTGTGAGTTCTTCTTACATTTGTTATTTGGTAAATATAGGAATCCCCACATCATGGGTGTAGGTTCTCTATCTTTGAGTCATATCTTCAAGTGTTGGTACTCCAATTTTTTTTCATGGTGCGCGTTCCCCGTATCGTTTTTGTAGATTGAGATAGTGCTCCCATTTTGTTCTAGGGTACTGACCCCATACTTTTCGAATAGATATCGAAGGTACTCCCCTATTGTACCAGGGTGTGGGTACTCTATTCCTAGCATCGTTACTCCCCAACCATTACAAGGAGTGAGACATCCATATGTGACATATATATATATTGGTACACCACTATCATGTTAGGGTGTGGGTCCTACATACTGGGAGTCAAAAGTCCCATGTAGTTCCATGGTGCAGTTCCCCAATACATTTTGATCTAGAAGAGTAAGTACCTCCTATCATACTAAAGAGTAGGTAGTATGGAGTTTTATTGATAATACTATATTGTGTTAGGTTGTGTGTCCCCTATAAGTATCATGCTTGAATATTGGTACTACCCTATCATACTATGGCGAAATCCTCATCTAGAGAGATATAATCCCCTACCTTCGAGTGGCGGCGGGGAGTGGGTCCTCCTTTGGAGTTAGAACTCCCTCTGCTATTGAGTATAATTATGAGCTTAATTTTCCTCCACTAGTTATATACAATACCATGTTTAGATATAGTGCTCCAAAATTTGATTGATGTTCCTTAAACTGCATATGATAGATACAGAGGTTTCATGGGTTAGTTAAAAGGTAGAACACCCATGATTGCAGGGTAGTGGGGAGGTGAGGGTCCCTATATTCTCTCTCATTTGAGATGATGGACAGGGTGAATAGTTTAGAGTAGTGCTCCATCACATGTCTGTATTTTTATGGAGTGGTCCTCTCCACATGGGTTTATTTATCTTGTGAGGGGAGAAAGTTATCCATGGTGAGAACTCGGGTGTGGGTCAATTGGGTTTGACTTTGTAGGCGGTTTTTGATAGAGCATGTTCTCTCGAATGTACCATCCGAAATGGTTTGTTTTTCTACTTAGAGTGTATATATCATATGGGTTCCATTTGGGAGGGCTTATCTTGTGTATTGGGTTTTCATGGTTGTGTGTTACCACTGAAACATGATTAGAATCCTACCACTAGCTATGAGGAAGGAACCTTATTAAACATGGTGTCTAAGATGAGTACTGTGTATTTTTTGGATTACTTAAAGTGTGGTCTTGTGTCTTGGTTGATTCCCCTTTTGGATTGAGATGACATTTCTTGTATGGATTATTAGGGTTCTATATGTATTTTCTCTCTTGATTGGGTTCCCTCTAGATGTGTCAAGCGGATTGTTGTATATGAGTTTCTCCTATTTCTTTCTGGTTTTTGAATTCCTAGTCGGTATTATTATACTCATCCTATTTGGGATTTTCCAAAACATTTTTTGTCCATTGTAGACCACCATCATTTTGATGGATCTATTATAGGACTCAAGGAAGTTGGATCATTGTGAGATAGATCTACTTAGGTGTTTACTTTATCTAGGATGAGGAGAATTCTGGTAGTTGTTTTTGATAGTGATCCCCTCCTTTTCAGAAGGTTAGAAGCTTAAAAAATGGGGGGGGGGTTTAACCTTTTATGCTTTCAATAATTATTTTTTACACTGGTTTGGGATTTTTTATTCATGCATTTCTGTATTTATCTTTTCTTATCTCTATATTATTTTATGGAGGTGTTTGTGGGTGCATGCATACATGTACTTTAGGAAAAGTCATATCATCTGTGTGATATGCCTACTCAGTGCTAGTCTCCAGCCCCTGAAATATTGGAGGCATGCTTGGGTAGTTAAATATTGGTCCACATCAGGTTGGTATGTGACAATATTTACTCCCAAAATAGAAAAAAATTGTTATCATGATTCGAGTTAAATTAGTGTTTCTGTGCGTTACACTCTCTTCTATTAGAAATAATTTCTAACACACATATTTCTAATTTAATAAATTAGAAATAATATTTATAAATTAGTTTTCTTTATTTTATAATAAATATCAATGAAAGTTAATATTAGTGGTCAAATAACCTATGTTAGAAAATTAATTAACCTATTTAAAACCCAAAAAAAATTAACAATTGGGAGACTTATAAGTTAATATAAAACTGATAAAAATACTTTTCCTTTTTTTGATGGTTGTGTGGATCGATCATAAATTCACTTCAATCCATTATTTGTTATTTTTTGGGGCACCTGATGTGAGTAATACCTCAGAATAGGGTTATTATTTTTATATTTACAATAAGACCACTCCTCCAACAATATAAAAGGTAACTCACCCCTTCACTTCATCACACCTCTCAAGACTTTTAGATCATCCAACCCCAATCGAAATAAGATACCAACATTCCTAATCTCATCATATAATCCTGAAATTGGTCATAAAACCTATCATGGAAAGAAATTAGTATAAAATTAAAGGAGTTACCTAAAGAAGACACGGATAAAGAGTGTTCAACAAAAATTATGTGTAAGGTAAAAGAATTTATAATATCAGTTTTATTTTTATGAGAGTAAGTTAATATTATCCACTAGTTTTTTGGGGGGTGTATATACTGCCCAATGGGATGTTATATCAGGAATTTACTTTATTTCATGGTATTTGACATTCTGATTCATGTTATTCTTCCACGGGGCTCACAATTCAAAAAATTTATCATGTTGTTTGGGTCTTTGTATCAATTTCTAGTCACTAAGTCATACATTATTATTGTGGACCTAATTTCGTATATATGATTTTAATACAACCAATTTGACATATAATATAATTAATAAATCAAGTATCATGTTACATTAAGTTTCTAATTTAATTATCTCGTCCAAGGGGATTTGAATTGAAAATTACCAAGTGGTATAATTTATTGTAGAATCTCAATTCCAATTGTGATCGTTAGCATTCTCTCGAATAAATTTCTTCCTTATAATAAATTTTCATTTGAAATTAGATTTCATTATTAATATACATATTCATGCATGTTGGATAAGATTATTTCTTAAAATATATATTGTTTTTACATGTGGTGTTTATATTAAAAATTACATGATTTATTGGGGGAATATTGATAAATATATATATAATTTACTCAACAAAAATATTTGATAAGGCATGTTGTTTATGATTTAAATTGATTATTAAACATATGAGGACAATTTTGGACATATAGTAAATGGGTTAGGAACTAATTAATTAATTCCCCTTGATGCATCAGTAGTCTCTTTGGATGAAGTCAGTTGGTGAAAACACTTCATGTATGTTTCCACGTAGTTTAAATCTCTCTAGATGATAGATTTTGATAGGAACTCTCTTGATGATTGAACTTAGAAGTTTATATAGGTTTCTAGAAACAAAATTAAACTTTATTGAGGATAAATATTGATAGTTACTGTATTGAGGATATATCTCTACAGTTTAGACTTCCAACATTATTTATTTTATCATTATTGATATTCCAAGTCATTATTTGATTTGTTATAATATATATTGTTATGTTTCAATATCATGTAATTTTTTATATTACATATTCTTATAATCTTGTGTTAATGGTATATTATGCTCTTGTTATTGATTAAATAGAATTTTTACTCAGTTATTTACCTTTTTGTACTGATTTCAATTATGGATTCATTGTTCCTTTCACTACACTTAACCTTTACTGATCATTTTAGGTCACCTTTATTTTGTTTATTTTCCCAATGATATACATATTAATTATTAGAATGAGTTTTTTATAGATTTAATTTATTTTATTTTGTTATGTATTGTATGCCATTTTATATCCCCAATAAAAAAGGGTATCATGTTTGCAATCTAGTTATCCAAAAATGCTTAAATGATAGGTGCATCGGGATTTGATTCATTGAAATCATGCCAATGTAATAAAGTAAGTAAAAAAATAAAGGCTTCTGGGGTCTAGGAATAAACGTTTTCATTCCATATTATTCCATTTATATAATAAAGGATCATGGTTTCATTAAATAATTTCTCTTGTGAAGTATAAGAAACATTGAAGGATATTAACAAAGATGAAAAAAACTTTTTAATATAAATTCTAAATAAAATTTAATAAATATGAAGAAATATAATTTACATATTGAAAAAAAAAATTTAATATAACTAATATTAAAAATAAAAATCTTATAAAGGTAATGGGTATGTGATTAAAATTTACTTTTATGAATTATGAGAACATTAAAAATTTTATTCATAAATAAAAGAAAATTAAATGGAATAACAAATTTACCATGTCCAAAGTGTTAAAAAATATTCATTACAATCATATATAAATGAAATTAACAGTAAATAGAAATTAACCTATAGAAATAACTTAATTATTGAAGTATTAACCCATAAAATATATTTAAAACATAGATAGAGATGAGAGTGATTCGCAAACAAAATAAGAGATAAGGTCGGTTCAACTTAAAAGCATTTTTTTGGATTTTATACGAGACCAAGGGAGGTTAAAATGTATTATGAACAATAAAACATTTAAATAACCAGATAATAATAATGTGTATGATATTTTTTAGGGGTAAAACATAAAAATTATTTAAATTATACTATATACATTAAAAATATTTATTTCAAAGTATGACTAGAAATGAAACCCTTACATTTTCTCCAAATATCCATGATGGTTCTTTAAACTACATTATGATAAATAAAACCCTTTTAATAAATAATTTAAGAAAATTATTCATATATATTATCATTAATACTCATATTTATAATAATTTATCACACATATATTTGTACGTATTTTCTTATTCTCGTCATAAAATGATAATAATATTTATTATTCTGTATAAGTTTTGTATTGGAGATATTGAAACTCATTCATTGATAACATTATCAGGATTCATAGGTTTTTAAAATTATATTAATCATTGGGTTTAAATTATTTGTATATTAAAATGTTAATTAGATAGATGAAATGGTTATAATTTTTAAAAATGGAATCCATGATCAGTGCTATATTCATTTTATAAATTACACATTAATATCATTTATTACCATTATTATTTTATTTATGCTCATTATTTTAGGAAATTGATAAGTTAATATAGCACTCTTCATATATGTGGTTGAACTGGCCCAAATAGGAACATGATAAATTTCAAAACAAGTAATAATATACAGTTATATTATAGTAATATAATTTTTTGAAGGTTAATGATTATTTTAATTGAAAATAATTCAAGTGGGGTATGAGATATTGAATGATGTAATATGAGGATTTTATTGAAAAATATTGTGAGACATGTGATACTTGCATAAATGATTTCACTTCCTCTCAAAACATGTTCCTTTCGAATAATGGATTTAGGCCTCTTAAATGAAAATTAAGATAGATAAATGAAAAATTAGTCTTAATGAGAGTGAATCTGGGAGAATATTTATGTGATAAATGAAATAAAATAGTGGATTATTATGGGTATAGGTGGATTAATTTTATTTGTGAGTTTTGAGAAGTATTTTAAAAAATACAAATTTTCTACTCTGTAGGTTTGATATTTCACTAGAAAATTGGATTAAAAGTAAAATAATATTAGATATTGTTCTTGAATTACACTATAAAAATAATTTTTATATATTTAAAGAGTTATATTATGACTTGATGACATAATTTACTAATTTCACATCATTTTACAGACAATATGGTCAATCATTTGTACCTCATTAGGTAAATTTTTCATAAAAAGATAGATTGATCATCATATATAGATTATATAGTATAAATATTTATTTATTACATTTATTTTAATTTAATTTTATGAATGATATTTTTAACGTCTAAATTATAGTGTAAAATATTTTTAGAAAATTTTAAAAAATAAAATTTCAAATAATATATGTTATTAATTATATTTTATATAAATTATAATTTACATGGGTGTTAATAACTATTTTTATAAATTATGAATTAAATATTTATTAGAATAATAATATACAAGTTAACAATGAAATGTATTAAAATGTAAATAAAAATCATATAAAAATACTTTTAAAATTATTACTTCATAAAAACAAATTATTCTTAATAATAATCCAATTAAATTAATCTATAATTTTCAATCCTTTAAATTTTTTCAATCTATTTGAATTATAATATTTCTTTGAATTTTATAAAAACATAAATAATTATTCAAAACTAATAATAAAATAATTTAATTTATAAAAAATATTTCTATAACAATATATTTCAATTATTTGTTATCTTCTTATTTTATTATAGATTTATAAATTATCTGTGGATTATATTTATTTTTAAATTATTACTAAAAATTACATAACATTGATGTACCTATTTTATTCTACTATATTTACTAAAAATATATTAAACATCCAAATGCCCAATGAACATTTGTCCAATTACCATATAACCAACATATATATATATATTATTCTTGGTACATTACAATATATTAAATTAGATAAATATATAAAATCATTAATCATATTCTATAATCTCATTCAATATGTTTTATAATATTTATTATCTGTGACATTAAATCTATAGTTTTCATGGGGCACAATCTTTATGGTAGATCATTGCGATGCAAATTTCAACTTTCTAGTGTTTTTACCTATTTTTTGTTTCTGTTCTTTAAAAACTATATAAAATAGTTTTAATTTTAATATCATATAATTTCATGGACTTTTTTTTGTAACATTTTAAAATAATATTATAAATAAATGTTCCATTTAGTTTGGTTTGGTGTGTTTAAAATGATATCAAACACATATAATTTAAATAAAGGTAAATATTTACTAAAATCACATTATGTAACATTTATATTAGAGGGATTTTAGATTTATCAGATACATTCAAATCATTTATAGGGAAGTGGAAAATATAGATTCTTCTTCATAATAGTTTTTTTATGGAATTGAGTAATATTTTGGATTTTATCTTAGTGATAATGAATTTTGTAATTTCATTTGAAGTATAAATTTTCTCTTTGATGAGGAAATATTATAGAAGAATAAAAACATTTTGGAAGGTGTACATTACACCATAAGAATTTAAAAAGATACAATTATATTTTACAGTGTAAATAACATGAAAAAGTATGTTCATTTTTTGTTCTACAAAACACAGAGTTTAGCTTTCATTTCACATAACCCTGATATTTTTTTGTTCAATAGAGTATTCAACACACAACAACAAACTTATATAACCCATTATATATATTATAATTATAAACATGGAATTGGAATGGTTGGTATTAATAGGATTAAATTAATTATAAAATATAGTTTAAATATATTATTTGGTGACAAATTTAACATAAATTTAAAATAAACCCTTTATAAAATAAAACCCTTTGGAAAATAAAAGGAAATATTACTTTTAAAAAATATTTTTCGGCGCACAGGTGTGATTTATAGAAATAAATTTACAAAAAATAAATATTGTTAGATTATGTTATTGAATTTTAATAATTATATATTCAATATAAATATTTTTTTCTCTTATGTTTATTTTCATTCATCAGATAAAAAATAAATCTAATTTAACTCGTTAAACTATTTTTTTCGAAAACCAGTTTTCTCCACTTTTGTGGAGAAAATAACATAAAGTTAATTTTTATAATTATATAAAAAAATTTCATTAAATTAACAATCTGTTTTTAATTTTAATATAAAAATTTACTTTTGAATTAATATTGTTACTTTTCACGAAATATTTATTTTTTAGTGAATAATGAAAAATAACATTTTTGGTAAAAAGTATATTATATTTCATAAATTAACAAATTTAGATGTACCAATATGGTTTTAATATGATTTAATTTAAAATAATTTTAATTTATTTTCATTTAATTCACTTAATTAATTTTTAATCAAATTTAAATTGGTTTTTACTATAAGATTGTTTTCATGTTTCAAAATGGGTTTTTTCTGAACACTGTTTTAAAATAAAAAATGTTTCTCCTTTTTGGTCAATTAAAATTTTCAGTAATAACGAATTTTTATATCAAATTAATATATTATATATCATTAATTATAAATTTCTGTTAAAAAATTAGGATTCTTATTCATACTGTTAATATAGAATCATATTTTTCTAAAAAACGAGTCTTCTAAAAAACTCATTATCATGTTGTGTCTCTGAGATAATTGTTGAATTAAACATTCCAACTTATGTGAATTGAATTTGAAAAAATGGATTCAAATTTGTGATTCATAATAATTTATAATTTGAAATAATTTCAATATTATTTTTGAGAAAAATGAATAGTGAAGGAAGTAAAAATTAATTATCACTGTTATGGTGAAAAATGATTTACTAATAGTTAAAATAGAATGATAAGAGTGAAATTCACCAAAAATATTATTTAATATTTATTTTATATTTTTATTTAAAAATTTTGAATAAATTTATCTTAAAATGGAAATTACTTTTCACTTTCCCTTTAATATGGCACATAAAAAATGTTATGTAAATTAAAATACTGAAAAAATATACTTTTTTCCTTTAATCACTAAAAATATTTGGGATACGCACAAAAAAATAAGTTTGGTTATAAATATATTATTTAAATAGATTTTATTTTATTTTAACAATAACTTATGTTTAATTTTTAGAGATGAAATAATTTTAGTTAATTCTTAAGTAAATGTCAAAGTAATAGTTCTGTAGTTAGTAATTAATTGAAATGAATGATATCAAATATAATAAAAGTGAAGAAGATTGAGTGACCTTTTTATAAAAATATTTTGTAGAGTAATGTATAATTATCCATAGGTTTTATCATAAGATATTCAGATTACATCATTATATTTATATTTTTGAAATTCAATATAAATGAATAATGTCTAAAAAATCATTTATATTATTTTATAATAATATATTTTATGAAATGAATCAAATTTATTAAAAATATTAAATTATTATAATTTGTTTTTATATTTTTATAAAAATAACTTTTTTCCCAATAATGTAAAAATATTTCTTTTATAATGAATATATTAACCTCAAAATTTTTAAATACTATGTTAGTGTTGCAGTTTTAGTAGTGTTTTCTCATGTTACTTTCACTTGTGTTAAACATAATTTTCTACACAAATTTTATTTTTGTTTGAAATTTTTTATTTAATATATTTTATAATTGGATCTGAATTTTCAAATAACTATCACTTTAATTTAGTCAAGAAGGTCACATTACCTAGGTTTGAAATCTTGTTACTGTAGTAAAAACCCAAAATGGTAAAAATATGAAAATGTAGATGTTAAGAGAATGATTTTTTAGGAAATTTATTTCTTTTTTAATGGAGGTTTTTATCAACCATGTATGCCCTAATTACCTATAATTATCCATTTTGGAGCCACTTTAGGTAATATTGGCCTCTTAGTAGTGAATAATATTGAGTATTTACAAGAATGTAACTCCTCCTCCAATATAAAAGGGAAATCACCCCATCACTTTTTAACATCTATAAATATATTTATATCATCTAAAACCTACCCAAATCAATTCCCAACTTCCCTAAAATCATTTTTTAATCCTTATTTTGGGTATAAAGACAACTTTTGTACGCTTTAGTGAAAACCAAAGGGGATACCTGAATTGGAGGTAATGTTATTCAACGATAATATTTATTTTACTTCCATCTCCACCTATTATTATACCATACTAATATAATATAATAATTATGTTTAATATATTAAGATATTATTTTAATGTTTTGACATAAACCTCACACTTTCATCAAAAGGGTTATGAAATAATTATTCGTGTGTATGAAAAATTACTACCTCTTGAAACGATGTCCTTCGTTTTTCAATTACCACATCTCATGGTTGGGTATAATAATGAATCTAATGTTTTTATGTTATATTTAAAAAATAATTATAGATATTGAGTAATTATATTATATATAATCCTCTAAATGGCATTCATTTAGTGATTTGATAACATCGCTCGTGTATAAAAAAATGTGACGTGTTAACGTGTTTCACCACAACATCATGAGAGTGGTATATATATATATATAAGAATATATATTTAAATAAAATCTTAATTATTAATTTTTTATAAATTTTTAAATATAAAATAATACTTACCTTCATTTGAAAATTATAATTGAATAAGTGGAAATGTTTCTCATGTGTATGTATGACCCATTGTCTCCATGAACATAACTTTAGTTCAGTTTACATAAAAATCAATAATAATGGGTTTTAATTTTATAAAGTAGGTAAAAATATATAAAAATTTAATTATTATTTGTCTTCATATTCTTAAATAATGTCCTCTTTGACGATAGTTAACTTACTAAATGAAATTTTGACACTAAAGAAAAATATGGTCAAAACAACAAATATAAACTTAATCAATTAAGTAATTTTATATCACATGTTAATAAGTGAAATAAATTTAATAATGAAATGTAAAAATGTTATAAATAAAGTAAATAATTAACATAAGTCTATTATTTTAGAATATAAAGACACACTTGTCAAGGCATCCTTGAGGTAAGAGTTGTTTCATCTCACTTTTATATTTGAGAGATATATGTTATATTCACCAATTATTTTATTATTTAGTCTATATAATTTCAATGAATTTATTTTATGATTTTTATATATTAGTTTATGATTATTTATAAAACAATTATAGGATCTATTTTTATGTGTATTTATGGTTTCGTTGATACTAAACTGGTATTGGATTTTGGTCTCAATTTGCCTTCTTTGAGGTGTTTGTTATGTTACACACCTATCTTCTATTATGATGCATGGAAAATGTCTATTTTGACTATTTTATAATGAATATCCCTATTTTCATGATATTTTATTATTCATTTTATGTTATTTTTTCATGGGTATTTGGATTCAATGTAATAATAGTGGTAAGAGTCTTTTGTTACATTCTTATTTGTTATCATGGTTGTGTATGATTAAATCTCTGATGTTGAAATATTCTAATTTTCAATAATTTTCTTATACTCTAAATATTAATTAAATTTTTTATTAATTTTACGATTTCAACACTATTTGGATCTTAAAATTGTTTATAAATTATTTCTATGAAAATCCGACTTCATTTCTCTCTTTGGCCGAATTTTTTTTTCTTCCAAAACCATGTTTTCAAAAAAAATTCATAAAATATTTTCAAAATTGATTTACAAATATGAATGGATATTTTTATAAAAACTATTTATATATAAATTTTAAAATATATTTATATATTCCTTCAAGGATATTTGTAATGAAAAATATTTTCAAAATGTTTTAGGTTTCAAAAACTAGTTTTCTGAATGAAGAATATATTTTACTCAAAAGTGTTTTAATGTTATTTTAAGATTATTTACATTAATAAAATTCAAAAACTCGTTTTCCACTTATTATCCAATGGTTATCTTTTGAAATGTTAATTTCATTATTATTTCACTGGTTGGATTAACATTGTTTCAATGTGGTAGTCACGAAACCCATTTCTTTTCCTCAATTTAACCATGTTTCAAAGTGATTGTTATAGAAACCATTTATTTTCCATGAGGTCATCATGTTTCAAATATATTGGCATAAATAACATTTTTTACATGGGTTGATAATATTAAATAATTATTATTATTTTTAAATTACATTAATTATATAATATCTATGGTCTTTATTCATATTATGGTTCATAGAAATTATATATGATGGGTTAGTGAAATAGTGGTGGGTGATCTCTTTATATATTCTATGATGGGTGAACCTACATTGTACTCTAATACATTGGTTAATAATAATATTCCCTAGATAATAATAGTTGATTTTGGAAGTATGGTTATTCTAAATATAAGTGATTTTTAGGGTTCTGTTAGTGTTCTATGAAGTTGATGTCCCTAGATATCAAAAAATATTATAATACTCATATGGGTTTATGATGTTTCATTTGATCAATATTGATATTTTATGGAATTTTATTATTTATTATAAATAAATTTTATTTTATTTTCTCTTTATAATATGTTTTCAAGTATGATGATCCAAGTATCGGTAGGTATGAAGATTCGTATGTCATACTCATGCACTTTGATTATGTAATCATACCATTATTCTCTTCTTATGCTCACCGATGACATTCACATGATAATCCAACATTTTTTCATCAATGATAATTTTATCCCACCCTTATTGTGTTTCCTTTTCTCATAGTTATATATAAATAGGTTCAACAAATTATTTCTAGAATGGATTTTATATGGATGATTATGATGACTTAATGCGAAATAAGAAAATCCTGATTAAGTGGAAGTAATAATCATTTTATTACATGGGTATTATTTATGTAGGAATTATTCCTATTTATCTCAAACTCCAAACATTAAATTTACTTGATAATTTAAGTGATCCAATTTTCCCTTTTTATTTTTTAGGGTTCAGTTGAAAAAACCTGTCACGATTAATAGAATCAATAACGGAAACCTAAATTTTATTATTTTAGCACCAGATATGGGAGTGTAGGTTATGGTCTGTTATATTTGGTATTATAGGATATGTTTAGTTCAATTTTTAGATTATGATGTTTTCATTTTAGTTTATCATAATAATTATGGATACCATCATAGGTCTATATGCTTAAGGGTGATCTTATGTTCAATGTTTCAAACCCATCCTTTGTGGGGTTTAAGTTGTAAAATTTTTGATGTTATTAAAAAAAATTTGGTGATCTTTTATTAGTTGTGTGAATTCGCAACCCTTAAAATCAACATAATATGTTTTTAGGAAGGAAATATATTTTTTTAATTTGATAAAAAATGGAAATCCTGAAATTCAGGTGACAACCATTTAAATATAGAAAGGCTGTATGGATTGAACCAATAATTTAAGGGAGACAAATGTGTAGTAGCTGACCCTGTCCTACATAATTTCCAGGTTTTTATTCAATATATATAGGTAAATATTTTGTTTATTTTGAAAATATATGCTATTTTATTTTTGGAAAATGGTTGTTTTATCTTATAAAAATATATTATCATGTCCCTCTAATACACAGTTTTCAAACATAGTTAGGAAATAGGCTTTAAGGGTAGTTATTTATATAAATATTTTGTATAGACATCGGGTATTAATATTTAGTTTTAATTATTAATATATCATATAAGGTTTTATTCATTTATATAATAATCTTACCATTTGATAACCATCTTTTTTTTGGTTAATATCTAAAGACATGGGTAATAGATTGTTATCCCTTTTATGGTTATTTGGTCTTTCAAATTTTAATTTAGTTATGAAACCCTTAAAAATTCATCTAGAATATTCATCATTTGAAAAATATATATGACATTACAGTGTAAATTATATTAAGCAAGAAATTATACATCCTAGGTAAGAATAGTTAATTATGTTTTCAGTATATATCAAGAAACAATTCGTCAAATATATGGTATAGGTCACGAAAAAATGTATTATCCTAGTAAAATAAATTATTATAAATAAAAGGCCTTTATTATCATAACAAAAATGGTTTTTTATATATTCATAACATTCATGAATGGTTTACTTTATTGTGGTCAATGACCTCAATCATTCTCTATAAGTAATTGCAGTTTTCCTCTATTCCCACCAATTTTTTCCTATTTTGAAAAAAATTTATGTTTTATTTCATATTTCCTTTATACTTATATTTTTCTATTATTATTATTATGTATTATTTACCCTTTTATGAAGTGGGTTTACAGAAGAATTATTTTTAAATGTACAACCATTTATTACGGAGATAAAAATAAAAATATGGGGACATAATTTATTAAAGGGGGAGGATATAACACCATGATATTTTAATATAAGAAAGTTATATTTTGTCACATAAATTATAGGAATAAAATCTTCATATTGTGTTTCACAAAACAACCAATTTATCTTTTGTTACAAACATCCCTGATTTTTTTGTTCGATAACATATTCAACACGCAATACTAAACTTAAACGACCAGTGATTTATATTACCATTATAACATGTGAATTAAATGATGGGTACAAAAAAGATATGAGAAATTATTAAAATATGGTTTAAATACATATGTTTTTGTGAAAAATCAATTAAAATTCAAAATAAAACCCTTTTGAAAATAAAAGAATATATTTTTCTAAAATACAATTTTACTGGGAACAAGTTTCTTTAATAAAAATAATTAATCAAATTAAAAATTCAAAATTATTTAACATAAATTTTTATATTATATATTCAACCTTTTTTAAACAGTTATCATATTATTTATTGTATATGACAACAAAATAAATTAAATTTAATGAGTAGAATTTTTTTTCTCGAAAAGCATGCTTGTTACCATTTTATGGTGCATCAATCATAAGAAGAATTTTTTACAATTAAATGAAATTTAACTTATAAAACTAAATTTACTTTTTGGATTGGAATATGAAAATTTAATTTTGGGGAAATTTTGGTATTTTTAAAAAATATAATTTTTTCATTGAATGGTGAAAAATAGAAATTTTTGTAAAAACTCATTTCTTTTCAAAAAATTATATAATTTTAAAGTGCCATTATTTTTTTAATATGATTTAATGTAATATAATTTTTAATTATTAATATATATTTCTCATATTACTTTTGAATCAAGGTTATATTGGTATTAGTATATGTTTTTTGGAGTTCAAAAACTGTGTTTTTCAAATAAAAAACAATTTTAAAATGAATAAAGTTTCTCCTTCAATAATTAATATAATTCATAATGGGAGATGTGTTAAATTGAAATTATATAATACATATAATTAAATTTTATTTTATTTTTATACAATTATTATTATTAGTCATAGATTTAATATAGATTCATCTTTTTCATAAATAAATACTCTTCTTAAAAACCAACTACCACATCACGTCTGAGAGATTAATGTTTAATTAAAATCTTCCACTTCTGTGAATTAAAAATGTAAAAATGGTTTAATATTTTTATTAGAAATAATTTTTAATTTTATGTTAGGTAACCATAATTTTTGAACAAAATAAATAGTGAATGCATTAGAAATCAACTACATTGGTTAACATAAAAAATGATTTATCGGGAGTAAAAGAGGAATATTATTATTAAAAATGAGCTAAAATATTACTTTAATTTTATTTAATGGGGTTATTTCAATATTTTCCATCTATGTATCTGAAATATTTTAATTTTTTCACTTCCCTTTGAATATTTCCCTTATAATAAGTTATGTAATAAAAATTAAAAAATAAACTTTCCCACATTTTAATTTCTATATAGAATTTATAGAAAAACAAAAAAGAACCTATTTTATTTATAGATATTATTTAAAAATATAAATTAATTTTTTTATCAATATATTTCACCATTAATTTTTAGATATGAAATAATTAATTATAATTCTTAGGAAATACTAACATTATAATTATTTAGTTAGAAATTAAATGAAATAAATGATACTAAAAATATTAAAAGTGAAGTTAAATGAGTAATTTTTTTTGGTAATATAATTTTTTAGATGAATATATCTTTTTACATTGGTTTTAATATATTTAGTTAAAATGACATCAATTTTTATTTATTAACTTTTATTCAAATTAATTGAATAATTTCTAAATAGAAATTAATGTAATTTTAAAATAAATTATACTTTATTAAATGATTAAAAATTATTAAAAAACTTATCATATTAAATGTAAATTTTAAATGATATTAAATATAAATTTTGTCCCATTAATGAAACTATTGTGTAAAATACCTGAACTTGAGGCCACTATGTTGGTTCCTCAAGCCGGTCACCAAATGACCTCAAGCATGCATCCCCATATTCCAGAGGTTTTCGATAAGAGGTGATGGTATAATAGATCATGTGGGTTCACTATACCCTCATTAAAAATTAAATACACTATAATAAACAAATTAAATAGTATAAACAATATTTAATAAAAATTAAACATGCAAATGAAACCAAATCCTAGACATGGCAGAAGTCCATAACCAAGTAGTAAATATTTCTTGTTTTTCTATTCGTTCCAATGTAAATAAAACAAAAAATAAATAAAAAACAAGAATCCCAAAAGTGGTATTCAATCATTTTCTCGAAACATATCCATTCATATCCCATGAAAATCCCAACTCCCAAGCATAGTTCATTTTCCCTTTTACTGGCTTGCAACCATTAAATCTGCTCAGGTACCCAACGGTAGACTCAGTAGAGTGTGAGTGAAAAACTCACTTAGTATTCCACCAGCAATGCTAATTAAAAATTTCCAATATAATAGATAGTTCATGAAATAGAAAATAAAAAGTTAAGATGATAGAAAGGTATCTTATGTGCAATTAGTTGAAAAGGATTTACCTAAACCATTTCTAACTTTACTTCGAACATCATTACATGTACCATTACTCTTACTTGACTTCTTTTTCAACACATGAACAATGGATTTGGCATATTCATCAATTTTAAATACATAAGGGGAATTGTTCATGTTCCATATCTCACTAGGGGTATTCATATCACAACATATAAAACACACTCACCTAGAATCCTCGTTCCATGTGGTCTCATAAAATATAATCGTTAGCGGAATTGAAATTCTCCCACTTCCCTAACCTGTGCATTATGGGGTGGAGATTAGATCTTCATTCTAATGTGACCATTGGGCGTAGAACTTCACGTCAGTACCCCAAACTAAAAAGTCATATGAAAATTATTATTTGTCCATTCACCACAATAATTTCATATCAAACCCCAAAAAATGAAAAAAAAAACAGAAACCAAAAACCATAAAAAAAATAGGCGAACTCAAATCCTTCCATAATTCATTAACATAGTTTCCATTTATGTTACATATCCATTTATATCATTTCCCATTTCCTATTACGAATGTACTATGAATATTCACTAATTCCCATTAATTAAGACCTCTAACATATTCTAAAATCACCCTATGAAATAAAATTTAATATATTCCTCAAATTACAATCCATTACCAATTTGACATATTCACCTATTAATATGCACTAATCCTCTTATGAATTTAAAAAAAATTATAATTCTTTTGACACAATCACAATTAACCTAATTAACATATTTACATACAATTTCAAAAAACCCCTTAAGATATTATAAATACTATTATCAACTATCCTTAACCTATTTTAATCATCAAATTACCCAACCATCATGTTCACCTAAGGCTTTACCTAAATATAATACCATTTCATACTTGAAATTCCCATCATCCATGATTAGGGAGGTCGGTGGACCCCATGGGTGGCCATAAGTTGTAAAAATCATCCTCAATGCATCCCACATCGATCTGGAGGTGTTAAATTTTCCATTTGGATACAATTTTACCAAATATCACTAACAGGACCAAAATTAGAACATGGGGAAGAAGAAAACACAACCTGACAAGAATAAATATATATAAAAACTATAGGATATAACATATAGACCACATAACATGAATTCGATATTGAAATCACTCCCAAACATAGCCTTAGATCTGGCTGAAATCATCTCTTAATTACCACCCCTATGATACCCCAGAAAAAAGAGGGGTTTTCATCTTTGGAAGAAGATTGAAGTATCTGGAAACCTTAATAAAGAAATGTAAAGACAGAGAGAGATTAGACATACCCGAATCTTTGATTCAAGACCAACGAAACTCAAGGAAATGAATAATTGAATAATAACAACCCCTGGGATGCTTGGAAAGATTTTATTTTTCCCTAGGGTTGAGAGTGGGAAATGGTGGAGAAATCAGGTGGGAATCTAAAAATCATGAGTTGGAAAACAAAAATAATTCCAACTTCTAATGGGGTGAAAATTTTACCCACATGGTTTTCCAAACCAAGCGCAAACCTTGGGAAAGAAACTTTATATGATTAGCGAAGTCATACAGTTACCTAGAGAGCTCTATAAAAATTTTAAAAAGTGCACCAACCATATAGAATGCAATTATCCAATGATGCACTTTCTTACCACCCCCTTGCAAGGTTTGTACTAGCGGTGCAGAAACCATCCAATATGAAAATATGGATTGTTTTCCATTTCTTTTTGTGTCCCAAACCCTCAGAAATCTGCCAATTTTCCTATTACATGTAATGATCATTTAATTATTAAATTATTATGGATAAAAATAGAATGAAAACAAGGAAATACGTCCATAAAAACAAGGTTCATACAGCCGCCCATCATTATAACATCTTGTCCTCGAGCCGCACATCCTAGTGCCACAATGTTTCCCATGATAAAAGATTAGAAAATTTGAATCATATATCTATATTCTTTTCCCAGGCATCTTCAAGAATTCCACAATTATTACACAAAACATTATTTAATGGTAGGGTCTTTCCTCACAAGACTTCCTCCATACAATCCACAAAATGAACTAGATGATCCTCAAAGAACACATCAACATCACACCATACATCAACCAGCATGACTATATAAGTAATCCTAGGAAACAATACCTAAAGAAAAATTTAATGAAACATAGTTAATGAAATTATACCATTGTGGAAGATCCAATCAGTTCCCCATCAGTCTAACCCCATTTATAACTTCTAGCCCAAATTATTTAGATCCATTATACAATGTTTTAATAACTCATAGTGGTGACACAAACATGCCACCACCAAATGAAAATAGCTAGTCTTTATGACCACATTTTCTTAATTACATAATTACAAAACATGAGTATTTATGGTCTCATTCCATAATAAATCATTCATGACACAACCTAAACACTTACAAAAATTAACCGTCCAAACCTAATCCAACAGACTTTATCGAGGCAAGATCACCCATATGGTAATCAGTTGTGTCCCTCCAACCCAAGACTCAAATAATATCATCATCACACCACTTTCCCAGTATGGTGATCTGAAAAAAAACACATTATCTTGCTTCCACCCCCTTTTAGTGGTTTTCAACATTGTTATGGATAGGAAACACCCTTGAATATTCTCCCAAATTTCACAACATACCTAACACATTCCCAACTCACCATTTTCGAGCATTCCTATGGAATTCAACATATATTACAATCTAGGATTTCCATTGAAACCTTATAGTAAGAGACTAAAACACTATCCATTCATAGGCTATGAAAAATTTACCTCACTCAAAAATGACATCATTTCTATAAAGAACGTTCCATTACAAACTTCAAATCAGATGTGGGTCACCCTTTCCACACAAATTTTTTTACAATATTATGTCAGATCACCCTGACTGGCCTGTCCCAAATCATCCATCTTCCACGATTGGAACACTGCCCAATTTTCAAATTACATTGGTGATTACCGATTTCCGAAATATAATTATCATCCAACACACCTACTGGGGTAGTTCCTTAACATCAAGTAGAACTCCACCATCAAGGCATCCAACACCCCCAAACCATCATCGTGCTCCACCGCACCCCTCAACATCCCCAATAGAAATAATTCCACCATCCATAGATTGAAAAAAAGATTATTTTCCCACTCAAAATAGATTTGTAGAAATAGAACATACTTTACACTTCCAATCCTCTACTGAAGTTTGTTAACAACCCACCACTCTTGTCCCTTTTTCTTAGTTGAGTCAAATTGTCTCAAGACGACTCATACCGGAAATGCTTATCTTCATCATTGAATCAAAATTACCTCACATAACCAAGATGGACTGATGCCTAACGACACTCCATGATCACTCAACACACCTACCAAATCTCATACCAGACCTTCGATGAGGTTCAAGATCCGAACCTCTATTGCCATGAACCATTGTGATGACTTACCGTGCCCTTCAAGAGTTTCAACATAGGCCTTTGGAAAAAAATTAAGAACCACCATAATCCCAATGATGATTCTTGGATCATTCACCAACCATTTAAAAGTACCACCTAACCATTCTGAGAGGCCATATTCACTACACGGT
This sequence comes from Viscum album, assembly GCA_963277665.1. Taxonomy (NCBI): domain Eukaryota; kingdom Viridiplantae; phylum Streptophyta; class Magnoliopsida; order Santalales; family Viscaceae; genus Viscum; species Viscum album. The sequence goes on along the minus strand of OY728131.1, from coordinate 503,128,557 downwards.
TTTCCCATTTATATCATACTTCAACTACATCAACTTTCTACCCTACTTCACACATCCTAGACTAACATACTACTCCCCATCATATGATTGTGGTTAACATTGCTTTCTAAAATAATTTAAAAACCCACATATCATGCTTTGATGAATAAATGAACAGTATTACATGAACATTGCCATCTAGATTTTCCAAGACCAAAGCAATAATATTTCTAAACACATGTTCCCAGCTTCTAAGAACAACACTTATGGTGTTCATCGACACCTGGCCCAACCTGATTCCCTCACCCATATAAAAGCGGTGGAGTATGTTCCACCACACAGAACCACATACTTACCTAAGATTAAAATATCCATGATTCTCTATATGAATCCAATGAATTCAAGTCACTTGGTGTAATGATAGAGACTTCACAGTTCCCCCAAGACAATGATAATATTTTGACTATGATCGTTGCTAGGAAAAAGTAACACCTGATGTTGTCATAAAATATCACCAAAAAATATCTATAATTCATGTCAATTCCCATTATTTTACACCATAAGGTACCAAGTGTTTCATGACTCCCTACTCATACACCTATCATCCATACTTCAACACCACCACTCGGGTGTGATTGTTAACAAAGACCTACCACCGACCATGACTCCTTGTCAAACTGTCATTAACCAATGTTTCCTTTGGAACTACTACCAACACACCACTCAAGATTCTCTATCATGATCTTGATTATTAATAATTGATCACAAATGTCTACTACATCAGTTAAATCAAACAGTTTATCGCATATCCATGCTTCCCATTGTGCTTCTATAGGGAAAACCATGGGCTTATCCGAAGTTACATGTTTTCCCATCCTATTTATTATAGCACCATACTAATGTGTGTCCACATCTAGAACACATCATATCCTTCATTTTCTCACAATTTTATGTGACTACACACTTAAACAGTCTTTAGATCACACTAGTCAAACATAACCAGAGCCTAGCCGAACACTCTCTTTTCCACCTAACCATGCCTCCCAAAACCATTGGTCTCAATACATTCTTAAAAGTTAACCCAAAAAACATATGATTCATGTAGGTAAGAAGAACCACATGACTAGCCACACCTCGAGCATCACCTTGATAATGAGTCATCTAACCATGATTCAAACACCCATGCCTTTCTTTCCCAAAATCAATATCAAGATCTCCATTAATCACCATCCAAATAGATGGTTCAAGCATCCTGATGATAAAATCCCTAAAAAAAACCTTATATCCAACCACCTGAACTTAGGTTCCCTTATAAAAGGTCCAGGGCATAACTAGATCATTCAAAAAAACATGATGGTATTCATTACACATCCCTTCAACCTTTGAATCATCTATCATGCTTCATATTAAACAGAACATGAAACACTAGGATAACCTCCCATGAGGATACCCATGATTATTAGAAGTCAATAAACACATTATTTACACTCAGTTCGCATATCCCAAAACCAATGAAGTACCCACTTATCCCCCACATCCAAATCTGCACATGTCCAAAACTAAAAATCTATCCATGACTCACAGACCCAAAATCACTAAAACAACAACCAAACAGTACTAATGGTTTCTTGTGAGGATTCAACAATACATAATTCCAAACTAGGGATAGGTAGAACAAGCCACTGGGCCCTTTATTTTGGCTATATACATCAAACTTCTAACAAGAATCCTCTCATGGGGGGATCTCATTCCCCTGTTTCGGAACACTACATCTAACACACATCAGTAAACATCCACTCTATTTTCCAAAACACCAATAACAATGTTTAAATCAACCTAGGTCACCACACCCATAACAAATCACTGATCACTAATTATTCCATAACCAAAACACCAATTCTTATGTCCAATGTAAATCCCATACACATACTTCCCATAATGGTTGTCACTTTCTCATTACTAGGGTAAATATCAAAACTCAAGGTCACAACCCTACCAAACTCATAATAAGTGAAACCCATTTTTAATCCATTTTTTTACTCATAAAATATATATTCTACCTAGACACATTTCACATTTCACAAATTATTACAATTTACAAATTCAACCCACATTGATCCCTCAATTAAGTACAACTCTCTAACAATTATTTTACAATTTCCCCCTTTTTTATGCATTTGAATAATTTTATTAGATTCAATTTTTTTAAATTATTAATAATGTAAAATTAATTACACTCTTGATTCCTCACACACTCATCACGTGTTTGCCTATCATGATGCTTTCCACTTGTATACATAGGTACATAAAATGATGTATGAAATATCATCCTCATTCCATTGCAGCCATGAGAACAACATAATAAAACCATAACATCATAATAAAATTTCACCTCCCAAGAGTGAAATAATGTCATATGTAGCATGTCACAATTATAAAAATAATTCCCACCCCAGATACTTGGGTTTCCCCATCATACATAGTTTAGATACTCACAAGAACGAGCTCATTTCCAAGACCCAACACATCATTTTCTCTCACCTATCATCATCAATATGAATTATTCAATAAAATTAATTTTATTAAAATACTCTCTAACATTGCTAACCTAGAATCCACTAAGTCGGTTCCCCATGTTGGGTCACCACATGACCTCAAGCGCGCCTCCCCATACTCCAGAGGTTACTAACAAGTAGTGATGGTCTAATTGACCACTTGGGGAGACTATACCATCATGACCACAATAATCCACCACAAAAAACAAATGGAACAATGAAAAAATTATGTAATAACCAATAAAAATTCATAACAAACCAATTCACAAACATAGCACAACTCCACAACCAATTAGTAAATATGTCGTCTTACATAAAGTGTGCCAAAGTGAATAAAACCAAAATAAATATGACATCTAAATCCCCAAAAAAGATCTTGAATCCATGTCTGTAACCTCATCCATGCACATCCCAATCCAAAATCAACTCTTAAGAGAAGGGCCTCTTCCCTTGACCTCGCCTACAACCATGAAATCTACTCAAGTACCCAATGACGGCCAATGAAGGCTCTATGTAGAAAATTCAGTATTCCACCACCAATAGTGTCTACAAAATATCTAGTCCAATAGATAGAGCAAGAAAAATAGAAGAAAATGTCAATATTATGGAAAGGTAAATTAAGTTTCATTTGTAAACAACTTTTTTCCTAACCCGTATCTAAATTTATGTCCAACATTATTTCATGAACCATTTATATTTCTTGATTAATTTTTATCAAATGTTCAAAGGATTATTCATATAAATCAATTTTCAATACATAAGTTGAATGGTTCAATTGACCTATATCACAAGGTGTAATCACATCACAACATATATAACACACTTACATGGAAGCCTAAATGTAGGTGGTATTATAAAATAAAACCATTAAGGGAATATAACTATGTCTTATTCCCTAACTCATGCATTGTGGGGTGGTGTTTATATCCTCATTCTAACTCGAACCATGAGTGAATAACCTCATTTAAACACTATACACTAACAACCTATGTCCACATGATTATTTATCTATACACTATATACATACCATATCACTACCAAAGAAAACCAACACAAATGGAAACCACAATCCATAAGTAACAACAAGGGAATTTATATAATCCCATAATGCATTAACAAATTTTCTATTTACATTTCCTATCAATTTAGTCCCATTTCCCATCTCCTATGCCTATATGACTAAGAATATTCATACATTCCTATAAATTAACCCATCTAACAAATTCCACAATTACACTATGATATACCATTTAATATATTCCCCGATATAAATTCCATTCCAAATTAAACATGTTATCTTTTTATAGTCAATAATCCTATTAGTAATTTTAACCAAATTCATAATCCATTTTACACAATCTCCATAAACCAATTTATCCTATTTTCATTCCATGTGAAACAACCCCTTAAGATATTTTCAATCATATTCCCAACTATCCATATTCCTTATTAATCATAAAATTACCCTAACTTAATTTTTATCATAGGGTCTACCAAATAATAACTTATAGACCACATTCCTAGAATCCCATATTGAACACACTCCAAAATATATCCTTAGATATGAATTGAAGCACCTATTAAAGCCCCAACCCATGATCCATATGAAAAGAGTGGTTTTAGTGATTTGGAAGAGGATAAAAGTATTTTCAAAACCTAATTTGAAAATAAAGATAGTGAGGGGGGTTATAATTACCCAGAGTATCGATCTATAACCAATGGAACTCCAAAAAACCAATAATCAGAGGAGAACCATCATTGGGATTATTGGGTTGATTTAGATCATCCCAATATTTGATTGGGGAATAAATTATGGAGAAATCAGGTGGGGATCTAACAATACTGTGATGAAAAACTATATTTTTTCCAAATTTTAATGGGGTTCATGGTTTACCAACATGGTTTTCCAAACCATGCACCAACCATAAGAAAGAAACTATCTAAGGGGGGTGAGGTATCATGGTTACCTATTGAGATCTCCATGGTTTTAAAACCATACACCAACCATATGGAATTCAACCTTCCAAACCCAAATGGTTTATCCACCCCTCACATATTTTTCCCTAGTTATACACAATCCATGCAACATTCATATAATAGACATTTTCTATTTCTTTTCATGTACCAAAACCTCAAAACATCGATAAGATTCCTATAACACCAAGTTAACATTTTATTAGGGAATTATACAAGATAAAACCCTTAATTTATACAGTAACATTCCTCCAAAAAAACTAGAATATTAAAAAAAAATTGTAATGAATATATTTACCCCTAATTAGTTAAAATATGTGTTAGTGTGGTAATGGTTAAAGATGTGTTTTTTCATGTTACGTGAACTTGTGATAAAACTAATTTTCAACAAACATGATATTTTTATTTTACAATATAGATTTCATATTTATAACCGGTGGTTATAAATTTTATAATAATAATTACTTTAATTTAGTCATAAAGGATAAATTATGTTGGTTCAAAATCTAGTTACAATAATGAGAATCCAAAACTTTAAAAATAAGGAAAAATTAATGTTAAGAGAGGAAAATGATTAAAAAATGTGTTTAATTTTTCATTGAAGGTTATTATAAGAACTATAATTCCTAAAAACCATTATTTATCAATTTTGGAGCTACATTACCTTATAGTTTCCTCCTAATAGTGAATACTTTTGATTATTTACAAGAATTCCACTTCTCCTCAATGATAAATGGGCACTCAGTCCACTCACTTATTCACACCTTTGATACAATTTTCCTCTTAAAAACCCTTCTTAAATTAAATTCCCACTTACCTACCTTCATCCAATAATCTACGGTCTTGGAATAAATCCAACCTTTCAAGTCTTTAGTGCAAACTTGTGGAGTAATAACAAAGAAGATGTAATTTTTTTCAATTGGTGTCTTTGTTTTACTTATTTAACCATTCCATAAAATTATTCATATACCAAAATGATATAAAAATTAATTATATTACATATAATAAAATTTATTTATGTTATTATTAGAACCTAAACCTATACACTTCCATCAAATGGGTTTTCAAATCATTATTCGTGTGTATGGCGGACTACCACCTCGCGAAATGATGTCATTCATTATTCCATAACCACATCACATAATTGGTAATGATGATGTATATTATTATTATATGTGATATTTATAACACAATTATATATATATAGTAATTATATCATATATTCACTTTGATGTTCAATTTCATATGGGATACAATATCGTTACTAATGTGTACGGTGAACTACCACCTCTGAAAATATGTGAATCGTTTTTCACTAACGCGTTAAATGGAAGGTGATATGGGTATATATAATTAATATATGTGATATAATTGAAATGTTATGATATTTATGAAATATTTATCATTCTTGAAATATAATATATCATTTTCATTTTATATTTTCACTCACTGAGAAAATAATGTTAACTTCATTCGTTGACTTGTGGACTCCCACCCCCTTGTAGCGATGTGATACATTTTTTCACCACCACATCTTGAGAATGATACATATAATAAAATATAATTAAAAAATATATTATTTACGATATTATTATCATTCTATAAAGAGAAAATTTTACTTACCTTATTTCAATATTGATCATTGAAAAAATAAAAATGTTACTCATATGTACATATGAACTACCATCTCAATGATTGCAATTTTAACTAATTTTTGATAAACAGCAGTCATGATGACTTTAAAAATAACAATTTATTAAAAAAAATTGTAATTATTTAATTATTTTTATTCATATTTGTTCAAATAATGAACTTTTGGACCATAATAAACCTACCAATGTCATGTTTGAAATATATTTTGAATATGGTCAAAACATCAAAGGTAAATTAAATTGATACTGTGTTTTTATATAACATGTTAATAAGTGAAAAACCTAATAATAACATTGAAATAATATTTCAAGAAATTATATAATTAACATAATATTACTATTATTGAATATAAAACACAGATGGAATGTGTGACTCCAAGAAAGGTATTTTTCAAATCACTTTTATTTCTATGAGATATATGCCACATTCAACACGTTTTTAGTGTATATAATAAATATGAAATTATTTTTTTATTGTTATACATAAATTTATGTGGATTTAAATATCTATTTTACGATTTATATTTCATGGGGTTTTCTATTTCAATGTAACGAATGCTGTAAGGGATTTGTTTCTGAATTTTCCATCTTTGTGACATATGTTATGTTATACACATATATTATTTTTATTAGATGTATATAATTACCCTTTAAAATGTTATATCATGAATCTAATTAATTTAATAATATTATATGTTTCATTTATTTATTCTCTTTCTTTGATATTACGATTCAATGTTATAAAAATCTGTAAGAGTCTTTTGTTAAAATCTCATCATTTATTAGGATTGTGTAAGATTAAGTCTCTAATATTGAAATATTATAATACTATTTAATTATATTATCCTACGGTAATTTAGGATATTTTAAAGTAGTTATGTTATTTTCTGGTACTATTTTACATAGAATTATTGAGAAATTATTTCAAATAAAATATGCCATCATATCACTATTTGGTCAGAAATATATTTTATTACAAAACCATGTTTCTCAAAAAATTTAAAAATTATTTAAGGAAGTTATTTTCAAATAATTTTTTTTTCTCTTCAATAAATTTTTTAAATAATATTTCAAATATTATTATAAAATCCTTAAATATAATTCTTATTAAAAGTATTTTCAAAATTTCTTTTGTTTTAATATTTTTTCAAAATGAAAATTTTATTTTATTCAAATTGATTTGAATGGTATTTTAATTATATTTATATTTAGAAACATCAACAACCATTTAAAATAATTAATCTCAAAATGGTATTTTAGTAATGATTATATCCTTAGTATTTCTCTATATGTATTAATATTATTTCAATTAGATTGTTATAGAACCTATTTCTTTTCCACGAGTTAACTGTGATTCAATGAAATTATTATAGAATCAATCTATTTTCCAAAAGATAGTCATTTTTAAAATATATTGACCTAAAACTCATTTATTTTCTATTGTGTTATTATGTAATGAAATAATTATTATTATTACTTTAGTTTTTATGAAGAAAGAATTGTGTACATTATTCATATTGTGATTCTTAGACATTATAAATGACGGGTACACCAAGACGTTTCTAGTGATCCTGTTATAATGTATAAGATGTGTACCCTTTAATAGCACTCTAATGAATCGGTTAATGGTTATGTTATCCAAATAATTATATCGGATGTCTTCCGTATTGTTATTCCAAATGTAAGGGTTCTATAAGGGTTCACCAAGTGTTTAATAGAGATTATTTCCTAATATAACAATACGTTCTATATACACTTATTATGTGTTTATGATATTTTATTTGATTTAAATTGATATTACATGGAACATGATCATTGATTTTTAGGGGTTTTTCATGTTTTAGTGACTTAGTTTGTGTTTTTATTTTTAATGATCTGAGTGTTGTTGAGTATAAATAATCATATGTCATACTCATTCACTTTTATTATTTCATTTTTCCCATTATGTAATTCTTATGATCAGTTATGTAATTACTTTTTAAATTCTTATTCATTCCATTACTGATCATTTGAGATCACCCTTATCATGTTTACCTTTCCCTTGGATATAAATAATGTTTTTGATTAGGTTATTTTTATATGGTATGTTTCATATAGATGAAAAAGGTGAATTTATGTAAAATAAAAAATACATCATTAAGTGGGAGAAATACACATTTAATGAAATGTGTGTTGTTTATGTAAAACTATAAAACTAAAACCTATTTAATAACATTATTGATTTAGTTATTAATTTTTATATTGTAAAGTTATGATGAAAGAAATGGTTCATAGTTATCAAAAACAAAGCTAGAGATGTAATGTTTACACCTACAACACCGGATATGGGACTACGAGTTCTATGATATTATAGAGTACATGATATCTATGATTAAAATTATGTTGAGGTTTCCTTGAATGGATGTTTTGAGGATTCCCCTATTTCTATAAATTCGATAGTCCCATAAACCCCAAACTCTCAAAAAGATGATTTAGATTGATGTAAAATCCTTGTTCTCATATTTTGGTAAAATATACCATAATTTTCTAGGACTGTTAATTAACATGGAATATTTATAAAATGAAATATCAGAAAATTAGTCGTTATAGAAAGATTAGATACATGAGTTGAGTTATTATATATTATATGTGTAACCATCAAGTGAAAATATTTAAAATTTATGTGTACTATCTACTCACTATTAGAAAACACACTTATTTGTTTGAGGATGTATCCATGGTAAGAATGACCATGGGTATATTGTAACAACAATAAATTCTATAAATGATATATTCCTGCCTAAATCTGTGTCATATAGTATAGATCACATATAAAAAAATACAACCATTAATAATTATGAATTAATTAAATAATTTTTATTTCTAGAAGTTATGGATCTCACACCGATGAAATAGTAACTTGGTCGTAGGAATAGTAATATGACTCTTATGAATAGTTAATTTTTATAATGAAAATTATAATCATCCATGAAATTATAAATTAAGTATTGGAGGCATAATAATGAATATTTCCTAAAATTATATCATACTATAAGTAAATGAACATTTAAAAAAATTACTAATTAACTTTTTTAAATTTTTTATGTCATAAATATTTAATTAAGTTTTTATAATTAATAAAAAAATTAAAAAAATAATTTTCATAAATTTTACCCATTAATCAATATTTTTTCTCTTATTATTTTAGGATAATTTCCTGAGACCATAATTAATTTTTGAGTATATTATAAAATTGGATGTAGATTTAAAATTTGATTTTTTTTAGTAAATGATTATTTTATTTAAAAAATAAATTTGAAAATTTTATAAAATTATTTTCAAAAAATGGAGTTCATTTTTTTATAATACACACCAAAAAATAGTTAGGGTGATTTTTTTGTATTTTTCTAAAATACCTGAATTTTTTTTGAATATTAAAATACGGTAATTTGAAATATAATTACATTATAAGAAATTAAACTATTACGTGTGTAATACATGATTTAAGAATAATAATCTAGAATGTCACATGTTGTTTTTATAAATTTTATTGTAATTTTAAAATTATTTGTTGTCCAGAGCGAAAATAAAAATCAAATGAAAAAATTATATTCAAAAATCACCCCTCTCCTACACAATATATACCACCCCTCTACACAACATCTATTCACCCATATAAGACTTTTATCCTTGTATAATTTATTCAAAATATTCTCCCCAAGCCTCTCCACCACGTAAAATAGATCTTTGTGTCATAAAAATACCAAAAACAGTCCCCTTAAAGAGGAGTATTCAAGAGGTAAAATCCTCTTCCTTTCCCCTTTATTTTATTCTTGTTCTTTCTTTTATTAATCTCTCCTAACCTCCTCTTTATAATTATAATGATAATCCCATTATCATTTATGAACATTAATTATATAAAAATCATGAAAGAATAATAATCATTTTCCTTACTCTCTCTCTCTCTCTCTCCTATTTATAAAATGAAATCATCGTTTGGGAGGTGCCGATTTGCAACCTCTGTGGATGATGAAATTTCCTTCATTGATATATTTTTCAACGATGGTAATTATAACTTTTTTTGTGTTATACAAGACTAAATTTGTTTTTATTATAATTTATTTAATGTTTTGAAACCATTATATATAAATAATACTAATTCATATGACAAAACTAGTTTGTGGTGATCAAAATAACGTTGTAATAATCTAAACAATTATCACAAAATGTCTTATCTAATGATTAATCCTCATAAAATATAAACGTATAATATATATAAACATTTAAACTTATTTATGCTCATTAATAACATTAAATTTTAATTCTGGACAATTATACCAATTTTACATGAACTCTATTACTGATATTCAAGAAGATCATGAAAAATAAGAAAATGAATGATCCCGAAAGATGAAATTAAACTCTATAACTCATCAATAAGTCCATAAAGGAACCAAATAAAACAAAAACAACTAAAATAATTATAATTTTTTTTATAAATTAATTAATTAATCAATGTAATTTGATTATCCAAGATGTTAAGGTCAAGAGCACAACTCATTCGGGAATAAGGTAACAATTTTCTTCCCAAGCCTCCATTTTCCTTCAAGTATTGATTTCTTCCTCTATAACCCAATTTAATTATTAATTTCATTAATATTATTATTGTAAATTTTGTATATGTGTTCTAAAAGAATTTATTCTGATCATTTCAACTTTTTTCTTCCGAAATACATTTTTTAATAGTGCCCCCTTCTCAATTATTCACCATAAGAAAGACCAATTAAAGTGTACTTACAGATTTATTACCTATTTTCATGTGTACTTTATAATATAATTTTTGAATAAATTTATTTCCTAAAACCAAAAATTTTATCATTGAAAAAATATCTTATTTTATTTCGGTTTTTATGAAATTATTTTTTCAAAAGAACTCTCTTTTTAAACTAAAAGAGTATTACTCTCAATAATTCATTGATGATTTTATTAAAGTAGTTTATCTATTTCAAAACCCTTGTTGAATACTATGTTTTATTTGGATTCAAATATTATTATTATCATCTAATATTTTTTGTTAAATTTTTATGATCAGTTTGAATATGGATGTGATATCTTGGTGCAATTCACAATACTACTCTGAATGGGTAGTGATTATGTCCACATATTGGGGAAAGTTATTTCATATGTTTATAGTTTTCATGTTTAGACACATTAATATAGGGAATTCATTGGACTTAGAATGTGATTTTTGGGTCTCTCCATATCCCATTGATTCCACGGTTAGTCTAATGAGACCAAATAGAATTTGGTTTTGGACAAGTCCTTACCATAGTATTTTCATATGTCTTACCTGATGCCCTGATTATATGTTTCAGATGTCTGAAATTATGAATTCCCTCATTATGATAATAAATATTTATAAACCACACAATTATTCAACTTTTACAATATCCTGGGTTAATTATCATTCTATTATGATCATTTATGTGGTTTTTTGTTATCATCTTCCCTTCCTACCATCTTATTCTAAAGTTTATTTTAAAAGGAAATTGTTTTTAGTTATTCACCAAGAATAATGTAATTTTTTTAAAACATCCACTATATTACATACCATTACTGAGAATCTAAGTTCACCCCTTTCTGATGTTTTATTTTTCCCTATTATGTTAATGTGAATATGAATATGAATGAATTTATGGAGAAATCTAAGAGTCTGTGGGTGATTCAATTGAGTTTCAATTCTGTTTTTTCATTAATGTTGTAAGCTAAATCTTATGTTTTATCTAGTTTTCCAATACAACTAAACTATTATGTATTTTGGGATGATACATCCTTGTAAAAAACAAGGTTATAAGATAAGTCAATGACATCAGGTGACTTGGGTCTAGGTCTTTACATTTGGTATTAGAGGGAGGTTTAGTATAATCCTAGGAATGAAAACATATATTAATGAATATATAATTAAGATAGAATTTTAGGATAAGAATACAAGAAACATCCTTAAATTTTTGTAAGGTGGTGATTATACAGATCTTCTTAATAATAAATCTATGTATGGATACTACAAGTGGACATGGTTCTAGAAAATAAGTAACTTGGAGTAACAATTCTGACATGGTGTCTCAAGATTGACTTAGGGTAACCTGGTACCAGACACTGGGCCTTAATGAACATCTAGACTGACAGTCCCATAGGATATTCTTATAATAACTTGTATTTTATTTTATATCTCCATAAAGGATTTAAAAGTAATTTTTTTCTCAACAAAACTATGTTTATGATTATGAGATTAAATATGAATACAATTTAAATTTATTTTATGTGTTTTTCTAGTTTTATATTATCTATTATGATTCAAAACCTAATATAGTGTATTTAACTATTTAGAAATATAAACTAGTAGATGTAATGGAAATTGTATCAATGCACATATTGAATGTAGGTATTTCCATTATGTGCATGATAATGATGTCGGTATTGGGGTTACAAATGGTTATGATCAAATTATAACTATACTGCAAAAACAAACCATGTTAATGAAATATAACCTTTCCCATATGGAGCATCCTGATATACAATTTGGAAGAACAATTCTAGATCTCTTTATTCGACAACAACCTCCATCATTCAATGGGAATACAAACCCATTTGTTTCTAAACATTGGATATATTACATTGAGAATATATTTCTTTCTTTGGGATGTAAATAAAGGTATAATGGTGTCATAGAAGATTATCACTTATTTGGAGATACAGATAAATGGTGTTTACTAATCCAAAACATAAAGGAGGTTGAAGAAATTAAAAAAATTGAATGGAATAATTTTAAGGAAATTTTACTAGAAAAATATTTTCCTCACAAACAATTAGTGGATATGGGAAATAAATTATTTAATTTTAGGGAAAAGGGGGAGGGGAATGTTTCCATGTATGAATCCAACATTTCAAGGCTATAAAGTAATTTCGTATACTACATACATTGTCTAAGGAGCAATATTAATATATTCATTGATGGTTTAAAACCATTACTACATACGGAATAGGTTTCTATGAATTTTGTATCATATGAAGATAATGTATCATGTGATATCAAGAAAAATAAAGAATTATATAAGTATTATGATTGTGGGAAAGCTATAGAATAATAGGTTGGTGGTGGAAGGAATGGATAAATGGATGAATAAAAAGGGGGGTTTTCTAACATGTCATTCTTATTGAAGGAAACTACCAGGAGACTTCTTAAAATGAAAAAGGGTTTGCTAAAAGTGTGGATAAAAAGACCACCATTATATTTATTAAAAGGGGAATAAATAATCTACTAATGTCCAATGCTACAATTGTATATATTGGTGACATTATGAAAATTATTGTTTTATTCATCAAGGAAACAATCCAATGAAAAGGCCAATGGATCAAGGCCAAGCTAATGGGATCACAACATATGAGGTTGAAGTTCATAATTATGTGGTTGAAAGTACATTAATCATCTCTTAAAAATTTATATAAATATATATTTGATTATAGATCATCTCATTCCCATATATCATCATGGTTTTCATTAAAAATTAGATATTTCCAATTCTTCGTAACATGGGTGTTTTTAGTCGAAACCAATATGGAAAGTCTCATTACAAAGAAGATATTTCATGTAGTAACCATTAGGTCAAATAATCAAGATTTATATTTTGATTTTATCATCAAATCTATATTCAAAATTTAAATAATCCTTAATATGGATCATTCATCAAAATATGATGTTAAAATCTATTACAAGATGAAGAAAATTTAGATTTGGGGGGAAGTTATTGAATCCATTGTCTTTATTGAAAAAACTTCACCATATGATTCTAATATAGATCCAACCCCAACATCTCTACTGAATTAAAATATTGTGGAGGAAAAGAAAAATAATCTATGGATAAGGAAATAAATAATCATATTGAGGATGTACCTATTGTACAAGAATTCATTGATGTATTTCTAGAGGATTACCTAGACATCCTCAAGAGAGGGAATTTGAGTTATCTATTTATTTAATTCTTGGTTCATGTCATATATCAAACAATCCCTATATAATGGCTACATTAGAATTAGTTGAACTTAAGAATCAAATATAATAATTTATTAATAAAGGATTTATCTAACCTAGTGTTTCTCTATGGGTAGCCCGTGTTCTCTTTGTCAAGGAGAAAGATGGATCCATGAGGCTATATTTAGATTATAGAGACATAAATGCTATTATAATAAATAATAAGTACCATTTGCCTCATATTGATGATTTATTCAATCATCTTCATTGAACTAAATATTTTTAAAAAAATTATCTTGGATCTTGATATAATCAATTACATATGAAGAAGGATGCTATTCTAAGGAATCATTTTTAACTAGGTGTGGGAATTGAATGTTAAGAGTAAGGCCTTTTTCATTGACTAATAAACCATATATTTTCATGGATCTAATGAATAATATTTTAAATGAATATCTTGATGAATTGTTTCTGGTATTTATTGATGAAATATTCGTATTCTCAAAAAGATATGAAGACTTTGAGAATCACTTAAAGATTGTTTTGAAGAACCTTAGTTGATATAAATTATATGGTATGTTTATCAAGTATGAATTTGGGCACAAATCCATTTCTTTTCATGGGTATATTGTCTGAATGGATGGAATCTCATTTGATCCTTGGAAGAAAAAGGTGGTCCAGGAATGGCATACATCAACAAGCATAACCGAGGTATGTAGTTTTATTTGTTTAGCATGTTATTATCGGAATTTTGTTCATAAATTTTCCAGGTTAGCGAATCCATTAATCAATATTACTCATAAAGGGGTTATGTTCAGATGGGAAAATTAATGTGAATAAATATTTGAAGAAATTAAGATTAAATTGGAAAATACTCTGATCCTAACACTACCATCAGGAACTGGTTGGTTTGTGATTTATAGTGATGCATCCAATAAAGTATGTGGTTTTTTCCTTTTGAAAAATGATACATCTATTTATTATGAATCAAAGAAATTAAAAATTCATGAACAGAACTATCCATCTCACGATCTTGAGATAGTAGCTGTAATATTATCTCTAAAAATATGGATACACTATATCTAGGGTTGAATATGTGGTATATATATACATCACAATATTTGAAAATATATATTCATATAGAAATAACTGAACATGTGGAAAAATTGGTGGCTCTAGATATTCATGGATTATGATTGTTCAATATAATACCACCCTGGGAAGGTAAAAAAGGTATAAGATGCATTGAGAAGGAAAGATCATAGAGTTCTAAAAAATGAGGGTTGATAAGGACCTTGTTTACATGGATTTAAGAAATTTGGATATGAGAATTATAATGGAAAGTGACAAATCAATAATTTTTCAACTAGTTACCTTACCATATTAATTAGAAAGAATTTAAATCCCTCAATGTGATGATGAGAATCTTTATAATATAATTAAAGCATTGAATGATGGGAAGTTTCCATACTTCATGTGTTAGGATGGAATATAGAAATTTTGGAAGATTTTATGTGATCCCTCCATTCCGAAGTTAAAAATGGAGTTTTTAGATGATTCTCAAAGCTTGAATTTCCATATACACCATGAAATTACTAACATATATAATGGTCTAAAGGAACATTTCTGGTGGGATTATATAAAGTGGAAAATTTACATTTATGTATCATAATGTTTAGTCTTTCAACAGGTGAAGTGTGAATGACAACATCCTAGAGGTTTCATGCCACCTCAACCAATTACTACCTTGAAATGGGATGACATCATGATGGATTGTTTCACTAGATAACCAAAATCTCAATGAATTAATGATGCATTATGGGGGATTGTTGATTGAAATACCAAATATGCACTTTTCCTTTCTATAAGGGATAATTTTAAACTAAATATCCTCACACAACTCTATATTAATGATGATTTAAGACATCATGGAGAACCTATTTCTATTGTGTCTAATCTTTATCCTTGATTTACATTTATATTTTGGAAAAGTATTTAGAAATATTTTGATACAAAGATTCATTTGAGTACAACATATCAACCTCAAACTGCTTGTCAGTCTGAAAGTACTATTCAAACATTAGAATACCTATTGAGATCATGATGCATTGATTTTCAATGTATTTGGGTTTAGAATTTATATTTGGTAGAGTTTTCATACAATATTAGTTTACATCCAAGTTTTCAAATGGAATCATATGAAGCATTGTATAGAACAATATTTCATACACCGAAATTATGGTAGGTGCATCATATTTAAATAAAAAATGTACCATGAAAAATACAATAATTATTTGTGGTCGATAATTAAAAGGGTTATTTCATGTTTTTTGACACAATGAAACACCTATTTGTAGGAAAAGGCCTACCATCAATGATCTGCAGCATTGTTACAAATGTTTTCCATTCCTAAATGGATGTTAGACGACATTACTATGAATTTTGTGGAATTTATTTCAAGAAATCCTTAGAAGAATGGAATCAAATGGGAGATTTTAAACCATTTAAACAAGGTATCTGGTTTATTTTTAATTCATGAAACGTACACAATTAATTAGTAATGGGATATGTATGTTTCAGAGATAGTATATATTCGAGGTGGAATATAAAGTGTAGTTTCATATAATGATTCTCTATTTAATCCAAACTTATGTTGAGGATTAAATTTTTTTGGGTGACTAAGATATTCTATGTATGTATTTTCAACCCCAAATGGATAGGAAAATACAGAATACTTTTCAGGTTCTAGAGGAGAGGCTTCATTCATATACCATAGAGTTTGGTTGATATTTGGAGAATCACTTAAATCTCATTGAGATTTCATATAAAATAGTTACCAAGATAATATTCATATCTAAGCATATTATTAACTTAAATAAAGGAAATGTAGATTACAATTATGTTTGATGGAGGCACGTATGCTAGTGTTCTTGAGAACATGTCTTTTGGTGGATATGTTAGAGCAGGTGTAGTGGATTAAAATATGTATGGGCACAAATCAGAGTAGATAAAAGTCTTATATTGATCTACATTGATAAATCATTTAGTTTTTAATGGGTGATAAGGTATTCCTTCTATTTTCATCACGATTAGTACATTTTAGGATTCATAGGCGGAGGTAGGTCATATTGGTTCCAAGGTTCATTGGATCATTTGAGATTGTGGGGAGGACTGCATCACTAGAAAATTGATTTTATATTTAACATAGGGATATTTATATTCATTATGTTTTTCATGTTTCACTAATTTGATAGTATCACATTTACCCTTCTCATGTGATTGATGTTGAGGATGCTAATCATGAGGCTGATGTGTCCTTTGAAGAGAATATGAATCATGTTGAGGATCACATTGCTAAAGTGATATAGAGAAGGAATGTGTCATTAGTCATATTGTCATTGAAGCATAGACGTGTTTAAGATGATCAATGGTAGAGGGAAGTAGATATATTGTCTTATTGTCAAAACCTTGTCACCTCGAAATCATAGTGATTCATGGGATTGCAGCTCAAGGATGAGTTGTTATAAAGTGATTATATTTTTGGATCCAAACCTTTATATTGTAGTATCTTTCTCATTTCCATGTATCCTTTTTCCATTTTTTTGTTATATATAGTTTGTGTCTTAATTTGGATTCATTTTGGGAGAATTTTTAATCAATTTTAAGCCCATTGGTTTATGCATGGTTGGCAATTGTTAGGTAAAAATATGTGTTCTTTACCAGGAAACCATGAACACTATTTTGAGCCACAAGAAGGGGGTTCATGGATTTTCCAAACTCTGTAGCCACCCTCCCCAAACCATTAACCACTAGATATAGTGGGTTTGAATGGTTGGTTCATAATTTGGAAAACTGTGCACCCACCCAAGAGTAATGGTGCACCCATGATAGTTTGTAAGCAAGAATTGGGAGCGTGGGTTGTCAAACCATGTGGCGCATATAAGAAACCATGAATGTGGTTTATTAAACCCAAGAAAATTTAATTAAATTTTATAAAACACATGGTTTATATACCTATTTATCAAAAATTGAACTAATATGAATTACTTTTATTTTTCAAGCTCTTGAGAGAAATCTTATTCTCTTTGAATGTCTTACTTTTCGAATAAAAAATCCAGTTGAAGGATTGACACCTCTTCGTTAAGTGACATATTCATTTATTAGGTTTATATATCTCCGTTATTTGAATTCAACTTTATAGGGATGAGTTTCATAGTTTTTTATTTTTTATAGAGATTTTTTAATGGATCTCATTTAATATGATCTTGATCATTTGTTATGATCCTATATCATCCTCACTATTGTTATTTTGATCATCCTACATTGAATTATGGGATATGGATTGGAGAGCGTTTATCAATAACCTTGAGTTAGATGTTATAAATTCTAATAATTGAGGTATTTATTATGATAATTTTAATTTAATTATGTCTTCTATTTTCCATTTTGTAAACCTTAATTTAATCGAATAAAACTTTAGGAATTTAAAATAAATTTTTGAGACCCTAAACATATCCCTTTTACACAATGGATATTGTGATCCCAAATTGATGGAAACCCATGGGGTGTTCCCATAACAATTTAAATGATAATTATAAAATGTTGAAGTTGGAATAATGGTTGTATGAAATTAAACTAAATCCTTTTTTCATGATTGATTATGGGATTTAAAGGGTCGTATGGATTAAAATTCATGTTTTAAATGAGATGTGAAAAAATGATGATAAATGGATTAATGGGTAAATATTTTATGTAGTTTCTTATAATAAAAGTTACGAACAATGGTTGTGTTTGATAAAAAAAAGGTTCTTTATGATGTCAAATACTGATAAGAAGGTTACTGATTTTAAACATTTATATATATGATATGTAATATTTGTGAAGGATTGAATAATGAGTTTTGGGGAATATAATGCTTCTCTAAAGACTCATGTGGTTCCAACCTATTGATATATTACCATAATTCATGTATGTCTACAATGAGTTTTGGTTCAGGGGCTAGTTCTCCAAATACCGAAGGCATTCCAGAATACAAATATAGGCCCCTGACACACACACACAAATGTCTGTATATATATATATATTCATGTGAATAATGAGTTCTGGGTCATGGACTATTGTTCCAAACATATATGGGGTTCCAGAATTAATCTCTAGGACACCTAAGATGTTAGTATTTGACTAATTTTCCTACTGATAAGATAATGCTATGAAAAATGAAACTCTGGGGTATGAATAGATATTGGAATTAAATGTATAATGAAATAAAATTAAAGAGTAAATTGTAAAATACCTATGGTTTATGATTACAAAATTAGCACAACTTAATGTTTGTATAATGTGGTTGACTAAAAAATAATAATTATGAGAACTTTCTTACTTTTGTTTCATGATTTTTATTATTTATACATCTTCATGCAATATTATAGACCAAATATTTCTTTAGACTCATTTAGTGGTGCCCTATTGATTTTTACTGACACCCTACTCAGGATTCCTAATTGTTACCTGAGTATACTTAATGTTTTTAGGATAGTATAAGCGAAATATCTCTTCATTAGATTAATTATTTGGGAATCAGAATGGGGCTTGAAATGGGGAAACATATTTGGTTTTGGGACGCACTTATGAGTTGTTAGTGTATAATTATTTTGAGGGTCTTTGGAAACATGACACTTGTATGGAATAAAATATTTATTTCATTATTTCATGGTCATTTTTCTAAAATTATTACTAATAATTTGATGATTGGTATTATATTGATTACGGTTTATTATATATCATTATCATATCATGGTAATTTTTACATAGATTTCTGTTTTTTTGTTCTTTGATAAAAAGGATGCAATCTCTATGCATTATATATTAGACCCTCACTTCTTATCGGTATCCACTAGAATATACTGAGGTATTCCTGATTCCATGAGGAAAACGAGATCATATAATTGGTTTTTGGAACCTCGGTCAAGACATTACTATTGATAGAGTTTCGAAAATGGATGATATATTGTTGAACATTATAGTCTGATAATGTCTTTGGAGGTGTTAAAACTTATTGTTTATGGGTTGAATATATTTATATTGGAGGACCATAGTGACATTGACATGTTTATTTATAATTAACGGGATTTTTATAAGTTTCCTAATGAATTAATTTATCAAATAAAATAATTCACAAATTTGATATTTTTAGTCTTGTCTATTTGAAAATAATTTCTTGACCAAGCACTATGTCTTTGAGAAGTAGAATCATATATAAGAAAAATATGAAACTTGATGGAGAATATGGAATTGAATATTGATGTATAGAAGTATAAATTCTTCGAAACATGGTATAGAATTTTGGGGTTGACTCTAGAAGAAAATTTATGAGAAAAAAATTAAAGGAGATAGAAACATTGTATTCTTTATTAGACCATTCCAATTCATGTGGTGAATAATACAGGGAACCAAAGGAGTATTTCTTCAACATTTTGTTCCTCTTTTATACTGAATGAAGATATAATTAATTTTATATGATGATATCTATGGTGTACATCTGTAAATAAATATCCTTCGAGTACTTCTATGTGGATGGTTCATGTGATAATGATTTTATGTTTTTTGATTGGATTTGTGTTTTGTTGGACACATGTGTCATAGTGTTTTTCCCTTAATAAAATATTATTGTTTTTTTTTCTTATGTAAAACGAATACATTTGAAAATTGTTATTTCATTATGATGTTTCTTTCTTTGTTATTGTATTTTTTTCCTTCTAAATGATCTTTTCTTGATGTTTAATTTTAGTTCTTGTATGTGGTACTCTATCATCTTAGCTCAGATACATAAATTACACATGTTTATTATAATTTGAGTAGTTTCGAAAAAAATATCTATTACTTTTCTCCAAATTATGCTTTCAATTTCGGTGGTTTGGAGCCAAATATTGTTTATATTGAAATAAAAAAGTTTTATTTCTTAAAATCATCATGATATTAACAATAAAAAATTTTAAAAAATGGATATGTTGAAATGGTTTGGAAAATAAATATAAAATAATGGAATATGAAATTAATGAAATTACAAAAATAATAATTAAAATAACCACAACTTTTAAAAATAATTAATGTATAATTGTATGATTGGGTGATTAACTAGTTTTGAAAGGGTTGTGATCACTTATGAGTATAACCACGATTCACATTAATACCGATGGAAATGATGGTAAATTATGATCAAAACATGTTTTGGGTAAATAATTATATTTATATTGAATTTTTTCATAATTATATTCTTTAATATGGATTATAATATTATATTTTAAATGAGGGAGTTTTATGATAATTTTTTTTGAAAACATGGATGACATGGAATTTTATAGAAACTCTTGTGTGAGATTAATATTCTATTGATTATTAAAATTAAATTATTCTCATTATGAAAATGATTTCTATATTATAACATATTTTTTATCTTGTTTCTAGTAGTATTTATAAAATGAAACTAGATTAGACATATTTGATTTTGTCAAGTAACTTAAACTTCATAAGATTTTGAGTATATCCTACTAAGTATTTTTTACTTTCTAATTTCAGAATACCTTGGTTTTCATATATATATTATTCTTTGTGATATTTATAAATTAAATTATAATTTTTCACTAATATTATTTGATACTATTGAGGATGTGTTGAATTTAAATCATAAATTTCGTATCACATGGAATATTTAGATGTTGGGTGAGGTTTTATTTCAATTACTTCTTTATTATCATTTTTGGATTTATTTTAATGTATAATATTAAAATATTACATTTTCATAAATAAAAATATTTCTTAATATAAAATTTTTCATTAAATGTCATTTTTTATTCATTACTAAGATAAAATCTTTCCCCAACTAATTTATCTAATCCCTTAGCGCTACTTGTGAATATACATAAATTAAAAAATGTACTTTTGGTCCTATGTAACATTTGGTCATAAATTGAGATTGTTATTTTATAAATATGTTTCAATTAACCTATTAATAAAACTCATTAAATTATATCCTCTATATGGTCTTATAAATTATTTATTAAATATTTTAAATGAGATTTATTCATTTGTATTTATTGATAATAAAATATATTCATAAGTTGTACCTATATAATATTTTATTACTAAAAAATTTTACCATGTTTTATTTTATCATATATCATTTGATGATTTGATGAAAAAAAATTTATGACTCTATAATTTAATATAATGATATTTATTAAAACTGGTTAACTATAATTATGGTTATATTTCGATAAAAATAAAAATAAATTTTTATTTAATCATAACATACATGGAATAAATTAAAAATAATACACAAAATCATTAATCTTAAATTCCCCACGCTATAAAAAAATGTGTTGTAAAAATTAATGTTTTTATAAATAGATTGTGATATTTTAAATTATATACTCCATAAATAAAATTATTCAGTGTCTCCATTTTAGTATTTATAATTATTATTTCATCTAGAATCATATAATGTCCGTGAAGTAAAACGAAATTTTAAATATATATTAATTTATATTACTTATCTTTTCTATATAAATTTGTTTTTATAAAATATTATTTGAATAAATGTTTTTTGGACATGATGTTTCATGTTCTCACTATAATTCTATTGATAAAAATATCATGAATAGATAATATTTTTCTTCTATAAAACAAGGTTTATTGAACAATTGAATAATATTTTCAAAACTAATAAATTGTAAAACTCAGTAAATATTTTTTGAGTAAATATTTTTTTCCAATAAATAATATTTTAAAATTATTATGTACATAATAAAAATGAGATATTTTAAAAATATAAAGCATTTGATGATAATATTCTATTAGTAGGGTTAAATGAAGATAATTATTTATTAAATTATGACTGATAAAATTCGGCGATCCATGCTAATTTTAATTTTAGGAATAAAATATGGATATATAATAAGCTTGTTTGAAAAATGATAGATTATTTTAAAAATAAAAAAAATTGAAAGGAATTTTAAATTTATAATATAAATTATTTTTCGGGGAATGAAACTCTATTTTTTAGAAATTTTTTAAACAATAAATAAAATCGTAAATTTAAAAAAATATTATTATATTTAAAAAAAATTATGACATGTGTCTCGTCAAATACATCCCAAAAATGTATATACAATTATGAGTTTATTTTGGTTCATCAAATTAATGTTTTATCTGTGTTCACTAATGAAAATATATAACATAAAATTAATCTTAAATTTTTCACATATTTCTATAAAGTTTCTTCCTAAATTATAATACTGAATAAAACATACTTAATTATATTCACCAAACTATGTATCACCCATCTAAAATTATTCATTATTATTTTAATATATAATACTATGATCTCTAATTAACCATGAATAAACACATGTAATTCATAAAAATTTTACAATATTCAACCGGCAAAAATAAATATTTTGTGTTTCATTGTATCGGGAAATTAAAAATTCCTATAAAAAACATACTAAAGGGCACATAGTTTATAAAAATATAAAATCCATCTCTTCATTAAAATATATTCATAATATTATCTTCCATTTAATAATCTCATATAAACCCATCAATCACATATCAATATATATAAACCCTTTTCAAATATATCATGTAAAAGTGTGAGATTATAGTGTGGTATATGAATTATTATAAGAAATCATATAGAGTATTCACATGATAAGATACAATGTGGTCATGGAATAATATTGAAAACAAGAATATTTGATAAATATAAAAATATCATAAGAATTTGAAAATTATAATAGCGTCTCATTAATTTCTAATAACAAAATATAAACCCTAATCAAGGGTTCATTCTAAGATATCATCACATTGTTAGTTTACTATTACATCAAATGCACCAATACTAGAAACTCATAAGATATTAAAATTACCCAATGCATTAGGTAACTAAAATTCTTGATCCAAAAGTAAAATTATAATATTTCATTAAATATATGTTACACATATAAATAAAGGGAATTAAAAAAATTGTATTCAAATCATAAAGAATAACATGTATTACCTATGAAAATAAAATAGAAGTGTTTTATAAAAATATTAAAAGGGCTAATGTATGAAATTATTTTGATAAAGGGAATCGAGAAATTTAAATACCCATGATAATGATAAAATGGTACGAAAAATAATTAGAAACTCTAAAATATAAAAAAATATAACAGTATAGAAATATAAGATCACTCTAAAAGAGAATTTGAAAAAGTTAAGAGTAAATAAATTAGGAAATTTTATTCATTTTCTTCCTGTATGAGATATTCATCAATATATAAAATAGTAAAATGAAGTGAAAATAAATGTGACTACCAAAATAAATTTCTTATTATATATTCAAATAACATTCAGTATGAAAGATATAAATGTTTTAGGAAAATTAAAATAGTGATTAAATAATAGATATAAGGGGAAAGGGATTTCATTTGGCTTTTTCATATGTTATATGTGAATAATTAATCAATGAGAATATGGTAAAAAGAAATGAAAATTCATAGATACAATATAAAATACCATAATAGTATTTAGAATATTGTTATATGTAAATAATAATTTAATAT
Source organism: Viscum album (assembly GCA_963277665.1). Classification (NCBI taxonomy): domain Eukaryota; kingdom Viridiplantae; phylum Streptophyta; class Magnoliopsida; order Santalales; family Viscaceae; genus Viscum; species Viscum album. The sequence goes on along the minus strand of OY728131.1, from coordinate 503,103,785 downwards.
TTAAATTTAATTAATAATTTAAGTAAAATTAAGGAGATCATAATTATTTTCCACTAACGTTGGTCTTAATTTTTCTCTGTGATGTAACACATAATTTTTATCAAAATTAGATAAATTAATATCTTATTTTTTAAAATATATCTATTTATTTTACATACTATTATATATAAATGTTTACTATTACTAATTTATTAACCTTTTCCCCCATTCTATTCTTAGGGTATGTACATCTTGAGAATTCCATAGTTCCTTCAGTATTTTGGTATATGTTCTAATTAATTTTAAGAACAATTCCCTAATATAAATAATTTTAAAGTTTTTATTTTTTAAAATTTTCTATATTTTTAAATTTTCCTATTAATTTATTCATTTTTTCAGTACAAAAATTGTTTTTTAAGGGTTAAATCATTTGAGACTGATTTAGAAATTATATAAATATGTGTATTATAAATATTTCTATATGAAATATACTATTAAATAACATGAATAATAATTTAAATGTGAAAATAATGTTATATTTGATATTTAGATGAGTTTTATTATTTATCAATAAGGATGCAGATTGTAATACCCCAGAACCCATTCACCTAGAGTTGGTGGGTTATTTGTTACATTAATTATGATTATATACCCAAGAAAAATGTTTATTAGTCTTTATGATACTCAATTCCTAATAATTACATAAGAATATATAACAGTATTCTAGAATAAGCCTTTATTCCTTATTGATATCCATAGCATTAGCCATTAAAAATATTCCTTTATATTACCTTGTAAAATGGTAAACATAAGAAGAAGCTTGGCACAGTTTCTCAGTAAATGGTAGAATATATCAGAAACTATCACAACTTAATAAATTCATAAATTAACTAGTGTGAATAGATAATAAATGTTTATATATAAATTAATACATACACATTACAAAATCCATGTATTTCAAAATAATATAAATAAATAATCAAGTGAAAAATGATATGAGATCCCTTAATAATTAATATGTAGAGATTGAAGAAATTTTTACGTCATAAAAAATTTGTCAAGGCCTTGTGACAATACATTATACAAAAAGGTTAATCATTATCCCACTAACTAATCATTATTCACCCTTGTGATTCCCTTATAGTCACAAGTATGTTTTAATTTTGTGATTAGATTAACTCTTTTGATATTTTAAATGATTTTGGTTGTTGAAGGATGATAATTTAAAAATATGGGAGAAACATGTTAGGAGAATAGTCTGTTCATGATTATTAGTGAATCGGTAAATTTTTTGAGAAATATATATGTTGGTTCTCGTGGTTATTTTCAATGTTTGAGCATGGTTTGTCTAACCAAGTGAGTCTCCATGGAAATAATGTATATAAAATGGTTTGAGTCCAAAGGTTTTCACATTACTCATGTTAGGTTTTTTCAAAGAGGTGGATACTACCAGGTAACTATGAACATTATATTTTAAGAGGTTTTAGATACATTATGGTTATTGAGTGGTTTGTCTAACCGTGTGTCCTAACCATAATACCCATACATGATTCCTATAATTATAAAATTAAACTAATACCCTTTTTTATATTTTACTATAATATCCTCTTAATCCTTTATAATCATGACCAAGATTTCCCTTGATACCTTATAAGGGTCCTTCTCAGACTCTGGGTGAATCTCTAATTATTTGTGTTGATCTCTTTAATGTATGTATTGATTTTATATCATTTCATTCTCTTTTATCCACATGAACTCATTTCTATATTACCATTATTTCATTAGAACCCTAATGGGTTGTGATTATTTTATATAGAGGGTTTGATGTGGAATTATTGATTCTCATTATGGATCTAGGATTTTAGGACTGTATATATTTATATATAATCACCATTTTCAATAGTGAATAGGTTATCTACAATTGAAATGTTGGATTCCTTTATAATGGTTATTTATCATTGATTACATTGAGTTCTTGGGGATTCCTTTGTCTTCGATTGAAATTTCAATGATTTCAATTCTACGAGGGATAATTTATGTAAATTTTCTTTTAGAGGCAAGGAAATGGTTTTAAATATGAATCTCATTAAAAAAATGTTATCCAAATCATGTGTTCAATAAAATTCTTCAATGCATATTTTTACTATAATATATTTTTTTATCAATGTAATTTGTTATTATTTTCTTATGGAAGATTTAAATATGATTTTGAGCATATTTTAATTAAATTTTTAACAAAAATAACTCATGAGAACTGTTGGTGTGTTGGGTTATATACATATAAAATAATTAGTGAATTTGGTAACACTAAAGATTATGAATAGGTTTTCTTTAGGATGTGGTAGCGAATGGGTATCATAATACTGAAATAATATGTTATGAATTTTTTTCATAGGATTAACATTACACTAAAAGTGAATTATTTGAATTTCCATGATTAAAATTCCCATATACTGAAAACCATTTGGTCTTTGTTTTAATCATGATGGAAATTTTCACATACTGGTTTCTCACATGTTTTTATTTTGAGATATAATTCTTATTTTCTACTTCCCTATATTTTTTCATTTTTCATCATTCCCATGTTATTGGGGCTCAAGATATGGATTCTTCAGAAGGTAAACCAAATTATTTTTTTGTATATTTTTTTATAATGAAAAATATTATTGAATATTTTATTAAAAAACTAGAGATAATAATTTATTGGGGATATACATAGTATAGATTCACAGTGGTATCTTACTATTTATTTTCATCACACACTTCATATTAACTTTTAGTTTATTCACCTTTGGTTTTGTAGGATATTGGAAATGGATGTGTTTTCTGTTGCCTGATGTGTTCTCTTGGTTGATGTTGTCTTTGTAGTTGGTTGGGTTGGTGGTGTTAGATGATCACAAGAAGACTTTATTTTAATCCGGGTTAGGTTTTTTATGGGTTGAAGCTGGTTTCATAGTTTTTTATTGTATCATGATTATTTACTTTTCTTTTCATGTTGTCATATGATTTTTTAAATTAATATTATTATAAATTATAGATGTTCTTTTATATTTTTAGGTGAAATTGTTCCCATGTTTTTGTTTGTTGATACCAAAGTGATTTTAACCATCCAATTGTGATTTTGAACATTATTTGGGACTTATACTGATAAATAATTGGTTATTTTTCAATTCATCCTATGTATGTTCATTAAAAATTGCTAACATCTCCCATGGTTGTTTATAATGATTATTGGTAGACTTGCGTAGAACCATTAGAACTCAGCTTGTATGTTTAGGTGTGTGTCAATCTAGTTTTATTTCATATCTAACCATAAATTACCTTTGGTGTTAAGGTATTTTTCATCAATATTTTTGATAGATTTTTTAGTTTGTTTAGATGAACCTGATTTTTTTATTTAGATGATCATTTTCACCTCCTTCTATTTATTTTCAAATTTCTACCCTCTAATTCATCAAATATATTTTTTGAATTAAATTCTCATTATATAATGTCATTAATCTAGATTATTGGAGATCATGTTTGGATATATAGTTATTTACATAAGATATTTTATTTTAATATGTTTCATTTAATATATAATTCCTCCTTCAAGGATATCCTAGAATAAGAGGTAAATACATGTAATGAACTGACCTAGGATAACCTCTAATATGGTACTTGAATTGATTTTCCATTTACCAAATGAGAATTCTCAATCCCCATAGTCTAGGGAAGAGAACTTAAGCATTGAACAACAAATAAATGGAATTATTTAATCAAACATAAAACTTGACACATGAAATATATATATATATATAAGTGAAAATAACAATTTTCAGGGAAATATTTTATAATCAAAGAAGAGAAAACAGTAATGAAGAAACTAAAAATAAACCAGAAAGGTAAAACTCGATAGTAAATTTACAATAGTAAAATAAAAAACCAAAACATGAAAAAATTACTCCATGTTATAATTGTAAAATTTCTATCCATGTCACAACTAGATACCTATATTGTGTTAGAATAATCACCATTACCTAATGATAATACATTTCTTTCTTCTTTATAAAAATAAAACAAAAGGACTACAGATTCTAAAATAAATGTGAAGGGTGGGAGATAAATGGTATTAGGATAATCCAACAAATTATATCCAAATCATATATCTATATAATAATCCCAATATTCTCAATTTATAATAAATTAATGCAAGATAAGAAATAAAAAAAATGTTTATAAAAAATTATGGTAAGAAATTCCCATTTGCTCAGTTCTAAAATAAATTCTCATAAAACTTCTTAAAATCATAATTTTTAAAAAAAATCACATTTATAAATAATGTGTATTTCAATGTAAAAAATGTATAAGGTCAATGAACAATGGTAGACCACTCTATGTATAACTCAGGGTCAGGCTAGCTATGTTAATTGTACATCAATTACTACTATTGCACACTACAAGTCCATAAAGCCTACAAATAAGGACTCATATAAAAGAGGGAAACCCCATAATGTGAACCCACCTTAAATTTCAACCATGTCCTAGAGAAAAATTCATATTGATATAGGTATAGACCAATATCCTATAAAGAAAATATCTTTATAGGCTAAAAAGACTAGTCTTACTAGTACACCATCCACTGAATACACAAGGATCCCATGTGATGAATTTTATCAAGTCATTTCAAAGTTATTTCAATGTTCCCAATAACATTTCTAACAATGTTTTCAATAAAAACATTCTTTGAAAATCCATTTTACAAACCATTTCCCAGTGCTTTGAAAATGACATTTATTTTACAATAAAATAAGGGTAAACCCATATTTTCTAAACAAATCCATTTATAGAAACAAATTAACCAAACTAGTATTATTCTAATTAATTAGAAATTAATTTCCAAAAAATTAATAAAAAAAATTGAAATTATTTTTTAACTGTCATAGGATATATATATAAAAACTACCTTAAACATAAGGTACTGACCACGCACAATTGAATCCACACAACAAAATAGAATGTGAATCTATTCAATGAACCAACCACACACAAAACCAAAAAATTCCCCTACTTGATAAATATAAAAATCAATTAATCCCAAAATATAAAAATTCCCTTGTTGAGGAACTATGAAAAAATATAGAGATTGAATTATTGAACTCAAATTAGACCACATAGGATTCATATTCCATGTTTGGTGTAGTAATGTAATAAAAAAGTCCAAAATATCTCTTTTGTACACACTTGGGTCCCCAAATAATTGAGGGAAAATATTGAATATATCATAGAATATAAGTGCTTTCAATTTTTATACCCATTTGGGAAAAAAGACCACGACATAACCCTAACCACCAATACACTACCTTTCCATAATATGGTGATGAACACATCTCTAGGATTATGTTCCCCAAACAATACATCATAACCCAAAATACTATAATGGAATCACCCCAACCCCAAATGACCTTTATATACCATGACAATGGTCTCTCCCATATATTATTTAATGATAGTAAGACTACGACACAACCCACACTCCATGCCATAGATACCCGCAAAATAGAATAACCAAGAAACTCAACACCATGCCTAATAATATTACATTATATCACATAGATCAATAGAAAATAAATAATTATCTATATCGTATTCAATATGGAACAACCATAACAAAAAATGAAGTATCATCGACATTCTTCTTCCTAGTAACCTACATCATAACAGCTTTCATCTATTCCATAGATATCCTACACCACACTATAGACCAAGCCTACATGAAATAAACCCTTTAAAAGGGATTTGAGAAATTTCCCCACCATAGAAAATTCCATCCCTAAAAATTAATGAAGAAGAAGGATGTTCTGGGAAGAAGTGAGGCCACTGCTCCCTCGCTGATGATTCATGCTCCCACTTCTTATTAGAATATTTTATGTTCCACCACATAAAATTTAGCAATAAGATTTTCATCCCACAAAATAATTTCATCTATGAATTAGATATCCCCATTGGTTGTACCCCATCAGTAACTTCTAGTTCTCACTCAATTTCCTCTATACATAGAAAATGAGAGGGATTGAGATAGTATTTCTAGAGTTTAGATGTGTGGTAAAATCATGTATATGATTCAATTGAGTATAAAATTAAAACATATAAGTAACCTACTCTATAAGATCATTGAACTTAAATTGTCCAAAACATCTCAGATCCACTATTACACATCTACAAAGTCTTTGGTGACCCATCCGGGGAGTTACTTTTAAGAAAACACAATCATCAAACTAAAAATTACAATGGGTGAGTTCAATGATCCGCACACAATTTCTATTAAATATATTTTATTACCATTCATCAATTTATATATTGAATCATTAATTACATATCCTAAATGTGACTGCATCCCATAATATTGGCCTTTACCACCTCTTCCCATAAAATAGTAAACCTACATGAGAGGATATATATAAGTCCAAGAAGGGAGACATTATAATCAATGGTTGATAATTTTTATTATATAAACACATGAACAATAACATATTTTAATTCAATGATCCACTAAAATCCAAGACAATGTAATGGATCATATCCTCTAGAATCTAAATTATACACTCACTTTAACCATAAAACTCTAGATGGTAAGATCATCTCAATCTGACATGAGTCCCCATTTACTATTGGAGACTCTCCAAGAATATAATAGTTTTCCCAGGTTCCTAGTTTTAGATGACAGAATAGGGGACCCCATGAAATCTCACAATCACCAATATATATCTAACCAAGATAATCAACATTTCTGGTCTCCCTGATTGGAATAAAAAAAATGATAATTTTTAAACTGATTAAAAATCACTAAAATATTATTGTTTCTCATGGAGTCTGTGGTAATATAACAATGAAGTACATAGACACCTCATCACATTTCTTTACCAGCACTGGAAGAAGTAGGAGTAGATTAAAAGGCTTCAATATCATTTCCTTTATATTATGAAACATGAATTAGTGGGACACATGATCAGTGATGTTTTTATTCATACCCAACCACCATAAACACTGTGTCATGTCATAATAAATATTTTTACTAAAATGGTGAATGAACCATGAAAAACTATTAAAATCATCAAACACTAAATTACTGACATATTTTGGGATGAAAAATGGATCCCAAAAATAAACAAACCCATAAAAAAGTAGAGAGCGGGTAGAAATAGTCTCCCCATAATATAAGGTTTCCTTATTTCACCTAAAATCGTAATCCTAATACTGAACTAGACGAATAGATTCTATTAGATATAATAATAATGGAGAAATGGCTAGAGTGATACCTCAAAAATTACCATTAACATCAATTTGAAATTGAGTGAAAATATTCATTATCTTACACTCCTCTTTCAATTCCAAAACCAAAAATAGTGGTACATTACAACATAGAGAATTTGATGATATATTCACCTTCTCTAATGTGTAAGTTATATCAAATTCATCTATATGGTGGTATTATTTCCACCATCTCTATCAAATATTAATATCCCTTGGAGATAAGGTAAATATGTATACTCTTATAACCAGAATAGAACATGAACTGATCCCCAAAAGGATTGTACCAACAAAATATTAGATCATGTATAATAGTGGAATTATCCAAATGATGAGTGGGGTAATCCTTCTCACATGGAAAAGATGAAAATATTCATAAGCCATAAAATTTTCATCATATATAATGACATAACCAATACTAGAATTAGAAGAATAATAGTATTCCACACACCCTTTACTAAGAACTAGTAACATCATTGAATAATTGGATTTTAGAACCAATTCAACTCATCAAAATATGATTAATATATGGAATTCCATTTGAAATTTACCCCTTTATTGGAGTGTATAATAAATGGTTATTCCAACTTTTCTAAATCATTGAAAACCCACGGATACTATCCATCCAAACATAATAGTCTCATTCCCTCAAAGATGTTTTCTGGTCTTCCCATGTATGGAAATCCTTAACCATCTCATGATCAACTAAAATTCCCCTGTCCGAAATCATGTTCCCTAATAATGTCACTTCATGGATCCAGAAACTGAATAATAACATATTTCTATAATCATAGTGACTTCTGAAGATTCGTAAATCACCATTCAGATGGTTTTATACTCATACTCAAATGTTGGATAAAATAGTATATCATAAATGAAAACCATAAAACATTTGTTGAGATAATTATGGAATATTTTGTTCAGAAAATATATAGAAATATATGACAATTATTTTTACCAAAAGGAAACAAAATATATATGTAATCTTCATACCTTCTCTTAAAACCCATGTTTAGGATATCAGAATCCTTGACTCTAAGATGATGATATCCTCACAGGAGATCAATTTTTTAAAACCATATGAGCTAAAATTTAATTAATCAAACAAATAATACACATAGTAAAAGGTTAATTGTTATTAACTATAACTAAGTTTAATATTTTATAGTCCACACGTATTTAAAGTAATTCATCATCCTTATTCAAAAAGTGCATAAGGGAAGCCCTGATCAAAATTCTATGTTGAAGAAAACATTTATCCATCCAATCATCCAATAGGAGCACAAGATAATCCAACTCTATAGACACTATATGATATGAGGATATCAATATTTTAGGTGAATATAACCCTATAACAATCATAAACTCTACCTACCTCTTAGGCGGAATACTAGATAAGTCATCTAGAATTATTTCAAGGATATCCATAACAACTATGGGAATATCAACACTAGATGAAACATTATCGGTCTTAACTATAAAAGCTAAAAAAACATTTTGATCTCTATATAGGAGGGCCCTACATGGTCGGACCTTAGATAAAACTCTCCCTAAAAAACTATAGATCCACCAATGGCAGAAATGAAAATTACATGCATATAATAAAATTAACCAAACCATGATGAGACATAAGGAAATCCAACTTGATGATGACATTGAACATATCCAGATCAGGAACAATGAAAAATCATATTACCTCTATGATGGATATTGAATGATAACAACGTGGACATTGAAACCAATTACCTTTCATCATTCAAAGAATATTTCTTATCTCTCTAAAAACTTATAGTATGTCTGTTGTATGTTTAAGAACATAAAAATATATCTGGATATAAATGAGTGTGAGGAATGAGTATCAAATTAATTAGTCTCAATAGAATATCTAACAAAAATGGCACCTCTCACTATTGTTGGGCCTACATCATCATATGATAGGAACCCATACGCTATGTGAATGTGATTCACTCTTGAGTTATGTGGCTATATAGCTATGTAATTTTTAGAATATTACTACCCAAAAATGGCCTTTGGAGCTGAAGATCGATAAACATAACATGGAATAGAAATATCTTGGAAGAATCATTATTGGTATCCATGGTGGCCTCAAGTATTAATTTTAATTATGGTTGTGGGATAATTATTTCATGTTTTCATGGCCATTACACCCCGATATAAAGTCAATGGATCATTTTTGGATGTTGGTGATGGTGTAGAGTGGGACCATAATTGAAAACCACCCAAACCATTCTAGTGATTGTCCTTCAACTTCCTCTTCATCCCCTATGTTCCATTGATGCTACCACTAGGTTGAAGAGAAGAGCTAGTAATTTAATTCTTTCCTATCATATCTATCTCTAACATCATTGAATTTTATACCATGTCATCATTTGTGGTTATATTTTTTATATATACCTATGATCATTTTTTTTCACAAACCATGATGGTATTTATATGATCTTGGCTAATCATTCATCAACACCCTTGAAGAAAGGCGAACTATCTCTAGAAAATAGTTTTTTTTAACAATACACTATGAAAACTCTATGTTTCACAAAGAAGGACTCCAGGGAATTTTCTATAATTAGAGACTCTAGGTTGAACTATTTAGATAATAGGGTTTTGAATCCCTTCCAATTCAATCCCACATACCGATTTTCCAACAATATATATTCCCACCACCCCTTACAAAGACCGTTGAGTCCAAATATCCCACACATCACCTTGATAGAATCTTGATTGTCTATTTAGTTAAATATATGATAGATATTTTCCATCAATTCCATCGCCTATTAAGGTTCATTAATACCCCAAAATTATTAGGGCTTCTTGTGTAGTAATTCACAAGATCAGTCTATTTCTCCTCCAACTCTTAGTTGTCCCTTAGATACAGGGTTCTACAGACTTGGTACATTTGGGTCAATGACATGAAATGATCAATTGACAGATTATAAAAAACTCTAATATAGTTGTTGATTCACTTTGGAGAATATGTTACATCACCCAGTTTCAGAAACCTCTAAATATATACTTTATAGGCATTTCATGATACACAAGAAATAGAAGGGAATAATAAGAAGTAATAATAATATCAGTTTATACCTAAAAACCATATGAATAAACATAGATTATTATCAAAACCCAATATAAGAGATTCACATCCAAACATATAGTAGTAACCTGAGGATCATCATAGAATGATATATATAGACACTCAATATAACCTAACTCTAATAGTCCAAAAAACAAATATCTAAACTAATAAAAATCCCAACACAATTACACTTGAGAAAAAAATAGCATTGATGTTATTTATAATTAACCTATTTAGTATACCCTCAAATTTATCACCCAATTTGATTTTTCACTATCCCAAATGAAATTTCGGATCCCCATAGGCTATCAACTAGTTTACAATCATCAATCAAAATCCAAATGGATTGATTTCACCCAACCAAAACATGAAACATGGAATATATATATATATACACACACATACACACATAATACATAATAATTACTAAATTTGAGTCACACTATAATCAAATAAATGAAAATGGTAGTTATAAAACTCAAGAAAAATCAGAAATGTAATACTCTATAGTACATATCCAACAATCAAAAAGATAACCATAAAAGGAAACAAACACTTTTTTTTGATATGTGGGGAATTTCCCACCATCTCACCAATAGTAACCCATACATAATTGACATAAATATCACTACTTTACTAAAACACATTTCCTATTACAATATCAAAATAAAATACAAATTCTACCCATTCCCGTGGGAATGTGCCGGGTGTGAGAAAAAAAACTCAATAGGATCCCACACAGTTGTTTCATATCATAACTCTTTACAATAATATCAATATGATCAATTTTTAGGGAAATATGAATGATAAGAAATTAGTGATTTTTAGTTTGGAATCATGGTAAAAAATTCCCTTTCTTCATAGTTCTATATCAAATACAGGTAGAATAGTTTCAATGAATAACATTAAAAAAACTTCATATATATAAAATATTTTTATATCAAATTCAAATCATTATAATATATAATCATATAGGTAAAAAACTAAAAGGAAAACTCATGATTAATCAAGATTTTCAGTCGTACATTAAGTATGACTAGTGTGCACTATAATACCATAGAACCCATGAATAAATGTCAATAGAAAAAGGAACAACCCAAAAAAGTGAACCCGCTTTTCATGTCAATCATGTCCTAGAACCATATACATATCGATTGATTAAGGGAGGAAAATTTTATAAAGTGAACTCCCTTATAGGGTAAAAAGACAAGTCATACTACTACACCTTACATCCAAGTACCCATGTTTTCCATACGCCTCATTTTGTCAAATCATTTCATAGGTGTTACTCAGTTATATATACATTTTAAAACAACATTTTTTTTAATTCTATCTTTGTATCCCATATCAGGATCCAATTCATAATTCTTTCAAAATAATATTTCATTTACAGAACAGAAATCAGATAACATTATTGTATCAAATACCCATTTATAAAAATAAATAAATCAATACATTATAATTAAAAAATGTTAAAATATAAATTTATAAACAATTACTAAAATTAATAACAATTATAGTTCAACTATCATATGATAGATATGGAACCATCTACCTGAAACATGAGTTGTATTCCCCTAAAAACTGAATCCACATTTCAAAAGTGAAAAAAAATTATTCAATAAATGTAAATTTTTTTCCAAATCCTTCCCATAATAGGTAAATGACCATACCAATGAATCTGAAGACAATAACCATCCCTAGATGAAAAATAGGGATAAATATAGAGAGTGAAATAGACAACTCAACTTAAACCACCGTGGATTGATCTCCCATTATCGGGGATAGAAACTAATAAAAAGGGGTTGGATGACCCATTTATGATTCCCATGGGTCTCCTTTGAATTTAGATGAATGTATGAGGATTTATTTTATTAAAATGTATTTTGAATTTTGTACCTATGCTAGAAAATATAATAGCAAGGTGTTACCCTCAACACCATAGTGTAGCATTTCCATAACACAATGCATAACTTATCGTCACATTTTAGATCACATAAGACTATAGTGTAAACCAAAAAAAATTAAACCTCCATAGTCAAAATACACTCTATATTCCATGGTATGGATCTCTCCCTCGTCCTATTTACATAAAACAAGGATATAGTGAAACCCACACACCATGTTGTAGCTACCTCAAAAATTATGAAACCGAGAAATTAACCACCATGGGACTCCGCATTGTAGCCTATGACTCCATACCACATATATTAACTGAATATAAGTAATATTATATATCATCTTCTACATTTTTTAACCATAATAAAAATAGTAGAACAAACCACATTTTTCCTTATGGGATCCGAAACCACATCCCCACTCATCCACGCTGTAGCGTGCCTAGTCCAGGCCACACTCGACACCGCCGTAGTGTAATATTATCAAATTAGATGTTAAAATAACAATATGTAAATTAATAAAGGCATAAACACTAATAAATCCAATATTTTTGGAAAATTGAATATGGTTATTTTTGAAAATAAAGATATTATGTTTGATATCATATGAGACATGAAACACAAGACATATAAGAAAATATAACACCCCATGTCTTTTTGACATATTAATTTTTAAATAAAATAAATTTCTTGAATATCATCCACAACACACAACATCAAGTTATTGTAACTCCCTGACGCTCTTTACCCAGCGTCAGTGCATTATTTTAATACATTGGCATGATTACAAGGAATCATGTCTTGAAGGACCGATCAATTTAGTATTTTTGAAAAATAGATTACATAAAATAAAATTACATTACACATTTGAAAATATAACATAAAATAAATGATCATTTGAGACTACCATTAATCCCCAATATTAACCCTTCTTATCATTCATAAAAAAACTTCTTAGAATCCTGGGAAAATAAAACATAAGAAAGGGGTGAGATAAGATGCTCAGTATGGATAACAATATAGAAGAAACATTCATAAATAAGCATAAAAATTTTAGGCAATGTATAAGACTAAAACATAACCCTTTTAAAAAAACATTAGAATAATATAGAAATTATAGATCAAATAAAACCATTTACTTATTCACATGGATATTCTACTAGTCTAATAATCACATGCAATATCAATATCCAATTTCATAATGATGGAATTCATAATGTGAGAATTCATAACAACATAGTCAAGGCCTTGTTCGAAAACTATAAATTAAATTTTGTCTAGGAATTATGCCAAGACACTAGTTTGTCTCACAGGACCTACCAATTCATCTAGGATCTACAGAAGGCTCCAAACTTCTCTTACAAATTCCAATGCCTTATTTATGTGAAAAGGTTTAAACATAACATAAACCTTTATATTAAAACTAGCATACTAAATGTCTATAATTTGTCCATAAAAAATTAATGGTACAAATATAACAGATCCACAGTTAAAAAAAACAAAAAACCATCAATAAAATATGGAAGATTTGTATCATAATAAATCAAATTCATACATGTTTAAAATCCATCATAGGATGTTGACATAGATGAAAATGATATGTAAAATATTTTGAAAGAAACACACTTTTTTCATGAAATCATTTAAAAGTATCAAAATTTATAATGGAAGCCATTTAGAAGTGATTTTCGAATCCAATTATCCCATAATGATTTGATACTTTTGAAAAGAATTATCATTTCAAAACATTCATGTCCATATAAATAAATCCATAAATTCATTTTGAAAACATGGACATTAATTAAAAGGGTTTATAAAGATAAATCTCTAAAACATTTAATATGATTATATAGTTAAAAAGACCCTCCCATTAAACCTTAAAACAATATTTTTGAAAACATTTTTATGAAATATGTGTATCTATGATATGTATGTCCCAGTAAATAATTACACATAAAAAATCTCGGATAATAATGATATTGAGGAAATAACCCTTACCTTGAACTTTCCTTTGGTCGAGGGTACGCTTAACGCCTTATATAATGACCATAGTATGTTATTAAATTACAAAATAACCATATTCATATTTATTATATCATAAATGATTCATTTATGACTTTATACTACCCATTTAATAATGATTTCCATGTAAAATTAGCATTTCGGGTAATAATCGCTTTCTTTAACAAACGTGTTTTATCTTGTTATTATGGATCGTTTCATTTAGATAATGATTTATATACATCCATAATATAAAACATTGTTTATATATAATATATATTTATAATATAAATATGTATAATAGATAGATATATGAAATGTAAAACACCGTTTTTGGAGAAAGTAGGTCGTACGTATGCATAAATGATGTTTTTGTTTTCATATGGTATTGAATAGAAGTAAGTGAATTGAGGTAAATGTAAATAAACACATACATATATATATTTCCAATATCATTATTATTTCATATATTATATACTTATTAATAATATGTATTTTTATAATCATCGTTGAATGGTGAACGTGGAAATGAATCTCATCATGCCGTGGAGATGGTAAGCCATACGTACACAGGAGCGACAATATCATTCTTTTTATGGTGAAATAATATATAATTTGATGGTATATCATATATAAATAATAATTAACATGTTATAATTATTATTTACATCAGTTATAATCATTATTATACCCATCTAAATAATGATGTGTTTGAATAACAAACCACACCACGACCTGGAGATAGTAAACCGTACATTCGCACGTATGATGACTTTTTAATTTATAGGTTGGATAGAATAATGAATATGGTTTTACCTTATTTATAATAAAACCTCAGTATGTAGAAGTAAATGGAGTTATTATTTTTGTATGGAAACAAAAATGAAAGAGGAAGTGGAAGAAGAAAAGAACATGGAAGAGGTGATGTAATATTTACCTCTTCTTCGGGTTCTTCCTTTTGATTTCATTAAAAGGGCTCCATAGGTTGGATTTATGACCCAATTATGGCCTCTAAAATTAAGGTAGGATATATTAGAGGATATTTGGTTAGGTTTAGGCTGAGAAAAATGGTTTTGGAGGTGTGAATTTGAGATAAGGGGAAGTGCCATTTTATAAGAGAGGTGGGGGTCACATTAGTAAAATATTAACGTATTAATTTATTATACAGTCATATTCGATCTATAATGGCTATAAATGTAATTATTTAGAGAATTAGGTTGTTATGGGTCGAACCACTCTCAAAAAATAGGTTTTATACAAGTTTATTTACCATTTTATCCTTACCTTCTAGATTTAACTCTCAGTTAAATAATTTAACGTTTACTTTGTCTTCATGTATTCTTACAATATATGTTTAATAAAAATACTCTAAAATTCAATTGGAACCATAAGTGGTTAATTAATGACATATATAATATTATTTAACCCCATTGGAAGAATCTTAGATTTTTATGAATATTATATCAACCAATAATATAGTATTTTTTTAAATCTCTTTAATGTCAATTTTGACAGTATTTGGTATTTGTTTTTTGTTAAAATAATTAAAGCATTATTACTTCAAGAAAAATTTCTTGAATCAACCCTAACATGTCATAATAGCATTTAAAATTAGAGTAATTCATCAAAAGTCAAAAATTACATTTATTTTGGTATTTATTATATCAATTATTTTAATCTTTTATTAATGAGATAATTCATGCATCATCATTGTGTCATAAATAAATGCAATTACGTAAATTCTAAAAATTATAAATAAAATAAATTTATGTAGTAAATCATTTTATTTTTATAATTAATATTTATAGTTGAATTTATCTTATGCATAACCCTATATTAAAAATGTTTAAGTTATAATAACTTGATTTTAACACTTTTAACTCTTCTTTAAATTAAATAATAATAAATGTCCAAATATAATACAAGTGGAACTAAAGGAAAATATTTTATTCATGTGGTATTTATGGTCAAATTAATCTTATCCAATATAATTAGGACATATTTTAGGGTAATTATAATATCATTTTACCCTTAGTTTTCCTATTTACTTTTAACCGTGGTAAATAAAATTCAAACGTTACAATTCACCAAAAAATATTTTCATCTAATTGAACCTCATTTTACATAATGAGTATAATTGTGTCTCAAGTATTTTGGATATTCAACTCACAGAAGTTGTAAAATTATGTTTTATGCAAATTTTCATGTGCTATTAGAAGGTGGGTAAAAGACGGTAAAATTTTCAATAAAATTTTATATTTCTAATCTTATTATAAAATGACTATAATGAATTACATTGAATATATATAGGTTTTATTTATGTATTTTGACCTAAAATATATTAAATTAAAATAACTAATTTCTTAAAAAAAATTTGTTTTTAAACAATAACACAGTGTTTTCCACTATTCAATAAAAATTGAATGTTTTCAGAAAAATACAAAAAATCAACCCTAAGAGAATTTTGGTATTATGAATTCCAAAAATGAAGTCTATTTTAACAGATTAATAACATTGAAGATTAATTTTTTAATTTAAAATTAATTCCAGTTGTCAAACCCAAAAAAGTGGGCTTTTAAAAAAGTAAAAACTATCAAAAGATTGACATGTGTTTATATCAAATTTAATTGTGAAAATTATTAAAATGAGCTAAATTGTATTAAATGATAAAAATTTAATCTAATTATACTTCCAAACTATTCAAATGTAAAAGTAATAACTATCAATTATTTTGATTAAAAAGGTTTTTTAGTTAAAATCTATTATTTTTCACTATTCACACAAATATGAAATTTATCAGAAAACGAATTTTTTGTTTTCAAAACTAAATTTTTATGTCTCTATTCAAAAGAAGAATTTTATTTTATCAATTTTAATATATAAAAGTGTAAACTATTCAATTTAAAAATGGTCCACCTATTAAAAGGCGGTAATATGTCATTTTTGAAAAATACTTCTTTTATCTGAAAAAAATGAATGTGTTATCATATTAGGTCTAAGAAGCACATAATATAGATTCTAAATTTTTTTATAGTATATAAAATTCAAAATCTAGGTAACATTATTCATAACCGCTTTTTGAATATCTAGTTTAGTAAGTGGTGGTTCACTTAAACTCAGTGTTGCGTGTTGTGCATGTTATTGAATTTCATTGATGAGATAATGTACTATTAAATCTTGGGTTGTTAAAGTTATCTTTTTTTACACACAATTAATAGTTTCTTAGATATCTTTTGTTACGCACACAATCAAGTTTGATTGAAAAACAATATATAATTAATAATATTATTTAATATGACTGTTATTTCTTATCCATTAGAATGGACTATTTTAATAGAATATAATACATTATGAAAATTTATAAACTAAACATTTCTATTATATATCTATTTAGTATAAATAGTATAATAATCATTTAATTGAAAAATAAATGTATACTGAAAAAATGAATTTTTATAAAGGATGATTTGGTCGCTCTTTTCATGCATGATTTAAGTTTAATATTTTACTCATTTATAAAATTTATATGAAAAAAGAAACATCATTTGCTAATATTTAGTAACAAAATTAGATTATGTATAATTTGTGGTATTTTTCTGAATAGATTCATTTTTTATAAATACTGAAAAAACGGAATTTTAATTGAAAACTACCATTTCATTTAAATAATTTATAATAAAAAATTATTTTTTAAATTTGTTTTAATGTAAAATTAGATTAATTATATCTCTATTATTCAAATTTAGTTTGTTGGAATCCTTTTAATTTTGAATTTTTATATACAAACATTGAAAACTTTTGAAATATTTGTATTTAAAAACAAGATTTCTGGTCGCGTATTTTGTATTACTTTAATATTAAAATTTCTTAATATTTTGAATTGGATTTTTAGAAATTTATGAAATAATTTTAAAAAGTAATATTTTTTTTTTAGTATGGTTTTCATATTTTTTTACCAAAATGAATTGTGAAAATAATAAAAATAAATAACCATGTTTAAGATAAAAATGGATTTACCAAATAGTTAATATAACAAAGTAATGGTTAAAATGATATAATAAATTTTAAAAATACTATTTTATAACCATATTTATATATGATCCTTACGAGTTTTTAATTTATAGCCATTTTATGAATTTTTATTGTGAAAAAACATTATGATTATGGAGTATTTTGGGAAATTTTCCTATAATTTACATGAGGGTTCACATTCCACGTTTATAAAAGAGAACTCACTACCCTCAATTATTCACAGATAACATAAGAATTTTATATTCCAATACCTGAACAATTCTCTCCCCATGATTGTTAGTTACATTATAGAGCATCTGAACCTCCAAAATGAGCATACTAAAAGACTTTAAGAGGATATCAAAGGTTGATTTCTCTTAGATTAGGTAATTATCTTATGAAATATATTTCATTTTCATTATTAATTTTTGAAAATAAATTATGACATAAAACATACAGTAAAAATAAACTAGTATATCACATACACTTATATGTCATTATTTTTATTTAATAATAATTAACCATATCTACTTCAATCAAATGTGTTACTAAATCATCATTCATGTGTATGACGGACTACCACCTCAAAAATGGGTGTCCTTAATTTTTCCATTACCACCTATAATGGTTTGGTATATTGATAGATTCATCAAATTTGTATGTCATTTATAATTTTGTCATACTTAATTAATATTAATATCAAACACACATTTTTAAGTGCCATGTTATTTAAAATATGATTTTGTCTCTTGTGTGTATGGATGCATATTCCCTCACGAAGCGATAAGATTCATTTTTCAGTTACATTTTACATGGAATTTATTTAGTATAAAATTAATTAATATTTGAAATATAAATTGGATGATATGGATTCTGAAAATTTAATATATCACCCACTTCCTTAACCTTTCACTTTTTAAGGGAATTATATCAGTTATAATGTATCCATATGATATATTGCCTCCACAAATCGATTAGAAAAATTTTATATAAAATTTACATAAATTGTAATAACAATTTATATAATAATTAAATATTATATTAATAACATTTATATAATTTGGGATATTATTGATATATATTATATAGAATTGAACTATAACTGTTATGAGAAAACATGTATGAGAAAATGAGGCAATTAACACCCAAATTAACAAAAATAATAAAATATTATTGACAAACTGATGGTAAAATTTAGTGAAAGGATCGTATATGATATTATATATATTTATAAGGTTATTTATAAACTAATAATGTAATTAAATCCATTATACAAGATTTTAAACTACAATGATAAAAATATGTGCAACGTAAGGGATTTGACCTCAATATCATTTCATTGAGGCATATAGTTATGTTATAAACCATGATTATTTTATATAGTGTATACACAACCCCATTAGCATGAAATATCATGAATAATTCATTCTTAATATTATTTTAGATTTCTATTTTAATTATTTTCTCTAGGGTTATTTTAATTAAATGTTACTATATTGTAAAGAATTTCTTTAATTCAATTTTTATTTATTGGGTTTATATTCTCCTTCATTGTTTATTTCATTATAATATTATAAGTATAATTACATTCGATTAATATATTTTTTATTTTAATTTTTTATGTAGATTAAAATATGATACTCATAATATATAAATTCATTAATTCCCACTTCAATGTTATGTTCAATGTAATGTTTTATTTTACAATCTCATTCAAATCATGATTTTTTACTCTTGAATTTCAGTTGAAGGAAGTTATATTATCATTTAATAAATAAACCCATTTGATTTTATTATCCTCTATTTATTCATGATATTTTCACTAAATATTACCATTTTAATAGTTTTTAACTAAAATGTTGTGAAAAATGTTTTTAAGAAAATATGAAATCATTTCTCTCTTCGGTTAAAAATGTATTTTCTTCCAAAACATTGTTTTCTAAAAATTCTCCCAATAATGTTTATAATGCTTTGAAATTGATTTATTAAAGAAATATTTAACTATTTTAAATTATTACATAATGTTTTCAATGGAATATTTTTTCATTTTCAAAAAATATATATACTTGTCTTTTACTAAAATTATGAAAGTAATCTTTTTATCATCTTCAAAATAAGGAAATTTTACCACATTTTACAATGAAAAATAAATGTTTCATTAAACTCGTACCTCATGTATGGAATTTAATTCCATCATGACCATCATTTCATTAATAATTCCATTCCATGTTCACAAGAAATGTTTTAATGTCAGTGTTTTTAAATGTGATTTTCAAAGAAAATATTTTCAATATGTTTTACAAAATAAAATGATTTTTTATGAATAGTATTTTTGAATTTATTTTTATGTTTTTTCTATTCATCAATTAAAAAAGAAAATTATTATTACACCAATGGGTATATTTTTTATTAACACCATATTTATTATTTATATGTATGGTTTATGGTCATTTTATTAATGAATGTATTGAAATTCATTTTCATGATTCATTTTTGTAGTCAATAAATTTCCATTGAAATGTTCACTTTCATGTGATCATTGGACATTAAATTTCCCTTAAATATTTATATTATTAATCATTTATATGTTATTTTCTAAAACCATTTTTCATTTCTACATATGGTGACCTACATTGAAATTAATTTATTTATCTAGGGATGTATTGATAAATGCATATTTTTTAATCAATAAAAATATTAGACGATAAAGAACATCATTTTTGAATTACAATGATTGTTTGATATACGAAGAATGATTTGGACATACAGTGAAGGGTGGACCTTAGTATAAAATATTCCATCAAAGTATCAGTATATGTAATGCGAAAAATAAGAAAGATAACACTAAAATAGTTTCACCTATAGTTTTAAACACTCTTTTGAATGGTCTTGATAGTAGAGGTATCATGATTCCTGATATCATGACATCCAATCATTAATAATTTTCTTTATTTAGAGTTAATTTATTATTATCAATGACATTTTCACTATGATATTATCTCCAAATTCATTTTATTTTTTGTTTATTGATTAAATATATTTTTTAGTTATTTACCATACCATATTGATTATTCATTATCTCGTTATGATAGTCATGTAATTGATTAAATTTCATGTGTTTCTAGTTATTTACATTTCTATATTGATTATTATTATTGATTCATGATCTATTATTCTATATTTAACCCTCACAAAGCATGGAATTAAATATTACTTTGTTCCCATTCCAATGAATCCCTAAAGTATGAAATCTTTTAAATTGAAGATATGCTACAGGGAATAATTTAGTTAACAAAAAATAATGTTCTAAATTGTGTATTAAAATATAAAATTGGGATAAAGTATGTGTCTAATTTATCATGAATAATAAAATATTATGTCATTTAGAATGCAATTCATTGTATGTTATTCCCATGTAATAAATTAGACACAAGATATAGATTACTAGGTTTGGGTCCACTATAGTTTGTATCTGAGTATTTTTATGAGAAACTATGGGAACTAGATTTAGGATAAAAATATTAGAGATAATAAACCAGTGATAGGAATTTAGGAAACCAACAGAATAACATTATAAATTTTTTATAGGTTATATATTATGATTTTTTCATAAAATACATCCATTTCTGGATAATAAAAATGAATGTGGTTTTGGAAAAAATGTACCTAGGGGTAGTAAATCTCAAAAGGTCATATTTTACTTGGCATGTTCATCACATGATGCACGATAAAGATATTAATTATGAACTTAGTATGACACACATGGGGGATATGAATAGGTAAATCACGTTTTGTTAAAAAACAATTATGATGTATTTGAATATATAGAGACAATGAATGAAATAGGTTAAACTTGAGGTGCATTATATAGAAAATAAAGTGTATCAAAATAATGGAAAAGAAAATTTATTTATAGAATAGAACAGAATAATGTATTGAATTACCGCGGATAGATTAAGAGTATTATGGGATGAAATAAATCTCATCCTTGAAATAAATTTATATTTAATTTTCTTAAATGTAGAGAACATGGTCAATTAAAAATTAAATTCCCTCTTCAAATTGTTACATCCTATATTAAGGAAGAACCAATGTTGGAATAAAACGGACAATGTATTTCCGTGAAATTATTTTAACTATGGTATTTTGTAATATGAATCATGACAAATCTAATGATTGTGTAAATTTTTTGAAAATTATATTCCTTTATTAATTAATTTTTTTATGGATACCTTAATGGGTTAGAGATTATGATTGAAAATAAGATCAAAGGAATAAAACCCTCTTTTTAGGTTTTATGTGATGATTGGTGACCATGTTTAGGGATATTTTTAGATAAATTTTTGAAAAGTAGACCTTTTAGTGGAATTATTATTTTGAGAATAATGCCTTTAATTTTTATTGAAAAACATTTATAGCTATTGAAAACCTTTAGGGTAAATATGATCTTTTTTTAAATTGTAATAATTTTCAAATTAGATAATTAGACATTGTAAAAAATTATCAAAAACAAAAGTAAAATTGGGTATTTAATGATTAATTTTAATTCAAGTATCTTAATCATATTTTTTTTGAAAATAATATAAATTATATTACTATAGTTTAGAAAATGGAAAAAATAAATTCTGGGTGGCCACCCATTATACAGGGTATGTAAATGGGGCTTGAACCCATGACCAAAGTATGATAAGTGTTTTGTTCCTACCAATATCCTATATGATGTCCTGGTTAATATGTAATATTTTTGATAATCGATTTGAAAAATAAATTTTAATGATGAACAAGTGGTGTTTATTTATGTTTAGAGATTAATTTATTATATTGTATAACTTTTGATAACCATAATGGTTTTGGAAAATATTTATAGATAGATGGAAATAAATTTTACACATTTATATATATTTTTCAATCACTTAAAACTGAATTTAGTTCTTCATGCATAAAAAAGTCATCTATGGATATTTATTTCTTGGAGTAAGTAATGAATTCTAAACTGATCTGACCACTACCAATGAAAGGAATTGTGATTAATAAATATAAACATATAAAATATGTATATATGTATATATATTTAGATTGTAATCTAGTTCTCCAAATTTTGGAAAATGGTCTTGAAACAAAAATTTCATCCTATTACATTCATGTATGATGAATCAAATGCACTTTCAAATCATTAATTTTTTTTGGTGTTGAGACCCTTAACCTTTTGTTTATCATTCACTTACTTCAGATCAATTACCTCAATAACTATATATATTTATTTACCTATTTCCTCTATTTCTATATCTTCACTCTCACTAATTTTCTACTATGTTGAAACCTATTTATGTGTTATTCTATATGATATTTTTACCCACTCTCTGTTATTATTAAGAAATTTTATTAATCCTTTAATTTTTTTTGTATTTCAAAAATGGTATTTATTAATTTGAAACCCTTTATTAACAATATTATGTTTAAATTTCAGGAAAATAATTTATTTATGCCAGGGGAATATAACACCCTAAGATATTAAAATAATGAAATTGTATTTGATAGCGTATGTGATACAAAACACTAATCATAGAAGGAAATATAACACCCTTATACTTTAAGATATTTTTAAATATAAATAAGTTAAATCTCTCCAATATTATTCACATCATGAAAAATTGATTTAGCTTGTGTTACATGAAACAATGAGTTCCTTCAGTATCTTGGATTACACACAAGGGCGATTTTTATCAATAACATAATATACTATTAATACTATTATTTTATATGATAGATATCACCTATACATTATAATGGAAGGAATTAATATGATTAACTAACTTATAAAGATAAATAATATACAATTTTGTATTAGTTATCTATTAATTAGGTATAAAATAAAGATTATTTAAAGGAAAAAAGATATGTTTTCTGGAAAAAACTGAAGTTTTCCAAAGGATGGTTTAGTTGCGCTTCTCCCGCATAATTTAAATTAAATTTTTTAGACATATATAAAATTTATATGAAAAAATAAGACATCAAATTTTAAACCATAATACCAAAATAACTTTAGGGTTAACTTGAGGTATTTTTCTAAAAAGTTTTATTTTTTGATAAATAGTGAAAAATACTGAATTATAATTGAAAACCGCCATTTTTTCTAAATAATATAAAATGTTAAATTTTAATTTTAATTTTTTTAATTTAAAATTATATCAAGTATATATACATTTATACAATTTAGTTCATTGGATTCATTTTCAAATTGAACATTGCAATACAAACTACGTAAACTTTTGAACATTTTCTCTGTAAAAACCATCTTTCTCATCATGTATCTGGGATTATTTTTAAATTTAATTTTTAATAATATGTGAATTTAATTTATAAAATGAACTAAATATTTTTAATAATAATAATTTATAATTTATAAAAAGATAATATAAATTTTTGGACAAAAGTAATGTTGAAAATATTAAATATTAATTACTATAGTTAAGGTAAAAAAGGATTTACTATGGGGTGAAACTAATAATATAAGGGATAAAATGACATACCAAAATTTTTAAATTTATATTCTATGACACAATTACTTATTGTTCTTCAATATTTGTAATATATAACATTTTTTAATAATTGTACATGTGAATGAGTTTAACAACTTCGATTGTTTTGGGAAATTTCCATGTAATTTCCAAGAGGGTTCCCTTTCCCCACTTATTGATGGTAACTAAATACCCTAAAATATTCACACATCCAAAGAACTTTTTCTAGAAAAAAACCTATAAAATTATCTCCCCAAAATCCTTATTGACGTTATATATCTTTTTGTCCTCATAAATAACCATTCCTATTGTCTTAAGACGTGATTCGGGGAATGTTTCTCTTAGAGAACGTAATTATCATAAAAAAATATTGTGCATTTTCTATTTTATTTTCCGACCATCAGTTCTATATTAAAACATAATATATTATAAAAATGTATCCCTCATATTCTGAGATGTTATTATTTTTATTTCATAATAATTATTCATCAACACTTCCAGAAAATGGGTTACAAACCCATTACTTGCGTCTACGGAGGACTACCACCTCGTGAACATATTCCATTAATTTTTACATTACCACCTATAATGGTTTGATAAAATTATGGATTTAACACAATTATAAAATATTTATTATGTTATTATATTTATTTAATTTTAATACCACATATTCCATTTATGATCCATGCTATTTAAAATAAAATAATTTCGCTCCTATGTATGGAGGACTACCTTTTCTCAAATTAATTTAATTGGTATTTCAAATAAAATTTACATATAATTTTACAAAGATAATATTATCGAATAAATTTTATATTTATAATATTATATTTATTCTAAAAAATTATAATATTAGCCACTTTTTTACACATTAACTCATAAATGGAATGATATCGTCGTTCATGTTTTAGTATGACCTATTGTCTCCAAGAAGGCTTGTGATTTATTTAGGATGATATAAATTCATAAATTGTTGTAATAATTTATCTAATGAGAAAATTTTAATTTAATAAATTTAATAATATTCTGGAGATTTGTTATATATATTATATTGAATTGAACTGGATCATTCATGACAAAATGCGTTTGAGAAAACTAGGAATTTAACACCTAAATTAACAAAAAAAATGAAACAATATTAACAAAATTGTTGTAAAATGTAGTAAAAGGATCATATATGATAATATTTGTATTAATATGGTTATATTATCAATCAATAATGTTCTTAAAACTATTATATTGCAATCTAAACCTCGTTCAACCAAAAGGAAGAATGAGGTAATCGATATCGCTTACATTTCATTTCATTGAGGTATATTGTATATTTATGCACCTTGTTTCTTTTATATGGTGTATATACTACCAATTGGACATGTAATATCAATAATAATTCAATATTAATGCTATTTTAAATATAATTTTTAATTGTTTCATATAAAGTTATTTCAATTAAATGATTTTATGTGAAAACAATTTTCCTAACCCAAATTATTTTCATTGTGTTAATCTTCAAATTTATTGATTATATCCTTATAAGGTTATGTGTATAAAAAAAATTATTTTATTATTATTTATTTCTACTAGATTTATGAGGATATAAATTTTATACACATAATAAAATCATTTATTTTTTATTACATCAATGTTATGATAATTATAACGGTTTATTTCCCAATAACATTCTAATGTAGTTTGTTAACTATAAAATTTAAGGTGAAGAAAATTATTTGATCATTGTCTAAATAAAAATAGTTATTTTCATGATCCTATATTTATTAAGGGCATTTTAATGCAATATTACCAATTTTTTACTCTTTAATAAATATTTTTTTTGAAAATGTTTATAAGAAAATTTGACATTAAATCTCATTTGGGTTGGAAGTCTATTTTCTTCAAAAACTATGTTTTATAAGGTTATCAAAAATGATTTTATCATTTTCAGAATTATTTATTAAATACATTTTTACAAATTTTTAATTTTTAAAAAATGTTTCTATTGAATATTTATTGAATTATCAAAACCATTCCCATTTGTATTAAACCGAAAATGTGAATGGAATTTTCTTATCATCTTCCAAATAAGGAAATTTTCTAACCATTTTACAGTAAAAAGGGAATATTATTTTTCACAATTATGTATTTTATGGAATTACATCCCTTCATGGCCATAATTTCACAAATGAATCATTTTCTTGTTTAAAATGTTATTTTTAAAGAAAATTATTTTAAAAAAGATTTAAAAAAATTAATTTTATTTCAAAACAAATAGTATATTTTCCACAATAATTTTTAAAGATATTTTTATAGTATTTATATTTTTCAAGGAAAAAAACCCTTTATTAAAACTCAAATTGGTATATGTCATTTTGATTCCATCATTACTATTTCTATGGAAGGTTTACGATCAATTTGACATATCAAAGTATTGAAATTCACATTCTTGATTCATTGTTGTAGTTTTTAACATTCCCTTGAAATTTTATAATTCCATTGACCATTGGACATTAAATTTACTCTAAATATCCATATTATTTATAATGTGTATGTTTAATGCTGAGACATATATAATTTATATATATGGTGTTTTATATTGAATATAATTTATTTATATTGAGAAATATTTTTAAATCTCTAATATATAATCAATATGGAAATAATTGATAAGTAACATTATTTATGAATTAAATTAATTATAAATATATATATGAGACCTAGAGTGATGGGTGGGTCCCAGTATAATATAACCCCTTTATGAATTGGTAGGTCTCGTGAGATAAATAAGTAAACTTGCATTAAATGCATAAACTATATTGTAAAAGGTATTTATAGTAGATGTATCATGATGCATGAGATCATGATGTTCAATAATTAATCAATTCCATTGTTCAATTATTATTATCTATGATATTTTCAACAATATAATTTCTATTCATGAATTTAATTTTTAGTTTATTGATTAAGTTTAATTTTTTAGTAATTTACCTTTATATATTAATTATGACTTATCTACTTATGATAGGTATTTTATTAATTAAATTTCATGTGTTTACTATTATTTAGCATGCCATATATAATACAATTTTTAGAACATGATGTTTTCTTCTGTACTTGTTCCTTACCAAGAATTTGAGCTCACTAATAGTTTTCGCATTTATCAATAAACATTGATGTGTACTATATTTTATATGTGAGGATATGCTAGAGGGAATAATTTTATTCTTAAGGAAAAATTCGGTCATATTTTTTTTATTAAAATGTAATATGGGAATCAAGTTTGTTTGTTGTTTACCAGGACTACTAAACTTTTCATTACTTTGGGATGTGATTCCTTATATCTTATTCCATTATAATTATATAGACACTAGATCTGGGATACAAGGGTTAGGGTTACTATAAAAATTTAATCTATATTATTCAATCTTCAAAAACCTGACTTGAATTAGTGGGTTAGAGCTGATGTTCTACAAAACCTCAGGTGCACCTACCTTAACAGAAGAGGTTAACGAATATTGGAAAGGGTATAATGTACTTTGGGGAGAATGTACCATAGATACTAATAAAAACCACTGGTTATTAAAACATAATCATACGCAAAAAATTATCACATAAAAATAATAACATGAAATAAACTCTAATAAATATGTGAAGACGTGTGATACAAAACTATTCAGTTGACACCCAATGTGGAAGGTCAAAATGTTAAGTATTAAAAATGGAAATAAAAACTAATAAAAATTTATTATTCATAGCTTGATATATAAATTTCAATCCCCTTCATCTCTAGGAATATTTATCCTACGGTCACAATAATAGGGATCATTCCCTACACCAGATCCCTAATCATGATATCTGAACATGCATTGAGATGACTATGTTGGGTGTGAGAATAAACCTAGTAGGACACCCCCACTATTTACTTATAATAAGTGAATAAATATATATATATATACGGTATTGGATTTTTTCTACATTAAATTCACACCCATGAATAACAACACCAAAGTATCAAGTGTTTATGGGTTGACCAATCCGTAGAAAAACATGATCATATCCTCATTAGTTCTTTGTTGGAATAATTTCATGTGTAGTAAGCTTACCTTATTATATAATACTAAGTAACTTCATCCAATTTTATGGAAATTTATCATTCTTTATTTAATTAAATACATTGAATATGATGTGATTTTCAGTTTTCTCTAATGTCACATGACCGCGTTCCCACCTTTGGTGATACATGCACACATAGCTTCCAACAAAATGACCATCACTTATTCTGAATTATATTTCCATCAATAGACCACACAAATATATTTAAAAACACATTCACTGGTTTATATAATTCTCTTGGTAAAAAAATACCATGATAAATCTCTAACCATCCTATATAGGTCATGTCAAATGGGTCATGTCACGTGAGATCCCCTTCAAAAGAGTTGGCTAAATCTATGAGGGTCACCTATCAACCTGAATGCTAAAACATGGGTTCCTCTAGCTATGTATAATTTCAATTATAATCCATAAAAAATAAAATAATTATAACTCAAAAAATTAATTTTCAAGGGCTTTGAAATATTTTTAAATATATAAATGAAATAATAAATAATAACATGGATAATCAAATTCCATAGGCTATAAAATACTATTCAGATAATAAACAATATAGATTGCAACACAAAATACATAAAAACATGGTACTCAAAATCAATCAAATATAATATGAGTTTACTAACTAGTAAATAGTAACTATACGTGGTATTAACACCCAAAATTCAAGGAAAAAATTTCCAAATAAACTCCCAATATGTTATAGAGTTATTAATATTATTATAATAATGAAATTCTTAAAGACCCATTGAGAGATGATATCGAAGACAAGAATATACACTAATAGGGTTGAGTATTCATGCTAAGTATATATATAATAAATCCACATTCAATCATATCTATGATTATATAATGTAATTTATGAGGATTCTTTGTATAGGTAATTGGATCTACACCAACATACCTCTCAATATCTACCATCCTCTCTAGATATTGGCTTATTCAACAGAAGGACACCAACACACATGATCCTTCAGTAATATATCATTGATCTAATAATAATTATTATTTTTCATTATAATCCATAAATACGGTAAAATATTCCCGGATCTATGATTCAACTCAAAGGAATATGGGAATGTGTAGCAGAAACTAGGAGAGTGGAGCTTCATAGATTACATACCTTAATTACTTGATTACTAACTTGTTTCATCCACTATAATCGATACAAGAAGGGATGGAATTCACTAATGACATACTATGTAGTCCTTATGTTTAATATCCCTATGTATATAATGAAAAATGAGACAAAAATGATATGTTTCGTGCTTGAATGATGGAAATCAGATCATTTATTCAATACACACATGGTATGGTTGCATGGATTGACAAACCATCCAAAAACATTGTGATTAATTTTACAAATACTAGGAACCCACATTATTTATTTTAATTTTTTTGGTAAAAATATTATTATTTTTTATTTATACTCTTTAATTAACTAAAATGTTTTTTGAGAATGTCTTATGATTTTTTAAACCAATCCACATTAGTGTTCCACCCACTATCCTTATCTAGAAAAGCAATATGGTTTCCTTGGGAGGCAACATGGTTTCCCCTCACCACGGAAAAACATTAAATCCCCTTAAAAGAAATCTGAAGCTAATAAAAAACAAACAAAACCCCTAAAAACACATCCTAAATAATTTATAGTTCAAAAAAGAATAAATAAATATTGAAATTAAGTCATAATTAACCTTGAAAATTTATGGCCTTTGCATTCTCTACACTAAAGAATTGTTTTCAAAAAGAATTATATAAAGGAATCATTCCCAAAATTCAGGCTACCAAGTCCAAATATATCATTTCCACTCCCAAGTATCTTTTTGGATTCATCCATGTCCCCATAAGATCCAAAAATATAAAACTTCTTCCCCCATAATACCTTCCAGTTCAAATATATGATTATGATTGGGGGATCCATAAATGATGCATCAGAATCCAAATCAACATCTTCAATGTCCATCACATGCATGTTATTTGTAATATACACCCAATGTTATGATATATAAAACACATCATTTATAACATGTTTTGTGAATTAATATCCAAATGGTAGTCTAATATTCCGAATTATTAGGTAAAATAGAATGGTTGAACAAATATGAGTTATAACATTCCTTTCTTTTGTAGCCATAAATTACATAATCATGGGGTCACTCATAAACAAACTCATTTTTCCACAATAAACTCTATGTTTCACCTCCTCCCATCATCATATTATTTCTATATACTCTGAGCAGTGGATAAACATTTCTATATCAACTAAACTACCTCATAGGCATCCTCTATCATTGTCTACCCCATTATAGCTTACTCACCTAACTCACGCAACAACATTGTTATGAGGAAAGTCTAACCATAAGGATCCTCAAAATATTCTTTCTAAAGAGAATCATGGAAAAACAGTTGTACATAAATTCAAAAATTCTTTATTGATTTTACATTACTCCAAAAATATATAAAATTCATTCCCACATTAAATCCTCAATTATTTAAATCATCCAATTTGATTTCTCATCAATATATGTGTAATACACTGTACTCAGTTTCAACAAAGCACCCAAATCCTTCTTCAAGACCTATAAAACTGTGATGTGAAACATTCACTTTATTATGAAAAAATTATTTATTAAACTCCATATAGCCATAAAATATCTTATGCATGTAGATTTCCTATATAACATACCCAAAGGGTATTTAGAATCAATAATAAATGAGTTATATTTTTTAACTAATCATCTATGATCCATATGTTATAATAACTCATCATGGTGATGGGTAAACTATTCATGAATTCCCACATCACATCATCCCACATCAACCTATAAATGGAATGTTTTAGAATAAAACAACTAATACACTAATACATGGACATTATACTCAATAAATTAAGTCATTGTAATATTAAATAAGTTATTTCACTGTTCATTTGTAGCCACAAAATCAAATTTATAATGTCATTGTACATATTCATTGATCCTAGATACTCTATACAATTTAAATCCAGGTTGCCTCTCATTAGTTCCACCCTAAAATAAGTTGGAACTAATATCATCCTATGAATGTAGATTATTTTTTAATCATTTATAGACAACTATGGAATAAAATAATCCCATTTATAACATTCTTGCATATCCACACATTCGAGGTATGATTCTTTGATCTCTTTCACGTGGTCCACCATGGAATATGTAATCACTTTAGGTGATGAATTTTAAAAAATATAATCATTTTATTAATCCATTATCCACTCTACCATAAAACACATCAAACATGATTCCTTCTATGAAGACCAGTAAAAAAGCTCCATCATCACCAGTGTATTTTATCTAAGGGAATCTATACTAACATAAACGTTCTATGGAAAATAATCTATGTCAATGTAGATTTTTTCTAGAAACTACCCCAAAATCCAAAATCTCAAATTGATATGCCACAAAGAGAATATATATTAAAATATACTTTAGTTCATGTATATGAAATATTTATCACTGAAGAGTTAATGACACTAGAACTTTAGAGAAAATACCTAAACTACAAATTCTAAATCTAGTTTCAAGTAGTTCACCTTATGAGGTCAAGAATAATATAACCTCAATGAAACTTCTATTTCTCTCTATAATAAAATATCCCCCTACATAACTAATGAATAATAAAAAGACAATATATATCCAAAAAAGGGTCAAAATGGGATTGTCATAAATATCCACTTCATCTCAGGGTATACCACTTCACACTGATAAAACCAGCCAATCTCCATCCCAATATTTTTCAACTATTCCATTGATTCTTCAAAGTTGGATAATTAGTATATGAAATTACAATAGTATCAATCCAACCTAAATAAAATCTATATCTCAATAATATTTCAATAATAATACAAATTCAACACCACTCCCACCTTCTTCGGGTGCACTGAAATCCCTACACGATAAAACACCAGGCTCAGGAACTGAACCTCCGGAATCCATAAATTTTACTCAAGGATTTTGAAATAATTCTAAGGAACTCAATGTTTACTGAGAGGAATATTAATGTGCATACCATGTATATGTTATGTATTTAAATATATCAAGATATTTTCAATGGATACAATGATTAATGATTCAAA
Organism: Viscum album; assembly: GCA_963277665.1. Taxonomy (NCBI): domain Eukaryota; kingdom Viridiplantae; phylum Streptophyta; class Magnoliopsida; order Santalales; family Viscaceae; genus Viscum; species Viscum album. The sequence continues at coordinate 503,070,776 of OY728131.1, read as the reverse complement.
ATATAGATAGAAAAGCTTATTCATAGGGTCCATGAAAACCACTAGAGTTTTTATTAACCTAAAAAATAAAGAATAGATACTTATATATTCTATATATACTCCCATTTTTTTTCATGAGAATATTTCCCTCTAACCCATAAATGATTATAGTCTGAATTAATATCAATCTTAGAGAACCACCATGCTCTCTAGAACAGATTATTGAGATCATCAATGTTGGATAATGGATACTAGTTATTTAATATCACGAGATTAATATTTTTTTAACCCAAATATCATTATACTATAATCTAAATTCATGGAAAGAAACAATGGGTCACCATATGGTGATGTTATTGATATGATAAAATACTTCACATGAAGTTTCCCACACTATACCATCATTTACCTCAATTTAGTTTCTAATATATGATAATCCGAAATCCTTTTTGGTTTCTCCCATATATTAAGCTCATTCTGAATTTTGATTCCTCTATGTATATTATTTTATGAGAATACATCTAGGAATACATGTTGATAATGATACACTACTAGAGAGAATATAAAGGGAACTACTACTGCCTCTGTGGAAGGATCATTTCCTGATAAATGAGTATCGATAACTCCAAACTTCTTTAGGTTTCTTTCCATTACATTTTTCCAATGATTCCACTAAATATTCAAAAAGAACCCTCGTCATATAGGAATTGTGAATGATACATGTCTCTAATAATAGTCAATATAATCTCAATAATTGGTAAACCAATCCATTACAAATATCACTTCAAATATATTATAGGAGTCCTCTAGTTGTAATGATCACAAATCATGCTTAATTAAGTTATATATTGTTTTATTATGTTTAATTATATTTACTCATGTTTATTTATCATCTTAATCTATTATATTAGTATTTCATATCATAAGATAGGTTTCCAATATTTGACTAAGTATGTGTCACCATTAATGTGAACTCACTATTAAATATCTCATCATTAGAAGAAAAATGGACAAGTTTGAACTACCATTGTCGTGGACCTACCCATGAAATATCTCACCATAACTTTTCTGCACATCAATACAAAAACCAAATTTTTTCAAAGGATGAGTCACTATCACTCAAGTTACCGACTCGTTGAGTTATCATTGTTCATCCTACCAACTAATTCTATAAATTTTTACAGAGGAAGAGACATTGCTGTAATAATTCACCATTGAACTCAATATCTTCTCTAAAATTTTTCAAGGGATGAGATACCATCGCATTGAGCTATCGATAGTTTAGTCACCATTACATCGACCTACCGACAGAGTAACTTAAAGATAGAATCAATTTTTTCTCTAAGTGTGAGTTTCTAGTATGAGTCACCAATAGCATGAGTCACTCTCCTGTATACCTACAATTCATAAGTCATAGCTACTCGACTCATAGTTTTAGATTGCAGAATGCTCTGTGTATGAGACACTAATTCTAAGACACAGTTACTTGACCTTTCATTCATGAGACACTATCAACTCTTTATTTTAATTTTAATTAAAATTTATTATAACTCTCTTATTTATGAAAATTTGTGATATTAATTAGTTTAATAAATTTATTTTTGTTTTGAATACGACATTAATATTGATGTCAGTGACCAGTACGATATAAGAGGTACTGGGGAAAATGATTCTTGTCTGCTGAAATATATGAAGGGAATATCAGATCAAAAAGTTGTGTGTTGTTTTTGAAGGATCTCATGATCCTGAGAAAAAATAAATTACTAAAAACTATAGAATCACAAATATTCTACTAAGTGATTAAACTAAAGAATTTCTTATAGCAACAAATAAGAGAGGATAAGAACTACTCAATAAAACATCTACCACACTAGAAACAATAGACAAAAGCTCTCATGATGCCTTATTTTTTGTATGTTTATGGAAATAAACTGAAGCTACATTTCAACACAACATTGAGGATTAACAAGCTACCTTGATAATAACATGGAGTTTTCTAGTTCTTTCCTAATTATTCTTTCTCTTTTTATGTATTATTTTTTTATTATGAGTGGTGTATGTTTCCCTCTATTTTAAAAACATGCACTGAATCATGTGAAAAACAATAACATACATAGATATCCTCACAAACAATATGTGTTACTTCTTACACTCCCACATAAAGTAGTGTAAGAGTACCTTGTGTGTCCTTGTTGTTTTTTACAAATCGACAAAAACAATAGAAGAGGTCTTTTGACCTAGAAAGTTTTTATATTTTTGTTTAACCCGATACATGGTGTGGATCAGAGTTTATTTATATAAACTACTTGGTGGAAGGTGATCACCCAATGGAGAGGATTATGTTTCAACATCAAGCTAAAACTCTTGTTTTAAATTATGATTTGATCTGATAAGTTTGACTTTTCACATCTTCTATTTATTTCAATTATAAAACATCATATTACATTTATTGTTAATCTTATATAGTGTTTATATTAGAATTTAATTTAGATCATTGATTTTAAAAATTATAAAAATAATCCATATTTTTTTGACTGAGAACTAATTATTCTTCATTAATTGTTTTAAATGATCAAAACATTTATAAATTTTCTAATTTAGTTAATTGAATACTTTTATATTTTAAATTTTGGACCTTTAATATAAATATTTTTGATAGAAATTTTTATAGGAACTCAATTCACTCCCCCCTCTTGACTTTCCTACTATGATGAAAATTTTGTGTCATATATAGGTAAAAATATTTTGAACTCTGATTTGAGTTGTGTTTTAAAGATCTATATTTTTTTATTAGTTCAATATTTCTAGTTATTTAAATCTTGTTTTTATTATTTTACATGTAAAATATACAGTAAGTTGATTCTTCCAACATACCTCCCTATTTCAATGTAACAAACTATAATTAGTGGAAAACCAAAATTGTAATTCACTTAGAAAGACTAGGGTTTGAAAATCAGTTTTCAATTGTAGATGAATATAAGATTTTTACTACTACTAGAAATACTTGGGATAACTCCACTAAGATAGTCTATAATAATAACTACAAATCTAAAAATTATTTATATTGTGATCTAAGTGATGAAGAATTCAATAGGATTTTTGAATGTAAAAAATACTTTGAAATTTGGGATAGTTTAGCTATTTCACAAGAAGGAGCCACAAATGTTAAATAAATGATGATAAATAGATATACCATTAAATATTTTAACATTAAAATTAATCTTAACGAACCTATCTCTATCATGTATCATAGGTTCAATGAAATTTTCAAATACAATGAGTACTCAGGGAATGAAAGTTGATTCCATGGAACAAATCATGTGGCTACTCAGTTGATTACCAAAAAAGTGGAGTAGAACCTCATTTTCAATAATAGAATCTTGTGATATCAGGAAGTTTCCAATCAAGGAACTGATAGGAAAGCATATGATGTAATAGGAAAAACTTACGGTTTATATAGAATAATATGATGAACCTAAAAAGTTAGTGTATTTCAAGACCACTTCAACAAGAAAAAGGTATCATTCAAGTTCCTTGTGAAAGTATCATCAATAAAGTTTCATCGAATGATTCTGATGACTAAATTTCTAAATTATCCATGAGATTTAAGAAATTTTATAGAAATAATAATCTATTTAAATATCCTAGATATATAGGGAAGTATGAAAACAATTGTAAATGGAAAAAGGATTGGAATACAAGTGATAATAATAATGAGATAGTATTTTATGAATTAAAATGAAGGGGACCTGTTAAGGATAACATTCAAAAGCTAATGTACAATAACAAATATGGGGGAAATGATAGAAAGTACAAGAATAAAATGAAGGCTACCTGGAGTGCATGTGGGGATATATCCATAAATTCAGAATCATCTCATGATAAAGATGGAAAAAAATACAACATGTGTTTTATAAAAATATATCTGAGGTAACTTTAACATATCTTGCATAGAACACTTCTTATTATGGAGGTGAATCTGTATCTATAAATTTTGAAAATATGACTAATGAAGAAGTTATTAGACACTAAAAAATGCTTGAGGATACATGCATTGATATTAAATAAAAATATAAATCTCTCAATAAATAGCTTGATCATTATGCTACTTTCAAATCTAAACTCACTATAAATAAAGAAAATAATGCTAAACTACTCAATTAAAACATCGAACATAAACATTATAATGGGAAATTAAAGAAGGATATTGAGAAATTTACAAATGGAAAAAAAATTAACTCAAATTCTTGGGCAATAGGTTACTCCTAAATATACTATTTGAATTGGTTATCAACCTATGAAAATAAATTTTCTTAAAACAAATTTTGTATCTAAATATAGGAAATATCCTTCTACACCCAATCTTGGAATTTTCTTCAAATTCATGTACAAGAATATATTTTAATACTAATAGTTATTCTGGATCTAATATAGTTTATTTTTCTAAAACATAAAAAAAATACATATAAGAAACCCATGAAGAAAATCACGGTTCCTAATGCTTTATTTTATAATATTAATGGACATAAGAAAATTTTGGTATGAAGGTATATTCATTTTTAATTGTTTATTTTGTAAAAATGGTTGAAGATTTCTTGTAAGTGTTATTATACATGAGCAGTGGATGTTCAAGACACATTATAGGGTACTAATATAGCTTCAATTACCTAAAAAATATTGATGGTAGACATGTCGCCTTTTGGGACAATGAAAGATGAAAAATTATTGGCCTTTGAAAAATTATTAATAGTAACTCGGTTTTGATTTATAGAGTTCTTTATGTTTATAGTCGAAAGTACAATCTGTTTAGCATTTCATAGTTATTTGATGATGTATTTCATGTTAAATTTGAATACTAATCTTTTAATGTTTTTAATTCTAAGAATTATTTTGTCTTTACTTCCTTTAGAAATAATGATGTCTATGTTTTAAAGATATATTCTTTAGTCTCATAGATTTTTTCCTTCTTAAGTTCATTTCATAAAGAGTCTTTCAATTGGAATTGAAGAGTTTTCCACTATAACATTCATTCTCTTAGAAATATTACTAGAAAAGGATTAGTCAAGGATCTACCTAAACTATATTTTCTGAATGATAAATTTTTTAATCCTTATAAAAAGGAAAATGACACAAAATATCTTTCAAACCAAAGAAAACAATTTCATCTTCTCAACCTATTGAGATGGTTCACATGGATATTTTTTGTAACTTCTATAGTTTCTTGTCTAAATGAGAATCACTATTTCTATGTTATAGTAGATGACTTTTCTTGGTATACTTGGACCTTATTTTTAGTTCACAAAATTGAGGGTTGTTCTAATTTAATCTTGTATGCTTTATCAATAGAGAAAATAAGTGGACTTATCATAAAATCATTAATACATTACCATAATTGTGAGTTTTAAAATAAATAATTTGAATCATTTTTCTCAAAAAAATTCTATAGTCATAAATTCTTGTCTCCTATGACACCAAAACACAATGGAGTGGTAGAATGGAGAAATAAAACAATACATGAAATATCCTAGACTATTCTAAATTAATATGATCTACCTGATTATTTTTTGGTAGAATCATTAAATATAGATTTATATATAATCAGTATAGTTTTAATTAGAACCATCCTAAAGAAAACCCATATGAGATGTGGAGTAATAGGAAACATAAGGCTAATTACTTGAGAGTTTTTGGTTGTAAATTATTTATTCTCAATAAAAAATACAATCATGACAAATATTACACTAAGAGTTATTAATGGATTTTTTAGGTTATTCAATCTCTAGTAAATCTTACAGAGTCTTTAATTAGAGAACCATGTATCTAGAAGAATATGTGCATTTCAATATTGATGAAATAGATCCACCTAATTGGAAGAGCTCACTATAAAATCAGTAGGATAGACTATCAATTCTAGACATAAATCCAAAAACTATATGATTTTGGTGTTAAATGAGAAGAAAAACATGGTTCTGGAAACTCTATAGATTCTGAAAATGAACTCGAACTTGAATATAAACTTTAAGTTACTAGGAATTATTTTTCTAGGTGTGTTATAACCCTTAAACAAAATCGTTTAGAAGTATTAGTTGAAGAATTATACAAAAGAACACATACTAGATATTTTTTATGAAACATAGCTTAACATCATGTATTTTTTTATATCATAAACCTAGTAATATCAATTATACAATCAATGATGGCTATGCGAGAAGATTTAAACTAGTTTGATAGAAAAAAAGTGTGAAAACTTATTTATATTCCCAATGACACCCTAATAATAGTCTCTAAGTGGGTACTTACAAACAATGTGGATGATGTTAGAACTATAGTAAGAAATAAATCATGAAAAGTTGCAGAAGGTTATAGTCAAAATTAAGGAATAGGCTATGAAGAAACCTTTTCACATGTTTCTTGACTAGAATCCATTACAATATTTCTATCTTATGAAGCACATATTAATGTCAAGCATTTTCAAATAGATGTCAAAATTAAATTCCATAATGGGTATATAGTTGAAGATGTTTTCGTAAAAAACCCCCTAGTTTTACGAATCCTCATATTCTAAATCATGTTTTTAGAATAAAAAATTTATTGTATGGTTTAAAAAAAGTTCAAAGATCAAGGTATGAAAGGATCAACACTATTCTTATTTCTAAAGGGTTTACAAAATATATATATGATCGTAATATTTTCATATAAATAATTTCTAAAGATTTTTTAGTTCTTAAAATATATTTGATGATATTATTTTTGGATATTAAAAAAAATCTTTATGTGTTGATTTTTCAAAAATTATACAAAATGAGTTTGAAATGAGTTTAATGGGTGAAATCAAATTAGTTCTTGAATTTCAAAATTTTCAAAACAAAGACGGTATTATTTTAAATCAATGTAAATATAAAATAGATATTTTAAATTTTTTTAATCTAGATAACACTAATGTTAGTGATACTCCTATGAGTACCACTAGTAAATTAGTTCACAATAAAGATAGATAATCAGTGGATCTAACCAATTACATATCTATAATTTTATGTATTCTTTACATAACATCAAGCCAAAAAGATATTATTTTTAGTGTGTGTATGTCTTCTGTTTTTCTAGAAAATCATAGAGTCACCTTTAGTAGTTATTAAAATAATTTTCAAATACCTATAATATACTACCAAATAAGGATTGTTCCACCCTAGATGTCACCCACTTGACTCAGTTGGTTATTCTCATGCTAATTTTGGTGGTTTCAAGTTAGATTTAAAAATAACTTAATGAACCTATCACTTTTTGGGAAAGTCTCAAGTTTCACGGTGTATTAAGAAAAATAAATTGTTGTATTATCTACTATTGCAGATGAATGCATAGCTACTAGTATTAGTTGTGTACAATTTTAATGGAAGAAACACACTTTACTAGACTGTGGATATCAATTTTGGCATTTCCCTATAAACTATGACAACAGAAGTTCTATTAACATTTCTAAGAATCAAGTTTCACAATCATGGACAAAGAATATTTATATAAGACATCAGTTTTGGAGATATCATTATCCAAAAGGTGATATAACTCTTGAATTCATTGGCACTAAACATCATCTTGTTGATTTTTTTACTAATCCTTTAGATTATGAGATAACGAGCTACATTAGATAGGAGGTGGGGATGATCAATTTTGAACGACTAACTATGGTATAAATTGCCATTGATGAATGGCCATTGATAACCCACCGTTGATGAATTGTCATTGATGAAACACTGTTGATTAATCATTGTTGACGACTCACCAATGATAACCCGTTATTGTGACTTATTGGTGGTCTATACATTGTTATTTTTCTAGGCTCGAACTCAATCTCGTTTTTTTAATTATTTCGGTTTATTTTATATTGCATTTGAAATTTTGGATTTTGAAATCCCTAATTGATAAATACTGAATTGGTCTGAAATTATTTATCATTCATGCACTCTCCCAAAACTGAACCCTTGTATCACGAACCTCTACTACCTTCCTCCTCGAATATAACCTTTCAAATCCATTGAAATTGCTCGAGTGAAGTATATGTTTGATAAGTCTCATGATAAGCCTTGTCCTTCGAAGAAGAAAAAGGGTGAATCAAGTGCTCGTAAACACGAACATGTTAACCCAGATATTTCTAATAGGATAGTCACACCATTTAAATAGGTTCATGTAGATTTTTTATTATCAAGTTAGTAGATTTTCATGAATGTGTTTTAAGAACAAGGTTGGATGGAGTGGTTCTCCAATAGAAAACATCCTTTCTATCTGAAACTAGTGAATTAGTTTTATATATATGATGATTTTATTTTTGAGGGGATATAATTATTTTGAATTACGTTGAGAAGAAATGGAAAAATAATTTCTATTTCCTCAAAATAGTGGGATGGATGTTTGAAGATACCTCATGAGGCTATTTTTGATAATTACCAAGGCATTTATCTACTTCCCAGTGATATTTTCATTTAAAAATATCCCTAACCAAGTTGACTAGTGATAGAATCCAAATAATACCAATAAAAACTAATTTATATGGTCAATGAAGGTTGTTATTTATGTTTATCCAACATCATCTATGTCTCGGGAAAGGGGATTTTTCCTCATTAAAATATCATGATGTTTATTTGTTTTATCTAATTAAATAGGAAAAAAAGATCAATTTATATTGATATTTTAGGGTCTATATGCCTAATATTATTAAAACTCAATCCAATTCAACATCCTTATTTTATTATAAGTTAATATTTTCAATGATGAATGATAATGGTGTTATAAATGATGTAGAAGAAATTCTGACTGACTGTGATGTTTTTATTATTACCAATTCCATATGAAAAAAATGAAGATTATTTGGAATCCCTCGAAGAGGTAGTGGGTTAGGGGTAATGAGAAAATTTATAATGATTTTGATCCTGTTAAATATCCCCCAAGGCCAAAAGATTCGGATAAACCCAGTCTAGGACCCAATAAAGTTGTAGTGTATTCTGATGAGGAAGAAGTAGATGAGGTAGAAAAAGAAATAGGATCTCATATATATGATAGGAATGATAATAATATTTTAGAAAGTCTATAAATAATCACCTTTGGATCTCTAAGCCCTCCAAAAAGGCTTCCTACCAAATAACCTCTCTTAAATGATTATTCTGATGTGGAAATAGAGAAATTTGAAGTTGATGAGTATGTAAGTGTAAGTGTTAGTGAAGAAGATAAAGATAATAGTGGAAGTGAAGAAGAGACTAGTGATGAAGAGCATGAAAAAGGGAATGGGGAAAATGATGAACTTGAAGAAGATGAGAATGATGAAGTTGAAGTAGAAAAGGAAGAAAAATAAAGTGAATAAAAAGAGGAAGAAAGGGTCAGTGAAATGGATAAACGTAAAGAGGAGGAAAAATATAAATGTGGAAATGTTGGTGATAAAAATGGTGGTGAATATTACACTTATATTATAGATCAAGGTCCTATTGAAGATCGTAAATATCAAGTAGAAATGTTTTAGTATAAAATTAACCTATGGTAGAATCTAAAAAGGATTTTGATTCAGATTTAGTTGATGAAGAATCTCTAGTTGTTCATGTTCAAGAACTTGTTTATTGTAGGAAAAAAACCTATTGAGAGGGAAGCATCTTTTTATGGGATAAATAGTCTAATAGATTTAGATCTGAAACTCTCACTCCTTTTAATATGAAATTAGTTACTGAATGGGAGACTTACGCTTGATATTTCACTTTAGGCATAAACTATCTAGATTCATAAGTTGAGGAATATGACAATAAGGGTTAATTGTTAAAAGAATCGGATCATTATCACAGAGTTCTAGTTGGAACAGATATAGATATAGCACCTAATCTAGTAGTGGCTCCTACTTATACTCCTTTGGTTTCACCTATGTCTAAAGAATATTTGAACAATAATGATTTCAATGTTTTTAAAGAGGAATTGTGTTTAGTGATTAAATAAATTCTCCAACCTAAACCTACAACTATATCAATTCTTAGTGAAGGTGATGCTTCTATTATTGCAGAGAGAGTTATCTCCTAGATTCAACTGAAGATAGTTTTAGAACATCAGGCTGTAATATTGGAAAATAAAAGGCTTTGTAATGAGTTGTATTTACTCATTCATGTGGTTAAATGGACGTCATCTGAGTATGTAGGATCCCTGTAAAAAGTTTTGAATCGTCTGGAAGATACATCTTCTGAGGATGATAGTCATTCTCCTCCAAACCTTGATTGGGATATTTTGAGATCACGAGTCAAATATGCAATAAATGAAGCCTCAAACTCTGTTGGTCCTATTCTAAAGTCTTATAATAGTGTTATTTTCATTACATTGATTAGAGAAGATATTCTGTGTTTTTTGGGTTGTTCAGATCAAGATACGCTAACCAATTAATACAAAATAGTTACCATATACATGATATGGTACAGTTTTATGTGAAAGTGGATACATATTATCAAGAATATTTTACAAAGAAGTTATATATATAAATTATTTATTCATAACATCATCTATATAGTAACTTTATATACTTGGTTGAAAATATAAGGATACCTCCTATTACCCAAGAATTTAAGGAATATGTGAAATAGATCAAGGATCTTACACATTCACATCAGATGATTATAGGAAAAAAAGGTGATTTCATTAATGATATGGATAAAGGTGGGAGTATAATCATGGATTTTATAAAACATTTTAATTCATACATGCATCATTAGAGAACTATTTTTGTATCACCATAGGCATTATTTATTCGACCAGTGACTGTGAATCATTCATTATGATAAATCTATTTAAATTATGATCCTCAATTCAAATCTACTATGACTCCAAATCATTTTTCTCCTCTACCTGAAACCCTTCAACATTTTCTCATTTATGTATCATAGGATATTAGTTATCTATGACATTTGATCTAATGGGAACTTACGTATCTACCTCTTCTAATGAATGTCTGACACCTATTGTACCCTCCAGAGTTCCCATTCATCATCTATATACATCCACTCATTTTATACCTTTTTTACCTCCACCCGCTTCTGCTGAAAAAGGAAAATCAGTCTTTGATCCTTCATTAGATATGTCATGATATTGGATTTATTTTTCATAGGGATTTATTTTATGGCCATTTTACATCCTATAGACTCTGTTTTTATCATGAAATGAATTATCTCTATTCCTCTATTATATTTTCTATATCATTTCTTATTTTTTATCTTTTTAAAAATACCAAAAGGGGGATAAACATGAGATAGAATTTAATTGGTATTTAGTTTTACTTGATTATTTGTATATTATGATCTACATTTATAAGAACTATATGTCATTTTAATAAGAACATGTGCTCTGATCATTGTGAATGACTTTTTATTGTCAGGATAATTGATCTTCAAAAAGGGGGAGATTGTTGGCCTACTCTAGTTTTAATGCACACAAATCATGAATAATTAAGTTGCATCATGGTATATTATTTTTAATTATTTTTAATCATGTTTACTTATCAACTTTATCTATTCTGTTAGTATTTTATATTATAAGTCAGTTTGTCGATATGTGACTAAGTATGTGTCGTCGTTGAGGTGAACTCTTGTTATACCTCTCACCTTTGGAAGAAAATTAGTTATGTGTGAACTACCATTACTATGGGCCTAACGATGGAATATCTCACTATCAATTGTCTCACTATCATCACATACAATTAATTTTGTCAGAGGACAAGACATTTTCACTCAAGCTACAAATGCACTAAGTTACCTTTTTTCAACCTACTGACAACTTCATAGAAGTTTCACAATGGATGAGACATCTTCATAGTGAGTCACTATTAAACTCAATATCTTCTCTAAATTTTTACAAAGGATGATACACCATTTAATTGTGATATCTATAGTTGAGTCACAATTTCATAGACCTAACAACAAAGTTACTTATTGATGGCATCAAAATGTTTTCTCTCAGTATGAGTTAACAGAATGGGACACCGATAGCATTGGTCATCATCAAGTCGACCTACCATCAGAATGAACAACTATTCTTAAGTCACATCTTGTCAACTCACTATTCTGGAATGTAGAATAATCTATGTCTAAGACACCCATTCTATTGTAGTGCTACCTGAACTAACATTCATGAGACAATTCCAACTCATACTTTATCATTTAAATTCAAATTTTTTTTCTAATGATATTATATGTGAGAAGAAGTGCAATTATTTATATTAATAACCTTTTTTGTGTTTTATAGGAAACATTAATATCAATTTCGAAGACCAATATGAGGTATAAGGTATCATAAAATAAGATTCATTATAGATTTAATATATAAAGGAAATATTCGATAAAAAAGTATTAAGTGGTGTATAGAGATACTCATTCTCCTAATAAAAACTCAAGTACTGTAAACTATAGAATCACAAATATACTATTATGATCATAAACTGAAGAACATCTTGACGCAATAAGAAATTATAGGAGAATCACTACTTGATCAAACTACTACATCACTGAATACTGTAGATATAAGCTCTCAAAATATTGTATTTTGCTGTTTGTTTCTGATATTTGGCTCAAGATGCATTTCAACACATCTTTGAGGAGTCATGTGCAGCATTAAATATCACATAGATCATTCTAAAACTTTTTTCATTATTATATATTTTTTTGGAATAATTTTTATATTAAGATGAGTGTGTGTGTCTTTATTTTATAAACACACAATTATTCTTGTGAAAAACTAGAAGATACATAGATATCTTCACAAAAAATTTGTTTTCTTCTAACACTCACATGAATAACATTTGAAAAGGCCCATGTGTTTCTTTGTATTTTTTCACTCCCAAAAAAACTATATAAGAGGTCTTGTTGACTTGGAATGTGTGTATACTCTTTTTTACCTATATCCAAGGTGTGGATCGGAGTTTATTTATATAAATTTTATGGTTGAAGGTGATCAGTATGTGGAGAGGATTAAATCTCTTCTTGAGACTGAACATATGGTTTAAAATTCCACTGTGTTCTTTTAAGTTTATTATTTCTCTGTTTGTATTAATTTTAATTATAAAACATCATAATTCATTGATATTTAATATTTTATAGTGTATATATTAGAAATTTATTTAGTTGATTGGATTAAAAATTAAAAATAATAATCCATATTTTTTTAACAGAGATCTAATCACTCTTTTAAAATCCTTTTAAAATATAAAAACATTTATAATTCTACTACTTTGGTTAATTATCCCATTTTTTATTCAAAATTAGGGACCCTTAAAATAAATATTTTTGAAATAAATTTTTATAGGAACTCAATTCACCCCCTCCCCCTTGAGTGTCCTACTCTGACCAACACCTATTTATCCCAGAGATCCTGAATTCTCTTGGATTTCCATATATGGTAAAAAATACTAGAACCTATCTGCATATCAAGTCATAATCCACATTCTACACAAATTGTATATTAAGATAAATCGTCTCAAAAGTCATCTTAATTATTATATTTAAACTTGTAAAGACATTATTATTTATTAATGAATTATAAAATTATATGTCAATCAATGTACTATATAATATAGAGTTATTCAAGACCCAAACCACTAATTTTAAATTTTCCCCCTCCACTAGTAGGTATAACGTCATCCATCACATATATATAGCCTCTCTTTTGAGATAGATACACCTTACTAGAAAAACTATTTAGTGATTTGTTCTACTACTAAGGACACATTATGACACCCTAACTTATCCTCCTTTAATCAGGACATTATTTATTCGAACAAAACCAATGATTATGGTACATATTGCACCATTTTAGGAATTTCATAGGTGTATTCACCTAAGATGCACTAAAATGTCTCAACCATGCATAGTGGTAGTACCTGGTCAAACTGCCTTGATCAGAGGGAGTCTATGATTCATGAACATTATATACATATTTTAGACCTATATATATACTTTCTTCTACCCACATTTCCTACTAACACAAGAGGTACTAATATAATTTAATGAAGTTTTTTAACTCAGTAATAGGTAGAATAAAACCCAAAACCATGTTCTCCTCTAGACCCTTCTCCAAAGTCAGGGCCCTATGAAGCAATTCAGTATATATCATCAAGTAGAATTCCTTAACGTAATGTATTATATCTATAATTAGGATAATATTGAACATAATAAGCTTCTGTACCTCATTCTAAAAAACATTAGTAAATCATAACAACACTATGAAGAATATTTACTACAGAAAACTTGTCATCGTCCCTTACTAAAACTCTATAGTCTCATGAGCTTGGTCAATTATCATCATGTCACGATGACCTCCTCAAATAACATCAACATAATGGTCACCCATATATGATCCTCACACATTCCTGCATCACCCATGATCCCCACCACCTCTTATTAGGTCCCTAAAGCATAAAATTTGTACGATTCACCTTCATATCCCCAATATTATACACTAAATTGAATATTCTCACAATAATATTAGTAAATACCTTCACTTCCTGAAGAACACCAATGCCCTTGATTGGTGGTGGGTACTAGAGATGACTGTCTTGGGCATAGTCAACCATTATCCCCTCTAGCCCCTCCATCCTGAGTTAGAACATTCTGTATGAAACCAAGTTGGGGTAGGTTTTCCAACTAAACCACCAAATAAGGTGTGCGAAGCTGCTCAGGTGTGTCCTCCTTTATTGAATATAGTTGAATGGGTATTTCATCCTGAGTATAATCCATATTGATTATACAAGTTGAAAATTTGATAAAATATAAAACATATGTTTGCAATGACTACAAAAAAATTCTTATAAGAATAACTTATGAATTTATAAGGAAATCATATTGTATTTCTATATAATAAACTATTCCAAGAGTTATGAAAACTATTTAATAACCCATCAATTTCAACTATGTGTTCAAGACTTTTCCTCCATGCCTACACGTCAGACGCAAACATATATATAATAAACATAATGGCATACTCAAGTTCAACTAACAATGCCTAAAAATATATAACACAAAAGAAGTGAATATAGATATAACTCTCAATGTTTAGAAATAAATATGTCAATTAGATTAGAAACTATTATTAAACTCATAATATTTTTATATGTTTCATGTGATCCTATGTACCAAACACGGTGCATGAATGTGCCAAAAATCAAATGAAACTATAACAAAAATCCCATCACTAAGAAATCATAGTTTTTTACCAAGGATTTGGATAATTACCTGGAAAGTACCCTACTAGAGGTCCACACATCTTATATTTTTTCTATCATGTCCCCAATTGGAATGAATAGAGTCACTAGGCCTTTGATACCATGTCTTAACACCATTCCTCAAATAATCATGTCTTAGATGAGGTGACATGTAACCACATGTGTGCTTCCCTATATGGATGGGGTGTTGCCTACAGATGATGGAATAAAGTATTATAGAGTGAATTTAACCTAAATAATCATAGCCATAAAATATAAGTAAATAATAATCATAAGAAGAAGAGAAAAAAATTGAATAATAACATGATGTAAATTGTATAATTGATGTAGTGAAAACTCAAAAATATTAATCAACATACCCAAAATATTGTAGGTCATCAAGTTAAATAGATTGACTGGAAATGAAAGTATATAATTGTTTAGTTGTATTATCTTAGAGTATGTCCTGGAATAACCTCAAAATATAATCCTCCATCTTATCAGCTTGTAATCCCAACTTCATTTCCATTTATTGGATCCCCTATCCTAAAATATGCACCTGAATTGGGATTCATGATCAGAGTGTGAGTATAAACCCAATAGTACACCACCAATGCATCCTTAAAATAATATCATATTTATATATGGTTATTTATCATATTATGTAAATTAAATTCTCACAATATAATACAAAAAACATATACTGAGATTTATTTTACTAACCATGCCACCACAAATCCAGTCAAAATTGCTTTGGCCCTATGCTTGAGAAATATAAACTATAATAAATTCTATGACTTATATAATTCCATGAATATCAATATAATATTTTTTTAAATGATCATTCTACATTTATGTTAATAATTCTTATGAACATAGAATGAAATGTGTCTCCCATGTCACTTGAAAACATCCTTTCCTTTGATGGTATAAATATATTGAATGCCTAAAAATAGACTCTATCTCATAAAGAAGTATATTACCTATAATTAGATTGTTACAGAACATATGGACACTATTTTAATAGAGTACGGTTTTCCCATGAGATAAAAACTCCATTATAAGATGTTAACCATCCAGTGTAGTCTATGTCCAATGTGTCTTGTAACCCAACGTCTCCCTCTAATAATTTTCCTAAAACTAGTCAAGAAGCATTTAAATATGAACAGTAAAAATATGGATTCACTAGGCATGAACAAGGGAAAATATAAGAAATAAGAAAATAAGTAACCATATTAAACAACAAGAAATTTCCAATCCATTGAAATATTATTAATGTAATAAATTGAATAGAACGGAGCATCACGTCACAAAACAATTTATGCTTCTATGAAATAGTATTCAGGTAATACACAATATAGATAGAAACACACAAGCCATAAAAACTAGGGTCTCATAGTACACCATTTTTTAGGTTAAGCATTCTAATCAATAAAGTGTATCTAAAATCGGCATAGTCAAAATAAAATCATAAAAAATTCTAAATAAATATCCATGATGGTAAGGACATACATCCTTTATCTCATTAGTGAACATACATGAGACCCATTATGAGATGATACCTAATTCATTCCAATTCAAAAACCAGATATATATTTCACTCTAAGGGCCCCTATAACTGATACCAATCACTTAAAATCCACTTTTCTATAATGAGATTCAAAATTATTCATTGTACCATTAATTATATCTACATCACCATGACACTAGGTATCCACTATCATCTCTAGGTGTTAGATTGATCAAATGAAGGTTTTTATGGAATGATATCCATCATCAGTTAATCAAACCTCCTACAAGAAAATATTAGATGGCATTAGAATCTAATGATCTAGCAATGAAATTACAGATCATTGGTTAATCACACGTGAAGAATGATATATCTAGAAGAAACCCAAAGAATGTAGAATTGTAAATTACATACCATAATTACTCAATTATAAACACACATAGGCCCACCATAATTTATCTAATATGGGATATAATTTTCAAAGGGAGCACATGGATTCCCTAGGATTGATAGAAAGAGTCATATGAGTACTACTGAGATAAATTAGAGACTTTTTATGCAATAATGTAGGATTTTTGACTATTTACTTCATGATCACACAATTTTTCAAATCATGGGCTTTCTGGATAGGGAATTATTACTCACATAGGAACCACATAGTTTGGTTTCATGGTTTGGAAGACCATTCATAGAATTTTCCTTTCACCTATTCTATAGGCCCAATATTTTTGGGGAATCTTGCATTGTTTTATTTAACCATGACTTGAATGTTTCCCACTGATTTTTCATCTCCATACACACCACATTATTTCCTAGAGAAAACTAAATAGTTTTATTTAACAATGATCATGCATTTCAGTCCCTTAAAAGTCTCAAAAGATCAAAAAAACAATAAAAAATCCCTAAAACACAGCCTAAAAATTCAATGTTTAAGAAAAAAGGAATAAAGTGTGAAATTAACTCAAAATGAACATGAAAATTTAAAGGCGATTATAATAAAATGGCCAAACATGTAGTGGAATCCAATGATATATAGTGTATCATTACTTATAGTTTACCAAGAATAATCCACCTATATTCCATAGTCATAAAAGAACCAAGGAACCAATGAAATGGACTTTGATAATAGAAAAGGTTTTTGAATGTTTGAATACCTCATAGAAATGTAAGGTAGTATTATACATTTATATTCATAAAGGACCTATAAGGATGATATAGGATTCCATCCCACAATCTAACTTACCAAATTACCTCACATAGACCAATTTTGAGATGACTTTAAGCAGTAGTTCTATCCAAAAATGTTGTGGGTAGAAATTTCTATGGTGTTTGTGACCTTGGAATAGGTAAATCATTTTTTGAAAGATTATCCAAATAATTTCACTATATTGGCCCATATATAACCATAATTTGTGTATAATGACTACATCAAGGATATATGGTTTGGAGAGGGTATTAGACCTATGATTGATTTGATGATTGTTCTCTTGTTCCTGATAACCAATTTAGAGATATTTGATAAAGATATTATAGATAAGGAATATGTAGCCATAAAATAGGTCTCTATGGAACTTTTCTTTACACATGGGGTAGCTAGGTTGTGTTATATTTCTAGAATAAGAAGAATAATAAATGTTCTCAGTTTATGTTAGGAGTAGTTTTAGGTTAATTTTCTTCAGTCTTCACTAGGTTGTTTGTTACCAGTGTGGAACACTTAGCCATACCAAGATGGATTCTATCGCAGAACTAATGATTACCAATCATTATAGAAAATACGGTTATATAAATCATTTATTAGAAAGTTATCTAAGTGAAATATATAATTATATCCCATTAATAAGGGTCTATTTAATCATTATAATATAAAACAATATGATGTATTTCATTATTCATGAATGGTGGGATTCTCAGGTATCAATTAAAATCATTTAATAGATTGTGGATAGACTAAATTATATAACAGAGTGTTCCCAAGATGAATCTGAAGTTTATTTGGCTATAGTGGGAGGTACGTTGTTAATTTTGCGCCCAATGTTACTAAATTTGTTTGATAGAAGTTTTTCAGATTAATTATTATCATCTAATTTAAATGTTATATTGAGATTATGCTCTATGATTATTAAATTCATAATATATCATTCGAATTTTATGCGATGAATGAAAGAATATGATTTATAATGTCATGATTTCCCATTTATGATTTATCACCATGAGTTCAGGTGGGAATTTGTGCTACTTAATCATGATATGTTTGACCTCATGATGGGATTATATTTGATGGTTATTTTTATATCCTTGATAATGTTTTATCTTCATTGGGTTTTGTTTTGATATCATGATGGGGATACTCAAGTCATTCAGGTTGAGTGCGATATATGATCTAGAAGATTGGGGTATATTATTTCTAATTCCAGAATTATCACTTCAAAATTTTAAGAGAAGTATATAGACCATATTATCCAAAGTTTACGGGGATGAATTATTATCAATGCTGATGAGAACCTTGAGAACTTTCTTGATGATTTTTCTAGATTACCGTACTTGAGATAATTCAATTTCTTAATTGTCCTACTTCTAGGAATGAGTATCATCTATATTTAATATTATTGTATTGAACCTTATTAGATAATGGAACTAAAATTTTAGAATTATGGATCTTTATAGAGAAGGATTTTCCTTCCTGAAAGTGTCACCTTTGGCTTCATTGGTTCTCATCACAAATATGGCTTATGGAAGACATCATCTTTGTACTGAATTTCATAAAAATAATCATGTGACTATTTAGAACATGTTTCATTTTCCTAGGACTGATTATCATATTGATCAAATTTTTTGAGAAGGATTTTTTTCGATGATTGATCATCTATCAGTGTACCATCAACTAAGAGTATAAAAGGATGAAATTCATTAGATAATGTTCTGGATAAGGTGTGTGAATTATGAGTATTTGGTAATGAAATTTGTTCTTATTAATTCTTATTTAGTTATTATGTCATAAATGAATTTAATGTTTCATTAGTTCAATTATTCATTCAAGGTAGTTTTGTGAATAACAATTTCATGTACTCTAAATAAGAAGAAAACAAGAGGATTATCAAATGATTTTTTTATTAATATTAGAGAATATCGAATTTATTGAATGATTTCTAAATTTGATATTTGTATTAAATAAGTGAAAATTTTAAACCATGATATATATGAGGGAGGAATATCATGGAATCATGAGAAGATCATAGTAATGATTTCTTTGGAGTAACCTAGGAATGTGTTTTAGATTTAGTGATTCATTTGCATAGGTGGTTACTACATGAGGTTTGTTCATGAACCTATAATTATATCATATCCTATAACGGTTTGAGTATATTTTTACTTATAATTGTCACAACCCATCCTCGAGGGTCGTGCTGTGACTACCCCAAGCCCGCCATCCATAGTCCAGGGGCTGGAGACTAGCACTAAGGTGTAATTCCCAATAAAAGAAGGGAAGGTATTTCCATTGTAATGTAAACAAATACCACAGAGTAAGTAAGTAAAAGTAAACATTAAGTAAAACTGGGTACAAAAGTAAGTGCGGAAAAGTAAGTGGGCCAGAATAAAAACCCAAACTGAATGTAAATTATAACTGGAAAGAGAGTACAACAACTGAAAAGTAAAGCCGCAACGTCGTGCCATCCACAGGAAGTCCCACCCAAATGGTGGGTACAGATAGCCTCCTTAGCTCCACGGGGCCAGCTATCAGCTCCTTGTACGTCCGCCCAGTGGTCCACCTCCAGGTATCGACTTGCTCCACAAGCCTCCACCACGATCAGAGATGTCTTCCATATATATCCAACACAACTTAGTGCGGGCATAGCCCGTGCAGGGGTGAGTATATGCTACTCAGTAGGGACCCCGAGACCCCCGAAGGTCTCCAAGAATCCACAAAGGATAATCCACAATGGAAAGATACAATCACGAAGTAACAACCAACACTACTTAGGTATATTCTCATACATATACCTAAGTCATCAATTCCAGTTCTGCTCCAGCATCCGAGCCCAAGTTCAAACACGTCCACATAGGATAGGACAACACAATCCACATAGGAAAACCTGTCAATCATATCGAAGATAATGATTGAAATTCAAGACTCGGATCACACATGTATACTTTATTGTAAGATGATAGAGATGATCAGATGTAGCCAGTGATTCATCTAAGCCGTCGGACCCACATAGGATCGATAGGTACTAACCCCTGCAATGACCCACAAACGATCGATAGGTACTAACCCCCTCAAAGACCCGCACAAGATCTGACCCACACAGGATCGGTATGCTCTAGCCCACACAGGACCGCTGAGCGCTGACCCACACATGATCTGACCCACACAGGATCAGTAGCACTGACCCACATAGGATCGTTGAGTGTTGTAGTCGTCGCCATCGAATCCAAGGATGATTTCTGTACAGTCGTCATCGTCGTCACAGTCGCAGCAAGCTCTAGGGTTCCCGCACACAGCAAGCTCGTTCAGGAGGGTCCGCTCAATGAGCCGAGGGGCTGATACATCAACTTACACGAATTCCGGAGTTGATGTATCCAAAAGGTCCATATCATCAACAGGAACTCAACGTCACAGACGGCGCGTCAATCGGACGCCCGGTCTGAGAGTTATTGGTTTTTTCGTCCCAGGGGCCCGGTTGGTTTTTAAGTCAAAACCAACCCGACCGTACTCCAACTGTGTCCAACCCTCGAGCGGAGTAAGACAAAAGTCTGTCTCATTAAGTGGAATCCAACAAAGTCGACGGCACGTCAATCGACGCCCAGAGCTCAAGTTATAAGTGTTTCCGCTCCGAGGGCCCTGTTGGTTTTGTGTACGATCCAACCCGGCCGAACCCAAAGTTCTTTTAATCTTTTTGTGTAATATAAAAAACGACCATCGCGATCCAAGGATTTCATTGCAACTGATTGGGAGTCGATCGGAGGCCCACAACCCATGTTATGGGCAAAAGACCGAAAGAGGTCCGCGAATAGGGGGTTCGGGCCCGGTCCGACCTGGCCCGATAACCCATGGGTCTGCCTGAACCGGGTCGACCCGATCCGGGTCTGGGTCCGGCCCATTAGGACAGGGCCCGACCCGGTGGGCATGGCCCGGCCCCGCCAGTACGGCCCGACCTGGCCTAGGCACGGCTCGGCCCGGCCTGGCGGCTCGGCTGTAATGGCCGAGCGGACGGGGTGCATGGAGCACGCTGCCCCCTGTGTGAAACTGCGGCCCCATGAGGGGGGCCGCTCATGCTGGCCAGCCGGGGGTTACGACCCACGACCCTTCTCAGAAGCCGGTCGGCCCGGTCCCGCCGGCCGGTTGCTGCCGCCGCGAGACCTCCGGGGTCTCGCTCTCCTACTCCGGCGCTGGCGGCCGGAAGCCGGCCACCACTTCCTGCTCCACCGTCGCCAAAGGTCGCGGCCTTGGTTCTACCGACACGACGCGACGATGCCACACCCCTCTTCCATGGCCCCGCTCCGGCCGCAGCCTCTTCGACATTCTCTGGCACGGCGTGACGGGGTTTCAGCTTGTTCCATTTCCACGGCGCGGCGTGACGGCGTCGCGCTTCTCCGCCATTTCTCATAGTTTCCATGCGGTACAACAGCACCGCGCCGCCTTACACGTGCCGCAACAAATTCAAACAAACAAGGGGGGAGGTGGGTCGGCTATGTTCGTGTGGTCCGACCTCCTCCCATTATTGCGATAACTGGCGGCCGAATTTGGAACGAATAATGGCGACGGAATAAATCACAAACAACAAAAAACCCCCTACCTCGATGAAAAAGTTGAACAAAGGTTCGTCATGGAATTGCACATCACGGAAGAAGGCGTCGCGGAAGGGATATCATCACGTCGCGGAGAAAAGATTCTTCAGCGTCGTGTCGTCGATCTCCGAGGATCTGGCATTCTTGTCGACCTTCATCGGAGGTCGGCGTTTTTCGAGTTCTTCGAGTTCTTCGTTGAGGAAGGAGTGCTTCAAGTCTTTGAGTGATTACTCCCAATCCCTCTCGCACAACGAACCCCTTTAATAAAATAATACTTGTCTTATTTTATTAACACACAATCCAAACTTTTTGAAATTCAAAAATTGAATCAATAAATTAATTGAATTAATTGAGGGGTTTAAACTGCCCAATTAATGAGGCGTTTAATATTCAGTTTAAACGCAAGAGTTGACATACATTTAATGGGGGGTGCGGGTGAGTTACCTAATTAAAGGTGGGGGTTATGTGGAAGTTGAAAAGGTGGGGCTCGTGTGGGCCCCACCCCACAAATATCTAACCTAGTGGAGTAGGATATAGTGGGTCCCACATTAACCACTTAGAATTTGTTAAAATACTTTAAATAAAATAAATTGGTTGCCCCATTTTATTTTATTCATTTACTTAACCCAAAATTTAGTAACCACACCCGAGAAAACGCAACTCTGGAAAAGGTGTTCCTACGCAATTACCGGCGCTGTGATTCCATCGGTGTCCTCGGATTTCGATTTCGAGCATCGGTTCAAACGTTAGGAAAACCCACCCATTCGTTCACTAAACGTACCTGAGATAATCTTCAGAAAATGATTTCGGGCACACTGAGCCTCGGAATCAGTTTCCATCAGAAACTGCGTTCTTGTAAAATCCGAAAAAAAAATTAAAAAAAAATTCCCTTGAATTTTATGGGTCTTTACATTACTCCGACCTCAGGGCTTTACATCCCCGTAAAGATACATCATGAACTAGGGAAAAAAATGTGGGTACTGGGCACGCATCTGAGCCTCCCGCTCCCAAGTGCTCTCATGGTGGTTCCAGTGTTTCCACCGGATGAGCACTAGAGGGGTCGACCATCCACGTAGGACCCTCTCCTGTCGATCCTCAATCTCCACTGGGACCTCCGCAAAAGTGGCCCGATCACCAATGTCTAACTCCCCATGGTCAATGATATGCGTCGGGTCGTGGACATATCTCCTCAGCTGAGATACGTGGAAGACGTCGTGCACCCGGTGTAACTGGGGTGGTAGAGACAGGCGATAAGCCACCTCGGCTATCCAGCTGAGGACTTGTAATGGTTTGATGAAGCGCGGAGATTACTTGCCGCCTCGACCAAATATTTGTAGTCCACGTCGAGGTGAGACTCATAAGAAGACGTGGTCTCCATCCTCAAACTCTAATGGCCTCCGCCTCCTGTCAGCATAAGACTTCTGTCGGATTTGAGCTATCCTCATGTGCTCCTGGATGACCTGGACCTTCTCTGTCGTGGCCTGGACCATCTCCGGTCCCACAAGTTTTGACTCCCCAAGTTCTGTCCAGCACAATGGTGATCTGCATGGTCGGTCGTACAATGCCTCGTATGGTGCCATCCCGATGGTGGAGTGGTAGCTGATGTTGTACACAAACTCCACCAAGGGTAGGTGGTCCTCCCAACTGCGACCAAGGTTGAGGAAACATGCATGGAGCATGTCCTCGAGAGTCTGAATGGTCCTCTCCATCTGACCATCTGTCTGAGGGTGAAAGGCGGTGCTCAGACGTAGCTGTGTCCTGAATGCCTCTTTCAACCACTTCCAATGCTGGGAATTAAAGAGAGCATCTCGATTGGAGACGATAGATAATGGCACTCCATGAAGTCGTACAATCTATGGAACATAGAGACGTCCCAAGCTCTCCACTGAGCCCTGCTCACTAATACGTAAGAAGTGAGCCGACTTGGTGAATCGGTCAAAAATCACCCAAATGGAGTCATGAACTCTGAAAGTGTGTGGAAGTCCAGTCACTAAGTTCGTAGATATGTCATCCCATTTCCACTCCGGGACCTCCAAATGTTGTACCAAGCCTACTGGTACCTTGTGCTCTGCCTTGACCTGCTAACAGGTGAGGCATCAAGAAACGAACTCTGCCACAACCTTCTTCATTCCTGGGCACCAGTGTTGTCGTCTGAGGTCCTGGTAAATCTTCGCCACTCCAGGATGTACCTCCAAAGAGGAAGTGTGAAACTCCCTTAGCTACTCCTCTTGTAAAGAATCTTGTACCATGGTACGTCCTCTGAAAAGGACGACGTTCTCTCCTCCTAAAGATAATCCATCAGGTGCCTATCCTGAGGATATATGTGCACGCCGCATATCACAGTCGGCATCCCCACGCCGTGCCTCTCTAACCCACTGCAGTAATGGAGGAGTGACTGTGAGTGACTGAAGAAAGTCTTCCCTATCTCTATCCACAACGGATATCTGCAAAGCGGCTACCTGCTCTATCGCCTCCCCAAGTAGTTGAATGCTCTTCCTCCTGCTGAGAGAATCAACTACTACGTTCCCCTTTCTAGGAGTATAGACTATCTCAAAGTCATAGTCCTGGAGGAACTTGAGCCATTTCTGCTGCCTCAGGTTCAGGTCCTTCTGCGAGAAGATGTACTTAAGACTCTGATGGTCAGAATAGACTGCAAAGCGCTCGCCCATCCGATAGTGTCACCACATCTTCAGAGCGAAGACCAATACTACTAACTCCAGGTCATTGGTAGTGTAGTTCTTCTCATGGTGCCTCAAATAACATGATCCATAGGCGATCACGACCCACCCCTTCATTAGGACACATTCAAGTCTGGTCCCTGATGAATCTCAATAAACTTCGTACCCAACTCCCTCCTCCGGTAGCCTCAAGATAGGCGCGCTGGTCAATCTCCTTCTCAGCTTCTGCAAGCTCTTCTTACATCTGTCTGACCACAAAATGGGTTTTCTCTTCTTCATCAGAGATGAGTTTAGTGCCGCAACTCTGGAGAAGTCTGGGAAAAATCTCTGGTAGTACCCAGCTAGTCCCAAGAAACTACGCACCTCCGTCACGCTCCTAGGTGGCTCCCAAGATAGCACTGCCTCGATCTTCACAGGATCCACCGCATCTCCCACCTCAGAGATGATGTGTACCAAGAATTGAACCACATGTATCCTTAACTGACACTTCGAGAGCTTTCCATAATGCTGGTGATCTCAGAGTGTGTCCAGTACAACCCACAAGTGGTAGGTGTGCTCCCCCTCAGTTTTCGAGTATATCAAAATTTCATCGATGAAGACCATGAAAAATCGATTGCGGTATGGCTGAAATATCCAGTTCATGAGGCCCATGAACACTTCTAGAGCGTTGGTCACACCGATAGTCATAACCAATAACTCATAGTGGCCATACCGACATCTGAAGTCCGTCTTATGCACGTCCTCATCCAGAACTTTGAGCTAATGATAGCCTGACCTGAGGTCTATCTTCGAGAACCACCGTGCTCCCTTGAGCTGATCAAAGAGGTTGTCAATCCTCAGCAGAAGATACTTGTTCCTCACGGTCACCTAGTTCAGGCGACGATAGTCGACACAAAGTCGCAAGCTCTCGTCCTCCTTCTTTGAAAACAATATCGGGGAAGCCCAGGGTGAAACACTGGGTTGGATGAATCCCTTTCCCAACAAGTCCTCCAGTTGTACTCGTAGCTCTCGAAGCTCGGTGGGAGATATTCGATATGCTGGTGTGGATATCATGGCTGTCTTGGGGTACATGTCAATATAAAAGTCTACCTCTCTACGAGGAGGTAGTCCTAGAATGTCGTCGGGAAAAATGTCCTCATACTGATCCACCACTGCAAGAAAACCAGGACTCTACACGTCAACTGCTCCTAGGATGAGGCTATCCAACTGATGAGTGATGGGTTGTCCTCTCCTCTACGAGAGTCCATCCTGTGCTGCAAAGGCTCCCTTCTCGCCGGTGAAGGTGAACCTACTCCCGTCGGTGTGTATACACCGCACCATGCACCTAATACAGTCAATATGAGCATGGAATGTAGATAACCAATCCATGTCCAAGATGACTTTGTAAGGCCTCGACGCTGCAACAAGAAGATCCCATCCGAAGCTCTCACCTCTTAGAGTAAGCTCACACTGCCAACACCAGTGGGTAATCATCGAGTCTGCTCCCATAGGAGTCTCTAGCCGTGAGGATCAAGCCAATGGATCCATCAGAATCTTCGAGATCCGAACAAGGGAAGTGTCTATGAATGAATGACTCGATCTTGTGTGTATAAGAACTGTACCAAGGGTGGAGTAAACACAGATAGTACCTCGAATAATCTCAGGTGCACGGTGGTCATTGGCTTCCGCTGCCTGGAGCTGTGCCTGTCTCTGCCCTCCATCTCCCTGTAGACCACAACGGTCGACCCTCTGCCTCTGCCTGGGTGGTCCCTCAACCGTCTGCTGCTCCTCTGCATGGTGGGTCGGGTAGTCATGATCCATGTGGCCCTGTCTGCTGCATGCGTAGCACTGTCTGCCTCTCATAAGACTGGCTCTGTGTTGTGTGCTCCTCCCCACTGATCCAGTGTCCTGATGTCATCTTCATGAGGGTCTGGTCTGCCTGGACCCATGTGTCATCTATCGACTGCCTACTGTAGAAGACTCTGCTACGAGCCGCCCTGCGGTAGGTCTCGCTGCTGATGTAGGCTCAGTAAGGAAGCTCTCAATGAGAAGGGCTCGCTCCAGTACCCCTTCCTGTGTCGGAATGCTGAGGGAGATTAGCAATGTCCTGATCTCATGCCTCAGTCCCTACTCAAAGGTCCGGGCCCAGAAGAATGGGTCTCGTACCATGTCCGTCGAATAGCGCGAGAGGCCTGTAAATCTCGCCAAGTACTGGGCAACCGTCAAACTGTCCTACCGCAGCTGTAGAAGCTCCTGGATGCGCACCGCACAGAGAGTGGCTGGGACGAACTCCGAGCGGAAGAGGCTCTCAAAGTTCGTCCAGAGGAGAGATGCCTCGTCATGCACCTGGAGCATCAAGATCCACCATATTCCTGCTGCCATGTGGAGGAGACTCGCTGCAAGGATCACCATGAGGTCTGCTGGTGTCCCTACCAAAGGGAAAACTCGAAGAACTGCCTCCAGCCAATCCTCGCTTGCCTGAGGGTCCATCTCCCAGCAGAACCTGGGTGGTCGCAGACACTAAAACTCGTGCAGTGCACCAAGGCGACGTGCACTCTCAACGGCTGGAGCTGGTAGCATCAGTGTCTTGGTGGGTAGAGGTACCGTCGATGCCTCTGCTGTCAAAGGGCCTGGTACCAAGGCCTCATCGCTCGGTGGGCTGTCGTCACGTACAAAACTTGGAACCCTAGCTGGCTGCCATCGTGGGGCCATCCGAAAAATAAATAGGTGCGCCACAGTCAAATAGTATACCTGGTGAGCTGACACAAAGTAATCATAATGAAAACATGAAACACACAAGTAATAAATGTTTTCGTGCACTAAGTCAGAAATCAGAAGTCAGGGTCCTGGTGTACGGATACGTCGGCCGCCACACCAACACTGGACTCCCTAGACTGATAACCCCACTCAATACACTTGACACTATTTCTTCACATAGAAAAAGATCAGAGGCATGAGTTCTGCGGTAGAAACAAACTCCTCTTATTCTAATTTGTCATGACCCAACCTCGGGGCTCGTGCCGTGACTACCCCAATCCCACCATCCATAGGGAAGGGGCTGCCGACTAGCTCCAAGGCGTAATTCCCGATAAAAGAAGGGAATTAATTTCCTTTGTAAATTAAAAAAACACCACAGAGTAAGCAAGAAGAAGTAAACACTATGTAAAACTGGGTACAATAGTAAGTGCGGAAAAGTAAGTGGGCCAGAATACAAACCCAAACTCAAAGTAAAGTAAAACTGGAAAGAATGTACAACAACTTAAAAGTAAAGCCACAATGTCGTTCCGTCCACAGGAAGTCCCACCTGAAGGGTGGGTACAGATAGCCTCCTCAGCTCCATGGGTCCAGCCGCCCGCTCCGTGTACGTCCGTCCAATGGTCCACCTCCAGGTACCGAATTTCTCCGCAAGCCTCTACCACGATCACAGTTTTCCGTCATCTGCATCCAACACAACATAGTACGGGCATATCCTTTGCATGGGTGAGTATAAGCTACTCAGTAGGGACCCAGAGACTCCCTAAGGTCTCCCAGAATCCACAAAGAATAATCTAAAAAGGAAAGATACAATCATGAAGTAACATCTAACACTACTTAGGTATATGCCCATACATATACCTAAGTCATCAATTCTAGTTCGGCTCTAGAATCTGAGCCCAAGTTCAAACACGTCCACACAAGATAGCACAACACAATCCACATAGGAAATAAATTCAATCATATCGAATATAATGATTGAATGTCATGACTCAGCTCACACATGTATACTTCTTCGTAAGATGATATATATGATCAGATGTATCCACTGATTAATCTAAGATATTGAACCCACACAGGATCGATAGGTACTAACCCCTGCAATGACCCACAAAGGATCGATAGGTACTAACCCCTGCAATGACCCACACAGGATCTGACCCACACAAGATCGGTATGTGCTGGCCCACAGAGGACCACTGAGCGCTGACCCACACAGGTTCTGAACCACACAGAATCGGTAGCACTTACCCAAGTAGGATCGCTAAGTGCTGTAGTCTTCTTCGTCGAATCCATGGAGTATTTCTATACAGTCATCATCGTCGTCACAGTCGCAGCCAGCTCCAAGGATCCCGCACACAGTAAGCTCGTTCGGGAGGGTCCGCTCCACGAGCCGAGGGGCTGATACATCAACTGACACGAAGTCTAGAGTTGATGTATCCAAAAGTTTTGTATCGTCAACATGAACTCAATGTCACAGACAGCGCGTCAATCAGACGCCCAGTCTAAGAGTTACTGTCTTTTTCGTCCGAGGGGCTCAGTTGGTTTTTAAGTCAAAACCAACTCGACCATATTCCAACTACATCTAAACCTCGAGCGGAGTAAGCCAAAAGGTCTGTCTTACTAAGAGGAATCCAACAAAGTCAATGGCATGTCAATCGGACGTCCGGAGCTCAAGTTATAAGTGTTTCCGCTTCAATGGCCCGGTTGGTTCCGTGTACGACCCAACCTGGCCGAACCCAAAGTTCTCTAAAACCTTGAGTGTAATATACTGAAATGACCGTCGCGGTCCAAGGATTGCATTTCAACTGACAGTGCATCGATTGGAGGCCCTCAGCCCATGTTATGGGCAAAAGACAAAAAGAGGTCCGCGAATAGGGGGTTCGGGCTCGGTCCGACCTGGCCTGATACCCCCTGGGTCGGCCCGAATCGGGTCGAACCGACCTGGGTCTGGGTCTGGACCATTAGGGTGCAGCCCGACCCAGTGGGTACGGCCCGACCCGGCCTGGGAACGGCCCTGCCCGGCCAGGCTCGCTCGGATTGGCCAGCCTGGCCAGGCGGCTCGGCCGTATCGGCCAAGCGGAAGGGGTGCGGGGGGCGCGCTTCCCCCTGTGTGAAACTGCAGCCCCATGAGGGGGGCCTCTCCTACTGGACAGCTGGGGGTTACGACCCCCATCCCTTCTCAGAAGCCGGTCGGCCCGGTCTAGCCAGCCGATTGCTGCCGCCGCGGGACCATCGTTGTCCTGCTCTCCTGCTCCGGCACCGGCGGTCAGAAGTCGGTCGCCGCTTCCTGCTCTATTGTGGCCAAAGGCCACAGCCTTGGTTCGACCAGCGTGGCGTGACATCACCTCCCCCCTCAACTGCGGCCCCGCTCTGGCCACAACCTCTTCGACGTTCTCCGGCGCGGCGCGACGGTGCCACATCTTGTTCGATTTCAACGGCGTGGCGCAACGGCGCCCCGCTTCTTCGCCCTTTCTAATAGTTTCCCCGCAGTGCAACGGCACCGCGCCACCTTACACGTGCCACAACAAATTTAAACAAACAAGGGGGAGGTGGTTCGGCCGTGTTTGTGCGGTCTGACCTCCTCCCGTTAATGCGATAATAGGTGGCCCAATTTGAAACGAAGAATGGAGACGGAAGAAATCACGAACAAAAAAAAAAGAAAATAACCCCCTACCTCAAAGAAAAATATTAACAAAGGTTCGTCACGGAATTTCACATCGCGGAATAAGGCATCGAAGAAGGGGGATCATCGTGTCATCGAGAAAAGATTCATCGGCATCGCGTCGTTGATCTCTGAGGATCCGGCGTTCTTGTCGACCTTCGTCGGAGGTCGGCGTTCTTCTTGTTCTTCGCATTCTTCATCGAGGAAGGAGTGATTCAAGGCTTTGAGTGATTTCTCCCAAGCCCTCTCACACAACGAACCCCTTTAATAAAATAAGACATGTCTTATTTTATTAACACCCAATCCAAACGTTTTGAAATTCAAAAATTGAATCAATCAATTAATTGAATTAATTGAGGAGTTTAAACCGCCCAATTAATGAGGCGTTTAATATTCAGTTTAAATGCAAGAGTTGACTTACATTTAAAGGGGGTGTGGGTGCGTTGCCTAATTAAAGGTGGGGGTTTCGTGGAAGTTGAAAAGGTGGGGATCATGTGGGACCCACCCCACATATATCCTACCTAATGGAGTAGGATATAGTGGGTCCCACTTCATCCACTTATCTTAGGATAAACAACTTTAAATAAAATAAATTGGTTTCCCCATTTTATTTTTTTCATTTACTTAACCTGAAATATAGTAACCACACCTGATCAAACGCAACTTCGGAAAAGGTGTTCCTGAACAATTATCGGCGTTGCGATTCCATCGGTGTCCTCAGATTTCGATTCCGAGCACTGGTTCAATAGTTAGGAAAACCCACTCGTTCATTCACTGAACATACCCGAGCTAAATTTTGGAAAATGATTTCGGGGAGACCGGGCATCGGAATCAGGTTCTGTCAGAAACTGCGTTCTTTAAAAATCTCAAAGAAAATTAAAAAAATTCCCTTGAATTTTATGGTTCATTACAATAATGTTGATATATTATATACATTTATGAATTTGAATGTGGTTTCTGACACATTCAGCAGTATATTATAGATGGAATCCATATACTATTGTGTTTTCCATGATTTCTATCTCAGTTATTGGAGTTTTACAAGAGTCAATGTGTATTTAGTTGAGATTAATCATGGTATATCACCCTTATATGAAGGTGTAAACTAAGAAAGATATTCATATTTTCATGGATTTTCTTTAGGTGTGTATTTTTTTAGCTATTATTGGGAAAATAATCCTCACTTGGTGAAATTATACTATAATATTATTTATCAACATCCAATTAAGATAGTCCAATTTGAATAAATTTATGGGTATCCTTGTAGATATCCCATATATTGGTAGGATTTGTTGAATGGTATTTGATTAGACTGTATTTTTTAAGAGATGAAAAAATGATATATTTTATCTGAATGAGTATAATGACAGATCAATGTTCTTAAAAATCCTATATGGAATGTTTTCATCACAAATTGGAGTTTATTATATGTTATAAGGTTTTCCCCATGGTTTCACCTAATCTAGGATACCATTATTTGGGAAAATAATTTATTTCCACACCAATTATTATTGACCCTTACAAGATCAATGAAAAATATGGAGTGG
This sequence comes from Viscum album, assembly GCA_963277665.1. NCBI lineage: Eukaryota > Viridiplantae > Streptophyta > Magnoliopsida > Santalales > Viscaceae > Viscum > Viscum album. The sequence goes on along the minus strand of OY728131.1, from coordinate 503,038,675 downwards.
TGGTTTATTAGTTGTATATGTAATCTTTCCTGAAATTTACTCATGATGTGTTTTATGAATGAAATTTTTAGAGATAGAAATTATTATTTTCCCATGTAATTAAATATAAGGATATTGATATTGATCCCTACAACTTAGTGTTTGAGTGACTAATTCGGAATATGGAAATCTAGGATAATTTATTCCATGGTAAAATAATTCATTGGTTCTATTTACACCAATAGTTCATATAGGAAAAACATTCATAATGGGATTAGAAATGGTTAATGATATACCAATAACCATATACTTTTATGATTCTGGGATGTTTAATGGTTTCTAGATAAATAATGTTTCATAGTGTGGAGAAATTTGACCCTCTCTCGTTAATAAATATGTATTATATATTGGATTAGTTTCTATTTTTTAAGGTTATAATTTATTTTATGTTTTCATGGTAAATAATGTGAAAATTTTGGTGAATCATGATTGGTACATAGTCTTTAAATAGTTTTAGTAACCATGGTGTAATTGTGAGAAATTGATTTATTAGTTATAGTAGTTATTTTCATAGTTTGAGCATAATTTTTATAATTGTCTAAGTATCTATAGAAACAATGTGCATAAATGGAATTTGGTCCTAGGGATATCACATAACATGTTTATAGTTTATCTACCCATTCACTTTTTTCTAGGTAATCTTGTACTTCATATTTATATGGTTAGTTTAAACTAAAAGTATAGTGCATGGTTTTTCTTTCTATATAATCTATCTGTGAGATCCATGAGGGTTTTATAAAATTAACCCAATAACCTGTATTTTTAACATTAATTTTCTCATAGACCATAATTAGCACATCCCTGCCTCTCCATGATTCCCTTGGAGTTTCTCCCTTGGCCTTTTCATCACATTAAATAAATTTACGTAGATATATTCAACATATGTCTATATATCCTATTGATTCCTTCTATTTTATCAAGATCAAATCTTGATCACTATTCAATTTAATTCATTAAAACCCTAATATGATGTTATTTCAATATCTTTAGGGTTTGATATATAATTTATATTTTTTCTTATGGATCTAGGTTTGTGAGGACCCAATCTCCTATTTTCCAATCACTACTTTCGATTGAAACAATTTTTTCTCTATTGGATATGTAGGTGTCTCCATAAAATGGTTCCCAATAATACAATACCATATGTTTTTGTGTTTTCCTTTGGTTTTATTATAAAAAAAATTATTTGAAATATATGTGGGAAATTTTTATAAAATTAATCATTAGAAGCATGGGAAATGGATTTTAAAAGGGAATTCTATTTAAAATTTGTTTATTCAAATCACGTGCTCACTGAAATTCCTTAAATATGGTTTTGACTGTACATTTTATTTCTAGAATATGAGTGGTAATAATTTTCTTATGAAAATTATTTATAATATTATGATCATGATTTACTGGAGTGTTTTTACAAAATGTCACAAATAAAAACCTTTGATGCATTAGGGAATGAATAAATGAAAATCATAGTGAGGGTGGAACCACTAGGGGTTATGAATGGGATTTATTAGTTTTTCTAGATAATGGTTAAACAGATATGAATATCATGTAACATGAATCCAAAATTTCAGATTTATTTTATGCCAATATATTTTTCCTTATGTATCCTAGTTTTGAATACACTTTCGTTAAAGCCTATTTGTGTTTGGTTTTACTCTTGATAGAAATGTTCATGACTTGATTTATCACATGTCTTTATTTTGAGTTATTTATCTAATTTACTACTTCCCTATGTGGTTTCGTTAATTTTTATTTCCATATTCATATATATAGATATATATAGTTTTTATAGAAAACAAAATGATATTTTATTGAAAAAAATCATATGAAATAACATTATGAAACATGTTTTATTTTAAATAGATAACTAATTGTCATAGTGTAATAGATATTGTATATATTCATGGGGGTATCCTATTGGGTTATTTTCTTAGAAATTTCATATATCCTTTGGGAATATATAGATTTGGTTGTCCATGATAATGGAAAATGAAATGGTGTTTTTTATCCTGACATATTATCATCGTTGATGTGTCCTTAATAGTGGTTTGGGATTCTGGTGAGGGATAGTGACATGGAAACTCAGTATTGATCTTGAGTCTGTTTTTATTAAGGGTTTAGTGTTTTTTATTTATTTATTGTGTCACATTGAAAGATACCGACCTTTTCTATAGATGAATTAGGCATGATATTAGGAAATATTTTTCCTTGTGTTGAGCAATCTTTTTTTGGGTTTTACTTTGAGGCTTGTCTGCATGAGAATTTTATAAAAGTTGAAGAAAGAGGTCTTCGAATGGTTGGTTCATGTTTAGGGAAAACCATGCACCCCATCCCAAAAAAACAATGCAACCCTAGATTCCACGAATTCCTGACATCTTTTCTTCATTATTCGAAACCCATATTGAAGATCAACACCCCTCCCATTAATAGAATCCTATTCCAAATGGTATCTTGTTCCAATTCCTTTCATATCCAATCCAAAATGGGGTTGTTTTTTCTATTCTATTTAGATCAAGATCTAGGATTGTAGATTTGAATCTGTAATTAATGGATCTTGATTCTTTCAATAATGATTTTGGGTGTTAAATCTGGATTCCATTCTACAACATTGTGGGGCTCAAATTTGGGGATTTACTTAGGGAGATCATTCATTAATGAACATAAGAAGATGACATATTATTCAAATTTCCTACTCATGAATTCAATTATGTGTATTTAATTGTATAATTTCTATGATTTTTATAGAAATTGGAAACTCCTAAATTGAATCATTTAATGTGGTGAGTTAATTAATTAATGGTTTGATGATTTGATTGAACACAGTAATTTTAGAATATGGATTATTGATTATTACATTAATTATTTTTTTATTGGTATATTGAATTCGAGATAATTAAGTAATGGATTAATTATAGGATATTGATATTTTGTATTTGAATAATTAACTGATGGATTACTTATAGGATAATGAATTTTGGAATTGAATTATTAATTGAATAACTAATTATGGGACTATTATGATGGTAGATTTTGATTAATTAGTTGGTAAATTAATTAAGGGAATTCATTTTATGAACTAATTGTTGAATTAATAATTAATTTGATATTATTAATTCATAATTTATTTAATTAATTGGAATGATATGATTAAATAATTGTTGATTCGATTAATAAGATTGAGATTATTAATTAATTTTTGAGTTAATAATAAATATTGAGATGATTAATTAATTATTAACTTAATTAATATGATTGAGATAATCAATTAATTTTCGATTCAATTAAATAGATTGAGAGTATTAAATAATTATGGAGTTAACTAATGATATTTAGAAGATTAATTAAAATTTGATTAAATTAATGAGATTGATAATATTAATTAATTATTGGGTTAATTACTAAGATTGAGAAGATTAATTATTATTATTTAAATTAATGATCTTGAGATGAATATTTAATTTTTTATTTAATTAATTACGTAATGAATGGTAATAATGGAATTCGTATGAAAATTTTGATGTAGAATGTTAATAATGGAATTTTGTGATTGAGGTGAAATATAAAATGGCAATAGTGGCATTCTAGGACATGATATCCATCAGTGATTGAATTGACTCTAGCATTGGACAATCCATGTAGTGAGGTTCGGGTATCCTCATAAACCTGGAGAATTAATGTAGTTAAATAAGGAATAATTTTATAATGTGATAATTTTTTATTTATGCATTGTGTTTATTTCTTTATACAACTTCATAATCTATTTTTTATTGGATATTATTTTAGAAATTGTTAGAGGTGACCTACTAAGTTATACTCACACCCTATTTGGGAATCTTTATTTATACCTAAATAGATTTCATGGTTACAGGATATGATAAGGGCAAGTGGCATGTGTTAGGTGGATGAGTTTGGATTGAGAATGGATGAGGTAACTAGGAATGGTTTGGTACCCTCTTTGAAGTTGTTAATTTCTTTACATTGTCTTTACATTTTGACACTAGAAACGTATTTTGGCATGGCATATATACTATATAGTTTTGATATTGTATATGAAATTTTGGTTATCTTTTTATAATTATATTGTAGTGGTTATGATATCATTTGGTTATTCAATTGTTATTGTATATTTTTTCTTGTTGGTGTATTAGTCCGATTAAAGATGGTATAGTATCCCAATTATTGATATTACCACATTGCTTCTATTTAGAAACCTCTAGAGTATAGGGATGCATGTCTGAGGTCATGTGACATGCCAACTCGAGGAAATAGTGAGTGGCACCAGCATCAGGATCTTACAAGGTGGTCTTAGATCCCATTTTTCTCTTCTTTTTCGTTTTTCATACTATTTAGTAATTGTATAAAAGAGATTAGGGGGAGTGATAAATAGGTTATGAACTCGTGAATGGGATTATCTAACTCATGTATGGGGAGAACCCATGTTCCCTAGGTGAGATTCTTCTTATTTCTATTTCTTGTTATGATTGAATACTATTTCACCTTGTATGACACAATTTTGTTGTGATGTGATTGTTTTTTCTTATATACTATGAAAATTGACTCATGGATTGGTATGACATGGGATTTGAGTTTCCCTACATCTTACTAGGTACTCAGGATTATTTTAGGCATGCATAGAAAAAAAAATTGCGTATATTTTTGTACTTGAAATTTTTTCTTTCCTAGTGAAATAGAATTGAAAAGGGTGCCTAATGTGATATTTAACGTTGTAAAATGATGATAGATGATAATAATTGGGTGTAAAAAAGATAAAAATGAATAATGAAAATTATTTTCCCTTTTTTTTACCTTTAACAAGATGTAGGATGGTTAAGGGTAGTGTTAGCACTTCAGTTTTGACCATCTAAAGGGGTTTGGGGAAAACAAAATGTGTTTAATTGATGTGTCTTCCAATTAATGTGTTAATTTTGATTAATGTGTCCTAAGTTATTTGTTTTTATTACATATTTATGCCTCTATGAAGATACTTATTAGGAGAATTAAATGAGAAAATGGTTTGGGGTGATCCTTCTATAGGGGAACGTGAGGTGCCAATAGTCCTAGGAGTAGAATTTCGAGAGATGTTTTCATTGAATTTTGAACTGTTCATGAAATTTGGGGAAAGATAACCAAGGTGGGTGGTGAAGAGAATGTATGACTTGACAGGTGACTTTTAGTTGTAACACCCTCCTAATTTCGATGGAGAGGTTTGAACTGAGGGACATGAGTTATGGATTCAGTTTATCCAAAATATACTTGACAACTCAGAGACTCGTGCTGAGAAAAGGGTCAAGATGGATGATTATATGATACTAGGTTCAACGAAACACTGGTGGGACATTTAGGCTCTTACGATATGGGATGATTTTATGTTATAGAAGTAATTCTTGGAGTGGTACTTTGTGCACTTCTATCTAGAGACACTGAGGTGGGAGAGTGTAGCGGAATTTTCAGTATTAACTCAAAGGATCAAGTATGTTTTGGAATATATGGGACACTTTATAGATTTGAGTCACTTTTCTCCAGTGTTGGAAATATATGATGATACTTTAGATAAATAGTTTTAGGGAGTAATTCAATGTGAAGTTATGTCCCAATTGAAAATCTTCAGGCCGATGAATTTTTCAGAAATGGTAAATCATTGTCTCATTTCTGAGGGGAACCTAAATGATCCTAATAGTGAATGGAAGATGGCTCCTACTAGAAAACCAAGAGGTACATATTTTAAGAGAAGGATTTTTTATTATGAGAACATTATCTAGAGTAGTAGAAAAAAGTGGTCCGGGGGAAGATTGTTACACATGACCTTTCTCGAGTGATTTTCTAATAGTATAGTAGGCACAAACACTATCATAGACACCATCCTAGACCACCCATGTATTATTGATCTTTTTGAATGATGGGACATTTGTAGATGTGTTGTAAGATCCTGTGAAAAAAATTCAATGTTGGGGAAGCTACACATAATCAATGTGTAGTAAGGGTGTCATCTATACCATATCAGACTTGCATTTGGTGAACTATTGGTCATCGAAATAATGGTAGTGGATGTGGTACTTCTAGGAGAGATTCATCATATATGTGGAGTGGTTCAACTCAGGTGAGTTAGAATGAATCATAAAGAAGAGGGTAAAAATAGTTCTAATTGGTTTATCCAACACATTAGGATACATAGTTCATATCATTAAAAGTGAGAGGTACCCTATTTTTATATCCTATACAAGAAAGTTATTTATTTAATATGGTTACCTCTTAGTCATTTATTTTTGCACATAATATGAAAGGATTGAGCCTTGTGTTGGAGTTCATTAGTGGTGGGATGGTGATAGTTCCACTATTATGAGTGTGGTATAGAGACATATTCTTTTGAAAATGATGTTCTATAAAAGTTGGCGGGTCTCATTTTCTATGGGTTCTCTATATTCTTGACATATCATGATTTGACCTAATATTGTGTATGGACTGGTTAGTAGAATACCAAGACCATATTTATTTTTACCACAATATGGTGAATTTTACATCTCCAAAGGGGGACAACTATATTCAAAATAGAGAGTGGGATATCAAATATAGCATATATGGGATAATTATTCAACAACCCAGAAAGCTCACAGCCCATGGTTCTAGTATATTTCTAGATGATAGAGATGTATAGAAGAATGAATTTCCATGTATAGTGGACCATTTTAAGGATGCGTTTTCTAAAAACATTTCAGTGTATCCACCAAAGATAGATGTGGAATTTACTATGGATCTCATTCCTAGAGTTGAACCATTTTCTATTCCACTATACAGAATGGTGCTGACATAGTTTCAAGAGATGAAGAGTCTAGTAGAGGACTCGATTGATAAGGGGTTTATTTATTTGAGTAAGTCACCATTGGGATATCCAGTGTTGCCTTCAAAGAAGGATGATGGTATTTCTCATTTTTTATCAATTACATGAATTTAAAATGGATTATTATGATATACAAATATCAAATTCCATGAATCAATGATTTTGTTTTGATAATTTGAAAGGGTGTTGTATCTTTTCCATTATTGAATTGAGATCATGGTATCATCGGTTGAGATTTATACCTTCTAATATAACAAGGATTACCTTAAAAAAAATATATGGCCTATACGAGTTCAATGTAATGAATTTTGGTTTGGAGAACACACCAGTAGAATTTATATTCCTAATGAACATAATTTTCCATCCATACCTGGATCATTTTGTGGTAGTTTTTTTGGATGAAATCTTGGTGTACTCCAAGACTCATAAAAATCATGTCGACATATTTAAAGAATTATCAGTGCACTAAGATTGCACCCTCTATACACCAAGCTTTCTATGATTCAATTTTTGATCAATCAAGTACATTTATTAGGAGACATCATCTTAGATGATGGTGTGTATATGGACCTAATGAAAGTGTATGCAGTTGTTTATTGGGAGCATACAATGATTCTTTTATATCTGTATTTTATAGGGTTATACAGATATTATTAGAAGTTCATCCAAGACTTTTCCAAATTATAAGCACCCCATTTGGTCTAGAAACTTTAGTATTTCATGTTTAAATGGTCCAGATCTTGTGAGGGTGATTTTCAAGAGTTGAATAAACACTTGACATCTTCACCAATCATGAACCTACTAGATCTATAAGAGGAGTACATGGTGTATTATTATGGTTCTAGGATAGGTCTTGGAGAAGTGTTGATGTAGAGAGATCGAGTTTTGAAGTATGGGTCTTAGTAGTTGAGGTATCATGAATAGAATTATCATGAACACGACCCCAAGTTGGTGGTGGTTGTTTCATCATTGTTGTTTTTGACGAAATATCTATTTGGAGAGGAATTTACAAGGCTTACGGTCCATAAGAGCTAATGTTATATCTTATGGAAATGAGTTTCTAATCATTATTAGAGGATATTGGTTGAGTATATGAAATCATTTGATTTTGAGCTAGCATATATGCCCACGAAAATGAAATAGTGTTTTTGATTCATTACGAAGAAATACTCAGACTCGGATTTCTTAAGAATCCAGTGTTGAGTGGAAGATGATGAATATACGTGTTGAGATACATGTGGTGGATTTGTAAAATTGTGATCAGATGAATTTCGTATCAGTTTTAATGGAATATTTAATTTTGAGACAGATCGATGATAGAGATTATGACTATCCTAAATTTTTATCATTGATGGAAATCCATGAAGGTGGAGAGAGACCTTTTCACTTGTTTATTGACGGGGAAAAGATCATATCTGTTATGAATTTGGTTTTTGTGACTACGAGTATGTGAGAGGAGTTGATACCAGGATTTTATACCTCAATTTCGTTCTTACATCTATGTGTGATCAAAATTTACTATGACTTATGATGAAAGTTTTGGTGCTTGGCCACGAAAAAAGATATATAAGGTTTGCGACATGATGTTTCTCCTGTAGAATGTGAAGTTAGAGAATCAGTGACATGTAGGTTTTCTACATTCATTTAGAGATGGATGTGGGATGACGTTACCATGTAGATTGTGGTGTGTCTCCCAAGGAATCCTAAAAATAATTATTCTATTTCAGTTGTTTTGGATTGAATGAAAAAAATATCACATTAATTTCAAATACAAGATGTTTTATCAATGGAGCAGTTGGAAGTAATTTATATTTAAAAGATATTCTGACTACACGGGTTGCCACTAAGCATTGTTTCAGATCCTGATTCTCTTTTTTTACTTCAATATTCCATCAAGGCTTACAGATGGAACTGGGTAAGAAGGTTTTATATTGTATGAAATTCCACCTGGAGATATATGGGAAACCATAATGTACTATATAAGTGATTCATTATATGAATCAGGTGTGTGCCTAATACTTTGGTGGGTCATTGGAGAAGCACCTAGTTTTAGTGCATTTTCCAACAAAAAAAGTTATTTGGATGTCATAAAGATGGATCCATATGAGGATCATTATGGTAAGACTTTCAGATCACATCTATGCCGGATGGAGGTAAGTGAGTGCATGTTTTTTTGGAATGAGTGTCGTGCCAAAGATGTAAGAGTATATGTGGATTATTTGGAAACATATGGTTGTGGATCTAAGAAGAACAAATGTGTATAATGACTGAAGTAGATAAAACCAAGTGTTTAAATAGGGTGATCATGTATTCCTTCGGGTATCTCTATGTTTGGGTTACCGCAAGAAATGGAGATATGATAAGTTGGCGACCTAGTTTGTTGGATCATTTGAGGTTGTGAATAAAATTAGGTCACTAGAAAACCATTTGGATCTTCTAAAAAAATACAGTTCTATGCATGGAATTTTCCTCATGTTGTAACTATAGAGGTATCACCATAAACATTATCATGTGATCAATGTGGATGATGTTGAGCTTCAGATAGATTCATCCAATTATGATCATCTGATCAGTGTGTTGGATTGTAGAGATAATGATTTTAGGGGAATGAAAGTGCTAATAGTTCTTGTATTATGGAAACATGTTCGTGTTCAGGGGGAAAACTATGATAGAGATGTAGAAATGAGGGATCAGTGGCCTAATCATTTGGTTTTAGAATCATAGTGGTTTAGGGAGTACATTATGAGGATGAGCTATTATATGTTGGGGAGATTTTAATATCTCAACCTTTTTTAAGATGACTCGAGCTTGACTTATGGTGTACTTTTTTCTTTTGTTGAGTTAACTTTGATTGGGTTACGCTATGGGGTGTGTTTGGGTGGAAATGTTAGAAAAACATAAGAAAGAGGGAAGTCAGTGGTTGGCTCATGGTTGGCACACTGATAGGGAAAATCGTATGCCACATCCCACCAAACCATGAACACTTCGGATATTGGGGATTTTCATGGTTGGCGCACTGTTTGTCAAATCACTCACCATTTTAGGAGTAACCGTGCACCCCTATAGAAGTGGCAAATGGTTTATTTTCACATTTATTGAATATTATGCACCCCTTACCATCAATCAGTGGGTGATACTTTAATTTAAATGAAAATTATATTTTAAATCACCAAGACCCCTGAAACAAACCCTATCCCAGCCTAACTTAGACCAACCCATATCCACATTATTTCATATCCTCCTATTTGGATTCCATTATCCCATGATCTATTTTATTCACAATTCGAATCTTGGATCAAAGATCTCTACCCCTCTTAGTAATAGAATCACATCCCACTTGGTTTCCCATTCCTCTTCCTTTCTTGTCCGACCCTTGAAAAGGCTTTTCTTCCTATTTTGTTAGATCTAAACAGATAACTGTATATATAGATCTATAATTTTATGATATTTATTTTTTCAATCTTGATTTAGGGTGTTTGATTTTGATCTCATCCTACATCATTGTTCAGCTCAATGTATTGGGATTTTCATTGGATGGTTGTTCATTGGACGGTCAAACATCAACAAATTTTGGTATGCGGTCTATTATTCAAATACCATAGTCATGATTAAAGTTACTTTTATTTATTTTTTGAATTATTAGGGTTCTTTTAGAAACTATAAACTCCTAAATTGAATTAAATAATGTGCTCAATTAATTATTTAACTTTTTGGGGATTTGATTGAATAATTTTATTTTTGAATAGTGATAATTAATTATTATATTAATTATAGAGCTATTTGGATTTTGAATTTGGGATATTTAATTGATGTGTTAACAATAGGATATTGATACTATTAATTCAAATAAATAATTAGAGAATAAATCTTATGATAATAAAATTATGAATTTTATGATTAATTGATTAATTAACTATGGTATTATTGGGATGGTGTATTTTATAAAATTAATTGCGAAATTAATGAAGGGAATTTATGTGATGAACTAGATGTTTAATTAGTAATTAATTTGATATGATTAATTAATTTTTCAGTTAATTAGTATGACTTATATGATTAGTTAATTGTTGAGTTAGTTAATAAGATTGAGATGATTAGTTAATTATTGTGTTAATAAAAAATATTGAAATGATTAATTAATTATTGAGTTAATTAATATGATTTATATGATTAATTATTTATCAAGTTAATTAATAGGATCGAGAATATTAATTAATTATATAGTGAATTGATGATATTGATAAGACGGATTAATTATTTACTTATTTAATGTGATTAAGAAGACTAATTAATTGTTGAGTTAATTAATGAGATTGAGAAGATTTGTTAATTTTTGAGATAATTAAAGAGATTGAGATAATTAATTAATTATGGAATTAATTAATTATGTGATGAATGGTAAAAATTGAATTCATTTGAAAATTTACATCGAAAATGGTAACGATGGAATTTTGAGATTGATATTAGATTTTGAATGGTAACAATGGGATTTTAGGACATAATATCCCTTCATGATAGTGTAGACTCTGTCATGGGCCGAAGTAGGTAATGAGGTTTCGATAAGCTCAAAAATGTATGGAATTTTTTAGGTTAAATAAATAATAATTTGATAATGTGATAATTGTTTATTAATTCATTGTTCTTACTTCGTTAGAAAACTACATACACCTTTTTTGGGTTATATATTGTTTTAGACACTGTTGGTGGTACCCTACTAAGTTATAATCACACCCAACATAGGCTTCTTGATTGGTACCCGAATAGATTTCATGTTTTCGAGACATGAAAAGGGAAAGGGCCTTATGTTTGGTGGATGAGTTGGGATGAAACATGGATGAAGGAATCAAATGTGGTTCGATAACCACTTAGATGTCATTAGTGTATTTTGTTTGAGTTTTAATTTGTACATTAGACAAGTATTTTTGAATTAAATGATTAATATATTGTTTTGTTATTTTATTTATAGTTTTGGTTATATTATTATACAGATATTATACTAGTTATGATATAAAAAATTATTTAGTTATTATTGTTTCTATTTTTTTACTCTGATAAAGGATGGTATAGTCTCCCCATGATCAATATTAGACCCTCGTAGCTAGTCAGCAGGCTCTAGCATACATAGGGGAATGCTTGAGGTTATGTGACTGGCCGTCTTAGGAATCCAGTGAGTGGAACTCAGGTCAGGATGTTACAAACATGATTGTGTAACTTTCCTTACACATTGAAATATGATTTCTAAACTTGTAATTGTTATAAATGAAAGATATTGTGTTATATTTTTAGTGTGAAATAGTTCCTAAGGTTATGAATGTGTATACACCGATTCTTGTTTCCTGCCCATGGAGATCAGTAATTTTATCATGCCTTGCGCCAATCTATTATGGGTAATGTGTCAAGTCAAACTAGGTTTTTTTATTTCTTTATATGAGACCAGTTAGTGAATTGAGGGGACAATATTCCCCATCTAATATCATAAATTTCTAATGTATATTGCATTATACTAAAAGATAATCAGTAATACAAGGAATAATGTTCAAGGAGGATGAAACTAAACATACTTAGCATTATTTTTTAATGAATCTTAAGTTACATTATTTTCTAAAATAGAAAAAATAATTATGAAGGCATGTCAACTGATTTTCCCATTCAAATTATTAATAAGAATGTCAATTTGAAATATAATGAATATTATTTTAAATCATTAGGTACATAAAATGGAAAAAATTGGTTCCCTTATCAATTGATGAATATGAAATTATAGAGGTTTGTAACATGAAATTATGAAGTTTTCTAAAATGCATATACAAATTAATTCATGAATTTGAAATGATATGTTATTAATGAAATAATGAATTAATCCACTTTTATGATAATATTATTTAATCATGAATATTTGATATTTATTGGGGATATAAAATTTCCTGATGAAGCATTATACTTCTTATAATTCTATGATTAGAAGGGTTATCTTTGAAAAAATGGAGTTTAATCCACTTGAAACATGATATAGGATCCACGAAAAACATAACCATCATTCCTTCATAGAAAAGTTACTCATCCTATGATTATTGTACCAATAATAACACATATACATTGAATTCATAAGGATTCATGATCATGGTAAAATATATAATATTATGTGTCCTAAGAGAATTTATAATTACAACTACTTATAAAAGAAGTATCATGTGAGATAAATGAATACCATAATGTTTATGATGTAAAAGGGTAGTACTTATAATTAAATAAAAAGAATATTAGAATACATATTTGGATATTGAAAAGGATACTACAATTGAATTGTAAATAGAAAATGAAAAAGAGGGAGGAAATAGTCCTTTTCCACTCTTAAAATTATTAACTTAGATCTGACCCATATATCTAAGGTAATGCTATAACATTAGAGAGGGGATAAAAAAGAGAATAATTTTTTAATAGGTAGGGGAAACACCAATTTTTTTAAGGAAATAAATCCATCTTTTGAAATATTGTATAGAGGTGACCCTCACTTGACTCGAAGACCGAGTGACTCAAAGGCCTATTAAAATTTCATGTCCAGAAAGCCCGATGGTTTCAAACCTGAAAGAGATATCCAAAAGTCCCTAGTTGAGAGGTAAAATATCACATAATGAACTCAATATTCTAACTGATAAACCCCCTTACCATCATTTATTTAAAAAATCCACCCCACTATGAAGTTATGGAAATGAAATGCTCTTCTCCCTACATCTCGGATAAGGTCTATATAATAGGTTCCAGCGCACCTATAACTCTTTTGAGCTACCCATATAGAAATGACTACATGTATCGATACGGTGATTCCTAACATGTTTTTTCAATTCACCTATTTGGTCTTCACCTTTCATATGATGAATAACCCCCACCCGGACAAATAACCATCACACTATGCACCAATTATAATGTCTTATAATATCACACCTCTATATCAAGCAGATAGTGGTCCACTTGATGGATGTCAACTCACCTATAAATATTTTGAACTTCCTACTAGGAAAGGCTATCAAGAGATAGGTTTCACTATTTACCTATTTTTTTGATAAATTAGTTATTCATTTGACATAGTGAGCTACTCCATGGTGGCTCGAAGGCCCTATGTCCCAAATGCCTATGGTTTCCTGATGTCCCTGTGGCTTGGATATCAAAACCTATGTACCAAAGGCCCAAATTTGATGAATATTTTTACTACTACAGTACTGCAATAGTAATTTGTAAATATTATTTCAATCTGATTTTATCATAAGTTTCATGAATGATTACGGTGTGTGTTAACCACTTGGATACCACCCTAATTGTGTGACATATAATCCTTGGTATATATATATGAATATTAAATTAAATAATGGTGTGGAATGAAATAAAAAGATGGGGTTTGTGTTTATAGTAGTGTTGAGTGGAATCCAAGGAATTGAATATATATATTTCCATGATATTATGTACTCCACTATACCAAAATAGTGCCCCATTATAAACAATAATGATTTAATATAATGGTTTAGGCCAAAAAAATCTCATAGAATTACATTTTGTGAATTAATTCTAATATAATTTAAATTTCTTCATATATAAAATATTTCATTGTATTTATCCATTTTTAATTTTATTACGATATATTTACTAAAAATATTAAAATTTCACCACATTCCAAAATTCGAAATCCTATATTAAAATATGAAATCCACATTATGATATAAATAATCTAATTATAAATAATTTATATTTTAAATAAGGATGATATATTTAATAATAATCTTATATTAGAATAGAAACCATTTTATTTGTAATGTTTCTAAATCCATTTATTAATTTTTTTCATAAAAAACATTTAGTTAAGTGGGAAGAAAAAAACTTTAGGGAAACAAAATTCAAAAATAGAAAAAATTAAAATTCAAAAAAAATACAAAATTTAATCTGCACCACATGTTAATTACTAACATGTATCTTCACATAAAACAGATAATGTGAAACCAAACTGTCATATTCAAAATTATAATTACAAAAACACACACTTACTAGATAGTGACATTGAAATATGAGTGAATTGAGTCACACATATAGATACATGTTACATTTATAATCTCACCATAAACTATTATACTTGTATAACTAGAAAGACTATATACTCGCTAAAATCCTTAATGAATCAAGTGAAAAAAAAAATTATCATCCATGCGTGAATTACCATTAGAGACAGTTAAAAATATAAATGAATATAAAAGATGATTCCCAAAAAACGTAAGATATCTACCTTACCATAAAAAATAAACAAACCAAAATAAAAAAAAATGGAACCTGAGTCATTCACCAAGATCAATCCAAATATTCTATGAACGAACACCAACTATGAAATCATTCACTATCACCACACCCACCACAAAAAACCCAAACCATCCTAAAATACCTATTCACCTTGTCAATATAGTGTATAGAATTTTATAACTAGTCTATATAGTATAGTGGTGGAGAATAAAGAAAATACTAGAGGAATGCATCACATAATAGTAATGAGGAATGAATAAATATCACTATAAATATGAACAAATCACCGCCACTATTAAGCTTGAACCTTACAAGACAATCCATTTTAATTTGATGAAATCATCATAGTAGAAAAAAAAATTATAATATGATATTTGAAACACATAATATGGAACTAGAAAAAAATTCAAAATCCAAATATTATATCATTAAATACACATGAGTTGTAAAAGATAACACTAACTTATAGAATAACTACAATAGAAGATGAGAACGACGCCAAAGAAAATGTAACGGTATTGAACACATCACCCATCATAATCCCAATATATATCAAATCCTATTAACATTTACCAAATTTTGGATAATTCAGGATGGTTGGTTAAAAATTTATATGTAGAAAAATGACAAAAATTTAGGAATTAGAGATGAAACACATCCAATCATTACATTAGTAAATAATACCACTATCACAGTCCCAAAATCTCCAAAAAACATAGAGTTTGTCCTATAATTTGGAATTGTTGTATTTTTTTTGAATTTATGAGATTTGAGAAGATAATAATTTTCATATACTACTGATAACATCACCATGAATATCAAACCAAAAAAATGAGAATTATGATGCTCTGAATCCATTAGAGTCATTCCAATTGATATAATACTAAAAAATGGAAATATTAATGAATGTGAGCGAAAATGAATGTGTAGTAAAATGAAAATATAATGTGTATTATATGAATTAGTTATACATTGATTTTTTTGATTATAAATAATTTATTAGATACAAAATTAAAATAACATGAACTTCTCACATGTATGATTTATCTAGAACATCAATTATTGATATTATGTTTGGGTTGAGTTGAGGAAGCACCCTAGAGATTCTATATCTATCCCAATATCGAATAAATTCATTTCATAATGGATATTTTTTATAATATATGTAATGTTTTCCACTCTATTTTAAACATTAATTATTTTCATTACCCTTAATATACATTTTTTAAAGATCACATTATAATGGTTAAATGAACAATGACCACAATTCCTAAACATCATATATCGATATTATTTACAATTGAATACTATATATTCACTCATACTGATCCCTAAAATAATATGTCTCATTATAATTTCTCTCATCATATGAATTTTATGGATTTTATTATTTTAATTTTTTACAATTGTTTTTATAACTATGCAATTTATTATAGAATGTGGTCAATGAGAAATTAAATAGAACTCAACATTGTTTTATATATTATACATTTTTAGATGTATTTATCAAAATAATATATTCATTTTACATGTACCACATCATTTTATAACAATATATGTTTATTTATTACTAGAAATTCTCTTGTATTACTTTCTCAAACCTTATAATAATTTATTCCTATAAATTATAGATCAATCTAGGAAAAAATTAAATAAGACTTTGTATTCTCATCCTAAATTTTCAATTATTCTTCCTCTTGTTATAGATTTTAATAGTGAACTTCCCCACTAGATTCTTTTGATTTCACAGTAGATAATATATCATATCAAAAAAATTATCTAATATTTATAATTTGATATATCATGTTTCATATGAACTATTTCAACCATTAAAATATCTTAATGGAATGGAAGATATATCCATATAAGTAATATATGTAGGAAAAATACACTTGATAAGGGTATGGGTTAATTTATAGATGATATACTACAAATATTATGTACTTCTGTATTTCAAATGGTCGAATTTACCATAGATTTCACTTACATTTCATCCCAAATATTACAACTTATATATATGAAAATATCACTAGGAAGACATATCCCCCTGTATGGAATTGAAGATCATATATCTTATTGACAGAATCTAGTTTTTGTTTACACTGTGTAGCCTTGATAAAAAAAATTATGGATATTACATTCTTTATGTATCTTCATTATGTTCTGAGTCTAAAAAATTTTATTATCTATCATCGTCCTATCGTGTATATTTCTGACATCTCTTTCTAGTAATGCTTCATATAGTGAATTTTTTTATTTTACTGGTTGTTTTTATTGTATGAATACTCGAATATAGGTAAATAATAATCCAAATTTCAATGGAAGTAAATAAATAATTATGTTATAATGTAAATGAATGTAAAATACTATGTTCATAATATGTATTTTTTCATGAGGATCGGTTGTACTATGGATATGATCTATATTTAAAAGAATTTTATTAATCCTTTAAAATTTTTATGTTATTCATTAATAATGATAAGATACTATAGATAATACCTACCATGTATTCTCACAATATCATTTATATAAAAATTATATAAGTGACAAGGAGTGAAATATTTTTAAATTTCAAGGAAATGGGATGAGATTGTTTGAGGATTTACAATGAACCATATTGCGTTATGCACCATAGAAGTATTAGGACACACTGTAATGAAGTTAATTATAATATT
The DNA here is from genome assembly GCA_963277665.1 of Viscum album. NCBI lineage: Eukaryota > Viridiplantae > Streptophyta > Magnoliopsida > Santalales > Viscaceae > Viscum > Viscum album. The sequence goes on along the minus strand of OY728131.1, from coordinate 503,020,846 downwards.
ATCCCACACCCATCATGGTATAGGAAAATATTTCACAATTCCTTTTGGAAGTTATATTTCATCCTTCACTTTTTAGGACCCTGATAATCGAGAAATGTAATTTATACACTATAAATTCATGTAATCACATTAGAGATCCATTAGAATATTATTTTATAACTTCATGCTTCTAGAATGTATAAATAGGCGTAAATTATAATAATTATAAAACATTTAATTTTATCATATCTAGAGTTTAGGGAACACATAAACACATACCAATCCTTAAAAATCAATCCTCACCAATATTAAACTCTATAAAATTTATATTTCTGACACATTCCATATTATTTTGTAGGTATTCATCATCACATTGAGCATTCTCAATCCTTTATAATAATTATTTTTAGGAAATTTCATGGCATATTTAAAATGTTTCTCCCTCTATCACAACACCCATTTTGATTTAAAAGAAATCCTTTGGAATTTGAGCATTCTCTACAATCATCATGGATAAAATATAATTATATTTTCTACCCAGTTCATGTGTTATTATGTTTTATTTCCATGGTTGATATTTAATAGGGAAATCATAATAATTGATTAGTCCAAACCATATTCATAATCTCACATTATGATCATTCTATGTAAATGTATATTTAAAACTATAGTAGTCAGTATATATATATCAATTTTTTCATTATAAAGAAAATGCATCATTTCCCTTAGTGAAATGATAATTATTTCTAACTATGAATTATTAGTTCGTTAATTAATCCCATGGGATTTCAATAGTAAATATGAATAATCCACTATAATACCATTTTTATTATAACATATTCAAATCCTTTCATTAACTCGTTACATAAAATTATACCCGTTCATACTAGATGGTTGAGTCATTAAAAGAAAAAATTTCAATCATCTTTTTAATTATCCAATGATATATTTATATTACTTTTTCATTGAAAATTTTAATACAGTACATGATAACATGGTTATTTAATTAAAAAATCAAGATATATTTTTAACAATCATCTAATAATATATTTTAATACAAAGTAAATTATACATATTAGCAATGATTTTTGAATTTTGGATACTCCATGAAACCTTTTTTGTGGTGTTAATAGATACAATATCCTTAAATACAATTTGTACATGGAATTAAAATAAATTCATCCAAATTTCATATTCAATAAATTAACTATATAAATCCTTCGTCCATGGATCCTTAATCAATCTTTTCAAATAAAAACAATTCTCACTAGAAATCAAAAATTATATATGAATACAATTAATAAATCACACCAAAAACATATCACTATAATCCTTTCATACTCTATTAATAAGTTATATAAACCTAGATGGTTAATCTTTCAACCCAAAATGAATTTTCATGATCCCATAATTGATATACATTGTATAAAAAAATTATTTATGATATATTAATTTTTAATTTCTATCTATTCATTACTATAATGAAGAATAATGTATAATAATTATCATACCCCTTTATATTGATAATAATTGTTATAAATATGAGAACACTAATACATTATATTTATAATAATTCAATTTATTTCTCTATAATCAATGGATAACATTATCAGAAAATATTTATTATTTATATATAAATTTGGTTCTCCGTAAATGAAACATATGGCCGAATGAATCCCTTATCATAAAATATTCTAATTTCTTCTTTATCTTCAAAAAATTCCATATGATCTGTAATAGAGCAACCCTAGTGAACCCATGGTGTTACCATTACTAGCATGAAAAAGGCCTGACACATGTTCCTGATCTCTATAGGAATAAAACATGAACCAATGTATTATACAAAGAGGAGAAGGTAATTATTTTACCTTAAATAGAAATATGATATGATCGAATAATTCATTGAACAACAACTGATTGCAAGAATAAATAATATGTCAAAAAAGACCAAAAATCACTTATATAATAACAAAGTATTAAAAAAATTGAAATACCATAAAAATGTAACTTAAACAACCAATTTGTCCAAATCCATTTTATTTCACATCACCAAAGTCAAAATCTATAATAAAGGTAACATGAGATAAGGGAACAATTATTTGAATGTTTCTCATCACTTTACATGTACCCTACAAAACCAATGCTACAAATACCCAAAGGCCAAATTAGGGTGTGATTTCAAGATCACCGTAGGATTCCACCAAGAATATATAATATTTATTTCCACATGAATACATCATATCTTATTTAAAATAGATTTATAAAACACATTTAAAATAAAGTATTACATAAAGAAAAATCATTATTTAGTTTTCATTCTGAATCATTTAATTCCTTTTAATGATATTACAAACTCAAATAACAAAATATGACATATAAAATTTATAATGAAATAAATATATAAATTCAATAGTTTTTAAAAACTAATATCCATATTAAGATCATGTGGGATAATATACATATCTAATGATAATGCATTTAATTTAATCTCAATGAATCTAAAGATAGAAAAATTTGATACTATGGTCCACACAACAAAATAACTGAGACACACAACGGAACACTAGAACACATATGTGACTCCTAATTCTTGGAAACCCTTGTCACTTAGAAAGGATTTTCGTAGACTCTCTATCATCTAAAGAACCACCCCATGTTATAGATAGATCCACTAGGGCTAGTCCTTACTTATTTTTTCCATATACCCCTAAAAATATCCTAAAGATCTATAACATTATAACTATACTCAGGGGAAAAAAAACCCAGATTTATGAAATATTTTCTAGGGAAAACCCAAATCAATTTAATTATCACATATTTATAAAACATTTTATAAAGTGATTCAGACCGCTTTTATGCATGATACATAATTTAGATTTCGAAAATATATTTGATGTAATTTAACAAAAATATTATCTTTCTAAAATTGTTTCCAACAACCCCCCCATTGATCACATAACCCGTCCATCAAAAATTAAAACTAAATTTAACTTCCAAAACAAAATGAATAGAGCATTATAACATAAGACATGAAATTTTTTACATCATAGGATATATAAACATACCGAATGAATAATGAAAATGATGTTTCCTTTTAGAATGATGTTTTCATAGAAAGTCATAAGATTCTCAAATACCTATATTTGATAAAAAAAATTATCCATATCCATTATAGATATAGTGTTCTTGTTTTAATATTCCTCAAAATCATGGATAAAAAGTGAAGAAAATATATAGTAATTGATATACAAACCAAATTGTGATCAATGGAGACCCAAACCCAGAATTTGAAATAGCATTCTCCATAAAGGATAAGAAGATACAAAATAATTTCTCCTTTAAGCCTCCAAAATTGGAAATATTTTTAGGGATATAGGGGTAAATGTATTGGAGATAAAAGTATTTTCTTGGGAAAATGACAATTTCACCCTTACTGAAGTGGATTTTAAATGGCTTCATTGGATAGCTTCTAGGACACACATGCTAACTTGTGGGGAAGACATCATTCCTTCACCTTCAAGAATTACAATACTAGTCTTGTGGGTATAGGAAGAATTAATGTACCTCAATCCCATTATAGTCTGGATTATAGTAACACAATATTAAAATAAATGGATATTACTTATTTTTTAGTGAACATTAATTACATTACAAAAACACATTCCCATGGATTGTAGTAGTGTAATTCCTTTAGAAACATAGAAACATAATCTACTAACTTTGTGAAATATATTAAATATCTCCAATAAAAATATTATCCTTTAGTACACCTCACTATAATACTCTAATTAAAACCATTCTTCATAACCTTTAAAAGGAATCATTCTAACGGGTGATCTCAAGTGCTCAGTAAGTTTAAAAAAAGAAGATGACTAAGAACGACATAATAATAAGGGTATGATAACATGATCATAACATTGGAAAAAAAGGTACCCTTCATTTTAAAGATCATAAAAATAAATCATCTAATAAACATTGGTAGTTTATAAGGAATGAATCATAAGTAAGACCAAAAAACATGAGTTAATAGAGAATAGAATCAACATAAGACATAGACTTGAGGCATACAAAAAAGTATAAAAAATCTTATAAAAAAGATAGATATTAATAAATTCAAAGCAAGTATGGATTGGGCTAATAACACTTGTTCCCATTTTGGGATATGGATGATAGCATGTTTACCATTTTTTTCGATATTGGGATGACATATCATACACCCTCTTATTGCAGGCCTTGGATGAACTCATATATACCCTCTTGTTTTAGGATTGTCTTAACCACCTGTGTACCCTTTGAGCTCATTGAATATTTATCATTACAAATTTATTGGTAGGAGATATAGGTCCCACCTTTAAAATAATGAAACCATACATATATGTTCCACAATATTATAAACATCCATAATATCATAACCAATGAAATGAAATTAGTATCATAAACATTTTACCATATCATAATCTATTGAAAATAGACAGGTTTCAGGATCATTTTATTATATAATAGAATATGAAAATAAGAGGGTTTAATTATCATTTTTTCATGGTATAACCCATTTAAGATAAATGGGTTTCATAAACAACAAGTGATCTCCAACATAAACCATTCAAACAGATAATAAGATTACTGATGTTGGATCACATCCTTATTAAAGTATAAACTATATCAAACAATTTCATCTTATATGGATGATGATTTTGAATGATAATTTTGAAAATTTATTAAGGAAAATGAAATTTTTGTTACAAATAACGCTCTAAATCATAAATCATTTTAAAAATCATTTTCTTTGAAAACTATATCGAAATCATATAATATATTCTTTAAAAGTTATTTAAATAATTTCTTGATAAATATTTTTTATATAATAAATCATTATTAGAAATCAATTTATTTTAAAATAAAACATAAAGATAAAGGAATATTTAAAACCCATTTGAAAACATTTTTTTGGGGAAAATATTAATTTTGGTTTGAATAATAAATTTTAAGACATTAAACATTTTAAAACACATTTTCATAGAAAATAATGATAAAAATATTATAAAGGAATATTTGAAAATAAATTGAAATGGTTTTTGAAACAATTTATTTTTAATATTTTTACTTGTAAATGATCTTATTATATAATTTAAAAACATTTAAAAACATTTTTTCAAAACATTATTATGAAAGAACATCATTTTCTGATCGAAGAGATAAATGAAGTCATCTTTTATTAAAAATATTTTCTTCACTATATTAATTTAAAAGGAGTGTAAAAATGGTAATATTAGATGAATTTATCACGAATGACTAGAGGATAATAATATTTAGTATAATTATTGAGATATGGATCATATTATGTCCTCAATGAAAGCATAATCATAAACAATCTAGATAGACTTTGAGATTGTAGTGAAAAACTCATTAAACATTGGTAACATTAAATCATAATTAAAATGAATAAAATAACATTATATGAATCTAAAAATATCACTAAAATAATTATATTCATTATATAACATGTATAATGTGAATTATATAAACCTCCTCAATGAATATAGTTTCATAACATAAAATGTGTCCTAAATAATTCAATTTTAGACAAAAACAATATTACCGCTTTGGTATCTTTGAAACTCTGAATCCATAGAAGAGATATACTCAAAAAGATATCCAAAAACCAAAAAATTTAGGTATAATAATCATAGATTAAATTTTTGTGAACTATATAAACCATATATAATATATATGTGTTGAATTTAGCATGTCTCTCACAAAACTAAAAAGTAAGGCACAAATCCCTTACCTTAAGTCTTGTCTTCCATTGTATACACTCAAACCTCCAATATAATAAAAAAGGATTATTATTAATCTAATAAATATCCATATTAATATATAGAGTATCATATATTCTTTTATTAGGATTCTATATTAAATTTTTATTAACAATTTCATCATAGAGTTTGGTTTCTGGTAATAATCGCTTTTTTTTATTTTTGTTTTGACTAATTATTTGTTTCCTCTTAATTTGATCGTGATTTCATAATATATTGAATGATAAACATGAAAATAATATCATATATATTTAGTAAATATGTATTCATAATAATCTATATGATATATATATATATATATAATGAAATACATCATTCATGGAGATGGTAGGTCTTATATACGCATGAGTGTTGTTTCCATACTCCTCTTGTATTGAATGAAAAAAAAGTAAATGAAATATATATATATATATATATTATTTACATAATTATTATATGATAATATATATCACATATTTATTTTTAACTCATCCATAATTAAATCCATGTAATGTGTGGACAAATCATATCGCTTTGTGAGGTGGTAGTCCATCATACACAAGAACGATGTTATCTTATACCCAAAAAATGAAATGAATTAATTAATTTGTTATATAATAACTATATAATCATAAAAAATCATAAAAAGCATATATATTATATATAAATAAAATCACCATCATTATGATGAACCTTGAAAAGTTGTAATGGAAACAATAAAGTCACTGGTTTGGGATGTGGTAGTCTGTCACACACATGAACAATGATTTTGTAACCCATTTTATGGAAGTGTGTGTGGTTTTAGGTACTACCATTAAAATTATAAAATATATTTATATGTGATTATATTGAGGTTATTATATAATAATGATATAAAAAATGAACCAGGTTTAGGAATAAATTAAAAAAATGTCTGTTGATGAACGTTGCTTCTTATTTGCATATGTCCTTTTGGTTTGCACTAAAAGACATCCTCAGTCAGATTTATTCCAATAGTAATAATTATATAATTATAGTAGTGATGTTTTTAAGTGATTTTTGAAAGAATTTTCGAGGAAAAATGGATTGAGATCTATAATGAGGGGATAAAAGTCGGAGGCCTTTTATAAGATGGGTGTGGAAAACATGTAAATTTTTTGAAGAGGGAATTACAAAGATATGTTTCCCATTAAAAGTGGATATAAAAAAATTAATATGAGGGATAATTTAAAAAAAAATTCTATACTATGTGTTTTTTACAAGTTTATATTTAATTTGGCCACTTAATATTAATGTTTAGTCCCTTTGTAAACATACATTCCTATTTGTCACTATAATTAATTATAACTCTTTTCAGTTTAAAAAATTCTAGAAAATTAATTTGTAATTTTTGGACATTATAAATTGTTATAATTAAAAATTTGGAATAAATTTTCCAAATTTCAATTTATATTCATGGTAAATATTAATTTAAAATTAATTATGTAGATGCGATGAGAAAATATGTTTTGAATGTAAAAGGGTTCAAAAGTTTACAAAGATTTTTTATCCAATTTTAACATGAAATTAATTAAATGTATTAAATTGGATTAAAAGATTTATCATTTATCTAACAATATATTAAAAAACTAATAATATAATTTAACTATTTCAATAATTTGAAAAAATGTTGTTTTTAATTAAAAATTAGTATTTCTCACTCTTCATTAAAAAATGAATCTTTTTTAGAAAATAAAAAATATCACTAATCTATTTATTATTTTATGATTTAAAATATAAATTTAGTTTTTTAAAATATAATTTATAAAAGTGTACAAATTTATATTTTAAATAATCTCCCAATTAAAAGGTGTTAAAACTACCATTTAGAAAAATACATATTTTATTCAAAAAATTTGATTTAAATCTTATCTCTTATTAAGAAAACACTTAAGATGAATGTTAAATGTTTTAATTAATATATATATATGTATATATCTATATATATATATATGTATGTATGTATCCTTGAAATTATTCATAAAAAGTGGTTTGTTTAATTTTTTTTGAAGAAACAAGTTTTCATATAAAAATAGTTGTTTAGAAGATGAAATTATTTATTTACAAATAGTTGTTACTATCATTTTTAACTAATTGGTTACAAAATAATTCATTTTATAAATATTCATAAACACTATTTTCATACTTTATTGAATCATTTTCATACCCACCATTCAAATGTATAGGTGAGAACTATAATAATATTTTAATAATATTTCATGTTACATTAAAACTCAGTTGTGAGATTAATGAAAGGTAATCTTGTTGTTTTGTGAAACAAAATCTAAACATTGAATTACATGTAAAACAATCCAAACATATTTTTCCTGGTATTATAAGCTAAAATATATGTCATGTGTTTCTTATAATTTAATCTTAACATGGTGTATCATGTAATGAAATCTATTAATGAATTTTAATTTATTCAAAAGACAATAACTCATGAAAACTCATGTCGTTACATTATGCACCACTAAAATTGAATTTCTCCCATGAAATTCCTTTGGGTACAAAAATTTATAATTCATGAATGATCCTTTCATAGGTACCCACATTTGAAAAACTAATATTAATACTTCATTAAAAATGGGAATGTTGGAAGAATAACTATTAACAAAAGTAAATCACAATTGTATTTCCACATATGAGAACATGGAAATGTTTCTTGCAGGTGATTGGGAAGTGGCAATGTGGGGGGATATCTTGAATAGTGATTGGGAGGTTTTCTTCTGAAATATTTCAAGTATGCTTTATGGGAGGAATCATGAGGTGTTAAAAACATCACCATCAGGGGAGGAGGTGTGGGAGGTGGCTCGATGTTTTTCTTAGGAAAGCACTCTATGGTCTGACAGTTTCCTAGGGGCATTCTTCGTGGTCGCATGGGGTTTTGTGGGGTCATCAGTTATCGAGGCAGTATAAGATTTCTTTCGAGGGGGTGACCACAACATGGGTTTGTGTGCTTCCAGGGTGATGCTCGTTCCAAAGGTGGAAGATAAAACATTAATTATATAACATAGAACAATATGCCTATAAAATGTTTCTTATAAGATTTTGGAAGGTTTACTGGTGAGGATGTGGAAGTGGGTAATCCTAAGTATAATTTCCCAATAACAACATGTTTTTTTTCAAGGTAGAGGTATCTATGGGGTGTTGGGCGTGGTTTAAGAGTTGTTAGAGGATATGGAAAAGAATTTGGTGGGGTCTAATGTTGTTATACAAGTGTATATGGATAAGAAATACGATAATCTTGAATAGTGTTTTTTAATTCTGATAATGAAGATAGTTTTGTTTCAATAAAGGTTATGTGATTTATATTTCTTCTACTTCACCTCAATGTGGTCACTATTTCTCTTCCAGGGAATGGTTTTGGTTTCTTTAAGAATGTGAGGGGTGTGAGGAAAGAGGATCCTCATTCCCCAACCATGTTTCTCATTGAACAGGAGGCCCTCTCACAAAACTTGCACATAGGGTTGATAGACTGGAAGATTCTACATTATTTATCACTGGCTTCAGATGGATCGTACTCCCATCTTATTTTTTCTGATGAAATCCTTATTTTTTTAATGGAAGGAGGTTTTCCTTGGACTATTTCATGTAGCTTATGGGGATCTTTTCTAGTATCTCTATCCAATAAATTAATTCCAAGATAAGAAATGCCTTTATATCTAATAAATGTTCAATTATAAGGGCATAAAGAATTCAAGAAATTCTAGGCGTTCAATAAAAACGGGTTCCTATAATGTACCTCAGGTCCCCCATTTCTAACGTGTCAGTGAAGAAATTATTCTTCGAGGCCCTCATTAACGGAATAGTTAGGAGTATTTATAACTAGAAAAATAGATTTCAATCTTTTGGAGGCTGGGTGTTGTTGATCAATAGTTTGACTTCATTAATCCTGGTGTATGACTTTTCATTCATCACTTTCCATAAGGGGATTATTTCAGCAATGGATATATAGATGAATACATGTCATTGGGATTCCAATGCCATGGGAAGGGCACATTGGGCCTCATAGTCTTGGATGGAGAAGCCGGTTGGGGAAGGAGGCATTGGACTCAGGGATTTAACATTATCCAGGCACTCCATGCAGGCTCGGTTAGCATGGGATTTTCTTGCGGAGAAATTGAGGTGGTCCAAAACACTGAGAATAAAATATGGAATGAATTGGTTGGAATGGGATAGAATTAAAATGTCTAAGTGGGGTAAAATACTAGTTTCTTGCATGGATATTCTACATGATTCCTCTCATTGGGTGGTTGTATGTGGGGATATGAATTTTTTCCGAGATAATTTTCTTGGAGAGAAGTTGTTCTTCTCAGGTTGTCCAGGTCTAGAGATGTTGGTGAGAGATTCCTTCCAACTTCCTAGGTTCATTTATGGAATTATCAGCTCGTAATAAAATGATTTATTCATAGAAATGGGTTTTGGTGAGAAATAAGATCACTTAGGATTTAGTGAGGCTCAATCAAGATGTTTTAATATCCATGACTATAGTGGACTAATCTAGTATGAGCGAAGCCATGATGAATGGGGAGATTTTCTATGGTGTAAGGAGAAGCCCCAATATATTAGCATACTCATATAGAAGTTGAGGAACCATGACCTATCTTCAGAGGATAATATTTAAAAGAAAGGCATACAGATGGTGTCTTAGTGTTACTGCTGCGCTAATCCTCAAGAAAAGTTGGTAGTTCACTTGTTCATCAGGAGTGAATTAGTGCAATATCTCTGGACTTTTATAGAAATATGGGGTGCATATAGTACTTCATGTAGTTCCTTACATATGTCTTTTTAGTATTGGTTATCTTGAGTGGAGTAGAATGGGATGAAAAATATGGTTCGCAGCTTCATAGTTACATCGATTTTATGGAATCCGTGGGAGGCATGAAATACTATAAGATGGGAGGGTCAGCTCTCAAGATCGCTTCTTTATGTGAAAATGATGGTTCTACTGTATTAGTTAAGTTATTTTTTGAAGGTGGGGCCAAACATTGATGCACTCTACAACTCTCTTAATAGATTAATTGCTCGTTTGAGGATACCGGGATGTTGGGTGACATGGAAACCATCGAATAATGAGCTTAAACTCAATGTGGATAGTTTTTGTATGGATGGGATGACTCAGTGGGGGGATGAATGGGTCAGTAAAGAATCATATCAGTGTTAGTGGGCATTAGCAGCTTTCGCAGACCATGAAATTCATTGGGCGTAGAGGTATGATCATAACATACAGTTTTTATATTGTGAAAAAGGTTATCGTTGATAGTTTTAGAAGTGTAATCAGGCTTCGAGGTACTGATTCACGCCCTAAAAGTAAAAGGTGAGGTGAATTTATTGTTTACTTACATCATTCATGGGTGTGCCTTAGAGATTCATAATATATGTTTGGTTTGAAATATTCTTATGGAGGCCAACGTTTCTTCCGATTCAATTTGTTGGGGGTGTAGTCATGATGAACCCTTATTGGTTTTCATGAGAGTGGGGTCACTACCCCATGAATGTATTGGTTTTTTCCTTGGGGATGCATTATTGTTCCATAATTTTAGATCGCCTTGAATTTTTTCGTTGTTGTTTTATCATATTTTAATAAAAATAAAGTTTCATGTCATGTTTCCACATAGGAGAACATGGGTCAGATATGGAAATTTGAACGTGGAAGAAAATCATAAATAATAATAGAGAGTGATAAAGATCACTGAACATAAGAAAGGAGGTGATCCAAAAAAATTTAACAATCAAAAAACCCAAAGGCATGAAAGAGGCCATTTATATCATAGAAAATTATGATTGTATGACAAAATTTTATTTCATCATTACTTTCCTAATTTTTAATAATTTTTAAAAGAAGATATAATTACTTGATTTCATTCCATTTCATATGCACAATCTCATCATATGGTTTGTTCCTAATCACATTTCACTTCATCTCTTACTCCATGAAGTGAAGGTGAATTTTGTATCCTTGAAGAACTAATGGATCTTGAGATCCAAAAATAGGATGATATTTCATTTTATCGATATATAGTTTTCATCACAACAAATGGTTATGGAAGATTATCTAATATGCATAAATCATCATATGGTGAGATAATAAATTATTCTAAGAAACCCAATTTAAATCTCAACATATACAATTTCATAAATGGTTAACCCTTTTGACCCTTATAAATGATGAAAAAACAAAAAATTCTAAATATAGTTAGTAAATTTCTCAAAATTTTATTTTCATTTATTGACTATATATCCTAAAGTAGCTACTGATTTTCAAATACCCATCTTTTGAATACCTTCATCATGTATTCTCTTAATTCATGGTATAAAAAAATAACTATAAAACAATATTAAAAAAATAAATGAGTTTTAATTAGTTACATAGAAACAGATTATAGTTTATATTCATTAAATCCAAAAAATCTATGAACTCCAACAATTATAGAATAAACAACTTTTTCTATAAAAAATTAATTCATTTCCAATTAATTATTACTATAAAATTTACATTATTCTTATAAAACATCTCTTTATCCAAAATAAACACTCTTTCCCCAACACCAGGAACATATGAAGGGTTATATTCCATTAATCATATGTTTTCCAAAATATATAACCTCTCCATTAAATCAATTTTATTGGTCATCGTCATTATTTAAATTATTCACTGAAATATTTAATTAATAAATTATAATGAACAATCCTTATATATTTCATAATTCTTGAATCCAAATAAAAAAATACTTCAGTCACACCACTCCATTTTCAAACTATTAACATGGCTTCAAGAAATTATTCCTTAATACCTATTTCCTTTCTTATGTCATTCACATTCTCTTCATCATAAACAATAAAACCAATTCTTGTTAATCATTTCTAATTTAATTTGTTATATTTCAATTTAGGGCATTGATTCTCATAATTCTAATAGTCTATATAATTGAAATATTAGAGTGTAAGTGGTGAAATAGTATGAATCATCTTCACCTCCATTGAATTATCTTGCCCTTTAATCACATTTTGAGATTATCATGATTTATGACACATCCTTACACATTCAAATCATCTCCCATTAACATTTAAGTACTTTCCATGATGATTATTTACTCATTTTAGGAATATATGAAACTGGATCTTCTTTCCACCATGGTTTCCATTACCCAAACACTTGGTTAAATCTATCCTTCACATCCTTTGTTAGTGTAGTATTTTTTAAGGTGCTTATTGTTAATCTTGTTTCATGATGAATGGTTGAGTATAATATCATCCAACTGGTTTATCATCCCCCTTGGATGCTCTTCAATGAAGTTTTCATCACATTTATTGTTAACCAGTTCATTCTGGTTCCTTATATAGAATAGAGCCAAAAACATAGTGTGAGTCACAATAATCATATTGGAAACAATAAAATCATGAAAAACCACTTGTACGATGACTAAATGGTAACACCTCTTTTTTAATCTATGACACCATAGGTTTATCCTAGGTTATTCATAGTCAAAATCTATTTTAATATTTCAGGATAGTTCAAAAAGAGTTTTTTAACATCCCATGAATATACCCCTGGAGTTTCAAACCAATTGTGCCACAATGCTCATTATCATGCACTAGTTTTAGATCGAGTCCATCTCAATACATTGTTTTCATATATTTTATCCCTATGTACATATGATTCATGTCCACATATATTTGTAGTATGCATAAAAAGATGTGTATTTAAGATGCTACTCACACTACCCATTTCCCAATATTAAGTACATATTATTATACTTTAACTAATCCTTAAACTTATCCATAGATACATGCCAGGACATATCCTTAGTAATATTCCCAAGGAGATCAATAAATTTTTATCATCCTAGTTTTAAATTTTATATTATACATTTCTTTGATACAATTTATGGAGATTCGGGCCAATAGTTTATGAGTATTACATATTTTTAGATTAATATAAATTTTATTACACAAAAAAAATACTTGAGGGCCATAATAGATTAGTGTTATTGGAGACTAGGAAAAAATAATAGTCTTACTTTTTGAAAGATCATGAACATAACCCATAATTATATTTCCCTTTAGTAATCCTCACAAGAACAACCAACTTAAATCATTTCTTTATAACCTGTAAAAGGAAAAATAATAGAGGGTTAGAAAATACGATCAGTAAGGGTGAAAAAAGAAGATATATAATCATGGAATAAGAATAAGGTTATGAAACATGAGAATAAAATTGTAAAACCATTACATGAATATAAAATATAATAATCATAAATCACGGATGAAATATTATAAGTTTATAAGACACAAATCAATAAGAAATAAACAAACACGAGCATGAGAGCATAACTTTATCTTAATACCTAGACATGTTTCATACATGTAAGAATATAAAAGTTTATGTCAAGGCTACCTACAAAGATATTTATAAAATGTTAGGCTTGGGATAATCACCAGTGTTTCCACTTCAGGATTGGGATGACATCCCATTTACCCTCTTGTTTCAGTCTTGGGATGACCTCTTATGTACACTCGTGTTGCATTCCTGGGATGACCTATTTTGTACCCTCTTGTTTTGGAATTTAAATGACCACCCATATCCCCTTTGATCTCAAAGAACAATAATTATTACCCAATTTATTTATGTTAAATATAATTTCCACTCATAACATAATGATATAATACATATGTGTGACACAAGATCATAAACATGTATCATATCATAACACATGAAATCAAATGAGTATCATAGAAATTCCATCATATCATACCCTATGAAAAAGTGATAGTTTTCATGATCATTTTAGCATTCAATAACCAATGAAAATAATCATGTTTTATAATACTTTTATAATTTTATAACCCATGGAAGAGATTTTTTTAAAAACAACTAGTTATATAAAACATAAACCATTCAATGAATGAATAATAATAATTTCATTGGATCATATCATCCACAAATCACAAACTATAAAAAAAGGATGTCATATTAAATGGATGAGGATTTTTAATGAAAACATGTATAATTTCTTATGTAAAATTACATTTATGTAAAAGAACATTAAAAAATCATTTTTAGAATCATTTTCATGGAAATCAACATTGAAAATGAATAAAGTAGGATTTAATTTTTTTTAACATTTATTGTGAAATAATTTTTAAAAAATAAATAATTCATAAAAATAAATTTATTTTCAAATAATAATTGGAGATAAATTAATATTTAAAAAACATTTTAAAACATTTCTTGTATAAAATATTTTTTTCACTTTTGTAAACATTTTATGACATTAAACATTTTTAGATCCATTTTCATGGAAAATAACCTTTATAAATTTTAAATGATGACTTAAAAATAATTTAAAATTATTTTAAAAATAAACTTTTTCCTTTAGAATTATCTTAAATTATCATTTAATTAAATTGAGAATATTTTTATAAAACATTATTTTTAGAGAAAACTGATATTCGACCGAATAGAGAAATATTGTTGGATTTTCATAAAAACATTTTATTAATTGTATTAATTAACAAAGAGTGTAAATTAATACCAACACATGAAGATATCATGTATAAACATACTATAATAAAATTCATTTGAATTATTGTGATTTAGATAATAATAATTTATCAAAAAAAGCATAATAATAAAAATCACGATAAACGATGAGATTGTAGTAATAAGTTATTTCTCTCTAGTATACATGAAACATAATCTACATGAAAGAATAATCTTAAATGAAGATTAAATATTATGAAAGTAATTATATTCATGATATACTATTTCTGAGGTTATTTATATACACCTCTTAAAATAATATAGGTGGATAACGTAACATGTGTCTCAAAGAATTAAAACTGAGACAAAATTCCATTTCCGCTTTTAATAACATTGAACTGTAACACCATGAGAGAGAGATCATCAATTGGATATATAAATATTTAAAAATTTGGAATAAAAACCATATAGTACATTCATTATCATTATATACACCACATATTTGGAATATTTGGTGAATATAGCATGTGTCTCAAAAAAGTAATGACTGAGATGGAAATCCTTTACCATTAGACATGATTTCCAGCGTACAAGTTTAAAACTCCGTTATAAAAAATTTCTTTTTCTTATACATATAATAAATATCCATATTCAGATATATAATACCACATATTAATTTATTATGACTATATATTACCTATTTATTAAAAATTCCATGTTAAATTTACATTTTGGGTAATAACCGCTTTATTGATTATATAACTTTTGACCTATTATTTTATGACCTATTAACTAGATAATGTTTTCAAAAACTCCATAATTCTAAAAATAAAATAAATAGAATATATTTTCATTATATATGTTTTAATAATAATATATAATATATAAAAATAGGAAATAAATTACCCAGTTCAGGGAGACGGTAGGCAGTACATTCTCAAGAACGTTGTATCCATATTCCTATCGTATAGAATGAATGAAAAGTAAATGATAAATAAATAAATATATATATTTTTAAACTATTATTATGGATTAATATATATATAAAAATTCAATTAAATAAATATTTAATAAATTCCATTTATAGTGTGGATGAATCACATCGGTTTGTGAGACAGTTGTCTATCGTACACATGAACGATGTTATCGTGTTCCCACGAAAAGGAAATCATGATGTTATGTGTTATATTATAACTAAATAAACATATATAAATTATTAATATCTCATATATAATATATAAAAATTATTTCCACCATTATTCCCAACCTTGACTTGTGGTAATATAAAAATCAACAACATTAGTTCTGGAGGAGTTAGTCTGTAGTACATACGAACAATGATTTCGTAACTCATTTGATGGAATTTTATGTATTTTAGTCTATAATATTAACATAAATACATATTATTATATTAAATACACATAATTAATTATATAATCCGGATATAAAAATAAATTAATTGTTTTAGAGATGAAATAAAACAAGGAAATTTATTGATGAATGTTACCTCTAATTCTCATATCTCCTTTTAGATCACAACAAATGACAAATTTTCTTGGATTTATGCCAAAATTAAGGATTATAAAATGATTATAGGTATGTTTTGAAGTAATTTATTTTTTTATTTTTTTAGTGAAATTGATTTACATGTGGGAATATAGGATGATGGGTGTTTATAAGTTGGGTGAGTGGAACACTAGTAAATTTTGAAAAGAGGGAATTCCATCCACATTTTTTCCATGTCAATATAGTTCCAGTAATTTTCACAAATTAATGATAGATAATATGTCTATAAATTTGGTTTTAGGAAAGGTTCTAGGTTATTTTTTCCATTATGTTAAATGATCAATCCCTAGTAAACTAATTTTTCCCTTAATCATTGTAATTAATTTTAACTAATTCCACTAATAATATTTCTAATAAATTACATTTGACATATTAGAAACAATATCTTATCCTTATTACATATATGGAATTCATTTCTCTAAATTCAAATCCCATAACTGCTATAAATTAATTTAAAAATAATCCAAATGACATGATGAGAAAGAATGTTTTTAACTGAAAACGTTCAAAAGTTTAAATGTTTTTATATCCAATTACAGAATAAAATTGAGTGAAATGAACTAAATTTGATTAATATTTATAAAATTATGTAATTATAAAATAAAAAAAACGTCAAAATATAATTATACTATATAAATAAATTGAACAGAATTCAAGTTTTCAATGAAAATATATTTTTTTTACAATTTATCAAAAATTAAAATTTAATGAATTATAACATAAAAAATTCACCCAAATATAATTTTGGCATTATTATTTCAAAAATAAATTAATTTATTTAAATATAATTTTTAAAAGTATCAATAGAAAAATTTAAAATATGTGTTCTATTAAAAGGAAATAAATATACCTTCTAGAAAAAAAATATTCTTATGCGTAAAATATGACATATAATATATATTTTATAGAAAAATATTTATATGACTGTCAAATATATGATTGAATATATATATGTATATATATCATTAAAATCAGTCCTCAAATGTGGTTTGTCTAATTTGTTGAAATAAAACATGTTTGTGCATATAAAATAAGTTTTTCTAAAAATGAATTTCTTTAATTTTAGATAGTTCGTAACATCATTTATAATTAAATGGTTACTAAAGAATTCATTTTATAAAAATCCAGAGACAATATTTTCAAAATTTAGTTAACCCTTCTCATACCCAAAAATCCAATATCTTTGAGAAAAATATGAAAATACTTTAAAAATATGTCACATTTTTTTAAAACTCAATGTTTTTTGTAACAAAAGATAATATTTATAGTATTTTTAACACAATAAAAATTAATTATTTTTTATAACATGAAGAAAAATATGCTTTTGGTGTACCAAAATCTAAAATAATTATTCCATGTTGTGTATAAAGAAATATTAACTTGGTGTATCTTGAAATTCATTCCATCAATGAATATTAATTTTTTTTTAAAAAATCATCAAAACATGGGGTGTTCCATGATTAGTGGATCCTAAAGTAAATAGGGTGTTTTACTGCCCTATATTAGTTATCTGATGTATTCACTTTCAATTTTGTGACCTATCACTACCACCAAATAACAAAAAACTATCTTTTGACCTATGCGAAATCTATAATTCAAAAATACAAAGATAAAATAAATATTTTTTCTAATTATTGCATCCCATTGTGGGATAATTAAACATAATTGAAATATTCCTTTCTATAGAATTATAAGAGATCATAAAACTAAGAATAAATAAATATTTTTCTTCATTATCAAGCCCTCTCACTCCCATGTCTCATGGGTATCCCTACAACACTACCACATCAATCTAACAAATGTGATCATCATTCCACACAAAACCATTTCCTTTTAATCCACTATCATAATATGCATCTCAACAACTATGGTTTTGTGTCCAATATCATTTTTCTACCACTCTAACCCATGGGAAAGATCTAACTAATATTTCTTCTTCTGGTAAATATAGAATACATACTGTATATATATCATATGAGTAGCTAATTCCAAATAATAAGTAAAAATATCTAGACACTCTACAATATAAAATGGGAGAAAAAAATGTGGTTCTATATTAACTAACATCCCTAAACATCTATGTACTAATCAATGATAAAATCTAGAAAAAACATAATCTCTAATATCACAATCAAACAGATAATAATTCTTATTTGAATAAGACTCTCAGAGAATATGATTTTTCCCAAACTTTTTCTTGATCCACTATATGAGGATAATACTCTACAAAATTATGCTATGTCCAACTTCGGATATTTCTATAACCTCTACCCAAAAAATCAATGATCTAATATTCATCCCACACAAAATCTCAGATGGTACCATATTGATTGAAACCTAATTACTTTTATTATAGGTAAACTATACTAAGAGAAGATGGTTCTCAAAATATTCTATGATGTCGATAACTAATTCCTGGTGAATGTTATCATGAGTCTGGATGGATCATTCATTATTTCCATCCATATATGGATGATATGTTATGATCCACATTATATAAGAACCCATCACTCTCTATAATCCCCTAAAAAACATGGTCGTAATGTGATATTCTAAATCTAATCACACCATTAATTTTTTAATCCCCTTGAAAATAAAATTAACCAATAATTGTTCCCTTAATCAACTCCTTAATATTAGATCATTCACTAATTTAATGAGCCAATCAATTATCACCAATATCGTATATTTACCGCTAGGAGTCCATTGTATTCCAACCAAAAAGACTCATACTATCTAATCGTACGTCCACACTAGATTGGGTAATGGTTGTAGAAACCTATCCTATATTTTCTATTACACACTAATCATTATATATATGAGATATCAAGACACAAAAATCCATACTTGATCATCTCATTCACAGACACAAATAATGATGTTTCATGTCATTGTAAAACATGTAGATATAGGTTTTATTAAAGAACTCAATCAATTTACACTATCTATTAATTATTAACTCAAGTATATCTAAACAACATTATATCCTTAGGTGTGTAAACATATATTGGGAGACTGATACCACTAACTAAATGTCCTCATACTATAAATATTCCATTTAAAATGTATATAATATGTATACTCATCCCATTCAATTAAAATCTAATCAACTATATATTATCATGCTCGAGTGAAATATAGGAATATATATCTATCATCAATCACTTGATCTAAGTTCATATAATAAATTATGATCATTAAGAACCATCATTTAACTGATTCCTTCACAACATGAGTTGAATGTTTCTTAGTCAAGGTGCGTACAACCAATTCCTATTAACTGAGTGAGTATGAAATTTCAAACCAAAATAAATTAATGTTCCCCACTCTCCATCATTATCAAAATAAGATATCACACATAGAAACAACATCTTTCAGACTCTTATAGGCAAAACACATAGACACATAGTAAAATAGCACTTATATAGGTAGTGGCTCAAACTCTCAATAGCATTCATCACTACCGAAAAATCCAAATCAAGCATGAGGAATTTTTTTCATGAGGGATTATCTGATGTGATCCATAAGATAATACATGAATTTCTTACACTTGGACACAAATAAAACACATATCTGATATGTCATAGTAAACATCTTAACCAAAAATCATGTTTGAAATAATCGATACCAAAGTTGATGTAATTCTAACTTTTAACTCCTCAAAATATCTCAAGCACTATTCACACTAAAAACACATTAAAACCTTATGGGATAACTATATTATAGCGTATACATGCATAGAGAAGACCCAAAACGAGTATCTATAATAACCAACTAATCTGAAGACATTCTTGAACTGTAACACATTTCTAGGCCTCTCCCAATTCATTAATTCGTAGATATTATCAGGATCCATTGAGGCACCATTATCAAAAATCATATGTCCTAGAAATTAATCCACTTAAGTCTATAACTCGTATTTGTATTTATTTCTATATTTACCATGTTATTTCAAGATTTCAAGGATGATACCCAAATGACCACTAGGATGTAATTCTATTCTAGAGAAAAGAAGAATTTCATCCATGAAAAAATCAGTAAATAAAACCATCAAATTATAGAAATTTTGGTTCATCATTTCCATTAACACCCCATGAGAATCAATAAGGCCAAATGGAATATCCAATTACTCAAAATTCTCATACACTCTCTTTAAATATGTATTTGGAATATTTCCAACATGATACCTCATTTTATGGTCCCTCAATATAAGATCAATCATCATAAACTACTGATCCACCTTGAGATGATCCAAAGGTTCATTAATCCTAGGGAAGTGGTATTTTCCCATAACTATAATCTGGTTTAGTTTTTAGTAATAAACAAAAATCCAAAGTCTCTTTTGCATAGTTTTCTAAAATTTCACTAGATATTCCCATAGGTATATTCTGTGATGTATAAATCCCCTAGAAATAAGATCCTCATATAAGAATTTAATTCATTCAATTCAAGTGGTTCCATAGAGTACAAAGGTATAAAAATTGGTTCTTGTCCCTAGAATAATGTCTATAGTGAACGTAACTTCTTTATAAGGTCTTAACCTTGAGATATCATCTATAAAAACATTAATATACACAAACTCCACTAAAAGATGATGACCATGAAGACATGAATAACCAAAATCAAGAAGAACCACTAAAAAATAACCTAATATCATCTTATCAATAAAAATTATCAGACCATCCCACCACGATTTCAGATCCTACTCACCTTGGAAGACATCAATTATTCCATCAGGAGAAATAATTATACCTTGTTATGATAGAAATCGATCTCAGATATTAATCAAATCATAAAATACATGAAAATCATAAGACCAATAATTCAAAACACATGACCTAAAAATTCCCATAGAGTTCTATAGTCGACAATAATCACCTAACATTCGAGAAATTTGAATCCTTTCTCAAAATTATTTCCCAATAGATTATAATGAGTCATCAAAAAATGAATATTGTTAAACAATATTCAAACATATTTATCAAAATGGTTGAGAAAAATGAATTATTTTCAACAATATCAAACAAATATATAACCATAGAAGATGAAATAAACACTATAACTATCATGGTATATGGTTATGTATCTGAAACCTCTATTGAACACTCTGTTGTATACAAATTTCTAGTCAGATCCTACCCCTTCTTCACAACCTGAGCATCTCCCTAAGTGAAAGGTTGAGATCCCATACCTTTTTCTGTATCAATACTATATTGACATTCCATGGTGAATGTGGATCAATATCTAATACAATATGATCCTGTAATGTATAAATGGCAATGATGGACAAATTGTCCATTAGTTTTACACACCTATGATGTTACCTTATAATCATGTTTTAGGTGTCACTTCTTCAATCACTATAAAAAACCACCAGACTCTTCCATAATGTATGTTTTTCACACCATCTACTTAATTAAAAAAAGGTTATACCTACACATATTTTAAACATAAATTTATCTCTCGGTAACTCTTACTGTCAGTGATTCTCCAAACAGTCCTTTATTTCATGTTATGTTTTCCTTAACAATAGTTTCATTGTCCACAGCCTCACACATAGTAGGTAGGCATAATAAAATAATTATATACTGAATATCAACTATTAAATGAATTTTAAACCACTTTTCAGTGGAATATTCATTAAATATTATTTGGATAAAGGTTTACTAACTCAGAAAAATGACTGGAACACTTCACAATTGAATGATCTCCCCAATAATGATAAACAAACCCTTATTCCTTTACTAATCATAGTGTCTCAAGCAAAAAATTTGTATTTTTTTCTTTACTGAAGTTATTAAACATGAGTTATTCATAAAAATTAGAATTCACAATAGATTTTCACCACTTTCTTCCTATCCCATCCAGAATATAAGTAGAAAACAAACCCATGGAATCTCCTAGAGTTTTCATAATGGTGGAAATAGTTTCCATCCTTTCGATGTACTCTTCTATATCTAATGTACCCTAGTCACATTGATATATTGATATATACTGATTAGTGAATTTTAAAGCATAATATTCCTTTTTTATGTAGTTAAAATTTGTAGACATAGACCATAGAATGGATCCTTCATATGATAGTATCCACCAAATTTGGTTCAAACAGATGATTTTCTCATTGGTATTACACTATAGTGTCTAATATATAATTCCATGTTATTCATCATATACTATCCAAGATATATAAAATAATTGGACGAAAAAAATTCAAACCATAATTCAATTTCCTTATCAAAAACTAAATTTAATGAACTATATCCAAAAGGAAAAAAACATAAACAAAACAACTAGAAAACTCCTGTTATCAAATAGTATAATGAGCTTCATCATGGAAGTTCATAATCTAGGAACACACCCAAACTACCTACTCAGTTTTGAAAACCCTATATATAAGATATTGATATCCCCCCAATCATAAGAGGGTGAAATTCATGAATGATCACATGATTCAATGAATCTTATGTCACTTATTCCAATTTTTAATGCACCACCCTAGTTCAAGACCAAAAATTACCAGAACTGACCAACCACAAGGCCCAAAGAATATTATAGGTCCCCATTAGTAGAAAAAAAGAACATCAGTATTATAAAAATATGGAATATGGGAGATATTTCACCCTCAATAGATATATGATAAGAAATAATAAATTAAATTACCATAGAAGAAAACCAAAATATATCATATTACACCATGAGAAAATGTATCATTTGAAATCGGGATACCAAGGTCTCAAAAAACAACTAAATAACCATCACTAAATGGAACCCAAAACCACCCATGGGTCTATTTCTATGTGACCGAACATCACCACCATCCTAACCCACAAGAAATGTAATGGTAGATAGTATAACTATACTTTAAATTACATTCTTATCGTTACATGTATCCTATAAAACAATGATAACAAGAAACACAAGGTACAAGTATGATGTGCAATAAAGAGCCTTATAGGATACCACTAAGAATCTATAACATGTATTTCTACATTAATTTGTTAGTTCTTATTTAAAATGGATTTCTAAAATACATTTAAAAAAATTATTTTCCATATAATATTAATCCTTTAGATTTCATTTAACAACATTCCATTTCTTTCGAAATCATTCTATATTCCAATAAATATATAAATATCACCTATCATATTTTCAATCACATAAATAGAAAAATTAATTAGTTATAAAACATCAATATCCTATTAAATATCACGTAGAATAATAATCTTATTGAAATATCAAGAACTTAATATAATCTTAAGTCATCTAAAGAGGTAAATCCATTGTATGATGGTGAACACTACCAAACCACTAAGTCACACAAAGGAATGGTATCCAGTATATGTGACTCCTAACTTATGGGAATAAAGGACCCATGAAAAGGATACCCCTACCCTAATTTACATAAATGGAATATCCCCTAATGACAGAAAACTCCACTAGATATCGTCTATTTTTGTATCCTCCATACCCCGAAGTCTCCCTAATGTGCTATTATAATATCATTATGTTCATGGAAACTAAGAATATGTTTCATAAAATAATTTCCAATTAAAAAAATTAAAATCGATGCCCATATTTTCATAAACCATGTTCCATAGTGATCCATACCACTTTTACACTATAAAACCCATTACCCATTAAAAGGTGTTATTGAGGAAATTTAATAAACATTTTTTGGGTCTCAAATAGTTCCCATAAAATAACCATTTTGATAACATAACTATTTCCTTAAATAATTAAAACAAATTTTTATATTCAGAACCAATGAAATAACTCTAGTAACATAAGTCAAGCGAATATTTATATCCGGGGATGGAAAATCCTAGATCCAGATCAATAAAAAAGGGTGACCTATTATACTAGTGATTGAGGAGGAAGATATCATATTCTAAAGAACCTAGATATAATGGAAAAAACATTATTCCTCCACTACCATGATAAAAAAAATCTATTCTTAATTGATATGAAAAGTATAGAGAAGATGAGAATAAAATATATGTAAACTGATCCACAATCAAAATTGTGTTCTAATGGAGACCCATATTCCAATTAGGAATATGATTAGATAATAGGGTGTATAGATCCATGAAAACAACATTGGATCCTCTAAAATTGGAAAAATTCCATATTTTGTTTGTAGGGGTCAAATTATAGATAAGAAAACCACTTTTCAGGTCAAAATGTAATTTTTACCATCAGTAGACCATATACCCAGAAGCATCGGCAGCGGGCCACTAGGCTACACCATAACACTGATGGTCCACCAGCTAGCTAGTTTTTTATGAACAATTCCTACACCGAGAGTCATTCCATTGGATGATTTGTGGTTGAAAATTATTTTTTTGTGAGGTAAATGTATTATTCATGTACTTATAAGACCTCAATTAGATAGCTTGTGGATGACCACCAGGTGGGAAGTATAACCTATAGAAATTTTAGCCTTTTTCCAACCTATATAGGCTAGACCATGGCCATAACCGGCTACCCAATTACCTATTATATCCACCAAATACCAACAATCCTTCCTCTAACATACTATAAACTCAATATTTAATGATACCAAGAGATAATGTATTTATATAACTATTCATGCATATAAATGTATGCAAATATTCAATCTATATAGTTTCTTATATATGGTTTTGGATTAAATATACTATAAATAGAGAATAAAACATCGTTATTTGTGAAAATCTAGGTAATTAATTAGAAAAAAATTTCAATATATGTTTAGAAAATTGTTATTCATATATTCTCATAAACTCATTCTCATTTATAAATTTTATTTCACCTATTTCATCCATAAGAATATAATTTATAGTAGCTATAGTGGCTAGATAATAAATTTATTTACGTAGTGAAATATCCAAATTTAAAATAAGATCCTTTATACATTACTAAAAACTATAAAACCTTTCTACATTTGATACATTTTTCATTCGAATTTTGAATCCAAATTATCCCCAAAATCAATTGAAAAATTTCCATAGGTAATATAATTAGATTTGGAGATAAAATAACCATATGTATTCTAAATTGATCTTTCTAATATTTGTATCATTAAATAATTGTACCAATTGGTTTTATAAGTAATTTATAAATCCATTATGTATCGTAGGATTATTGAAAATCAGTTCCAAACATGCATGATATAAAGTACTGCATAGAACCAGAATAATATAATTTACTAGTAATAATTGAGCGTGTAATCAATTTACCTACTTTTATATCATTTATATATTCAAAATACATAATTATTATTTTAAAAGTTCATCAATGATATTCAAGACTCTTCTAGGGTTGATTCAAATAGTGTTGAAGTAATTATTAATGTAATTTACTATACCATTATATTAGAAACATTTTAGATTTATCACTTCACAATTTATATCACACACATGAACATGATAACCTTTATAATGAAATATATAATATATTCTTAGTCCTTTTAGGAAAGCCCCAATTAGATTTTCCCTATATTTATTATATATAGGGAGCTACCCTTGTCTCTACTTTTCCTTTTTGAAATATCCTTCAACATAGTTATTATCTACCCTTTCTTCACAAGTTTCCCTTTATAAATAAATTAATTTGAAAACACATTATTATTAAAGATAATACTTGTTATTATCTACTCATATATTGAAATATTTTCTGAGACTAATTATCTTCAAATAAATGTCTTCAAACAAAAAAAATCTACTATCAATCTTTCTTTATAGGTTATATAGTTATTATATTCTATATAATCAAAACATTGTGAAATTATCCTTTTTCTTAGTCATCACCATGTCTTATATTTTTAAAAAATTCACTAATTGATTACATATCGTAGCATGTTTCTCGTGATGAAATTATTTTCCCAGAAATTAACCACAAATACATCCCACTTAAAGTTTTCTATCGCATCATATATATTATTATTAATAATTAGAGAAAATTGTTGTTCTTATCTCCCCTTAAGAAATATAAATCAATGATCACATTTTCAATCTTCGTACAACCTAATTCCCCATATATATTTTTTATGACTTTTATCTATTATCCTTCCATTATTACATTTGTGGATGAACTAAATTTTGATTGTTGTTTCCAAATAAAATGATCCAAGGAGGTTGATTGTTATTTAGGGGAAACTAGTTGCTCTCTATAGTAATGGTTACCTAACATATCGTGAGGTAATTTCCATATGATAGTAACCAATTTTTCCTACAAACAATGACTCAATTCTATTAGTTTTTCTTAAAATACCCACATTTTCCCCAATTATTTTCTTTGATTCCATTTTTTATAATAGGTTCCATTTTATTTCAAATAGAATAGAATAATTTTTAATATTATAAAATATTAATGTATGAAATATGAATTATAAATCAGGATTTACTGAAACATAGTCCTTAAAAAAATTTATTAGATAACTATCAATGATATTCAAAAAAATTTTCTAGTATTTTATATATGTAGAATATATATTATATACCTATATTTTTCTAAATTTTGTTCAAAATATTTATAATAAGACTATATTTCATACCAATTATAACTCCCTCGATCATGATAAGCTGGAAGTGGTGGGATATTTATCACTTTATAATCAAATAAAATGAGATTACATATAGAGAAGAAAGGTTTAGCAGTCCTTATGATCATAAATAAATAATCATTACATGACATCTTATTAAAATATCTATTTATATGTATTTATTAATTAATTTTATCAATATATATTTCCATACATAATATTCAACTTAATTACCATGTGAAAATGAAAACATAGGAAATGATTGGGCTTAAATGATCAGTGAGAGAACAAAAATTTTGGAATATAATAATATATGACCTCATAATGAGTGAAATTATTGGAATTAATAATGTATAAAAAACATGAACATAAATTTGAGGCCTTGGTCCAAGACATTGTACATAATGGAATATGATTCTCTCATTTCCGTATCAAATTTTTCTCATGAGACCTACTAGTGAACTGATGAATATATAACTAAAGGCCCCACTAATTATATAAAAGACCAATTCAATATATAATATAAAAAAGAAAAATGGAAATACCTGGGATATTTTCCAAAAATGGTCAATTTAAAAAAATGTAGCATAATATCTCAATAAAGCATATCTTTTATGATTTTCCAATATATAACAAATGATTATAAAGTTATGTCAATATTGTTTCCTATTAAATGGATTTTTTAGTATTTCTATTTGAATTATCTTGAATCTTATTGAAATAAATAAAGATTCTTGATATAAATAAACGTTCCATTATTAATAAAAAATATGGAATTATAAATTGTTGATATATACACTTATTGTGTTTATCAAAAAAATAGAAAATTTAATATATGTATTTTGAATGTGAGGATATAAAATAAATAATTTATAAATACTCTCTAAAAATAGGTTAATATAATCACAAATATAATATTAGTATTATCAATAAAAAATTTCATTATATAGATACCTTCATGATCATATATTCTGGGTAAAATATTTGACTAGTTAAAATGAAATATTTAATATAATTTTACTCTTATAATAGATCCACTAGAAATAAAAATAAAATACATCCTTAGATAAGATAACCAAATTATTAATAGTTTTTTAATAATTCCATAAGTACATTCTATAAAAATATATTCTTGATCATGAGAAAATATAGAATCCCATGCTTCTTATGATAATTTGGCATTATCATGGATTATTAATAGAGTATAATGATAGTGAAATGATGTTTTATATAATTGGATATCATAAGACATTATATAAATTTTATAAAGATTTTATATGAATAAGAACATATAAACTGAAAAAGGAAACTACAGTTGTAATGAAAATAGGAATTAAATTGAGAGAAAAATGGGTCATTTCATTACCTAATATTTATTGACTATATACATAACATAGATATATTTAAAATATTAAATATTAGATATATATATATATATATGTGAGAGAGTCCTTAATAGATAGATAAAAATATAATTTAAACACTATTTGATGATAAATGGTGTAATGTAGGGGTATTTATAGTTATTGTTAGTGTAATACCATGGAATAAACCAATGGAGTTAGAGACGGTGTGATAAATCACATGTTTTTAAAAATCCATCAATCATGAAATATTATTAATAATTTTATCATATTTAAAGTCTTACAAAATCCAAACAATAAAAATATAGAGTCTCGTGAAATTCTATATGATTACGATGATGATGTAAGGAATATTTAATTTAGTACATCTAAATTAATGTTGGCTGAAGTGTTAGGGAATTTTCCCTAAAGAGATAGGTACATAATATAATGTTTAAGGTTAATGTAATTATACTCACAAGTTATAGGGAAGCTGGGAAGCTAAAAAATATGTTTCTCAAATAAAAAGTTATTTTTGGGTTATTCAAATCAATGTCCCTATCCAATGTTCAATGAGGTAAATTATCACAAACAAAATTGTGAACAAGGAATCACCTCAGATATTATTTCCAAAGAATATGATATTTTTCATTGAATTTATATTATCCAGTATCCTATGTCTCTATATGTTTTTACCAACCATTGGACATTATGTTTCAAATAAATATAAGTGTTATAATTATTATATAAATATTTTTCATTATTTTTGAAGTTATTACTCATGGATCTAGACCTTGTCCCCTTAGTATAAATATATAAAAAATTGGGAATGGTTTAACTCCCTTTATAATGTCTTTATAATAATTTTTTATATAGATAAATTTCATTTTAGATCCTAAGTATAAACATGATTTTCTAGATGGGTGTGATTAATTATGTATTATCTATAAAATTCAACCTGATCTAATGAGCCAAATTACAGTGTTGAAATATATATAATGGAGAATATCACCTTAAAATTTTACATTTTATTACCTTTAAATATGGAAATCTGTTTGGTATCATTCTTCATATCCATCACCGAACATAAATAGGACTAGGATATACATTAAAAAGTAAATATTAAATAAGACCATTAAAACATAACCACTAAATTAGTAAATACGAATATGAGTAATTAATTTATGAAATATTTATGTAAATAAAATAATTAGATACATTTAATATGAATGAAATTCAATTAGTGTAGATAAATTAACATTGAAATTCATTTTATTCATAAAAATATATTTTTCAAAAATTTCTGTTTTATATTCAAAAACTTATTATATTATGTTTATATAATAAAAAATATACTGTTAATATGAATATTATATTTCCAATAAATTAATGTTCAATTTATAAGAAATAATAACAAAGAATAGATAACATTATAGAATGTTATTTTCCAAGATAAACGTTTCCCACTATATTTTCCTATTTAAAAAATTAAAATTATTAAATATTATAAATATATTTGAGAATAATGGTAATTATTAATTATTAATAATACAAACATAAAATTATTATGTATTTATGTGATTTTTCTAAAATTATTCATTTTTAGGTGGAAAATTAAAATTACCCATTTTTAAAATTGCTTGGAATTTATTTCATTATTAATATATAAGTATGAATCGGGAATTCATGAAAAAAAAATTATAAGATAAAATATTTATTTTATATGAGACTTTATAATTTTAAAAATTCATTTTTTTATTTACGAAACCATATTGGATATTTTAGAACATAAGTAATATTTCCTCAAAAAAATATTTCAAATTCCTTATAAATTTTTATTCTAAAATAAATTTTCATAACTTGTTTAAATTTACCAAAATGATATGGATTTAAAATTTGAATTCAATGGTTTCAAATTATCTATTATGTTCCACATTGATTTTATTGATTAATATTATGTTACCTTTAGTGAAAACTAGTTACCATGGTAAAATCTAAAAGAGAAAAATAAAATATTAATGAAGTAAAGGGGTTGAAATATTATCATACGATGACTTTGGTTTTTTGGATGTGATGTTTGTTGACTTTATCTATTCCCAAATAAATTATTTGTTAATTTTTTATCTGCATTATGTGTTCAACATGGGATCCCATTATATTAAGTTGAAATATTTTTAAAAATGTAATTATCAACAATTATAAAAAGGGACATCTCACCATATGATTTTACCTTCTTGTATAATACCCTTTATCTATATTTTTATTTTTTTCACATGAGATTAGCATATTCCATCTATTTCCATGGGGTCTTCAAAATATTTCTCAAAGTTCTAAATGTGAATAATTATTTTTACATAACTTGATCAGTTTCAATTTATATTCTCATATTAGAATGTAGAAATCACAATATAATGAAATAGTTATTGGAGATATACATATTTTCATTTTTTTAAGTAGTTATTCATCAATCACCTTTTCAGATTTCTATCATGGAAAACAAAACACTAATTTATATGTTGTGTGGACTACCACCTCCATGACCAAACAAGTTTTTTTCCTTCATCACCATACAAGAATTTTATAAAATGGGACATTAATAAATAATTATTAACATTGACCATACTTTCTCCCATTCTATTGAAAATGAAATCAGCAACCATGTGTACATGTGGATTACCACCTCCATAGAACAATGGATTTCAATTTTTATATTCACTACCAATTGACATGGTTGATCATGAGGAAGGTATTTAATGATAAATATGATTTTTATTATATAATTAGGGTATTGGTTTTGAAAATTTTAGAACCAATTAATGGTATGATAAATATATGATTATTTTCAAATAATTCATTTAAAAATAGTGAACTAATATGAAAATGTCTGATTTTTATAAGTAATAGGATTATATAAATGATAATTAATTTATAATTATTTAATACTATGATATATTACACTAAAAACCCTAAATAAGATAATTATTCATACTGTATAATACAATTATAACTAAATTACCTCATAATCGTCCATTAATCACTTTAGGTTCATGGTTCGGTTAGTTTACCAACACACTATAATATTAATTTCCATTTATATACAATATAAATATAATAAAATATTTAGAGGAATAATATTATATAAATATTTAACTACATTTTTTGGATTCAATATGTTGCGATAAACATTAATCTCATTAATTAAGAAACAACCTTTTGTTTGTTAAGAATCATTGAAACAAGATAGTTGTTGATTTCTTCATCATTGTTTATAAGAGAAAATACCAATGAATTAATTATAACACATACACTATCAGTCGAAATATATTCATATACCATTAATTACCATATAAATATTAAATTTTGACAATAATGAATACATGAACTATTTTTAAGAAACTTATTCAAAACAATAATCATTATTGACACCCGGTGATGAAAATAGGTAAAAACTATCTAATATTTAACTATATATAATTATTATAAATGGGGAATATAAATGGTAATATTTATTAATAATTTTATTTGGAATTTATTTAATGAACTTAATTTAATTATTAAAGATTTTTGGTGTAGGTAATGAATGTAACGTTGGTGTGGTAAGGGTGTTCATCACAAATTCATCCCTTTGACACATTATTTGTATTATATTATTAATTTAATTTATTGAGTTCATATAATATCTATTATAGATTTAATATCAACAATTATATTTTAATGATGTTCCTTAATTTTAAATTTAAATCTCATACTTCTAAGGGGTATCGATTAATGGTTTACTCAAGCTATTAGGGTTTTTTGGTCTCGATTCAGATTCTTTATGACATGTAACATGTTATGAACCATGTTACTTTTAATTTTTTTATATTGATTTAATATCCCTTAAA
This sequence comes from Viscum album, assembly GCA_963277665.1. Classification (NCBI taxonomy): domain Eukaryota; kingdom Viridiplantae; phylum Streptophyta; class Magnoliopsida; order Santalales; family Viscaceae; genus Viscum; species Viscum album. Next base: position 502,988,252 of record OY728131.1, on the reverse strand, counting down.
TTTTATATACTATATTTCCATTTATGTTTTGGTATAAACTAAATAAATCAATATCTTTTATTTGAATATATTTTTGCTCAAGTGTTTCACCAATCGTAATAGTTTTTGGTAACTCACTTTTTTTTACCATTGAGTTATTATCATTCAATTGAAAATATATGTTATGTATATTATTAAATTTGATTATATTGTGGGATATTATATAATTTTTTACATTTATACTACCAAAGTCCCTTATAAAATAAATCATCCTTCATGGTGTATGCTTCCCAAAAAGTATATCCATAGCTAATGTATCCCTCATTGAATTATAATGTTTCATCATGAACTTATTACTTCCATGATTGGGTTCCACAACCCTAATATTTTATTATATGTTATTTTATAATCCATTATGGTAAAATTATGTTTTAATAAAATTAATATATTTCACTTACAAAATGAATTTTAAAAAAAGGTATTTTGAAAATAAAAAAAACTATTTTCTCTTATCATGTTCTTTCTTCCTCTCATAATTTCTCTAAGATATAAATATTGTCTTATGAAAGATCCATTATTTTATATTAATTTTAAATTTAAACCATTTTACTGTTTTTAATGTAATATTTTTTGAAGATAATAGTTAAATTAAGATGTAAATATTTATTTTTAGTCATTGTTAAAAAAATATTTTGAAAAATACATTGTGTTTTAGTTTTCATTTCCTTTTAATTATTCAAAGGATAAACCCAATTTTTATTATCATTCATGATTTTTTCTTTATTACATATATAAATATTATAGTTTGTGGGATCATACTCAAATTAGAAAAATTTAATTCATTTGATGCTTTTAAAATAATTTTTTAATGGGGGTGTTTTCATTTATGTTGACACCCTTCAATGTTTCCATTATATCATTGGGATTATGGTCATTTGGGACCATCTATATTATTCTTATGGAATATTTATGATCATTTTGACCCATTTATTGAAAAAGGGAATGTTTTTAATTCCTTTTATTGATATTATCATATGGATGATTGTTGAAAAGTTGACTATATATTGTTTAACCATCTACCCACTTCATCCGGATGGGTTATAATCATGTAATGAATTTTATATAGAAGGGGGAATGTATTGATGTTCCATGTGTTTTTATTCCAATATATATTATTAAATTATGGTTTATTATGTATTTCATAAAAATACACCTTCTTCATCCTGATATTTTATAAAAATGTTGTCCAATTCATTGACAAGTGGAAATTGTTTGGCATTCCCGACAATTATTGACTACTAAAATGGGATTAATAAGTGTTGAAAATCATTATATTTCATTATACAAATAACACCATTTTTATGAATTAAGAGGTCCCTTAGGAAATTTTATGAAATTTATTGTTCAATGTCGGGTGGAATAGATTGGACATAATCAAGTGACAAGTGGCACCCAAAATCATATATCCCTAAGATCAATAAATCTGTCTTATGAGAAAAAATAAGAAATTTTTTGTTCTATTACTATTCCCATAACTACACAATGTCATTGAATAGGGTCTTTATTGAAGGATTTTGATTTCCAATATTGTTCAATTCATCAGTATTATATAATTATTGTTGATAAAAAAATTCATTTATTACCATGGATATTTAATGCTCCGAGTTTAATATTGATTATGGATTCATGTTATTTTACATATTCCTTCCATAATATTTATTCCACTATTTATTTAATTATATGTTTCCATTAAATGTTCTAAGAGATCACCCCTTTCTTTTGATTACATTGTTCATATTATAAAAAAATGTTGAACGAATATATATTTGAAGGAAAACACATGTGGAATAAAATGTGGGAGATATTGATGACATAACATAAAATAAGTATATTCTTATATATAGTGGAAAAATGAACATTGGTTGAGAAATATATGGTATTTATTAGTTTATTATGTTTCTTAGTTCACTAAAAATATAATACAAAAAATATCATTATTATATATTGTATAAACTAATCTTTTTTAATTTTGTTCGTATAAATTTTAATATCTAGTATTTTACATCTTTTACCAATGTTAGTAAGTAAATTATGTGCCTATGAGAACCATATATAATAATGATAGTATAGGACACCATAGTTGGTATTAAAGAAATGGATTAGAAAACATTGTTGAATATGGAATTTCGTGAGGTTAATTTGAGGAATGATATGTTATGGTTAATCATAACTTTAAATTTAAAGATAAACATATAGGAGAAGTTTATGATTATTGGTAATGTAATAATTCTCATTTTAATTGGGGAATAAGTTTTGTGAACCTTTGTGAAAACCCTAGAGACAAGTCTATGTTGTAACACCCCAGGATTTCACGATACGCTTCTCTTTCAATAATGCAATAGCTTGCATTGTATGCAAGTTCGAGATTCTAACACACCCCGACCAATCAAAATAGCAGTTATGAATAGTAATACCCACTTTTTGAAATTATCTAAATTTTATATTTCAAAATGGAGTTCATTTTTGTATTCAAAATATCTAAATTATCTTATGTTGTATTTTTTTTAATTTTTGGAGAACTTCCAATTTTCTATGAGTAGTGAAAAATACTTAAAAACAAATTTTTTAATCAAAATAATGTATAGTGATATATTATACTATTGAGTGGTTTAAAAGTATAATTAGAATATATTTTAACAATTTTATCCAATGTTGGTCATTATAATTAATTTCACTTTGAAATTGGACATAAACAATTGTCAATCTTTTGATATATATTGTTTCTTAAAAACCCGTTATTTGTTGTGACAACGAGAATTAATTATAAAATTAATTAATGAAACATATATTTTTGTAATTTTGTAAAATAGACATCATTTTTTAATTCAGAAAATCAATTATATCTTAGGATCGAATTTTGGCATTATTCTGAAAAACTTCAATTTTTGATGAATAGTGAAACCACTAAGTGGTAGTTTAAAAAATAATTTTTCATGTAAATTAAACATTACCCCTTCTGTGATTTGATTTTCAAAAATCTGACATAAATGATGTTCATTAGGAAGTAAAATGTGGTTCAATTGGACTAAAATAATTATTTGGTGAATAGTAACTTTTAAGTTTAATTAATCACGATTAAAGGTAATTAGTGAAGTTTAAGGTAAAAATGATATTATAAAAATATGAAAATACCTTTACACTATTCCTACACTTATTGGATGGGTCATGGCAGACCACAAAAATCCATGGGTCAACTTGAGGACCCAATGGAGCCACTCGGGTATGAAAATGACATTAATAATTTTTTATTTAAAGTACAAATAAAATTGTCACAAACATTTGTTGTTTTACTAAAACAATTTTTATAAGGGGTTATGGAAGTAATATTTTAGACTATAAATATTCATTGGAAATATAAAAAGATTTCCTACATCATGATATTTGTTTTATAATTTTTAGACATTAAATAAATTAAATTATTTAGGACACCATGATGATGTAGCGATTACCTCATTAATTATCGATTTAAATAAAATGAAAAGTTAATGTAAAATATAAGGCATAAACTTGTCAAAAACCTAATGGATGAGTATATAAAGAACCCTTATTACCTTATCCTAGAAATAAATCATTGTGGGACCTTTATAATCCGAAATGAATTTCATAATAAAGTAACATTTCAATCTTTCCAAGAGTGCCCCTCCTCTCCTCTTATAAAAGGCCCCCACCTCTACCACCATATTCACACCATCAATCCATTTGTCTCAGACAAAATCTACCCAAATACTCTCTTACCTTCCCTCCCTTAATCCTAGAAGCCTCACTTTGGGTAGAAGTCTTCTCATGGAAGCTTTTGGCTCAAATCAAAAAGAGTTACCCGATTTTAAGGTAATGTCTTCTCTTATGTTATTTTGTTTTATTTTGATTATCCACCCCCCAAAACTCTTTTAATTCTTTTATTTTGTAAAAACACCATTATACTCAATATACTTGGATGTTTTTATGAGATGGATTTTATTTACACTTACACACACATTCGTATAATGGTTAAATAACATACTGTTTCTGTGGCTGGCGATTTACTGCCTCACGAAACGATGATTGTTCAATTTTCTATTAACACCTCTCATGGTGGACATTAAAATTTCATTATATTCATATATGATATATATTATGTTTATGTTTTCCTTATTATTATGTATTTCTCATTTGTGGCATACCTTTGTGATTTCCATTATGGGTAAACGCGATAATTTCATTTTAGGAAGTGCGGACTACCACCCCCTCAAAGTGATTTGAATCAGTAATTCCATATGTGGGATGTATAAAGGATAGAGTAAATATTATTATACATGATATTATACTAGAATTATATTATACCATTATATAATTATAATTTCATTCCATTAAATACGAAATAGAAATCAAAGTAGCGTTCATGCGTACGTACGGCTTACGGTCTCCATGAACGGTGCATTTCATTTCTTACAACAAAATGTTATGTAATATTATAAATGAATGTATATACTGGATATATATTATGTATATGAAATATAAATCATGAATATAATTATGGATGTAATTGATATTTTACCACATGAACAACTTGTAATTATAAGAATTTTATTTTTGACTCAAGTACCAAAGATCGACAAAACGACCGTTATTAACTTAAATAATTACATAATGTTCATAACATGGTAATAAGTTATATAAAAGGAATAATTAACATGAAATTGTTCTTAAGAAAGTATAAATTAACTCTAGTTTATTATTCAGGTGGTTAATTAATGGTCGAGTCATGTCGGACACGAGGTAAGGGAACTTCTTAACCCAATCTCTATTCTTTGGGTTAATATCATACTTTCAAATTATGTCATGATATTATTATTTCCTATCTTTTATTTTTACTTTTTTATGTGTACTTATAGTAAATACACCTAATAGATCTATTTTATTTGAAAAATGATCTTTGTAAGGGACTTCGTCTCAATCTCCATTCATTGAGGCATATTTTGTTTTATACACAAATTTCTTTTATACGGTGTATAAACCCCATTGACTTTTACAATTATTCAAAATGAATCTTTTTATACAAATAGTTTTACTAAATGACAAAAAGGAAATTTTTTTCTTATCGTATGTATGCGACGACAATGACTTCTCCGCCGCCGTGACCATTATATGATTTTTGGCTCCCTCTACATGCCAGAATTATTTTAAATGAAAAATAAATACCAAGTTTTAATTTTCTTTTATCTTGGTATTTAAAATGGTTTTGATAATGTTTTTATTATATCAATGTGTTGTATTGATATATTTTGATTGAAATTTGGAAATGTTATGTTTCCTTTATGCATGTTTTATGTGATACAATTATGTTATGGTTTATGATATGTTTAAACCTGTTCATATAAGGAATGCATTGGACTTAATAAATGACGGGTGGAGCCTGATATATCTCCTCAATGCATCGTTAGGTCTCATGAGACAAACTAGTGTCTTGGAACGAGGCCTTGACAAAATCTTATTTGTAGTCTTGGCACGAGGCCTTGGCTACGTGGTAATGATAGTCTGGAATTATGCATTCCATCATTATGAAAGTGGTTATTGATATTGCTTGTGATTATTAGACCAGTAGAATATCCATGTGAATAAGTAAATGGAATTACCTCATTTTACTTTTTCAATATTATGTTGAAGTACAAGTTTAAATGGTTTTTTTTAGTCATACAGTGCCTTAAATTTTTATGTTTAGTTATGAATGCTTTCGCTATATTGTTATCCATACTTAGCATCTGAGCTCACCCCTTCTAATGTTTTAATTTTTCCAGGATGTGAAAAGTATATTATGAATGACCTGTAGGGATAGTATGAGGGGATATGAAGAAAAGATGTGGTTGTAGTTTTTTTTTACTTTATGATGTAATGTAAGACTTATGAATGTATCTAGTGTTTCCAAGGCTACTAAACTAATCGGTCTTTCGAGACTTGATCTTTTGTGATCATGACAATGTTACGGAATAATGCACCGACTCTAGGTAACTGGGGTCGGGGCGTTACAGTTGGTATCAGAGGCAGTTTAGTACTAACCTTGGAAGAAAAATTTAGATAAACTCTGATTAGAGCACATAGCCCAATGATAGACTTTGAGGATTAGTATAGAAGAACTTCCTAGAATTTTGGTATTATAGATATTTTGTGAGTTTTCTGAGCAATACATCCCTGTCTGGATACAAGCAGGTAGAGGCGGCTCAGGCATAGATTTACCTAGGGGTAATACCCAAAAACACTACTTCGAGCTAGACTCGAACGAGAACTAGAGAACGAAAACGGGCCTTGCTGCACTCTTGGTTATGACACTCCCGGGGGATATACTTAGGATAATTCTAATTTTATTTACAAACCATTATGAAGGTTTTTTTAGTATATACTTCTCCAAAGAAAAAATTTCTTTTTATGATTATGGATTATATCCATAAATAGTTCAATTTATGTTAAGTGTTTTACAAGAATGGAATTATGTATTTCGATTGATAAACTAATCTAGTTTATGACATTGTTTAGAAGGGGCACCTAGTGGAAGGAATGGAAACCGTATCAATGCACACACTCCATGTACGGATTTCCCTCCTGCTCAAGATAATTAATGTGTAACTAGAGATACAACTGGTTATGATCAACTTATCACCATACTAGGACAACTCACTCAGGTTATGAATAATAACCGTACTCGTATGGAGCACCCTGATCTGCAACGTGGAGGATCAATGTTAGACTGCTTCCTGAGGCAAAAACCGGAAACATTTAATGTTGGTAAAAATTCATTAGTATCTGAGCAATTGATAAACTCCTTAGAGAAAATATTCCATGCCTTGGGGAGTAGCGAATGGGAGAAGGATGTCAAGGCAGTTTACCAGCTCACTGGAGATGCCGATCAATGGTGGTCGCTGATTGAAAATACAAAGGAAGATGATGAAGTATTGAATATGGAATGGAGTGAGTTCAAAGATATTTTCATAGAAAAACACTTTCCTCATGACCATCGAGCAAATATGGAAAGGCAATTTCTGAGTCTAAGACAAAAGGAGGATGAGAATGTCGCAAAGTATGAGGCCAAGTTTACAAGGTTAGATAGAAATGCTCTACATTATATATGTAACCCATGAAGTAAGATCGATCATTTCTTTGATGGGTTAAAACCGTTTCTCCGTCGAGCATTAGTCTCAAAAACCTTCTCGTCATACGAAGATATTGTCTCATGTGCTATCAATACAAAAAAAGAATTATCTAAATCTTATGACAATAATGTAAAGTAAGAGAAGAAGAGAATGGTAGTACAAGAGACATATAAAGGGAAAAAGGGAAAGAAGGATTTTCCATTATGCGATAATTCTGGGAAGAATCACCCCGGTACTTGCCTAAAATGAATGGGAGTTTGTTATAAATGTGGAGAAAAAGGTCACCAGGCTCGTGATTGCAAGGGAAAGAAAGAGGCTATCAATGTCAAATGCTACAATTGTAGTGAAATGGGGAATTATGCAAATGATTGTCCTAAGAGTCAGGTAAACATACCCCAGAAAAGGCCAAGGGATCAAGGGCAAGCTTATGATGTTACTACAGTTGAAGTGGAATAATTAATGTATTGGTGCTTTTGGACATAAGGATTATATTCTAGGTATAAAAATAATGTGATATATAAAAGGATTGTACTAAAGTACTTGTTGTTCTGATTATGGTTTTAATATGATGAAGGTAATCATATTTTTAGTATGTGACAATAAGAGAAACATTACTTTGTTTGGGGAATTTGAGGGTACAATTGATTTTGGAATTTAGAGACCTTCTATAGAAATTCTGGACAGAGGTATTTTGGATAACTATAAAGGTTTGAATGAATTAAGTTGAACTTTGGATAGTATTATTTATGTTTAAAACGTTTCTAAAGATTATTTTTTGAATATTGTAATACTATAATTTTAGGAAAAGTCAACCTGCAGGTCGGGGGATAATTCGTCTCGTCAGAGAAAGCTACAGGAATAGAACCCACCACAATAGTGCGACAATCCTTTATTACCTATCACTAGCCTACAAGATGTACCTGGTTATTACAAATAGTTTTCCTAATCTAAGTGGTATGTGTTTATATTTGGAACCTTATACAATTAGGATAAATAGAATATTTTTGAGTTCTTTTACCATTTGGAGTGAAATATGGGTTTGTGGTAAAAATTTATTAAAGAATAAAAGTCTACATGACAAGTAAGTATATTTCCTTACATTCTTAGTAAATATACTAAATAAATTCCTCAAATTTATGAAAGGTAACTTAAAACAAAAATGTTTTCCATTAACTTTTCCAATTAGGGAATCAATGATGGTTTAACCAATCACAAGTTTGTGATTTTCTTGTAGTTAACTTTATCCTAACCCTGTTTTCTATAACTCTCCATCAGACCTTGATGGTTTGTTTTTCCTCCATATCCATATTTTCATAGAATCCAAGTATGGGCTATCTTGGGTGTCCTTTGTACTTCTCTTTATTTCTTTTAATTTTATATTTTTATTAACCCTATTTATGATGTGGGTTTTCCACAAAGGTATTTCCTATTTTCAACATTTTATTTTTGAAGAACATTTTCAAATTGCGAGGACGCAATTTATTGAAGGATGGTAGAATGTAACACCCAAAGATTTCGCGATACGATTCTCTTTGAATAATGCAATTTCTTGCATTGTACGCAAGTTCGAGATTCTAACACACCGCGACCAATCAAAGTAGCAGTTATGAATAGTAATACCCACTTTTTGAAATTATATAAATTTTATTTTTTAAAATGGACTTAATTTTTTTATTTAGAATATCAAAATTATCTTAAGTTGAATTTTTTGTAATTTTCAGAGAACATCCAATTTTCTACGAATAGTAAAAAATACTTAAAAACAACTTTTCTAATCAAAATAATTTATAGTGATAAATTATACTATTTAGTGGTTTAAAGTATAAATATAATATATTTTTACCCTTTTATCCAATGGTGGTCATTATAATTAATTTTACATTGAAAATGGACATAAACAATTGTGAATCTTTTGATATATATTATTTCTTAAAAACACGCTATTTGTTGTGACAATGGGAATTAAATAAAAAATTAATTAATGCAACTTATATGTTTGGAATTTTTTAAAATAGACATTATTTTTGAATTTGGAATATCAATTATAGCGTAGGGTGAAATTTTGGCATTGTTCTGAAAAACATCAATTTTTTATGAATAGTGAAACCACTTAGTGGTAGTTTAAAAACTAATTTTTCATGTAAATGAAACATTACCACTTCTGTGATTTGATTTTCAAAAATCCTAAATACATGGTTGTCATTAATAAGTAAAATGTGGTTCAATGGTATTAAAATAATTTTTTGGCGAATAGTAACTTTTAAGTTTAATTAATCACGATTAAAGGTAATTAGTGAAATTTAAGGTAAAAATGATATTATAAAAATATGAAAATACCTTTACACTTGTCCTACACTTATTGGATAGGTGATGGCCGACCAATACAATCCATGGGTAACCTTGGGGACCCCATGGATCCACTTGTGTAAGAAAATGACATTAATAACATTTTATTTAAAGTAAAAATAAAATTGTCACAAACATGTTTTGTTTTACGAAAACAATTTTTATAAAGGCTTATAGATGTCATATTTCAGACTATAAATATTCATTAGAAATATAAAAAGTTTTCCTACATAATGATATTTTTTTTTTAATTTTTAGACATTAAATAAATTAAATTATTTAATGACACCATGATGATGCAGTGATTACCTCATTAATTAACGTTTAAATAAAATGAAAGATAATGTAATATCAAAGGCTTAAACTTGTCAAAACCCTATTTTATGAGTATATTTAGAACCCTTATCAACTTATCCTAGAAATATATCATTTTGGGACCTTTATAATCCTAAAATCATTTCATAATAAAGTAACATTTCAATCTTTCCAAGAGTGCCCCTCCTCTCCTCTTATAATAGGCCCCCACCTCTACCACCTTATTCACACCATCAAGCCATTTGGCTCGGACAACCTCTACCCAAATACTCTCTCAAATTATATCCCTTACTCTTATAAGCCTCACTTTGGGCAGAAGTATTCTCAAGGATGCCTTTGGCTTAAATCAAAAAGAGTTACCTGATTTTAAGGTAATGTCTTATCTTATGTTAATTTGTTTTATTTTGATTCTCCAACACCCTAAACTCTTTTAATTATTTTCTGTTGTAACAACACCAGTATCCTCAATATACTTGGATGTTTTTATGAGAATTATTTTATTTACACTTACACACACCTTCGTCTAATGGTTAAAGAACATACTATTTTTGTGGGTGGCGAATTACTGCCTCACGAAACGATGATTGTTCAATTTTCTATTAACACCTCTCATGGTGTCCATTAATATGTCACTATATTTATATATGATAAATATTATGTTTATGTTTTCCTTATGCTCCTTTATTTCTCATTTATGGAATACCTTTATGTTTTCCATTATGGGTAAACGCGATAATTTCATTTTAGGAAGTGCAGACTACCGCCCCCTCAAAGTGATTTGAATCATTAATTCCATATGTGGGATGTATAAAGGATGGAGTAAATAATATTATACATGATATTATACTGGATTTATAGTATACCTTTATATAATTATAATTTCATTCCATTAAATATGAAATATAAATGAATGTAGCGTTCATGTGTACGTACGGCTTACTGTCTCCATGAACGATGCATTTCATTTCTTACCTCTAAATGTTATGTAATAATATAAATGCTTCTATATACTGGATATATATGATGTATATGATATCTATATCATGAATATAATTCTGGATGTAATGGATATTTTACCACATGAACAACTTCTAATTATAAGAAGTTTATTTTTTACTCAAGTACCAAAATCGACAAAACGACCGTTATTGACATAAATAATTTCATAATGTTCATAACATTGTAATAAGTGATATAAAAAGAATAATTAACATGAAAAGGTTCTTAAGAAAGTAGAAATTAACTCTAGTTTATTATTCAAAAGGTTAAATAATAGTCGAGTCAAGTCGGACACGTGGTAAGGGAACTTCTTAACCCAATCTCCATTCTTTGTGTTAATCTCCTACTTTCAAATAATGTCATGATATTATTATGTCATATCTTGTATTTGTACTTTTTTTATGTGTACTTGTATTGAATACACATAATAGATCTATTTTATTTAAAAATTGATATTTGAAAGGGACTTCGTCTCAATCTCCATTCATTGAGGCATATTTTGTTTTATACACAAATTTCTTTTATACGGTGTATAAACCCCTTTTACTTTTACATTTATTCAAAAGGAATATTTTCATACAAAGAGTTTTACTAAATAAAAAAATGGGATTGTTTTTCTTGTTGTACGTATGAGGCGAAAACGACTTCTCAGCCGCCGTGACCATTTTTTGAGTTTCGGCTTCCTCTACAAGCCATAATTTTTTAAATGATAAATAAATACCATGATTTAATTTTCTTTTATCTTGGTATTGAAAATGGTTTTGATAATGTTTTTATTATATCAATGTGTTGTATTGATCTCTTGTTATTAAAATGTGGAAATGTTATGTATCCTTTATGCATGTTTTATGTGATACAATTATGTTATGGTTTATGATTTGTTTAAACCTGTTCATATGAGGAATACATTGGACTTAATAAGTGAAGGGTGGAGCCCGATATAGCTCCTCGATGCATCGGTATGTCTCAGGAGACAAACTAGTGTCTTGGAAAGAGGCCTTGATAAAATCTTATTTGTAGTCTTGGCATGAGGCCTTGGCTACGTGGTTATGATAGTCTGGCATTATACATTCCATCATCATGAAAGTGGTTATTGATATTGCATGTGATTATTCGACCAGATGAATTTCCATGTGAGTAAGTAAAGGGAATTATCTCATTTGACTTTTTCCATATTATGTTGAAGTCCATGTTTAAAAGGCTTTTTTTAGTCATATGTTGCCTTAAATTTTTATGTTTATTTATGAAAGCTTCCGCTATATTGTTATCCTTGCTGAGCGTCTGAGCTCACACCTTTTAATGTTTTAATTCTTCCAGGATGTGAAGAAGTGTATTAGGAATGACATGCATGGATAGTATCAGGGGATATAAAGACAAGATTTTGTTGTAGTTTTGTTTTACTTTATGGTGTAATGTTAGACTTATGAATGTATCTAGTGTATCCAAGGAAACTAAACTAATCGGTCTTTAGATACTTGATCTTTTGTGATCATTCCAATGTTACCCAATAATGAACTAACTCTGGGTAACTGGGGTCGGGGCATTACAGTTGGTATCAGAGGCAGTTTAGTACTAACCATGGATGCTAGATTTAGATAAACTCCGATTATAGCACATAACCCTACGATAGACTTTGAGGATTAGTATAGAAGAACTTCCTAAAATTTGGTATTATAGAGATTTTGTGAGTTTTCCGAGCAATATATCCCTGTTTGGATACGAGAAGGTAGATGTGGCTCTGTCACAGATGTACCTAGGGGTAATACCCAAAAAAATTCTTTGAGATAGACTCGAACGGGAACTGGTGCATGAAAACGGGCCTTGCTGCACTCTTGGTTACGAAACTCCAGGACGATATTCTTAGGATAATTCTCATTTTATTTAGAAACCATTATGAAGGGTTTATGAGTATATAATTCCACAAAGAAAACATTTCTTTTTATGATTATGGATTATATCCATAAATAGTTCAATTTATGTTAAGTGTTTTACAATTATGGAATTATATATTTCGATTCATAACTAATCTAGTTTATGCAATTGTTTAGAAATGGCGCCTAGTGGAAGGAATGGAAACTGTATCAATGAACACACTCCATGTAGGGATTTCCCTCCTGCTCAAGATAATTACTGTGGACCAGGAGATACAACTGGTTCTGATCAACTTATCACCATACTGGGACAACTCACTCGGGTTATGAATAATAACCTTACTCGTATGGAGCACCCTGATCCGCAACATGGAGGATCAATGTTAGACCGCTTCATGAAGCAACCACCACCAATATTTAATGGGGGTACAAATCCATTAGTATCTGAGCAATGGATAAACTCCTTAGATAAAATATTCCACGCCTTGGGGAGTAGTGAAAGGGAGAAGGTTTTCATGGAAGTTTACCGGCTCACTGGAGATGCCAATCAATGGTGGTCGCTGATTAAAAATACAAAATAAGATGATGACGTATCGAAAATGGAATGAGGGAGTTCAAAGAGCTTTTCTTAGAAAAATATATTCCTCATGACTATCGAGCAGATATAGAAAGGCAATTTCTGAGTCTGAGACAAAAGGAGGATGAGAATGTCGCAAAGTATGAGGCCAACTTTGCAAGGTTATCAAGACATGCTCCAGATTATATATGTAACCGAAGAGGTAGGATTGATCGTTTCATTCATGTGTTAAAACCATTTTCCGTCGATAATTAGTCTCACAAACCTTCTCGTCATACGAAGATATTGTCTCATGTGCTATCAAGACAGCAAAGGAATTATCTAAATCTTATGACAATAAAGTAAATTAAGATAAGAAGAGAACGGTGGAACATGAGACAGATAAAGAGAAAAATGGAAAGAAGGATTTTCCATTATGCGATAATTATTGGAAGAATCACCCCAGTACTTTCCTAAAAGGAATGGGAGTTTTTTATAAATGTGGAGAAAAAGGTCCCCACGCTCGTGATTGCAAGGGAAAGAAAGAGACTATCAAGGTTGAATGCTAGAATTGTAGAGAAATGGGGAATTATGAAAATGAATGTCCTAAGCATCAGGGAATCATACCCTAGAAAAGGCCAAGGGATCAAGGCCAAGCATATGATGTTACTATAGTTGAAGTGTAATAATTAATGTATTGGTGCTTTTGGACTCAAGGATTATATTCTGGTTATAAAAATAATGTGATATATATAAGGATTGTAATACAGTACTTGTTATTCTCATTAAGTTATTAATATGATGAAGGTAATCATTTTTTTAGTATGTGAAAATAAGAGAAACTTTACTTTGTATGGGGAATCTTAGGTTACAATTGATTTTTGGAATTTATAGATCTTCTAGAGATTTCTGGACAGAGGTATTTTGGATAACTATAAAGGTTGGAATGAATTACGTTGAACTTTGGATAGTATTGTTTATGTTTAAAACATTTCTAAAGATTATTTTTGAAATATTATAATACTATAATTTTAGGAAAAGGACAACCTGTAGGTCAGGGGATAATCCGTCGCGTCGGACAAAGCTGCAGGAATCGAACCCACAACAATAGTGCGACAGGCCTTTATTACCTAGCACTAGACTACAGGAAGTCCCTGGTTATTAAAAATATTTTTCCTAATCTAAATGGTATGTGTTAATATTTGGAACCTTATGCAATTAGGATAAATAGAATATTTTTGAGTTCGTCTACCATTTGGAGTGAAATATGGGTTTGTGTTAAAAATTTATTAAAGAATGAAAGTCTACATGACAAGTATGTATATTTTCCTACGTTCTTAGTAAATATCGTAAATAAATTCTTCATCTTTATGAAAGGTAACTTAAAACAAAAACGTTGTCGGTTAACTTTTCCAACTGGGGAATCAATGATCATTTAACCAATCACAAGTTTGTGATTTTCTTGTAGTTAACTTTATACTAACCCAGTTTTCTATAACTCTCCAACATACCTTGATGGTTTGTATTTCCTCTATATCCATATTTTCATAGAATCCATGTATGGGCTATCTCGGGTGTCCTTTATACTTCTCTTTCATTCTTTTAATGGTATATTTTTATTAATGCTATTTCCGATGTGGGTTATCCACAAAGGTATTTTCTATTTTAAACCTTTTATTTTCCAAGAAAATTTTCAAAATTGCAAGGATGCAATTTATTGAAGGAGGGGATAATGTAACACACCAATCTTTCATGATACACATCTCTTTCAATAATGCAATAGCTTTCACTGTACGGAAGTTCGAGATTCTAACACACCGCGACCAATCAAAGAAGAAGTTATGAATAGTAATACCCACTTTTAGAAATTATATAAATTTTACATATCAAAATAGACTTCATTTTTCTATTTAGAATATCAAAATTATACTAAGTTAAATATTTTGTAATTTTTGGATAACTTCAAATTTTCTATGAATAGTGAAAAATACTTAAAAACAACTTTTTTAATCAAAATAATTTATTGTGATAAATTATAATATTGAGTGGTTTAAAGTATAATCAGAATATATTTTTACCATTTTATCCAATGGTGGTAATTAGAATTAATTTCACATTGAAATTGGACATAAACAATTGTCAATATTTTGATATATATTATTTCTTAAAAACACGCTATTTGTTGTGACAGCGGGAATTATTTATAAAATTAATTAATGAAACTTATATTTTTGGAATTTTGTAAAATAGACATCATTTTTTGAATTCATAATATCAATAATAGCTTAGGGTAAAATTTTGGCATTGTTCTGAAAAACTTCAATTTTTGATGAATAGTGTAACCACTAAGTGGAAGTTTAAAAACTTATTTTTCATGTAAATGAAACATTACCCCTTCTGTGATTTGATTTTCAAAAATCTGACATACATGGATGTCATTAAGAAATAAAATGTGGTTCAATGGGATTAAAATAATTTTTTGGTGAATAGTAACTTTTAAGTTTAATTAATCGCCATTAAAGGTAATTAGTGAAATTTAAGGTAAAAATGATATTATAAAAATATGAAATTACCTTTACACTTGTCCTACCATTATTTTATGGGTCATGGACGACCAAGAAAATCCATGGGTCAACTTGGGGACCCTATTGAGCCACTTGGGTAAGAAAATGAAAGTAATAACATTTTATTTAAAGTAAAAATAAAATTGTCACAATCATGTGTTGTTTTACTAAAAAATATTTTATAAGGGGTTATAAAATTCATAATTTAGACTATAAATATTCAATGGAAATATAAAAATATATCTTACATCATGATATTTTTTTTAGAATTTTGAGACATTAAATAAATTAAATTATTTATGACACCATGATGATGCAACGATTACCTCATTAATTAACGATTTAAATAAAATGAAAAGATAATGCAAAATCAAAGGTCTACACTTCTCAAAAACCTATTTAATGAGTATATTTAGAATCCTTATCAGCTTATCCTAGAAATATATCATTGTGGGACCTTTATAATCCGAAAATCATTTCATAATAAAGTAACATTTCAATCATTCCAAGAGTGCCCCTTCTCTCCTTTTATAAAAGGCCCCCACCTCCACCACCTTATTCACACCATCAAGCCATTTGTCTCGGCCAAACTCTACCCAAATACTCTCTCAACTTCCCTCCCTTACTACTAGAATCCAAACTTTGGGTAGAAGTCTTCTCCAGGAAGCCTTTGGCTCAAATCAAAAAGAGTTACCTGATTTTAATGTAATGTCTTCTCTTATGTCATTCTGTTTTATTTTGGTTCTCCAACCCCCTAAACTCTTTTAATTATTTTCATTTGTAACAAAACCAGTATCCTAAATATAATTGGATGTTGTTTTGAGAAGTATTTCATTTACACTTACACACACCTTCATCTAATGGTTAAAGAACATACTGTTTCTCTGGGTGGCGAATTACTGCCTCATGAAACGATGATTGTTCAATTATCTATTAACACCCTTCATGGTGTCCATTAAGATGTCACTATATTTATATATGATAAATATTATGTTTATGTTTTCCTTATTCTTATTTATTTCTCATTTATGGCATATCTTTATGATTTCCATTATGGGTAAACACGATAATTTCATATTAGAAAGTGCGGACTACCGCCCCCTCAAAGTAATTTGAATCATTAATTCCATATGTGGGATGTATAAAGGATGGAGTAAATAATATTACACATGATATTATACTGGAAATATAGTATGCCTTTATATTATTATAATTTCATTCCATTAAATACAAAATAAAAATGGAAGTAGCGTTCATGCGTACGTACGGCTTACCTTCTCCATGAACGGTGCATTTCATTTCTTACCTCTAAATGTTATGTAATATTATAAATGCATATATATACTGGATATATATGATGTATATTATATCTACATCATGAATATAATTCTGGATGTAATGGATATTTTACCACATGAACAACTTGTAATTAAAAGAAGTTTATTTTTGACTCAACTACCAAAGATCGACAAAATGACCGTTATTAACTTAAATAATTACATAATGTTCATAACATGGTAATAAGTGATATAAAAGGAATAATTAACATGAAAAGGTTATTAATAATGTAGAAATTAACTCTAGTTTATTATTCTTGAGGTCAAATAATCATCGAGTCAAGTCGGACACGAGGTAAGGGTACTTCTTAACGCAATATTCGTTCTTTGGGTTAATCTCCTACTTTCAAATTATGTCATGATATTATTATGTCATATCTTGTATTTGTACTTTTTTTATGTTTACTTATATTTAATACACATAATAGATCTATTTTATTAAAAAAATTATCTTTTTAAGGGAATTCGTTTCAATATCCATTCATTGAGGCATATTTTGTTTTATACTCAAATTTCATTTATACGGTGTATAAACCCCTTTTACTTTTACATTTATTCAAATGGAATATTTTTATACGAAGAGTTTTACTAAACATAAAAAAGTGAATGTATTTCTTGTCGTACGTATGCGGAGACAACGACTTCTCCGCCTCCGTGACCATTTTTTGAGTTTTGGATTCCTCTACAAGCCATAATATTTTTAAATGAAAAATAAATACCAAGTTTTAATTTTTTTTATCTTGGTATTGAAATTGGTTTTGATAATGTTTTTATTATATCAATGTGTTGTATTGATATCAGGTGATTGAAATGTAGAAATGTTATGTTTTCTTTTATGAATGTTTTATGTGATACAATTATGGTATGGTTTATGATATGTTTAAACCTGTTCATATGAGAAATGCATTGGACTTAATAAGTGATGGGTGGAGCCTGCTATAGCTCCTCGATGCATCGGCAGGTCTAATTAGAAAAACTAGTGTCTTGGCTCGAGGCCTTGAAAAAATCTTATTTTTAGTCTTGGAAAGAGGCCTTGGCTACGTGGTTATGATAATATGGCATTATGTATTCCATAATTGTGAAAGTGGTTATTGATATTGCATGTGATTATTTGACCTGTAGAATATCCTTGTGAATAAGTAAATGGCATTATCGCATTTTACTTTTTCCGTATTATGTTTAAGTTCAAGTTAAAAAGGCTTTTGTTTTAGTCATACATTGCCTTAAATGTTTTTGTTTATTTATGAATGCTTCCTCTATATTGTTATCCTTAATGAGCATCTGAGCTCACCCCTTCCAATGTTTTAATTTTTCCAGGATGTGAATAAGTATATTATGAATGACCTACAGGGATTTTATGATGGGATATTAAAACAAGATGTTATTGTAGTTTTGTTTTACTTTATGATGTAATGTAAGACTTATGAATGTATCTAGTGTTTCCAAGGCTACTAAAAAAATTGGTCTTTCGAGACTTGATCTTTTGTGATCATGCCAATTTTACACAATAATGCACCGACTCTGGGTAACTGGGGTCAGGGCGTTACATATGTAGAGGATGAAAAACTATGGTTTTTTTAAAGTCTTATGTATATGGTCATATAAGAAATTATAACCTTATATGGGTACTATAAGTTGATATAGTCTCCCAAAAAGTTGTACATATAGGAAATGACCCCAAAAAATGATTGATTGGGTATTAAATCAATCATAAACCATGTAAGATGAAAAGGAATAACTAAAAACCTTGTTAGAAACTCTTAGTGGATATTTAGTTGTCAATTATCATTCTCATTACATACCCTTTTGAAGAATTTGAAAATGTTTAGGTCAGATGATTGACTATTAAAGTAAACATGGATTACATATTTTTAAAAGTACGGATTCATAGTATGTGCTACATATTAACTAATATATTCTTCCTGGGATAAAATATATGTTGGATTTTAAGATCTTATTCTATGATTTTTTGGTATATAATATTTTAAGAATACTTCGGGTTATTTTTTCTATCTATATTGAGGACTACAATAATAAGTATGAGAGAACCCAACTATACGTAACCGAGGATGAAACAAGAATGAAAACTTTTATACTAATATTGATGAATGATTATGGACAATGTAGAGATTAACACAATGAGCAACCCATCATAATATGAGCAGGAGTGAGAACCCACATGATTAATCCAAGCTAGCTACCAAGAAATATAATTAACAATGTGAATATATTCAATGTCCAAATCCTACCAAACATGAGAATGATGCAGTCTCATGAATTTTCAATTGATGAAGACGATGAAGGGAGGAAGATTAAATTTCATGTACATCATAAATATGGGAACAAGGGTTGCAGAATTATCATTAAAGGGAGAGATAACTATTTTAAGTGTTGTTATAAATTTCATTAAACACATAAGTGTTAAATAATATGAGAATATAAAAAAATGTTGTTTCAAATGTAATATATTTTGGAATTACGAGACTCAATATCCCAATACATGGTCTAGTGAAGGAAACTGTCACCAAAAACCATTAGAATGAGGAAAATAATGTGAAATTACTAATAATGAATGTGATAGTTAGTTTCCACTATATATTTTATATAATCCTATTTAATGTATATTTTCACCAATAAATAGACATTAAGTTATAAATAAAACCCATAGTGGTATGATTCTCATGTAAATCATTTCTATGTTTGTGGGATGTTATTCCTTGTGGATATATATCATTTGGACTTAGTATTTTTTTTTTGAAATTAGGTATGGGTTAGATTCCTTTATAAGGAACTTATTTTAATTATTCATTTTTATTTATGTCATTCCCCATCCTAAATAAACTTACCATTGTCTATAGGCGTGTAATTAATTATAAATTCCACAACGAAATTACACTAATCAATGTTTTCAAATTGATAGAATTTCATTTATGGGGGGTGAAACACCCAAAAAATATTAATATATGATTAATTTTAAATAATTAAATTTGTTCAATATTATCACTACACATATCACTAAACCTAAACACAACAACAATATATTTTAATAAAAATATAAATATTATGTACTACAACTAAATCATATCCATTTAATTTTCTATAATGAATAGGTGTGACCAATTTATGAATTATTTATAGAAATAAAATAATGGTTACATTTAGTATGAATTAAACTGAATAATTATAGGTATAATTACTAATAATATAAATTTATTCTTAAAAATATATTTTGTCAAAATTTATTGATCTATTTTAAGAAAATAACTATGTTTTGGTTAGATAATAAAAAATATACCAATAATATGCATATTATGTTACAAATAAATTTATTATTCATTGTTAGGAAATAATAATAAGGAATATATGACATTTAAAAAAATTTCATCATGAATGTTTTCCCACCCTATTTTTGGATTTCATGAAAATATTGAATTATAATAGTTCAAAATTATTTTTTAAAAATCTAAAATAATGTTTGGATTAAAAATTGTAATATAATCTTAAGATTAATTTATAAGACTTTTATAAAATAATTTATTTTTTTTTTGAAAAGTTTAAATTTTCATTTTATAAATAAAATAACATTTATGGATTTGTTAGAATATATGAGTGAAATTTAAATTCATGAAACCTTTTTCTAATATCAAATATCTATTATATAAGTGAATATATAATTTAATAAAATTAATTCAAAAAATGAAATTAGATATTTTAAAACATAGGTAATATTTTCTTGAAATTTATTTTTAATACATAATAAGGATAGATTGTAAAATTTAATTTTTTTTTAAATTTAAAAAATTGAATAAATAAAAATTAATTTTAAATTTAGAATCAGGGAGTCCAAATCATCTATTATATAGGAAAAAATTTAATCGGTAAAGATTATGTTATCTTAGGTAAAATATACTTACTGTGGTAGAATATAAAATGGAAAACAGAAATAATTCAAGGGGTAAACAGTTTGAAACATACTAAAAATGGAACATCCCTCCCCTCAACCTTTATCTTTGGAAGAGGAAGTGGTGTTACTAGACCTTAGCTGACATCCACAGGACAAAAAATGCCGGAAATAGCTACCAAGGGCTTCAAGGAACATTGTGGGATTATTTCTAATTTGATATAAAATAACCAACAAACATGAAAAATAAACATGAAATCCTATATATGAAGCATGAACCAAATACAACCAAAATAATATACCACAATAAAAAAATATCAGAGTTATAATAGAAATGGGATAAAATAAACTATAAACCAAATGACTCAATATATAAAGACAACCAAATATCAAATAGCTTCAAGCTCCAACTCCACATCTCAAGCCCTGTCCCAAGAAGAATAAATAACAAAATTTGGAACCTGGAATTTACTTTTGTACTTAAAAATGATATTTTCAAGTGAAAAAAAGTGCTCGAAGAGGGGTTAGTATAAAGTTAGTAGGAAGTACCGAATGACTTCCCCACTCACGCCACTTTTAAAAAACATGTTTTCATAATTTATAAAATAGTATTATATAGTAGAACAATTTCTAATGTATCCATAAAAAGTTTCCATATAAATAAATGCCAAAATTCATAAAACCATTTTTAACCATTTTTAATACACATAAACATGCCTCCACACAAACCATGAATACCCATGTGAAGGTTATATACTAATGAGTGGTATCTCATTGATCAATGAATTCATCACATGGTAACCCAAACCAATTTCCTCAATGACACATCCCCCTTCCCAAAGGACACAACAAATAGAAATGAACTTATTCCAAACATGTATGAAAAATCCATTTAAAACAATTCAAAATACCATTATTTATTTAAACCATTCCAAATAAAATTATTATATGAAAAAAAACCATAATTTTAAAATCGACAATTTAAAATCATAAAATAAAGGGGTTATTCAAAATCCTACCAATTTTCCCAAAATTTTCAAAACCAAAACCAATTTGGATTTTCACCAAGAATAAAACAAGGATTTCACCAAATGGTCAATCAAAAGTTTTAATTAAAACTGAGACTATAAGATCTAAATCAATTTGCCTCAATGGATAATCCACCTTATTCAAAAAAATTGGTGAAAATGAAGAATGATGTAATGGAATGTAATGATTTGATTACAAATCAACTACACTTCACTAGATCCAACAAGTTATAATCATTAAATAATTTATAACACATATATCCATCCATAATGGTTTATATATTTATGGTTCTTGGAGATTGAGAGATATAAATCTTGGATCTAAGAATAAAGACATATAATATAAAAATATCGTCAAATCTAGGCCACCAATGCACTATAATTCACCTATGGAATGCTCCCATATTGATGGGGTTGTTCACTAACACATTAAGACAAAAAAGAATTCAATTTATTTTAAGATTAATTTATAATTAGGGCTTTAAGGGTTAATAAAATTAAATCCACTTCTTACAGAGGGAAAATTTTACGATGAAAGTTTAAGATGTGTCGTTTGGGTAATTTTTCACCAGCGGTGAATTTATACTATCTTAATACCATAAATCACATGGTTGGCTCACATGGTAAGATAAAAAATTCAATAATCATACATTTACCTCTGTTTTAAGATATAGGGTTTCTCCAAGGCATAATTATTTTTGGAAAAACCGTCCACCAACCATTTTTCTTCTAAGTTTCAAATGTCTTCCCTTTTAAATTTTCCTGGAGTTGTTTCATGTATTCTACTAAACATTCACAAAACATGAACCTCCAGAAAAGCCACAAAAATGTGCCAAACCCCCTCATAACCACCCAAAACATCACCTAGAAATTATATTCACTAAAAACATATGAATAAAGTGTCATGTACATAAAAATAGGGCTTTTACATTCTCTACATTATTTTTTTCAATCCATAGAATTCATAACAACTTTTCTTACCTAGAAGAATTTTGTCCATTTCTCCCACATTTCCTTCTACCACTCCCATGTTTCTTCATAAATCTGACATGTTTCCATAAAAAACCCACCAAATTGCTTCTTTTTTCATTAAATTTTTTCTCTAACCTTTCTAAAATTCATTCCATCAAATGAATGAATTTATAATAATGATTTATTTCAATTTTATACCATCATATAACATGGTTAGGATAAGGTTGGTATTTATTCAAATATGATCTATAAAACAAATTGTGCATTGAACTGAACCTTGTAATAAAATCCAACTGATATGAAACCTCAATATCACACTCACATATCTCAAAAGTTTTTATTTACTGAGGATATAACATTCCATTATTACCAAAAACTTATTCCCAAACATTATAGATACTGTCAAGTACACATGATCATTCATTAAAAATGACAATAGTCATTGACGATGTTACATGTATTATTTAGGAAGAATATGATCCATCTCCATCCTCTTTTTAATAAAATTAATCTTGTATATTTTTTCATTTATAGGGATAGGTAAAATTAGTGAAGTCTTGTTTATTTCCATAAAAAAATGGGTGAACATTAAGGATTCCCATACAATACATAAAAATGTACCATTTGTATTAAGTCATAGTAACTATTGTTTTATGATAAATCTACTAATTTTAAATTATCTTCCCATGAGCCACTAAAATCCATAAAACGACCTAATAATTTCATCCAATGTTTAGACTATCCATTCAAACTATCATTCTATTTTAAGATGATAGTCCATACTAATAGTTAATTGTGTTTTAATGGATTATTACAAGCACATCCAAAAATGTGAGAAAAAAATGAGGTCTTCATCTGATATAGATGATGCTGTAATATAGTTTATAATTAAAATTTTCAGATTATATATTTTTTTAAAAGTATTCCATAAAATTGGTTTCACAAATAGTGATGAAATGAGTCGACTTCATGAGCCAATTCAAAGTATCCCATTAGATATTTTGTTTTCTAACTATTGTTTTTATACAAATTACAAAATCTATGGCTATAAGCTTCCCGCTCAACATATTAATAAGTAAATACAGTAGCATACGTGCTAGTCATTGGTGTTCCTCCTTATCTTATTAAAAGGTGAATAATTTTGAGACATACCCTGTTATATCTATTTTCACTAAAATGCATAAAAACTGTGTTTTAAATGATTTATAAATTATCTAAATTCTGGAGTGAACAACCCATTTTTAATAGAGGTAGTAAAGAAAGATGTCTTCCAAAAAATCCAAAGGTATGGCTATATGATATTAACAATGAAACAATAAAAATTCATCCATATTACATCCCTAAATGGTCTCACAACCAGTGAGTTTATTCCTCATAGAAGTACAATAAATATCACATTTCTAAGAAAATATAACATGACCTACTTAATCCGGAACATACAAAAGTGTAAAGAATACAGCAACATCACCTTAGTTCACGAAATATAGATTCATATCTTCTATAACTTACATTAGTTTCCACTAGTCAATTTTTTTATCCAACTTAGTATATGAATTCATTCTCAATGCATCTATTATAAATTTTTCTTTACCTATTCTATACATCATTTAGAATCCAAATATCTAATGAAATTATATCCATCTATGTTTCATTAAATTGAAATCCATTTGTGAGAAAATGTGTTTTAAAATATTATGATTTGTAAACACTGTGAATTTATCACCAAAGAGGTAATGTCTCCAAGTCATTAAATAATGGAGAAAAATAGGTAGTTCAAAATCGTGTGTTGGGTAGTTATTATTATGAAACTACGATATTTCTGAACTATAAGCAATAAATTGATCTCCATACATAAGTAAAAATTCCAAACCACAAAGTAATGCATCAAAATAGGCTATATAACCTTATAAAAACTCTATAAATGTGAATATTGTTGATGTGTAAGTATAAACTTCTGTTCATGAAATTATTTTTAAATTTTTTCCCTTCCATTAGAAAGGAATGAATTTCCTCTTCAAAGTTTTCATCGGTGATCGTAATGTGTGGAATCTAATAAAAAATGAATGTATTTTCATGTTTATCAAAGGAAACAATGTATCTAAAAGAAATTTTTCATAAATACCAAGAGATAATAGCTTCAATAATTTATAAATCTATATAAATTCATTTATCAAAAAATTCATGTCTAAGTAAATATAACTCTTACATCTAGAAATAACACAATAATAATTGGGCATACATAAAATTTTCTTATAGGATACACAACACTTTTTCCAAAAAATTATCATGATCCTATTTTATCCTAGATTAAACCAGTTTAACATTAATAAAAACCACCAAAAGGAAGCTATATATATATTAAAGATATGATTTATCAATTCCACAAATAATATATTGTATTCATATAAATATTACGGTAAATGATATATTTTTAATCGTAATATCTAATTCTGAATGTTTCTATAAAAATATCCTCATTCTGAACTCGAAATTAGTGATATCACAAATGTAAGTCAATTTTTTAGAACCACAATGACCCACTAAATTGATCTAATAGATCATCAATGTTCATAAGAAGATATTAAATTTTTATTTTTACTTGGTCAATATTATGATAATCCACACAATGTCTAAGATCTTCATCTGCTTTTTTCACAAACACAGTCGGTGCTTCCCATACAGATGTTATTAGTAGAATAGAAGTTTTTCATTCCAACTCCTATAACTAAAATTTTAATTAACTAAATTCTATAAATTCTATTTGATAAAATGTAAGTGAAATTGTGTTGGTCCTCTGTTGAATAAAAATAATAATTTCCACTTCTATTTTTCATGGAATCCCTAAAAATTTATTGTGAAAACATTAGAAAATAGAACAAATTTTTTTAGAAAATATAAATTCCCAATAACATCCACATATTCTTAGGTAAGTGCTACAAGCTAATAAGATATGTTTCCAGCCACAAGTTCCAAAATCCCTTCTATATTTGAATTTAATTTCCAATCAACTCTAAAGTTATTTTTATTTCCATCCAAATTTATCATTCTAAACTTAAACACATAATAGATGTTGTCAACTAATCCATACCCAAAATCAAGTAATTGACATACATATCAAGAATAGATAAATCCAAAACTAACATACCCCATTTTTAGTAATGTAACCTGATTTACACATAAATAATTGACACTCCCTTTGGACAACATGATTTTATATTTTTTATAATAGAAGAAATTATCTCATTAAATATACACACATTATCAAAAACACTATAAGAAATAAATGAGTGGGACCTTCACATATATAATAATGTTTTCATCAGGGTATAAATAAAAAAAATACCTCTCACTATCAAAGTAACAGATTTATCATCAATGATCATTCAGTCACCTCCATATAATTTCTTACTTGATGCACTATTTTCTTTATTACTCTGTTGAGCCTTCATTGGTTTTGGAGTCATGGTTTTCAGAGAATCACTATGACCCACTCTATTATTATCATGATAAATACTTCAATACAAATTTCCCATTTATGAATATAATTCTTGTGATGTATGATATGTTACTCTAGAACGCAACCTCGGAGAACTATAATAATATCTCTAAAGATGTCTCATCTTGTTGCAATTGTGACCTCATCTTCATGGTCATTTTAAAAAATTATTCATATAATGAAAGAACCACATTAAAAAAAATCCAAACATACTTTTTATTTTATGAGAAAGATTTATTGATACCATAGTCTGATTCTAAAATTCCCCACTACTCTGGAAGTAGGTGTTACACTTATTCTTATTCCCATCATTCGATTTTCCAAATGTTCCCATAGTGATTAACATACTTCATTTAACCATATTTCGATACATATACCTTACTAAAAGTGTCTCTATATTGAAAAATTATTTATAATTTGTTTTAAAGAAAATAGAAATATTTTTGTGAATTTATGGCCTTAAATCTGATTAAAAAATGTGTTCCTTTAGGGATGCACTGATAGTATCTTTTGTGGAAACTAGACTAAATTTATGAATTTTTCCACATACATTATCGTTGAGATAATATCATTCTTCTAATAAATAAATTCCATTAGTCTAAAAATATGTAAGGTGAGATGATAAATTTTCATTCTAAACATTTTTTCAAAAATATCCAATTTAATTCATTGCTTTAATTTATCCTGAACTATATATTCCCACTATTGGAATTCCAAAGCCTCTAGAATATAAATGTCTATCTTTACATTCAACTCTTCTAGTGTCCTATGGAAATAAATTTTTTAATTAATCCTATTCAACCAGAACTCCTTTTTTGGGCTTAGAATCCCCCTAAAATATTGGTGAATTGTACTTTTGGAAATGAATTGAATGGTACTATTTTTGTGGTTCATCTTGCCAACTAAATCTATCCATGGAATCAATATTATGAAAAATACATCGAACCAACTATTGGTTCACATATGGTCTAGGTGCATAAAAATTTTCAATAGTCTCTTTTGGTTGGTTTCTATAATGCCAACCAAGTTTCATTCTATATAACCAAAATTAAACCAAGTTTATATCAATATTTAGAAAATGAAGTCATAGAAATTAGAAATTTCCATATAAACACATATTGTAACATAAATTTCAATTATTCATTCTTTTTCCAAATTTTATCCAATTTTTAAAATATAAAAACCATGTTTTTCTAAAAAAACATTTTCTCATCTTCAAAATCACACTTTTTTCCATTTCATGTACTAGTTTTTTCAAAAAAAATATAGTCTTATTTGGAATTATTATTATCAAAGATTGTCATGAATCACTAATTGGATAATCCCATGACAATTAGGTGGTAACTCACAAAGAAGTATTTAAGTCACTCATTTATCCAAACACCAAGGATACTTGAAGTTAAACATAAAGATATTGGTTATTCCTTTTTATGCACTAAATTTCATGTTTTTATAATGCTACTCTTTACTACCATCACAACTAGTCAACTTAAAATATTTTCAAATTCTAGATCAATGAAATATAAGACAATTTCATATGTAATGGACCGAAAAAAACTAAAACCAGTTTTCTCAAAAGATATTTAGATTGATAAAAAATGGTATCATTTGGAACATCTTACCCCTCACCCATTGTCTTGGGAAGAGGTGGTGGTGCTTCTAGAACATGGGTTGAATCCCTCAGACCCAACATACTGGAAATAAATTCAATGGACTTTAGGGAATGTTGGGGAGATGATTTTCACTTTTTGAATAAAACAACTAATCGATATAAACAATAACCATCAAATCCCCTATATGATGAATAAACCAAATACAACTAAATGTATAACCCAATATAAACAAAAAACGAGAGTTAAAAAAAATGTGGTAAAATAATCTAGATACCAAAAGATGTTATATATCAAGATAACCAACTCCCAAACATCTCCAAGAACCATATCCATATGTCATGGCCAATTTTTACAAGAATCGCTAAGTAAATGAGATACCATGACTATCCATGTGTCTCGATAAATAAAATATACAAATCCAACAAAGTGAATAATATTAAGGTGACTAAAAAAACAATAGTATTTCCTTAATGACTTCTATCCACACACCAATTGGACAATACTTGTTATCATAATTTATAAAATACTTTTAAGTAGTAAAAAAATTATAACAAATCCGTATTCATTTTTACATAAAGTAATATAACAATCATACATCCTTTTTATAATCATTTGGTATAAACATAACCATGTATTTACATATACCTTGAATTACCATGTGATAGTTCCATAAACTTGTGTTTCCTCTCGTCAATCTACCAATTCATCACAAGGTAACCTTTACCTGTTTCCCAAATGGAACACATCCATTACACAATGAACTCACACCAACCATATATTTCAAATACATATTAAACCATTCCACATAAATTTCATTATTTAAACCATTTTGAAATTACAATTTTATGTGTCAAACTAAAATAGTAATGTTAAAATCCACATTTTAACATCGTAAATTAATGATTTTTTTTCAAAATCCAACCCATTATACCACAATTTCCTAAAACAAAATCAATAGGGATTTCCACCAAGAATCACAAAATTACTTCAAAATAAATATAATAAAAACTTATTTAAATGAAACCTTTATTTTTTAAACCATGTGATGTCGATAGGGAAGACACCTGCCTCACAAACATTGAAGAAAATGAAGAATGAAACAAAAAAACAATATGATCTGATTAGAAATCGTGTTTCATTAACTATAGCAAAAAATATATCATCATAAAACCCTTATTCACACATATATCCATCCATAACTGACTAGATATATGGTTCGAAGATAGAAAGGAACCTTGGGACTAAGAAGAACAATGATGAATGATCACTAACTGAAAAATCGGCACTTCCAATTCTCTTTGCTTTGCCTATGGATCTCTATCAGCTATAAGGGGATCATCTATCATTACTTGGTAGAAAATAATAATTCATTTTATAGAATTATTATGGTAAAATTGAGGTATTAATAGGTTAATTTGTATTAAATCCTCCTTCTAAGGGTATAAAATTGTACCATGCATGGTTAGGCCACATGGGTTTGAAAAACGAGATCTAATCGTGCGTTTTTACTAGAATAAGGTCATACAAAGCATGGTTGGATAAAATGGTTAGACAAAAAATGCACTAAAAATTCAATTCCCTATGTTTCAGGATGACTTGTTTCTCTAGGGAATCCTCGTAGTTTGGAAAAAAATATACGCCAACTCTATGCCTGCCCAGTGCCAATTGACTTCCATTAAACAGTTTCTAGAATATTTTTCATGGTTTTCACTAACATTTTAGTAATTATTCATCATTATAAAATTCTTAAAAATTTGTCAAAACCCTTTGAAACCTCCTGAAACATAACCCAACAAATATATATACTCAAAATACATGAATAATGGGTTATGTACCTAAAACTAATGGTTCTACAAAAAATGTGTAGGAATGTGTGAATGTGATTTTTATCAACATTATCTCTTCCCCATACATTTATTTATGGATTTTGGATCCAATTTTCCTATTTATTATATACTCACTTTATATTTATTATAATTATACAAACCAACTACAAACGTATCAATAAAAAATGGGATTATCCCCTCCCCTTTAACAAACTCCTAGAAATTTCATTTTATCCTAATAAAAATATATTTTTTCATCTACGATGACACTATTTTACCTGAATAACCTTCCATTCACATGATATTATCTTATTCTATCTATTTCCAATATATCTTAAAAGGAAATTTTAATGTTCTCAATGTGAGTAATTGTTTTTACTTATCTTCTTCCATTTATATTTATATTTTTAAATAAATGTTATGTAATAACTATCTAATTAAATCATTAATATTTATATATTTACTGTTGTTATGTTATGGTAATAATCATTAATCCCATTTTCTCTTTTCTATTAAGAAAAATGAAAGATAATTCAATGTGTTGTGCAGACTACACCATCCAAGACACAACATGTCTAGTTATTGTTCGCTTCCCTAAAAGGATAGTATAAACATAGAATTTCATTAAAAACATATAATATTTATATAACTTTTCTGATTTAATTAATTAAACCACATTATATATTCCCCCATTCTATAGAACACAAAATCATCAACTATGTGTATATGTGGACAACAACAACCATTGAATGATTGATTTTGGTTTTAATTTACACTGTCACATTACATGTATTTTTATGGGGATGAAGTTAAAAAATAAATATTATTTCTGAGATATTGTTATTGTTTTGATTTGGAAAATTTTAAAACCCATTAATGATCAGTTAAAAAATGATTATCATTAATTAAATAGTTTTAAACAAGAAAACTATAAAGAAATCAATCTGCTTTTTTTTCTAGGAAATAACATTATATAAATTTTCATTTAATTATAATTATACTCAAATAAGATATATCATAATATTAAACAATAAATAATATTTTTATTCTTCTGGTATATTATTATTATAACTAAAACACCTCATAATAGTTGAGTAATCATTGTAGGTTCATGATAGGGTCGGTTTAACAACCTACTTGAACATTCACGTGGCTTTATATCAAGGAGGAATTTTATAACGTATATACTAGTATAATATGATTTAAATTTTTAATAATTTTTTTGTAATATTATAGCTATATTTAACTCATTAATTTATAAAACACCTTTCATTCATTAAGGGTCAATAAAACATGGTCATCATTGATTTCATCTTCCTGGTTTATAACCAAAACAGAATGTAATGAGTTATAATATTTTTAAAAATTATTTATAATCTATTATAGTACATTTAATTTTCTTTTAATGGTTAATATTATATCAATAATAATTACCAACACTTTTTTATGAAACAACTTCAAAACAATAAGGATTACTAACAACTGTTGTTGAAAATAGGTAAAAACTAACAAATAGTTATATCTATAGAATGATTAAACATATGGAATATAAATTATTATATATATGAATAAGGTTTATAGGTGTGTTTTTAGTTACCTTAATATAATTATTTAGTAGTTTTAGAGCCTGTAAAGAATGAATAATGATCAAGGTAATTGTTATAATCTTAATTCCCCTATTCGAGACATGATGGGTAATATACACAAAATTTCATTTATGAGTTGTATATAATTATTAATTATCATATAATACAATGAATTATCTTTTAATATTTTTATTTAAAGATTAATTTCAAGTCCACTCTTTCAATTTGGTTTAATTAAATTGATATTACTATCTGTATGTGGTTTCTTGGTCATAATTGTCATTATTTTAGGCACGTTAAATGTTATGAACCATGTTTACTTTGGATTATATTATATTTATTTAATACCCCATTAATTATACTTAATATATTTTATTTAATTCGTGGGATTATCACTCCTAATTCAATATCATTTCTTTAAATATCTTTTAACTCAAATGTTTCCCAAGGCATAATAGTCATTTGAAACTCAATTTTGATTCACTGAGTTATTATCGTTAATATGAACTTATATGTCGTGTATATTAATCCATATTATTGAATTATGTGGTGTTTTCTCTCAATTTAAATTATTTTAACATAAACACATTTTCAAAATTTTCATGCTTTATTGAGTATATCACCCATATGGGATATTAAAATCTCAAGTCTTATTCCATGAGTTATTATTTTTCATCATGAACATATTCCTTACATGCTTATGTTATACCACCCTAATATTATAATATATGGTATTCTATTGTAAGAAGATGGATCTTCATTTTTGGTATAGATCTTTATTTTGGGTAGATTTGAGGAAAAAGGAAGAAATAGGGATTTTCTAATTACAGATCTTGAATATATGAGCACATGTTGTGTACCCGGTTATTATATAAAATTGTGTACTAGCCGTGTAATAGCCGAGTACATGGATGTGTGATGACCTAGTATACCGCTTAAGTGGGGGGGTCGGTTAGTGCTACTACACAACATGTACATTTAATGAACACACTGTGTAGTTTTCTTTTTAATTGATATATCGAAGTGGGGTCATGTCTCATATCTAAAACTATATTATTTTGGTAGTGGTTCATACATGAGCGGGATATAATGGTCGAAAAACTCTGAACCCCTCCTAATTCTCTGTCCAAGAACTGATTGAGAAGCCATTAGGTTCGTTGGAATCTCCCCGATGAGTTCTCTTTTCCTCCCGATAATTTCTTCCCAATTCATTATCTCGTATGATTTATTCAAGGTTGAGTTTTTTTCACCTTTTTGTATATCTACACCGATGTAGGTCGAATGAAGGGACGAAATTCAAGGATATCGATAATGAGACATCGTGGTAGGTGGTTTGTTCCTTTATTTGTTCATATTTGGATTATGTATTCTATAAGTACCACATACCTATTTTTGGGGTATTCTGTGTTTTGGAATCAATTCATGTTTATTACCTATTATGGTTTGGTTTATTGATAAAATGTAGTTTCATATGTGTAAGGTAAGATACCTTTTCTATGTGACACCCTATGGGTGTGTTTCCCTTGATTGTTTGTTTATAGTCATTGGTCTAGGATTCATGTTAGGCTTTCTAGTTTCCATTCCTTTGTTTATTATTATTAATAATTATTGATTATATGAAATGCATGTGATATGCTTGTGGATGATTATCCATGTAGTAGTTTTATATTACAAACATCCTAGATCTGGGTGCCACCTAAAGGTGTCAGAAACTTGGTTGGCCACATAACCTCAAGCATATTTCCCCAAATTTCAATGGCTACCGACTAGTATCACGGGCCAATGTGTGATAATGGGGAAACTATTCCCTCATTGGAATATTACTCACAGTGGAAAGAAAATAGTAAACAGTAGCAGAAGTAGTAATTTTATACAATAGAAGTAAATAGAGGAAGACTGATAGTAAAAAAAATTTGCATATATATATAAATGATACATAGAATATGTATCTAAGAAAACATCCTATCAAGTCACTATGTGGGAAAGTAATACAAAACCAAAGAACAAAAGAAACTAGTAAACTCCAAGATCATCGCAAGCCTCAGCTTGGTCACATACTGTCCAGCTCCTACAATAATCAAGTACCTGATGAGGATGGGTGCTTTCCCTAATCAATACCTACAACCATATAATTTTTTTTTAGTGAAAAACATGACCCAAGTAGGGTGTGAGATGAATCCAAGTAGGAAACCACCAAAGTATCTGTACATAACTATCAATGAACATATATAGTATGTAATATGCAGAAATGAAGCAATAAAGTAGGACGTACTCAAAATTAAACAATCCTAAAATTTTAAATTACATTCATTTAAATTTATTATTTATCCTTTAAATAATGTAATATCAGGATCCTGCCAAATCTATATATCCCCATGTGTAATATTAACAAAAAAAATGTCTAATGAGACCATCTAAACAAACAGGTTTTAATTTGTCTATGATTAGGATTTAGTAAGGATGAATCGTCACAATTACTCAATCATTCCTAAAAAACCCTCTAGGAAATCACTCATGGTCTAACCCCTTTGGTTTAACATAGAACTACTCATTTACAAATGACCACCTAGGCAGCTCTCATTGTCAATAACCCTAGGTCAATATATCATTAATAATTTATAAACGACCTCATGGGTAACTATCACGGTCAATACCCCTAGGTATACAATATGTCAATAAATTATAAACGACCTCCTGGGTAGCTCTCACGGTCAATACCCCTATGTCTACATAACTTAACGTAATTCTAAATGGTGTCCTGGGTATCTCTCACTTTCAATACCCATGGTTTAATCATCTTCACCAAGGCTCTCACAGTCCATTGAAAAAAGAAGGTGCATGTAATATCAAAGAATCTCATGAAATTTTAAACTACTACATGGCTAATCATCCACAAGCATATCATATGCATTTCAAATAATCAATCAATCTTTATCCTGATCAACCAACGAATGGAAAACAAGGATATTCTTATAGAAATCCTAGACCAATGGACATAAACAATTAATCAAGGAAAAAACACCCACATGGTGTCCCTTAAGAAAGATATCTTACCTTAAACGTATACAAATACCCTTTATCAATCAACCAAATCACAATAGGTAATAAAATGAGTTTGAAACCAAAAAAAAATACTCCAAATGTGGGTATGTAAAACTTGTAGAATATATAATCCAAATACAAAAAAAAAGAAAAAACTACCTACCTTGATGTCTCACGATCAATAAAATTGATCATCGGCCATTGAATCAGCCTAGAAAAGTGTAGATCTACAAAAAGGTAAAAACTGTCAACTGTGAATAAATTAGGAGAGAGAAATAGTTAGGAAAAAAGTATCTATGGGAAAAGTGAACTCACCACTAATATTCCAACGCACCTGAAGGCATATCAATCAGATCTTAGATGGAGAATCAGGAGCCGTTCGATGTTTTTTGGCCCTTTTGTCACGCTATTGTAAGAACCACTACAAGAAGAAGATGGTTCTAGACATGATATGTGACCCCACTCTTATATATAAATTATAATGAAAAATTTATTGTGCGTTCATTAAATCTACACACCATGTAGCAGACATAACCAGCCCCCGACTTAAGAGGTATTCCAGGTCATCACATGACCATGTTCTCGGCCGTTACACAGCCAATACAATGTTATACGTGGCAACTGGGTACACAATGTATGCTCATATGTAAATGGTGTGTACTTAGAAAATACCAATTTCTTTCGTTTTCCTCAAAAACAACCCGGAATAAATAGAATACCCAAAATGAAGATCATGGTTCTTAAAAAATTCCCCATTAAATCAATTCATCCCTGAATTTCCCTACCAAGGGTGGTGAAGATAAAACATCAAACAACTATCTCCACAGTGATCATACATCAGCCTCCCTCTCCCATGTCTCGTCATTTACTCACCCATTATACCATGGAACCCATACCAGAGGAACATACCATCGACATGTAACATTCATGTTGCGATCCACAATCCAAATAAGGTTCTCCTTGAAGGATTCATCCACCTCCAACTCAACCTCCTTTGGTAAAAAAACATTAGATGAGTCTGAAAAGATACATCATAACAAAGAAAAATTGAAGACGTCATATATATACTAGTACCTATGAGATAATTGAAACCGATAGGGAACTATCCGAAATCTCCCCAAAACATCAAATGACCAGATGTATCTTAGTTAAAGCTTCCCCTGTCTCCTAATCCTATGGCGTCTTTACCTCGGAGTGACACATAGGAAAACTTGTTCCCCAAACTCAAACCCTAGAGGTAATCTCCATTGATTAGCATAAGATTTTGGGATAGACTGTGCATCATCCATCATCATCTGAATTAACTCCACCTGCTCAGTGGTCTCCTGGATGAGACGAGGTCCCAGCATTGCAGCTTATCATGCCTCTAGCCGACATATGGGTGATTGACATACTCTATCGTACAAGGCCTCATAAGGTTCCATTTGAATCATTTCCTAAAAATAGTTATTGTAGGAAAAATACACCAGAGACTTGTGTCTCTCTCAAGATCCCTCAAAATCCAAGAAACATGCTCAAATAATGTCCTCCTGAACATGAATAGTATTCTCAGACTGACCATTTGTCTGGGGATTGTAAGCTATACTCAGAAGTACCTGTGTACCCAAAGCCCTAAGTAGTCCCTACCCGAAACGAGAAGTAAATCGAGCATCCATGTCAGAAACAATAGAGTGTGTAACCCTATGTAAACATACAATATATCGAATATACAACCTTCCAAATTCATTAAAATTGAATGTTTCTTTATGGAGAAGGAAATGTGAAACCTTCATGAGTCTATTGTTAGCAACCAAATCTGCATTATTTCTTTGATGAGATCATGATAAACTCGTCACGAAATCCATCACGACATCATTCCAATTACAATCGGAAACGGGTAACTATTCTAAAAGCTCAACTATTCACTAATGTTCCGCCTTCACATGCTGAGAGGTGGAATATCTCATAGAAAAACTAGCTACATCCCACGTCATACCTGGGCACCAATAATTATGATGTAGATCTCGATACATCGGGGTGATACAAGGATTAACTTCTCAAACTGAGTAATGAGAATCTTGAAAAATATCGTCGTGTATATCCACTAAGATCCATACACACCCATGAAAATACAATACCTCATCCTCGCTTACGGTTCACCTAGGAGTAAGGTCTTTTCCTAACACACTCTCCCTTATGACTAGGCCTTCTGAATTTAATTACTGCCTCATTCGTACTTGATACATAAGTGCTGAGGTGATAGCTTTATAAGAAAGAAATTTATTCCCATTTGTGTCATGCACCAGTAAGTGCATCTCAGATAATATATCCATAATATTCAACTCATTATTGGCCTCCTATATTGCATGTATCTAAGTCCTCCTACTCAGCGTATCAGCCACTATTTTTCCTTTTCAAGGCATGTAGTAAAGATCCAAGTAAAAATACTGAATGTTCTCAACACACCATTGTTGTCTCAAATTCTGATCTCCTTGAGTAAATATATACTTGAGGATCTTGTGGTTTTTGTACACCGCATAACTCCCTCACAAAATATAATGTATCCAATAGTGCAATGTATGCACAACCGAAACCAAATCAGGATCGTGTGTCGAGTAATTCCTCTCATGAGGCCTCAACTACCAAGACCCATACACAAAAATTTATTCCCCATGAATAATCACTGCTCCCTGCCCGATACCTAATGCATCGCAGAAAATAGTGTAACTCTTTCCCGACTCGGGAAATATCAGTATCAATGCTAAAGTAAATCTCTCTTTCAGCTCCTGAAAGGCTAAATTTTACAAATCTGTCCAAAATTAATTCACACCCATCTTAGCTAGGACCATCTATGGCACTGTTAAGCGTGATATGTCCTGAATAATGCATTTTTAGTAACCATTCTTCCCAAAAAAACTCCATAGCTCAAAGGCATTCTTCAAATGCTCTACCACTCTCACATTCTCTAGGTCTACTGATACATCTATCTCTGAGATGACATGACCCAATAAATGAATTGGTTCCATCCAAAAGTGGTACTTTGGGAGCATACCATATAATTGATTCTCTCTCAGTGCACTCAATACGATCTTAATATGGATATCATGGTTGTGTCGAGTTTTATAATTAACCAAGATATCGTCCAAAAAGACTACCACAAATGAATCCAAGTAAGGGCGGAACACTCGGTTAATAAGTTCCATGAAAACTATTTCCACGTTCGTGTGAACGAATGCCAAAACCAAGTATATGTATAGACTATAACTATAGAAAAAATCTATAAGAGGTATATCTAATGGTCTAACATGCAACTGATGATAATCAGATCTCAATTCAATCGTTGAGAGAACCTAGGCCCCTCGAAGATGGTCAAAGATATCATCAATCCTCAACAAGGCATACTGGTTTTTGACAGTCAAATGGTTCAACTTTTGATAATCCAAAAAATTTATGAGGTTACCTTCCTAATTCTTTGAAAAAATTATAGTTGAACCCCAAGGAGAATTACTAGGTTGGATGAAACCCTTTTCCTGCAACTGCTCTATATACTTCTTGATTTATGGTAACTCTAGTGTAGCCATCCTATGTGGAGAAATGTACATGGGTGACACTCCTAGAAAAAGCTCAATAGAGAAATCCACTTTTGAAAAAATTTATTATTGTGACAGATGGATTGGGATAGGGTCATGTCGCAATTGACTCATCACGATAAATGGTGTTGCAAAAAACATTCAGCATTTTTTTAAGAATCTATTTGCGATTGGCCAGTGACCCATCGAAAATAGCCTCCCTATTTTTACACTACCATGATGGACCGACACAATTAGTAATCCGGAATATACATAGAAATAAGCCCTCTAAATATTAAAAATATAAATTATTTTGTGACGGACCATCGCAATTAGTATTTGTGACGGTCTGTCACAAATAGAAAATAAATTTTAAAAAAATTTAAAAATTTAATGTCAATTATTATATAATATTAATATAAATAAGAAAATAATATTAATATTAATAGATTAAAATTATTTATAAAATTATAAATGTAAAATAATATTATTATAAATAATATAATTATTTTATTCTTCATAAAATTAAATTAATTATAAAATATTTAATTAATTTTAAAAATTTATTATTAATATTATTGAAATAATAATATTAGTAATATAATACCAAACCTATGTAATCACAAAAATATTAAAATATTTTAGAAAATAAAATAATAAATATAAAAAAATTAAATTAATAATAAGAAATTTTAATTTTCAAGACCATATAAAATACACACTATTTAAAATTTTAAATAGTTAATATCAAAATAATAAATTAAAATGTTTCAGAATAAAATAAAATTACATCACAGATCAAGGGGAGGGTCATTTGAGGAGCTGGAGGAGATGGTGGAAGGGACTCCATCCCTAAACTGTGAGTAACACGTCACATGTACTTCATCTGCTCCTGCTCTATATCCTACCACAATCGACCCGTCCCATATTGCATCCGCAACTATTGCTGCTGCTACTGCAATCCGAGGAACTCTTCCTGTTGTAGCTGCTGGCCCTGACTCCTCTCCTCCTGCTCTATATGCATATTCTCTATAAGCTTACTCTGAGCACACAACTGCTCCTGATATTGTGCATGAGATGATGATGAATCAATTTGATCTCATCTAAAGCTGGATACCGACATCACAGAGGTTCCATAAATACCCCCAGGGGTCAGTTGAGAGCCAATACTAACAACTCATCATTTCTCGTAGCCATGCTCGGTTGCCTACATCCATGATACGTCATCAAATTGGGGGAGGGGGCACTGTTCTGACCATCGGTCTCGGCATGAATCTTAACTTCTATCTGAGATGTCACAGCCTCATATAACTCCTTCAATTTCAATTTAAAAATAAAATATTTAAAATATTATTTGTAGTTATATTTAATAATAAAATAAACTTATACTAGCCACAATATGATACTGCCAAACACCTCTAATATATCCAGTGGCTGGATCACTGTACATCCTCCTATAATCATCATACTCCATAATATCGGTTCATATGACTTCATATTTGAATATAAAATAAACTGTTTGCATTTAATGTTATAAAAATATATAAAAATATACATAGCATATTCTCCCTATGCATATTGAACATACGACTACTAGCTCTATTTTTCACCTCTTGTCTCCACCGATTTTACCAATATA
This sequence comes from Viscum album, assembly GCA_963277665.1. NCBI lineage: Eukaryota > Viridiplantae > Streptophyta > Magnoliopsida > Santalales > Viscaceae > Viscum > Viscum album. Next base: position 502,948,453 of record OY728131.1, on the reverse strand, counting down.
CTGATGATCTACTCTGAAATAGCTTACTCGACCAGTGTCTACATAATCTGTCCCAAAACTGAGATGAAATATTATCAGGTTGGTGGACATGACATGTCTCATTAAACTCATTCACACCTGATTTCATCATTTTTTTTCAAATTGTGCAATAACTGAGTGCAATGCATATCCACAGCTTCCAGATATGCCATCCAAATAGGCTCACACATGCTCTCCTCATTGGGATAACATAAACCCTAAAACTAATTTATTATATCATGTTATTTATTAAATTAATTTCACATAAATATTTTTTATTTACAAACTAGGCAATTCGTGAACATGTGCTAAAACAATTGATGGGAATCTGATCCCTTGAGACCCATGTATCTGAAAAATAATTGTACAATATAGCTCTCCCCTGTCCAACCACTATATGGGTAAAGCTGTGAAAAAAAATAATAATTAATCAAACAATTGTAATATAAATAAATAAATGAAAACTAAATAAAATTCACAGGATATCATACCCTTATCTGCAAGGATCAAACCAATGATGTGGACTTCTATCGGGTATATTGTCGAGAATAATTAGTCAGGAAAGACGAAACCCCCTCCAGGTGCCCCCTGAACTGTCAGTAGTTTGTGGGCCATCAGATCTAACCTCCTTCTCATCCAAAGTTATATCTCCATCCTCCAACATAAGAAACAGATCGTCATCCATTTTAAACATGAAATCATAGTGGTTAGAAAACAATTAAAAATAACTATTATATAAAAATATATATTATATATGATTATAACCATTATTTAAGTACGTCAATGTTCATCTTCATCCTCATCTTTATAGTTGTTGATGTCAAAGTCTTCATCTTCCACCTTAGCATCATCAACTTCCATATTATTTTCAGATTAATCATATCTTGTCATTTCAAATTTAGTTGTAACATCAATAACATCATCATTACCATCGGCCAATAAATGCGGGGATTCATCAATGATATTCATGGCTCTTCATGTAAAATATGGATTCAAAATAGTCCATTGAAAAATTTCAAATCCTTTCACTTTAGCGGAACCACATTTACTTTCAGTTAATTGATTCTTTTGATAGTTAATTATTATTATTTTCCACTAATCACCCAACTCTTATTATGTAGCAATGTAATTTTCATAATAAATCTTATTTTCATAATGAGCCAATAATAATTAGTCAGTTACCACAAGAATAATTTTATATTTAATATCAATGATTTCATGTATTATATGAACATGAAAGCCTCTCTCAATGTCCAACCACAAAAATTTAATCATTTTTACATAATGTTCACTCAGATATCACACTTCAATTATTTGTTTCATCATGCTGTAAAATTCAACTTCAGTTTCTCTATGGTAATATTCACATAGGAAAACACAAATATTCATTTTTTTTATTCCTCATATGCAAATGTATGAAATCGAAAAATATTCACCACATAAGAATTATAAGATTTAACCATTTTGGATGGTGGGTTACTCAATAAAGAAAATAGATTATCAATTTCATCACCATGATGAGATACCTGAAAAGTTTTAAAATAATTATCACCATAACAATTATTAAATTGATTTTTATGTGAAATAAAAAATAATTTACGTTACCAGTCTTTGAAACCTATAGAAAAAAAATTCACGAAGTTCTTTAAGAGCAGCTGCTATAATCTGTGGAAACTATTTCTTGATATGATTATCACATAACCTACACATAAAATAAGATTAATGTATTATCATAAAAATTATAGAATAAGTGATCGGAGGACTCCCATTATGAGGGATTTCATTTCTTCATAGTTCATATTAATATATGTATAAGTTATGTGATGTTCATCATCTGAAATTCATTGTTCATGAACTTTACTTAAGCGAAGTCCACGAAAATTGAATAATAGTAATTTATTTCTCATTTCATCATCAACATTTCCCTCTTTACGACTCATGCATTTTTGTTTTGAGGTATATTCAGATTGAATGCAAAAAGAGTAGAAGAAAGAAATCTTCTCTTGCAAATAAGCGGATGCAATTGATCCTTCAAATGATGCTTTGTTACATATTTTTTTTCAATTTCTACATGAATCTCTCAAATGGGTACATCCATTGGAACTGCACTAGACCTCCACATTTTGTTTCATGTGACAAATGTAAAATCAAATGTTCTATTGAATAAAAAAAACGTAGAAGGAATATTTTTCCAGTATACGTAAAATTAAAATGTTATCTTCATTCAGTTTTCTTATGGCGTCTTAGTTGGTTGTCAAAGCACAAATGTCTTGAAACAATTATGATATGTTTGTAATCTCATCCCAAATCATTTGATTTAACAAACCACATAATGCCATTGGTATAAGTATTTCCATTAAAACATAAAAATCATGTCTTTTCAATCCAGTAATATGTCCATTTCTAACACATCTACCCAAATTGGAAGCATAACCATATAGAAGTCTCAAATATTCAATACACTGACAAAATAATAAATGACTCACTATTTACAGTGTATAAGTTTCTTTTTCCTTCATTAACTTTTGTGATCTGACATTTTCAAGCAGTTCATGTTTTGGTCGCTTGAAAATTTTGTCAAGATCTAATTGTGAATACAAATTTTCATTGGTCATATATATTGTGTCCAAAACTGTATGAAATAAATTATAAAAAATTTTCTTCTCAATATGCATCACATCCAACATGTGACAGTTCAAAAAAACAGACCAATATGGCATATTCCAAAAAATGCTCTGTTTTATCAAATTGTTCTTTTTTCCAAACCCATAAATTTTCTACTGGTTTATTATTGGTCCAAATGTGATGATAGGGAATGAATAGACAATAGATTTTAACACTATACTTGAGATAATTGTTGGAGGCATATCTTTTTGAAATGTTCATTTTCTAGAATGATATTTGTTTCTTCTAAAAGATGGCCGGCTGAAAGAAATATGCGATTAAAGTCGAAAGACAAGGTCTTTTTCATTGAATATTATAAACTCTTTGTTGTCTCTTATAAAATACAGTTATGACTTTGGACTATGGTTACTCCATCCAGATAACATTTCATATACTGGGAAGTCACTAACTATCCACAACAATGAAACTTTCAGTATGATATTTATTTTCGTGGCAACAAAATATGTACTGACAGCAATTCTCCACATTGAATTTAACTCAATAATCAAAGGCATCAAATAAACAACAATATTCTTTTTTGGACAACTATGAATTTATAAGGTCAAAAAGATATATGGATATTTTATCAACATCTATGGAGGTAAATTATAGGGAGTTATAATGATAGGCCAATATGAATACTGACTATCGTAAGAACCAAACAGATAGAAATCATCAGAAGAAAGACCCAATTGCACGTTTTGGGCTTCTAATAAAAATTACGAATGCTCTTGGTCAAAATGTTTCCATGAATCACCATTAAAGGGATGATTTAAGATTTTACTGGTTGAAATGTTGGTTTTGTTCCATAAAATCAATGATATTGTGTTTTGAGAAATAAATAAATACTGCAATCTAGGTGTGAGCGAAAAATATCTTAATTGATTTACAGGAACAAATCCAGTCTTCCTCGGTTGAGCTTCATTGTACCTTGATTTTCCACATTTTGAACAACTATCCAACAATATATTTTCACCATAATATAAGATTTAGTCATTTTAACATGCATTAATCTTTTGATAACCAAAACCCACATTACGAACCGTCCTTTAGATATCATAGAAATTTTAAGGCAAAACATTTATTTCTAGTAGTAATGTTTTTAACATAGAGAATATCTAATAAAAACTTCTATTTTACATTTCATTTTCGTATTTAATGGTTGTAAATATAGAAACTACTTCAAGCTTTCATATATTTCAACCAGGAAATATGGTATCCTTAGAGGACCTTAAAAACTCATATAAATGAAATGTTTTTAACTTAGGAGTTAAATCAATATCATCATGAGTTTAAGTTTGTTAAACAGAAGGACCTACTACATCATTTAATCTATTTTGAAAATGTGTTAGATTTTGAAACAAATTATTAATATATTCTCTAGAACTACGTTCACCATTTTGATATAAAAAAATATAATCTGGTTGAAATCCAAAACAAAATTAATGGATTCCAACATTGTCAAATGTGTCATTTGATGTCAAATCACATTTTTTACAAGGACTCTTAATTTCCCCTTCTGAAACAAATTTTGGTTTCGATGACGCAAATGAAAAGAATGCTTGAACACCCTCAATATTTACAGGATTCAAACTAGAATGGTATGGATTTTTTTACTGAATTATCCAAGCATGATCATCTAATAATGAATGCTATCGAATTACCAATGCCATATTTTTTTTTAAAAAATATAAAATATTTAGTTATTTTGTATAATTAGATATAAGATAAACAATATTCAAAAAAGATAAGACAATTAAATTATCATTTCTAGAAATTTATAATAATTTTATTATTTCATAGTTATTTATACTATTTTTAATATTTTTTACTAATCTACACTCATTAATAAAAAATTATACTAATTACTACTAATTATTACTAATTTTAGTACTTGTTACTAATTATTATTAATTATCAGTGGCATAATTTTTAATGGATTGGAGGCAACTCTTTTTCCCGAAGACTCATCACATTGTAACTTTCTATAAATAAAAACACTAGGAAAAGTCTGCTCTGACGTATGAATATCCATTTTCGTATGCATGAGGTTAAAGAGTAGGGAGGCTTCATTGCACTTCTATTCATGCTCTCTTGCTAATGAAAATGAATATTTTTATGTCAGATTAGAATATTATTTGTGATTTTAGTCCCATAATGTTGCAAGGGGATGAGTTGTGGGAAAAAATATCCTCTTTTGTCAGATGGCTCACATCCTTTATACTTTATCCATCTTAAATAACTATGAGAAATCTGCTCTGACGTATGTGTGTGCAGATTTTCCATATTGATTTTAGTGGAAGAAAGTTATAATGAGGTGAGGCATCATTCAAAAGTAATGCTTCCAATCCGTTGGAAATTTTTCTAGTTTATCAATGCACCCAAATTTATTATGATTTATTCCTAATTATTCCTAATTATTCTTATTTATTACTAATTATTCCTAATTATTCCTAATTATTCATAATTATTACAATTTATTACAACTTATTGCAGTTTATTAAGAGTTATTACTAGTTAATACAATTTATTTATAATTATTACTAATTATTACTATTTATTACTAATTATTACTAATTATTACTCTTTATTACTGTTTATTACTAATTATTACTAATTATTATTAATTATTAGTAATTATTTAGAATAATTACTATTTATTAATATTTATTTCTATTTAGTACTATTTATTACTATTTATTGAAATTTATTACAATTTATTACTAATAATTTATTTTAATTATTAATTATTCTTATTTATTTCTAATTATTCCCTTTTATTTGTGTTTATTACTATTTATTCCTATTTATTTCTATTTATTCCTATTTATTACTATATATTACTACTTATTACTAATTATTACTAATTATTACTAATTATTGCTAATTATTAGTAATTATTTCTATTTATTACTATATATTAACTATTTATTACTATCTATTACTATTTATTACTAATTATTACTAATTGTTACTAATTATAACTAATTATTACTAATTTTTTCTATTTATTTCTATTTATTACTAATTAATAATTATTATTTCTAGTTATATCTATTTATTTCTTTTTATTTCAATTTATTTTTATTTATTTCTATTTTTTTCTATTTATTTGTATTTTTTTCTATTTATTTCTATTTATATCTATTTATTACAATTTATTACAATTTATTCCTATTTAATCCAATTTAATCATGTTCGTTACAATTTATTCCCATTCATTACTAATTATTCATATTTTTTTACTATTCATTGTTATTTATTACTAATTATTACTAGTTTTTAATAATTATTAAAAATTATTACGAATTATTACTACGTATTACTAATTATTGGTTATTATTGCTAATTATTTCTAATTATTACTAATTATTGCAAATAATTCCCAATTAGTACTAATTATTCCTAATTAGTTCTAATTAGTACTAGTTATTCCTATTTACTACTAATTATAAATATTTATTACTAATTATTATAAATTATTACAAATTATTACTTATAATTACTAATTGTTAATATTTATTACTAATTATTACTACTCATTACTATTCATTACTATCTATTACTATTTATTACCAATTTTACTAATTATTACTAATTATTACTATGAATTCATAATTCGTACTAATTATTCCTATTTATTACAAATTTTTATAATTATTTCTAATTATTACTAATTATTACTAATTATTACAATTTATTTCTAATTTTACTATTTATTATAAATTATTAATGTTTATTTATTTTTATTACTATTTGTTACTAATTATTACTAGTTATAACTAATTATTACTAATTATTACTAATTATTGCTAATTATTACTAATTATTACTAACTATTACTAATTATTACTAATTACTCCTCTTTGTTACTAATTATTAGTAATTATTACTAATCATTACTAATTATTAGTAATTATTACAATTTATTTATAATTATTGAAATTTATTGCTAATTATTAATATTTATTACTAATTATTACAATTTATTTCTAATTATTAAAATTTACTAAAATTTATTACAATTTATTACAATATATTACAATATATTACAAATAATTAATAATTATTACAATTTTATACAATTTATCAGTAATTTTTACAATTTATTACAATTAATTAGAAATTATTAGAATTTATTACTAATAATTGCAATTTATTTTCTATTTATTAAAATTTATTACAATTTATTACAATTTATTACTATTTAATACTATTTATTAATATTTATTACTATTTATTTCTAATGATTAGTAATTAATACAAATTATTACGAATTAACCCTTAGATATAACTATTAATAAAAACAAATATAAAAAACAAATATGTAATTATAATTCAATTAATTTACAAGTAATTAACAAAAATTATAAATAATTAAAAAATATAAATTGACTCAAAAATAAAAAATAGGGAAATACCATGAAAATGAAATTTTCAGAGTATTAAAGAGGCAAATAATGCTCTTATTTGAAAGTTTAATCTATAAAAAAAATTGGAAGAAAATTTTTCTGTAGAGATAGAGAGAGAAGTTGAGTAAAGCGTGAAATGAGAGGAAAAATAGTTGGGGGTATATATAGGTTAGATTATTAGTGACTGGTGTATTTGTGATGGCCCCAATTGCATATATCTTTACCTGCATTAATTGCAACAGGCCATTAAAAAGACATTTGTGTTGAGGCACTTGCCCCATTAGTAATAATAAATACTCTGCTGGCAATTTGTGATGAGAATGGGGACTGATCGTTATAGCCTTACCAGCAGTTTGGCGTGTATTGCACGCCAAACCATTTGTGATGGGCGGTAAGACGTCATCATAAATAATAACTATTTGAGACGGGATAATCAGCCCATCGCAAATAACCCCTTTTGAAGGGTTATTTTGGGATGGGCCCTTAATGATCGCAAATGTCCATTTTTTTCCATTGTGATCTACCTCTCTCTTTAGAGGTAAACTTGAAAAGTCCTTTGGAATAACATCTCTAAAATGATCCAACACTGGAGGAAAGTCCATCTCTGAAGTCCCCTGGTCATTGAGATATAAATTAGAGAATGTTGGCCGCAATTCCTCCCAATCCATGATGCTTAGTTCCATCTCTGTTCGCTTGGACATCACAATCACCCTTGTGTATAAAAAATATGCCCTCTGGTGATGTGAAACTCACCCTACGGTGTTAGCAGTCTATAACAGCCTGAAAGGAGAACAACTAGTCCATTATATTAATGACATCGAAGTATGTCATCTCTAATATAGAGGTCCCACAAGAGGTGACAACCACCAACCTCAAGAGAGCACTCCTTGCACTGAAGTACGCTATTTGGCCTAATCACCAATAGATTGTCAAGCATCATAGCATCATTAGATGTAATGATACAGAGCCCAAGGCTCTCTACAACATAAACCGATATAAAACTATGGGAGGCCCCTATATCAAAAAGAGAAAAAGATAAAAATAAGGCAATAAAAATGAAACCTCTAACCATAGTGGGTATGGGATCCTGCTCCTTCTGGGTCTGTTCCATCACAAAATTCTTACATGTAGCGCAACCCTATGACCCTACCTCACTACCCTGAGCTGGTTCACCCTGTTGTCTTTGAGAACCTATCATATGGATACCATGGCCGTGACCACCTCCTCGGCCGGACAAACCCTAAATCCCTGACTGATGAGAAACTGATGGTCCTTCTCCTGAACATGGAGTCATAACGAATCCCCTATTACTCGATGCTAGTGAGAACATCCCGAAAAAATGTAGAATATGGCCCACCATGCCGTAGGATTCCAACTTGATTAGGTCCCTCAATAATGCAGTCTTGTATGAACACTCGTTCCGCACTGGTAGCACACCACTTGGCTACCTGAAAAAACATATCTATGGTGCCTTCTGCTTTCTGTCATAGGAGTACCATCCCTAGATACTGAACATCCTTGGTTCACAGCCCCAAACTCCCTCATATTGCACGCGGTAATCAGCGCCTGGGTTATTATAGTAGTCAACGAAGTTGCCCTAAAAACAATCCCCTTTGTTCTAGTGTCCTACCTATGAATCCTCAAAATGCATATCTAGTTATAACTCATCACCTCCCAAAACATGTGTGAATCGTTGATCCTCTATAAAATGAGAAGAATAATCCATGCGTGAAAGGGCGCCCTATTGCATGTGCCTAAACTCTAGGGATCGATCGGCCCTCAAAGTCTTAGGGTGGAAATAATCATTAAATTCCCTCTACTACTCTTCCCAAGTCATATCCCGATGATGTCCCACCTGCAGGATAACATCCCACCATCTATTGGAAGGAACACGTAGCATGTATGTTGCGAGCTTCACACTCTTCTTAGGGGGGCATCTATAGATGTTTGAAGATAAAATGCATGGCCTCAAACCATGAATCTGAAGACTAAGGTCCTCCATACTCTAAAAAAGTGGGAGGATGCTACTTTTGGACCACCCACGTCAGCTCTTCCATTGTTGGGACAGGATGCGGTGCCCCCTGAAAATTCAACATCATTCTTATAAATCCATCACAAAACTATGCATCAGCACCCGCGTGAAATATAAAATCATGTTCCAAGAGGGGATGGATGGGGGGATTTGTAGGTGGTCATTGATCTATAACTTCCAGTGTCTGATCATCACCCTGTACCTAGCGTACAACTAGAGAACATCTTTTTGGTATGACTCTGTAAGGTCAAGTTCACACCTCAGTATTAGATTACCAAGTACTAAAACGTATAGGATAAAGTATGGAACAAGTTAATGAAATCATTTATGTTTTTAAAAATATTGTTACATGGAATGTAAAATTACTATACAGCATGTTCCCTTATGTTTTAACATGGGCATGTACCACTACCAACTTGGTCGTGTAACACCCCCTACCCGCGCCATGTTCTTCATGAGACAGAACATGTACTTGAATATTCCCTCCTTCATAAGTACTTCTACACAACTAAAACTCTGTGGTTCTTCTAATGTAACGTGACATGTCATGTTCACCCTAAACACGACATGAACAACCTATGTTTCATCCACCCATGTCGATTGTCACACAACCATACACATGGTCAACTATAGAAGAACGTGTACTCCCAATACATGCCGTGTTGTACTAAAATCATCCAAACCCTATGTCTCTACTCACATAGTTTGTGAAACGGTTAAATAATTCACTGCATGTAAATTAGTTACACAACTTGTACTTAAGAAAATTCATTTCTTATAGAATAGAAGAACACAAGGTGTGTGTTGGTAACATCACACGCCATGTTGTCTGGATTTCCAGACAGCAAGCCTCTGAAACTTATCCCAAACCCAAATATCTTAAAAAAATTCAATGGTGTTCCATGTTTTGATCTTTGAGAGCCCATACTCTCCGCGATTCAAGGTTTGACATCATTATCCATATCATAAATTTGGCATAATTCAATTAATGTTCAAACATGATCCACTAAATAATGATACAAGAGGGCCCATAAGACCTACGGGAAAAAATATTGGAGTCCTTCCAAATTAAAATTTTACTATACCAATACCTTATCGAAATAATATGCATTATATCACGTGATTTATCAGAAAATCCTGCTAATCTAGAACAACAACTGTCACAAACGCATGCAATTTAGTAATGCTCTAAAAATAGCATAGAAATAATGCATGGAATGTGATTTCTAACCAGTTCATATATGATTCATGAAATGGAAAACACTCATCTTATCTAGATACAATATTAATAGAACCATAATGATATCAATCATAACAGTAAAAAAAACTGAATCAAGAAATGGTGAAATCAAATCAACCGTAACAATTGTAAAACTAGAAAAATTTCCATATTCGCGGTAACATGGATTTTCCCAGTACAACGGATGGCTACTTCTGGGCACAAATAATTAAAACTACATATTCCTACCTCTCCTAGTCTATTAGGTCCAAATAGTAAGGCAATGTAAAAATTAAAACTCATCTAATACCACTTTGTAACATCCCAGATAAGGGTGCCACCCAATGTTACCCTGAACCAAGTTGGCCTCATAACCTCTGGTGCATTTACCCAAATTCTAGAGGCTTTGAACTAGAAGAGAGGTCCAAGGTGTGATAATGGGGAAAATATGACTTCTTTGGAAAAGTATACACAATGGAATGTAAATGGTAAATAGTTACGGAAGCAGTAATACTATACTATAGAAGTAAACAGTGGAATACTGATAGTAATAAAATAACTGCAGCATATATATATATATATGATGCATGTAATATATATATATATGTGTGTGAAAATAGAAAAAATATCCACAATGATAGAAAGCAATACAGAAACCATAGTACAAAAGAAACAAGTATTCTCCAGCAACATCGCAAGGCTTAAATTTGTCTCATGTTCTCCAACTCCAATAACAATCATGTACCCAATAAAGAAGGGCACTTGCCTTATCTATACCTAAAACCATATAATCTGTTTGGGTCTGAAACATAGATCAAAAAGGGTGGGGGATGAATCCTAGTAGGCAACTACCAACAGATTTGTACCTAACTATTGGTGAATATATATATATATAGCAGGTAATATGCGGAAATGAAGCAATAAACTGGGAAATACTCAAAACAATAAAATCATACAGTTTTCAATTAAATCGATTAAATTTTTTATTAATCCATATAATCCTATAATATTGGTATCAATACTAAGCTCTATATCCCCCTATATAATAATAACAAAACTGATATCTAAGAAGACCATCTAAAAAAATAGGTAATACTGAGCCTAAGCTTTTGTTTTGGCTTAACAGACTATTCACTATCATTCAATCATTCATGAAAACCCTCTGGGAAATCTATCATGGTCTAACCCCTTTTGTTTAACATATCACAACTCATTTAAAAATTACCACCTAGGAAGCTCTCATGGTCAATACACCCAGATAAAAATATCATTACTAATTTATAATCAAACTCCTACGTATATCTTAGGGTAAAATCCATGGGTCTACATAACATCAATAAATTATAAAACGACCTCCTAGGTAGCTGTCATGGTCAATACCATGTGTCTACATAACCTAAAATAATTATAAATGACCACCAAGGTAGCTCTCACGGTCAATACCCCTGGGTCAATCATCATCACTAATGCTCTCTCGGTCCGTTGGAAAAATAGTGCACATATAATGTCAAATAATATCATGTAATTTAAAACTAATACATGGCTAATCATCCACAAACATATAACATCCATTCAATATAATCAATAAAACTCCATCATAATCATCCAAGGAATGGAAAACAAGGTAATCTAAACACGCATATAATAACATTGACCATAAATAAACAATCAAAGGAAATACATCCACGGGGTTTCCCATAAACAAGTTATCTAACCATAGACATATGAAACGACAATTTATCAACCATCCAAACTAGAATAGGTAATAAACCGGTTTTTATTCTAAAACATACAATACCCGAAATGTGGGTATATGGAACTTCTAGAATATATAACCCAAAGATGAATAACGAAATGTAGAAACCACCTAGCTTGATGTCTAATGATTGATATCCTTGAAAACTATCACTTTAATAGGCCTATATTGGAATATTTATAGAAAAGGTGAAAAAAGTATCCTTGAATAACTCATGATAGAGAAAGAATCAGGAAGAATGGATCTAGGGAAAAAGAGAACTTTCTGGTGAGATTCTAATGCACCTGAGGATATCTCAATCGGAGATCGAATGAAGAATCATGAGGGTTTTAGAGTTTTTCGGCCCTTTCTTTGTGCTCCTATATGAACCACTACCAAAATAAGATAGTTCTGGGTATGAGACGCAACACTGCTCTGATATGTCAAATAAAAAGAAAACTACATAGAGTAATCATTAAATGTACACATTGTTTAGTAGCCTTAACAAGACCCCTACTTAAGCAGTCTTCCATATCATCAAACATAAATTTACTCGGCCATTACACGACCACTATGTGGTTGTGTTTGGAAACCAGGTATAGGGCGTGTGCTCATAAGTACACGACGTGTACTGATAAATTCTTTATTTCGTCCTTTTTCCACCAAAAAACCCGAAATTAAGATTCATTAGTGAAATGAAGATATGAGTTCTTATATCTATTATTATATTTGGTAAAATAATTTTTTAATACAAATTAACGTTTTTTACTATTATAACATTGTTAGTTTTAAACAAATGTATTTTTAAATTAATAAAAAATGGTATTTCTTTCCACTTTCAGATGTTTTTCCATCCTTCAATAATTTATCCTAGATGATCATTATATATTTTCAAGGATAAATTGTTGTATATTAAATTCATATTTAAATGTTTGAAGAGTCTTTTAGGTCAAATTTTGAAAAGATATCATTGAATGTGTGTAGGGTTCAGAAAATTCCGCCAAGTAAAGAAAATACCACCATAAACACTTTGCAGATGGAAGAAAGTGCTTCTACAAGTCTTGAAATGTGAATGGACTCAAATTGAGTTGGAATTTATTTAATTTACTTGAAGAAATACATGTTTTCAAGGGTTTTTATGTGGCTCTCATACCATAACTGGGAACGTTACATGAAGCGGATGGACCACAAACTACTGGCCCATGAGGCAATGGCCAGTGGGAAAGGATGGCTGAAAACCAAGTCATCGATGGATTCCTACTCGTGGTGAATATTTGTGTACCATGATGTGATCTCATCAGTTCGGGGATGAGGCAAATCACTAGGGTTCTGCAAAACCTTATCACAAACTGAAGCCTCCGCAAACCCCAGTTGACTAAGTCTTATACGGGTTAGCATATTGCTTCAATGGGCCTCCGTAAATGGTGCTACGTGATCAATAGATAAGATTGATTAGATGAAATATAAAAGGAGAACAAAAGAAGTAAAACGCATAAAAATATGGAGACATATAGAGACAAGGAAAAATGAAGAAATCTTGGGGAAGACTTAAATTTTGTGCTTCGACTTCAGTCTTGTTTCATCAGCATAGCTCGAACTATGAACCACTCCCTACACAAGTACAGCCGACCACAAACCATAAAACAGGGGAGTGGAATAATAATTATAGAAATACAAACCTAACTAGTGAATCATGAACCAAAATATTATCACGGATGAACTCACCATGAACAATGGTCCCCTGGACCCCCTACAATATGGTATTATGCATAGTGTATCGCTACACAGACTGAATCCGACATCACGTACTATCTCGGTATACAGATGGAACCCAAAGCGGCATGATGAGCCACATACCACTATAGAACGTGGTTTCCTTTACCCATGCCCATTTACCGTAGTGGTACATAAACAAATTCTCAACCCACTTAACTCTATGGTATACAGAGCCTCCCCCATCCTACATAAAAATTCAGTACATGGAATGGGGTGTTTTTGGGTATAGTTCAATATGGTTCCAACCTCACCCCTCCACTACCATCCAATCCTCCATGATCCCTCTACTAACCTATCCTCCAACACCAGGAAAAATCGTCCTCTGAAGCCACCATACCAGTTTGATCAGACCATCGAGTTCATCAGTGCAAACCATTGAGTCTGCACACCCATGGTAAGCAGAGTCACGAAGGCCTTACCCACAATGGGGCAGGCTTCGGGAATGTCAGTGAGGCTACATTCCCACGATAAATCATAGCCTAAACATGGGACACCGAGGTGAACCTCTCCATTCTCGGGACTAAGGGGGACAAATTTATTTTCCATTCAATGAGGAATGGTGATTACTGAAGGGGTTATGTACGCTCCCCCCATTGTTGAGGAAGAAACTCCTCCCATTCCCAGAACGTGCTCCGAAGCCCTCCCACGAAGGTAAGTCCCCAAATTTATGAGGTATGATCACATGACCCTTAATTTCATCTCCCATTAAAGGGTTCGTTGCTCCGCACCCTCACCAATGATCACTTCGGCCTCTTCGTTGCGGGATCTCCCTCCCCCACCTACTGGGGATGAAGCATGTGAATTATTGAATGTTTCAAATCCTATTTTTTCTCACACCAATGATGACTCATGTGTTCTTAGAGGTTTGTGATAATTACAACATCCACATGATTCTATACTTAGAGAACTATGGTTCTTGACCAAATCATGGTACGTATGACACTTACCAGAAGGCTCGATCTCAACAGGTTGCCCATCCAAAAGGGTCCACCTAATCATGTCCTTAAAATGGGTAGCTTCCACGCGTAATCCCCAATACTTCTGAACTACGTGAACCTTGATTCCGAACCAAATCAAGAAAGATAAGATGCATACCAGAAGTCTCGAGCTCAAAAGGGTTCCCATCCAAAAGTTTCCACCCAATCATGTCCTTCTAATGAGGAGCTTCCACGCATAATCCCCGATATTTCTGAACTATGTGGATTTTGATTCCTCTCCCAAGGATACGTAGGAAGACCTCATTCTAGGCCTGATCCCAACATCATGTTATCTTATATCCCCCCTAGATGATTATAAAATCAAAAGAGCCTTATAATATGGCTTAAGTTAGCATCAAATATATGAATGCTTACGATGATATTTAAAACAATGGGTAGCCCACGGACACACACTTAGGGAATTAACCAAGGATTCACGAACACATGAACATGAATTAAATATATAAGAGAGCCATAATTGGAAAAAAACATCCCCTAAAAGGGTGAGGTGAGCCTGACCACCCATTCTATCGACCAATGGGATCTTTAAGTGTAGTTGGCTAAATCATCCCCTAAAGAGTGCCCGCCTTTGGAAACTAGGCCCATGAATCATGTATACCAGGGTTGTTGGGCGTTCTTGGATCCACAAATGAACTTGTTAGAGACAACACAAGTAATTTATATACGATAAGGAATGATTGAATTTGTTTTTGAACCCCACATAATCTCATGTAAATACCAACATTTCTAGTTGGGATAATTCAACGTTCTTTAATGGATAATGTCATTGAATGTGTATAAACAAAGGAATGGTAAATTCTATAAGAAATCGTCTCTATAGAATAAGGGACAACTGAGGATTCTCATGGTGCCATTTCTGCACTGCCTGTAAATGCACCACCTCCAAGGCAGAACCAAAATGGTGAACCCGATGTGAATCCATAAAATAGGTGGCAGTTTTACCCCATTAATCCCCCTTCACCTCGTAGTAAATGAAAATGGGAAGGGGATAAATATGAATCATCAAATATGAATTTTTTTTTAAAATAATGCTACTTTGATGAGGTTTTTTGGTATGTTTATCATATATGTATATTGAAGGTTCCCACAAAGTAACCTTTGATCCAAATGACATCCCAATGACCCATGAAGACACACACATTAGTGATCCCATAGGTAGTCGGGGTCCCAAAAAAGAGCATGACCCCTCACCTACCCTGTAGAGACCCAAATCTTGACGTACATGGACATTACATTAATTTTTCAGCATACATAATATATAATGAAAACATACACACAAGGACCGTAATAGTTTAGTGTCTTTGGAAAATCGAAAAATAATCTTGTAATCGTGGTGAAAGATCTTCAACATCTCCCATATAGATTATCCCATTTTGTTTTATTACCTAAAACCATTCTTTAAATCCTAGGGAAAAGAAAAAATAAAAAGGGTGAGCTCAAATGCTCAGCAAGGGTAAGCATGGAGAACATAAAACAATCCATAAACAAATGAATGCAAAAACATTAACATAAAATCTAAACATCAAAATCATGAGCAACGACATAAATCTTGGAAGTATAAAAGGCATAGATCATAAAGGAACATTAGTCATGATAAACAATAATGGTAATAAAATATTTAATTGTGTCATCCATTAAGCACATGTTATGATTTCTGTAGTAGCCAAGGCATTTCTGCCAATACCATCTTAGTGGACAAACTCTCATTCTAAATCGAGTTCACTCCTCGTTCCATTCCTGTAACACTGAACCAGATTAACTTACAGCTTCATCCATGTCTATTGCAATGAGATATAAATATTTACCCAATGCATTGGAGGGAGATACAGGTCCCACCCATCTCGTAATGAAATAATTCTTACTTGTTCCACAAAATAAACATACATCATTCATAATAACCCAACGAATAAAATGGGTTTCATAGACATCATCCCATCATCACATAATCCATATAAAAGAAATGGATATCATTTCATAATAAGAATAATCATACCATGTAAATCATAGAGACATTATACATGAAACATAAAAATATGAGATAATGTCATCTTAGATGGAAAATGGTTTTGATAAAACACTTGAAATGAATTCTTGAGGATAATAACATTTCTTCTTCAAAATCAATTTCTTTTTACAAAACGTCAAGAAATTTTAAAAGAAAATTTTTTTGTTTAAAATAGTCATACAATATTTTGGAGGAAGCTTCATGAAAATAAGTCTTTATAAAACCATAAAAATCCTTTCATGTCGTATATGTTAAAAAAACATTCTCCTCGTACTTTTTTCGGAAAAGTCAAAAAGTACCACATAACGTAAACAAAAGAAAGATTCCTTAAATACCATGTAGTAAAAGTCAAAATGGGTAAAAATGACATTAAACATACATAAAAAACTTTTATAAAACATGGACATGGATGATAAACATAACCCCAATAAATACTTATGAATAAACAATCTCAGATAAGAATGAGATAGGAATAATTATCCCTTACCTTAGGTCCGATATGCTTCATACGTATCCAAAACTCCTGTACTATTATTTAAATAATGTAATTTACTTATTAAATAATAATATTCATTGTTAAGATATCATATATGGTTCACTTATGACTTTATATTACCCATTATTTTGTAAATTTCATGTTAAAGCAGCGTTTTGTGTAAAACGTTTTATTTATCGTACGTGTTTGGACTTGTTGTTATTGATATTATTACTACTTATATCATGATTTAATTACTTCAAGAATGTAAATCATGATATATATATCATATATATTCAGTATATATATATATAATATAGATAAATGATATAAAATACATTGTTCCTGGAGACGGTAGGCCGTACGTACGCATGAACGCTGTTTTCTTTACCTTATTGACTTGAATGGAAGTAAGTAAACGAAATATATATATATATATATTTGTATACATAAATACAGTAGCTTCATTATGTAATATATTTCATTATTATTTATTATAAATACTTTATAATCATTCATTAATGGTTAACATGGAGAATGAATCTCATCGCGTCCTGGAGACGGTAATCCATACGTACGCACGATTGATAATATCGTTCCCATATTTATTGAATGGAATTGGAGTGAATGATATAATATATTAGAATCAGTATTATTTTATAATAATCATATTTAGTTATTCTTTACACCATTATACCCATCCATGTTAGGTGGTGGTGGAAAAACAGATTACACCACGGCATGGAGATGGTATTCCGTACGTACACACGCGTGGTGATTTCATTTTCCGAAGGATGGATAAAATGAGAAATATGGTTGTTTAATATTTATAATAATATATCAGTATATAATTAATACTGATTTTATTACTTTATAATGATACAACTAATGAATAGGAAGTAGAATAAGAAAGAAACTTGAAAGAATGGGTAACAGATATTAGCTCTTCTTCGACACGCCTCTTTGAAACATCCTCTTAGGGAAATAAAATTTGTTTTTAGGAAGACCAGTACATCTAGTATGTTTATAATGATGTTTATGTGGAAAATGGGCAGGTTTTGGCCAATATTAAAGGCTCAAAAGGGTGTGAAGGGAAGTGGGAAGGGGTTCCCTTTTTATAAGGGAGGAGATGGGCACCCTTGGAAATATTAAAATTATTAATTTATAATAAATCTAACCCCATTTAAAAACCAAAAAAGATAACTCATATTCAAATATTAGATTATATAGGGTTGTAATCTCATAAACCAATAAAATTTAGACATGTAGGGAATTTATATTAAATATTACCAACTTGATTTATCCTTATTTAATATATTAAATTTTATATGTGATAATAAGATTCTAAATTTTTAATTTTTATAAATAATTACATATGTGTTGTGAATTATCCATAATAAGATAAGTTATGACATTTTAGACTATATAAATTTCAATTTATAATTTTTAAATATTTTTCTGATTTTTAAGCAATTTAATAATATGTTATTTTTTAAAAATAACAATACTGTCAATTTTGACACTATTCAATTATTTGAATTAAAATAAATTCCACACAGAAGATATATTCGAAATAAAATATCTAAAAGGTTCCAAACATGTCATAGTAAACTAGAAAATTTGTGGATCACATTAAATAGTTCATATAATATTTATTTTACTACATGTAAAACCATTTATTTGATATTTCTCTTAATAAAATAATTACTACACAATTTTTGTATAATTATTAAATATACATATCTGTTGTATAAAAATTAAAACAAAAATACTAGGATGAAGATAAATCTTATATATTTCATAATAATACATTTATTCGGAGTTATCTTCTAAAATACCAAAATTTTAAAATTTTATATTCATTAAATTATGAAGGTGACAACTTTGACATTATATAAAATAAAATAATATTATGGTCATAATCACTTTTATAAGACTTCAAACGGTCATATATTCGGTAATTGGATGCTTATGGTGTATATATACACTACCAATAAGTTTTGGTCAGGTTTTTGTGCCCATTAATATGTATTACTATTTCAATAAAAACAATAGTATTGATTTCATTACTAAATAAATAATTTCTGCCTCATTAATGTATAAGCTAATAAGATAATTAAATAACTCTTAAAAATTACAAATAAATTACCATGATAAAGAAAAAAAATTTAGATTTCAAATGAGTATTTATAACAGAATTTATATTCTGTATAACCTTATATTAGAAATACTTTAATTATTAAAGTTTGAGTGAGACATATTTCACTTTCCTTTAAATAAAATAAACTAAAGGTATTAATCACCTCCAAGTGGGTTCTAATGGATTCCATTTCTACCAAAATATGACATAGGAGAAATATAATCATCCAATTATATTAAGAGAAGTGTTAGGCTAATTTTATAATATTATATTTACCCTTAATTACCTGATTTACCTTTTACTATGGTTAATAAAATTTACCATAGTTACTATTCCTAATGCCCAAAAATATAAAGTAGTCTATTAATATAATTTGGACACACTGATTCCAAATATGGAATCCATTTTTCAAAATTCGATACACAGAAGTTGCAGAAATTAAATTAAATTTAATCTCGTTGTCGAAGGAAAACGGGTTTTTGTTTAAAACATTCCAAAAGATTGAAATGATTTAACCTACAATTTCAATGTAAAATCAATGATAATGACATAAATTATATTAAATGGTAAAAATATATTCTATTTATACTTTAAAACCATTCAATATTATAATTTATTCACATTAATTATTATGATGAAAAAAGTTGTTTTTAATTAAAATATAGCGTGTTTTTACTATTCATAAAAATATGAAAATTATCAGAACAATATGAAAAATTTATCCAAAGTAAATTTTAATATCCTGATTCCAAATAATAATTTTATTATTTGAAATTGAACTTATAACCATGTTAAAAACTATATTTAAAGTGGGTGCTCAATCAACAGGCGAAAAAACTATATTTTTTTAAAAATACTTATTTTACCTGAAAAATTTATTTTGTTCTTATACCTTATTATAGAAAATGTGTAAGATGAATAATAATGTTATAAAATTGAAAATTTAGTTAATAATATTCATAACGTCTAGTTCATAATAATATTATAATAATATATCGTTGTTTAGTAAAATACAATATTGCGTACAACACACGCTATCGAGGAAGGTCGTGATTGCATGTAATGTAAGCCAAGAGAGGGTTGTGTGTAGTGCATGACTCATTTGTCATTGTGTATAACAAAATCCAAACATATTTCATTTATACATTGAATATATATTTATATACACTCAATGTTGCGTATAATAACTACTATCAAACAAACATGAAATTGTGTGTAACACGATCCAAGATTTTTGTTACGTATACTACAAGCTAATACGATGTTCCATATAGCGCAATATAATCTTGGTGTACCGTACAACAGAATGTATGAATGAAATTAAAAAGAATATATCTTATAAAATCTCGGGTTGTTACATTCTACCCCCCTTAAAATTAATTTCGCCCTCAAAATTCGTCGGGGTTATAAATTGATTACTATTCATAGAAACCCACATCGTAAAAAGGAATACTAAAACTTAATTTTAAAAAATAAAGTATGAAACATTACGATTACCCAAAGTAACTCATCATTGGGTTTCCATATAGGAGAACATAGATGAAAATATGGATATGGAAGAAAAATCTAACCATCAAGTTCTGATGGAGAGTGGTAGAGAACATGGATATGAAAAAGCCAACAATAACAAAGCCATAAATTTGTGATGTTCTAAGGTACCATCTGATTCATCAGATATGAGGGCACTAGGACAACATTTTTTTTTGGTTTTCAAGGTCATTTCCCTAATGATGAATAATTTTCGAATCAAAAGAAATACTTACTTGATTTTTGAACAATATCATCGTTATTCATGCCTTGAACAATTTGCACTTCATCTCTTAAAGAAATGAAGTTGAATTGGTCATTCATGAAGTGTTAGAAGATCATGTGATAGAATGATGAGTCATTCCATCTGTTTCAAACAAAAGGTTTGAAAAAGTAATCAAATACACATAAGTCCATCTATAGTGAGATTAATAATATTTGGTTCCAAAAATGGACTTATACATCATATATCAAACCACTTAATAAATTAAAACTAATTTATACTAAAAAGATACTTCCTATAGGCCAGTGGTAGGTGATAAAGGCCTTTCGCATTTCGTTTGTGGGTTAGATTCCCAAAGCCTTGTCCGACGCGACGGGTTGTCATCCATCCTGCAGGTTGTCCCTTTTTCTAAAATTACATTATTATAACATTCCTGCAATAATATTGAAAAGAGTTCTAGCCTTAAAAAATAATATCTTATGCCTAACATAATTCATTCCAATATTTAGGTTTATCCAAAATTCTTCGGTCCAAGCTCATAGTATAAAGAAAATGATTACTTGAAAGGTCATATAACCAGAAGGTGAATATCATCATTTATCCCCCATATATCATACGATATATCTTGTTGGTCACATTCCAAACATTTGAATACCTTAATCATGTATTCTTTTGAAACCTGAATTACCATATAACATTTGTGAAAACATGAGTGCGGTCAAAATTGAACACTTTCCACATACCAAAATTCCAAAAATTTTGTATACTCCAACCATGATATCACATTATCCTTATACCATTCATGAGGTCATTGATACTATCAAACAACTCATTATATCTTTATCCTTTCATTATGCACATATCATATACCTTCGAAAAATATTTTAATAACCTTTCATGGTTACCGGTATCATTCATCATAAACTATCAAAACTCAAGAAAAGGCAATAGTGTAACAATCTGTAGATTTTTACTTTATTCCATAGTACCATCCATTAGTCTTGATAAACATACAATCATTACACTACCTTCTTAAACCATTGATCGAGCCTCAACAATTCTTTTATCTCACATAACATTTGTAGTCTCCTCATCATCATCAATATAAATACTACCCATACGACCATGATGATTCTTTTCATGAGACTTTACCTTAGGGAATTGCTTTTCATAATGCCCGTACATTACACATTTAAAACATTTAACCATTGTTGATGTCTTAGAAATACCATTATCCTCGTCCATGGTGTTAACTAATCCTTTTCCGTTGCAATTACTGGCTTTGTGTCCTTCTTTTCCATACACAAATCATCTTCCAGGTCCTTTGAAACAATCTCCCTGATGCCTCTTCCAACATGATTTACATGAGGGGAATTGAACTTTCTCTCCTCTATGATCATCATGAAACTATATCTTTCTCTTATTAGCTGAGTCCGGAAACTTACCAAAAGTTGAGATTATTGATCGTATTATGAGATTGCTGATTTGGAATAATAACGATATGTGGACCTCTAGATCCAATTTCATTTGGTTGCTCATGATGAATATCATTCAATTGTCCATCATATCCTCTATTATCCTGAATCTTCCTATTTCCATCCATTTTTTAAAACCCAAAATGAATAGCGTGAGAGGAAACAATAATGCTAGGAAAACAACATAATAAGGGGGAGTACCTTCAATATCTAACATCTTAGGTTTAATTCTATGATCGTTAGCGCAATTCTAGGACTATATCCTACACGTATACTTAACCTTAGGGACATCCCTATACATACCATAGAAATATCTCAAGGGGACTCACTGAAGGTTTCGCAACCTAGTTTCCAAAGGTCAACTAAACCTTTCCTATGACACCAACTTTAGAGACCCAATGCTTGACGTACATGGACATTACATTACTTTTGTGGCATAATTAATACATAATGAAAACAGACACACAAGGACTGTAATAGTTTAGTGTCTTTGGAAACTCGGAAAATAATCTTCTAATCATGGTGAAAGATCTTCAACATCTCCCATAAATATCATCCACTTTTGTTTTCTTACCTAAAACATTTCTTTAAATCCTAGGGGAAAAGAAAATATATAAATGGTGATATTAAATGCTCAGTAAGGGTAAGAACATAGGACATAAAACAATCCATAATCATTTGAATGCAAAAACATGAACATAAAATCTAAACATCAAAATCATGAGAAACGACATAAATCTTGGAAGTAAACAAGGAATAGATCATAAAGGAACATTAGACATGATATACTAAAATGGTAATAAAACATGTAATTGTTTCATCCATTAAGCACATGTTATGATTTCCATAGTATCCAAGGCATTTCTGCCAAGACCATCTTAGTGGACAAAGTCCTATTCTGAATTGGGTTCACTCCTCATTCCAGTCCTGTAACACTGAACCGGATTAACATACCGTTCCATCCATGCCTATATCATGAGATATACATCTTTACCCAATGCATTGGAGGGATATATAGGTCCCACACATCTCATAATGAAATCATTCTTACTTGTGCCACAAAATAAACATACATCATTCATAATAACCCAATGAATAAAATGGGTTTCATAAACATGGTCCCATCATCACATAATCCATATAATAGAAATGGATATCATTTCATAATAAAAAGAATAGAACCATGTAAATCATAGATACATTATACTTGAAACATAGACATATGAAATAATGTCATCATTGATGGAAAATAGTTTTGATAAAACACATGAAATGAATTCTTAAGGAAAATATCCTTTATTCTTCAAAATCAATTTCTTTTTACAAAACGTCATGAAATTTTAAAAAAAAAATATTTCATTTAAAATAGTCATGAAATCTTTTGGAGGAAGCTTCATGAAAATAAGGCTTTATAAAACTGTAAAAATCCATTAATACTGTATAAGTTAAAAAAACATTCTACTCATACTTTTTTCGGAAAAGTCAAAAAGTACCTCATAACGTAAAAAATAAAGATTCCTTACAAACCATGTAGTAAAAGTAAAAATGGGTAAAAATGACATTAAACATACATAAAAACACATTTATAAATATGTACATAGATGATAAACATAACCCCAATAAATACTTACGAATAAACAATCTCAGATAAGAATGAGATTGGAATAATTATCCCTTACCTTAGATCTGATATGCTTCGTACGTATCTGAACCTCCTGTATAATGATTTAAATAATGTAATTGACTTATTACATAATCATATTAATTGTGATGATGTCATATATAATTCACTTATGACTTTATATTACCCGTTATTTTGTAAATTTCATGTTAAAGCAGCGTTTTGTGTAAAACGTTTTATTTATCGTACGTGTTTGGACTAGTTGTTCTTGATATTATTACTACTTATATCATGATTTAATTACTTCCAAAATCTAAATCATGATATATATATCATATATATTCAGTATATATATATATATATAATATAGATAAAGGAAATAAAATACATTGTTCAGGGAGACGGGAGGCCATACGTATGCATGAACGCTGTTTTCTTTACCTTATTGAATCGAATGGAAGTAAGTAGACGAAATATATATATATATATATATATATATATTTATATGTATATGTATACATAAATAAAGTAGCTTCATTATGTCATATATTTCATTATTATTCATTATATATACTTTATAATCATTCATTAATGGTTAACATGGAGAATGAATCTCATGGCGTCGTGGAGACGGTAATCTGTACGTACGCATGAGCGATAATGTCGTTCCCATATTTATTGAATGGAATTGGAGTGAATGATATAATATCTTAGAATCAGTATGATGTTATAATAATCATATTTAGTTATTATTTACACTATTATACCCATCCACGTTAGGTAGTGGTGGAAATACATATTACACCACGACGTGGAGATGGTATTCTGTATGTACGCACACGTGGTGATTTCGTTTTCTGTAGGATGGATAGAAGGTAAATTATGGTTGTTTCATATTTATAATAACATATAAGTATATAAGTAATACTGATGTTATTAATTTATAATGACACAACTAATGAAGATGAAGTAGAAGAAGAAAGAAAATTGAAAGAATCGGTAACATATATTACCTCTTGTTTGACACGCCTCTTTGAAACCTCCTCTTAGGGTAAATAAAATTGGTTTTTAAAGAAGACCAGGAACTCTAGTATTTTAATAAGGAGGTTTAGAAGGGAAATAGGTATGGTTTGGCCGATATTCAAGGCTCAAAAGGGTGTGAAGAGAAGTAGGAAGGGGTTCCCTTTTTATAAGGGAGGAGAGGGGCACCCTTGGAAATATTAAAAATATTAATTTATAATAAATCTAACCCCACTTAAAAACCACAAAACATAACTCATATTATAATATATGATGATATAGGGTCATAATAGCATCAACCAATAAAATTTAGACATGTAGGGAATATATTTTAATCATTATCAACTTAATTTATCCTTATTTAATCTATTAAATTTTATTTGTGATAATAAGATTTTAAATTTTAAATTGTTATGAATAATTACATATGTGCATTTAATTATCCATATTTAGATAATTTATGACATTTTAGACTATATAAATTTCAATATATAAATTTTAAATATTATTGTGATTTGTAAACAATTTAATAATATGTTATTTTTATAAAATAACAATAGTGTCAATTTTGACACTATTCAATTAATTGAATTTAAATAAATAACACACAGATGATATATTCGAACTAAAATATTTAATAGGTTCTTAAAATGTCATAGTAATCTATAAAATTGGTGGTGCACATTAAATAGTTCATATAATATTTATTATACTATTTGTAAAACCATTTCTTTGATATTTCTCTTAATAAAATAATTACTACAACATTTTTGTATAATTATTAAAAAATACTTATTTGTTTTATAAAAATTAAAAATAAAATACTAGGATGAAGATAAATCTCATATCTTTCATAATAATACATTTAGTTGGATTTATTATCTAAAACACCAAAATTTTAAAATGTTATATTTATTAAATTATGAATGTGAGTATTTTGACATTATATAAAATAAAATAATAAAAGGGTTGTAATCTCTTTTATAAGACTCCAAACGGTCATATATTCGGTCATTGGATGATTATGGTGTATATACACACTACCAATAAGTATTGGTCAGGTTTGTGAGCCCTTTAATATGTATTACTATTTCAATAAAATCAATATTATTAATTTTTTTACTAAATAAATAATTTATGCATCATTAATGTATAAGGTAATAATGTAATTAAATAAATCTTAAAAATTACAAATAAATTACCATGATAAAGAAAAACATTTTATATTTCAAATTATTATTTATAACCAAATTTATATTCTATATAACCTTATATTAGAAATCCATTAATTATTAAAGTTTGAGTGAGACATATTTCACTTTCCTTTAAATAAAATAAACAAAAGGTCTTAATCACCTCCAAGTGGGTTCTAATGGAATCCATTTCTACCCAAATATGACTTAGGACAAAATATAATCATCCAATTGTATTATGACAAGTGTTATGGTAATTCTATAATATTATATTTACCTTTAATTACCTGATTTACCTTTTACTATGGTAAATTAAATTTACCGTAGTTACTATTCATAATGCCCAAAAATAAACAGTAGTCTATTAATATAATTTTGACCCACTGATTCCAAATATGGAATCCATTTTTCAAAATTCAATACATAGAAGTTGCAGAAATTGAATTAAAATTAACCCTGTTGTCGAAAAAAACGGGTTTTTGTTTAAAACATTGCAGAAGATTGAATTGATTTAACCTACAAATTCAATATAAAATCAATGCTAATGACATACATTATATTAAATGGTAAAAATATATTCTATTTATACTTTAAAACCATGCAATATTATAATTTAACCACATAAATTATTAAGATGAAAAAAGTTGTTTTTAATTAAAATATAGTGTGTTTTTACTATTCATTAAAATATGAATGTTATCAGAACAATATGAAAAATTTATCCAAAGTATATTTTAATATCATTATTCCAGAGAAGAATTATATTTTGTCAAATTGAACTTATAAACATGTTAAATACTAGATTTAATGTGGGTGCACCATCAAAAGGCGCCAAAACTGTATTTTTTGAAAAATATTTATTTTACCTGAAAAATTTGTTTTGTTCTTATACCATGTTCTAGATTAAGTGTAAGATGAATAATAATGTTATAAAATTAAAAATTTAGTTAATACTATTAATAATTGCTAGTTGATAATAATATTATAATAATATATCATTGCTTAGCAAAACCCAGTATTGAGTTAAACACACGCTATTGAGGAAGGTCGCGATTGCGTGTAATGTAAGCCACGTCAGGGTTGTGTGTAGTGCACAACTCCTTTGTTATTGCGTATAACAAAATCCAACCATATTTCATTTATACATTGAATATATTTATATATATACACTCAATGTTGCGTAGAATAACTACTATCAAACAAACATGAAATTGTGTGTAAAACGTTCCAAGATTACTGTTGCGTATACTGCAAGCTAATACGGTGTTGCGTATAGCGCAAGATAATCATGGTGTAGAATACAATATAATATATGAATGAAATTAAAAAGAATATATCTTATAAAATCTCGGGTTGTTACATACCCAACATCTTCAATGCTGGGTATCTGACACGCTGATTAGGGAGTACCACCAAAATGGTACTCTCCCCACGTTGGAGGCTGCAAGAAAAGACCTATAGTCTGAAAATGTCCATTATACGCATCTTCAACCACTGATGGTATCCTATCACATGGCTTCCCCATGGTCATCCTAAACCATATCAGAAGCCTATCCATGGAATGTGACAATGAGTACCTCCCTTATCATTGAGAGGCAGATGAAGTCAATGCTGAAAAATTCAACTTAACTACACTGTGGTACTACCCACGGGCCCCTTATAGAGAAATTCGTCTCCAATATCAGAAAAAAAGCCTCCTCCCATCTAGTAGGACCTTATGATGAGGGCTCCTATTGATTTCCAGAAGACCTAGGCCCCTCGGGATGCCCACCAAGGGTGGAGAATATATAACCAGGAACATGCTATCACCCTGGTTCTTAAGGAGCAGCTCCACCATACTAACATTGTGGCATTCAATGGGAAGACCTATGACTCTGCCTCCTCCACTCAAACCCACCACAGAAATAGGGTGGCCCAATACGAGTACACAAACATTCTCGTTGGTTCTCATCGGTCCTACCGCGCAGATAGAGCAGAAAACTACAGGCAGATATAGACACTTGTCGAGCCATAACAAGCCCACCATCCAAATAAGGCTAGACTCAGCTACACCCAGGAACAAATACCCATTGATTCATTTCAAGCCTTCCATTTAAATTGAGTAGAAATAGGATACACACAGGCACAAACACCTGCTGGTATATTTCAATCCCTCCATCCAAATAGGATGGAAACTAAATATGAGCAGTGTAAAATTCATGCAGATGAATACAAAGCCTGTGAGACAAATAAAGAAGCAAGAGAGTTGACGAAAATACATGATCATGAATATGAAGACAACTGAACAAATATAGTCCCAACTGGTGAAGACAACATGTGGAAGACTCGTTCCTCTATCTTGATATAGATGAATAGCCAATACCAACTAGAAACTCAAGGAGGACCAGAGTAGGCACCAACTCCTACTCCGAAATTAGAATGGTGCTTTATACCCATTCTATCCAAATATGTATCCCATAATATCTTGGAAATGATGGATAATGAGACATCAATTGAAGACCATGTCCTTCAAAAAGGCCAAGATATCATTTCATCACCAGCAAAGGAGATAAATTGGGCCCCTGACTCGATTTCCTTGAATGGAATGACTCACTCTCAAAACGAGTTAGTCACTATTGAGAAATTATGCAAGCCTGCTTTAGTACAGCAGGGTCAATAACAATATCCCATGACATACGAACAACAGGATCGGGAACAAATACCCACTCCAACTTGGGGACGCTGGTCCAACGTGGTGGCCACTCTATGGGATTCATATAACCATTCCGAAACTCAGGATTCCCATTTGCGTATGCTGAAAACATCACAAGACCCAACAAGATAGGTACTCATATATGAAGGCCATTACCAACAGCAGATGGCCATAGATTCCCGCATGAGAGTGCCTGATAATGAATAGAACCAAAAGAAACTGTAAAATGAAGAGAGCATACAAGATTCTACTCTATTGGATGTTGGGGTTCTTGATTCCCTCATTCATATATTGACAACGGATCAAGACCATTTGATTACATTACCAAATTATTGAAGTGGCAGTTACCGTTGTGAAGGTCCTCCCGCAATGTTGCTAACATCATCTCTGAAGGTCCTCTACAGAGCACCCAAGGGGGCTTACTCTGTGGGTCAAGAATGATCAATCACGAGAGCCTATCTCTTGATGTGCATCGGGGTAGCCCACCCCTCGAATTGAATATCATATAGATATAAGGTCCTCCCCTTATAGTCATCCTCCCTAATGGTCCTCCCTAGGGTATATGCTGCATATATTCTTCTCCATGTAGTCATACATCAAGTCATGATGGTTGTCCTCGCCATGATGATAGTCATTGCAAAGGCCCTCCCTGCAATGATAGTTATTATGAAGATCCTCCCCATAGTAAAATCAATAAAAGAGATGGTCATCCCCTCATTTTAGTACTTCTTAAAGGCCCTCCCCAGGATGTACATAGTAGATATTCTCCCTAAATCCAAGTATGAAGTCATGATTGTGGTACACTACTTTATGATAGTCATTAAAAAGGCCCACCCCGCAATGACAGTTGTTTCGAAGGTCCTCCCCTCAGTCACGTCATGCAACAAAAATTTCCTCCTCTTTCTACAACTCTCCCGGAAGGACTTCCCCATGGTATACTCCATCTTTAAATTTCTCACGGTCATGCATCAAGTTGCTAAATTAGCCCTCACCATTGCAGAACCAACTGTGTAGGTCCTCCCCGCAACAAAAATTCATACTAGAAAGAAGCCCTCCCTTCGGCTAAACAAATGCGAGAAATCCCTCTTATGCAAAGGCACTCATAAAATGGAGTTAGACACATCGGGAACTCTGTCAATAACGAGTGATAATCTTTCTCAACCAGACGATGACCTGGGGCTATGCTCAACCTCTAAAATAACCCTATTTCTTCCTCAAATCAATAATTATCCCACCAGCCTGATCACTTGGAATGAGATTATTAAGAAGAAATTGAGTTGGTTATATCAAGTAGACAAGCCTTCATAAGAACAACAACATGATATGTTTCCTGTGAGAAGTAAAATAGCTAGGGATAATATACTAGTGATATATTTCCCTATAAACACTTCTTACATCAACATAATAGTAGAGTTGTCTGGGGACTTCATGCATGACATTCTCCTCAACATATGGATTACTATGCGGAAGACGAATGAAAAATATCTTCCCTTTGTAGGGTACGCGGACCACGTTAGCATGATAGGGGAGCTTAACCATAGAATCGACCTGGAATCCCTACCATATGTAATAAATCCACAACCAGAAAGGTGAAAGAAAAACCTTGAACTGGGTTTCCTTCATGCACTTCATAAATTGTGTCACCTCATTAGTGACGCCCTGATTGGAGATCATATTCGTGGATGGGGAAAACATGGAGCTCAACAATTCTCCCCACATCCCATCCATCAGGCCCCATTAGAAATGAAATCATGCAATGTCGTCACCCAGAGGAAACAATCAAGTGATACCCCTGCTCAAGAAATATGGGATACTCAACATAAATTGGCCTGAAGTAAGTCTCAATAGTGTTGGTGCTGAAGAGATCAATCCATCGAAAAGCTTCTTAGTTAGGAAACTATGAACATCCAGCATGATTCTAGACTAAGGGAATCCAACTAGAAAGTAGTTCCTATCGCTTCAAAATACCATAGACTCCATACAGTCCCAATTCCAAACTCAGACTACACCGTCAAGGGAGTACATAAAATTTAAAGGGTGGAAATAGCAGCGGCTGCTGCCGAAATATGGGAACAACCCCAGCCCAAATGGATAAGGGAATTTTAAAATAAAAATTCCCCAATAAAACCAAGAAATACATGTCATGTCACATCAACAAGTGAATGAGAAAATCCCCATACAACAGGGTTGGGGGAATTTTTAACTCCAATCCCTGCCCGACGGTCGTCTCTCGTCCACCATCTTGGAAGAACGATAGACAAAGGAGTTACCTGTTCCACCCCTTATCGGGGTCCACATCCTTAGAGATAAAGTAGTGTTATGAGGTCAGACCAGGGCCCCCTTTGGGTCAATATTTTCCAAGAAACATGATGAGTACTACATAATGGAAGGAGAATGTCCAATATAGGATGCAAAAATCATTACTACTATTCAGCACTAGGTAAACCACCTCTAATACTGTATTCCTTAGTTAACATGGTTAAAATCAGCCCCAATGATCTCATAGTAAATTAAATAGGTGGAGAGAATGAGAAGTAAAATGGTTCCCTCACAGAGGTATCCCACATAGAACCTGGTAGAGTGTATACCTGAAACTAAAGGGTAGTCCTAAATCTGGGTTCCCTCTCAGTCAATCTGACATAACCTCCTACATGAAACCACAACAAGGATAAGAATAAATACAACATCATATATGAACCACCTTCTCCTACCACTGATAGTATTTACATTACCCTTGTGTATTGCTTTTCCAAGAAGGAGGAAAGAAATTAAAGATCTCAGGCGAATTAATGTCAAGCTACCTCGAGGGAGATATCTCACCGGATTTGTCCCCCCCCTCACATAATGTTAGTAAGTACTCCCCGAAGAGGTGATGGATCCATATACACTCATCCCGGTGAATGATACCAAGCTTAGAGGGATGTTCAACCTTTCTCCAGAAGGACATAAAGACTTCCCCCCACTCTGAAGGTAGTCACAGTATATCTCGGTAAACCCAAAAATGATACCCCCGGCTGTGTATCAACCCTAAATTCCAGTATCTCCGGAATGCACAGTATTGGCCATTGCCACACCAGCTTAAGATCAAGCCCAACATGATATCCATCAAGTGAACATAAACACTGTCAAGTAGCTAATGGCTTGACTAAAAGCTATGGGGGTGAGACATTCTCCGATACAACCAGAGAGAAAACCCTACCCCATTGGGTGAGAAATTTTCCACCACCACCAATCTTTTTAAAACTTGTATTCCAATTATTAAATGGATCAGGGGACCCCATAAAACATTTGATGCACTATGCCTCATACTGTGACCCCATGATGGGAACTCTAGAGAATAAATAAGCCATAAAAATCGGACGCTTCGTACAAACCCTTCATGGCTTGGCATTCGTATTTCATACTATCCTTCCATCCAATTTAATTATAGGCTAGGATGACCTACGTTGATTGATTCTCTTTCAGTTTAGTTCAACACAGCACAAGACAATAGTCAATGATTTCATGAATTGAAAATAGTGAGAGAAAGAAAGAGTCTCATACTTCTTTTCTAGGTGGAAGGTCCCGACATATCCCATGAACTTGACACTCCCCCTGGATGAGATGCTCGCCATGTGCATTGATAACCTTTGATATGAATTGTGAACGATGCACATCACGTTGAAGTACACTAGTGGGTTGAGAGACTTCAATGGCATTTCTCAAATGATAGAAGACTCCTTGAAATGGACTAACCTTAAGTCTTGAGTTTCCCCATCTGCCATAGGGAAAAGAATGGGGAAACATGATGTAGCTTCTATCATGCATAAACGCTCACTACTACAAATATATCCATTATTAGTGCTAGAAAAGGGAGTAACTGCTCTAGAAAAGCTCTTTTAATTGAGGTGAAGGTAGGGGATCATCTTATGAGTGGTCAGAACGGAGAAGATAAAGTCCCCTTTTATCAGTGATTAATAAAGTGCTGATAAAAGTTGAAATAATTTTAAAACAATAAAAAATATTTCTACAATTCATGGAGGGACTTCAAAAGTTCTTGAATCCCCCCTTCAGTTGAACCCCACCCCCACCCCATTCCACATGACCCAGACACACCCATGCCTTTAACAGAATCCCACCCCCCTTTGATAGTGCTAATTCTTATTCCCCACCCACGCGCATGACCAGCCTCCCCCAAGATTCAAACTCATGACCTATTACCTACGGCGCCTAAGGAGCATTACGATTCATGTGGTGTCTATCAGTGGGTATGTCTGAGAGTTTCCTCGATGTTAACGGTTTTACTTGTGGAATGGTTGTGAATTTGACTCCTTCCAGGACTATTCTTTAGGTTCCAAAGGCCACAATTCATGAGTTCTGATCTTGGGAGAGGAAGGGTGCACACACAGGTGGGGAATAAGGTTTAGCTCTATTAAAGGGGATGGGGGAGTTGTTAAAGACTTAGGAGTGGTTGGGGCATTTGGGATGGGGTGGGGCGCTGTTGAAGGGGGGGCTTCAAGAACTATTAAATCCCCTCCTAGAATTTTAGTTTCTTTTAAATTTTTTGTGAACTTTTATCACCACTTTTTTTATCACTGATAAAAGGGGCCTTTATTAGCACTTTCTAGAGAACTGATAAATCAGACCCCCATTTATCTTTGACTTGATGAAAAGCTCTTTTCTAGCACTGATAAAGTCCATATTTTTAGTAGTGTGAACTTAAGCGTGACAGAAGGCACTACAACTTTCATCGTTCTTTTCATTATCGGCGGATGGGGCCACTCAAGACTTAGGGTTTGTCCATTGCAAGGAGTCTTAAATACTCCGAGTAATGGAAGAGAGGTCTCTAAAACCACTTGTGTAATTAACTAGCATAAGTAGCATTTGAAATTCATTATGAAGGTTGTTGACGCACATGGAGAGCATCTCATCATAGGGGAGTGGCCAGTTTAGGGAACATGTCAGGCCCTTCCAGCTAGAAATGACGTATGAGACTCTTTTGTTCTCTCACTGTTTTTAGTTCATGAGATCACTGACCATCATCACAGGTTGATTTGAACTAAAATTGAAGTGAATATATCACTGGAGGTCCTCCCAAAAAATAATTGAATTGGATGGTAGGATAGTATAGAATATGAAATCTGAGCCCTGCAGGGTTTGTACAAAGCACCTGAGTTTTAAAGCTTCTTTCTGCTCTAGAGTTCCCATCATGGGGTCAGAGTAAGAGGAATGGGGCATCAAATGCTGTTTTGGGTCCCTTGAGCCATTAAATACTGGGAATAAGGGTTTTTAGAAGATTGGTGGTTGCGAAACATTGCTCACCCATTCAGGGTAGGGTTTTTACACCTTCTTTATCTAAGCACTCCACACCTACATGGATTCTATTCGAGTCATTAGCTACTCAATGGTGTTTGAGTTCCCTAGATGCATATTCTGTTGGTCTTGAGCTAGAGCTATTGTGGCAGCGGCCAATACTGGGTGTATCAGCGCTGTTTGAATTTGGTGTTGATACCCAACTAGAGGTATCATTTGTGGATTTACCTGGATATATTTCAACTATCTTCCCATCAGGGGGATGTCTTGATGTCCTTTCAGGGATGGGTTTAATGGTCCTCTGAGCATGGCCTCATTCACTAGGATGAGTGCATGTGGCATGGGAACCTCTTCTCAAAGCACTTGTTGATGTTCCATGGTGGGATCACCTCCAGTGAGAAAGATCCCTCGACATAGCATGACATTAATTTGTCCAAGATCATTCATTTCATCCTCATTATTGGTTAACTTGTACGCATGGGTGAGGGAAACACACTTTGGGGTAAGATAAAGCGGGTCATATGCAACCATGGATTTATTCTTCTCATGGTTATGGTTTCACTCCAGAGGTAATGTCATATTGACTTAAGGGGAACCCGGATTTAGGACCCCTGTTTAGTACTGGGTATGCACACCACCGGGTTCTATGTGGTATACCTCTAGTAGGGATCCATATTCATTAGAATCCTCTCCCCTTGTGTGACTTCCTGTGAGATCTGTGGGGTTGAAATTTACCATGTTCACAGAGGCATACCACATTGGAGGTGGATTAAACATAGTAGAATGGAAGGAATGCTTTCTTCACACTATTTTGGACTTTCGTCTTCTATTAAGAAGTATTCTTCATGTTTTTTTGGTGATTATTGACCTGAAGGGGGCCATGTTCTGACCTCATAACACACCTTTTTCTTGGAGAGTGTGGATCATGATAAGGGGTGGAATGGGTAACCCATATCTCCATCGTTCTTCCTAGATATTGTAAGAGAGATGTCCATTGTGTGGGGATTTGAGATAAAAATTCCCCCATCCCTGGGGGCTGTGGTTGTTCCTGTTAACCTGTTGATCCGCTATGAACATGAATTGTTGGTCATATAGGGTAATTTCGTTCTAAAAATTCCCTTCATCCCTGTAGGCTGTGGTTGTTCCTATATTTTGGCGGTATCCACCGCTATTGTAACCCTTTAAATTTCATTTACTCTCATTAGGGTGTAATCTGAGCATGTCATTGTGACTTCCTAGATCATATAGTATTTTGAAGACATGAGAACTACTTACTGGTTGGATTCTCTTAGGCAGGAAGCATGCTAGATGTTCCTGGTAACCTGACTCGGAAGATTTTTGATGTCTTTATCTCTTCAGCCACAACACATGTAACACCCTAATAATTCATGGTA
This sequence comes from Viscum album, assembly GCA_963277665.1. Lineage (NCBI taxonomy): Eukaryota > Viridiplantae > Streptophyta > Magnoliopsida > Santalales > Viscaceae > Viscum > Viscum album. The sequence continues at coordinate 502,912,542 of OY728131.1, read as the reverse complement.
TGTTTCTCTTCGAATAATACCCTAGCTTGTGTTGTATGCAACTTCAAGTTCTAGCACACCATGAAAAATCAAACAAGCCATTATGAATAGTAAAACCCACTTTTTATATTTTTATAAATTTTATTTTTCATAGTGGGCTTCATTTTTTGATTCAAAATATCAAAATTATCATAGGTTGAATTTTTGGTATTTTTCTGAAAACGTTTAATTTTTGATGAATTGTGAAAACACTCAATTATTGTTTAAAAAATAATTTTTTTAAAGAATTATTATTTTTATTTAAATTTATTTTACGTCAAACTAGATACATACTATCTATATAAGTTCAATGTAATTTGTAGGAGTCATTTTATAATAACATTAGATGTATAAAATATTATTTAACTTTTTAACGTCTTTTACCCACCTTCTAGGAAAGTTAGAAAATTTAGATATAATGTAATTTCACCCCTTCTATGAATTGAATTTCAAAAATCTGAGAGACATAGTTAACATCATTTAGTAAAACATGGTTCAATAAATTGAAAATATTTTTTGGTGAATAGGGAATTTTGAATTTTATTTACCACGGTTAAAAGTAAAAAGGGTAATTAAAGGTAAAAATGATATTATAATTAACCTAAAACATGTCCTAATTATATTGGATAAGTTTATTTCGATCAAAATAAACTATAGGAATAAAATATAATCTTTTTTGATCTACTAGGATTAGATTAGGTTATTTATTATTATTTTATTTAATGATGAGTTAAAAGAGTTACATTAAAATTTTAATAACTAAAATATTATTAATATAGTGTTATAATAAGATTAATTATACTAGAAATATTCTTAATAAAGCTAAAAATATTTCTTACATAATGGTATTTTATTTATAATTTTAATAAATTAAATAATTAAATTTATTTATGACCCAATGATGATGCAGTAATTACCTTATTAATGAATTATTAAAATAATTGATAATATATATATAAATAAATGTAAATTGAGACTTATGATGCATTCGAAGAATATTATATGTTAATATGACATGGTATGGTTTATTTAATTTATTTTGTAGAAGTAATAATGTTTTTTTGTCTTTCACAAAAACCAAATACTAAATAGTGTCAATATTGACATAAATGAGTTTTTAAAACAACTAAAATATTATTAAATTATATAATCTTAATAAAAATATATGGTTTGAAAAAAAGAATTAAAGAATTATATATATTTAATTAATTAACCACTTGGGGTTTTTTTTGAATTTTTATAGTATGTTTATTAACCAATTATTAAAATAATACAATAATACAAGGTAAAAGAAAAAATATTTAACTAAGAGTTAAATATAAAAGATAAGTTTAATATGGTGACATATACTAGTATAATACCTTTTGGTTGAGAGGTTTTCTACCTAGATCCACCTTATACTTGAAATAAATCCTTTTGGATCCATTATAAACCAAATATGATTGTATATTAAATTAATATTTCAAGCTTTCCCTAAAGTGACCCTCACCTCTCATATAAATGGGTACATCCCCTTATATCAAAATCAAACCACCAAATCCATTTGGATATGCCAAATAGTAATCAAATAACTTCCCATATACCCTCACATCATCCTAGAGTCCTAAATTTTATCAAAAAGCCAACCTATAGATCCCTTCCGATCAAATAAAAAAGAAGCACCTGAAGAAGAGGTAATAATTTCATCACCTATTACAATGTTATTTTATTCTTCCACTTCCTCTTTCTTTGTTGATTCCATAAAAAAATACAATTCCTTATAAATACTATGACGTTATTATAAATATGGTACAATAATATTCATTATTCTATCTATCCTATGAATGACAATGTCACCATACCTCCGTGCATACAACTTACCTTCTCCACATCGTTGTGTACTTTGTTATTCCACACATAATTATTTGGATGGGTATATTAATGAGTATAATTGATTTAAATAATAAATATAACATGTTTATGGTTATTTAAATATGATATAACATCCAATTACATATGATTTCACCATCAATATAATGATATTGTCGCTCGTGCATACATTCAGATTACCATCACCATGAACATGATAAGATTCATTTCACCATCGTAAAGATTCTAGAATAATTTTTTTTATGATTTTTTTTAAAGAAATTTATATAATTCTCGATATGAAACAAATATATCATATCCATAACAAACATTACTTACGTAGAAAAACACATAATGGAAAAGGAATCAATTAACCACCAAAACAATGATACAACTGAAATATTATTAACAAGTGATTATTAAAAGATCATATATGATATAATATTTATGTATTTAGTTATTTTATAATATTATATCAATGATTTAACTATTATTCAGGAGGTTAAGGTTCCCTCAACCAAGGAAATGTATAAGGTTGGGTTTAATTTTACGATCTCTTTATTATCCGTGGTTGTTTATAAGTATATATCTATTGGGACATATTTATCATCCACATCCATGTTTCTTAAAAAATATTTCAATTTTTTTACTATTTCCTATCATATTGGTTAAATACATTTATACCGTTTTTGACTTTCTATAAAATGTTTTGAATGAAATTATTCTATCGATTTCCAAACAAGTTATATTAAGAACTTTTTGATGAAATACAATAAGAATGTTTTTTAACTTATATGGCGGGTGCGGATATTTTTCGCCGCTATAACACCTTCAAATCTTATCTTATAAGATTATAAGAGTATTTTTAAAATAAATTTTTTCTTTTATAATTATCTCACTTTTAAATTATTTCAAAATAGAAAGTGGTATTTATATCAAGTACTTTTGATCTCATCTACGTCAACATCCTTTGATACATTTTACACTTGTTTGTAGTTGACTTATTAAGATATAATCTTCCATATTTTATTGATGGTTTTGTGATATGTTTGACTATGGATGTGTTATTTTTATACCATTCAAGGTTTATTCTCAAATTATTAACTTTTCATATTCTAGTTTCAATATGAATGTTTATGTTATTTTTCTACCTTTTCATATTAGGAATGCATTGGACTTAGTATGTGATGGGTGGAGCCTGCTATAGATCTTCGATGCATCAGTAGGCCTCATGGGACAAACTAGTGTCTTGGAACAAGGCCTTGAAAAAAATTTATTTGTATTCTTGGAATGAGGCCTTGAATATGTGGTTATGATGTCTCGCATTATGTATTCCATCATTATGAAATTAGCTATTGATATTACATGTGATTATTAAACTTGTAGAATATCCTTGTGAATAAATAAATGACATTTATTGATTTATCTTTTCCAAATTATTATTAACTTTATGTTTAAAAGGACTGTGTTTTTGTCTTATAAACTTCCCTAAATGTTTATGCTTATTTATAAAAGTTTTCGCTATGTTGTTATCCGTACTGAGCATCTGAGCTATCACCTTTCTATGTTTTATTTTGTCCAGGATGTGAGGAAGTATATTACGAATGACCTATAGGGATAGTATACGGGATATTAATGTGTTCAAAGGAGACAAAATGTGGTTGTTTTTCATTTCATAATGTAATGTAAAACTTATGTATGTATCTAGTACATCCAAGGCTACTAAACTAGTCGGTCTTTTGGGATTTATTCCCTTGTAATCATTCCAATGTTATTTAATAATGCACAGAATCTGGGTAACTAGGGTTAGGGCATTATAGTTGGTATAATAAGAAGCTTATTACAAACATTGGAAACTAGATTTAGAAAAACTCTAATTAGTGAACATTACCTGAAGATAATATTTGAGCATTAGTATATAATAATTTCTTATAATTTTGGTAATGTATAGATTTTGTGTATTTTACAAGAAATACATCCCTGTCTGGATATTAGCAGATAGAGGCAGATCTGGAACAGATGTACCTATGAGTGAATACTCCGATAACGGGTTTCAGGCTTGACCCATGGAATCCTAGAACATGACAACGAGCCTTGCTTCCCTCTTGGTCACGACACTCCCGGGGGATATGCTTAGAATAATTAACATATTCTTTACAAACCATCAAGAAGGATTTATGATTAAATACTTCTTCAAATAAACATTTTGTTATGATTATGGTTTGTATACATAAACTATTCAATTTATGTTAGGTATTTTACTAGTTTGGAATTATGTATTGAGATTCATAAAATAATCTAGTGTTTTCCATTTTTTAGAAATGGGGCATAGTGGAAGGAATGAAAACTATATCAATTCATGTAATACATTTAGGTATTTAACTCCTAATCAAGATAATTATGGTGGAGTCAGTGATGCAAATGATGTTGAACAACTTATAACCATTCTGGGGAAACACAATTAGGTTATGAATAATGACCTTACCTGTATAGAGCACCATGATCTACCACGCATCGGATCTATGATAGACCTCTTCATGAGGAGAAAATATACAACATTAAATTGGAATACAAATCATTTTGTATCTGAGAATTGGATAAGTTCTTTAGAGAAAATATTTCATGCTTTGGGTATTAGAGAAAGGAAAAAAGTTTTCATGGCAGTTTATTGCCTCAAAGAAGCTGAAGATCAATGGTGGTCATTAATTCAAAACAAAAATGAGGATTATAAAGCATAAATTATGGAATGGAGGGATTTTAAAGAGCTTTTCATAGAAAAATAATTTCCTTGTGACCATCATGTGGATATGGAAAGACAATTTCTGAGACATAGGAAAAATGAGTATGAGAATGTCTCAAAGTATAAGGCTCACTTAACAAGGTCATCAAGGCATGATACTTATTATATACATAACTTAGTGAGTATGATTGATCAATTACATAATGGGATAAAACCATTTCTCCATAAGGTATTAGTCTCACAAACCATCTCATCATACGAAGATATTGTCTCATGTGCTATCGAGACAGAAAAATAATTATCTTAGTCTTATGTCTTGAAAACAAAGAAATGGTTGAAAAAATCTGTTGAACAATCTATAAATGGAAATATGGGGATGAAGGGAAAATTTGATTTTCTATCCTGCATTAAATGCGCTAAGAAACACCCTGGAGCTTTCCTGAAGGGAATGAGAGTAAGTTACAAGTGTGGTGAAAAAAGTCACCAAGCTTGTGATTGCCAGGGAATGAAAGATACTGTCAATGTTGAATGTTACAATTGTAGAGAAAAGGAGATATATGAATATGAATGTTGCAAGGAGCAAGTAAATTTACCTCAGAAAAGTACAATGGAGAAAGGCCAAGCTTATATGATCCCTACTGCTGAGGTTAAAGTTATGAATGACGTTGTGCCAGATAATTTAATGGTTTCCTCAAATTTAGCCAATGCTTTATTTAATTCTAGATCATCATGTTGTTTCATATCTTCCTAGTTTTCTATGAAAATTAGATTTTTCAAATTTTATTTAACAAGGGAGTTGTCAGTAAAAACTCCGAAGGAATGTATCATTGTTGTAACACCCTGACCACAGTTACCCAAAGTCAGTGCCTTATTACATAACATTCGCATTATCCCAAGGGTTCAAATCCTGAAAGGCCAATCAGTTTAGTAGCTTTGGAAGTACTATATAAATATATAAGTTTTACATTACATTATAAAATGAAAAACCACAACAACATCTTCTCCTTGGAACACATTCATATCCCTTAGAATATCACTGAAGGTCAGTCATAATATAATTCTTCGCATCCGGGGAAAAATAAAACATAGAAAGGGGTAAGCTTAGGTGCTCAGTAAGGATAATAATATAGCAGAAACTTTCATAAATGTGCATAAACATTTAAGGCAGTGTATAAGACTAATGTACAAGCCTTTTCAAATTAAACTTCAGCATAATATGGAAAAGATAAATAAAATAATTCAATTTAATTATTCACATAGATATTCTACTAGTCGAATAATCACATTTATTATTGATAGACAATTTCAAAATGATGGAATGCATAATACCAGACATCATAACCACATAGTCAGGGCCTCGTACGAAGACTAAAAATAATATTTTGTCAAGGAATTGTGATATGACACTAGTTTTCCACTTTAGACCTACTGATTCATCGTGGAGCTATAGCAGGCTCCACCTGTCACTTACTAAGTCTAATACATTCCTCACATGAAAAGTATGAAACATAACATAAAAATTCATATTAAAACTAGCATACAAAATCTTAATACTTTAACCATAAACCATTAATGGTATAAAAATAACACATCCACAGTCAAACGTATCACAAAACCTTCAATACAAAACAGAGGATTTTATAATAATAAATCAACTTCAAACACATGTAAAATCCATCAAAGTATGTTGACATAGATTAAATCAAAACTATTTTAGGGAAATATATCATTATATTTTGAAATAATTTAGATGTAAAATAATTATAAATGAATTTATTTATTTTATAAAATATTATTATAATATTTTAAGGGAATATTCTATGGTGTTATAATGGCAGAAAATAGCCGCACTCCCCTTATATGTTAAAAAACATTCTTTCCTTAATTTTTTTGAAAAGGTTTTATAGGACCTAGTTTTGAAAACGATGGAAATATTCCATTATAAACATTTTATAAAAATTAAAAAAAAGGTTATAAATGAACTTAAACCATAGTCTAGGAAGTAGTAAAAATATTTTGAAATATATTTTTAAGAAATGCAGATGTGGATGATAAAGAGATCATAGTAGATACTCACATATAAACAACCTCAGATAATGAATAGATTGTATAATTAAACCTTACCTTGTACTTTTCCTTGATCAAGGGCATGTTAACCTACTTTATAATAGTTAAATAATTTTTTTTTAAATTATAAATGAATAAAATAAATAAATATGATATCAAATATGATCTTCTAATATTGCTTTGTTAATAATATTTTAGTAGTATCATTGTTTTTGGGGTTAAATGATTCATTTTCACTTATATGCTTGCTTATGTACAACATTTTTCTTATGTATATGATGTATTTGATTCATATACATAATTATATTAAGTTCTTAAACATTATTTTTAATCATAAAATGAAAATTATTCTTTAATGGTTATGATGGGGAATGAATTTCCTCTCGTTTGTGGAGACCGTTATCCGTACGTACGCACAAGCGACAATATCATTCAATTTATGGTGAAATCATTTGTAATTAGATGGTATATTATATATAAATAATATTTAACATGTTATATTTATTATTCAAATAAGTTATAAAAATTATTATACCCATCCAAATAATTATGTGTTCGAATAACAAACTACACCACGACCTGGAGACGGTAAGCCATACGTACGCACGTATGGTGGATTGTCATTCATAGAACAGATAGAATAATGAATGTGGTTGTACAATATTTATAATGACATAAAAATATTTATATGTTACTGGAGTTATTATTTTGGTATGGAAACAATAAATAAAAGAATAATTTGAAGAAGAAACGAACTATGAATGATGTGGTGAAATTATTACATCTTCTTCGGGTGCTTCCTTTTGAGTTGATCAAAAGGGATCCTTAGGTCATAATTATGATCAAAGTAAGGGATCTGGGTCGAATTGATAGTAGTTGGTAAGATATTATATTTTGTGTTGGATGATCCAAATGGCTTTGGAGGTGTGATTATGAGAGAATGGGAAGTACCCGTTTATAAGATAGGTGAGGGTAACTTTAGAAAAAGTATGAAATATTGTCTTATTATACAATCATATTCGGTTTATAATGTCTCCAAAATGATTTATTTCTATGATAATGTTGGGATAGGTTTAAAAACTCTTATATAATAGGTTTTATATAGGTTTAGGTCACCATATTAACCTTATTTATTAGATGTAACTCTTAGTTAAATAGTTTAACTTTAACCATGTATTCTTGTATTATTATATTAAATGGTTAATAAACATACAATAAAAAGACAAGTGAACCCCAATTGGTTCATTATTAATATATATAACCTTATCTAAGTCTTTTGGCTGAACCTTGGATTTTTATGAATATTATATAAATTAATAATATAGTATTTTTTTAGAACTCATTTATGTCATTTTTGAAACTATTTGGAATTTTGTTTTTGTGATAGTTATAAAAAAATTATAACTTCAAAAAAAATTATTGTATCAACCTTAAGATGTCATATTAACCTATAATATTAGTGTAATTTATCAAAAGTCCAAATTTAATTTTATTTCGATATTTATAATATCAATTATTTTAGTCTTTCATTAATAAGGTAATTATTACATCATCATTGTATCATAAATAAATTAAATTATTTAATGTATAAAAATTATAAATAAAATACCATTAGGTAGGAAATATTTTTAGCTTTCTAATTAATATTTATAGTGTAATTTACCTTATATATAACCTTATATTAAAAATTGTTTTATTTATTAAAAATTGAATTTAACACTTTTACTCTTTCTTAAATAAAATAATAATAAATGTCTTAATCTAATACAAGTGGACAAAAAGGATCATATTTTATCACTAAGGTTTATTTTTGTCTAAATACACTTCCCCAATAGAATTAGGACTTGTGTTAGGTTAATAATAACATAATTTTTTTACCTTTTACTAACCTATTTACTTTTAACCGTGGTAAATAAAATTCAAAAGTTAATATTCACAAAAAACTATTTTCATCTTATTGAACAAAATTTTACTTACTAATTTAGAATGTGTCTCTCAGATTTTTTAAATTCAATTCATATAAGCATTAAAATTATGTTTTATGCAAATTTTTAAATGTGCCTAAAGCTGGGTAAAAGATGGTAAAAAGTTCAATAAAAATTTATATGTATAATATAATTATAAAATGACTCCAATGAATTAAATTGAACATATATAGGTATTATGTTTCAATTTTTACCTAATATAAATTTATATAAAATAACTAATAATTTAAATAAAAATTCGCCTTTAAACAATAACGCAGTGTTTCTCACTATTCATCAAAAATTGTATGTTTTCAGAAAAATACCAAAAATTCACCGTAATATAATATTGATAATACGAATCAAAAAATGAATTCCATATTCAAAAATATAATTTATAAAATTTCAAAAAGTGGGTATTACTATTCATAATAGATATTTTGATTGGTCTTGGTGTGTTAAAACTCCATGTTGCGTACAACACAAACTGTTTCATTATTTCAAGGAAAACGTACAACAGAAGCTTGGGTTGTTACAATTGAAACAATGTTTTTCGAATCAGTTCCCATTTGGGCATATAAACGTGCTTTTTCTTCTAATATCATCATCATACCCATGATTTAATTTTATATAATTCACTATATGGATTGGCTTTCAGAATATTATGAGAAAATTTATTGTAAGAAGAAGGAGGTTAATTTTTTTGACAATGATAAGTAATACCTTATTTTTAAAGAAGAAACGTCAACCTATGATTGTTATCAAGATCCACCCCCATTAGTTCTGCTAAATTAAATTAATGGGGACTATGATTGTGAAATAACTATGTATAAGGAAAGTAATGTTAAAATAGAATACGTACCTATTGTGCAATAATATGTTGGTGTATTTCCAAAGGATTTACTAGGACATCATCTAGAGAAAGAAATTGAGTTTTCCATAGATTTAATTCTTAGTTCAAGGCCCATATCATAGATCCCATATATAATTTCCTCTTTGGAATTAATGGAACAAAAGAAACAACAAGTGGAATTTAGTAATAAAGGATTTATTCTCCCTAGTGTTTCTCTATAGGGGACCCTATCCTATTCATAAATAAGAAAGATGGATCTATGAGTTTGTGCAATGACTGCAGGGAGATCAATGATATGAAAATATACAACAATTATCCACTTCCTCACATTGAAAATTTCTTGGAACAACTTCATGGTGCTAGATATTTTTCAAATATTGACCTTCCATATGGATATCATTAGTTGTGTGTGAAGTAGGAAGGCATTCTAAAAACAATATTTCGAACCAGGTACAGGTATTATGAGTTTACAGTAATTCCTTTTGGACTCAATAATTCACCCTATGTCTTCATGGATCTAATAAATAGAGATTTCAACGAATATCTTTATGGAATTATAGTGGTATTTATTGAAGATATCTTGGTATACTCCAAAATATATGAATATCATGAAAATCAATTGTGCACTATTCTAAAGACTCTTAGAAGAATTATATTATATGGGAAGTTTAGCATGTGCGAATTATAGCATGAGGAGATTTCATTTCATGTCCATATAGTCTCTAAGGATGGAATATCTATTGATACTTCAAATAAAAAGGCAATCCAAGAATGGTCAGCACCGACGAGTATAACCAAGGTATGCAGTTTTATTGGTTTAGAAGGTTATTATTGGCGTTTTGCCCCGAATTTTGCTCGATCGGGTAACCCATTAACGAAGCTCACACATAAAGTGGTGAAACATTTTTTGGAAAAAAGAGTTTGAATAATTTTTTGAAGAATTGAAAAAAATATTAGTCAATTCTTCTATATTGAATATACCATAGGGGAATGATGGGTTTGTAATTCATAGTGTTGCTTCAAAGAAAGGACTGGGTTGTGTCCTTATATAGAATGATAGGGTTATTTCCTATGCATCACGATAGATAAAAATTAATGAAAAAAACTATCCCACTCATGATCTTGAGTCATCAGCTGTAATCTTTGCTTTGAAAACATGGAGACATTATCTCTATGGTGAAAAATGTGGGATATATACCGATCAGACGATTTTGAAGTATATTATCTCATAGAAAGAACACAACCTAAGGCAACGGAGATGTCTTGAACTCCTGAAGGATGATGATTTCACTATAGACTACCACCTAAGAAAGGAAAATAGTGCGTCATATACTTTGAGAAAAAATGATCATGTAGTTTTGAACAAGATGATAGTTTAAAGGGATCCTATGTTCATGGATCTAGTAATGACCGATAAGGGAATAATCATGGATGGTGAAACATCAATACTTTTTCAAGTGGTTGCCAAACCATCTTTACTAGAAAGGATAAAAATGTTTCAGATTGATGATGAGGAGTTTCAAAAGAAAATTAATGTTGTGAACGATGGGAGATTGATTGACTTCATATTTGAAGATGGAATTTTGAAATTTGGGAAGAGACTTTGTGTTCCTAACACACCTGATCTAAAAAGGGAATTGTTGGATGATGTTCATAGCTCCAATTTCTCTAAACACCATGGTAGCACTAAGATGTATGGATATTTGATGCAACATTTTTGGTGGGACAACATGACGAGGGAGGTTGATGATTATGTGTCAAGATTCTTGATACTAGAGAACAAGTGCTATGAAACTCTACGACTCATTTGGTTAAAGTTCTATTGGGAAACCATAAGATGGAAGAGGCAAAGTGGTAACCTGGCGAACATATGATGAAGAACCGCCCAAATAATTATATGCAGTATTTTTCTAGAAATTTTTAGGAATAAATTATTTGAAGGAAGGAAGAATGTATCACCCCAAGCTTCCATGGTACATTTCTCTTTAAATAATACAATAGCTTGTGTTGTACGCAACTTCGAGTTCTAGCACACCACTACCAATCGAACTAGTAATTTTGAATATAAATACCCACTTTTTTAAATTTAAAAAATTTTGATTTTCAAAATGCACTTCATTTTTGGATTTCGAATATCAAAATTAGCTTAGAGTGAATTTTTGGTATTTTTATCAAAACATTTAATTTTTGATGATTACTGAAAAACTCTATGTTATTATTTAAAACCTATTTTTTTTAAATAATTATTTATTTTATTTAATTTAATTTTAGGTCAAAATAGATACATACTACCTATGTATGTTCAATTTAATTCATTGGAGTCATTTTATAATAATATTAGATGTATAACATTTTATTGATCTTTTTAACCTCATTTACCCACATTCTTGGGACGTCATCAAATTTTCATAAAATGTAATTTTATCTCTTCTATGAATTTAATTTCAAAAACATGAGAGACACGGTTAACATATTTAAGTAAAATGTGTTTCAATAAGATGAAAATAATTTTATGTGAATAGTAACTTCTGAATTTTATTTACCACGGTTAAAAGTAAATAGGGTAATTAAAGGAAAAAATGGTATTATAATTACACTAACACATGTCTCAATTCTATTGGATAAGTGTATTTCGACCAAAGTAAACTTTAAGAATAAAATATAATCTTGTTTGATCCACTTGGATTAGATTAGGACATTTATTATTATTTTAATTAAAGAAGAGTTAAAAGTATTAAATTCAAAATTTAATAACTAAAATTCTTTTAGTGTATGGTTATAAATAAGATAAATGTGACTATAAATATTAATTATAAAGATAAAATATTTCCTAAATAATTGTATTTTATTAATAAATTTTAGACCTTATATAGATAAATTTATTTATGACACAATGATGATGTTGTAATTACATTATTAATGAAAGATTAAATAATTTATATTATAAATAATACAATTAATATAAATTGAGACTTTTGATGCGTTACAAATTTTTTTTAGGTTAATATGACTTTTTAGAATTTATATAATGTATTTATTTATAATTAATTAAGTTTTTTTTACTTTCACAAAAACCAAATACTGAATATAGTCAAAATTGTCATAAATGAGTTTATAAATTTAAAAATATATTATTAAATTCTATAATATTCCTATAAATATAAGGTTTGGAAAAAAAAATAAATAATGATATATAAGTCATTAATTAACCACTTTGGGTTCTCATGGATTATTATAGTAAGTTTATTAACAATTTATTCTAATAATACTAGAATACATGGTAAAAGTTAAACAATTTATGTAAGAGTTAAATCTAAAAAGTATGGATATTATGGTGACTTAAACCTATCCAAAACCTATTGGTTGAGAGGTTTTCTACCCATCCCCACATTATCCTCCAAATAGATACTTTTGGATCCATCATAAAATAATTATCATTTTATAATAAATTAATATTTCAAACTTTTCCTGAAGTGACCCTCACTTCTCTTATAAAAGGGTACTTCCCCTTCTATCAAAGTCACCAATCCAAAGCCATTTGGCATGGAAATACCCTGATAAAATATGTTCCAAACTACCTTCACTTTAACATATATGACATACTTTGATCATAAAGCCACCCCAAGGATCCCTTTTTTATCAAATAAAAATGAAGCACCCGAAGAGGAGGTAATAATTTCATCACCTCTTTCAAAGTTTATCTCTTATTCGACATCATATTTCTTTATTGTTTCGATACCAAAATAATAAATCCAGTACATTATACATACTATGATGTTATTATAAATATGGTACAACAATATTCATTATTCTATCCATATTATGAATGAAAAAGTCACCATATGTGTGTATATACGGCTTAGCATCTCAACGTCGTGTTGATGATTGTTATTCAACACTCAATTATTTGAATGGGATTGATAATGAGTTTAATTTATGTAAATAATAAATATAACAAGTTAATTATTCTGTAAATACTATATACCATCCAATTACATATGAATTCACCATCAATAGAATGATATTGTCACTCTTGCGTACGTACAGATTACCGTCTCCATGATAGCGATAAAATTAATTTCCCCATCATAACCATTGAAGAATAATTTTCATTTTATATATAGAAATAATTTTTAATACCTTAATATATAATTATGGATATGAATAAAATACATCCTATCCATAAAAACTTGACTTACGTAACAAAATATTTAAAGGAAAATGAATCAATTAACACCCGAAACAATGATACTACTAAAATATTATTAACAAAGTAACATTAGAAGATCATATATGATATAATATTTATGTATTTGGTTGTTGTATAATTTAATAACAATTATTTGACAATTATATAGAAGGTTAATTTACTCTCGACCAAGTAAAAATACAATGTAAGGGTGAATTTTTCCATCTCTTTATTATTCGAGGTTGTTTATACGTAAGTATCTACTAGGAATTTTTCATCATCCACATCCGTTTTTCATAGAAATGTATTTCAAAACATTATTACTATATACTTAAATATTGGTTAGAGTCTTTTATACCCTTTTTGGAATTTCTATAAAAGGTTTTGAAAGGAATCATTCTGTCAGTTTCCAAACAAGGTACTTTATGACTTTTCGATGAATTAAGGTAAGATTGTTTTTTAACTTATACGATGGGTGTGGCTATTTTACACTATTTTAACACATTATAATATTCACTTACAATGTTATAAGATTATTTTCAAAATAAATGTTTTCTTTTATATTTATGTGACTTTTAAATGATTTCAAAATTGAAAGGGATATTTCTATCAAATAGTTTTGATTTCATCTATGTCAACATCCTTTGATATATTTTACACGTTTTGAAGTTGATTTATTAATATATAATATTCCATATTTAATTGAGGTTTTTGTGATATATTTGACAATGGATGTGTTATTTTTATCCATGAATGGTTTATGGTTAATGTATTAACATTTTTTATGATAGTTTCTATATTAATGTTAATATTTTGTTTCAAAATTTTCATATGAGGAATGCGTTGGACATAGAATGTGACGGGTGGTTCCCACTATAGCTCCTAAACGCATCGGTCGGTCCCATTAGACAAACTAATGTCTTGGAACAAGGCCTTGAAAAAATCTTATTTGTAGTCTTGGCATGAGACCTTGACTATGTGATTATGATGTCTGGAATTATGAATTCCTCCATTATGAAATTAGATATTGATATTACATGTGATTATTCGGTTAGTAGATTATCCATGTGAATAAGTAAAAGTAATTATTTGATTTATATTTTCCATATTATACTGAAGTTTATGTTTAAAAGTCTCGTGTTTAAGTCTTATACATTGCCTTAAAATTTTATGCTTGTTTATGAAGGTTTACGCTATATTGTTATCCTTACTGAGCATTTGAGCTCACCCCTTTCTATATTTTATTTTCTCTACGATGCGAATAAGTATATTATGAATGAACTATAGGGATATTCTAAGGGATATGAATATGTTCACAGGAGACACAATGTTGTTGTTTTTCATTTCATATAGTAATGTAAAACATATTTATGTATCTAGTACTTCCAAGGCTAAAAAACTGACCGGTCTTTCATGATTTTATCCCTTGTGATCATGACAATTTTATGTAATAATGCACCGACTCTATGTAACTAGGGTCAGGGCATTACAATGCATTTTAGACTTACATCGGGCCAGTTTTTGTTTAGTATCCAATATTTTCTAATCTGGGGTTTCATTTATTGTTTCCTCTTTGTGCTATGATACAACTAGACCACAAAACCTACCCCGATTGGGTGAGAAATTTTCCACCACCACCAAACTTCTGGAATCCCGTTTTCCCAGTATTCAGTGCCTCAGGGGACACAGAACATCATTTGATGCTCTATGCCTCTTACTATGAACCCATGATGGGACCTCTAGAGTAGTAAGAATCTGTAAAACTCAGTTGAATCCTACGAACCCTACAGGGCTAAGCTTTGATATGATATAATAGCCTACTAGCCAATTCAATTATAGGCCAGGAGGCCCTCCGATTACATTTTCTCTTCCAGTTCAATTCAACACTACCCAAGGAAATGGTCAGTGATCTCATGAACTGAAAACAGCTAGATAAAGAAAGAGTATCATACTTAATATCTTGGTGGAAGGGCCTAAAATATTCCTTGAACTAGCCACACCCATAGGATGAAATGCTCGCCATGTGCATCGATAACCATCACGATGAATTGTTAATGTAGATCATCCCGGTGAAGTACACCAGTGGGTTGAGAGACCTCTCTACCATTTCTCAATGGATATAAAACTCCTTGCAATGGACCAACCTTAATTCTTGAGCTGCCCCATCAGCACTAGGGAATGTAATGGGGAAAGCTGAAGGGTCTTCTGTCACGCTTTAGCGCTCACTACTGAAAATATGGCCTTTTTCTGTACTAGAAAAGGGCATTAATAGTGCTATAAAAACACTGTTAATCGAGGTGAAGATTATGGGGGTCCCTTATATTAGAGCTTATAAAATCACCGATAATGGCCCCTTTTTTAGCGCTAAAAAAGAGCTGATTAATGTTACTAAAATTAAAAAAAAGTATTTCTATAATTCTGGGAGGTGATTCAATAGTGCTTGAATCCCCCCTTTAACATCACCCACCCCACCCCATCCCACATACCCAATCCAGTCCAGGCCTTTAACAATGCCCTCACCCCTATAACAGCACTATACCTTATTCCCCACCCGTGAACTCAACCTTCCACCCCCAATATTCGAGCTCGTGACCCGTTGCTTACGTTTCCTAAGGAATGAACATGGAAGGAGTCAAATTCTCGACCATGCAACAATTTGAATCTTTAACATTGTGGAAACTTGTGGAAGGACACTCCAATAGACACCACAAGAACCAGAATGATTCTTCACCCCCACAAAACCGTGAGGGACCCCCTGTACATGAAAAACCACCCCCACCATGATTAGACGAATGATGAGGTGCCAAATAAAATCAGTTCAAAGAATGTAGAAATAATGTTTTCTCCTTCCGAGATGAACAAGCTCATGGATGCTTCATTGCTTCCATTAATTGAAATTCTCTCTGGATACCAGAGCCAAAGAGATCCAATGATGTTGGTCTCAACAACAATCTAAATTATTTTCTCTATCACCAGATACTATGACACATCATTTTGGAATGCTTTTTTTCTAGGATCTCCTGCAAAATATGGTGGAATTCGGGCATGTCAAGTTGGATCCGCCACAAGCACAAGTGGCGTGTGTTTCCACCTCAAACAAAAGTGAAAAAGAAGAGTGGAAAATAACTGCCAGTAAGTAGCATAAAATGTTTGAAAATTTTATGACCTAGAAGATCATTAACCGAGTCCCTAGAATCCTCCAAGCATAGTTGAAACAACCAATTGTGCCCACAAAATCTCCCAATAAAGAAAAACCATCCTCCTCAGACCCATGATCCTCAAAAGACCATAAAGGATGAAATAAAGTGTAATAATATGAGATTACGTCAATGTAAAAGTTAGTGTTATAACATTCGGACTTCATGCCAACAATCTTGGCACTATGGGCACCACCCCGCCAAACGTTACAATGGGAACCGCCCCTCCAAATGGTACAAATAGCACCACCATACCAAAAAACACCATCAGTAGGAGGTATCCAAACAAAAATAGCATAGGATCAATAACTAATCTTCAACTCTATTAATGCCATTAACTTGATAGACCCCTTCTCGGAGGATGACTATAGACATGAACCTGAATTCCTCACCCCCAACTCGAGAGCTGTAGGAAGAGGCTATAGAGGCTTGAGGTTTCCTGGAATGCATGATCGTGGTAGGAGTCAAATTCCTAGCCATGCCACAAGTCAAATCATTAACATCATGGAAACTCATGAAAGGACCCTCCGACATATACCACAAGAACCATAATTCTCCTTCACTCCCATCAGAATAAATTCAAGACCAGTTATCTGGGAATATCGATCAGGGGAAGAAAAAATACCGAATCACCCATGTTATATAGGCAGATCAGTTAGGCCAAATGTGGAAAGAACTAGAGAACAAACGGACCTTGTCACAGAGGCCTAACCTTCTACATACAATGATATAAACTCTAAAGTGTCTGTAAAAGACTAACCCTTAGTCAGAAATCACTTACCTTTAGAGAGGAAGTATGATATTTAAAATCAACTGACGTCAGTCCTAGAAAACCTTTCAATCATGTATGTGTTAAGCCGGACTACAGATCTTAAGGTGGCACTCATCGAAGCCTTGCTAAGTCCCTAGGATTTTGAGGCTGATGTAGTAGCAATCGAACTCTGCCGGACAGAGACTAGTCCTGAAGAATTTCACGTCAGCATCTCCTTCAAAGGTAGGGATGAAGACTCCATCATGCAAGGAAACATAAAACACTTATATGTGTCCAGTAATCTAAATGGAATTGATGTTTTGAGGATATTCATCGAAAATAGCTATAGAGTTAACATCCTCCAACCTTGATTGCTTGTTCAGTTGGGAGATGATGAAGAAATTTTGACACCCTATAATACAACTCTATTGCGATATGAAAAAAGATATCAGAAACCATTAGGAATAATCATTCTTAATAATTGGCCCGGAGATCACATGTCATATTTCATATTCCTGGTGGTGAGACAAAGTACGACCATCAATGTCCTGTAAGGTAGCAATTGGCTGCATCAACATGCTATAATTTTGTCCTCATACTATCAGTGCATCAAATATTGCACTAATGGGAGAAATGGGATATTACACGATGATAAATCCTAGTTTTATTCATGTGAGTCACATTATATCGACACAAGGTTCTATGAATCAGAAGAAAATGATATTTTGGCCGACGATGTTGATTGGATCAATGCCCCCAAAGAATTGGAAATGTCTCCCTCCGAGCCCCTATAGAAACATAGGGAAGAGTATATAATAACCATCAATCAAGTTAAATTCTTAAACAAAAGTCGAGGTGTATGCTCAGTTGTCTACATGATCTCTATTATGACCACCGAGTCCAATGACCTGAATGAGCGGGCTGACTCCCACGATGATATAAAAATCTCTATAAAAGATCCTCTCGTCCCATCCCCAGGACATCAAACTACCATCTACTCACACATAAAGGAAAAAAGACAATTTTTCTTCCAACATTAGAGTGTTCATCTCAAAAATCCTTTCTCCATTAGAAGAGGAAGATGATGAAGATGAGGAAGATGATGATGAAGAGGAAAAAGACCTCAATGATTCCCCACCCACATTCAAGGAAGGTGTCTCAACCATAATCAATAAACCTAAGAAGATAAATCTTGGCACCCAAAATGAACCACAAACCACTCTGATCAGTGTGACCATGCCTTTCTAGGAACATGAATCATACACCTCCTTCTAATAGAAGAATCAATATGCGTTTTATGGGAATTACACAAATATGTCAGGACTCGATCCTATGGTCACCACCCACCATCTAGGATTACCAGAAGATCACAAGGGCAATAAATAGGTAGCCAGAAGGACCCCCCAGATGCATTGTTCCAAAAAAGAGGTTGAAGTTGATAGGCTGGTCAATGCCAACTTTATACAGGAGGTCCAATATCAGAACTGGTTGGAAAGCATAGTTCCTATGAAAAAGATTAATGGGAAGATTAGAATATGAATTGAATTCAGGGACCATAATCAACATTTCCAAATAGATGACTTCCCAGTCCCGATAACATAATTATAAATTGATGATACAACTGGATATGAATCACTCTCTTTCATGGATTGCTATTCTGGATACAATAAAATCAAGATATCCTAAGGAGATAAAGAATCTACTGCTTTAGGGCCTCTTAAGGATTGTTCTGTTATAAATTGATACCCTTTGGTCTAAATAATGTAAGCGCCACATATTAGAGCTCCATACATCACATCTTCAATACCTTCTTGGGAAAATTCATCGAGTGTTTTTTTTATGACCTGGTGGTTAAATCATGACAAAGTTCAAACCCCCTGGCTGATCTTGAAACTGTTTTCAATAAATTGCGACTACATAGATTAAGTATGAATACCATAAAATGTGCCTTTGGTGTTTCCTCCAAAAAATTCCTCGGCTTCATCTTACACCATCATGGCATCGAAGTCGACCCCAATAATTCCAAATCCATTATCGACATGTCCCCATATCGTAACCTCACTGAGATGGGAGGTCTCTAGGGGAATCTCGCCTACATTCGGCGCTTCATATCCAACCTAGGAGGAAAATGTTTACCGTTCATCAGGCTCTTGAAGAAATGAGTAATTTATTAATGGGATAATGATTGCCAAGGACCATTCGACAATATTAAAATACATATCCTAATCCCATCGATTCTCATGCAAATGTTTGAGGGGAGACTGGTCATTTCATACGTAAATGAACTAGAATGACCATTAGAAGCCTTCCTCGCATATATGAATGATTTATGAAGAGAAAACAACCTTTACTACCTCATCCAGACAATGATCAATACTGAAAAATGGTATTACAAAATTGAAAAGAACTATACAGCCCTAATCCTTAATGATCTTAATCTCAGGAATTACCTGCAGCACCATGAGGTCCACCTTATCACTCGATGCAACCCACTCAGATATGTCCTCAACCATACCATGCTAAATGGGAACTTACCTGATGGTGCTGTCATTCTAAAACAGTTTGACAGACAATACGTGTCCCAGAATGCCATCAAAGGCTAGTCATTAGAGGATTATCTGGACGAGTACCCCTCAGAATAAACAACACTAATGGATGTCGAAAATCCGGATGAATAAGTTTTTTATGTCTAGGAGGACCCCCAAACGTAGGAAACCTACTTCGATGGTTCTTTATGAAATCCGCTAGGCAAAATTTTGGAGGATCCCAAACTAAACAAATTGGGGTTAGGATTCACACTCATATCTCCTGAAAATCCATCTTTCCTTACTCTTTCCTTCTTTCAAAAGGATGTCCAAAAAATGAAGCAGAGTACTAGCCCCTAATTGCAGTCCTACAATTGGCACTCTAGGTGCAAGACAAACACCTAAAAATAGGGTGATTTGGAGCTAGTCATCAAACAGGTCAATGATGACTATGAGATTAATAAAGAGGTATTATTCCCCTAGATGAACCATATTCGAGAATTGATGTGGAAAATTCTCATCATAACCAACTTTGACTAATGTCCCTCTGTTATATAATTCTCATGTCGACACTTTGGAAAATGCAGCCACAACCATGGGTGATCCAGATCGTGATGAAACAGTCATTATCTTTACTCACCGCTGGATAGTCTTGTCATTCATCTTGGTGAATATATATGAAATCAATGAAATTATACCCATCTATGAACCTCATATTCATAAAACCTGTTGGATGAAACCCATTGAAAATTACCTTCAGAACAGGAAGCTCCCACCTGATAGGGATATAAGGGAGTAGTCTAAAGATGGGCATACAACATAGTCATATACAATGGGGTAAAAAAAGAAAAGTTCCTCTACAATGAGGCCATTAAGAAGTCCTTCTTAGGTGCATTTATGGAAAGGATACTGATGTCATCATGATAGAGGTGAACACCAAAACATATAAAGCACAGCAGTCATCAACCAAGGTCTCTCACCATATATGAAGGCATGGGTATTACTGGTCCACAGTGATACAGGATTGTGCCACATTAACAAAGAAGCTCCATTCCTATCATGTTAATTCAAATTTCATACACCCCCTAGAGTTACTTCATACAGATAAGTACTCGTGTTTATTCATTGCATGGGGTATTGATGTAGTGGGACCAAATACTCCTTCTACAACAAGATAATTCAAATTCATACTCACATTGACCGACTTCTTTTCCAAGTGGGATGAAGCCATAACCCTAAAAGTAGTTTGGGAAAACATCGTCAACTTTTTTAAGGCCAACATCATCACCAGATTTGGTGTCCTTCAGACAATCTTGATGGACAACGACACCAAATTTTATTATGCAGATTTGGACAAGCTATACAAGGAGTATAGAATTAATGCCCATTGTTCGTCTCGTTACCACATGATGGCCAATGGGAATATAGAGGCATTTTAAAAGACTCTATCCAACATAATACAAAATATGGTTGATAAGGCTATGAAATCATGGCCAGACATGCTCCTTCATGCATTATCGTCTTACTATACCATGACCTGCACGACCTCCCATGGAACCTCGTACTCACTAGTATATGGGGTAGAAGTTATTTTGCCTATCGAAAGAAATTTTCCATCACTTCATGTGGAAATTTGTGATCAAACATCCGTGGATGAGAAATCCTAGAGTCGGTTTGATTATTTGGACTAGCTAGAGGAAAAAAGGATGCAATCTCTGCACCATTTGGAAGTCCACCAAAACCAGATGGTATGAGCCTTAAAAAAGGCTTTCCTTTGATCCTTTCTAAAAATAGAAATGGTTTTAGTCCTCAGAACCACTATGATACTCGGGAAGAAGCCCCCAAAGCTAGAAAAAATGTGGGAAGGACCATATATCTTATATAGGGTCTATTCCAATAGATCATACACCCTGATAACAATGGACGAACAGCTCATCCCGACTCCTACAAATGTGATTTTTTCAAGAAATACCTTGAGTAAAGAAAATGATAAACAATATAAAGGTCAAAAATATAAGAACATAAACTATAAGTAATGGAAAAAAACCATAATGCCAAGGTCTGAGCTCTATGACTCTAGACTAGGAGTTTTAATACACCAAATTCCATGTTCCATCTCTATGGCATTAAACTATGAGTCATTGTCCGGACCACATGATGTTAACCTATATGATATTATTCAATGAAACAAGACATTTAACCATGATGAAAATGTCCAAACTCTATGACTTTAAACTATGAGTGACTGAAAAACACAATAATGACATGGTCTGTTCTCTAAGAACCTAAACTATGAGTTATAATACCCCTAATTCCATGGTCTAAGATCTGTGACCTTAAAAAATATGTCATTGTCCGGACCACATGATGTTAAAATGTATGGTATTAGTCCACAAAACATGACATTGAACCATGGATCCAAGGTCCAAAGTCTAAGGCCATAAACAATGAGTAATAGCCCCTGTTATGGTCTAAGCTTTACAAACCTAAACCATGAGTTATAACACATCACGACGTCATCTAAGATCTATGACCGTAAACTATGAGTAATACCCTCGGTAATGGTCTAATCTTTATGGCACTATACTATGACTTATAACACGTCATTACATGGTCCAAGCTCTATGACCCTAGACTATGAGTTAAAGTTTCCCCCATGTCAATGGTCTAAACACTAGGAAATTAAACTATGAATTGTTTTCCTTTAACCAAGATGTTAAACCTTATGGATATCATCCCAAAAACATTAAATTAAACAGTGAATCATTTCCTTTCCCTTATATGTTAAACTAAATTACACAAAACGTCCTAATCATATGATAATAAACTGTATTATCTCTCATAGAACTACGCATGACTTGATTCCTACCCTAGTAGGATACGTAGTGATGCCTCAATCATGATCATAACCCATACCCACCATGAAAAAATTATTCCCTCACACCACCTATCAACCCATATTCATAAAGGATGCCCTTATCACTCCTTGTTTCTCACAATGAGAATAAATCTCGAGATCTTAGGATTATTGGTGGGGATTCACTTATGAAATCCAACTATGGAGTAACATGGTAGACCTGAAAATTTTGTTGGATAAAATGAAAATTCCTCTTCCCCTTAGATAGAGCCGAATATGTATAGGGTACATATTGAACTATATACATCCTTATTCCTACCCTTGCAGGATACCTAACGATGCCTCAATCCTTGATCATGGCCTATCCCCACTAGGAAAGAAAAATAAAATGCCCCATCATATTCTATACCTCCATGCACTTGAGAAGGATACTCTATGACCACTCATTATTTCTCACATCGAGTATAACTCACGTGAGCGTATGATCAATGGTGAGGATTCTCTTTCACAAATAAATCATAGGGGAATATGGTAGGTCTGGAACCCTTATCATGTGAAACGAAAATTCCCTCACATGTCCTCGCACATGGACAAATCCAAATCAGTACAAGGAACATTCAGAACTACATGTGTCATGATTCCTACCCTTTCATGGTATTTAGTGACACATTGATTATCAATCTCGGCCTAACCATCATCATCAAAAGATAACATATTCACTAAAGTGTCCCTAAACATCGAAAAAATGTTTGTATGGAACATTCAGAACTATGTGTTGCTCGATTCCTTCCCTCGTAGGATACTTAGTGATAACCAAATTTGGCATCCCGACCCAACCACAAGGAAAAAATTCCCTTTTCCCCTATAAGTAGTTAGAATTGTATGGTAAGTCTATGAAAAGTCCTATCACATGACAATAAACTGCTAAACTCTTCAAGAGTTATATATGGACCAAACCTAGGTATTATGGGATTCCACACATGCTTCTCAGTCATGAGAAGTAAAACGATCTTGTTTCCCCCTATACATATGAGTCAGACCTATGTGGAAGCTCCCAGTAGTTCACAGTTTATCATGATCTGGGTATTCTCACATTCCCAATCACATCTCTCTAGTTTTTCACAGTCCATACCATGAGAAAACATAGATCCCCATAATGAAGCAAGGCCATATGAGATGGATGGACAGTGTCGTATGGACACCATTGCATTACTATGCATATCATGCCCTAGTGGCTCTACATATGTTTCCCAGAAAAATGGCCGTAACTTAAAGGAAAATTTTTCCCCAAGATAATTCTCTTCTATCTCAGTACACCCAATGACTTCCAAGCTCCATGTCATCCCTCCAGATTCATGTTTCCCCTAGGACTATGGTTTACACCTTCTATCATCACTCACATCTATGGAACGTCGAAACATCCTGATTTCGATTAACCTTAAACTATTGAAGATATTTATGATAGTATAATCATCCTCACTACATGACTCTAAACTATATTGCATTACGTCCTCACCTCATGATGTTAAACTACAATGCCAAAATTGTCCTTCTTTCATGATGTTAAACTGTATAAAAATGGTTTAAGCACAAAAATTCACTCTAATTACGAATTTTCTATTCTTAATAAATGGCACAGAATCCTTGTAATTATTTGTTTCTCACACCGAGCATAGATCACATGAGCTTAGGGATTTCAATGAGAGGTCCACTAAGGCATTATGGAAAATAATCCAAGTAATCTAGTCGTAGTAGAATGACCCTAATAGGTATTTCATAGTTCCCTTCATTGAGAGGAAACCATTGTGTTGGCCATGTGATGATAAATAACCAGGTATCCCAAAGTTGGAATGAATGCATCACCCTGTGTACGAGTTAAATCTATGTAAGGGACACCTGATTCCATGAGTAAATCACTTCTTAAATATCCCCAATATATTCGGATACACTCTGTCCATATTCTAATATCCCTGTTTTGAGTGATCTTGAATCCCCATAACCTTTCAAGGCCATCAAGAATGGATTTCTAGTGTCCCGCTGACACCTTTTCTTGACTATGCATATCATTCCCCGGTAGCTATGCTACGTTGCCCAAAAAATGGATGTCAATAAAAGGAAAATTCATCCATTGGAGATTCCTCTCCTATCTCAGTATTCCCAAAGGATTCCAAGACTCATCTCATCCCACATTATTCAAGGGCCCTTAATGTAATGGTTTACACATTCCTCCTTACATATATCCTTGATATATCGTAACATATGAGCCTGATTCATCTATGGTTCATTTTGATGTCGCCAAACATATCCCATCTCTATGTGTGAAGTTTATACGCATACAAAAGAATAATGACCCCTTTATTTTTGGGATTCCCAAAAGGGGCTCAGCTAAAATTCATCTTTTTGATTCTTAGGCGCACCCCTCATCGGAGGTCACATACCGTATTAAGAATGTTCCAAATCTCCATAATCATGAAAGGACCTCGGTGATGGAAGGACAATGTCCCGCGAACACCATTTCTTGACTATGAATATAATACCCCGGTGGATTTTCATATGTTTCCCATAAACATTTCCACCAATCAAAAGAAAAATCGTCCCTAGGAGATTCATTTCAAGCTTCGATATGCTCAAATGGAATTCATGACGTGCCACACCCCCAGATTTGGAAAAATCCTAGATGATGGATTATATACATCCTTCTTCATGTGTTCCCCTGAAATAAAAAAAATAATTTTAATTGAACTAACTATTCACCAACTCTCCCTCACACAAGTATGAAATGCATGGAAACATTTCCGACTTAAAGTGGATAAGAATGTTCCTAATGATTTCAGACAACACTACTCAGGACAACCACCCATTGTGGCTCCCAACATCAAAATAAATCCAAATTGTTGAAAATCCCACCAAGACAATGGAAATGGAAGGCTGGTGTCCCACAAACACCTTTGATCGACTATGAACATTATGCCCCGGTGGATCTGCCTATGTCTCCCACAAAAAGGCCATCGGTAAAAGAAAAATTCATTCCTAGGAGAGTCCTTTCCAACTAGATGACACCTAAAGTGTATGCCAAGCCTCGTGCATGTCCAAAATTCACAAATCAAAAGTCAAGAGAAATCCCTAATCTATGTTTGAAGGATATTTGAACATTCGAGGCTAACATTCCCAAGTCAGGTCATTGCCCCGTTATATCTGGTCAAAGATTTCCTACAGAAATGATCAGTAATAAGTTCGATTCGAAAGACTATGAAATGATTGAAAAAAAAAGACAACATGCTTTCTAGAGGGAAAAATCCACGAAGGGCTCCTTTGGGAAAAATTCAAGTATCACTTCATAAAAAAGGGAAACAATGTGCCATCTGAAAAGGTGTAAATCATGTTAGGTCAAAAACCCGCAAAGGGTGGCCAAGGAAAAAACCATGTTATTCCCGCTAAGCATGTACCCACCAGGATTAGGAAAATATTACGATAATATATAAAGAAAAAGGGACCCAAAATTTAATGGTGTTTTCCATGAAACCCCAACAATAGTCGAACTACACTCACTGGGTACCACGACTCATGAAAAAATTAGAGCTCGATTCAATTATTTTAGTTCACTGATTTCAAGTCATGGATTAAAATTAATATGTGATTGAGATTATTTTTATATAATTAATTATGATCAATTTACATAATAGGAAAAGGCAATGAAGGAGAATTATGAAGAAATTTGGTTCCATAATATTCCATAAAAATATATGGTGGGGCATCCACATCATGGATCCTCTCCTTGTGAGCATGAAATAACCTTTATAAGAGACCTTTGGGAGAGTTGTAAAGTTGCATCAATGATTGTTGAGAGTTCTCAACTGGTTGAAGAAGTTTTAATAAATCCACAGTCTCGGCATCTGCACTCACTGGAAGTACCTCCTCTTCCCTCATAGATTGGAAGTCTGATTCACTCTCCCTCCTATATTTTCCATCTCCCCTACTCAACGACATCTGCAGCCTAGTCCCAATCCATTTTGAGCTTCTCCATCTTCTAGCTTTGTTGCTCCATTTCCTGGCCAAGTAGTTCCATCAACGTCTCTTGCTTCAGGAGTTTTTTTTTCAACATATCAACCATTCCAGCATTATTAGAAGCTTCATAAATGATTATTTAACATAGATCAGCTAGATAAGATGTCGACTCTTCCACGTAGAGTTGAGATTCAAGTGCAACAGTTGCTTCCTAAGCAGTAAACACTTTCCTCACAATATTATAAATTAGATGATAGTTGAATCCACCAAATCCCAAGAACAAAAAATGGTGGTGTAGATTTGGAAGCTTCATTGCCATCCCATCTAGTGGGGCATGGGAGATTAATCCCCAATGTTCATACATGATTTTTGCTATGTTGGATGAAAATTGACAAGGTTTTCTTGCTCCGTCTTGGAGTCACTACCTGGTAATGAATTATAGCTTGGAATGAACATCACTAGAGAGGGATTTAACTCAGCATCTATAGCACGACATTACCCTACAAAAACCTCATCTATCTTAATTGTAAAAAATGACAAGTTATGGACATCCTATGCTTTTTTTCAAGGCTTCTGGTTGTGATTTTTGGTTGGAGGGGAGATGAATTAAATACATCCCCCCCTCACAGTGGTGATTCTATCAGAAAAAAATGACGATGCGTCTTCAATCATCAATGGTGCCCTGTGGATATGCGGTAAGTCTAAAGATCCAGGTCCATGCCTGGAAAAAATAGTAGTCATCAAGGAGTCCATAAAATGGTTTTCAGTTAATATAAGGCATAGAGGGATGGTCAGTCTAGATCAGGATATTGGCCTTGGGATCCTGGGGGCAGAAATCATAACCCCTTGCCAAACTGGAAGAAAGGGAATGATAGCCCGCTCCAAATTTTCATGGGATGTAAGATCCACCCCTTAACTATGACTTCACCAAATCCACCATGTATAAATGAAACTATAGTCTCTTGAGTGACTCCCTCTACAAGGGGAATATCTACTCGATAAATGTTGATTCACTCCCCAATATTTGTAGCCCCTCCGAGATCCAGAAAGGCCTGGGGATTGTCACTATACTAATCTCCAACCATAAACACTAGCCTATCTCTCTCCATGAGAGGAAGCTCAACATATTCAAGAGATCCCACAACTTACTGATGCATTCCATAGTTGGGGCATAGATTGTTCAAGAATGAGAAGAAGCACCCCAAGTCTCTTCAAATGGACTTGCGTCCCTATTTTGATCAGCCATGGAAGATGGTGACTATTCCTATACCCTAAAAGGGACAAACATTATAGATTCCTGAGCATTCTTTGTCTGGTCCTCAATGGGCCCTAGGTAAAAGTATATGTATGTACCAATCAGTTGAATAGATAAAGGTAATTTGTTAAGTCACCATGTAAATAGAAAATTATTTTTGATCCCCCCTCGAATACACTTGGACAACAGAGAATCTTGATTTCATTTCATTGACTACTAGGGGGATGGCTCTAGAATAAGATCACCAAGAGGAGGTGGAGGAGGAAATTCCCTGATAAGGGTTTGCGATAACCACTTCCATAATTTCATAGGATTTGGGGGATCCTTCCATAGTATCCCTAAAATTGTGTGGGCATAATCCCCCGCCACAGTACCTATGGGAGAATAATTTGGACAATATTCCATTTCCCACGACCCAAACGGCCCCAAAAAAATTGGAAAGAAAGGGGGAACCTTTCAACAACTTTGCAATAAAAGAATTTAATACCAATATTTGTAGATAAGACCTCTCTCATCGTCCGTGGAAATAATTCCATCAAAACCACTTGGTTTGACCAGTAACGCCTATCCACAAGATCTTGAAGACCCCTATCCATTTTAGTAATGTAAGCTTCCACCTCATCATGCTCTTTATATGCTTAAATACTGGTAGGAGAAATGACTCCCTCAAATCCCAGTAGATCAATGATTTCACTCTGAAGAAGCATATATATATCTTCATCTGAAGCACTCACACTCAATTCCTCTCATACTCTGTAATCCTTTGAAAATGTGGCTGTAATTTTGATGGCCATTACTAGAAGGATGGTACATTAGAGCGGAGTAGGTTTCGACAACTAAAAACATTTACTAGGTGTCCCTACAAACCTAGGGTCTCAAGAAGAAGAATGTTTATGAGATGATGGGAGCAGATAAGATACATTCTCTGCGGCATCCATAGTAGGCAAGCCCATGAAGTCGTCATCATCATCAGTAGTTCCTGGTCACAACATGGAAATTTCCTAACGAGAGTACTTACAGCGACCACATTGAGAGTGAATAAGGGTCTTGAGGACCTTCCGATAGCAATTTTACCTATCTATATCCTCATAAAAAAATTACAACCAGTTCTAAAACCTAGCCAATTATTGTAAGGGACACTTCCCTAGTATGGAAAAGTTACCATAGATCATGGGGGACTAGTGACAAGTAGATGAATGACCTTTGAGAAGGTCACATTGCCTCCATGCCACTGGAAAATTGGCCTTAGATAAAATGGATGATGGATTCCTGGCAAGAGCTCCAGCAGCTTGTTCGGCTTCTCGTGAGGTTATAACCCCATCTTTCATAAATTTTCTAGGGGGGACTAAACATCATAGGACATTTCCAAGTGGAGAGTATTTAGAAACTACCTTTTTCATCCCCTTTACTTTTTCCTTGGATGCCTTTGAAATCATCATAATAGGCACGAGGTCTGCTAATTGGTAATCAGGATATGACTTAACCCATGCCTCAGAATGGTTATTGGTAAGAAAGGGTATAGAATACCTAGAATCTGGAAGTCTTTCATGACTCTGTGTGTCCTCTAAAGTGACCATTAAATATAATTGGAGAGATATCATCAGATATTTCTCCTAGTGATCTCAGTTAAGATTTGGATGTCATAAATTCTGTATGCAATTACTTTCACGAATAAATATGTAGGGTGAATAGCCCTCGAAAATAATTTCCCCTCTAATACGGGCAACCAAGACACCTACTCCCAAAGAGGATAAGTAACCTCAGTTGTTAATGTCTTCAGATCCATTATTTGTAATAGTACTAGTAGATGAATCATAAGGGTGGTAAGAGAAATGTTCTTGAACGTTGAGACAATCCAATAAGTCTTAATCGTTCCTTTCGGTCTGCTCCCCTTACTTATTCTGTGAATCCCAATCTGCTGGCATGACTCCACAGATCCTTTGAAGGTATGTTCATCTAGAAAAATGTGAATATTGTAGGATGTTTTACGAAAGAATAATACCATATGTGGTCTCCCTTCTAGACCTAATGAATTTTGAAAGGGACAACCATTCGGTAGGGTTACCCTCCTTCGCTGATTCAGCCTAGTAGGTAGTATCTATTAGACAACAATATGAAAGAAAAATTGATACATTTTTCGGTGGCCAATTTAGCAGCCATGATAAAGGGTGAGGCTTTTACACCACCAGAATCTCATACAGGTAGAAGGAACCCACTCAAGAACAAGGAAAAGAAAGCCACCTATCGAAATAACTGATCGACGTCAGGGATGATACCCCTCCCCCATTTTCAAAAATACCCCTCTATTAAGGTATAACAATATGTACCTTATCACCTCCGGGTGGATTTCATTGGTTCAACCTTGGGTCTTTGCGGACTGGGATGAAGACCATTATGATTAAAAAAGTGATAAACCATTCATCAAATGGAATATCCTTCCTCAGAAAGGGATATATTTACATCAGAAGCACCTTCGCTTGGATAATGAGTTTCCTTCCCACATGGGGGGTGGTTATATCCTCGTCATCCAAAATTGCGGAGGGAGGAAGAAATTATTCATACATGTCCCCAATGATAGGGATTCCCAAAATCATCCGGATGACCCAATGGCTGATGGCAACCTCCCAGTGGGTTAAATAGAAATTGTTGGTATCTGGACTCCACCTGCTTAAGAGATGTGAAATAAGAGAAGTAGGATGATGGGAATATGTCTGACAAACCCATACGGTATCGTAAAATCCCATGACCTGTATCATGACTCAAAATTCTTAAAAACTTTGGAAAACCCAAATGGGACACCCCTAGTCCAAGCCAAATTATCCTCCAGGACGATGGTCACTTCAAGATGACCAACTGTAATGCTCATTCATTGTAGCCTTCCTCATGATTCACTAGAGACAGTGGGTCATCTGATCGGGCTTCTACTGCACTCCCTCTAAGGTTCGAGGTGTGTAGTGCAAAAAAGGCCCAGTAGTATTATCTCTCTGAATATACCTACCCTTGTAAGAAATCAATGCTTTTTTAATATATATATTAATTATCCAGGTAGTGGTATGATCAATCGGGTTTGGCATCTAGATCCTTGTGTCAGATAAAAGGCCAAACCTATAAGAAGAAAGCATGTCTGAGACCAGGTACTCCTGTTGCCCCACTGTGAGTAGATTCTCAAGGGATTAGTGAAAATAGAACATCTAGATTTTTTTCATCAACCAAAGTCATCATATCTGTTGATCTTTCATCAGCAGTAGAAAATGGGGAAGCAATAGTAGCATTAAAAGGTGCAGCGACATTAGTAACAACCTATGAATCTGCCATTGTATCCTATACAGGAATATCATGAAGCTGATGAGAAGTCAATATGATAATAAAATTGTTGGATAAAGGCTATGGAAGAGTGGTTAAAGGACTCAAAATATCTCCACATGAATCATTGAATATGGATTCCGAAAACAGAACGCAGTTGCCAATTCTAAAAAACTACATGATACACAGAAGTAACCCTACCTAGATCTACCGTATGTAGTCACATTCTACCTCATATATCCATGGTATTCCAACCATCTACAATGCGTTGGCCCACATATCGTTGGTTGGCGAACAAAATTGTTCGCAAAAACTAGATACCACAAACCTAGGCCATGATTATGTTCGTATTTCTGAATGGTGGATTAATATTTACATTAGGATGGTTAATATTTCTAAATGTTCAGTTCGCAAATCCATGTAGGTATACAGACAAGACAACCGCATAGCAGTCTCCAATTTAGAATCTGGATTTTAAATATTAACATTCCAAAAAAATGTTCACGAAATCCAAAATATGGTATGTGGATGGAGAAATGGTAACGAAATCAGTTCGTGGATCATAAAAAGCAGTTAGAGAATGGGATTTTCACAAGGAGAACGATACGCAAGAGCAAGGGAAACATGAGAAATCGAGAGTAATTCTTTCCGTGAGAAACGGTAAAAGAAAAATTAAAAGGGCCCCTGTATATAGGTATGGTCTCCTTCTACAAAGTACACCTATTCTACCATGAACCATTTCAGTTTATGACCACTTCTACAATAGAATAGACCCCATTTCATTCCAAAGGAACACCATTCTGATGGGGGGTAATTTTATGGTCTTAACAATCCCTCCAAATGAAGAAAATACCCCTAGAAATGCTTTGTAGAATGAATAAAGTACTTATACAAGCCTTGAAATGTGAATGGACTCGAATTGAGTTGAAATTATTTGATGTAACTTTATGGAATTCATGTTTTCAATGGTTTTTAAGTGGATCATGTGCAATCACCGGAAAAGGTATGCCGAGTTGATGGACCGCGAACCATTAGCCTGTGAGCCAATGGACATTAGGCAAGGCAGGCGGTGAACCGAGTCGTTGATAGATTTATAAGTTTGAGGAATGTCTGCGTACTGGGCCACAAACTCTTCAGTTAATATAAAAAGTGAATCAACATGATTCTGTGAACCACTATTGTAAACTGAAACATTGGAAACCCCGATTGACAGAGTCTTACACGGGTTAGGATATTGATTCAATTAGCCTCAAAAAATGGTTCCATGTGCCCAATAGATAATATTGATGCGATGAACTATAAAGGGAGCACAATATAATTATGACACACACACAATGGGATACTGACATAGAGATGGAAAAATTACATAATCTTGGGGGATAGTTAGAGGATTCACTTTGGATCTGTCTTATTTCATTGGTGAAGCCCGAACTGCAAACCACTCACTCCGCAGGTAAATCTGGACATGAACCATAAAATGGGGGAATTTAATAATAATAATAATAGAACCATGAACTTAATATGAGAACCATGAACTAAAGTCTTATCGCGGATGAAATCCCTACGAACGATGGTCCTTTGGACCCCCTACTATATATTTCTCTATGAAGTCTACCTCTACGCAGACTAAACCCGGCACCCCGTACTACCTCTTTATGTGAATGTAAACTAAAGTGGCATGATGTGCCGTGTACCACTACGGTACGCAATTGCCTTTTCCCATGATCACATACCACAGTTGTTCACAGATGACACCTATGCTCGTATACCACTATGGTATGCAGAGCCTCCCCCATCCTGCATAAAAAGTCAGTACGAGGAATGGGGTGTTTTTGGGCATTGTTCCTTCCAGTTCCAACCTCACCCCTCCACTAATGTTTAGTCCCCCATGATCCCACCGCTAACCAGTCCTTTGACATCAGGCCAAAGCCTCCCCCAAATCAATCTAACTAGTATGAATAGACCATCAGGTGAATCTGAGTTCCCCCATTGAGTCTGCATACCCACGATAAGCGGAGTCACAAAGGCTCTCCCCTCAATGTTGCGGTCATTGGAAATGGTTGTACGGTTACATTCCCACAGTTACCTGGAGCCCAACCATGGGATGCCGATGTGAACCTCTCTATTCTCATGAAAATGTGTGACCACTTGCTTTTCCATTCAACAAGGAATAGTGATCAGTCGAAGGGGCTATGTTCGCTCCCAAATTTTATGAGGACGAAGTTCCTACCCTTCCCAAAACTTTCTCTCGGGCTCTCCCACTGAGGTAAGTCCCCAAATTTATAATGCAGGGTCACATGAAATTTAATATCATATTCCATTAAAGGGTAAATTACTCCATGACCTTGCCCATAGTCTCCCCATTCTCTTCCTCTATGGGCTCCCCCCCCACCAACAGGGGAGGCAGGATGTGAATTATGGAATCTTTCCAATCCTCTTGTTTCTCACACCAAACATAACTCACATGGGTTTAGATTTTTTTGAGAATTATAACATCTACATGATTCTAAACTATGATTACTCTAATTCCTAACTAAATTTGGATACGTAGTATGCCTACCAGAAGACCCGAGCTCAATAGGGTGCCCATCCAAAAGGGTCCAACCAATCATGTCCTTCAAATTGATATCTTCCAGGCGTAATCCCCAATATTTATGAACTACAAAAACATTGATTCCTAACCAAATTAGGATACATAGGACACCTACTAGAAAGCCCAAGCTCAAAATGGTGCACATCCAAAAGGGTTTACCCAATCATGTACTTCAAATTGGAATCTCCCATGCGTAATCCCCAATATTTCGGAAATACGTGGGTTCTAATTCCTCTCTTAAGGACACATAATAATCCCTACTTGTGGGTCCGATCCCAGCATCATTTCATATTCAGTCCCCCTGGATGATGATAAACTCTAGAGTGACTTATATTATTGCTTAAGTCAGCATCACCTCTGTAGCATCAAATATATGCATGCTTAGGACGATATAGAGAACCAATGGTAGCCAATGGACACACTCCTTGGGAGTTAACAAAGGATCTATGAACATATGAACATGACTTAAATCTATAATAGATTCCCAGAACAAGAAAAAATCATCTCCCAAAAGGGTATGTTGAGCCTAAACTCCCATCCTCTCGACTAATGGCGTCCTTTAGTGTCGTTGGCGAAATCCTCATCCAATGAGAGAATACTTTTTGAAATCAGGCCAATGAATCAAGGATACCAGGGCGGTTGGGTGTTCATGGATCCACAAATAAACGCATTGGAGAAAGTCTGAGGATGTTATATCTGAGAAGGACTGACTTCATGAGTGCTTAAACACCACAAAATTTCATGTTGGGACCAATCATTCCAGGAGGGATAACTCAACCATCTTTAAAGGATAATGACATTAAATGGGTTGAAACAAAGGAACAATAAATTATAAGTGAACATGTATCTATAGAAAAGGTAATGGTGATGAATCTCATCATCCTATTTTCACACTACCTATAAATGTGCCACTCCAGATGCATAATAATGTGATATATAAAATTTTATTTTAAATCAATGATAAAAATGTTTTATAAAACATATTTTAATAATTCAATTATATTTATAATATTATTTTCAAAATGGTTCACCATAATGTGGTTTATGTTTCATGATTTATCATCTAATATATTTGTATATATATATATATATTCATTTTTTGGATTGAAATCACAGTACCAAACTATTTGATTCTTGTGATACAATTCGAAGAATTCTTTTGTAAGGGTGTTTTTTCATTTATGAAAACATCCTTCAGTGATTTCTTTATGGCATTAGAGTTAAGTTATCTTAAAACCACCCAACGTAATCCTCTATATGGGCTATAATCATGTGATCCCTTTTATTTACATGAAGAAAAATACTATAATTCCATATCTTCTTATTCAAATGAGGCTGAGTTTGCTTAATTTGACCGTGTATTATCTAACCATCGACATTTTTTTCTCCTGATGGGTTATGGTCACATTATCTCTTTTTTATCCTAAGGAATAGTGTTATCAATATATATATTATTATTGTAATTTGTACAATAATTTCTAAGTATACTATGTCTTTTTTAACCATCCACATTCTTCAAATGGATGGTTTTTATCTTGTCATCCCTTTTATTGACATGGGAACATATATTGTCATTATTGATTAATATCAACAAATAACTCTATTTGATTATGTTTTAATGTTTTGGATCAATCATTATATGGATAAAAATGTTTTTATTCAGTAATAGGATACAAAGGGAATGATTTGAAATGGTTGTTTACTCATATGGTGAATGAATTAGACTTAATCAGGTGGAGGGTGTGGCCTATAGTTATATATCCCAATAATGAATTGGTATGTATCATGATGAAAATCTGGTTGGGTGTTGATGTTTGACAGTATGTTTTACATTAGTATGGGAATAATATTATTGATATCAATGGTTTCATTAATTTTAATTGTTATACCTTTATCCCAATTCATGTTGATTATGTCTTCATTCTATTTACCTATTCTTGTTATATTTTGTATGGAATATTTACTTCATGATATATTCAGTCATATGTTAACATTACCTAGTGTTTTACCTCACCCTTTCTTATGTTTCCATTCACCGGGATATGATGAATTTTTGTACACATTACATTTTTATAAAGAAAAAATGTGTTAAATTTTTAATGAGAGTTATTAATGACATATCATGAAATAAGTAATTTATTATATATAATTAGATAAAATTAAAATTATCTGAGAAAGATAAAGGCTTTTTTAGTTACTGATATTTATTAATTCTCTAAAACAATTTCCATGAAAAAGGTCTATTTTATTTAATAGATAAAAAAAATAAATTTTAATTTTGAGGTTATATATTATTATATCAAGGATTTTAAAATTGGTATCAAATATTGTTTGTAATATATGTGTGTTTGTGAATCGTATTTTTTGGTGTGGTTTTGTGGATCCATAGTAGAGTAGGAATCACTTCTATTTTCCCATAACTTGTTTGAGAAGGAATCTTAACAATAATCTCATAACATATTCGAGTAGTCATAACTACCAAATTCCCCTAATATTTCGATCATTGGTTAACATAAAATGTGTTCTATTAGGAAAAGGATAACAACGTGTATAACATCATCAAAATTTTATTACATTCTGTTCTCCCTCCTAGTCATGGGATGAAAACCCTTGTACCCTCTTGGGATTGATATAACAACCTATGTACCCTAATGGGATTGTATTTACATGCATGTACCATGTTATTGTATAGATAACAACCCATATACACTATTTATAATTAGATAAAAAAATTATTAGTTTTTTATAGGGATAACATCTTATACACCCTCTTAGGAATGGGTATATAATGTCTATTCATAGTTGGGATTGGTCTAACAACTCATGAACCCACATGGTCTTGGTCTAAAAAAGTTTACACTATCATTTAGATAGTATGATATAATATTTAATAAATTACATTATAGGGTAATATATTTCATCACCCATCAATATCTAGATATATTTATTCTATAATATATCAATCCATCATCTTCTCATGAAATACTATGCAATGAAAATGGGTTTCGTATCATTTACATATGGTATTGAATAACGTGATATCAAAAGTAGATTCATTGATACAAAACATTAAATATCCCCAAAGTTTAATTTTGAAAAAAAATTATAAGTTCAGTCATAGAACTTAACTCTATAAAATAAAATTACTTTATATATAAATGGAAAAATGGAAGAAAAAATTAAAAGGAAATTTACAAAAAAAAATACATAACATTATAAAAAAAGAGATATTATGTGTCAGTTTTGAAAAGACAAATTTTCATAAAATAGATGAATGAATTTTCAAAATAATTAATTTAAAAGAACTTTTAATAATAAATCATTGAATAATACATAGTGGATTCAAAATATATTAGGTTAAAATATTTTTGAAATATTTACTTTAAACAGAAATTCAATAATGGATCCAGGAAAAATCCATCACTAAAATCAAGAATTCAATTTATTAATAAAACATTTAGCGTAAAAAATTGATAACAATATTTTATTTCCATTTCAAAGTCTTCATGATTTAAAATTATTTGGGAAAAAATTTAGAAACTGATAAACTTGCTTTTTGAAGAATAATTCTCATAATAGTAAAATAATGTGTTAACAAAGAAAATGTTAAAAAAGATTATTTTCATCCAAAAGAATTTATGTAGAAAAAATTAAAACATTTGGTATTTTTTTTTAATAATTATAAATATTATAAAAATAAATCAATAAATTATTTAATCATGTATAATGACAACTATATAATGAAATTGGATATAGATGAGTAAAATTCACAACCGTAAAGAAGAGGTTAGTTCTGTTTTATTTACAATCTTCATGCATGGGAATATATATAACAAAAAAATGAAATTGATAAGGTAAATGTGTAACCTAAATAATAGATAGACTATAGTTAAATTCTTGGGGTTGTGTTGAGATAGAGAAGAAATTCCCTATATCTATCATCATTCAAATGAAATTACAATTCGAATATTAGAACAATAATGAAACCCATATGATTTCAATTACCATTTAGCAAAAATTAAATGAAATATTATACCTGATAAGGATATATAATACCTTTTAAACTAATTCAATTTTTGATAAAATGGTATCCAATGTAAATATATACACCATTTAAATAAAAAAAATATGTTGATATGATATAAGCCTCAAAGAAAAAAAGTTTGTATGAGAAAACAATGACTTTATTCTTAACCTCCTTAAACATGATTGAACCAATATTATAATAAATATAAATATATTTAAAAAAATATTTAGGAAACATAATCATATATATTAATTTTTTTTTCTAATTAATTTCATTCAATTATTATATATTTATATGATTATTATTTTATATTTTGATCATCGAATTTTTGTAATTTGGATTCCATAAAAATCCTTTATAAGGATAGTGTCATTTCTTATTCTATTATACATGAGTTTATAATTCATATATTAATAATTTAAATTTTAATATATATTTTATTATAAATTATAATTCACTAAATTAATTAAATTATTTTCTTATTTATGACTCATGATGATGGAATTTATGACGATCTTATTTTGGTTATTTTTTATCAAGATAATGATGTCATATTAAAAAAATTATATAATATTATAAAAGTTATAAGGCCTCAAAAAATTATTTTTTCATTAATATATAACAATACCCTAAGATTTATTTTTCATATTCATTCATGTTATAAATTTTTATAATTTTTCATTTAGGTTTTTAAACCTACCCCAAAAAGACCATTCAAAACTCAATAGGTTCGTACAGTTTAGAAAGAGATTATTTTGGAATAATTTCATTATTATTGAAAAATAATTATATTAATTACATTTCAATATGGTTTTAATAAAATTTTAAAAGAGTTATATGAATAATAAGACACTAATGAGATTTAGAACAAAATATAAAACTTCATGGATGTCGGGGTCAAAATTTACAAATAGATGATGTTTTTATTTTCTATAGGATACGAGAATGGTATAAAAGGGTTTACCAATACTATAATTCTAATAAATATATAATTATCTTATTAATCGATTTTATAATTTTTTAATCATTAAAGTGTGGTGGTTGTAGCGACCTGAAAACATCAGCTCAGAGCCCATGCCATAATTTATTACATTAGCATGATTACAAGGAATCAAATACTTATATACTAATTGGTTTATCAGTTTTGGAAAATCATATTACATATATGATACCCACTTTAAATCAGTGATAGAAATTGAAATAATATACATAATAAAATCTAATAGAATTAATCCTTGAAAACATATTCCAAGAATTCATTATCATGTCCTATGGAAAGGATATAAAATAATGGTGAGTTAAAATGATCAATAAGGGTTAAGTTGAGTGGAAGATATCAAAAATCAATAAAGAATAATAATCTGGGCAAGGTAAATGATTGAAACACATACCCATTAATCAATAACTTGAGAATAGTATAGTTGTAATAAAATTTTATAATTACTTCCATATAAATAATAACAAGATATTGAAAATTTACTATGAATATTATAACTAATCAAATAATCACATGGTATAATAATAATGGTGGAATAAATAATTTTAGATTTATAGAATATCTTGACATGTCCTCAATATATTTTCTTTCATGATCTATCCTAATCGTATTTTATTTCTATGGGTAGAAATGTATATAACTTTTTTCAAGATCATCCTCTTGATAATTTAAAACTACTTAGAAACAAACTAGAAGGGTTTATTGGCAACTGATTTCATCTCATGAGACTACTAATGCATTAATGGGATTTCATTAGATGGTATCTAACCCTTTTACTACAAGTACAAAACATCAATCAAATATTTAATAATCAATTTAATTCATAAACAATGTGCCCTATAGAATATTCAATTTGAGTAAAGCATACTGATATATCAATATTTCCCAAATAAATCATATAACATTCAAAGTAAATAAATGTTATGAAATTTAGGAAATAATAGAATCATTCATAAATTAATATTTATAATAAAAATAAATATAATTTTATATGATAGATGATTATAGGAAAATGATTTTTTCGAGATAATTTTAAGAATCACAAAAGGAATTGAGATTTTATGCCAAATTTTACCACTTGATAATTTTCATGTCAAATCCCCTTAGATGAGATAATTAAAATTTAAACATTAAATAAAATATATTATGAATTAAATTCATGATATTATATGTCATTTTTTATCACATACACCCCACAAAATAATGGTGTGGTGAATATGTAATATGTCTTGGAGAAATAAATGTGAGATTAGAAATTCCCATACAATAGTTATAACATCATATGGGGAAAACCAAAATGTAATAATAATAAAATTAAACACTTAAATACTATTAATATTAAATAAATATATATATATTATATCAAAAAGGGATGTAAATACAATATAAAAATGAATTAATATGTTAATATGACATTTATCTCATATATGTAAAATGTAAGATACAAATATCATACCTTAAACATCCTTTTTATTTAATGGAATTTAACCTAATGTTTAATGAATTTAATAATGTTATTAAATTATAAAATATTAATAATAATGTTTATAATATCCTATGTTATCTTCTTATAAAATATTTTTACCCATTTTTTTATAATCTCACATTATTTTCACAATTTCAGGTGTTGATATGCCTAGTTTTTTTGTATGTTTTGACCTGCCACTTTTTGTTTTATTTTATTTAATAATGATTTCATAATCATTAGAATATAATAAATTGTTGAAATACCATACATATTAATTATATATGTATTTATAGTTATCTAAAAAATTTGTATGTATGAAATTAAGTACACCGTTAAGGGATATGAAAGGTTTCACGCACGCATGAACGTTGTTTTAATTTTCTCATTATTTAAAATAAAAAAAAGTAAAGAAAAATATATATATTATAATTATATTGTCATATTTATTTCATATAAATCACATCGTTTTTTTAATAGCATCCCTAATATGTTCTATGTAATGTGTGAGCGAATCATGTCGCTTTGAGGAGGCGGTAGTCCACAAGTCCACAAATTTTGTTATTGTATCCCAAAAAATGGAAAGCATGAAGTTATGTGTTATAAAATAATTAAATAAGTATAATTAAATTATAATTATCATATATATAATATTTAAATAATAAATTTATCATTATTTCCAACGTTGAATGTTATTAATGGAAGAATGGATTTCATCAGTTCGCAAGATGATAGTCCATCGTACACACGAATGATGATTGTGTATCCCATTTTTTGGAAGAGTATATAGGTTTAGGTAATAAAAATAATATAACAACATATTAGTATGTTTATTATACATAGGTTAATATATAGAAAATATATAATTATAATTTAATTTGTATACAAAAATGTAAAATGAATGTTCTCATTGAAGAACGTTACCTCTTTTTCGGGTCACTCCTTTTCACTTATACCAAAATACTTCATTGGTTAGATATGTGCCAAAATTTCTGAATATTGGTTGACGGTAGTAATTTTTGGAGCTTGTTGGGTCAATGTTTTGATGATATAATGTGATTTATATTTGTCAATAAGTGAGGGGTTGTGTCCCCTTTTATAGTGGATGAAGTGTGGAATTAATATAAATATAAAAAGGTAAACACTACTTGGAGGTATCCCTTACATTATATGCCTCCAATAATGAAAACAATTATATCCAAGTGGTTATATAGTCTAAATATGTCTATCTAATAATATTTTGTTAAGTTTCTATGTCATTTGGACACTTAATTTTAATGTTTTACCACTGAGTAAATTTATTTTCAAATTATTCAATATAATTATTTTTATTTTATTTTCATAAATATTTTTTCTCAAAAACAAACATGAACATAGTAGAAATTATAAATTTTTATTATTCCAACTATGGAGTGAATTATTTTAAATTATAATATAAAAATGGTAGAAATTAATTTAAAATTAATTCGACAAACGTGATGGGAAAGCAGATTTTTTAAGTGAAAATGTCCAATAGTTTACTTTGTTTTTAAATATAGAATCAAAATCAAAATTATTTTAATGACCTAAATTTTATTATCTGTTATAAATTTTATCAAATGATACTCTAAAACAAATTTAAAATTATATTTAGTATTTTAAATTCGTTAAATGAAAAGTCTATTTTCACTTAAAATTATGTATTTTTCATAGTTCATCGAACAATGAAGTATCTCATAAAATACCAAAAATCCCCCCAATTTTATTTAAGATCCAATTAAAAAAATAAATTTTATTTTTTCAAATAAAATTTAAAAAATTTCAAAATTTATTTTTAAAAAATGTACCACATTAAAAGGTGGGAAAATAATGTTTAGTAATATATCACTTTATGCATAAAATTGGGTTTGTTCTAATATTATGTCTATCAAATCTATTGGATAAATGTAAAAAATAATTATTTAATATACAATATATATATTTCATTATGTTCGTCCACTAATTTTAATTAATAATTTTTTTTAAGATTAATCCCCTTTGGTGGATTAAAATATTTTTTATATAAAATTATTTATTTTATATTCAATTGGTTATTATATTCATTTGTAATTAATTATTTGAAAATGAATTTATTTTATATTTTTGTAAACAATACTTTTTTATAAGTAAGTTAATACTTTTTAAAACTGTTAATTTAACATCTAGGTTGTAATTTTAATTTTAATAATAACATTTATAGTATACGATAAAACACGAGCTTACATATAATGCAAGTAATTGAAGAAAGTCATTATTGCGTGTAATAAAAAACAATATCATAATTCATTGTAGATAAAGATAAATCATAGATTTAATTTAATAAATATATTAAATATATTTTAAATCCTAGGGATTTTATATTTTCTTATAAACTTTTTCTCTGTGTCATACACACAATTGAATAAAAGAAAATCTTTTTGAATTTCCAGGATTTTATATTCTCTCTAGCTTAAATAATTTTCTTCTTTATAATTAAAACATGATATTGGTAGTTTAGGGATTCATATTTTAAAATTATATTTTTTAAAAAACTCACATTGCAATTTGACCCTAAAATATCTGTTTAATAAGAGTGAAATCAAATACGATGTTCATATGGAATAACATCACCAGGAATCTAAGTAGTAGGAAATTAGTGGAATACGATGATATTTACATGGAAAAGAATTATATATATTTATATGGAGTTTTTAATTTCATTAATCACAAGTATGTGAATGGTCAATGGAATGTTAAAGACCTAAAAACCCATAAATATGAGATGATTTAAAAGACAATTGATTCAAAAAAATCAGGTATTTGGATTGCATTTTATTTTAGATCATTTTTCCTTATATTAAGTAATTCCGGTAATTACTAATAATATAATAAAATATACTTGATATATTTCTATATAAACAACTTAAAAAATTGGGTTTTCACTAATAAATTTATAATTAATCCCTTTACTTCATGAAATTAATAACCAAAAATGATTTTCTCCCTGAAGAATAAATGTTTACTTTAAATGGGTCATAATATCTATAAAACAAGTCATTATATCTATCTCCAAATATTTTAGAAAACCAATATAATTAATACCTTAATCTATAAACCATAAAAGAAATATTATTGGTTCATTATGAATTTGTATTCATCAACTTTTTTAACTAAAAATAATGGAATATTAATCCATACATCCCACAAGTCATTGGTATGCGTGAAAACCATATCATCCATCGGTCATGGGTTTATGCCCCACCACCTCGCTTGATAAAATGGGTTCTCACCATACATGTGGGTCTTTCTTTTTATAAAATAATATTACTATAATTCATATAACATATAAGAAAGTTACTATGTACATACATGAAATGAAATTAATCATTACAAAAAGTTTTCACTAGAATTTTCATCAGTACATTTTTTTTCACAAAGACTAATACTTTCATTTGACTATGAGGTGTTTAAGTATTTGAACATCTATTTAACCTTAATATCCTAATCATTTCATGGTATCCCTAACAAATTAATTAATAAATACATATGTGCTTCTAAAATTTGATATAATCCTTTGATGATTCATTATTATTGTAACTTAAATACTATTGCTAAAACCCTTCTAAAATTTATTTCTTGAATTATAATACCTAATTATATCATCTATTTTATTTCCACTTAGTTACATCCATGATCATGGGTTTACCCTTTATAATAGTAAATTTACTCATTTAATTCCTAGGTTCCCCACATTTAAGGTAACTAATTATAAATGGATCCTCAGGATGATATTTATTTTCATCCATCATACTCTAAATTTTTCATTGAAAATTATTTTCTTGATGCAATCATTTTCAACTAATAAATCATTTAATTATTCCATTGAGTCACTATCTTCGGAATCACCTTCCACATTTCATACATGAAAAATATTGAGCCTTATTTTATCCTTGGTCCCCACCGCTTGATCTCTTAGAAAAATACAACCTTATATTCCTTGGTAATTATGAGAGATTGTTTAGGTAAATTTTGTTAATCATATTTCAGGAAAACTAATTAGGAATAAACACAAAATCGTTCAGTTCTATCAATATCTCATTTTGTTTCTCCTTTCTATCACCACCTATTTCTTCATGTTGAATTTTAACATGATCCCTTCTGGTTCCAACCATTTACTAAAACCATAAAGCAATGTGTGGGAACTAATTATAATAGTGGGATGACCACATAAACCTTTATAAGATATCTAAGACATGACACATTATTTTCAATCTAATATACATTAATTT
Organism: Viscum album; assembly: GCA_963277665.1. Classification (NCBI taxonomy): domain Eukaryota; kingdom Viridiplantae; phylum Streptophyta; class Magnoliopsida; order Santalales; family Viscaceae; genus Viscum; species Viscum album. The sequence goes on along the minus strand of OY728131.1, from coordinate 502,867,602 downwards.
CATCCTACTTCATTCATTTTCATTATAAATTTAAACCATTTGTAAATTTTATTGAATTTTTTTGAATTTTCCCAATCATATCGACAGGGAGTGTCAAATCAGGTGTGAAGTAAGGCCCGATATTATGTATTTGGTTATGCTCGAGACAATTCTGACACACCCTTTTCATATTTATTACCCGTGGGGTGATTTTTTCTAGAACCATGTACACATGTAGTTTTTAGATAGAGATGTATTGCTAGTAAGACCCACATAAATTTTACCTTATCAAAACATTGTTGTGTTATTCTATGATTATCATCAAATTCATTCATATGGTTATGTTATATAATCTATTTTTTTCCTAAATATAGTCCCCAAGGGCGGTAATAAAATAAATTTGAAAGAAAATATAGTGTCCTGACCCCAGAATCTAGGTGATGGAGCCTTACATTGTTACGTTTACATTATTATAATGAATTAAATCCTAATGGATCGATCAGTTTAGCCATTTTTTAACACTAGATTACATACACGATTCCCATTTTACCTTAGGAATATAGAATGGATTAAAATACATAATAAAATATAGTAAAATGTATCCTTGATAACCCATTTCATGAATTCATATTTAAATCTAGGGGAAAGGAAAAAAAATAATTGTGAGCTCAAATGCACAGTATCAGTTAACTACAACAAAATATATAATAAATCAATACAGAATAATAAACATGGAAAGGTAAAGGGATAAAACACATTACAATTAATCAATAACTTGACTATAATATATAAGTAATTAAATATGATCAATAATTCTATAAAATTAATAAAATGATCTAGAAAATTGATCATGGATATTCAAACTAATCAAATAATCACATTGTATAAAATTAATCATGGAATGCCTAATTTTGGATGTCTAAATTATCAATATATAACCTCAAGATACTTATAGTCAAGATCAACCATCAATGAATTTAATTTTATTGGTTGAAACTCATATTATTTGTTTTAAAATCAATATTCCCATGTATTTGAAACTTCTTAGAAATAGACACGAATGGTTGGTCACCAACTGATTTCATCTCATGAGACTTTAGATGCATCGAGGGTCTTGAAATAACTATCCCCAAGATAGTGTAATACACGTCCAAATAATTATATATATATTTAATAATCAATTAAAATCATAAAAAATATTTGGTTTCAAGTATTTGTATTGAGTAAGGGATAAATATTTTTCAATATTTCCCAAATTAATCATCTACGTTTCAAAGCAAGCATCGTATAAAGAAATTTAATATTATTTAGTAGAAAATCATCTCCATAATAAAATAATATTTATATTAAAAAAATTAGAATTTATAATTAAAATGGACTACGATAAAGTGAATGTTTCAGGTTAAAGTTAACAATCACAAAGGGAATTGATATTTACGATATCTTTTACTGATTGGTAATTTTCTAGCCAAATCCGCTTAGATTAGATAATTAAAAGTGGAAAATAGAATATAATAAAGTATGAATAAAATTTATTATATTAAATTTCATAGGGAAGTATATATACCACAAAAAATAATGGATTTGTGAATATGGCTTAATTATCATTGAAATAAAAGTTAAAATTGAAATCCCCTTATAATAATGGTAACATCTGAATCGAAAACCAAAAAATTAATAATAATAAAATGAAACATCTAAATAATATGAGTGTAAAATAATTAATTCTTTAATATATCATAATATTCATTAGATACACCAGATAAAAGAAGTAAGTGGTGAATATGACATTTATCTCATAGATGTTAAAAGTGAGATGAAAATCTCTTACCTTACAATTCCTATGGGTTTAATATTATTTAAGATCTTGTAAAATGTTTTTAAGAATGTTATTGAATTATAATATATACATAATCATATTAATAATATCATATATTATGTTCATATAATATCTTATTAACTTTTTGATAATAATTACTAATTAATTTCACTATTTCTGGTGTTAATTACATAGTTTTTCATGTATGTTTTGATTTGTTTTATTTTTTTCATTTTAATTGGTTCAAAATTTCATCATATCCAGAATTTAATCAATTATATAAATATAATTTTAATTCATTATATATTTATTTATATTTATTCATTATATTTGGATATAGGAAATGAAGTACACCGTACATGGAGACAGTAGATTGTACGTATGTATTAATGTTGTTTTCATTTAATTGTAATATTAAAATAATAGATGGTAAATGATATATATATATATATATAAATATAGTTTCATATTTATTTAATATAAATAAAAAATATATATTAAAATTACCCTTAATATATTTCATGTAACATGTGAATGAATCATATCACTTTGAGGGGGGGTAGTCCACATGTCCACAAACAATGTAATCATCTTCCCAACAAAATAGAAATAATTATTTTATATGTTATAAAATAATTTTAGAATAATAAATTCATTATAAATATCATATATATCATATATAAAAAATAAATCCATCATTACTTCCAACCATTAAATGTGGTAATGAAAGAACAAACGACATCAATTCGTGAGGCGATAGTATGTCGTAGACACGAACAATGATTATGTTCCTTGTTTTATGGAAGTGTGCGTATGTATAGGTCATAAACTTAAGATAAAAAACGTTTTTATATTAAATCGTATCATGTTATAATATAGAAAATTTATAAGAATAATTCAAGTATTGGAGAAATATATAACATAAAATTCATCATTGAAGAATGTTACCTCCTCTTCGGGTAACTCCTTTTGTTTTATACCAAAATCCTTCCTTGGATTGATTTATTACCAAATTGAGGAATATAATATTAGTTTATGGATGTTGGGAGTTTTTTGGATTAGTTTTTGATGAGCAAAATATCTCTATGGTTGTCAATAAGTGATAGGGGTGAGTTCTGTTTTTTAGTGTATGGGGAGAGGAATTCTTATAAATATAAAACGGTAAACACTTTTGGGATGTTTACCATACATCATGTGCCTCAATTAATGAAAACAAAATTCTATAAAATTCGGTATATGGTCGATATATTTCTATCCAGTAATTTTTTGACATGTTTGTAGACAATTTTTCCACTTGATTATAATCTTTAACCATTATGTAAACTCATTTTCACCTTAATCATTTTAACTTATTTTAATTGATTTCACCGATATTTATATTAAAAAATAAGTTGATATTACTAGAAATTGAAAAATATTCTGCTTAAAAACATGGAATTCATTTTTTCGGAATAAAAATCATATAATTGGATGAAATAAATTTAAAAATAATCTCGCAGACATGACAGGAAAGTGGGTTTTCAAAGTAAAAATATCCAAAATTTTACTATGTTGTTATATATAGAATAAATATAAAATAATTACAATAACATAAATTGTATTAAATTGTATTAATTATATATATTTATAATTAAAACCAATTAAAATTATAATTTTACAATATAAATTATTTAAATTAATAGTTCGTTTTCAATTAAAATTAAGTATTTTTCAATATACATCCAAAAAAACATCTTATAAAATTACCAAATAATAACACTGATAAATTTGATGTTATTCTACCACAAATGAAGTTTAATTTTTAAAATAAAACTTATAAAAGATCTAGTATGTATTATTAAAATAGGTGTTAGATTAAAAGTTAGAAAAACCACCCTTCTAAAATTATTGCTTTTTAAGCATAAAATTGTTTTTATCTTATGTCAATCAAATATTTTTGATGAATGGAAAATATTAATGAATATAAAAAATATCATATATATTAATATCATTTACTATTTGTAATTAATTTAATTTTTTATGTCAAGACCCCTTTGGCATATAAAATTAGTTTTTTATATAAAAATGTATCCTCTATATTCTATTGGGTTTTTTCATTTCTAATCAATTGGTCACAATTGTAAAAGTTTTTTAATAATTTTAAACCATATGATTTAATGAGTAATAAAATCCAATTTATAACTTCTAATTTAAGGTCTAGGAGGTAATTATCATTTTATATAATAATATTAGTAGTATATGGTAAAACATGGTCTTTCGTGAAATGAAAGACATCAAAGAAAATCAATGTTCCATGTAATGCAATCCAAAATCAGTGTCCCAAATAATGAAAGGTAAAATATATAATGAATTTATTTAAAATAGTAAATATAATGTAAATTTTGGGATATTATATTTTTATCTATGCTTTTTGTTGTGTGTCATACATGCTATTTAATAGAAGTTATTCTTTTAAATTTTTTTGGGTGTTACATTCTCCCCACCTCAAAGAAATTTTTCCCTTAGAATTTAAACATTGTCCTGGTAATTTACAGATTGATATTTGGAAATAGTATTTTAAAAAAATCACGTATAATTTGTTTTAATAAAATATAATCTCATTAAGAGAGAATGGAATGTATGAATGTCATATGGAATAACATATGATTAGGATTCAATGTAGAAGAACATTAATCGAAAGTGATGATGTGTACATTGAGGAAAAATGTAAGTATTTATATGGATTGATTGAGGTCATTGATCATAAATGATTTATTGATGAATGGAATGTTCATAGATTCAAAACCATAAATCTGTGATGATCTAAAACAATATCATTCCAACAAAAATTTAGTTATTAGGATGAATTTTAAAACTATATCTTGTTTCTTATTGTTGAATAATTGTTTTACAGCATAATAATATTTTAAAATTTACTGACTTGACATATAACAATAAATAAAATTTCCTCACATGGTTATGATTTATTAAATTTAGGATTCATCCCTTTAATTGAAGGATAAAATATCAAAAAATTATTCTTTAATTTCTGAATCACTAAAATTTAGATTTAATGTATTATAGGATCGATAAAAGAAGTCTTTATATCTCTCTCTAACTATTTTACAAAACCAATATTGTAAATTCCTTAATCACTAAATCAAAAATTTATATTATTAGTTCATTATTAACATTTATTAGTGAAATTATTTAAATAAAAATAAAAATATATTAAATTGGACATCGTGTTGGCCAATGGTAGGCATGAAACTATTATTGTCCTTTAGTCAGGGGTTCCAGACCCACTACTTAGATGGGTGTGATGGGTTGGGTAACATCTCATGTATTTATAAAATAAAACATTTTAATATCTTTTAATATTTATGATTATGAAATTAATTTTATATTAAAGGAGACACTTTGTATAATAGCATACACGACACGCAACAATGGGTCTCTCTGAAATCGTACGTTGCACAAAATGTTGAGTTATACTGCAAAATAATACAGTAATAATATTATTTTTTAAAATGGTAGTTAACGCCATGTATTTGTATTAGTGCGAATTAACATAACTAACTATAATATGATTATACATTTTTTTCAATATTTTTTAGATTTATCCAATAAATTTTAGAGTCTAAAAATTAGAATGAATCCATTCTTAAGCATAAAATACTATAATAATTTTAAAAGGTCTTTTTACCGCATTTTGATGGATTCCCCTCTGTAAATATAGTTTTTTTCAATATATATATTCTATTTTAATAACTAAACTTATTCTTTTGAATCAGAATAGTAAAATTTAATTTTTTTGAAATTTCTATATTTTTCTGAAAAAATATATATTTTAATTAATTTTGAAAACAACTACATTTTAATTCAAAACTGTATTTTCATATAATTTATTTATATAGTTATATTTTCCATTTAATTGGTTTTAATGTTTAATTGGATTATTTTTATCATTTAATTAAAATTGGGTCATTGGAAGTAATTTCATATTAAAATTGGACCAAAACACATGTCAATCTTTTGATAGTTCTTACTACTTAAAAACATGCTTCCTAGTTTTGAAAATGGGAATTAATTTTAAATTAATTACTAAAATTGATGGGTATTGAATTTGAAAAATTGGATTCCATATTTTCAATCAGATGGTCTAAAATTATGCAAATAGGTACCTTTTGTTCATATACATTATGAATAGAAACTTCATTAATTGCTTTTATTTACCGTATTTAACTCGTAAATTAGGTAAATAAGGGTAAAAATAAAATTATAATTATTTAAAACTACCCTAACATGTGTCATAATACTATTTTATGGAATTTTTCCAACCATTATCTTCCTTGGGTCTAATTTAGGACCCCATGGGGCCCCTTGGCTGAGATAATGACCTTTTATAATATTTAATTTAAAGAAAAGATAAATATACCATAAACATATATCTTTTAACTAAAAAAATTTTAATTTGGTTCATATAATTGATCTATTATACTATAAATAGTTATTATAGATATAATAATATTTTATACATCAGTCTATTTTATTTATAATTTTTACACACTATATTAAGAAATTTATCTATGAAGCAATGATGATGCAATGATTACCATATTAATGAAATATTCAAATAAATGATATTATAAATATTAAAATAAATGTAATTTGAAACTTTTGATGCTATACATGAATTTTATGGATGAATATGACATATTATCTTTTATTTAATGTTTTTTATAATTAATCATGTTGTTATGACTTTAAAAAAAATTAATATATAGTGTAAAAATTGAAAAAATGAGTTTTTAAAACAAATGACTATTTTATTAAATGATATAAATGTTCTAAAAATATAAGATTCAAAAAAATGAATTATATAAGTATAAAAATATCATTAATGATCCACTTCTGGTTCTCTTTGAATTTTATAGTAACTATAGAAACCATAATATGAAAATACAAGAAGACGTTGAAAGTGTTAATGTTTTCAACTAAGGGTTGAAGATAAAATATAAGATAATTTTGTGATATAAACTTGTCTAAAACATATTGGTTGATATTATTTTTAACCATAATAATCTTATCCAATCATTATATAACTTTTTTAGTATGATAATTATAAAATCAATTTATAATAAAATAAGTTTTTAAGACTTTCCTAATGTGCCCTCCCCCTTCTTATAAAATGACACCTACTCTACCCACTTACTCACACCTATCAATACCCTTGGACCATCCATATTATGCAAAACTAATCTCCCAAAATCCCTCATTTCATCCTATAATCCTTAGCTTTGGTATAAGTTAATTCAAGAAAGCCTTTTGGCTCAAATCAAATGAAGTTACCTGGTTTTGAGGTAACGTCCTCTCTCAAGCTCCATCCATTTGTTTTCATTATCCAACCCCATAACTCTATTTTTTCCATTATTTTATAAATAATCAAGTATCATAAATATAATAAGATATTTTTATTCTAGGGGTTCTACAAACACATACACACTCCTCCATCTAATGGATATAGAGCATACTGTTTCTGTGTATAGAAAACTACTCCCTCACTAAACGATGAATGTTCAATTTTCACCTACCACATATCATGGTGTCCATTATGATGGATCTATATTTATATATGATATATATTATAATTATATTTTCTTTATTCTTCTAAAATTTTTATTTAAAACATACCTTTATTCTTTCCATAATGTGTAAATACGATAATTTCATTTGTGGAAGTGTGGACTACCACCCACTAAATGTGATATAAATCATTCATTCCATGCCTGGAATGTATAAAGGATTGAGTTAATGAAATTATTTAAAATATATATATATATTATATATTGTAATATAATTTATTATATACCTATGTATCATTTATTTTCAATTCATTTAATATGATAAATAATTGAATGTAACATTAATGCGTACGTATGACCTGCCATCTCTGTGAATGGTGCATTTAATTTATTATCTACAAATGTTATGGAATATTATAAATACATATATCCTAGATATATATGATATTTAGATCATTAATAATATTCTCTAGATGATGTAATTTTGACCACATGGACAATTTACATCGAAAAAGGTTCAATTTTTTACTCAAGTAACCAATATCAACAAAATGAATGATATGAACATAAATGTTAATATAATTTTTATAACATGATAATAAGTTTTATAAAAGAAATAATAAACTTGATTTTTTTTTCAAGTATAAATTAACCAATTTTTATTATTTAGGAATTTAAATAATGAATGAGAGAAGTCAGACTTGAGGTATGAGAAATATTATCTCAATCTCAATCTGTTGAGTTAAATATACATGTCATTGGTTTTTTTTCAAGAATATATGTGAATGAAATATGATTATTTTATAATGAAAATCCACTTGTATTGGGTGTATATATGTTTTTCACACATAATTATGTCATTGATTTATCCTTGATCAAATGATACGATCTATATAATGGACTTTATCTCAATATCCATTAATTGATGCATTTATTTATGTTATACACCTTTATTATTCTATAAGGTGTATATACAACCCTTTTTACATGTTAAATCATGAATTAATATATTCTAATTATATTTAAATTTTGGTTTTATTTTATTCTTTGATTATTTTTATTCAATTGTTTCTCAAGTGGTAAGTGATTTTTTTACTGAAACATTTTTTTTTATTTTTTATTGATTTATTCATCTAAATCATTTTCATTAATGTCCATGTTTTCAATGTATTTTTGAGGAGTTATTTAGTTGGGAATGAGTGTTTTTAATATTCATTTCATTTAAAATGCTTCAAATTTGTATTGGATACTTTGATTCAAAACTAACTTTTTGAATGTTTTCAATGAATTAATTATACCAATATCTTGAAATGATATATTTTGATTAAAATTAACATGTTTTATTTTTTCCTTTTTTCATGGTTTATGAATTATTGTTATTTGAAATTGATTATGTATATCAATAGTTCCATGAAAAATCAAGGGTGGATGATCCCATTAATGATCTCTAATTCTTTGGGTTGCGTAGAAAAGGTTAACGTTATCGTTTCTCCTTAGATATTTAGAGAATATACTCTAATGGGTATTCCAAATGTAACCATGAAAGATAATACCTATATAGATATGAAATCTACAATGTAAGTATGATATAAATGTCACAAGTTACCATTATGATTAATATTTTATGATTTATGATTAATAATATGTCTTTTCTGGAGTCTTAGGAATTCAAGAGGTATGCTTAAAATTTTATGTTATAAGTGTGGAAATTATTATTTTCTGAAAATGTTTTTGATGTGTCTAAAATATTCATGGTTTAACTTTTTATTTCCTTATTTTATATCATATACTAAGATTGTTGTGCTCATCACATGTTTTTGAAATTTTTTTTCAAGGTATAAGGATCGGTTCGAGGAAGGAAAAAAATAAGATGGCTATTATGAATATATTTATGAATAAAATAATTCATGTTTAGTTTTAAATAGTTTCATATTTTAAAAAAATAGACTGTGAGTAAAAGTGAGTACATTGTAATTTTTGAGTTATTTTGTAATATATATGGAATAATTCTCTAAAACTCTAAACCTGAAAAAATTTAATAGGAAATTCCTGATGTAACTCATGATTATATAAATTTTAAAGTTGGGGACATATAAGTTGAAACCTTGCATTTATTTTTTCGTTTTTATAAACATATATTAATATAATTCCTTTAATTCTTCAGAAAATTGTAATGGATATCCTTGAAATGAAATTAATCATTAAATAACCTATTACTAGGGTTTTCATTATAACCTATTTTTTTTAAAAATTTAATATTCTTATTAACTATTATTACAATATCATTAATTATTATATTAACCTTAAAGGTTATAGTTACCTTTAAACATATATCTACAAAATTTAGATGCATTATTCCTCAAATAACGTTTTCCACGGAGATATTATATTTGAATAAATTTTCCTAAAATATATTCAATATTATTTCATAATAAATAATAAGAGGTGTTTAAGAATTTCAAATCCTGTACAACCTTAATATTATAATAATATGATGGTATACATAAAAATTATTTTAATTAAGACATATGTGATTATTAAATTTAACAGATTCCTTATCCATTTCATGATTATTGTAACTAAAATACTAATGGTAAAAAAGATAAAAATTTATTTATTTAATTATAATACAAAAGTAATTAATATATTTTTTCAACATTGGTCCATCCATGATCTTGGGTTTTCCATTTACAAGAGGGAATTCAATATTTAAACTCTCAGGTTCCCCATTTAATGAAATAAACTATAAACGGATCCTTATGATGAAGATTATTTCCTACCATCATACTCCTAATTTTTCCTCAGAATTTATTTTCATGATTCAATCCTTCTACGCAAATAAATTATTTCCTCATTCCATTGATAAAAATTCTTGGGTATCTCCTTCCACATTTTTTACTTGAAGGAAACCAATACTTATTTTCTCTATAGTCCCCATAACTCGAGCTCTTATAAAAATACATCCTTCTCTTCATTGGTGATTTGATACCATTATTGATATATATATGTTGTCAATAACATTTTTTGGAAAACTATTTATGAATAAACTTGATATCTTTCACTCTTATCAATGTCCCATTTGGTTTCTCATTTTCATTACCACCTTTTCCTTCATTTTCACTGTTAATATGATCCATTTGATTTCCAGCCATAGAATAATACCAGACAACACTCTCTGAGAAAAAATAATAATAAAGGGAAGGCAATCGAATAATTTTTAAGATGTATAAATCCTGAAATATTAGTTTAAATACAAATTAAAATAGTTTTATCCAAGTTCATTCATTTTATTTATCCATTCAAAATTATTTAAAATGGTTTTTAGAGAAAAATATGAATTATCCTAACCATATCCCATGGGAGTGTCAAACACGGTGTAATGTTAGGACTATTTTCATATACCAGGTAATTATAGATTCAAGCCTGATGTACCCTTTGTGGAGTTATTACCCATATGTACATTTTCTTCTGAACCACATCCACCTGTAGTATCCAAAAAAATATTTATTGCTAAGAATACCCACATAATATATACATTATCAAAACATTATAATATTTTTCTATACTTATCCTCAAATTATATCATGGTCTTATGTTCCAAAATCTATGTTTTATAAAATCTATTTCCAAGGTTTCTACTATAATATTTTTGATACCAACTGTAGGAACCCAACCCATGTAGCCTAGAGTTGGTGATTTACTTTATTACATTGTCATAATTACAAGGAATCAAATTTTCAAATACCAATCAGTTTAGCAGTTTTAGAAATCTAGATTACATACAAGATACCCATTTTAAATTGGGGATAAAAATGTAAATAAAATTAATAGTGAATTCTTATAAACTAACACCCTCAAAACTAATTCTATGAATTCATCTTCATATCTAGTAGAAGAGAAACAAAATAAGAGTGAGATCAAAATCTTAGTAAGGATTAAGTAAAACCGAATATATCATAAATCAATAGAGAATAATCATCATGGAAATGTAAATTCCTATAACATAATATAATAAATCAATATCTACAAAATAATATATAAAGAATTAAATATGATCAATAAAACTATAAAAATAATAGCATTAGTATAGAATTTGACCATGGATGTTATAACGAATAAAATAATCACATGGTATAATAATAATTATGGAATAAATATTTTTTATAGAATAAACAATCAAGATTTTTCATCAATACATTTATATTAACGATTTTTCCTCAATACAATTAAATTATATGGGTAGAAAACCATCTGATTATTGTGAATTTCTATCCTCTCAAAAATTTAAAACTACTTGAAACAAATGTGAAGGGTCTGTAGCCAACTTATTTTGTCTAATGATAATACTGATGCATTGAGGTACATGAATTAACCAGGACCCAACTCATGTACAACATGTATCAAACATTAATCATATATTTAAAAATCAATTAAAATCATATGAAATGTTCCTTACCAAATATCCATATTTATTAAAGGATAAAAATTTATCAATATTTCGGGAATAAATAATATGAATTTCTTAATGAATTACATATATGAAAATGGTATATGGTTTTGAAATTAATAATATCCATCATACATGAATATGAATATTAAAAATAAATATAATTTACAATGAAATATTATTACATTAATGGTATTTTTTGGATAAATTTAGCAATCATAAAATGAATTGGGATTTTATGATAACTTTTACCACTTGGTAATTTTTTAGTAAATTACCATAAATGAGACAATTAAAATTGTTACCCTAGATAACATGAAGTAGGAATTAGATTAATGATATTACATTTCATAAGGAATTATTTACACCACAGAAAATAATGTCTTGGTGAATATGGCGTAATTATTATATAATTAAATTTAATAATGGAAATAGCTAAACTAATGTGGTGACAACTAAATTGGAAACCACAATAGAAATAACCATAATTAGAAAAATTTAAATACCATGAATATAAATGAAATAATTATATATTATTTCAAAAGGTTCAGTAGATTCAACAAACAAAATAATTAAGTAGTGAATATGAAATTTATCTCACATATTTAAAATCTGAGATGAAAATACTTTACCAAAAACTTCTTTTTGGTTGGAAACTATTTAACCTCCATTATAATGGTTTTAAGAATTTTAATAACTTATACTATAACCGTAATTATATTTATAATATCATATATTATCTTATTATAAAATTTTATTACCTTTTTAATAATCTCTCATTATTTTCACTATTTTAGGTGTTAATTGCCTAGATTTTCATGTCTGTTTTTTCTTGTTTCATTTTGTTCCTTTTACTTTGATCATGATTTCATAATCCCCAAAATATAAAAAATTATTTGAATTTCATTTATATTTAGTATAAATGTGTTTAGTGTTATCCATAAAATTTTGATATAGGAAATGAAGTACATCATTCATTGATATGGTATGTTGTATATATGCATGAATGTTGTTTTTATTATCATATCATAGTAAAAGAATAAAAATTAATTTATATATGTTTATATTATAATTATAGTATAATTTTTATTTAATATTTATCACTTTTGTATATTAAAACCTTCATTAATACATTCCATGTAACATGTGAATGAATCACATCACTTTGAGGAGCTGGTAGTCCACACGTCCTTGAACGGTGTGATCATATTCCAAAAAAATGGAAAACATTAAAGTATGTGTTATAAAATTATTATAGAGCCATTAAAACATAATAAATATCATATATAACATGTTTAAATAATAATTTTTTCTTTATTTACAACTTATAATGTTTATAATGGGAGAATGAATGATATAAGTTCACAAGGTGATAGACCACCATATAGACGAACGATGATTGTGTTTACCATTTAATGGAATTCTGTGTAAGTATTATTCAATTTCATTAAGATAAAAAACTATGCATATAGAGGATACTGATTATATAATATACAAATGATATAATAGTAATTTAAGGTGAAGAGAAAAAAATAAAACAAGAGTGCTAGTTGAAGATCAATGCCTTTTCTTTGGGTAACTCTTTTTGGTTTATATCGAAAGACATCCTTTATTTTCTTTATTAAAAAGTGTAGATTCTGTGATTATGTGAGATATTTTTTGAGTTTTTTTGTCAGATTTGAATGTTTCAATGGTCTTGATATGTGTTATTAAGTGAGGGGCGTGAGTGCTATTTTACAGTGGAGGAAGAGTGACATTCTTGTTAATATTAAAAGGTGAACACTATTGGGACATCTCTCTTATATATTGTGTATCCAATAATGACAGAATTAGAGAAAAGTGTGAATATGTTATAAATATGTCCACAAAAAATGTTTTTAACAAGATTCATTGTCATTTTACCACATGATTATAGTGTGTAACAAATAAGGAAACACATTTTCACATTAATCATTTTGATTAATTTTAACTTGTTTTACTAATTTTTTTGATCAAAAAAAAATTGAACTTACAATAAATTTTAATTAAATATTTTTCATAATATTCAATCCATTTTAATAAATTATTATCATATAATCAAGAGAAATTAATTTAAAACTATTCTCGTAGACGTGACAAGAAATCCTATTTTTAAAGAAAAAATACTTAAAAGTTATGTTTTCTTGTATAAAATAAATATGAAAATGATTCAAATGACCTAAATATTATTAAATGATGTAAAATTTTTCTCATTATCCATTAAATCCAATAAAAAATATATTTTACCTTATTAATTATATAAATAAAAAGTTATTTTTAAATTAAAATTCACTATATTCACTATTCATCAAAAATGAAACAGCTCAGAAAAGTAAAAAAAATCTCACTATATGATAAATTTGATGTTTAGTATTAAATAAATTATTTTTTCAAATAAAATTTGAAAAAATTCTAATTTTTTTTAAATATATTCCATTAAAAGGTGGAAAAAACTACAAGTATAAAAATATAGCTTTAATGAATAAGATTTGGTGTTTCATATCTTATGCTTATCAATTATATAGGATGAATTTAAAAAAATTTGATTTAATATAAAATAAAAAAATTTATTTAATATTCTTCACTAATAGTAATTAATAATATTTTTTATGTTAAAATCGCAATGGTTTATAAAATTGTTTTTATATATTAAAATATTTTCTTTATGTTCAATTGGTTTTTATATTCATTCCTAATGAACTGGTCACCAGCGAGTTCAATTTATATTTTTGTAACCCATCTATTTTCTTATTTTAGTTAATTCTATTTATATATACTAATTTAATAACTATGAGGTTATTTTCATTTTAAATAATAATACTAATATCTTCTGGTATAACTCGGTCTTTCCATCAAAGAATGTCATTATTGCATATAATGCAAGCCAAACTAAATATTCTCTGTAGAGCATGATAAATCTTATATTTAATTGATTTAAAATAATATATGTTTTAAAATATTTAGAAGTTATATTTCTTTCTACACTTTTAATTTATTGTCAAAAAAACTATTGAATAAATTTTTTTTCTAGAAATTTGGGGGTTTTACAATGATGATGAGGAATTGAACAAGTCCCACCAATTTTTCGATGGACTGCATGTACACCTAGACTATTTTTCACTCATTTTATAGAAGATAGATCAAAAAAATTATCACGAAATAATATTTATAATTTTTGTACAGACATTTTATTCATTAATACTCTTTTAGAAACATCCATGTAAGGAAATTTTGAAAAATTAAATTAATCACCAAATTATGGTGGTATTCATCATGTATAGTGAATGAACGTCACAATCTTATAACAATGAATAAATGGTAGAAAATATTTATATGTTTGTCATAATAAAAACTAATAATATTAATAATAGAGATATAATTATATTAATATGAGATAATTGAGTTTTATTGGGGTTTTGTAGAATAAACGGTTTAAGAAGTGATTTGTATACACATTGAATGTTTGAACCTCCACTTGGTGTACCTCTTGGTCATAAAAGCGTTTGGAAATTTAAATGGATAGAGGGGTTGAAAATATTAGTTTTTGAAACTATGATGCTTAAAAAATGTAAGTTATTTATGAAGATATATATTTATAGAGTATCATTGAAGGGGTTGTTGAAAAATTATTTAACAACTCGATGGAAAATATTTTTTCTAAATATAACCTCATTATATATAAGGGGCACATGTTTCTCAAGAAAAATGGATTCTAAAGTGGGAAATAATTGTGAAAATATATGTTTTGGTCTATTCACACCTCAATCATTCATAAGATACATGATTTTATCAGTTTTTTCATCTTTCATTATTTCTTAAACCATTTACCTTAAATTTATGAATATCATGGTAACAATAAATTACAATGGATAAATAATTTTCATTAAAAAATTAAAAATACCATTATTACTCAATTTTTATTTCTAATTTAACATATGGAAAATAAATTATGAAATAACAATTCTAAGGGTGATACAAATTATTTTTAATATTAGTGAACTCAATGCGTACAAACCAATTTAATGAATGAGATTATTTTTAAGAATAAAAGATAAATTTATGATAAAACTATCAAAAAAATTTATTTACATGATAGTAATTAGATAATTGTTAACAGAATAATATTTATATATCTTACAAAAAAATCAGAAAAATATTTCTACCTTGTGAAATCATAATTAAAAGAAAATGATAGAAACACGTTTTTATTAGAAAAATGATTATTTAAGTATCAAAATGATAAAAGTGGGTTTTATATATTTAACAATATATTTTAAAATGAATAATTTTACTCTATAGAATCATTTATCATCCTGAAATAATTATTATAAAAGTTATAAATCTTTCTTAGGTAATGAGAAATTCCAAAATGGTACTCTAATAATAATAAAAGTATTATTGACTTTTTGAATAAAAATCTATAATTTCATAAAAAAATATCCATAATTTAACATTTAAATGATGAATTAATTTTTTTATCACATGATGAAATTTATTTTCTAAAATGTTTTAATTTATCTTTCAAATGAAAATATAGAATATAACAAAAATAGTATTTATAGAAAAATAATGTTTTAAATATGAAATGTTATTAATCTTATTCCACATAAAATTATAATTAAATTATTATTAATGTATTAAAATTTAATATTAAATATTATTATAATAATATTTTAAAAGTTATCAATTTAATTTATTAGGTAAAATACATGTCGCAGTAAAAATTTTATTTGGAAAACAATCCCTTTTAACCATAAGTAGTATCAATCACACTTCATTAAATAAGTATATTTTACCATTAAATGTAATAAATACATAACATATTACATAAAAATTAAATAATAGTAAAATAAAATTAATTTCAATAATTTTTTATTGGAAAATAACTTATTATATTTTTAGTTATTTATGACTTTATTTTTATTGTAATTTTGTTATTGATGATTCACATCACATTGCACTATTTTAAAAAGGCATGTAATGGTTAATATTAGTTTTGTGTTCCATGTAAATAAAGTTATCGAATACATTAGGATTATTTCAAGGAAAGTTCTATTACAAAATCTTAATCTATTATAGTGTAGTTTATTCTCCCCTGGTAAGGGAAAATCCCCATTAGATACTGAACCAAAAAATTTGAAACCACCTCAACCAATGATACAAAAAATTATTTCAAGATAATAATGTCAATCCAATAAGTAAGTAATTATCCTATTTAATAATAAATTTATCTGAAAACTTATCACATTACAAAAGTTATGCTCAAAAAAATGAATCAACAGAAACTCTATTAACATAGAGTAATTGGATAATTTATTACATTAGCAGATATAAATGGGATCTATTCTCTACATACCAATTAGTTTAGTAGTCTTGGAGAACCATATACATACATGATATTGATTTTAAACTAGGAATAATATATAAAACATAAAAAAAGAACATATTTGATATTCTTGAAACTTATTTGAAAATATCTTCTTCATATCCTAGATAATAATAAAATTAAATTTTAGATCAAATTATCACCAAGGGATGAATAAAATAATCGATATTATGATTAAATCAATCATAAACAATATTGGAAGGTAAATAACTGAAAACAGATTCTATTTAATAAATAATATACGATCAAAATGCATCCATTGATAATATCAATGTATTAATATCATGGAAAATAATTACTAAATTATAAAGTATGGTAATGTTTAATATTATACAACATTATCTCAAACATCTAAACATTTTTAAAATAAAAATCATTCACCAAGATAGTTTAATTGATGGTTAGGTATACAAAAAGAAACTCATTTAATATCATCATCCAACTAGTTTTTCTTATAAGTCTATCAATGTATCAAGGTACTCTATATAATTGGGATTAACCTATAAATGCATTTCCAATGCATTAAAAACATATATGTAGTCCCTAATTTATTTCATAAACAATATTTCTTATCAAAAAATGAAAATATTCTGTAAATAATACAAAAAAAAATATTTCCATCATAAATTAAATAGATTTCATAGTAAAACACCATATAAGTATATAATACATAGTTTAAAAAATAACTGTATCCATGATAAAAATAAAATGGATAATTACTAGAAATTTAACTCTTATTAAACAAATGATAATAATAAATTGAATATTTAAAGAGAAATTTATTGACCAAAAAAATAATCAAGAGATGATATATGTTCATCAATTTATCATAATTATAGGTTTTATAATAAATAATGTCATCTAAAAAAGTGAATAAAAATATTCTAATAAGATTTTATTAATGTTTTCACTTTTTGGAACTATTTTTAAAGTAGAATGTGAGATTTATCAGAAGGATAAACCTCCGTTATTGCATAAAAATAAACACTTAGATCAGTCAAAAATGATCTTTTAAAAAAGTCTCATTACCAAAAAAAAGAGAAAAGATCCTCTAGAACATCATTAAGATAGATTAAGTCTATATCAATAATACCTTTATTATAATGTCCATCAGAAATTTAATTTTCCAGATGATATACCTTCGTGATGATTTAATTCATGGAAGAAAGAGTTCCAAGATAGGTACTCCATCAGGCATTCAGCTTCCATGAAAGATGGACAATTCCATTTATAACGGCTTGGAGTATGGCATTGGAGTGTTATGCAAGACACATATTTATATGTACTCATTATATTTTTATAATCATAGAAAACATGTAAAATAAGATAAAAATTATAAAATAGTTATGGGAGCTGGAAAATCTGTTAATGGAGTTAAAATTTAAAACATTCCATTTGAATTTTATAAGGAAATTCCAAATGAACCATTCAAAAAACATTATAATGTTTCCTTTCTATACTTATAAACTTTATAGGTAACTTATATTATCTATAATGACTATTTTTTTAAAATAAAAAGGTGTTTTGTAAAATATTTTTTTATATGGACATGGAATAAAAATATATTTGAACAAATGAGAAATAATATTGAATTTTATTTTAATCATTAATTTTCCTTATTCATGGGAAAAAAGTAGAGAAAAAGGGGGATGAAATCATGTAAAATCCATATATATAAATGTTTTAATAAAATATTTTGATTTTATAAAATATATATTATAATATTCCTTCAATGAAAATATAATTAATCTAAAAACGATATTGTTAGATAAAATATTACCTCTTTGGCATCTTTTAAATTTTTACCCATTAAAAGAGTTAATTGAATTGAAAATTAATCATCATTAACAACTAGATATACATGTTTTGTATATAAACAGGTTATCATATACACAACATAAAATAAAATAAATTATTAATTCCAAATATATAGTAATGAAGTTAAAATTTAGATGAAATATAATTCGATGATTGTGTCACTGAAGTGATATTTAATCAATGAAGTTATTTTGATTAAAAAATTTAAATAAAAAATTATCAATAAAGCATAATATAATAAATTTTCATTTTTCAAATAATTATGCACATCATATTTAATTAAGTCAATGTATAACCCAGTGAATAGATATTGAGTTAAGAAACTCGTTACATATATTTTCCCATTAGTTTAACATGTTTTAACCTCCTACAAAAAAGTAATAAACATGTTATCAATTTAAAGAAACCATATTAATATTTTTAATCTCATATATTATCCTATTATGATATATTATGAACTATTTTTCAATAATATTTCATTATCATCATTATTTTGGTTGTTAACTTCTTTATTTTTTCAAGCATGTATTGTAAAAAATGTTCTAGTACTCATACATTGAATTTGGTTCCATAATTTCAAGAATTTTGATATTATAAATATAATATATATATTAATTAAATCTATCTATATAAATTTTAATATAAAATGAAAATGAAAAAGGGATCGCATCGCTCCGTGGAGGAGGTAGTCCACACATTTTCATGAATGACATTATTGTATTCAAATAGATTGTAATGTATGAATATATATGTGATATTAAAATACTAGGATCATAGTTATATAATAAATATCATATATATTCATTTTTTCTATCTTTATAACCATCCATGTAAAGTAGTGTTGGAAAATGAATTTCACCGCTACGTGTAGAGGGTAAGTTATACGTATGCATGAGCTTTGTTTTCTCTTTTTATAGGATGGAAAATATTTGTGAATTGGTTTTACCATAATAACTATAACATATAAGAATATTCCTTATTCTGGATTTATTATTTTAGGGTGGTTATATATATTTAGAATAATTTAATGAAGTAAAAATTTTTAAATAGTCGGTAAAAATGATAACAACGTTTTTGAAATGATTCAATTAGATATTCTCTTAATGGAACTATAGTGGGTCTTTTAGGAAATCAGGAACCTACATAACATGAATAATATATCTGAAAGGTAGTTTTGTATGGTTTTTTTGATATAATAGGCTATAGGTGCTATATAGAATAATGGATTGTTGGTGCCATTTATAATTAATTAAAGGACATACAATGAATTAAAAAGTATCTAAATATAATAAATGGTTTCTCATTTGATAGTGGAACAATGTGACCATAATTATGAATTTGTGATATGATATGATATAGATCCCTCCATCTAATAAAATTTAGATACGTTTATTTGGTATTCTAAACCTTATCTTTTAGATTAACCCCTTCTTTAATAAATTTTAACATTAACCACAGTAACATATTTTTCAATATTAATGGGTTATAATATTTCATATAATGTAATAATTTAATTACAAATAGAAAAAATATTACATTTAAAAACAATATGATCCTGAATTTCCTATTTAATTATTCTTAAACTTTTCAAATCATATATAAAAAATTATTTTTCATAAAACATCAATTATATATATATAATTTAGGGTACATAATAATTTATCCATATAGTTTTTATTTAAATATTTTTTAAATAATTTATTTTATTTTTTATTATTTGAATAATAACTATGTTGGTATTACCTAACCATTTAATCTAGTTGATCAAAAAATTAAAAATTAAAAATAAATTAATGTCATAAAAATACAGTTTTTCAAAATAATATTTTTTATTTATTCCAAACATATTCTTATCATTATCTGAACAAAGAATTGAAATCAAAATCACAAGAGGAACATTTTTTAATTTTCTTTACAAAAAATAAAAAAAATTCATTACTAAGGTAAAATAGAAGAAAAATACATATATTAAAATTTTGGATGTATTGGAAAAATTAAATCCATAAAATAAATTGAAGGATAGTTTTGGATTGATATTTACTACATTTTCAAATTATTTAAACCAAAATTACAAAATTTACCCTTTTTGATGTTATAACTTTTACCATGGTTACTATTCATAATGCCTAAAAATAAAAAAAAATATCTATTTATAAAATTTGAACCTCCTTATTAAAAATATTTAAAATAATCAAGATTTAATTTCTAGAAGTTTCATATATTAATTTAGATTTAGAATGAAAAATTCAGTTATATTTTTTTTTAGAAAAATGTATTTTAATGTACAACATTGATTCTATAGAAAATTAAATAATAAAATTGACTCCAGTGAACATAATTTTATTATTAATAATATAATAGTCCTGATTTTACTTTTAAACTATTTTAAAAAAAAATTTCTTTTAATATTTTAGATACAAAAGTACATTTTTCAATGAAATTTTTTATTTTTCAGAATTCACTAGAAAATTATGATAATGTTATAAAATAAAATTTCAAAAATATTGATAAATTAAATTTTATTTCCAAACAAAATATTCAAAATAAACCTATTTTTTCATAAAATGTTTTTGTGAAGTATAAAATAATTTTACTAACTTATTTATTATTCCTAAATAAATTATATAATAACTTTATACCTAGATTTTTATAAAGTGGTTAATCTTATTAATACCCATTCACCCAATTCAATTTCTTGGTTATAACTATTATATTTAAATAATATTATTTCATGGTTTAGTCTACTTTGTATTTCTTGTTGTATACGCTCTCGAAGATAGTGTTATTTTAAAATCTAAAGGTTCTACTTTCTCTTCCAGTTAATAAATTTTAGCCCCACAATTTTAAATTGTGTAGAGTAATCAAGGGTATGAAATTTAAACAATCCTTTTTGGAAAAATCACATTTTAAAAGGGTTAATAAAAATTCATCTTAAAAATATTGAAAGGGAAATATGAAGGAAATCTAGAAATATTCAAAATTAGGTTTCTTAATATTATAACATTATTGGGAAGTGAAAATATAGATATAGGGGATAAATAAAATTATAAATTATTAATATATTGTGATATATAATATGTTTATGAGAAATATAAGGATAATAAAACCATAAATCAGTGATGACTGAAAATACCATCAATTCATTAAACATTATCATAATAAAATACCATATTAATTTCAATTAAGGAAGTATTTTACCATTTATATTAATAATATAAGGATGTATACTTACTATACAAGTATAATTTTTTCCATTAAATTTTTTTAATGAAAATATTATATTTTTCTAAATGATGAGTATTTATGATTAATTTTTTATCACTTAAGAAGTAAAATCTACTTATAATGGATCAGATAATCCAAAAAGTATAGAAATATATTCTTTGAGTCTTTAAATTTTAACTAGAACTGAAATGGTTACCATTATTTAATATAATATTCATCACATATAATGATTCTTATAATGAAATAATATAATTTACATCAAACGTTCCAAAACAATAACAAAGATTAAACATATATTATTCCACATATAAATAACTAAGAAAAGTAATTAGCTTCATTAAAATTGAAATTAAATAATTTTCAACCCCAAAAATTTTCTCATAACCTTTAACTAGTATTCCCAAAATTTAATTAAATTCTTCAAAAATACTATTTCTTGTTAATCCACATGTTAAACAAAAATGTTACATATGATTCCACCCAAGGAGGTATCCATAAATAATAATTTTTCTCAATGGTAAATAACTATATAATATTATAATTCACTGACCTTCAGTAAAATATCATGAATAAAATTTAGATATAGAACTAAATGTTAATCCTTTTGTTGACCATAAATTTATTTGAATATATCATCTTATCAAATAATCACTTATTAACCATCATTGTTATCAATATTACACTATCTAATAGACATTAATTGACATGAGATTACTCAAAGGTTTATATAATCTTTAATAGAGTATATTCCTAAAACAAAAAAATGTTTCAATCGCTTCAATACTTAAAAATATTTTCTCCTTTAAGATTTATCCCAAAATTAGTATGATCATCATCTATAAATTTTTTTAAGTAAAATAGGTCATACTATACCAAACATAATGTAGGATAGTGTTATTAATTTTACACTTATCTCCCTTAAATTGTGGGATCAATCTATGTAGAATTATTAGATATAACATGTTGTTACTCAGCCAATTATTTTTATTTTCTCTAAAAATGTATTAATATATTTTCTTTAATATTCCAAAAAATATTTTGAACCATCTAAAAAATAACCATAATCATAAAATCACTTCTTTATAACTAATTCTTGTTTTACAACATAATTTTTAAATAAATTACAATAATCATAATGTAATATTATTACATAAACATTAATGATAAAATTGACGTTAATGCTTATCAATAAATTTAAGCATATTTATACAGAATATAAAATATTTATTCCAAAAATAAAATTCTCACAGATAAAAAATTTATAAATAAGGGTTGCATATAAATCAAACATCTATTAAAACTCAATAAATTTCTCCATGGTATGCCCATCACATAAACCCTAAAAATTGGTAATTGTAACTTTAAGATTATAATCATCCGTGGAACTATTAACCCATAATGGTACCTATAAATCATAATCTATCTCCATCTAAATAAAAAGAAATCGCCTATTGGAAATGTATTCAAAGTAATATGTAAGGTTACGTTCCCTAATCTATGTTATTCATAAATATAGTTCTGATGGTTTTTACTAATGTTGATTTGAAACCAACTATAAAAAATATAAATATTTCACCCTAGAGTTGGTTTCTATATTATTTAAATAAAATGGAGATAAGGGACAAAATCTTGAAGGACCTATCAGTTTAGTAGTCTTTGAGAACTAGATACTTATATTATACATACTTTACAATGGGTATGAAATATAAAAAAAATAAAATATTCCAAACCCTTGAAGCTTATTAAAAAATTTAATCTTCATTTCCAATGGAAGGTAAAAAAAATAAGGGTGTTCTCAAATTATTAGTATATATTGAGTAAAATGGATTTTTTAGAAGTAAAAAAGTTATCTTCAATATGGAAAGGTAAATTATTGAAAACATGTCACATATACTAAAAACACAAGAATAAAATGAATTCAGGGATAATATCAATGCATTAATATCAATGATAATAATTAATAAATTATCAATCAATGAAATTATTAATATTAGAAATACTGATCTTAGATATCTTGATATCATTATCCTAATGAACTTGTTACATGATAATTTAATTTATTGGTAGGTATACACAAAAAACCCATTTTATAATCCTAGATAATTTTTTCATCTCATGAGACTTGAAAATGTATCAAGGGGATATATATATAACTGGGCCCCCCCAAATCATGAAATTTCTAATGAAATCATCATATATTAAATGATCTATTTAATTCATAAATAATATTCCCAAACAATAAGTGATTATATTGTGTAAATAATAAGTAATATAAATATTTATCATTTCAATGAAATAACATTAATTGTAAAAAACTACATTTAAAAATTTTATATTATTTAGGAAATACTAATATCACTAATATAAATAATATGAATATTTTATAGAAATGTAATGTCCAATGAAAAAATAAATTATAAAATTGAATGTTTTAAAAGAATTATAATGAATAAAAAACTAATATACAGTACTGCAGTACTGTAGCAGTATTGTAGCGGGTACTGTTACAGTAACGGTACAGTTGATCAGCGGGTACTGTAGCGGCGGAAGGGCACTGTAGCGGCAGTGGTACTGTGCGGGTACTGTAGCAGCCGAGTTACTATTCACAGAATAGGAACTTGGCCATAAATTTGGGCCTACTGGCAATGTAATTGGCTACAAACCCCCTGGGCCTTCAGGCTATGTAATGGGTCTCCTTCTACCCAGTTAAAAGAGGTAATTGCTTTGCTTTATTAATAAAAATGAGGCTTCTGCCCCATCCTTTAAAAATGATTTTTTTTTGTAAAACCATTTAAAACCATTATAATAAGTTGATTATTTTAAATTGGTTACGATGGTGGGAGAATATTTTAAATTCTTATACATTAAAAAATCTAATTTTGACTTTAATAATGATGTTATAATATGGACCTATCAAAAAATATTAGAAAGATTAGTATCAAAACATAAAATTCATTTATAATATAAAATATCCTCAATAAATAATTTTGGAAAATTTTAGTTGTTTTAAACAATTTGAAAAATATGGATATAAAATAAAAATATATTTAGATAAAAAGAGAAATAAGATAGAATTCCCTTTTAAACAGTTCATGGGATGACTCAAGTATCATAGATTAGAAAATTTAGAATAAAACACAAGAAACCTTATTTAATATATATCAGATTATAAAATAAATAGAGTTTTAGAAAGAATAATTATAATTATCCTTAAATGAAAATA
The DNA here is from genome assembly GCA_963277665.1 of Viscum album. Classification (NCBI taxonomy): domain Eukaryota; kingdom Viridiplantae; phylum Streptophyta; class Magnoliopsida; order Santalales; family Viscaceae; genus Viscum; species Viscum album. Next base: position 502,842,123 of record OY728131.1, on the reverse strand, counting down.
TAATCATTTTTAAAGGGTAAGTATATAAAAAACATAAATGTAAATATGTTCATATTAACAAATATGTCTCAATGTACTGAAAGTTGAGATGTAATGATTTACAAAGACTGTATCATTGAATTGAGAATTAATCAATGATATTAATATAGGTAAAAACTATAAATCCATGAATAAATGTGGAAATGATTCATAATATAATAAAATTTTATTTTATACATAATCATGGACTATAATATATAATTATGTAGAAGTATAACTCAATTAATGGATATTGAGTTAAGTGACCCCTTACATCTTGTTTCCCCTTAGTTGCACATGATTCAATCTCTTTTATAATTGATATAGAGATTATTTTAATTTATTCCATAACCATGTTAATATTTTTAATGTCATATATGATCTAATTATATCATATGGTCATCCATTACTAAATAGTCATTTATTCTTATCATTATTTCCATTGTTAAATTTTTTATTTTTTCATGCATGATTTGTCATCGAAGTTTTAGTCCCCATAAATTTACTATTGTCCCATAATATCAATAATTTTAATGATATAAATATCATATAAAAATTTAAGTTAAGTATATCCTTCTTAATTTCCATGTAAATTGAAAATGAAAATTGGATCACATCTCTTTGTGGAGGAGGTAGTCCACACGTATGCATGAACAATGTTAACATTTTCTAATGGAATGGAATGAATGAAGGAATATATGATATTAAAATTATAGAACCATAAATATTACATAAATATAATATATATTCATTATATCCATATATATAACCATCTATTTAAAGCGGTGATGAAAAATTATATACACCGCTATGTGAAGATGGTATGTTGTATGTACACACAAGCGACATTTTCTCATTTCATAGGTTGGAAAAGAGATTTAAAATGGTAGTAACATAATCATAAAAACATCTAGATATATTTATGTTTTGAGAATTATGATTTTACTATATTTATATTTCATATATATACGTTAAATAATAAATAAATTTGTAAGATTTAGTAAAGATGATTAACTCTTCCTCAAAATATACCATTTATATCTTCTCTTAAGGGACCGAAGGTTGGTCTCTTAAGATGGCCATAAACTCAAAATCATTAATAAATGTTTTTAAAAGGTGTTATAGTAGGGTTTGGTCAAGATTTGAGGATCTAGGTGTTCTATATTATAGGGGATTGCTTTTTTCCTTTTATAGTGAAATAAAGGCGACACATGGAATTAATAAGAATATTTAAATATAATAAATTAATTTTCATGTGAATGCCTAAAAATATGGATATAATATTAAATATAATCTAGTATATCATTTAAATACACTCAAATAAAATAATTTGGATATGTTTATTGGGGTATTTTAGAGCTTATCTTTTGGATCAACACAATCATTATTCAATTTTAACCATAACAAGAGTAAAAAAATTAATATTAATGGGATATAATTTTACATATTGGGTAATAATTTTCTCATAAATTATAAAGTGAGAAATATTCATCCAATTTCAGATACTAATGTTTCATTGAATTTTTTTATTTCTAAAATATTCAATAACATATTATTTACATAATATATAAATAATTTAATATTTAAAACAATTCATTTAATTTATTATTTAATAAATTATAAAAAATATATACATAGAATATATAATTTCAAAACATTTATGAAATTTAATTTATCTATACATATATATAATTCACGGTACATAATAATTAATCTATATTGTATTACATTTTATATTTTGAAATCACTTTTTTTTCTATTAACTAAATAAGTATTATGATGGAATTGTGTAAAGATTGAAGATAATCCTTCAATATCTAAAAATAAAAACTTAAATTTCATGATAAAAATAAAATAATTATTTTCAAAATATTATTTTATATTCTTTCATAACAAATTAATATACATGTGTGAATATATAAACAAATTTAATGAAAGATAGAGACATTTTAGAATTTTCATTACGTAAAATAATATAAATGGAATTATATATGTAAAATGGAACTAAGATACCATATATTTTAGTTTAGAATAAATAACGAAGAATGAATTCCATAATATAAAATAAAAGTATGTTTTGGGTTTATTTTTAAATTCCTCATCACAATATCTTTAACCTTAAATACCAAATTTACCCTTTACCATTGTGATAAATTTTACCATTTTTACTCTTCATAATTCCCAAAAATAAAAGGCCCTATTTAGCAAAATTAAACCACAAAATTACAAATATTTAATAAATTTTTCAATATTAAATATTTATAAATGGTAGAAAATAATTTAAAATTAAAATGAAAAATTCAACGATTTTTATTCCGACGAATTCCTTTTAAGTATTAAAATTTTTTATACTAAATTAAAAAATATAATTGATTAAAATTAAATTTATTGGGGTATAAATATTATTATAGAATTAATTTTAATTTTATATAATTTTAAACCAAAATAAAAAAATTTAAATTCTAGAAATAAAAATAATGTTTTCAATTAAAATTGATACTTTTCAATATTCCCTTGAAAATTAATATTTTATGAAAAAATCAAAAAAATTCAGAATAATTTAATTTTGAATTATAAATTCAAAAATTTGGAAAATATTATATAACAAGACTTCAAAAATTGTATTATATTAATTATAATTCCCACAAACAAAATGAAAAGTAAAACGATTTTTTAGAAAATCATTTTTTAAATTTTAAAATGATTTTATTAAAAATTAAATACTTATTATTTTTAATGAATACATTATATAAAACCTTTAAAAATATTTTCATAACGTTTTAATCCTTATTCATATCTCATGATTCAACAGTTATGAAATAATTGTCATATTTAAATAAGAATATTTCATGTTTTGTATAAGCTACATGATGCAAGTTGTAAATGCTATCGGGCATAGTTCCCTTTTGAAATTTATGTAATTTATAAGTAATGGGTCATAAAAAGAATAAAATATAAAAATATAAAAAAAATTAATAGAAAATGTAATATTTTAAAATATATTTGATTAAGAAGTATAAGAAATATTCCTAATATTCATACAGAACGTATTATGGTATTCACCCTATCAAAATATGTTTCTCCCTCAAAAACTATTCCCCAACATTATGATTTTCAACAAAAATAATCCCATAAAACTACCAAAACATTGTCACTAAATGTAAAAAATATATGGAATATATAAAAATAACTGTTGAGTTAATAACCCAATAAGGTATAACCATTAGGAATCATATAAAAGATGATCAATATGAGATATATGGAGGTGAGAGAGTATATATTTTAAACTTGGTCATTTGATAAAAATAAATAATATAATATAAATATATAAATTATAATTATTTCATATATAAATCAAAATATTACCTCACAGACATAATTATGGGTTCCTTTTCAAAACATTATATCATAGATTGGAAATGTTCACTACATATGCCTCATAAATATAATTTCATGAAATATTAGAATTAAACATGTTTTTGAGGGATTTCAAAATTATGATATAACACATCACATAATAAAATTTTCGTATATATTTATTTCCCATAGAGAAAATTGAATAAAAATATCAAACATTAAATATAAATAATATCATTGTAATCCCCTGAGAAGAAAATCATAGGTTTTATAAAACAATTATATATAGTGTAAGACACTATTTCAATAGATTAAATAAATTCATATATATTCATATAAAAATAACAAAAATGGATTATGATACGTTCAAATTATTTAATTCATAAAGAATAAAAGATTATTTAATAATTTGTGGATCAAAATATGAATGTTATGAAAAGAATAATGAATTTTAACATTAAAATTTGAAATATACTAAGATATAATAATACAATTAAATATAATTAAAAAATCTAATCAAATCCCAAATTACATATATATATATATATATATATATATAATTTTATTAAAATTGTAATGATTTATGTATCTAAGAAACTAGTAGGAACATGATGCATGTCTTCTCCTTCTTCACTACTATGGAAACAACATAAAAATATTGAATAAATCTCTTCATAAATCACCACTCATACTAAAGAATACATGATACATTATTATTGTAAAATTATGTATTTCCCATTAAATGGATCATGTGTATAATTTTATTATTTATATCTTATACAAATTATATATATGGTCAAAGAATACTCTAGTGCATCTAACGAATGGATGGTGGATATAGGGTTTCAAGGGGTTCGGCTGCTCTGTCGTCAAGGTGATAGGGATGATTGTTAGGGTTTTTGATTCCAGTCCCTCACTATTTGGGTTCGTTGCTTGTTGTTGGTGAGAGGGGATTGTCTTGGAATGAAGGCATGTGGTGTCCTGGTGGTAGATTAAATCCAATGGATCTATCGATTGGTTGGAATGTTGCTATAGTGATGTTGTCCAACCCAATTATAGATCAGGTTGCCCAAAATGTGGTGGCTCATTTGAGATGCAATACATCAGATCCAAAGGCTAATTTGAATGAATTTTCTGATTTTTATGTTATCGACCCCAAATCTAAGGTCATCTATGATGTTGCTCATCCTAATGATGGAGGTTTGGGGGAAGTTTATATTAATAGGTTGGAAATGTAGCTTGTGACAATGAAATTTGTGGAAGCGCACATGAACAATCTTAGATTGGAAAAGGTGAAACATAATTAAGTACCGAATACCTTGAATGAAAATGTGAATATGCATGTCCCTAGAAGATTTCCTTTGGCATCCTTCATTAAGTAAAATGTATAATAAATTCTCAGATTGGGGTAATCATCACATGTCGAGGTTAACCCTAAGGCATTTTTGGAAAGGATTGCAATTGGGAATAATTCTATGATTGCGTGTCTTGTTCTACAGATGGGTGAGAAGTCATAGAAATTTCATTATTTGGTCTAGTGGATCTCATTTTTTTGTATATTCTCATAGGAAATACATCCCTCTTGTTCGTGGTTTTTTTCATTGAATTTCTCCTTCATATTATTTCAAAATTCATGTGTGGAGTATTGGATCTCTATCCCTGAAGCCTATATGGATTCCACTTCATAAATGGGCCTTGGATTTAAATTCTTCAAATGAATGGAATGATTTTACTCCCGTTTGGATTCATTTTTATTGTCTTAACTAGGCCCTTTGGCATCCAAATATCTTGCATGAAATTGGCTTAGAAACTATGACTGTTATACGCCTTGACCAAGAAACTGTGTTCATTCGGTTTGAACACATTTCCAAAATACTGGGGGATATTGACCTAAGATCCACCCGGATTGATAGATTAACTTTCTCTAGTCCCACTGATAATATCGAAATTGATGTTGAGTATGAAATAAATCCTCTCTTATATAATGAATTTATGGTTGTTGCTTATTCTATGGAGCTATGTCAGTAAAATATCTCTTACGAGAGATGTGAGATGAAGGATAACCTAGATAATCTCTATTGAAGGAAACTAGGGAGGAAACATGTGTCTTTATCAATGTTACTTGATCATAATGTTGATTAAGTCTTATCCACTATGATTAATATGTTGGAATTTGAAAAATTTTCCGAAGAACCTAACTTTAAAGGCAAATTATTGGTTGTGGATGAGTCCCCGATGAGAACTGGTAGGGGTCGTTCTAATACATAGGTTGATTTTGATAAAGAGATCACATCCAATTATTATTGTTATGATACTCATTTGATATTGAAGAGACTATTTATCTCGCAATTGTAGGGTCTCGTGCCGCTCTAGATTCCATCCTAGATATATGATTGCAATAATATGAGAAAGTTGATTTGGATATTAATATTGGAGCTTCCCAACATGTTGATTTCCATCAAGAGATTCAGAAACATTTTCATTATTCTATGATATATGAGAAGTGGGGTAACATTTATCAGGTCGAAGAGATGGATGATTGAACCAACCTAAAGCCTAGATGAAAAGGTGATCATGCCTCTTTTATGTATGCACTATTATTTGAAAACGATAAGGTGACTGATTGAATGGATTTCATTCCTTATCCCTCTAAGTGAAGGTTGAGAATGGATTATTCTAAAATACCTCACACTATGTCAACCCAATCCATTTATATGTTTTTGGTCAGGTTTAATCCTTATATCCTAAGATAATCATTTAGAATAAGTCCAAATATTAGTGGGAAACCATTGATGATTATAACTATTATAATAATATAATATGATATGTTACTTTTTTCTATGAGAGAATGTCCTTTTGTTTTAACTGTCCATCTCCCCTGTACCTTTTCTTCTATTTTTAATAAATGGTCAAAAGCTTAGCACCTAGATTGAGTTGTTTGATAGTGCATCCAATCATTGGGTTAACCACCAAGATAATCTCCTTATGAAATGTGATCCATCTATTTTTTAATCTATACATACCAAAAATTGTTTCAACCTCTGTCTCTACAAAAGGATACGATAATGAAATGTTATAAAAAAATTTAACCATTCCCATATTTTAATTCAATATGTAATGTTTATAAAAAAATAATCATTGTTCCATCATTCATAGTCTCTTGGTAAATATCTTCATATGATTTTTGAATCGAAAAATCTATATTCATATTATATTTATTTTAAATATAACAAATATCAATTCACATCATCAAACAAGTACTAATGATCCTTTATGTGAATATATATCTTAAATTATTATTGTTTCTAAGCACCATTATTTATTCACCTAATAAATAATGCATCTAATACATCAGTGAAAAGTCCTTTGCTACTATCTCCTAATCAAGGATATTATAGATTCACTCAGAAATGTTTATTTTCTGATAACCATAAAATAATATTTATCATTTTTTTATGAAATAAATTCCAATAGTTTATGTGAGAAAAAAAAATTCAATAAGAATATAATCCCCCAAATAACATAAAACTCATATATTGTTCATCATATCCTTACAAAATTCAACATTTATCCGAGATTAAATTTACCAGAAAAATAATGTATTTTATTATTAAAAATGTTAATATTTTTAAAATCAGTTAGAAATCACATATGAACCTTTAATAATAGTTAGATATGGAAATAAACATTCATTAGTGGAACTGATATTATAATTGCATTAATATTCATTATGTTCACAATGATACCACCCAAATATTATATATATATATATAATATAGGATATATTCAACATAGGGAGGAGAGTGGGGAATCAAATGTTGTATTTTTTTTCAATTTTAGTGTTTTATCATATTACCTCTATAATCAATTAGATACTAAATTCTCTCATTCTACTAATTTTGTTTATTTTTCAAAAAAACACACAAATTGAAAAAGATAGTTACATAGTAATAAAATCAAAAAAAGGTTCATCCTTGGTGAGAATGGTAAAACCCATGGCCACATGACCCACTTGTAATACACTTGTGAGCTATTGAAAATAAAGGGTATCTAAGGACTTGTATTCCACTATAGTTTGATAATAGTGCATCATCAATCCACTGTATATTTATACAACATCCAAATAGATTCAAAATAATTTTTAGAAATATAAGAACAATATAGACTAATATAGTATTTTTTTTTCATTAGTGTGCTTCTAGGGTCTACATCACCCACTTCTCTTTCTTTAAAAGGAAAATGAACGAACATTTTCTCCCTATATATTATTATATTACCCAAGCTTCAAAAACCTTATTTCATTGTGTGAATTTAAATTTACAGTAGCTTCTTCAACTTCCTTTATGTAGTTAAAAGTGAAAACACACAGACACACACACCTTCTTCCTCTTCTCAAAATAAAATTGTTAATTTTTAACATCTTCTTATTTTAAGTAACATCCAAATATTTTTCTACAATTTATTATTCAACATTCTTATAGAGATTTAAGTTTTCTCCATTTTTTGAATAAAAATAAAAAACACTCTTTCATATATTTCATTATTCTTAATGTTAATAATTTCTCAGTTCACCAAAACGACATATATTCTTCTTCCTCCACTCTATTTATTTTCTGTTTACAAATATAACTAGAAATTATTCCCCTGTTTTTTCTTAACTTAAAGATTATACTTGAATATCAAATTCAGTTTGCCTATGTTCTACTAACATAAGGAGTTTTCTATTTTAAAATTAATGTTTCAAACTACAATTTTTTATTTCTTCCATAGATAAATTAAAATTTGTTTATATTAATTATTGGAATATCAAAAAAAATATTAATTAATGTATAAAAAAATCCGTCAACCAAATGAATAATTAATTTCAAATTAATATGATTTTTTTTCAACCAAAACCTCTTAAAATATAATATGAGGACAGAGTGAGTCTACATTCTACTACTTACAAATTTATTCATCATATAATTATTTCCATATAAAAATCACAAAGAACTATATTTTAATTCATCATGATATTTATAAATGTGTCGTAGTATTCTTTCAATCCCCCTAGTAAAACATACAAATTCAAAATCCATTTATATATAAAGATTAATAAATTTATAATTTCTCAACATACTCTTATATTTTCTGAAAGAGGCTCTAAAAATGACATTTTATATTCTCATAAGACAATGATTAGCTGAATTAGAAAATATTTGAACTATGAACTTTGTACTAACATAACATTATTATATTCATCAACATCATCATATGAGTTATAAAGGTCTAATATTTTATTGATAGATAACTCATATACCAGGAGTCCAATGTGGTTTAAAATGATATAAATCACACATGCATAGAACCTAGAAAATGAATCATACATACAATTGTACACAATCCAAAATAAATAAGAGACAATTTTGATGTCTTGTATATATGTTATAAATTGTTCAAATATTGTTTATTATTCTTCTAGTTTACATATAGTGTATATAAGCGTCAAATTATCTTTCTCTTTAGATAATTTTTATATTGTTATTATAGAAAAACTCCTTTAACCATTCCCAAGATTCTTATAATGATCACTATAGTAGGAATGCTCAACCAATGCTCATCATGTTCATGAGGGGTAGGGTATATGAGATTAAAATGTAATTGAATGCTCATGAAAACATTAACCCTATTGCTTTCCATCTCCTCGACTATGGGATTAATTGATTTTAGTATAGTCGGAGTACTTTTAATTATACAATTTCTTCCCACAGATCCTATTTTTATCCATCTCTAATATGAATTGACCAACAAGCTTTATGGTTTGAGAAAATGGTCGTGAGTTTTCTATATTTCAGAGAACTAACTGATACCCTTTATTTTTACAACAATAATTTATTTTAATTTATAGATATTACATATTTAGAGATGAATATTTATTTAATAAATTTATAATCCATGCATGAATAAAATAGGTTTAGTGTTTTTGGAAACATGGATAAAAAAATAGGAAATTCATAATAGATCTAAATAAACTCCCACTAATTTCTTCATGTGAAAAACACTTCTTAGTAATATCCGACATAAAACATTTCACTATAATTGTGGAAAATAAAACATGGTAAAGGGTGAGATAATATGCTATATGACTATTAAAAAAGGAGATATAAATGACCACATAAACAATACATGAAAATAAGTGAACGATAACTTAAGCTTAATGGTTGAAAACCACACATAGTATATAATAAATTAAAATCATGAATCATGAAATAAGGCATGAATGTTTATAATAAATGAATTAAAAATTAATAAAAATACCTAAACCATAATGGAATAACATTAACATATGAAATATGTTTTTGTTATACACATAAGAATATAAAATCATTTCCATAGTATATAAGGCTAACTATAAATACTATCATAGTGGATTCAGATCATTCACCTTTCCATCATATTAGTCAAGGTTTACTCTCAAGACTATCTTAGTGGACACAATCCTTTACTGAAATTAGTTTACACCCCATTCCACTACAGATTATATCATGGTATATCCATATATACCCAATGTATTAGAGGGATATATAATTTTGAACCCACATATCACATAATAATAATCCATTCATAAATTTCTTAGAGATCGTAAATAATTCATCATATCATATCCCATGCGAAGAAAATATGTTCCATAAATATTTAAAAAATATATCATCACATTACTAATGGAAAATAAACGACATCTATAAAAATCTCATAATAGTAATCATAAACCATCTAGAGAAAAAATATGGATGTTATCATTTAATTATACCCATAATAATTAAAAATTAAAATCAACATATGCCATCTTAGATAAAAATTCCCTTAATATGTCACATATAATATTTCTTATGTAAGATAACATTTTGATATTGTAACAACACCCATAAAATATAAAAAAATGAAAAAATATTTTGGAAAACATTTTTTTTGAAAATAAAATTTAAAAATTATTATGGAAATTTGATATCATTGAGTGATCATGATGGTAGGTAATTTTTTTATGTTATTGAAATAGTATTCATTTCACATTTTCAATAAATAACCAAAAAAAATTTCATTATAAATTGAAAAGATCATTTCATTTAAACTATTGTTTTTTATAATAAAATCATGTATAAAAATTAATTTAAACATTCTTCAGAAAAAAGTAAAACATTTTTAAAAAAATTAAAATAACACATTAATAAGGAAAATAAATATTCCTAATAATATAGTGAAATATATTTGATTTTCCAAAATTAATATGTTATTAATCTCTTGATAACATAAAGAGAAGAAAATTGTAGGAAAATATTTAATCTATATAAATAACAAGTGGAAAATTATTTTGAGAGTAATATTTAGATATTTGTCATAAAATTACACCATCATAAACATGATCATATAAAATCTTGAGAAACAATGAAAATGTTTCATAAACCCCTTACCTTGAGTTCGACATTAATCAAAAGTTATTTAAACTCTTATATAATAAATTTTTATTTTATTATTCTTATATAAAAAATTAATTTAAACAATTAAAATATAATATAAAATCCACTTATAACATATTAGCACACACATATTAATAATTCCTTATTAAAATCAATATTTCCATGTTTCAACTACATTATTTTTCTTAATAAATTTTCTTTGATAGTTCTGGTATTTAAGAATTGTTCATATTTCCATAATCTCCATAATATTAATAATGAAATAAATATCATATATATATATATATATATATCTGTGTCTGTGTGTTTTTTTTAGAGTCATATATAAATTATAGAGATATATGAAATGAATTACACTATTCATATAGATGGTAAGACTTATATACCCATTAACGTTGTTTTCACATTTGGACAGATGGAATAAAAGAATGGTAAATAATAATAAATTACCATAAAAATATTATTATATAATATATATATTTATATTCATTAAATATATCATTATTATAATCCACGTAAACCATAAATGAAAAATGAATCCTAACACATCATGGTGGTAGTTGTCCACTCGTATACACAAACGATGTAATCGATTTCTAAATGATTGGAAGGAAAGAAGATATACTTTATGTGATAATTAAAAATGAATAATTATTTCATAAATAACATATATAAATTAATAAACCATTATTTTACCCATATGTAAATGATTATGATGAAAAAAAATTTATTGCTATGTAGATACGGTAAGTTGTACATTCAAAAAAGTGATACATTTACTTCACATTTGATTGGAAAGAGGTTTTATAATGGTGGGTTCATTATCATAAAAACAATATAGAATTTTTAATATTCTGAATTTATTATTTTATTTTAAATACCATATATTTAGAGTAGTTTAAATATAATCTAAAAAATAAAATGATATTTTAAGGAAATTACCTCTTGTTTGAATGAGATCCTTTAGATATCTTATTAGGGATCTTCGGGTTGGTATTTTGGGATTAAAATAACCTCTATATTGTAATAATGATTTTGACAAGATAATTTAGCATGGTTTGGTCAATATAGAAGTATCAATGTGGTGTAAATAAGATAAAGGAGGTGTTACCTTTTATATGTGGCAGAGAGGGCGGACATGGAATTTCATAAAAGCATAATATTTAATATAGTCATTCTAAAGAAAAAATGCCTCAAAATTATCATATATTAATATTTTGAATTTTATAATGTCCAAATATTCCCAAAATATTTATTTTTAGATTTGAAAATGGTAATTTCACCATCATCATTTAGTTTAAATCCTCCCAGTAAAAATCTTTTACCCTTAACCATAATAACTAATATTACTATTTATTATGACAAAAAATTAATGTGGCCTCATTAACATTTTTCACTTTACGATTATAAATATGGAATTCGATTTGTAAAATTCATTCTTATAAAGGGGAATTAAATAATTTTAAAATAATCTCTCAAAATGGGATCAAAAAAATTTTTTCTTGAAAATAAAATATATCTAAATTAATGTCTTGGTTATAAAGGGATACTATATTACAATTTATTTTGACTCAGAGTTTCATGTATTTCAAGATATCATTGAAATTATATTTATTTAAATATAAATATATTATAAAATATCAAAGAGTTACATTGTACCACCATTAAAATTAATTACATCCTTATAATTTCATTACTCCAATACAAACAAATGAGTGTATCCAATTTTCATCACATCATCAGTTCAAATGTGGCTTCCTAAAATATCTAATATCAATAGAGAAAATTAACAGGATGAGTAGTAGTTTTATATAAAACATTATATCTTTTAACCAAGTTCTCTACTTATTGTTTTAATAGGATATATCATGATCTCATGGTAAAAATAATGAGTTGATTATATGTGATAGATCATATGTGTACATCCTCGAGAGATATACATGAAACACATCATGATATTCTAAGAGGTTATGTGGATGTTCCAAGATATATGCTTCTATCCCTACTAAATAAAGAATTTCAATGAAATGACCTTTATTTTTATAAATGAAATTTCATTTTCAAATGAATAAAATCTTTATTAGGTAATGATTTCATAAAAAACACATGAACTGATTTGGTTGTTTTAAGCCATTATATGTTTGATTTTTTTGGATACAAAATACCATTAAACATTTTATCCATTGATAATATAACAATTATACATTATATTTTATTATTATAATATATTAAGGGTTATGATAAATCAAATTAAAACATAAAAAAGAAGTGATGGCGTTGAAATTTCAGGTCATACCCTATAAAGCCCATTTTTTACAACCTATAAGGGATATAGAATAACTGAAATTTTACCTTGATCAATCCTAAGTTGATATTTAATAACTAAATAACTAGAAAAACTATTTATGGGAGATATTAAATTTTATCTTGAACATGACCCAATACAAGTTCCCTAATCTAACTTAAGAATGGTCCACCATCGTTTACCTCACCATTATGGCATACGTCGTTGTAATATGGGGTTATATATCTAGATCCAAACCATTTGAATTGGAATATTTTTGTTTTTAATAAAATAATGAGAATAATTATTCCCTTTATTTTTGTTTTATATATGTTTAAATAATGAGGTTGATAAAAAATATATTTTTATTAAATGGAACTCAAATTTTACTTTTGGGAAATATATACTTTCAATCAAGACACCCTTTTTATGAATTTATTAATTTTTAAATAAAATTTTTTTTATAAAATATTCACATTAAATAATTTTTATATACATATGTAAGTGTGACATCCCATTTATTTTTATGTATTTTAAATCATTGATTTTGTTTCCCAATGATTGGGTATCTTCTAGGGTTGTTTCTGGAGTACACCAATCTTTTTTGTGAGTTTATGGGCATGTGCATGGTTTGCGTAGGGTCATAGCATGGTTTGAAAAAATTATGCATCCCAAACAGTGGGTGCGCTCTGTTGGCGCATGGTTTGAAAAAGTGTGTAGCCAAACCATGCAACACTTATGGGGGCTCTGTTCTGGGCTCATGATTTGCGAACTGTTAGGGAAAACCGTGGGACTTAAAAGAAAAAATTGTGCACGATGTATTTTAACTTCCAAAAATTGTAATTAATGACTCAAAACACCCCTAAATAAACCCAAGATTCTCCCAACTAACTATAATATGATACATGGGGTTTTAAGAGACATTCAGATGAATTTTTTCTCTCATAACCCAATCTCTTGGTGGGTCAAAGTTTTAATCGAAGTGTTCATCATCATATAGTGAGTTTGTTTCTTCATGATCATGGATCTCCATTCTCTTCTGGATTCCTTCTTCTTAATGGTTGTGTAATCCTTTAGTAATGATGGATTTATGTGGAATTATGGATCTAGGATCACTTCTCTCTTCTTTAATAATCTATCTTTTATGTTTCAGTGATCACCATCGAAGGCGGAACATCTTAGAATTGTTTAAATAGGATTCAATAATTTCCATGTCGGTGGTCATATGATCCTATATAATTTTGTAATTAATTATTACTATATAATTCATAGATACATGTTTCCTAATTTCCAATATATTTTCTATGATCCTTATCCATTTTATTCCTCATAAAATTAATTTGGCCAATTTTCTTTGGAATGGATATGGCCTGAATTAAATGCCTTTGACATTTATTTCTCTCACCTTTAGTGAATCGATAAATTCCATTATTGTTTAGAATTAATTGAAAAGAAATTTAAAAGTATGTTTTGGTGAAATTGAGGGCTTTTACTAGGTTTTGATTTACAAAATAAACATCCAAGACTTGAACTAATTGAATTGAACTATTTTATGTTTCTTAAATAGTTTCAACTGCATGAATATATTAAATGACAAAGAATCCGTATTTAATGATATTTTCAGTTTTAGGAAATTGGTGCTCTTGAATTTTTTGGAATACATTATTTATCTTATTAGAATTAGGGTGTAATTCCATGTTTTCAAATTTATTCAATACTTTTTGGATTGTAATACTTTATTTAAATTATTTGTGCATTCATTGAAATAAATTATAGTTTTAAAGGAACGTCTGTCATTTTAATGATGAATTGTGGTAGAATTTTGGTGTTATTAAACTTTTTAATATTTAATTCTTAAAAAGGACATGGAATGAATTGATGGTTGTTTTAATGGTCAGTTTGGCACTTCAATGACTAATTGTGAATGAATATGGATGATTAACCTTTTTTAATACTAAAATTCAGTAAAAGGATTTGAATTTAGGTTTTTTGTTTTTGATGGAAAAAATATCAATTAAAATTTTGAATTTAAATGTATAAACTTATTTGATAGAAAAAAATTGAAAACCCCCAAATTCTACTGAATTAGGGGTTTGTGATGAAATTGGTGGAATATGTTTTAAAATTAAAATTTTGAATTTAATGTCGTAATGGATTGTAAAATTGAATGAATAGGTTTCAAATATCTATTTTTGAAAATGGATTAAAATGTTTTTATGGAAATATTAGGGTCTCATCTTAGTGAAAAGGCCTGTTTTGATTAAAAAACCATTATGATTTTTATAGTGAAAATTTACATATTTGAAATGGTTATTGGGATGAATTTCATATTTTCTATAAAGTTATTTTCCCATCATTGATTTATTACTTGAACACATGAAATACTTATGTAGTTTATGAGTTTTTTTGGGTGTCACATGATTAGTTTACAACTTTCTAAAACATCATATCAACACATCTCATTCCTTAGTTGATAGTGATGAAATCCCTTTACCTTAGGCCTAATGAGGTGTATGTACATACTTCATCATTCACATTTTTGGATCCCTATATCCTGGACAATCATACCTATGTGGTGCATAACCATGTTTCTTTCTTGTTTGAATTTGGAATGTATACATATTCTATTATTGTAAACTATTTTACATACCTTGAGAAATTATATAAATTTTTTAATATAAACTTTTTTAATAAGACATTTTTTAGAAATATTCCATAAATTAAAAAGTATATATTTTTTGTAATGTATTTCTATGATTGGAAATGTAATGAATTATTTTTTAAAATATTATTTTGAAATGAAAAACCAGGTTATATAGAATGGAATGTTTATTTATTAGTTGTTATACTATCTGACACCAGAGTTTCCCTACTTTCTTCATTTATTGTCATTATGCACCCTAACTTTGATTATACTTATTCCAATTAATCTTTATATATTTGTTCTACATTCTCATATTTTTCATTATTTCCTTACATTATCATGTGAAACTATATTCAAATAATCTCTAGAAAATGATTAGATTGTAAATGGTAAAATGTTTCATTTTATAACTATAGTTAAATAAATAGTTTAAAATGTTTGATACTATATTTTTAAATTAATACTCATACTCTCACATATGTAGCCCTATTTTAGAATACCTTAATTTCATTATGAAGTAAATGAATAGGATATTTGGTGGAATCCTACTGGGATCTTTAACTCAGAACTTTCTTGTACCTTTGGTGTTTGAATCCTTAATTATCTTATTGCATGAGTTCGTTGACTCGCCTCCCTTGGTGAGTTCATGATTGGGTGACTAAGGGCGGGTGACTTGGAATATAGTGTCTGTTCTTAGACCACCATTATATGGGTTTTAGTGGTTTTGTTCTGATTTTAGTTTCTAGTGTATCTTTGTACTTGATATGTATGTATTGGTTGATATATATATATATAATGACATTTCTATATTGTAATCTGTTGTTGTTATATTTTGTGGGTGAAATCATTCCCAACTGTTATCTGTTTAATGACCAGGTTCTTGTCGCTAGCCTATGGAGATCAAGAACTCTATTAAGGTTAGTGGAGGATTAGCTTGAGTATCGGGTTAGATGGTATCTCAAGCTGGTTCCTTACAAATTGTATCATTGGAAGGATTTCCGTAAAGAGAAATACATTCATTTTAAATTCTTTTTTTATTTTGGTGAGTCATGGTAAAAAAGAAATTGAGAATTTGTTGGGGCTCAAGAGGTAGTCTATGAGAAAGTTCTTGATCACCAACCCTTCATGGTGATACTTGAGTTACTGGGATATTGGGCCTTCAGTCATTCTTTTGAGTTATTGGTTTAATTATGATAAATTATATTTAGATTCCAAATGAGAATATCATCGAAATGGGGAATCATATAAGAGTATATGGACCAGAATGGAAGGATGACCACAATGGCACCATGTTTTCAGAGTCTAGTAAACTGTGAGTAATCAGTGTGGCAGATTTGAAAATAAAACCTTGAAAAGTAGTGAGGTTGTTGTGTGGTTTACCAGCCCTTACTACCATGACTCTTATAATCGTAACTTTTTCCTTAACATGCAACCTTATCAATTTTCTTACCAGTGAATTCCCTTATATGAGGTTTTTTATATGGGTTATGGATGTGGGTTGTATCATGCTTTTGTTTTTCTATTTTAAATTTAATCCCTTAATGAAAATTTTAAATTTGTTTTGAAAACTAAATTGTGTCTTAAAATTTATTTTAGCCAAGTAATTTGATAACCTTTTTCAACTTCAAAAAATGAGTTTTATGAAATTCGTGGATTGAATGAAAAATTGTCAAAGACAATTATTTTATATGGTAAAAAAATGTTTAAAGATTCAATTTTTGTATTTAATGGATCTAGATGGAAATGGTTTTGCTAATTTGAAGAAAATGGATAATTCTTTTGAAACCATGGAATAGTTTAAAATATTGGTAAAGGTTTTTGTAAACTATAATTGATTCATAACAAGATTTATCATTTTGAAATGAAAGAGTAATTTTTTATAAATGATAAAATATTTTTTATTTTGAAATTAATAATTTTTTGATTGAAATGGGTTGTGACATTGTTTGAAGGAATTTGTTCTCTATTGAGTATTATTTGACGCCAGAGTTGACATGATTGTACCTTGTGATGTTTAGGAATGTCTCCCAGAATGTCATTCATGAATGACAAAATGTTGGTCCTATTGTTCAGTCCTTGGGGTAGTTTTTTATGTTTACCAGATGTTAAATCCTATGTCAACGACTCTACCCAGACACCATATTGAGTGGTTTAACTAGAGACTTTCCAAACATTTTACCCTATCATTGAATTATCATATTTTTTCACCTTCTTATAAATCATAATGGGTTTCTCTTAGGGCAGTGTAGTGTCTTCAAGAATTTAATTTGATCTTTGATAGTCTCAAGACTCTTGAATATCTGAAGGTCAAGTCTATTCCATCCCTATTTGAGGGTCCTAGCCAAGAGTGGTGGAAACTTGTAATTACATCTGGAATGTATGAAATAATGTCTTAGGAATTATTCAATTTAGTATTCATCTAGTGGAAGTATTTAGAGGAAGTGATGGATAATGTTATTGAGTTCTTAGGTTTTTGTCAAGACAAACAATCAGTTGTAGTGTATGCCATGAAATTCTCAAGATTGGTTTGTTTCTTACGTGGTAATATTGGTGATGCCTCCCATAAGGATATATTTTTTAGAAAAGGTCTCCACTAAGACCTTAAAAATGTTATGCCAATAGTTGGGATTATTTCTTATAAGGATGTGCTCGAAAATAATTTCTCAGCTGAAGAAGATCTAGTGAAACAATGTGAAGGGAATAATACCTCTTCTATGGTTGATAATGATCATCCTTATCAAAAGAGGAAGAGGCCTACCATGTGTTTCCTTTTAAAAGAACCTATTCGTCCTATGACGTTTTTTAATGCTCTAGGAGTTTGTAGACAATGTGGCCACATAGGTAACATTATTAGGTTCTGTAAGTTGGGAGATCAGAAACATAGAATTAGGTGAGGATTTTCAGCTCCTAAATATAGGGGAAAAGATGATTCATGATAACCTGGATCAATCCAAAGGCCTCAAAGTGAATATTTTCATTCATTGATGGAGATTCTTGTTGCCATCTTTTTTTCTGATGTTTGAGAGGAATGTGTTTGAGTTTTTCTTTTTATGGCCTATCTTTTTTTAGAATCCTTTTGTTTCGTGATATTTTTTATAATATATTGTATAACATGGTTTGGATCCTTTGTGTATTGATGATGTATTGATGGTTTCCCTCTCTGGACATCTTGTTTGTTGTTTAGTGTTGTTCCTCTTGTTTGACTTTATGGTCAGAGCCTATTTATAGTATATTGGATGATCTCCCTTGTTAGAGTGTATTGACCATTCATGCAATGGACTTGATGTTTGAGATCCTTCCATTTGGACTTGTATAGAACTTGGTAATGTACATTGGAACCTATGATGATGAATATTTTTTATATACCAATCAGATGGTGGTATTGTCATTTGTTTTAATAAGATCATCAAGATTTGAGGATCTGTTTGAAATAAATCCTAGGTTATGATTTATTAATTACCCATGGTAGAAATAATATTTAGTTCTCTACCTTTATTATAGATTTTTGAAATTTGATGTTTCACCTTGGTTATTGGATGAAGTATCTTTTTTGGGTATAAGGGACATGCCTTTCTAGTTCTATACCATTTTGGAGAATCTTTATATAGTAGTGAGACCTATGTTTGGTCTCTAGTCTTTCTCTTGTTTGAAGACATATATTTATCATGGTATTTTGATCTTGTAGTTTTCTATGTTGTTAACCTATTGGTAAGTCTCACTTCTGGACCGTGGATCATTCACCTAAAAAGATTTTTGAGGGAGTTCTAGTTGTGTTTTCATGATCTATCTTTTGGATTGGATGCTTCATGGGGACAAAGATTCATATGCTAGGGAGGTTGTAAAATCCCATTTTTTGTGTTTATGTATTTTGACCAATTGATTTGATTTCCCAATGATAGGGAATATTCTAGGGTTTTTTTTAGATTTTTCGAGTCCTTTTAGGGTTTTTTGGGCCTCCACATTGGTTACACATGGTTTGTGCATGTTTTGACAAAATTGTGCAGCCCAGATAGTGGGGGTTGAAAAATTGGTGCATGGTTTGACAAAAGTGTGTATCAAAGATAGTGAGGGTGACATAGTTGGCACATGGTTTTAAAAATTTTACTACCAAATTGTACAACACTTCAAGGGGCTCTATTACGGGTGCAAGATTTGTGAAAACCATGCAAATTATCATAAGAAATTGTGCACACAGTATTTTAACTTCTAAAAATTGTAATTAATGACTTGAAACTACCCAAAATAACCCCAATATTCTCCCACTTGACCATAATCCGACCCTTAGGGTTTTTGGAGCCTTCTGGAGTAATTGTATCTCTCTTAACCCTATCTCTTAGTAGATCTAAGTGCCAATTAAAGCACTGGTCATCTTCTGGTGAGTTCCTTTCATCTTGATCTTGGATCTCCTTTCTCTTATTGATTCTTTCTTCTTAATGGTTTTTAAGACATGAGTTATGATGGGTCTTGAATGACTGATTTGGAATTGTATATCTAGGATCTATTATCCCCTCTTTCAAGATATATCTTCTTAGATATAGTGATCACCATCAAAGGTAGTAACTCTTTGAATAGTTGTGATTGGATTCCCTAATTTCCAAGTTGATGGTTCTATGCTCTTCATTGATTTTTTGATTCATTATTTCTAGAGAATTCATAGATACATGTTTACTAATTTCCAACACATGTTCTATGATATTTATCTATTTTAGTTATCATAAAATATTCTCTTTCCAATTTTCCTTGGAATTGGATGTGGCATGAATTAAATATCTTTGATATTGATTTATCTCAACTTTTTTTGAATTGATAAATTCCACGATTGTTTGGAATTATTTTTAAAGAACATTTAAATGATGGTATGGTTAAATTGAGGACATTGGTTGGGTTTTTTTACAAAATGAATGTCTATGATTTGAATTCATTGAACTGAACTATTTAATGTTTCCTAAATATTTTCATATGTATGAATTTATTGAATAACCAAGAACCCCTTTTTAATCACTATACCCCTTCTGGAAATTGATTTTCTTAGGTAATTTGAAAAAAATTATCTTATTTTAAATAGGGTGTAAGACATTGTTTTGAAAATTATTCTACCCTTTTTTAATTAAATTACTTCCTTTAAATGATTTAGGGATTCATTAAAATAAATGATAATTTTAAAGCCACATTTATAATTTTTATGATTCATTGTGTAATTATGATGGTATTATTAGCCTTTTAATAATGAATTGTTAAAAAGTTCATGGAATGAATTCATGGTAGTTTTAATGGCTTGTTTGTAATTTTAACAATTAATGGTGAATCAATGTGTGTGGTTACACTTTTTGAATATTGACATTCTATAATGGTTTTTGAATTGAGGTTTTTGTTTTTGTGTAAATTTTATAAATTAAATTATTGAGTTTAATCGTATAAATTTATTTGATTAAAAATATGGGAAAAACCAAATTCCAATGATTTGGTGGTTGTTGATGAAATTGATGGAATATATTTTAAAATTAAATTATTGAATTTAATTTTGTAATAGTTTGTGAAATTGAATGAATTGGTTTCATATCCTTATATGTGAAAATGGATTAAAATGTTTTGATTGAAACCTTTGGGTATCATCTTGGTGAAATGACATATTTTTATAAAAAACCAATTATGGGGTTTAAATAGAGAATTAACATATTTGAAATGGTGATTAGGATGAATTGAATCTTTGTTATATTGTGAATTTCCAATCATTGATTTTGTACTTTAACACATGAAATCCATAGGTATATGGTGAGTTATTTTGGGTGTCACTTGATCATTCTACAATGTTCAAAAACATCATATCAGCACATCCCATTCCATAGCTAATGTTGATGAGATTCCATGACCATAGTCTTAAAGGGGAATATGTACATACTCTTCCATTCACAGTGTTTAATCCCTATAACCTATATTATAGTACCTAGGTGGCACATGACCGTGTTTATTTTTTGTTTGAAGTTGTTATGTATACATATTCCATTGTTTTAAATAGTTGTACATGCCTTGAGAAATTATATAAACTATTTTATATAAAATGTTTTATTAAGAACTTTTTTTTGAAATATTACATCAATTGAAAATTAAATACTTTTATTAAAGTATTTCCATCATTTGAAATGAAAAGAGTGTTTTTTAAAATATGATTTTGAAATTAAAAACCTATTTATATAGAGTGTAATTACCTTTTCTTGGTTTCTATACCATCCATCACAAGAGTTTCCCTGCTAGCTTCATTTTTGTCATTATGCACCTTGAATCAATTGTATTTATTCCTCTTCATCATTATATATTGGGTAGATATTCTCATAGTTTTTTATTAACATACATTAGCTTGGGAAATGATTTTCACAGCTTGTCAAGAAAATTTTTAGATTTTAAATATTGAAATGTATCATTTTAGAGATTTAGTTTGATAACTAGTTTAAAATTTTTGAAACAATATTTTTAAACCAATACTTATACTATCCCATTTTATTCCACTTTTAGAATTGCTGAATTTATTTATGAAGTAAATTCATTGAATAATTGGTGGATTATTACAGGGATATTTATTCTACACCCTTCTTGTACCTTTGGTGTCTGTAGCCTTCATTATCTTATAGGAGGACTTTTTTGTCTCACATCCCTTTATGAGTTCCTTTTGGGGTGACCAAGGGTGGGTGACATGGAACATGGTGGGTGGTCTTTGACCAGCAAGAGAACGGTTTTTTTTTGGTTATGTTCCACTTTCAGTTTATAGTGTCTCTTTTTACATGATATGTATGTATTGGTTGATAGATATATATAATTATGTTTCCCTATTGTACTATATTATTATTGTATTTTAATGGTGAAATTGTTCCCCAAAGTTATCTGTTTAATGCCCAAGTTCTTGTCTACGACTCATGGAGATTAGAAACGTTCTTCAGATTTTTGGAGAATCATCTTGGGTATTGGGTTAGATGGTATCTTGGGTTGGATTCTTATAATATGATAATATAATTTCAAAATGTCAAATTTTGTATTTATTAGGGTTGAAAAACTTTTATCATCATAAAAACAAATATTTCTCAACATATATATTTTTTTGATTTAAACAGTGTACTATATCATATTTAGAAAGAAAAATTGATAAATCAATTATAATTTTAGATAACATAAATTTGAAATTAAGAAGAGGTAAATTTTTATAATTCAATGAAACAATCATATTTTGGTAAAAATTAATTATGATATACATATATTTTATGTATTATCAAATCATAAAATCACAACATTGGTTTAATAAATACAATAAAGGGTATCAATGAAGAAATGATTTTCATTTTAATTTAAAATAATTTATTTTTATGTTATTTGATCAATTTTTTAAACTCTAATTTAATCCTCGAAGACCTATATTTTATTTTATGGTTTAAAAATTATTTCATCATGAACATGACTAACATCCACTTCATCAGGGGTAATATTTTAATGATTTGATTTACTATCCACATAAAATACTTAAAAGAACACCTCCTTCATATAAATAATAGTAAAACACCCATTTTCTGGTTTGATTTTTTGATCATTTTATCATATGGAGTCTGAAACCTACATTTAGAAATGAATAAATAATTCCCCTCATTTTATCCATTAAAAATCCACCCAAACTCCCTTCAATATTGACATAAAACCCTTTAAACATGAATGTACTCTTCCATTAACTATCTGAATCCCTTATAAGGATTTACCATGCTCTTAATACGATCCTCTAAAGCTTCTAGAATCGCCATCTCAAGGTAAGGGATCCTCTCTTTATCCTTTATATTCAAGCACCTTATTTATATAATAAATTTTGATTTCAAATTTATCATGTTAGGATAAGTATATAAAAATATCAATTACATTCCATAATAATTAAAATTGATTAGGGACCCATTTCATTCAAATTATACACATCCATGAATCATTATGTACCACATTCATGCTGCAGAAATTATCTTCTGATTTTTCATCCAAATTTTTCTTAATTTAATAACCATCCAAATTTCCACTCAATGTTATTCACCAATATGTAAATATCCTTCATTTATTGGGGGAATAATAAATATAACAAAAAATCCTTAATCATGGTATTAAATTTAATATTATATACCCCTAGGTTGTATGATCTATGTGGCACACTGCCATGTTCCTCTTATGTTATCATCTTATATCATGTTTCAATGTTCAATTTTATGATTACAACATCTATTATGTTACCATGATATTCCAATTGATATACATGTTCTTATTTACTTTATAATTTTCATTTATTAATCCATTAATAGTATTTATAGCTCACCCATTTCATAGGTATATACCTTGGTTATCCCATGCGCTTTTAGTGGAGTAGTTGAATTTTAATGGCATGTCTTACAATTTTTAAATATTTTTTTATTGGGTTTTCATGTTATTTTGATATGAATATATGTTCCAAATTAACCTATAAATAAATAACATCTGGGGTTTTATTATTTTTTATCTTTATGAGGTAAATCATGAATTACATTATATTAAAATATGGGTTCTCATAGTTGTCATTAGTGGAAAGCCAATTAATTATTAGGGATTATGATTAGAAACCCATACTTAATATCTTAAGAATAGTACTAAACATAATAAAATCTCCCAAAATTTTATATATTTATATAAAAATTGGTTTCCATGAAAAAATATTTTTCTAGATACTATATATGGATGTGGCTCTAGAATAGTTGTACCTAAGGATAATAACCACAAAAGGGTGAGTTAGGATAGACTCAGTCATCAATTGGTGAACAGAAAAGTGTCCATGAAAAAAAACCATGTTTGAAACACCATTGGGATATTATTTATTAAATCATAAGTTCATTATGAAGCATTATTATGGGAACAAAATTTTACATACGATTATAGTCAATCTAAACCTATTAGCTTGGAGATATTTTTTGTTTTATTACCTTAGTATAACATACAAGGAATTGATTCCTGAAATACTGAATTTTTTAACAGTCTTGGTAAAATAGACACATTAATGACTATTTTATTACATTTTAATATGAAATTTAAAAAATAATATTTCTTTGAGAATCACATTATTCCCTCTAGAAAATAAATTCATATCTGACATAGTATACTTCTTATGTTCATATAAAAGAAAAAAATGCTGAGATCAAATAATAAGAAATTGTTATATTTAGGAGAAACTATAATGAATCAATAAGCATATTAATAATTTCTAATTACGTAATAGGGAAATTTTCCATGAAAATATCATGCTAAGTTATAATCAATATAGAAAGGTAAATAGCAGAAATCACATGCCATTTAATTGATGAACTAAAAATTAAACGCATCATGGGGAAATATTATGCCAGGACCCACCATCACGGTAGATCCAAATAATTCTTCATATATATGATAACATATTTAATTCATAAATGATGTTACTTTTCACCAAATTTATTTATTGAGTAAAGAATATATATTTATTAATATTTCCCAAGAAAAAACAATGACTTTAAATTTAGAATACAACATGTTTAAATGATCTATGTTTTTATAAATAAAATATATAAGATAAATAATATGGGTTTTTTGGGAAAATTTAATGTCCAATTATTTTAGGAATGTTAATAATTTAAGAGAATGTTAATGAAAATGATGATAAATAAATAAAGTGAATGTCAATATTTTCCTTGGTCAAAATTATCATAAACCATCTATATAAATAATAAGGATGGTATCCACACAACATAATCCCATTTTTGTAAAAAAGTGATGTAATTTTTGAATATAAATACACGGAAAATATAATTGAAAATATTCTGGAGGAAAATATACTTTTAATTTTGTAAAACACTTTGAAAATCTTTTTCATTGAAAATAACTTTTAAACACAACTTATTTAAAAATATCCTTGTAAACAATCAAAGGAAGCATCAAATAATTTATAATCTTAATAGAGGGAAATTATAAACTTACCATACAATTTACAAAGAACATTACTTTTTTACTCTTAAAGTTTGGGAATGTTCCTTGTTTAAAAAATGACAACAATATTCCTTTTATATTTTCGGTAAAAAGAAAATTGGAATTTTTTTGAAAAATACATATGATTAAATTGGAAAATATTAAATGTGTAAAAATGGGTGAAATTTCACTTAATTAATTATTTTTAAAATTTTAAATACATCTTTCAAAACATTTTATTAAAGAAAACCAATTTCTGGATGAAGAGAACAATAAAGTTATATTTCCGGAAAAAAATGATAAGTTAAAGATAAAAAAATTGGAAAAATGGAAATCTTACATGAAAATATCATGAATAAATAGAGGATAATGAAATAATTTTATTAAGATATTTTTAAGTAATTCCATTCAATAAATATTCAATAAGAAATAGTTACCATTATAATTTTATTGTGAATACAACCTTCAAATGATCATAATGTTTAAGTGAATATTAAACAATAGATTGATTATTTTTATAAAATATAAATACATATAAAACACTTTTAAATTCAAAATATTGTAATAAATAGCCTTTATATAGTTAAAATTTAAATCAAATAATCAATGATGTGTAATTTTAACCAAATGAAGTAAAATTGAGTAAAGAAGTCTTCTACATCACACTTAATTTTCATTGAATGTTCCTAAACCTCATGTATAATGGTTTTGAATAATGTTATTAATTTTTAAAACAAAAATATTCATATTTATAATATCATATATGATTAAATTGTTATATTTTACCACTCTTTTTTTAATAATAATTAATTATTTTTATTATTTCTTTTATTAATTGCATTGTCTTCTGATGTGAGTTTTTTACAGAAAATTTTAGTTCACTTAAATATAATATATATCAATAATATCAAGAATAATATTTATGTTATATATATAATATTTATCTTGTAAATAAATTTTGAGAATAATTTATGAATGTTGAACATGGAAAATGAATCACATCGCTCTTGGAGAGTGTATATCCAACGTACACATGAGCGATAATATCATTCCCTTAATGCATCAAAGGTTAAAGAAGTTGGTGATGTATTAAATTTATATAATAAATATCATATCATATATATCAAATATATTAATTAATTTTATATATATAAATTTCTATGTAATTTGAAATTAAAAATTGAAACACATTGCATTGTGAGGTTGTAGTTCACCGTACACACAAGCGGCGTTATCGTATTTTAAATAGAATAGAATGTGAAAATTTATATGTGATATTAAAATTAAATAATAATAATATGAAAAATATCATATAAATTTGTTAAATTCATCATTATATCAAATTGTGATAGGAGTTAATGTAAAAATGAATGACATTGGTTTGGGAGGTAGTCGTCCTCCATACATAGGAATGATGATTTCATAATCTATTAAATGGAAGTAGAGATGGATATTTTTTATTCCATAAACATAATAAAACCAAGGTATATGATATATAATTTTTAAATATATGTTATGTGTTACTACATAATTGTAGGTGTAAAAATATAAAATAAAATGAAAGATATTTTTTAAGTTAATTTCATTCTCTACGAGAAACCACCTTTAAATCTCCATTAAGGACCCTTGGTATGGTCTTTTGGGAAGAAAAAAGCTATAGAATATTACTGAGGATTTTTTTGAGATAATTATTCATGGTTTTTTGAGAAAAATGTATTTATTGTTGTGAATAATTGAGTGTATGGAGTTCACTATTATAAGAGGAAGAAGGGAACCCTATTGGAAATTACACGTAAATTTTCAAAAAATAATCTAACATGTTAAATTAATTAACATGATAAATGTTTCCAAATCACTATAGATTAGAACATGTAAAGTTATAAATATAAATATTTCCATCCAATAATATTTTTAAATGGAGGTAGTACATTTTAACTATTATTAATTTAGTTTAACTCCAAAAAAGTGAATTCTTTCTTTAATAATGGTAATTATTTTGTATTATCTTCACTATTAACTTTGGTCAAAAATTATGATGAAATTATTGTAAATTATAAATTATTATGATCAAAATTATGAAATAAATTATTTCATATTTCATTAATATATGTGTAAACATTTAATTTAAAATTAATCTCACAGAAGCGATGGGAAAGCTAGTTTTTATAGAGAAACACTCAAAAAACTTACAATGTTATTATATAAATAATAAACATAAATATTATTATGATTACCTGAATTGGATTAATTTATTTAAAATTTAACAGTTTTTACATTAAAAATAATTCAAAAAATAATTTAAAATTTAAAATTATTTAATGGAAAATGAATTTTTCTATTAAATATCATAATGTTTCATTATTAATCTAAAAAGAAACTATTCGGAAATATAACAAAAAAACGATGAGATAATGTTGGTGTTCTTATTTCAAAAATTATATTTATTCATTAAAATAAATTATATAAAATTGTAAACAAATATTTTCAAATTACGTGAACAAGGAATGACTAATCCATATTTTAGAAAAAATACAGTATTTTAAAAAGAAAATCATATTTTTTAAATTATCTTTATTTTATTTATAATAATTAGATAACTATAATTTTAATAATATAGTTACTACAACATATAAATTCTAGTTTAGTGGCTAATTTATATATATTATATAAAGTAATAGTAATTTAATAATATTTCACATTTTTTTAAATTTGGTTTTTCATTTAATACAAGGTAAACTGAGTGTTGTCTGTAACATAATCTATACTCAGTGTTGTGTGTAATTCAATATAAACTATGTGATTCATGTAATTCAAAATATTTAATATATCGAAATTATGTAAAAATAAATATGTCATAGAGCCTTAGGGTGTTATATTTTCTTCTAATATTGGTGTTGTGTATCACATATTCTATCAAATAAAATATACTTATTTTTAAAATTTCAGTGTGGTACATTTTCTCCAACTTAAATAAATTTCATCCTTCAAATTTAAACATGATCTTGAAAATTAAGGGTTTTACATTCAGAAATACCATTGTTGAAAATCACAAATTGTAAAATGGTTAATAAAAATTATCTTAATAATGGTGAATGATAAATAACAAGGTCATATAGGATAACACATAGATAGTTTTTCAACTAGGATAACATAGGTGTGAAATGGAAGAATATACATTTAGGAAAACTTTAAATAATTATTGAGAATGATTGAGGTCATTGATCATAAAAAAATGAATGATCAAATGAAATATAATGCCTATAAAAAATATATTATTATTTAAAATACCATAGGATTCATCAGATATGAATGTAACAAGACAACATTTTTTTCAGGATATGTTTTCTAATGATCATGAATTATTTTATTATCTAATAATATAAGTATATATACATGACTGATATGTTTTTACTTTATAGGAACAATTTCGTCCCTTGGTGGTGATCTAATAATTTTATAATTCATCCCTTACTCCATGAAATGAATATCCAAAAATGATTTTTTTATGCCTAAAGAACTATCACTTACTCTAAATATATTATAAGATCTATAAAAGATTGAAATTTATTTCCATCTATCTATAACTTTTTTCCAAAACTAATATGGTAAGAACAACTTATCTAATAAAATAAATTAGTCTCTAAACCTCAAAAAACACCATTATTTCATCCTAAATATTTATTTTATAAATTGGTTAACAAAAACAATTCCATATTAACTAGGACATCACAGTGGCTAGTGGTAGTATCTATACCATTATTGTCCTTCTGTAATGAGTTTAAGATCCATTCACTTTTCAAACATAATGGGTTGTCATAATTTATTCACGTTTTCCTTTTTCTAAATAATAATAATGTAATTCATATAAAATTACCAAAAAATATGATAGACATCCCTAAAATAAAATTAATCATTAAAACACCTTATTATTAGAATAATAATTTTTCTAAAAATTCAAATAATCTTATTGGAATTATATTACAATAACATTAATGATATTATTAACCCTATATGTTATCAATACCTTTATACTTATGTCTTTGTACTGTAAATTAATTAATCCTAAAATAACAATTTGTGTGAAACTTATACTTTCCATAAATTTCTTCAAAATATCCTTAATATTGGTATAATCTCATCACATAAAACATAAAAAGGTATTGTTCATGACAATGAACTTAGGTTCAGTATTTACCTCATAAACAATGATAGTATCCCCAACTATTATGTGAATTTAGAGAAATCCTTTTATGTTTCATAACTCTTATAAAACAAATTGGTAAAATTATTTTAAAATTTAATTCTTGAAACATAATAAATACTAATTTTTTTTGTTTCAACATAGGTCCTTCCATAGTATATGGTTTGGTCTAGGTCATATATTCTCATTATCTATTCAAATAGATTATAATTATTTGAAAATAAAATATGATTTATCCAAAGAATATTCCCTGGTGTTGTTAAAACAGGTGTGCAGTAAGGCCAATTTTCGTGATCCATGTGATAATTAGGTCAACCCCAATATACCCTTTTTTGATTTATTTCCCCTAGGTATATATGTTCTATAACTATATCCACATTCAATATATATATAAGGATGTCTTCCAAGTAAAAACATCCAAATGTTTACCTCACCAAACCTTTTAGATGTTATTATATACGTATCCTCCAATTCTATCATAGGGTTATGATCTATTATTAATGTTTTTTCAAATCTATTTCCCTAGGTTTCTACTAAACGTTTTTTTTTTGATAAAACCTATAGGGGACCCAACCCCAGTAGCCTAGAGATGGTGTCTATTTTTTATATTGGCATGACATACATGGAATAAAATAATGAATAATATAATAGGTTAATAATATTATTTAAAAAGAAACATACTTTATTCCCCTTTTATATTTAAATACACAAATTAAAACATAATATTTTTTGAGAATAACATCATTCCATCTAGAATATACTAGCATATCAAACATCGGACACTTCATGGATTCTTGAGAAAGGAAATAAAATAAGGGTGATCTCAAATTCTCTATAAAGGTAATGTATAGTAGATTATATCATTAATCAAAAATAATTATAAACCTAGAAAGGTAAATAACTGTACACACATTCCATTTAAATAACTAGATAAGGAATAATCAATATAAAAAGATAAATAACTGAGCCAACATTCCATTTAATCAATAAAATGAAAATTAAATGCATCTAAAGATAATAGAATAGCGAAAATATAATAGATAATAACAACTAAACTCTTAATAATTGAAATGATTAATTGTTGCATTCCATGATATTGGGAATCATGATATATGTACTGTCAATACATTTTACATGTTAGTTAAAATCTATAGGTGAAACCTGAATTTATTATAGCTTATTTAGTTGAATCATTATACATATTGATTCATCTCGGGGCTATACTATATCAAGCTCCACCCATCACAATATTTCAAATCCATTTCTTCTGTATTTATTAATATATTTAGCTAACATATAATATGTATTTTCATCAAATATTTGTATTGAGTAAGGAATACAAATTAATAATAAATACTTTCAAAGTTAAAAAATGGAATTTCAATATAGAACACCATATGTCGAAATAATATACAGTTTAAAAATTAAACATATCCATAATAAATAATATAAATATTTTGGGGTTATTTTATGACCAATGATCTTATAAATGTGAATATTTCCTAAAAAATAATGACTACAAAAATTAATCAAGATGGGAAATGATAATACTTTACTAATTTAAAATCATCAAAATTCTTCTAAAAAATAAAAAGGGCGGTGTCAGTTAAATATATACCCATTGGTGTAAGAACAAATTATTTTTTGTTAATTAAAATAAATTATTAATAATATATTTAAAAAACATCTTGAGGAAAATATTGATTTATTTTGGAAAAAATTTTAAAAATCATTTTCTTTGAAAATAAATTTTAAACCAATCTTTAAAAATCAATATAATCATGCATTGGAAGATTCAAAGAAATCATAGTCATGATGGTAGGTAATTATTTACATGCTATAAAAGGGGAAAA
This sequence comes from Viscum album, assembly GCA_963277665.1. Lineage (NCBI taxonomy): Eukaryota > Viridiplantae > Streptophyta > Magnoliopsida > Santalales > Viscaceae > Viscum > Viscum album. Next base: position 502,810,334 of record OY728131.1, on the reverse strand, counting down.
TAAAATTCCACTATTAACTATAAAAAGGATAAAAAATTACTTTTTTTTAAATGATAATAAGATTATTTTTTTATTTTTTGTAAAATCAAAATATAAATTGTTTTGAAAATTACCTTATATTCTGTTGAAAATATATTTAAAATAGTAAAAATGGGTAATATTTTCATTAATAAATAATTTTTAAAAGGATAAAAAAATATATTCATTTTTAGAAAACATGGTTTTAGATGAATATTGATTTTCGATTGATGAAACAAATGAATTAATAATTCCTTAAAAATTATTAATTAGATTAATTACCAACATGTGTATAAATGGTACTTTTACATGTAAATTTCATGAATAACTAGATTATAATTAAATGGTTTTATTAGTAAATGGACATGTAATTTCCATTAAATGATATTAAAGAATAAAAAACTTTTATTAGAATGATATTGTGAAAAAAACCCTTAATATGATCATAATGTTGAAGTAAGAAATAATCAAAGTATTGATTATGTGCCTTGAAATTAAAAAAATATAAAACAACTAGAAATATAGTATATTTTAATCAATAGTTATTATACACCTAATCTTATAATGATATAGTCAATAATGTAGAATATTCACCTAATTAATGGAAATAATGTTTACAAATCTTGTGCCTCATACTTCCTTTTTGTTGAACAATCTTTAACAACCTTTATCAGAGATTTAGTAATTTTATTAATTTTTACCCAAAGAATATTAATATTTGAAGTGTTATATATGATCCTTTAATTATATTTTACCACCCTATTGTTTATAATAATTTCTTCTTTCATTATTTCGTGTATTAATTTCCTTATTTTCTCATGCGTGTTTTTTCATGAAAGGTCCAATTCTATTGCATTATAATATATGTGGATAATCTCATGAATCGTATTAATGTTATCAATATTATATTTACTCTTTATATACAATGTTAAAACGATTATTAAATTTGAACATGGAAAATGAATTTCAATACTTTGTTGAGAGGGTAGGTTGTACGCACACATGAGAAATAACATCATTCCATTAATGGGTGAAACGTTATGAAATTGGGTGATATATTAAATTTATATAATCAATATAAACTCATATATACCACATATATTTGTTAATTTTAATCTTATTACATTCCATCTGATGAGTAATTGAAAAAAGAATCACGTCACTTCACGAGACAGCAACTTTTCATACACATGAGCAATGTTATATTATTTTTAAAAACATAGAATGTACAGAAGTTATGTGTGATATTAAAATAACATAAGTGTAATAATATTATAAATATCATAAATATGTAGTAAATCCATCATTATATCCAATTTTGATATTTTTAAAGTAAAAATAATTGATATCTGTTTGTATGGTGGTAGTCTTCCATACACATTAATGATGATTTCATAACCCATTTGATGGAAGTGGAGATGGATAATTATTATGAAAAAAAGCCTAGTATCATATAATTATATGTTATATAATTTTTTATTATTTGTTTTTTTAAACATAATTCAAGTTGAAAAAATAAGAATGAATCTGAAAGAGCTTTGTTAATATAATTACTTTCTTTATAGTAAACATCCTTTTGATCCCCTCTAAAAACCCTATGTATGACATTTTGGGAGTACGAGAAGCTCTATAATGTTACTCACATGTTGGGAAAATAATTTGGTATGTTTTGGTTGAGAAAAAGGTCTTGGGAGGTATTAATAATTGATGGTATGTATTTCTCTTTTAGATGTAGGGAAAGGTAATCCTCTTGAAAATTACATGGAAATTACCGAAAATAATCCATCATGTTAAGGAAATTAACCTAAAATGATTCAAAATGGACATATATTCGATCTAGTAAATATATTTTTGAAATATTTCCAAAAAAATAACATTCTAAAAATTTGGTGGGTTATTATAAACTGTATCCTTTTAGTATCACCCCATGGAAAATAAATTTTTTACTTTACCCGTGGTATTTAATTTTTACTTTTTCTACTATTCATTTTGGTCAAATATTAAGTTAAAATTATAATAAATTATAAATTATTATGATCCTAAAAAATGAATATTTTTTTCAAAATTTCATTTACATAATTGTAAAATTTTAATTTAAAATAAATCTCAAAAATGCAATGAGAAAGTGTAGTTTTTCATGAAACAATGTCCAAATGATTAAATTTTTTATATATATAATTCAATATAAAAATTAATCCAATGACCTAAATTTTATTTTTATACTTAAAATATCTAATTAAAATTAAAACCAATTCAAAAATACAATTTAAAAATTTAAATGATTTAAATGAAAAGTCAATTTTGTATTAAAATCTAGTATTCTTCAATATTCATCATAAATGAATCTTTTTAGAAACAAAATTACCCATATAAAAAAATGTATACTAATTCCAAAAATGAATATTATTGTTTCATATAAATTTTCTAAATGTGTTAAAAATTATTCTCAAATTATGATTGCAAAGTGCAACTAATCCATCTATTAAAAAATATCATTTTTTATAAAACACTTGTTTTTATTTTGAATGATCTTTATTTTATTTCTAAAAAATAGAAAATTTTAAATTTATTTATTTACTTTATATTATTATTATATTCAAAATTATCAAATAGGATAAATATATTATATTAAATAATAATATTTTAATAATATTTAACATTTCTTTTAAACTATTTTTTTGAGTAATGAAAGCATAACAAAATGTTGCGTGTAACACAACCTGAATTCAATGGTTCATATAATGAAATATAGTGTTGTGTGTAATAAAATCCCTTTAATATATTTAATTTATATATAAAATAAATATATCATTAAGCATCATGGATTTATATTTTCATCTATGCGTGGTGTTGTGGGTCGCATACGCTATCAAATACAATATTTTATATTTTCAAATTTCTTTGTCTTCTAAGATATTATGATAGGATGTAGATCATATCTAACATTTATTTAAACCTATAAATTTTTTTGATATATAAGATATGTAATTTATGTGGTATCCCATTACTATTCAAGGATTCCAAATTATTTTTTAATAGATAAAAAATTATCATCCGTAATTTTTTCTTTATTTTAGTCAATGTCTAAAATAGGAGAAACCATTTAGATGACCAATGTGAGGGAAATTATGATTACTTCAATAATATTATTCCCATCACTGTGGGTGATGGATTCAATATCCTTATTAAATAAAATTCTCAATTAATTCATTTTTTAACTGGAAATTGAATTTGGGGGAACACCCACATTCCCTTAAAAATGTGATTTCTTTAATTGTGACCTTTATATAATAAAGGAATATCAATATAAGCGGTTGTTATTATCAATTGATAATATATTATTGGATAAACTCTATTGAAAATATTTTATCTTCACTTAAATTGTCTAAAATATATAATGAAATGATTGATACTTGTTATATAGAGGGAAAAGCTAATCAATAATGGAAAATCATAAAAAATATGAAGCCTGATGAGGAGATCTAAGTGATGGTTTGGAATACATTCTAGAAAAATAGTTTTAGATAAATATTATAATTATACTCTCTAATATAAAATGTATATGAATTTCATGGGTCTTAAGAAAAAGGCCAAATAATCCATCATGTTATATTAGGAAAACTTTACAAGACATACATGATATGTTTATAGATTTGTTCTTGACCCCTAAATTAATGTTGAAAAAATTTTAGGTGGGCTAATTTCAAGTATATTTAAATAGTTTTTGAATTTATTATTTTATATTTCTGAGGAAATTGTTCTATTTTCCCTGAAATTTGAAATAGATATTATGATCTGAAGGGTATGAAGATATATAGTAGAGGATGGATTTTACTTTTTCCAGTATGGTGGAGAAATATCATGGGGGAAATAAACTCCAACATCCCACTTGAATAAAGTTTGGGAAGAATTGTACATGAAATTTACTAATGGGGGTAAATAAATGCTGTAGGTATAAGAATAAATGCTACCAAACTAGAGATTCTTTACAAGAGAAATCCACCAATGTGATGGAGGGAATGAATGCTCTAGTCAAACCTTATCCTATTTTTGAATATTTCAAATACAAGGAATAATGACATTATATGAATCATGAAACTATTAAATGGTTGTGAATGAAGAATGATGAAAACAACCACTATGGACTATAGGGAATGAGTGATCTTATTTCATCACAAGTGATGAGGGGGGTCTTGAAAATGTTGGGGGGATTGGTCCACTAGTTATTCAATCAAGGATAGTGAAATTACTATCTAGTTTTTCTTCTACACATACATTTATATAATGGATGTTTAGTATAACTATTCAAACACAACCTCAAAATATGTATGTTGAGGTACTGATGAAGATGTAAAATGAGTTATTTATTACAGCACAAGAATATAACTCATCCCCTATCAATATATGTGGTATTAATTTCCCAGAAAAGCATGTGATACATCTTATTGAGTAATTTTATGCTATTATAGCTTTGAGTTTCTTTCCTAATATAGGTGAAACCTAAATTTTTTAGAGAATAAAATCCCCCTCCATATCAAAAATAAACATATTTTTCAATACAAGTGAAATGAGGTAGATGAAACAATTTTGGTATCTTCATCTCAACATTGATATTATAAACTTCTGAGAAATCTTGTCTAGATCAAATGATGGAGAATAAGGATAAGATCATCCAATAGGATATTCCCATTGTTAGGTAATTCATTGATGTGTTTCCCAAAGAATAATATTGTCTTTCTCATAACTAAGAGGTTGAGTTCTTAGTCTAACATATACTCATATCATTTCCAATATCCAATACATTTTAATGAACGTACACTATTGAACTTAACGAGCTATAGACGAAGCCATATAAGAATCTAGATTGAGGTTTTATATGCCCAATTACATCACTGTTGGGTGAATCATTCCATTTTCTTATGAATAATAATATATCATTTCACCACTATATTTATTATCACGAGCTGAATAAGAACTAGATATTGAAGAAGAAACCTCTTATATGGAGTATGAAATTCATTTATCAGTTATATGGATCCCAATTCTTCTATAAGGTGGATGGTGGTCGGGATATTATCACATAAAGGTAATTAAGGGGGATATCCACATGAATATGTTTTGTATAAGGTATAGGTTGTATGATTCCATAATGATTCAGTATTCACTCACTAATTTTTCAACTATCATCATGGATATAATTAATAGTGTGTTTAGGGATTATGTAAAGAAATTTATGGTAGTCATTATTGAATATATTTGTATCGACTCCAAATTAATAGAGGAACCTGATATACATTTTAATATTATATTGAATACCATTTGTAAAGAAAATTTATATGAAATTTACTATTAATGGATGATTTGGATATTGGATGTAATATTATTGGGTCATGTTATCAGAAGAAAAGGGATAACTATGTATCCTTAAAAAATATAATCAAATGATGGATTCTATGGAAGAAAATCTATGATAGAAATTTGTAGGTTCCATTGATTAGCTGCGAACTATGGTAGATTTGTGAGAGAAATTTTCAGATATTTGGGCCCAAAAAACAAGATAAATCATAAGGGAGTAAATTTTTCTAGACTAATGAATGAAAATAAATCTATTAAGAGTTAAATAAGAGGCTAATTACTGCACCATCCCACGCATTACCCAAAATTTTTAAAGTATTTATGATCTATAGTGATGATTCCAAAAATATATTTAGTTGTGTCCTCATGAAATGTGATAAAGTGATAGCCTATTCCTCTATAAAATTATTGATCTTATGATAATAACTACCGAACACGTGATATAAAAGTGGCTACAATGATTTTTTCTTTGAAAACATGGTGAAATTTTCTTTATAGGGATAAGTGTGAAATATAATGAAATTATTAATTAAACAAATATATATACACAAAGAAGAAGATAAATATTTTACAAAGAATGTTTTAAGATATAATCAAATATTAGGATTTTTTAATCCATTATCATCCTTGGATGGTGAATAAACTGTCAGATTCTCTGACTAGAAAGGACCCTTACACCGTATCCATGATGGGGATTAGGAGGGATCTAATATTTTATTAAAAGGATAGAAATAATAATGACAAAAATAACATTATAATTACTTTCAAAAATATGTTTCCAACTATCCATTCTTAAGGGTATGCATGGGTGTAGTATGTCGTTATGTATCAAGAACCTAATAGTTTAATTTTGGAATTTGTATTTTTAATAAAAATTCATTATATTTACCTCTTTTATTTTAACTTTTATATTATTAAATAATGAATTTGATGAAAAATAAGATTTTGATATGATTAAACAGAAATTATATTTTTGAGAAAATATATTTTTAATCAATACGCACATTTTTATTAATTCAGTAATTCCTTATGTTAATGTTAATTTATTAAAATATTATTTTTAGTTAATATTTATTTAAATACAAAATTATGATATAATTTTTTAATTTATATTGTAATTATTACAATGTTCAGAAAACTATTATCATCATAAAAGTAAATATTATAAATAAATAGAAATATTTGATTTAAATATTTATGTTTTCAGAATTATTGTATTATTTTGATAAAATAAACAATATTTTTCTAATCAACATGTCTAAATTATCCAATGATTAATTTTTATCAATTTTTACGATATGTATTTTTTTAGATAAACAATTATGATGGTATAAATATCCATTACATATAATGAAATCCAAAAATCCAAAAATGATTTAAAAAATTTATAAATTTTATCTTAATGAAAAATTATGTTTCCCCATCAAAATAAGTTTTTTTGTTATTTAATTATTTTTATAAACTATTAATGATTATTCCAAAACCTGTATTATATTTTAATGTTTTATAAATAATTATTTATGAATATGACTCCCTTACACATCGACAATGGTATTACTATAATGATATAGGTTCTTATACTTAAAAAATATTTTAAAAAAATCTACTTTGGTAGAAAACATGGTATTGCATGTGTTGTTTTATTATTTTATCATATATAATCTAAAATCCGTGTTTAGATATAAATAAATAATTACCCTCTTTATTAATATAACATACCACCCAAACTACACTTCCCCTTCACTGAAAACCATTTGGAAATGAATTTACTCTTAATATACCTCTCTATATCCCTAAAAAAGTGTTTATTTGCTCTTACCAAGTTTTTAGAAGCACCCTTTAAAGGTGTTGGATCCTCTTCTCCTCCTATTTATTGAGACACATTCTTTATATTATGCCATTTGATTTATAATTTCTATGGTTAGGATATTTTTTTACACGTCACTATTAATTTATTAATGAATTCCAAGATATATGAGGCTCATTTAACTCTCATTAAATCCTTCCTTGAATCTTTATGTCCCCTTGTTCTACTACCAATTTTATCATGGATTTTCTATTGCAAAAAATTCTATAGTGAATACCCATGTCCATTTCCACTCAAGGGTCATCACCTAGCTGTACCTATTTTAGTGACCCAAACATTTAATATATGTTCATTACATATTTTTAAACTAATATTCAATAAATTATAAAAACAGACACTGTAGGATCATAAAGGTATAATGCTTTTTGAAACATAAAAACACATACACATGGTTCATATGTAAACTAAATCATCTCGTAAATTTTTTTTCAAAAATTACACCCTTCTTATATATATCATATGTAATACATTTCATAAAAAAATATTGAAAGGAAATATAATATATGGTGAGATCGGATGTTGTGTAAGGATAAATAATAGAGATGTATAAGCATAAAATAAAAATAGGGGTATGAGAACATGAGAATAAAATTGGAATACAATTCCCCAAATATAAAAGATATCAATATAGAGTCATGGTATAGATATTAGATTTTCATAATTCATGAATCATATTAGAATCAAATAACACGATCCATGAGATATTAACATTTTTATAAGACATGTATTTGTAGCACAAACATAATAATTTAAAATCATTTCATAGTACTCAAGGAACACTAACAAGGCTATCATAGTAGAATGGTTTCACTCCCAAAACCAACATAGTAGTAAAGGTTCATTCATAATACCATGATAGTACTCAATGTTCACTCCCAAGATCATCATAGTTGGAAAAAGTCCCTTAATAAACCATGTTCACTTTTCATTCTAGTCACAAATAAAAAATTATCCAATTTTCATTATTTAAAACTACAGGGATAGGCTCAAAAATAGTGTCTAGAACCTAATGAAACAATTTACTTGAACTATGGCCACTATAGTGACTGAAATAGGGTCAAACATATATCGATGACTTAAACTATGGATATAGGTGGTTACAGAAATAGTTAAACTATGGTGATACAAGGATATATTCATGGTTAATAGAATGTAAATTTGTGGCTATTGCCATGGTCTAAACCATGGTAATACGTAGATCTATCAATGGGTTAAATAATGGAAATATGTGGCTATAGATATTGTTTAAACCGTGGAAAAATGTGGTTACAACAATTATTTTTATCTTTGAAATTAGGTGTATATGGCCATCATTTCAAACTATGATCTTATTTGTCTATGGCCACAATTTGAAAATGTGGGCGTAGTGGTAAAAAAGTTTTTTGGATGGGGTTTGATCATCCCACCACTTCTATATTTTTTCTAAAATATTACCTCTATAATTAAATCTACTATATGTATATATATTTATATTTATATTCATACATATAAAAATATATAAAATTACATATAATTATAATTATTAATCGTTGAAAAATAAAAATATTATAACAATTGTGTAAATCATGGCCATAGCCACCTATTTCTATGCTTTCAAACTGTGGACTTCGTAGGATATGGACATGTTTGAATACTGTGCAATTGGTTAGCTACAGACACAATTAAAATAGTGGAAATTGGTTGAGGTGGACATGGATTAAAATGTGTAATTATGGGGCTATAGCCGTGTTTTAAACCATGAACATTGGAGCCTATGGATATGATTTAAACCATAGAAATAGGAGGTTATAAACACGGTTTAAACAATATTAATAGATATCAATGGACATGTTTTAGACCGAAGGAATAGGTTGTTATGTCCACAACTTACTAAACTATGGAAATAGTCTTTTCTTGCCATTTACCACATTTTTTTGTTTTCTCATGAAACCTACCACCACAATTTCATATAAATGTGGCTATATGTTGGCTTATAGCCACAATTTACTAAAATTATGTCTATAGGCTGCATAAGACCATGGAATTCAAAACTCTGGAAATAAAATTCTGGTTGTAGATTCATTTTCTAGTTTTTAGTCTTGTTTGTCTAATGTGATTTAAATCTTTAACTGAAGAATGGGATGGATATATAAGTCCCACCAATGATAAATGTTAAATAAGAGGTATGTGTTCCTCAAGATCATAAATTATTCATCATGTCGTAACCTATAAAATGAAATGAGTTTCATAAAATGACATTATATCGTAAACTATAGAAAATAGAAAGGTTTGTTAATCATTTTATCATTTAATCATACCATAACTCATGAAAATTATTATTTTTTATAATTATATCCTTATTTAATGACCTATGAAATAAAAATATGATTTATAAACATCATTCCATAATATGAAAATCATTAAAGGAAATAATAATAATTGTATCATTTGATTATATATCCTTTAAGTCATAGATAAAATTAATGGATGTCATTATAGATGGAAAACAATTTTAAAATATACTTGGAACATTTCAGGAGGTAAATAATATTTCATTGGAAATCAATTTTTTAAAAAATTCATAAAACATTTTTGAAATTACTTTTTCATTGAAAATAAAATTGAAAAAATATAAAGTACGTTTAAAGTAAATAATGGTTATGATATAGAATTTTTTTTCATTTCACACATGTTAAAAACAAAGACTGATTTCACACTTATGATAATAAATAGGAATTTTTTGGATAATGACATGAGGATTTCTTTGAAAATAATTGGTAAGAATTAAATCATTGGTAAAAATTTCATTATCAAAAAAAATTAGTAATGTTAGAATATATTTTGATAAAATATTTAAAAAAATTGGTTTTGGGGTAATAATTTGTCTTTAACAAAAGAGAAAAATAGAAGTGATTTTTCTTAAAAAAATTATTTTTAACAATTGAGTAAATAAAGAAAGTAAAATTAATGGGAAATATATTCTCATGAAATATCCATAGTGAGATAAAATGTTTTATTTAACTGAAAAATGGATCATAATATTTCAGCATATGAAATATAATAAAAAATATACTTGATAAATGATGATATTACAAAATAAAATCATTACCACGTTGGTAACATGTAATTGTAGGCCCTGTGAAGAAATAACATTAAATAGAACAAAAAATATCATGATTACAAATTATTTCATGATATTCTATTTTAATTGGTATGTATATACACTTCACAAGAGAATATATATTAATAACATAACTTATGTCTAGAGGAAATAAAATTGAGACAAAAATAACTTACTAATTTGGAAACATTTGAACCATAAAGACCATGAATAAGAGATCCTAAAATTATTATATAAATCCAAAAAAATACGATTAATAACTATAAAATAAATTCATTGGATGTATATACAGCCCTTAAAGGAAACATGTGATTAATATGGAATGTGTTTCACAGAAAAATTAACGTGGCAGGGAAATAGCTTACCGCTTCGGTAATCATTTTAATCATAAGACCAAATAAGGAATAAAAATAAACTAAACATTAAATATCATGAATTTAATGAATTTAATTACAATGTGGAATTATATAAACCACAAAAAATTAATAATTGGTCAATTTTTATAGGTCTCCCATAAATAAAAGTGATACTAGAAATCTCTTATCTCATGTTCAACTTCATTCGTACATATTTGAACCTCATGTATAAAAAATATGAGTTTGTCATAGATCTATTATAAAAACATAATTATATATATTATACCATATATGATATACTTAGGATCATTTATTACTAGTTAATTAACAATTCCATGTTAAAATCTCTTTTTAGAAAATAATCACTTTTTTTCGTATATGTTTTGATATGTTATTGTTTGTCCTATTAATAATATAATGGTTAAAAATATATATAATAATCATAATTATAATATTATAATATTTGTAAATTACTTATACATTTAATACCCATCATGAAATATGGTTTCGATAAATCATGTATGTTACAATCACGGAGACGGTATGATGTATGTATGCATTAGTAACATTCCCATTTTTTCAATGATCATTATGTAAATATGTTAATTAAAATATTAAATTTAAATAATGATCAAAAAATAATAATATTTATTTAAATATAATTATAAATATTATTCATGGGGTGTGGTAATTAAATGGAGATTCACATCGCTTTGTGAATGTAGCTTTACACATGTACACGAACGATGTTCTCAAATTTCAGTGAGTGGAATGGTATGAAAGAAAATGATATATAAATTTTTTAAAATTATAAATATTTCATGACTATAAAATTTATTGCATTTTTATCATATATATTTATCAAAATTATCATTATTTCCAACCATGTAAAGAGTTATAGAAAAATGAATCACATTGCTTCACGAGCGAGTAGTTTGTCATTGACCATATTAAATCCCCTATATAATTTAATTTAAAATAGTTATATATGACATAATTAATCAATATATATTATTATTTTATAAATATAATATAAATACTTTATATATATCATCATAACCAACCATGATTGGTGGTAATGTATAAATGAATCGCATCGGTTCGTGTGGTGGAAATCCCTTATACACACGAATGATTATTTCGTAACCCATTCTATAGAAGTGGAGATGTTTTGATGTAATTAATATAAAATAAAAACAACCTATTATATTTAATAAAATATTTTTATTATATCAGTATGTTTTAATAATAATTTATGTAGTTTGGGGAAGAAATAAAATAAAAATACCCATTGAACAATGCTACCTATTCTTCAGGATAACCTTCTTAGGTTTTCATAAAAATACTTCATAAGTTGGATTTATCCAAAAATAAGGGTTATAGAATTATAGGGGGTATTTTTTGAAGAAATTTTGAATGGTATTTTATAAACCAGAATGTTTTTAATTTGTGAATTGGAGAGGATCGGGGTGGCAGTTTATAAGGGTGGTGACAGGCACACTTGTAATTTTTTAAATGAAAAAGGTGTAACCATTTTTCCATATTCCATAAGGGTAAAAAATATAGTATTATTGAGACATAAACAATTTAGTGTGTAAATATTACCATAAAATACATTTTATACTTTTTTTTAAATTCATTTTATCCCTTATCATTTTAGTTTAACCCCATTATAAACCCATTTTAACATTAACTAATATAATTAATTTTTAGTGTTTTTACTATTAGATTTTGTAAAAAAATTAAAACATTACATTATTAAAAAATATGAATTAAGTTGATTACAAATAGAGAATCCGGTATTACAAATTCCATTTACATTAGTAGAAAATGTTAATTTAAAATTAATCTTGCTGACTCGATGAGAAAGTATATTTTCAAAGAAGAAAATGCTCAAAAGATTAAAAAGTTTTTATCTCAAACATAAATATTAAAATGATTCCAATGACCCATATTAGATTAATAGATTTAAAATTTATATAGTTTTAATTTGAAAAAAAATTAATGCATAATTTAATTTTATAAATAATTTAATGAAAATACAGTTTTCCAATAAAAGTTATTATTTTTCACTATTCATAAAAAATGAATCTTTTAAAAATATTCTAAAACATTCACCCCAAGATAATATTGATATAATGATTTAAAATTTAATGTTTGTTTTTTAAAATAAGTTTCTAAATTTTTCATAATTTTTTCTTAGAAATAAGTACACTGAAAATTATAACAAAATTATTTTATTGAATAATATATTTTTTAGGTGTTAAATTTGATTCCTTATTATCTATTATTTAATAAAAATAATATGTTTTTTAAAATTTTGATTTAATATGTAATATATAAATTTCAATAAAATAATTCTCCCAAAGTGAGTTTTTTAATTTATTGAATTAAAACACACTTTTGTGCATAAAAATAGTATTTTAAAAAATGATTCTCTATAATTTTAAGTAGTTTTTAATTTCATTTGTAATTAATTGGTCACCAAAAAATTATTTATATATAAATTTTAAACAATACCATTTCATAATTTATTAAATCATATTCATGCCTTCTATTATAATGGCTAGGTGATAAAAATCATAATAAATATAATTATTTTAATTGTATTCCATGTTTTGTTTAAACTCGGTGTTGCATGTAACACATGATAAACTCGGTATTATTTATTATTCAATATAAAATATTTTTTTTGTTAAAAAATGATATTTTTTGTAAATGAACTTATCTCAGAATTTATTTATTTTAAAAATATATATTTCACGAAAATCATGGGGTGTTACATTATACCCCCATTAAAATGATATTCTCTCTTGAAATTTATCAATTTGGTACGAACAAATGTGGATACTTCTACCTCAATACATCACTGGACTCCTATGTAACATTCATTAGCCTTTGGTTTCACTAAAAAACTTTTACTATGTTAGTGGTCTTGTTTTTTAGAACTTTTTATATACAATAGAGAATCTCCACCAGTTGTTCCTCGTATGAATGATCATGCTCCAATAGTATATCCTCTATGTTCATTACAAGTGAAGTATTAGTTGTGTTCTTACTTAAAGGAGTAACATTAAAAACACCATGAACCTAAGTGATGATTAGTTCAAGCCTCAAATGATATGCTACTTTACTTATATGATCAAATATTCCAAAGGTACTAAAATAAATAAGAATGACTTTTCACTTCATTCTTCCACAGAGAAATTTATAGAAAGATATTTTCACCAACAAAATTTATTGATCATGTTGATGATTTTAATCAAAATGATACTATAAACTTTTTATTGTACATACAAGTTTCTAAATAGATCTTGACTTATATATTATCTCATCATCTTTATTAGTTTCCAATTGATTTATTTATCAAACTTCGTTATAGTGTGTTGGTGTTCAATGATTCTCTCTACAAAGTTCATTATAAGGATCCATCAAAATTCTTGAGAAAAACCTATAATTTCAAAGAAACACATCTTGAAGAAATTTTTTATCACAAAAACCTATTAAATGAATTGAAAAATATCATAGAATATCCTATATGGGTTTAACGTTTCTCTAATAATTACCATCTATCTGAATATGATATGGAAATATAAAACTCAACACCCTATCAACAACTTAAATAAGACTTTAACAAAACATCAATGTAGAAATTGGATCCCAATTACATAAAATGGAATGTTTTATTCCATGAAATCCTTGAAACTTCAATAATTTATATCCTAAAAATACTATCTAATTAGATATCTTCTACGACTATGATAATTTTTTCTTAATTCATAACGATGTTGAAAATAACCCATTTATAATTTTTAGGAGAGTTTAGATACCAAACCCACATGGATGTATTCAAATTGATTTTATACTATAGATGATGGTCATATCTTCATTTTAGACCTTATCCACTTAGCATTTACTTGCTAAAATACTATGAATTGATATTTATACCAAAAAAATATCTCTATTTATATTGTCAGGCCATAAATAATCATTCATGTAGGCCAATGGTAAGGGCTATGCGGTTGTCATAGTTTAGTTGTGGTTATAATCCAAGTGGCCTTCCTAGATGAAACATCATGTCACCCAGCTTGTGGATTATCCGATTTCAAAAGTTATATTAATTTAAAGGTTTATAAATTTCAATAACTCATAATAAAATTAACATCAGAGATAATATAAACCCTAAATGTTAATAATACCATTAATCCTACCTCCATAAAAATGAATTCGTCGAAAATAACTAAGTGTTATATTACCTTAAATGTCTCTTAAAGTATCCTTAATCCTGATAAACTCCCAAACACATAAAATTTAAAATTTTGTTTCTAAGAATTTGAACATATGATCATCCTTAAACTCATTAACCCGTGATTAAATTCATAAATACTATTTAAATTTTAAATGGAGATATATAATCTTCTAAAAATAGAAAAAACATTATATTTTTCAAGATTTATATAACCAAAATTTCATTAGTGAAATACTTTTGTAACATAATACTAGAATACAAATATATAAACTCATAAATCCTACCTCTTTAATTATTTTCATGGAATTGGTCCCCCTTTCATCTATAACGGAATTCTTGGGTCAAGGCATTATTTTGGATAATTCCTATGTTCCTAACACATAAGACATTGAAATACTCGACCTTTTTTCACTCTATGAACTTCTTTTCCACATACATAACATATTCCCTTTAATTTGAGATATTTTTTAGGTTATTATTCCCACTTTATTAACATGTTTTAAGCGAAATATTATTTCCTTTGTGTTCATTACCATATTAAATTTTATACATTTTATCCATTATAATATTCAATGTGTTTGGAATGTCACTAAAGATTGCATTATTTATCTTATGTCATGATAATTGATTAAGAATAGCAACTATATTTTTCTCTCCATACATCATCCAATTTGGTTGCTTATATTCACTGAATTACCCATTAGATTCAATGTATACATGATTACTTTTGGTTCCATACTTTGAATATAACCAAAAATAACATTGTGAGAAAAACTAATCATAGTAGAAAAACACATAAGAATGAATAAATCCCTTATATTTTGTATAAATTAGTAGTCCTTATTTATTAAATTATGAAACCTTATGTTTATCCTAGGATATAATTATTTATCATCTATATAAATCATTCATGGTGGTTTGTGAATAGTTTCTGGATTTCTAAATCACATCCCCATAGAGTTTCAAATATGGTGTGCATTAAGGCTCATTTTCATCCACTAGTTGATGATCAATACCCACTAAATGTTCAATTATTATTGTTATTTCCCATAGATACCTATGTACTAGATACATGTCCACTTATAGTGTTCAGGTGGTGAGGTATTATATTGGAATCCACTCTATCTATTCTTTACCAAAATTCTAGGACATCTTCATATACATTGACACATCCTTAAATTTATCCTTAGATGTATACCATGATATAGAATTATAAATACCCATTAGGATCTTGATAATTTTTTCACATCATAGTTTCCAATGGTTAACTATACATATCCTCTGATACATACTATAGAGACCAAGTCTTTTCATACATATAATTTACAAAATTTTATATGAATATTTAATACATTACAGATTCACACACATGAGGATCATAAAATAATAGTCCATTTGGAATCATGGAAATTGAAATAATGGTTTCATAGGTAAACTATATAATATACCACTGTGTTATTTATAACTATAACCCTTAGTAGATATATTATGTTACACATTTCATCATAACTAGGGGATAAACATAAGAATGGGTGATATCAGATGCTCAGAACTGGTAAAAAAGGAATATACATAATCATAACATGAACATAGTGGTATGGGATAATGAGAATAATATTTTGAAACCCTACCTAGTATATTAAAGATTATAATATAGATTCATGTTTTAAATATTGGGAGTTCACAATAAATGAATTATAATAGAATCAAATAATGTGAGCTGTGAGACCATAACATTAGAATAAGACATATATTTAGGGAATACAAAAAAAAAATTATTTCCATAGTAGTATATGTTCTCAACCAATTTATTATAATATAATAGTTTCACTCCCTAAACCACCATAGTATCCAAGGTTCACTCCTAAGACCATCATAATATTAAAAGTACCATAATGAGCAGAATTCAAACACATTCTAGTTCTGTATCTCTCATTAGATGTAAATAATTACCCAATTAGTTGTACAGAGATATAGGTCTCACCCTTCACATAATTATAATCATACATATGTGTACCATAAAATCATTAGACATTTATAATATCATAACCCTTTAAAAGTAATGGGTATACTAAAAATTTCTTTCATATTAAAATATGATATAAATAGATAGGATTCATAATCATTTGATCATTTTATCATAAAAAACTCATTAAATAATAATATTTCATAATTATTTCCTCATGGTGCAACATGTGGAAGAGAAACAGGTTTCATAAACATCATTCCATCATAAAAAATCATTCAAATAAAGTCTGAGAATAGTACCCTTGGATCCTATCCCTAGTAAGGAATTGGTAACATCACTCGATTTCATCTTATATGGAAATTGATTTTGAAAATACACTTGAAACATTTATTATGGAAAGTAAAATTTCCAAGAAAAGTCTATTTTTTAATATAAAAATTCAAAAATCATTTTACAAATCATTTTTAATTGATAATAAAATATAAAATTTATAAAGTACGATTTATTTAAAATAATGGCTATAAGAACGGAAATTTTTTTTCATCTAATATATATTAAAATCAATGATTTATTTTACACTTTTTTAAATATAAATGGGAATTTTGAAAAATAAATTGAATATTCGGTTAAAAAAAATAAAAAATTAAAACATGGGAAAAAATTACAATATGTGACAGCTCAAACCTGTAATTCCAAATTTGGTACTAAAAACATGCTAAGATTTTTTTAATAAAACCTAATTGTGAAATACATAGTCTATTAAACAATTGAGGATCTTTTATATTGTATTTTTTTGGGGATTAGTAAAATTCATTACATAATTTCCAACATTACCAAAAAATTAAAATAACTAAATTGAATTACTCAGGATATTCAATTAATTGAAATCAATCACCTTTTAATTTTTCAAAATACCTCATGAAAAGTGATTTTTAATAGAAACTGTGAGTATAAAATTTCCAAATAAGGTAATCTAAAACTCATGAAAAATAATTTGAAATTAAATTGAAATTTTGTTTATATCAAATAAAAAATATTTAATAATTTATATATCTTCTAAAAATAATAATTTGTGGTTTTAATGATGAATTAATAATAAAATACTTTTAAAAACCATATTAAAATACTTATCATTTTGAAATCCTTCCAAAATACCCTTTGCAAAATGTGTAGATATCCCCTTAAAATCCTTTTAAAAATTATTATTATTTTATGGGTTAAAATGATACTTGGAAAATATTATGAAAACCCTGTAACCATTGGTAGTATCACTTATCGAACAATGTATCATTGAGGTCATGGGTTCACTCCCCATTCCCCACTATCTCTTTCTAACTCAAGTGATGAATTATATGAATTTTTTATAATATATATCATTATCTTTTATAACCCTTTAAAAATATTTCAAAATAAAATTGAATTATTTTCAAATAAGATTATTATATTATAACTTCTCATATTTTATACATCACTTTTCAAATAATTTGTTGGAGAAATCCATATTTTTAAAATAATCACATAGATTTTAAAGTCATAATATTAATATAGTTCATTTTAATACAAAATATTGTATTATAATTCATTAAATGTAAATAAAATTATAAATGATGGGAATTTATAATAATATGAATGAAAATTACTAACATTAATGACCATTTTACACATTAAATGACAAGTTTTATCATTAATATATATATATATATATTAAAATTTTGTTTAAAAAAGGGGTTTCAAATTATAATATAACAAAAAAAACTTTTTTAAAATCTTAATTATTTATGAAATTGAATTTTAAATAACAAAATTGAATAATTTTTTAAATAAATTTTCAAACATAAAGGCATATATTTTTCGAAAAATAATCCCATCAATTCATTTTTGAATGAACAATGGAATATAAAATATTATTTTTCCTCTTAAATAGAAATTAAAAATTAAAAAATAATATATTATTTTTTAAAACAAATCCCTTACATTAAATAAACGATGTCTAAGGAAGCATTCTACCAAAGCTAGAACACACTAAATAGTAGTGAAGATAAAGAGTGTTTCTACGTTATGGGAAGTTTTCAAAATTGAAGTTCTTCGAACTCTTGAAGGAAACTATCTATTTATATTTTAAATCCACTCTATTGATATAATATTAAATAAAGGACCATTTTTTATCATTTAATATAAACTCATTGTAGTTTTTAAAACCATGCATTGTATATTTACACCAAATTTGAATAATTTAGTTTAATCTAGAGATGTAACTAATTTATTCGATGGTATAAAATTCACTACATTCAATGATGGAATATATATATTTTATCTCATTGTTAAAGGCTATTTTGATATTATAATGATCCTAAAGGGATACTCAAATATCCCTAGATTTTTATGCAAGTTGAACGATGTGCAATTAAACATAACAGTTTTGGGTATAAATAATGAATATATTTCTATGTTTTTGAAATAATAGAATATATATAAATATATATATATATATATTCATGTAACTATGAAACCATAAAAACAAAAAAAATGACTCATGTAAAATAATATTATCATTGTTCATTGTCATTGTAATGGATGACTAAATTCTATGAATGCGAATAATGAATTAAATTTCAATAAATGGTATTGATCCATATCTATTCAAAAAAATGTGTATATACACCAAAAGATATTCGATATTTATTATTTATATATATTAAATTGATGACCATGGATATTTGATGATGATGATAAAAGAAGAGTAACAGAAGAAAAAATTGAGCATGACACTTTTTAGTCAAAAAGATCCTTCAAATAAGATAATCATAAATATTTCAACATATTGATAAGATCCGCATACCATTAAATCATAATTACAGGATGATGATGATAAATAGATGGCACTCTATTTTCTTACTTCTATATTTGGAACTATTTTTCAGAAAATCAGTCCCCTTCTCGTAGTCAATCTCCCTTTTCCATGTTCAAAACCCCTTCATCGTTTCATCCTCACATGTTTTGAATATCCTCATTTATCCTTAATCAATCAATCCCCATTTTCATTCTTGGTTCCTCCCAAGAACTACCCTCACTACACCTCTAATTCAACCTCCCCTATCTTATTTGTTTATTTTGTTTTCTTTATATTTATTTGTTTATTTTTTAAAATAAAATTATATTTTTGTTTTTAACTTTATAAATAAAACGTTAAAAATAAATCAATTTTCATAATTATCATAATTCATAAATTAAAATCACTATAAAGTTTATTAAATTTAATATTCCAAAATATGAATTTTTATATTTCATTATATTATTATTTCCAAAAATTATAATTGTATACATAATATGTATATATATATATATACTAATAGAGTTCTTATTTATAAAATATATATTTTTTAAATATTTTTTATAATCTTACCTATTATTTTTTTATAATATCATTTGTCAAGTAAATTTAATTACAATAGCATTTATTTTAATTTTCAAATATCATCATAAATTTTATTATATAAATCTTATTATATTTTTGTATACAAAAAAACAATTTACTCATATATAAATATAGTCAAATTTGTACACTTATAATAAAAACAATAAATTATTTTATACCAAATTATTTTATAAATTTATCTAGTAAAAATAAGCTATAATTTAAGTGATATAATTTCTTTTTAAATTATTCATTTCCGTGTTTAATTTTAATTAATTTATTTATATACATTGTTTATTGATAAATTATTATTCATTACCGTAATTATATTTATATCACTATAATTAATATGGATCAAGTTTTTATATAATTGTAAAAATATATAAATAATTATTATATTAAAAATCATGATATGTCATTCTCCACCCCCAAGTGAATTGTACTGCAACAATTCTTTCGTCAGATATAAGAAAATTATTAATTTCCTCCTTTAGAATTTGGGAAAGCCAATATGAGTGAACATCTATATTCTTAAGAATATTGAATTACATAAAATTTTAAAATAAAATTAAATATGTTATATATATTCTCAAATTTAAATTCCAAACCTAAAATTTTATCTTGATCATTCCTCTAATACCATTCTGACAACCCAAACCTGTACTACTAGATTCAATAATTAAAACATGTTGTGTCTTTTTTTATTAAAAATTAATTTAGAAATTCATCTTCAATTATATTATTGATGATATTTCCTTGTCTATGTTTTGGAGGGTTTGGAAAATACCATAAAAATTATTAGAGTTTACAAAAAATTTAAATAAATAAATGGTTATACGTTGGGTAGTTCCTTAATTGAAAACAATCAACTTTTAGTTATTCTTAATACCCTATGAAAAATCATTTTAAAATTATAGGTAGTGAATAAAAATAACCAATATGGCATTTTAAAACCAGTGAAAAATAACATTAATGTAATTTGAAAATAATTTATATCAAATAATTTTTTTTTCATATTATATATAAATTTTCAAAATAATAATATAGGGATTTTTTTGAAAAAATTAAAAGAAAATTCTTCTCATGGCCTTTTAAAAATACTTATCAATTAGAAATCCATTAAAAATACTATTTGAAAAGTACTTTCATTCCACTTAGAAATATTTTTGAAAATAATACTTATTTTATGGATTAAAATGATAGTTTGAAAATCTTATGGAAATAATTTAGCCACTACTAGTATCACTTATAAGATAAGGTACTATTGAGTTAATGAGTTTACTCACCATTATTTATCATCTCTTTTGATATTGAAATGCATAATTTTAATAATAAATTAGAAGATATGCTTTTCTAATTCATAACACATTAAAAAAATAAAAATATACATGACATATTTTAATAAAAGAAAATAATTTTATAACTTCAAACCATAAATGAATTACATTTTAAAAAATATTTAGGACAATTATATCATTCCAAAATAAGTAGGTATATTTAAAAATCATAATCATAAATGATTTTCAAATAAAATAAAATTTTGTATTTATATATATTAAATGTTAATAAAAATTACTATTTATGATCATATACACTAATATGATTAAAATTTAAATAAATTAAAGACGATGTCAAACATAAAATTATTGATTTTATCATTTTCAAAAAATATTGAGATTTTAATAAAATCATTATTTTAAATAGAGATTTAAAAATTAATAATTAAGAAAACATTTTTTTAAAGTCATAATTTCTAAAATAATTGAAAATAAAAATCCGAATTATAATCTTTTATTAAATAAAATTTAAGAAATCATATATGTTTTTAAAAATAAACCATTAAAATGGTTTTTGAAAGAATATGTGATTATAAAAAATGATTTTCCTTTAAATATAAATTCAAAACATAAAATCATATATTCTTTTTGAAAACTAATCCCTAGCCTAAAAATAAGGATTACTAAGGTATCATTTTTCTGAAGATGGAACACACTATGAAGAATAGAAAAGAAAGAGAGTTTATTGGTCATGGGTAGTTTTATAAATGGAACCGCTAAAAACTCACAATGGAAAATCTATATATATATTATAACAAAAATTTATAGATATAATATTAAATTAATGATATTTTTACTTACCATTTAAGATGAATTTTGTCTTGTATTTAAAAATCATGGCTTGTACACCTACTCCATATTTTAAAAATTCAATGTGATGAATATATCTAACTATTTCATTTAGGGTTTTTAAATACACTATGTGCAGTGATGATATATATATATATATATATATATATATATATATCTCCTCCAATTATAAAATTCCATGGAGATATTTTAATGATCCCAATGATATACTCAAATTTTCCTGGCTTGTTGTGCAAGATGAATTGTAGGCAATTTGACCGAATAGTTATGCGCATAAATTAAAATAGAATTTTTTTGTGTATTAAAAATGATAGAATATATATATATATATATATATTGGTGAATAAGCATATAAAGAGACTAATCCAATAAAATTCATATGGGGAGGAGAATTTAATCTGGATTTGTTATTTATAAAATGACAGAAATAATTTAGAGTATTTAAAGAAATAATTTCATATTAATGAATTATATTGGTCTATATATATTCACAAAAGAAGTATACAGTAAAAAAGATATGTGATATATTTTTTATATATACAGGAAATTCAAAACAAGGGATATTCGATGATGATCAAGGATGAAAAATTGAAGAAAAAGAAGAACATGCGATTGTTTAGTCAAAAACATTCCTTGAAATATGATACTCAAAAAGATTTTGGCATCTATATGAAAGACATATACATGTAAATCATGATTACATGAGGATGATCAAAAATAGATTTCACTCTGTTTCCCCCATTTCGTATCAGAAACACTTTCAGAAAATTGATCCCCATTTGGTAGTTGATCTCCGTTATCCATGTTTGAAAACACTTTGGTGTTCTATCCACCCTAGTTTTTGAATCTTCTCATTTTTTCATGACCCATCAATCCCCATTTCCAAGATCAGTTCCTCTTGAAAATATCGTGAGAACTACCCTTGATGCTCCTCACATTGAAATATCACCCCTTATATATATTTTTTATTTTTTATTTCCTTTTTTATTCATTCTTTTAAGATAAACTTATCTTCATATTTTGGATTTTATAAAAATATTTTTTATAATACATATATTTTCATAATTATAATAATTTTTAAATTAATATATTATTTAAATTTATTAAATTATATATTCTAAAATATGAATATTTATATTTCTTAATATTATTATGACATAATATTTAAATTATATATATAATATATATATATATATATATTAACTACTTTAATATTTATAAAATATATTTTTTAATACATTGTTTATAATATTAATTATTTATTATTTATTATCATATGTAAAGTAAATTTAATTTTAGTATGGTATATTTTAATTTGTAAATATCTTCATAAATTTTGTTTCACAAATCTTATTATGTTTTTAATATAACAATAATCATTCACTCGTATAGAAATATGGTTAAATGAGAATATTTCAGATGTAAATTATGACAAATTTTTTATGTAGTAATTTAATTGATGAAATTAAATAATTAAAATTAACTATAATTTAATATCTACAAATATATTTTTTAATACATTGTCATTTAACTATTTCATTATAATATCTTTATTTATTTATCAACTTTAATTATTTCTAATTTATTATCTATTAATTTCTTTATATTAGTGTCACTACTATTAATGTGGATCTAATGTTTAAATAAATATAATTATAAAATAAATTGTTTTATATTAAAAATTGAGATGTTGCACTTTAATTAATTAATTGAATATTATTAAAAACTATTTTTTAAAATCATTTTTACAATACATCATTTTGGATAAGAATTGGTTTTCAACCAAAGATAGAAATATAGATTATTTTTTAAAACATTATTTTGAACTTTAGAGTGCATAAATTGTGGAAAATGATGGAAAACATTTATTCTCAGGAATTTTCTAGAAGACAAGAAGATTCATGAGTTTATTGAGGAATGGATCATAATAATTCATCATCAGAAACATATTCATAATAAATCCCGATAAATGATGACACTATAACATACAATCTTTTCCACTTTAGTATCATTGAATTGTAAGACCTATGAATATATAACATTAAATTAAACATAAAATATTATTATAATAATTAAATTAATGATATTACATGTAAAAGGGGTTGTATATACCACACAGAAAATAATATAGGTTTATAACATAACATATGTATCATGGAAATAAAATTGAGAAAACATCTCTTACGACATAGGTAAATTTTGAGCTGTAAACCCCAGGAAAGAGTTATACTCATGTAAATATTTAAATTTCAAATAATAATAATAATAATCATAAAATATGTTCATGGGTGGTATATGCACAATAGAAAAGAAACATGTGTTGATTATGGAATCGTTCTTATAGAAAAATTAAAGTGAGGCAGAAATCCTTTTCCCCTAAAGTAATATTTTTAATCATTATCCTAAAAAATAATATCAAAAAAAATTTAAAATATCATTAAAATAAGTAGATTGATTATATAACATGTAGAATATGTTGTAAGGTCTTGGATCGACTTTCCACAAAACAAGTAGCTGGATCGGTTTTCACATTTCCTCAAGTACATCTCCTCATATGCAATAGGGTGCCAATTAGCAATGAGGGTATAAGGATAGTTAGTGGGGAGACTATAGCCTCATATTTAGAGTAAATAATAGTAAAAATCTTGTAATTAGAAGAAATATATATATCAACAGAATCAATATAAAGCAATAAATAATAAGTGGAACACAATTTCTATATCCATATAATATAGAAAAAATGTATTTCTAGTTTATAAAATGCATGCATGCCAATAATGATACATAATTCAAAAGTAGTAAAAAGTTCATCATGATTTACATTTTAGTACAAGAATAAAGGAAAGACCCAATGCCCCAAGGGAGATCTCCACAATTCTGCATGCAAGTAGAGACTACTCGAGCACCAATGGTACATAATCAGGGTGTGAGATAACATCTCAGTAGGTCAGAACCTAAGGCCCCATGCCCAAACCATTATGTATAATATACTAAATAAGTGGTGTTTAGGTAAATAAATAACCAGTAAATGAAATTAATAAAATTCCATGGCATGAAAACTTCTAAGACAGTTATACCAACATTTCCCCACAAGGCTTCCTGAACAAAATAGTCAAGATCATTTTAGAAGGCATCCTTAATAAATACACAAACAAACAAATAACATGACCTCATCATAAGTTTAAACATGTGACAATGTACCATGGTCAATCTGTATATTCGAACATATCAAATACTTCATATTTATACCATGTAAATAAGTTTAGACCGTGAAGGGATAGATCTAAGTAACTCATCCAAGGAATCCATATAATAATTCTAGACCATGACGATTTGGATCCAATGAACTCATCAAAGGAATCCACATCATGTCCCATGGGTGTCCCAGGGAATACTCGGTCGAGACAGTGGTTGGAGTTCTAGGAGCCTTTTTACTGACATGTCCTATGTGATTCCAGGAAAGATGGATCCATGGGGAATCAAGGCTCATGGAATCCCATGGAATCAAGAATATGGGGAATACTCAACCAAAGGCATCCACTACCGCATTCCCAATCCTTGGAGAGATGTTTGTGGAATCAATAAAATCATTCATTAATATTAATACATTTGTTAAATCTTACCATATGAGTATACCCACTCATATAAATTTTCCATTATAATCCATGGGTTTATCCACCCACTCATACACATTTCTATAAAACACTTTACATAAGCACATGAGTACACCCACCCACATAACCATTGAATTTCATTTAGTGAGTATACCAACTCACTATAACACCCATGACATGAGTATATTCCCTCATATGTCCATTTCCTTTTAAGACATATAATGTACACACCTACCCATTATCCATCACATGCATCAAATGAATTATATTAGTTATATATAATTTACACATTCATTAAATCCCATTCACAGCCCATCAAAACCAAGAAGTATACCTTCTCATTGTTATAATTCACATTCATTCCTATCACACGGAATCCCCACAAATTTTATACCATTTACACTTAATCATTTCACATGGGTTTACCAACCCATTTAATCCCACTACAGAACATTATAACCATTTCACCCATGTGAGTCAACATTAAAAAGAATAAACACATCTCCAAGATAAGAAAACCATATACCTTTAGTTTAAACAAGCTTTTTCTAATAAGGAAAGCATAGGAAAAATCACAAATCATCATGCCAAAAAAAATAACATGTTAGTTGCTATGTTTTTAGCATGGGTATCTGTACCTCCATTGGATGGTTTTTATTTGAAAACATGACTTTTTTCTCCAAAAAATAATTTTATTCCTTATAATTAGTTTAATTAAAAAATTTCAATACAAATAATCAAGAATAATTTTAAAATGAATGAAGTAATTCTTAAATTAAAAATGGTGAGGTTAGGGACCATACCTCAAAGTGGAACAGATCTACTCACTTCAGATCTTGGACCATTAAAATTATAGGTTGACGCTCCCCCACTTGGTATATGCTCCTTCAAACACAATTAAGGACACCTAGCCCCATTACACAAACCCACATGGCCATGAGCATGTTCAAGGGAATCCTTATGCATAATATTATATTCATATACCTATCTATACTCAACTATAGATGCATTTTCATATATATAAATGGGAACACCTAGACCCATATGTGTATAATCACTATTATTCATGATTATACACGTAATGGGGGACCCATATAAATATACACACGTACCTATGCACACGTAGGAGAGTCTACAAAGACCTGGGGACTTGAAACCACACGAAGAAGTTTAATTCACTTCATATAACAGACTAGGGACTCATAAAAACCAAAAGACTCCCAAAAGGAGTGACAAAAAAACAAAGGTATGAAACTTAACCTCAAATTCATGCTGGAAAACCAAAATCCCTTGAACCTCCTCTCCTTCGGCAGAAATTTCCAGAACACAGTCCATGAGATCTCGAGACACCCCTTGCACTACATAGAACATGAAGAAACTCAAAAATGAAATGTTATCCCATTCCTTGGGTTTTTTCTAGTGAAAGCTGGTGAGGAAAGACCCAAAATAGTCAGAGAGATGGAGGAGAAAAGGGATAATACATTACCTTAAAGATCTGATGAAAAACCATGAAGGAACCACCATGATCCGGCTGATGGAGAGGGAGCCAGAAGGGGGTCGTCACTTTTGAGAGGGAGATATCAAGGGGGTTTCTGTCACATATGGTGGAGATAGTTGAGAGATATAGTGTTTTAAATTTAATTTAATTTAATTTTTAACAATTAAATTAATAGAAAACTAGATATCTCGTATGGTTAAGACACTTTGTTTGGAAAACTGTGTGCCAACCGTGTAAAACCCCAATGTTTAAGAAACCCCATTAAAAATAATTTTCCTGAAAATTTAGGATAACCGTGAACCATATGTACAAAATCCTATATCCCGGCATAAATAAACATCACTATTACCTGTTACAGGCCACACAGTTTGGAAAACCATGCACAAACTATTTTCCCTCTACCAGTTCTTAAAAACCAACCTTTCTAGTTATGACGCTCCTGAAACCTTTTAAACCACATGGTAAACTCATCAATCCGTTACCCAAGCCCAATAATATCACTTTTAAACAATCCAACTTGTGGAACTTCCTTCTAAATGTTATTTTTAAATTTGGATTAACCAATAATTGAAAACAAAATTCCAAAACCCTCGTAAAATAAATCCTAGTCCAAAACACGGGTTCTTAAAATATATCCACCTTAAAACTTATCTTCCCTGATAAGCCTTTGTGACCCAAGAAAACATCACCCGACCAATATAAGTCATGAGGATTTGTTCAAATGATCACAATGTGTTTCCAAATTCCCAACACACCATTAACATCTAACAATCCATAAGCTCTTAAGCATTTAATACCCAATCCAAAGCTCAAACTCCAACCCAAACAATAAAGTGATGTTTAACCAAGCCCACATAACTAGAGACATGATCTCTTCATTATATCTTTGACCATATGCCCATTGGTGCTTACGATCATGTGTACTAGTATTTAACTGGATGTGTGCTCTTTCCTTAAGAGATGCCTCCATAGCACAACCCACACACACCCTTAAACCAGAGATGTGCTCTTTAAAACAGTTACATCACCAATTTTACATTCCATGTTTAAAAGGAAACAAACCAAGCCACTTCAAGATAAAAATAATTGATGGTACCCATCTTAGACAGTTGATGAATACCTAACAGAACCGAAATACCTTCCTCAATAAGGCATTCATCAGTTAACAAAAGCATACACATTGAAGTCCTTACACGACTTCCATATTCCCAAACCATACCATCGCTAGTCCATTATAAATTGTTCATGCATCAAAATGAGTAAATTATTAACCCAAAGTACCACATATCATGTGTAAAACACATAAAGAGATCATGAAACCACCCCACAACTTTTAAAATCTAGTGAAACATGTAACTAAGGATCTCCTAGTGTATCCAAGACACCATTATGATAGGGGTCCTAAACATATCATTTAGAAGAGTACACTATGAGTAAACTAAATATCACCAAGAAGATCAGTCAAACTACTACTAGTCGACTATTTATATAAATATCAACTTCACCTACTAACACATCATCAACCAAAACCTAATGAATATACCACTAGAAGTATTTGTGTCCTTTCAAGCTTTACAACTGAAAATATTCCAAAACTAGCTGTATTTATAAAGGGATGTGTGTACTTACAACCACGTCGAATTCGGGCTTTAAAGAAAGAACCTACACACACACACCAAAACTGACGTGTCACTACCCACCTTTGGAGTGTCCATATCGTCGAAAGAAAAGATTAGATGCTCACTAGAACTCTTGCTTAAAACACCATAAATGATCATGAGATGTTCCAAAAACAATGATCACCACATAAAAAAGTGGCTTGGAAGCCAAAATTAAACCGACTGACGTGTCAAAACACCAGAGTCCCAGAAAAATTCTTCCTGAGTAGTGCGACGAACTTACCATAATG
The DNA here is from genome assembly GCA_963277665.1 of Viscum album. NCBI lineage: Eukaryota > Viridiplantae > Streptophyta > Magnoliopsida > Santalales > Viscaceae > Viscum > Viscum album. The sequence continues at coordinate 502,780,837 of OY728131.1, read as the reverse complement.
CCCCAATCACTCTACACTAGAGTCAACATGAGAAAATCCTCAAAATCAAAAATATCATAATTAAATCAAACTCAACCAGTATTTTATATCATTAAACAATATATGGGTACCACGTATGTCCACACCTGCACCCCCAAGTTCACACAATCCAATGGAACATCATCTCATAACAACATTAACTCAGATGATGATGTATCGAGTCGTTCATTATAAAAGAAAATAGAGGTTCACATGACCTCCTAAGTATTTGACCATGCTCAAGGAATGTATAACCTACTGAACCTATAATTCATCTATGATTGTTACCGTAATAAGTGTTAAGGTACCATGATTACCCTTTAGGATAAGGGTGTATTTTAAAACCCAATGGTACTATTAGGGACAATGACACCAATGTTAAATGTCTCACAATAGAAGAGGAATCTCGAGCTCTAAGGGTGAAACCAACCACGGTCTATCCCCTTATGAAGCATACATGTCGACCTTACCTCATTGTCACACAACACAGATTCAGTAGGATCATGTTCTCCTTTTAATTAAATTCAATTCTAGAATAACACCCTATAGATGATGCTCACGTTTCCTTTCCATGGCATACCATAGGAAACCTTTTACATTCAGGGAAATTTGTTCATAAACATAAAATTTAGCATCCAAATTCCATTAAATAAAGGATCCCTCCAAGGATACTATTTATTTATCTTGAGTTCTTCAAAAGAAACCCCACAAATAGTTGTTAAATTTCAAAATAGTGTTAAATCAACCTCAATGGGAAATTCTATAAAAACATGCCCCAACTGAACTACATGAGACAACTTATGCTTTTTGAAAATATTCAAACCATTTCACAATATTACATGATTACATGAATAACGGCCTAGTAATATTAGTGTCCATTTACTATTCCATAAAGTACTCATACACTTCATAAACTGAAAATTTGGATCTCATTAACCACATCAAATTACATTTAACATTTTATCTTTAGAATCCATTTTTAAATTGTTTGAATACATGATTTAGCCTTTTCCCCAGTATAATCCTCCCATACACCTTATAACTGAAATTGGCCCCATTATAAACAGAACTAAAAAATTTCATCCAATGCAACCATTTTCACATATCAAAACCAACTATAGATTGTTATCATAACCAGTAACAAAAAATCATGTTATATCATAGAATCGTTTCGTAAAATAAAAATACTCTTAAATCATAGGCATAATGTTATATAATTAAATAAACATTTTATACAATAAGATGTGCTAAATTAAATCAAAGGTCTGAAATTACACTCAAGGTACACAACCAAAATAAGAAGGCATCCCACTAATACAACTACATTACATGTCATATGCTGGGCATTGAATTTTTAAGTTCTTAATATGATGCATGTAATGCTACATACTGGGCATATCAGGATAAGTGTAAATTTTCAAAAATTTCAAAATCTATAAGCTCCAGAAAATACAACAATAACCCAAGGTGAATTCATATCAATTGTAACATCAAAAAATATAAAAAATAATTCCTAACATAGGAAACTCGGTCATTTCTCAAATGTGGGTTGATTAATCCCAAGAACGACTTTCTACCTAGTGCCAACAAATTCTTATTCTTTTGTATAACAACCCAAAAAATAGTAATACAGAGGAAATGAAACAACCTCTGATACCATTTTCTAACATCACGACCCGTCTTACAACTAAATTGGTAGTAGGACTGGTCGCCACATGACCTCTTGTGTGTCTCCCCATATGCTAGTGGCTGCCGACTAGCAGTAGGGGTGTAATGATAATTAGTGGGGATACTATACCCTCATATTCAGAGTTTACAATGGTAAATAGACATTAATATCAAGAAATAGATATGAGAAAATGCAAATAAAGAATTAAATAAATAGCAAAATATAATTTCAATAACAACTGAATATAGAAAATGGATAACACCACTTTATATAATGCATGAATATAAAAGATGATATATAATTTGGAATTAGTAAATAGTTCAACATGATTTACATTTTAGTACAACAATAATGAAAAGGCCCAAATCTATAAGGGAAATATCCACAAGCATCTTGATCTCACACTCAGTCCTTTACTCACAACTCATAGGTATGAGAGGAAATGCCACAAGAATAGGTACACAATCTTCAAATCGTTTAGAGACTACTCGGGGTCCAATGGTACCCGATGAAGGTGTGATACAACATCTCAGTTGTCCGACACCCAAGGCGTCATTCCCAAACCAATATATGCAATATGTCAAATACGTAGTGTGCAGGTAAATATGTATGTAGTAAATGATATTAAGAAATTCCCATGCAAGGTAAACAACTAAGATAGTTATACCAACATATCCCTACAAGGATACCTAAACAAAATAGTCACGCCCCATTAACAAGGTATCCAGAAGCAATGCACTAATAAAAAAATAACATGACCTCACCTTTGGTCCAATAATGTCACAATTTACCAGGGTCAAGCTATATATTCGAGCATATCACATACCTCACAGTCATGCTGTATAAAGAAGTGTAAAATACCAAGGGTTGGATCCATGAAGCTCATCTAAGGAATCCATATAATAAATCTAGACATTGAAGGGCCAAATCCAAGGAAATCCTACAAGGCATTCCAATCAAGTCCCATGGGCAACCTAGTTTAAGCATGATCTAAGCACTTGTTGTAGTCCAAGGAGCATGTATACCGTCACATCCTATGTGAGTCCTTAAATACCATATCCATGGGGAATCATGGCTCTTGGCATCCCACAAAATCAATACCTAAGGGGAATAATCAACCCAAGGTGTCTTCTACAATATTCCAAATCAATAGCGAGTTGTTTATGTAATCAATCTAACAATTCATTCCTTTCATAACATTTATATAAATTAACCATATGAGTATACCTGCTAATATAAACCTTCCATTATAATCCATGGGTTTTCCACCCACACATCCTAATTCAATAAAAGCGTTATCCTAAGTATATGGCTATACCCACCCACATAAACATAGAATTTCATTTAGTGAGTATACACACTCACTACATCACCCATAACATGAGTATATCCAATCATGTGTACATTTTTAGGTATATAATGAGCACACCCACCCATTATCCATCACTTACATTTAATTCATTAGATTCATTATAATAAATTTACCCTTTCATTAACTCTGATTCATATCCCATGCAACCAAGGAGTATAACCACTCATTGTTACAATTCACATTCATTATTATCACCTAGCATACCAACTTATTTAATACCTTTTACTCTTAACCATTTCACATTGGTTTACCCACCCATTTAATCATACTCTATACCAATATATCCATTTAACCTAAGTGTGTCAACCAAAAACGGAGGAAATACATCTCCTAGAATAGAAAACCCCATCCCTTTAGTTTAAACATGCTTCCACTAACTAGAAAAGAATAGGAAAAATCACAAATCAAAAAGTAAAGAAAACATAATAGGATACTCACTATGTTTTTGTATTGAAGGCAACTCACATCCATTGGATGGGTTTTATTAAGAAACCATGGCTTTGTTCTTAAATAATTCTTTTTATTACTCATAAACAGTTAAATTCATCATTTTCAATTCAACTAATCAAGAAGAATTTTGTAATGAACAAATGTATTCTTAATTTAAAAAAGGTGTCTTTAGGGATTATACCTCTAAGTGGAACCAAGCCATCTAATTCGGCTCTTGGCGCTTTCTAACTAAATGTTGTTGCTCCCCTACTTGGTGTATGCACCTTTACACATATGCAAGGACTCCTAACCCCTATGACCACACCTACATGGCCACGAGCATGTGAAAAGAGATCCTTACACATATGCTTAATTGCATATACCCATGTCCACTCACCGACATAAGCATTTTCATATATATACATGGTTGGAAGTAGACCCATATGTGTATAATAACTTCCATGCTTGATTATAAATGTAATGGGGGAACCCTCATATATATAAATACTTACCTATACACACACAAAAAAGTCTCATTAGACTCGATGACTCGAAATCACGTGATATAGCTCAAAAAACAACATATAACACACTACGGACTCATAAATACCATAAAATCTTAAAATACGAGTTGGAAACCAAATAGTAGGTGTAAAACTACACCTCAAATCGATGTCGGTGGAACGAAATCACAATATCCCATGTGCCTTTGGTGGTGATTGGTGGAACACAGACAATCTATTATAGAGACACCCATTTAACAACCTAGAACCAAAAGAAACATAAAAATATGACATTAACCCAACCCTAGGTTTTAGGCCAAGTGAAACATGGTGATTAAAGAACAAAAAAATCTAAAATGAGGGTGGAGAATGAGGGGGAAGACTTTAACTCAAAGATCTAGTGAAAATCATGAAGGAACAACCATGATCCTACTGGTAGAGAGAGTTCCATAAGGGGTCCCTCATGCGAGAGACAGATATCACAATGGGGGATCATTTTTCATATGAGAGAGATAGTTAATGTTTATAATGTTTTAAGTTTATTTAAATTTATTTTAAAATAATAAATTTTCTAAAAACATAGTGTCGCACATGGTAAATCAACACCATTTGAAAAATCATCGGCCAACCTTGTGGCACCTTTATGTTTAGGAAATCCCATTCTCTCAGCTTGTCCCACATTGTTAGCCTAACTATGTATTGGCCATGTAGAAACCTTTATCCCCCCCAGAAATAAACTACATTTGTTACCTGCTATGGGGATCACAATTTGGAAGACCGTGTACAAACTGTGAACCCTTTGTAGGTTCTCAAAAACCTACCTTTCACTGTTTGACTCTCTTAAACCCCTTTAGACCACCAATAAACTCATTGAGCCTTTACCTAATCCCAATAACATCACTTTTAAATATTCCAACTCTCGAAACATCATTCTGAAGATCAATTTTATATTCATCTTATCTAGAAACTTCCAAAAATTCAAAAACCCTCGTATAAAAACCCAGTCCCAAACATGGGTTCCTATGTCGTAAGTATACATACAACACAAAATAATCAAGTGGTGAATTTGTATATGTCTTTAATAAATTAAAATTACACTAGATATCTCTTACCTTATGTCTTTCCATCCTTAGTACATTAGAACATCATATATAATAAATATTATTGTATTTTAAATATATTATATAACCATAATTATATATATTATAACATATCTGATTTAATTATGAACATTTATATCTATTGATTAACAATTTCATATTAAAATTACTTTAAGGGTACTAACCACATTGTTATGAGTATATGTTTTGATTTGTTATTTCTTGTCCTATTACATTGATCTTGATTTCATAACATATAGTATAATTAACACAATATAATTATCATATTTATACATAAATTATAATTTTTATACCCTTCATGAATATTTTTTTGATAAAAAAATAATGTTTTTATCATAGAGAATCTAGGTCATACATATGTATGATTAACTTTTCAATTTCTCAATGATCATTATGTAATGTAAGTAAATAATACTTTATCTTCCTAAAATGATAAAATTAATATATTTTTTCGTTACATATTATTGTAAATATTATCCATGTGGTGTGGTGATGAAAATGGGGAGCCACATTACTTCATAAAGGTGGTAGTCCACACATACATGAATGATAATATCATCTTTTAGTGAGTGGAAATGTAAGAAAGAAAAGTAAATATTATATTTTTATAGTGATAAAAATTTCATAAATATAAAAATTATTGGATTTATATCACATATAATAATGAAAATTATCCCCATTACCATCCATGTAAACCTTTAATGAAAAACGAATCACATCTCTTCACGAGGTGGTAGTTCGTCATATGCACAAGAGACATTATCTTAAACCCTATGCAATAGAATGTTAAAAAGGGTATATATCATATAATGAATCCATAGGTATAATTATTTTATAATTATCAAATATATAAATATACACTTTATATCCATCATAAAAATAAACAGTGAGATGTGATAATGGAAAATTTAATGACATTCGTTTGCGAGGTGGTAGTTCATCACACATATGAATGACACTTTTATAACCCATTTGATGGAAGTGGAGATGGTTTAGGTCATTCCATTAACAAAAAAAATATCTAATTATATATATATATATTTTTTTTTGTATTATAACATCACGGTTTAATAAAAATTTAAGGAGGGGGATAAATAAAATAAAAATTCTCCGTGAAGAAAGTTACCTCTTCTGCGGGTGTCCTCATTGGGTTATCACTAAAATCATTCCCAATGGTTTCCTATCTCACTTTTACTTTAATGAAATAAACTATATATTAAATAATTATTCCATTAATTTATTTATATACTTACCAATTCATTATTTTATATAATGAACTAATATCTCTTCATGGTATTTAATGTTTAATTTTTTTTATTTCATTCATGGGATTTATGATTTAAAAGATCCCAATGTAGTATACGTTTATTTCAAAATATCATCATTATTATAGATTTTTTTTGTCTCCCATGGGGTAATTATTTGATATTTGAAAATTAAAATTAATATATTTTCTTATTCCCTATATATTCATTATATTTCTCATGGAATAGTTCCATATTTCCAAACATTGTTACTTAAAATTATTAAAAAATAATTTTAAGAAAATCCTACATTATTTCACTCTTTCTGTGAAAATGACTTTCCATAAAAATATAGGTTTTCCAAAAAAATTAAAAAATATTTTTCACCATTAAAAAATGATTTATTAATTTCATGTTTACCCATTTTGACTATATATTAAAATTGAAAGCAATATTCATGTCATGTTAAAAACAAGTCATGTTTAGCTTTTACCTATAATGTAAAATGAATCGTTATTTTAACATGTACGGAATGAATGGAATTTCATCTGATTATTACCACTTAATGATTTAAATATTATTCTATATGTTTATAGTGGTTATTTTCAATGAATTATAACTTCAAAATATTATTTGAACTTTTTTAAAAAAAATTATTTCCAAATTGGGAAGATTATTTTCCAAAAAAAATTATTTTAATAGTATTTTTATGGTAATTATATTGATAAATGAAATAAAACATTATTTTTACTTAGGATTAAATGAGGATATATTATATTGATATCATCCTTATTCATTATTTGGATTGTTTATTATCATTTTTAATGAGGATGTATAATTATATTCTAATTAACCATATTACTCTGAATAGTTTGTGATTTTGTTTATTTGATTGGGGTAAGTATTACAAAAAATTATTTTAGTTTATCAGTAAGACTTTTTTGTGGATTATGTTTCACTCCATTTATATTATGAATGAATTGTAATTACTTGATGATGGTGGTCATTTATAGATATCCCCATGGTGGACCAAAAGGTCTCATGAGAAAAATCAGTTGGCCAAATTAGGTAGTTTTCTATAGACATATTTAAATTGCATTATTAAAGGTATTTATAGTTACATTAAAATGACTAGAATTATCAATTCCACCATCATGTGATCATTTATTTATTTACATGCAATTATTTGGGTAATTAAATTTCTACAGATAAATTTTAATATTATGTGATTATTAATATGGCTTTATTTTATCATCATTTAGTTCCACCATATTATGCATAGTTTATTAAATAATTAATTTTGTTTAATTAATTTACCTTTCCATATTTATTCCACTTATTTATTCATGATAGAATCTTTTGTATTATTACCCTTACTAAACATCTGAGCTCATCCCTTTCTTATGTTTTATTTTCCTTAGGATATGAGGAAGTCTTATGTGAGTGATATGAAGGGATAGGATATGATGAATAATGGAGTTCTCAAATAAACCACATTTATTATATTATATTTTCAATTATAATAATATTTTTATGTATCAGTCTATTTTATCGAGAATACTAAAATATTATTTCCTTAAAGATGTTATTCAATATATCTTATACCAGTGTAATATAGTAAACTCTAACTCCACACTACTCGGGTTGGGATCTTTATAAAAAAAATTAAATTAAACATTTACTGTAAAATAGTAAAACATTATTTAAATAATTTTATGAAAACATATAAATGGAACAGAATGTTTCATGATATAATTAAAAAATAGAGTCAGTTTTCTCTAAAAATTATTTCTTCTGTCACTTAATAATTAAATTTAGGAAAATGAATGGGTGAAATAAAATATACATAACTAAAATTAATAAAATAAAATTAATTATTTCATTGAGATATATTTCATAAAATTTCATCATTTGAAACATAAACATTAACAATCCCCTTAAATAATGAGATTGTGACATAAATGTCTTGCCCTGATTTAACTTTATTTAAATGTTATTTAATGCCTGTATAATAAATTAAAACTTATCATAAATATATGATATATTTATTTAAATAATTATAATATCATATATGATAAAATTGTAATATTTTAATACCAATTTATTAATAATTTCTAAATAAAATCATCATCTTTGGGTGTTAACTGTTTCATTTTAAAAAAATTAGTTCGGTAGTTCCTATACTAGTACATTGATAATGGTTCTATCATATCAAGTTATTTAATCATAGAATAAATATCATATAAGCGAATTATATCTATATAAAGAGTCATCAATAATGGATAGGTATAAAAATTAATTACACCATTAATGAAGAAGGTAAGTCGTACATTAACATGAAAGATGTTTTCACGTTTCAATGGATGGAATTAAGGAATGTTAAATAATAATTCATATTTTTGGAATAATTATTATATAATATATATTATATATTTTTACTAAATTTATCAACATTACAATCTGTGTAAATTGTAAACGAGAAACGAATCTCATCATTATGTCGAGATGGTACTCCACACGCACACATATATGAAATTATCATTTTCTAATGGATTTGAAGGTAAGAATGTAAATATTATATTATAATTATAAAAGAATAATAATTACATACATATAATATTTGAACATTATTTCCATAATAATACATTTCCATAAAACATGGTGATGAAAAATAATTATATCACTTCTTGGAGATGGTAAGTTGTACATAGACACAAGTGATACTTTCACTTTCCACATGATAAAAATTATTGGGAATAATTATTGTTTAAAAATATTAAGAAAATTTCAAGTGTAAATATGATAAAAAAGTTATTATTTTATGATATATATCATAGATTTAGAGTGTGAAAAATAATACGTAAAAAGAAAGTAATGGTTAAAGTGATTACATCTTCTTTCAAATAAATATTTTAAATATCTTATTACTAAGGATCATAGTGTCGGTATTTTGAGAACTAAATAACATTTAGTTTGAGGATAATGAGTTTTATAAGATAATTAGGTATGTATGTTTTGATATAGAATGATCAATGTGTTGTAGTGAAGTGAAATTTGGGAATTCCTTTTATAATTTGGGGAGTGGTCACCCAAACAATTTATTAAAATAATATAATATAATAAATACATTGTTAATTAAAATGCATAGAAATGGTTATATATTCAAGGGTAGGAAATTTTGAGGTTAAAAATAATCTATTTAATAGTATTTATATGGGTTTAATTAGAAATTTCACCCTTATCTCTAGGTTTAGCCTTCGAGTAGACCTGTATTATTATTAACCACGATGAATTTTTTTATTTTTTAAATATTAATTATGAAAAAAAATTAAAGAGGGGCCATTAAAAAAAATCAATTAATTTATTCAAATATATAATCAATTTTATAAAATGAAATCTCAAAAATTGGTAGAAATTATTTTCAAAATAAAATTAAAAAACGTAATGATGGTTTCGAACAGTTTCTTATTTGGGATGGTGACCGACACGCCCAACGATCGGTCTCTAGGAGGGTTGTACACCACTCGATTGTTATGGTTGGGTACACCGGTATTCGCTTCGAAATGCCCAATAGTTTCATATCCAACGATATGTAGACCTTCGTTCAAAAGGTAGGCGCTCACTAGGTGGTTTGGCCAGTGATGCTTAAGAACTCACATTGGTCAAGAGGATGGGAATTTGGCCTCATCACAAAATTTTTTGGGGGAATTATTTCCTGTTCTAGGACTCTCTTATAGATTTAAGACATATTAATATGTTCAAGAATATTTGATTTATAGCCTAGCCTAGTATCCACGGATTTCTCCTGGTGGGTAACGGTCAGCTGGACGAAGGGGTTCAGAATCATTTCTGACCGAGGATTACCATCCCTCGTTGGATTAATGACCCTGAGGAGTCTATACTCATTGATGAGGCACTAGGAGTGGTGCGGTGAACCGATGTGAAGATGGTTGGGTCGACCAGTTGATGGGATTGAACCTCAGGGAGGCTTCGTACATACACTTCCTAGGAGATAGGGATCAAAGCCCACGTGCATCGGATGAGAATGTCAGAGAACCGACGTGAATGTGTACTCGGGGGGTCAGATGGTGAGCGGGCTTGAACCTCTTGGAGGCTTCCTACATATCCCTATGTAGGGGAATCAAAGTCCACATAGTTCAGATAGATTGGGGCTTACATACTGAGGAGGCCCATAGTGATGGATTGGGGATTACACTCTGAGGAGGACCAAAGGAGGATGTCATGGTCGATGCCTACTCTAAGACCATGTGAGTCATGCTCGGTGTGATAATCAAGAGGCATCTGGAACCAGACGATCGCATCGCGAAAGGTGAGTCCGTGGGAAGTGGAGTGGGGATACCCATAGAGGTGGCCCAAAAAGTCAGGGCTTACTCCAAGATGGATTCCCATGGTGTCTTCCCCATATCTAGCCATGAGGTAATCCAAACCCATTGGTGGGTTGAGGAATATAATGGGGGCCAATGCCTATGTGCAAGTGCACAAGTGGTATAACGCCAAGGAGAGTTGGAATCACTCTGAACAAAGGGAGATAAAATGTTTGAATCACACACCAGACATTCAAGAACACAATGAGGGTGGCATGGAGATAGAGGATAACTGTTGACCATGTTCGAAACACAACATCTATATCTCGTTAGCCTGAAATGCGGAGAAACAAATGAGGGTCGACTGCTGACCATTTTCAAAACACAGTACCTAACTCAAAGTGTTGTCCAAAGTATTTCAGGGTCATTGGACCAGGACGGTCGGTGTGCCGAGGCAGCCTGGGACCAGGCCATTAGAGGGTCCCTTCAAACATGCAAGGGAATGAAAATCCGAATGATGGATGTGCAAAGAATGGGGTGGAGTGATGGAATGTTTTATTGGATTCCAGAGCTCTGGAAATTATGTCACTGTAAACATGGAATGAGGCATCTTATTCTTAGAGAATAAGGAATCTCTTGCATGGATAAAGATGCATCCAATTATTGAATGAAAGGGAATTCTACAGTTTATCGTCATGTAGAGAGGATTATTTCTATATAGTTTAACATCATATGGATGGGATGAGGGCCATACAGTTTAACGTCATGTGGTCAGGATGAGGGTCATACAGTTTAACGTCATGTGGTGAGGATGAAGGCTGTACAGTTTAACGTCATGTGGTCAGGATGAAGGCTGTATAGTTTAACATCATGTGGTAAGGACTATGGCCTTATAGTTTAACGTCATGTGGTCATGTTGACTAGGTAGGAGATACAGAGCAATGGTTAGTGCGTGACTTATGCAAGGGCGGCCCTTTCTGGAGGAACCTAACATGGGAGATAGGTAATGGGATTTTAGGAGTCTCATGGGGAGTAGCTCGACTCATGAAATTTGTAGGATGGATATTGGAGCGGCATAAGGGTGCAATAGAAAATAATGTTGAACTGGACCGAAAGGTTTGCGGTGTGACTCTCCATTTTTCATAGGGGTCAGTGATGGTAGCAAAGGGGTCGGCCCGAAGGGTCAGGACCACAGCCCGGCATTGTCCCAGAGTGGGGGTGTGGGGGGGCATCACCTTGGTATGGACCAGCGAGTTCATGGATCTCTCCGCATGGGGTGGGCCGCGAGGGACTGGCTACGGCGGAGCTGGCCGCATAGGAAACGACCATGGAGGGGATGTCCGCGAAGGAGCCGGCCATGTAGGGCTGGCCTCATGTAGTTTGAGGTTTGGTTATCCACGAAGGGTGTCCGCGGAGGATCTGGCCGTGAGGGAGCAGGCTGCGAAGGACTAGGCTGCAAAGGACTACACCGCGAAGGAGGCTGTTCGTGAAGGATGGCCGCGGAGGATATGGTCGTCCGCAAAGGGTGTTCGTGGATGAGATGGCCGCGAAGGGCGTCTATAGAGGTGCTGGTTTCCGTCTTACTTCGCACCCACGGAGGAGTCCCCGTCTTCATTTTGCAAACAAAACAGGTCCATGGAGGGGGTTTCTGCGAAGGAGATGTCCACATGTGGTTCACGGTTTGGTTTCTCCTATATACGTAAGAGTGCATCCGCAGACAATATGGGGTCCACGGATGGTCGAGGAACATTACCGTTGGGAGCGATTTCTCAGGCATCTCCCCATGGGGTTTCACCCGTCCCTCCTCTGTTTATTTTTTGTGCCCCTCCGTGATTATTTATAGAGTCGTGAAGAGGCTGTATTGATGGTCACACGACACATTTTGTTGAATCCCATGAAGGAATCTCCACCTGTGGATGACTCATTCAACCAAGGGTTTTTGGAACTGAGATTAGCGGAACTGCTCCGTGGGCATGCACCACTCTGCCTCTATCCCATGAATTACAGTGGTCCATAGCGGGGGCTACTCATAGAGCTGGACCGGCCTGACATCCGGCGATCTACCTGGTTCGCGCCCCTGGAGGCGCTCCGCCCTTGTTTCACGAATGACAGCGTCTGCGGGAGGGCGGTTCGCCGAACCGGCCATGTTCTATTGTTAGGAGCCAGTACGCGGATAGGTTCGGTCCTTTTCCAAGTCATGGGGTAATTGGATTTCCCCCTTGCAGAATTTTCAGGACCTACAATGGTAAAAAAAATTCAATAAAAAATGGTTTCTTATGTATACATTGTTTTTATACCAAATTTTGAATAAAATTAATTAAAATGAGAATAATTGGGTTATCCATAATATAAATGAACTAATTTTACATTAAAAACCATTTTCAAATAAAACATATATTTTTAATTTTTTTTAAATTAAATTACAGTTTTAAATAAAATCAAATTTTTACTATTCATTGAAAAATTATTTTCTAAAAAATTTGTTCAAAATCTCCTTCTAAGATAATTTTACATGTTGATATCATATGTGAGGTTGTTTTTTACAAATTAATTTTATAAAATTTGAATAATTTAATTATATTTATGTCTCTAAAAAAGTAATAAAACCTATTTTTAGGGAAAAAAGTTTTTTTAAAACATATAAAGACCGTGAAAATTGAGCGAAAATATAAAAAGTTATTTTATTTATCTAAAAAAGTAACACATATTTTAAAATTTTATTTAATATTATTCACACTACTAATTTAATGGAAATGTTATAATAATATACTATACTATGTTTCATTTATACTTAGGGTTTCGTGTATCATAAGCTATAAAATAAAAAAATACCTAAATAAAAATATATCCTAAAATATCTGGGAATTTTATATGGATGAAGGTTGAATTTTATATGAATAACATCGTCTTTTTTTTTAAGTTTAACATGCCCTTGTTTTCTAAATTGATGAATTGTATCACTTAAAAACTCAGTTCCACATTAAATAATTTCAAATCATTATACTCATTTATTATTATGTTCAAATTAGCTATCTCAAATTGGATTTCATTGGAGTCGAATCCCTCCCATGGAATATCATTCTACCTTACACAGTGTAGGCTAAGAACAATTTGAAAATATCACACACCAGTGTGGACCAACACATGGTATTACTTCACTATGAAAATTGATAAATGATACTCTGGGTTGGTTAGACTTTAATCTTTGATAGATTTAAACATATATAACCTAGTTTATTTAGTATTATATGGCTCTGAGTTTTTAATTTTTTTCCTCAATCTTTTTCACCTTTAAGAAAAACATCGAATATTACAATATACATAGGTCCAAACTCTTTCTCTTTTCTATATTTATTTATATTTTTTACATCGTAACACTAAAATATTTTAAATATGAACTATTTTTAGATGTCTTATGTTTTATTTAATATTGAGCTTAAACATCCCCACATAATTATTTCATAAAATTAAATATCTTTGATTGGTTATGGAACACACAACCCTGAGTTGAAATGAACTACAATATTGTATAATGTTTTAATATAACCATTAAATTGGTGGTTATAAAAATTAATAACTAAATAATCAAAATAGGATTGTATATTTATTATAAATAAACTAAGAATAATTTTAATGAAAAAAATTTTAAAACAAAATGTTTTTTTTGTAAAAGACACTTTAGTCACGTATTGTGAACATACTTTAAAATTACATTTCACCACTTTTAGAAAATTTATTTTATTAAATTAAAATAATTTTTAAAATAATAATATCAATATTATCTGAGTTTTGTTATTTTTATATTTCATAAATGTTTGATATTATGATTAATATTGAAAAATACGAATTTTTAATTGAATACTGACTTTTAATTTAAATTATTTATAAAGATAAATTTTATTAAAAATCAATTTTTATTTAAAAATAGTTTAATTATATATTTATTAATCCAATTTTGTTCATTGGAATAATTATTTTAAGGAATTTTTATATAATGAAATTATACACTTTTGAACATTTTCTCATTAAAAAATATGCTTTCTTATCCCTTCTCAAAGATTATTTTTAAATTTATTTTGTTGAATTTTATTTTTAGAATTTTAAAATATGTATTTGAAATTTTTAGTAATCATAATTTAAATTATCTATTATGTTAAATGTAAATTTTTAACAAAATTGTTAGTGATAACAGTGAAATTTATTTACTAGAATTATGTTAAAAAAGGATTTACCAAGGGTTTAACTAATAAGACAATGGTTAGAATGGACTAAAAACATTTCTAAAATAATCATTAGGGATAAATGTAGACCCTATAATTTCTAAGTCTCAATATTCACCATTGTTTTCAATTTATATTGTAAAAAATGTGGGTACATATTTTTCTTCCAAAAATAATAAGTGTGTCTCCCCATCACTTATAGATGGCCACCCCCTCTCCACTCTTCTTAATACCTTCAAACTATTTTGGATTAGAAAATATCTACCTAGTTAACTTTCCAATATCCCTACTATAATACTATAATCCTTATTTTTGTGAAAAATTTCATCCTTTATGGTATTTTGGTGAAAACCTAAGGAAGTTACCCAAGGAATAGTAAACGTTCTTCATCTTGATTTTTTATTTTATTCCTTAATTCCTCTAAGTAAATACTTAATTAACCATGATAATATAATAGAATATTGATATTACATATAATAATATTTTTTTTCTATTTTTGTTACCTAAAATCATCCCCACTTCTATCAAATGGGTAACGAAATAATCATTCACGTTTAACGTAGACTACCTCCTCATGAACTGAATCATTAGTTTATAAATTAATACATATCATTGTAGGTTATAATGATGGATTGAAGGTTTATATGTGATATTTATGACATATTTATACCTATGGAGTCTTTATATCTTATATACATTTTTATGTTTTATTTCATAAGGGATTCGATAACATCACTCGTTTGTATGGTGGACTATCGCCTCACGAAGGGAAATGATTCATTTTTTACTAAAAATTTTAATCAAAGGTAATAAAGAAAAATTTTATGAATATAAATATGATATAAATGAAATAATTATGATATTTAAGAAATATTTATTATTTTAAAATATAACATATACATTTCTTTCGTACCATTTCAGTCACTTAAAGATAATAACATCGTCTGTGCACAGGAAAACTGTAGCCTTTACAAAGAGATGTAACTCTATTTTTATCACCACACCTCAAGAAAGATTTATATTTGTGTATTTAAAATAAATAATATGGTATTTATGATATTATTATCATTATGTAAATATAAAATATTCCTAACCAATTTTCCATGATGATCGTTGACAAATGGAAAGGTTGCCAATGCAGATGTACGGATTACCATCTCCATAATCAAAACTTACTTCATTTATCTACACCATCATTACATTTAGGTCTTAAAATTATGGATGAGGTATAAATATTATAAATATGTAATTATTAATATTTTTTATATGATTAAACTATTTAATATACACAAGAACTGGAACTCTCATGAAAAAACATGCCATAGAAAACAAGACAATTAACACCTGAAATAATAAAAATAATGAAAGATAATTATCAAATGAGTGAAAAGAAGTTATAAAAGGATCATATATGATATTATAAATATGAATATGGATTTCTTATAATATAAAAGCACTCTTAAAAACCATTATAAAATATATTAAATAACTTTAAACCAAAACAAAATCATGAGGTAATGGACATCATCTCAATTTCCCTTCATTGATGCATATTGTAATATTATGCATGTAGTTAATTTTATATGGAATATATATTGGTAATTTTATATGTCATATCCTTAATACAGAATAATCCATAGTATTTTATTTTTTCGTTTAAATTATTTTATCAATGAAAATTCAACATGAAAATTACCATGTGGTAATGAATTTCATAACATAATTAATTTTTGGGGTTATATTACTTCATTTTTGCCTTTAATATTCTATGATTATGCATGTATTGAATTTTGAATACATTATGTTGTATATAATTTTTTTTATTTGTATTTACATTTTACAAGTTTAATAGATTCATTAGTTAATATTGACTTCAATGTTATGACCTTTTAAAGGTTTATTTCTAAATCTCATATTAATCAAGATTTTTAATATTTGAGTTTCCATTGAAAAATATTATTTGATAATTTTTTAATAAAACCTATTTATTTTATTCTAATATATTTATTTATTATTTTTTCATCTAATAGTGTCATTTTTCAGACATTGGTACCTAAACTAATTGAGAAATGTTATTCTAGATAATCTGAATTTATTTCTCTCTTCAGTAGGAAATTAATTTCTTCCAAAACCTTGTTTCCCAAAATGTAATCAAAATTTTTTCTAAACATTTAATAATTATATATTATAAAAACATACTCATTTTTAATTTTTAATAAAATCAAAAGAATATTCTTTTATATTAAAAATAAGGCATGTTTTGGATTTTACCTGAAAAAGTAATAGCAATATTTTTTTAACAAGTATGGAATGATCATAATTTCTATCCTTTATGACCAATCAATGTTTTAAATATTATTTTATAAGGTTCAAAGAATATTTTGAATGAAAATTATTTTTTAAAAATCTTTTTGAACATGAATTTTTTAAAAGGTAATTTTCAAAATGAAAATTATAATTTCATCATGAATATTTTTAATGACATTTTTTTGTATTTATATTCATTTCTGAAAAAAAAATATTTTATATACACTCAAGTGGTAATATGATGTATTAAATCCATAAATATTATTCTCTTATATTTTTTATGATCATTTTTCCATAGAATGTATTGAAAATAAATTTATTTATTTATTTTTGTAGTCAATAACTTTTTTATGAAGTACTCATATTCCTATGAACACGGGACATTAAATTTCCCCTAAATATCCATATTATTTATCTAGGATTTTTTTAATTTTTAAAACATATATTATTTCTATATATGGTGTTCTATAATGAATTTTATTTCATTATCTAGGGAAATGTTGATAAATTTGTATTTTGTAATCAATATGGATATTTGAGGATATGGAAAATTATTCATGAATTAAATGAATTATTAAATATATGAGGAATTCTTAAGAAATACAGGTGTTGGTCAGACCATAAATTTATAGCCCCTTAATGAACATGTAGTATCATGAGGTGAATTAATAAGTTGTAATTAAATGGGCTTCTATATGTAATTTTTAACTATCTTATGAAAGGTATTGATGGTATATGTATCATGTTTCTGGGGATAATGATTTCCAATAATTCTTAATTTATTTTATTAATAATTACATTTTTCTTACCAAGATATTTTCAAAATGATTTTATCTTTAGATACAATTATGTATCAATTTATTGATTAAAAGAAATTTATTTTCAGTTATTTACCTTTCCATATTGATTATTCATTATTTATTTATAATATATTCCATTGTACTTAACCCATACTAACCATTTTATATCACCCTTATTTTGTTTTCTTTACCAAATATTCTATGAAGTGTATAATTATTGATGTTCATGGATATTCCAGTGGGATTAATGTTATTCTCAAAAAAATAATTTGTAATTAATATTTTCAAATGTTATATGGAATATTGTATATATCTAATATACTAAGACTATTAAACTATTTTTTCCATTGAGATGTGATTTCTTATATCTTATGCCAATAGAATAAATCATACACTATCTTCAAACTACTCGGGTTGGGGTCTCAATGGTTGGTATTAGATGAAGTTTAGTAGACACCATGTGAACTATATAATGGAAAACATAAATTATGTAACATAAACCTATTGAATAATTTTAGGATAATCATATATGAACATAATAATGTTTTGGTAATTAATATATTTTGTGGTCTTATCTACAAATAAGTCAACATTTGTATACTATAAGTGGATTTGGTTCTGTATTAGGAATACCTGGGAATAAAACTCTGAAAAGGACACATTGTTTTTGACATGATCATTACCTAGTGCATGATTACGAGCCTTGATACGCCCTTGGATTGACACTATCATGTAATATGATGAATATAATTCACATTTTATTTACAAACTATTATATGGGATTTAAATATAAAGGGATAATGAATGTACTGGGATAAAAATAAAAGCCTAAGATTAAAAAACATATTCATGATTTAAATATCTTATATATGATTATATATGTTTCCCATAATTATTATCATTTACCACATTATACTTTTTGGTTTTATTAAAAGGATGGAACCTGAAAGAATCATGTTAACATTGATTATATAGGTAAAGAGGGTGACTATGAGCAACCAAATGATATGATGACTTGAGTGAAAGATATCATGATTATTTATAATTAGTTATTATGAAATATTACTAATAAAAATTTCCTTAACCGACTATATGACTCACCAAAGAATATATGTATGGATTTTTCTATCATCTTAGCATTGAAGACTATGTGAGAAAGTAGGGTGGAATTATGTTATGTGATAAATTTGGATTGATACACATAGGAATGTGTCTTAATGAAATTGAAAAATTCATTATATATTGAAAATAAGGGAATAAGGAAAATAATTTTCAAAGTAAACTGATGAGAATGATGTAAGAATATAAATCTCATTCTAGGGAACCAATTATATTTTATTTTCTTAAATGTGAGAAACCTACAATTTGTAAAATTCAATTCCTTCTTATAATGGATAAACACCAGAATAAGTAAGGAATTATGTGAAAATAAAAAGCATAAATTATTTATGTACTTGGATTCAAGAATTAACTTATATAAGTACTGTTAATAATGGTATTTTGGTTACATGAATCATGAAAAATCTAAGGATTGTGCATGATTTCAGAAGAAAATAGGTCTTTGTGACCGTAAGAATTATGGAACTGTCCTGGGTTATGAGCCTAAGGTTGATAATAGGTTTAGGTCTTAAAAACACATTTTTAGAAATCATGTGATATGATTGTACCAGTATTAAGAATATTTTGGGAGAAATTTATGGAAATACATCCCATTTTAATAAGTATATGTTATAGTAAAAATTTTAGTTAAGGAATAGTGATTTTAAATTTAATAGACGTATGTTTAGAGGTATTGATAACATATAGGGTTGATATGATCATTAATGAAATAATAATAACAGTCAAATCAGATTATTAGATTTTGTGGGAAAAACAATTTATATTTAAAACCTTAGTAAAAAAGTTTTTTAATGGTTAATTTTATTTCAAGGATGTCCATCATATTTTTTGGGAATTATGTAGGAATTATATTAATATTTTTTTAGGAATAATGTGATGCTTGCATGCATGGTGAAAACTCATCACGTCAGAAAAGGCAGTACGGCTTGAACCCATGATTAAAGGATGGTATGTGTTTACTTCATACCACTGGCCTAGATGATATCCTGATAATTATTTTATTTGTCAAACAATTTCAATAATAAATATTAATGATGAACCATTGGGTTTACTATTTAGGTTTATAAATTAATGTATTATATTAGAAAACATGTGATAATAGTATTGGTTTTGGAAAAAAATTAGAGACAGATGTACATGCTTTTAACTATATTATCGATTTTATAATCCGTTAACAATTAATTTTAGTGATTCGAGAAATAACTTAATTTTTTAATTTTTGGAGTGAGGGATAAATTATAAATTGATAAAAGGATATCCAAAGGATGAAATTGTGATTATAAAGAAGAAATGTATCGAGTTATTATTTTTTATTATATTCTTAAATAGTATAATAATTCCACAACTTTAGGAAAATAATAATTAAACTATGTTTTCCTATTACATTCATATTCGATGAATAAAATGGACTTTTAAATCATTATAAATTTAGGGATTCAAAGTGACTAACTTTTAATTGATCATTCAATTTCTTGTGACCAATGACTTCTATCACTCTCTTTAATTATTAACTCTTTTCATACTTCCTTAGATATTCACTTTACAATAATTTTATCATACATATAAACCTAATTATGTGTTTTTATTGATGATCTTTTCATTTCCCTATTTCTATTATCAAGATGATGTTTAATTGAAACTTTTATGATGTGGGTTTCCTGACCCATCCCAAAGGGGCTCGTGCCGAAACTCCCCAGTCTCACCTTTAATAGGATAGGTGATAGAAACTAATTCTGATTAGGCATAAACTTATTGTTCATTTGCAAACACACACATCTCTATTCCATATAATGATATAATGAAAAAAACTCATAAAACATGAATTCATACATCTAAATCGGACAACCAGAGTATGCAAATAATTATTGGAGTATAAAATGAGGAAAATACAATCCCACCACATGATTATGAAAACAATTCCAACCTGAATGTAAATATGGGGATTGATGTCATGATACCATATGAACACACCCAATTTTATCTGAATAACTACGAACCACCTAGTGTTGGTCCCTCTATGAACTTTTCAAATGGTTCATAATCTACATAAGACATGGAACATACATGAAATTCTTGTTAGGTCTTGAGTATAACAATACCTAGTAGTAAACCCTAAAACCATAAAGCATATAACAAAAATAATAACAGTCAACTTTAAACAGGTGTATGTCTACAACACATATAATAAGGATATTTATATATACTCAATAATGACACATGGTCTCATTATAAATCCACTACTATTATTATATCCCAGGATTCATACTCAAAGGTTACAAAAAAACATTAATTTAGGGGATCACACTCTATGAGGTGGATATCACTGATTACTTCCATTTGAGAGGTAGTGCTTTTCTGGTCACTCTGAAATAAGTATACACTAAAAGGCTGAAAATATATGATACACAGATGACGATAACACTCAAGTACATGGGGTATACCATCAAATAAAACTAGAATAACCCACTAACTAGAGGATTGATGCATACATAGTGTTGGTCATAATGATTCCAATAACACTACATAAGAATGAAGATGATATAGTATCTCACTAAGAGCCCTATAGAAGGATTCCAATAACTCTATAAATGAATTTAGGCCGAAGGTATTGAAATAATATGTATAGAATAAGATTCTATAATAACCCTTAGGTAATGGATATATAAAATGTACCCTAAAGAAAACATGTTCATGATGAAGAGGATAAGGACACCAAGAAATCTCGTAAGGAGTACATAGTGTGTACTATTATCACATTGTCTTATTCATTGGAATTAGGTCCTTTTAGTGTAAGATATACCACACCCATGTCTACGTAAAATTTCATGTCATGCCCATGCCTGTGTACTTATGCTTGTGTTCAATTACATGGCTCTACCCACGTACACCAGGCCTATCCATGTCTATGTGGGTGTAAATGGTGTTCTTTCCCCATGTACTATTGGCTGTTTCTTTTTTACAAACATTTTATATTCTAATTCCTCATAGTGGGGTCACATTTAATGTGACATAGTCACACGTTGTGTGATATTTAACCCCAACATCAAACACTAGATGCCATTAAAAGTGTCCCACAAAGCATGTGGCTCCAAAATTCAAGTCAAGTGCTAATTTTTTTTATAAAAACCTAAATTTGGATTTCTCATCTTCTCCCACACCTCTGGCCACCGATCCATATACCATTATTTCCCAAAAAAACTTGAACATTTGGTCGTCCGACCTTTCCATCATCAAATTCTGGAATCTGGCCATTGAATTTGTTTGGAAAATGGTACTTCATGTCAAACTGTTGTTTCATGCCCATGAAAAAAAACAGGTATCCCAAACGCTTTTGACCTTCTACCAATTCCATTGTCTCACAATCCATTCATTTCACTAAGCCTAGATATGTGATATCAAATAGTTTCACCAAGAAATGGGTTTGAATGCTCGATTCCATAGTATTTTTTGTACTGCAGGACAATGTGTTTTCCCATTATGAATTTATTAAATATGAGAGAAAATAATAAAAACAAAAATTCTTAAGGAACCTCAGCTAATGTTTGTGATGGCCTCATTATTTTTCCATTAGAAAAATTAATTAACAAATAAACAAACAAACACAAAGTCTTTCCCAAGAAACATCCCCACATATAACCCATATCAAAAAAAATTAATGAACTATGAATAAATCTGTTGGTTTATTGACTCAAATTATTCATAAAAAATTGATAACTAGGAAATAATCTAATAAAAATTACAGTCTTTGATTTAGATCGATCACCGATGAAGAACAAAGCTATGTAGTAACCATTAGATAGAGCTATGGATTATGTTGTGCACAGATCATGGAACCTTGATAATATTATCATTCACCAATGGATATTACTCCATTCCCTCTAATGAATCTTCATGATTTACAGGATTATCCCTCAAACCTTATAAATTGGAGATAAGAGTGTTTCAAAATAAATTAAATTAGGTTTTTGTGTCAATGAATAAATAAAATAATGCATTTAAATTATTTAATTAATCAAAATCCCATGATGAATTTTTTATAAACTTTTCTGGTTGAAAAATTTTAGGTTTCTCCTAGGGTAAAATACATGTTATGAAATCAATAGTTCTCTCAAATTTCAAATATGGTTCCCTATTGATAATTTATTCCATATTATTTGTAAAACTATTTGTGCGTGTTATATATTATATTTAATATATTTCAAAAATTTATTATCATCTCATCATTCCTTGGAATCACACATTTTCATAGTTCCATTTCTTGAAAAAGATACATACTCTATCCAAAAAATAATACTTGGAATATTCCATCATTACATTTTCCCCACCTTGGGGCATTATGTCCTTAAAATCCAAAACAACTGGCTATAGAAATAGATGAGGATACTGAGAAAAAATCTGAGCCTATCAATACCTAGTCCTTTCCTGGAGATTCTCATTCTACCACTATACATGAACTAAAAGTATTTCTCACCCCGTAAGGATCTTCTCATTCTTATTCTCAATATCTACCAGATACTCAATTAAGGTATATTAATCCTCAATATCTAGCTATCCCTAGTTGATAACATATGATTAATCATGCACATACCTCCTAAAATATAACACACGGTAGACATCATACAACATGTCTAACTATGGATGTAGAGTTAAGTGGTACCCCACCTCACATCCTCTATGCAGTATCTGGAATGGGGAAACGAAGTGGTGACGTATAGGGTTGCTCGTATAAGGTCTCAAATGTTTCCATACTGATGGTGGAATGGTATATTTTTTTAATGAAGACTCTTCCAATAGTTGGTGACCCTCTCAACATCATCTAAAGTCTAACATGTATGCACATAACATGTCCTCCATAACCCAAATAGTTTTCTCAGTCTAGACATTAGTCTTGGTGTTCTCAAATGTAGATGAGTCCCAAAATCTTCTTACAATCCCTCTAATAATGGAGATGTGAAAGATTATCATGATTTGAAATGAATGTATAGGGAACTCCAGGAATTCAAACCATCTACTACACGTAGACATGTATGATGCTCTCCACTAAATTGTACTTATGAATATATATGAAGTTGGTCTAAATGATGAGCTAGTTAATGATGGTTTATATGGCATCGTTTTCCCTAGATGTACATGGTAACATAATCATGATGTCCATGAATATTGTATATCAATTACACTCTAGTACCTTAGGGTTTTTAGCTAAACAATCTGGAACATGGGGCTCAACCTTAACTAACCAATATTAAGGCATTGGGAGACAAACTCTGCAACTCCCTTCTTCATCCCCATCCACCAAAACTAACATCGGAGGTCCTAGTGCATCATTTCCACATCTGTGTGCTGTACAAAGTATATATATGAAGCTATCTCATAACCTCAACCATAAACATCACAGATACCATCGATCATCCTATTTAAAGAACATAAATTTCCCCACTTCATAAAATCCATTAGGAGTTTGTCCAGTGGATATATGAGTATACAGGGTCACCAAGTCAGTATCCCCAATCTAGTCTTCCGAAACACACAATAAATGTAGAGGGGTAATAACAATTGACTGGAGGTTAGATGATCCATATCCATCCACAAATCATAAATACATTGTGGTTAACTTATCTAATGTATCGTTCAATAACTATGAATAAGATATCTTACATAGAGCATCTCCTACTACATTCCACATTCCATGAGTATAGAAAACCTTTATGTCATAATCCAGGAGTAACTCTAACAATTGCCTTGGTCTCAAGTTGAGATCCTTATATGATAATCTATGCTTGAGACTTTTTTGTTCAAAATATAAGAAAACCCCCCACCCATAAGGTAGTGTCTCAAAAATATTCAATACAAATACTAAAACATCTAACTCAATATCATTTGTTGCATAGTTCTGGTCATGTGGTCTCAACTGATGTGAACCAAAGGTAATCACCACCTTCCTCTAAATTTGAACATAACTAATCCTTGTTCATGATGAACTTTAGAACACTACATACTCAAAACCTTCCTTTGAAAATATCAATATGGGAAAACTCATCAATATCTATCTCAACACCATATAATCCTGATGGAACCTCTCCATCCACACAATAGGTTACCCATTTAAGGTCAAATCTATCGTGGGGGATGATATCAAGGAGAAATAATGTATGAATATTTAGTAGTACCCATCCAACACAGGTAAGCATCAATCGTTCTTCACGATCTTGGGTGGATCCCATGATAACACTTCCAAGACCTTCATCGGGTCCATTGTTACACCATCTTTGGAGAAAACATTTCCTATAATGTAGATCTCTGAAATCTCTACCAATAACCTAGAGATATTCCAGAAAAACTAATGATCTTTAAGTACATCTAGAACCATAATCAAGTGTCTCATGTGATCCTACAAAGATGTCAAGTACACTAGGATATCAGCAATGAATACTACCATGAACTGGTCGGAGAAGGGATAAGAGATCCGGTTCATGAGTCCCATGAAAATTGATGGTGAGTTCATGATGAAAAATGGAATCACCTGTACTCATAGTGACCATAGTGAGATCTGAATTTCGTCTTTAGTATATCCTTATCTGGTACAATGAATTTTGATAGCATTATCTGAGGTCAACCTTTTAGAACCATCAAGACCCTATAAAATAATCAAAGAGGTCATTTGTTTTTTAGTGGATACTTGTTCTTCAAAATATGTTGTTTCAAGAATTGGTAGTCTACACATAACCTCAGGATACTTAAAACCTTATTGGAGAACAATACTAGTAGTGTGTAGGGTGAATGATTTGGTCTAACTAATACTTTTCTCTAAAATTCTTCTAACATCACACTCAGATCTTGAAGCTCTACAAAAACCATCTGATATATTGGTGAAGAAAACTTTGTCAACCAGTTATATAGATCAATATTGAATTATATCAATCGGTGAGTAGGTAAGCCTAGAATTCCCAGTGGAATGACTTCCTTGTACTCCACCTCCACTTCAAGTAACTAGAAACTCATAAAAACAACTTCACCAAGGAATATAATATCCAACTGATGAGAATTGGATATACCCTCCTATTTAGGAGTCTATCCTAAAATTCCTAGGTTTTCTTTTCCAAAACAAATGAAAATATATTCCCATCTTTTCAAACACACCACATCTTCCAATTGAAATAGTCTAACAAGTCATGCAATATGGATAACAGGTGTATACATAAGATTATTTCGTATGAACATATCATTGCTAATAATATATCACAATAAAAACACTCACCTATATGAGTTAGGTCACAGTATCGGCACATTCTTTTGATTACAGTGTCATATGTAGTAGGAGTCTCTAGCCACAAGTGTTGATTCAGTAGATCAACCATAATCTCTAACTATTGAACCAGATATGTGGAAGTAAAAAAATAACAAGAACCTAGTTCAATCAGCACAACATCTATGTTATAAAAGTCACAAACCATACCTCATATCATTCCTAGATCCTCTGTGATGTAAGCCTCAACCACATGTAATTTCCCCTACCCCTATACTCAAACTACCTGATCTAGTCATGGACCACCTGTGGGTGGTCGTGGTAACATTGTAAAGAATCTACCACTTCCATCTACACACCCAACTCCTCTTCCATGCCCACCACTCTACGAACCTATCTGCTCCTACCATTTTCTCTATCTCGATATCCCATACACTATCTTCCTATCTTTTATATGAAGATTTGAAGAATCTTGTTCATGATGTACCCTATAATTACAAGAGTATAAATGACTCTCCCTGGGATGACTGGACCCATCCCACGGTCTATGAACCATATAACCTCTATCTTGGGACCTCTTCCTAAAATGACTCACATGTCTAGGTCCCTGAGGCATACATTGTCTCTCAGATACTGAATTCTATGCTCCTTAATTTCCATTTCCAGACACCAATATCTACTTCATGATTATCTAGGAAAATATCAACCACCAATGATCACTCTATCACCCTAAAATAGGTATGAATTCAAAATGTTATAATTATATCTCTGATTTCCATACACATTCCTTTCTCTAAGGATCGGTCCAAGAAGAACAGATCTCGAACCATATCCATCATGTATCTATAGAGGTTAGTGAACCTAAATGAATACTATTCTATTTTCATACTACCCTACTAGAGATTCAGAAGCTCATGGATCCATACATCCATAAGTGTAGTAGGAGAGAACTCTTATATGAAAAGGTTCTCAAAAATTGACCATGGTAAAGTATTCTTATTGTGAGACTAGGTCACTAAACCCCGCCATCGCCTTGTAGAGCCATGGATAAGGGTCGCTACCAAAACCACCATTTGATATGCTAGTGTCCTGACAGGATGAAAAACCTATATAATAAACTCAATAAATTCCTTAGCCACCTATGGGTCTATCTTAACTTAGATCCTAAGGGGTCACATTCACTGAAACTCATGAAGTGCACTCGTCCTCTCCACCTCATCTATTGGTACTACAGGTACCATATACTTCTCAATATGGGGTGGCATATTTGGTGAACCACCTTGAGGTAACACCATTGTAGCTAGACCTTATATTGATTCTTTATCACATAGGATATCATCCTCGCAATCCTAATGTGAAATCCTATTTTGAAAACATTGTGGAGGTATCCTGAAATAGGAAAGATATAGAATCGTAAATTAGTATATCGGGATTGACTACTAAAATAGAACTTTGACAAAATAATCCTTTATTAGATGATGCATTTAACATTTATTTATTCAACCATTGTATTGATGTATCGATTCTAAAGGTAGATGATCAGAATATTCGTGTATGGATATGTCTGCCTCCACACCAACACTAGTGTTTCTGGGATAAAATCTAAACTCGAAAAACATAACATTGATGCCACAAACTGATCTCATAGACATCATTCCTAATGAATAACTGACTTCCTCTGGTTTCAATCTTTCAAGACCCATCCCAAAGGGGCCCATGTCATTACTCCCTAGGCCTGCCTCCAATATACAAATGGATAGAGACTAGTGTTGAGAAAACATATCACTAAAATGGGAGTACGTAGCATAAAGTACATGTAAACATGAACAAATATCCAATCTAAGACAATATTTTAATGTAAAATAAACTGATTAACTAGGAATTCATACATCAAAATCCCACAATAGGAGTACGATAAAAAGTAGTGGAATGTAGAGAGGGCAAAATATGTAAGATCCCTGAATTCTTCGTATTGAATGTTTTACTTATTTATTAATTTAATTCCATTAATATGGTCAATTACATGTATTCCCAAGTCCTTAATAAGACTTGGGAGAGTTCTAGGGGTTCAGGAGTCAAAAGTGGACGAAAATGTGGGGTTCTGGGCACGTTGCACAATTGGTGCTCGGTTAATTAACACATTTGGACTTCCTAAGAAACCATGTGAAAGGGGTTTTTTGGGCAATATCCTTCACATGGATTGTTCATGGTATGGAAAAACATTTGGGTAAACCATTATAGGGGATATTTTAGAGATACAACCATTTTCACGTTCTGTGCACGGTTTGGATAATCGTGCAGCCTAAAAACTATTAAAAAATTACAAAATTGCCACTCCGATATTTTATATCGCATTTGGTATTTTCCGCCTCCTCATCCCTTTCAACCCTAGGAATGAGTAAAAAATGAAAATATCTCCCAAGGATCATTATACCCTTATTTTTGGCCATTTGGAGTGCCGTTGGATGTGAATCCTATATCTGGGTAAGGATAATCACCCTCTTGATTTTCTTTTTTGTTTAGGGTTTCAATTTCTTTTCCCCTCTCCATTATAAGCTATCAAACCCTACTTTTTCTATGGTTTTTGGGGTAAAGCGTAAAGTGTTGGTTGAATTGAGATCTAATGCTTCATTTGGGAGTTATTTCTCTAACAGATTCATGGTAGGTGGTCTATAAGTTATATCCCTTGGGTTTCTTGTAGATTTTTTCATGTTGGGTTTTTATTCATTACCTCTTTGAAATAATTCTTGTTTCCTTTAGCATTATGTGATGTAGTGGTGTCTAAATGGTTAATTGAACCCCCATTGATCCCCATGGGTTGCAAGGGTGATGAATCGACCAAATTAGAGCCACTATAGGGGTATACTGATATTCCCCATACCTAGAGTTAGCTATATAAGGGTAAGCCATTGTGCGAGAACATAGATCTCTTGATGAATATTTTAATATGATTGAAGGATATTTAATTGGTGTTTGGTAGTACACATAGTTTGGGTAATAGCCTAAGGGGTTGTTGGTTGGCATGAAAATGGTTAAATAGATTAATGGGATAATGCAAGGGGATTAGCTTATCAGGTGAATATACTTAGCGTGATAGGAATGGGAATTGTGGATAAAGGGTTAAGTAATATAAATGATTAATTTGTTAATGGATTGTGGAAATAATGTTAATTTCCCATTTACTGATATTGATGTGATTTTGGGAATGATATTGTCTATGCTAGTTGGGATGTGTTTACTCGCGGTGAATAATAAATAAGCATGTTCACATGGATTCAAAGACTAGGGTATCGACCTGATGTTCTATGCCCATAGGTTGAGTTGGACCGAGGCTCTTGCTACACCCTAAAATCCGTGTGTTAGGGATGGTGATGGAATTATATTTTGTTAACGGTTGTATTACAATCAAAATGAGACTTTGAGGTGAGGATATTTGGTTTTTTATAATATCATTTGTAACGACCCGAAATTTTTTAAATAAATTTTGTTTCCCAATTTTATGTGTTATTGTTATACTCAACAAAAACGTTTTATTTGATAAAAATGATTATAATTAAAATGAGATCAGTGGGTTTTGACTATTATATAACCATCGGTTAATATGACCGCTGTGAACAAAATGTTTTGATATAAGTAATCGTGGTTAATTATTATAGAAAGAAGATTCGATGGCCTCACCTAGTAGTCTTGGACCGATCGAAGCCCATCTAACAGAGCTTGGGAAGGAGGTAGCACCACTGGGCTTTGCTCTGGATCAAATCCAAGCCGAACTTCATCATGTGAAGCTGGAACGGAATCGCCTTCGTGAGTAGTTCAAACTGATAGAAATTACTACTCGGGCAATGTTGACTGAGCCACCCCAAGCTTCTATCACCCTAGAACACCTTACACTTAGGTCCTATGTTGGTATTATAAGGGGTTATGTAACGAGACCGTAACTACCTTGTGTAATCCTTGTTTTAAATAAAAATTGGGATTTCTTCTTATGATGAAGTTTATGAATTTTGAAATGACCGGATAAATATAGTATGCATATTTTTGATGAATTTTAGAAAAAGGATATTTTAAATATGTTTATGTAAACCCTAAATAATTAAAAAGGTGTAATGATTTTCAAAAAATGGTCTTCTACAATTATGTTCAGTACTAAATTTAGAGTCTAAAAAGATCAACTTGATTTTTGATGAATTGTAAATTATGAATAGTGATTTTACGATTAGGATTAGTAATATGACCAAATGGATTAGTAATCTCACTTAAAGAAAGTTTTAAAATAATCTAGGCACCATGATTAAGTAATGTGATTCAATAAAATAGTTAAATAACGGTTTCATTAATTATTATTCAAGTATTAGTTTTTTCGGGTGAATAGTGTTTTTTAATTAAAAATTTAATTAAAAATTATTAGAAAATTATTTTTATAAAAATGACTTTATTTTTGAACTCAGAGCATCGATATTATGTTATGGTAATTTTTGGGGTTTTTTCTGAAAAAATGAATTTCCGATTAATAGTTTTTTTATTTAAAAATTAAATTAAAAATATTTAGAAAATTATTTTTATAAAATGGATTTCATTTTTGAAATCATAGCATTGATATTTGGTTAATGTGAAATTTTGGGATTTTTCTGAGAAAGTTGAATTTTTAGTGAATAGTAAAAATATAGTTTTAGGGTTTCGGTATGTTTAATGACATCATAACGGTGTCATGATGATTTCATGAGATCTTTTGAGGGTTGGCCAGACAAGGGTGATGAATTATTGTTTTCTGGGCCCCATGTGGCCTAACTCCATGATAAATGACAAGGGAGAGCACATGGGTTTGAGAAAAGCACATGTGAGGTGTCCCTTGGCCATTAATGCCTTGTCCCCTCACTTTCCCTATAAATACCAATCCCTCCTCTCATCCATTCGACTCCCCACTCATTCCCAAAGAATTTATGGTCTCATTACCTCCCAAGGAGTCCTCCCAAGGTGCCCCCAAGCCCTCAAGGTCCCAACCTTTGAGGTTTAAGAGTTACATTTTAAGGTAAGGGATCCGACCCCTCTCTTTCTTTTCATGTAATCTCTTTTATGTCATTCCATTTATTCTCCATGTTTTTATGTGAGAGGCTGTTCTTTTATATTTCTCTTACTTACCTTTCATGTTTATATGATGAGAGATCCCCTCTTACACTCATCATTTCATTTTATGAAAGTTTAAGTGACGCCGTTAGGCTGCCGAATTTTTAAGGGATTCTTTCACGCTTCTCATTTTTCAAGTTCGATTTTCATGTCAAGTCTTTAAAGTTCCGTTTTATTATGTTGGGGTATGATCTCTATATCTATCATACTGATCTCTTATTATCATATGATGAGGGACCCTATTTGATCTTGTCAATTTTTTTTATTGAAGTTTAAGTGACGCCGTTAGGCTGCCGAATTTTCATAAGAGAAATCTAATTTTTGTCTTCCTTCCATGTTTTTCATTTCAAATGGTGTGTCCTTCAAAAATCATTACCATGACCATAAATCCTTCTTATTCTGTTCCCTTACTGTTATATGGATCATTTATGAGTGGGTTACCCATGTCCCCTCTCTTTTCAATGTTTTCTAAAACCTTGTAACATAGCTGTTATGCTGCAAAATTTTCGTCTCAAAATACCTCTCTCTTTTCTCAAAATTATTTTATGTTATAAAGTGAATACTCAAAGCTCTTATTTCTAAAAGGGTATTCACATATATATCAAAATGTTCCATTTTAAATTCTGGGATTTACATGCATGAGACCCGCTTTCCCTTCCGTGGGTTTAATGTTCCGTAAAGATCATGTCTTTAAAGTAGTTTTTAAAACGTTATGATTATGAAATGAAACCCATATATTTTATGCTATATGGGTTATTTATCAAATGTTTGATGATGATATATGTGGATCACATGATAATAAAGGCAAATTTAAGGGTGCGCCCTGATAGCGCTCCAATTCATTGGGTAATGATGTAACCACTAGAGATTACAATTTTCACGATACCTTGGTGAATAACCTTGGTAATTTTCAAATGACACCTTGGGGATGGACCTTGGTGATATGTTCATGATTGTCTATGTTAAATGATGTAGCCACATCTTTAAGTTTTGAAAAATGTTATTTTTATTATGAAATGCCTCATGATTTCTTTCTCATGCCTTAAAGTTCTTTTCATGTCCTTCTTGAAGTATCTCAAGTTCACATGTAAAATGTTCCTCTTGTTTCCCTTACTGGGCCTTCTGCTCACCCTTTCTTTTGATGTATGTCCCCAGATTATGAGATGCAGTAATGAACCTAGAATGAACTTAAGGAGACGCCTTTCAAGTGTTTAAGAAGAATGTTTTATGTTGTTTTCATGTATTATGTTCCTGGTTTCCAAGACACTAGACCTTAAAGATCCTCAATTTTGTGTAATGTAATGAAGGTTTATGTTATAAAATGGCGGGATGATATAGTTGGTATCAAAGGACGGTTTACTTATTTGTGGAAATTAGGATATGAAAACTTTAGGAAGAACCCTATAGAAAAGTTTAATATAGGAAATCTTCCTGGTATTTTGGTGAGTATTGAGTAAGGGGTTGCCAAGCAAATACATCCCTGTCTGGATACGAGCAGGTAGAGGTGGCTCTGGCACAGATGTACATAGGGGTAAAACCCGAAAACACTGCTTTGATCTAGACTCGAATGGGAACTGGTACACGACAATGGGCCTTGCTGCACTCTTGGTTACGACACTCCCGAGGGATATGCTTTGGTAAATTCATAAGCTTAGTATGAACCATTGTTAAAGGAACAAAGATA
The DNA here is from genome assembly GCA_963277665.1 of Viscum album. Lineage (NCBI taxonomy): Eukaryota > Viridiplantae > Streptophyta > Magnoliopsida > Santalales > Viscaceae > Viscum > Viscum album. The sequence goes on along the minus strand of OY728131.1, from coordinate 502,747,659 downwards.
AAATAAAATGAAGATTCACATAAGAATATATGATCATGGATAACCTAGATGGGAACCTAGGGGATCAAAAGTTAGGGTATAATTTTCAACTACAAGTTATCCTTATATGCTTTAAGTTTCTTTTCATGATTATTGGATAAGTATTTAAGCCCCTAATTATAGTTTCTTTTCTTAGTTAATGGCGGGAAATGGAAGAACATGTCTCAACAACCAATGTGATAAGAAATGCTACGATTGCCGTATTAATATGACAGAGATGATTAGGGGATTAAAATATGATTTTTATTTTGGAATACATTCACTATTTTGGGGACCCTATATGATCGAGGTAAATAGATTACAACGGTATTTTCATTGAGGACTATGGTTGATTTATATTTGAAGAATCGATGAATTTAAGGTGGATTTATAGTAATTTAGGTTACTTTTAGGAATGATTAACCTATCATGGGATAAATATGTTTAGATTAGATACTTTTGTTATAAAATGTTAGGAGTGGTTGATGTTGTTTGGAGATGAACAATTATGTTTATTTTGGAAGACTATGTTATCAAATCCTTCTTGTATTTGGGTTTCAATCTTAGTTTGGTTTATTTTGAGGAATTTTAAGGACCATTATTTATGGAATGGACTATGATGAACTTTGGGTAGTACCATGGAACCTTGAAGATTTAAAATTAGTTTCCATTCCAATGGGATTATTTCTTTTTGAAGAGTTGTTTTACCTTCCCATTTCGGTTTTTGGGATAATGTTTAAAGATAGAAGAAATAGATAGTTGATCTTTTGTGGATTATGAGATTCTCTAGAAGATGATTCTTGTGTTTTGATGAGACCAAGTAGTTTTGAATGCTCATCATTTGGATAAAAGATTAGTGTTGGTAGGGACTTGTTAAAGGATTAAACTCTACTTGAAGGTAGGTATATTTTCTTATGTTTTTGTTCTATGTAGTAAATGAAATCCTCAAAATTATGAAAAGAAACGTAAAACAAAAATGTTTTTGGTTTACGTTTCCTACTAGGTAATCAAAGACCGTTTACACACATTATAAGTTTGGGATTTTCACATGGTTAACTTTCTCCTAATCATGTTCTCTATCACTCTCCCTCAGAACTTGACCCTTTGTTTTCTCCTCCATGTCCATGTTTTCCTACATGGAACCCTAGTGTGGGTTAACTCGGGTGACCTTTGTACTTCCCTTTCATTATTTTAAAGTAATAGTTTTACTGACTCCTTTTCTGATGTGGGACTTTCAATGAAATTTCAAAACCCAATTTTAAAATTGCGAGGACGCAATTTCTTAAGGGGGGAAGATTGTAACGACCCGAAATTTTTTAAATAAATTTTGTTTCCCAATTTTATGTGTTATTGTTATACTCAACAAAAACGTTTTATTTGATAAACATGAATATAATTAAAATGAGATCAGTGGGTTTTGACTATTATATAACCATCAGTCAATATGACCGCTGTGAACAAAATGTTTTGATATAAGTAATCTTGGTTAATTATTATAGAAAGAAGATTCGATGGCCTCACCTAGTAGTCTTGGACCAATCGAAGCCCATCTAACAGAGCTTGGGAAGGAGGTAGCACCACTGGGCTTTGCTCTGGATCAAATCCAAGCCGAACTTCATCATGTGAAGCTGGAACGGAATCGCCTTCGTGAGAAGTTCAAACTGATAGAAATTACTACTCGGGCAATGTTGACTGAGCCGCCCCAAGCTTCTATCACCCTAGCACACCTTACTCTTAGGTCCTATGCTGGTATTATAAGGGGTTATGTAACGAGACCGTAACTACCTTGTGTAATCCTTGTTTTAAATAAAAATTGGGATTTCTTCTTATGATGAAGTTTATGAATTTTGAAATGACCGGATAAATATTGTATGCATATTTTTGATGAATTTTAGAAAAAAGGATATTTTAAATATGTTTATGTAAACCCTAAATAATTAAAAATGTGTAATGATTTTCAAAAAATGGTCTTCTGTAATTATGTTCAGTAGTAAATTTAGTGTCTAAAAAGATCAACTTGATTTTTGATGAATAGTAAATTATGAATAGTGATTTTATGATTAGGATTAATAATATGACCAAATGGATTAGTAATCTCACTTAAAGAAAGTTTTAAAATAATCTAGGCACCATGATTAAGTAATGTGATTCAATAAAATAGTTAAATAACGGTTTCATTAATTATTATTCAAGTATTAGTTTTTTCGGGTGAATAGTGTTTTTTAATTAAAAATTTAATTAAAAATAATTAGAAAATTATTTTTATAAAAATGACTTTATTTTTCAACTCAGAGCATCGATATTATGTTATGGTAATTTTTGGGGTTTTTTTCTGAAAAAATGAATTTTCGATGAATAGTTTTTTTATTTAAAAATTAAATTAAAAATATTTACTAAATTATTTCTATAAAATGGATTTCATTTTTGAAATCAGAGCATTGATATTTGGTTAATGTGAAATTTTGGGATTTTTCTGAGAAAGTTGAATTTTCAGTGAATAGTAAAAATACAGTTTTAGGGTTTCGGTATGTTTAATGACATCATAACGGTGTCATGATGATTTCATGAGATATTTTGAGGGTTGGCCGGCCAAGGGTGATGGATTATTGTTTTGGGGGCCCCATGTGGCCTAACTCCATGATAAATGACAAGGGAGAGCACATGGGTTTGAGAAAAGCACATGTGAGGTGTCCCTTGGCCATTAATGCCTTGTCCCCTCACTTTCCCTATAAATACCAAGTCCTCCTCTCATCCATTCGACTCCCCACTCATTCCCAACGAATTTCTGGTCTCATTACCTCCCATGGAGTCCTCCCAAGGTTCCCCCAAGCCCTCAAGGTCCCAACCTTTGAGGTTTAAGAGTTACATTTTAAGGTAAGGGATCCGACCCCTCTCTTTCTTTTCATGTAATCTCTTTTATGTCATTCATTTTATGCTCCATGTTTTTATGTGAGAGGATGTTCTTTTATATTCCTCTTACCGCCCTTTCATGTTTATATGATGAGAGATCCCCTCTTACTCTCATCATTTCATTTTATGAACGTTTAAGTGACGCCGTTAGGCTGCCTAATTTTTAAGGGATTCTTTCACCCTTCTCATTTTTCAAGTTCGATTTTCATGTCATGTCTTTCAAGTTCCTTTTAATTATGTTGGGGTATGATCTCTATATCTATCATACTGATCTCTTATGATCATATGATGAGGGACCCTATTTGATCTTGTCAATTTTTTTTATTGAAGTTTAAGTGACGTCGTTAGGCTGCCGAATTTTCATAAGAGAAATCTAATTTTTGTCTTCCTTCCATGTTTTTCATTTCAAATGGTGTGTCCTTAAAATTTCATTACCATGACCATAAATCCTTCTTATTATGTTCCCTTACTGTTTTATGGATCATTTATGAGTGGGTGACCCATGTCCCCTCTCTTTTCAATGTTTTCTAAAACCTTGTAACATAGTCGTTATGCTGCAGAATTTTCGTCTCAAAATACCTCTCTCTTTTTTCAAAATTATTTTATGTTATAAAGTAAATACTCAAAGCTCTTATTTCTAAAAGGGTATTCACATATATATCAAAATGTTCCATTTTAAATTCTGGGATTTACATACATGAGACTCACTTTCCCTTCCGTGGGTTTAAAGTGCCGTAAAGATCATGTCTTTAAAGTAGTTTTTAAAACGTTATGATTATGAAATGAAACCCATATATTTTATGCTATATGGGTTATTTATGAAATGTTTGATGATTATATATGTGGCTCACATGATAATAAAGGAAAATTTAAGGGTGCGCCCTGATAGCACTCCAATGCATTGGGTAATGATGTAACCACTAGAGATTACAATTTTCACGATACCTTGGTGAATAACCTTGGTAATTTTCAAATGACACATTGGGGATGGACCTTGGTGATATGTTCATGATTTTCTATGTTAAATGATGTAGCCACATCTTCAAGTTATGAAAAATGTTATTTTTATTATGAAATTCCTCATGATTTCTTTCTCATGCCTTAAAGTACTTTTCATGTCCTTATTGAAGTATCTCAAGTTCACATGTAAAATGTTCCTCTTGTTTCCCTTACTGGGCCTTCTGCTCACCCTTTCTTTTGATGTATGTCCCCAGGTTATGAGATGCAGTAATGAACCTTGAATGAACATAAGGAGACGCCTTTCAAGTATTTAAGAAGAATGTTTTATGTTGTTTTCATGTATTATGTTCCTGGTTTCCAAGACACTAGACCTTAAAGATCCTTAGTTTTGTGTAATGTAATGAAGGTTTATGTTATAAAATGGTGGGTTGCTATATCATTCCTACTGAGAAAGAGAATGATTTTCTTCCCTTATGTTCGAGAAACCTAAATATGCCTAATCCATTGAACTCATGAAAAAGGTAGATTAAATCATGAAATGCCTACATAGTGAACCCCGATTTAATGATAGTACAAACTAAATGATCATAGTCTAAAATTGAACAATGAACTTTTTATCCTTAATTTTCATCATTTATATATTTCATGCACTATATAATATTTCATGGTATTTTATAGACAACAATGGTGGTGTAATAATAATTTATACTCACACCCTACTTGGGTCACTCTTGGGTACCCGAGCAGATTTCATTCTTGTAGGTCAGGACATGGAGAAGGGCCTTATGATAAGGAGTTGAGTTGGACATGGGACATGTTGGTTGAGGGTCTAGACATAGATCTTGGACCACTTTGGGGATCCCATGGTTTCCTTTCATTTTTGGTTTTGTTCACTTGATATTGTAGTACGACATGACATATTTATTGACGCACCTGGTTATACCCAGTTTTGGGAATTGGATAATTATAATGTTTACTGACTATTCTATATTATTTATGTTATTTAAGTTATTATCGTTTGTATCTTACTCTGGTAATGAAGGTATATCCCCCCAGCATGACCTTTTATACCCTCGCAGATATTTGGAAACCTATGGTGTACGAGGAGGCACGCTTGATGTCTTGTGACTACCCAACTCAGATCACCAGTTTAGTGGCTCCCAGGTCAGGGATGTATCAAAGTGGTATCTGGGGAGTTATTTTTTTCATTCTATTTTTTGATGGAAGACAAGATAATGGGTATTTGTTAGGCTTTGGTAAGAAGCTCGTACTTGGGAGTAGCTAACCAATGTATGGGGGAAAACCCAAGTCACCCTGGGAGGGGATATTTGTTCTTATTGTGTGTAGTTACATTTGATGAAATTTCACCAATGGTTGATGCACATGTTGTGTGATTTGATGGTTTTGTGATATACTCCCATGGCTGGAAAAGTACAAGGTTTGGTATTCATGGATCATTCTAGGGACCTATGTAGGAATGTTACATGCACCATGATAGTCACACACATAGAATGGTAGTAAGGGTTGTAAGGGTTAGCATGAATATATTCTCTTAAGAGAATTGAATTATACAAAATAAGATGGTATGAATGAGTAAAAAATGGGAAGAGAAATTTTCTAGAAGTAATTAGAAAATGGTTATTGATAATGAAGTAAAAATGGAATAATTTATGGTATGGTTAAATTAGAAAATGAAAAATGTTCATATGGGAGTAAAAGATAAGTCACGTAACCCTGATAATTAGATATTGTGTTTTTCATGGACTTAGGGAGATGGTCGGGGTATTGGACAAGTTGAGAGTGTGATATTTTGGGTAGGATATTTGAACTAGTTTGTGTATTACAAGTGATGAGAAAATCTATACATCTACATTCTCATAAAATCATTATGGTTGCGTTCTAAAGCTTATATTGTCATTACAGATAAATTCCACCTCAAAGAAGTCCTCTGGTTGGGAGACATGAAGACATTTACGAAAACTCTCCTCCAGTAGTGGAGTTGGAGAATTCGGTGGTCCTAGGAGATAAGAAATATAAGTCTCATGAGAACATTTCTCATTTTATGTAGATGATGGAACGAGACACATGGTAGGTTGCACCAAGTATGTTTGATATGACTAGGAAGTTTCAGCTACATCACCCTCTAAACTTTACCGAAGATGGTGAGATAGAAGTAGTAGAGTTTTGGATAGAGTCCATCAAAACTATTCTTGACCATCTATATACCCCTCTAAATAAGAGCATCATGTGTGTAGACTACATGTTGAGGGGGCATGAAAAACGTTGGTGGGACAACATGGTCCAAACAGAGAAGGTTGAGCGGATGACATGAACATAGTTTCAAGAGAAGTTTCATGAAAACTTCTATCCAGAAAACATGAGATAGGATAAGGTAGAAAATTTCATGAGGTTGACTCAGAGGACAATGTTAGTGACAGACTATGCTATCCATTTCACCAATTTGAGAGGCTCCATTCCAACGTTGAAGAGAGGTGAGGCTGCTGTGGTGAAACACTTCCCAGACAGGATGAGGCACAAGATCCAATCTTAGGTGAATATATTTTTTCTAAAAAGGTATACTGAAGTGGTGGATCAAGCCTTTACCTCTTCAGTAAACATGGAGGGAGATTTCGGTAGTAAACATGTGGTTCTAGCAAGATGATCAAGTAGGGTTGCTTCTAATAGTAGGATGGGTCGCATCAAAACCTTTTAGTAAGGTGGGAGTGAACTGAGGAGTCAGAAGAAGGGGTCCACTTATCAAGGTGGTAACCAGGTCTTCTTCTATCAGTGTGTAAGGTCGGGTCACAAGTGTGACCAGTGTCCCTTCCCACCAGTTGATTGCTGATCATGTAGCAATATAGTCCATATGAAAAGGTTCTATAGGATCTTGCAATAGTCAGGGACTGATGGAGGTCAAAGGAATATTCCGAGTGTATGTAGGGGGTCGGTTACCTTGTATCAGTAAGATAGTTGGAGCTCCATGAGATGAACTGGTATGGGTGGTGGATGTAGAACTACGAGGTGAAATCAACAATACCAACAGAGCAGTGGAGTGTATGTACTTAGGTAGTATCCAAGGGTAAAGGGGCATGTCACCTCCATGAAGTTCAGGCTTCACCTGAAAGAGCGAAGGTAGGAATGTCTACTGTGCGATGTAGGGTTCTTGTAGCTTCCATGTTTTCTATTTCTTCATTTTATTCTAGTGAAACACATTCCTTTATTTTGTCTCAGGTTTTAGTTTTGTTGGGATTAACCGTAGATACTTTTTGTGGGGTAATGTCACATGATACTCTGTTAGGGGTGCAGGTTGAGGACATCATGATGTGTAAGGGTTGTACTCTGGATGTTGGTGGGTATCATTTTCTATGGGATCTGTCTGTCATTGAGATGTGAGGTATTGAACTAATATTGGGAATGGATTGGTTGGTGTTATATCAATCCCATATCAATTGGTACCAACATTAGAGAACAATAACATATCTCGATGGGAGCACTAATATCCTTCGTGGTTAGTGGGATACTCGATCCGGCCATGCTAGGCTGTTACGCCAACAGATGTGGGAGCTCATTACCCATGTCGCATGACTTATATTAGATGACGAGGAGAAATAACATCCAGTCCTCCCATTGGTTTTGGATAAGTTTTAGGATGTGTTCCCTGAGGACTTATTAGGGTTACCACCAGAGAGAGATGTTGAGCTAGCGATCAAATTGTTGCCTAGAGTGAAGCCAGTTTCCATTTCACCTTACTGAATAGAGCTAGTAGATCTCCAATAACTAAAGGTTCAGTAAGATGAATTTTAGTGTATGGGGTTTATACGTCCTAGTGCATCACATTGGGGATCTATTGTGATATTTTCTAAGATGTTTGATAGATCACTTAGGCTATGTGTCGATTATATGAGGTGGAACTTGTTGAATGTTAAAAATTGAAACCCTATTCCTAGAAATGAGGACCTTTTTTATCATATTTGAGGTGGCTTAGTATTTTTCATGATTTATTTTATATAAGGATTCCATTAGTTGAGGGTGAGACCTTCTGAAATAAATCATAAGGCTTTCCAAATCTGGTACGAGTTGTATGAATTCCTAGAAATGTTGTTTAGTTTGAACAATGCACCTGCTGTGTTCATAACCTTGAAGAACTAGATATTCCACCAATATCTGGACTAGTTTGTAGTTGTTTTTGTTGATTACATATTGATGTACTACAGAACTCATTATGATCATGCCAAATATATTGACATAATCGTGAGTATACTAAGATAACATAGGCTTTACGCCAATCTATAAAAATGCCAGTTTTGGATTTATTTGGTTCACTTTTTGGGGCATATCATATCTGAGTCAGGCGTATCGATGGATACAGAAATGGTTCAGACTGTGGTTTCTTTTGAGCATCCCATGAACTTCACTGATATTCATAGAATTATGTTTTTTTTCGGTTATTACTGATGGTTTCTTATATATTTATCTCATTTGGAAGAGCCACTAATGTGCCTAATGAAAAAGGGGGTTATGTTTGATTGGTCAATGGCATATCAAAATTCATTCAAGGAGCTAATGAAGCCGCTGACCACCACACTGATTTGGATCTTACCTGAACAAGGTAAGAATTTTTCCATGTTATGTTATGTGTCCAATGTTGGACATTGGGGAAACATGATGCAATATGGACAAGTTGTGGCTTATGGGTTGAGGCAGTTGAAGCCACATAAAGAAATTATCCTACTCCTGAACTGGAGCGAGCTTCAGTGTTTCATTCATTAAATAGATGGAGGCATTGTTTGTTTAGAGAACCCATTAAAGTGTTTTCTGACCATAAAAGTCTAAAATACACCTTCTCTCAACAGTATATGAATCTTAACAGTGATGGTGGTTCGAGTACCTACTGAATTTTGATTTTGAATTGGTTTACACAATGGGAAAATGGAATAGTGTCGCTGATGCTCTAAGTCAGAAAACACATAATCAAGTAGTTTAGGAATCTAGTTTAGAGTGGGTGATGATGACCTTGTTTTCATAGATGCATTTGTAGGTAAAGAAGGGGAATGTGCAGATGACCCTTACATATATAGCAGTTGAGTATGCGCTTTCTAACAGAGTTGAAGAGATTCAACTAGTATATCCGAAGTGTTTGGCTGTGAAGGAATGTCTTAAATGTGGGGAGTCACATTATAATTGGACCATTGACACTGATGGGATTTCTTATGTTCATGGTCATGTTTTAGTGATGATAAATGTATGGGAGGAGTTGATGTTTGAGTTCCACACATCAAAGTGGGCAGTACATCCGGTATTGACTAAGATGTACCCCAACCTTCTTAGGCAGTTTTGGTTGATGGAAATGACGAAGAATGTTGTGAATTTTGTGGTACAATGCCTTACATGTCAGTTGGTGAAGGATGAACATCAGTGCTTAGGTGGGTTGTTGCAGTAATCGCCTATTACAAAGTGGAAGTGGAACGACCTCAATATAGACATTGTAGTGGGTCTTCTGAGGACGCCTCAGATGAATTATTTCATTTGGGTGGTGGTAGATCAGCTGACCAAAGTGGCCATTTCATGATTCGTTGGGACACCAATAGAGTCGACCAGTTAGGGGAGTATTATGTTCAGGAAATAGTATCGTTTCATACCATTTAGATAAATATAGTTCTAGATCATGATTCACATTTAACCTCGCACTTCTAGAAGGGACTATATAAGGCACTTGATACCTAAGTGTTTACGTGTATGGATTACCACCCATGGATTGATGGGTACTCAAAGTGTAAAATTTAGGTATTAGAAGACATGATGAGATCATGTGTTCAGGATTTTGGTGGTTCGTGGGAAAACCCTAGTCAGTTGTTGAGTTACTTATAATAATAGTTTTTAGGCTATCATTCAGATGGAATGTTATGAGTCACATTATGGGAGATCATGTAGATCACCATTGTGTTGGTTAGAGGCTGGAGTGTCTGAGATGTTAGGGTTGAGTCCTGTGTAGGATATGTTGGAGAAGGATCATTTGATTCAAAAGTGAATGGAAACAGCTTAGAGTAAGAGGAAGTCATATATAGATCAATTTCCTAGACCACTTCAGTTCATGGAGGGTGAAAGTGTGTTTCTTAGGGTGTCTCCAAGTATGGATCACTATGGAATTTGGAAATAGGGAAATTTGGCGCCTAGTTTTGTGGAGCTATTTGAGATTTTAGAGAGAATAGGACTAGTGGATTACCGATTGGCTCTTCCATAGTGGTATTGTGGGATGTATGATGTCTTCCTTGTTTCCCAACTCTGACTGTATCACCCAGACCCATCCCATGTGATAAATTCCTAGGATGTCGAGCATTAGGCTGATGCATCATTTTGGGAGCCCCCAATTCATATTGGAGATCATAATGAGAAGGTTTAGTAGGGTAAGGTTGTGCCCCTGGTTCATGTTCTATGGAAAAATGGAATCGTTCAGGAAGAAACATGGGAGGGATAATTTGATATGTGGGCCTAGTGGCCTCATCAATTTTCATTGTGAACTCAATGATTCACAGAAGAGAGGCTTGAAGACGAGCTGTTATAAGGTGGGTAGGTTGTAAGATCCCTGATTTCTCCATAACATATGTTTTAAATAAGTTTTAGTTTAAGCCTTTTACTTTGGTCAATTAAGTTTTTTCCAAAGTCCATAAGAAGGCTTCGTGGTGTTTTAGGGGTTCAAGACTCGAAATAGGAAGAAAACGCGGGGTTCTGGGCATGATGAAAGGTTTGTGAATGGTTAGTGAAAACCGTGCGGAATTCCTAGGAAACTATGTGATGTGGGGGTTTTCGGACAGTAGCCTCCACACGGTTTGCGTAATGTTTGGAAAACTATGTGGGTAAACCATGTAAGGGGGATATTTTTGGGACTAATTCATCCACAAGGCCACCAAGCAGGTAAAATGCGTGGCACAAAAACTACTAAAATTTTACAAAATTACCACTTCGAGATTTTATATCTCATTTGGTATTTTCTTCTTCCTCCTCCATTGAAACCCTAATAATGATCCAAAGGGAAAAATATCTAAATAATATCAATCTCCCTCGATTCATGGTAATTTGATGTTCCATTGGACTCAAATCAATGATCTGGCTAATGCTAATCTCCCTCTTTCTTTTCATTTTGGTTTAGGGTTTCTTTTTTTCTCCCCTCTTCATATGAAGCTCTCAAACCCTACTTTTTCAATGCGTTATAGTGTAAATCTTCAAGGGTTGGTTTAATTAAGATCTAAGGCTTCTATAGGGAGTGATTTTTTCAATGGATTCTAGTTATATGGTCTATAAGTTATGTCCCATGGGGTTTGTGTAGATTTGTGCATGTAGGGTTTTTATTCTTTCCCTATTTGAAATAGTTCGCGGTTACTGTGACAAAATGTGATTTAGTGGTATCTAAATGGTTAATTGACCCTATCCCCCCAGATCTACATGGGATTCATAGAGGATGACTGGACCAAATTAGGCCAACCTGAGGGCCATATCAAGATTCCTCGGACATTGATTTTTCTAAGTAATGGTTGGTCGTTATGCAAGAACATAGAGCTCTTGATGAATATTTTAATATGATTAAAGCATGTATAATTGGTGTTTAGTAATACAATTATCTTGGATAATGGACTTAGGGGTTTTTTGTTAGCATGAAAATGGTTAAATGGATTAATGGGAAAATTCTAGCGGATTAGCTTATCACTTGAATATGCTAGTGATATAGACATAGGAAATGGGAAACAATGATAAAGGGTTAAGAAATATAAATGATGAATTTGTTAATGGATTGAGGAAATAATGTTATTTTCATATTTACTGATATTGTTGTGATTTTGTGAATGATATTGGCTATTTTTGCTGAGATATGGTTAATCATGGTGAATGATAAATAAGCATGTGCACATGGCTTGAAAGAGTGGGGTATCGACTAGAGGTTCTCTGCCCACAGGTTGAGTTGGATTGAGGATCTAGTTCTTCCCCTAAATGAACAGTTTTGGGAAAGGTACATAGTTTTATTCCTCTAACAGTTGCATTACACCCAAATTGAGACTTCAAGGTGAGGATTATGGGGTCGTTGTAATGTATTCCTTGTGAGATAGAGCTTGATTTTATTCCCTTATGTTCAAGAACACTAAATATTCCTAATCTGTTGAACACATGAAAAATGTAGATAAAATCATGAAATTCCTAAGTAGTGAACACAAATTTAATGGTAGTAAAAAAAATTGAACATAGTCTTGAATGGACCAATGAACTGTTAATCCTTACTTGTCATCATTTATCACTTGCATGCACTATCGTACTTTATTAGATATTTTGAAGACACCATTGGTGGTGGCCTACTTAGTTATACACACTCCCTACTCGAGCATTCCTTGGGTACCCGAGCAGATTTCATTCTTGTTGTTCAAGAAAAGGGAAAGGGACATATGTCAGGGAGTTGAGTTGGAAATGGGAAATATTGGCTGAGGTTCCAGATATGGAGTCCGACCCACTTTGGGGATTCTGTTGTTTCCTTTATTTTGTTGTTTTGTTCACTTGATACTATAGCAGGGCATGAAATATTTATAATTGCACATGGTTATACCTTGTTTTGGGAATTGGTTAATTATGCAGGTTTTTTACTATTCTATTTTGTTTCCATTATTTAAGTTATTATCTAATGTGGGTTACTCTGGAAATGATGGTATAGTCTCCCCAGGTGACCTATTAGACCCTCACTACTAGTCGGCAACCTCAAGCATACAGGGAGGCGTGCTTGATGTCATGTAACTACCTGTCTTGGAGCACCGTTTTAGTGTCTCCCGAGTCGGGGACATTACAAAATATATGCTTTACACAAGAGTGTACAAACAAATCTAACCTAACAGTAATTATTGGAACTTCTGTCATGATTCTATAAGAAAAATCCTTGATCTATCCATCCCAAAAAGAACCGCCTAGTCCTATTCCATCTAGGAACCTTTTAGAATGGAAATCATATATACAAGACATGACACATGGGGGAAAATCTCCGACAGGGGTGTGTATAAAAATATACAATATGCCACCCCAAAACCACAAAGAATATAAGAACACGAATAAAAGTCATCTCTACATATGAATATGTATAAAAAAACATATAATAAGAATATTGACCTATACTCAAAAAATATACGCATTCTCAACTAAAAACATAACCATAATGACATCCTAGGATTAGTTCTTGAAGGATCTACATAACACTCATTCCAAAGAACACAATCCATGAGTCATAAATCACTAATGATTTTCATCACAATGGTAGTGCTTGTTAGGTCTCAACATTATATGTATACGTTTTATGTGTGAAGGTATTTTATATACTTCTTATGATCACATAAAAGGTTGTGGGGGAATACAAACAACTCTCTCTTTAGTATACCGCTATGTATAGGATCATCGCCCATGTAGTGTTGGTCATGAAGATACCAAGAACTCTGCCTAGGGAAATAAGACGATTGAGGATCTCACTACAGACCTATTGGAAGGATTCCAACAACATTATACAAGAATTACTCCATAAGTAATCGCCATCATATGTATATAAACTGATTCCTTACTAACCCTCAAGGAATGTATATAGGTAATGCACCCTAACAAAAACAATTTATGCTTAATATTTAAAGGGATCCAAGAAAACAGTAAAGGAGTACACAGTTTGTACTATTAGTACATGGAATGCCTCTGTGGATCCAGGTCTTACTCATGTAAAATATCTTATATTCATGTCTTTTTAAAAGTACATAGTGTTATCATGTCCATGTACGTATGCATGGGTATAGTTACATGGCCATACCCATGTACACCTAGCATAGATATGTCTGTGTGGTAGTACATGGTGTTCCCATAACCACATTTGGTCCATCAAGTATGGGTCACATGTTGTTTAACATATTCACATGTCGTTTGATACTTCAATATATCCCCAAATCCTAGTCTTTGATGTGAGGGTTCAAAACGGTGTGTGGATATATACTCTACGTCATGTGTTATAGAATATTATAGAAATCTAGATCTACATTCATCATTTTTTCCAAAACTATAACCATTGATCTGGCCACCCGCCTTGCCTCAAAACATGAATCCATGGTCATCTAACCTTACTGAAATTGAATGCCAAGATCTGGCCCTTGAAACTGTTCAGAAAATGATCTAACACATCAAACCATTATTACACGTTGAAGAATAAAAATCTGGTAATCAAATTCTATCTAATACGCTGAATTTACTATTTTCACATGATCCCCTCATCAAACCAAGTTTGAATCTATGATATCAAATCAATGCACCAAGAAATTAGTGTAGAACACTCAATTTCGTAGGATTTTTTGATCTATAGACGTATGGTTTTTCCATGATGAACAATGAAAATACGGAAGAAAATCCAAATCAGAACCACTTAAAATGAACCCCAACCAATTTTTATATTATCCTCGGTCTGTTTTCATTATAATGATGAACAAAGAGATAAACTAATAAAAACTAAGTAATTTTCCCAGAAATATCCCCCCAAAAAGAATCCCACAAAATGATAGATATATGAATAAATCTATTGGTTAATTGATTCATGATTTTCAAAGAAAATAAATTACAGGGTAATAATCCAATCAAAAAACATTATACTTCTATTTTGAACAATCATTGGTGAAGAATTAAGCTATGTTTTCATCATTGGGGAGATACTTTTATTTCATAACACACTAATCTTGGATCCTCAATCTGATTTTTATATGTCAATGGATCTTCCTGCACGCTCTCTAATAGATCTCCTTGAATTGAAGGGTAATGTACCCAACACTAAAAATATACCAAATCATGTTTAAAAAGAAAATAAAAAAGTCACTGTGTTAATGAATAAATAAAATAATTAATTTTAATTTTTGTATTCGTTCGGCACCCGCGCTAAATTTTTTAGAAGATCCTCATGGAAAGTAAGTATATCAAACCCCTAGGGTAAAAAATAAATTCATAACTCAATGGTGATCTCATATTTTTGATCTAGTTCACCCTTTATAAATTATTCATCTTTTTTTAGAAAAACTATGTGCACATGATATTTAATATATTTCAACTATTTCAAATATTTATTATGGGAACAATGATCCTCAGAATAAGACACCATCTTAGAGCCTAGTCTATAATATAATCCATAAAATATCTAAATATAATACTTGGAATATATGAGTCTCTACCATGGTTTTTTCCAACAATGTTATCTCCAAATTACAAACACTTGATTACTAAGATCAATTTTAAATTGTGAGAACATGCTTTATTTAAATAGAAGAGAATGAAACACTATAATATTTAAAATTAATTACATTGTTTTTCATAGTTTATATAACACTCAACACTAAAATTAAAAAACACATGAAATATATTTTTATAAATTTATTCTCTTCTATAGCTTACAGAACATGAAACCTATGTCAAAATGAACCATAATATAGTATACCATTTTAAACTAATCATTAAATTGGAGTGTATGAATAGTAATAAATAAATTATGAATTTATTGCAATATATTTATTATAAATAAATAAAAGAATATTAAAAATTAAAAAAGAATTGGTTTTTGCAAAACATTATTTTTTTCAAAAGGCAATTTAGCCATGTTTTGCACATATAAATTCAAATTAATTTTTACCACTTTTTCTGATGAAATGAAATTAATTTCTTAAAATCATTGAATCAAAATTACATTAGGTTGAATTTTTTGGATTTCTCTAAAATGTTTCACATTTTATGAATTGTGAAAATTCAGTTTTTTAATTGAAAACTACCTTTCTGTTTTATTTATTAATTTCATTAAATTATATTTTAAATTAGTTTCAATGTAAAATTAGTAAAAATATATAACTACTAATACAATTTTTTTCATTGGAATCATTTTCATATTGTTTTTTTAAATAACTTTATAAACGTTTAAACAGTTTCACTTTGAAAACTCATTTTCTCATCACGTCTGGGGGATTGATTTTAATTTTAATTGTTTCATTTTTGTAAATAGATTTTTTAAAATGGATTATATTTATTTTAAATCATCATAATTTATATTATCTAATATGTTTAACATAATTTTCTGAAAATAATGATTAGTGAAAATAATAAAAATTATTTATCATGGTTAAGGTAAAAATTGATTTACCTCAGTGTTAATCAAAAAATATAATAGTTAAAATGATATAAAAACTTGTATAAAATATATTTAATGTACATATTCATACCCAATAATGTATAATCCTCAATAATAATCCATTTATAAACTTTTGGAATCTAAAAAATGTGAGTACACCTTTTTATTTTAAAATATTACAAGTCTGCTACTCACCTCACTTATAAAAGGTTTCCTCCTCTCCTCTCCCTTACACACCTTCAAACCATTTTTTCAATCACAACCAGATCAAATAACATAAAGATATTCACCCACTAATTCTAGAAGAATTTTCTTTGTCATAAAATAAACCTTGGATGTATTTTTGGGCAAATCTAAGGAGGTTACCCAAGGAATAGGTAACATTCATCATTGATCATTTTAAATTTATTTATTCCTCCACCTCATTAAATTCTTATTAAACCATTATGATATAATATCCTAAGTATATTACATATAATGAGAATTTTTTGTTTTAGTTTCATGACCTAAAACCCTCCCAAAATCGATGAAATGTGTTATGAAATCATTATTCATTTATATAGCGAACTACTGCTTCCCAAACTGATGTAATTCATTTTCCCATTACCACCTCTCACAGTTTGGTATAATAATGGAAATAAAGTTTAAATATTACTTTTCTTACATAATCATACATATTTATTAATTATATCATATATATAATTTTTTTCATTACATTGTTGATAAGAATAAATCACTCATGTGTACAGTGCCCTATGGCCCCACGAAGCGGTGTGATTCATTTTTCACAAACTCTATTGATTGTAAATTGGATAAAGATAATGAATATATTTGATATACATGAAATTATTATGATATTAATTAAATATTTATTATTATTAAATGTTAATATATCATTTTATTTCTTATATTTTCACTCACTTAAAGATGATAACATTGTTTTCATGCATGTAGACTACCGTTTTCACGAAGCGATGAGAGACTTTTTCATCACAAAACAACATCGATGATATATATAAATATATATAAAATAAATAGTATGGTATTTATAATATTATTATACATATGTAATCATATAATATTACACACCTCTTTTCCATAATGACGATTGAAAAAATTTATGTGTTATCCATGTGTGCGTACAACAAACCATCTCCATGATCATAACATACTTAATTTTTCGAAACCATATTTAATGACCAGTATTGAAAGTTAAATTTATGTATAAATATTATAATAATTTCATGAATATTATTTTGATATTATGAAGCTATATATTATGCATAGGAACAGTAACTTTCATGAAAAAACACATATGAGAAAAGAAGGAAATTTAAAACCAAAACAATGAAAATAATGAAAGGTAATTAACGAATGAGTGACAAGATGTTATCAAAAGAACATATATGATATTATAAATATCAATATATTTTTTACAAAATAATATCATGTGTAAAGCCAATTATATAGTATTTAAATAATGTTCATCCAAAATGAAGCATTAGCTAAGGGACTTCATCTCAATTTCCCTTCATTGATGCATATTTTAGTGTTATTGTCCAAATTCATTTTATATATTGTATATAATCACCCTTTTATTTTAAATATCATGAATAATTATTAAATAAAATTATTTTATTTTTTAATATTTTCTATTAAATCTATGGGGATTTGACTTGAAAATTATCAAGTGGTAATGCATTTTAAGACTCAATTCATTTTCATATGATTATATTACTTCGTCATTATATTTGATAATATATGATTATGTGTATCTTGGATTTTGACTATATTATATTTTATATCCAATTATTTGTTGTCTATTACCATTTTAAACATGTTATCGATTCATTAGCTAGTTATCACTTAGATGTTATGATCCTGGTAAGGGATTATTTCACAACATCATTCAAATCGGGGCTGTTTATAATTGAGATTCCATTGAATGAAATTATTTTATAATTACATAATAAACCCAATTATATTTATTATCCTATATCTATTCATTATTTTTTCAAGTAATATTACAATTTTCCAACAGTTTGGAACTTAAAATGGTTGATATTGTTTAAATAAAATCTGAATTCCTTTCTCTCTTTGGTAGGAAATCCATTTTCCTCTAAAATAATGGTTTTAAAAAACTATTTAAAAAATTATTTTAACCATTAAAAATGATTTATTAAATTCCTTTTTTACCAATTTTTAAATTCTACAAAAAAATTCAATAAATCATAATATCATTTTCAAAATAATTATTATTTGGATTTTATCAAAAAAGTGAAAACAATCATTATCTTAACATGTACGGAATGGACAAAATTTCTTGCCTACATGACCACTCAATATTTTAAATATTATTTTTAATGATTCAAATATTATTTTAATAGAATTTTGTTTTTATAATTCATTGTGAACTTTTTGTTTTAAAAAGTAATTTTGAAAATTAAATGTAAATTTTGCATAAGAATATATTTAAATATCTTTTTATGGTATTTATTTTCCCCAACAATGAAAACCGTTAATTTTACATATTATAAACTAGGTATATGAAATATTTATACCATCCTAACTATTTAAATGGATGGTTTATGACCATTTTTACTAAAAAAATATTGAAATTCACTTTCTTGATTCATTTTTGAAGTCATTAAATTTCCCTTTAAATTTTTACATTCTTGTGATCACTGGAAATTAAATTTCGCATAAATATATATATAATCAATCATGGGTATTTATATTTATTAAACTATATATAATTTATATCTAATTTTTAAAAATATAATTTTTTTTATCATGGGAAATATTGATAAATTGTTATGATTAACTCAATACAAATATTTTAAGATAAGTCTCATCATTCATGAATTATATCAATTATTAAAAATGTAAAGAATTATTTGGACATACAGTTTTACATGGGGCTTGGAATTATATATCCCTATGATGCATCATTACGATTATGAGGAAAATTTCTATGATAACATTAAGAGGTTTTCTACATGCGGTTGTAAACTTCCTTTTTATGTTTCAATATTGTATAGGTATCAAAATTCTTATGATCATGATGTACAAAAATTAAGAATTTCCATCATTAATAATTCATGTATTATTATTCTTGATATTTTCAAACGGATATTATCTATAGAAGAATTTAATTCTCAGTTTATAGATGAAATTAATTGTTTAGTTAAATATCGTTCTATATTGATTATTCATTATATAATTTGGATATCCTAGTTATTTATTAAATGGTATGTGTGTTCAGTTATTTTTATTTCTACTTATTATTATTTATTTGTTCATTGTAACGTCAATAGTACATAACCTTTACTGATCATTTGAGATCAACCTTGTTTTTTCCATTCCCTGTGATTCAATGAAGTGTACTATTATAGAAGTTTAGGGATATTCTAAAGGAAATAATCTTCTTCTAATAAAATATGTTGTACATTTATTTTTGAAATTTGATATGGGAATCATGTATTTATCTAATTTACCAATACTACTAAACTATTAAGTGATTTTGTTTGTTATTACCTTTATATTATGTCAATTTAATAAATTAGACACTATCTCTGTGCTACTGGGTCGGTGTTTCTACAAACATATTAAAAAAATTAATAGAACTCCAATGCATTTATCATAGAGATATCATAATATTCATTAATACCTTTCTATGTAACTCTAAATCCATGATCACATTTTTTCCTTCAACATAGATTATTTATCAAATAGAATCTATTGAAGAAACTTTATTCTATTTTTCATACAAATGATGATTAGAAAATTCAATCACCAATCATGAAAAATGTTTATTTATATGTTAATGAACCTAATACTAGTAGATGCATTCTTAAGAACAAATTATGGATTTTTTAGTTCCCTAACAGCACTCTATTATCTCTTTGTGGAGAGTGATCAACGTTTTTAATTCTCATTTCCCTTTGGGTTTCAGAGCTTGTCCTCGGCTTCTCCACTTCACTCGTGGTCCCACCCTTTATCTCTCGGCTTCTTCCCTTAATTATTGTTCATTTCCATCCTTTGGTTCTTGCTATTGTGGTATTTCGATTATGGTTCTCTTCTATTGATGTATGTTATTTACACACCACTTGTTTTCTTAACCTACTCTTCCCTCATGTTCCTCTATGCCTCTTCAGGTTGGGGATAGTATATAGTAAACCTAGAGACTTTGGGATTGTGGTTCGGTGGGTGTTGGGATTCCATCCACTACTATAGTCGAACTTTCATCCCCGGCCACCAAAACCTGCTCTGACATAGTTTTCCACCACTCCTTCCAAGTCATAGATGGAGCGATCTGTATATAGGGTTTTTGACTATTTGTATTTTGATTTTGGAGGTTATTCTTTGGGTTTATTCCATAACCTTCTTCATGGTCTCATTTCCGGCCTTCTTGGGGATTTCCCTAGTATTTTGTTTTAATTTTTTGTCCTAATTCTATATGGAAGTTTTTTTTCTCTAGTGGTATCATTTTCTAATGATGGGTCATTTTGGTGACAATTTTTGATTGTGGATTTTTTTGATGGGCTTCGAAATTCATCGATAGTGATGTCGACTCCATATCGGTGATGCTCGAGATTATGTGATGACGACAATGACAACCTATTTTGGTGTCGAAGGTGTTTGTTCCAGGTGGCATCATAAAGTTGTGTCTTCAGTGGTCTATGATGGTTTTCTTCTTTAATGAAGGTAGAAGACAATATTGTATGTGATTTCGATGATGATAATCGTTACTGGGATTCTGGTTTCTAGCAAGAAATCTTGGATGATGGTTGGTTTATTTTGGGGTACGCATCGTGAGGAGGTAGGCTTGAGGTGGTGATGATGGTCCATTTTGAAATTTCAAATATGTGATCTGTCATGGTGTGAATATCAAGATGGTGATGATGGCTTTGGTTCAATAATTAAATTTTTTTATTAGGGTATTTTCGAAGGATAATGGTGTGGTCTGATGGTTATTTTTTATATATGAATTCGCAAATCTGTAATGTGTTTTTGTGGCCTTTCTATAGGATCCCACTTACCCGAAATTATCGATATAAATAAGATTAAAAATCGATTGGTGGTAGGAACAAATTATTCTTCATTAACATGATTTGGTTACACTTATCCAACTTCCAAGAGAACCTTATCCTAATTTTAATTATTCTGCAACCTATTGAATTCAATATACTAGGATACATAAATCTCATTTCAAAAAATACAACACAAATAATATGGCCACTAAAATTTTCACTATTTTATTTGTTGTCAATAAACTCTTAAATACTATATATTAGTATATAATCTCATAATTTATTCCCTCTCCCCCTCTTTCTCATCTATCATTCATTTCATTTCATCTCTCCCATATTGAGATGAAATAAAAATTTATTGGGAAAGAAATGTCCATTAATACATATGAAATGTCCCATTAACTATTCCACTCTATGTATATGTGATCCATTATAAATATAGAAAACAAGAGGGATCGGTTTATTCATTAGTTTTGTTTGTAATCAATTGTATTTGATACCCACTAAAATGAGATACTAATTTTCTTTCTTAGAATCTATCCAACCAATTTCAGACAGAGGTCATTTTTTATTCCAATTTTTATTTAAATATTTCCTGAAATATATCTTCTTGAATTCCCTAAACTTACTTCAAAACAAATTTTAAAAACATTCAATTACAACGAATAAGGTTTAATTTTTTAAAAACTTCTGAATCATCTCCAATACATATATATCATTCATTAATTTTCTTTCTATTGATCATAATATTTTATTTCATTTTTTACCAATGAAGAATGATCAAGAAAATATACCATATTCAATGAAACTTCTTCATGAACATTCCAAAAACAATAAATATTCAAGAATGTGTGATTATAGTCACTTGACATTAATTCTTTAAATTATCAATATTTATAGTAGTATATCTTTTGAAAATGTAAATTATGTTGTTTTTGGTTTATAATGCACAAATATTATTCTCTTAATACTGTTTTTTATATTTTAAAACATTGGTATCATCCCCAATAACGATCATACATAATACATATTATTTTGTAATAGTAGGATTATCATTATTTTATGGTAATATATTCATTTATTTACCCAATGTTCATAACACTTACTTTAACTTAAGCAAAGATTATCATTTCATATAATTTTATTTAGAAAACTAATTGAGTGATTAATCTAGGATACTGAATTTAAAATTCAGTTGTATCATTTTGATAGATTACGCTCATCAAATGTTACCCATATGACTTTGATCCCTACTTAAATCCTTATATTTTGAAAACAAAAATATAGTACATATGATAAGAAATAAGGTGGAACATCTTGTTACTCATTTTGAAAATGAAAAGTGGATTTTCTCACCCATGTTTCTATATTATTCATTCATAAAAAACTATTATTTAAAACTATTTTTCTTGAGGGGTCATGGAACTCTTCACTAGTTTCAATTCAATTTGTGTGAGCATACTGTTTTCATTATCCAATAAAACAAAATTCATCATATAATTTAATAATTCTTTATTTTATGGATTGTTCTTATTAACCAGAATGGTGAAATAGCATTAAAATTATTTCAATCCCTCTTCCACCATTCACATAGATCATCTCTATATCTAGGTATGTAATTTCCTAACAACCTCTCGGAAATTTAGGATAAAAATTTGGAATACCTTCTTCTCCTTCAATATAGGGTTTTTGTGTTCTTATTTTATATTATTTATTCATTCCAAAACATAAATTAAAATAACTCAACAATTTTTTGATATATACCTATTCTGTTTTGTTCTTCCAAATGTAATCTTGATGGTTTTGTTCTTCCCATCATTACTCTTAAAATTGCATTCCTCAATGACTTAAAAGAGTTTTTTTGGATTTTATTTTCATTTTTATTTTTCCCATGGATTTATATTTCATCATTTAAATCTTATTGGGTTTATTCAGATTTCCATTATTCTATAACTATATTCTCAAGGAGTTATCTTCTTCTATTTATATATTATATGGGTTTCCTTCTCTATTTTGTATCACATTCCTTCTATAGAATGCATCTCTTAATTTAATCACCCATTGAAAATATCAAGGATATTTATCGGTTATTGAAATCTATTTAAGGTTATTAAATTTCTCTTAATCTCTACGTTTTTCTTCTTTCAAGGTTTTCTCCCCCATGAAAATGGAATTAATTTTTTATAAACATTTAATGGATTATAGGAAAAATACATTTCACAAATCAAAAATAGAATACAACACAAAAATTCTTTATAAATCATGATTTTATTTTAAAAACATATTTCCATCCTAAAATTTAATATTTTCAATCTATTTTTTTTCTTTATTCCCCGCTAGTTAGGATCCTCTTAGAGAATCAACACTCATAATCAAAATTATGTCTACTATAGAGATGGATGTTGTTTTTTATCACGTTTCCTCAATCATATTCATATATATTTCATATTCAAACCTCCTTTAATTTTGAAAATATATTTCTTAAAGATGTTATATTCGTTAATTAGAGGTACCTTTCATTTTTATATTTCTTATGATTGATCAAAATATGATATCAATGAAATTTTACATGAGGTAAAGTTATTTTGGATTATGACTCTTCTTTTAGAGTTTTTATGGTAGAACTAAGTATTCCCACATCGTTTTCTATAGATACATCACTAGAAATCCCTATAATTTCATGATATACCTCATGCATGACATATTTTATATTGAAAAATCATTTCTCTTTCTCCTTCTATTTAAATTTTCATTACATTAATTCTTAACAATTTTAAGTTATTCAATATTCACTACATCCTTCTCATGTATTGATATGAAAAGATCCTTGAACTTTATATATTTAACATTTGACAGCTCATTAATAATATCATTTTTTTTATTTCTATTCAATATAGAGAGATTCTCAAAAAAATCTAGACACTTCCTCTAAATTAATTTAATTAAGAAACAATTTTTAATACTTATATAATATTACCCATAATTAATATTTATTTCTTCAATTTAACCAACATGTTTAGAAAGATTTATATAATTACAAACGTTATACTACAAAGGATTCTATATATTTTATTCTCCTATAACATGTTGAGTGATAACTTCCTACATGATTTATAGAAACCCATATATGAAATAAAATATATCTTGGCAAAGTTTGTTACATATATTTTATTGAATTAGATGAATTTTCAGGATAGTTTTTTAATATATGATCACACCCACTACTTCCTCATTATTTTTATTGACTATCATGGTAAGAATATTTACATACCACTTGATAATTTTAGAGACCTTAATCTTATAAAGTAGAAGTGTTTTCCATCACCTAAATAGTATATTGAACCACCCTATCTTCCCCTTTCAAGGAATACCCCACATAATTATTTTTATTATAAAGATAAATTGAAAACCTATTATACATGGAATGATATATATTCCTTATTAAATTTTTTCTAATATTTTCAATATATAATATATACATGGTTGATATTGAGTTATGATATATAATATATAAACCTTAAATAAACACATACATCATTTTAAATTTATAAACTGACTAAAATAAAAAAGATCAACTTCAAAATAGATAATCTAATTAGTGGTGTCCCTGGATTTCAAATATATTATAGGATCACATTGGTTTATTTTTAACTCTAATAGATGAGGGGTGATTTAGAATTTGTTTATTTTTTATCAATTTTAAACTTAAAATCAATTTACCACTTGATTTTTTAGGATATTTATTTTATAGTTCTCTTATCTTTCTCTCATTCCCCAAACACAATAGTGGAAAATATATTTACAAGGTTCTCCTTCAAAAAAATGATAAACCTTCATGTAAACAAGTAAATATCTTAATTAAAGAGCCCACTATTATAAAAACTATTAGGTATATAAATTAGGTAGGATCCATGATCATTAAAGTCTCTATAGCTTCCTGATAGTTCATCAACAACATGATAGTTCCTTGTACTACCTCCTAAAATTTTCATAATAAATATTCACTTCAATAAGAATTTGTTTCACCAATATTGATTATTTCTATTAGTGTGCTTCTTGGGTATTTTTATTCCTATTGTATAACATTCATAGTTTCATGATTGAAATTTTTAGCTTTTTCTTTTATTCATGTGCACCAGCTATTAGAACCTTATTTCTTTTTCTGAATTGAAATCTAAAGAAAATTATAATTCTTATTTTATATTTGTACCAATACAGATGTACAAAAACACAAAAACACCTTTTTTCTCTCTTTCATAGCAAATAGTTTATATTATACATCTTTTACTTATGAGTAAAAAATATAGGTTGATACACTTTTATAATCATAATTCATTAATAGATGTAATTTTCCTCCTACATGTGTAAATAGAGATTCAAAACACTCTTCCTTACTTTTCTGTTATCCTCATACTGTTAATTGATTGTTGAATCCAAATAATAAAAAACATATTTTTATTATCTTATAATTTATTGGATAATTTTTTGACTAGACATTCTCCCCAGAAGCATCTTTTGTTATATATTATTAAGGATTATAAATAGAGACTCAATTTTCATATCTTTACATATGGATTTTTATTATAAAAATAACATTTTCAAACACTACTCTTTGTTTTATCTATAATATACTTGCAATATGTTTATATTAATAGTTTTAATATCATATATTACTTTTTAATTATTCTCTAATAATAATCCATATAACCTATGAAATTTGAGTTTTAAATAACTATTGTTTTCAGGAATTCAAAACGTCCTTAAATCTTAAATTAAGATTAAAATAGAATTCCTTCATATATTTGAAAAGAATATATATTAAAATAATGTTTCTTGAGATAAAATATACAAATGCTCAAATTTTAATATTTTTTTCATTTATATATTTTTCAAAATCTTTATTTTATTCTCTCTATAAAATCCCCATATTAAAATTCCATTTACACACCAATATTTAATAATGTATAATTTTAGTCATATCTCTTATCATTGTGGAATATGACTCTCACGAATAACATTTCTATTTTATAGTATTTATCAGAATGAAAATATTTTTGTAACTATGATCTCATTTTATATATAAATATATAATTAAACAATATGATCATAAAAGTGTCAAATTAATTTTACATTCCACCTAGATCACTGGTACACTATGTGTCAAATTATAGATTTGAAATAATGAATAAAAAATACATTGAACCTATCCAATGACATGCACTTATATGTACACGCAGTTCAATATAAAAAATATGTAAATTTTTTAATGACACATAAGTACTTCAATCATTATATAAAGTCATTTCTATATTATTCCAGTGTACATACACTATACATGAGAAATAAATGATAAATCTATTCAGTTTAGATTCACTTAATTAATCCACACAAACTCATTAATCCATTTCTAGGTTTCTTATGATTATCATGATTAAATGAAATTTTTTTGACACACATCATCTTCTTAAAAGGTTGAGTATATGTGCTTTTGATGTATGTGAAAGGTCTTGAAAAAATGAAATCCAATACTTTCCATATTCCCTTCATTGGAATCAAAAGTTTGATGTAAAATTAAAGGACAATGTATTATTGTATTTATAAATGAATATCCACATTTCAAACCTCATTAATATAAATTGATCCAAAAACCTCATAGAATAATATTATGATCAAGCATGTTTTCATATTTGATGAATGACACTTATCCTTTGATCCGTGTTTATAATATATAGATGTATGGTTATGATAGAATGATTGATGCCATTTTATTTTAAATAAAGGGGATTGAAATTATATTATTTGATTAACATTATCAGTTAAAATCTATGTCTCACTTCAATTAGAGCCTCGATATTCTACTTATTACATTCCATGTTTTTTTAATCCATCTCCCATTGATGTACATTAGAGTCGGTTCAATCTAGTATTTCATCATTCCCTCTCAAATGGGGTAGGCTAAATTCCAACCCATTCTCTTACACACATGTTCCAAATAGTACGAGGTATTCCTCCTCTATGAGAATAAAAAATTGAAACTCAAGTATGGATGGTCTTTACACTTCGTTGGTGGTCCATTAAGATAGCCATGATTCTTGGGTTAGTTCTAACATAGATTTTAAAATATATATTTTTCCAATTATTATATAAAATTTATAAAAACATTTAGAAATACATTTTAATAAATTATATAAAATCATCCTCTAATTCTTATCTCCTTTTTTTACTATTTCTAAAAAAATGTATGTAACTCAAATGCCTTAATTGTAGTAAAAAAATAATGTCAATTAAAATGCTATTACAAAACCCCAAAACGCCAACCACTATTCCCTTTTAATTTAATTGAATCTTATAAGAGATCCTAAGATAATAAAATCTTAAATTTTTTATATAAATGATGAAAAAAATTAAACCCCAATCATCCAACATGTTTATTTTTTTATTAATGCACACATGACTAGTAGACACCTTCTTCATAATTTATTATTCTTTAATAACAAGGAACAATTTTACTTAACAATCATCCAAGTTAATATTGTATTAATTACAATTATTCTTCAATATATTGAAATAATGTTCTAATAATACATTAAAACCATTTATAAAAAATAAAATAGACCCAATTTGTGATAAAAAACATGGCCTAGTCAGTTTTCCTTATATTTTCAAAAAAGATACAAAATGTAAAAATACCATATAATAATACTCAAATTAAAAAGTATTAATCATGGTAATGATTTTTTATATGTTCCAGCTCTAATACTAAGTATACTAAAATTTCAAGAATAAATTAAATGAAAAAAAGTTAATATATGATGAAAATATTCATTGCTTATGTCCAATAAATATTTTTCATACCTTCATTATATTGAATGGAATCACAATTTATAGATAACCATTACTAAATAATCAAATTCACGAAAAACCTCCAAAATGGTTGAAAACATTAAATATTTTCCATCATTAACAAATTAAAATTGATAATATATTCATAGTATCTTTATTTAATTAACATTGATTAAGATCATGACTTTTGTAACCCATAGTAAAATACTAATCTGAATAAAACATCCCTATAATTGTTCATTATTTTGAACACTCAAAACAATATTCATATCATGATACATCCAATGAAAAATAAAATTTATTAGTGGTATACTAATATTAAACTCAATATTGAACAATATATCATTCCTTGATTTAAAAATGATGACCATATTCTTAGAAACATTTTTCTTGTTTTATAAATTTCAAGGAATTTTATTCACCTATTTATAAAGTTTATAAACATTTAAAATCACGAACTATTAGTAAATATCTTTATTCTTTATATATCTAAATATTTATTATAAATTACATTCAATTATGAAATCATGGAATCATATTATTTAATTAGTAAATATAGTATATCTTATTTAACATATTCATGTAACACTAATAACTTGAAACAATATATGAAAACCAATATACTTGAAAACCCACTTGGGAATGAATAGTCCTTTTCAAGAACACTCTAATTTAAAATTTCATATTGATATTTTCACCCCAATCATTCTTCCATTATGATACAGGTTAGTTACATGTACAAAGGAAATAATTCCACACATATTAGTGGAATAACATTTATTAATCTCTAAATCATTGATTAATATAAACACTAATAACATAAAATGATGAAATACCCTCAATAAATAATAATCATGAAAAATTGATTGCATATTTTTTCACTCGATATAATAATATAAAATATAACAAATAGAAACAGAATAACTACAACCACAAAAAATCTAAATTAATACAATAATATACCTCTAGAAAAAAGTATACAATGTAAATATTCGTGACCACTATAAAAACCATGATTATTCCATATAATGTATTTTTTAGCCACCACAAATGTAATAATATAATTCTAAAATGATATAAAATCTTTAAATAATTATAAGGATGTTATGTATGTTCATATAGTATAACCTCTAGTAGTACAGATATGTATAAAAATATTTATATATAACTAAGATGTAATAATTAACACTTTCAAATAAATCACTATAAAAATGGTCTATAAAAACATGAGGTTTATAAATAAAATAAAAACCACACTATAAAATTTGAAAATAAATAAAATCTAACAATTAAATAAATATAAAACCCAACATCAAATGTGATTATATAAAACACATTCATTCAGTAGGGATGTGGTGGTATTTGACATAGCTAGCCACTTAAGAATCCACATTCTACTTTGATGTTAATAGGAAACTATATTCTAAACCCTAGTTGTAATTTCATATAGATTAATGATTACCACGTCACTGAAATAATATTATATAAAATGTTTTATACATTGATCACCCAACCCCTGTTTGAATGTAAATAATTAATCATCATCCTCATCATCAATAATATCATTATCCATAATTATATAAAGAAATATCTGATATGTGTATACTAAAGAAATAATTACAAAAAGGGTCTCAGGGAAACTATTTTATTCAAATAAAGGAAAATATGATGTTATCATGTTATTATATACAGACTACCCTCTACAAGTGAAAACGAATCAAATGATCCAAGAGAGGAAAACTCAAACTACATCCATTTTCTGAGAAGAAAAATATACTAGAAACCTATTGTGAAATATATAAACCTATATTGAATATATATAAATATACAGAAAATAAACTATCCTATAAAACATATAGTACCCCACCATTTGAAAATGAGAAACCACAATAACTAAATAATTTGTACAACAAGCCTATGAAACTCCACCTACAATACTCATCATGTAAACTAATTGGAACTACCCAAATAAAACATAATATTATATAATAAATATTCTAATATCCTTATTATATGAAAAAAAAATGTGAAGGAAATATGTGGAAATATATTTCATAAACAAAAAGTCACTATACATTATTGAATAAAACAACTGTAAAAGTATCAAAAATTTGGAGGGAATAAAAAGGCACGAAATATATGATTTATTAATAATGAAAAAATGGATATGAAAAACAAATAATTTCTTAAAGAAAACATAGAATCACTAATTAAAGAATAAAAGAATACAATAGACTTTCAAAACGTGGTTAAACTTATACATGATAACCATATCATTACAACAACAAAATTGTTCAATTATAAATGGGAAGAAAAAAAATGAAATCGAAGAAAGATTATAAAAATATATCTATCCCTGAGTTAGATAATTTCATATAAAAAATTAATTGTTTATTTATTTAGAAAAATATAAATTAATGTAAAATTCACCATCCATTAAGAATTATGAATTAAAAATATAGAGATGTATATGAATTGGAACTTCCAAACCACTAAATTCTAGTAAGAAAGATTATTTAAGTTCACTATCCAATAGAGATGAAATATATGAGTTTAATTTATAATTAATTTTTCATAAATTAATAGATATAAAATATATTAATTAATGATGCACTCTTGGGGGAATTTTAACATCTTATGTTTTGGAAGGGATGAAATTTTACAAAGGAATCTAAATTTTCATTTTATTGGATAATCCAAATATTAATCATAAATTTATAATGATATTATAATATTTTTAACTCAATAAAATATTATTTTGGTAGGATTTTATATCTCATAGGGAGTATCTAGTGTCAATATGATTTTCTTGACCATACGGATTTGAAAACTCATTTTTAGGTGAAACTGTTAGGGGAACATGGTTGGCACACGGTTAGTACTAACCATGTGACAGAAAGAGTTATTTCAAATTATATAGGAACACGGTTTCTTAAATTAAAAGTGAGGGGATACATCTAAAAATGTTATAGGATATAAAATCATATAGGTATAAGCACCTTCAGTGAATAGTATACCTAACTATGTGTAGTAACCATCCTAGTTGTGGTGTGTGGGACAATGAGGGATGCCAGACAGACGTGTAGTTTTCCAAACCATATGGCCAAACCATGTGATCCATTAAATAACCTAGAAATTATTTTTTTCATGTATTTTTTTTAACCCTAATACCCCATTTCTCCTCTAATATTATGCATATAATCCCAACTATGGGAGCTCCCCTATTATCCTCATTTAAGCTTTGAGGTATCTCCTCTATCCAAGCTCCGAAATAATCACTATTGGTTGCAATAGAACCCACCAGATAATTATAAGTGTTTAATAAATTATTTTATTTGTTTATTTTACCATATAAAATAAGATCTATTTGTGAGCTATTATGCCCTATTTTCAGGGGGTTTGTCTAATTTCTTTGGTTTCCCTCAATCCAACCAAAATTAAAGGTTGACGATGGAAGAGTGAATATTTCAAAAAACAAGGTTGGTGGTCTATATATTTTTCCCTTAAATACATCTGAATTCAAAAATAATTCATTGTGACATGGGTTTTGCTTTCTCTACATCACTCATAAAATGTGTAACTCTATAATTTAATCACATACACCATGACTTTGACCCTTAATGGGACCTGTTGACATTTTTTAGACTCTCACATCATCAAGAACAACCCATTAGGTGCTTCATGTTATATAATATTGATTAAAACTACTAATAATTAACCAAAATGCTTTTTATTGTGTTTGGCGTGAATTTTAAAAAGGGAAGTCATTAATTTGGACTATGTGAATTATAAAATGGTAAGGAATTACACTTGGGAAATATTAAAATAATTAAAGGTTATGTTTGAAGGTTTTTTAATCATAAGTAAAATGATAGATATAATGAAATTAATTATTTGGGGGTTTCATTAACCCTATTGGTACTTTATCATTTACTTCATGTTTTAATATTATGATGGACTAACCAAATAGACTGAAGGGAGAATTGGCCTATGAGCGTCCACTCTCTCATTTCTCCCCCAATCTAGTGTTCCTTCAGTGGAATTTTGGCAGGGGAGGCATGCACGGCGCTTCTCCAGTTTTGTCTCCCCCTCCGCACTTTCCTTCCCTCCTCCCCTCCCATTTTTCCTCTCTTCTTATTCCTCCCGTTCCTTTTACCCCCAGTCTCTCTCTCATTTGTTTTTGTTCTTGACACCCTATTGAAACCATCAGTTTTCCCCCAACTCTTCTTTTATGGTTATCATGTTTCTGACCCCACTACAATCTTGTGTGCTGGTTTCCTGGAGGTGGTTTGGGATGTGTAGGTTGAATCGTGCCAGTATACCAAGAGCATAAAAGAATTCATGGTGTATTTGAGAGTCAGGTTTGGTGTTCTCGGGGGAGGAAGAGCTTATTCGTAGAGACCCAACCACTTCAAACTCTTTTATGGCTTCTTTCTCCCTCATCGCTCTCCCTGTTGGTCTGTTATGGTGGATTCAAGAGGCTTTGGGATGTGATGTTTGTTCGGTCGACAGTTTTCCAGGTGGCGTACCCTTTTTATCTTTGATCTGTGTTGTAGCTATTTCAGACATTTTTTATAGTTTATTTCAATGGAATGTGTTTGTTGAATGTTGGTATGCTTACTAATCGATTTTTTTAGGGATGTTGGGTCTCTGATGGTCATGGTGTTGTCGGGTTCTCGTCGATGGCTAGCGTTTGCTTCTTTTTTGAGCATGATGTTTGTCTCATATGGTTTGATCCCAATGAGGTTCAGGTTTTGGGATTTCTGTTC
Source organism: Viscum album (assembly GCA_963277665.1). Lineage (NCBI taxonomy): Eukaryota > Viridiplantae > Streptophyta > Magnoliopsida > Santalales > Viscaceae > Viscum > Viscum album. Next base: position 502,714,969 of record OY728131.1, on the reverse strand, counting down.
AATTTGATGGTTAATTTGAGATTTGATGAGTGTGAGGTTGTTTGGTTTCTCTTTGGATTAGTATTCAGGTTTGGTCCTCTATGAAGACGACTCTGCCGCAGCTTTTGTTTGATATGATGAATCCATTATATGGTTTTGTGAATATTGTTTTTGTGATCTCAAAACATTCTGGTGAGGTATTGGTGAGGGTAAAAGATGAGGGTGCGGTGACCAACATGATGATGGATTGACATTTGGTGTGGATGACGATGGTGTGATGATGACGATGGTGTTGCAATGATGCAACGACGCCCGTTTCCCGGGTGGCAGCATAATTTTCAGGATTTTCTTATTTTTAAAACTTGAATATGGGTCGTGGTTTGAATTTTGAATCTGTAAGGTGATGTCGGTTTTGTACGGTTCCCACTTTTCCCTCAAAGTGTCTTTATCATGAAAATAAGAAAAAAATGATTTCGAGGACTTACCTAATTGGATCAAATAAATATGATTATTCCATGTATACTCAAATGGTCATTCTTGTCTATAGTACATGATTTTTAATGAAATGATTAAGGTAATGGATGATTGTAAATTGAGGTAGATCCCTATTTTTTCTTATGTTTATTAATTAAATGCAATACTCTGTTATTATTATTAGACCTTGGTTATGGCTGATGGACATGATGCTTCATACTCCCTTAATTCCGGATGATGGATCTAATGCTCATCATCATTTATTCGAATGTTGGACATGACACTCATTATCATTCTTTGGTAATTTTTGTCCTTGACACTTCATAATCCCTTGGTGTAGGATGTTGGACATGATCCTCCATGTTGTTGATTGGTATTGTCTGACATGCATTCTCTATCCTTAGTTTGGATGTTTGGGTTGATGCCCCATGTTTCAAAACATGAGACCATTTTTACATATGGATCTAACTTGTTACCTTGAGATTACCAATATCATGAACTTGAAATTAGTTGATTATTCTATAATGGAAGGGAATGGGTTGACCCCATAGTTTACAATCAGACCCATAGAGAAATACTCATTTTTTATTATGAGTTGGCTTGACCTCCTAAGGCTAGGGACTATAAAAAATGACTTATTGGGAACGGTCACATGTGATGGGCCAATAGCCCATGCAAATAGTCTGACGAAAGATTCTATTTTCAAAGGTAAGTTTGACCCTATGCAAATACTACATAAAAAAAGTATTTGCGATGGTTTGTTGAAAATATCTTTGGCTAACAGTGTGCGCGTTTCCACCGAAAGAGTATTTGCGACAGGGGGATAAACCCCAGTCCCAAATCCTCTTCCCTGGTTTCTGTCATTTACACTAGGGAGGGGGGGGGGATTCTGGTCACAAATAATGTATCGGCGGGATATTATTTGCAATGGGTTGTGGAAAATAATTCTTTTCCATGATAGTATTTGCAACTTACATTCATAAATACTTTGTCGGCTGGATAATATTTTCCATTGGACCCATCACAAATACTTTTATAACAATTTCCCCTCTATTTACGACGTACAACTCGTCACAAATACCCACATCGCAAGTGACCTAACCTATATATATACACCTTCCAATTTTTACCCTTTCAAAATTTTCTCAAGTACTCTCTAATCACTGCTCTCGTATTTCTCCATTGAGTTTTTTCAAACATTTAAATTTTACGGTAGAAAAAGTTTCAGAACTTTCATCGAACGAAAGATTCAGTTTTAAGGTATTTATTTATTACTTTTAATTTTAAATTAATTCATTTTAATTTAAATTAGAAATAATTATTACTAACTAGAGTTAATTAATATAAATTAGAATTATATAATTTTATTTTTAATTATTTATTTGAACAAGTATGTTGTCTCATTAAGATTTAATGATTTCATTTTAATGTAAATAGTATTAATTGGTAATAATTTGGTTCATCATTCATTAATAAAAAATAATTACGTGTAATTAGTTTTAATTAGTAGTTATTAGTATAAATTAGTAATAATTAGTAATTATTCGTAATAATTAGTGGTAAGTATTAATAATGAAAAATAATTGGTAATAAGTATCGATAATTGGTAATAATTAGTAATATATTGTAATAAATAGTGATAAATAGTATTAATTAGTAATAATTATTAATAACTAGAAATGATTATTAATGATTGGTATAATTAGTAATAATTAGTAATAATTAGCGGTAATTACAAATGATTAGTATAATTAACGACAATTAGTAATAATTAGCACATAACAGTAATATTTAGTAATAATTAGTAATAATTAGCAGTGATAGGTAATAATTTGGAATAATTAGTAATAAATAATGGCAATTGGTAATAATTAGTAATAAATAGTGGAAAATAGTAATAATTAATAATAATTTATTATAATTAGTAATAATTGGTAATATTTAGTTATAAATACTAACAAATAGCATTAATTAGTCATAATTAGTAATAAATAATGGTAAATAGTAATAAATAGTGGTAAATAGTAATAATTTGTAATAATTATTAATAATTATTCATAATTAGTAATAAATTGTAATAAATAGAAATAATTATTGGTAATTTGTGATAATTAGTTAATGTTTGTTATATTTAGTACTATTTTTGGAATAATTGGTAATAATTAGTAATAAATAGTGGTAAATAGTAAAAATTTGTAATAAGAACTAATAAATGGGGGTAAATAGTAACAAATAGCCATAAATAGTTAATATTAGTTGTAATTAGTTGTAATTAGGAATAATTGGTAATAAATAACAGTAATTAGAAATAATTTACAATTATTAGGATTTATTAGTAATAATTCCTAATAATTACAAATAATTAGGTATAATTAGCAATAATTATCATTGATTAGAAATAATTTGCAATAATTAGAAATAATTACCAATAATTAGCAATAATTAGAAATAATTAGGTATAAATAGGAATAATTAGTAATTTTTAATAATAATTAGTGATAATTAGTAATAATTAGTAACAAATAGTTATTAATAGTAATAATATGTAACAAATAGCGGTAAATTGAAATAAACAGTGGTAATTAGTAATAAATAATAGTAATTATTAATAATTATTAATAATTAGTAACAATTGATAATAATTACTAACAAATAGTACTAAATAGTAATAATTATTAATAAATTTTAATAATTAATAATAATTAGGAATAATTCATGGTAATTAGTTATAATTAGTAATAATTAGTAACAATTTGTAATAATTAGTAATAAATAGAGTTTATTAGTAATAATTAGTAATAATTTATTGTAAATAGTAATAAATAGTGGTAATTAGTAATAATTAGTAATAACTTTGTAATACTTAGTAATAAATAGCGGTAATTACTAATAATTTGTAATAAATAGAAATAATTACTAACTATTATCAATAAATAGTAATTGTTAGTAATAATTAATAATAATAGGGGTAATTAGAAATAATTAGTATTAACTATTGGTAATTAGTACTAATTAGAAATAATTAGTTTTAATTTGAAATAAATAGTACTAATTAGAAAAAAAATGATAACTAGTAATAATTAGTAATAAATAGAAATAAATAGTCATAATTAGTAATAATTAGCAATAAATAGCAGTAATTAGTAATAAATAGCAGTAATTAGTAACGATTCATAATAATTAGTAATAATTAGTAATAATAAGTAATAATTATTAATATTGGGTAATAATTAATAATAGTTTGTAATAATTATCAATAATTAACAATAATAGTTAAAAAATATTAGTAGTTAGTAATAAATAGTAATAATTAGTAATAATTAGAGGTAATAATTAGCAGTATTTGGTAATAATTAGTGGTAATTTTTAATAATTAACCATAATTTGTAGAAATTAGATGTTATTAGTAATATATTTTAATAATTAGTAGTCATTAGTAGTAATTAGAATCAATTACTGTAAATTAGTAATAAATAGTAGTAATTGGTTGTAATTAGTAATAAATATAGATAATTAGTAACAATTGGTAATAAATAGAGGCAATTAGAAATAAATAGTAATAAATAGCCGTAATTAATATTAATTCATAATAATTTGTAATAATTTGGAAGAATTAGTAATAATTAGAATTAATTATAAATAAATTGTAATATTTTTAAAAAATTGTAATAATTAGTAGAATATATTAATAAATAGTAATAAATAGTAATAAATAGTCATAATTAGTAATAATTAGCAATAATTAGCATTTATCAGTTGTAATCAGCAGTAATTAGCAATGATTATTTATAATTAGCAATGATTACTAATAATTGGAAATAATTAGAAATAATTGAAAATAATTTTAAATAATTACCAATAATTTTGAACTTTTATGAATAATTAGAAAATATTTTTTTTCTTTTGGTTCTTGTTTTTCATATATCGAATTTTTCATAAAAATTAATTATTTTATATTTTTTTTGAGAAATATGGAAAATTGAAGTCAATAATAGTCATTATTAGATGATAAAATATAGAATAATCAGTTCAAGAATCTAAATGGTTCTTATATTAATCTTATATATATTGAGGGTGTTGAAACGTTTTTATCATTTGCATAATCAACACAAAAATGTGTTTTATGAGGGAAAAATAAATTTCCATGTAATAAATGTATTTTAAGGACGTTTGACAGATTTGATAAATATGGCAGTCATTTATTGAATTTTGGTTTTCAAATAGATTATGTTCTTTTTTATCAACATGGTGAACATAGTTCAAGAGAAGAAACTTATAATTTTGGTCTAGATCCATCACAGTTTAAAAATTTATTACATGATGTCGCAGGTCCCTCTTTTCAACAAACTAAAACTTAGGATAATATTGATTTGACTCATGAGTTAAAACCATCTTAATTTTTTTCATTATTGATGTCCACTAACTATTACTTATGTCTTGGTTATATGATAATAAAATATAATTAGGTTGAGAAAATTATGGTTCTTAAATCAAATAATGGAATGTTTAATAGCTATTTTAATGAGATATTCTCTTTTAGTAAAACATTTTTCCCAGAAGGAAATGTGTTGCCTGTAAATTTTTATGATTAAAAGAGGGTAGTTTGTAATATGGGTCTTGGTTATTAGAATATTAATGCATGTTCATCAGATGTCGTCATATATTATGGTAAAAATTAGTAGTTGGATAGTTTTCTTATATGTGGAGAATCAAGTTATAAAATGGATCAGCTAGGGAAGTCTGGATTGATTTTTGTAAAACAATTGAGGTATTTACCACTCACACCTAGATTGTAGTGTTTATTTATGTTTTAGAATACAACATCATTGATTACATGGCACAAGACCAATATTCCCAATGGTAAAACCTTGAATCATCTCTATGATGGTGATTCATGGAATAATTTTTACCACCTTCATATATATTTTGCTTCAAAAGATCTAAGTGTGTGATTATATCATTATACTAAAATTTTATGCCCATTTTGTTGTTATATTAGTAAATATTCCCTTTGGATATATTTATAACATCCTATAATTTACCTCAATGGATATAGATGAAGGATTCATATTTTTTTGACCTTATTAATTATAGGAAAACCAAAAAGGAATATTGATGTTTATTTAAAGACATTAAGTAATGTGTTAAATTTATTGTGGAGTAATTGTGTTAGTATAAATGATATTTCAACAAAAAAAATTTCCTAATAAAAGCTACATTTTTATGGATAATTAGTGACTTCCCAATATATAAAATGTTATCTATTTTCATTACATGTGATCCAAATTCATTTTCATACTGTAAAAGAGAAAAAAAGTTTATACTCATCAATAGAAGAAAACCTTTTTTCGAAGGTTCCTCAAATTCCTTCCAAATTATCATCCTTTTTAGAGGAACATAAATAATTTCATAAAAGGATGAATTGAAAGATATCTACCTCCAACAATGATCTATGTTATGGAGTGAAAATAATTTTTCTCTTCATTACCCACGATTTATTTTTGACAAACTATAAACCAATAGAACATTGATGGCTTTTAGAAAGATCATTATTGGGTAAAGGAAATGTTTTTGCGATCTTCTATATTGGTCTGATTTATTGTCCATCATATGTTAGATGTCATTAATATTAGTAATTACTATTTTGATAAAATATTTAATACAGTTTTGGATACAGCAGGTAAGAAAAAATATGATGTAAAGACATGATTATATCTTACCGAAATTTATAAGCGACCAGAACATGAACTATTTGAAAATTTCTGATCAAATATGTTAAAGAATAAAAAAAATTATTATACAATTTTAATGAAAATAAATTTTTTCAGTGGATAATAAATTTGAGACTTCCAAATGGTTTTGTTTCCAATTTCTCCAGATTTGTCAAAAATGGTCATATTTTATGATTAATAATTCATGACTTCTATGTTATAGTGGAAAGACTTATACCGATTGTATTAAGTGGTTTTTTGAATTCTATGATTTTTGATATGCTAATAGATGTATCACATTTTTTCTATGACATTTGTGCGGTGAAAACTGACTATGATGCACTAAGTAGACTATAAGAATGTCTTATTTTTAATTTTATGTAAACTACAACAAAAAATTCCATCATCGTTTTTGACTCAATAGAACATTTGATGATACATATTATATATGAATAAAAATTTGGAGGTCTGGTATAGTTCTGATAGATATAACCATTCAATAGATGGATCCAAAAATTGAAGAAAAAAGTACATAATAAAGAATCAGTTGAAGGATCAATTGAAGAAGCTTATATCTTGGATGAATTTTTTAAAAATCTAAATATCCTTAAACAAATAATCTCATGGGATTTTACTAGGGAAATTATAATGGTGAAATGAATAATAAATTATCTAGTTTTAATCAGTCTGAACATGTATTTGTTGGTGTTCATTAATGATGTCTTTTAGAAGGTGAACATTATAGGGCTCATGCATATATATTCTACTCAACCGTGAATAAATGACACAATTATTATATTGAGTTCTCCTATAACTTATTCTATAATATTTTTTATAGTAAATTAATATTAATTAATTTTTGTGTTATATTATAATCAAATCAAGAGACCGTTTCCTCAAATTATAGCAGTAGCTCTTGAAGAACATCATAAAAGTAATTTTTCTTACTGGTTTCAGAACTTGGTAAAATAAATTATTTATTGTTTAACATATTACATAAATTTCTTACTTGTTATATTGATAACTGTTTTAAAAAAATTCAATTATCTCAAAATGCTGGTAAAATTGAAATTGATCATGTGTCTTAAGTAAAACCCCATCCAAAATGGTTAAATATGATAAATCATACGTGGTTAATGGTTTTTGATTTCATAAATTTGAATATGGGGAATCAGAAACATGAATAGTGGGGTTTTCTTGAGAGGATCTCATCGTAGTGAAATTAATGTTTACTTTTACAGAATTTTGGAAGAAATAATTGAACTGTGTTACCTTGGAAAGAATTACATAATGATGTTTAAATGTTAGTGGTTGGATTTTGATAGAGGATTGCATATTCAGCTGATCCATAGAAACAGTGATTTTAAAAATAATATCATTCATGTAATAAATTAACCTTTTTTGGATCATTGGGCACATAAAATTGATTATGAAAAATACTTTTTTACTATAAGAGTGTTTATTGATTGGTTAAGCATAATAAAAATGAAATCTCACGAAAATAAGATTATTCAAAGTGATTGTAGTTTTTATGAAGTGGAATGAATTTAAAATTTTTAGGAGACTACTCTGAATACATCATTTCTATAAGGAGTCATGAATATCGATGATGACACCCCACAATTAATGGTTGATGATGAAGATGATATTATTGATGTAAAAAATTAATTTGAAATGAAAAGAGATGATTAAGTTGAAAATAATATGGCAATTGATGATACTTAGGAGGAATATGATGATATTGAAACTGTAGAATACAATTATGAGGATGAAGTCAAATTTTGAAATAGTTAAATATAGGTTATAATCATATAATATATATATAATAGTTGTTTTCAAATATTTTATAACAACATTAATTTCATGTTTCATGTGGGTTTAGATCTATTTTGTGTGCTAGAAGGGGGGTGATCTACTTGGTGAGAAGCAGGATGTAGGATCATTGGACCCTCAGACTGTTTGTGGTTCAACGACGACTTAGAGGGGTCATGGTCTTGTGAGATTGATGATTTCTGACCCTATCCCCGAGGGACTTCCATGCCTTGGCTTCGATCAACACATGAAGAGGTATGTTAACTTATTTATTTTAGATAGATTTCATTAAATATCATTAATATATTTATAAACTTATTTTTTATTATATTTTTTATTTTTTTATATGTTTTCTCATATAGTTATTGGTCAAGGCTATACAATATTGAAGAATTATTTTTCAAGAGCTTGGGTTAGATGGGATCAGATTACCATTGATTTTCACCACCATATGTTCAATAATTAAATTGTTTGTAAATAAAAAATTTATTATTTTGAAATTTATTTAACTAATAACTTGATATTATTAATTGATTGTAGGGTTTATGGTATCCTTATAATGAGAGAATGTATGAATCTATCTGGAAAGAATGGGATGGTTGTATGTGTGATAGTTGCTCTTAGTTTTTTCACAATTTGAGTAGGATAATAATGAGGAACGAATGAGTCACATAGTTTTATCAATATTGATATGCCCACCAACCTGATTACATTTCATCTCAGGTTTGGGATGAATTATATACACACTGGATGGGTGGTATTTTTTTAGAGGAGATCATCAATAGGTTGAGAGAACTAGTGGAGACAGGAGGTGACACATCAAACATGTAGTCATACATTTAGTTTTCATAGGGAACATATGATAAGTACCTTTTTTAATTAATTTATATAAATTTAATTTAATTTTTTTTATTTTATATTCATATATGTAGTCGAACAACCCAATACTATGATGTTCAACATTTATAGGAGGATCTACAAAGATCCTATAACCCAGTAGATTAGGGGTGATTGCTAGCATTAGATTGTGGTAAATATAATTTTTTTTCCGAGGGTTAAAATTAACTACAATTAATATTTTATCTATTTTTGTATTAAATTGAAATTGTAGGAGTCATATGAGGTCAAGAAATCTTTGAAATAGACTAAGAGTTGGGCTGAAACCGATGATCAAACCAATGAAGCCAGATTTGATGAGGCCTTATGGATGTTGGTGACCCATTATGCCTTCGAAAAAGGTTGAGTTAATGGTATAAGCTCTCGACCGATTCCTGAGAGTTATTATGGTACTCATGTAATGTCTTCATGCAGCTCGAGAGGAGCTCATGGGGAGTCATCGTCATCTTCTGTGTTTTATCATTAGTAGTTATGAGCATAGGGTGAGCATATAGAGAGTATGTGTACGGAGCATGAAGAGGACCATCAATAGTAGCAGTAGTAGTAGGGATATATTTTCCGATTGAAGAAGCACTAGCAAGAGCAGATGATAGAGTAATGTGACGTTTCACTCATGGTTTAGGGATGGAGTTCCCTCTACTAGCTCCCCTAGCTCCTCCAGATGACCCTCTTCCTTAGTGAATTATTTTATTTTCATTATAAATATTTCAAGGTAATACTTTTTTGTAATATTTTTATTATTTCATATATTTATATTTCCAAATAGTACATTTTATATATTTTTCTGACTATTTTTTATATTTTTTATTTTACTATTATTTTTTATTATTTTTATTATTTTATTTATTTCTTTGTTGTTTTTATTATTATATTATCTACTTGTTATTATTTTTTGTTATATTATTTTTTATTATTTTTATTATTATATTATATTATTTTTTTTATTTTTTATTATATTATATTGTGTTGAATATTATAATTTCTATATATTTATTACTTTTATTATATTTTTAGTAATTTTATTAGTTTTTTGGATTATTATTTTATTATCCTTAATTATATTATTAATAATTTATAATTTTACTAATTTTTATTATTATCAATTTCATTATTTTTTTTCTGATGGGCCCGTCATGAAATAGGTTTTTAAAAACCCTAGATAAACTCTTTATTATAGGCTAACATCCTATTTATCGTAAAAAACTGTGTTTATGACGTTGTTTTCAGTGACAATGTAATTACGATGCAACCTTGTCACAAATGACCTTTTGCGATTGGGTCCCATCACAATTCCCCAATTTAAAATGGATCAATTCCAAATTCTATATGATGCTTTGGTTTCACCTTGGGTACTCTGTTATTATTATACTTGATGACCACGAATATTTCCCTTGGTTCCTTGACTATATTATCAGGAATTATGTTTAGCAACACAAAAATTAGGCAGATATTTTTATTATTTGTCATGAATTCTTGAGGAAGCTGACAATAATACAGTTTACAATGATTTATTTCATTATACTGCGTTATTATTATATGTTTACACTGGTTAATTTTCTACTCACTACTGGACTGAATTATACATAGTTAGTTGTAACCTAATATCTTTTACTCACACCCCATTCAGTCTACTATTTGGTACCCATATAGATCTCTTGGAAATATGATATGAACATAGATTTGGTTTCTTTAATGTTCTCCTTATGGAAATGATTTAGAATTGGAGTGGGGTCTGATCTTGTACATGGGTTTCCTATAATATTTTGGTATTTTGTTTATTTATTATTTTATTAGTATTTTATATATGTTTCTATTATTTATTAATTTGGACCATATGTATATTTATCATCTTATATCCATGCATATTTATGTTTTTTTAGCATTTCCATGTTACCTATTTAGGATTATTGTGGATGTTATTTCATTATATTGATTCCTTATTTTAATTTATCTATTCATAATGATTTAGTACCACTATGATTAATATGTTATAATTTCTCCACATTACCATCATAGAACCTTACTGCTAGTCTGTCACATCAAGAATATAAGTAGGTGAGACTAAGCCCATGTGGCCCCTCGAGTATGGTTACATATGAGAGAATGTGGCCATGGAACTTACAAATTGGTTTCAATGAATCTTTTCACATATAATACTATTTGGGCTGGAAGATAGAAGAGTTGGAATGTCTTATCACTTCGTAAATATTTTGGGTATGGGAATTTCCAACTCATGCATGAGGAAAGATAATTTTTCCAGGGATGGGATTGTTGTTAATGTTGCTCATTGTTATAATTTATTATTATTTGAACACGAGTGAATTTTGATGTATATTCCTTAGATAATGATTTATGAGAATTATACCTTGGCCTAGTATGGCAGGATAATAGGTGTATTCATGCATCGTTTCACGCATATAGGATTCACATGTCATTATCATACATATCTCTATTCCATGCTCGTGTGATTATGTTCCGTTTTTAATTTCCCGCAATTAATGTGTGATTATTTAACATATTTAACTATATTCCATTATTGTGTAATTATTTCGTTATATACTTTAATTTATTTCTTATGAGATAGATTTTCATTATATATGTATGTTATATGGTTGGTTAAATAATATTTCCACGTCATCCTAAAAATTTTTCTATTTTATAGCTTGATGATGATATTTTGACCAACCAACCTTGATTTATGAATGAAATGATATATTTTTAATTATTTGATGTATTAAATGAAGTAGAATTTTGAAAATATAAAGTATTTTATTTAATAAATTTAGTTCATTGGTTATGGATGCCAGTTAGATGATCTGCCAATTCCAACTTATAAAGATTTATACCTTTTTAACGTTTGAATAATGTTCCAGATAGATGAATCATGTAAATCTTGATTCTACCCATGTAGTTCAATTTTAATATTTTATTATTTCTATATAACCCACTAATGATGTGTTAAAATTATGATAAATTGATTATTATTCTATTTCACATAAATGGTATAACAATTTTACCTTATAGATTGTTTCCTCTATAAGTTAGAAATTTAAACACGTATAATTGGAAAATAGTTTATATGACTTTATTCTTTTTGGTCTATTATATTCTTCTTATGCTTTGGTATTTATAACCTTTGGGAATGTTTATTTTAAATTGGATGGTAATTTAATGTTTTAGTATTAAATCATAGAGTGATTCATATAAATGTATTGTGTCATATCACTTGACTAATCCCCTTTAATATATAAAAGATTTTTTGTCTCCTTGTTGAGATTTATTTTTATAAGGTGTGAATTAATTAAAATTACAGTTAAAAACTAAATGTTATTTTTATTTAAATAATTCAATTGATATTTTCATTAACTGAGCCATGTTATGAGAACTTAAGGATGAATAATGGTTTAAAACGAAATTATGATATAAATTTCCTAAAATTCCTTATAGTGAGCCTTAGTAATCTTTTGAAAAAGAGTAAAATTAATTAAAATGGTTGGATGAAAAAAAATCTATTCTGGTAATTAAGAACCCCCACGCAAGGGTTGGATTTATAATTTTCATGAGTAATATTACATGGGAACGTGGATTATAATTATTAGATTTAGTGGTTTTATTTTATTTCTATAGACCTAATTGTTAAGCGGTATAGCCTATTGACCTTTTTGGCATGAGTCAATATCTGAAGTAGATGCCTTCTGTACATGAGGGGTTAGCCTATTTTGGTAGAAACTTTAGTGGATGGGATACAATAGATGTTTTCACCTAGTTTATAGTAATACTGAGTGGTAACGGTCAATCCATTTTAGTTCAGTCAGATTCATAGTAATGAAATGAAACTCCATGTTAGATCAGTGGTTTTTCATTAAGTTAAACCTTGAGGGGTTAATAATCTATAAGGGTACCTAGATAGGGTCAATATTTTATCCTTTTATATTGATTTTTTTGTTGTTTATGGATCATTGTCATATAAAGGATACACAGAAAGGATTAGTGCATTGTTTGATGATTCTTGGAAGGTGATTCTGTTATATCTATGTTGATATATTTTGACCCATTTTTGTTGATGATACCTTTTATATACCTTTTATTTACATATTTACTGAAATATTTTAATCATGTTATTTTGTGTTCAATATGGGCACTTATATAGAACATGGATCTTGTGAGAGATAAATTTTGGGATAGGTTGACAGACCTAGGGTCCCTATTTTTTGTCTTAATTAGTAGGGATAGGTGGGAGCCCTGAAGGCCCTTACTTGTAACTCATATCATAATTAGTTATTGGTTTAGATGATTGTGGTAAATTTATGTGAGGGTTTGTAAAATAATGATAGATACTTTATAAGTAGTGAGATTGTTTGTAGTCTCATTTTGAGACCAATGCATCGAATGTTCTTATGTCCTTCTACATAGGATTGGTGATGCTTATAGTTTTTGATGATGCAGCAAGGGTTACTGGGTATCGAGATTGGATTCGATGGGAATGATTGTTTAGATTACCAGACTATATGACTAGGTTTTTCATGTTAAAGATTTAATTTCTAAATTAATGTCATGGGGTAGGATGTCATTTGATAAATCATGGCACATATCGGTTACCTAGTTTTAAAGAGGAGTTCCAATAGATCCCAGGGAGTTTTAATAAAGGTGTAATGTACAACACAATCAACTTTTCCTTATTAATGAAAAACTCATAGGAGAAATATTAAGGTATTGAAGCTTGTGGAATGAGATTGTACATCCATTATTTATGGAATGATTAATTCATGATAGTTTCCCATAGTAATTGGTTCATTTGGAATGTATGTTATCATATAGGTATTATATAAGGGTTGATGGTTTCAAATATGATGCATGTGGGCATGGAGACCAAGTGATTTTATTAAATTAATGGACATTATCCTATACTAAGTGAAAATTGGGAATTAAACTGGGTATTGAGATATGGTTAACCCTTAGTTAGCCGTCAACGCAAATGGTTGTTTGACATGGTGTCTGGGGTTGATTAAGGATATTATAGTCCATCTTGCTGGGAGAATTCCTTAGAGATATTTGTATATGATTATAAAAGGAATCTTAGTTTAATCATATTTTAGAGATTAACATGACCAATATATTAACATCATACTGAGAACATAAATAGGACACCAATTATGAAATGATATATAAAAATATCTTCCTTAGGTTTGATATAAGAACCATTTTGGAGTTACACTCAAGGATTGGATTCAGGTATTCCATATGGTGGGAAGTACATGATTTTCCATTGTTGGTATTGAACCTCATGGTATGTTGAAACACATAAAAATACATTAGAACCATTCTTGGTAAGTGAGAATGGGTGACAAGTGATGTTTATATGGTGATCATTGATGAGTGGGATCTACGCTATGCATGTTTTATTTTTTTGAAATGTAAGGGGTTTTGGATGTGGTAATCATAGATTATTTTAGTTGGTGGGAAGAATAGGATTCACTTAATGTGGGAAGTGGGATTCCAATTACTAATGGTAACCCCTTATATGATAATTACAGTGTTACCTTGAGACCGGTTGTATGATGGTTGTTTTTAAAATAAAATTTTGATGGATAAATATAAAAATATATGGTTTTATCTATAGGTGAATTCTATAAATTTGTTTGATCATGGTTTTGGTGGAGTTTGATTATGGGCATTAGGAATGAGGTTGTTTTTATGATCTATGTGTTTTGGATGTGGTATGTGATGGTACATGTGAAAGAGAATGGAAAAAGTTATGAATATGGAATGGTTTATCTATGAGACATCTCTAGAATTTGGTTAAAATATTTAGAGAGTGTGCTCAAAATGATCCTAGTGTCCCTTAAAATAATGGATTCAAAATCTGGTTATGGTGACACGTCTACATTTAAAGAAAAATATTTTTTAAATTTTTCATTCAGAGGCAGTTTAAAATATGTTCTCTTCAATGTTATTATGTGTTTGGTGAATAACCACACTTAGAACATCCTTATGTTGAAAACAAAGTAGTTCCAGGGCCATAAATATCTTTTAAATGAAAATCATGTGTGTCTAGGATAATATGGGTCAATAATAGTTCAATTTTATAGATCATAAATGACCAAAGGTTGTATCCTCATCATTGAAAAGCTGTAACAGGTTGAAAATAATACATGGAGCACCATTAGGATTCTAAGGGAGTGATTTAACAAAAAATTATTATTGTAGGAGCATTGTGACTTAGTATTGTCTGTTAAAAGTTAGAACATATAGTGGGGTTCTGTATAGGCCAATTTATGAAAGGGATGGTGAAATTATTAAACCTATGGTTTTAAAGGCACAATTAAACACCATATTAGCATTTTCTTAGTTGTAATGGGTGTTGTTTAGAGTTCCAAAGTCTTAAATATTGTATGTTTAAAGTGATTTTAAGATCTAGAATGGGAACTTTTAAATGCAACATGGTGGTTTCAGGGGAATTTCACAACCCATGTAGGTCAGGAATTGTTTTCACTAGACACATAGACTTATCAAGGATGAGAAATTCTATGGTGGTGAGGTTTGATATCCCTTGATTTGGATGGTTTGAAATTTTCAAAAGGATTTACTATTTTTATTTTGGTGGATGATCCAAGTATTAAACCAAGATCTATAATAAAATTATAAGAGTTTCATTTCCTTTAAATATTGTTTTTTGTGTGGGGTTTAAATCCCAATGGGAGATTCAAGAGTTTGGATGAGTTTCAGGAGTGTTAGGTTTTGAAAACTTGTCTTTAAGAGAAATAGATCCTTGTGAATGGTTGGAACATAATTAGTCTTAACCTTGCAACCCAAATCATATTTCCTAATGTTATAGGAACCTGATTTGTTCAAAATGTGTTACGAGATCCAGCTAACCTTGTGATATACAATAGAATCATACAGGGAAAAGAAAGGTTAGAAAACAATTTACTAAATGGTGTGGCCAAACAAATCGATGAAACCATGTGGCTAATTAATGATCCTATAAATTACAATTTTACACTATTTTAATTAACTGTAATCCACCCTTTATCCTCCCCAATTTAGTATGGTATCCAACAATTTTTAGCACCCCTCTTCCCCTCCCTTAGGATTTTATGTATCTCTTTTGTTTGAGGATAGAATCAATCATCATTGGTTGTGTTAGACCCCTCTTGGTAATTCTAAGACACCACTACCTTATTTTCTATATTTCATTTTCCTTCACGGTTATATGTCTTTGTGGAATCTTATGCCATATTTATACGTTTTTGGTCTATTTTATTTGGTTTCTGTAATTTTGACCAAAATTAGAGGCTAATGTTAGATGATTGAATATTTTTAGTCATGAGGTTGGTGGTCTACATGTTTTCCCCTTTAATATTTGTTGTTTATAGTATGCGTTATTGTGTGGCATAAATGATTTTCCATGAATAAAATTGAAATGGCTAACCCTTTAATTTAATCTTCTACACCAGGACATAAGTTCTTTTAGGGGTCCTATTAACATTATTTCTGGTTGATACCTCAACATAATCCACCCCCAGGTGTGCCGTGTTATATTCTATTAATGAAATATAAATATAATTCACCAAAACAACACAAGGTTTATTTTCCTTGAAGTTTAAAAAGGGACGTTATATATTTTGACTAAGTAGACAGTTAAATAGAAAGGAATTTCATCTGTCCAAATTAATAAATATAATTCTGGAATATTTTTTTCTCCTAAGTGAAATGATAAATTGAATAAAATTATTTCTTAGTTGGGTAGGATAAGCCCTCTTGGTCCTCAATAATTTAATTTATGTTTTCCTATAGTGAAGCACCATCCTAAGTTAATAATTTGAATATTATTATGCAATTTATACTCACCTGTCCCTTTTTATCATTGTTATGTGATTTTCTTAATGAAATGATTAAAGTAACAATTAATCGAAAAGCGAGATAGATCACTCTCCTAGATTATGTTTATGTATTAAAGTGGAATATGTAGAAATTACTATTGGACCTTAGATAAGAATGTTAATCATGAATCCTCACACTCCCTTGGTTTATGATGATGGACATGATAATACTCATAATTTATTAGGATATTGAACATAATTGTACACATAATTATTTGAGAATTGTAAGAAATGATTTTCATGTTCCATTGGTTTAGGATGTTGTACATGACACTCCACTTTATTGATTGTGATTTTCTTACATGCATCCCATATACCTATTTTTAATTCTTTTCATGATAACCCTAATTTAAAAAATTTACCCCCTTTTTATATATGTTTCATAATTATAACCCCATGATTATCTAGATAGGGCACTAGGACTCAATTGAGAATACCAGAATGGAACAAAAAATACTCACCCCTTAGATTTTACTCAAGCCATTAGTGACAGAATTTGTTATTATTATTATTTTGATTGACATCATATGTCTAAGGATTATTGGTTTCACATTGGGTCTTATATTATTATTATTATTAATCTTGATGATCATTAATACATAGCTTCTTTCCTTTACTATGTAATTATGTCTTATGTTATGATACTTCTGAAATAGTCCAAAGAGTGTATTATCAACTAGGAACCTATAAGGAACCTGCACCCAATATATATTATACTGATTTATAAAATACACTACCTCATTATTACACTTTAACACTTATTTCTTTTTCATTCACAACTGGAATACATACGACACTATTGGTGGTGGATTACTGAATTTTAATCACACCCTATTCAGGTCATTGTTTAGTACTCATACAAATGACTGTGTTGAATAATGGGATATTAGATTACAATTCTTTGTTTTTACCCTTATTGAATATCAATTGTAATTAGAGAATGGGACCAATCTGGTACTCATGATTCTTATAGGTGTTGGGTTGTAACATCCCATGATTTTATGAAATTTATTTTTTCAAAACAAATTAAATTCATAAATTGATTGTGTTATAAAAAAATACAAAATGTAGCATGTATTATATGAAACAACAAGTGTAACTTGTTTTCCATATAACAATGAATTTCATCGATAACTTTTGTTACACACAAGTATGAGTATTTTTGGGAAATAATATAATAATATTATTATTTTACATGATAGTTATCACCTATGAATTGGAATGTCAAGACAGAATACGATTATTTAAGTTATGAAAATATTTTTTAAAAATATTTATAGAATTAATTTATTGGTTATCAATTAATTATAAATTAATATAAAAACCTATTGAATATAATGGAAGTGTTTTTATAAACAATCAATTTTTATAGGACCGAAGGTGTTTTATATTAGAAAATTACAATAATTAATATTATTGAAAGATATTACTGATATATATATATATAATATTCAATATAATGTTTATAATTTACCCTATGTGTTTTCTAGATATTATATAATAATAAATCCAATTTTACTCATAAAACATTGTATTATTATAAAGGGATTTTTGTCTCCTTTTGCTACAATAGTAGATTTAAAAATAATTTTTGAAAAGATTATAAATTTTATATGAATAATTTTTTTTCAAATAGTAATATAAAAATAATCTTTGGGTGAATTTGTCATATTTTTTGAGAAATTTCATTTTTTGAGGAATATTGAAAAATACCGGATTTTAATTGAAAACTAACTTTTCATTTAAATAATTTATAATGTAAAATCATATTTAAATTTTGATTAAAATTAAAATTATATCAATTATAAATCTTTTAATACTATTTTTTTCATTGGAATCAATTTTATATAGAATTTTTATATAAAAACTTTTCAATTTGTAAACATTGTCAATTTAAAAAACCCCTTTCACATCACATCTACATGACTAATTTAAAATTAAAATTTTCAAATTGTGTGGATTTGGTTTGAAAGAAATGGATTATATATTTATTATATGAATAATTTATAAATAATAATTAGTTGAAAGTAATTTTATTCTAATGTGATTAGTGAAAATATTTATAATTAATTGTAGTGATTAAGGTAAAAATGAGATTACTTAGTGGTTAAACTTATAATATAAGGTGTAAAAATGGAAAAACACTTATCCAAATACCATTTTATGGACATATTTAGACAGGTATGATATTAGGCTCAAAATTTATGAGTTTTAGGAACACTTTTCCTTTAAATTTATACATATAATAAGTTAATAATACACAAAAACCAAAAAAGTTCCTTTCATCCTTTTAATTTCTATAAAGCTTTGGGGGTAAGGAAAAAACTAAACATGTTCAGTTATAAATATTATTTTGAAATGGAATTTAATTTCTATTGTCATAATAATTTATATTTCAATTATGGAGATGATAAAATTATATCAAATTCTTAAAAAATACCAATTCATGGACTGGATATTTAATAATTAAATAAAATAAATGATACTAAAAATATTAAATGTTTGGTTGGTAGAATTATTTTTTGTATTAGATTATTTTTTTATGAATATATCAAGATAAAATATTTGAAATTAATATATTTATAATGAATTATTGTTTTCATATTTTTTAAATTCAAATTATATTATTAATGTCAAAATTGAAATTAATGTCATTTTATAATAAATGATACTTTATTAAATGATTTTGAATTACTAAAAATACTATATTATGTAAAGTACTTTATAAATGTTTATAAATTTAAAATATGGTCCATTCATGAACCTGTTTTTCTTTTATAATTAATATATTGACCCCTAGATAGTTAAAATATTATTATTACAGTAAGGGATAAAGTACTGTTTTTGCATGTTACATGCGCTTCTTGTTAAATTAATTTCCAATACATTTGGGATTTTTAATTTTTAATTTTTATTTAATATTAAAAATATTTTTCTACATTTTATAATATTTATCAATTTAATTTAGACTTAATGGATGAATTACATAGGTTAGAATACTAGTTACCTTAATGAAAAACCAAAATAAAAAAGGATACATAGGAATTGAAGAACATATTTTTTATAAAATATATTTATTTTCTATGGTGGAGGTGTTTCTAGAAACAAATAATCCCTTCCCATCATTGTTATTAAATTTTGGAGGCACATTAGGTGAGGGATACCTCCCAAATGTAAATAATTTTGAGTTGTTAAAAGAATATCATTCCACCTCAACTATAAAAAGAAACTCACTCTCCCCACTTCTTCACATGTCTCAAGTATTTTAGGTCGTAAAAAACTCAGCCAACTTAATTAAAAACATCCATAATGTCTTATAAGAAACCATACCTTGGGAATAAATTAATCCATTCAATTTTTTGAGTGAAAACCTAATGAAGATGCCCGAAAGAATTTGCAATGTTCCTCTAAAAAACATTTTTATTTTATTTCCATCTCCACCTCCTTTAATTATTTCTATATCATGATTATATAATAAAATCTTTAAAATCCTATGTTTTAATAAAATAATTAACTTATTTTTAGTATTTTTATTTAAACATTATTTCAATGTAAAAAATTGTAAATAAATAATAATTTATTAAATAAAAAATTATTTTTATGATTTTTAATTTAACACTTGAGAAAAAATATTTAGATATTATAAATATTTACACAAAATAATAAAAAATATTTAAGGATTAGCAATGATAATTATTATTTACATCATAAATTATTGTAATTATACTTATAAATATTTAATTTCAAGTAAATTAAATAATAAATTTAATGTAATATAATTAATTTGAGAGATTATTAATAAATGAAATTATGAGTGTTTTCAATATAATTATTTTAATATTAAATTCAAATAATGAATCTATTATGAATAATTAAAATGGTTTTTAAAATTGTAGGAATAATCATATGCAAATAATATTTTAAAATTTTTGAGAAAATTATATATTAGTATTCTTGTTATTTTATAGATTATAGATTTTTTTAATAAATTTTAAATATTAATCATGATAATTATGAAAATGGAATTATTACTAAAATTTAATTATGATTTTTTTATAAAATTATGAAAAATATATGATATATTAATCCATCAATATATTAGACACTTAAATTCACATAATTTAAATTACATTAATTACAATGAAAAAAAAATCGAAATAAATAAATATATGAATTATATTTCATGTGAGTTTTTGAAAATATAGATATATATTTTTGATTTTTTTGAATCGTGAAAATTATTAATTAATTTATATGAAATATCAAATGTTAATAAATTATTTTATAAAATTATAAATAAATGATAATTATGAATATTATCATAAATATGATAAAATAAATTATCAAAAAACGGAAATCAAGAAAAACAAATAAGGGATCTCGATTGGGGGTTTTCATCCTCATTTAAGGGAGAATAAGCACGGTTAGAGTCAATAGTGCATGTCAGATGATGTTCTAATTCAAAATTGAGTTGGAGCTGAGGGAATTGTTTCACAAAAGTCCATCGAGGGTGGAATATGAGAAATGGTGTAAATATTAGTCAAGGATGATATGGTGAGTAAAGAGACTAGTTTCATTGAGCATTAAGATTCAATTGTCGGATGATAGGATCGAGTTCAGAAAAGGGTTCCCCATATAGTTGGGGTTCATGTCCGAGAGATTTGCCTTCAATAGTATAAAATTACAGATCTATGAAGATACGTGGGTTTTTAATAGATTTACATATCCAAATTTTATTCCTTAACCAATTACAGTGTCCAATCTTCTCTTCTTGAGGAATATTAGAATAAGAATGATATACACCTCTTTTTCTTAGTTTATTAGTGAATTTCATCTCTTCATCTATTGTGGTACATTTGGTCAAATCTGATTTGATTATGAATAGAAGTAATGATTTTAGGTCGACATAATTCATTGTACTAGTAATCTTAAATTTATTTTATCTACATTTTTGTGTCAGTTATCATAAATATGCTTTGTTGTCTACTTCTATAACCCTATCATTATTTACAAGCATAAAATTTTACCTATTTAGAGTTTATTGAAGATCTTCACTAGACCCTAGTTTACCAAATATTATATTTTTCACAACTTGTAAGATGTTAATCTTTTTTCTATTAAATCATTATATATATCATTGAGGAAAAGAATTTTCTATGTAATCTATCTGCTCTGAGGGAGGGTGATGTTTTGTCTGAAGAAAAAGGATCTTCATCAATTTTCATCATCAAAATATGTATGTGTGATTTTATAATTATTTATTTTCAATTTATGGTTATTTATTTCAATATTAAGAAAGAATTATATTTATTTTATCAAAATTTATGATTAAGTGTGATTTTTTTTGAAATATTTTACTCTAATGAATTAATTTTGGAAATTATATTTTCTTATAGATTTTAATTTATCAAAATTATGTATTATTTTAAAATTCATGTTAATGTTTCTATAAAATAATATTTTTATTAAATTAATATTTTAATATTTTCTAAGGGATATGTACGATTCAAATTTATGTCCTTATTTGAATTCATTATTCCACTGTGAGGGAAATTTTTATTTATTGATGTTTTCTTTAGACATGAATTTATTCTGTGATTATATCTATTATAAACTTGATGTCATATATATATACATGATAATTATGGGAAACATAAAATTATTTTATTTAGAATTTAAATTTACGGTATATATATATATAAGTAATTTTATGTTTATGATTTATGTACAGATTTAAGTTTTTTTCATAATCTATTTTTATTTCAATCAAAATTTAAGAAAATATTTTCATGTGAGTATTATATTTATGTATGTGTTATATATATATTTTTTTTCAATGTTAAATAACATGTTTATAAATAAAAATAAATAAATTATTGATGATTATTATTTATTTATGAAAATAATGGTTAAAATTTCTAGAATTTTATAAAATAGAATCGTGTCATATGCATGTAATCTCTAAATCGTTATTATGTCCATACATCATTGTTTTTCAATGACATTTCATAAATTGGTATATTTAAATATATATTTATAAACATGTAATCATTTTATTTGAATAAACATTATTATTTATCAAAAATACCCAAAAAAGGTTTTTTACGAGATTATGTATTAAATTTTAATTACATAGATGTTAATTAACCTTCCATGAAAATAAGAAAATTCTATGTATTATGAAATTTGGTTTCTCCTATCCAAAAATGTTATTTTACACAAAGGGTAATATTTATACATTTATATATAAATATAAGTGTATTTGTTTTCAATTCTTATTTATTTTTATAAAATAACAACTCCAATGGAAATTATATAAATATAAGAATGTCAAGCATAAAAAGGTTTTATAAAATATTGAAACCTAGAAATTATAATCATGAAAAAGGTATAATGGAGTGAAATTGTCCCTCATGAAATTGAGTAGGCCCACACATCCATCAATGTTTCAAGTGGCCTCTTGGTTTAGTTTTTAGAATCTTTCTTAAAAGTTTCCAAAACCCACTGGAATATTTTTAAATAAAATGAAAAGAATAATTGTTTTCAAAGTATTATAATATTTTATATATGTATTTTACTATGTATTATTCACTGAACTTTTATAAAACCCCTTACTGTGATATTTAATGCTCATCTCTTGTTTTAAAATTAATTTTATAGGTTAACTAGAGGTTCTTATTTAGGTGTTTTTGATAAAGTGTTAACACACATGAAGTAGTTTAAATACTTAATTTTTCATTACTTTGGTACATCTCAGATTATAATGTACGTTCATGTATAATCCTTCAGAACCTAATCTGGTAAAAGTTCATGGACTATATTTTAATTTTGTGTAATTGTTCAGTTTGGTTTACAAAAAAATTACAAAGTATTTTTATGTACTGAATCTAGAAGTGCGGGTTCGAGGAGTTATAATTGGTGTCATACAAATTTTCTACATTACATTGAAGATTAGATTTTGCCTATGTGGTAGAGTATAGAAGTTTATTTATTAATGTTTTTATTAATTATGAATACAGAAATTCATTATTTTCAGGAACAAATTATGAGGTGAAATTATTTTTAAGGGGGGAATAATGAAACATCTAGACTTTTAAAAAAAGAATTTTTATATTATTTTTATATATAATTTAATGATAATTCAATGTAAAATGAAATAGGTAATGAATAATAAATTATAAATTATGAATAAATAATTTAAAATAATTATTATTTAACACTTAAGAAAAATGATTTAGAAATTATAAATAATTACACACAATAAAAAATATGTACTGATTATAAATGATAAGTATTATTTAACACATAAATTATAATAATTATACTTATAAATGATTAAATTGAGATAAATTAGTTGAAATTAAAGTTAATATAATTAATTATTGAAATTGTTAATAAACTAACCTATGAGTGTATCTAATATAATTATTTTAATGTGAAATATAATTAATTAATATAATAATAATAATGAAAATAATTATTAATTTTTTTGAATAATCATATACAATTAATTTTTATGATTTCTGAAAATATGATACATTATTATTAATACTATTTTATTGATTATAAATTTTATGATAAATTTTAAATATTAATCATGATAACATTAAAAAAATAAAGTATTAATGAAATGTAATTATTGAAATTATTTTTATGAAATATGAAGAATATCAAATATAAAAATTTATTAATATATTAGATAATTTAATTTACATAAATCAAATTACATTTAAAATCACGAATTAAATATTTCAAAATAATATATATATATATATATATATATGAATCATGTTTAATATTTTATATCAATATATAAATATATATATGAACGAATATTGTTATTTTTGACTCATGAAAATTATTAATCCATTTATATGAAATATGGCATATGATTAGTTTTTTTTATAAAATTATGAATAAATGATAATTATAAATATTATTATAATTATGATAAAATATATTAATAACATACGAAATGAAGAAAACGGCATCTGGGATCTTGATTTGGTGTTTTCGTCTTCATTCTTGAGAGCCCAAGCACTTCTGGAGTCAAGGGAATATGACGAATGAAGTTCGAGTTCAAAATTTAGATGAAGCTAAGGTAATAACTTCATGTAATTCCATTGAGGGTGGAATTCAATTAATGGACTCGATGCTAGTCAAGGATGATAGGTAGAGCAAGGATTCTGGTTCCATTGATCATAGATATTCAACTGTCAAAGAATAGGATCGAGTTCAAATATGGGGTTCATGTAAAAAAGGGGTTTTGAGTAAAGAGGTATTTGTCTTTAGTTGTATTAAATTGCATATCTATTATGTTAGGTATGTTTTTAACTTATTTAGGTATCCTCGTCTTATCTCGTGACCGATTTTAGTGTTATAACATCTCTGGTTGTCGAATGTTATATAAATATTGATATGCACCTCTTTTTATTATTTTGTTATTATGTTTGTTTTTCATAGATTGTGATCTATTTGGTGAAATCCTCTTGGATTACAAAAAATTTTCATCCTTTATGGGTCATATATGTCACTGTATTGTTAATCCTAAATCGATTTTTCAACACATTTTAGCCAGTTTTCATCAATTTTCATCACTTTCTGCATTTGTACAACCTTATTACTTCGAAATATTAAATTTTTCTTTCTTTTTCTATCATTGATGATCTCAAGTAGACCCTATATTAGCGAATATTTTATTTCTTTATCAACGTGTATGTTGTGAAACTTTTGGATATAAAATCCTTATACCTATCTTTTTGAAAATAAAAAATTACTATGCAATCTGGTTGTCCTGGGGGATAGTGAAGGTATGTCTGAAGAAAAAGGATCTTCCACATTCTTCAATTAAAAAATATATATTGGTATGTATATAATTATTTTTTTTATTTATTGCTATGGATTTTCATATTATGAAAGAAATATATTTATTTTCATAAAAAGACCTATTCAAATGTGAATTTGTTTTGGAAAAATTATTATAATGAATTCACTTTAGAAATAATATTTATTTATATATTTTCATTTATTAAAATTATTTTTTATTTTAGAATTATTGTTATATTTTCCACAAAAAATATGTTTATTCAATTTATAATAAATGCTTCTGTAAGGGATATGAACCATTCAAATTTATATCATATATAGAATTCATGATTCAACTACAAGAAATCTTTTTATTTATCAATGTATTGTTTAAACATGAATTCATTTTGGGATTGTGTGTATTTGAAATTATTTTTCATATAAATTTGTGTGTGTATGTGTGTGTGTGATTATTATTTGAATCCTCAAATTCTTTTATATAGAATTTAAATTTATAATATATATATAAGTAATTTTACATTTATGTGGGATGTATATATTTATGTTTTGTTTTTCATGCGTTGTGTTAATTTACATCAAACTTTATGAAGATATTTTAATAAGAGTATTATATTTATGTATGATATATACATATATATTTTTATTATTCAACGATTAAGCATTAGTTTGTAAATATTCCTAAATAAATTATTGAAAATTATTATTTATTTAAGAACAGAAAGGTTAATAAATCCAAAATTTTATAAAATTGAATCACGTCTTATGCATGTGATTCATAAATCATGATTATTTCCATAAATAATGGTTTTTCATGAAATTTCATACATTAGTATATGTAAATATATATGCGTTCATGTCATCATGTACTTTGAATACACGTTTTAATTTATCAGAACTACCAACAAAAAAGGGATTTTTATGAGACCTTGAATGATATTTTAACTACATGGATGTTAATTAACCATATATATATATATATATATATATATGAAAAGACTAGGTATCAAGAGATATGTTTCTTTTAATAATAACAATTGATTTTCCTTGAAGGCATATATTTATACAATTATATATAAACATAACTGTATGTTTGTTTAATTCTTGTTCATGTTTTTGAAACAGAAACTATATTGGAACACTTATATATATATATATATATATATATATATATACGTAAGGTGTTAGAGTTGGTGGACTAGATCCAACTACTTTTTTATTTATTCATTAACAAATACTTTATCACTTCTCGATTTTCTTCGGCATGACAATGCATGTTATAATTCCCTAAGGATAGTTGTTTCACTTAAAGGTCATAGAGGATCCCTACTATAATGAGAACCCAAAAGAACCATAACACTGTTCTTGAATACATGTTCTATGGATAGATGATGCTATTTAAGGGACACAAATATTACATGCCTTTAGGGGAGAGGACTCATAAAACATTGAGGCCCCTTCTAATGGTGTGCGCCCATGTAATATATAAGAGGATATTATGAGAACGAGACCCACCAGTAGGAAGTCCTCATTTCATTGTGTCATTGGATGATCTAATTTTCGGACATGTGTATTGGTCCTTATAATTTAATATTACTATTAATAGGAATTACAACCGTCACACCTAGATGTATTGATGAAAACTATGATGTCACAATGTTCACAACGAGGAAGGATATGATGGGTGCATCACGAATTATAAAACATTAATAGATAATTTGAGAAAGGATTTGTCCCTTATCTTCCATAACATAAATAGGTATCTTATCCCCTTTGATGGAATTTATACATCCTTAAAAAATCCATGTCCATGGTGAAGAATGGGAAATTTGAATTCCCAGAAGTCAAAGAAATAATAATCGAGCACAAGGGTTTATGGCACAATCATGCAACCCTCTTGATTAGAGATATAAAGACAAAGGGATTACAATACATGGTAAGTGTTCGTATGAGGTGACACGTCATTACTTCATTAAATTCATTCTTTATGAGTGTCTTGGCATGTTTCTAGACTCCAACCTTGGGATTTAAGCCGGTTCCGCCTAATTCCAATGAGAAATATGCATAGAGGTTCACACACTGAGTGTCCAAGTATCTCAGTTAAATTTTAATTTTAACAAGTTGATTTAATATTATTCCCAATCGTGGTTGAATAATTATCCAAGGATGCCTGGTCGTATTTATTTCGACACTAGTTAGTTGAGAGAATATATATTGTGGGCAAAACAATATAGTTATTTGTGAGTAATGCAGTGATATTTATTTAATATATAAATAGTCATTATTAAAGGTCTAATAAATGTGGTGGAGTAAATAAAGAAGATAAAAACATATAATTACACACCATGTAATTTTTCTGGGGATTTGTGTGTAATAATATTATTTATTTAATTAAATAATATTTGGCTAATTCATTGGGCACAGTTCAAGTGATAATAATAGTCAACTGTTATTATTACACATGGGTGTTACTAAGAACTAAATGAAAATAATAAGTGCTTCCGGATAATCAATTCATTTTGTTATTCAAATTAATTAAAATCCCAATTATATTATTCTCATTAACCTAGCCATTATTTGTAGTTGTGCACAATAGATCTAAATAAATCTCTCAAGACAAAAGTGAATTCTTTTCCTCCAAGAATTCTCTCAATTTATGAGAGAAATCCTTTCCCACCAGATCAAGGAGAGCGCTTTGGAAGCATCTCTTAAGTTGATAAAATGAGGACATTGCAACCGAAGTGTCTTCCACACTATAACTAAGAGATCGCTTTGGTGATGTTTAGAGATATTTGGATTATGTGTGGATCACCTCTAGAGGAATCATATACATGTATTCTATGATGCAATGAAAGATCACATTGGATCGTGACCTGAAATATCAATGAAGCGAGAATTTCATCAAGGTAATTCTTTTCTCTTAATTAAACTAATTATAATCAATAGATGATGATCATATCTATGGTTCTAGGACTCCCCTATTTTATTTATTTCTTTATTTTATTCAGACGATCCGATGTTTTATCATCGTGAAGGATCTTAGATTGATCGTTGTTAATGGAAAAAATAAATTTTGGTACACCAACCCACATGCTTCGGCTGTATTGAGATCCTACAAGTTGTATCAGATGGGTAATATCATTGATTATATTTATTTATTTTTTCATTGATGATTTATGCATTTTATAATTTATTTGTTTCAATTCAAGTTTAATGTACTGGAAATATGAATCTCAGGATCTATTCCTACTATTTTGTTTCACATTCACCTTATAGAAACCATATTTTATTTTAATTTTGATTTAAAAAAATAGAGGATCTCATCCAAAGGTGACAATGCTTCTTGTTCATACAACACCAGAACAGAAGAAATTTATTCATTAGTACATGTCGTGTAGTCTAGGTTCCATGAACCGGGACTGGTCCGCCAAACCAAGTCGTGTGTTGGAATCTATCTACGTCTTATATGACTCTATGTGTTGACTAGGAATAGGTTGCACATGGTTTCAAAATTTCACACCACGTGGTCCACTGAATAGGGCATGTAGTCCCTTCAGTTTAGGGTTGGACCGTGTTACCCCTACACATCTTGGCTATCTGGAGACTGTGTAACGTGTAACTACATGACGTGTGGATCACTGGACAAACAGTGTACTCTGATGATTTCTGAAGTACATCTACATGCCATGCCCCAAGAGGCGTACTTCGAATGGATGGTGAACAATATCACATGTCATGAAGTCTGATCTACAAGTCGTATACTCATCCAAATTATGTATATTTATTGAATGTTATCATTATATTATATAAATCCTTGAGACGTGTACCATAGTGTGGGCATAAAGATGAGGCACAACATGTGATAGATGTTTTATATAAATGTGTTTAATATAACATCTGTGTACTGTTCACTTCTACTCAATGGGTAGTTATGAACGAGAATTAACTGGGCTACCTCAAATTTAAAAGTTGTGTAGAAGGATAATTTTAAATGAATTTAGTTTTTTTAAATAACTATGGATGAGAATCTCAAGAAAATTTAGAACAAGGTTTAAGATAAAAGGATTGATTAATTAAAGAAAATTAATTGATTCAAGTGTGATTTATTTTAAACAATAAGAGAAAAAAAAATTGAATTCTAGTAATATTAATTCATTAATATTGTGGCATGTATGGATGATCATGAGCTATACCCAAATCATTTTATGTGAATGGTTTCATTAAATAAATTTATTTAAATTAATTTTTTTTCCTATGATCCTTATCCTCAGTAATATGTTGGGCCTACACGCCCAATGTTTCTTTTAGGTAAAACTTCATTTTACCCCTCAACTATGAGTGAGATAAAATTATATGTAATTGATGGAGCTCCCAAGCTAGTGGAGGTGGATATATTTCAGATCCAATGTAAAACCAATCCAAGGATAAAAAATTCTGGACAAGTGGAATGTTGTAAACATGAACCCAAAAGCATCAAGGTGTTTCTCCCCTATGTGTTGGGTTGGTTTATCAACCGATAGATAAACTAACCAATAGAACAAGATCATGATCATTAAATTTATTTATTTTTTGTCATTTTAATGGTTTATTTATTATGGGTGTGTTGTCACAATCACACAATTAATGAATTAATCAAGCATGCCAGATGGAACTAAAATAAGATCGTCTTATGCATAAGTATTATCTTATTAATGGTTAATCATTTAATTATATCCCACTTAATATTAAAAATAAAGTAATCAAAGGAAGTAAAATAGAAATTTATTTATAAGGATAAAATCCCTCAAAGAAATATTAAGTTGGTATAGCCTTCCATAATCTTGGTTAGAATCAAACCATAGTTCAAAGTGCTTGAATATCCATATTTATGGTGCTTTAAATTATAAAAGAATTATAATAAATGGATTTTGGGTGAATTGACTTGGTTCTCATAAATGGTTAGACTTCATAGTAAGGCATGGTGTGACCAAGAGGTAATGTTTATGGAAATCCAATATAAAAGGGTTTCGGGATTGGGGAGTCTACTCAGCAGATCAAGGAACTGTCAGTTAATGCAGTTGGAATTTTGAATGCCTACCTAAAACCCTCCAAGTTTCTTGACCAACCCTTGTCGGTGTAATATAAAGGTATGTATTTATCATTTCCACTAGAATATCCAGGAAATATAATATTTCAAAGTCAATGGTGAAGACTATTGGATTTTGAGAAAATAGTGGGAGACTAATTAGTATTAATTCATTTATTTTTATTAATTTTATCATGATAAAGTACTAAATATTTTATCATCTTACTTTATAGAAATTGAAATAAAAATTACTTCAAATGTTATCATATAGAACCATACTCAAAAAGTAAAACCCTTCCATCGATACCAATTTCCAGGAATATAAGAGGCGATAACATGTCATCCTTCCCTATGAGAAGAAATTGTATGTGCTTGACGAGTCTATTTCAGCTGTGCCTAAAAAAGAGAATAGTGATGAGGAAATATCTATCTATATGAAACATATGGATGATTCCACATATTTCTAATGTTTCATGTTATTTACCTTGTCTAATAAGATCTTAAAGAAAAATGAAAACATGGATGCATATTGCATGATGTCTCGCCTTAATGAACTCTATCAGGAGAAGGTGACATATGAGATATATGAGATCCACAACTCTTTGTTTACAACTAATATTGATGATTCTATGTTATATGGACCTCATGTACTTAAGCTTATTGGCTACATTGAACTCATATACTTCTTGTGGATTATGTTCCTAGATTATTTTCATACAGATCACATTGTATCATCACCACCCAAGATCTTATCTATATTTATTGTCAACTACAACATGGGAAACAACGAGAAGAGTCTATAAATGCTTTTTATCGTAATTATATTAGTAGATAAGGGTATGGGGTGTGACAAACCATCAATTTTTATGGTGAATAAAAAAATGAGGGACAGGGAAAATGGGCCAAGGATTTATAATAGCTATGAAGCCCTTAAGCACCATCCTTCCTAAAAGGGTAAAATCTAGAGGTAGGGAAAGTAATGGTGGGTGGTATATTTTTCATGTGGAAAGCCACACCATTGGAAGAGTAACTATATCCAAAAGCATGGGGATGCTAAATGTGTGTTCTTTATTGAGTGTAATCATTCCATTTCAACACAATGGGTATTGGATATAGCTTGTGGGTCTCATATATATATTCAAATGAAATATCCATGTAGATTTAGAAAGACTTCCAGAGGAGTGATGGATATTAAAGCTTCCAATGGCGCAAGGCTGGATGCATTAGAAATTAGAGATTACCATCTCTCATTTCTTACTGGAATTATTTTGGTTTTATATAACTATTATTTTGTTCCTAATGTTACTAAGAACATAATTTTATTATTTTTTTGAATATGTATGTATTTATTTTCATGTTTTGAAATAAGGGTTGTTTTTTTATAATAACAATGTATGTTATGGTATGGCACATTTAAATAATGTTTTGTATATATTAAATTACAAATACAAAGTGTTGGAAATTGATAATGGAGAAATCTCACATGACTCATACAACACCCAGTTGTGGCGTCACCATATTGGTCATGTAAATGAGAATCAGTTGAAAAAGGTCCACTAAGATTGTTTTTTAAACTCTACTAAGATAAAACCACTAAATAGATTTCACTCTTGTTTACAATGTAAAATGACCAAGTCCCCTTTCAGTGGATACGGTGAAAGGGCCACAGAGCTTCTAGGCTTGGAATATAAAGATGTGTGTGGACCATTTCCAGTAGAAGTTAGAGGTTAATATTCTTACATCATTATGTTTAATGATAATTTTAGTAGATATGGCTATTTCAACATTATGAGGTATAAGTCAGAGTCCATAGAGAAATTTAAGGAATTCAAGAATGATGTAGGGAATCCTATTAGAAAGATGTTAAAGAAGATTTGATCGGATCAAGGTAGAGAATATCTGAACCAAGATTTCGTTGACCCTTTACATGATTATGGGATTCTATCTCGACTCACTCCTCCCAATACACCACAGGGGAATGGTGTTTGTGAAAGGAGGAGCAGCACATTGTTTTACATGGTGAGTTCAATGATGAGTTATATATATCTTCTATTATCCTTTTGGCGATATTCATTACAAACTAAAGCACACACATTAAACCAAGTACCATCTAAGGCATAAAATGGAATTCCATCAGAGTTATGTAATGAAAATAAACCCTTTTTGTAGCACACACGTGTATGGGGATGCGAGGAATTTATTAAGGCTTTATTGGGAAACAAACTAGCATGCCAGGGAACATTGTTTATCTTTATAGGATATTCGTGTTACATACCAAGTATGTAATGAATAATATATATTTTTATCTATGTCTATTAGTGAATTAGATAGTGTTTTAGAGGCTTAAAATGGGAATAAATCCAATCTTAAGCATGGAATACACTAATATTTTTAAAAGATTGTTTTACTGCCTTTTGATGGAAAACCATTTTTAAATCAATATTTTGACAAATTTATAATCTATTTTTGTCAAAATAAACTTATTCTTTAATATTGGGACATCAAAATTTACATTGTGTGATTTTTTGGTATTTTTCCGATAAAGTTCATTTTTTAATGAATAGTGAAAAATGTTGTATTCTAATTCAGAACCTATTTTTAATATAATTTATTTATATGATTATATTATCTTTTGAATTGGTTTTGAAGTAATATTAGAATATATTTTTACCATTTAATCCAATGGTGGTCGTTGGAATCAATTTCACTTTTAAATTGGACTTAAACTAGTGTCAATCTTTTGATACTTATTGTTTCATAAAAACACGCTATTTGTCATGACAGCGGGAATTAATTATTAAATTAATTAATTTAACATATATGATATGAATTTTGTAAAATAGAAATTATTTTTGAATTCAGAATATCAAATATATCTTATGGTGAAGTTTTGGTATTTTTCTGAAAAACTTCAATTTTTGATGTATAGTGAAACCACTAAGTGGTAGTTAAAGAAACTAATTTTTCGTTTAAATGAAACTTTGACACTTCTATAATTTGATTTTCAAAAATCTGACATACATTGTTGTCATTAAGAAGTAAAATGTGGTTCAATTAGATTAACATAATTTTTTGGTGAATAGTAACTTTTAAGTTTTTAATCGCGATTAGAGGTAATTAGTGCAATTTAAGGAAAAAATGATATTATAATAAAATGAAAATACCTAGACACATGTCCTACCCTTATTTTATGTGTCATGGCCGACCAAGAAAATCTATGGTTGAACTTGGGGACCCCATGGAGCCACTTTGGTAGGAAAATGACATTAATATATTTTTATTTAATGTTAAAATTAAAATGACACAAACATGAGTTGTTTTGCTAAAAAAAATTAAATGGGGTTATACAAGTCATATTTTTGACTATAAATATTCATTAGAAAGATAAAAGGATTTCCTACATCATGATATTTTTATTATAATTTTTAGACATTAAATAAATTAAATTATTTATGACATCATGATGATGTAGCGAATACCTCATTAATAAAGGATTTAAATAAAATGAAAAGATAATGTAAAATCTATGACCTACACATGTCCAAAACCTATTGGATTCGTATATTTCGAACCCTTATCACCTTACCCTTGAATTATATCAATGTGGAACCTTTTGAATCTAAAAATAATTTTAAAATAAAGTAAAATTTATTTACTTTCTAAGAGTGCCCCTCCTCTCCTCTTATAAAAGGCCCGCACCTCTACCTCCTTACCCACACTTCCATAGCTTTTGTCTCGGCCAAACCCTACCCATTTTGTCTCTCTAATTCCCTCTATTAC
The DNA here is from genome assembly GCA_963277665.1 of Viscum album. NCBI lineage: Eukaryota > Viridiplantae > Streptophyta > Magnoliopsida > Santalales > Viscaceae > Viscum > Viscum album. Next base: position 502,680,545 of record OY728131.1, on the reverse strand, counting down.
TCCTTGAAGCCTCAATTTGGGCAGAAGTCTTCCCAAGGAAGCCTTTGAGCTCAAACCAAAGGGAGTTACCCGATTTTAAGGTAATATTTTCACTTGTGTTCTTTTGTTTTATTTTGCTTCTCCAACCCCCTAAAATCTTTTTATTCATTTATTTTGTAACAACACCAGTATCTTCCATGTACTAGTATGTTTTTATAATACGTATTAGAGATATAGTTACACACACCTACATCTAATGGTTAAAGAACATATTGTTTCCGTGGATGGAGAATTTCTGCCTCCTGAAACGATGATTGTTCAACATTCTTTTAACACCGTCAAAGGTGGAAATTAAGATGACACTATATTTATATATGATATATAATATGTTTATGTTTTACTTAAGCTTCTGTATTTCTCATTTTGGTCATACCATTATGGTTTCCATTATGGGTAAATGCGATATCTTCATTTAAGGAAGTGTGGACTACCGCCCCCTCAAAGTGATTTGATTCATTAATACCATATGTGGGACGTATAAAGGTTGGAGTTATGATATTATATATGATATTACACTGGAATTATAATATAACTTTATATCATTATGATTCCATTTCATAAAATACGAAATATAAATGGAAGCAGCGTTCATGCGTACGTACGGCTTACCGTATCCATGAACGGTGCATTTCATTTCATAGCTCTAAATGTAATATAATATTATAAATGCATGCATTTACTGGATATATGTGATATATATAATATCTACATCATGAATACAATTCTGTATATAATGGATACATGAACAACTTGTAATTATAAAGGGTTTATTTTTGACTCAAGTACCAATGATCGTTAAAATGACCGTTATTAACATAAATAATTACATAATGTTAATGACATGGAAATAAGTGATATAAAAGGAATAATGAACTTGAAAAAGGTTCTTAAACAAGTAGATATTAACTCATGTTTATTATTCAAGAGATTAAATAACGACCGAGTCATGTCGGACCCGAGGTATGGGACTTCATCTCAATCTCCTTTCATTGAGGCATATTTTGTTTTATACACAACCTTATTTTATACGGTGTATAAAACCCTTTGACATTTATTTTTATTTGAAAGGAATATTTTTTATACGATGCGTTTAATAAATGAAAAAAGGGAATGTTTTTGTCGTACGTATGTGGCGACAATGACTTCTCCGCCGACGTGACCATTATTTGAGTTTCGGCTTCCTCTATAAGCCATACCTTTTTTTAAAAGAAAAATAAATACCATGTTTTACTTTTGTTTTGTTTTGGTATTGAAAATGGTTTTCATAATATTTTTATAACAATGAGTTGAATTTATATCTTGTGATTGAAAGGTGGAAATGTTATGTTTCCTTTATGCATGTTTTATGTGATACGATTATGTTGAGGTACTTGGGCATTATTATGAAGACGGGTGGTTTTGTGATAAACTAAGGGCGGGTGAGCCCGATATTGCTCTTCAATGCATTGGGTAACGTGAAGGAGTGAAATTTTAAGGTTTCTCTGAAGAGATTTAGGGAATATACTATGATGGGTATTCCAAACGTAACCAAGAGGGTTACTCCCTACGTAATAATGTTATGAATGACTCAAGTTACCTTTATGTCTTATGATTTCTATGATTTATTCATGATTTTATAAGGTATGTTAAAGTGCTTATGTTTTATGGGTAAAGTATGATTTTATTATTATGTATATATGTACCCATGTTTCCTTTCTATATTTTTATATCCCTTACTGAGATTTTTATGCTCATCCCATGTTTTTGAAATGGTTTTCACAGGTCAAGGGAAAGGTACATGATATGATGATAGTGTCAAGGAAGTGTCAAGAAAGAATCCATGTTTTATTTTAAATATGTTTCCATTGATGGTAAAAATGAATACAATCTTTTATGTAACCACTTTGTTTAAATGTGGAATGAAATTCATGTTTTATGATCTAATCCTCTAAAACTCTAAACCTGAAAAGATCCTCAAGGTGTAATCTTGTAATAACTCATGATTAAGTAATGTTTAAGGCTGGGGCCTTATAGTTGGTATCAGAGGTCGGTTTAGATAACTTTAGAGAGTCAGAATTATATTAAATGATTACCCAAAAATATATATATTTTTGAAATGATATAGTATTTGACGATTACCATGTTGCTTCATCTAAGACATGTTTGTTCAGAATGGTTTTCCGCAGAGGAAACAGGGAAGCAGTGCTAGGAAGGCATACAGAAGGAAATAACCTTCCGAATCAGCATCCTGAGATGGTCGGAATTGGAACTGAATAGTTTGTTGTAGTAAAGGCGCAGTTGACTCAAGCGATAAATGGTGGTGGTATCCCAGCATGAGATCAGCCAGATCAACCACAGAGGAACATGTCAGTGGTGGAACATTTCATGAGGCAACATCCCCCATCATTTAGAGGATCATCTGACCCTGTGTTAGATGAAGGGTGGATTAAAGTACTGGAGAAGATTTTTGATGTCATGGGGTGTTCAGACATTCAAAATGTTATTCTTTCTATTTACCATTTGGAGGGTGAGGCAGATCAGTGGTGGTCGATGGTTAAAAATATCAGGGATGCTAATGAGATTGATGCTCTTGACTGGGATGATTTCAAAGGTATGTTTCTTGAGAAGTATTTTCCTAAGGCTGTTCAACTTATGATGGAAAAACAATTCTTGTAATTGAGGCAAGAGGAAGACTCAGTGGCTGCCAGTGAAGAGAGGTTCACTCGTTTGGCAAGGTATGCTCCAAATATTATCCACGACCTTGATAGTAAAATCAATCGTTTTTACTCAAGATTAAAACCAAAATATTGAAGGGCATTAACTTCTCGTGAGATTAAGAGATAAGAAAAGCTTGTTCGATATGCAGAGATGGTGAAAATGGAGTTTTCCGATGATCAAGTGTTCTATAACAACCATCAGAAGAAGAGACTGAGGTGGCAGGAGAAAGGAAAGAATTATTCAAAAAAGTCTGATGGTATGAAAACTATGTTTTTAGTTTGTGATAAATGTGGTAAAAGGCATGCTGGGGAATGTCTTCTGAATTCTAGAAAGTGCTACCGATGTGGTTAGATGGGACATAAGGCTCGTGATTGCACTAATAAAGATCAAGGTGATGGTAAGTCCAAATTTCATTTACAGTTAGTGAAATGTTTTAAGTGCAATGAGATGGGTGACTATGCAAATGAGTGTCCGACAAAGAGCTTGAGTGATGGGAAGCAGTTAGACTACAAGCAGAAAGGGGTGGGGAAATCCTTTGCAACTACTTCAGCAAATGTTGGGCCATCAAATGAATTTGAATCAGGTACTTTGTTTGTTTTTTCAGATTATGTCAGTGTGTTGTTAGATTCAGGGTCCACACATTCTTTCATCTTTGAAACCTTTTCTAGTAAAATGGGAATACCATCTCAAGAAATGACTCCCAAACCTGTGGTAAAAACACCTGGGGAAAATGTAGAGGCAAAAAGAATTTATAAGAATCTTCCTATCCCTATCTGTGGAATGAACCTACTTAAAAACCTTATTGTTTTACCTTTAGTAGAGTTTGATGTTATCCTGGGTATGGATTGGCTCTCTATTTACCGTGCTAAGATTGACTATAGAGCTAAAGAATTTTATTTTCATAATGACTTTCAGTTTGTGTACAAGAATGAACCCTTACTGTTGATAACTTATCAAGAGGCCGAGAAACATGTAAAAGATGGAAATGAGTGTTACCTTGTACATATTGTTGAAAACAAGGGAACTGTTCAGATTAATGATGTGCCAGTGGTAAATGAGTATCCTGATGTTTTCCTTGATGAGTTGCCTAGAATAATACCAGATCGAGAAGTTGAATTTACTATTGACTTAGTTCCTGATGTTAAGACAATTTCAAAACCCCCTTATCAAATGACTCAAATTTAAATTTTAGAGTTGAAGGAGCAATTGCAATATTTATTAGAGAAAGGTTTCATTCGACCTAGCACATCACCATGGGGTGCTCCTGTTTTATTTGTTAAAACGAAAGATGGTTCTATGAGACTTTTCATTGATTATAGAGCCTTGAATAACATCACTGTTAAAAAAATATCATTTGCCTCATATCGATGAATTGTTTGATCTGCTCTTGGGAGCTCAGTTTTTTTCAAAGATTGACCTGAGATCGGGGTACCATCAGCTGAACGTAAAGGAAGAAGATGTTCCGAAGACTGCGTTTCGTACAAGATATGACCATTATGAATTTGTAGTAATGCCTTTTGGGCTAACCAGTTCAGCTGCTGTATTCATGGACTTAATGAATAGAATTTCCCATGAGTTCTTGGATAAGTTTGTGGTGCTTTTCATTGATGATATTTTGGTGTTTTCTAAAAGTAAATAGGAGAATGAAAGTCATTTAAGGGTTATTTTGAAAACCTTAAAAGAAAAGAAATGGTATGGGAAATTCAGCAAGTGTGAGGTTTGGTTGCAACAAATTTCTTTCCTTGGTCACATTGTTTCTAAAGATGGGATAACCGTTGATCCTGAAAAAACAAAGGTTGTTGAAGAATGACCAAGACCCACAAATGTAATAGAGATTCATAGTTTCCTTCATTTTGTAGGCTATTACCGAAGGTTTGTTAGAAATTTTTCACCGTTATCTAGTCCAATGACTAAGCTAACTTGGAAGGGTGTTAAGTTTGTCTGGACAAAAGAATGTGATGATTCTTTTCAGGAATTGAAAAGAAGATTGGTGAATGCTCCAGTTTTGGCACTACCTTCCAGGAATGGGGAGTTTGTTATCTGCAGTGATGCTTCATTGAAAGTACTTGGTTGTGTCCTAATGCAGAATGATCAGGTAATTGCTTATGCTTCATGACAATTTAAATCTCATGAGTTAAATTACCCTACACATGATTTGGAATTAGCTGATGTTGTTTTCTCTTTAAAAATTTGGAGGCATCATTTATATGGAGTAAAGTGTGAAATATATACCGATCACAAAAGGTTAAAGTATATATTCACTTAGAATTAATTGAACATGAGATAGAGGAGATGGCCTAAATTAATCAAGGATTATGATTGTACAATTCATTACCATTCGGGAAAAGCAAATAAAGTGGCTGGTGCGTTGAGTCGAAAAAGTAATGCTTCATTAGCAAAGTTGCGTTTGGAACATGATCCTTTGGTTAAGAATTTGATGAACTTTGGCATAGAAGTTGTGGGTGCAGGATTTTTTTCTGTTTTGTTTCAGGTATCAGTGATATCTTCTCTATCAGATAGAATCAAGCAAGCACCGAAGCAAGACAGTGAGTTGCAGAAAAAGGTAGAGCTTGTTTAGAAAGGTAAGTTGCATGAATTCAACATTGATAATGATTGTGTTTTGAGATTTGGGAAGAGATTGTGTGTGCCTTGTGATTCACAGTTGAAGAGAGAGTTGTTATGTGAAGCTCATAGTTCTCTGTTTTCAGTTCATCCTGGCAGTACTAAGATGTACAGAGATCTGCGGGAGTATTAGTGGTGGGATGGAATGAAAACAGATATTGCTGATTTTACTGTGAAGTATTTGACATGTCAACAGGTTAAAGTATAGCGGCAGTTACCGAAAGGGATGCTTCAGCCTTTACCAGTTCCAGAGTGGAAATGGGAGAATATATCCATGGACTTCGTTGTGGGATTTCCGAAGACCCCTCGAGGTAATAATGCAATCTGGGTTATTGTTGATCGCTTGACTAAATCTTCTCATTTCGTTGCTATACGAGAGACTTTTTCCCTAGATCGACATCCCCATTTGTATCTTAAGGATATAGTCAGGTTACATGGAGTTCCCCTCTCCATTGTATCTGGCCGTGATCCCAGGTTCACTTCTAACTTTTGGAAAGGCCTTCAGAAGTCGTTGGGTACTGAATTAAATTTTAGTACAGCTTTTCATCCTCAATCAGATGGGCAGCCAGAACGAACAATTCAGACATTGGAGGATATGCTACATTATTACTCTAGGGATTATCAGGGAAGTTGGGACCAACATCTTTCTTTGGTTGAATTTTCATATAATAACAGTTTTCATTCCAGTATAAAGATGGAACCATTTGAGGTGTTATATGGGAAGCGGTGTCGAACTCTAGCCTTTTGGGATGAAGTGGGTGAAATAAAGTTGATGGGACCAGAATTGGTAGATGATTTGGTAGAAAAAGTTCAGCTGGTACAGAAACACATGAGAACAGCTCTGAGCAGGCAGAAGAGTTATGCGGACAACAGGAGGAAGGATCTATCTTTTGAGGTAGGTGATCATGTTTTTCTCAAAGTCTCACCATGGAAAAGTGTGATTCTATTTGGTAAGAAATGAAAGCTGAGTCCAAGGTTCATTGGACCATATGAAATTCTGGAGAGAGTTGGATCAGTTTCATACCGGGTGGCTTTACCTCCGAGTTTATCTCAGGTACACAATGTTTTTCATGTTTCAATGTTAAGGAAGTATATGCCCGATCCATCTCATGTTTTGAGTCCAGAGGTAGTTCAGCTGGAAGATAACCTATCTTATGAGGAACAACCAGTCCAGATTCTTGACCATAGGGATAAAGTGTCACGGAATAAGGTGTTTAATCAGTTAAAGGTTTTTTGGGAAAACCACATGATGGAAGAGGCAACATGGGAATCTGAAAATGCAATGAGGGATAAGTACCCCCATTTATTCGATAAGTAAATAAATTGTGGGGACGCAATTTTCTAAAGGGGGGAAGGATGTAACATCCCAAGTAAGTAATGAATAATATATATTTTTATCTATGTATATTAGTGAATTAGATAGTTTTTTAGAGGCTTAAAATGAGAATAAATCCAATCTTAGGCATGGAATACACTACTATTTTTAAAAGATTGTTTTACTGCCTTTTGATGGAAAACCATTTTTAAATCTATCTTTTGACAATTTTATAAGCTATGTTTGTCAAAATAAACTTATTCTTTAAGATTGGGACATCAAAATTTACTTTGTGTGAATTTTTGGTATTTTTCCGATAAAGTTCATTTTTTAATGAATAGTGAAAAATGTTGTATTTTAATACAAAACCTATTTTTAATCTAATTTATTTATATGATTATATTATCTTTTGAATAGGTTTTGAAGTGAAATTAGAATATATTTTTACCATTTAATCCAATTGTGGTCATTTGAATCAATTTCACTTTGAAATTGGACTTAAACTGGTGTCAATCTTTTGATACTTATTGTTTCCTAAAAACACGCTATTTGTCATGACAGCGGGAATTAATTGTTAAATTAATTAATGTAAATTATATGATTTGAATTTTGTAAAATATACATCATTTTTGAATTCATAATATCAAATATAGCTTAGGGTGATGTTTTGGTATTTTTCTGAAAAACTTCAATATTTGATGAGTAGTGAAACCACTAAGTGGTAGTTAAAGAAACTGATTTTTCGTTTAAATGAAACTTTGACACTTCTGTAATTTGATTTTCAAAAATCATACATACATGTTTGTCATTAATAATTAAAATGTGGTTCAATGAGATTAAAATAATTTTTTTGGTGAATAGTAACTTTTAAGTTTTTAATCGCAATTAGATGTAATTAGTGCAATTTAAGGAAAAAATGATATTATAATAAAATGAAAATACCTCGACACATATACTACCCTTATTGGATGTGTCATGGCCGACCAAGACAATCCATGTGTCAACTTGGGGACCCCATGGAGCCACTTTTGTAGGAAAATGACATTAATATCTTTTTATTTAATGTTAATATTAAAATGACACAAACATGAGTTGTTTTACTAAAAAAAATTAAATGGGGTTATACATATCAGATTTTTGACTATAAAAATTCATTAGAAAGATAAAAATATTTCCTACATCACCATATTTTTATTATAATTTTTAGACATTAAATAAATAAAATTATTTATGACATCATGATGATGGAGTGAATACCTCATTAATAAATGATTTAAATAAAATGAAAAGATAATGTAACATCTATGACCTACACATGTCCAAAACCTATTGGATGAGTTGATTTAGAACCCTTATCACCTTACCATCAAATTATTTCAATTTGGGGCCTTTTGAATCCGAAACTCATTTTAAAATAAAGTAACATTTCTTTACTTTCCAAGAGTGCCCCTCCTCTCCTCTTATAAAAGGCCCCCACCTCTACCTCCTTAACCACACTTCAAAAGCCTTTGGCTCGGCCAACCCCTGCCCATTTTGTCTCTCCACTTCCCTCTATTACTCCTTGAAGCCTCACATTGGGGAGAAGTCTTCCCAAGGAAGCCTTTGAGCTCAAACCAAAGGGAGTTACCCGATTTTAAGGTAATGTCTTCACTTGTGTTATTTTGTTTTATTTTGCTTCTCCAACCCCCTAAAGTCTTTTTATTCATTTCTTGTGTAACAACACCAGTATATTCCATATACTAGGATGTTGTTATAATAATTATTCAAGATACTCTTACACACACCTACATCTAATGGTTAAAGAACATACTGTTTCCGTGGATGGAGAATTTCTGCCTCCCGAAACGATGATTGTTCAACATTCTTTTAACACCTTCAAAGGTGGAAATTAAGATGAAAATATATTTATATATGATATATAATATTTTTATGTTTTCCTTAAGCTTCTGTATTTCTCATTTTTGGCATACCTTTATGGTTTCCATTATGGGTAAACACGATATCTTCATTTAAGGAAGTGCAGACTACCGCCCCCTCAAAGTGATTTGATTCGTTAATACCATATGTGGGACGTATAAAGGATGGAGTTATGATATTATATATGATATTACAGTAGAATTATAATATAACTTTATATCATTATGATTCCATTTCATAAAATACGAAATATAAATGGAAGCAGCGTTCATGCGTACGTACGACTTACCGTCTCCATGAACAGTGCATTTCATTTCATAACTCTAAATGTAATATAATATTATAAATTCATGCATGTACTGGATATATATGATATATATGATATCTACATCATGAATACCATTCTGGATATAATGGATACATGAAAAACTTGTAATTATAAAGGTTTTATTTTTGACTCAAGTAACAATGATCGTTAAAACGACCGTTATTAACTTAAATAATTACATAGTGTTCATGACATGGAAATTAGTGATATAAATGGAATAATGAACTTGAAAATGGGTCTTAAAAAGGTATAAATTAACTCAAGTTTATTATTCAAGAGATTAAGTAACGACCGAGTCAAGTCGAACCCGAGGTATGGGACTTCGTCTCAATCTCCTTTCATTGAGGCATATTTTGTTTTATACACAACCTTCTTTTATACGGTGTATAAAAAACTTTTACTTTTAAGTTTATTAAAAAGGAATCTTTTTTATACGAAGAGTTTACTAAACGACAAAAGGGAATGTTTTTGTCGTACATATGCGGCGACAACGACTTATCTGCCGCCGTGACCATTATTTGAGTTTCGGCTTCCTCTACAGGCCATACCTTTTTTTAAAGAAAAATAAATACCTTGTTTTACTTTTCTTTTGTTTTGGTATTGAAAATGGTTTTCATAATGTTTTTATATCAATGAGTTGTATTTATATCTTGTGATTGAAAGGTGGAAATTTTATGTTTCCTTTATGCATGTTTTATGTGATACGATTATGTTGAGGTACTTGGGAATTATTATGAACATGGGTGGTTCCGTGATAAACTAAGGGCAGGTGAGCCCGATATAGCTCTCCAATGCATTGGGTAATGCGAAGGAGTGAAACGTTAAGGTTTCTCCGAAAGGATTTAGGGAATATACTGTGATGGTTATTCCAAATGTACCCAAGAGGGTTACTTCCTACGTAAGAATTTTATGAATGCCTCAAGTTACCTTTATGTCTTATGATTTCTATGATTTATTCATGATTTTATGAGGTATGTTAATGTGCTTATGTTTTATGGGTAATGTATGATTTCATTCTTATGTATATATGTACCAATGTTTCCTTTCCATATTTTTATATCCCTTACTGAGCTTTTTATGCTCATCCCAAGTTTTTGAAATGGTTTTCACAGGTCAAGGGAAAGTACATGATATGATGATAGTGAAAAAGGAAGTGTCAAGAATGAATCCATGTTTTATTTTAAATATTTTTCCATGGATGAGAAAAATGAATACTATCTTTTATGTTACCACTTTGTTTAAATGTGGAATGTAATGCATGTTTTATGATCTAATTCTCTAAAACTCTAAACCTGAAAAGATCCTCAAGGTGTAATCTTGTAATAACTCAAGATTAAGTAATGTTTAAGGCTGGGGCCTTATAATTCAAAGGAAACAAAAGGATATATATCCCTATAGAAAAGAAATTGATACTCATCTGACAATCCATCTTCCTTGAGAGGTATAACATCCTAAAAAAAATATAGTTGGAGAAATATTGACTTCGATGAAGTTGATGTTCAAGATACACAAGAGATTGTACATGAATGAGTTCCACATGTCCCTATGGAAGAGGTTCCATAAACAGATGTACTGCGTAGGATCTCAAGATATGTAAGATAATGAGATAGATTTTGTTTCCTAGTCACTGAGGATGGTGAATCAATATTTTTGGACATTGATGAAACTCTATCCTACAAGGAAGAATTAAAAAGACCAAAAGTTACATGATGGATAGAAGTTGTGAATTATGAGATAGATTCCATGTATCAAAAACAAGTCTGGATTCTGGCCGATGAGCCAGTTGATGTAAAGACTAAGGGATGAACATGGTTGTTGAAGAGAAATATGGACATGGAAGGTCAAGTTAACACCTATAAATCAAGGCTAGTGGCTAAAAGATTCATTCATCATAAAGGAATTGACTTTGATGATACCTTATCGCCAGTTTCCATGAATAAATCCATAAGAATCATACATGACCTAGATTATTATCATGAATGTGAGATTTTGAAAATGGATGCCAACACTACATTCCTTAACAAAAACCTTCAGCAATATTCTTATATGGCACAAACATAAGGTTTTGTAACACTAGGTGAATCCAAATGGGGTTTCAGGTTGGAAAAATCCATTTATGCATTAAAGAAAGAAAAAAGGTCATGTAACATTCGATTTGATGAATCCATAAAGGAATTTGGATTCATTAATAATGAATGCATGCCATGTATTTATAAATGGTTTAATGGGAATGCATTCGTGATCCTAGTAGTATATGTTGATGACATATTACTTATTGGCAATCTTGTACCAGTCTTACAGTCATTTTAGGACTGGTTGAACAAGTTTTCCACCCTGAAGGACATAGGTAATGAATCCAACATTCTAGGTATCAAGATCATTTGTGATAGATCCAAGAGGCTTCTTGGACTATGTTAGGGTACATACATTGACCAGATACTAAAGAGATTTAGTATAGAACAATCTAATAGGGGATTGTATCCTGTGTCACATGGCCCCCATCATTCTATGAAAATTCAACCTCAGACAAAATAAGAGAAAGATAAGATGAGTAATATCCCATACTCATCGACTATAGGATCCATAATTTATACCATGTTATGTACAAGCCTTAATGTTGTCTATGCACTGATCATGGAGGAAGATATCAAGAATATCCAAGATAACAACATTAGGATAATATTAAGACTATCCTTAAGTATATGAGATGAACTAAGGGTATGTTCCTGGTGTATGGAGGAGGTTAGAAGCTTGATATCAGAGGTTGTTATGATTCTTGCTATCAGACAGATCTGATCAATCTGAATTTATAATTTGGATATTTTTTCTATCTCAAAAGAGGAGCTGTAAGCTGGAAAAGTTCAAAAAAGCTAGTTATTGCTGATTCTACTGTGGATTCCGAATATATAATAGCTTATGATGTAGCCAAGGAATCCATATGGATTCAAAAATTAATTTAGGATATTGATGTGGTTATTATAAGTAGAGACACTATCAAATTGTATTGTGATAATAGTACAACAGTGGCTCTTGACAAATATCCAAGGACACATAAACGGACAAAGCACATACTTTGGAAGTATCACCTCTGGAAGGATTTCTATCAAATGGGTGAAGTTGTAGTGAGAAAAGTGTCCACGAAATAGAATGTGGAAGACCCCAAAACTAAAGGCCTATCTCATAATAAGCATGAATATCATGTGAGAGCTAGTGGGATAAAGGTTTTCAGCAGTTGTGTCTAGTCCATGTAGGGTTTCTATTGGAGATGGTGGCCTAGAACCAACAAATTTTTACTTTATTCATTAATAAATACCTTATCACATTTTGAATATTATTTTTCATGAATATTTATGTGATAATTTCTTGAGTATGGCTATTTCACTAAAATTTCATAGTAGAATCATGCTATGATGAGAACCCAGAAGTTCCATAACACTATTCTTGAATATATGTTCAATGGACGGATGATGTTATTTGAGGGACACAAATTATACATGACAGTAGGGGTTAGGATTCATAAAACATTAAGGTACTTTATCATGGTGTTCTCCCTTGGTAATATCTGGGAGGATATTATGAGAACAAGACCCACAAGTAGGAAATAAACATTTCATAGTGTCATTGGATGTTCATATCAATGGATGTGTGTATTGTTCCTTGGAAATTAAGATTATTAATAATGGGTATTACCACTCATTCACTTATATTAATTGACAAAAACTATGAACAGACATTGTTTTAAGAAAGGTAGGATATATTTGGTGCACCATGAGTAATATTGAATTAATAGATAATGCGACAAAGGATTTTTCAATTCTGTTCCTTAACAGTAGTAGATATCTCATTCCCTTTGATGGAATTGATATAGCCTAAATAAATCCACGCCCATGAAGAGGAATGGAAAAGATCAATTCTATGAAGTCAAAGAAAGAATAATCGAGCACATGGGTTGATGGAACTGGTATGCAACCCTCTTGATTCGAGATATCAATACAAAGTGATTTCATTACACAGTAAGTGTTCAAATGAGGTGGAACATCATTGAGGAGTTAACTTCTTTCTCTGTGGAAGCCTTTTCATGTTTCTAGACGCTATCCTTGGACATTTGGCAGGCACTATCTGATGCCCCTGATAAAGAGGTCTAGAGGTTCCCACACTTCACGTCTCTATGTATTTCAGTTAAATATTAATTATAACAAGTTGAATAAATATTATTACCGACTGTGGTTTAATAGTTATTCAAGGATTCCGGGTCTGATTTATTTCGACACTAGTTAATCGAAAGAATATATATTGTGGGAGAAATATTATATTTATTAGCAAGTAATGCAGTGATTTATTTAATAAATAAATAGTTGTTATCCAAGGTCTAATAAATGTGGTGGAGGAAATAATGAGAATAAAAAAACAAAAAAATAAAAGTACATGCTATGTATATTAATATACACACATCATAGTTTTTTTGAGGATATGTGGGATGTAATATTATTTATTTAATTAAATAATATTAGGTGTAATTTTCTGGATGTATGTCAAGTGATAATAATATTTAACTGTTATTTTTAGACATTGGGTCTTACTTAAAATTAAATGAAATAAATAAATGCTTTTGGGTTATTAATTAATTTTATTATTCTATGTAATTAAGTTCCCAATTATATTTTCCTTATTAACCTAGTCATTATTTATGGTCGTGCAGAGTAGAAGAAGAGAAATCTCTTAATCCAATAGAGAAATATTTTTCTCTACGAATTCTATCATGTTACGAGAGAGATACTCCCCCACTAGATTATGTAGAGCGCTTTTCAAAGTGCCTCTCAAGGAAATCGAAGGCAGACATCACAAGCGAAGGATATTACTCTCTAGAACCTAGTGATCCCTTTTGCGATTTCCAAAGATATGTAGATCACATGTGGATAACCTCCAGAGAAATCCTACACTTGGATTTACGATACAATGATGGATCACATTGGATCATGACCGCAAACATCAATAAAGAGATAATCTCATCAAGGTAATTATTATCTTTTAATTAAATTAATTATAACCAACATATGATGAACCCATCTATGGTCCTGGGACTCCTTTATTTTATTTCATTATTCATTATATTCTGATGATCTGGGTTTTTATCATCGTGACGGATCTCGGTTTGATCATAGTTAATGTGAATAATTAACATTGGGTACACCCACCCATATGCTTTTTTTGTGCCTGGAACCTAGAAAAAGAAATATGAAAAGATTTTTATAAGATATTATCACCTATAAATTTTAAACATAAAAAGTAGATGTGAGTGAACCTATTCCACATGAATGTGAGTATGCCGAAACATCCTTCAATGTTTATAGTGGGATCGGGGTTTTGTTATCAGAAGATTGGTTAATAGTTTCCAAAAATCACTGGATTATTTTTAAAGAACATTCAACGAATAATTATTATCAATGTATTACAATATTTTATAATGGTTTTTTACAGGGTAGTTTTATCTAAATACTTAGAAAACTACAAACTAGTAAATTTAATGCTCATCCCTGTTTTAAAAATTATTTTCACACGTCAAATAGAAGTTCTATGTCTTATGGGTTTGTTAAAGAGTTAGCCCACATGAAGAAGATTAGATATTTTATTTTTATTTAATTTTGTACAAATATGATTAAAATATATGTTCTTGTATAATCCTATAGAACATGGAACATTTAAGGTCAAGGATTTCATTTTAGTGAAGTGTAATATTTCATTTTCATTTATAAAAAAACTACACATCATTTTTATTCACTAAATCCAGAAGCAAAGGTTTGTGGTGTTATAATTGGTATTAGAAAAACTGTATAGATAACATTGGTGATTATTTGTTTCAAAAATGGAAGAATATACACATTTAGATGTCTTAGTTTTTCAAAATTCAGAAGACAGAAATTAAGAATTTTTTAGAGTGTGACAAATGAATTGTGAGGGTTCAATTATTTTTAAGCGGGGAAGAGTGTAACATCACTTATTTAAATAAAATAATTATTATATTATTATTATCTTTATATAAAAGTTAATTCAATTTAAAAAAATGTAAATTAATAATAAAATTTTAATTAGAGATAAATAATTTAAAAGGATTTTTTATCACTTATGAAAAATGATTTAGAAATTATAAATATTTACACAATATAAAAAACATGAATTTTTCACAATGATAAATATTATTTAACACAAAAAATATAGTAATTAAAATTAAAATTATAAATTTTAAAATTCATTTAATTTATTTATGAAATTAAAGGTAATTTAATAAATTAGTGAGATTAATAATATGTGAAACTATGCGTGAATTCAGTATAAAAATTTTAATATTAAATTCCATTAATGTATATAAAAATAATTTTGAAAATGGTCATTGAAATTTTACTAATACTAATATACAATTATTTTTTTAAGATTTCTGAAAATATAATATATTAGTATTATTATTAATTTATGGATTATGGATTATTTTATAATTTTTAAATAATAATCATGATAATTTTCAAAAAATGAATTAAAACAAAAATTTAATTATGGATTTATTTTTATGAAATTTTAAAAAATATAAAATGTACGAATTTTTGAAAAAATTATATACATGAATTCACAAAAATCAACTTACATTTAATATTCAGAATTTTATATTTCAAAATTAAAGAAAATATATGAATTATGTTTATATTTTATAGTAATATATATATATATATATATATGAAAGATTAATATTTTTTTAATCATGAAAATTATTAATTTATTTTAATGAAATATTAAAGATAAATAAATTATTTTATTAAATTATAAATAAATTACAATTATGATTATTATTATAATTATGATAAAATGAATTAATAAAAATTTAAATTTAGGAAACAAGATAAGGGATCTTTATTTTGGGTTTACATCTGTATTCGTGAGATCCCTAGCACTACCATTGTCAAGGGCATAGGTCGAATGAAGTTTGAGCTCAAAATTAAGTCGGTTCCAAGGGAATCGCTTCACCGAAGTCTAGTAAGTGTGCAAAACGATCCATGTATTCAATGTTGGTTAAGGATGATAGCCTGAACGAGGAGTCTAATTTCATTGAGCACTGATATTCCACCTCTATATAATGGGATTGAGTTCAAATCTGGGGTTTTTGTGTGGTTGGGGGTTCGAGTGCATATGTACTTTTCTTTTGGATTTAAAAATTTAATATCTATAAAGGTAGGAATGTTTTTAATTGATTTAGGTATCCAAATATTATCCATTGACTTATTATAGTTTCTTAACATCTCTGTTTTTCGAATCATAGATTAAAAATGATATTCACCTATTTTTCTTATTTTATTATTCTATTTTATCTATTCATTGATTGTGGTCCTCTTGGTGAAATCCCCTTTGATTTTGAATTGCGGTAATCATTTTTGGGCCATAGATGTTACTGTAGTGGAAATATTAAATTGATTTGGTCAACATGCTTCTATTGGTTTTTATCAATTTCGTTGTTTCTTTACATCTATTCCCTATATTGTTTTACTATCGTAAATTTGTCTCTATTTATAGATCATTGTGGACCTTTTTAGGACCCCATTTTCACCAATTTTTTTATTGAAATTTAAGCAGTGAAGCATTTGGCTATAAAATCCTTATACCAATCTTTGTGCAAATGATAAATTACTAAGCCATATGTTTGTCCTGATCTAGGGTAAAGGTGTGTCTGAAGAAAAATAATCCCCAACAATTTTTTTATCAAAATATATAAGGGTGATTTCCTAATCATTTATTTCTAGTTTATGGTTCTAGATTTACAAATTAGGAAATGATTATATTTATTTTCATAAACAATTATGTATAAATGTAAATTTGTTTTGAAAAATTTTATTCTAATAAATTTATTTTTGAAATATTATTTCAATATATAATTTCATTTATCAAAATTTTTTTTATTTTAGAATTCATGTTAAATTTTCGGCAATAAATAATTTTATTCAATTTATATTATTTGTTTTTTAAAGGATGTGTACGATACAAATTTATGTCCTATTATGAATTCATGATTCCACTACGAGGGATATTTTTTTTTGATTTTTTGTTTCAACATGAATTTATTCATTATTTATGTGTATTATAAATTCAATATCATATATATATTATTATTATTGGAAACATCATGTTCATTTATTTATAATTAAAATTTATGATTTACATATATAAGTAATTTTATATTTATTTTTTATGTATAAATTTAAGTATTATTTTTCATACCTTATGTTTATTTCCATAAATATTTATGAAATTCTTTTTATATGAGTATTATATTTATGTAAATGTTGTATATATGATTTATTCAAAGTTCAATATCATGTTTATGACTATTCAAAAATAAATTTTTGATGCTCCTTTTTTATTAAATCAAATAAAGGATAAGAATCATAAATTTTAAAAAATGGAATCATGTCATCTATAAATCATGATTATGGACATACATCATTGTTTGTTGATAACATTTCATATATTAGTATATGTAAATATTTATGTATATACATGTAATTATTTTCTTTTAATAAACTTTTTCATTTATCATAACTATCCAAAAGAATGGATTTTTATGTGATTATGAATGAAATATTAAGTACATGGTTGTTAGTTATACTTCCATGAAAATATTCAATTTCTAATTATCAAGGGATTGGGTTGTTCCAGGTCTAACAATTGATTTTCTATTAATGTTTATAATTATAACTTTTTATAAAAATATATGTTTATGTGTATTTATTTCCTGATTTTGTTTTTTAAATAAAAATTCTAGTGGAAAAAGTGTATATATATAAAAAAGAAATGAGGAATGTTTTTTTATAAAATATTGGCACTTGGAAATTGTAAACAGGCAAGGGTGTAGGGAGTGAACCCATCCCTCTGAAAAGGGGATAGACCTAGATAGATTTTAATTCTTAATGTGTCCTCGTGGTTTTATTTTCAGAAGCTTTCTTAATAGTTTCCAAAAATCTCTAGATTATTTCTAAATAACATTCAAAGAATTATTATTTTCAAAGTATTATAAAATTTTATAAAGGTATTTTACAAGGAATTATTAACTAGCCTTTTCGAAAACCCTGACTATGAAATTTAAAACTCATCACTGGTTTTAAAATTATTTTCACAGTAAAAACTAAAAGTTCTAATTTGGGAGGATTACATAAAGAGTTAGTGTATTCTAAGTATATTTTATATATATTTTTCTATACTTTGTACAGATATGAAAAAAATTTACATTCTTTCTGAATACTTTTGATCTTATATTGGTAAAAGGCCATTGATTGTATTTTAGTGTTGTGTAATTGTCTAGTTTCATTTAAAAAAATTACAAAGAATATTTGTGTACTGTGTCTGGAAGTATGGGTTTGGGGCATTATAATTTGAATCAGATCAATATTCGAGATATATTTGGACAAACTTAAAATACCATGTCATTGAGGAGTAATTTTGGGTATACAAAAGATCAACTATTATCAGGAGTTAATAATGATTTATAAGGGATCGACTATAGTGTTGGAATACTCAACACATTTCATAGACTTTCTATGATCCACTTCTATCTAGGCTAGGAAAGTAGTAATGAAGTTTATGATGTTCAATATTATCCTTCATCCATATCTGAGAATCCAGTTTTTTAATTTCAACATAATTTATCATATATATGATATTTGTAAGGCCCTAATGATTCAGAAGGTTCTGGAGGAAGAAAAATCATAGGACTTATTTTATCTATTATATTACTTACCTATGATAATTCTAGTAGTAGGAATAGGAAGTTACAGGTTCTGTCCCAGGATAGTAGTACATAGATATAGAAAATTAAGGGTTCATCAACATGTTTTGTAGGATTAAGATGTCCATTGTGTTTCATATTTGGAAAGAGTTATCATTTTTATAAATTTATATCATTTCATTAGAAACAATTTCATTGGTGTGAAAATATGGGACACTTTTTGTAGTTCTATATGACTAGGTAATGTATATATTTTCATATTGGTGTAAAATAGTCTCAGGATATGAACTAGGGGACCAGTTAGTTTGCTAAGTAGAACGTTATTTCCCAAATGACATTGGTGAACTAGGTAATTCAAGAAATGTTTTTTTGGGCCATGGATATGAGGCTGGTTTAGTGTAAGTTGTATACTAAATCCTAAATGATTGTGGAGAGGTACTATCGACCATCTATAGTAGATTCTTGATCACGTCTACAATTTCATCCAACTCTTTTAATATAGGTTCTTCAAATTTCTATATATTTTTTCATATTATTTCTAGGTTGTACATACCAATAATTATATGTAAATATCCTTTGGGTTTTTATATATAAAAATATTTTTTATTTTATTGAATACATATTTATGTAAAGAATGTTCTAGTAAACTGATGGTAAAGAAGTTGTTGAGTGTTGTTAAGAATGTTTTGTTGTGAATTTTATAGTATAACATAGATCATTTTATTATATTTGTTAAACAAATTACTACAAATATTTTAGATTATAAGAAACTAAAAAATATCCCAATATCTAGAAAAATATATTGTAATAAGCTTATGTACAAAGTGAAAAAGGTATAAATTTTTTTCTAGAGGAATTACAAAGATATGGAATTTAGAAAAACTAAATATAGAGTAAGAGATGAATTTTTTATACATAGTTTGAGGGGCAGTAGTTTTATTCAGTGGATAAAGAAAAAAACTTTAAAGCGGTATATTTTCAGTGAATGTGTAATTGGTTTATAATACCGAATGAAGGTTGTCACATTGGATAGAACTTTATTGGATTGATATAAAGAGGATGCATAATTTCAGATGAACTATTGTGTGATGTTTCAAAGAGGTCTCATATATTTTTATGATACATTTTTTAAGAAAAACATTTATAAACATATTGTTTATAGTATATTCAATATAGTTGGGAGAAAAAGTTCTTTAAAGGGATCTTGAACAAGTTTTATTCAATATATCTTAATAGTGAATTTTTGTTGGCCAATTGTAGTTTTCATGGAAAGGATGTAAGTTACCATGCTTACTCTAAATCATGTAAATCATGTGGTCCTCAGATTACTTTAATATAATTTCATGCTTGTGAGTTTTTATAAAATTTTGGTAAGGATAAAAACCCTATTATGTATCAAAGTTTAATTATAGAGGATTTTAAATTTTAAAAGATCAACAAAAAATCAACCCCCTAATCAATGGTTCCAATGATCTTAAGAAACATAATTTTGTACCATAGGAATGTTTGCGCTTTTATATTCTTATTATAGAAAGTCTCTACTCCGTGAAAAATATACGTATTTCTACATTATATAGAAAAAATTATCATGGTTATAAAGTTGGATGATACACTATCTTTTTTCTCTTGTTCGAGAGGTTATGGATGCAATAATTGTTGGGTTTCCACCAATATGGAAAAATTATCCAATGAAGATTATTTAAAAAATAAATATTATTTTTTATAGGAACAAAAGAAAGCATATTATTATCTCTATGTTATAAAATGGTTTCATTAAGCTGATTGGTATAAAAAAATACAATCAAACATGAGAAAATAGGAAGGTATCTTCAAGGGATATACATAATTGATTTAGGAAAAAAATATAGAATAAAAATATAAAAGATATCATAATGGTAGATGAATAAACTATTAATGAGTAATTCACTAGAGTTAATAATGTTTTTTATAAATTAATATGAATTAGATAAGTCAAGGAAGATTCTTCCATAGTTAAGAAACTCATGAAAAATTTCCCAACAGATATTGATTTCAAAATATCTTCCGTAGAATATAATGATGATTTAATTATTAATGAATTAAATAATAATATTATCTAATATGATATAGGGGAAGATATTACATTCAAAAATAATATTATGAATTAAATAATGTTTAATGATATGAAAAAGATGAAAATAGAATATAATGATCATGAATTTGTGTACTCATTGAATTATAAGATAATGAAGTTGATGTAGATAAAAATTATGGAATCGTGTCTCTTATCTATAATGATTACATAAAATTTAGAGGATTTTTCAATGGTGATATCCCACCTAAATATATCAAGTGTGGAGGAATTGATAATTTTCAATGAATTCTACTAAGAAGAAGGTTATAGTGTGTGATAAATATTTTGAATGAAAATTATTGTGTAAGAAGTGGATCAAAATATCATGGGAGGTAATGAAATATACTAGTGGTCCAATGATTTTATGGGAAAAAAATTTATTATGTTGAGAAATAAATTTGAGTATGAATTAGATGATAAAATTTCATTAGAAAAGGAAAATACAAATAATTTTATAAATATCATTAATAATATAGAAAAGAAAAAAGATATTTTCTAGAATGGAAGAATAAGAAGATGGTGAAGAAACTTATTTGTATTATCAGATAAGATCAGAAATTATTTATTTCCCTAATCAAACAAAAAATAAAAGAAAGTGATCAGAATATTAAAGAATGAAACTGGAAAAAAAATATGGAAGAAAAATATTTCGTTAAACATAATGATGAGTATATAAAAGATTTTTTAAACCTCAATCTGAATGTTTCTAAACAAATAAATATGGTTAAATAACATGGTAAGAAACTTGATTCTAAGTAAGATGATGTTTTTATAACACAATCATGATTTAATGTGGGTGGAAATACCTTAACTTATTTGGGAAAAAATTTCAGTAGGACTACAATGATAATGGAAGAATTACCTCCTGATAATGAGAAAAATTATCTCAAGAATCATGTGACTATAATATCCAGCAAACATAAATGATGTTATAATAATAATAACTATGTATCTGTTTGAGAAAATTCAAAAAAAATTCATTGATATATTAATTATAAAAACAACCACATCAAAACAAATTTAAAATAACACATAAATTAATTTTACCCCATTCAAAGAGGAAAAAAGTGTATGGAAATGTTATAAACCATAGTAAATATTCAACAGTTAAATATCCTATATCTATATAAGGAAATTTTTCTTTGGTTTTTATTGTTTTTTGGAATTTAGGTGTATAATGATTATAACTATTGGCACAAAATTTCACACCTCATAAAAAGGCATGAACATTGGTGTAGTAATAGTGGAAGAAAAGGGAAAATATTTCCTAAGAATCTAGAGAAAATCCAAATTATTAGACACTATAATGTTTCTAAGGAAACATCAATTTCGTTACCTAAATGATGTTTTTTAAGATGTGATCAAATGGATCCCTTTAATGAAGAATTTTTAAAAATTATTATAGGAAATGTTTCTTATAATAAAAAAAGGATTTTGGAAATAATAAATTGGTAGAAGTAAATTTTATTATTGAGATATATATGAATCTAGACAATAGAAAAAATATTATATTATTAATAGTGTTTATTTTTCACAAATGACAGGTGATGTGAAATAATTTTTTTTGAAAAACATGAATGGGAGTAGTTACCTTCTAAAATGAGAGTTCCATAAAATATAGAGGAATAAGAACAATAGAGATTGAATCTTGGAGACTAAAATCAAATGAATTTTTATTTTTTGATGAGATCAAACACAACATATTGAGTGTTATCCAAAATTGTGATAACGCTATAGAAGTTATTTTAGGAAATAATCTTGAATCATTAGAGGTTGGGATAATGTAAAAGCTGTTACTAGAGGAGAATGAACTATTGGAAATATATTTCATATTTGAGAATTTTTTAACTCATGTTACATGAGTGGTAAGGATGAAAATAAGTTGTGGCATCAAATTCTAGTGAATATTGTCCATAATAGTATAAAAAATCCATAAAAATTATATTATATAAGAAATGTACCCCCAATGAAAATAAAATATGATTATGTTTGTACAACATACTCAAAAGGGAACATGGTTATTATAATTCATAAGAAAGTTGAAATCCAATCCACTAGAACACATGATCTTATACACTCTATTTTTTGGTCCTATAAGGAATAAATAAATAAAATGATATTTTTACTAATGACTTCACTCATATGACTTACATAATCTTTATGATGTATAAATGTGATATTTTAGAAAATGATCATATTTTTTAGAATGTAAGTATAATGACATATGGGTATTTATATACTGAACCTAATAACTGACAATGAAATAGAGTACAAAAGTAATGATTTTGAATCCTATATGAATAAATAAAAAATCAAACACCAATACAGTACTTTATATACTCCCCAACAAATTGGAAATTCATAGAGGAAAAACATAAGTTTGGTGGAAATGGTGAGATGTATGTTTTCTGAATATAACATATTTAAATATTCCTAGATAGAAGATATTTTTACTATTATTTATTTTAAAAATAGGTTTTGTGTGTGGAAATAATCAAAAATTAATTCCTATGAATGTGGTCTAAGAAAAACCCATGGTGAACTATTTCAAAGATTTTTGGTGTCTTTGTTTAATAAATTTCAAAATTATGGATCTTGTAAGGTTTGATTAAAAATTCAATGAAGGAATTTTCCTAGTATATTCAAGAAACAAAAAAATTTATAAATGTAGGAATAATAGATTAAAAAAATTGTTAAATTCAACTTATGTTAAAGTTATTGAAAATCCTTCCTCTGTAACAAAAGTTATTGAAAATAATAAGAAATATAAATTGAAAACATATAATGAGGATAAAATATCAAAGATGAATTTCGTTCAAATAATATAAAATAATTTCAGATGAATCATGTTATGTGGAGAGTAAAACAGGTATAAAATATCACAAATTTATACCCTATATAAATAAGTTAAATATAACAAAAATATTGGAAATAAAAACTATATAGTTCATGCTGAAAGAATATTAAACTTCAAGAATTAGGTATGAACTTTTTAACACATAGAACATTAATCCATATAAGAAACAATTTCAGATAAATAGTGTGTACAATATAAGAATTAGGAATTAAACCATACTGAAAAAAATGACACATGTGAACTTCTTCCGTGACCATCATGAAATAATTTTTTTTGGATAATGTGGGTATTCCAAAACAATGATAATTAAAATTCATAAAATTAATTAAATAAAGCTCAGATTTTTTTTGTGAAGGTCACTTATAAGTTAGATGTTTTGATCATGAATAAAAATTTTCTCTCATTCTAGGATTGTAAACTTCAAGAATGTTCTTTCAATTTTCATTATATAACTATTACAAATTTTATAATATGGATATAAATTTAGCTTTATTAAAATTAAATCTGGGATAATATGAATAAATTGTGAAAGATAGTGGGTTATAAATAAAAAAATATAGAACCAATGTGTATAAATTGATGAAATAATTTTATGAAAAAAAATAATTTTGATATTCGTACTCAAAACATGATTTCTTCTTGAAGAAGTTGATTTTTTATAAATAAAAATGTTATAGTAAAGTTTATATGATGGTGATGAATTCAAGTTCCCTGATTTCTAATATATATAATGATAACATAATTTTTATAGGCAATAGAGATAAATCATATAAATATTTTTTTAATAAAATGATTAAATTCATAGAAATTATAATTCTTAGACAATTAGATTTCATATTGGGATTATAAGGTCAAAAATTGGAAATAAATTTCCTTCTTTCACATGTGAATCTTTCTATAGATTTGATAAAAATTTTCAGTATGGATAATTATAAATATTTTTATACACCCACTTCTATTGTAATGAGGATGATTAATGATGAACCTAGGAAAAATATGAATTATAAATACTTAAAGATGTTTATTGGAAAATTTCTCTATTATATAGCATAATGTCTCGACATTGTTTACATTATTGCATTATTTTCATCATATCGAAGTGATCCTAAGGAATCTCACATTATTGGAAGAAAAAAATATTTATTAGATTTGTTAAAGGAATTTATTCCAATTTTATGTTATATAAAATAATTTGTGACATATTATTTCATGGATACTCTATTTCAAATTTGGTTGTAGATTATAATGATATAAAATCTTCATTATGATGATTTTTTTGCTTGAGATAATGTTTTTTTAGTTAATAATATAAGAAAAAAATTTCAGTTACATTGATTACAGA
This sequence comes from Viscum album, assembly GCA_963277665.1. Taxonomy (NCBI): domain Eukaryota; kingdom Viridiplantae; phylum Streptophyta; class Magnoliopsida; order Santalales; family Viscaceae; genus Viscum; species Viscum album. The sequence goes on along the minus strand of OY728131.1, from coordinate 502,655,552 downwards.
GGATAAAAAATATTTTCCCTCCATCCATTCTTGTATATAAATTATTTGAAAGAATGTTCAGCTTAAAATTTTATGAGTGATGTTTTTTAAACCATTGAACATTATTTTTCATAATCAATGTGCCACTGGTCTTCTAAAACTCATAATGAAAATTCACGATCAAAACACATTTATATAAATAAAACATTTATTATATATAAAGATGTTGGTGGGGATGTTTTTCTTGAGTAAATTTCCACAAAGTGTCAAATTGATGATGTTTTTACCAAATCCATAGTGAGAAAAATATGTTTAGAAATAGGACTGTAACATTATGGTCATCCACCAGTAATTTCATACATAATTTCTTAAGTAAAGTAACACAATTGTTCTTTAAATATGGATTTTATAGGGCGTGTAAGTGTAACTCTTCATAATACAAATTTTATGTACAACTCTTTATAAATGATTATAATACTCTGGTTGTCATTGTAAGGATAAAAAAAGTCGGGAGAAAATTTGAAGGGTTTTAACTTTACATCACTAAAAACATTTATTTTCAATGAGGGGTGTAATACCTCAAAGTAAATTAATTTTTCTTGCACTCTAGTGTCTAGATATTTTATTAAGAAATGTATTTGTTTTAAAACGTTTTATAAATGCTAAAAAATTAGTTGTGACAAAAGTGTTCAATGTGTTTATATTCACAACAAATCCAAAATGAGAGGTTGAATATACTTAATCATTTTTATCATTAGAATTTTTTTTATTTTATTTAAGACATATCTTTGTTGAGAATTTCTTTATATTTAGAAGATAAATAATTTACTAAAATTTGTAATGAATATTTTGTTATGATGTTTCACTAGGAATTTATAAAGTTTCCCTAACTTTGTTAAGAATAATTCTTATAAATATATATGATTCGAAGATATTCAAAAAGTTCCCACTATCATGAAGAATCAAATTATCGATGATTTTTTTTACAAAGGGAGAAAGGTAAAACATTTTTGCTAGATGAATTCTACCAGACACATTTTCCTAGATAGATATTTGTGAGATGATTGAAGTTGTTTTACCTAGAAAAAGATCATCTAATAAAGTGTTTCTAAAGGTAGATTCATATAACTTTGTTATCAAATGAACTATACTAGAAAAATATCACTGGATATAGATAATCATACATTATAATATAGTTGGAGATGCAATAATGTATGATATCCATGTGAATAAAAGTATTAAAAACATCAGATGCAGAGTTTAATGGAATTCCGACAGTTGATGTTTGTACAAAATGTGTAGAGAAAATATTTGTAATATGGTGATGGTAAAAATACTAGACACATAAAATTTGATGAAATGATCCAAATAGAGAGTTACAATAAATCCATATTATGAGTTTTTTATAGGTATATAATAAATGAAAAAAATTCAATTATGATGAATGAAATATAAATTAGGATTATTCAAAAATATTAGAAGATATAATTCAGTCTTTTGTCGATGTAAAAATAATGGGCGGTAAATCATGTTCAATGTTGATATAAACTAAAAATGGAAATGAAATCAAGTAATCAAATAGGGAATATATAAGTAACAAGAGTATATAAAATTTACAACAATGTACTGAACCATCCTCAATGGATAAAGTGAACTAGAAAGAATAATTTTATTCAGTTCAAGAATAAAATATTTATGCTACAATATATATCATGTTTAATGTTGAAGTTTACTAATGAAGGATATCAATCAGTTCAATTCAATCAGATGATGATTCTTGGGACGGAAAATTACAAGAAGTTGTATTAGATATACTATTATAAATTCCTTCAGAAATGGGATTCCTATGAAGATCATTGATCCAAAAATAGATGATGTGGGGTGATTAGAGAAAAATAAATGGTTGGGGAATGTAACAGTCTGGTCCATATTCAACTAAACCAGTGCCTTGATCTGATTCCACTAAAAACCACAAGTGCACCTCCTCATATTCTAGAGGGTGTCGACTAGTAGCAGGGGTCTAAGGTGGAACTTTGAGAATACTATACCTACATATTAGAGTTCACAATCTGATGAAAATAACAAAACATTATACACATCAGAGAATGTGCAAGAATAATTAAAATGAAAATGAATCATGGTGTAACAGAATGAAATATATTAATGGACCAAATGGTTGTAAAATACATAAAACATAAACTACCCACTGGTTCGTTCACATATTAAAAATAAAATATTGAAAAATAAATACATCTGTCTCAACTACCTATTATGGGCCATATCACATACCCAATCTCATGTACACTATATGAAAACTCCAACTAGACAAACCATCTCTACAAGATAATCTTACTTAACCGTGAAATATTGGGAATTGAGACTATTTATCATACATTTCTTCTCAACATGAAAGAATACATAAGGTCTGCATGTACATCAAGGTTCATATACATGGGTTATGAAATAAATTTCAGTAGTCTACCCCAATGATGAACCTATAAATTACAGCCATTATTGCATTCTCATGAAATATAATAAACCTATCCTAAAAATAATTGAAAAAATACAGATAAAAAAATAAAATGTCCTTGGTTCCAAGATCATGATTGACCTTACTGGCTTTAGGAAATGTTTTTTTCTGATCAGATATTCATGAATGTTCATACAAAAAAACCTAAAATTTTAATATCCATGTCCACCAAAACCAAACCAAAAAATTACAGGGACAGACCCTATGATAGTCCTATCAACTAAGAACTCATCTAAGTAATCTTAAAACATGTCCACACAACCCAAAAAATATCCCATTCCGGAAACCTATATATATCATTCCTAGTTACCACGTAAAATTAATAGCAATCCTATATACATAGTCTAGAACCTATCTTATATATCATAAACAATAGTGTTTGGAGATTCATTCTATCACCTAAACCATGTATCCAGTCAATCATACCTAGAACATCATTTGAAAATCTAAACGACATATCAAATAAATCATTGATGGAGAATCATCCATTAATCTTAAACATGTAAGCCAAGCCTTGTCCCCTCATCCATCCTAGATGGTATACCACTACTTCCTAGAGCATTAGTCTATCACATAAAAAACAAGGTATACAATCTTTGTCAAGAGCCTCCATCTGACACCGAATCCAAATAGTATATTATCCATTCCTGAATCATCAGACCAACATCAAACCACACACTTGTGACATCACATTAACAGTACTCAAAAATATAAAACAATGTTCTCATAACCATAGTCTAACACTCATACAAATAATAAAAACTCAGTATAGAAACAAAGCATCATTTCCAGCATTCTCGATTACAGATATCTAAATTCATACACATGGATCATCAATTCATCTCTCTCAACCACCACAACTAGCACCAGTAAAGTGAGATAAAAATGTGGAAATCCAACCATATCCTGAGGACATCATAGGCATAAAACATGTATCAACATCAACAACCAATAGAAAACATAACAAGGGATGGTTGAACACTCGTACCCATAAAAATATCCTCAAATGATCCAGTGGTCACAACAATGAAAAGGTAACCATATTTGGTGTTAATATATATCATATAATCATGTGGACCAATATCATCATAAGAAACATCCTCATGTGGCCCTTAGTGTCCTCCTAATGATCCTCAATCAAAAATGCACCAAAAAATGCATCCAAAAGCAAGACCATGTCATGCATGCATTCTAAACATTTGACTATGGAATCCAATGATCTATCAATTAGAAACTATCCCAATAGAAGAATCCTTAATATTCCCTCATATAGAACTCAACACAACAATTGAACCATGTTTTAATCACAAACCTAAGATGTCAACCAAGCCAAATGGCTCCAACCACTCTGATCCTCAAACATAGGGTCTAAACCACAACTACTCTAACCTCAGGCATCTAATCAGGAAATGTAGGAAAAAACCAACATATCCTAATAGATAATACTAGATCCTAACAACTAGGATCCTTCTAAGGAACAACAATTCCATCTCCATGGAATTCTCAATCCTGACCAATAATAAAGCTGAGAACTGTAACGCCTCGACCCCAGCTACCCAGAGTCGGTGCATTACTTCGTAACATTGGCGTGATCACAAAAGATCAAGTCTCGAAAGACCGATTATTTTAGTAGCCTTGGAAACACTAGATACATTCGTAAACGTTACATTACATTATAAAGTAAAAAAACTACAATAACAAAGTCTCCATAGTCCACACTCATATCCTCTTCTCACAATCCCTACAGGTCATTCATAAAATACTTCTTCACATCCTGGAAAATATTAAAACATTGAAAGGGGTGAGCTCAGATGCTCAGTAAGGATAACAATATTGCGGAAGCTTTCATAAATAAACATTAACATTTAAGGCAATGTATAGCTAAAACAAAAGCCTTTTTAAACATGAACTTCGGAATATTATGGTAAAAATAAAATGAGATAATGCCATTTACTTATTCACATGGATATTCTACTGGTCGAATAATCACATGCAATATCAATAACCACTTTCATAATGATGGAATGCATAATTCCTGACTATCATAACCACGTAGTCAAGGCCTCGTGCCAAGACCACAAATAAGCTTTTGTCAAGGCCTCGTGCCAAGACACTAGTTTGTCTCATGAGACCTGCCGATGCATCGAGGAGCTATAGCGGGCTCCACCCGTCACTTATTAAGTCCAATGCATTCCTCATATGAATAGGTTTAATCATATCATAAACCATAACATAATCATATCACATAAAACATGCATAAAGGAAACATAACATTTCCACATTTCAATCACAAGATATAAATACAACACATTGATATAATAAAAATGCTTTCAAAACCATTTTCAATACCAAAATAAAAGAAAGTTAAAACTTTGTATTTATTTTTCATTAAAAAAATGATGGCTTGTAGAGGAAGCCGAATTTCAAATAATGGTCACGGCGGCGGAGAAGTCGTTGTCGCCGCATAAGTACGGAAGGAAAACATTCACTTTTGTCGTTTAGCAAAACGCTTCGTATAAAAAAGATTCCTTTTGAATAAATGTAAAAGTCAAAGGGGTTTATACACCGTATAAAATAAAGTTGTGTATAAAACCAAATATGCCTCAATGAAAGGGGATTGAGACGAAGTCCTTAAAAGATCATGAAGTGCACTGTGTTGCATTTGTTGTCAATGAGACATGTTGTTGTCTTAGAATGAATGGATGTCAAGAATTGTCAAGATGTGAATGCCAAAGGTTGTGTTGGTGTTGGTGATGAAGAGAGAATGGCCATAGTACAAAGATGCATGTCACTTAGGAGATTCACTAAGTGACATAGGAGATGTGGTTGAAACATTCTCTATAACATCAGACGATTGTTGAACTGATCTTTAAGTTCCAAGAACTTGTATCAACTGGATACAATGTCACAACAAGATTTTGAAGACCATGCATTGTCTTCACAATGCATGAGGAGTTGAAAGGAGTTCCATCCACAACTACTAGGTGGATGATGTGCATTAATGAAGTCCATGCACTATCACTTAGTGCATGTGAATTAGAAGATGATCCAATTGATCTCTGATTAGATCAATGAAGCACATTGAAGAATTAAGTGATTCAGGAGTTCGGTTGAAGAAGAAGTACCTCCAAGAATTTCCCTCCTAAGTAATGAATATATGTTGAGGAGATTTGAAGAATTCTTATGAAGAAGAAATGAAGAAATGGAAGAAATGGAGAAGAAGAAGAATAATTTGAAGTGGCATTTGTCTTAGAAGAAGGAATGGTATTTGAACTTGGTTACTTTGTTTTTAACAAAGTCCTTGTTCTATTTACTTGCAAAAAATTAGCCATCTCAAGCCATCCTTAAGGGTTCAACCCCCAAGGCACATGTGGGCCTAAGGCGCCACGCCCAAGGGGGGATCCCATGTGGCCAGCCCGAGAGGCAGGGGGCCGTGTATAATCCCCTGAGGGCACGCGGTGGTGAAGCCCGCGCACCCGGTGTGTGCATAGTAGGCGCCAGTAGCGCGCCCGCAGGAGCAGAGAGTGGGCGCAGAGCACGCCCGCAGGGAGAACCCGGTGCGGGGCGGCACCGGGATGGAGGAAGTTCAATTGCCGATTTGAGGGAGCGGCTGGTTAATAAACAGCGGCAATTCCTCTCGCCGTTTTGATGTGGGACGTGGGATTTTCCCGCGGAAGAGATCCTGGCCGTCCGTCTCATCGCGCGCCAGATCCGAGCCGCTCATCTAATCGCGCCACTAGCGATCAAATCCAGGCCGTCCAAAGACCTGATCCGACGGCTCAGAGGCGTCTCCTACCTCGAGCTCGTGCCGAGGCCATGCCAAGGCCGCCCGACGACCGCCGACGAACCAGAGGCATCCCGACGACCTATTTCGAGTTCCCGGCCACCATTGCCGAAGCTGAAGGCATCCTCGTGCTCGTCTGGCCATAATGAACAGTACCATGCATTAAAATGAGCCTGCATGCAACAAAAGAGAAAATTCGATGAAGGCCGAAGCAAACGGAGGTGCGAGGCCCGTGGTTTGTGCTCAAAGTATTGAAGAGTTTCCATGCACACGTTAAAATGCATGCACGAGAAGAAGGCCGAAACATAAGCGATCTCGCGTGAAACAGAAAATAAAAAATGGGATTTGCGGCTCGTTTAAAGATTTCAAAGATCCGAAATCTTCAGGAATTTATGTTGGAAACACGCGGATCATGTGAGGCATCTCTTGCCTATAAAAGGAGCATCTGAGGCTCTCAAAAAGCTTGCTGATGCGCTGATTTTTTGAAGTCCCATGAGCGCATCTCTCTGCCTCGCGATGTTTTGAAGCCCCGCGCAAGTATCTTGCGTGGCGGAAGTCCCTTGCGCGCTGCTCCTTTGCGCAACAAGAAGAAGAGGTTGGGATGCACCAACTTGCAAGCCCCCTCTGTGCACCGCGGCCCCCTGCGCGGCAATCACTTGCGCATCAGTGGCCACCCGAGGCCTTGCGCACCTTGAACTGCTTGCACCCGTGGCTTGCGCGACCCTTGTGGCTTGAGCCTTGCGCGGCAGTGTTGAGGAGGAGGCCGCACCTTGCATCCCTTCATTTGGTTGGTGTTCGGGTGTGTGCATGTGGAGGCCGAGACTACACATTGTGTGTGTTTAAGAATTGGAGAAGGCCGCAACCAAGTGTGTGTGCAAGACAAGTGAACAAGAAGCCGAGACTTGTGCTTGTGTGCCAAGTGAAGGAGGAAGACCCAAGGCCGTAGCCTTGTGTGTGTGCAAGAAGTGAAGGAAGACCCGAGGCCATGTGTGTGCACAAAGAACAACACCAAGTGGTGTGTGCCAAGTGAAGTGGAAGACCACACTTTGTGTGTGTGTAAGAATTGAATAATCCATAGTCTTGGTTGTGCATTTGAACAAAGAAGAACACACTTTAAGTGTGTGCATATGAAGAGGCCGAGGGTTGTGACCTTTTGTGTGCACACTTTGAAGAACAAATAAAAGAACGAGGAAGTGTGTGTGCTTTGCAAGTGAAGTAGGCCAAGCTCAAGTGTTTGCCAAAGTGAAGAAGTTTTGTGTGCAAAGAGACAATAAGGCCGAACCTAGGTGTGTGCACTAAGAAGTGTGTATACACTTAGAAGAAGAAAAGGGAGGACATCCACACAAAGAAGAACACACATTTATGTGTGTAGACAATTTGCATAAAGTGTGTGAAGTCTGAGAAGTAGGTGTGTGCTTAAAGTGACTACACCCTTTGTGGGTGTACTGCACCAAGAAGAGGAAAGGAGGAGTGCATGCTTGCATGCATGCACATGCACACGTGAACAAAGCTAAATCAGGTTGTGTGCATTTGAGGAGTCCAAAACCAGAAGATCTTGAAGATATTGTGATTCCATGCATTCAGTGCATGAAGTTGTTTTGAAGTGAGACTAGACCAGACTGAAGTTAAAGACATCATTTGTCTGAGTATTCAGTAGTTGGAGAGAAGCCAGGTCATCCTTAACAGAAGGAGATAAAGCCTGAGCAAGACGAGAAGACATGTTCACCACAAGTGATCAGAAGAAGAGCAAGGCCAGCAGTCTTTATCCCAGGCTGCTGAAGTTACTTGAAGAACTTGAAGTGAAGAAGAGCTACTCGTGCGACTCGAGGAGCCAAGAGAAGACCCTGTGGGACTCAGGGAGAAGAAGTCTTCAGTGGGATTCTGGAGCAGGCCAGTGGGACTCTGGTAACACTGTGGGACGCAGTATAAAGACCCTCCTGTGGGACTCAGGAGAGATACGGTGGGAAGCTGTATCGACCATTGTAATTCTAACAAGTTATAATGGGAGAATCCATGCTGAGAGAGCATGGCAAGGATGTAGGCCTTTGGTGCCGAACCTTGTAAATCCTTGTGTCCAGTGCCTTTACATTTACTGCATCATTCGTGGAAAGGTGAGAGATACAAGAAGAGTGGATCGAGGCTTTAACCATCCATAGAAGTTTAATTGATTAAGAATTAATTAGTAAAAAGTTTTAAGGGATCACTGATTCACCCCCTCCCCCTCTCAGTGATTCACAATGATCTGGGCACTTCAATTGGTATCAGAGCGAGGTTACCTCTAAAAGATCCAAGGGAGTCTTTATGAAGTGCAGATTTGAGGAAATGAGCGACCAACCTCAAATGGAGATATCTGCCATGACTCAGAAAAATAGAAAGAAGAAACAGGCCAAGAAGATGAAGAAAGCCTGTCCTAGCTGTGATGAAGTTGAAACAATGAATGATCTTCAGAGTGCACTCAAATATCTTCAGAAGACAGTTCCCATGGAAGTGGCAAAGTGTATAGCTACAGGCATCCATGATCTTCATGAAGAAAAATCACAGTTAGAAGAAGAAGCCAATGCAATGGAAGATCAATTGGCAAAAAGGGTTGGCATAACCAACACTCTCAGAAAGCTGGTGAAGGCTAAAGATGAAACCGTTTCTCTTTGCAATGAAAGATATGAAGACACTGCTGAAGAATTGCAGAGAAGCCTTTCTGAGAAAGAATTCTTTAAAGTAATGGTCAATGAAGTTTTCCATGCACTGGAAAAGAGGCACAAAGTGTCAATTGTTGTCAAAGATGCTCAACTTGAAGACAAAGCAAAAAGGGTAAAGGAGCTTGACAATTCATTGCTTGAATTGAAGACAGTGCATGATGACCAGATGAATCAGCTGAAAGAAAGTTGGGAAGGAAAGCTAAGAGCTGTTGAGGATGAGAATAACTCCCTCAACATGAAGTGTTTAGAACTGGAGGTGATATTGAAACATCTGCAATCACCTAAATCCAAAGTCTCCCAGACAGCTGGAAGAAGAAATGTTGCCACTCAAGTGAGCATTGAGCAGGATGATTCTAAGAGAAAGACATCCTCTAATGATAGTGCAACATCTTCTAAAAGGAAGGTACCATCCATACCATCTTGTACTGATGCTTCTAATTGTGTTTCCACAAAAAGTGCAGGATGGAAGAATAATTCCAAACAAATATGGATGAAGACAGTAAAGAAGCAGAGCTCTCGTGAAACAGCACAACAGGTCAAGAAAAGTACCCTACAATTAGAAGGACTGAAGAGGTCAAGATTCGTGGGACAATGCTGGTGTTGTAACAAGTATGGGCATTGTGCAAAGGATTGTTGGTACAATCCACTGAATGCCAAAGCACAGAGGAAGCCCATGCTAAGGGGGAGCAAGCCAGAAGGAAATAAGCAACATCCACAGGTCCAGAGACATCTGTTTACTGCTAACAGATTTGGATTACATGACAACATCTGGGATGATTGTAAAAGTGGTCAAAATAATACATGTTAATCTCCAACTGTATCCAAAGATGAAAAGAAGAGAAGATCACTGAACCTGGCTAAGAGAGATTCCTTGGGAAGCAAGCAGAAGAAAGTGAAAGATGCTCCCAAGAAGAGTTTGAAGAATGAAGAGAAGTCCTTGGAATTGAAATCCAAGAAGGGTGATGCATCCAGAAGGACCACCAAGAAAACATGCTTCTACTGTGGAAAGAAAGGACACATCATGGACCTTTGTAAAGAAGCCATGAAACTAAATAGAAGCAGACTGAACTCCAAAAGACAATCAATCCAGAAGAAGAAGGGATTGATTGAAAATAATTTGCCTAAGAAAGGTAGCTTAACAGCATCAAAAGAACCTTGTGGAATTTCCAAAACTGAGGCCTCACTTCCAAATGACTTGTTAGTCATATGGCCAAATCAGTTGCAACTTGCCAAAGATCTGCAGAGAGCTGAAGATGAAGTTCTGGAAATTGCTAAGGAAAAAGGGAAGAAGAAGATTTCACATGAAGATGTGTTGAGATCCACACCAGCACAATCATCAATGAAGATCAAATGTGAAAGTGTGAAGACTGGTGAAAATGGGACATCTCGGTTGAGAGAATCTTCTCAACCTTGTTGTTCACATTGATAAACCAAGGAGGTTCCATCTTATTCCCTTATACATTGGTATTTACATGTGCTAACAATGCAGGGAATTGAAGATGATGATCATTCTCAACTGGAGGATGGTTTGGAAAGAATCTTGTGCACCCCTTGAGGGGGAGCCAGTCTGGAGAAGATGATATTTTGGGATTTAATATCATCTTGAGAAAATTGAAGGTAATCCAATCATACTTTCATCCCTTGTTTCTTAATTGAGGCTATCTTGTCAATTAAGGGGGAGTATGGATTGAAGACAAATGGATGAAAGGGGGAGCTTTATCATTGCACTGAACTTTCTAATGAGTTTTGTGAAGTTGTGCAGGATTCCGCAAATTCATTGTTATATCTGAAAAATTTCAAACCCCTAAGCATGATCTCACATGTGTAGAGAATTATGGACAACTTTGAATTCCTTGGTCATATCACTCTTTTTTTCTACACCGGGTTAGCCCAAGTAGACTTAGAGATGATTTACTAAAGGTTCTTTTCTAAAGAAGAACATGTGACATCATCCCTCTCCTAGTGTTTTTCAAGAAGATGCTATTCGAAGGGAGGAAGAGATATTGTGGAAGAGAACCACACCACACCTTTGCATTTGATTGCCAATAAGGGGGAGAAAATATTGGCACACATATTGACCCATTCATATGTGCTGATGGAGTGTATTGACAACAAATACAAAGGGGGAGATTGAAGTGCACTGTGTTGCATTTGTTGTCAATGAGACATGTTGTTGTCTTAGAATGAATGGATGTCAAGAATTGTCAAGATGTGAATGCCAAAGGTTGTGTTGGTGTTGGTGATGAAGAGAGAATGGCCATAGTACTAAGATGCATGTCACTTAGGAGATTCACTAAGTGACATAGGAGATGTGGTTGAAACATTCTCTATAACATTAGACGATTGTTGAACTGATCTTTAAGTTCCAAGAACTTGTATCAACTGGATACAATGTCACAACAATCTTTTGAAGACCATGCATTGTCTTCACAATGCATGAGGAGTTGAAAGGAGTTCCATCCACAACTACTAAGTGGATGATGTGCATTAATGAAGTCCATGCACTATCACTTAGTGCATGTGAATTAAAAGATGATCCAATTGATCTCTGATTAGATCAATGAAGCACATTGAAGAATTAAGTGATTCAGGACTTCGGTTGAAGAAGAAGTACCTCCAAGAATTTCCCTCCTAAGTAATGAATATATGTTGAGGAGATTGGAAGAATTCTTATGAAGAAGAAATGAAGAAATGGAAGAAATGGAGAAGAAGAAGAATAATTTGAAGTGGCATTTGGCTTAGAAGAAGGAATGACATTTGAACTTGGTTACTTTGTTTTTAACAAAGTCCTTGTTCTATTTACTTGCAAAAAATTAGCCATCTCAAGCCAGCCTTAAGGGTTCAACCCCCAAGGCACATGTGGGCCTAAGGCGCCACGCCCAAGGGGGGATCCCATGTGGCCAGCCCGAGAGGCAGGGGGCCATGTATAAGCCCCTGAGGGCACGCGGTGGTGAAGCCCGCGCACCCGGTGTGTGCATAGTAGGCGCCAGTAGCGCGCCCGCAGGAGCAGAGAGTGGGCGCAGAGCGCGCCCGCAGGGAGAACCCGGTGCGGGGCGGCACCAGGAGGGAGGAAGTTCAATTGCCGATTTGAGGGAGCGGCTGGGTAATAAACCGCGGCAATTCCACTCGCCGTTTCGATGTGGGACGCGGGATTTTCCCGCGGAAGAGATCCTGGCCGTCCGTCTCATCGCGCGCCAGATCCGAGCCGCTCATCTAATCGCGCCACTAGCGATCAAATCCAGGCCGTCCAAAGACCTGATCCGACGGCTCAGAGGCGTCTCCTACCTCGAGCTCGTGCCGAGGCCATGCCAAGGCCGCCCGACGACCGCCGACGAACCAGAGGCATCCCGACGACCTATTTCGAGTTCCCGGCCACCATTGCCGAAGCTGAAGGCATCCTCGTGCTCGTCTGGCCATAATGAACAGTACCATGCATTAAAATGAGCCTGCATGCAACAAAAGAGAAAATTCGATGAAGGCCGAAGCAACCGGAGGTGCGAGGCCCGTGGTTTGTGCTCAAAGTATTGAAGAGTTGCCATGGACACGTTAAAATGCATGCACGAGAAGAAGGCCGAAACATAAGCGATCTCGCGTGAAACAGAAAATAAAAAATGGGATTGGCTGCTCGTTTAAAGATTTCAAAGATCCGAAATCTTCGGGAATTTAAGTGGGAAACACGCGGATCATGTGAGGCATCTCTTGCCTATAAAAGGAGCATCCGAGGCTCTCAAAAAGCTTGCTGATGCGCTGATTTTTTGAAGTCCCGTGAGCGCATCTCTCTGCCTCGCGATGTTTTGAAGCCCCGCGCAAGTATCTTGCGTGGCTGAAGTCCCTTGCGTGCTCCTCCTTTGCGCGACAAGAAGAAGAGGTTGGGCTGCACCAACTTGCAAGCCCCCTCTGTGCACCGCGGCCCCCTGCGCGGCAAGCACTTGCGCAGCAGTGGCCACCCGAGGCCTTGCGCGCCTTGAACTGCTTGCACCCGTGGCTTGCGCGGCCCTTGTGGCTTGAGCCTTGCACGGCAGTGTTGAGGAGGAGGCCGCACCTTGCATCCCTTCATTTGGTTATTGTTCAGGTGTGTGCAAGTGGAGGCCGAGACTACACATTGTGTGTGTTTAAGAATTGGAGAAGGCCGCAACCAAGTGTGTGTGCAAGACAAGTGAACAAGAAGCCGAGACTTGTGCTTGTGTGCCAAGTGAAGGAGGAAGACCCAAGGACGTAGCCTTGTGTGTGTGCAAGAAGTGAAGGAAGACCCGAGGCCATGTGTGTGCACAAAGAACAACACCAAGTGGTGTGTGCCAAGTGAAGTGGAAGACCACACTTTGTGTGTGTGTAAGAATTGAATAATCCATAGTCTTGGTTGTGCATTTGAACAAAGAAGAACACACTTTAAGTGTGTGCATATGAAGAGGCCGAGGGTTGTGACCTTGTGTGTGCACACTTTGAAGAACAAATAAAAGAACAAGGAAGTGTGTGTGCTTTGCAAGTGAAGTAGGCCAAGCTCAAGTGTTTGCCAAAGTGAAGAAGTTTTGTGTGCAAAGAGACAATAAGGCCGAACCTAGGTGTGTGCTCTAAGAAGTGTGTATACACATAGAAGAAGAAAAGGGAGGACATCCACACAAAGAAGAACACACATTTATGTGTGTAGACAAATTGCATAAAGTGTGTGAAGTCTGAGAAGTAGGTGTGTGCTTAAAGTGACTACACCCTTTGTGGGTCTACTGCACCAAGAAGAGGAAATGAGGAGTGCATGCTTGCATGCATGCACATGCACACGTGAACAAAGCTAAATCAGGTTGTGTGCATTTGAGGAGTCCAAGACAAGAAGATCTTGAAGATATTGTGATGCCATGCATTCAGTGCATGAAGTTGTTTTGAAGTGAGACTGGACCAGACAGAAGTTAAAGACATCATTTGTCTGAGTATTCAGTAGTTGGAGAGAAGCCAGGTCATCCTTAGAAGAAGGAGATAAAGCCTGAGCAAGACGAGAAGACCTGTTCACCACAAGTGATCAGAAGAAGAGCAAGGCCAGCAGTCTTTATCCCAGGCTGCTGGTGTTACTTGAAGAACTTGAAGTGAAGAAGAGCTACTCGTGCGACTCGAGGAGCCAAGAGAAGACCCTGTGGGACTCAGGGAGAAGAAGTATTCAGTGGGATTCTAGAGCAGGCCAGTGGGACTCTGGTAACACTGTGGGATGCAGTATAAAGACCCTCCTGTGGGACTCAGGAGAGATACGGTGGGAAGCTTTATCGACCATTGTAATTCTAACAAGTTATAATGGGAGAATCCATGCTGAGAGAGCATGGCAAGGATGTAGGCCTTTGGTGCCGAACCTTGTAAATACTTGTGTCCAGTGCCTTTACATTTACTGCATCATTCGTGGAAAGGTGAGAGATACAAGAAGAGTGGATCGAGGCTTTAACCAGCCATAGAGGTTTAATTTATTAAGAATTAATTAGTAAACAGTTTTAAGGGATCACTGATTCACCCCCTCCCCCTCTCAGTGATTCACACTGATCTGGGCACTTCAGATCAATTTTAAAATAAAATAGATCTATTATGTGTATTCACTATAGGTACACATAAAGAATGTAAAAATACAAAATAGGACATAATATTATCATGACATAATTTGAAAGTAAAAGATTAACCCAAAGAATGGAAGTTGGGTTAAGAAATTCCCTTACCTTGTGTCCGACTTGACTCAACCGTTCTTTAACCTCCTGAATAATAAACTAGAGTTAATATCTACCTTATTAAGAACCATTTTAAATTTCATTATCCTTTTTATATCACTTATTACAATGTTGTGAACATTATGTAATTATTTAAGTTAATAACGGTCGTTTTGTCGATCTTTGGTAACTTGAGTCAACAATAAACATCTTATAATTACAATTTGTTCATGTGGTAGAATATCCATTATATCCAGAATTATATTCATGATTTAGATGTCATATATATCTTATATATCCAGTATATACATTCATTTATAATATTACGTAACATTTAGAGGTAAGAAATGAAATGCACCGTTCATGGAGACGGTAAGCCGTACGTACGCATGAACGCTACTTTCATTTCAATTTCATATTTAATGGAACTAAATCATAATGATATAAATGTATAATATAATTCCAGTATAATATAGTGTATAATACCATTTACTCCATCCTTTATACATCCCACATATGGCATTAACGATTCAAATCACTTTGAGGGGGCGGTAGTCCGCACTTCCTAAAATGAAATTATCGCGTTTTACCCATAATGGAAATCATAAAGTATGCCATAAATGAGAAATAAAGAAGCATAAGTAAAACATAAACATATTATATATCATATATAAAAATAGTGACATCTTAATGGCCACCTTTGGAGGTGTTATATGAGTGTTGAACAATCATCGTTTCGTGAGGCAGAAATTCTCCATCCACAGAAACCGTATGTTCTTTAAACATTAGATGTAGGTGTGTGTAAGTGTAGCTCGAATCCTTATTATAACAACATCCTAGTATATTGAGGATACTGGTGTTGTTACAAAAGAATTTAATAAAAAGAGTTTAGGGGGTTGGAGAAGAAAAATAAACCAAAACAACATTAGAGAAGACATTACCTCAAAATCGGGTAACTCTTTTTGATTTGAGACAAAGGCTTCCTTGAGAAGAGTTCTGCCCAAAGTGAGGCATCTAGGAGTAAGAGAGGGAAGTTGGGAGAGTATTTGGGAAGAGGTTGGCCGAGCCAAATGGCTTGAAAGTGTAAATTAGGTGGGATAGGTGGGGGCCTTTTATAAGAGGAGAGGAGGGGCTCTTTTGGAAAGATTGAAATGCTACATTATTACACAATGCTTTTCGGATTCTAAAGGTCCCCAACTTATATAATTCGAGTCTAAGGTGATAAGGGTTCTAAATCTCCTAATCCAATTGGATTTGGACAAGTGTAAGCCTTGGATTTTGCATTATCTTCCCATTTTATTTAAATCATTAAATAATGAGGTCATCGCTGCATCATCATGATGTCATAAATAATTTAATTTATTTAATGTCTAAAAATTATAAATCAAAGACTATGATGTAGGAAATCTTTTTATCTTTCTAATGAATATTTATAATCAAAATTTGGACTTGTGTAACCCCACGTAAAAATTGTTTTAGTAAAACATTTTATGTTTGTGTCATTTTTTACTTTAACATTAAATAAAAGGTATTTATGTCATTTTCTAACTAAAGTGGCTCCATGGGGTCCCCAAGTTGACCCATGGGGTGTCTTGGTCGGACATGACTCATCCAATAGGAGTGGTACAAGTGTCATGCTCATCTCATATTATTATAACATTATTTGTACCTTAAACTACACTAATTACCTATAATCGCGATTAAGAACTTAAAAGTTACTATTCACCAAAAAATTATTTTAATCTCATTGAACCACATTTTACTTCTTAATGACAACCATGTATATCGGATTTTTGAAAATAAAATCACAGAAGTGTTAATATTTCATTTAAACGAAAAATCAGTTATTTAACTACCACTTAGTGGTTTCACTATTCATCAAAAATTGAAGTTTTTCAGAACAAGGCCAAAATTTCACCCTAAGCTATAATTGATATTCCAAATTCAAAAATGATGTCTATTTTACAAAATTCCAAACATATAAGTTGCATTAATTAATTTTATAATTAATTCCCGTTGTCACAACAAATAGCGTGTTTTAAGAAACAATTTATATCAAAAGATTGACAATTGTTTATGTCCAATTTCAATGTTAAATTAATTCTAATGACCACCATTGGATAAAATGGTAAAAATATATTCTAATTATACCTTAAAACCACTAAATAGTATAACTTATCACTATAAATTATTTTGATTAAAAAATTTGTTTTAAGTATTTTTCACTATTCATAAAAATTTGGAAGTTCTCGAAAAATTACAAAAAATTCAACATAGGATAATTTCAATATTAGGAATACAAAAATGAAGTCCATTTTGAAATATAAAATTTCTAAAAATTTAAAAGGTGGTTATTACTATTCATAACGGCTACTTTGATTAGTTACGGTGTGTTAGAACTCGAACTTGGGTACAATGCAAGCTATTGCATTATTGAAAGAGAGGCGTATCGTGGAAGCTCGGGGTGTTACATTCTCCCCTCCTTCAATAAATTGCATCCTCGCAATTTGATATTTTTCTTTGAAAATAAGAGGTTGAAAATAGAAAATACCTTTGTGGAAAACCCACATCGGAAATAAGGTTAATAAAATTTAGCCTTAATAAGAGGGAAATGGAAATAAGAAAGTCACCACCAAATTATGATCTCGATAAGGAGAACATTGGTGGCAGTTAGAGACATATAATTGGAGGAAAAACGTAAATATTTGTAGGGAGTGATTGAGGTCATCAATCACAATCAACTGTCAAATTGAGGGCCTCAAAGCCTTCAATCTATGTTGATTTAAAATATCATCAGTTCAACAAGACATAAGGTATTAGGATAACACATTTTTTGTTTTAATATCCCTTTACTAAAGTTTAAGAATTAATTTATTCATTGAATAAGAGATAGGTATATATATATTTATACTTGACAATTAGAGTTTCAACCTTCAACTCATCTTTCACTCTATAAGATAATAGAACACAAAAATATTATACTTATCCTAATTGTATAATGTTCCAAATGTTAACACATACCATTTAGATTAGTAAAATTATTTTGTAATAACCAGGGACTTCCTGTAGGCTAGTGGTAGGAAATAAAGGCCTGTCGCACTATGATTGTGGGTTCGATTCCTGCAGCTTTGTCTGACGCGACGGGTTATGCCCCACCCTACAGGTTGTCCTTTTTCCTAAAACTATAGTATTATAATATTCCAAAAATAATCTTTAGAAATTCTTTAACCTTAAACAATACTATCCATGGTTCAACTTAATCCATTACAACCTTAATAGTTATCCAAAATACCTCCGTCTAGACTTTCTCTAAAAAGTCTCTAAATTCCAAAATCAATTGTAACATCAGAATCCCCAAACAAAGTAAAGTTTCTCTTATTGTCACATACTAAAAATATGATTACCTTAATAATATTAAAACCTTACTGAAATCAACAAGTACTACAGTACAATCCGTATATATATATATATATATATATATATATCACATTATTCTAATAACCAGAGTATAATCCATGAGTCCAAAGGCACCAATACATTAGTTATTCTGCTTCAACTGTAGTAACAGCATAAGATTGTCCTTGATCCCTTGGCCTTTTCTGAGGAAAGTTTCCCTAATGCTTAGGACATTCATTTGCATAATGACCCATTTCTCTACAATTGTAGCATTCAACTTTGATAGCCTCTTTCTTTCCCTTGCAATCACGAGCCTGGTGACCCTTTTCTCCACATTTATAACAAACTCCCATTCCTTTTAGACAAGTACCAGGGTGATTCTTCCCACAATTATCACATACTGGAAAATCCTTCTTTCCCTTTTTCCCTTTATCTGTCTCTTGTTCCACCGTTCTCTTCTTCTCTTGCTTTACTTTGTTGTCATAAGACTTAGAGAATTCCTTTTCTGTCTTGATAGCACACGAGACAATATCTTCGTATGATGAGAAGGATTGTGATACCAAAGCTCGACGGAGAAATGGTTTTAACCCATCAAAGAAACGATCAATCTTACTCCTTGGGTTACGTATATAATCGGCAGCATGCCTCGCTAACCTTGTAAAGTTAGCCTCATACTTTGCGACATTCTCATCCTCCTTCTGCCTCAGACTCAGAAATTGCCTTTCCATATCTGCTCGATGGTCATGAGGAAATTATTTTTCTAAGAAAAGATCTTTGAACTCCCTCCATTCCATATTCAATACGTTATCATCTTCCTTTGTGTTTTGAATCAGCGACCACCACTGATCGGCATCTCCAGTGAGGCGGTAAACTGCCATGACAACCTTCTCCCTTTCACTACTCCCCAAGGCATGAAATATTTTCTCTAAGGAATTTATCCATTGCTCAGCTACTATAGGATTTGAACTCCCATTGAAGGTTGGTGGTTGTTGCCTCATGAAGCGGTCTAACATTGATCCTCCGCGTTGCGGATCAGGGTACTCCATACGAGTAAGGTTATTATTCATAACCTGAGTAAGTTGTCCCAGTATGGTGATTAGCTGATCGGCACCAGTTGCATCACCAGCCCCACTATAATTATCTTGAGCAGGAGGGAAATCCCTACACGGAGTGCGTGCATTGATACGGTTTCCATTTCTTCCACTAGGTGCCATTTATAAACAATTGCGTAAACTAGATCAGTTTATGAATCAAAATACATAATCCCATACTTATAAAACACTTAACATAAATTGAACTATTTATGGATATAATCCATAATCATAAAAATGTTTTCTTTGAGAAAGTATATACTCATAAACCCTTCATAATGATTTGTAAAGAAAAAGAGAGTTATCCTAAGCATATCCCCCGGGAGTGTCGTAACCAAGAGTGCAGCAAGGCCCGTTGTCGTGCACCAGTTCCCGTTCGAGTCTAGCTCAAAGCGGTGTTTTCCGGTTTTACCCCTAGGTACATCTGTTCCAGAGCCGCCTCTACCTGCTCGTATCCAGACAGGGATGTATTTCTCGGAAAACTCACAACATCTCTACAATACCAAAATTCTAGGAAGTTCTTCTATACTAATCCTCAAAATCTATCTTTGGGCTATGTGCTCTAATCAGAGTTTATCTAAATCTAGCTTCCAAGGTTAGTACTAAACTGCCTCTAATACCAACTGTAACGCCCCGACCCCAGCTACCCAGAGTCGGTGCATTACTTCGTAACATTGGCATGATCACAAAAGATCAAGTCTCGAAAGACCGATTAGTTTAGTAGCCTTGGAAACACTAGATACATTCGTAAACGTTACATTACATCATAAAGTGAAAAACAACAATAACAAAGTCTCCATAGTCCACACTCATATCCTCTTCTCACAATCCCTACAGGTCATTCATCAAATACTTCTTCACATCCTGGAAAATATTAAAACATTGAAAGGGGTGATCTCAGATGCTCAGTAAGGATAAAAATATTGCGGAAGCTTTCATAAATAAACATTAACATTTAAGGCAATGTATAGCTAAAACAAAAGCCTTTTTAAACTTGAACTTCAGAATATTATGGAAAAAATAAAATGAGATAATGCCATTTACTTATTCATATGGATATTCTACTGGTCGAATAATCACATGCAATATCAATAACCACTTTCATAATGATGGAATGCATAATTCCAGACTATCATAACCACGTAGTCAAGGCCTCGTGCCAAGACCACAAATAAGCTTTTGTCAAGGCCTCGTGCCAAGACACTAGTTTGTCTCATGAGACCTGCCGATGCATCGAGGAGCTATAGCAGGCTCCACCCGTCACTTATTATGTCCAATGCATTCCTCATATGAATAGGTTTTAACATATCATAAACCATAACATAATCATATCACATAAAACATGCATAAAGGAAACATAACATTTCCACATTTCAATCACAAGATATAAATACAACACATTGATATAATAAAAATGCTTTCAAAACCATTTTCAATACCAAAATAAAAGAAAGTTAAAAATTTGTATTTATTTTTCATTAAAAAAAATGATGGCTTGTAGTGGAAGCCGAATCTCAAATAATGGTCACGGCGGCAGAGAATTCGTTTTCGCCGCATAAGTACGGAAGGAAAACATTCCCTTTTGTCGTTTAGCAAAACGCTTCATATAAAAAATATTCCTTTTGAATAAATGTAAAAGTCAAAGGGGTTTATACACCGTATAAAATAAAGTTGTGTATAAAACCAAATATGCCTCAATGAAAGGGGATTGAGACGAAGTCCTTAAAAGATCATTTTTAAAATAAAATAGATCTATTATGTGTATTCACTATAGGTACACATAAAGAATGTAAAAATACAAAATAGGACATAATATTATCATGTCATAATTTGAAAGTAAAAGATTAACCCAAAGAATGGAAGTTGGGTTAAGAAATTCCCTAACCTTGTGTCCGACTTGACTCAACCGTTCTTTAACCTCCTGACTAATAAACTAGAGTTAATATCTACCTTATTAAGAACCATTTTAAATTTAATTATCCTTTTTATATCACTTATTACAATGTTATGAACATTATGTAATTATTTAAGTTAATAACGGTCGTTTTGTCGATCTTTGGTAACTTGAGTCAACAATAAACTTCTTATAATTACAATTTGTTCATGTGGTAGAATATCCATTATATGCAGAATTATATTCATGATTTAGATGTCATATATATCTTATATATCCAGTATATACATTCATTTATAATATTACGTAACATTTAGAGGTAAGAAATGAAATGCACCGTTCATGGAGACGGTAAGTCGTACGTACGCATGAACGCTACTTTCAATTCAATTTCATATTTAATGGAACTAAATCATAATGATATAAATGTATAATATAATTCCAGTATAATATAGTGTATAATACCATTTACTCCATCCTTTATACATCCCACATATGGCATTAACAATTCAAATCACTTTGAGGGGGCGGTAGTCCGCACTTCCTAAAATGAAATTATCGCGTTTTACCCATAATGGAAATCATAAAGTATGCCATAAATGAGAAATACAGAAGCATAAGTAAAACATGAACATATTATATATCATATATAAAAATAGTGACATCTTAATGGCCACCTTTGGAGGTGTTATATGAGTGTTGAACAATCATCGTTTCGTGAGGCAGAAATTCGCCATCCACAGAAACCGTATGTTCTTTAACCATTAGATGTAGGTGTGTGTAAGTTTAGCTCGAATCCTTCTTATAGAAACATCCTAGTATATTGAGGATACTGGTGTTGTTACAAAAGAATTTAATAAAAAGAGTTTAGGGGGTTGGAGAAGAAAAATAAACCAAAACAACATTAGAGAAGACATTACCTCAAAATCGAGTTACTCTTTTTGATTTGAGCCAAAGGCTTCCTTGAGAAGAGTTCTTACCAAAGTGAGGCTTCTAGGAGTAAGAGAGGGAAGCTGGGACAGTATTTGGGCAGAGTTTGGACGAGCCAGATGGCTGAAAGTGTAAATGAGGTGGGAGAGGTGGGGGCCTTTTATAAGAGGAGAGGAGGGGCTCTTTTGGAAAGATTGAAATGTTACGTTATTACACAATTCTTTTCGGATTCTAAAGGTCCCCAACTTATATAATTCGAGGATAAGGTGATAAGGGTTCGAAAGCTCCTCATCCAATTGGCTTTGGACAAGTGTAAGTCTTGGATTTTGCATTATCTTCCCATTTTATTTAAATCGTTAAATATTGAGGTCATCGCTGCATCATCATGATGTCATAAATAATTTAATTTATTTAATGTCTAAAAATTATAAAAAAACTACTATGATGTAGGAAATCGTTTTAGCTTTATAATGAATATTTATAATCAAAATTTGGACTTGTTTAACCCCACGTAAAAATTGTTTTAGTAAAACATTTTATGTTTGTGTCATTTTTTACTTTAACATTAAATAAAAGGTATTTATGTCATTTTCTAACTAAACTGGCTCCATGGGGTCCCCAAGTTGACCCATGGGTTTTCTAGGTCGGCCATGACTCATCCAATAGGAGTAGGACAAGTTTCATGCTCATCTCATATTATTATAACATTATTTGTACCCTAAACTACACTAATTACCTATAATCGCGATTAAGAACTTAAAAGTTACTATTCACCAAAAAATTTATTTTAATCTCATTGAACCACATTTTACTTCTTAATGACAACCATGTATGTCGGATTTTTGAAAATCAAATCACAGAAGTGTTAATATTTCATTTAAACGAAAAATCAGTTATTTAACTACCACTTAGTGGTTTCACTATTCATCAAAAATTGAAGTTTTTCAGAACAAGGCCAAAATTTCACCCTAAGATATAATTGATATTCCAAATTCAAAAATGATGTCTATTTTACAAAATTACAAACATATAAGTTGCATTAATTAATTTTATAATTAATTCTCGTTGTCACAACAAATAGCATGTTTTAAGAAACAATTTATATCAAATGATTGACAATTGTTTATGTCCAATTTCAATGTTAAATTAATTCTAATGACCACCATTGGATAAAATGGTAAAAATATATTCTAATTATACCTTAAAACCACTAAATAGTATAACTTATCACTATAAATTATTTTGATTAAAATAGTTGTTTTAAGTATTTTTCACTATTCATAACAATTTGGAAGTTCTCGGAAAATTACAAAAAATTCAACATAGGATAATTTCAATATTAGGAATACAAAAATGAAGTCCATTTTGAAATATAAAATTTCTATAAATTTAAAAGGTGGTTATTACTATTCATAATGGTTACTTTGATTAGTTGCGGTGTGTTAGAACTCGAACATGCGTACAATACAAGCTATTGCATTATTGAAAGAGAGGCGTATCGTGGAAGCTCGGGGTGTTACAAGAACCCTCACCTAGGACTCATAGATCATAACCCTACCCGATGGAGGTTTCTGAATCCAAAACTCAAGGAAATACTCCTACTGAATTATTTTGATAAAATAACACAATAAAAAAATCCTATAAATTTTAAAATGATTCCACCATAGTGATATATGTGGAAAAAATTAATATTGGACTACAAAAAAGTCCAATCTCACATTTGGCCACAAAACTCCTAAATTCCCCAATATTTTAACAAAAGATTAGCATGTGGCATGTATTCCCAAGTAAATGAAATGTACTCACATTGCCCTATATGGTAATGTATTCCATATGGTCTTTTAATGTAAAACCCATGTACACCATGTGAATGTTAGGAGCACAACAAGTTCACTACATGGGGTCCTTACCCATGTACCAGACATGGACTTTCCATGTGTCTCTGTATACCCATGTCTTCCTACATGGTGTGTAATCCACATGTGGTCTAGTTATGTACCATATATGGACATGCCCCCATTCATGGGTCATCTATCCATGTAATTGGACACATGATGAGAAATAATACCAAGTGTTTCCAACAAAATACATTCCATATAGTCAACTTATTCTCTTCTTCCCAAAACTAGAATAACATATTGTGTGTGTTCTTAAAACCACATGTCATGTTTCCGGGTTTTCCAAATCAGAAACCCATTTGAACCTCCTAAAACCACCTTTTTCCTCTATTAGGCACAAATCGACCCCATGGGGTCCTTAGAAATCATATTAAGGCTCGGAAACATGAAAACTATATATGGGGATCGGGGAATTAAAATAAAAACAAGGCATAAATGGAGGCATAAAAACCAAATCGTTGTTTCCTAATTCCCTCTTGAAAGGTACTCGCTGCCAATCATTTTTTTTTTTGATTTTATAAATCCGGTTCAAGGGTAGCCGAGACCCCAAAATACAACTTCAAACAAAACAAGAGAACATCATGAAACAAGCAGCACATAGAACATAGACTTAAACATCATAGTATCCAAAGTCTTCTCCATAACCCATGATGGATTCACCTTCCCTAGTAGCCGATTCAATCATGATATCCACCATGGAAAAAGTCCATAAAGATCTATCTCCCTTCCCAATTATTTTGACCATCATGTGTAGGTAGAATCCCTCCATTCTGGAATCAACTATGGAGTCATAAAAGATAAATCAGGTTTATACAATCCCTAGGTATTACACCCCATTCTGATCTCAACTATAGATTCATAATATGAATTTGATGTTTTACTCAAAAGACATCTACACCGGAATATGCACAAATATTTTTAATATTTAATTAATCAAATATTATATATTCTTACAAAAATCAAACTTATCCATATTCCACAAAAATATTTCCTAGGTTAAATTCCCTATTCTAGTATCAGTAAAGTCATCAGAACATTTATCTGAGATATCCTTTTAGGGAAGAATGACTATTTTACCCCTTATATGCTCTTGAAAATAAAAATATACATTTCTAATAAAATTTTTATACAAATAAAAACATAGGCCTCTATAACCTCACAAAGTTCAACCTTCTCATCCTTGAGATTCAAAAATGGTCTTCTAAGCACACATCCTAACCCACATTGGACATCAACCCAATCTTAACTCATTGCATTCTACTCATAGATTCTTATCGAGTTTCTCTACATAACTTCTATGATAGGGCATGCAATAAATTAATGACCAATCCACTACATTACTCCATCAAAAAACAACTATCATGGATCCTAACCACATTCATTCATCCAAATATGTTACAACATCATTTAAAACTCATCATCAGGATCATGCTTCTCCCCACCAGAGAACAAATCCCACAACTACCAATTCTAATCCACAATTCTTACCAATTTCAAAATATCCTTTGAAAACACATCCTCGTTGATCCACCATCCTACTAAATGTGGTCCTCACAACATCCTTGAACCTACCCTCACAATATTCACATCACCACGACTGATCTGGTACCCTCTTCCATAGAAAAATCCATACTGTCACCTCATAGACAAACATATTTTCCCCATCCTATGCCCCGATCAAAACCAAACCTTATAACTTGACATGGTTGTATCTTTCTTCTGCTGGAGAACCAAAACCAAAACTCTACTATCACCCATAAATGGAATTTGATAATGACACCAACGATATTCATAAATATATGATCTATGATATGGACATCACAATCATATAGTCGACGATGCACTCCCCATTATATAGCTTCACAACAACCATTCCATGATTCCAACCTCCTAGGAGGCCCCTTATCAACCCAAGGAAACATCTATGTACAATGGAATAAATATGGTTATCTCTTAGAATACTCAAGATGATGTAATCTTATTAGGAATGATCATCCTTAATCTATGAGTATACTACGATGTCATCAACTAATACCACCACAACCTCATCCATGTTAAAAAATCAATGTTATATCCCAAGGGCCTTAGGTAACCATTCCCACAATCTTATCATCACACCCACAAAAGTTATCATCCCACTCATGGCTACCTGTCTAACTCAAGAACCTCAGATATACAACCTTGTGATATGAAATCCACTAGAAAACTAAAATAACGTACCACTGTGACCCAATCTCCGAGAATTTACTATCACATATCCGTTACTCGATCTTGTCTAACCCAACCACACAACCTTCTTCAACTCCAGTGAGTCTCATATTTTGGAAACTCGGTTTAGAATCCTTAAACACACAACTTAATAAATTATGGTGCTCAGTATCAAACTCATATACATCACGATCAACTCTCTTCAATAACCATTTCCTCAGATAGGATGTTGAATGAACCTACCACTATCAAAACCAACATCATATTTTAAAACCTGGTGCACAAGTTCAACTTATCAGAAAATTAATCCAAGGATCCTAAACCTTAAACACATCATCACCCCTTATGCATCATTTTCAACATTCCAAAACATCCAAATCTGTCTCAAATACCCAAAAAGAACTTCCAACTCAGTGGAAGCCTCTGAAGGGTCGTCCTAGAAATTCAAAATTATCCATCACCCTAATTTGGATTCACGTACAAAAGGACACTAAGAAATCCTACCATCCATTTTGATCATGTCTCATATATAGTAAAAAGATCTTACCACCTTTGATTATGACAACTTAAAGAAGGCCACAACTTACTGGACATCAAACATGACATTGTACCACGTCAAAAACATAATCATACCAAAACACCCATATCCATATTATCACATCCAAAATCCACCACACGTCAATCTAACCACCAACAACCATGAAACATATCCTCTTTGAGAATCCAGAAAAAAAACTTCAACCAATAAACACCAACAAGGTTCCAATGACTATATACTGATACTATCCAGACCCCGTTGGATTACTCCACCTACCATGTAAAAATACCTCAAAATCCCCATTTTAAATCATGTCACTATATATCCACATAAGCTTCTATCAAAGAAAATTCCGTAAAATATCATAGTAGAAGGACCATAACATGTGGGTAATATATGCCTATCAGGATTCATGAGATCCTCTAACCTCTATATTCTAAGATCCTAAACCAAATAATAGGCCTCTTAAAAACTATACAATATCCTGAAATCCATCATAAACCATCAAATTCAAATTGAATGTGAATATACCAAGAAGATAATCACATACAACCATAATGTCCTAAATAATGAACATTAATACCAGCCCTCGTAACCTGGACTTCCTACTAGAAGAGTAGTTCACAATGCACTAGATGATATTCATTGTAAGATCTTACACATTCAATATCTTCTATATACCAAATCCAAAATTGAAAAATAATATTAAAGTTAACACATAATATATCACATTGTATCATCCCTGCCCAGATGCCCTTAAACAGGTACCCTGAGAAAGTTTTCCATAAGATGTCAAGCGTGCCTTCTCATACTCCAGAGGCTTCCGAATAGAAGTAGGGGTCTATGGTCAAACTCAAAGAATACTATACCCTCATATCAGTGTGAAAAACCAGAATTAAATAACCAAAAATAATACAAATCATAAAATAGGGATGAATAAAATAATTAAAACTAAAACCTTCTATAGTAAAATGAAATACATGAAAGGCATGAACAATCATGACATTCAAATAAAATAGACCTCCCATTGATCCGATCAATTATACATAATAAAAAGTTAAAAAATAAGCCCTACTACCAACTCTATGACATATCACATACCTGGTATCAAGTACCCTCCCAAGCTTCTCCATCATGACAAGTCGACTCCATAAGAGCATCGTTCTCAACAAATGAAATCATGGGCCCTGACCATATCCATCATGAATTTGTGATCAACCTAAGAGTATACATAATTTATATATGTAAATCTTATTTCACATATAGGGGTTAAAAAATATAACTCAATAGGCCATCCCCCAATGGTTAACATATAAACTACTTCTATAAGTTCATGCATTTGAATTATTATCAGCCTAGCTGAATAATAACTGAAAATAAATACAAATATAACCTATCTTGATCCCTAGGTCTTAAACATTGATTGAACATACTTAATTTGGCCAATTACATAGTGTCTATAAGAACATATCCATTATCATGTATCCCAAATAACTTATACGCTCCATATTCATGGCATTTGAACAAAACAAGACAATACCCAAGACCCATCCCATGCTATTCCTATTATCCAGGAAATTCAATAGGTCATATCCAATCATGTCCTCATGAGCTGAAAATTATATCATTCATGGTACCTCAACACATCTGAAATAGTTAATACACCAAACTAAAACCATGCGTAGACCATCAGTTTGGTATTTATCTCATGTATTTTAAACAATAGTTCCTAGATCTTTAGTCTAGTATATTATCCATGTATCAAGTCAATCATTATTGCTGCATAAATCTTGAATCAAAACCATATATCAAATCAATAATTCCTAGAGAATCATTCTAAAATCTCTACTTGGAGTATGGAGTATCATTCCACTATCCATCTAAGTTGGTAAACAATCATTTCCTAGAGCATCAGTCTGGAACATAAACAATAAAGTATACAATCTCTGTCTATAGCCTTATTGTAACACCTCATCCAAATAGTTTAATATCCCTAGTCAGAGCATCAGTCTAGCATCAAACCACAAACATGTGAATTCAAATCCATTATACTCAATAATATCATACAACATTCCCGTAACCTCATTCTAACACTCAAACCATAAACAAAATATTGTTAATAATATGAACTATCCTATCAGGAATTCTCAATTAACGATATCTAGAATCATACTTATGGATTGTATATCTAGCTCTTGTAGCCATAATATCCCATACTAGTAATTTGGTGATATAAAGATGAAAACCCAACCATCTCACAATAGCCTCAGAGAAATAAATCAAGTCTCAACATCCCCTACAATGATAAAATATAACAATGGATTGTTAAACCCCAATTCCCATAAAAATATCCTAAAATTGACCAAATACCAAAACAAGATAAAGACACCCTAAGGGTGTTTCCTCTCTCTCATAAAAGGACTTCGGACAATCCCAATATTATAAAAAACCTCAACATTCCCTCAATGGACTCCTACCAATAGTCGATTAATAACACACCAACAAAGGCATCCAAATGAAATACCATGTTGTCCAATCATTCTCAGTAACAGACTATGACATCCAATGATCACTCGATTGGGAACCATACCACTATGGGAGTCATCAACAGTACCTCATACTCAAATTAACACCACAATGACATCAAATTATAAACATCATCCCCTGATTTCAACAAATCCCAAAGGCTCCCACCACTCGAATACTCTAACACAGGGTCTAAAAATCAACTAATCAACCCTACAAAAACAAGTATGGATGTTGATTCAAAAAACCACTTTTGATTTTTCTATTAATTTTGTTAAATCATAAAATTTATTTTCAATGGAATTCATATGTTTTTTATTGTATTTACTCTAAGGATTCTTTTCAATAATATCATTACATTTTATATACTGATTACGTTAAATATCGTACACACCAAAAAATATAGTTATATAACATTTTTATGTTTATTGTAATGATGATGAATAATGTTTATATATTAATCATAAAAAATTATATTAGTCATGCCATTTTTTATTTTTATTAAACACATTGATCAGTATCACACTGAATAGATGTATCATATTTACTGTCTTAAAATAAATCCTCATACTCATTTAATTTTCACTTTTGTATTATATTAGAAGATACATATTCTATTTGTACCCACTTTATAAAAAAAATAAAATAGTATTGTATCAAAAATCAAAACTTTTATTCAAAATTATGTTTTGTATTTTATTTTGATTTTCATAAAAAATGTTGTCGCTGTTTCAGTTACAATATAATAATTGGAGTGCCAAGTGTCCAAGTGACTCAAAGATTTCAGGAAGAAATATAATCTTTGCAGCAAAAATATGGAAATTGGGACAACGCCTATAAATACTAGTTTATTTGGATGAGCACAAGAATTTAGAAAAATTTGAGATATATTAAGAGCTCTATCAAATCTCTGCTTCGTGCGAAAAAATCCTAATGTCAAGATGCAAAATTATCATTCTTCATACTTGTGACTTTATATAGTTTTTTTCCTTAGTAAAACACCAATAATTGGTGATTACAGTCGATGGATTCAAGGGAAAGGAAGACAGACATGTCAATCATTTGGAGTTTGATTAATTCCAAATCTATGAAGACATATGTGTCTACTACCTTCTTAATCGAAGGCTTTTAGGGATAGCATGATAGAATTCAATCATCATATCGATGGAAAACCCTATCATGCTTAAGATAGACTATTAAAAGTAAAACATAAGGGAAATATATCCAAGATTAAAGGATACCCTTCTCTTTGGGTTAATATAATTGTCTTCATTTAAATTTCTGATTCACTGTAATAGAAATAGAATTGTATTAGTTATTCAACATTATATTCTTCATTTTTATCATTTTAACCAATATGATTATGATTTTTTAGTAAAAATATAATTACTATTTTTTATGATTATAGTCTTTTTAATTAATCAATACAATTTATTATGATTTATGATTGAATTGTTTCATTATTTTACTCTGATCATCGTAACTATAGTGATTACAATCTTTTACATGATTACTCTACTAAAATCATTCAACTATGAATACAACTATTTTCAATTACGACATGTGGAAAACATATCATAACCAGCCTAATTAAGATAGTCTTTTTTGTAGAAATCATGTCTCAATATGATTAATTATTTTAAATACATTAAGTGGTTGTGTTAATTGATTTGGTTTAAATTATTTTAAACTGAAACCTTTTAAAGAATAAAAAAAAATTTAAAAAATAAAATTCACACCTATTATATTGTGTTATAAACATATATATTACGATCCAACAGTTGGTATCATAGTTGGTTTCCACATCACATATATATGAAACATTTCTTTTTCAAGTTAGTTATTTTACTCTTATATAAATTTTGTTTATAAATATATATTACAAAAATATGTATTGTGGAAAAAGATATATTTTATTATTCTTAAGCTAGAAGGTTTAATAGTTGGTTGGATTGAAAATATAAATTCTACAAGGCTAGATACATTCTATGGTATTGACCGTGAATACTGAAGAAACAAAATTAAATTTTTTTTATCAATAGGATTGCTGAGAATTTTGATATACTTACTGAAGATGATAAAATTCAGGACCCGGAATTCAGGACTTTTACCAATAAAGAGAATAAAGGGTATCAATTGAACTACAAGGTACAAAATGTGTTACTATGTTCAATGACTAGAAATATATATAGCCAAATTTCTTATTGTAGTGTAGAAAATAGTATTTATAAGGCACTAGTGATTACTTATTTTGGTACATCAAATGTGGTTGAGACTAGAAAGTATATTATATGGGAAGACTATCACAATTTTCAATTTACTTTTGGAGAACCAGTGTTTGAGGTACAAAAATGCCTTATGAAAATGGTCCATAGTTCGTATTCCATGGGAGAGAATGGACTAGATGATGAAACCATTGTTGAATATATCATATAAATCATGTCAAATGAGTGGGAATAAAAAATAACTATTGTTGAAGACTCATGAAAGGTTACAAATGTTACTCTTGATGAATTATTTGAAAATATTTTTCAACATGAAAATATATTGAAAAGATATATAGAAAAAACCATAAAAATAATGTTGTAGTTCCTTTTACTAATACTATAAATCAAAACAAATCCATGACTAGTGAGAAGATTCTTATATCTACAAAGGTGATGAAATTGGTGGTTTGATATTTTTAATGTGAATCCGAACATTTAGAGAATGAGTTATCAAATCATTAACAGAGGATGAACAATATTGTTGGATAAAAGGACTTTAAATATAGATATAAGAATATAAATAGAGATAAGAAAGACACTGAAGTTACTTGTTATGAATGAAATAAAAAATTAAATATCACACTCGATTGACAAAAGCTAAAAAGAAAATATATTAAATAAATACATTCTGAAATGTATTAGAAAAATATTATAATTCCAAAAGAAAGAAATTAATAAAGGCTAGTGACTCCTGAAGTGCTAGTGGTGGAGGTTCATTAGAAGAATCCACAGACAATGTAAACTTTAGACAAAAGAATATTGGCCTTCTTTCCTTAATACCTATTAGAATCATTATTTTATGGAAAAGGTATACACTACTAATTCCTTGACTAATATGTCTCTAAATTATAATTATCCTTATATAAATGGTTATATTTCTTATGATGAATATAATTCCTTAGCAGAATATAATTAATTACCTTCATATGAGGAAGTCTCTTTATCTTCCAAATTATATGAGAATAAAATTTTAAAAGTTAGAATGAAATTTGAGAATGAATATTCTTGAAAAAATGTTTTAACAAAATAAGTATTAGATCACTCTAAATATCTTTATGACTAATTTTTTGAAATTAAATCTATTTAAGAAAACCTTGTTTTATCTAATACTATAAACAATAAATATTCAATTTTTTTAAAAAAATATATTCAGAGAAAAATGTTTTAGATACAAAAATCACTTATGAATCTAATACTAATGTGGATAAGAATTTAGTTACAATACTAAAGTATGAAATATATTCATTATATAAAACTTTTAAAAAATTTACCATAGGTAAAGAAGGATTTTATGATATCTATAAACAACATCAACCACAAAGAAATAGTTTAAGAATGGGATATACTCATTCAGATCCATTTTTTAGAAACAATTATTTTGTTCCAAAAAATGCAACATTTTTTCCAATGTTTCTACGTAGAGGTCATTCAAGTAAAAAATTTCCCTTAAATAAAATTCAATATTTGGGATTCCAAAAATACTATTTTTCAAAACAAATATGGGTTCCCAAAATTTGGATTTCTATCCTTTCTAGATCCAAGAATGTTTGGATTCTAAAAACCTAATTGTTCGATTTTTAGGAAAAAAGGATCTACCATCAAAAAGAACATATGGTACATGGATAATGTATGTTCAATTCATATGGATGGTAACCAAGAATTCTTTGATAATGTTTTAGAAATGAAAGGTGGAAGAGTTTCATTAGGTGACAATGCTCAAGGAAATTGTTTTGGTATATGTTATATTTTTCATTTTGGAAATGCATTGATTTCAAATGTTTTATTAGTTAGAGGTCTTCAGAATGACATTATAAGAATAATTCAATTATGTGATGAAGGTTACCTTGTGAATTTTAGGAATGATTAATCCATAGTACAATATTGCAGGAGTGAATTCATTCTTTTTTCTAATTAGCATGAAAATGCTTACACACTGATCGTAGAAGAACTTAGTAGCTAAGAGGTAACTTGAATTAGTGCAATGGAAGATCAATCTTGGTTATCGTATATAATATTAGTACACGGTAATAATAGAAACATATATAAATTAGCAAAGAAAATACTTTTTACAGATCTACCAGAACTAAGGAGATGAATAATGGGAGAGAATAAAGGTATCTCATTTAAAAATAATTATTTATGTAGTAATGGAATAAATAAATTTTAATTAAAATAATATAATTCATTCTTTAGAAAACCAATACCCAAAATAGGTGCCTGAATAGAAAGTGGAAGCGTAAAATTTCCATTACATTAAATCCCACATAATTTCATCATTTTCCACCTCCTGAATAATAGACTTAGGAAAATTAGAGAAAGGTAAAATAATTTATTTATATTCATTTTTCATTTATTTAATAATTATATTAATTGGATTATTTTTCTTTTTTTTCCATCGTTAAATGTAAAATGATTTGATATGATACTTTTCTTAAAATTTCCTAACTTTCATCAATTTAATAGCCTTGTTTAATTTTTTTAAGTTATTTAGATTAACAACATTAGATTATAGATACCTATATTTACATATTCATATTTTATAAATAATTTATTATTATCATCGTTTAGGGTAAGCGTAAAAAATGAACATAAAATATCCTTGTGAGTGGTTTACTAACCGTTGACATGTCATTTTCAAAAGAAGATGAAGAGAATAATGTAATGTGAATATAAAGTAAATATTTTAATTTTATTATATTATGGTGATTAACATATTTATATCACACTTTCCAATTTTTCTTATATGATTTTTTTGAAAAACATTTTGAATAAGAGTATGATAAGATGAAAATGAAAGAACATTTGATGAAATATTACTCTTTTCTCATCATTTCAGCATTTTTAAGACACTAAACTACCTTATTTTCTGTATTTAGTTTACTACAAAACATATTTACGGATGTTTTGGTTCATGAGAATAGTGATTTGGGAATATTTTTTTCTTTGGTATGTGAATAAGGAGTGGTTTTCCAAGAGTAGGGAGGGATTTTTTCACTTTAGGAGAGAGGTATTTAAGGATAATGTATTGAATTAAAAAACTACATCTAAGGTTAGCCTTATAATATTTATTATTTTCGAAATTAAGAATCATATATAGATAAAATAAAATATATTTAAGACTTTTAACCCATTAATAAACTGAATCCACTATTTTATTTAATGAAATGTGAAAAAATTTATTTTAATTGAACACTTTAGACTTTTGACTTTGGGATATTCTTTTTTTGGTTGGGACATGGAATTTAATTTATTATTAAACATAATAATAATTTTCATATCGAGCATTATTTTATGTAATTGATTAGGTCATTATTAGGTTATGGATGACACAAATTAAGATACTGTAGTTATGGACAAACTGATTTTGACTATTCACCTAGAAAACTGAATTACCTCATAAAATTTACAAAAAAACCCTGGATAATTTTTATATGATTATTCAAAAAATGAAATTCAATTTATCAAAATAATTTTACAGGATATTTAATTTATTTTTTAATAAAAAAATATCCATGAAATACATTAAAATATAGTTTATTAAAAATGTGATTTTATTTTCTTTGAGTTTTTAATCATGGAATTTTATATATAGTATTATAATACTTATACATAATGATAATTATTATGTATATTAAATTTTATAATTTTGAGATCAAAATACTATTCTAACATGCAGTTTACTATTCTTCATGGATTGGTTCCTATTCTCAATTTTCACATAATTATTCTGACGGTCACATTATTATTCCAATAGTCACATTAACTTCAATAAATAACACTTTATTACTTTAATAAATATTCACTAAAAAAATTCCCTAGTTTCTATATCTTCCTTTTCTAAGATGTAAATTTGTTTACTAATATTATGTCACATTTCTAGAGTGTTTTTCTAGGAGTGATGATTCTACCATATTAGAATTTTCTAAATATACCCACTCTACATTTGTTATTTTTTATTTTTTATCCCACTGTAATGTTGATAATTTTCATTAGTTTAGTTGTTCACAAACATAACATTATTCATTAATGAAATAATGTATTTTTTTCTATGTGTTTCAATAGTGTAATTCTATTTAATATAACATATATTTTTCCATAAATAAATATATCTAATAAATTCTAGGTCATTACAATATTCCCAAATTATAAATTTATTCCCCAAAATTTCAACTCGCGTCCTTCATTGAGTGTAGATGAGTGTACTTCTGCTTCATTTTTTCACCAGGTTCCCACAAAAAATATCCATATAGGTGGGTTCACCACAACACTTTTACAAGGTGAGTTGTCTTGTATTGTAGAATGTTGTCTCTGTTATCCAAGATCCTCACTATATTATCTTCATAAAATATTTCATTCTCTAGTTGTTCCACAATCGAATTCAATAAATGTGAGGTATTGGTTATGTACTTTATTAATATAGATACATGGAACACATCATGATCATAATTCATGTTGGGTTCAAGTGTTAGATAATAATCCACTGCTCATATGTCGGCAATGATCTTAAAGGGGATAATGTACAAAGGAAAAGGATATCCTTTCATTCCAAACCACTTGAATATTTTCAATGGTGATATTATAAGGAGAAATTATTCTCAAACATCAAAATCCAATAAACTATGTTATATCTCAACATAACACTTATTCTTACTCTATGTGAATTTTAAATATTATTGCCATCTCTTGTATAGTATTGGGACTAAGAAGATTTCGTTCACTAACTTCATCGTAATAAGTGTGAGTTATACATCACTTCTCATCTATTGATTCATATATATCCATTTGAATACTCTAGTATAAGATATTTTTTATGAAATCTCAAATAATTGGAGATTTTGATCTCATCCACCTTATAAATTTCATTGATAAGGCATCATCATGTCTTCAAGTGTATGAAGGATCCTTTCATATTGGCCATTAGTTTGGGGGTGAAAAGACTTATTGAAATTCAATTCATTATTCAGAGGATGCTGAATTGTAAAATTCTAATATCTTAAGTAATATATCTTTTGAATTTAACTTCTTCAATATCTTATACACCGTGATTAAAAAGAACTATGAAATGCTATTAAATAATAACAAGAAAATTGGAATATAAATATCACCATTAGGAATAGTAATCTATATAATAGAATATTTACCTCACCTGTGACATTATAAATAAAATTTAAGTATCTTATGAATGAAAATTTTATATATTTATATCAAATAATAATTAAAAAATGTTTTAAACGTGATAAATTATGTATTGGTATTTTTATGGAATTTAAATGTTTGTTTACTCTTTTAGAAATAATAAAATGATATAAAAGAAAATTTATCTACAAAAATGGATTCATAAATTAAATCTTTGATTTATAATTATTATAAGATAAATTTATGAGACCTTAATTAATTTTTCAATGTTTCAAAAAATCAGTTATAATTTTAATGACAATAATTTTAGAATAAATGACAATTTTGATTAAAAATTAAAATTCCCATATTTATATAATTATTTTTAATAAAATGGAAACTATTAATAAAATATATACATTAAAAAATTGGGTAAATTTTTGGGAATTTTTTTAAAATAGTCATTTTTTTGGGAATATAGAAATGTGTTAATTTAAAGTATTTAATATTATAAGAAAATAAATGAATTTTTGAGTCATGTTTAATTTAAGTGGCCATTATAGTTAACTAAAATGATCTATTTATTAGAAAAAAAATTCTATAGATATTCCTGATCCCAAATAATAAACTGATGGATAAAATAATAACAAAAGAGTCCTCTACTCCACTATAAATATCACCACTTATTCTCAGACCTAATATTCTATGAATCATACTCTTATTATGGCCAATTCCTCCCCTAATTTTATTCCTAACATTCTAATATTTTTGGTCTAGCCAAAATACTATTTCAAAGTCCCTTAAGAAGCTTCTCAAGGACACAAAACTCTTGAGGTATAACATTCCATCTATATCTTTCAATTACATTTATTTTCCAATCCATCCTTCAAAAAACCTATACAAAGTATCATTATAAATCCAATATAATATAATATATATATATATATATATATTAATTTAATTATGTAAATGGTATATCCACCACCAATTCTCTTCAGTTTCCCTTTTGTTCAATAAATGAAAACATCGTCCGTGGGGTGTCAATTCACCACCTTTAGGGATGATGTTTTCTTGTTTTATAATAACACCATAATGGATGATCATAAACACATTATAATGGATAATGAAGATTTTAAAATGAAAATTATAACTTATTTGTTTTTCTGGAACAATTATATACATATTAATAAAACAAAACTAGTGTTTGATGATCGAAAAAATGCTAAAATAATCTAAATGGTTATCATTAAAAAAATTCTAATGAATCATCCCATAATCTATAAATTATCAATAATACCATTTAATATTATATAATTTCATAAATGAAATATAATTTCAATTTTGGTTAAATATTCCCTTTTTAGGAGATCTTTTATACATCCATATAAGTAACCAATCATTAAAACCAAGGAAACAAACACTCCTTATGAACGAAATTGAATCTTATAACTGATAAAAATGGACATAAATGAACTTAATAAATTTTACTAAATCAAATAAATGTTTGTGATGTTCTTAATAATTTTTTTAATTTATATAATTTCATTATTTGGAACATTAATTTAATTTTAAGAACACATTCAGACATAAGGTATGGGTTTTCTCATCTCCCTTTTACTTCTGTGAGATATTCATTACTCTCCACCTATTTATTAAGTGTGGTTTTTTATACAACCCTTTTATATATTATAAAATTTTTCAATTTATCTTCATGGTATTAAATGTTTCATTTTTTGGTCCTTATTTTTATGGGGTATATGGTTCGATTGTCTACATAAAGGTATGGGAATTATTAAACCAAATTCCATTATTTAGTTTAAATGCCTACACCAATGTTTGTTTCATGATATGATTATGTGTCAAATTATTTTTTATCATATCAATTTGTATTTAAAATTGTTTTATGTGTATTTACATCTAATACACATAATTGATTAATTTTTTAACTCTCAAACATTCATTAAAATATACTCATTTATATGATTTTTTTTCAAAATTAAAAATAAATATTTTTCAACTTATATAGAATGAGTGGATTTTACCTATTTCATGGTTCCTTAATGTTTTCATGAATCCATTAAAATTTTACATTGTTTTTCTAAATAAAATTTTATCTTTTATAAATATGATCTTTTTATATAACTAATACCAAAGTTAAATGGGTATTTCTCTCAAAAAAATCATTTATTTTGTTAGAGTATTTTCTTATATGTCAACACCCTCTTTTGAATATTATCATTAATTTAGGTTTATCTATTATGATACCATGTACTATATTCTATTGAATGACTTATGATCATTTTGACCAGATATGTACTCACTTGATATCATTCTCCATATTACACTGGATAGTTTATAATTGTATTTATTTAATTGGGAAATGAATTACATTTCATATTCTAGTTTCAATATGAATGTATAAATTCATTATATTCACCCCTTTCATATAAATGATGAATTTGACTTAGTATTTGTCGACTAATGCCTTATATAACCCTTTGATGCATCAGTTGGTCTCAGGAGACATACTAGACTAGGTTTTTTCCAAGGCCTTACACATTTATGTTGAATGCCTTGATGAGAAATTTATGTATCTTTATGATGTCCCTCATTATCCATTCCCTCATTCTGAGATTGGTTACTCATAATCCATTTGATTATTCTACATGTATAATATATTTGTTTATGTATCGTTATCATGTGACTATGTATATGGAATTATTTAATCATCTTTTATTCCTATCATATTATTCTTAATATTATGTTTTATTGGATTTTCTTTTTATTTTTTCACCTTCCCTTATTTTTTATGCTTATTTATGATAGATTCTGCTACATTTGATACCCTTACTGAGCATCTGAACCCACACCTTTCATATGTTTTATTTCTCCCCATGTTTCAAAGATGTATATTATGATTTACATTTAGGGATAAGTTATAAGAATATGTGTGTATTTAATAGAGTTACTATGTTGTATTTCATTTCATCTTGTAATTTCATACTTGTGTTTGTATCTTGTTTTACAAATCTAATAAACTATTCAATCCTTTGGGATGTGATATCTTCTTAATTGAACCAATTTAATAATGTATTTTACCATATCTGGTATATGAGGGTTAGGGGAATTTACAGTTGGTATCAGAGCATGTTTTGTATAAACTTTGGGAAATATACTCTGTAAAACATTGATTTGGAAATATAACCATAGAAATGGATTTGATAATATTCACAAGGTAACCAATATTATGATTTTGAGATTATTTATAGATAAAAAAAATTAAGGG
The DNA here is from genome assembly GCA_963277665.1 of Viscum album. Lineage (NCBI taxonomy): Eukaryota > Viridiplantae > Streptophyta > Magnoliopsida > Santalales > Viscaceae > Viscum > Viscum album. The sequence continues at coordinate 502,615,742 of OY728131.1, read as the reverse complement.
TTTCACTAGTTTTAAAATATCATAGCCTAATATATTGTATTCCATTCCTTATAATCATTCCTAATGGAAGGAATTTAAAATGTGTCAATGCATGTATTCCATGTAGGGATTTTCCAATGATGAAAAATAATGATATTAGATCTAGAGCTATAATTGGAAATGAAATCTTATGACTAACACTGGGACAACTAACTCTTTTTATGAGAAATGACATCAATGGAATGGTGTAGCCCAATCCAAAATGTGGTGTAATAATGTTTTACCACTTCATGCAACAACAACCTCCATTATTCAATTTGACTACATACCCATTTTAAGTTGAGAAATTGATAAGTTCCTTATAGAAGATATTTCTCGCATTGGGAATTAAGGAAAGGGAGAAGGTTATTATGGTAGATTATCTTCTGTTAGGAGATTCATATCAATGGTGGTCATTAATACTAAACACAATGGGGGGGGGGGGGTTTACATCTATGGAATAGAAAGAGATTATGTAAATTTTAATTGAAAAATATTTCCTTCTTGAATAATGAGCAGATATGGAGATACTATTATTGAGTCTGAGATAGAAATATAATGGAAACACTACTAAGTATGAGTAAAAATTTACATGTTTAGAAATGAATTATTTAGACTACATACATAATATAAGGACCAAGACTGGCCATTTATTTGATGGTTTTAAACCAATTTTACAAAGGGGACTAGTCTCCCAAACATTCTCATCATTTGAGGATATAATATCATGTTCCATAAAAATAGAGAAAGTATATTCCAATCCATATGTTTTTAAAGGGAATAAAGATAACAATAGGGATTTGAGAACTATGAAAAAGGAAAAAAGACCACCCGTAAAGAGCTTTCACCATAGCAGAAGCTAAACGGATTTCAAGAATGAGATGGTATGGAACCTGCCATCATGAAAAACATGTGCATGCATGGGAATGCCTAGATGAATAGCCATGTGAAGGTGAAGAGATGATTTCACGATGAAGATATTAGGGAGGAGTAGTTCCAAGTAGTTAGTCTGGGTTGTATATAATATTTGAAGCCTATGGGAAATGAATTCCTCTAAGGCCTATGGGCCATGTAATACATATTCCTACAGGCCTTGTAAGGGTTCCACCTCACCCCTTGAAAGGTATATTATCAAAATCAATTAAAAATGAAGGCCTTCGGGCCATTGGTGGAAAAAGGACCACCATGCTTGTTATTAGAAGGGAAATAATTTAGTCAACAACATTAAATGTTTCAAATTTATTGATATTGGAAATTAGGAACATTAATGTCCTATACATCAAGAGATATTTCCCCATAAATTTATAAGGTAACATGCCATGATTATTCTATTACAATGGCTAAGGTTGAAGTTCCTAATAATGTGGTAGGGGTAATTTAATCATCTTCTCAAATTTATCTAATGATTTATTTGAATATTGATCATCAAATTCTCTTATTTCATCCCAATTTTCTATAAAAATGAGATATTTACATTTCAATTTGAAATAGTAGTTTTTAGAAAAAACTCTTTGTGGAATACTTATTACAATAAATATGTGTTTAGAAGTACCTATTATGAAAAATAAACAAGATCCAATTATATACTTTATTATCACACCTATGGTTTATTGTTATATAATCCTTGGAATGGATTACATTTAAAACTATAATGAAAACTTTTATGACAAGGAGTAGGAAATTATGATTTATATTGATAATATGGAATTTATCATCTTTAGATGGGAAACTTCATCATTTAAGTCCTATCTAGATCCAACTACAATAGATATTCAAAATAAGATTCTTGACAAAGAAGAGAAGTTGAAACATTTTAATGAAAAATGTGATATTCAAATTTAGGATGAACCTATTATATAGGAATACCTTTATGTACTTCCATAGGATTTACCTAGACATTCTCCAAAGTTGGAAGTTGATTTTTCTATTGATTTAATACATTATCCATGACCTATATCAAATACTCACTATAGAATTTCCATGTTAAAGTTAATAGAGTTAAATAAAAAACTAGAGTAATTGAGTGATAAGTGATTTCTACTCCATAGCATTTCACCTAGGGGAGATTCTATTCTTTTCATTAAGAATAAATATTTATCAATGAGGATATGCATTGACTATAGGGATATAAATAATATTATGATAAATAATGAGTATCTAATCACATTAATTGATGACTTATTTGACCAAATTCATGGAGAAAAATATTTTTCAAAGATTCATCATTGTTATCGATATTTTCCAATATGTGTGAATAAGGAAGATATTACAAATAAATTGTTTTGAACAATGTATAGGAATTATGTGTTTACAATAATTCTATTTGGACTTACTAATTCACCATATGTTTTTATGGACCTAATGATCAAATTATTCAATGAATATCTGGAAATTTTTTTGTGGTTTTTATTGATGATATTATGGTGTACTATAAAAGATACAAAGACCATGAGAAACAGTTGTATATTATTCTAGAGACTCATAAACGAAATGAGTTAAATGGGAAGTTTAGAAAGTGAAAATTATGACTTCAAATAGTTTCTTTTCAAGTCCATATTGTCTCCAAGGATGGAATCTGTGTTGATTATTTCATGAAAAAGTCATTATAGGAATTTTCTACACCAAAAAATATAAATGTGCTGTATATTTTCATTAGATTAGCTCAATACAATTGGTGTTTTGTTAATGATTTTTCCTGATTAGCTAACCCATTAACCAAGATTACTTATTAATGGTTTATTTTTATTTGGACAAAGTAATGTGAATAATGATTTGACTAATTGAAGTGGAGATTAGAAAATTCTTTGATCATGACTCTACCATCAAGAAATGGTGGATTTGTGATTTATAGTGATTCATCAAAGAAAGTAGTTTGTTGTGTCCTTTTTCATAATTATATAGTTATTTCCTATGTATAGAGGTAGTTAAAAGCTCATGAAAATAACTATCAAACTCTGGATCTTGAGTGAGAAGTTGTAAAATTTATTCTGAAGATATAGAGACACTATCTCTATGGTGAAAGATGTGATATATATATTGGTCATAAAATCTTGAAATATATCTTCTCATAGAAATAATTGAACATGAGGAAAAGGTAATGGCTTGAGATACTCATGGATTATTATTGTTTAGTACACTACCACCCAAGGAAGGAAAATAAGGTAGCAGGTGCATTGAGGAGGAAGGGTCACTAAGTTATGAAAAAAATTAGGATTGATAGGGATCATGTGTACATGGATATAGTAAAGATGGATATGGGAATTTTCAAGGATGTTCAAATATCATTATTTTTTCAAATGGTTTTCGAACAATATTTTTTTGAAAATATTAAAAGTTCTTAGTATAATGATATTAATTTTCAAAATAAAATTAAGTTGTGAATGATGGGAAATTGGTAGACTTCGTATGTGAAGATGGAATTTGGAAATTTCCGAAGAGGATTTTTTTCCTCTATACCTGAGATAAAAATGGAATTATTGGGTGATTCTCATATCTCGAATGTTTCTATACACCCTTGTAGCAATGTGATGTGAATATACTTTAAGGAACATTTTTTGTGGGATAATATAATGTTGTAAATTATTGATTGTATATAAATATGCTTAGTTTTTCAACAACAAAACGATGAAGGAAAATATCCTAGAGGATTCGTGAAATCTAAACATATTTCTACATGGAAATGGGATGACATTACTATGTATTGTTTCATAGGAATACCAAATACTCCAATAAAGAATGATGTAATATGTGTAATTGTTGATTGATTCTAAAATTTTCACATTTCCGCATTATAAGGTATGATTTCCCACTAGGGAACATTGCAAGACTCTATATTAATGATGTTTTAAGACATCATGGAGTAGCTATTTTAATTCTATATGATTATGATCAATGATTTTCATTGAAATTTAGAAAAATAAAACAAAAATATTTGGTTATTGAGAATTATTTAAGTACTTATTATCACCCTAAAAGTGATGTATAGTATAAAAGGAAGATTAAACCAATTAAATACATGTTGAGATCATGATCACCTGACTTTCATGGTATGTGGGATTAGGATTTCAATCTGGTAGGGTTTTAAAATCAAATTATTTTCCATTCAAGTATTCAAATGGAACCGTATGAAGCATTATATGGAAGGAGTTGTTTTACACCAACATGTTGGGATGGAGTCATTGAAAGGAATCTTGTAGGCCCAAAACTGGTGGTGGAAATAATAGTTATTATAAATACAATTCAAACCCATTTCAGCTTGATATATGAACAATTGTTATAATGACAAACAAAGAAATTATTTGGGGTTTCAAGTGGGAGATCATGTCTTTATAAAAGCATATCCACGGGTGGGTGTCATAAGGTTTGATTAGAATGGGAAACTGATCCTTAGGTGTATCAAAAAAATTTAAATTCAAGAAAGAATTGGGGATATGGTTTATCGTTTAGAAATTCCTCCTACCCTTTCTAAGTTACACGATGTCTTCCACATCTATTTTTCATGGAATTACATGCTAAAAATACCACATGTTCTAACTTCTAAAGGAATTAATTGGAACTTGATTTATCTTATTATGAAAATTATATCCATATTATTGACACAAGAGAATAGTTTTTGATGAATTTGATGACTTGACAGGTAAATGTACTTTGTAAAAATCATAAAATTGAAGAGGTGATGTGGGAACTAGAGGAAATTATGATGAAAAACTACCCAAATACTTTTAGAATGTAAAATTTTGGAAATTTGGAGGATGAAATATTTGATGGAGGGGAGAATGTAACACCTGAAGATATTATAGTATGTCTATATTAAATTTATCATCTTCAATATATAATGCACCGAGCTTAAACAAACTACAATATACTATTAAATATGAACACGACTGTTGGAATAGTAATGTGACCATTAGGAATAGTTATATGAACAATAAAATAGTAACCTCACATATGAAATTATAAATATACTTTAGATATTTTATGACTGAAAATATATTATATTTATATCATGGAATATGTATATAAATTTTTTATACTGATAAATTAATTATTGAAAATTTTGTGAAACATAAATTTTTATTTAAATTTTTATAATTAATATAATTATTTAAACTAAATTTTATTTCCAAAGAAATAGAATCCTAAAATAAAGTTTTTTGTTTTATGAATATATGATAAATTTATGTTACCTTAATTAATAATTTAATGTGTCTGAAAATGAGTCATAATTTTAAAATCACAATTTTTTTAATTAGTGATGATTTTAATTTAAAATTAAATATATCATATTTATAAAATTATTCTCCAAAAATAGATTACATTTTAGAAATATTCACATTGAAAATGGTTAGGATGAGTTTTTTTGTTTTTTCAAAAATAATATATTTTTTGGTGAATAATGAAATACTGAAATTTACATCATTTAAAATTATAAGTAAATAAATTAATTTTTGAGTTATCTTTGATTCATGGATGATTTATTTGGCCATTATGTCGAACTAACATTATTTAGTTACTTTATTTATTCATAAGAATCAAAATTATAGTGATTTTTTAGTAAACCTAATAATGTAGTGAATAAAATAATCAATCAATAATCCTATCCTCCATTATATATACCACCCCTTCTCCACGCACCTTCTAATATTTGTATCTTTCTCATATTCTAAATGATTCATCTCCCAAACCACCTTCTCATTTATTTTTCTTTCTATTGTTACCAAAATACCATTTCTAATTCCCTTAAGGAGGTTCTCAAAGAGATAACACTCAAGAGGTAAAACCTTTCATCTTTCTCTTTCAATTTTAGTTATTTTCTTAACCTTACCTCACCTCCACTAACCAAATTAACATGATAACTCCAGAATCATGTATATAATATAATTTTATTATGTTAATGGTATATCTATCAAAAATTATATCCTTTTCAACTTTAGTTCTAAAAAAGAACACATACCCTATGAGGAGTCGATTCACCACCTTCATGGATGATGATTTTTCATTTTTTAATAACACCTTGATGGATGTTCAGAAAACCATTATAATAATTAAACCATATTTTGACATATATATTACAACTTATTTAGTATTACATAACATGTATAAATACATTAATAAAACAAAACTATTGTGTGATGATTGAAAAAATCACAAAAAAATAAAAAACTTTATATTTAACATTTTATCTAATTAATAATCAAAATAAATAGTAAAATTGATATATAATACCATTTAATATCCGGGGAGTTCATTAATAATGAACTATTTCAATTTCGGATTACTATTCCAATTTTAGAAGATCTTTCATACATGTATACAAGTACACAAATCATGTAAACAGTGGAAATGAACACTTTCAAATGATGAAATTGATTCTTATAACTCAAAAAAGGCTATAAATTTAATTAATATAATTATAATAAATAAAAAAAAAATTATGAGGTTATGAGTTAAATTATTAATGAATCTAGTTTCATTTCCAAGTCATTAAGTGCATGTGAAGAACACTTTCAGACCTAAGGTAAGGGTTTTCTCATCTCACTTTTATTTTTATGAGATATGTATTATTCACCAGTTATTTCTTCTATGTGGTGTATGTATGTTTTCCATATATATATATCATATTATCAATCTCTTTATCATCATGGTATTCACGGTCTCATTTGATGATAATTAATTTTACAGGGCAAACGGTTTGATTGTTTTCTAAGAGGTAATTTAATTCTTAAAAAAAATTCATTCTTTGGGTTAAACATCCACACCAATGAATTTTTCATGACATGATTATGATACAAATGAGTTTTTATTATATTATGTTGTAATTAAACATGTTTAATATATATTTTTAGATAATACACATCATTGATTCATTTCGTTAACTCTCACACTTTCATTAAAAAATAATCATTTAAATGTTCCTTTTTAAAAATTTGAAAAGAAATATTTTATTAACTTACAAAGAATGAGAGTATATTACTATATTCATGGTGCATTATGTTTTAAATAATACATTAAAATTTTACATGGTTATTTCTAAATAAAATAATTTCTTTTATAATTCTGCATATTTTTGAACAAATGTTCTCAAATTTAAAAGGGTATTTGTCATATGAAATTTTCATTGATTTTGTAGTGTATTTTAATCTATGTCAACAACCTATATTGAATCTTGTGCATAATTGGGGACGATCTCTAATGGTACCTTCTACCATATTTTAATGAATGTTTTATGATCATTTTTACTATGGATGTAATATCTAGATAGCATTATCCTTATTACTCTATATAGTTTATGATTATGATTACTCCAAATACGTTGTTTTTTTGTTATTTTTAAAATTCAAATTCATATTTTAGTGGTATCCTCACATTAAATGGGATTCATACCAATCCACCACCTAGATTTCAAAATTCATAATCATGATACATCAAAACCACCTAAAACAAATTTGAAATTCAAAATGTGAAAGATCCATGCATCACATCATCTCGTATCATGAATTTTTCAGTGATGATCTACCTTGAGTAGCACCCTCTAATGTACCCAATTCTTCAGTTATAACCCCATCAGATATCCTCCCACCACAAATTCCATCACATAAAAAATCCACATCATCTTCAATTCACCCTCATATTCACCATCGATGTCAACAACTATCACCCCCCAAAAACAAAAATCCCCAAAACAAGATAGAAAAATTGAAATATTCACAAAAATAGAGGAAAATGGATTAGGATCTTGTATAAAAACACAAAAACCTTGATATATAGATCATAGAAAGAAACAAAAAGAAAATATGCCAATCTAGTAACCATATTCATAAGGTAATACCCACTCATATCTCACTTATAGAATAGACTATTGTCAGACCACACATCAGAAAACCCCATAGATACCACTTCTCCAGATCTGAATTGAAGAGGTGCATAGGAACACCAGGTCAGAATAGGGAATTGAGTTGATGAGGGATCTGAATGGAGAAATAATTTATTAAGAATAAATGTAGTAGTTGTAATAAGAAATGAAATATGACATCGGTAGTGCCTGGAAACTCATCCTCTGCCAAACCAAATATCCCAAAATCTCATTTTTCCACCGCTCCTACTCCAACATGGAGAGTAATAGAGGAACGTGAGTTTTGATGAGGGTTTATTTATTGGTAAAATTATTTATATTTCATATTCTAGTTTCAATATGAAGGTATATTTTTTTCACCCCTTTCATATGAGGAAAGCATTGGACTTATTAATTATTGGTCGGGGTATACTATTTCACCTTAATGCATAGGTAGGTATCATGATTCAAACTAAACAAGATTTTGGCCAAGGCATTATCTATTTCATTAAACTTCTTGGACGAGTCCTTGATGGTATATTTATCATTTCACATATTTTGAATTCCCTCATTATGAGATCAGTAATTGATAATCAATGTAATTATTTGAATGGTAGAATCTCAATGGTTAAGTACCATTATAAAGTTATTATTTATATAGAATTTTATAATCATATTAAATTTCTAACATATTATGCTCAATATTATGTTTTAATGGAATGTTTTTTTTATTTATTCACTTGGAAATATTATTTATGTTTATTTATTATATCTTCTACTATATTTTTTACCCTTACAGTGCATCTGAACACAACCCTTTATTATGTTTTATATCAATCATTGTTTCCAAGATGTATATTATGATTGACATTCAGGGATACACTTTATGACTGGAAGTTTTTTAAACGGAGTTACTATTTTTTATTTCATTTTATGTTTTAATTTAATTCATATGTTTTTATCTAGTTTTCCAAATCATCTAAACTATTATGTCCTTTTGGATGTGATCTATTGTTCATAGTACCAATATAATAATTTAAGTCACTAGCTCCATTCTTCAATGGTAAGTGTATTTACATGAATACTACCATATAATTTATAATTGAAACATGGATCATGACAAGAAATGATTAAAAGTACTACCCCATGAAACCTAACTAATTCATTTACATAAATCATGGAAAATTGTTGAAGAGATAAATCTTCCCAAATAGAGATGAAGTGGGAAATATTGTTGTGCCAAGACACTATAACCCATTGATAAGGGTGTAATCATTAATTATTTTTTCAAATTTAAAATTCATATGCTTCTACTCACACTTGGATAGTGGAAAGCAGGGTCGATCCATAGGGGAGACGGGGGATATGTTCTAAGTGATAATCAAATTCTATTCCATTAAACATAGTGAAAAAATGATGTTTATTGTGAAAATTAAGATAAAAACAAGTGGGATAATAAATATTAGTATAATAAACACTAGAAACATGAAAAGTAACTATAAGAAATTAAAATACGTGGTCAAAATGATTTCTTCTTCCATAAAAAAAATAACTTCATCCACATAAAAAAATGATTAAATTAATATCTCTCACCAATTGATAAATCTAGATAAAGAATGATTATCACAGCTCTCCACATCCAGAACCATCTAATGGTAATGTATTTTGAAGAAATGTTTGAAGAGTCAATAAGGATTCCTTATGACTTTTACATTCCATTATGTTTTGAAAACTAAAAACACTCTATCTCAAGAAAAATTTTATTTCCCCTAAGATTTATCTAAATATGGTAAAACATTCTTTCCCCATGGAAATTTTCTCCTTACCTTTGTTTTCATAGTTCATGTTATAGTTTCTATAAATCTTACTCATTTTATTACTAAGTGAAAAATTATGTTTTATATCTAAAATCTTAGAATTCTATAAATTCTTAGATATTGAGTATTCAGTTTTTAGGATATGAATTCAGGTTCAGAATTCTTTGAAATTAATGTTCTTAATTCTTTGAAATTTAGGTTTTGAATTCTCTGAAATTTAGGTTTTAAATTAATTTAAATTCAGAGTATGAATTCCTCATAATTTTGACTCCAAATACCTCTGAAATCAGACTCTTAATTCCTCATGATTCCAACTCTGAATTTCTAAAAATTTAGAATTTGATTACCGTAGAATTCAAACTCCAAAATATATAAAATTCACGTTCTAAATTCCCTGAAAAACAGTATCCTAATAGAAATGATTTATAGTCTTAGAATTTTTATTTGGTTAGACTCTAAAATTTTTCTCCTTAGATTCTAGAAAATTAGTTTTGGTTAAGAATCCATTTTTTTCTATTTTCATAATTATGAAACAATGTCGTACAATCTGTTTCAAACTAACCATGGTTTTAGTGACATGTATATAGGTCCCTCCGAGATTCAAGTAAAAAGATGACCATTGGAAGAGGGAGCCGACCATTGGAGAAGTTCCTATAAATAAAATTTCATTTGAACGATCTCATAATTATTGATCACACTAGAGATTGCATGTTGTTGATGTGATTTATAGAGAGAGAGACTCTCATGATTTTTGCATACTGAACGGCTTGTCCCTCTTTCTTTATGCGAAACTGATTGTTTCTGAGTACAATATAAGGCTTCCATGGATAGGATGGAAGAGGTTCCAACTACCTTAATGTTCGAGGACTTAAGGGGTTAGGAAGACAGAGGTGTCGACTACCTTAATGCTCGAGTACTTTCTGGGATAAAAAGGCAGATTCTAATATTCCTATCATGGGAATACCCTAGTATGGATAAGATAGACTTTCTTGAATGTATAAATAAAGGGACATTTATATGAGGTTATTGGATACACTTCTCTTGGGGTTAAAATATTTCATAATTGTTACTTGTTTTGTTTCAATTTTATTTCACCTATATTTTTGTAAAGAAACAAAGTTTAAATTTCTTATAATTTCTTGTACTTTTGTATACTCTGATACGTAATATTATATATTATTTAAGGTAGAATCTTTTCCTTATAAAAAACACTTTAGATTCATTTTCGGAACCACATTCACGAAACTGAGTACGTTTGTAGAACTAAAAGATGTCTTAGGAATTTACCTTTTTTAAGTATGTTAAAGATAGTTTTCCTTAAGGATAAAAATGAATTTTTTTAAACTTACAATTCACCCCTACCCTCTTGTATTTGAGACTCTACATTCATATTTCGATCCTACAATTGGTGTCAGGGTGGGTCTTTGAAATACTTATATACACATATATGTTTTTATTCTCAAGATTTCATTTTTCAAAATATTTTTCTTAAGAATTTTTTTCCTTGTTTAGAATATTTTTCAATTAACATGTTTTTTGTAGAAATATATTTTTTACTCTTGAATAGAAGGAATGAATTTTTTTTATTGAAAATCTATATCCTACTATACCAACTACATTTGATGGGAATGATTATGAATATTGCAGAGATCGTATGAAGACATTTTTTATTAATACTGGAGTGGACAACTTTGTTATGCTAACTTGAGATTACAAGATTCTTGATAAGGAAGTCAGAACTTTTACTAACCATGAAAATTCATAATATCAACTAAACAAAAATTTAGGAAATAATTTGTTGTTTTCCATGACCAAGAATATATATAGTTAGATTTCTTCTTGTGAATCTACAAATTGTATCTAGAAGAAAATGGAAGTTACTCATTTTGGTACATCCAATGTTATTGAAACTATAAGTCCTATTCCTAGAGTAGAATATCATGGATTTCTATTTCCTTTTGTATTACCAGTGTGCAAGGAACTATAAAGGTTTATGACTATTGTTAACAGTTTATAATCAATTGGTGAGAAAGGTCTTGATAATGAAACTGTTATGGGAATGATTATAGATATCATGTGTAATGAGTGGGAATCTAGAATAATAGTTATATATGAGAATAGGAAAGTATCTCAAATTAATCTGGATGAGTTTTTTGGAACTCTTCTTCGACATGAGACAAGAATGAAAAGATATATTTCTATGAATAAGAAGAAAATGGTAATGGATGTGTAGCTTTTACTACTTCAATAGCCAAAACTCTTAAAAGGGTTATAAGATCCAAATCTAAGAAAGTCCATGTTTTATCTGAATATATTGAAGGTGATGATTTTGAGAATGAACTAGCTAATATTGATCGAAGGGTGAACAATATATCATGGAAGAAATACTTTCAGTATATATATAACAATAAAGAAATAGAAGAGAAGAAAGACTCACAATTCACTTATTATGAATTCAGAAGGGCATGACATATATGGCCAGATTTTCCTATGCTTAAGAAAAAGGATAGAAAGGAAAATCATTTGGAAATGAATATAAATAAGTATAAAAAGGCTAAAGATATGAATTTTTTATAAGAAAATGACACTTGGAGTTCTAGTGGTGGTGAATCTTCTGATCAATTCTCAGAGTATGAGTCTTCAGGTCAGAAGAATCTTGGTTTACTAGACAAACTACCCATTGAAAATCATGGTCTAATGGAAAAGGTACACAATTCTGAATCCATCAAAAATGTATCATTGAATTCAAATTATAGTGATAATAAATATCATGAATCTTCATATTATAAATCATCTTCTGATTAAGATCATATATTACGTACTTATGGAGAAGTATCGAGGTTTTCAAAACTTCTTGAGAATGAAAATTCAAAACTCAAGAAATGTTTGATAAGGAAAATTATAGAATTTATATTATTACTAAATAAGTACTAGATATTTCTAAATATCATGATTATATAATTAATTATTTTGAAGGTGTTTAAAAAAATCCTTAGGAAGTTAAATCTAAGAAGGATAAACTTTCTAATGACCTTGAAAATTTAATTTATAAGAAAAATATTTTCGAGACTAAAATCTTTTTTAAAACTAATATTTTTGACCAAAAAATATTGGTTATTAAACTAATGTTAGAAATAAATTCCTTGTGGAAGTTTTTTTCATACATTACCTCTAGTATGGAAAACATTAACAAGAGTTTTTCCCAAATTCGACCTCTAAGGAGTAGTTTTGGTATTAGTTATACTCATTATAAAATAGTTTTCAGTAATAACTATTTTTTTCCTCAAAGTGCTTCATTCTGCACCAAATTTCAGTGTGATGGACTTTAGGAAAAACACATTCATTAAATATAACTCAGTACATAGGTTTTGATAATGATTTTATTTTTCTATGAGAATGTGGATACCTAAAATTTTGCTTTTGGAAATTTCCGGAACAATGAATGTTTCATTTCCAAAAGTCTAACACTCTTAGTTTCAGGAAAATAGAGAAAATACCAACTACAATTCATGGTACATAGATATTGGATGTTCCCAGTATATGAAAAGTAACAAAAACTTATCCAAAAATATTATCAAGACAAAAGGCGGAAATATATCTTTCAAAGATAATGCTCAAGGAAAAATTATTGGTATATATAACTTTGTTCTTCTTGGAAAAACATTTATTTCAAATGTTTTATTTGTTAACAGTCTTAAGAACATCCACATTAGAATAATTCAATTATGTGATAAAGGTTACCATGTGAATTTTAGGAATTACAAGTTCTTAGTACAAAATTCCAAGGAAGAGTTTATTCTTTTTTCCAATATAAAAGAGAATGTATACACACTAAACTTTGAATACCTTAGGAGCCATGATCTATCTTGCCTTAGTGCAATGGAAGACCAATCCTAGTTATGCAATAGAAGGTTAGGACACTATAACCATAAGAACCTATCTAAACTCTCTATGAAATGGATTTTTAAGGATCTAACGGAGTATAGATTTGTTTCTTCAAAAGTATGTGATATTTGTCAATATGTAAAATAACATAAATAATGTTTTAAATCAATCGGTGAAGTCTCAAATACTGATTCATTATAGTTTGTGCATAAGAATTTTTTGTTCAAACACAAACTGGAAGCATTGGAGGAAAAAATTATGTTTTTGTCTAAGTTGATGATTACACTAGATTTATGTGGGTCTGTGTTCTAGCAAATAAATCTGAATATTTTTCCTATTTAAAAAATTTTAGATCCCAAGTTAAAAATTAGAAAAATATTTAATTAATAACTATTCATAGTGATCCTGGAGGAAAATTTAAAAATTCTGATTTTTAAACTTTTTATAGTTGAAAAGGAATTACTCATAACTTCTCAGCACCAAGAACTCCTCAACAACATATTGTTGTTGAAAGAAGAAATTGAATTTTTCAAGAGATAACTAGAACCATGTTGAGGGAATATTCGATAGGTAAACATTTTTGGGCTAAATCTCTAAGTATTGCTTTTTATTCTATAAATTGAGTTTTGATTATACCTTTTCCTAATAAAACCCATTATGAGTTATAGAATGGTAGAAAACCTAAACATTCATTCCTCAAAGTATTTGGTTGGAAAGTATTCATTTTGAATACTAATGATAATTTATATAAATTAATACCCAAATCAGGTGATGGAATTTTCTTAGGATACTCCAAAACTTCTAAGGCTTATAGAGTTTTTAATAAAAATACATGTGCTGTTGAAGAAATAGTACATGCTAAATTTGATAAAACTGGTCATTTTGTCTTTAAAAAAACACAACCTACAACCTCATATGAGTTTTCAAAAACTTATTATCAACCCCTGATAGAAGATCCTTCAGATAAATAAAATGTTCAAGAAAATTTTTCTGAAGCATTTACCCTAGAGGATTTCCTACCAGATGTTGATGAATAGGTTTTACAAAACCCATATAAATTGTATCTTAAGAATCATCCCATTGAGAGAATCATTGGTGATGTAAATCAACCTATAAGGACTAGAAGTTCCTTAAAGAATGAAGTAAAACATCTAATATTTGTTTCTCAATAAGATCCTAAAATCACTAATAATGCTTTAGGTGATGATGATTGGATTAAATCCATGGAAGATGATTTAAATGAATTCAAAAAGGAAAAATATTTGAATCTTGGTTGAAAGACCTAAGGAAACTTCTATTGTTGGAGTAAAATTGGTCTTCAGTAATAAATGTGATAAAAATGGAATCATAGTAAGAAATAAGTCATTATTAGTTGATAAAGGCTATAATCAAAAATAAGGAATAGACTGTGAAGAAAACTATGCTTCCGTATCTAGACTTGAATCTATTCGTATTTTACTTGCCTTTGCAGCATTCTTTAATTTTGAAAATTTTCAAATGGATGTTAAATTTTCTTTTCTTAATGGTTATGTTCAAGACGATGTTTTTTTGATCAACCTCTTGGTTTTGAAGACACAAAACGTCCTGAACATGTTTAAAAACTTACCAAATCATTATATGGACTTAAACAACCCCCTTGAGCCTGGTATGATAGACTTACAGGATTTATATTACAAACAAATTATGGTAAGGTAAATGATAATCCAACCCTTTTTATAAATAAAGAAAATAGAAATGTTATGATTGTTCAAATCTATGTTGATGACCTAGTATTTGGTTCAACTCAGCAATATTTAACTCATTCCTTCGTGGAAATAATGAAATTTGAGTTCGAAATGAGTATGATGAGTGAGTTAACTTTTTTCATAGGTTTTCAAATATCTCAAATTTTAGATGGAACATATATATCCCAACACAAGTATATTAAAGATCCTCCTAAAAGGTTTTTATATGGAAACACAAAGAGTATAAGTAATACCATAGGTATGTCAAATTCACATGATCTTGATGATGTTGAGAAACCCATAGATCAAACATCATTCAGAGGTATGATAGGAAGTCTATTATACTTAACAACTTGTCATCTGAATTTAATGTTTTTAGTATGATTATATGAAAGGTATAAATCTATTACTAAGGAATATAATTTAATGGCAGTGAAAATAATGTTTCATTACTTAAAGGGAACCATGGATTTAAGACTCCTTTATACTTCAGGGAATGATTTTGTTGTAATTTTTTTTTCAGTTACTACCTTTAGTGGATGTAGAATGGATAGGAATAGTACATCTATAACTTTTCATTTCTTATGAGATTCATTAGTTTCTTGGTCATGTAAAAATAAACACTCAGTACCACTTTCCACTGCTAAAGCTGAATATATAGCAGCTAGATGTTGTTAGGCTCAACTGTTGTGGATGCAACATACCCACAGACTCTATTTTATTAATTTTACCAAATCACGAATTATGTGTGATAATATTACTGTGATTTCCTTATGTAAAAACCCTATACATCACTCACATAAAAAAACATAGACATTAGGCATCACATTCATAGGAATCACACACAAAAATAAGATATCATTTTTCAATTTATCAGAACACAATATCAACTTGCTGATATTTTCACAAAATCTTTACCCCCTGATAGATTTGAATACATTAAAAAAAATTATGAATTATAATTATGATGTAATATTCCATATTAATTATTTGTTGAAACCTATCTCCTTACAGTAAGAAACTCTTTTTTATAGGGGGGTACATTTTGTTGTTTGTCAAAAAATTTGTAGTCAAAATTTTCATAATAAAAATTTTCTTACTCAAAATTATCATAGTCAAAATTATCATAGTCAAAATTTTCAATGTCAAAATTTTCATAGTAAAATTTTCCATAGTGATTTTTTTGTAAAATTTTTTTTCATATTCATTGTTTTCCCGTAATCAAAATTTTCATAATAAAATTTTAGTAATCCAATTTTTATTTAAATTTATTTTTTAAAAAAATAATTCGGAATCTAAAGTTCATCAAGAATAATTTTCCTTATTATGGATAATTTCCCTAATCAATATGAAAGGTATGTTTAATTTCCTAAAATATATAATCATCTTTCCCCATGTTAGTATTATTATTTTGATTTAAAATTTTCAAATTAAATTTCCTTAAACACAAATATCTATCTTAAACACATCAAAAGTTTGGAACCTATCAAAATCCTTCTTCAGTTATCATATCATCCATCAGATGTGATCAATAGTATTTAAACCATTGGATCATGTATGGAATTTTAACTGTCACCTCAAATTCCTATATATGGACTCCCGATGTTTTTCCCACATATATTTCCTTGCTTTGGTGTGTTGAAGGTCTACCACTATATTTAAGGTCATTCTGAATCTTCAAGGTTTCCTCAATTCAGAATGTTTGTGCAAGCCTCTCCTTATAAAGAAATTTCATCTATAAAGGAAATCTTCGAGTGGTAGATTTATAGAGAAGGGTTGGTTGATCTGAAATTCTATGCAAATTATGACTCTATCATTTCAAATAACATCATGCTAAATGGTTGGGAGAGTGTATGTTTATCGAAACCAAAGATGTAGGATCCATTATATCCGAACATGATTATTTAGTTTTATGAATCAGTAATTTTTTATAAAGAATGTGGAAGGGACAAGTTTACCTTTATGATTTTTGGAAGGATTTGTTATATGTCGTACAACAAGCTCGCTTGTTTGATTGGAATTTTTTATAAAGGAGAAGAAGATTTATGCACTCACAAGCTACTAGATGTAGCAAGATCATTTGATAAAGATAAAGCTCTAGAATGTTTTGGTCTTTCAGAGGTAAATACTCAGATGACTGTTCATATTTCTACGAATTTTTGTATTCCAAAATTGTGGGTTCATGGTTTTGTTATTCAAAGGAAAGGATGTAAGGATACTCTAACAAAGAGTGATATATACATTTTGGATTTCTTGGTGAACCTCAGAAAGATAAAATTGGTTAAGTATATATTTTTTATTATTGAGAATATCAAGAATGGGAATTTTAAATCTCCAATTATCTCGCTATT
The DNA here is from genome assembly GCA_963277665.1 of Viscum album. NCBI lineage: Eukaryota > Viridiplantae > Streptophyta > Magnoliopsida > Santalales > Viscaceae > Viscum > Viscum album. Next base: position 502,598,116 of record OY728131.1, on the reverse strand, counting down.
ATCTCGATGATTAATGTTCTTTTTCTTGAGTCTTTGAAAATTCGTTGCAATTCTAAGCCGATAAATTACAAGGGTTTTTTTTGAGTGATGACACTCTAAAGGGAATGTAAATTGGTTTTTCTAGTGAATCATGATAATTCAATGATTTTCCTGAAGAAGAATTATAGGATTTTTCAAATAAATAGGAAGTGGCAGTAACTTCTATGAAACGTGCAAGGATGTGGAAGGACAAGGAACCGGGAGAGAAAGGAAAATTCTATGTGGCTAAGGAATCTCAGTCTGAACCACCAAAAAAAAGAAGCAAATGTATTACCTTGATGAAGTCATTTCTAGGTGGAGAGAAGATATAAAAAATAAGAATGATGGGGAGCCTACTTTTGTCTTGGACCCTACTGGGGAAAAATCGTGGAAGATAAATGCTACAAAAGAACCTTGAAAATAAAGAGAAAGATAAGAAGAAAAGGAAGAAGATGTTGGAAGCTAAAATAGTTGAATCTCTTTTCAAGGATGCTGAGAAAGCTTCTAATAAAATTAAAGTAAATGAATATTTTTTAAAGGAATCACATCTAGTGACTCTGGGAAAGAAGCTGGGGATTCTAGAACCACATCAAGAAGAAGAAATAGTTGAAGAGGAATAAGTGGAAGATGAAGGGGAATAAGAAGGAAATGGTGATACAAAAGACATGATAAGGAAAGTAGAGGATTATCATGAGAAGAAGAGTAATTCTGAGTAGCATTCAATCCGAAAATCTAAAGCATAGTCTTTAAAACGTAATACTCCAAGAAAAGATGAGAAGGGTCAAAAGAAAGTAAACAATCCATCTGAATAAGAAAGCAGCATTCAAGATTTTGTTCATCTGGAAGATCAAGTGGCTCTTGCTCAGAAAGAAGAAGTTGATGAAGATAAGATAGTTTAGTTATCATATAGTGATCATGAATCTCTCAAAGCAGAAGACATCATTTTGAGAGATAATAAGGGAAATAAGGTTGAAGTATATACACCTATTAAATCTATGGTGAGAATGAAAGATGTCAGCGCTTCATTAAAGAGTAAAGATGAAGATGTAGAAAAAGAATCATCACAAACCAAACACTATGATTCAGAATTTTCCTCTATTGGCCATGATTTTGTTGTTAAATCATTAAAAAATATAGTTGGAACTATTCCCATATTTCAAAAAATAGACTCAAGATGAAAAATGCTTCAAGATTCGAAAAACCAGAAATCAGATTCACATTCCATGAATATGGATAAATGTGTCGGACATGAGGTAGATTTCAAATCTTTTCTCATTAGTTATGAGTCTCATAAATGATCATGCAAGAAGATTACAAGCTGGTCAAGGAAGACAATCGAAGATCTATGAGGCTTTGATGAATTTCATGATAATGTCGTGGATGCATTTGACAATTAAAATGGGATGATCAAGGGACATACTAATAGTTTTGATAAAAACTTAAGCATAGAATAGACAAATCAGAGGAAATATGTCAGGGACTTGAATGGGATGTTTAATTCTATTGCTATGAATTAGAAGAGGGAAAGGGATCTCAGAATCCAATTTGAAGAAAATATTGTTAATAATGAAAAAGTATAGGTTCAGGAATACATTATTAAGGATCAAGAAAAAAACATAAAAGTCATAGATAAGAAAAGTGAAGATCAAGACTAGTTTCTCAAACATATAGATGAAGATCACAAGGAGATAAATAAGCTGAAAACCATTGTCAGGATGCAGATGCCAAAGAAGAAAGAAGTATAATTTTTTTCCCAATTCCGATATATTGTTGTATTTATTCCTTGTACAAATTCATTAAATGTTAATGGATTTTTGGTTGTTCTTCGTATATTTTTTGGTTGTTTAGTTCTAATATTTAAGGTACCAATTTTTTTCCATTCCCTTTATTCCTTTTTGAGAATCACTAGGTGGGAGAAAGGAATGATAAAAAAGAATACAAAGTAAAGAAGAGATTTCTATATGTAAGGTGGAGTTCATATAAGGGAATTTTTTTATCAATGAATATATTTATATGCAAGAAAATATCAAATACCATTCAAGAAATCAAGAATAAAATCCTTAGGGATTCCAAAACCTAATGGGTAGTGAGCCATATTCACTACTATCCATAATTAAAGAGAGATATTTTTTTGACAAGTCCCTAAAAATTCAAATTCTATATATTCTTTTTCGTAAGGTTGTTGGTGATTTCCAAAAAGGGGGATATTGTTGAGTCAAGAAGGTTTCTTTATGAAATTTCCATTCCTTTATGTTTTGAATATCTCAAACACTATATCTCAAGGAAAATTTTATTTCCCCTAATATTTATATTAATAGGGAAAATATTCACTCCCCAAGGAAATTTCCTCCTTACCATTTTTTTCATTATTCATGTTATAGTTTCTCTAAATCTAACTCATTTTATTCCTAAGTAAAAATATTACTTTCACACCAAGAATCATGGAATTCTATAAAAACATAGTTATATTGTATTCTATTATCAGGATCCAAATTTATGTTCTGAATTCTCTGAAATTCAGGTTCCAAATTATCTAAAATTCAGGTTCCAACTTCTCTAAAATTTCGAATCTGAATTCTAGAAAATTCAGAATATAAATTCCTCAGAATTCAGACTTAGAATCCCTCATAATTCATTAATATAATTTCTCAAAATTCCAATTCTAAATTCCTCCAAATTCATACTTTGAATTCATCATAATTTAGACTTCAAAATCCTCAGAATTTAGACTCGGAATTCCTCATAATTCACACTCTAAATTATTCAGAATCCAGACTCCAAAATCAATAGATTTCAGGTTCTGAAATCCTTAAAAAATAGAATCTTAATATCCCTGATTTATAGTCTATGATAGTTTATTTAGATAGACTCTTATATTTTTTCCTTCGATTCTGGAAAATTATTTTTGGTTAAGAATCCTTTTTTCTTACCTTGTTATAGTTATGAATCAATGTCATAAAATATGTTTCTAACTGACCATTGTTTGAGTGACACATATACATGTCCCTCTGAGATTCAAGAAAAAATATGACTGTTGGAAGAGGGAGATGAAAGTTGGAGAAGTGCCTATAAATAGTAGCTCATTTTAATGAGCTCATAACCATTGGTAACTCTAGATATCGCATGCTGTTGAAGTGATTTCTAGAGAGAGATGCTATCTTGCTTTAAGTGTGCTGAATATCTTGTTCAGCTTGTGTTGTGTGACTCTGATTGTTGCTAAATACCATCGAGGGATTCCATGGATATGAAGACAGAGGTTCTGAATACCTTAAATTTCTAGGACTTTCGGGGATAAGAAGATAGTGGTTCCGACTACCTTAATGTTCAATGACATTCATGTATAGAATGATAGATTCTGATATTCCTATTGAGTACTTACCCTAGAGTAGGTAAGACAAAATTTCTTTAAAGTATAAATCATGGGACCTTTATCCATGTTTTTTGGATACCCTCCTCTTTGGGTTAAAAGATTACATACACGTTACTTGTTCTGTTTCAAGTTTATTTCTTATTTATTATAATAAATGAATAAAGTATAACTTTTATATACTTTCTTGTTCTTTTGTATACTCTGATAAGTAAGATTCTAAATGCATTAAGGTAGAATTTTTTCCTTGTGAACATTCCTTAAGATGAATTTCTAGAACCACATTTATGGAAAATAGTATGTTTGTAGATCTAAAATAGTTCTTGTGAATTTACCTTTTTTAACATTGTTAAACATGGTTTTCCTTAAGGTTAAAAAATGAAAGTTTTTTATCTAACAATTCACCCCCTCTTGTATTTGAGTATCTACATTCAAATTTATATCCTACAAAGTTCATCAAAATAAATATAACTATTTAATTACATTGTTATAAATTTATGAAGAAAGAGGTTGAAATTTTTGTTAAAGTAATTACTTATCTCACTGAATGATACTATTATAAAGAAAAATTACATGAAGAATAAAGAAGAATAAACTAACCATTTCAATTTCTAAAGACAATAATTAGTTCATTTTTAGTAAAATATTATTTCATGAGAAATATAAAATAGGTATATAGTAAAAGGAACTAAATAGATCATGATCTATTTTTTGAGTAGAAAACATTCTCCTACGATTTCATCTTTAACATTCTACCTTTGATGAATTCCATATTTTTCTCACAAATAGTGTCAAATTCTCTTGGATCTGGGGTGTGCCTGAAATTTGTTTATATGATTCTATTAATGGTTAGAAAATTACTACCTATTTTTACTAGTATCTTAGAATTTATTTTCCCTTCATTTTAGGTATTCCACCAATGTCTTTTTCTAACTAAACTCAAACTTTGATTCTTCACCGACAACATGTTGTTGTTCATAATATATTTTTTAACATGAATGTGACTTTAGGAGTACCCTTGTAAAAAATTCTAGACTCTTGTGTAGTATATTTTAAATTCACCTAGATGTACTTATGTATACATTAATCCTTTAAAAAATTATTTCAAGGCAAACAACAGATTCAATAATTGAACTAGAGTAAGATAATTAATATTATTCAGTTAGACTACTATAACATCAAATGATCCTATAATAAATTGAAACTAATTAATAAAAAATGAATACCAAATCTTGTTTGACATGTCTTAGATTCAGATTTATTCTCCTAAAATGATCAACTCTAACACTATCAAAACTATTCAGAACTTGAGTTCCAAATAATGGAAATAAAACATCTCAATTTAAAGAAATATATTTCATAAATCTAACGCCTTCTACTATATTATAAAATTCCAAAACCAAGATCCATCTTCGATCATCATTTGTTATGAATTTTGTGGATCTACAAAATCTAAAATAATGCATACCCATCTTCATTAGTGGGTTCCAGAATCAACATGAGAGGATAAAAAATATGGTTATATATTCAAAAAACATTGAATGTATTAGATCTAGTAGTTTTCAACTATAAATAGAGATTACATATGTGGATAGAATGGTGATGGAGACTTTTTAAACAACCATCCTCTTCGTGGAATGGCTCAGATCTAAATTTAATTCTTCATGATCTAATTTTCCTCATGTTTGGTCGGGGATTATTGGGTTTGGTTGTGGTTAGAGTAAAATTAAACCATGATTTAATTCTATTTTCACATCCCTAGATGAAAAAATAGTAAATTTAGATAGTATTTAATTGTTGATCGATTTTTTATTCAATGGAATCTCATGATTTTGAATGATTTGATGGAATAACCTATCAGATTTGGTGTTTTTATTAGATCATGATCTGGTTTGTTTGATGTATTTGGAATCAATGGTTTTTTTAAAAATGATGAATCCTTAGGTGGAATTATCTATGGTTCAGTTAGCAATAAGTGGTATCATCTTCAATAAATATGCTTCTTCCAAAGAATTATCTTGGGTTTGGAAAATCCCCATCACTGGGTCAAGCTTAGTTTTAATGCCTTATGATATCAGATTCATCATCTTCAACTTGTTTGATCATATCTTGGTGGTGTATTTACCATCTTTGGATGTATATGGAGTTTGTATTGACTAATTTTGGTCAAAAGGAAGGATTCATGTGCAATAGATCTCTTAGAAGGCATATTCAATGCCAATTTCCAAAATAATGGCCTCTTATAATTATACTATATTTAAATATTTATTATCACGGTTTATTGAGACTACTCATGGTCTTTTTATACTTAAGATAATCTAAGATAAATTTAACATTTTTCATACCCAATTTTATTTGGGTATGAAATCAATAAAATGGTCGCACAGTCACCTTCCAAGCATAGATTCGTTGTCTTTAAAAGGTTTGACCAGATCTCACCGGTGGATTCACCTTCTTTGGATTTAAATGAAGTCAACTACAACTTCTTATAGTTGAAATGATGTATTCATGTGTAGTCAATACCATAGAAGGGATGATCAATTCCATTTTCTAATATATCAGGTATCTTATAATTCCAGTACAACAAAAATTTTAGTCTAAAAACCATTTTAAACTACTCATGGTCACATAAGACATAAAGGCATCTCAAAGAATTCCAATTTTCTAACACCCAATTTTATTTGGGTGTGAAATCAATGAAATGGTCTCCTAGTCGATTCAATGTTACGTGTTGTTGATTTTGGACTTATTGATGCTACACCAGAAGAAAAATTATAAGGAAATAAATAAATTTAAACAAAATATCTATATATTAAATTATATAACATTTTAAAAACAAAATACAAACTTTGAAGTTAAAAACACATAATTAATCTGAAATTATAAAAAGATAAAAAAGATAAAAAATAATATTATATATTTAAATCCAACTACTTTAGATGAATGATTAATTACTTATTTAGTTATGGAAAAAATTATTATTTTTTAAAAATATTACAAGCTATGTCAAATATATAATTAATTAAAATATTCAAAATTTAAGTTTAATAATTAAATTACACTATTATTAATTATTTAATTAATTAATAATAGAATCACAAAAAAATTATTTAACTCAGATAATAGTAAAAATTAACCTATAATATTATGAATTAAAATTTAATAAGTGAATTAGAAATATTTAAATTTTTATTAAAAAAATTACCAATAAGAGAATTTTTTTTAATAATTACAGTTTTTATTATAAAATATCCAATATATAATAATTAAATTATTAATGTCCAAATTAAGGTCAAAATATAAAAAATACACCAAAAAGATATATTTAGAAACACCCAAATTAAACACCACATAAAATTACACCACACATGATTATTGTTTCTTCTAAACTAATCATTTTAAAAAATTCAGTGGAATAAAAGAATTTTCAGAATGAAAATGTGATTTTTCACTAAGAAATAGTTTTCAAAAATATTCTTACCAAGAAATAATTCAAGTTAGAAAAGGGATTTTCACTTATCAGAATAAGAGGCCTCACCGAATTTGGTTTAGGATGTACCTAAATAAAAGAGATTGAAACTTTTGAAAGAGTTTTAAACAATCATCTCTTTTCATTTAATTATAACTTCAAAAACTCTATTAACCTCCATCTGAACCAGCACATATAATTAAAACATACAATTAATATATATAGTTTTTTAGAAGGGAATGTTTAATAATTACATATATAATAAATAACACATCCATCATATTAATGACGAAATAAAATAATGAAAGAAATAATAGAGGCTCAACCCGAATTAATATTTTAATTTCATAAATCAAGTAAATTTATAACTTAAATATTTGGAACCTTATTAAAAGATTAAAATCCAATTATGACTGAAAATACTTCTACCAAAAGTAATTTGGAAACCCAAATTTTAAGAGTGTTAGGAAATAATGTAGTTTATTAAATCTAGAGGAATATAGATAAAGTTGACAACAACATAGTGTTAATTGAAATCTCAAACTTTTGAAAAAATATAATCCACGGAATAAGAAATTTGAATCATTATAATCACACATTTTTAAAATATTAAAATGTTTTTGATGGGGTTCCTTCAAATTAATTTTTACACCAAATTAATGCCCCTATCTCTTATACATAAAACACAAATATGACCTCAAAATTGAATTCCAAGGTGAAATGAAGAAAAAAAACATTAAAGTTCAAATGGATTTGAAATTCCATTGTTTAATGACATGTTTAAGGGTCATTATATTTTTAGAAAATTTTGTTTTCTAGGATATATATTTTACAAAATATTAAATAAGATCAGGAATTTTCATTAATAAAAATATATTTATTTTCAATAATATTCAAAACAGAAGCATGTTAAACACTGAGTACACAGTAAATAGGGTGTCAATATGTTTTAAAATTTGTTTCAATTGGAATTTAAATACTATATAAAATGGTATGTTAATCTCCTAAGAAATATAGAAACATTAACATAAAAATCATGCAGGAGTATCAATCCCCCAAACATAATTTCACACTATAAATAGAAAAGAGAAGCATAAATTAAATAAATAGTCCCCACACATAACACTTCCCTCGTAGAATTAAGTAAAATAATTTGGTTTTGTTACTTTCAGAACCTAGTAGTTAAATACAGAGGAATTTGATTCAATAAATTATGTATGGAAGAAAATAAAATTAGATGTAGAGTTTGGTGGAGTTTTATATAAAAAAGGTTCAAAATATAGCTACTTTTTATAATTCAAGTCACACTTGGCCTCTTCCAACTAACGACTATAATAGTAAATAACTGATCAAACATGTATTTTACTTCTTTAAAAAAATATGAAACAACGAATAATGGGTGGGAGTGACAGTGAGGCCTCAATATACTATATGATATCATGTGATGAAACTTATGAGTGAACAGTAAGAACATTATTGATTTTATTCAGAGAAAAAGAAAGAAATAAAGAATAAATAAAATATTATAACATTAGTTGCCTCCCAAAAAACTCTAGATTTATAGTCCCCAACCAGAATTTCCTAGAAAACAAACACAGTCACTAGGTGGGTGTATTTTTTCATTTATAAACCATAACACGTGTTATCCCTTTTTTATATAGATTTACTTTTTGTTGGAAAATTGTCTTCTAAGAACAAAATAACCTTAAAAAATATGTAAAAACCCCTAAGTAGAACCCATTATTCCCAAGTGACTATTTGAATAAGTCTCCTAGGAGATCATATGATTAATCATTAAAGTATAATTCCTTATTTATTTCAAGACTCATAGGATTAGATTTAAATGGATATACTGCCTTAAGTTTTCCCAAGAAACCATTATGTTTTGTAACTGTGATTAAATCCCCAAATTAATCATAGTAAAAAAAATTCTATTTAGAAATTCAGAAAAAAATTTAAAATTTTTAATGTTCTCTTGAAGGAACTGATGATAATAGGGTTCTCTATGTCATGTTAAATTATTCTCACAACTTTCTCACACAAAAACAACATCGTTATATTGAAAATTGTGTTGCAAGGGGGATGAGTTCACACACACAAGTGTAAAAGAAGGGGTAAAAAATAATTTAGAATAGTTTTATAAACATTAAAAGTTGTGATAATTTCATAATCTAATTTAAACCTAGATTTTAGAATATATTTGGAAACTAGATCATATGGGGAAGTCATTAAAAAATATGGAATTGAATTTTTCAAATTTTCCACAAGTTCATATTTCAAAAGTCTATAAATATATTACAAAAATTACTCATATGAAAAAATAAAAATATCAAACACTAAATTGGATGAAATAATTATTCTAAAGCTATATAATGTGTGTTTATCCACTCCTTTATGTTCACTTTCAAAATTTTATGTCTCCAATACACAGTCTTAATTAATTTTAATTAAATTCCAGGAAGATAATTATTCAATTCACCTGTAATAAAATTAGACTCTGGTATTTGGATATTAAAAATATATTCCCTGGGTTTGACATCACTATTTTTCATTTCATTATCAAATTTATTATAGGTTTTATAATTGAGTGAACAAGATATTCCAATTTTATCAATCAAATTTTCTTCAAAATTCTATCCATAATCCCTTTAATCAAGAACCAGTTTAGAGGTTCTGATTTATATGGTTAAAAATAAGATAGAATATTTTTTATATAATGTTTATGAATTTAAAAATAAAGGATTAATAGGTTGATGTTCTCTTACAAAATATCCCCAATTTTATGTTCATATTAATTATAATAAATTTGAGGAAAATAGGATGAGGAGTTTTTGAAAACCGTATTCCCATTTTCCATTTTACCCTCAACCTACTCTATAATACTCTCAAAAATAGTATAATGATAAACCTTTGCAACTCTAGGAACCATGAAAAGAATAAAACAATCCTCTAAAATATTCTATTGTTCTTTCACAAATTTTTCAAAATCAACTCCCTTTATGTTATTAATATATCTATAGGTGTTGTTTTCTTCATTCAAATAGTTGTTAATTACTAAATTTTCTTCTTCTTTTGATTTATATTCTACCCCATATTTTTTTCATAGTTTCATCATGTATAGTGGTTTTTTCACTAAATATAGCTTCTATTTCAACAGCCTTATTTTTCTCAAAATCTTTCAAACTATTAACTTCTTTTTTATTTCAATTTTTACTATTTTTCATTTTCTATTGTAACTATAAAATATAATCTTTTAGATTATAAATTATCACTTCATGAGATTCATCATATTCATCACATTTGGAAAACAATTATATCATTTGTTCTAGGTTTGAATAATCTTTGGGTTTTTGTTTATAGATTTCATAAACTACTTCAAATTGATCTATCTATCATGGATAATTATAATCACACTTCTAGGAAGTGTAAAATTAATAGACACATAAAACATAATATAATTTATTATTGTGTTTTGAAACAACACATTCATCTATTTTTTAAACAAAACTATTATGCAATAAAAAAACATTTTTGAATTTCAATACAAAACTTTATAACAATAGTAGAGAACAGTAAATATGATTTTAAATCTCAAAACAATGAAATGAGTAGATAAAATTGAAAAAACACTCATGAAGTATGATCTTAAAAAGATTAAATTTTTGAATTTTTTTTTTGATTTCTTTTTTACTTTAACACACTTAATGCACTTATTCCTTAGTAATAGTAAAAATAATTAACATTGGTGCAGTCGTTAATGTACATGTTAAATTAAAAATAGAATATCTCGTAATCACACTAGGATTATGGAAAACAAGGATGATTCATAAGGAATTTTAGTGATATTTTATAAAGGATATTGAAATTCAATTTTATTACAAATAATCATAAAATGATGTCGAATGTCAAAAGTGGGAGATAAACAATTTTAAAAAGAAATGTTTTAAAAATAAAAACCAACTTTGTGAAAAAGATCTAGATTAAATTTAACTACATGGTTACAATGATTTCTTCTTCTATGTAATAAGTCATTACAGCACACCCATAAAATTTAATTGATTATTTTCTATTACAAGTTATAAATCTAGAAGAATAATGATTCCTTAATCTCAACACATCAAGAACCATACAACATAAATTAATTATGAAGAAAATTTAATTAGAATCAATATCATTGATTGATTATAAATTTTTGAAATGATGAATCAAGAGTTGAAAATCAATTTTTATATTCAGAATTAATCTCATAGAATGATACTTTTGTATGAAAAATGGCCTAAATAATAGATAATAAAAAATAATGAAAAATAATTATTGAAGTAAAGAATTATTTCATTTTCATTACAAGAATATTGAATGATAAATATGAAATAGTGATACAAAAAATGGAAATTAGTAGATCAAGAATCTCTTTATTGAGGAGAAATATTTCTCTCCATGTTCCATCTTCAACTTACTAACTTTGATGAATTCCAACTCCAACTTTGCAACAGTGCTTCTTGATCTCAACATGAGAGAATCTCTGATAATTCCCATTATGATTATCAATATTGTCAAACAATTTCTTCATATTTTCACTCACTTCTTAGAATTTATTTTCTATTATTTTTTGGTATGTCATTGGTGTCTTTAATTTAGTTATCTCAAAAAACAGTTATTCACTGTCCAAGTTGTGTTGGTCATGGTAATTTATTAACATACACATATCTTTAGTGTTACACATATATAAAATTTAACTATCCCCTATGTGGTCTATTTTAAATGCATATGGAATTATTTATTCATCAAACTAGAGTCACTGAATTCATCTTCTTTAGTCAGAGTACTCCATCCACAAATAGTACTATAATAAATTAAAGCTAGCTACCAAAAACAAATAACCCTTCATTTTCAACCCAACTCAAAATCAAATTTCATCTCTTTAAATAATCAACATTTTCCACATAGAAACTATTTGGAACCTGATTTCCTAGGCTCAACACTAAATCTCTTGATTAATAGAAACCAAATTTATCCTTTCAAAATATTTAAACAACTTCAATAATTTCTAAACCATGATCAACCACCAAACAACAATGGAATTTAATTATTCTAATCCTTGAACATCACAATCACACATACTCATCTTCATTAGATGGTGCCGAAAACAATAGCTTTAGATTGAAACTATAGCTAGATATTCATAAGAAAATATAAATATTAGATTTAGTAGTGGCTTATAATACGGAAAATGATTTATGTCTCTCGATAGGCAATATCGACTTATTCATCAATCATCCTCATGATGGGCGAACACAGATCTCCATATTAATATTCTTTAAGGAATTTGAGTCATTTTTAGTGGGCATTAATTAACATTAATTTTGGTTGGAACAAAATGAAATATTTATTTCATTCTTTTTTTCGAATCCCAAGCCATAAAATTCTTGATTCCTGGTAGTATTAAATCAACACATTATTTTTTATATAGTAGTGGATCTAGATTTTAATGCTTCGATGAAAGATCATATCGGATTTAGAGTTATTTATCAGATCTTTTTTAGGTTTGGATGAAATTATCATAATCAAAATTTTGGTTTAATAGAGATCAATCCCTGTGTGGCCATGACTGCTGTTCATGTACCAATAGCTAACTTCATCTTCATGAAATCGACTTCTTCAAGAAGCTTCATCGTAGGTTTATTCATATCCCCATCACATGGTCAAAACCAATTTTTATTCCTTCCAAGAATTGATTCATCATATTTAACCTATATAATTATGAAGGAATATATAAAAATTAAATCAGAAATAAATAAACTTCACTGAAATACTCAATAGATGCATTAAATTTATAACAATTGAAACAAAGATAATATTCATTAAATGATTTTTTCCATATAAAATATCTATATATTATAATTAACTTATTAAAGTATATTTTAAGATTAAAAACATAGAAAATACTCCCAAAAATATAGGTAAAAATCCAAATTAAAGGTTACATCCCTAATATTTCATTGTTTCCTTCGAATGTCTTCAAGAGACTAGTGACAATGTCTTAAGGTGGTGTTCTCCGATTTCCATGTGGTTATAGTATAAGGCCCCAGCCTTAAACCTTACATAATCTTGAGTTATTACAAGATTAAACATTGAGGATCTTTTCATGTTTAGAGTTTTAGGGAATTGGATCATAAAACTTTCATTACATTCCACATTTAAACAAAGTTGTTACATAAAAGATAGTATTCATTTTTCCCATCAACAAAAAAATATTTAAAATAAAACATGGATTCTTTCTTGACACTTCCTTGACACTATCATCATATCATGTACCATTCCCTTGACCTGTGAAAAACATTTCAAAAAACTTGGGATGAGCATAAAAAGCTCAGTAAGGGTTATAAAAATATGGAAAGGAAAAATGATTTCATATATACATAAGAATGAAATCATACTTTACCCATAACACATAGGTACTTTAACATACCTCATCAAATCATTAATAAATCATAGAAATCATAAGACATAAAAGGTAACTTGAGGCATTCATAACATTCTTATGTAGGGAGTAACCCTCTTGGTTACGTTTGGAATACCCATCACAGTATATTCCCTAAATCTCTTCGGAGAAACCTTAAAGTTTCACTCCTTCACGTTACCCAATGCATTGGAGAGCTATATCGGGCTCACCCAGCCTTAGTTTATCATGAAGCCACCCGTCTTCATAACAATTCCCAAGAACCATAACATAATCATATCATATAAAACATGTATAATGGAAACATAACATTTCCACATTTCAATAATAAGATATCAATAAAACACATTGATATAAAAAACCTTATGAAAACCATTTTCAATACCAAAATAAAAGAAAAGTAAAACATGGTATTTATTTTTCTTTTAAAAAGAAGGTATGGCTTGTAGAGGAAGCCGAAACTCAAATAATGGTCACGGTGGCGGAGAAGTCATTGTCGACGCATACGTATGACAAAAACATTCCCTTTTGTCATTTTTTAAAATGCTTCATATTAAAATGATTTCTTTTGGATAAATGTAAAAGTCAAAGGGGTTTATACACAATATAAAATAATGTTGTGTATAAAACAAAATATGCCTCAATGAAAGGAGATTGAGACGAAGTCCCTTACAAAGACGGTATCCTTGGTTTAAGGAGAAAACAATTACATAATTATGTGTGACAAACGAATACACCAAATATAAGTGGATATTAAGTGTAAAACAATCAGAGGTTATTCACACATATTCATAGAACGACATATTCAAGGATTACATGTTTATCCAAATGAATCAAATTTGGGTTAAGAAGTTCCCTTGCAAATATTTGACAGCCTAACGGCGTCACTACAAAATTCAGAAAATGAGTTGATGAGAGATAAAAAGGGTATCTCATCACATGGACATAAAATTTAAATCAATAAGGATATAGAAGAACATATCCCAGCATTATATTATGTGAATTAAAAGACATAACAAAAGAAGTCTTTTAAAAATAGGAGGGTGAAATGTTCCCTTACCGACATGGGTATCTTTCGAAACATACACCCCGTGAAAGAAAGGCAATAAAATAATGATGTAATTACTCAAAAATTAAAGTATATTACATAATGAGTAAAATAATGGTCAGTAAATACACCACTCAAAGGAAATTGTGGCAAATGTAGCATAAATCTCACAGGAATAAAAGTGAGATGAAAAATCCATTACGAAAACTCGCCAGCCTAACGACGCCACTTAAAACATCAAAAAATGGATTGATGAGATCAAATAGGGTCTCTCATCATATTACAATAAAATTTACATCCAGGGGAATATAAAATAACATCCCCCATCATAAAAAATAGGAGCTTAAAAAATTGACATAAAGGAGAGTACTTAAAGAGAAAGAGAGAGGTTAGATCTCTTACGAAAATTCCGCAGCCTAACGGCGCCACTCAAAACTTCCAAAATGGATTGATGAGAGAGTATAGGGTCTCTCATCATATGAATATAATAATTACAGTAAGATTAATATAAAAGAACATCCCAATCAAAAGAAATATTATCTTAAAAGGAATGAAATAAAAGAGTGTACTTAAAAAGAAAGAGAGGAGTAGGATCCCTTACCTCAGGTCCGACTTGACTCGATCGTTCTTTAACTTCTTGAATAATAAACCTGACTTAATTTGGACCTGATTAAGAACCTTTTTCAAGTTCATTATTCCTTTTATATCACTTATTTCCATGTTATAAACATTATTTAATCATTTAAGTTAATAATGTTTGTGTTGTCGATATTTGGTTCTTAAGTCGAAAGTGGACTTCTTACAATTACATGTTGTTCGTGTTGTCAAAGGTTCATTATATCCAGAATGATATTAATGATTTTGATATCATATATATCATATATATCCATAATATACATGTATTTACAATATTACATAATCATTTAGAGGTAAGAAATGAAATGCATAGTTCATGGAGACGGTAAGCCGTACGTACGCATGAACGCTACTTTCATTTCTATGTCATATTAATGGAATTAAAACTAAATGATAGGTATGTATATTTTAATTACATAATTATATTCATCATTTATATGTAACATACATCATATATAATAACTTCAAATCCATCCTTTATAAATCCCACATATGGCATTAACGAATCAAATCACATTGAGGGGGCGGTAGTCCGCACTTCCTAAAATGAAATTATCATGTTTAACCACAATTGAAACCATAAAGTTATGCCACAGAAGAAAAATACATACGATTAAGTAAAACATAAACATAATATATATCATATATATATATAGTGACATCTTAATGCCTACCTTTGAAGGTGTTATATGAGTGTTGAACAATCATTGTTTCGTGAGGCAGAAATTCGCCATCCACAGAAATAGTCTGTTCATTAACCATTAGATGTAGGTGTGTGTAAGTGTAGCTCGAATTATTTTTCTAAAAACATCCAAGTATATTTAAGATACTGTAGTTGTTACAAGATAAATGAATAAAAAGAGTTTAGGGGGTTGGAGAATCAAAATAAAACAAAAGAACACAAGTGAAGACATTACCTTAAAATCATGTTACTCTTTTTGATTTGATCTCAAAGGCTTCCTTGGGAAGACTTATGCCCAAAGTGAGGCTTCTATGAGTAAGATAGGGATGTTTAGAGACAAAATGGGTAGGGGTGGGCCGAGCCAAAGGCTTTGGATGTGTGGGTAAGGAGATAGAGGTGGGGGCCTTTTATAAGTGGAGAGGAGGGGCACTCTTGGAAAGTAAAGAAATGTTACTTTATTTTAGAATGAGTTTCGGATTTTAATGGTCCCACATTGATTTGTTTCAAAGATAAGTTTACAAGGGTTCGAAATACACTCATACAATAGTTTTTGGACATGTTTAGGTATTATATTTTACATTATCATTCCATTTTATTTAACTCGTTAAATAATGAGGTCATCGTTGCATCATCATGATGTCATACATAATTTAATTTATTTAATGTCTAAAAATTATAAGAAAAATACTATGATGTGGTAACTCTTTTTAGATTTCCAATTAATATTTATAGTCAAAATTCTGACTTTTATAACCCCATGTAAAAATTGTTTTAGTAAAACATTTCATGTTTGTCTCATTTTTACTTTAACATTAAATAAAAAGGTATTTATGTCATTTTCCAACAAAAGTGGATCCATGGGGTCCCCAAGTTGACCCATGGATTTTCATGGTCGGCCATGACACATCCAATAAGGTTAAGACATGTGTCTAGGTCATTAAATTTTATTAAAACATTATTCTTACCTTAAACTACACTAATTACCTCAAATCATGATTAAAAACTTAATAAGATACTATTCACCAAAAAATTATTTTAATCCCATTAAACCACATTTTACTTCTTAATGACAACCATGTATGTCAGATTTTTTAAATTCAAAACACAAATATGTAAAAATTTCATTTAAACGGAAAAATCAGTTTTTATAAGTACCACTTAGTGGTTTCACTATTCATCAAAAATTGATGTTTTTCAGAAAATTACCAAAAGTTCACCCTAAGCTATATTTGATATTCCGAATTCAAAAATGATGTCTATTTTACAAAATTCAAAACATATAAGTTGAATTAATTAATTTAATAATTAATTCCTGCTGTCAAAACAAATAGTGTGTTTTTATGAAACAAAATGTATCAAAAGATTGACACTAGTTTAAGTCCGATTTCAAAGTGAAAATAATTCCAACGACCACTATTGGATTAAATGGTAAAAATATATTCTAATTTCACTTTAAAACCAATTAAAAATATAATCTAATCATATAAATAAATTATATTAAAAGAGGTTTGAATTTAACTACAACATTTTTCACTATTCATTAAAAATTGAACTTTTTCAAAAAAAAATACAAAAAATTTACAAAAAGTAAATTTTGATGTCGCCATTCTAAAGAAGAATTTTATTTTGTCAAATATAACACATAAAATTGTCAAAAAGTGGATTTAAAAGAGGTTCTCCATCAAAAGACGGTTAATCGACCTTTTAATGAATATTAGAATGTTTACGCTTAAAATTGGATTCATTCACATTTTTAATCCTCTAACATTTACTGTAAAGAGTAAAAATATTTGACAAACATATATAATCATTTTTTAGTTCGTTCTGTTCATTCCCTCCATTACAACGGCTAGGCGTTAACTACCATTTAAAATAATATTATTTTATTATTACAGTGCAACGTAAGATTTCCAAGATACTCGTTGTTGCGTATTAGGTACGCCATCGAGCATAGCGTCCCCTTTAAAGTAATATTAATATTTTATTCAAAAATATGGATAAATATAAAAATTTCATATTATTTATTTACCTGGGGTGTTACATCCTTCCCCCCTTTTGGGAATTGTGTCCTCGCAATTTTAAAATTGAGCTTGCAAACATCCTTGAAAGTCCCACATCAGAACAAGAGTCTGTAAAACAATCACTTTAAAATAAAGAAAGATAAGTACAGAGGTCACCCGAGTTAACCCATACTAGGATTCCATGTAGGAAATCATGGACATGGAGGAGAAAACATAGGGTCATGTTCTGATGGAGAGTGATAGAAAACATGTTTAGGAAAAAGTTAACCACAAGAAAATCAAAAACTTGTGATGGGTTAAACGGTATTCGATTCCCCAGTAGGAAAAGTTAATAGACAACATTTTTGTTTTAGGTTAATTTTTATTGAGGAATTTATTCATAAGGAAACATAATCACTTATCATGTTGTCTTTCAACTTTTATTAGATTCCTTACACAAACTCATATTTTCTCCAAAAGACGAGTATTTAGGAAGACTTGTTCACATTAAGAGTACTATAATAAAATTCTTGAGAATAACCTAATCCAGAAAAGAGAAATATATACTTCCCATTTCTTTAGACATTAACCAAAACCGAAACCAAAAAGGTGAGTACAAGATCAGATAATCCAGAAAAGGATAACCCTTTATAAAAAGAAAATCTATTCTTAAACTCCAAAATTTTTCCAACAAAACCCAAAGTTCAACGAGGACTATTCGATAAACAATGTGTCCATAAAATTCTTCAAAGTAAACCAAACTAAGATTGAAACCCAAATATTTGAAGGATTTAGTCACATAGTCTTCCAAGTTTTAAATTAACTTTTATCTCCAAATAACATCAGTTAATCTGAAATTCTCATATTGAAAAGTTATTAGCCTAATCACATATCCTCGATGATAGGTTAATCATTTCCATAGATAACCCAAAATAAACATACTATTGATTCCTAAAATCATCCAACTAAAAAGAATTAGTCAAACTAACCAGGGACTTCACGTAGTCCAGTGGTAGGCAATAAATACCAGTCGCACTTTGGTTGTAGGTTCGATTCTCGCATCTTTGTCCGATGCGACGGGTTGTCACATGGTATGCGTGTTGTCCATTTTACAAAACTATATAATTGTTAAAAAATTTCCCAAAACAGAATAAAATCTTTAAAAATAATCATAACATATTTTAACCTCATGTTTATCTCATGCCTTTCATTTTCCATCATAACATATAATAACCCATAATTACCTCAAAAGTAAAGATCATATAAACTCTAATGGTTACCTTTATAATTATTACATGAACTTCCACATCGATTGTTCATCTTGTACATGATGCATTACATATCATACCAAGGTTCTAGTGGTTGATCATGACTCCTTGATAGTTGGATTAGAACAACCACGAGTTTCTTCATTGAATCCCCCATTTTATCTATTATCTTAATTAGAGAACCACCACAGTTTCCTTCAAACCCGTTGTCTCTTTGGTGCCTGCTAGATCCATCCATTCACTAAAAATAGAAATTTCAGTGTGAGTATATCAACAAAACCATCATGTACTAATGAGGAAGGTAAACACTAAGATATACTTACTCATTCACTTTATCTAAAACTAGGACTCTTTCTGAAAACCTAACCATTATGGTAAGGCCACTTATGCTTAGAGAATACCCTAACCTCTAAAGTTATCTAAACCGACCTCTGATACCAACTATAAGGCCCCAGCCTTAAACCTTACTTAATCTTGAGTTATTACAAGATTACACATTGAGGATCTTTTCAGGTTTAGAGTTTTAGAGAATTAGATCATAAAACTTGCATTACATTCCACATTTAAACAAAGTTGTTACATAAAAGATAGTATTCATTTTTCCGATCAACAGAAACATATTTAAAATAAAACATGGATTCTTTCTTGACACTTCATGAAACTATCATCATATCATGTACCATTCCCTTGACCTGTGAAAAACATTTCAAAAAAAACTTGGGATGAGCATAAAAAGCTCAGTAAGGGTTATAAAAATATGGAAAGGAAACATGAGTTCATATATACATAAGAATTAAATCATACTTTACCCATATATCATAGACACTTTAACATACCTCATCAAATCATGAATAAATCATAGAAATCATAAGACATAAAAGGTAACTTGAGGCTTTCATAACATTATAATGTAGGGAGTAACCCTCTTGGTTACGTTTGGAATACCCACCACAGTATATTCCCTACATCTCTTCAGAGAAACCTTAACGTTTCACTCATTCCCGTTACCCAATGAATTGGAGAGCTATATCGGGCTCACCCGCACTTAGTTTATCCCGGAACCACCCGTCTTCATAATAATGCCCAAGAACCATAACAAAATCGTATCACATAAAACATGCATAAAGGAAACATAAAATTTCTATATTTCAATCACGAGATATCAATAAAACAAATTCATATAAAAAAACCTTAGGAAAACCATTTTCAATCCCAAAATAAAAGAAAAGTAAAACATGGTATTTATATTTCTTTTAAAAAGAAGGTATGGCTTGTAGAGGAAGCCAAAACTCAAATAATGGTCAGGGCGACGGAGAAGTCATTGTCACCGCATACGTATGACAAAAACATTCCCTTTTGTCATTTTGTAAAATACTTCGTATAAAAAAGATTCCTTTTGGATAAACGTAAAAGTCAAAGAGGTTTATACACCGTATAAAAGAAAGTTGTGTATAAAACAAAGTATGCCTCAATTAAAGTATATTGAGACGTTGTCCCTTACAAAGACGGTATCCTTGGTTTAAGGACAAATCAATTACATAATTATGTGTGACAAACGAATACACCAAATATTAGTGGATATTAAGTGTAAAACAATCTGAGGTTATTCACACATATTCATAGAACGACATATTCAAGGAGTACATGTTTATCACAAAGAATCAAATTTGGGTTAAGAAGTTCCCTTGAAAAAATTTGACAGCCTAACGGCGTCACTAAAAAATTCAGAAAATGAGTTGATGAGAGAAAAAAAGGTTATCTCATCACATGGACATAAAATTTAAAGCAATAAGGATATAGAATAACATATCCCAACATAATAGTATGTGAATTAAAAGACATAACAAAATAAGTCTTTTAAAAATAGGAGGGTGAAGGGTTCCCTTACTGACATGGGTATCTTTCGAAACATACTTCCAATGAAAGAAGGACAATTCAACATTTATGTAAATACTCATAAATGAAAGTATATTACACAATGAGTAAAATAATGGTTATTACATACACCACTAAAAGGAAATTGTGGCAAATGTAGTATAAATCTCACAGGAATAAAAGTGAGATGAAAAATCCCTTACGAAAACTCGGCAGCCTAACGGCGCCACTTAAAACTTCCAAAAATGGATTGATTACATAAAATAGGGTCTCTATTCATATTAAAATAAAATTTGCAGCAAGAGGAATATAAAATAACATCCCCCATCATAACAAAGAGGAGCTTAAATGAAGTGACATAAACGAGAGTACTTAAAGAGAAAGAGAGAGGTTAGATCTCTTATGAAAATTTGGCAGCCTAACGGCGCCACTCAAAACATCCAAAATAAATTGATGATAGAGAATAGGGTCTCTCATTATATGAACATAAAAATTACAGTAAGATTAATATAAAAGAACATCCCAATCATGAGAAATATGAGCTTAAAAGGAATGACATAAAAGAGTGTACTTAAAAAGAAAGATAGGAGTAGGATCCCTTACCTCAGGTCCGACTTGATTCGGTCGTTCTTTAACGTCCTGAATAATAAACTTGAGTTAATTTCTACTTGATTAGGAAACTTTTTCAAGTTAATTATTCCTTTTATATCACTTATTACCATGTTATAAACATTATGTAATCATTTATGTTAATAATGTTTGTTTTGTCGATATTTGGTTCTTAAGTCGAAAGTGGACTTCTTACAATTACATGTTGTTCATGTGGTCAAAGGTACATTATATCCAGAATGATATTAATGATTTGGATATAATATATATCATACATATCATACATATCCAGAATATACATGTATTTATAATATTAAATAATCATTTAGAGGTATTAAATAAAATACATCGTTCATGGAGACAGTAAGCCCTACGTACGCATGAACGCTACTGTCATTTCTATGTCATATTAATGAAATTAAAACTAAATGAGAGGTATGTATATTTTAATTCCAGAATTATATTAATCATTTATATTTAACATACATCATATATAATAACTTTAAATCCATCCTTTATACATCCCACATATGGCATTAACGAATCAAATCACTTTGAGGGGGCGGTAGTCCGCACTTCCTAAAATGCAATTATCGTGTTTAACCACAATGGAAACCATAAAGGTATGCCACAAAAGAAAAATAAAGAATATTAAGTGAAACATAAACATATTATATATCATATAAAAATATACTGACATATTAATGGCTACCTTTGAAGGTGTTATATGAGTGTTGAACAGTCATCGTTTCGTGAGGCAGAAATTCACCATCCACAGAAACAGTATGTTATTTAACCATTAAGATGTAGGTGTGTGTAAGTGTATCTAGAATGATTATTATAACAAAAACCTAGTATATTGAAGATACTGGAGTTGTTACAAATGAAATGAATAAAAATATTTTAGGGGGTTGGAGAAGCAAAATAAAACAAAAGAACACAAGTGAAGACATTACCTTAAAATCACGTAACTCTTTTTGATTTGAGCTCAAAGGCTTCTTTGGAAAGACTTCTGCCCAAATTGAGGCTTCTAGGAGTAATATAGGGATGTGGAGAGACAAAATGGTCAGGGTTTGGCCGAGCCAAAGGCTTTCAAAGTGTGGGTAAGGAGATAGAGGTGGGTGCCTTTTATAAGAGGAGTGGAGGGGCACTCTTGGAAAGTAAAGAAAGGTTACTTTATTTTAGAATGAGATTCGGATTTTAATTGTCCCACATTGATGTTTTTCAAGGATAAGGTGATAAGGTTTCTAAATACACTCATCCAATAGGTTTTAGACTTGTGTAGGTCTTAGATTTTACATTATCTTTCCATTTTATTTAAATCATTAAATAATGAGGTCATCGCTGCATCATCATGATTTCATACATAATTTAATTTATTTGATGTCTAAAAATTATAAAAAAACTACTATGGTGTTTGAAATATTTTTATCTTTCCAATGAATATTTATAGTCAAAATTCTGACTTGTATAACCCCATGTAAAAATTTTTTTAGTTAAACATTTCATGTTTGTCTCATTTTTACTTTAACGTTAAATAAAAAGGTATTTCTGTAATTTTCCAACCAAAGTGGCTCCATGGGGTCCCCAAGTTTACCCATGGATTTTCTTGGACGTACATGACACATCCAATATGGGTATGATATGTGTCTAGGTCATTTCATTTTATTAAAACATTATTCTTACCTTAAACTACACTAATTACCTCTAATCGCGATTAAAAACTTAATAAGTTACTATTCATCAAAAAATTATTTTAATCCCATTGAACCACATTTTACTTCTTAATGACAACCATGTATGTTGGATTTTTGAAATTCAATTCACAAAGATGGAAAATTTTCATTTAAACGGAATAATCAGTTTTTATAAGTACCACTTAGTGGATTCACTATTCATCAAAAATTGAAGTTTTTCAGAAAATTACCAAAAGTTCACCCTAAGTTATATTTGATATTCCGAATTCAAAAATGATGTCTCTTTTAAAAAATTCAAAACATATAAGTTGAATTAATTAATTTAATAATTATTTTCTGCTATCAAAACAAATAGTATGTTTTTATGAAACCAAATGTATCAAAAGATTGACACTCCTTTAAGTATGATTTCAATGTGAAATTAATTCCAACGACCACTATTGGATTAAATGGTAAAAATATATTCTAATTTCACTTTAAAACCAATTAAAAAGATAATATAATCATATTAATAAATTAGATTAAAATAAGTTTTAATTAAAATACATCATTTTTCACTATTCATTAAAAATTGATCTTTTTCAGAAAAATACCAAAAATATAAAGAAAGTAAATTTTGATGTCCTGATTCTAAAGAAGAATTTTATTTTGTCAAATATAACACATTGAATTGTCAAAAAGTGGATTTAAAAGAGGTTCTCCATCAAAAGGCGGTTAATCGACCTTTTAATGAATATTAGAATGTTTACGTTTAAATTGGATTCATTCACATTTTTAATCCTCTAACATTTATTGTAAAGAGTAAAATTATTTGAAATACATATATAATCATTTTTTAGTTAGTTCTGCTCATTCCCGCCATTACAACGGCTAGGCGTTAACTACCATTTAAAATAATATTATTTTATTATTAGATTGCAATGTAAGATTCCCAAGAAACTCGTTGTTGCGTATTGGGTACGCCATCGAGCATAGCATCCCATTTAAAGTAATATTAATATTTTATTCACAAATATGGATAAATATAAAAATTTCATATTATTTATTTACCTGGGGTGTTACATATAGGACATGGTTGTATCATCCCATTGGAATTATATTTCTATGATTTAACATTTTTACTTATAACTTTTATTTATACTCGCTAATAATCTTCTTAATGTTCTCCCAAAAAAGTGCTATCAAAGATCATAGTACATCTGGGTACACCATGTTTGATAGAGAATAATGAGATATATGCATTACCCAATAAATATTTCTTTATCTCTAGTTATGGATGCATAGAATTCCAAGTTCCAAATCAAATGACCCCATATTTTTTGATATAGAATTCCAAAAGCTTACCCTCGTTTACTAATTTAATTTTATTTTTATGTTCTATATCATCCATGTGTTACTCATCAATCCTCTATTGGATAGAATATTGGTAAATAATTTGGTAAATGTTGGATGTATTTCATTATGTTATGATTTCTAGGTCCAACCTTTACATATCCAACAAGATAGTGTCTTCCTCAATCTTCATAATGGATAAAGTAAATGGTTTTTTTCTCCAGATTCATCTACTGAATTATTCTATGTTCCAATATGGTAGTGAATAGAGAAATCACAATCCTTGATTATCTCTCACCATCTCTACTAACACACGTTAATTTCATTTAGTGTGAATATATACTTCAATCTTTGTTGTTTTGGGTATATTTCACATTTTACCCATAAAGATAGTGTCTTCATATATTCAATGAAATGATTATTATAGCTAACTGTAGTTCATGAGTATAATAGTTTTGTTCATGAGGCTTTAACATCCACAACACATAAGAAATATCTTTTTTATTTTTCATGATTACATATACAAGTACATTTTAAGGATGTTGCATAATAAATGAAAAATTCTTCCCCATTAGTGGGTAAAGATATCCTAGTTGATGTAACCCACCTCTTCTTCAGTTTGTGGGAACATTTTCACCCTCATTTTTTTGATAAACTTAACCCATTTCAAGTTATCTTAGTTAGTGGATTACAATGATATAAAATGTTTTTTAGAAACATAATACAATATCCTTATAATCCAATGAAACTATGAATACTATTTATATAAATAATATTTCCCCCCTGTGATGCCCTAGAAATATTTAAATTTGTATTTATAATACTTTTTTTAGTTTTTATGATTAATAGTATTATTATTATTTTCATTTAATTGTGGTGTTATCCAAAAAAATATCGCATAATGAAATAATACACATTTTATTCAATTGAAACTCTGAAACATTTCATTGAAATAAGTCCAAAATACCAGAAATATCATAGAATACCTACTATAAGACCTTTCAGGATCACTAGAAGACCACCAAGCATAACCACTAGACCATGTAAGTAGTAAACATGCATTGAGTCTGTCATAATGAAAAAAATTATGTCAAGTACTATGGTAAATGTATTAAGCATCAAAAAAATGTAGAGAACAATTCTTATAATTTGAAGACCCGAAAATTTCAAGGAAATTTTTTTCTTAATTTTATTTGGAATTTTACAAGAATGCAGTTTCTGACGGTACCAGATTCCGAGGCCCGGTGTGCCCGGAATCATTTTCCGAAGTTTGGCTCGGGTACGTTCAATGAACGGACGAGCGAGTTTTTCTAACTTTTTAACCAGTGCTCGGAATCAAATTCCGAGGGCACTGATGAAACCGCAGCACTGGTAATTGCTTAGGAATGCCTTTTCTGGAGTTGCGTTTTCTCGTTATGAGTTGTTTAAATTTGTGGATTAAGTGTTAGTGAAATAAAATTTCATTAAGAATTTTATTTCTCTTCTCCATGAGTTAAAACCTAAGTGTAGGAGTTAGGGTGGGACCCACTGTTTGTTAGTTTCTCTTGAGTGTATTAAAGGTGAGGTGGGGCCCACATGAGCCCCCACCTTTTCAATTCCCTTACCTCTCTAACTCCTCTTAACCCCCACTTAAGTTGTGTAACTCTTTTAACTTTTAAACATCCCTTTATTTGGGTGACTTTTCCTCTCCTCGCATTAAGTATGCCAACACAACAATTCAATTATTTAATTTAAGTTTTTAATTTTTGAATTATGGCATGAGTTAATAAAATAGGGATGAGCCTTATTTTATTTTGGTTGGATGTGGTGTGTGAACAATTGAGGAGAGATCTCTTGGATGTTTTCATCTTCATCACGAAGAACATCAAGACTTCGATGAAGAACGTCATCACCGTAAGAAGTGATCGACATGCCGTCTCTTCTCCTCTCCGCAGCCAGGGTGTGACCCCTTCTACCAAAGATTGACGACGCACCCTCTTTCGATATTCTTCTCGTGTCAATGAAAAGGAGACGCCACTTCCTCCTCGGACGTTCTCCGTCAACATATGGAGCTTCACCTCGCGCCGTCGTTTTCCACGGCAAACCCCCGTTCTAGCTACGCTCAAGGTAGGGGTTTATTTATCTAATTTTTTCGTGACTATTACCTTGACATTCTTCATGAAATATGACCTTTTTCTATAATTTAAGGAGAGGGGGTTCGGACCGCACAAACACGGCCGACCCCCCTCCTTATCCATGTTTCTTTCTTTTGTGGATTGAAACGGGAAAATTGCGGTGCTGTCGCAACGCGCGGAATTGTGCGGCATGAAATGTGCGGTGTCGTCGCGCCGCGCTGTGAAAATGAACAAGGAAGTGATGCCATCACGCCGTGTCGGAGAAACCCGAAGACATCTGCGGACGGAGTCGGGCCACGGAGAAGGGGCGCGGCGCCATCGCGTCGCGCCGGAGAACCCCGAAGACGACGCGTTTTTTTATTTGAAGTGTGGATTGACAGGCGATGACAAACAAAGTCGCACGGGCGTTGTGGGATCTTTACAGCGAAGGACGGATCCTGGGTTAACCACTGGCGACGACCACAGGCGAATCGGACCACCGGAGCATGTCCGATGGTCCGCGGAAGCCCCTGCCGGCGGGCCACGCCGGTGCGGCGGCGCCGGCAGTCGGGGGCGGCGGCGCCCGGAGCGCCGCCGGAAGAATCCGCCGCGACGGTGAAGCGCGGTCCCACGACCACGCGGGACTGGAGGGGAGCGGCGGGACGCGGCCAGCTGCTGCGTCCGCTGGCATGGGCAACCCCACTCGGGGTCGCGACTCTTCACGCGGGCCCCCCCCCCCCCCCCCCCACGGTTCGGCCGTTCGGCCGAACCCCCGGCCGAGCCGGCCCAGCTTGGGCAGACCGGGCCACGCCGGCCGGGTCGGACCTGCACCCGGGTCGGGTCGACCCGATTCGGGCCGACCCAGGGGGTCTCGGGCCGGGTCAGTCTGGGCCCGAAACACCCGTTTCGGACCCCTCATGGTCTTTCTCCCAAAACATGTGCTACGGGCCTCCGATCGACACACCATCAGTTGCGATGCGATCCTTGGATCGAGGCGGTTGTTTCGGTATATCGAACTCAAGGTTTCGGAATACTTTGGGTTCGGCCGGGTTGGTTCGTGCACGTAACCAACCGGGCCCTCGGAGCGGAAACACTAATAACTTGAACTCCGGACGTCCGATTGACGTGACATCGACTTTGATGGATTCTTCTAAGTGAGACAGATCTTTTGGCTTTCTCCGCTCGAGGTTTGGATGTCGTCGGAGTGCGGTTGTGTTGGTTCGCTCACATAACCAACCGGGCCCCTGGAAAGAAAAGGCCAATAACTCACAGACCGGGCATCTGATTGATGTGTCGTCTATCTCGTTGTTTTCCTCTTGATGAGACAGAACTTTTGGCATACTTCGCCCGAGTTTTGGTTGCTGTTGGATAGTAGCTGGGTTGGAATGTACCCGAAATCCAACCGGGCCCCTGGAACGGAAAAGCTGATATCTTTCAGACTGGACGGCCGTTTGACGAACCGTCAGTAGCATTGGTGATCAAGTTGTGAAACGGTCCCTATGAGTTTACCCTATGAGATTTTGGGGTACAGTTGAGATACTGCCGGGTTGGTTCGCTCACAAAACCAACTAGACCCCTAGGACGAAAAGGCTAAAAACTCAAAGACCAGCCATCCGATTGACGCGTCGTCTGTTGTGTTGATACCCCTATGATGAGGTGGTCCTTTGAGATACTTCTTTGTGGGAATTTGATATACTTTGAGTATCGACCTGTAGCTCGTGGAGCAGACCCTCCTGGAGACGAGCGTGCAGAGTACGGAGACCGTGTAGCTGACTGAGACCCGACGACTGCTTGACCAACTCGACTTGGAGTGAGTCGACTAGCCCAGTGGACGGAGCACTACTTTTTTTGGGTGTAGACCCATGGCGGACGGAGCACTACTTTGTTTGGGTGCAGACCCATGGCGGACGGAGCACTACCTGTGTGACAGTGCAGACCCGCGGTACTCGTCCGGAGAGTACCTCAGCAGGCTACTAGGGGGTGTGCACTACTGTGTTTGGGTGACATACCTCGGCGGGAAGCACTACTGTGTTTGGGTTGCTGACCCGTGGTACATGACAAGAGGAGTACCTCAACAGTCTTAGGTTAGTGAGCAGTAGCTCTGAGTCGTGACAGGACCACTATACACTCCAGAGACGGGGCTCTTCAGCAGTTACAGTTTCGATAATGAAAATCCTGGTTTGAGATGAGACTTTTGACCTTTGTGTTTACCTCATTATTGAGATGGGTCACTTGATAACTTAGGTATATGTATGGGCATATACCTGGGTAGTGGTTATCTGTTAATTTCATGATCTTGGTGTTTTCCTCATGATTGAGATTGGTTACTTGATAACTTAGGTATATGCATGGCATATACCTAAGTAGAAGTTATCTGTTTAGATCTTCTTTGTGGTTATACATGTTAGTTTTAGTGAGACCTTGAGGGTCTCGGGGTCCCTACTGAGTATCATTATACTCACCCCTGCACGGGCTATGCCCGCACCTCATTGTGTTGGTTGCAGACGACGGGCAGTGCTGATGGAGGCCGAGTGTTAGAGGACTGGACGGTTCCCGGAGGTGGACTACATGACGAGTCAGTATCTGGAGGTGGACTTCATGGCGAGACGACACTCGTAGGAGGTTGACGGGCGAGAGTGTTGTGGAGGCTATCTGTACCTACCCTTCAGGTACGATTCGTGGTGGACGATCCAGGAGCTGCGCCATCTGTACCTACCCTTCATGAAGGATCCGAGGAGGACGACCCAGGAGCTGCTTCTGTTCTTCCATCTATTGTATTTTTCTATTTTACTTTGTTCAGTTGTAGTTGTACTTTCACTTGGGTTTTTATTCTAGCCCATTTACCTTTCAGCACTTCTCTTTCTATTTACTGTTTTACTTCCGCTTGTACTCTGTGGTGTTTTGTTTACTTTTATAAAGGCAATGCCTTAATAGTTATCAGGATTTTCACCTTTGGTGCTAGTCGCCAGCCTCTAGCCTATGGAAGGCGGGCTTGGGGTAGTCACGACACGGGCCCCGAGGACGGGTCGTGACAAATTGGTATCAGAGGAGTCGGTTCTACCGCAGAACTAAGACCTCTGATATTTTTCTTTCTGTGAAGCAATAGTGTTAAGAGTACCGAGTGTGGTTTTCAGTTCAGGGAGTCCAGTGTTGGTGCGGGTGGCCGACGTATCCATACACCAAGACCCGGACAACTGATTTCCGACTTTGTGCATGAAAACACTGATTGCATGTGTGTTTCGAGATGTTTTTAAATGTCAGCTCAAACCAGGTCAGCTCACCAGGTAAAATCGTTTGACCATGTCACGTTGTTTCTTTCAGGATGCCTTTTCTCGGACGAATATCTAGAGCCCCGAGGGATGTGCGTACTGACATCTTGTCGAGCGACGAGGCTTCGTTACAAGGCCCTCTTGCAGTTGAGGCACCAGCGGAGGCACCAGCGGTACTACCATACATTGGGCCACCGATTCCACCAGCCCCAGCAGTAGGCGACGCACGCCACTTGAGCACGCTGCACGAGTTCCAGCGCTAGAGGCAACCCAGGTTCTGTAGAGAGACGGACCTGCAGGCGGCTGAGGATTGGCTGGAGGCTGTGGTGAGAGTCTTCAGGTTAGTGGGGACGCCTGCAGACTTCATAGTGATCTTTGCTGCCAGCCTTCTTCAGGCAGCAGCAGGCAGGTGGTGGAGCCACTTGTTTCAATTTTACGACGGGATGACCTTCGCACGGGAAGACTTCGAGACCTTCTTCAGGGTGGAGTTTTTGCCAGTATCTCTACACCCCGAGCGTGTTCATGAGCTGCTACCTTTGCCGTGTGTTTTTTGATCAGTAGACAAGTCATCTGTGGGCAGTAGATAGATGATGCAGAGGTCCAGGAGGACCAGACTTGCAGTTGGGCGATCTCGGGATTTACGATCGGTGGTGCGGGGCACCCGGGGTGGGGACAGAGCTAGGCATGCCAGAAACAAATAGTGTTACTCAGGCGGCGGGAAGGGTCACCTGGCACGTGACTGTCCGACTCCTCGTACAGTTGATCCGCAAGCTTTGGAGGAGCCACTGAGGCAGAAGCAGCGGTGGGTTCTTGACCAACAGCCGAGCAGTGGACAAGGCAGTAGAGCTCCGAGAGCAGGTGGACAAGAGCGGAACTAGTGGATACGTCCCTTGAAATTCTATGTTCCATGTTTTTGTCGTATTCGTGTCTTTTTACTATGAGCTGCAATAATAAAAAGAAACTTATCTT
This sequence comes from Viscum album, assembly GCA_963277665.1. Taxonomy (NCBI): domain Eukaryota; kingdom Viridiplantae; phylum Streptophyta; class Magnoliopsida; order Santalales; family Viscaceae; genus Viscum; species Viscum album. The sequence continues at coordinate 502,567,324 of OY728131.1, read as the reverse complement.
TGTGATGTTTTCTTTCATGTCTTTTTTTTGGTTGATACTGATTGGTCCCGGTTCAAAATGTTGACTTGACCCTCTCTTTTGAGATTTCTACTGGAGGAGACCCAATGAATTCACACTGATTCCGACAGTGTGACTCAACCCTTGGAGGCGATAGTGACAGTTGGATCTCTTGGTAATTACGCCGAGGCCTTACGACGTCATCCATGGCATTAATACATCATTCATGTCAGGATTGACTATATTAGGCAATGGGTGTGGTTCATCCAGGGGATGAGACCGAGTTTCTATTTTTGGCAAAGGAGAAATTTTAGCAGCTCTTTCAGATCGTAGGCAAGGAAGGTGCAGATCATCCAGGAGCGGATGAAGACTGCACAATGCAGTAAGAAACCGGAAACTAGCACCAGTCTTAGAGACTCAAGAATTTTAAATGTTTACATAAGAGGAAGCATAAAGGAGAGATGAGTCTGCGAAGCAGAAGACGTGGAGGTAGAGCTAGGAGAGCAGCATGAGGTGGTGTACATCTTAACATGCTATATTCACCAGCCTTAGTTATCCAGGCCAGGCTCAGGGAGCTAGAGGGCGGAGGAAGAGAGTAGTTGCATGCGGTCAGGGAGAGTGACCCAATGTCTCTAAAAATGATTCAACGGATATTCTGTGTCCACTACTATCTGTTGTAGTAAGAGACGTTGATATGAATCATTCCTTGCTTTCACGAATCTTGTTCTAGACCTAGAGTTTCCAGTAATCCGTTGACTTGACCCTCACATCTGGAGATACCTTGGGAGGAGACTCGATAATCACACTTATGCCGACGGTGTAGTCAGACCCTCGAGGCGAGAGTTTGGGTTGGAATCTCTTGGTGGCAACGTCGAGGCCTTACGACGTTAGTTTGAGTATGGAATGGAAAATAACTGTTCATACTCAAATTGACCGTTTTAGGCGAACGTCGGGATGGGTTTTCATTGGTCGGAAAAAAAAGGAAACCCCAGGCAGCGTAGGGTAACTCTTGCACAGGAGGGTGCGACCGATCACACTTGAGTCGGTCAACCTTACCCTTGTGGCAACAGTCATTTTGAGTTCCAGTTCTAGCAGAAATTGGAGACCAATAGAGTTCGAGGATGACGATCACGCCCTTATACGGGTCTCTCCTCGACGAGGTTTACAGAGATGTGGCCAAGGCGGCAAGTTATCTCCGAGGTTCAACGGACCTTTCTAGGTCCTCATCTGGGTAGGCGAGGTGGTTTACCGCTTGACCCATCAACCTTAGTTGCACTAGGTGAATGACGACTTCCACGTATATCAACTGAGGAGATATGTGCTCGAACCTTCGCATACCATCGACCATAGGGAGCTGGACGATGGCGATGGGGTGACTTTCACGGAGGTTCCAGTGGGGATCGGGGATCGACAAGGGCGGATCCTACGAGAACGATCTATTCCTTGGGTGTGCTTTCTCGGGCAATACGGGAACTTCCAGGTGAGCACATGAGAGCGGGAGGCTCAGATGCGTGCTCTGTACCGCTTTTGTGACCCTGGTTTGTGTTGAAGTTTTATGGGGACGTAAAGCCCTGAGGAGGGAGTAATGTAAATATCCAGAAATTTCAAGGAAATTTTTTTCATAATTTTCTTTGGAATTTACATGAATGCAGTTTTGGACGACGCCTGATTCTGAGGCCCGGTGTGCCCAGAATCATTTTCCAAAGTTTGGCCTGGGTACGTTCAGTGAACGGACGAGCAGGTTTTTCTAACTTTTGAACTGGTGCTCGGAATCAAATTCGGAGGGCACTGATGAAACCGCAGCGCCAATAATTTCTTAGGAATGCCTTTTCTGGAGTTGTGTTTTCTCGTTATGAGTTGTTTAAATTTGTGGATTAAGTGTTAGTGAAATAAAATTTCGTTAAGAATTTTATTTCTCTTCTCCATGAGTTAAAACCTAAGTGTAGGAGTTAGGGTGGGACCCACTATTTGTTTGTTTCTCTTGAGTGGATTAAAGGTGAGGTGGGGCCCACACGAGCCCCCACCTTTTCAATTCCCTTAACTCCTTAACTCATCTTAACCCCGACTTAAGTTGTGTAACTCTTTTAACTTTTAATCTTCCCTTTATTTGGGTGACTTTTCCTCTCCTCTCATTTTGTATGTCAACACAACAATTCAATTATTTAATTTATGTTTTTAATTTTTGAATTGTGGCATGAGTTAATAAAATAGGGATGAGCCTTATTTTATTTTGGTTGGATGTGGTGTGTGAACAATTGAGGAGAGAGCTCTTGGATGTTTTCATCTTCATCACGAAGAACATCAAGACTTCGACGAAGAACGCTGTCACCATAAGAAGAGGTCGTCATGCCGCCTCCTCTCCTCTCCGCAGCCGGGGTGTGACCCCTTTTACCGAAGATCGACGATGCACCCTTTTTTGATCTTCTTCTTGTGTCAAAGAAAAGGAGATGCCACTTCTTCCTCAGAAGTTCTCCGTCAACATATGGAGCTTCACCTCGCGACGTCGTTTTCTACAGTGAACCCCCATTCTAGCTACGCTCAAGGTAGGGGTTTATTTATTTAATTTTTTCGTGATTATTACCTGGATGTTATTCGTGAAATATGGACTTTTTCTATCATTTAACGAGAGTGGGTTTGGACCGCAAAAACACGGTCGACCCTCATTTTTATCCATATTGGATTCTTTTGTGGATTGAAATGGGAATAGCGTGGTGTCATCGCATCGCGCGGAATCGTGGGGCACAGAATGTGCGGCGTCATCGCGCCGCGCGATGAAAATGAACAAGGACGAGGCGCCATCGCGCTGCATCGGAGAAACCCGAAGACATCCGTGGACGGAGTCAGGCCACGAAAAGGGGTGCGGCGCCATCGTGTCGAGCCGGAGAACCACAAAGACGGTGTGTTTTGTTATTTGACGTGTGGATTGACGGGCGATCACAAAAAAATCCGCACAGTCATTGTGGGATCTTTGCAGCGAAGGTCGGATCCCGGGTTGTCCACGGGAGATGACCGCAGGTGAATCGGACCACCGGAGCGTGTCCGGTGGTCCGCGGAAGCCCCTAATGGCGTGCCACGCCGGTGCGGCGGCACCTGCGGTCGAGGGCGGCGGAGCCCGGAGCGCCACTGGAAGAATCCGTAGCAGCTGAAGCTGCGGCAGCAGAGTGCAGTCCCGCGACCGCGCGGGACCAGAGGGGAGTGGCGGGACGCGGCCGGCTGCCGCGTCCGCTGGCACGGGCGGCCCCACTCGGGGCACGGCTCTTCACGCCGGGGTAGCGCCCCCCGCACGGTTCGGCCGTTCGGCCGAACCCCCGGCCGAGCCAGGCCGGCTTGGGCAGACCGGGCCGGGCCGCGCCGGTCGGGTCGGACCCGCACCCGGGTCGGGTCGACCCGGTTCGGGCCGACCCAGGGGGTCTCGGTCCGGGTCGGTCCGGGCCCGAAACCCCCGTTTCGGACCCCTCAAGTTCTTTCACCCAAAACATGTGCTACGGGCCTCCGATCGACACACCATAAGTTGTGATGCGATCCTTGGATCGAGACGGTCGTTTTGGTATATCGAACTCAAGGTTTCAGAATACATTGGGTTCAGACGGGTTGGTTCGTGCACGGAACCAACCGGGTCCTCGGAGCGGAAACGCTCATAACTTGAACTTCGGACGTCCGATTGACGTGCTATAGACTTTTCTGTATTCCTCTAAGTGAGACGGATCTTTTGGATTACTCTGCTTGAGGTTTGGATGTCGTCGGAGTGCGGTCGGGTTGGTTCGCTCACGAAACCAACTAGGCCCCTGGAAACAAAAGGCCAATAACTCACAGACAGGGCGTCCGATTGACGCGCCGTCTGTCTCGTTGTTTTCCTATTGATGAGACGGAACTTTTGACATACTTCGCCCGATTTTTGGTTTCTGTTGGATAGTGGCCGGGTTGGAATGTACCCGAAATCCAACCGGGCCCCTAGAACGGAAAAGCTGATATCTTTCAAACTGGACGTCTGTTTGACGAACCGTCAGCGGCGTTGGTGATCACGTTGAGAAACGGTCCCTATGAGTATACCCTATGAGAGTTTGGGGTACAGTTGAGATACGGCCGGGCTGGTTCGCTCACGAAACCAACCGGGCCTCTGAGACGAAAAATGCTAATAACTCACAAACCGGGCGTCCGATTGACGCGCCGTCTGTTGCGTTGAGACCCCTATGACGAGACGTTCATTTGAGATACTTCTTCGTGGGAATTTGAAATACTTGGAGTATCGACCTGTAGCTCGTGGAGCGAACCCTCCCGGAAAAGAGCGTGCAGAGTACAGACACCGTGTAGCCGACTGAGACCTGACAACTGCTTGACCGACTCGACTTGGAGTGAGTCGACTAGCCCAATGGATGGAGCACTACTTTGTTTGGGTGAAGACCCATGGCGAACAGAGCACTACCTGTGTGACTGTGCAGACCTGCGGTACTCATCCGGAGAGTACCTCTGCAGGCTACTATGGGGTGTGCACTATTGTGTTTGGGTGGCATACCTCGGCGGGAAGCACTACTGTGTTTGGGTGGCTGACCCGCGGTACTTGACAGGAGAAGTACCTCAGCAGTATTAGGTTAGTGAGCAGTACCTCGGAGTCGTGACAGGACCACTGTACACTCCAGAGATGCGGCTCTTCAGCAGTTACGGTTTCGATAATGAAAATCCTGGTTTGAGCTGAGACTTTTGACCTTTGTGTTTACCTCATGATTGAGATGTGTCACTTGATAACTTAGGTATATGTATGGGCATATAACTGGGTAGTGGTTATCTATTTATTTCATGATCTTTGTGTTTTCCTCATGATTGAGATGGGTTACTTGATAACTTAGGTATATTCATGGCATATACCTAAGTAGTGGTTATCTGTTGAGATCTTTTTTGTGGTTATCCATGTTGATTTTTGTGATAACTTGAGGTTCTCGAGGTCCCTACTGAGTATCGTTATACACACCCCTACACGGGATATGCCTGCACCTCATTTTGTTGGTTACAGACGACGGGCAGTGCTGACGGAGGCTGAGTGTTCGAGGACTGGACGGTACCCGAAGGTGGACTACACGACGAGTCAGTATCTGGAGGTGGACTTCACGGTGAGACGACACTCGGAGGAGGTTGACGGGCGAGAGCGTTGTGGAGGCTATCTGTACCTACCCTTCAGGTAGGATCCGTGGTGGACAATCCAGGAGTTGCGCCATCTGTACCTACCCTTCAAGTGGGATCCGAGGAGGACGAACCAGGAGCCTCTTCCGTTCTTCCAGTTGTTGTCTTTTTCTGTTGTACTTTGTTCAGTTGTAGTTGTACTTTTACTTGGGTTTGTATTCTGGCCCATTTACCATTCAGCACTTCTCTTTGTACTTAGTGTTTTACTCCCTCTTGTACTCTTTGGTGTTTTTTTTACTTTTATAAAGGCAATGCCTTCCCAGTTATCGGGATTTTCGCCTTTGGTGCTAGTCGCCAGCCCCTCGCCTATGGAAGGCGGGATTGGGGTAGTCACGACACGGGCCCCGAGGATGGGTCGTGACATATAAGTCAAAATGGTTTTTCAATTTTGGAACACCCTAAACAGGTATTAAGAGGAGTTTTAAACTTTTTAAGATAATTATGACCATTACCTCTCTTTCCAGAAAATAGGGTTCAAAATCAAGTGACCACTGTTTTTTATAAAAACCATTATATTTTAATTAATTATTTCAATGTTTTTAAACTACTTCAAATATTAAAAAGTTATATATTTGGTTGAATTATGACTTGGTTTTAATTGAATTTGTATTTTAAATTTTGAAATAATAATGTTTTAAAAATCAAAATGAATAAAAACTTATAAAAATAATAAAATTTAGAATGTTGATTAACTATGAGAAATAATGTTTTTATATAGAAGTAAATTAGTTTATGTGTTCTATTTTTCTTAACTATTTGAATTTAACAAACTTTTGATAAAAAATTTGGGGAGTACCAAATCTGACCAAGGACCACCTTGATGGAAAAGCCCTAAAAATTAATGGGAATCTCACAAAGGCATGTCTCGGGCATGACTTGTGTATAGGGAAGGTTCAGACATGAGTAGGTGTGAGCCTGGTTGTGCACATGCGCGAGTGAGGGTGGCCCAAGGCCTGCGGATGGGGATCGTGTTTACAAAGAACCTGTTGTGTGTGTTGTGTCATCGAAATGAAGGCAATGACATCGAGTCTTATAATGAGGTCCCGAAACCATCTCGGTTTTGATGTGGGATGTAGGTTTTTTATAGAACATGAACGGAGCCGTTCAATCTTTCTGCGCGATATCTTGACTATTTAAACCAGTCCACCCTTCGAACCCCCATCATCATGGTTTCATTGTCACAATTTTCATAGCCATTATTTCGTGACACGCTGGATCTTGAACGTTCAACATTTTTAAAAACCCCTTATTTAATGTGGCCATCCGATCAAAGCCACGATTTAATCTCGACTGTCCATCCATTTCAAATGTGCTGAGTCACTACCACCATCTTATCATATTCCCAGATGATCTTAGCCCTCCATTTCTTTTCCATTCTTTCCTTCTTCTTCTTCTTCCTCATGCCACACCAGTCGATGTCACCTCCTCCTCCACTACTCCTCCTTAACCCATGATTCCCATATCACTCTCTAGTGACAATTAGTTTAGTTTCTCTTTTCCACAAGTATACATGGGTGAAATAATTTATTGCCAACCACATGGGTTCCTATGTATGTTTAACGTTATATATATATATATATATATATATATATTATCAAACGAATGAATTATTTAAGAGTTTCTTTGATTATGGTTTTTGTTCCTGTCTGAAATAGTTAGATTCAACTTTCTTAGTTTATATTTTATGTTTATAAACTATAGTATATAAATAAATATATATAATGTTAATAAAAACCCATATTCCACACAAAACCCTATGTTTTTATTCATCCAAACCCTCCATGAATCTATTCGTAGCACAACCCTGCCATTTCTGTTAATAAGGGTTTGTTTTGACTCGTTTTCATTCTGATAATCCCTTCAATAATATTTTTTGTATATACGGTTATATATATATATATATATATTTTATAATACTAATCTGATTTGGGTTTTCATATAATTGATATTAGTGATTAACTAATGTTTTTGAGGTATATAATGCCTGTAAGGATTTATTAACTTCATTTTAGTTATCCTAATCCCATGTATACACATTGTTAATATAGAGTTTTATACAAAATTCAACCATAAACTATTTTTGGTTTTCTATATGTTAATTACCAGTCTTTAATTGATGATTATGATGTATATAACACTTGAAAATATTTTCTAATTGATATTTTTGGATTTTTGTAAACTCATATATTTATATTTTTAAATAAATGGCATTCTCAACCTATTTTATGTTTCTACTTAAAGGATGAACATTTATTTTAAAAATGGTTTTTCCCAACCCGCATATCTTACAAAAGGACACTTTTTATTCCCTATTTATTTTTTCAAAACTGATATATATATATATGTGTGTATATATATAATTATGTACCATTCCATAAATATATGTAAATATTGTTTTCATTTAAATACGTTTTAATGGTATTAGATTTTCTTTGATTTGATGTTTTAAAAGTTGTACAATCAATTAGATTAAAAATACAATTTATCTTTTGGGCATAAATATATATGTATAGACATATTTATGATCATATTTATACACATTTTACTTTTTTAAGTCAGTCCATAAATTTAATGTTTTCAATTACATGGCTTTATTTTATTTCTAATCATGAATACTAATTCATAACGGAAACCAATAAAAAATATTTTTTTTGTTATTATGTGCCCAAAATTTTAAAAGGGATCATTACCTTGTTATAATTACATACATACATCCCAATTTATTATTTTAGGATAAATGGTTTGAATTATATTTTTATTAATACACATATATATATATACATGAATACACACATATAGTGTAGTGGGTTTAATTAATTTCTCATGCATCGATATCACCCATGGAAATAATTTTTTATATTCATAAATATTATATTTTCATTCAGGATTAATCTAAAATAATGAATACTATTGATTATTAAAGTTTAGGATCAAATTTGATTGACACTTCCATTTATTAGTATATGGGTTTAACCTGAATGATAAGTATCTTAAATTAAAAAACAATTTTATTTTTGTATTTAAAATATTTAATTTCATGAAACAAGGGTTTGGAATTTAAGATTTAATATTTTATGTTACAAACCTAAACAATATATTATTTTATCTGCACCAGTTATCATCTCAAGTGTAAAAACATGTCTATTTTTCCATCCATGTCATTGATGAAATTGATTTAGCCATAGCCTAGAGTATAACTGACAAACCATGCAATTTTCATATTAAAATGTACACTTATTTCAAAATTCATTTCATGTGTGAATATAGAAAACTATTTCAAGAATGAAATTCATCTATTATGATAACTTATGGATTAAGAATTTAATTATTCAATGTGACATGGGACACTTAGAATAAGAGACATTTAATTATTCAAATTGGTATGAGAAACATTTATTAAGAGACATTAAATTTTTCAAAGTGGTATGGGACACTTTTAATAAGAGATATTTAATTATTCAAAGTAACATGGGAAACTTTGAATAAGAGACATTTAATTATTCAAAGTTCTATGTGACACATTGAATATAAGACATATTAGAAATATGAGTAATGAATAAGACTTATTATGTGATGGGTGAGGCCTGATATTTCCTCTCGATGCATCGATTAGTCTCATGATAAAAACTAGGTCATGGAACGAGGCCTTGACATAATGTTGATGATTGTCCTACATTATTTATTCCCTCATTATGTGATGAGTATTTAACCAACCATTTGATTGTTTGACTAGTAGTATATCCAAGGTCAAGAATCATATAATTATGATTATGGTAATTATTGAACAAGTAATAATGATGTTGGTACACAGAAAATCATTTATAAAATAAGTTTATCATCTATTTTTAGAAAATAAAAAAAATAAAAAAAATCTATCATTTAATGAGGTTTATTTTATGTGATAAGTGTTTTATGATGTTGTTCCATTTTATTTCATATTCTAATTATTACTTCTACCATTTCATGTAACTGTTAATTTAGTCATCTTCTGACTTATTTGTAGCATTCCATGCATTTTTCTACAAGTATTCATATTTTGAACTGTGTTTTATTTATATCCATTAAAAAAATATATAAATTATTTTTTATGAGATTTCCCTAAAAATAATTTCTTATAACCTTTGAAAAATGATGACTTTGTACTACAAGAAATGTTGTTCACTTTTAAGAAAATCATATATGATTAATTTAAAGGTATTTTTTTAAAAAGGATATTATTTTTTATTTCCAAAACCCCATACTGGGCATTATAAATTCCAACCATAAAATTTCGAATTTATTTTTACATAACTAGTAGATTTTTTAGCTTTGAGTTATTCTATGTGGTGGCAGTGTTGAGGAGTTTATCTTGTTCAGTTTGGAAGAAAAATATCAGTTGTATCTGGTTTTCTAGAACATATAACAGAAAGATCCTATGTGATGAAATGTGATGTTCAATTTTATTAGAAACATTTTATAAAAAACAATTACACACCATATTTTAGGCAACAACTCTGGGCTTCTGGGGTCAGGGAGTTAGAGTTATTATTATAGGAACGTTTTACAAAATTTTGGAAAATTAGAACAAAAAAATTAGTTATGCTTTGCTGAGTAGAACCTTTTGTTTTTAGATGGAAAATGAGAGCCCACCAACCAATATATTATCTCTCTCTACTAAGATACTAGAGGCCATAATTGTTAAATCATGTTTGGATGAATTTTATCCCTTTATAATCCTTCGTTTTACCTACAAAAAAAACTCTACCACATATCTAACACTCTTGGTATACATCATTTCCACCGAGGATCAGGCTCTGTTTATTTCCTCAGAGTGCATGTTCAAATCCCATTCTATGCACGTCGGGGAAATTATTTTGAGGGTATATTTAAGTTTTTAAACATAAATTATGGTTTTTTGTCTCTAGAATATTTCCATGAAGCTATAAGAGAGGGTGACATGTGCGCATCAAACCTATGTCAAATATTGTCCTAAACATTTTATGGTCAACATCGAGACATAGAAATTCTTGAGGTCGAGCCTTTTCATTTGTTTTATAGACATCAATTCCATGAAGATGTATCCCAAATTTACACCACTCACACATCTCACTAGAGATACTATAGGTTTGTACATGAGTTTTCTCCAAGTTGCTCAAGCTGCATTTGGGCCAATGAAATCAAGGAATTTAAAATTGTACTGGGGATTCGTTTAACCAGAAGGAACTATAAAATCACCAATACATGTGGATCGTGTGAATGTATAAATTAATTATTTTCACATTCAATTTTTTAATTAATAATATTGAAAATGATTATGTAGTGACAATGTGATGGATTTCGGATGGCCTATGCCGATAAGATTTCATGTCCATAATAGAATTGTGTGGGTTCAATTCAATTAAGGGGGGGGATAATGTGGCACCCCGAACATATTTATATTTTTAATAATAATATTTTTTATTTTTTATGATTAAGATTATTATTATTGTTTTGTTTAATTTTGGTTCCATCCAACACAAATGCTTGAAGAATGAAATAAGCCACGTTTTATTCAATAGATTCACTAAAACATTACATTTTAATTAGGTCAAAAGACCATAACAATCCTATAATGCTTAATAGAAGGCCTATCTGGATCAAAAAAAATACCAAAAAACATAACAACAAAACTATGAAATTTGTGAACATCCTTCGAGTCTATCCTAATGAAAATATTATGGATATCACTATAGAAAATGTACTAAGAGTCAATAGAATATAGTGAACCATTCTTATAATCATAAGTAGTTTTAAAGTATGGAACACCTTAAACATGTATTTATAAGGCATTTTTAACCATTAAAGGTAATTATGACTGTTACCTATCGTTATAGATGTCTGGGTTCAAAATCAAGTAACCGTTGGTTATTTTTTTTAAACCATTATAATGTGATTATGTATTTAAAATGAATTAAAGTGCTCTAAATATTGTATTGTTATATATTTTGTTAAATTATGACATGGTTTTAATTGAATTTTAATTTTATATTTTGAAATTATAATGTTTTAAATAAAAAAATTAATACAAACTTATGAAAATAATGAAATTTATAATGTTGTTGAACTATGAGAAAGAATTTCTTTACATATAAGGAAATTAACATATATGTTCGGTTTTTTTAAAATTTTTGTATTAAAAAACTTTTTGATAAAAAATTGGTACATTTCACATCTGAACAAGGACTTCATTGATGTCCAATCCCTCAAGATCATTTGTTATCTCAAAATGGAATGTCACACACAAGAACCGTGTATTGGGCCTGGTCATGCATGAGCAGGGGGTGAGCAAGGTCTTGCACCAGTGTGGGAGAGTGTGGGCCAAGGCCCATGGATGGGGGTCTCATGTATAAGGACCCCACTATGTGTTTTTATGTCATAAACATTAAGGTGATGGTATCGAGCCTTATAAGTAGGTCCTAAAACCATCCCCGTATCGATGATGGATGCACATTATTCCATAGAATGTGACCTGAGCCATTGGATCTCATTGCACGTGATGATGACCATATGAACTAGTCCAGCTTTCGAACCCCCATCAGTTCTGTTTCATCGCCGTGATATTTTGAGCTGCTAGATTGATATGAATTGGATCACAACCATTCACCTTTTTAAAAAACTCAGATCCACCATAGTCGTCCTATCAAATCATTGATTTAATCTCGACCGTTTGTACCTTTTAAAATGTGTCATGTCACCATAGTCATTTGATTAGATCCACGGATGTTTGCAACCCTCCATTTATTTTCCCTTCTGCCCTTCTTCTTCTTCTTCTCCCTCGCAACGCACTAGTCAATGTCACCTCCTCCTCAACTACTCCTCCTTAACCAATGATTCCTCCAATTACTCTCCATGGCCCAGTTTTCTTGTTTTGTTTATCAACAAGTCTACATGGGAACAATAATTTATTTCCAACCCCATAGATTCATATGTATGTTTCCCATAATATATATATATATATATATGTATGTATTATCAAATGACCGAATTATTTAAAATTTTATTTGATTATGGTTTTTCCCTTGTCTGAAATAGTTAGATTGGAATTTTATAGTTTATATTTTTCATTTAAATAGTAGTATACAAAAATATATATAAATAGCTTATATAAACACATATTGCACTGAAAACCCTATGTGTTTTCTTATTCCCAAACTTCTATCAACCTTTGATTGGATCAACCCCCCTTTCAAGTCATGTAAGGGTTAGATTTCCCTTGTTTCCTTATACAAATACTTTCTATACATTTCAGGTATATACTATTATATAGATATAGAGTAGATAATCATAATTTGATTTAGGTTTTCATATAATTGATAATAGTGATTAACTAAATTTTTTATGTATATAATGCTTCTATGAATTTATTAATCTTCATTTTAGTTATGAAAATACCATGTTTACACTTTTTCTATATATAGTTTTATAGAACATTCAACCCTAAACTATTCTAGGTTTTCTAAATGTTTATTACATGTCTTTAATTAATGATTATGATGAATATAACATTAGAAAAAGATTTTCCAAGTGATTTTTTTGGATTTTTTTAAACACATATATTTATATTTTTTTACAAATGGAATAATCAACCTATATTATGTTTCTCCTTAAAGGATGAACAATTATTTTAAAAAAAGGTTTCTACATACCCGCATATAGTACATATTTTACATTTTATGTGAATCCATATATTTAATGTTTTTGATTATATGGCCTAACTATATATGTGATAAGGAATACTAGTTAATAATGGGAAATAATAATAAAACCATGTTTTTTTATAGTGTGTCCAAAATGTTAAAATGGGTCATTACCTTGTTGTCATTACATGCATACATCCCAATTTATAATTTTAGGATAAAAGGATGGAATTGCATTTTTTAATACATATATATATATATACATGTGTATACACATATAGTGAAGTTTTTTTTATTAATTTCTCATTCCTCTATATCTCCCATGAAATAAATGTTTTACATTTATATATATTATATTTTAATTCATGATGATTCTTCCATAATGAATACTATTAATTATTAAAGATTATGATTTATTTTGATTTACACTCCCATTTATTAGGGTACTGTTTAAACATGAATGATAAGTATATTAAATTCAGAAAAGATTATCTTTTTGTATATAAAATGTTTACTTTTAGAACATAAGGGTTTTAAAATTAAGCGTTATTTTTTTATGTTACAAACCTAAACAATAAATTATTTTATGTGCACCCATTTTCATCGCATGTGCTAAAACATGTCTGTTTGTCCATGCCTATCTCTGATGAGATTGAAATATCAATATCCTAATGTATAAATGAAAAAACAAGTAATTTTTAGATTAAAATGTACAAATATTTGATGATTCACATTATTTATGAATATAAACAATTATTTCACAAATAAGATTCATATATTTTGATATCTTATGGATTAATAATATAATTATTCAAAATGGTATGGGACACTTTGAATAAAAGACATATAGTTATTCAAAGTTGTATGGGACACTTTGAATAAGAGAAATTTAATTATTCGAAGTGGTATGAGACACTTTAATAAGAGACATTTTATTATTCAATGTGGTATGAGAATCTTTGAATAAAAGACATTTAATTATTCAATGTTGTATGGGAATCATTGAAAAGATACATTTAATTAATCAAAATGGTATGGGACACTTTGAATAAGAGACATTTAATTATTCAATGTGGTATGTGAGACGTTGAATATATGACATATTTGACATATGAAGAATACATAAGACTTATTATGTGATGGGTGAGGCCTGTTATAGCCTCTTGATGCATTGGTAGGTATCATGAGAAAAACCAGGTCATGGAATGAGTCCTTGAACGAATGACTATGTATGGTTCGAGAATGAGGCCTAGACAAGATTATTATGATTATTTGCGTTATGCATTCCCTCATTATGTGATTAGTATTTAACTAACCATGTAATTATTAAACTATTAGTATATCCTTGGTTAAGAATCTTATACTTAATATTATGGTAACAATTGGACATGGAATAATGATGTTAATACTTAATAAATCATTTATAATGGATGCTTATAATATATTTTCATAACATCAATACAAAATTTAGAAAATTAATCTGTCATTTCATGAATTTCATTTTTTGGGATAATTGTTTTATGATATTGGTTCATATTATTTCATTTTCTAATTAGTAATTTCACCCTTTCATGTCGACCTTAATCTAGTAAAATCCTAAATTATATGTCGCATTCAATGAATATTTGTATAAGTATGCATATTTTGAAATGTGATTTTTTTTATAATTTAAATAAATATAAAAATTATTTTGTATGATATTTAACTAATTTTTTTCCTATATCTTATGAAAAATTATAATGATGTACTATAATAAATATTTTTCTCTTTTTTGAAAAGGTTTTATGATTATTTTAAAGGGATATTTTTTAAAAAATGATTTTTTTATTTATTTTTTAAACCCCATGTTGATCATTTTAAATGATCATCCAATGTTTTGAATTTATTTTTACAATAATTTTAGATTTTTCAACTTTGATTTATTTTATGAGGTGGTAGCATTGAGCAGTTTGTCTCATTCAGTTTTGAAGAGAAGTATCAGTTGTATCTGGTTTTGCAGAACATAGACTAGGAAGATCCTCTAGGTGGAGATGTGCTGTGTAATTTTATCAAAATATTTGTATAAAAAAATTACACATCATGTTTTAGGAACCAGCTCCAAGCTTATGAGGTCGGGGAATTACACCCATTCCACCATGGCATTTTTATTGAAAATTGCATATAATATTACATTATTGGCCCTGATGTACCCCATAAATAAAACATTTTGTAATAATAATTCACATTTAATGAATTTACCCAACATATTCTCCTACCACAATGATTGTAACATAACACATATAAGATCATCAAAAGCCTCATGAATTTATGAATATATCATAATATCATCAACAAAGACCACCCTAAATTTTTCAACGAAGCCTTTAAAGAAAACATTATTCAAATTCATAAATATGGTAGGATAATTAGTTTAGTTTTAGGGAATAAAAACAAGCTTTTAATTCCCATACCTTGTCCAAAATGTAGTCTTTTGGATATTTAATTTCTTCACCCTTAACTAATGACACCATCGTTGAAGGAAAATCTTCCAAAAGATTTGATCCCCATGAATATGGTCAAAAAAATCATCTATCATTGGAAGAAGATATTTTTTCTTCCCTATGATCCCATTAATATCTCTATAATCAATACATAACTACATTTATCATTTTTATTCTTTACCAGGGTATCGTGTTCTCCCCAATGAGACAAACTTAGTCAAATACAAAATTTCTCCAAAAGGTCATGGAATTTATTCATTAACTCCTCTAACCACACATATTCCATTCTATATGGGGTATCATATTTTGGCTTGGATAGATGTATGAGTTAAATGGAGAACTCTACCTATCATTATACAGAAGGTACATGTAACTCTTTAAGAACAAATCAATATATTCCTAAAAAATAGTGACATGTTGTATCTGTAAAGATACTATATTTTTTTTTCATCAACAACCATTTCCATAAATAAGGATATAGGTTTTTCTTCTATATAGAGTTCATTCTTGTATATATCTTCTTTATATGTAAATCTATGTTTTCTATTAAATATCACTAAAAATTTCTTGTTTCTATAGTTTATCATGGAAATATAATTTAACATCCGGTACATCCCTAATATATTGTTGAATTCCTGAAATGGAATGACAACATGATTATTGATTTGTCTATACAATCCAATGTTGATACTAGAGTTTATAAACATCTTTGATGAGACAATGATTCATCTAGGAGTTTTAGATGATAACACTACTACAAAAAATTTTTTTTTGATTCTACATTAATTGAATCCATCAATGAAAAAATGTTACTTATAGAACCAAAGTAAAAAATGAACTTGTTAGCTTTTTGATTAGAAAGAGTGTACTTAACATTACATCATCTATGGACTCTACTCAAGCCATTATGGTTTTAAATTCATGGTGTTTCTCTCTTAGCCGATGATAAGGTTGATAGTGGGTACCCTCCATTATCTTATGATTTGGACATTGATTTCCAAAGTGGCCATGTTTTGAACACTTTAAGCATTAAAATTTAGGCTATTTTTCATCATCTTCTCTTTTTTCTTTTGCATTTAGATGTTGAGGCTTCACATCACATTGAAAATTTTGATCTATATGGTCATCTTTTCAATACTCATAGAACATTCCACTCCCATGAAATTATTTACCCAATTTTTTCATCCCATGTTTATTTCACATGGGAAGTTTTATTTTCTTTCCATATCTTTGGTGATCAAAATTATTCACTAAGATTAGCTCCATTTCTGTCATTTTCCATATTTTTCCTATGTGACCTCTAGGTTACTCTAAACTCGATTTCAACCATTATATCACTCTGCAATATCTCAATATAGAACATATATTCATAATTTCCTATATTCCTCTATTTATGGGGTTCCATACTTTCAAAGAACATATTAGCCTTTTCATTAGGCCCCATAACCAAGATATACATGCATAAAAACTGTATGGTAATGTTTATTTAATATCTTCCAATCTCTTTATTTTTTTCTTATTCACCTCTAATAATTCCTTCTCCATTTTTTAAACATCAACTATTGAAAATATTTATTGAAAAATATTATCTTGATTTATTCCCACTCTATAGCATCAATCACCCCTCTAGGATTCATATTCTAAATCAGCTTCCACCACTAATCAACATCTCCTTCTAAGTGGTATGATTCCAACGTGACTTTCTCCATTTATGAATAATAGTATATAGAAAACATATTTTCTATTAAGGAAATGTATTATTTAATAATTAGTAGATCAATTTATCCCAAAAAGGAAGGGTTTAAATTCATGAAGGGTTGAACTGCTATTTGTTCCAATCAAGGTGAATATAGTTTCTCAAACTAATTCATGTTATTATTGCTAACCATATACAGTTTATCCATAATCCTCATAATTTATTCAATTCCAAATTTTATCATGTTACAAAGGAATCCAGTGCATCATCCATTAAACTCATCCTTTACTTGATTTCTCTAATTTCCCACCATTTTTTTATAAAAACATAGTGATAAACCTGTCACTTTTTTTAGAATATTATAATTACAAATGATTTTAATGTCCTAAAAAACATACTTAAATACATTATTAATTAATATCCTCTAAAAACAATTACATTTTCTATATATCCTTCAAAATACATCATAAAAAACTATGATTATACAAATATATCCCCTGGGAGTGTCAACCTATGTGTGAAACAAAATTATTCATCGTGCACTCGGTAATGATCGAGTCATAACACCATTGTTCCATTTTTTGACATTATTAACCCTAGGTACAATTATGCCTAATCCATATCAAATTGTAATATCGATACATGGAGTTAATTTCTTGGAAACCACACACTTAATAATTAACCAACATTCTATGTTGTTATCTTATATTTAGTGTTATCAGTAAAGTTTGTAATAATGTTTTAAAATATTAATTTACACAAATAACTAAACCATACTATTATACCAACCACATCTTCATAATTTTTTAATACATAAAAAATTCATTAAATGGTTCATCACTTAATATCATGTAGGATCTTATATGTATATTTTCCTGGAAACTAAAAATGTAATACATGAATAACATAAAAACAAACCAATCAACATGAAAGTAATATTATAGGTTATTCGTAGGTTACTTTTACTATACCTCATATCATAGGTGAATACATAAAAATAAATGGGTGAGTATATATCCCAATAAGGGAATAAATAAACAAAATAGAACATGATTGATCAACATGGATAATAAATGCATAATAACACGAGAGAATACTAATAAGTATATTATACATAACATAGAAATGTGGTAACATCATAAAATTGAAACATTATTAAGAATATAACCATGTTTTATCACCATGGTTTCATATATCCTAATTGTCAATCTTATTCACCAATATATCATAATACATGTCATATGTAGATACTTATTTTCACCCAATGCATTTGATCGCTATTAGGGACCACACATTATATGTCTTCAGAGAGAGGATTTGGTTAGAGGTTTGGATTTGATATTTTGAGGTAGGGTGTTTTTCAGTGTCGATGGTGAGAGGTTGTTTATTCTTCAGGAGAGGGGAATTTTAATTATTAAATATTGAATAAAATACTATATCCAACATCTGCAGGTGGATATTTTGAGTACTTGGAATGAAGGGAATAAGGTGGTAAATTTCATATCTTATTATGCTATTAGTGAGGATCATTTGTTTTTAGTTTCTATCTTGGTGTCTTTACCACCTTCTTCTAGAAATATTATTTGGTATGCTACACTTTGTCTCCACTATTTTATACCACCTTGATCTTTTTCTTCCTGGGCGATGCTCGAACTAAAATAAAATAGCATTGAGGTAAAAATAATACTATTTAAAATGAAAACCATTTATAAGTGTTTTTTAATTATTAATCATATATAAATAAAATAAAATATATTTAGGCTGTTAAAGCCCTTTATAAACACAATTCACTAGTTTATTAAATGAAAAATGTATAAAATAAAACATAATTTTTTATGTAACACTTTTAACATTAGAGTTTGGAAACTACATTTTATGTCTTGAAATTCAATTTCATCTATTATTTAACTTATTAAAAAGGAATTAGTTGAAAAAAAAATTATAGAATGGATTATTAAATTATTACATCATGAATGATGTAATTTATAATACACCTGTAATGAAATAATTGTATTTTTATTATTCTCTTAAAAGTTAAATTACTTAATAAAATGACTACAAATAAACCATTGTAAAATTTTGACATGTTAATTTCAAAAATAAAATCCATTTTTTAAAAATGAATTTCTATCATTAGTAATTGTAATATTTAATAATTTTTTAATAAATACGTTAAAATCATGTTTATAAAAATTATTCTTTTATTATATCTGATTTTTTATCTTGGAATTTATGTTATGTAACTATAATATATATATTTTATGATAAATATTTTTTATACAATATTTTATAAATTTTTGGTGAATTAATATTCCAATGATCATGTTACATTTATCAATGGTCAGGTTCTTATTCCCAATAGTTATGTAACTATTTCAATAGTCAGAACACTATTTTTAAGTTCACAATACCTCTTATAAATAAAACATCAACCCATAAATTAAAAAATCACTAAAATTACTCCCATGGTTATATATTTTCATTTAATATAGTTTTTATTGGATTAGAAATGTTGGGTCTCCTTTATATAGTGTTGTTCGTGAGAGAAAATATTCTAGGAGATTAGAAAGATCCAAATTTTCTCATTCTATATTTCTTATTTTATATTTTTCCCATTTTAATGTTTGGAATTTTCATGGTTTTAGTTTTCATCTAATTTATAATTAATAATGATTGAACATAAATTTTCATAGTATTTCTATGTGTTACATTATGTTATTTCTATATAATATAAGATGAATTATTTTGGAAATAAATATTACAAATAAATTATAGATCATTGCATTAAAACTCTTTCTCTGAAGGGTGTTAGACACAAGAGTTTTAAATATCTATGAATAATTCATTCAATATTCTGTCAAGGTGGATATAAAGATTTGATTTTCCCATAAATATCATTATTTTTATAATAAATTAAAGATGTAATTCAAAAAAACTATAATAATGAAAACTACAGAGAGAAGAATATGAGGTTTCCTTTATGCATGAAGTGTGAAGGGATACATGAAAAAAAATTCTTAATGAGACTAGTAAATGTTTTAAATGTGTAAAGGATGGTCATCATGAAATAAAATACTAGAGTGATTAAAAGAATAAGTTATATAATAATGGATAAAAGGAACTATATAATGCACCAACCATGGTATAATGCTTTGTGTGAAAGGAGTATGGGTATTACAATAACCTGTCAATAAATCTAAATGGTTTTTATGATGATTTTTTCCAATAACCACTTCATCCTAATGAAAAAAGAAATATATTTTTGCCATGAATAAATAAGTGGATTATGAGAATAGCATGGTGAAAGGTACACTTATCATCAACACTAGATTAGTAATTGTGTAATTTGATTATGGATATACCCTCTATTTTATACCTATAGAATTTTATATGGGAATTAGAGTAACACCTCAATGATTACATGTTGTGTTATTATTTAAAATCTCTAATGGTATGATGATCAAATTTAATGTCCATCATTATTATTTGACTATTGTTTTTAGGAATGTGTTACCTAAAAATGTTTTCATTCTTTCTCAAGTGGAATTTGATGTTGTTTTACGAATGGATTGTCTTCCTTTACATAATTATAATATCAATTATTTATTAAAGGAATCCACATTTGATATTTTATTCAATCTATGATCGTTAATTGGGGTGATGATAAATATTAAATTCCAATGTAAATTTCATCCATTATATTGGTCTTTATTCCCATTCAAAATTGGTGTTTATCTCATATGGTTAGGGATAGATAAAACATAAAATATATACCTATTCTACAATATCTTATTGATATTTTTATAAAAGAGTTTCAAAATCTACCTCAAAATCATGTTATTAAATGTTCCATAGATATTATTCCTGGGGATATGACCATTTGAAAATTCAATATAGAATGGCCTGGATTGAGATTCATGAATTAAAGTAGATAATACATGAGAATCTTGATAAGAAGTTCATTCGGACAAGTGAATAACCATGAGATCCACCATTTCTTTTTATGATGAAGAATCAGGTACCAATGTCACTTTGAATTGATTATGAGGATAAAATCTAGATCAAAATCCAGAATAAGTATCATCTTCCCTAAATTAATGAATTTTTTCATCAACTTCATGGAGCTTGATACTTTTACAAGATTGTTCATTGTTAAAGATGTCATCAACTGGGTCTTAAAAATGGGATATACCCGAATCATCCATCCATATGAGGTATGGAAAATATAAATTTATATAAATTTTATTTGGTTGAACTAATTTTCCTTATATCTTCATGGATTTAATGAATAGTTTCCATAGAAATCACCTTAATGAATTTGTGGTAGTCCTTATTATTGATATGTATATATATTCCAAGAGAAATAAAGGGCATCAAGGTCATATAAGGATTCAATTGAAGAGCCTATGAAGATATAATTTATATAGTTGATTTACCGAATGTGAATTATTTCTATATATTGTTTCATTTTTTGTTTATATAATCTCATGTGGTGGTATATAAATAGATCCATCACTAAAATAAGTTACTGAATGTTTTTCCAAACCAACAACTATAAGAAATATAACACCCTGGTTCTGGGTTCCACCCATGGTTCCCCATAGACTATTGGTCACATGGCCTCAAGAGCATTTCCTCAAATGCCAGCATTTTCCAACTAGCAGGTTGGGCCTTGGGTTTGATAGTGGGTAAACTATTCCATCATTGGCAATGTATGCACAACAAAATAACAAAAAAAAATAAGTAGAAGAATAAGTAATACCATACCATGTAAGTAAATAGTGGAAGACTGAAGTACAGAAACAATTGGTGCACATATATATATGATGGTTGTCACATAAGTCTAGGAAAATATCTGAACAAGTAACAATGTTGTAAATATAGTACTAAACCAAAGTAAAAAAAATTAAACTCCAACACCATCACAAGCCTCATCTTGGCCTCATGCTCTCTTTGTCTATAGCAATCAAGTACAAGATGTAGAATGGTTCTTTCCCTTGTCTATACCTACAACCATATAATATGTTTGGGTCCAAAATCATGACCCAAATAAGGTGTGTGATGAATCTCAGTATGTAAAAAAAATCTTTGTGCCTAACTATCATTGAATATATATAGTAGGAATATGCCGAAATGAAGAAACAACTAGGAAGTACTCAAAAGTATTCAATCCTACACATTCCAATAAAAGTAATTTACATCTTTTAATTATTAAAAAAATTTACTAATGTCACCACGAGATCTAGCCAAAGCTCTGTATCCCCCTGTACAACCATAACAAACAGACGTCTCAAAATACATTCTAATGAAAAAGTAAGTCCAAGTCCAGGATTTCCCTTTGGCTTGTCAGACTTATAAAAATCATACAACTATTAAAAAAAACCATCTGGGAAAGTCCTCACATCCATACCCCCTTATATAACATATCCTAGGAATTATAATATTAATAAATACCATTTGGGAAATCTCATAGAGACTAATCCCCTTGGTCTCCAAAATCACTAATCAAATACAAAATGACCACCTGGGTAGCTCTCATGGTGAATACCCCTTGTCCTTCTTAGAAAAAATAATGTATAATGACCCTCTTGAAGGTCCCACAGTCAATTCCATATGGTCTAATATTTATTTAATGATGACCATCAGGGTAGCTATAACAGTCTAACCCCTCTAGTCAATGACTCATGGCATCTCTCAATGTCTATACCTCTGGTCAATTATAACAACAATTCATAATAAAAAGAACCTACTTTGGGAATCTCTCATAGTCAATTCTGATGGTCACACATTCGTAATGTGAAACAAATGCATCTCATAGAAATAACAACTCCATCGTAAAAACACTATTCATAGAAACAAAGTAGTCTAACATGATTTCTTAACCAAATGGCCATAAACAAATAAAACATGGGTAAACCCTCCATAAACAATGTAATAAACCTTATTCATAATCAATAACCCTTTCTTAAAAAAACAGCCATATCTGGCACCAAACAGAGTTATATTCCAAAGGCACGCAATAAAATAAACAAGTTATTTGACAATTAGGCATATATAGCTCTAAGACAAACTAATGTATGTCACGAACCACCTACCTCAACATTGTACGATGATCACCCTTAAATGTCATCCCTTGAATCGGCCTAGACTGATTTAGATCTATAAAATTTTAAAAAAAAACTGAACTATGAATTACTCAAGAGAGAGAGAGGAAATAAGTAGGAGATATTAAAGAAAAGGGAAGGACTCACCAGTGGGATTCCAACGCACCCTCCACAGATTGATTTGGAGAATAGATGATGGATCAGTGGCTCAGAGAAGAAATGTCACTCTTGTTCACTCCTGGATGAGATGAGGCTAGAAGTAGATGAATATGGTTATTATATGCAACCCCAGTCCATTTAATAAAAGAAAAGAAAAAGTACATAGCGTGTTCATTTAATGTACACACCATGTACATGCCTCAACCAGTCCCCATTTAAGGTTGTCTACAGGTAACCCCATAAGGCCATGTCTTGGTCGTTACATGGCCAAGAAATGACTACCTGTGCAACCTAGTACACGGTGTGCAATTCTATGTACATGGTGCGTAATTGTAAAATTTAAAAATATCCTCCTTTTCTCAAAAACACCTGAAATCAATATTCATACACGAAATTTAGATCCTGGTTCTTATAAACTTACTTATTTAAATAAATTCATCCTGGAATTTACCTAACAATGTGGCAAAGAAGAATCCTTAAAAATATCTAGCCACAACGATCGCACATTGGTCTCCCTCTCCTGCATCTTGTCTTATAATCTTTTGTGATGCCATAGAACCCATAAAATTGGAACATACCGACCACAGAGAATATACATGTTGTGATCAACAATTCGGTTAGGATTATCCTTGAATGATGTGTCTAATTCCTTCTCAACCTCCTCAAGTTTAAAAACATGAGATGGGATTGAAAACTGACATCCTTATTAAGAAATATAGAATATGTTGTTCATAGACCAGTACCTCTGAGGTAACATAAATTGATATGCAACGAGCCCAACTCTCTCCAAAACCTAAAACGACCTGATGTATCTCGGTGAACTCTTTCCATGTCTCATTATCCTCCTATGTCCCAAACTCGGTGTGACATGTAAAAATACATGATCTCTGACCTCGAACTCCTATGCTCGTCTTCGTCAATCAACATAAGACTTCTGCAAAGATTATGATGTAGCCATCCTCTTCGAATCAACTACACCTACTCTATGGTATCCAAGACAAGACAAGGTCACAGCTTATCTGTCTCTCCTACTTCCAACCAACATAGGATTGATCATCATGGCCTACTATACAAATCCTCATAAAATTCCATCTGAATAGTTTCCTAAAAATTATTATTGTAAGAAAACTCAACCAGAAGTATGTGTTTCTCCCATGAACAGCCAAAATCAAGGACCCATGCTCGAAGCATGTCCTCCCACACCAGAATCAGGTGCTCTGACTGGCCAACTATCTGTGTATGGTAAGTTATACTTTGATGTAATCATATACTCATATCTCTCAATTTCCTTTTATAGAAATATGAAGTAATGGGGGAGTCCGTGTCTAAAAAAATATACCGCAGAACCCCACAAAAATGTACAATCCCTTGGATGTAAAACCTTACAAGCTCATCAGCACTGATAGTCTTCTTGATCAGTAAAAATTGTGCAACCTTAATGAGTCTATCAATGACAACATAGACATCACCATTTCCTTGAGGTGACCTCAGTAATCCTATCATGAATTCCATCGCGACGTCATTCCACTTCCACTCATAAAAGGGTAACTGTTGTAAAAGAATTTTTAGTCGCCAATGCTCTGCCTTCACCTGCTAACAGTTGGAAAATCTCATAACAAATTCTGAAACATTTATCTTTATACCTGGCTACCAGTACTGATGATGTATATCTCAATACATCTTGATAACACCAAGATAAACTACCAAAACTGAGGAATTAAAATCTCAAAAAATCTTCTCCCATATTTCTACCAACACCGATGCATGTCCATGAAGGAGAAATATCTCATCCTCACCTATGGTCCACCCAGGAGTAGGTTATTCCCCTAACACACTTTCCCTTATGACTAGGCCCTCAGGATCTGATATTGGCTTTATTCGCACTCGATATAGTATAGTAGAGGTAACAACTACAGTAGATGGAAAATTTTCCCCCTGTCTATCATGAATCTCCAAATGCATCTCATAGAATAGAGAAATAAGCCGCCACAGACTACTATCCTCCTAAAATTTCTGTATCAAAGTCCTCCTGCTCAATTCATTAGTCACTACATTTCCTTTCGAATGAATATAGGCATGATCAAAGTCAAAATACTAAAGGTACTCAACCCACCTTCTTTGTGACAAATTCAGTTCATAATGAGTAAAGATATACTTGAGACTTTTGTGGTTACTTAACAACACTAAGTTACCTCAAAAAATACAATGTCTCTAAAAGTGAAAAACATTCACAATTATAGCCTACTAGAGATCGTGCGTAGGATAAATCCTCTCAGGTGGCCTTAACTAATTAGACCCACATGCAATGGCTCATTCTCTCTGCATAAGCACAGCTCCTAGCTGGATACCTGATGCATCACATTAAACAGTATAGTTATTTCCTATATTAGGAAAATACTAGTATCGTTGCGGAATTCAACCATCCGTTCAATTCCTAAATGGTTGAATTGAAGTAATATATCCACAAGTAATTTTCCCCTTTCTTAGTTAGGCTAGTCAATGGAACTTCTAACAACGAAAAGTTATTTATAAATTTCCTGTTGTAATCAGAAAACCCTGGAAAAATTTATACATCAAATATTATCATTGTATAATTCCATGAATCTACTTCTATGGCCTTCTCAAGGTCTACTGATACTCAAGTTTCTATGATAACCCGACCTAAGAAGTGAATATGGTCGATCCAAAAGTGTCATTTTCAGAGATTAGAATATAATAGATTCTCCCTTAGTGTACTCAAAATGATATCAAGATATATAGAATGGTCATGTCATGTGTGAGAGTACACGAATATATCATCCATGAAAACAACCACAAAGGAGTCCATGTAAGGGTGTAACACTCGGTTCATCAATGCCAAGAAAACTTCAAGTGATTTTGTGAGACTGAACATAATAACCAAAAACTCATATTGACAATACCTATTATGAAAGGCTGTAAAATTTATATATGAGGTTCTAACATGTAACTGATGATAACAGGATCTCAAGTCAATCTTTGAGAACACCCGGGCTCCTTGAATCTGATTAAAGAGATCACTAATCCTCGGCAAGGGATATCGGTTTTTGACCGTAAAATGGTTCATCTTTCGATAATCCACACCATGTAATAGTGTATAGTCCACCTATATTGCAAATATGATAGGATAACCCCATGTGGAATTACTGGGTCAGATGAAACATTTCCCCTGTAACTTCTCTAACTACTTCTTGAGCTCTTGTAACTCGGGTGTAGCCATCTTATAAAGAGG
The DNA here is from genome assembly GCA_963277665.1 of Viscum album. NCBI lineage: Eukaryota > Viridiplantae > Streptophyta > Magnoliopsida > Santalales > Viscaceae > Viscum > Viscum album. The sequence continues at coordinate 502,540,808 of OY728131.1, read as the reverse complement.
AATGGAAACTGGTACCTCTCCTAGAAAAAGATCAATAGAGAAGTCTACCTATCCCTATGAAGGTTAACATGAAATGTTATTTGGATAGACATACTTGAAATGATGGACCACTAGAGGAAAGTGCATCTATGAAGTCCCATGTTCGTCCAGATACATACTAGCATTTTGAGCTGTAACACATCTGAACTCGTGATGCTCAGGTCCATCTGTGCTTGCCGGGACATCCCATTCGCCCTGATATATAAACAATCCACCCTCTAGTAATGTGAAACTCACCCATTGGTGATAGCAATCGAAAACAAATTAGATGGGAACTAACAAGTATATTCTTAAAAAGTTTTCATATCTCGTCATCTCAAAGGATCAAAGGTCCCATAAGAAGTGACACCCACCAACGTCGAGATGGAACTCCTGTAATAGACGTACACTAGCAGTACTAATCCCCAATGGTGTGTCTATCATCATAACATCCTCATAAGTAAATATATATTGCCCATGTCTCTCCAAAAAGACAACAGATAATAAACTATGGGAAGCCCTTGTATCGAAAAGAGCATAAGCTAAAACGGAGGCTACCAAAATTGTAACTCTAACCATAGAGGGACCGGGACACTTCTTCTGTGGGGTCTAATCCACCAGAAAAGACTAACATGAACCGTGGACCTATGACCCTACCTGATTACCCTGAGACAATCCACTCGATTGTCACTGAAATCATAAAGGCTGACTACCACAGCCATGACCACCCTCTCATCCTAAATGGCCAAATGAACTCCAGTTCCCTATCTGATGAGAAACCAGTGGTACCACTCCGGAACATGGAGTCATATTAGAACCCTTATCACTCGCTTCTAGTGAGAAAACCTGGAAAAAATTATAAATATGGTACATCTTTCGCCAAGATCGGCACTCAACTCTGTCTCTCGGGCAATGTGGTCTAGTATGACCGCTCTTCCTGTACTAGTAGAATACCACCTGGATAATTGAAGAAACATCACGTTTAATATCCATATGGTGCTTCTTGTTATCTGTGGAAGGAATACTAGCCCTTGATGGTGAACCACCATGGATTATAGCTCCAAACCCCGTCATATTATTCTATGTAATCAACTCCTAATTCACTATAGTTGTTACTGAAGTCATATTTAAGACATTCAACTACGAACATATGTCAAGCCTGAGACCATCCTAAAATTGACTATCCAATGATAACTCATTACATACCATAAGAGGTGTGAAGCGCTGAAGCTATGTAAAACGAGAAGTGTATTCCATCACTAAAAGAGTTACATCCTCCAAATGCATGAACTCTCATGCATCATTGGCCCCCAACGTCTCGGGATAGATGTATTTATAGAAGGTCCTATCAAACTCCTCCCAAGACATATCCCAATGATGTTCTTCCTATGATATAACATCTGACCATATCTTGGAAGAATCACATAACATGTACGTCATGAGCATCACCATCCTCTTCTGATGCATCTCTATATTCCCAAAGATATCTTGTATGGCCTCCATCCATGAATCAACATCCTGTAGTCCGCTAATCCCAAAAAAGTGGGAGGATGTTGCTGTTGGAACCCCAACATCAGCTCTGCAATTAATGTTATTGGATTTGGTGCTCCCTGTAAGGTATGAATCATCTTCATGGAGCCTTATCAGAACTGTGCATCAACACCTATGACTGGTACAATAGTTGGTGCCAAGACAGGCATGACAGAAGGATCTTCTCATATTCCCTGATCTCCCATTTCTTATATCTGATTGTTTCCCTGTACCTAGTGTACGACCAGAGGAAATCTTGGTGGAATGACTCAATAAGGTCAAGTGCACACCTCATTTGATGATTATCAAGGACTGAAACTTATAAGTTCAATAATTGAATAGTAATAAGAAAATATTCATGTTTTACAAAACTGGGTTACACCGCATGTATAACCTTCACACTTCGCCTTTACTTAGGTTTTAATATGGGTGTGTACTTCATCCAAAATTGTTCATTTAACACACCTACACATGGAATGTTCTCCTTGAGAAATAGTGTGTACTTGAATCATTTCCCTCTGTCTGAGTTCCTCTACACATCTAAATACATGGTTCATCCCTAGGTAAAACTACATAGTGTGTTCAACCTAGAAACAATGTGTACCTGTTAATTTATAACTACCCATGTCGTTAGTCACACTGTCCGTAACACAGTAGAATATACACAGTGTGAAAGAATGGAACACGGTGTGTACAACCTAAGATTCATCCACCCATGTTGTTAGTCACATGGTTGGATACGTGTTCTCTATATAATGGTGTTCACTCCCAGTACAAGATGTTTTTCACCAAACATTTTTCAACCCTATGTCTCTTATCACACAGTCAGTCACACATATAAGGACCACACAAAGTATATATATAGTACACAGTGTGTAGTTAAGAAAAACATTTTTCCCTTAATATAAGGATACATGGTGATTATTCATCATCACACACCATGTATTCTAGGTTTTTCAAGACATTAAGCCTTAGAAATTACTCAGGAACCCCGTAAAAACAAAAATAATAATTAAAGTTCCAAATTCCAATTTATGGTGGTCCATACTCCCAACGAATAAGATCATGGAATCATATTCATGTCATTTCATAATGGAATTCAATTAAATATCAATATTGTCCACCAAATTCTGATCCAAAATGGCCCATAACACATCAGGGACCAAAGTTTTGCATCCATTCAAACTAAAAATTGTTTATTCTAATAACCTATCAAAATAGAAGGAATACTATCAAGGAATTTATCTTAACAACATGTATATCTTACACAACATCTATTAGAAAAATCATGCAATTAGCAATGCTCTCTAAATGGCATGGTAAAAATGCATGACATGTGATTCTTATCATGTTCCTATATGATGAATGAGATGGCATTCCCTCATCTCATTGGGTTGAAATAGAAATAGAACCTCAATAATATCAATGATAACAACATAAATCATGGGAATCATCCAACGGTGAGATCAAATCAACTGTAACAATTTCAATACCAGAAAAAATTGCAATAATCGTGGTAAATTCGCATTTCCCAATACATTGGTTAGCTACATCAAGGAAAAACTTTTTAACAACTACCCATTACTTCTTATACATATATATAGACCTCAAAAAGTAATACAAAATAGAAAATAACCTTGTCTGATACAACTTTATAACATCCCAGATTTGGTTGCCACCCAAAGGTACCTCTTACCTGGTTGGTCACATGGCCTCATGCGCATTTACCCAAATGCTAGAGGCTACCGACTAATAGTGGGGACCTTTGGTGTTATAGTGGGGAAACTATTCCCTCATTTACAGAGTTTTTATAGAGGAATAACAAATAAATAACAGTAGTGGAAGTAGTAACACCATACCAAGTAATTAAAAAGCGGAAGAATGAAGTAAATAAACAACTAGAGAGCATATATAAATGATGCATGTCAAATATGACTAATAAAATAGTTAAAAAAGGCACAATTATGCAAATAAAGTACTAAACCAATGTAAAAAATTAAAAAAATAAACTCTGACAGTATTGCAAGTGTCAGCTTGGTCTCATGCTCTCTAGCTCCACAACAATCAGGTACATGATGTAGAATGGATCTTTCCCTTTTCTATACATGCAACCATATAATCTTTTTGGGTCTAAAAGCTTGACATAAACATGGTGTGAGATAAATCCTAGTAGGCACCCACCAAATGATTTGTTCCTAACTATCATGTAATATATATAGCATGAAATATGCATAAATGATGCAATAACATGGAATTACTCAAAATTAAACAATTCTACAGTTCACAATTACAAATATTTTTAATTTATTAATTAATAAAACCATTAAATAATGTAACCTCGAGATCTAGACTAAGAATTGTATCCCCTTGTTAAACCATAACAAACAGACGTCTCAAAATACCTTCTAACTATAATGTAAGACCGAGTCCAATCTTGTGCTTTGTCTTTTTAGACTTTTCATAATCATAAAATTATTTAAAAACTACCCTATGGGAAATTCCTAATCGCCTATCCCCTAGTTTAACATATCTTCATAATATTAATAATAATGACCCTCTATGAAAACTCACATTGTCAAACCCTCTTAGTCTTACATTGCATTAATAAATTACAAATGACCACCTAGGTAGCTCTCACAGTCAATACCCCTTGGTATGAATATAAACAATAAACTATAATGACCATCTAGATGCTCTCATAGTCAATTCCCTAGGGTATAACATTTAATTAATGATGACCCTCTGGGTAGATCTCATAGTCTAACCACTCTGTTCAATGACCGATGGCAGCTCTCATAGTCAATACCTCTAGTCCATTAAAAAATCAAAAATAAAAGACCCTACGTCGGGAATCCCTCATAGTCAATTACCCTGGTCAAAATTTTATAATGTGAAAGTAATGCATGTCATAGAAACAACATCTCCATCGTAGCAACGCTTGGTATGGAAACAGAGGAGTAGATCATGCTATCTAGACCCAACGGCCCTAACCAAATCAATCATGGGTAACAACTTCGTAATAAAGGTAATAAACCTTATTCATAATCAAAAACCCTTTCTTAAACAAAAAATTCATATCATTCATTAAATATGGTTAAATTATAAAAACACTAATACCCTAAACATGGTTTTCGACACTTAGGAATATATAACTCAAAGATAAACTATGGTAAGGAACTAACCACTTACCTCGATGTTGTGTGATGATCACTGTTAAATACCGACCCTTGAATCATCCTATGATGGTATAGATCTAAAAAAAACATAAATAATGTCCAACCATTTATAACTCAAGAGATGGAAGAAATCATGAGGAGAGATTCAAGAAAAAGGAAAGTCTCACTAGTGGGATTCCAACGCACCAGCCATAGTTTGATTCAGATAATGGATAACGGATCAGTGCCCTAGAGAAAAAATGTCGCACATGGATCCTCTTAGATGAGATGAGGACAGAAGAATATGAATATGATGATTAGACATGACCCTAGTCCGTTTAATGAAATAAAATATAAATTACATGGTGTGTTCATTTAATATACATTCCATGTATAAGCATCATCCGGTCTTTGGATTAGGTAGTCTCCAAGTCACCCCACATGGCCATGTATTGGCCATTAGATGGCCAACATGCAACAACCTATGGAAACCTGGTATACATCATGTACTTCTATGAACAAAGCGTGTACTTCTAAAATTCCAAAATATCCCATTTTTCTAAAAAACACCTGAAATCATCTTTCATACCTGAAATGAAGATCCGGGTTATTACAATAAAAATATGTTATTTCCATGATTTTTCTAGATATTATTGATGATTTTAAATAGTTTCTCATGGTAATGTAAATGAATCATGATGTCAAAATGGAAGGGAGATAAATTTCTATGGATAGATGAATGTGTATAAAATTTCAAGGAACTGAATAGAAGGTTAGTTATAGAACCTATTCTTACACTACCTTCCAGTAGATAAATCTTTGTGATCATTAATAGTGCATTCAATAATGTATCAGGATAAAATCGCATGGATAATGATATGGTTATAGCTTATTCCCCATAAACAGTTATGGTTCATTGGAAAATTACCAAAATCATGATTTGAAGTTATCTATAGTGATTTTTTCATTTAATATATATGGTCAATATATTTATGCAAAAAGGTGTTACATATTAATTTATTATAAAATTTTAAATTGTATATTCAATTAGAATGATTGAAATATACACTAGGTAATATAAAATAATATGATTAAATATAATAACTGATCAATACATTATCACCCCGGGATAGTGATCAAGGTGGTTGATACATTATGTTGAAACAATTATGATATCTTATTTATTATGAGGATAAAAAAATCCTATATTTATATATTTTAAAATTATGGATATGTAAATATTGAAAGAAGGGGATAATTATTATCTTTCTCAAATGGCTGTTCAACTATATTTCCTTGTAAATATTAAAGAGGCATCAAAGGGATGTGTGGATTTGAAAAAAAAGATAAGAAGTGTTCCTTAGATCATCTATTATTTTATTGGATTGATAATTATTAGAAACTATTAATAAATCCCCTCCATACCATATTTTGAGAAGGAGATATTCAATAATGCTCAAAGTTTTTCATTCTCTATTAATCCTAGAAGCATTAAGATGTATTGAGACATACAAGAATATTTCTGATGGGAGAAAATGAAGATAGATATTATAGAGTATGTACATAATTACAGGGTATTATAAAAATTTGAGGGAGATATAAAAAAAATTAATGAAATATTATAACCATTAACCATAAATGAATGTAAAGGAAAAAACATCGCCATGAATTTTTTCATCAGACTCCCCAAAATTCTTAAGGACCATAATGAAATTTGGGTTGTAGTATATCCCCTTATAAATTAATAACACTTCATTACTATCACAGAATATTTATATGTTGGTAATATTTCAAAGATATGCATTAAGAAAAAAGTAAGGTTTCATGCAGTACCACATTTTATTATATCTAATTGAGATATGAGGGTTACGTATAAGTTAAAGAGAATTATTCAGTATTATATGTATTTAGAGATTTGTTTTGGTATAGTTTATCATCATTTAAAATATGTTCATTCTAAGGGAACTATTAAACTCTGAGAGAATATTCTAAGATATTATTCTATGTATTTCAAAGGTATTTGCACATAGCACCTACCTATAGTCTAATTTTATTACAATAACTGAATTCACTTTATCATTCATATGTCTCTTTATGAAGACCTATATAGAAAGAAGTGTATAAATTCTATATGTTGGTAAGATGTTAGAAAAATAATGTTGTTGGGACATGAGATAGTGAAGGTAAGAGATGAGAATGTTAGAGCCATTTAGTAGAACATAAAGATAGTTCATAGTCTATAGAAAAATAATTATTACAATCGTCGATGAGATCCAGAGATCAAATTTGATGGATAGGTATTCCTATGAATATCTCCTTAGAAGAAAGTGACCAGATTAGGATTAAACGGAAACCTAAACCCTTGATTTATCAACCCTAAGTTCAGTAACCTAGAGTTATTATATACATTATTACAATGGAATATATAAAAGGGTTATAATCCCAAAGTATCAATAATTTTAACAATTTTGGAGAACCTTATGCATACATGATACCCATTTTACATTGGGAATAAAATATAAAGAAAACAAAATTATAAGTTATTATTCCTTGAAACACATTAAATGATTTCTTCTGTATTATGTGGGGTAAGGAAACAAAATAAGGTAGAACTTATATTATCATTTAGGATTACATACAGTATAATCTATTATGATTATTTAAGGCATAATCTACATATAAAGGTAAATAATAGGAGACCGATTTAATTTAATCAATAACCTGAGAACAAAATGAATATATGGATAATATCAATTCATCAGTATGAGGGATAATAGGAAATAAATTCTAAATGAAGAAAATTTATACTATTAAACACCAAGATATCATAAATCATGAAGGTGTCGTTGGCCATTACATACATTATTCAAATATGTGCTGTTATGACCCCTAATGATTTCTCTATATGTCATATTCAAATAGAAGGTAACTTTTTGGGGAATTCTCTCTGTATAGAGAGTGGACCAGAGGAACCTCAAAGGGTGTTCTGGAATGTGGGTTCTCAACCCTGGGTATGTAAGAATTTTGTTCAAGGTGATGCCCTTGGAATACATCACTTTAGACCACCCTAATCGCTTCAGGGGGGGTTCTAGTTCCTTGTTTGAACTTTAAAAAAATAAAAATGAAATTTTCAGTCATTTTATATCATAAATCATGATATATCTATATCCAAGACCTTGATCCAGGATGATTTAAAACTATGGGTAAATAAAAATTTAATTTGACCAACCAATTTATCTCATGAGACATGTCGATTCATCTAGGGGATATATAATTACATGCCCCACCTATCACTACATGTCAATTTCATTCGTTAAATATAAAATGATCCATTTAATTCATTAATAATTTGTGTTATAAAAAATATATACAATGAGTAAAGAATACGGAACATAAATATTTTTCAGAGTTAATAAAATATCATTCAATGAAAAACAACATAAATAGAAATTCAATATAGATTAGGAAATAATAAAATCGTTGATGGATATTTAAGGTAAATATATTGTTCAATGATAATAAAAAAATTATGGTTTTAATAGAAAGCTAATAAACACAAAATGAATAAGTGAAAAAATATAACAATCAATTCATTATAAATATATGTTTTAAAATAAGTTCATAAATTTTTCAAAATTGAAGAAAATAGTGGTGACAAAAAATTCAAGAGGTATTTTTCATAAATTTAAAATATTTTAGAATAATCGAATTTCTATAAAATTTTTATGGTGGTAGGAAGGTCTATTAAAATTGTATTAGTTAAAAAACAATTCATTTGAAATTTTTGTAACTACTGTTTAAAATATACTCCTTAGGGAAAAATTTGAAAAATTAATTTCATATTATGTAAAAATTTAAGGGTAAATTAAAATTTAATTATAAATAATTCTTAAAAATAAAAATAATTTTCAAAAGAAATATTATAAAAAAATATTGTTATAGAAGAAAAATATACCTGATAAAGAAGAGAAATAATATCAGTTTCCTATAAATGATTCTCTTTAAAGAGTATATTTAATAGAATAATTAATCATCATGAATAAATATACATTAATTTTAAATAACTAAAATGGGAATTATATAAACCTTTAAAAATTAAATAGGCTCATATTACCAAATATGTCTCAGTGAAGTTGAAATTGAGATGAAATCCCTTACATCATGTTTCAACTTAGTTAAACATGCTTCAACCTCTAGTATAATGGGTTTAAACAAGTTACTAATTTATTCCAAAACCAAAAGAATATTTATATTATTAGACATGTTCCTATTATTACATCTTTTCACTCATTTTTCGTCAATATTTCATTATTATCATTATTTGGGGGTGTTAACAACTTTATTTTATCATGCATGTTTCATCATGGATTTTTCGGTCCTTTTAATTGAATTGTGGAAAAAATATTATATAGAAAGTTAATCATAATATAAATATATTATATATCCATAAAATCTATCCTTATTACCATCTATGTAATGTGTAAATGAAAAACAGATCACATCACTTCATGAAGGTTATAGTAGTAGTACACAGGTACACACTAGCAAAGTCATGAATTTCCAATGCAATAGAAGGTAAGAATGTATATATCATATTAAATTTATAAATACTTATTTATTTTTTAAATATCATATATATTTATTATTTTCATCTTTATATTCTTCCATGTAATGTGGTGATGAAAGAATAATTACACTTCTACCTGAATACAATACATTGTACGTACGCACGAGCGATGTTTTCACTTTTTGAGAATAGAAAATAGATGGAAAATGGTGATACTATAATCATAATAACATATATGTATGTTTATGAAACAAGATTTATTATTTTAGTATGGTTATAATATATTTATAGGAAGTTGAATGATTTATAAACCTAAGAGAGTTTGTAAAGATGATTACCCCTTCCTCGAAAGAGCACATTTAGATCTTTTATTAATGTATCCATGGTTGGTATTTCAGTAAAAGCATAATATATATAACATATATAATTATATTTTGAAGATAATTCAGTAGGTTTTGGTCGATCTAGGTTGATAAAAGTATTGTGAATAATTGAGATAAGGGATGTCCTATTATAAGTGAAGAGATGATCATCCTTGTAATTTCAATTAGAATTATATTAATATAAAATTTATTTATGTATAAAAGGATATAATTTTAAATAATTATAATATAATATGATAATAAATCAAAATAATATCCTCCAATAAAATTTTTATATGTTTTAGTTGTTTTCCTTCTCTTTTGGTTTGACACTCGTTAATCCTTTTTCCAATTATCATATAATTAAAGTATTTTATATATTAAGGGTCAAGAATGTCACCGTAAAATGAAAAAAAAAATTATAAATGGAACTTAATTGGTTTTTATAACAATATATCCATCATATAGATGAATAAAATAGTTTTATTAAATTTAAATAATTTAATAAAATATTATTTATTATAATATGTCATTAATGTTATTTTTGAAACTATTTATTTATTTTGACATTAAATACATCAAGAAAAATAGGAAATTTAAATACAATACATTCATACATAACTATAATTTCATATTTATCTAAAAATTCATGAATATAATAATTATTTAATATTATATTAGTTTTAGTATTTTTTTAAAATCATTCATTGTATTTTGGTATTAATTAAATAAATGTTTTATGGACATTGAACATCCATTTAAGGTAATTATGTCACCAATAAAAATTATGATGATATTAATTTAATTATGTTTAAAATAACCTTTTAGATTCGTTCATAACAAATTCTAATGCACATGTGAATATATAAAACAAATTTAAATACAAAGAGGGACATTTTGGAATTATCATTATGTGAAATAATATAAACATAACTACAAAGATTAAATTGAACCAAAATGTCCTATTTTCAAATTTTGGAATGATATATATGAATAAATCCCATAAAATTAAATAAAACAATGTATTTTGATTATTTTTATTGCATTATCACATTGTTTTTAAAGTTAATTAACTAATTTACCCTTTATTAATGTGATAAATTTTACCAATGCTACTGTTCTTAATGCCTAATAATAAAAAAGGGAGTATTTTAGAAATTTATAAATCCTTATTCTGAATATTGTATAAATATTTAATTATTAAATTTGTGGAAGTGGAAGAAAATAATTTAATATTAAAACACTAAAGGTAATGAAAAAAAATATTTTTATAAAATTCATTTTAAATATTAACTTTTTTTATTCTAAATTAATGTAAATAAAATACAAATGCCATATATGAGTTATTAGTAATATAATTATAATATTTTTTCTTTTTGAACTCTTTGTAAAAAATATTGCTTTTTTAATTCCTTAATCTAAATTATGTTTTAAATTAGAAGAAGTATTTCGAGTTGTTCATTGAAAAATAATTCTTTTAAGAAAATAAATAAAAATAACCCTAAGTTAATTTTCATATGATGATTTCTATAATGAAGTTAATTTCATAAATTATATTTTATTAGAGTGAGAAAAATGTAATTATATTATTTTTTTCACATATATAAATAATGTTTTTAAGAAAACCTATTTTTGAATAATAAATTGATTTTACTAAATAAGTGAAATTTTATTTCCTATGAATTAATAAAAAAATTGTTTCAAATTGGTTATTTATATATATGATTCAAAATGTCAATAATCATATTCATACTGTATAATAATATGGATAGGTTATAATAATCATATTTAAATAATAATATTATGGGGTGTGTTTAGGCTCAGTATTGTGTATTGCATACGTTATTGAACATAGTGTTTTTGAAAAATTTGGATATTACATTATTACCTCATAAAAAATTAATATTGGAAATTTTCATGAATATTAACTTATATATTGATTTCGTTGGTTATTTTTCATAATATCATTAGGTTCCCATGTTTCTTCCCCTAGTTTATGACTTCTTTAAATCATGTTCACCTGTTGATCCGTCTTTATTTTAAAATTTTCTATCTAGTGTTAGGAATATATATTTTCTCTTAATAGCATGATAGGTCAATTTATAAATTCTATTTATTTATTGGTGAGCGCATTAGTTTTTTCTAGAATATACATCCTTAACCAATAGATATGGAAAATATCATGTACATTAGAGGGGCTCAATGGAATTGTCAATCAGTAAGCCGTGACTCTAATTCTTTCTAGGATTTAAAAAATTATAATATACATATGGATTAGTTTTTCATTCATACCAAACCCTAAAATACCATTATTTGAAGATAACTTTATTAAAATAAGATCATTAATTTTAAATTCCACATCATTCCATCAGTTATTGTTATAAATATGTTACCATATTTGAGATAATTTAATATCATTCTGAGTAGACATTACCTTTTCCATTGACCCCAAACAGGATCTAGAAAAAGAAGTTGTGTTTCACAAAATTATTTCCAATAAATTTGATAATGAAATCCTTGACCATGTAGTAATTCACGTTGATCCATTTTAAAACTTGACAGGAAACTATGGATATATGAAAACCCCACCAAAGTTAAATAAAAACACCAAATACCTTGAAAGTAATCTGATAATTGACTCAACATGTATTATAAAACTTTTTTATAGTTCTTTTAAACTATTCATAAGTTTCAAGGTGATAGTTAGTCCTATAATGAATCTCATTATCTAGAGCCTTCTAAATGCTTTTCTAGAATTTCTAAATAAATTTTGGATCATAATAAAACACAATTGAAAGAGGTGCACCATGAAGTCTTAAAAATTTGTTAATATATATCCTTACAAGGATAGCAAGTGTTTAATATTCTCTTATATTGTGTAAATTTACATATTCGGTATGGTTATTGTAACACCCGAGACTTTTATGTTATATAAATCATCAAAGGAATCTTTTTCTACACAACACTTGCTTGGCTTGCTTTACACGCAATCGCGACCTTCCTCGATAGCTTGCGTCGTACGCAATACCGAGTTTCACTAAACAACAATATGCTATTAAAACTAGCCATTATTAATAGTAATAACCACTTTTTGAAATTTTATAAATTTTATTTTTCAAAATGGACTTCATTTTTGGACTCAGAATATCGAAATTAGCCTAGGGTGAAATTTTGGTATTTTTCTGAAAACTTTCAATTTTTGATGAATAGTGAAACCACTAAGTGGTAGGTTAAAAACTGAATTTTGCATAAAACTTAATTTTACCGCTTCTGTGAATGGAATTTCGAAAATCCGACAAACATGGTTGATATCAGTAAGTAAAATGTGGTTCAATGAGATAAAAATAATTTTTTGGTGAATAGTAACTTTTTACTTTTTTTACCGCGGTTAATAGTAAATAGGGTAACTAAGGGTAAATATGATATTAATATTACCCTAACACATGTCCTAATTCTATTGGACAAGTGTAATTAGACCAAAAAGAAACTTAGGAATAAAATAAGACCATTTAGGCCCACATGGATTAGATTCGGACATTTATTATTAATTTATTTAAAGAAGGGTTAAAATAGTTAAAATCAAAGTTTAATAAGTAAATCATTTTTAATATGGGGTTATACATAAGATAAATTTGATTGTAAATATTCATTAGAAAGCTAAAAAGATTTCCTACATGATGGTAGTTTATTTGTAATTTTTAGACATCAAATAATTTAATTTATTTATGTCACAAAGATGATGCAGTAATTATCTTATTAATGAAATATTGACAAAATTGATAATATAAATACCAAAATAAATGTAATTTAAGACTTTTTATGAATTACAATAATTTTATAGGTTAGTATGATATATTAATGTTGATTTAATAAACTTGGTTCGAACATATAATTCTGTTATGACTTTCACAAAAATCATATATCAAATAGTGTCAAAATTGACAAAAAATAGTTTTTAAATCAAATATTATATTATTAATTGTTATTTTATTCCTAAAAATCTAAGGTTCGGCCAAATGACTTCGATAAGGATATATATATTAATAATAAACAATTTGGGGTTCGTTTGGAATGTTATAGTAAGTGTATTAACCATATAGTGAAAGAAAACAAAAAGACACGGTAAAAGTTAAATTAATTAACTTAGAGTTAAATCTAATTGATAAGGTTAAAATAATACCCTAAACTTGTTTAAATCCTATTGGTTGATAGGATTTCGACCCATCCCCACTTTATCTTCGAAATAAGACCCTTTGGAACCATTATAAACCGATTTTGACTTTAATATAAAATAATATTTTGAGATATTCCTAAGGTGCCCCTCTCCTCCCTTATAAAAGGGAACCTCCTCCCCCTCCTCCTCACACCAATTTGAGCACTCAAGCTCGGCCAACCCCTGCCATTTTCTCCTATACACTTCCCTAGAATAATCCTAGAGGTCCTGGTCTTCTCCAAAGACCAATCTTAGTTCCTTAAGTGGAGGATTCAAAGAGGCGTTCCAAAGAAGAGGTAATATCCATTACCGATATTTTCAATTTCTTTCTTCTTCAACTTCTTCTTCTTTAGTTGTTTCATGATAAAGTAATAACATAAGTATTACTTACATAATGATATGTTATTATAAATATGAAACAACCCTAATTCACCTTCTATCCATCCTACGGAAAAATGAAATCACCACGCGTGCGTACGTACAGAATACCGTCTCCACGCCGTGGTGTAATCTATTTTTCCACCATCATCTTACAAGGATGGGTATAATGGTGTAATGAGTAACTATATATGATTATTATGAAGTAATATTGATACTGAAATAATATATATATATACTCCAATACAATTCCACAATCATAGGAACGATATCATCACTCGTGCGTACGTACGGAATACCGTCTCCACGATGTGATGCGACTCGTTCTACATGATCTTCATTTCATAATGATTATATAAATGAATTGAATGAATGAATATGGTATATACTACACTAATAACATTCTGGAAATGAATTATCTATAACCTAAAGATAAGAATAATAATTTATTCAACAAAACACGCATAAGAACAAAAAGTTATAAAGACCCGAGTAACAAGTAACAATGAAATATTACTAACAAGAAGCTAATAATATGACCATATATGATATCATATCAATATGTATGATTCTGTAATAAGTAAATAACATTATTTAAACCATTATACAGTAGCTTCGGACACGAACAAAGCAAATCGGACCTAAGGTAAGGGAAATATCACAATCTCATTTTTATCCGAGATTGTTTATTCATAAGTATTTACTGGGGTGTATTTTATCATCCACATCCATGTTTCATCAATATGTAATATTATTTCCATCCACCTACAATTGTTTAAATCCATTTTTACCCTTCGGTGAGTTTTTAGTAATATCTATGAAAGGAATCTTTTGTCATACGAGGTACTTTTTGACTTTTCCGACAAAAGTACGAAGAATGTTTTTTTTAACTTATACGGCACGAACGGATTTCTACTGTTTTATAAAGCCTTATTTTCATGAAGCCTCCTCTAAAGGATTTCATGACTATTTTCAATAAAATCTCTTTCTTTTAAAATTGCATGATGTTTTGTGAAAAGAAATTTATTTTGAAGAAGAAAGGATATTTTCCTCAAGAATTCAATTCAAGTGTTTTATCAAAATTATTTTCCATCTAAGATAATAAAGGGTTCTGTTTCTATCCATATTTTTACATTGATTTGACTATGTTGTGATGGAATTATGTTTATGAATTCCTTTATCTTATATGAATTGATTTATGATGTCATGATGTTTCAAGAATCCCATTTTTATTACATGTGTTATGCGATAATGTATGTTTTATGATTATGTGGCACACATAAGAAAGGATTCATTATAAGATGGGTGGGACCTATATCTCCCTCCAATGCATTGGATAAAGATTTTATATCTCATGAGATAGACATGGCTGGAACGGAAGGTTATTTCGGTTCAGTGATATAGGACTGAAACGAGGAGTGAACTCGGTTCAGAAAGGGACTTTGTCCACTAAGATAGTCTTGGCAATGAGTCATGACTAACAAGAAATGATTTTCCATGATTATGTGTGCATGCCACAAAGTTTCAAGTTTTATGTTATGATTATGGGGATCTCATTTTCACTTCTATGATTTATTCCATGTTAAGATATTATGATCTCTTTTGCAGGTTTTGATCTTCATAAAGATATGATATGATTTTTATTTCCTTTATTTGCCCTTGCTGAGCATTTGAGCTCACACTTTTATGTTTTCTTTTCCCCAGGTCAGGAAGATGGATATTAAGTAGAATATGCTAAAAGGGACCCTAGATATGATGAAATAAATGGGAGACACTGTAGAAGATTTATGAACCAGTTGTTTATGTTTCCCAGTTTCTAAAGACACTATACCTATACGGTCCTTTGTGGTTTTGTCATATGTTGTAATAAGTGTGCTTCAATTTCGAAGTATTAACAATGTATGTAAAGTATGGGTCGTTATATTTGGTATCAAAGGAAAGGTATAGTCAACCTTTGTAAACTAGGATGTGAAAGCCTTAGTAAGAACCCTAAGGATAAGTCTAAGCATAGAACACAATCTTTGTGTTTTAGAAATGGCATTGAATAACCTAGGATAAGACCTTAAGCATGAAAATTTTATTCTTGAATTATGTGGTTTCCTATTATAATTAGTGTTGCTCACACTATTTTTCTTGGTTTTAGTCAATGGCTGGAACCCGAAGGAACCGTGTTAATGCGGAATGCGATGGGCAATGCAATGATTGTCCCCCTGAGCAACCAAACGATATGGGAGCTGGAATGCAAAATCTTGTAGCCATGCTCACACAACTTTCTCAAGATATGAATCATGCAGGATTTCCAAACGAGCAAAGGAGGGAGCAACATTCTGTTGAATCCTTCATGAGGCAGCGTCCACCTTCTTTCAGCGGGTCTACTGATCCATTAGTTGCTGAACAATGGATTAGTACTACTGAAAAGATATTTTCAGATCTTCAATGTTCTGAACATGATAAAGTCATCCTAGTAGTGTATCGTTTGGAAGGAGATGCTGATCAATGGTGGAATCTTGTTAAGAATACGAGGCAAAGGGATGAAATTGAGTCTATGGAATGGGACGAGTTCAAGAACATATTTTTCAATAAGTACTTCCCTCGTATTCTCCGAACAAAGATGGAGAAAGAGTTTCTTGAACTGAAGCAAAGGGATGATGAATCTGTTGGTACCTATGAAGCAAATTTTACAAGACTTGCAAGGTACGCTTCTGGTATTATTATCCAACCTGAGAGTAAGATCGATCGATTCTTTAGTGGCTTAAAACCAAGTCTTCGAAGGGCGTTAGCCATAAGGGACTTCAATAGCTACGAGGAAATCGTTCGATGTGCTCTCAAAGTCGAGATGGAGATTGGAGTAACCCATCAGTCACATGGGTTTGATAAGAAGAGGAAGATGGAATTCAAAGAAAAATCTAAAGAGCACACTGAAAAGATGATGAACATTCCCTTATGCTCAAAGTGTGGAAAGAAACATGGAGGGAGTTGTCTTAAAGGGACAAGTAAATGTTTTAAATGTGGAAAGGAAGGTCATCGGGCATTTGAATGCCGCGATAATGGGAAGAAGATGTCTAATGATGCAAACAAAGGAAGGGATACACAGAATGAACCTACTACACTTCAATGTTTCAAGTGTAAGGAGATGGGGCATTATGCCAATCAATGCCCAAATCCAAGGGTTGATGATGATGGTCGACGTCAACAAACTCTTAAGGCTAAAGACAAAGGAAAGTCACATGCAATTTCTATCAGCGATGTGGAGTACGATAACGATGTGGTGAAAGGTACACTTACCATCCACTCTAAAGTAGAAAATGTTTTATTTGATTCTGGATCCACCCACTATTTTATTTCTGAAGACTTTTCTAAGGGTATCACCGTATTACCTCAACAATTAGATGTTGAGTTAGCTGTGACAACACCTAATGGCACATCAATCGCATCAAAAGTTTATAATTCTTCTCCGATCGAAGTTTGTGGGAAAGTGCTTCCTGCAAATCTTGTGATCCTTCCTTTAGTGGAATTTGATGTGATTCTTGGCATGGATTGGCTTTCTCTACATGGAGCTCATATCGATTGCCAAAGAAGGGAAGTCACATTTCATATTCCAGATCAATCTACGATCGTCTATCAATGCAAGGATGAACATAACCTTCCAGTGGAAATTTCTTCCATCTTATAGGTATTGATTCCACTAAATGAAGGTTATTTATCTCAAATGGTTGGTGAGAAACTCACGATTAAGAATATGCCCATTGTACGGGAGTTTGATGATGTCTTTCCAGAGGAATTACCGGGTCTTCCACCAAATCGTGAAGTTGAGTTTTCAATAGAACTCGTACCGGGCGCTTTGCCAATTTCAAAGACACCTTATAGAATGGCCCCAATTGAGTTGCAGGAATTGAAGAAGCAACTCCAAGAGAATCTTGATAAGGGATTCATACGCCCTAGTACGTCACCTTGGGGAGCACCTGTTCTATTTGTTAAGAAGAAAGATGGATCAATGAGACTCTGCATTGATTATCGAGAACTTAACAAGATCACTATCAAGAACAAATACCCTCTCCCACACATTGATGACTTATTTGACCAACTACGCGGAGCTCAATACTTTTCCAAGATTGATCTTCGTTCAGGGTATCATCAATTAAGGGTCAAAAGGGACGATATACCAAAGACGGCTTTCCGTACAAGGTATGGACACTATGAATTTATAGTGATGCCATTTGGTCTTACAAATGCCCCTGCTATCTTCATGGATCTAATGAATAGAGTCTTTAGAGACTATCTTGATCAATTTGTGGTAGTCTTTATTGACGATATTCTTGTCTATTCAAAGAGCAAGGAAGAGCATGAAGATCACTTGAGAATTATATTGAAGACCCTGAGAAAGGAGAAGCTTTATGCCAAATTTACCAAGTGTAAATTTTGGCTTCAAAAAGTTGCATTTTTGGGTCATATATTCTCAAAAGAGGGGATATCTGTGGATCCAGCAAAAACAGAGGTTATCGAAAGATGGTCAAGACCAACAACAGTAACTGAGATCCGAAGTTTTCTTGGTTTGGCTGGATATTATCGACGTTTTGTAAAAGATTTTTCAAGATTATCTAATCCAATCACCAAGTTGACTCGGAAGGGAGTTAAGTTTGTCTGGACAGAGGAATGTGAAGAGAATTTCAAGGAGTTGAAAAGAAGGTTATCCAGTGCACCTGTGCTCACACTGCCTTGTAGTGGAGAAAGGTTTGTGATCTACAGTGATGCATCCAATAAGGGATTGGGGAGTGTTCTTATGCAAAATGATATGGTGATAGCTTATGCCTCACGACAGTTGAAAATCCATGAGCAAAATTACCCAACACATGATTTAGAGTTGGTTGCGGTAATCTTTGCATTAAAGATTTGGAGGCATTACCTTTATGGTGAAAGTTGTGATATTTATACTGATCATAAAAGTTTGAAGTATATTTTCACACAAAAGGAGTTGAATATGCGTCAAAGAAGATGGTTGGAGCTGATTAAGGATTATGACTGCTCAATCCATTACCACCCTGGGAAAGCAAACAAGGTGGAAGATGCATTAAGTCGACAAGACCATGCTAGTTGATCCATGATGAGGATCACAAAAGATCCAATATTTATGGATTTACAAAGGATGGATCTTGGAATTATAATGGAAGGGGAAAAATCTTATCTTTCTCAAATGAATGTTCAACCATCTATACATGTGAAGATTAAAGAGGCACAGAAAGAAGATGTCGAGTTACAAAAGAAGGTGAGAAATATTCCTGAATTCAACCTTGATTGTGATGGGATAATAAAGTTCAGGAATCGGGTTTGTGTTCCTCCCATCCCCGAATTAAAGAAGGAGCTGCTGGATGAGGCTCATAGTTCTTCATTCTCTATTCATCCTGGAAGCACGAAGATGTATAGGGACCTGAAAGAGTACTTCTGGTGGGATGGCATGAAAAGAGATGTTGTTGAATATGTCTCTCGATGCTTGGTTTGTCAACAAGTTAAAGCTGAGAGACAGAAGTCTAAGGGGATGTTACAACCATTACCCATACCCGAATGGAAATGAGAAAACATCACTATGGACTTTGTCACAGGACTTCCTAAAACATCCAAAGGCAATAATGCTATCTGGGTCATAGTTGATCGTCTTACAAAGTCTGCACACTTCATTGCTATTAGAGAGGATTTCTCTCTAGATCAGCTTGCCAGGATATATGTAAAGGAAGTGGTAAGATTGCATGGAGTACCACTTTCTATTATATCTGATCGGGATCCGAGATTTACCTCGAAGTTCTGGCGAAGTCTTCAGCATACTCTGGATACAGAGTTGAGTTTCAGCACTGCTTATCATCCCCAGACAGACGGTCAGTCTGAGAGAACAATTCAAACCCTAGAAGATATGTTGAGAGCTTGCTCTATGGATTTCAAAGGAGGTTGGGATCAACACCTACCTTTGGTGGAATTTTCTTATAATAATAGCTTTCACTCCAGTATTCAGATGGCTCCTTATGAAGCTCTCTATGGAAAGAAATGCAGGACTCCAACTTGCTAGGATGAAGTTGGGGAAAGAAAGCTATTAGGACCTGATCTCGTTGATGAAATGGCAGAAAAGGTCAGATCTATTCAACAACACATAAGAGCAGCTCAGAGTCGACAGAAAAGTTATGCCGACAACCGAAGAAAAGACCTAGAGTTTGAAGTGGGTGATAAAGTGTTCTTACGAATATCTCCCTGGAAGAGGGTTATGAGATTTGGAAAGAAGGGGAAGTTGAGCCCTAGATATATCGGTCCTTTCGAAATACTGGATCGTGTTGGGAGGGTAGCTTACCGATTTGCGCTTCCACCGAATCTCTCTCAAGTTCACGATGTGTTCCATGTATCTCTCCTGAGAAAGTACATACCAGATCCTTCACATGTACTCAGCTCAGAAGTTGTACCGCTGGAGCAAGATATTTCTTATGAAGAACAGCCGATAGAGATTCTGGATCGTAGCGAAAAAGTCCTACGAAAC
The DNA here is from genome assembly GCA_963277665.1 of Viscum album. NCBI lineage: Eukaryota > Viridiplantae > Streptophyta > Magnoliopsida > Santalales > Viscaceae > Viscum > Viscum album. The sequence goes on along the minus strand of OY728131.1, from coordinate 502,520,071 downwards.
AAGACCACTCGCTTGGTGAAAGTTTTATGGAGAAACCACCAACTTGAAGAAGCTACATGGGAGCTTGGGGATATGATGAGGGAGAAGTATCCTCATCTGTTTGTTGCAAAGTGACGAATTTCGAGGGAGAAATTCTTTTTAAGGGGGGTAGAATGTAACACCCGAGACTTTTATGTTATATAAATCATCAAAGGAATCTTTTTCTACACAACACTTGCTTGGCTTGCTTTACACGCAATCGCGACCTTCCTCGATAGCTTACGTCGTACGCAATACCGAGTTTCACTAAACAACAATATGCTATTAAAACTAGCCGTTATGAATAGTAATAACCACTTTTTGAAATTTTATAAATTTTATTTTTCAAAATGGACTTCATTTTTGGACTCAGAATATCGAAATTAGCCTAGGGTGAAATTTTGGTATTTTTCTGAAAACTTTCAATTTTTGATGAATAGTGAAACCACTAAGTGGTAGGTTAAAAACTGAATTTTGCATAAAACTTAATTTTACCGCTTCTGTGAATGGAATTTTGAAAATCCGACAGACACGGTTGATATCAGTAAGTAAAATGTGGTTCAATGAGATAAAAATAATTTTTTGGTGAATAGTAACTTTTTACTTTTTTTACCGCGGTTAATAGTAAATAGGGTAACTAAGGGTAAATATGATATTAATATTACCCTAACACATGTCCTAATTCTATTGGACAAGTGTAATTCGACCAAAAACAAACTTAGGAATAAAATAAGACCATTTAGGCCCACTTGGATTAGATTAGGACATTTATTATTAATTTATTTAAAGAAGGGTTAAAATAGTTAAAATCAAAGTTTAATAAGTAAATCATTTTTATTATGGGGTTATACATAAGATAAATTCGATTGTAAATATTAATTAGAAAGCTAAAAAGATTTCCTACATGATGGTATTTTATTTTTAATTTTTAGACATCAAATAATTTAATTTATTTATGACACAAAGATGATGCAGTAATTATCTTATTAATGAAATATTGACAAAATGGATAATATAAATACCAAAAAAAATGTAATTTAAGACTTTTTATGAATTCCACTAATTTTCTAGGTTACTATGATATATTAATGTTGATTTAATCAACTTGGTTCGAACATATAATTCTGTTATGACTTTCACAAAAATCATATATCAAATAGTGTCAAAATTGACACAAAATAGTTTTTAAATCAAATATTATATTATTAATTGTTATTTTATTCCTAAAAATCTAAGGTTCGGCAAAATGACTAAGATAAGGATATATATATTAATAATAAACAATTTGGGGTTAGTTTGGCATGTTATAGTAAGTGTATTAACGATATAGTGAAAGAAAACAAAAAGACATGGTAAAAGTTAAATTAATTAACTTAGAGTTAAATCTAATTGATAGGGTTAAAATAATACCCTAAACTTGTTTAAATCCTATTGGTTGATAGGATTTCGACCCATCCCCACTTTATCTTTGAAATAAGACCATTTGGAACCATTATAAACCGATTTTGACTTTAATATAAAATAATATTTTGAGATATTCCTAAGGTGCCCCTCTCCTCCCTTATAAAAGGGAACCTTCTCCCCCTCCTCCTCACACCAATTTGAGCACTCAAGCTCGGCCAACCCCTGCCATTTTCTCCTATCCACTTCCCTAGAATAATCCTAGAGGTCCTGGTCTTCTCCAAAGACCAATCTTAGTTCCTTAAGTGGAGGATTCAAAGAGGCATTCCAAAGAAGAGGTAATATCCATTACCGATCTTTTCAATTTCTTTCTTCTTCAACTTCTTCTTCTTTAGTTGTTTCATGATAAAGTAATAACATCAGTATTACTTACATACTGATATGTTATTATAAATATGAAACAACCCTAATTCACCTTCTATCCATCCTATGGAAAAATGAAATCACCGCGCGTGCGTACGTACGGAATACCGTCTCCACGCCGTGGTGTAATCTATTTTTCCACCATCACCTTACAAGGATGGGTATAATGGTGTAATGAGTAACTATATATGATTATTATGAAGTAATATTGATACTGAAATAATATATATATATACTCCAATACAATTCCACGATCATAGGAACGATATCATCACTCGTGCGTACGTACGGAATACCGTCTCCACGATGTGATGCGACTCGTTCTACATGATCTTCATTTCATAATGATTATATAAATGAATTTAATGAATTAATATGGTATATACTACACTAATACCATTCTGGAAAAGAATTATCTATAACCTAAAGATAAGGATAAGAATTTATTCAACAAAACACGCATAAGAACAAAAAGTTATAAAGACCCGAGTAACAAGTAACAATGAAATATTACTAACAAGAAGCTAATAATATGACCATAATGATATCATATCAATATGTATGATTCTGGAATAAGTCAATAACATTATTTAAACCATTATACAGGAGCTTCGGACACGAACAAAGCAAATCGGACCTAAGGTAAGGGAAATATCACAATCTCATTTTTATCCGAGATTGTTTATTCATAAGTATTTACTGGGGTGTATTTTATCATCCACATCCATGTTTCATCAATATGTAATATTATTTCCATCCACCTACAATTGTTTAAATTTATTTTTACCCTTCGGTGAGTTTTTAGTAATATCTATGAAAGGAATCTTTTGTCAAATGTGGTACTTTTTGACTTTTCCGACAAAAGTACGAAGAATGTTTTTTTAACTTATACGGCACGAACGGATTTCTACTGTTTTATAAAGCCTTATTTTCATGAAGCTTACTCTAAAATATTTCATGACTATTTTCAATAAAATCTCTTTCTTTTAAAATTGCATGATGTTTTGTGAAAAGAAATTGATTTTGAAGAAGAAATGATATTTTCCTCAAGAATTCAATTCAAGTGTTTTATCAAAATTATTTTCCATCTAAGATAATAAAGGGTTCTGTTTCTATCCATATTTTTACATTGATTTGACTATGTTGTGATGTAATTATGTTTATGAATTCCTTTATCTTATATGAATTGATTTATGATGTCATGATGTTTCAAGAATCCAATTTTTATTACATGTGTTATGCGATGATGTATGTTTTATGATTATGTGGCACACATAAGAAAGGATTCATTATAAGATGGGTGGGACCTATATCTCCCTCCAATGCATTGGGTAAAGATTTTATATCTCATGAGATAGACATGGCTGGAACGGAAGGTTATTTCGGTTCAGTGATACAGGACTGAAACGAGGAGTGAACTCGGTTCAGAAAGGGACTTTGTCCACTAAGATAGTCTTGGCAATGAGTCATGACTAACAAGAAATGATTTTCCATGATTATGTGTGCATGCCACAAAGTTTCAAGTTTTATTTTATGATTATGGGGATCTCATTTTCACTTCTATGATTTATTCCATGTTAAGATATTATGATCTCTTTCGCAGGTTTTGATCTTCATAAAGATATGATATGATTTTTATTTCCTTTATTTGCCCTTGCTGAGCATTTGAGCTCACCCTTTTATGTTTTCTTTTCCCCAGGTCAGGAAGATGGATATTAAGTAGAATATGCTAAAAGGGACCCTAGATATGATGAAATAAATGGGAGACACTGTAGAAGATTTATGAACCAGTTGTTTATGTTTCCCAGTTTCTAAAGACACTATACCTATACGGTCCTTTGTGGTTTTTTCATATGTTGTAATAAGTGTGCTTCAATTTCGAAGTATTAACAATGTATGTAAAGTATGGGTCGTTATAGTTATCAATAATGACCCATATTTCACCATTCATTCATGGATTTTTTAAATAAAGTGAAAAATTGCATACAAATTCCGTTACATTTCCATAAAGGAATAAGCGACTGTTCCATTAATCCCTAAAAAACTGTCTCTCAAACACCACATATTAAAAAACTATGTACGTTGAAACATAATCATAAATTTCCTACTTTCTATTATCCCACAAATCATGTTCCTCCAAATCTTTTTAAATCATGTTACCAATATGGTGTATAGAGAAATTTGGAACATGAGAATCATCTAATAAATCATTTTTAATCTTATTTATTGATGTTACACATTGTATCTTTCAAAAATTTATATCACCATATTCATATAAGAAGTATTCCAATTTCAAATTACTCATTAATTCTCTTTAATTTTTTAAATTTTCACCACCTATTTAAAAACAGTATATCTTTTCCAATAAATGTGGTTTGGAAATCATTTAAAAAATAAGATAAGTTTTCCCTTCCTTAATAATTCCAATATCCATATTTACCAAATCTGTGTTAATATGATCCATCTCAATCCTCATTTTTCCATTAATGTATAATATTTATTTCTTAATGCATAAACTAACTTATTTTTCTTCATTATGTAGTATTGTATTGAGAAGTCATAATCACTAAGCATCTCAAACTACCTCTTTTGACTCATATTGAGCTCATTGTAGGAAACTATTTTGTTTAAGATCTTATGGTCATTTTAAATATCAGATCTTTCATCCTAGAGATAATTTATCTATAAATTAAAAGTAGTGATTATGACTTCTAAATCAGGATCATTGGTGGATGGTTCTATTCATTAATGTATTACATTGTTGTTACATAGTAACAAATTTATCATTATTTATAAGGAAACAACCAAGTACATTATTTTATTAATCCCTATATATCCAAAGTCCATTATTTACTGACAACACATTAAAAATTGGAGCATTGTAAAATCTACTCTTAAATTATTCACAACATTTTGCACATTCTCTTTTCTATTTGAATTTTACACTTTTACATGTAATCATGTTTAATGGGATATACATTTGGGAAAGCATTTTAAAAAATCCCAGATAGAAACCTTCCAAACTAATGAAACTACATACTTCATTTTTTCTATTAGAATAGGAAATTCATTTAATGCCTTTATCTTTATAGGATTAACTAAGATTCCATCCATGGAGAAAATATGGCCAAGAAAAAATTATTTTTGAATACATAATTTCAAATTTCCAAACAACCTAAAGAACTAATTTTCATTAATAATATCATGATTGAATCAAATTTTATTCTCAATGATCATCACGGTTTTAGATTATACTTTGATATCATCAATAAATACAACAAAAAAATTATTTACATATTATATGAATACTAATTTCAGTTGATCTATAAAAAAATAAGAAGAATTAGTTAATACAAAAGGAATTACTACAAATATATAATGACCATACCTCATATTAAATGTTGTCTTCCAAATATTTTCTTTCTTTACACATAATTGATGATACTTATAATGTAGGTCCATCATTGAGATTTTTTGACCTTTATGAATTTAGTCAAAAAATAAATCAATTCATGGCATATTATATTTGTTCTATTTTATAATGTCATTAATTTCCCTATAATCAATTTAGAGCCTCATAGATCAATCATTCTTCTTAACGAAAAGATAAGGGGCTTCCAAATGTGAAATAATATTCTATATAATTCCATTTTTTCATAACAATTGTAGTTTTTTATTCAAATCCACTAATTCCTCAGTGGCCATTCTATTGGGAGTATATGATATATTTTTTCTATATGGGATTAAATTAATGAAAAAATAAACTTCAAATTCTAGGTTATGTCTAGGTAATTCCTCAAAAAATACATAATTTTGTACAATACAATAGGTAAATACTCAACTTTTGGACAACCTATTCTATCTATAAATTTGTTTTTCTATTCCACCCAAAAAAAATAATTTAAAAGAGCTATTATAGGTGGATATTGACATGAATTAGATGATGAAGTCTCCCCTAATGATAGGAAATAATATATCTTTATCCTGAGTCTTAATGTTCATTATATTGCAATTATATTTTTCATTATATTTTTCAATAAAATACATAAAAAGTAATATATAGAAATAAACCATAGTTATAATTATCAAGTATAAAAATAGAGAACATTTGTGGGTCATAATGGGAACTAACTAACACATCCATTTTACTGTGAGATTTCCACTTGGATTTTTGACTAATAACTACCTTACTATGGTGCTAAGGAAATAATTAATTTTCCTATAAAACATGGAATATATAAAAGAGATATAACACCTATAATAAAATAAATAATTGGAAAAATGTGTTTCTAAAATTAATGATCCTACAACAACATCATTAGGAATGTAATACTCATCAATAGTGATCATTTAAGATTAGTCTTCTAATATCATTGTTTTTGTGATATGTTCCCTTGATTCATGGGGAATTGCTAAGAATAATTCCCCATTACCCAACATTTTAAGCAATAAACATAATTTATTCGTTTCTTTCTATATTCATGAGTTGGATAACCCTTATCTCCTCGCATTGAATAAATTCTCATTCAATTTAACAAATTTTTAGGCTATTTTTTCCAAAAATGTCACATGATGGAAATTTAATTCTTCAATAATTTTTCATTGAAGATTTATCTTTTTCATGGATATCATCCATACTCATCATCTATTTACTTACATTGGAGATATAAGATCTAGGAAATTCATTCTCTCATTTGATGGAAAATAATATTATTTCATTATATGATGAAAATATTTTAGAAACAAATTTTATTATATGGTTTGTATTAGGGCCTTAAAAAATTTCCAATAATTCTATATGAATTAAATATATAATCCATAGAATATATATATATTCTTTTAATGGTATCCTTATACTCTGTAACACTTTTCCCTCATTTTTCATTATATCGATGAACTTTATCTTCATTTAAATTTGTTATTCATGAGGTAAATATTTATCAAAAAATATTATATTAAAAAATATTAACTCTATATGTTATATTTCTTCTTAATCAATAATTTATTGGATCAAAAAACACCATTGATTAGAATAACCTCCATGACAATACAATTCCAGAATAATCTTTTCTTTTTCATTGAATATGAAGGTGAGAAATATCATATAAAGAGACTTGATCCATTTCTCAGATAAAATTGGAATATTATTTCCACAAAATTATACAGTATTATATAACATTAAATGATCCAATATATGTTTATCATGATATATAACATCACGTTACTCCATAAGTGCAATGTAATTTAACATAAACTAGTTTATCTTAAATAACATATCCATGATCTAATCATATACAGATCCTAATATATTGGATTTCTCAATGTGGAAATATATGCATTAACCATGGTTATTAATTCTCTTTATTACATTAGGTTCCATTAATAAATAATGGTAAAAACTGTATTATATCATATACTAATCATTGTGAATATTTATCCAAAATAAAATTCCATCAAACAGTAAATGTTTTCAAATACTATAGGGATAATCATAATTCTTATTTTATCTATGTTTATTTAAAATATTGTTCTAAATATCCAGCTAATATTTCTATGATTCCAATGTTAACAACCCCAAATCTAGTAACCCAATGATGGTGTCTACATTATTAAAATATAATAGATACAGGGGATCTAATTCCAATAGATCTATCAGTTAAATAGTCTTAGAGAATAAGATACATACATGATACCAATTTTATATTGGGAATAAAATATAAATTTAAAAGAGTAAAAATTATTCATCCTTGAAAATCATTCAATTATTTATTCTTCATAACATGGGTAAATGAACCAAATTAAGGGTTTTCTCAAATTCTATGTCAGGGTTACATACTGTAGATCCTATCATTAGATAATATAGAATAATAAATATGTTAAGGTAAATAAGAGGAATAATTTTTAATTAAATCAGAAAGTTGAGTATGAAATGAATCCATGGATAATAATACCCAAACTCTCAAAGAATAAAATTCATTTTATTTGATGACATGATCTTAGAGATTATAATATCAATAACTTCATGAACTTGAACCAAGATAGTGTTAAACTATGGGTAAATAATAATATCATTTTCCCAAATGAATTTCCAATGATACATATTGATGTTTCATGGGGATATATAATTTTAGGCCCACCCATCACTACATTATCTTTAAATTTCTCATATATCAAATGATTGATTTAATTGATGAATAATATGTTTATCAATAATTATTGATAATGAGTAAATAATATGTAACATCAATTGTATCCCCACTAAATAAAATATAATTCAATGTTAAACACCATATATAGAAATGTTTTATGGTTTATGCAATAATAAAATTCATGATTGATATATATATATGAAAATTAATGTTCAATGATATGAGTTAATTTAAACTTTCAAGGTAAATTTAATGAACAAAAAATTAATAAGAGATAAAATATTACCTTCAATTCATTAGAAATATAAGTTTTGAAATAAATTCTTTTATTTTAGAAAATAAAATAAAATTAATGATAAACACACTCTCAAAAGTGTTTTATTTTTAATACATTTGATATTTTTTAGATTACGATAAGCATTGTGAAATGGTTATGGTGGTTGAAAGGTCCTTTAATTCTATATAGACTAAAAACAATTTCATTTTGAATTTTATTGTAGAGAAAATTGAAAATGAACCCTTTTTGGAAAACTTTAGAATGATTACTTTAAGTAAATTGAAAAACTCAATGCATAATTAAAATATCACATATAAAAAATTTGGTTAAATAAAAAGGATTTTTGTAAAATACTTTGGATAAAAAAATATAGATATGGAGAAAAAATATACATGATCATGAAGACAAATAAGATAAAATTATATTGTAGACATTCCTATTGAATGAGTTACTAAAATTGAATAATTTAACATCATTTCTAATTTTTTATTCAGGGTCAAAGGTGTAGTATATACACCATGTAAAATGAAATAGGTTTGAATTAACAAATATGTCTCAATGTAGTGGGAATTGAGATGAAATCTCTTACCTATCATTTCCTTTTAGTTAAATGTTATATAAAATCATGTATGTTAATTTGAAACATTTTACTAATTTATAAAGAAATTATATTAATATTTATAATATCTTTTATTTTTCTCTTATATAATCTTATCACCTGTTTTTCAACCATCCTTCATTTTTATCATTGTTTTGGGTATTAACTACTTTATTTTATCATGCATGTTTTATAATAGAAGTTCAAGTATCTTTTATTTTGATTTTTGTTACATATAATATATAATTTTAATCATAATATAAATATAATATATATCAGTTAATTTAATCCTTATTACTTTCCATGTAAAGCAGAAATGAAAAACATATCACATTGATTCTTTGTGGAGGTATTCCATAGATATGCACGATCGATGTTCTCATTTTCCAATGGATTGAATGGTAAGAAGTTATATATGATATTAAGATTAAAGGGGAATATTTATGTCATAAATATCATATTTATTCATTACATCCATCTTTATAATCATCCAAATAAAATGGTAATGAAAAACAATTACAGAGTTATGTTGAAATGGTAAGTCGTATGTATGAACGAGTGATGTTTTCACTATTTATTGGATAGAAAAGAGATGGAAAATAATATAAGATAATTTTAATAAAATCTATATATTTTTATAATATTTTATTTAGTATGGTTATAATGTAATTTTAGGAAGTTTGTGAATAATGAAATTTGAAAAATTCGGTAAATATACCTCTTATTAAAAAGATTTCCTATAGATTATATCATAAAGGATATATTGTTTGATTATTATGAATAAAAAAATATAAAAAAAAATAAAAGGATGTTTATAAGATAATTGGTGTGGTTTTGGTCAAGCTGTATGGACCAATGTGTTTTGAAGAATTGAGAGAATGGATGTCCTTTTATAAGTGATGGGAGGGACATTCTTGGAATTTCTTAAAGTATTAAATTAATATATACTCATATTTTCATCCAAATTAATATAAATTGATATAATTATAACATAAGATTAATATTAGTGTATATAATATAATAAAATAAAATTTGGACATATTTTATTTCACCCCTATCTTTTATTTTTAACCCTCTATTAAACCTTTTTACCGTTATTATACTATTAATGTTCTTTATAATTTCTGTGTTAGAAATGTTACGATAAAAATAATAAACGACCCATAAATGGACCATGGGTTATTCTTTAAACCATTTCTCATTTATGGGGCCTAATATATGTTTTTAATGAATTTTATATCATTTAATTAAATATTATTTATTATAAAATATCATTAATTCCATTTTTGACACAATTCATTTAATTTGACATTAAATACATCAAGTTAAAGAGGGAATTAGAATATAATCCTTTAAAAATTAATAGAAAGTTATATTTATGTAATAAATTCATGGGACAAAATAATTATTCTAAGATATATTACTATTTTTATTTTAAAAAATATTTTTTTTATTTTTCTATTAATTAAATAAATGTTTTTTCGGTGTTGCACAATAATTTACGGTAATTATATAATCATTTGAAATTATAAGTAATTTACCATGGAAAAATAATATATTTATGTTATAAATAATATTATATGTTCATTTATAACAAATTATTAACCTTATGTGAATATATAAAAGGAATTCAAATCAAAAGATAGGCATTTAGGAATTTTCATTATTTAAAAAAATATAAATGTCACAACCAAGGCCAAATGGCTCCAAATATTCATATTTTTAATTATTTGAATATTATATCTGAATTATCCCATTAAAATAAATCAAATTATAGTTTTTGGTCGATTTTTAATGACTTATCACATTATTTTTAACTGTTTTTAATAGATTTACCCTTTACTAATGTGATAAATTTTAGCACTGTTATAATTTAGAATGCCTAAAAATAAATGGGGACTAATTGAAATATCTATACCCCATAATTCAAAATATTATATAAATTATTTATGATTTAATTTATATATATTTTATAAATTAATTGAATATTAAAACACAAAATTAAATGAAAATATTTTTTTACGAAAAATTCCTTTTTATGTATAATTTTTCTATCTACTTTTAAAGTATAGAACTCATTACAATGACCATAATAAAATTATTAATATAATAATTGAACTAATATTTATTTGGAAAAATTATATAACAAAATTAATATTTTCAAATTCTTGAAACAAAATACATTTTCGAATTATAATTATTATTTACAACTATTCATTGAAAAGTTAATCATTCTAGAAAAATCCAAAAAATCCACCAAAAGTTAATTTTCATATTCTAATTTTAAAAATTAATTTAATTTCATCTAATTCATTTTCCAAAAGTTTAAAAAATTAATTATATTATTTTCTTCAAAGAATGAAATAATAATTGTCTTCGAAAAAAATGAAGAATAAAATTATTTTAATAAGAAATTGGGATTATATTTATTAATAGTTATTTAATAATTTTCTATTATTTATGTTTTTTATATATATTTCATAATTTTTTTATTCATATTCATACCCACCAATTCAGTATCTAAGGTGTAATAGTATATGTAAACAATAATATTTCATTGCTCATTCGGGTATGGTGTTTTGTGTTATATAGGCGACTGAACATATTGTTATGAAAAACATAGGGCATTACACTCCATAAATAAGTAAGTTTTAGATTCATTATTTCATATCGGTGATTTCATATCAATTAAAACTTCCAAAAAATATCATTCAAGTTCATAATGAGTTCCATGTATCTCTCCTGAAGAATTATATACCTGATCCTTGAGAGGTATTGAACACAGAGGATAATATTCTGAAAGAATATATATAATATAAGGAGAAATTGGTGTAGATTTAATATCTTAGAGATAATTTTCTATGAAATAATACCACATAACTAGTCAATGATTTGTGGAAGAACCATAATGAAATGAAGCTATGTGAGATCCTAAGGATGTAGTGAGGTTAAAGAATCATCTGTTTTTGGTATTTGATTGATGAAATTTTGAGGGATAATTTCCTGTAAGGGGGTAGAATGTGACACCACAAAACTTTATGATATAGTTTAAAAACGTAAATTTAAAGGCATACTATATATGAAATACCAAGTTTACAAAAAATTTGATATAATCCCCTTTTAATTGGATGAAATTAATAGGATTACAAAAATTACAGAATATATATATATATATATTTCATACATAATACAAATTTAATAATTATTTATTAATAAATAAGCATTCAATTTTAATAAATGTCATTATATTTTTTAAAAAGTTGTTCTCTGAAAAAACGGGGTTATTTTGTTTCTGTGATTTCATACCATAATTAGTGTTAGGAAATTTAATGAATTATTTTTGATAAAAAATATATTATTTTTGAAATAATAATATAAAAAATATATTTCTTTGAATTTTATGTTATTTTCTATAAATATTGATTTCCCATTGTATAGTGGAAAATAATAATTTTCAATGAAACTAATATTTTTGATTCAACAATTAAAAAGATAATTTTTTTTAAATAGATTCAATGAAATATTAGTTCTATTATATTGTTAACAATTCAATTAATTTCATTGTAATAAATTTTATTGTTGAATATGTTATGAATTTTTTTTTTAAATATAAAGTCATTTTCTAAAAAACTATTTTTCGTTCTGTTATGAGTTTATATCGTAAATTCATTTCATCCAATTATATAAATTAAAAAATAAAAAATTTGATTCCGTATTTTGAACCATTAATTCTAAATTTTGTAAATAGTTATCTTTTTATCATTATGAATAGTAATAATAATAATAATAAATTAATATGGTAAAGGTAAAATGGGTTAATTAGTGTTAAAACTAAAGGAATAAGGATTAAAATTCATTCAAAAACATTCCATTATTTACATTTATGACTTTGTTTTATCCATAATATTCAAAATATAAAAATTATGACCTCCTTTCGATTTATATTTTATTTATATTTTTATAATATTTGAGTAAAGGATAAAGTAGAAAATGCCACTTTCATTCCATTAATATCTATAATATTTTATCATAGGGATAAAAAAATAACTTAAGTTTTATTATAAGTGGTTATTTGAAATATGAATTATTTTTTTCATCACGATAAATTTTTTTAGAATTTTAGGGATTAAATAATTAACCGAAATTATTATACAACATGGATACAGTACTTGTGCGAGTAGCTGGAAAATCAAATAAATTATCATCAAAACTCTAATTGTAATTTTTTGAGTGATTAATAGTGTACCCTGATTTTCATAGATAAATATAAAATTTTATGGATTCTTGATTGGTTTATATTGTAATTAATTTTATGTCATGTTTTTTCCAAAGTCAAATTAAATGAATAGTTCTAAAAATGATATTAATGATAATGTATAGAAAATAACATTTTATTAAATAATTTAAAAATAATAAAAATACTATACTCAAGCACTTGAATTGTATATGGTTTAAAATTCATTTAATTTTCAATTTATTTCACACTATTACTTTTATAAAAACATGAATGACTATTAAAAAGTAGAAAACATTAATATTGTGATAATTTTCAAAAGTGTTAATGAGTGGTTAAGACAATGTGATAATGGTGAAAAAATCAAAAAAAACTGTGAAATTTTGATTTTAAGAGATTATTTTGACTCATACTATTTATATATTAATGTTATATGAATTTTGATATATTTTTATAAGAAAAATAATTGATATAAATTTAATAATTTATGTAATTTTAAGGGTTCCTCTCCCTTCACATTTAAACTGAAACCACCTATACTTCATTATTAATAATGTTTTAGCCTTCATGATTAAAAATATTTTCACCAATTATCATCTAAACTTCCATATACATGATTTATAAGTTCTTTTCTACTTAAAATTACATTTTAGTGTACTTAAGAAGGACCCTAAAAAAGTCCTACTAACGAAAAGATAATCATATTACCATACCTCTTCCAAATTATTTATTCTTATAACTACTCTAAATATATGGTATCTATAATAAAATAATATTTTAATTATCTTAAATATAATAAATTATTATTATGAGTATGTAACCAACATTATCCACCTTCTTACTAACTGTTGGAAAATGATATAGTCACTTAGGCTTTTGTGAGGACCACCATCCCCACGTAGCGATGCGATTCATTTTTCACTTGTGAATTACATGAATTTTAATTAGAATAAATTTAATGAATAAATAATATATATATATATATGATATTATATTATATTAATTAATTTAGTTGGAATTACAATTTACATTTCTTTCATTCCCTCCGTTGAAAATTGAAAATAGCATTCATGTGAGCGTTTGACCTACCATCTCCACCAACAATGAAATTCATTTTCCTTTCTCAAACAGTAATGGATAAATATTGATATATGATAAATTTATATATGATATTTATATCATTAATAAAAAAATATATTTTATCTTTTTATAATCTAATTTCATAGACTAGAATTGAAGAATTGAAACTCTCCTGAAAAATGAAAGAATTGACACTAAAAAAAAGAAATTTTAAGGTGTTTTTTATAAATGGGTGTTGAAATGTTTTATGAAAAACATATATTATTAAAAGGTAATTAAATGATTTATAAATATTTTAATAATAAATTTCAATTTATTATACCAGATATTAGATCTCTTTCGATGCAAGTTGAACGTGAGATAAGGGTTTTATGTTACAATCCAAATGTTATCGAGGTTGTTTATGATTAAGTTTACAATGATTAAATTTCATTATATTAATCCCAATAATCTCATTAATTATCTTATCCTGTAGTAAATTTTTTATATTATATGCTTCCATTTCATTTTCCTCTCTTTATGAACTTAGTATACTTGATGATTGTATTATGTAAATGCTATATTATTTCTCTATTTAGATGAAAATTATTCCTCTTTCACTTCCTTGTTTTCTAAAAATGATTTCATGAATTATTTTTAAATATTATACAATTATTTATTAAATTAATTTATATCCATGATTAAAAAATTATAATTTTTTTTTTGTTTAATCTGTTTAATGTTTTTCGAATGAGGTGCTTTTGACTTTTTACTAAATTTTTTTAAATGAATATTCATTTTAACACACAATAAATTTCAATAGTTTTCCCCCATTATGATCACTCAATGATTTAACTATTCCATTAAATTATTCTATGGTTTTTGTTGAATAAAACATTTTCCATAACATTCATCACTTTTTTATATTTTAATGATGTGATTTAAAAATGAAAAAGTATTTTCTTAAAAAAATATTCCAAGTGATCTTTTAAAGGAAATTTCATCTAAGATGATATAATTGGAATTTAATTGTGATTTACTGGGGAAATGATCTAATGATACCATCCTTATTATTTCTCTTAGTTATTTATGATTATAATGATTATTTTTTTATGAAACTGGTTTATTTTACAGGGGTTAAGCTATGGTGAATTGTTAAAATGTTTATAAAACGTGTTTCCTCTACAAGTGTTATGATATATGATGAATTATTTATGATATTTTGGAACAAATATATTCGATTTTTATTAAGTGATGTGTGGAACAATAATTATATATCCCTCAAATATGTTTGGTAAATATGTATATATTGTTAGATTATAATGATTTGAATGGGGAGTGAAGCCAATTTAGTAAGGGACCTTGGTCTTGGGAGTGAACTTTAACTAATGACTAGATATAGTTGGGAGTGATCCCAAGCCACTATGATAGAATTGGAAGTGATCCTTGTTGAAATAAATTATTTTCTCTACTTATGTTTATTCAAAAAACTTATTTCTTATTAAAATGATATGTTCTCATCGATAATTTTATTTGATTTATTTATTATTCATTTCATATGAACTACCCATAATTATTCAACGACTCAATATTATGATATATGATAATATTATTATGGGTTTGTAATTTCAATATCTTATTCTCTTAACCTTATACTCATTTTATATTTATGTGATAATTTATATATCCCATGTTTACCCTTATTTTGAAATTGAACTCTCTATTACATATGTTTCCATTAACTAGGTTATCGAGATTGGTTTTAGTAGGGTACATCAAAAAAGAGAATTATATGGGAATATCCTTTTGGGAAATGTTGTAGGTTTTTCATTAAAATATTATTATGTATCAATTTTGTAAATATTATAAACCTTTATGTTTTTTGTAAGGATTTTAATGTTTTATAATGAATACTCATCTATTAAGATGTAATTTTTTTATAAAAAAATGGGTTGATATAGTTGGTATCAGAGTATGGTTTAGTAAATATTTAGATATTTTGATTAGATAATATTATTTAGAATACAAAGGATAAGTCTAATAAGAGTATAACACCCCAAATATTTGATAACATATTAATTATGTTTTTCAAGACTATTATTATTGTTAGACACACTCTAATTTTTTTATTCTTGTAAAATTTATGGAACCTAAAGGAACTATGTTAATGATGGGTGTGGTATAATATTTAATTCAATTCATCTTGAGTAACCATATGATATAATAAAGAGCATAAAAAATAATATTTGTATACTTACACAACTTTCTAAATCTCTAAATCATTCTGATTTTCCAACCTAACAAAGGAAGGAAGAACATTCTATAGATTTATTCATGAGGAAACATCCACCTTCTTTTAGTGGGTTTAAAAAACCACAAGTTGTGGAGAAATGGATCGATATGAAAGAAATTATATTTTTTATTTGACGTTTTTGAATCATGAAAAAGTTATTTTATTTATTTATAGTTTTGAAGGAGGAGAATATCAGTAGTGTAGTCTTATCAAGAACACAATGAAATAAGATTATATTGAATCTATAGACTCGGATGGGAATAAGATATTATTTTTCCTTCATTAATTTTTTCTTATCATTTATAAGATAATATAATATTTATTCCTAGATAAAAAATAAAAGTATTATCAATCTAATAGTACATATGAGGAAAATTTTACATGACTTGGGAGGATCATTTCTTGTATTATCATCCACCTTGAAAGTAAAATTGACTGATTCTCAATGTCATAAAACCAAGTATCTAAAAGGTGTTTGTCATAAGAAAATTTAGTAGTTACAAACACATCATTTTATGTTCTATACAAGTGGATAAGAAGATTTGAGTTACCCATTAATCTCATGGTTCTAAAAATATAATAAATATGGAATTCAATGGAAATTATAATAATAAAAAATATTGAGAGAAGAAGATGAATTATTATTTTTTCTCTAACTATAGAAGGAAACATAACTAAAATTATCTTATGGTGAATCATTCATGTTTTATGTTTAGAAGTGAATGTAATTAGAAATTATAATATCTAGGTGATGAGAAGATGTATTTATCTAATTATGGGGATAAGGAACAATATAATGGACCACCCATACTATAATTCATCAAGTGTAAATACTATTGGAATTATGCCAACTAGTTCATGATTCTAAATGTTTATTATTATAATTTTTTTCATAAACCTCTTAAGCCCAATGAAAATGGGGAATATCATGGGATCTTGGATACTGAAGAGGGTTATTAGAATGTTATAGTGAAATTTACACTTCTAACTGACTCTATAATAAATATTGTCTTATTTGACATTGAATACACCCACTCCAATATATCAAAAGAATTTTCTAAGTGTTTCATAGTACTACATCAATAATTAGATAATGAACCTTCAATGAAAACCCCTAATTGTATGATGATAATATTTCTACTCTAGGATTCTTCTCGGATAGAAGTTTGTTGGAATGAGTTTCCTATATATCTCTATATTCCCCCTTTAGTGGGATTTTATGTTATTTTAGTCATGTATAAGAATACATTATATTAATTAAATATCACTTTCTAAGGAATGGAATCCATGTTTGATGTTCCAAACCCATCTATGATCATATATTTTGGTGATGATAAGTATGAACTTATAAAGGAGATTCATTCAATTATATTTGTCTGGATTCCTTATGAATAAGGGTGTTTATCTAAGATGGTAAGGGAGAAACTCAAAATCGAATATATTCCTATTTTATTATATGTTGTTGATGTTTTTATTAAATATTTATATATTCAACCTACGAATCATATATTTTAGTTTTCAATAAAACCTATTCATAGTTGGGTATCTATTTTGATAAATATAAATTTAATGGAGTCTATTGAGTTATAGGACTTAAATCAGAAACTCCAAGATAATTTTGATAAGTTATTCATTTATCCAAATGAATCACCATGGAGTGAACCTATTCTTGTAGATACTAAAAATTATGGATTATTGGTACTATACATTGATAGTATAGAACATAACAATTCCACACTTAGTAATAAGTATCATTTTCCTCATATTGATGACTTGTTTGAACAATTTTGCAGAGCTCTATACTTTTCCATTATTAACCATTATTATGGACATCATCCGTTATGTTTCAATAAGGAGGGTATGTCGAATACAACATTATATATGAGAAATTGACACTATAAATTTATAGTTATTCCATTTGGTCATACTAATGCTCTCTTTATTAGTGTATTTAATTAAGGGAGTATTTTGATATTACATTGATCAAATTTTGGTAGTCTTTATAGATGATATTCTTATATATTCCAAAAGTAAGGAAGAACATGAAAATAACATGATAATTGTATAGATACATTGAGAAATGATATGTTCTATGAATAATTTAACACATGTATATTTTGGATATATAAAGATTATTTTTTTAATATATTCTCAAGTGAGAGTATTTCAGTGGATCCATCAAAGACAGGAGTTATTGAGAATTAACCTAGACCAATCCATTTTACTGAGATCTATAGTTCTATTTGTTTAGATGGATATTATAAATTATTTTTTGAATAATTTCTCATGGATTTATAATCCACACACAATGTTAAATAAAAATGGATACAAGTTCTTTTACATAGACAAAGGTGATGAAAAATTCAGGGAACTGAAGATAAGGGTAGTCAGTTCTGTTCTAACACTACCCTATAGTAGAGAGAGGCTTATGATATATAGTGTTTCATCAAATGAGGTAATAAGAGAAATCTTTATGAACAATGACATGGTCATAACATATTCACCATTATAATTGAAGGATCATGAATAAAATTACCGAACTTGTGATTTGGAAATGGAGGTGGTGATTTTTACATTGAATATATTGAGATATTATCTTTACATAGAAATGTGTTAAAAATACATAGATTGTATAATTTAAAGAATATATTCACTCATTAAGGTTTGGATATGTACTAGTAATTATGGTTTGAGTTGATTAATTATTATAACTACTCAATACATCACCACCCTAGAAAATAGAAAAGGGTTCATAGTTTGTTTTGTCAAACAGATCATGAAAATTTATCTATGATGAAAATAAAAAATATCCATTTTTTAAATTTAAGATAATGGATATAAGATTATTTATGGAAGGGGGGAAATATTATCCTGATCAAATCTATGAGAAAACATCTATCTAATTAATTATTAAAGTGGTACATAAGGAAGATGTAACGTTTCAAAATAAGGTGAGAAATGTTCCAGATTTAGATATTGATTTTAATGGAATGAAAATGATTGTGGAATGTTTATGTGTCCCATATATTACATATTTAAAGAAGGAGTTATTGGAAGAACCTAATAGTTCATCATTATCTATTCATCTAATAAATTTGATTATTTATAATGATTTGAATGGTAATTTAAGGTGGGAAAACATGAAGAGACACATTACACAGTATTTATCTTAATAAATGATATTTTAGAATCTTAAGGGTGAGAGAAAAAAATATAACGGGATGTTACAAGAATTACACATAGTAGAATTAATATAGGAAAACATCACCATGGATTTTTACATCAGACTCCCCAAAATTTATAAGTTCCAAAAATCATTTTTGGGTTTTAGTCAATTACCATATGAATCCGTTACAATTTTTTATACTAGATAAAATTTCTCAATTTATTTTCCTTTTAGGATGTACAATATTTTTTTAATGTTTAATGTAGAACCACATTCTATTATATCTAATTGAGATATGAGGTTTATCGTAAGGTTCTAGTAATGGTTTTAACATGATTTGGATTCATAGTGATATTCTAGTAATTCTTAGCATCCTCAAATAGATGGAAAATCTAAGAGAACCATTCAAACCATATGGAATATATTGATATCTTGATCTATGGATTTCAAAGGTTGTTGGGATCAACACCTTCTAGTAATCGAGTGTTCTTAAAATAATATATTTCTGTAAATTATTAAGATGAGTACTTATGAATCCCTCGATAGAATTAAGTGTATAACACCAAAGTGTTAGGATGATGTTAGAGAGTGAAATCTAATATGACCCGATTTATCTAAAGATGTGGTAGTGAAGGTTAGAGATATTCCGCAGCATTTTATGGTATCTCACAATTTATATAAATGTTATGATAACCATCATTAGAGATATATTTAAATTAAAGTAAGTGAAGAGGTATTTATATGAATATTACCAAGGAATAATTTTAATAGACTTGGAAGGAAGTGAACGTAGGTCCCATGATATATCAGTCTTTTTTAGTTTTTTATTGTATCGGTATAGTTTCTTTTCTATTGGAACTTTCAGCAAATATATCTAAAATTCATGATATGTTCCATGTATCTCTTATAAGAAAGTATATATCTGATCCTTCACATATAATGAACTCATAAGTCATACTTTTTGGATCATGATATTCCTTGTAAGGAGCAATTGTTAGAGATTTTGGATTGTAGAGATAATATAATTTGAAAAACACCACTCACCTAGTCAATGTTCTATGGTGAAACCATTAATTACAGAATCTACATGAGAATACGAAGATATAAAGGGCATATGTATACCTAAGATTTTTTATCAAAATTATATAATTTATTGGTATTAATTATTTAATGGGGGTAGAATGTAACTCCCCAAAATTTTATGATATGGTTTTCAATAAATAAATATAATAGCATCATTTTAATGAAACACAGAGTTTAAATGTATCGTGATATACTAACCATTTAATTAGCGTGTATACATAGTATTAAACACATTATTAAATATATTTATAAATTTCCTACCCAATAAAAAATTATTTATTAATTCTTATTAAATGATCATTCAATTTTTATAAATGCTAATTTATTTTTAAAAATTTTGTTTTCTTCAAAATTGGGTTTTATTACTTTTTGCGAGAAAATACCATAAATAATTTATTGAAATTTTATAAATTATATTTCTTAAAAAGGATGTAATATTTTCAATCAACATACAAAAATTATCTTAGGGTGGTTTTTTAATTTTTTTCTAAAAATAATTATTTTCTAGTGAATAGTAAAAACATGGCTTTTTATTTAAAATAGTATTTTTTTTCAAACATTTAAAAATTTTAATTATATTTTAAAATGGATTTAATGTTAAATGTGTTATCTTATATTATTTATAATTCAATTAGGTTCCATTGAATCAATTTTATTTTTTAATTTTGTATAATAATATTTTTATACAAAAAAATGATTATTGTAAAAAATGTTATTCATTGTAAAGTGAATTTTTATCTTAAATTAATTTATTACAATTATATAAATTGAAATTTTAAAAATTTATTCTATTTTTGGAATCTAGATTTTTAAATTTTGTAAATAAGTCTCTTTTCATTTTGGTCAATATGTCTAGTGACCAAATTGTATATTTGTTATCATAGTAAAGCTAAAATGGGTTAATTAAGGATACAACTAATGTGATAAGGCATCCATTTTTTTAAAATCCATTAAATTATTTAATATTTTTACTCTATTTTTTAATAATCATGAAAACTTTAATAATATGACCTATTTCATTTATATTTTATTTTGACCACTATAATATTTATGTAAAGGATAAAGTAAAAAAAATGTAACATTCGTACTTTTAATATCAATAAGATTCGTTGGAAAGGATAAAACACATATGTTTGGTTCTAAGTGGTTATTTGAAAAATTATGGAAATTTATATATGTTGGTATTTTTTATTTTAAAAGATGAAATAATTAACTTATATTCTTTTACAACATAGGCACAATGATTGTAGAAGTAGGATAAAAATTATGAAAATGATTAAAAATATAAATTTAATTTTTTATGAGTGTGTTAAAGTGTCCAATAAATTTTATAGATAAATATAAAATATTATCTAATTATTATAGGTTTATATTTTAATTATATTTTGGTCATCATGTTTTCAAAGTCCAATTAAACGAAAATTTCCCAAAATGACATGAATGATGGTTTATAATAATAATATTTTATTAATTGATTTAAAATTAATAAAAATCTGATATTAGATCACATTAAAGTTGTATTATTGAAAAAATTAATTACGATCCATTTATGAGTCACTTTTCCTTTTATATGATCGTTTTAACCACCAAAGTGAAGAAAATTTTCATATTCTTGTAATTGTCAAAAGGGTTAACGTGGAGCTAAAACAAGACAATAAGGGAAAAATTCACATAAAATAGTATAAATTTTATTTCATAAGAGGATTTATAATTATACTCATCCTATAATATAATTCTATTAATTAAATCCATGTATACATAAAAATGAATTTATATCAGTCAAATAATTTATGTAATTGATAGAGTGCCTCTCCTTAACTTATATCTGGGAACCTCATATCCTTTATTATTCACTATGTTTGAACCTTATGAATATATAAAAATGTAACAAATTGTATTATAAATGTTGATATAAACTATTTTTAGACACTAGTATTCTTAAAAGACCATTCCCATGGTCTTTAAGAAGGAATCTAAAGGAAGCATACCATAGAAGTGTTAATCGTCATACCCAAACAATTTCAATTTATTTATTATTATACCTCAATTAAATATGTGGTATCCATTATAAAATAATGAATCCAATATATTCAATATAATGATTTTTGTATTATGATTGAACAACCATTATCCACCTACTTCTCATCTATCAGAAAATAACAATGTTGCTTGTGCATAGAAGTGGACTACCACCTCCATCAAGTAATGTGATTATTTTTTAACATAAGTTTTTTGTGGATAGTAATATAAATAAATTTAATAAAAATATAAAATGTAATATTTATTTTTTATGGTGAATTACTTTTTACCTTTCTTTTTATCAATATATCAAAATATAAAAATTGTGTTCATGCATACATATGACCCATTGTTTCCCTAAATGGTGTAATTTATTTATATATATATTTTATAAAAAACAATAAATATATATTTATATATAATGAAATTATATATGATATTTATCCAATGATTTAAATTAATTATTTTATGGAACATTGATCATTGTTCAAGGACTGTAACTTCTGAACTGATACTCTCATGAAAAAACAAAATATTCAGCACCCTCAAATGAAAATTTCAATAAGAAATCATTATGAAATGGGTGCTAAAATATTATAATAATATAATATAGGATATTATTATTTTTTATATTATTTTTAATATAATGGTAAAAATTTTAAATTTATTATATTGTAGGTTAGAGTCATTTTTAATCAATTTGATTCTGAGGTAGGTGTTTTTTGTTACAATCTCATTATTTGTTCAGATTATTTCTGATTATGTTTTAAATGATAAAATTTATCCACCAACCACACAAGAATATAATTAAATTTATTCCTATCTCATTATTAATTATGATTAAATATTTCCCTTTCATTTTCCTACCTTTAAGTACATAGTAGACAAAATGAATATTTTTAATTAGTTCAGACTTTATTTCTATTTGGTTGAAAATGTTTCACTTCGATGTCAATGTTTTGTCAAATTTATTTCAAGAATGATTTTTGAATGTTATTATATGATTTTCTAATGTAATTGTTTCTGATGATTTACTTTTTATAAAAAATTTTAATTAGAATATTCATTATTCCTTTTTAATGATGTATTTTCACTTGGTACCGAAAATTGTTAAATGAATATTTATTTTAACGCATAAATCAACAATAAAAATTTTCAAATTCATTAAATCTAAATTCTTTGAATATTTCATTAAAATTTTCCATGGTTCTTTTAATCTAATTTTTTTTCAAATTATTTTGAAAATTTTCATATTTTGTCGAAGTGATTGTAAAATGATCAATATATTCTCCTTAAGAAATATTCCACGTGATATATTAATGGTACTTTTTTCTCTGATGAAATCCATTAATATTCCTTCTTATTTTCGGTGATATGATCTAATTATACAATTCTTATTATTTATCTAGATGTTTTATGAATATAATGATGAGAGGTTTATGATGTATTTTTTTCCACACCTTATGCTATAAGGAATTTATGAAATGTTTATGAAAAAAATTTCTTTTCCATGGGTTCTGATATATGATGAATGATTTATGATATTATGGAACACATATTTATGATTTTCATTATGTGAAGGGTGGGCCACATGTTTTATATCTCTTGAAGGAATTACGTAATGATTTATATCACATGATATAATAAGAACATGAATGGGTAGTGAACCCAATTCAGTAAGGTACACTCTCCCCCATGATAGTATTGGGAGTGAACATTACATAAGTATAATATAGACTATAATACGAACTCAATAAACTATGATTTTATTTTCAGTGTTCCTAGAATAAGGAAATAATTTCCTATACAAATTCATATTCTATAAATGTATATCCTATGCTAATATTATTCTCTCTTGGATCAGGTTCTTTGATTACATTATGATTCATGTCTTACGAAATGTGAAGCTTTATGAAATGACTAAATTTATGATATATGATATGATGGATATGGTTTTCAACTATAAATCTCATGTTAAAATATTCTTATGATCATGTTATGTTTATTTTATCATTGATATATCCCTTTTTTACCCTTACTGATAATCTGAGCTTACCATTTCTTACGGTTCCATTCCCAATGTTATGAAGAATGGTTTTAGTAGGGTATGTATAAAAAGTGTAATATATGGGATGATAATTATAGGATATTATGATGATATTTCATGTATATGATTTTTATGTATCCAGTCTCCAAAACACTAAAACTTTATAGTTTCAGTGTGGATCATAATGTTATGTATTGCATATTTATCTATTAATATGTAAAGTCTATATATTAAAATTGTGGGTCACAATAATCTATCACATATTTCCTTAATAATAAAACATTAAAAACATCAATTACCTTGGATAAACTCAGAGTAAAAGACACTTAGTAAGAATATTATCCAACACTTTTAAGAATTTCATATGGTCTAATGAACCGTGCACTTAACATACTATTTTTAATAAAACACATGACACTTTTATATGTTGATACTTTAATAAAAACATGATTACCTACCTAGAGTAATAGATCATTACTAATAATATATTTATATCTATTTTTATATACTTAGATATCCTCATATATCATTGAATCATGTATAAAATTTCATCAATCACTTCTACCAACTCTAGTAACAAAAATTCCTTTAACCTTCTTCTTCCCAACAAGATGGGGTTCAACACCACTTTCCCTATTAATCCATTGAAAATGATAATGACATATAATTCAATATTTTAATTTTTCATTCGGAATAACCATCATATTAGAGATAAAGACCAGTAAACATTTCTTAATTTATGACCTAACAACTTTTGATGGTGTTTCAAAGAATTACATGTAATCTTGGGTTAATAGTTAGATGCAATAGAGATATGAAAATCATGTAACTTGACTATATCTACGAGTTACAATCAAGAAATTAGATATAAATGTATAATATATCAAATAGGAAATATATGTATAGATTTAATAAATCGATCAAAAATAACTCAAATTCCATTATTACATCAAGATGTATCTGAAAATATAACCATAAAATCTAGATATATGTTTTACCATTTCCATTATAATACAGGAAAATAGTGGAGAATCCATTTTAGTGATTTTATTATTTAATTAACCTTATTATGAATCATTAATTTCATGGAAATCTTGTTAATATATTTCATCATTACATCACACTGGTAATACTCTTGAAGTTATCTATAAATCTTAGTACTATTTGGGATAACGAAATGTAAATATTATTGAGCATCACTCAATATTTATTTTTCCTAATAGGAGATATAGGTTACTCAAAACCATTTTATAAATCACAAAACACCATCCTTATAAATGTTAAATTTAGATAATTGACCTTTTTTAAAAAAATTTCATCATTTTATTAAAAATCAAACCCTTACTTATTTTCTAAATTAATTATGTATGCCAATGTTGACTATAATAAAACCTAGAAAAAACCTACTAATTTCGTGTTTTCACTATTTTTTCACTATTCATTAAATCATTTAATAATTTTCATGTTCCCAATGTTTCATGGTTATTGATGTAATATCTTTTTGACTCAAATCATAGTGTACATTTTTTTCATTTCCTAGATGTTAATAATTCATGTAATCATAGTTATTTATCAATTCTATACATTTTCTCTACCACATGTAAAACTTTTAAAAAGTGAATATATAGTTAAAAAAATTTATAATAATTATATATATTACAATTTAATCCATATTAATGATGTATCAAAATATTTGAAGCAATAAACAAAAAAAACTAATATTCATCATCATGTGTAGGATAATTTATCTCTATTGGTTTTAATTTACATAATGAATAATCAATTACCTGATAATTATTCATTACAATAGAACCATGTTATTTCAAAGAAGCATAATTCTAGATGATAAATATACTTTTTTAGAGGGAAGATCCCAAAATAAATCATTCAACACTCTTAATTTCAATTTTTGGAAACAATCATCACAAACATTATCCTAGTGGAATTTGACCCCTTTTTGAGTAAACATAGTTAGCATTCTAGATAACTGAGAAATAATGTTAAAAAACTATTGTAGCACCTAGTTAATAAAGTAAAACTTTATATCAATGAGAAATTTATTATTCTTGACCATTGTTCAAATAATTTATTTTAAGAAGGGTTGAGGTGATTTCATATTTAGAAATAATATTCCCAAATAAATAACTTGATTGTAATCAAAATTCATATTTTCTAAATTCTAAATACAACTTATTTACATTCAAGGATTTCCAAAAAATACATAGTTTTATTTCTTGATCCTAATGACTTTTAGAATATACCAAAATATAATTAATAAACAAAACCAATAATTTTCAAAATTGTTATGGAATGCACTGTTAATAAAATACATAAATACATATTCGTGATATTCTGAACAAAATTTCATAAGAACAAACATAAATTGATTATATAAATTATAATATGATTGTTTGGAATATCTTCTACATTAACCTAAAACTGATGGTACCCTATATAGAGAACAATCTTCAAAAAATTCTATCTACTCTAGAGATAATTAAACAAATTATTAATATGAGGAAAAGTGTTCTTTTTTTCATAACTAAGATGTTAATAAAGGAGAAAAAAGTAATTAAATGAAATATTTAACCATTATTGCTTTTAACAAATAAAATTTGAAAGTATCCAGGAGAAGTTACTAGAAAAATAAAACCATAATTCAGTAACTCTGAAAACATATTTTTCAATCCAAAAATATATACTTGTGCCATCTTATAAAGGGATTTTGAAATTGTATTATCATCAAGAACAAACTAAATAATATACTAAGACTCCTAGATAGGAATAATAGTTATAAAATCATTAGGAAATACATATGTATATTAATTCACTACTAGAACATCATTAATCGTTTCAATTTATTTCTTTCCAACAACATGAGAAATTTAATTTTCAAAAATATCCTTAATCTGTTTCTTAGCTTATTAATATGTAATAAAATTAATGAAATCATTTAATATTACCCTAATATCTCTAAAAATATCTTATCATGATGCGTTAAAATATAATTCATACCCAATAATAATATAAAACTATACTATGGGATTTTCAATATGCTTTTTAAGTAAAATAATCCCACAAATAGTAATAATAATATTCAAAACAAATTACTTAAATAATCTAAGAAGGATTTTTTCCAAAATATTATGTCTTTATTTTATGAGTTTATATTCATATTTTATAAGAACTATTAGCAGAAAAATGGAATGTGAATATCCAGATTTGAACCTGGTATCATATTAATTTGAGTAAACATGAAACATACAAGTCATTTCAACATCAAAATTCCAAGCAACAATAGTAGTATTAGAAAAATAAATTTCCACACTAATTTTATTTCAATATTTATGATTTTTACCCATTTTTAATAACTTTGGAAAAAACATAGAAAAAATCTTCAACTCATTGAAATTAAAATATCTCACCATTATATGATTATCGGATACACTATCCTTGTATTTTTTTAGTTTCTCCTTTCATTTAAGTAATGATACCTATATCCGATCATAACACACAAGTAACACATCCACGATATTGTAAAACCTTCAATAAAATATTTTTTTACAACACATGGAAAATTTTGGGGATAACTTCACGATTTATTAGTTGAATGCTTCTCTATTTATTTCCACCTTACTAAATTCTTACTATTGACATCATGAGGCACATAGGTGTTAGGAAAATTTGTCTTAACATTATAAACATACTGAAAATATTACCCATAAAGTTTATATTCCCATGAAAATTGTGATGTTTAAAAATATGGTTTTAATCCAGAGTAAAATCTATTAATTTTACTATCATGTTATTCAATAAAATTTGGTTTGTGCCTTTCTAGTAATATAAAATTTTCTTCATATAATGCTACTATATCCTCTTCATTTTTCCTCAAGTCCAATATTACATTATCCATTATGATTTTAAATACATTAGGTAAATATTTATCTGGGATTTTTTTAAACATATCTCATTACATGGCATAAATATTTTATCACTCTATAGTATTATTAACTAGTTTCCACCATCAATCAACTTCAACTAGAAAATGATAAATGGAGAGAGTTACCTTTTGGTGTTATGAATAACCGATAACATTGAATATCCATTCCTGAATATTGATCAATCCATTAGCTACGGCTTGGTATAAGGTTCTACTAAAATCCATAGGGTGTTATTTTGTAAAATTATAAACTATCAAAATGTTAATCTATGGAATATCTGCTACGCAAAATTACCAATTATCAACATGTTCATCTATGGAATATCATGTTCCAATAAAACATGAATTCCAACATCATTTATGCCTACATCAATGGATCAATAAATGAAAAAAATTGCTGAATTATAATTCCAACTATTCCAAGGATCTAATTTGAAAGGGAATTGTCCTCTTCATACCTTACTAATTCATTTTCCTTCTTTGAACAATATAAAACCATGCTGAAAAAATAGATTTGATGAAGTAGTATACTTTTCTTTAATATCTATATCATTTCAACCTAAGGATAAAGTATAATATCTCAATTGTATTCTTGTAATATTTTCCATGAATAAAAATTTATCTAATCCTTCATTCTAATTACAAATATAAGAAACCAAACATAAAACTATATAATTTTTTGTATTTAGTCAAGAATTAGATTTCACGAATTCCCAAATATAATTTATATTTAATGTTATAAATAATTTGGTCATAATTATTACATAATAAAACCATACATTACAAATTGGACTCTTCCTCTCATAATCAATTTTCAGACAATCTAATTTTTTTAAAATTAATTACGTTTTATTTTTCATGAGAAATATTTTTGAATTTCTACATGAATTGTTCATTATACTATTATATCCTTAAATACTGTGAAAAATATTTGAAAATGTGGGATTATATTAAAAAGTCATAATATGAGATATAAATGAACATAATATTTTATTCTCATGAAAAACATGAAAACCAGTATAATTTTTTCCTTTTTTGTTTTTCATTAAATAATATAAGATAAATCAAATAAAAATGTAAAAATGATTTTATCTCAAGGAAACCCTTAAAAAATATTTTCATCCAATAAAAACTATTGTATGAATCATAGAGAATTATATTCATAACTCAAGTTCACACATGTCAGAAATAACTAGATCATGGTTATATCTATAGTATGATCCTCACTGGTTAACCCCCACCCCCCCATTCTTGATTTTTTTATTGGGAAAATTAACCTTTGTATTGATGATCTATATCAAGATCATCCACTATATAAGTAGTATCAGGATCACCCATTGAGTATGTTGTATAGGGATCACCAATCGTATATGTTGTATCAGGCACACCCATCATCACATATAATTATTATGTACCACTTCACTGAAAAAACATTTTTATTCTTGCACTTTTTCATAATAAATCACTTGAGTAACAATTTTGAACCCACAAGGAATGTACTTTCCATTTTAAATTATATTTGGGAGAAAACCCCCTTTCTTATGAAATCTATTCAAAATAAAAAATATAAAAAATATTCTATAAATGATTTAATATGAAAATAACAATTAAACAATTTAATAGAGGATTTAATGTAATGAAAATACAAGGCATTGGGAAATTCCTTTTATTCTATAAAATTTAAAACTCTAACTTCTTTCACACCATCGATAAAAGAACCCTATTCAAAAAATGGATGAAATATTATTTTTTAAACCATATAAAGAAAGTAAAAGGTATTTAAAAAGGAAATTTAACAACCTTTTAAGATTATTTAATATCATTATTGAGTCATTTTAAATAACACTGGCATTTAAGAATTTGATTCAGAATGAATATTCTTGACCAATGATTTAAAGAAATTACTATTTCCTTAAATATTGTCTATTTCCAAACTTTATTTAACTTTATAATATTAACATTATATTAGTTATATGATTTATTAAGAACCTTTTCAAAGTTAATTAATTTACTATTCATCAAATTTATGTTGTCTACGAATATGTTTTATTTATTTACATCATCAGTTGTGTTTACATTATATATTTTAAGGAAATTCGATTTATTTTCTAAAATTAGTTTTTGAAGGATGGATATGTTTATTGGGGTAAATATTTTATCATATCTAGAATCTTTATCAAGACATGACTATAATTTTTATATATTAAATAATATTTTCTAATAACCCTTGTAAGGGTTGAATGAAAAATGAATCACATCAGTTTGTGGAGGTAGTATTCCACATCTACACCTAATGGTCATTATCATTTCTCATGGGATGAAAGTATATGAAAGTTTATCATATTCGCAATGAACCAAGAATTTATAAAATTAATTCCCTTTTTAAGGAATATATTTTTATAATGTAATCTATTTATATAAAACTAATCCACTAATTTGGCTATTTTCATAGTAATAGTCTATTGGATTTGAAATACTATTAATAATAACAGCCATTGATAATATATCCGTTGTACAGTGACCATTAAGATTAATATATTAACAGTTGCAATAAATTCAAACTCTGATAGATAGTAGAAGTGATTTCCTCAAAGGGTAGTATCAAACCCTATGAAGTCCATTTATCAGAGCTTATAAGGAATACAAAATCTCCCAGATTTTACTTTGACCATAACCAATAAAATATTCAACAATTAATTAATGAATGAAACCATTTATTGGAGTATTTCAACCTCATCACGATCATAGCTCAATCCATGTTTGTATAACCACCCCATGACAACTACAATATCGCATACCTTGCCCTTAAGGCATTTACTAGTGTAATAAAGGGCTATATATCTAGGCCCTAGGATAATAAATTTATCTATTTTATTCTTAATAAATCCATTATTATATTATCACTTTTTATTATTAAATATACATACCTAAATGGTAAGTTATCTAGAAATTAGATTTTCTTAAGAAGAAACATTAATTTTACTTTTGGGAAATATATAGTTTAAATCAGGACACACAGTTTGATAAGTTCATGATTTTTTGAAATAAATGGTATTTTAATTAGTTATTATTAGTATATAATATTTACTAAATATATATATTGTAATATGATTTATGAAGTCATATTTAATTTTCATAAGGGTTGGAAAACTGTTATTATTAAAAACCACAATTTTTAAATAAATGGATATATTTAATTAAAACTGTAAACTATAATATTTACAGAATTATATTGATAAAATAAATTATATTCTTTAAAACATCATGTAAAAGTTATCCAATGGTGAATTTTTTATAATTTTTGGATATAACCAAATTTTTGGGTAAAAATTAAATATATTATAATAATATGGTATTTATTATGAAACATATGACCCCAAATTGAAGTAATATATGACATAAAATTTATCAAAGGCCAAAAATATATTTTCAATTAAAATTATTATGTTTTTGTGTTTATAATTAATTTTATAAAGCCTTAATTAATCCTCCAAAACCGATATTATATCTTATGGTTTTAAAAATAATTCTTTATAAGAATGAAACACTTCTACATCACCAAAGGAATTTTTTTACTGTCTTTTGTTCAAGTAATTATAAAATAATTAACTCCAATACTATTTGGTAGAAACCTTCTTAAAATGAAATGGTATGGTTTGTGGTTTTATTTATATTATCATATATATTCCAAAACCTACGTTCAAAAATTAACAAACAATTATCCCCTCTTTGTATTTAAAAACCAACCCAACCTCACATTCATCTGCAGTCAAAATCATTGGAGAATAATTTTAATCTACCCTTATCTCCTTATACCCCTCAAATGGTTTCCCAAAGTCTTTAAGTAGCTCTCCCCACACATTTAGAATCTCCCTCTCAAGGTATGTGATCCTCTCTTTCTCCTCATTATTCAAGCACCTTCCTTATGGAATTCCTTTTCATTTCCAATATTTCATGATGGTATATGTTTTAATAAATCCCTATTACTATTCTTATGATTCCCACGTTATGATATACATCTTTTGATCTCATTAACCAATTCTATAAACCATTATGTACACTCGTTATGTTGTCAAAGATATCTTTCATTATTTTAAGAAAAACATTTATTTAGTGAATATTCATCTCCATTTATGGTTATGTGTATTCACATATTTTTACCCATCCTTCATTGAATTTATATTAACATATATATAACATACAATATTTAATCTTGGGGTAGAAATTGATGAATTTCATCCTTATGTGGTATGATCTATGTGGAATAGTTATACATGTACATGATATAAAGGTGATATGTGGGACACAAATTATATATCCATCCAATGAATTAGGTAATTTTTTATCTCATGAGATTATATATATCATGCAATTATGTTTATACTAAGCACACTATGTTATGATTACTTACTAGTTAGCCTTTACTTATCTTTATGATTGCATGTTTATTGATATTTCCAAATTCCTATGTTTCCATTATGTTATTAAGTTATATAATTCCTCATTGTCTATGATTATTATTATCACACATCATATGTTGAATTTATATACCTCTTTAATTATAGGTACTAATTTTACATAATCAATTATTTTTTATTCACTTATTGGGCTTTATTGATCACCTACTTCATATGTACATCCAAAGATTAACACATAATATTTTAGAAGATTCATGTAATATATATGCATCTTTTAGGGTTTTTATATAATGATTGTCCACCCATGTTTCATGTTATTTTTTATGAATCTAATCTCACAAAGGCACTGTGACTCAGACTCTTCATGGTTTGTATTAAGTTTATCTTTATGTAATAAATCAAGAATTATGTGGTTTTAATGATTCGTTTTTTTATCGTTGGTATGAGAGGAAACTATATTTATTTTATGTATTAGGATTATAAAATTCTAGTGAAATCCATAGAGATAATAATATACATTTAAAAGAATCCCTATATTCTGTTAAAATATATAGTAAGTGGTTTTCAATAAAATACATCACAATGTGGATACTAAACTTAGATTTGTCTGTAGCATAGATGTACCTTGGAGTAATAACCATAAAAATCTCATTGAGTATGACTAAATAATTACCTAGTGAATGAAAATTGGCCATGATACTCCCCTAGTTTGACACTCATTGGGGATATACATTGGTAAATTCAAAATCTCTTTATGAACAATTATTTAGGGAATAATTCCCATAAGATTTTATGTTAGGAAATAGATCATGGAAAACTGATATTTGATACTAAAAATTTGTAGGATAAGTAAAGTATTTAAATTATAGGTTATTCCTTTAATTTTTATGGTTTCCCATTTACCAGTTAAATAGTTTAAAAATACACATCCCTAATTTCCCTATTTTTCAATGGTTATATTTAAGAGAAACTATGTCAATAACCAATGTCATTAGAAATGTCATGAATTCTCCAATGAGAAGCCCAACTCGATTGGATTAGGAATAGAAATAAATTTATAACACATTCTTAGTTAACATAATTTCTAAATAGGAAGATAAATGAGGCTGGGTGCTTGAATCACCCTAATAAATTGAGTGTTTCAATTTATACATTTTTGGGAAATTGTACTCTAACATTCAATGGATCATAAAACCCCTTAATTATGGAACAATGGATAAAATCCATTCAAATGATACTATATATCCTTCAATGATCAAAGTGAGAGAATATCATGTTATATGTTTATCATATGGTGGGAGAAGATGATCAATGGTGTATTTTTCTCAAAAATATAATGATCTAGGAGTATATAGAGGCGATTGAGGGGAAAAAATATTGAAAATGATTTTCAAAAAATATTTTCTTAATACTCTCATTCTTAAAATGGATATGGATATCCTTATCCTCAATAAAAAATAAAAATCCATAGGGGAATGAAAAAAACATCACATGACATGTATGATATGTCTCCAACATTATAATTTCCCACAACAGTAAAGTTGCATTCTTCTTTGGTGTGATAATGACAAATATAAGAAAATAATTTATTATTAGAGTCTTTAAAATATATAAGGAAATTTTCTAATGTTTTCTCAATATCTAAATAGTGATTGATGAATCTCAAAGATCTCAAAGGATTGGAGATAAAAAGTGGATAAGGGATTATAATTCTGAATGTATAAAGGGGAAATCTCGTGGGTGTAAGAAAGTTCATCATCCAACATCCCAAATGTGTGGGAAGAATCTGTTGTACCCCTATCTCTTGGATTTAATGATCACAATCACTCTCATCGTATAAGGCCCCAGCCTTAAACCTTACTTAATATTGAATTAAATGAGTAATTCACATTGAGGATCTTTTCAGGTTTAGAGTTTTAGAGAATTAGTACATAACTATTACATCTCAAAAGATTACAAAGTAGTATCTCCTACTAAATTTTTATAAAATAAAAACTCTTAAAAAGAAACATTTCTAGTTTCATGTTTTAGGTAGCATGACTTTCCCTTGATCCCATCCTTGACCCTATTCCATGCTAAGTCCTGTGAAAAACATTTCAAAAACTTGGGATGAGCATAAAACGCAGTAAGGGATACACAAAGAATGAAAACTGTTAGTTTTTCAAAACAACAAGTAAACCATGAATACATTATCAATGTAATACTTTTCACCTTCATTAAGTAGTAAAAACTCTTCACTGAAAAAAAATACCATTACTTACCTTTTTGTATCCAAAGGATTACCATAAAACCCATATAAAGAACACATAACATATATAAAGGTAACTTGGGACATAATCATACTTAATTGGAATAACCATATGGTCAATTTCCACACATATCACTTAATGGAATAGCCATACGGCCAATTTCCATACATACTTAATGGAATAGCCATACGGCCGACTTCCATACCCAATGCATTGGAGGTTATAACGTAACCACCCGTCCTGGTATTCACGGCACCACCCGTCATATGGTTTATAACATAACCACCCGTTAAAATGTCCAAGTACCAATATAAAATCATAAAACATAAAACCAATATAAATGAATGATAACATTTCCACATCACAATATATCATAATAGAATCCTTTATCAAAACCATTTTCAAAACCATTTAAAACATTTAATAAAGATATTTTTGAATCAAAGTGTCCCATACCACCTTGAATCTTAAAATTTTAATCCATTAATATCCATATAAATAAATCCTTAAAACCATTTTGAATACATGGATATTAATAAGAACAAATAATTAAAACATTTAAAATGATATTTTGGTTAAAGGGGTTTTACCAAAATTAGAGACACTTGAATACCATAATTGAGGAATAACATTTAGTCAGAACTTTATAATATCATGAGAATAAATGGATTCATGATATAATACTCCAAAGGACAGTATATACACCATATAAGTGTGAATTGGTGCATAACAACAATGAACCCTCAATAGAAATGTCAATGTGATGAAATCCCTTATAAAGAAGGTATCCTTAAATTAAGGACAAATCAATTGCAAAAATATGTGTGACAAATATAAATACACCCAATATAAGTGGATATTAAGTGTAAACCAATAAAAGTTCATTCACACATATTCAATGGATGACATATTCAATGACTACATGTTGAACCCAAAGAAATCGAAATTGGGTTAAAACGTTCCCTTGACAGCCCAACGACATCACATCAAAATGAGTTGATGAGAGATAAAAAGTGTATCTCATCACTTGGAGATAAAACTTACATAAATAAGGATATATGAGAACATATCCCAACATAACAGTATGTAAATTAAAAGACCCAACAAAAGAAGTCTTTTAAAAAAGAGGAGGGTGAAAGGTTCCCTTACCGACATGGGTATCTTTCAAAACATACACCTCGTGAAAGAAGGACAATACAAAATTGATGTAAATACTCATAAAAGAAAGTACATTACACAATGATTAAAATAATGGGAAGTACATACACCACTCAAAAGAAATTGTGTCAAATGTAGCATAAATCTCACGGGAATAAAAGTGAGATAAAAAATCCCTTACGAATAATTCGGCAGCCTAACGACGCCACTCAAAACTTCCAAAATGGATTAATGAGAGGAAAGAGGGTCTCTCATAATATGAACATAATATGTACAGTATGAGTAATATAAAAGAACATCCCAATCATATTAAATATGAGCTTTAAAAGGAATGTCATGAAAGAGTGTACTTAAAAAGAAAGAGAGGTGTAGGATCCCTTACCTCGGGTCCGACTTGACTCGATCGTTCTTTAATCTCCTGAATAATAAACTTGAGTTAATTTATAATTGATTAAGAACATTTTTAAAGCTTATTAGTCCTTTCATATCACTTATTTACATGTTATAAACATTATGTAATCATTAAGTTAATAATGATTGTTTTGTCGATATTTGGTTCTTAAGTCGAAAGTGGACTTCTTACAATTACATGTTGTTCGTGTGGTCAAAGGTTCTTTATATCCAGAATGAAATTCCTGATTTTGATATCATATATATCATATATATCCAGAATATACATGTATTTATAATATCACATAATCATTTAGATGTAAGAAATGAAATGCACCGTTCATGGAGACGGTAAGCCGTACGTACGCATGAACGCTACTTTCATTTCATTCTCATATTAATGGAATTAAAACTATATGATAGGTATGTATATTTTAATTAAAGAATTATATTAATAATTTATATGTATCATACATCATATATATCCATTATATATATGTACTTATAATAGTACATAATATTTTGAGATAAGAAATGAAATGTACCGTTCATGGAGACGGTAAGCCGTACGTACGCATGAACGCTACTTTCATTTCTATTTCATACTTTAATGGAAAGAAATAATAATGATATATAGAGTTATATAATAATTCCAGTATAACATAATATATAATAACATTAAATCCATCCTTTATACGTCCCACATATGGCATTAACGAATCACATCACTTGGAGGGGGCGGTAGTCCGCACTTCCTAAAATGAAGATATCGCATATACCCATAATGGAAGCCATAAAGGTAAGACATAAATAAAAAAAAATACAGAAGCTTAAGTAAAGAATAAACATATTATATATCATATATAAAAATAGTGACATCATAATGGCCACCTTTGAAGGTGTTAGATGAGTATTGAACAATCATCGTTTCGGGAGGCAGAATTTCACCATCCACGGAAACCGTATGTTATTTAACCATTTGATGTAGTTGTGTGAGAGTGTAGCTCAAATAAATAATATAACAACATACTAGTATATTGAATATACTGTTGTTGTTACAAAATATATAAATTAAAAGAGTTTTGGGGGTTGGAGAAGCAAAATAAAACAAATGAACATGAGAGAATGAATTACCTTTAAAATTGTAACTCCTTTTGATTTGAGCCTAAAGGCTTCCTTTGAAAGGATTCTGCCCAAAGGGAATCCTCTAGGATGAGGAGAGGGATGGAGAGAGAGTAAATGGGCAGGGTTTGGCCGAGCCAAAGGCCTGATGAGTGTGTGAAAAGAGGTAGAGGTGGGGGCCTTTTATAAGAGGAGAGGAGGGGCACTTTTGGAAAGTAAGGAAATATTACTTTATTTGAAAATGTGTTTCGGTTTTAAAAGGTCCCACATTGATATAATTCGTGGATAAGGTTATAAGGGTTCGAAATACACCCATCCAATAAGTTTTTGACATGTGTAGTTCATAGATATTACATTATATTTCCATTTTATTTTAATCGTTAAATAATGATGTCATCACTGCATCATTATGTTGTCATAAATAATTTAATTTATTTAATGTCAAAAAATTATAAAAAAATTACTATGATGTAGAAAATCGTTTCAGCTTTCCAATTACTATTTATAATAAAAAATATGACTTGTATAACCCTACTTAAAAATTGTTTTAGTAAAACATATCATGTTTGTGTCAATTTTACTTTTACATTAAATAAAAGTTATTTATGTCATTTCCCAACCAAAGTGGATCCATGGGGTCCCCAAGTTGGCCCATGGCTTGTCTGGCTCGGCCATGACTCACCCAATAGGTGTAGGACAAGTTTCATGGTGTTTTCACATTCTTATAATATCATTTTTACCTTAAATGACACTAATTACCACTAATCGCGATTAAAAACTTAATAAGTTACTATTCACCAAAAAAATTATTTTCATCCCATT
Source organism: Viscum album (assembly GCA_963277665.1). Taxonomy (NCBI): domain Eukaryota; kingdom Viridiplantae; phylum Streptophyta; class Magnoliopsida; order Santalales; family Viscaceae; genus Viscum; species Viscum album. The sequence goes on along the minus strand of OY728131.1, from coordinate 502,481,205 downwards.
GAACCACATTTTACATACTAATGACAACCATGTATGTCGGATTTTCAAAATTCAATACACATTAGTGGTAAACTTTCATTTAACTGAAAAATCAGTTTGCTTGATTACCACTTAGTGGTTTCACTATTCATCAAAAATTAGAGTTTTTCAGAAAAATACCAAAACTTCACCCTAAGCAATATTTGATATTTAGAATTCAAAAATGAAGTCCGTTTTACAAAATTCAAAACATATTAGTCACATTAATTAATTTAATAATTAATTCCCGCTGTCAGAGCAAATAGCGTGTTTTTATAAAACAATAAGTATCAAAAGATTGACACTAGTTTAACTCTGATTTCAAAGTGAAATTAATTCCAACGACCACTATTGGATTTAATGGTAAAAATATTTTCTAATTTCACTTTAAAACCAATTAAAAATATTATCTAATCATATAAATAAATTAGATTAAAAAGGGGTTTTGAATTAAAACACAACATTTTACACTATTCATTAAAAATGAACTTTATCGGAAAAATACCAAAAAATTACACAAAGTAAAATTTGATGTCCCGATTCTTAATAAGAGATTTATTTGGTCCAAAAGAATTTATAAGAGTGATCAAAACTATATTTAATGAGGGTTCGCCATCAAAAGGTGATAAGTGAACCTTTAGTGAAAACTAGGGCATATACGCCTAAAATTGAATTCTTTCTATATTTTAAGCCTCTATCCTTTATTGGATAAATATAAAAACATTTAAAAACATATATAATCATATTTTAGTTATTTCTATCCATTACTTCCAATACAACGACTACATGTTAACTACCATTTAAAATAATATTATTAGAGTGCAACGTAAGATTCTCAAGAAACTCGTTGTTGCGTGTTGGGTACGCCATCGAGCATAGCGTCCCCTTTAAAGTCATATTAATATTTTATTCACAAATAGGGATAAATATGAAAATTTCATATTCTTTATTTACCTGGGGTGTTACATCCTTCCCCCCTTTGGGAATTGCGTCCTCGCAATTTTAAAATTGCGCTTGGAAACATCTTTGAAAGTCCTACATCGGAACAAGAGTTGGTAAAACAAACACTTTAAAATAGAGAGAGATAAGTATAAAGGTCACCCGAGTTAACCCATACTAGGATTCCAAGTATGAAAATATGGACATGGAGGAAAAAACAAAGGGTCATGTTCTGATGGAGAGTGATAGAAAACATGTTTAGGAGAAAGTTAACCATGAGAAAATCACAAACTTGTGATGGGTTAAACGGTATTCGATTCCCCAGTAGGAAAAGTTAATAGACAACATTTTTGTTTTAAGTTACTTTTTATTGAGGAATTTATTCATAAGGAAACATAATCACTTATCATGTTGACTCTCAACTTTTATTAGATTCCTTACACAAACTCATATTTTCTCCAAAAGACGAGTATTTAGGAAGACTTGTTCACATTAAGAGTACTATAATCAACTTCTAGAGAATCACCTAATCCACAAAAGATAACTATATAATTCCCATTTCTTTAGGCTTTAACCAAAACCAAAACCAAAAGGTTAGTACAAGATCAGATAATCCAGAAAAGGATAACCCTTTATAAAAAAGAAAATCTATGCTTAATCTCCAAAATTTGTCCAACAAAACCCAAAGTTCAACAAGGACCATCCGATAAACAATTTGTCCATAAAATTCTTCAAAGTAAACCAATATAAGATTGAAACCCAAATTTTTGAAGGATTTAGTCGCATAGTCTTCCAAGTTAAATCGTAACATTTATCTCCAAACAACATCAGTTGCTCCTAAAGTCTCGTATTGAAAAGTAATTAACCTAATCCCATATCCTCCATGATAGGTTAATCATTTTCATAAATAACCCAAAATCAACTTACTCTTAATTCATAAAATCATATAACTAGAATGAATCAGTCAAACTAACCAGGGACTTCACGTAGTCCAGTGGTAGGTAATAAATACCAGTTGCACATTGGTTGTGGGTTCGATTCCCACAGCTTTGTCCGACGCGACGGGATGTCACACGGTCTGCGTGTTGTCCTTTTTCCAAAACTATATAATTCTTAAAACATTCCCCCAAAATGAGATAAAATCTTCAAATATGATCATAACATATTTTAACCTCAAGATTATCTCATTCCTTTCATTCTCGATCATATCATATAATAACCCATAATTACCTCAAAAGTAAAGATCATATAAACCCTAATGGTTACCTTAATAATTATTACCTGAATTTCCACATCGAGTTAGCCATCTCGTACATGATGCATTAGAGAACTCACCAAGGTTGAAGTGATTGATCATGACTCCTTGATAGTTGGTTTAGAACAACTATGAGATTCCTCATTGAATCCCCCATCTCATCCAGTGTCTTAATCAGAGAACCACCACAGTTTCCTTCAAACCCATTGTCACTTTGGTGCCTGCTAGATCCATCCATTCACTAAAAACATAAAGGTCAGTGTGAGTATATCAACATAACCATCATTTACTAATGAGGAAGATAAACACTAAGATATACTTACTCATTCACTTTATCTAAAACTAGTACTCTTTCTAAAATCCTAACCATTATGGTACTGTCACTTATGCTTAGAGAATACCCTAACCTCTAAATTTATCTAAACCGACCTTTGATACCAACTATAAGGCCCCAGCCATAAACCTTACTTAATATTGAATTAAATGAGTAATTCACATTGAGGATCTTTTCAGGTTTAGAGTTTTAGAGAATTAGGACATAACTATTACATCTCAAAAGATTACAAAGTAGTCTCTCCTACTAAATTTCCATAAAATAAAAACTCTTAAAAAGAAACATGTCTAGTTTCATGTTTTAGGTTGCATGACTTTCCCTTGATCCCATCCTTGACCCTATTCCACGCTAAGTCCTGTGAAAAACATTTCAAAAACTTGGGATGAGAATAAAACTCAGTAAGGGATACACAAAGAATGAAAACTGTTAGTTTTTCAAAACAACAAGTAAACCATGAATACTTTATCAATGTAATACTTTTCACCTTCATGAAGTAGTAAAAACTATTCACTGAAAAAAATATCATTACTTACCTTTTTGTATCCAAAGGATTACCATAAAACCCATATAAAGAACACATAACATATATAAAGGTAACTTGGGACATAATCATACTTAAGTGGAATAACCATACGGTCAACTTCCACACATATCACTTAATGGAATAGCCATACGGCCAATTTCCATACATACTTAATGGAATAGCCATACGGCCGACTTCCATACCCAATGCATTGTAGGTTATAACGTAACCACCCGTCCTGGTATTCACGGCACCACCCGTCATATGGTTTATAACGTACCACCCGTTAAAATGTCCAAGTACCAATATAAAATCATAAAACATAAAACCAATATAAATGAATGATAACATTTCCACATCACAATATATCATAATAGAATCCTTTATCAAATCCATTTTCAAAACCATTTAAAACATTTAATAAAGATATTTTTGAATCAAAGTGTCACATACCACCTTGAATCTTAAAATTTTAAACCATTAACATCCATATAAATAAATCCTTAAAACCATTTTGAAAACATGGATATTAATAAGAAAAAATAATTAAAACATTTAAAACGATATTTTGGTTAAAGGGGTTTTACCAAAATTAGAGACACTTGAATACCATAATTGAGGAATAACATTTAGTCAGAACTTTATAATATCATGAGAATAAATGTATTCATGATATAATACTCCAAAGGACAGTATATACACCATATAAGTGTGAATTGGTGCATAACAACAATGAACCCTCAATAGAAATGTCAATGTGATGAAATCCCTTATAAAGAAGGTATCCTTAAATTAAGGACAAATCAATCTCAAAAATATGTGTGACAAATATAAATACACCCAATATAAGTGGATATTAAGTGTAAAACAATAAAAGGTCATTCACACATATTCAATGGATGACATATTCAATGACTACATGTTGAACCCAAAGAAATCGAAATTGGGTTAAAAAGTTCCCTTGACAGCCCAACGGCATCACATCAAAATGAGTTGATGAGAGATAAAAAGTGTATCTCATCACTTGGAGATAAAATTTACATCAATAAGGATATATGAGAACATATCCCAACATAACAGTATGTAAATTAAAAGACACAACAAAAGAAGTCTTTTAAAAAAGAGGAGGGTGAAAGGTTCCCTTACCGACATGGGTATCTTTCAAAACATACACCTCGTGAAAGAAGGAAAATACAAAATTGATGTAAATACTCATAAAAGAAAGTATATTACACAATTAGTAAAATAATGGGCAGTACATACACCACTCAAAGGAAATTGTGTCAAATGTAGCATAAATCTCACGGGAATAAAAGTGAGATGAAAAATCCCTTACGAATAATTCGGCAGCCTAACGACGCCACTCAAAACTTCCAAAATGGATTAATGAGAGGAAATAGGGTATCTCATCCTATGAAAATAATAAGTACAGTTGGATTAATATAAAATAACATCCCAATCATATTAAATATGAGCTTTAAAAGGAATGTCATGAAAGAGTGTACTTAAAAAGAAAGAGAGGTGTAGGATCCCTTACCTCGGGTCCGACATGACTCGATCGTTCTTTAATCTCCTGAATAATAAACTTGAGTTAATTTCTAATTGATTAAGAACCTTTTTCAAGCTTATTAGTCCTTTCATATCACTTATTTCCATGTTATAAACATTATGTAATCATTAAGTTAATAATGATTGTTTTGTCGATATTTGGTTCTTAAGTCAAAAGTGGACTTCTTACAATTACATGTTGTTCGTGTGGTCAAAGGTTCTTTATATCCAGAATGAAATGCCTGATTTTGATATCATATATATCATATATATCCAGAATATACATGTATTTATAATATCACATAATCATTTAGAGGTAAGAAATGAAATGCACCGTTCATGGAGACGGTAAGCCGTACGTACGCATGAACGCTACTTTAATTTCTTTCTCATATTAATGGAATTAAAACTATATGAGAGGTATGTATATTTTAATTACAGAATTATATTAATCATTTATATGTATCATACATCATATATATCCATTATATATATGTACTTATAATAGTACATAATATTTTGAGATAAGAAATGAAATGTACCGTTCATGGAGACGGTAAGTCGTACGTACGCATGAACTCTACTTTCATTTCTATTTCATACTTTAATGGAAAGAAATAATAATGATATATAGAGTTATATAATAATTCCAGTATAACATAATATATAATAACATTAAATCCATCCTTTATACGTCCCACGTATGGCATTAACGAATCACATCACTTCGAGGGGGCGGTAGTCCGCACTTCCTAAAATGAAGATATCGCATATACCCATAATGGAAGCCATAAAGGTAAGACATAAATAAAAAAAATACAGAATCTTAAGTAAAGAATAAACATATTATATATCATATATAAAAATAGTGACATCATAATGGCCACCTTTGAAGGTGTTAGATGAGTATTGAACAATCATCGTTTCTGGAGGCAGAATTTCGCCATCCACGGAAACCGTATGTTCTTTAACCATTTGATGTAGTTGTGTGAGAGTGTAGCTCAAATAAAAAATATAACAGCATCCTAGTATATTGAAGATACTGTTGTTGTTACAAAAGAAGTAAATAAAAAGAGTTTTGGGGGTTGGAGAAGCAAAATAAAACAAATGAACATGAGAGAATGAATTACCTTTAAAATTGTAACTCCTTTTGATTTGAGCCTAAAGGCTTCCTTTGAAAGGATTCTGCCCAAAGGGAATCCTCTAGGATGAGGAGAGGGATGGAGAGAGAGTAAATGGGCAGGGGTTGGCCGAGCCAAAGGCATGATGAGTGTGTGAAAAGAGGTAGAGGTGGGGGCCTTTTATAAGAGGAGAGGAGGGGCACTTTTGGAAAGTAAGGAAATATTACTTTATTTGAAAATGTGTTTCAGTTTTAAAAGGTACCACATTGATATAATTCGTGGATAAGGTTATAAGGGTTCGAAATACACCCATCCAATAAGTTTTGGACATGTTTAGTTCATAGATATTACATTGTATTTCCATTTTATTTTAATCGTTAAATAATGATGTCATCACTGCATCATTATGTTGTCATAAATAATTTAATTTATTTAATGTCTAAAAATTATAAAAAAATTACTATGATGTAGTAAATCTTATTAGCTTTCCAATTACTATTTATAATAAAAAATATGACTTGTATAACCCTACTTAAAAATTGTTTTAGTAAAACATTTCATGTTTGTGTCAATTTTACTTTTACATTAAATAAAAGTTATTTATGTCATTTCCCAACCAAAGTGGATCCATGGGGTCCCCAAGTTGGCCCATGGCTTGTCTTGGTCGGCCATGACTCATCCAATAGGTGTAGGACAAGTGTCATGGTGTTTTCACATTCTTATAATATCATTTTTACCTTAAATTACACTAATTACCACTAATAGCGATTAAAAACTTAATAAGTTACTATTCACCAAAAAAATTATTTTCATCCCATTGAACCACATTTTACATACTAATGACAACCATGTATGTCGGATTTTCAAAATTCAATACACATTAGTGGTAAACTTTCATTTAACTGAAAAATCAGTTTGCTTGATTACCACTTAGTGGTTTCACTATTCATCCAAAATTGGAGTTTTTCAGAAAAATACCAAAACTTCACCCTAAGCTATATTTGATATTTCGAATTAAAAAATGAAGTCCGTTTTACAAAATTCAAAACATATTAGTCACATTAATTAATTTAATAATTAATTCCCGCTGTCAGAGCTAATAGCGTGTTTTTATAAAACAATAAGTATCAAAAGATTGACACTAGTTTAAGTCTGATTTCATAGTGAAATTAATTCCAACGACCACTATTGGATTTAATGGTAAAAATATTTTCTAATTTCACGTTAAAACCAATTAAAAATATTATCTAATCATATAAATAAATTAGATTAAAAAGAGGTTTTGAATTAAAACACAACATTTTACACTATTCATTAAAAAATGAACTTTATCGGAAAAATACTAAAAAATTACACAAAGTATAATTTGATGTCCCGATTCTTAATAAGAGTTTTATTTGGTCCAAAAGAATGTATAAGAGTGATCAAAACTATATTTAATGAGGGTTCTCCATCAAAAGGCGATAAGTGAACCTTTAGTGAAAACTAGGGCATATAGGCCTAAAATTGAATTCTTTCCGTATTTTAAGCCTCTATCCTTTATTGGATAAATGTAAAAACATTTAAAAACATATATAATCATATTTTAGTTATTTCTATCCATTCCCGCCAATACAACGACTACATGTTAACTACCATTTAAAATAATATTTTTAGAGTGCAACGTAAGATTCCCAAGAAACTCGTTGTTGCGTGTTGGGTACGCCATCGAGCATAGCGTCCCCTTTAAAGTAATATTAATATTTTATTCACAAATAGGTATAAATATGAAAATTTCATATTCTTTATTTACTTGGAGTGTTACACATCGTGTTCTAACTTGTTTTCAAGTGTTTTGATGCTAGGAAAAAGGTTGCCCAGGAGTTTGCCCAAGAAGGCTGATAGTGGACTCTCTGAGTCCACCGGCCAACCGGTGGATTCCCACCGGCCAGCCGATAGTCTCTTGCATAAGCATTGCTTTCTTCCAGATCCACCGGTCAGCCGGTGTTAGCACACCGGCCGGCCAGTATGGGCACCGGCCAACCGGTTCTTGCCCACCGGCCAGCCGGAGGACCCAGGCAGTAGGCTTGCCCACTGCCTTGTGCCACCGGCCGACCGGTGGAACCCAGACAGAAATCATGCTCTGTCTGGACCACCGGCCAGCCGGGATCTCAGCACCGGCCAGCCGGTGGACCACCGGCCAACTGGTGAGACACCACCGGCCAACCGGTGTGCCCAGTCAAACTAGTTGTTGGGCTTTGACCAGAGTTGTACTTTTGACCCCCAACGGCTCCGGAAGCCCTCCAACGGCCATATTGAAGTGTTTATGGGTATTTATCCTATAAATAATAAGCCATGGATGCCGGTAACATAACCATTTTTATAGTTTGATGTCTTGACACTCTAAAGACAAATCTCAAAGGCCTCTTGTGATCTATTTCCATCCTTGAAGCTTGAGCTCCCTCTCCATCAGCTGGTCTCACACATTTGGCGCTCATGGCTTCCATGTGTTTGTATTATTTTATTTGTTTAGTTCTTCATTGGGTTTGGATTAAAACAAACCTCTCATTTCCATTCATTCTTTCAATTGGGTTTCTTGCTACAACCATAATAAAAAAGCAAGCAGTACGAAGGTGTTCTAGCCTACCTTAAAACGGCTAGTGGGTTTCTTGCTACAACCATAATAAAAAAGCAAGTAGTACGAAGGTGTTCTAGCCTACCTTAAAATGGCTAGTGGGTTTCATGCTACAACCATTAAAAAGAAAGCTGACGTATTAATCTCTCAACGGTTCTTGTTGGGAGCGGAGACGTAGGCTTGGGAATTAAGCCGAACTCCGTTATCAAATTTTGTCTTGCCTTTTTTATTTCCACTGCATTGATAATTGTTTTAAATTGTTAATTATTTTTGAAAAGGCAATTCACCCCCCTCTTTCCATCCTCTACGACCCAACATTTGGTATCAGAGGGAGCGTTTGTGTAATACCTTAACCGGTTACAAACTTAAGATCCTTAGTGATGGCTAATTCCTCGCATTCTCCCGAAGGGTATTCTATGACTCGGGCTCCATTTTTTGATGGAACCGATTACACTTATTGGAAAACTCGCATGATTACTTTTCATAGAAGCATTGGTTATCCAATCTATAGGATTGTAATTAAAGGCTATACTTTATCTAACAAGGATGAGTCCAAATGGACCCCCGAAGACATTGCCAATTTTGAGCTTGATGGCAAAGCCATGAATGCTCTTCATTGTGGGCTAGACCGTAATGAATTCAACCGTGTTTCTACTTTCTCCTCTTCGTATGAAATTTGGAAACTTTTAGAAGTAACCAATGAGGTCACTAACAATGTCAAATACACTAGATTAGACATGTATCGCCAAGATTTTGAAAGTTTCACCATGCACCCACATGAATCAATTATTGAAATGTTTACTCATTTTACTAACATTTGCAATGGAATAAAATCTCTTGGTGAGGATGTTTCTACAGAAATGATGGTCAAGAAAATTCTTTGGGTCCTACCAAGCTTATGGGCACCAATGGTGACCGCAATTCAAGAAGCAAAAGATGTCAAGAAATTTCCGGTTGAAGAGCTCATTGGATCACTCATGACCTACGAGATCACCATGAAGAGGCAAGCCGATAAAGAAGGTAAAACCTTCAAGGAGAAAATGAACATTGCTTTCAAAGGAAAGGAAGAAAGCTCCTCCAATGATAGTGAATCCGAGATTGCTCAACTAGCAAGAAAAATGAGCAAATTCATGAAGAAAAAGAAGAACTTTCAAAGGGAACGAAAGGTAGAGCCCAAAGCGGAGAATGAAGTTACATGCTTTGAATGTGGAAAGAAAGGCCACATTAAACCGGAGTGCTCCATTTTCAAGAAAAGGGTAAAAGAAAATAATAACAAGAAGGCTTTCAAAGCATCCACATGGAGTGCAGGTGATGACTCCATGTCTTCAAGCGACTCAAGCGATGAAGGTGAACAATGACTAATGGCATTTGATGAGGTATCTTCTTCTGACTCCTCTTCCTCATCTTCCTCTTTCAAAAATGACATGTCCTATGAAGATCTCCAAAATGCGAGAGATCAATTAGAGGAAGGTTTTCACGAACATACCTCTAAATTTATGGCTTTGAAACAGAAAAAGAAAATTCTCATTTCTGAAAAAGAACAACTTCTCAAAAAGAATGAGGAACTAACCCTTAAGATCCACGATATTCCAAATGTTGATTCATTGAATTCAACCATTAAAGATCTAAGGGAGTCTCTTGCCAAGTTCACCCAAGGTGAACAAAATTTGACCAAATTACTAGGTTCTCAGCATTCGGCTAGAACAACACATGGACTTGGCTTTAACAAAAAAGCCACTTCTTCTAGAGCACCCACTACTTTTGTAAGGGGGAGCTCTCAATATAAATTTTGTAATTATTGTAAAAAGGCTGGGCACATGATTTATGAATGTGATTGTAAAAATGCAAGGTATGGAATCCCCAAAACCATTACCTACTCGGATGAGTATTTTAGATGGCAACCCTCTAGAAAAATATGGGTTCAAAAGTCTCTTTTAGCTAATCTTTCCGGACCCAAACTTATATGGGTACCAAAATATATTCTCTCTTGATTTTGTAGGATAAACGCCAAAGAAGTAGGACTTCGAAAGGCTCGTGGTATCTCGACAGCGGATGCTCGAGGCACATGTGTGACGATCCCTCCGAGTTCAACTCCCTTGAAGAATTCGATGGAGGATACGTCACCTTCGGTGAAAATTCAAAAAGCAAGATCGTCGGAATAGGTACCATTGGATTTGGTAGCACCTCTTTAATTAAAGATGTTTTATTTGTTAAAGGTTTAAAACATAATCTAATTATCATTAGTCAACTTTGTGATAGTGGTTTTTCGGTGAATTTTCAAAATGATTTATGAAATGTGTTTGATTTTAAAAACAAATTGATATTTTCTGCTTCCTGTTTTCAAAATGTTTACATTATTGATTTAAAGTCTTTAGCTAGCCAAAATGTTAAATGCTTAAGTGCTCTTGACAATGAGTCTTGGCTTTGGCATAGAAGGTTGGGGCATTGTAGCTCTCATTCACTTCTAAAGCATAATAAGAACAAGCTCATCTGTGACCTTCCTAAACTTAAGTTTAAGAAAGATTTGATTTGTGAGCCATGCCAACTTGGAAAGCAACACAAGCCTTCTTTCAAATCTATGAAGGAAGTGTCCACTTCAAAATCTCTTGAGCTCCTACATCTTGATCTTTTTTGTCCTACCCCTGTAGCAAGTCTAGGTGGAAAATCCTATACCTTTGTCCTAGTAGATGACTTTTCTCGTTTCACTTGGGTTTTCTTTTTAGCTCATAAAAATGATTCTTATAGAACCTTTTTGAAATTCTCTAGGAAAGTAGGAAACGAAAAAGGATATAAAATTATATCGCTCCGTAGTGACCATGGAGGTGAATTCGAGAACAAATAATTAGATGAATTGTGTTCCTCTCAAGGATACAATCACACCTTCTCTGCCCCTAGGACTCCACAACAAAATGGAGTGGTTGAAAGGAGAAACCGAACTCTCCAAGAAATTGATCGAACCCTCCTTAGTGAATTCAACCTCCCTCAATTTTTCTGGGCCGAGGCAGTTAACACTGCTTGTTATACTATCAATAGAGTCCTTGTAAGACCCCTTCTTAAGAAAACCCCCTATGAACTTTGGAAAGGAAAATTTCCCAAAGTTGGTTATTTTAAAGTGTTTGGTTGTAAATGCTTTATCCTTAACACAAAAGATAACCTTGGGAAATTTGATGTCAAATCCGATGAAGGTATTTTTCTTGGGTACTCCAACTCAAGCAAAGCCTATCGTGTCCTCAACAAACGTTCAAAACCCATCGAAGAATCATCTCATGTCAAGTTTGATGAAAATCTTCCAAAACCCCATCCGGTCATTGAAGATGTTGAAGATAAGCTTGATAAACTTGAATTAAATGATTCCTATTCTCCTCTCAAGGAGGATGATGATCATGAACCTTCTTCACCTTCTTTGCCTTCCACCTTGCCTAAGGTTTGGAAACCTCCTAGAGACCATCCATTATAAAATGTTATAGGTGATCTTCAAGCCAGTACTTAAACTAGAAGATCAATCCTCAACGAGGTTGAACATCAAGCCTTCATTTCTCACCTAGAGCCTCAAACCATTAATTATGCCATTAATGATGAGAATTGGGTTCTTGCAATGCAAGATGAACTAAATCAATTCTCCAGAAATGATGTTTGGACTGTTGTTGAAAGACACAATGATCATCCAATTATTAGCACTAAATGGGTTTTTAGGAACAAACTTGATGATCAAGGAAATATAACCCGGAACAAGGCTCGCCTAGTAGCTAAGGGATATAATCAAGAAGAATGAATTGATTATGGTGAAACCTTTGCGCCCGTTGAAAGATTGGAATCCATTAGGATCTTGTTGGCTTTCGCTGCCCACTTAAATTTCAAACTTTTTCAAATGGATGTTAAAAGCGCCTTTTTAAATGGTTTTATTTCAGAAAAAATTTTTGTTGAACAACCTCCCGGTTTTGAAGATCCAAAATTTCCAAATCATGTTTTTAAATTAACCAAGGCTCTATATGGCTTAAAGCAAGCCCCTCGGGCTTGGTATGAGCGGTTAAAAAAATTCCTTTTAGAAAATGATTTTAAAATGGGTCAAGCTGGTTGTACCCTCTTTTTAAAACACACTTCAAAAGATCTTTTAATTGTCCAAATCTATGTCGATGACATTATCTTTGGTTCTACCAAAGAATCACTTTGTACTGATTTTTCAGATTTAATGAGAAAAGAATTTTAAATGAGCTTTATGAGGGAATTGAAATTTTTTCTCGGTTTTCAAATCTTTCAAAATTCAAAACGTATTTTTCTAAGCCAAGGCAAATACACAAACGAGATCTTAAGTCGTTTTGGTATGGATAAAGTAAAGGAAATTAGTACCCCCATGAGTACTTCCTGTAAGCTTACGTTAGATGAAGTCGGGAAACCTGTTGATAACAAGCTTTATAGGAGTATGATCGGGAGTCTACTTTACCTAACTGCGACCCGTCCTGAAATCATGTTCAGTGTTTTCCTTTGTGCTCGTTTTCAAGCCAATCCCAAAGAATCTCATTTTAAATCAGTCAAAAGGATTTTTAGGTATTTAAGAGGATCCAAAAACATTGGTTTATTCTATCCTTCTAATACTTCTTTCGAACTTTCTTCATATTCGGATGCTGATTTTGGCGGATGTCAATTAGATCGAAAGAGTACTAGTGGATCTTGTCATCTGCTAGGCAAGTCCCTTGTATCGTGGAGTAGCAAGAAGAAAAACTGTGTTGCTCTTTCTACTGCCGAGGCCGAGTACGTAGCCGCTGGGAATTTTTGTGCCCAAATTATTTGGATGCAGCACACTCTCTTGGATTATGGCCTTTCCTACGATCATGTCCCTATTAGGTGTGACAACACTAGTGCCATTAGTATTTCTAAGAATCCAATAGAACACTCTAGAACAAAGAATAGAGACTTAAGGCATCATTTCCTTCGTGACCATTTTCAAAAAGGGGATATCACTTTGGACTTTATTTCTACTGATTTCCAATTAGCTGATATTTTAACCAAACTGCTCCCGATTGAACGTTTTGATTTTATTAAGGGGGAGTTAGGAATGATTCGTCAAGGAGAACTATTAAATATTTAACTCTTTTTTATTTTAATTCTATTTTTTTATCTAATTTCTTCTCATTTTTTCCTTTTTCCCTCCTATTTTGATAATCCCAAAGGGGGAGAAATTTCTATGTTTACTAGTTTCATATTTCAATTGATTAAAGTGCTCTTTTTAAAAGTTCAATTTTTTTTTAAAACCGGTAAGTTATTGATTTTGTTCCTTTTAAAAACAAATGACATATGGTTACAATTTCAAAATGACTCATTCTCTATAGATTAAGATCATTTTCAATACATGGTACATCTCTTCAATTTATTTATTTTTTATATATTTTTATGTCCAAAATTGTTTATTTAAGTTTTCAATTGGCATATACTTTTTAAAGATTTCTCTTCTGTGATTGTGATCATCAAAATAGGGGGAGATTGTTGTACCCCTCTCTATTGGATTTTAATGATCACAATCGCTCTCATCGTATTCTAACTTGTTTTCAAGTGTTTTGATGCTAGGAAAAAGGTTGCCCAGGAGTTGGACCAAGAAGGCTGATAGTGGACTCTCTGAGTCCACCGGCCAACCGGAGAATTCCCACCGGCCGGCCGGTAGTCTCTGGCAGAAGCATTGCTTTCTTCCAGAGCCACCGGTCAGCCGGTGTTAGCGCACCATCCAGCCGGTATGGGCACTGGCCAACCGGTTCTTGCCCACCGGCCAGCCGGAGGACCCAGGCAGTAGGCTTGCCAACTGCCTGGTGGCACCGGCCAACCGGTGGATGACCACCGGCCTGCCGGTGGAACCCAGATAGAAAGCCTGCTCTGTCTGGACCACCGGCCAGCTGGGAGCTCAGCACCGGCCAGTCGGTTGACCACCGGCCAACGGGTGAGACACCACAGGCCAGCCAGTGTGCCCAGTCAAACTAGCCGTTGGGCTTTGACCAGACTTGTACTTTTGACCCCCAACGGCTCCGGAAGCCCTCCAACGGCCATATTGAAGTGTTTACGGGTATTTCTCCTATAAATAACAAACAATGGATGCCAGGAAAATAACCACTTTTATAGTTTTATGTCTTGACACTCTAACGACAAATCTCCAAGGCCTCTTATGATCCATTGCCATCCTTGAAGCTTGATCTCCCTCTCCATCAGCTGCTCTCACACTTTTGGCACTCAAGGCTTCCGTGTGTTTGTATTATTTTATTTTTTTAGTTCTTCATTGGGTTTGGATTAAAAAAACCTCTCATTTCCATTCTTTCTTTCAATTGGGTTTCTTGCTACAACCATAATAAAAAAGCAAGCTGTACGAAGGTGTTCTAGCGTACCTTAAAACGGATAGTGGGATTCCGCTACAACCATAATAAAAAAGCAAGCTGTATGAAGGTGTTCAAGCCTACCTTAAAACGGCTAGTGGGTTTCTTGATACAACCATTAAAAAGCAAGCTGACGTATTAATCTCTCAACGGTTCTTGTTGGGAGCGGAGATGTAGGCTTGGGAATCAAGCTGAACTCCGTTATTAAATTGTGTCTTTCCTTTTTTATTTCCGCTGCATTGATAATTGTTTTAAATTGTTAATTATTTTTGAAAAGGCAATTCACCCCCCTCTTGCCATCCTGTACGACCCAACAGAATCATCTCAGAAATTTCATTAAGGTGAAAAGGAAATTATTTAAGGGTAAGAAATAATGGCACCTAGATATCTATTGATAACTAGGGAAACCCACCAATATGATAGATTAATGGAATGATCTATTCAACCCTCAACTTATTTTCTAATATTTCAACTACCATGAACAAGGAAACTATACAAATAAATGACTAAGACACAAGTTATTGATTACAATGATGATATCGACATCTATGGCCTATAGAGAATGGGATACCATATAATATCATAATAATTTAGGAGGATATACAAAAAGTATTTTTGACATGTATGCTTATTATTCATTCAAGAATAAGAAATATAATTTATGATTTTCATTCTACACATTCTTTTATATCATGAATGTTTGGTATAATTAATGAAATAAAACATAAGAACATGGAAGTTGAGTTATCTGTGAATATTGAAAATGGTTTTATTATTATATTCAAAAAATATAAGTCATCCCCTATCAAAATTATTGGGATTCAATTCCAAAACAAACATTTTATACAAACCTAAGTGTAATTTGATTCCATTGTAGGAATTGATTATAATTCCTTGTATAGATCCAAAATATTCTATTAATAGAAGGAATAAACCATCATATCAAAAATCTCCCCAAGATTCTATACATGTGAAATGAGGAGCATGAATCTTATTTGGTACCATCATCTCAAGCATGGATATTATTTCTATAGGGGTAAGTGTATCTTCGTCAAATGACTGAGACAAAATGAAACACAATCCATGATGAAATTCACATTATAAGGAAATTCATTAATTTGTTTCCTACATAATATCCTTGATTTCATCATATTTGTGAGTTTTATATCTCAATCAAGATAATATCTGAAAATATTCCAATATCCAAGAATTCATATATAATGTTCATTGTTGGTCTTAGGGATTAGAAGAAACAATTACAATGAAATATATAAAAATAGTTTATACTCCCTAGTGATTCACCAGGGGTGAACCAGTCACATTTTTCAAGAAGAAAGATGGTCAATTTTCCTCTGCAATGAATAAAATGTTCCTAACAAGATAAAGATAGAAAAATTTTATCATCAAACATAGATTGATTATTTGTTTGATAAACTTTACGGAGCCCAGTACTTTTCAAAGGTGGATCATTAGTCAAGATATTACCTAGTGGAGGTGAATAATGAGGATATCTCCAAGAATACTTTTATTACATGGTATGAGCACTATAAGTCCATAGTTATTCCATTTAGACTTACTAATTATCCCTAAATAAATAGGGAATTAATTAATTCTATATTTTTGTATTATGACAATAAATATTTCATTGTATTTGTAGATGATATTCTTATCAACTCCAAAATCCCATTGAAAAATTTTTAGAATTTAAATACTATAATATATACCTTATATGAAAAAAACCACAAAGTGAAATACAAGTGAGTTTTGTTTAGAGAATTTAACTTTATTGGGGAATGTTATTACTAGAAAAGAGATATATTTGGATCCTTTAACAATATAGGCAATAAAATTATAACCCATTACATTATAATTTAATTAAATTTAGAGTTTTCTTGGACTAGGTGGGTACTATCATCATTTTTTGGGAAAAATATCATATATTTCAATCCCACATACTAATATTATTTAGAAGGGATTCATGTTCATATGGATTAATGAATTTAAATAGTATTTAAAAGAGATAAATTATATGATAATCATTACAAATATTCTACTATTTCCCATCATTGGGAAACAATTTATGATCTAAATTGATACCTCAAAAATGGATTGGGTTGTGTACTCACCCAAGATGAAAAAAATACCTATGACACCAAAAAATAATGATTCAAGAGAGTAAATACCGAACACCTGATGTATAATTTGTTGTGGTTATCATCAATATGAATATTTGGATACAATATCTCTATAGGGATTGGTGTAATATATACCGTTTTAATAAAATCCACAAGTATATATTCACAAAAATAAGATTAATATGTGATAAATTATGCAGCTAGAGTTGGTCAAGTATAATGATTTTCTAGTCCATTACAATATGATGAAGGAAAAAAGTGACAGATGTAATGTTTAAAAAGGATCATGCAACCCTATCCATGATTAGTATTGGAGGGAATCCAATATTCATGGAAACTAAAAGTATTTACATTGTATTTATAAAATTTTCCTCATCCATAATTTCTCAAATAAGAACTCAATCTTCTATTCTTGAGAGGATAAAGGATGCCAGTAAAGAAAAAGAGGTGTTATAGAAAAAGGTAGTGAATATTTAAAAGTTAAAATTTAATATATATTGAGTAATAAAGTTTAGAACATAGATTTGTGTCTCATCAAAATGAAAAGTAAATAGGTAAATTTTGGATGATGTTCCTAGCTCATCCTTTTCAATTCATCTAGGAAGAATTAATATGTTTAGATATTTGAAGTAAACATTTAATGGAATAACTTGAAGAGGGATATATTAGAGTTTGTATCTCAATTACTATTAATCAAAAAATTCAAGTAGGATTGATAGTTGTTTTAGGGAATGATTTAAATATTTCTCACGCAAGTAGGGAAATGAGAAAACATAACCATGGATTTTGTCATAGGATACCCCAAGAAACCTAATGGAAATAATTCTATCTATGTGGTAGTAGATCACTATAAAATTTAGAACATTTGAATTTTATCAATGATTATTTCTCTCCCAAAAAATTGTCCAAGATATACATATAGTTTTAGGTAATTCAATATGAATTTCCACTATCTATTATATATGATCGTGATATGATGTTTAAATTGAGGTTCTAGATAAGCCTTTATCTATAATTGGATATGAAACTATGCTTCAGCTCTACTATTACCCTTAGGTGAATAGTCAGTATGAAATAACAATTCAAAATTTATAGGACATATTGAGATCTTTTCAATGAAATTAAAATTATGTTGGGATCCTTACCCTATTATAGTTATTAAATAAAAATAAATTCAATTATAACATTAAAATGAAACCTTATGAGGATCAGTATAGGAATAGGTGTTGGAATACAACATGGTGGGATGTCTTTGGAGATTTGAAGCTGATGTGGCCTTATCTTATCCAAGATATAATAGGGATGGGTAAAAATATTCATCATAATATGACGTCCTCAAAAATATAACAAAAAATCTATGAATACAATCATCAATGATACCTGGTGTTTGAGGTTCGAGATAAACATTTTATTCATACATTTCCAATAAATTAATTCATGAGGGTTAGGAAGAAGTTATAGTTTAACCTAATATATGATGACCTTTATGAGAACCTTTATTGTATCATAATAGTGGAATATCGACTATAATTCCTAAGTAACCTACCTAAGTACATGATGTGTTCCATATATCCATATCAAGGAAGTACATACCAGACCCATCACATGTATTAAATCTAATGGTTTTACAATTGGAGAATGAACTTTATATTAATGGTAGACTATGAATATTTTAAATCATAGAGACAAGGTTATACAAATAAAGATAACTCATATGGTCAAAGTGTTGTAGTGGAACCACAATTTTGAGAAAGCAACATGTGAACTATTAGATGGAATGAAATAGAGTACCTTTATCAATTTTAGTGTATGAAATTAAATTTCAGATGAAGAAATTTAGGAATGGGTGAAGAATTTAATTACCTAAAATTTTATAATTCAAATTCCATTTTTGAAGAAATAAATCTCTTATCAAGCTATATAATTGTTTGAAATACATGCACTACTTTAGTTATTTTGGGTAGTTATACTCTTTTTCATTTAATGGGACTTTACAAATCACAATAATTGATAATATATTGATTTTATAGTGAACATTAATTTTTATATCTTAACTGTTATGATAAGGTTTAACTAACACAAACAGATGAAGTAATAACCTCGACTACTGGTATCATACCCAATGAATCCCATTTAACAAAGCCAACGATGGAGAAAACATCACAATTATTTTACATTGATCAATACCAATATTATATTAAAAAACAAAATCGTGAATAGAAAAGATTATGAGAGAATTTTAAGAACGTTAAGACCACAACCCAAACCATGTTTTTGGAACTACCCCGTGAAAATAGCACCATTTCACACCTTACCCTTAAGTAATTCATGACTATAATAATGTGATATGTATCTAGACCCTAATAGTATTAATTTTTATATTTTATTCATATTATGGAAATTATTACATTTATCTATTTTTATTATTTATTTATAAATATCTAAATAATGAGTTCAATTAAATGTATTTGTTGACATGATGAAACAAAAATTATATTTTTGAGAAATATATAGTTTCAATAAAGGCTCATTTTTTGATGAATCAATATTTTTTTAAATAAATGATATTTTAGTAAAATATTATTATTAAATAATATTTAATAATCGTAAATGATTATATACCTGTATGAATTCAACTGTAATATTTATAAGAGTTAGAAAACATTTATTATTAAAAAACCCATTTTTTTCAATAAATTTTTTTTCTTGTTTTAAAACTATAAATTATAATATTTAGATATTTATTTTGATAAAATTAAAAATATTTTTGAAATATACAAGGTTAAATTATTCAATAATTTATATTTCATAATTTATTGAGACTGCTGAATTTTTTGGTAAACATTAAATATGGTATGTATTACGATATCATAATGACCCAAAAGTGATGTAATATATTCCATTAAATGTATTAACTAAAAATTATTTATTTACCATTTAAAATATTGTGTTTTTAATATGATATGATTTATTTTATAAATCATTAATGGGTCCCCCAAACCTAATATTATATTTTAAGGTTTTAAAATAATTTCTTCATGAACATGACTCACATACACAATACAAGGGTATTATTTTAAATTTTATGGTTTATAGATTTATAAAATAATTAAAGCCACTTTTATTTTGTAAAAATAATTGGTATAACCCCTAGTAAGGTTTGTGTTTTGAGTTACTTTATAATATATAATCCAAAGCATAAATTTTGAAATTAATAAATCATTCTCCTCTCATTTTCTATATGAACTCACAAAAACTCCCATTCCTCTTCACTCAGAAAACATTAAGCACAAATTTACTCTTCCCTTACCTATATAAATCACTCAAAATGGTCCCCCATTCACTTAAGACGCTCCTCCAAAACATTTAGATGCACCCTTTCAAGGTATGGGATCCTCTCCTTCTCTTCATTATTCAAGAACATTTTTTGTCATTACATATAATAAAAAAATTTCTAATTGATGATATGTTTTTACACATCCCTCATACATTCCTTATGATTACTATGTAATGAGATACCCATGTATATCTGAATCACCCATTATATAAACCATTATGTGTACCAGTTATGCTTCCAAAAGTATCCTACGGGTCCATGAAAAACATATATGTAGTGAATAACCATATATATTTCCACATAAATGTATTCTAATAGTTTTCATATCCTTAATTTATTAGGTATTTATGTGTACATAAACCACAATTCTAGATTATGGAGTTAATTTTTTTTTGAAATATGTCCTTATGTGGTGTCATCTATGGAGAACACTTATGTATATACATGATATGGAAGTGATGGATGGGATTAGAATAATATATCCTTCCTAGTCATTGGGTATTGTTTTTATATCATGAGATTCAACATTTTATGTATGGTAATTTATCCAAAGAACAATATGTTGTGTTGTCTTAGTGGTAATCCTTGACTTTTTTTATTCCATGATTTATTTTATTACCACATTACAATGTTAACATTATATTATTAGGTTATACCATTCCTCATTGTTCAAAATTATGATTCTCATCCATATTTAATTCCATGATATTCCTCTTTGATAACATGTACCAATTTACATTATGTTATTGTTTGTTTGTTTCCCTGCTGGATTTATTTGTCACCCCATTCTTATATGCATCACCATGATATACCAAACAATTTTATATTATCCATGTAATATAAGGGAATGTTTTGGTGTTTTTAAATAATGATGTTGTACCCATGTTTCACATTAATGTTCCATATTCATAATTTCACAAAGAAACTTAGCCTCATGATATTATATGGTTTTATTTTGTATGTTTTTCTATATCAAGTCCTAAATTAAATTGTATTAAAGAAGAAATATTTCATAATATCATATCTTTATAGAATTATAATTATGTCATGAATATTATATATATTAATAAATATGTTATACTTATATGTTAATATTTCTAGAATGCCTGAAAGGTGATAATTTAATTCTAGGGTTATCCTTAAAATATTAAGACAAGATCTAGATTCATTATATGTTAACATTTCCAGATTCCTTGAGGGTAGAACTAAAAAAATACTCTCATGAAATAAAATTTATAGTATATCTAGGGTCGATAAGTAGTAGCATGGTATCTGAATTCAGTTATGGTGGTCATGTACAAAGAGGGAAATTATTGGTTTTGATTCAAAATTCCTTAACATATAGAGGGTAAAGATTAAGATTCATCATCTTAGTGGTTTTATTAATAAAATTATTATGAATATGAGGAAGTGGGATGACATGATCATTGAAATCATGATTGATATCATGACAGGGTTACCAAGGACCTCGAGGATCTTTGATCCCTTTTGGGTGTTAGTCAATCGACTGGTGACTGTATAAAATTTCTTATTGATATGGGAGTCTCACCATATTGATGAGTTCAAAATTTTGAATATTCAATTATTTTATGACAACATGGAGTTCATTATATTTTGTATGTCATAGGGAGTTTTTCAATATGTGTATTTTGAAAGGATTTTAGTTGGATTTATAGACTTCGTTGATGTTTATTACATCGTATCATACATGGACCGATGGATAGTCAAATAGAATGACTTGGTTCCTATAGTATATACTTCAGGAATTCCTTATAGAACATTTAAGAGAATGTTATGATTTACAAACCCTGTTATATTTTGTGTACAATACCAGTTTTTCAGATTTTATTCAAAGGAAACCTTTTCAGTCTTTTTATGGATGGATATATTGCTCATTGCTCTATTTTCATAAGGTAGGTGAGGTCACAATTGTTCGGATGAGTATGTGGAATGAGACCTCAAATAGAATTTATTTTATACTATGGTGGTTTATTACCTATTAGAGAAGGAAATGATCATATGTCAACTGGATGAGATGACCTTTGGAGTTCATTTTTAGTGATCTATGTTTCATAAATGTGTCACCATAGTGGGGGAATCATCGTTTTTGGAAGTAAGGTACGGTAGATCCATGAATTATTGGATAGTTGGTGATCATAAAAAATATTATAATAGTGGGTTTCCTACTAGACATTTCTCTATGTTATTAAGAAATTCAGAATGTGTTAAATTTTTCTCTTCTTTATAGGTACATGACTAATCCAACACATTTGATCACCTGAAATGACATCGAGATATAACAAAGCTCATATTTCATGGAGTGCTTATTGAAAATCATGAAGCAATGAGAGAAATTTTTTTATCATAATATGGTTTTACTTGATTTTTTCTTATGTTAGCATGAATAAAGCGAGGGGTGACAACTCATATTTTTCCAACGAATGACTTTTTCAGAAAAATGTAAATATAAATTATAAATGAATTTATTTCATTGAATAATCCAAAAATTTAAGAAATATTTAACGCCCAAATTATTCATTGATTTTTTTTCATTGAATGTATAAATTTATTTATTAAAGTTGTTTTAGAAAAATAGTGGGTCATAGGCCGTGTAACACACCATCATGTCTTGGATGGCCACAAAGATCAAACTCTCTACTGAAGGGTGAAAATGGTGTATCACCTTCCATCCACCTACATGATTACTTACATTATTATCCTATCCTTTATATATATATATCTCTCTTTTAATATATACATGATTGATTTTAAATATATATTTTTATTTGAAATGTAAATTATTTTAATAATTTTTTTTTCAAATCATATTGGTAATTATGGTAGTGTAATTTAATTATTCACAAAGCATAAAACATGTTTTCATTATCATAAAATTTGATTCACAATCCTATGAAATTTTATGTATGGTTAAATATAAATGATAAATTATGATTCATTTTTAGTTTATATTATTGTTAATTTAAATGTTTTTATTATATCTTATATTGGGTATATATTTTATTAATTTAAATGATTCCTTTTAAAATGGTAAGAAACATGATTCATAATAAAAATTCAATAAATATTAATTTATTTAACTGAGAATAAAAAATTTATTGAATCATCATATCCAAGAAAATAAAAACTTTTACAAAAAGCAGACACACTAAAATACATTAAAATTTCATAAGAACTTTACGCTTAAATCATAATTATTGAATAGTATAACTTGACATAGTAATGTTATATACACATTAAATAATATTTCATTAACTAAACAAACTTAATATTCATTAAATCCACCAATGATATTAACCCTACCATAAATAATGTAAAAATAATGAGAAGCAATAGGAAAAAATAGGCCTTATCAAAGGATGTATAAAAAAACATTGTAAGTGAAGTACTGAGTGACAAAGTGAGAACGAAGGATTTATATAGGGAAATATAATCATTCTTAATTTATTATTTTTTTAC
Organism: Viscum album; assembly: GCA_963277665.1. Taxonomy (NCBI): domain Eukaryota; kingdom Viridiplantae; phylum Streptophyta; class Magnoliopsida; order Santalales; family Viscaceae; genus Viscum; species Viscum album. The sequence goes on along the minus strand of OY728131.1, from coordinate 502,457,551 downwards.
CAATACAATTGTTCTACATTATGGCCATTATTCAATAACATTGTTGGCCATTATTAGAATTTATTATGACGATGCAATTAAGTGACTAACAAGACAATTTTAAGAATATAACTATTTTTTATTATAATAATAATATTTTTTATAATAAATTTATATTTTTTTGATAACAGATATTTTTATTGAAATAATATTACAAAAAAATTAAATTATAATATATATTAATGATGCCCAAAGTAATTTTTTTAATGGTAAAAATATTTATTTCTCAATGAAATTTAAATATTTCAATAAATAAAGTTATTTATTAAAAATTTAAAATCATAATATTTGAATAATTTTTCTGATAAAATAAACGTCATTTTTTGGATGTAAAATTTAGTTTACAATGATTTTCTGGGAATTTAATCAAAAGATTAATTTTTTGCATAAAAGTGAAAATTGTTTCTTTAAAAAGAACTGTGATTCAATGAAATTATTATAAAGTCTACATGTATGAATATTAATGAAACATTTTATTCCCCCAAAATCAGATTAAATAAGTAAAAAAGAAATTTTAAAATATAAACTTTAAAATATAAATTTATACTTTACATTATTTTACCAAAAAATGGATTTTTAAAATAAATGTTCTTTTTGTTTTATATGGTTTAATTAGGATGGTTAGAAGGTAAGATTTGATTTTTTTCATGACATATTAATCCTCCCATTTTATTACACCCATTACTGATCTTGAAAATTTGTATTAATTGATTATCCTCATAATTGGTTGGCTTATATAAAAAATAACCTTCACATTAACCCTTATAATTTCCATCCTAAAGAATAAATACCCACTTTCCCCCTTACATTCCACACCAATGGCTTCGAGAATTATTTATCTCTCAATTCACCACTAAAGATTCATTCCATGGTGATTCTAATATTCTAAAAATTCTATCTATGGATTTAAGAATAATCTTTTCATGGAAATGCTTCTCTCAATTCTCCTCTTTCCTATTCAAGTACATTACTTTTATTATATTTTTTTTAATTTATCTTCTTATACTAATATTATTGCAATTTCAAAAAATTATATTTTATTTTATATGTTTGAAATTACATTTTATTTATTACCTCTCATTATTCATTTTTCAAAGCTATTATTATGTCGAAGTAAGTTTCCTCAATCCTCCTCTTCGACTTTCAAGTACATTACTTTTATTATAATATCATTCTAAATCCCTTTTTCATAAAATTAAATTTCAATTATTCCATGGTATTATGTTTCAGTTCATATGTTTAAATGATATTTTATTAATTCCAACTCATTTTAGCCTTCTTATAAGGTTTTATAATTATCTAACAACCTCATAAACTTAAAACCATCCTATATTTTTTGTAAATAAAAGTTTGTTTGGTATTACTAAAAATAGAATCTCTATATGGATTATATAAGTGGTTATGGGTTTGTATCAGAAGAAGATAGTGATTAAAACACCCAAAACAGTTGGTCTAGTATGACTTATCCATCATTTTGTTGGATGAAGAGTGATCCCTTACTGTTCACCTAGTTTGACACTCCTAGGGGATATGATTTTTTTAATTTACATTCACTTTATGAATTTTTTTAAGGATATATTTATCATTTTCATGGTGTCTTATCATTACAAATAAATGTATTCTAACTAAATATAAATCATTATTATTTGTCTTGTTGGGAAAAAATAATTTTGCACAGTATAATTATTTCTTCTATATGGGTAAATCATGTATGATATGACTCACTGAGATATTGTTCTATTTATTTATGTCATTCATTTCATGAACATTATTCCTTGTAATATTTTGATATTGCATGGAATTACTTTTAATTTTATGTGATGGGTTGGGCATAGAATTATATATCTTCTCAGTGAACTGGAATATCTCATGAGACAAGTAATGCAGGGTAATAGGAGAATCCATTTATGTTATATAAGATGTGTTGGTAAAATTGATTGATGATATGTTTAATATGTATTACATAAAAAATTTATATCTCTATATGCTTACATTTTATAATCTTGGAATTTATTCATTTTAATTTCAGAAACGGATTTATTTATTCTCTAAGTTTCATTATTATAGATAACTCAATTATTTATTCATGACTCCCTTCACTATTTGTTCATCTATTATTATCTAGGAATTTATTCATTATCATGTAATCCATGGATTTTTTTAATATCAAAATATCATTATTATAGCATAAATTATTTATTTATTCATTCCCCTCTTCAGTATATGACAAATTATTGATATTGTAGCATATATTCATTATTATTATTTCCATGGGCTTATCAATGATATCAGTCTCATTTGTTAAGGCACATGTTAGTTTATTTATCCATTCCATAACAAACTATGTTGTATGTTATTCCCTTATTAATAATCTAAACTCACCCTTTCTATTTTTTTCATATTACCTTAAAAATAAGAGGATTAAAATATATCAAAAATTTATTTTTAGGAGAATAATAATATTTTTCATGTTTTCAGATGATTTATTTTTAGTTTTATTGTAATTTAAAATTCATTTATGTATATGGTTTTATAAATCTATTAATTTTTTGGGTCCCTAATTTTTTGATCTATGTAATAGTTTAATAAAATGACAACTGAATCTATGGTTCTAGATATGGGGTTGGTATAGTTGGTATCAATGTATATTTTAGTAGAAAAATTCAGAACTAGATTTAAAAAAATATAGTTAGAAACTAAAAAGAAAATGATCATGGATAACATATATTAAAACATAGTGACTCCTAATGTGTGGAAAATATTAATTGATATTTTCATTTGTGGAAAAAGTATATATTAAATTTTAATTTCATAACGTTTAATTTTTATATTTGGGAAATATGTTGATAATTTATGGATAGTTATTTATGTAATTAGGTTAAAATAATGGGAAACCCCAACCAAAAGAAACTTTTATTGGTCTCAGAGTTATATATGTTGAATATAAATAAAACTAGACTAAAAATTGGGTACCTTAGACATTGGTATGAAATCTTATTCAAAATTTACATACATTATATATATGTTTTATCAGTAATGATTAACTACTTTTTTTATTTTAGTACTGAAAAAATTGATATTTAATTGGATTATAATTAAGTGGTTGGTAATTCCCTTCAATTATTAATTATGTTGTTTCAATATATTAAACTTACATTATCAATAAATATGTAATAACCATGTCAACAAAAAAATAAATCTCGGGATTTCACTCTTCAGGATGACAATGGGACCAGAAGTAGTGTCAATGAAAATTTTGGTTATTTTTGGGAATTAGTTTCCAAAATATTTTAGTATTGATCCATAGAAATATTTTTTTATTATTATAGATGTGTTTTGTATCACTATAATGAATTTATAGGGCTAACATCTCCACGTAATTTATTCATTATAATTTCTATATTTAACAATTAAGAGAAAATTTGGGTTTTTTAAATGTTTAATAATAAGTGAAATTGTAAGGATAAACTTTATTTAAGTTGGTAAAACATAATATCCCCTATTTTCCAATGAATTTATTTTAAAAATATAAATATTGATGCTTAATAAAATAATTCCATTAAAAAAACAAATATTTATACAGATATTTATTACCAAAATTATTCATTTTTATATTTTTTGTTGAAATTATAATTTTAATTATTAAAATGGTTTTAGTAAATGAGTTTCTCGTTGGTTGAGAAACAAATTTTGACTTCTAGAATTTACATTGCGATCGAACCCATGACCGACGAGTCGCAATGGTGTATCTCCTTCTTTCTGCCTACATGATTCCATATGTATCATCCCGACTGATTTTTTCACCCAAATAGATCTTTAGGATTTTTGGCCACTAGGCCTTAGGTTTGCCTCACCGTACGCTAAAGAATTCCATATAATAGTGGGGGTCTAATTATGTGATATTGGAGAGGCTATGGGCTCATGTGACGATAATAATAATGTGTCATATCTATATTACATAGAAGAATAAAGAACATAACATTAGATGACAAAATTTAACTCAATGTAATAATAATAAGAAATAATATTAATAACAAACAAGACCATATGCATTATAGCATTTGTAGAAAAAACATCCCATAACATGTCATATACGAAATAGATAAACATGGTCAACCATGTCAAACCAATCAAGTACACATATATAAATCATGAAAAATCCAAAAATGAAGTCCATCATGATGAAGAGGAACAACCTAGTCCACTACCATCTATCACCTAAAGAGGATCCATCTGCAATCACTAAGGTCCATATCCTGATCCTAAATCATTAATTGATCTCAAAATCATAAAGTCAACATGGTTCCTGAGGGGCACATGTATGGTGTGAGTATAGAATCAATAGGACACCACCAACTTGTACCTATCTTGCATAAATAATTTTACAATGTCTATGAAAATAATAATAAAAAGGCATTACACAAACACATTTTATAATAACCTTTTTCCCTTGTTCTTAACAGCTAAAATTAAGCATTTACCTGCTTCAGAAAACAATAGTATATATCTAAACATGTTCCCGCAAATACTTATATGCAATAAAATACATGTTTGCATATATATATATATATATAGTAGTGAGGAACCATATCTTATTTCTCAGGCTTCCCCAACAAAATATCATAACTAGAGAGACCTTAAGAATCTCACATTTATAAATCACCAAAAACTAGTACTATTAAACACATCATGTTCCATCAATCAAGTACCTGGTTTCCTCATATCATGCCCAATCAAAAATTCCAATGTTCCTCAGACCTCCTCCCAAAAATTCCCTCTCAACTCAACATAATTACATCCCAAAGAACGATGATATTCATCCTAAAGTCAATAATTAACTTCGTACAAACAACCAACATCTTAAGTCATAGAGATATCATTCCACAAATAATCTCATCTCATCAACCCCAAATATAACAAAGATACTCATCCCCTAATTAATCATCTCAACAATATCTCCTGACGATCCATCACTATCCACCGTGTATTTATACAGTGATAACCCCAAAAAATATTATGTTTAACAACATCCCCAAATCTATAATATCAATAGAGGCCACAATCCACAGTGAGTGGTCAAAAACACCTCGATTGAGTCTTATATATGTGCACATGTCTTCAACAGCTTGTCATCCAACAAAGGATACTAAAAATTACCAACAATATCTAAATCCACATCCTCTGGAACATCATTACCCTATTACCATGATTCTAAATATTGATGTTCAACAACATAAAAAGCCTCATGGTCCATTCCATTATCCTGATGACATATATGTCTCAAACCTGAGAACCATGTCACCTCAACATAGTGATCAGTATCTTCTGATGTATCTCATGACATGCCATCAGCCTGATGAACATGCACCTCAGTCCATGTGATTAACATCACTTAAACCCTCTGGAAATGCCCATCATGTTCCCATAGAACACAATGAAATCAAATAAAATTATAATTAATTAAATTAAATAGACTTTCATAAACTTTTTAAACGGTTATAATCCACGTACCCATATTAGTGTATATAGTATAGTTGATGGAATTCTAGTGAAATCCCGTAACATTGATTAATCATTCAAAATGATGAATTAATTAGTTAGGGTCTAACTCGGACAACCCAATATGTTCATTTAGATATTCACCCCAAAACACCAATAAAAATAAGGAGAAATAGAGGAACTACTAACCCTATACTCGCAATTTTTCAAACCTCTGATATCGACCTATAAATCAATCCAAATAAAGAGAAAATGAGAATTTATTAAAAAACCCTAACAATATGTAAAAGTAGAAGAAGAAGAAATGGTAGAAGAAGAGATGTATGGATATTAAATTTCACACTGATATGTTTCTAATGAGATCAAAAATTCCCAATTCAGAGCTAGAATGATGGTGGTAGGCCAAATACTAGGTGGAGAAGAAATGGTAGAGTAATATATGTGTGTGTAGTGGAATAGATTATAATGTAGTAGAATATGATAAATATGTAATATTGAGATTTTAGTAATTTTTTCCCATTTAAATACATGTTTGATTCAGCTAATTGTGTGCCAACTATGTGCTGCTCACTATCCAAGCACCACACCGCACACAGTTAGGAACAGTTTTTGAAAAACCGTGCGCCAACCATGAGTTTCCCCTATATTAAAAACATTATATAAATCACATGTCCATGCAACCCCAACTACATGGTTTTAAATTCTATGTCTAGTGCAGTAGTGGAAAACAGTGTTACTCTTGGGAGCCTGCACAGTTAGATCAAAATGGGCGCCTCTATCTATGAATTCCCAAAACAATGTTTATAGTTCCCGAAATTTCTGAAACTCATTTAAAACAATGAGGCACCTTCCATGATTTAAATATTTCTAAAAAAATTCATTAGGTCAATCAAACTCTCAGAATTTTTTTTTGAATCCCCATAAAAAAGTTAGCCCACTCACCAAACTCTAAAATTTACAAAGGTTATGGACTTTGACCCACTCAAAAACATAGGATGTTACCTTCATTATAATATCTCACCAATATGACATCAGGATTACTCGAAGATGCTATGAAATATATCTATATAATTTATGTTAACTTGTTCTACCCCAGTTATTAGTAATGGTCAATTCCCCAAGTATTTCTCTTCACATTAGTAATTATATGCTTGGTCACTTCCCAAACCAAAATAAAAATATATTCTAATTAAAAAATCAACCTATACACATAATAGTAATCCCAGGATTTACTATCACTCTTACACCTCTTTAGGTTCTTAATCTATTCCCATGAAATACTTGACATGGATCAAGTTTTGTATCTCATCAGAAGCCAATATCATACCTATTTCATACATGACACTCATCAAATATCACATCTCATCATATGGAAATAAATAATGGAGATTAATATATGATCATAATACACCCACATAAAATTTATATATGCATTAACATCATTATCTTGATTCCTACACACCTCATACAGTCCATGCATCATACTAATTTCCACAATAAATCAAAGTTCTTATGCACCTAATATATATATATATATATATATATATCATGCAACATAATCGATGAAAACATACTAACCAGAGCTTGGTGAGTCTAGAAATAAAACATGTTCACCTCATTCACCAAAAATGGCCATTCCAAATTAAAAAAAAGAGGTTATGCCACGTTCAAGTCATACCACTAATTGTCATTGGCTCACCAGCCTGCTCTAACCCTGGAAGCTCAATAACAAGAAAATATCATAATATCCGACTACCCAAGGCCTAGCCTCACTATAGAACTACACCAAATACATGATAATAACCCCACTACTGGTTATCTCCCTTTATCATTATCTCTAAGTATAGATGAATACCAAATACCATCTCCTTGAACAACTCTAAGTCCAACCGTAGGTCACTAATTATTCCCATGGCCATGGATACCGATTGTCTATGAAGGCTTTCCATATAACCTCCCCTACTGACCCATATGACCACATGATTATAATTACTTTGAAAACCAATCATTTTGGGTCCAAACATGCCTTGTATTTTCACACTTGAAGAACACCATCAATGAAAAACTTCTTAGTCGTCTCCCAGAATCTATGGCCTGGCTATACTACTAAGACTCATTTTGGTCTCACTTATAGTTAAATAAAGCACATCTATCAGGATCAACCGACCCCATCACCCATCTCAAGTAAGACCTACTCATCAAATATCCCTCATCTATCATTTCTTGATTAAATACCTCTATAAATGAGGTCTGTTGGATGATTTTCACCTACACTTTAATTGTGTTCCACAATCAATCCTCAAATCACCTCGCCATGAAAATTACTTCTACCAACACAGTAAGTGGAAATTAGTATAGGTCTATGAAATTATACTTATAATCTATAATAAATGTTTCCCTTTTTGGTGATTCATGAAATCACATTCTCTATCCTCCCTCGGTGTCTCAGGTAAGAAGTGCAGGAACAACATGGACTCAAATTAAGTCAATGTGAGTCCCTAATGTCTTCCCTCTTATACCTATATTTCCAACAAATTATTTGTCGACCCATTATCATAAAATTCTCCATCTTCATCCAAAAACCTGGGGGTGTCTCAATATAATCAATGATTGTTTTCACCAACTCGATCATGTTCTCTTCTTCCAACGGTCCATCCTATGCCTAGAATAATGGGGGTTCTAATACAAGAAATCCTGAGTTAAAAATTCCACTGATGGATTAGCTCATAGAGCTCCCCATTCGATACTCTATAATAAACAAACCAAGTTTTCCATAAACATAGCATCCAACCATGAACCAATATCATTTGTCTTTTGAGATTATCCAACCTATACTAGAGAATATACATGTGGCTCAGGATCATCCCAGTCCTCAAGGGCCTCATCCCATTCATTCTCATGCAACACCATATCTTACCGCTCCAAATTCTCCACTAGAAGCCTTATATGGGTAATCAAACTGAATACCAACAACATGATCAAAAATCCATAAAATGATATATATCGAAAATTTGAAAATATTTAATAGGAAGTACGTCTCACCACCCTTACACTCCCCTACCGCACACATGTCATATGTCACCAGGCCTTATTTCCCATATCTTATCTATAATAGAGTCATGTATCGTTTATAATCTGGCCTCATGGACCCTTTCCTAACCATAAGATATTCAAGTATCACATATAATGTATATCAATCTGGGATAGAGGAATGTAATTTCACCAAACAGGATAAGAAAGAATGTGTTTTTAACTTCTTTTTTGAAACATTAATCAACAGAACCCATTTTGCATCCCTAAAAACCATTATCAAGGTTAGGCCTTTACATACTATATACAGATTACATCACTTATAGAGCTCATTAGGAGCCACATACTTGGGCTGGAAAATTAGAATTCATCGAAAAATTCTAAGTAGGAAAAATATATTTAGCTTCCCTTTTGACACATTAAATAGCACAAACCATCTTCGTGCATTTCATGTTCTCAATGAAGTTAACAAGAAGAATACAAATCATAGGAGCCTAAGTGCATATCATAATGGACAATAAATCATAATTTTCCATTTATAGACAATGTTCAAACCTCCTAATAGATAAAAAACACTCCCATGTGTCCCACCCAAGTAGGAAATAAAATCAAATGTTGAATCACATAGTATAAAATTAATTTCCCACCCCTAGAATTTTGGTTTATTCCCCGCGCATGGGGAAATTGGAACCCCAAAAAAATATCTTTATCTTGTTTGGACTACATCCATGTATTTGGTCTTCCATATCACAAATACTAAGACAAAAATTTAAAATAAATCACACTTATTCCAATTTTATAATCCTGAACTGGGTTTTCACCCAAAGAGTACTATGAGCTGACTAGCCACTAGACCATAGGAAAACCTCCATATATGCCAAAGGATGATGACTAATAGTGATTTTCTAATTAGATTTAAGAGGGTAAACTATACCATTAGTTGATTATAATAATAATGGTAAATATGTATACAACATAGCTGGAGAAGGATCGTAATAGAATAAGAAACAATGAAAGTTATTATAAATATAACAAACAACAATATTAATAAAAAACAATACCCAATGAATAATATAATTTTTAGGAAATAAATTCCCTAACTAGTCATACAATAAAGAGATAAAAAAGGTCTATTGTGGATTACCATATAAGTACACATATATAGATCATGAAAAATCGAAAATATTGTCCATCATGATGTAGAGGATATACCTCATCCACTACCATCCATCCCCTGAAAAAAGAAAATCTATGATCACTACGGTCCAACTACTGATCCCAAATCCTTTCTTGACCTCAAAAGCTAAAATTCTAAACATGTCTCTTGGGGCCTCTATATTTTGTGAGTATGGACTCATCTTCACCAACATGTGCCTATCTAACAGCCATAAGATTATATTTTGTATGAAAATTAAAATAGAAATCCACTAGAAAGAGAAATTTAATAACAACCCATTACATTATGCTCAAAATCGACAAGGAATCATTAACACGCTTCAGACAACAGTTGTATATCTGTGAACATGTCCCCCCAAATATATATATATATATATATATATATGGAATAAAATACATGTAAATATATATGTATATATGCAGTGGTGAGGACACATGGATTAGTACCCAAACATACCACGAAGAATATCATAACTAGAGAAACCTCAGGAACATCCCATAAATAAATGATAGGAACATCATGCCATCCAACATCTCTTATAGAAACAATTAGTTACCCATAATACTCAAGACATGCCCAATAAATTAGTCCTAGGTCCATTGGGCCTCATCTTAGAAATTATTTACCTGCTCAACAACCCAACCTCTCCAGGAATGTCAATATCCCCCCTCTAATAAATAATAACCATCTCCTTAACATCCATTGTCATGAGGAATGTAGATATCTATTCCCCAATAATCCTAATGACTTTTAATCCATTTTAGTGGTGAGACTGAACCCCTAACTAATGGTCTCAACACTGTCTCTCGATGTCTTATCACCATCCACTATGGCTTTATATAGTGAGGACCTGCAACATATCTAACGTTTAATACCATACCCTAGGATGAAATATCTACAGAGGCCTCCAACCACAAAGAGTGATCAACACCACCTCAACTATGTCTTATATATGCATACACGAATCCAACATTTCATCGACCAACAACAGTGAGAAATAATCACCAACATAATTCAATGACACATCATCTGGTACCTCATTCCCATGTGACCATATCAGTAAATCCTAATGGTAAAAACCATTCAATGTAATACAGATCATGCCCTCATCTTGATGACCCCATCACCTATTTTTTAATGAAAATTTCAACTCAACTGGGTGGTCATCATCTAAAAATGTATCTCGGGTCGTACCCTCAGCATGATGGCCATGTCACCTTAGTAAAAGTTTTCAATATCACCTTAATCATCAATCCATTCCCTAAACCATCCCAAGGAACTAAAATAAATCATATAACAATTCAGTTAGTCTAATTAAATCCACCAATGTAATCTTTTAAAAAGGTTATATACCCTTTACATTGCTTATTTGATTTTTGTATATTTGAGTTCATGATCAACTGAATCCCATAACCTTGATTAATCTATTAAAATCAGTCACTAATTAAACATGGTCTCACATGGAGAAACAATTTCACATTTAGTTATGCACACTAAAAATCCCATAAAATTAGGAATAAATCAAGGAATCGCCTACCATATACTCATATGAAATTAGTCGTCTGATTTTTCACATTAACTCATGTTTAAATGAGAGAAAATAGAGATTTAGACGAACTCCCTAAAAACAAGGAAAAATAGATTACATATATTTATAATTTAGTACGGATAGAGAATATAAGAGGACAAGTAATTGGATTAATGGTGTTACCGATATGCTTCCAATGGGGCTAACATCACTCAATTTGAGGATTAAATGATAGAGGAACGCTAATGAATAAATGTATAAGAAATGGTAGAGGAGACCATATGAATTTGGTGGAATGGGGAAGAAAATAGATGAATATGATAAATAATGAGGTTAAATTCCATTATTTTTTACATTTTATGTCCCTTTATAGTTTTTCCATATAGTTTGGGAAATTGTGGACCAATAGTGTGGTGCTCACTATCCAAGCATCTCACCATGAATAGTTAGAAAAAAATTTCCAAAACATGCATAGACCACATTCTTTCCCTCTATTAAAAAGTAAAATAAAATCTCACTGACATCCCCCCCCCCAAACATGGATGATTTTACAAACCATGTCTAGTGTGGAAGTGGTCCACTCAGCAACTCCTAGGAGGACTCATAGTTTGATTAAAATGCACACCTTTATCATTGATTTCCGAAAACTGTGTTTTTGGGGCATGATGTAAGAAAAAATAATCCAAAACCTAGAGGTACAAACAAATACATAAAACCCATTTAAAAATAAGTAATTGGTTTAGCCAACCTCTTAGAATTTGGCTCCGAATCTATAAAAGAAATTTTATTTTCTCACCAAATTCAAAAATTCTAGAAGGTTGAGGATTTTGACTCATGAAAAAATACATGATGTAACAACATAATTACATATTAGATATTTTCTATACATATATGTTTCTTTTATTATATACATGATTTCTATTAAATATTTTTTTTATTTTATAATAATATTACTTTTACTAATCATTTAATATGAAAATGATCTCTGTATTTAAGTCAATCTATTTTAATGGTTGAAAAAGTATGATTTATGATTTTATTATCATAAAATTGGTTGAAATTTCATATTCCATTTTATATACAGTTAAATATTAATAATAAATTTCGATTTATTTTTTATTTACATTATATTTCTTTTAAAATTTTCATTTTATCTAATTATGAGGATATGTTATATTACTTTAATATTATACATTAAAAATGTTATGGAAAATGATTCATAATAAAAATTAAATAATGATATATTTCATTAATTCAGAACAATGAATTTATTAAAATATCATATCTAATAAAATACTCACTATTACAAAAAGTATACACCCAAAAGTACAATTACATTTTATAAGAACATTACATGTATAACATAAATACAGACCCATACAACTTGGAATAGTAATGGGATATACACAATAAGGAATATCATATTCACCAAGATGAATTCAATCGGATTTTAATCCCCCAATAAAAACACCCTTGTTATAAATATCATCAAAACGAAGAGAACTATTAGTAAAATAATGGAAATTATCAAAGGATGTGAAAGATCCTTTGTATGTGAAGTGGTAAGAGATGAATTCATAATGAAGGACTATTAATTGGGAAATATAATCATTCTTCCTTAATGATTTTTCCAATTTTTATCATCAGTAATACCATTATCCCCTAAGATAGTTTGTTATTATTATTATTATTGGCGATGTAGATGAAATTAAGTGATAAACATGATTATTTTGATGATATACCAAAAAAATATTTATTATAGATAAGAATATGATTTATAATAAATATAAAAGTTCTAGATAAAATTTATGGTCATTAAATAATATCACAAAACACTTTTTAATTGATAATTTATAATGATGATGTCCTTGGTAATTCTTATAATGGTCTGAATGTTTATTTTTATATGAAATTTCTAATTTTAAATAAATAAGGATATTTATTTAAATGTTAAAATTATATTAATTAGTGATTTATTATGATAAAATAAAATTCATTTTTTGAATTATCACATCCATATTATCTTAGCTTTATTTCATGGAAATTTTCAAAAACAAATTATTTTTTTGATGAAAAAATATAAATTCCCACATTAAAAAGAACTAAAATTTTATGGCATCACTATTATTTATGAATGAATAAACATTTATGGAATATTTTATTAAAAAATAATCACATTAAATAATTATAAAATTAAATTTTAAAATATTAATTTTGAATAGAAAGTAATACATTATTTTCTTAAACCAGTTATTAGATCTTTGAAATAATAGTTATTTTCTGGGTGCATTAATTGGGTTGGTTGGGAGGTATGTTTCTATTTTATAATTCCTCTGATATACAATCACCATATAACACTCATTTATAATCTATAAAATGTGATTTGACTAATTAAATACTCATGTAGTTGTCTTATATAATATAATAACATATATTTTAACCCTTAAAACCACCACTCTTCAAATATAAATTCCCACATTTCCCTCCACTCTTTCTACAGAACAATCATTGATAATGGTTTATCTCTCAATTCCCCTATCATGATTTTATCTACAGTGTTTATATGGTTCTAATCATTCCATCTCTATATTTAATAATAATCATTAAAGGGTAATGGTTCCCTCAATTATATTATTTCCTCTTCAGGTACATTAATTTTGTTATATTCTTGTTTTAAATTTCTTTTCATATAATTCCTTTCATTTTATTCTCTAGTATTATCTTCCATTTGATATTTCCTAAATGTGAGATTATATTTTCTCTCTCATTATATCCCTTTCCTATATTGTTACTATACTGAAGTAAGGGACCCAAATCCTCGTTTTCTATTTTGATGTACATTAATTTTGTTATGTTATCTTTCTAATTTTTTTTCATATACTAAAATTTATATTATTACATGAAATTAAATTCCATTTGACATGTTTAAAATTATAATTTATTTATTCACATTTTTTGTATCTTTCATCTAATCTGTTATAATGATCAAACTACCCCATAACCTAAAACCATTATAAAATTTTGTAAAAGAAAAGTGTGGGTTGTTTTCTTAAGAAATGAAATCACAGTTTTGATACTACCAGTGGTTGAGGATTTAGATGAGATTCATAAAATGATTAAAACTTCAAAATATTTGGTCAGTTGTATCTTGACTATCATTCATGTTTATGATGAGTGGGCCCTTACTACACTCTCGGTTTAACACTCATAGATGATATGCTTTGGTTAATGTACAAATTATATAGCAAAAATATTAATGGTTTTTTATCATTTTATTTATTTTCATACCTTTTAAAATACATGCATTCCAAATACCTGGATATCTTTATTAAATAGATTATTTCTAAAAAAAATATTATACCATATAATTCTTCCCAGTATATGGTAAAATATTATAAGATATGCCTCATTGGAATATTATACCATTTATTTATGTTTTTCATAACTTTAAAATTATTCTATGTAATCATTTTATATATTATGGAATAAATTTTAATTTTATGTCATGTGTGGGGATCCAAATTATATATCCCCTTAAGGAACTGGTAGGTTTCATGAGACAAATCAGATAGGATAATGGGAGTTTCATTACCCTTTATGTTATATTCCTTGGCACAATCCCTTTTGGAAATTTTTAAGATGTTTGACATTATAAATTTCCATTAATATATATTCAGATATCAATATCCAAGAATTTAATAATTTTTCATGTTGGCCATGGATTTATTTATTCTAAAAATTTAATTTTGAAAGAATAAATCAAGTATTTATCTATTTCTCTATTCATTATATGTATATATATTTTTATCTTGGAATTTATTCAATTTCATGTTTGCAATGAATTTATTTATTCTCTTGATTTAATTATTATATAATAACTCAGTTCCTTATTTATGCCTCCCTTAACTATGTGATAAAATATTAATTTCATGGAAACTATCCACTATTATATTGTTCATGGGTTTATCTATTTTCTTAATCTCATTTGTTATAGAACATGTTAGTTTTTTTATTCTCACTATAACAACATACATTGTATTTTATTCCCTTATTGTGTGTCTGATCTACCGCTTTCCGTTGTTTTACTTTTATTTTGGAATCCAAGATGATTAATACAAATGAAAAATGGATTTCATAGATTATAATAATGTTTTCATGTTTTCAGATGATGTATTTTTAGTTTCAATCTATTTTAATACTCAATTGTGTATCTAGTTTTTTATGTCTATTAAATAGTTGGGTCCTCTATTTTGTGATCTATTTACAATTATAATACAACAAACACCTAATCTATAATGATAATGTTATTATTTTTACACTAGGAGAAAAAACAGGAAAATAATTTTGATGTTCAATCCCATTGGAATATTATTCTTTATCAGAACTAATAGAAACACTTCTCGAGGAATATAATCCATAGATGGAGTGTTTTTAAAGTCCTAAATAATTTTTAATGGATATAAAACAATATCTCAATTATTTACTAATGAGTATTCATTTTTTCTTATTTGGTTGAATTTCTATGGTCATTGTATGTATTAAACGTTTTTGGGAGGATTTGAGAAAAATAGGAAACAACACATCTACGTTGGGCCCTTATGTGAAATTAAAAAATTGAAAGCATTAGGAAAGGGAATGGGTGTGGGAATAGAGTTGGGGCTAGAACAATTGTACTTGTCTTAGGAGACATCACAACACACTTTTTGGAGTCTGTGGTCACAGAAGAATTCTTAGGGTTAGTTACAATCTTTATTGATATCCATGTCCTTTAGGATGGTCAAGAACACCACAGGTGTGGTGAAGATCATGGGCAAGGATGTGAAATCATCGGGATTGTTTTTCACGACCCGAAATAATAAATTTTTTTTTCATCCTATTCATTGAAGAAACACATATATCAAAATGTGGGGTCTTTAATGTGTTATTAATTTATATATACCATCTATTAAAAAATTAATGATTTTATCTTGTTGTATTCCATCGATCTATATGAATTTCATATGCTCCATAGAAGAACCTAGAAAAAAATCATGATTTGAGTCGATGAATTATAGAGACTGATACTTTTCATATATAGGTATCACCTTTTATTAGATTAATATTCATTATAAAATGAAACAATCCATTAAATAATTATATAGGTCTACTAACATTGGAAACATAGATATACAAAAACATTATTTAATAATAAAACCACATCATCTCCCACTAAGATCCTCATAACAAGAACCCTTCATTGATAAATAGTACTTAAGACCTTTTTCATGACATAGGGAAAGGAATCAAAGTAATGGCTTTGGTTATATGTTCTATAAGGGTAATCAAGATATATTTCAATGATCATTAAACATAACATTATCATAAGGGTATATGAAAATTAGAATAACATTTGAAAAAAATACCATGTATATCATAGATAATAATGTTGAATAATTTCATTATTATTAGATGTTCATAAGACATGGATCATAAAAATCAAAAAACATGATCACTTATAGCATAACATTATTATAAGGCATATATTTTTGCCACACACATGAAAATATTAAATCATTTACTTTGTATTGAACGATTACTTCCAATACTGTCATAGTAGATTAGATTCACTCGAAAAATCATATTACTAAATGAGGATCACTCTAATAAAATTGTATTAGACAGAGTCTCTTACTCAACTTGGTTCACTCCCAATTCTAGTCCTATTGATCACCAAAGATATCCAATATTACCCAATTCATTGTAGGGATATATAATTCAAGGACCACCCAACTCATTGAAAATCATTCAGATATGTTCAAAAATATCATAAAATATTCACTATATCACAACCCATGAAAAAGAAATGTATTTCATAAAAATTTCATCATATAATAACATTTGGAAGGAAATATATATAATAATCATTTTAACATTTCATCGTATAAAAACCCATGTCAGATAAAATATTTTCATTAATTTTTTTATTATAATCATAAACCATCCATATAAATAATATGGATTGTATCATTGGACTATATCCCCAGTAAAATGTTAGTAACATCAAAGGATATGATCTTACATTAAAGTAAATTTAGGGATCACTTATAGAATTTCTTAATGAAATTTCCTTTTCACATTGAAATCATCTCTTTAAAATATAAAAATTTCCAAAATATTATGGAAATTGTTTTCTCTAAAAATATACATGAAAACATATAAATTTACAATAAAAAATTTTGTGTTCATGATTTTGGGAAATTTTTTTCATTCTTTATAAGTTAAAATAGATCCCTTCCTTTCATACTTTAAAAAAATGCAGAAATTATCTCATTATGAAATTGAAAATAAGATTAATTTTAATGCTTATTTTAGAAATGAAAAAATTGTAAAACATTACTATAAAGAATAATTTTATAATGATAAATCCATTCATGAAAACATTTTTATATATCATAGATGTGGAAGAGAAATATTTTTCAACTGAAGAGAGAAATAAAGTTGGGTTTCCTTAAAACATTAAATTTGTCTCTCAATTACTTAAATAGTTTTAAATGAAATGTGTAATATATATGAATAACTAATGTATAATAAAATTCATATGATTATTGATAAATATACCAAAATATTTTATCACTAGAACTTAATTGTAAATAATATCGATTAAATAATGAGATTGTAACATAAAACCCTTACCTTTAGTCTGTCTTCCTTCAAACGTATTCAATACACTAATAAACTAAATATATATTTATTATACATAAATTCTAGTTCTAAAATCATATATATCATACCATATATTGTTTACTTATATCTTTCATCACCCATTTATTAAAAAATATTTATTAAAATCATTGTTCCTTTTGATAACTACTTTATTTTTCATGTATGTTTTGATTTGGTAGTTTTGGTCCATGTATATTGTTCACGGTTCGATAATATAGAAAAATTTACTCATAAAATAATTATATTATATATTCATTATATACATATTTAGTGTCATCCATAAAATTTTAAGATATAAAAATGAATTAAACTATTCATAAGGATGGTTGTTTGTACAGACACAAGAATGTTGTCTTCAATTTTTAATAGATGGAATGAAAGAAATATAAATTAAAATTCACCTTCTAGATTCATCATTATATCTTATAAATCATATATATTCATAAAATACATCCTTATTACCATCCATGTAAAACAGATATGAAAAAAGAATCACATTTCCTCATGGAAGTGGTAGGAAACACATACACATGGAAAAATAAGTTATAACAGTCATATTTAAATAATAATATTTCATAGGTTGTTTGATTTATGTGTTTTGTGTCATTTAAACTGAAAAAAAATTTCTTCTTCTAATTTTTTTTGTGTGTTACATTCTTCCACCACTAATATATTACATCCTTCAAATTTTACCTTGTGATTGGAAATCAATGGGTTGAATTTTAAAAATTCCTTTTTGGATAAATGAAAATCATAAAAAGGGTCAATAAAAAATTATAAAAAATAGATGTAAAGGGAAATATGAAATAAATATAGAATAAAAAAGACATAGTTTTTGAATAGGGTAGAATTAGTGGGAATTGAAAATATAGACATGGAGGAGAAAACTAATTCCAAGTATATAATAGTGTGTGATAAAAAATATCACTAGGGAAAATTTAATCATAACATGACCATAAATCTGTTATGGGTGAAAATACCCTCATTTCATCAGAAATAATGGTAAAATTGTAAAATTTTATTTAAATATCATTTTTCTAATGCTGAAGTATTCTTTTAATATCTAGAAAGAGAACATTAGAAAATATAATTACTTGATTTTTACTATATCAATAGCATAATTTTGTCCTTTTCATGTTTTTTGAGAAATATAAATTTTTTATAAGTACCCATGAATTGAATATTTAGGATGAATTTTTCATTCCTGAAGCACTAAAATCAACTTCTAGTAGATCCCATGATCCAAAAAATGGATAACAATAAATTCTTCTTATATTTATAAATTAAAAAAATAAATTGGTTTGTAAAAAATTTGCAATAATTTATGTTAACAAATAATACATATTACACCTAAATTTCCATAATAAAACCAATGGTTTTACTTAGATAATCACCTAAATAAATAACCCTACATACCAAATTACCTCAATATCCTCAACATTAAATAATGTTGTAACCTTAATGGTGATCTCATACCTTTCAAAATATATCCAAAAATTTAATTTTAGTTAATTCAAATTAAACATTCATGTTAAATAACATATTAAACCTGAGAGTTACATATACAATAACATAATGAAACATATCATAATTTGTCATTGATCACCATTATATATTATATAATGTTGTTAACTTCACCAAAAATAACATGAAACAAATTTAGATACTAGCTTGAATGGTACTCAATAACTTTACTATATATATCTTTGAAATAACTCCATATCAAAGAATTACATATCAATCATCAATATTATGTATATAAAATTATCCAATAGTCCATAATTATCATAAAATCATATTATACCAAAGGGTTATTTGTACTTCAATAGATAAGTATTCTTAAAACCTAATAAAAGTTTCAAATCACTTCAAAATCCCATCACTAAAAAAATGAAAAGGGGGTGTTGTTTCCTTTGAAATTATGATTAATCATAACCATAAAAACCAATTATGTTATTACGTCCATTTAATTTAAAGTCACTTGAAACAATAAATTCTTCCAAAAATAGTACATTCTTTAGTCCTAAAATAATAACACAAACTATTTAATATATTAAAAATATACAAAAAGGGAAATAAACATCATCAATTATGACCTAAATCACTTTTATTCAAACCATTACCTAACTTATAAGCCAAAAATACTATCCTATTAATGTAAATATTCTCTTAACCCCAACTCAACATTATCACATTTATACAAAATCACTTTTTGTGGTTATATGAACCATTCAACATAAGCTTTAAAATCCATAAAGAAAACTAATATGGAATAATCCTTATACATTTCATGATTTCCATATAAAAATATCATTGAGATAATTCATCAATCAAAAAACCTGATCCTTTCACTTCAAAGAGTGGAATAACATAGGAACAAATTTTGTTTATGTGTTAACCCTTAGAAAATGCATTTGTCTCAACTAATACCCATATTACCCACACTTAAGAAATTGATTAAGTAATTGTACCTTAAGATAAAATTTATTTTTATGCACCAAAATTTTTATTATTCATCTGAAATAAAATTCACTCCATCATTAATTTTCACATAGAAACCATCTTTCTATTCCTTCACGACATTCCCTTAACTACCTATTCCCACATCCTCGACACGTAGTATACTAAATATTATTTCCTCTATGGAATTTATAAAACTAAAATTTTCTTCTATTAATCATTGCATTAAATTCACCAAGGAAGAGTTAGAAAATAATATAATTGGATAAATGATTAGGAATAATCATAATGTATTTCCTTCCAACTCCCATTTCATTTTTTTCTCATTAGAATAAACTTTCCAATATCTCATTGTGTTAACATGAATTCTTTTGGTTCCATATAATAGGTAAAACAAAAAATTATAGTGTAAGAAAAAATATTAAAATTTAGTAATCAATAAAATCATCTATGGGGTGTGTAAATCATAACGCCATATTTTCAATCTAAGAATCCTTTCGTTTAACCTATGACAAAAATGATAATTATCAAAACATTAGTATATTATCCTATTCTTATACATATCCATAGGGTTCTCACTAATGTTTCCTTTTCTTAGTATCTAAAGGTAACTTAACCTTACTCTAATAATAACTATAGAGACCCACAATTTTCATACATATATATTACATATTATAATATGAATATTCATTATATAATATAATGATCCATTCTAGAATCTTATATGTCTTGTATATTAGGAAACCTGGACACATAAATAACTTTTACATAAGTGAAAGACATCATCTCCCACTATGTTCATCATAACTAGAGACCTTCATAGAAATATCATACTTAATACCTTTCTTTATAAATTGGGAGAAGGAAACATAATCATAGGTGTCCTCATATGCTCTATAAGGGTAAAAATGGAGATATCAATTATCACTAAAAAATAACATGCAAATAAAGGGAATAAGAATATTATAATATAATTCCAAAACTATGTCATACATATCATATATCAAAATCTTATGTCATGGAAGAAACCATATTAGTACATAATACATGAATCATAAAGGGATAAAAACATGATCCATGAGACAAAAAAAATTCCATACGACAAATATTTGTTTCATACACATAGGAATATAAAATTATTTTTATAGTAGTTGAGGATTACTTCCAAGACTATCATAGTGGATTGGGTTCACTCCTTAAAACATCATAGTAGTCAATGTTCACTCCCAAAACTATCATAGTGGATAGTGTCCCATTCTGATTTAGTTCACTCCCCATTCAAGTCATGTTTATCTCATTAGATATCTTCGTTTACCCAATGTATTGGAGATCAATATAATCATTGTCCCACCCATCACATAATGAAAAAACATACAAGCATGTTTCACAAGATCATAATGTATTCATCAAATATGAACCCATGAAAAGGAAACGGGGATCAGAAACCATTGGAAAGAAATTTGTTTTGTAAACATTTCATCATTTCATCATAGAATAACCCTTATTAAATAAAAGGGTTTCATTAAAATATTGCTATTATAATCATAAATCTTATAGAAAAATAACAATTACGGTATCATTCACTACTACAAATGAGGCCTTTAACAGCGCAAGAATATGCCTCTATCAACTTGAGAAAAGTGATAACTACCTAAGAATAGTTAAAAACCCATGGATTTTATCAATGCAAATAAAATCAATGATAAAGAATAATTGTATTAGATATTTTAAAAACACCGATAAAAGACACCATTTATCTACTCTATTACGTATCACTAATAAAGAGAAATTTTTTAGCACTATTAGAAGCATAGATAAAGATTCATTTATCAGTTATTTAAAAACTACTGATAAATGCTATCTTTATCAATGCATTTTAAAGCTCAAATAAATAGATCTTTATCAATGCATTTATTAGTTCTATTAAAGAGCAATACTACAATGTGGGGATATAACACACTATAACACTAATAACTAGGCATGTAGTGTGCTATAAAAACACACTACATCACAATAAACATCAAAATAAATTACCAAAATAAGATAAAAATATATAATTTAAATGAAATAAAATTTATAACACAAATACAAGAAAAAACACCATTAAATAATGTAAACTATTTTTTAATAAAATTAAGGTCATTTTTAAATAAAATGGTTCACAGAAAGTCATACCAATCACACCAGGAGTAAATTTGAGGTTTAAATTATTCTAATATGTCATAAATGACATATGGATCATTCTGATAATGTACCAAAACAATATCAATGTTTTTTCTCGGTTTTGAAAACATCTGTTGTTTATTTGATTAAAATTAATGCCAGTTTTGAATAAAAAGACTCACATGGAGTCATACTAGTCACACAATGAATAATATTGAAGTTCACCTGATTCTAACACATCACAAATGACTTATGAATCACTTTCCATATGTACCAAAACTATATGAATGTGTTTTACTGGTTTTAAGTATGTAAGCTATTTTTTAGTAAAATAAATGTCTATCTTGAATAAAACAATGTACATGGAGTCAGATTGTTCACACAGTGCATCAGATTGAGGTAAAAATGATTCTTAAATTTCCCAAATGAAATATGGGTCATTATCATAAAGTATCAAAACAATCAGACTGTTTTTACTTAGTTTTGAGTATTCCACTTGTGTTTTTTACTAAAATGTAATTTTAAACCAAAAATATTCACTTTGATCCATACAGTTGGAATCATGTATGGGTTTTACATGAGACTATTTCATACATGTCATAAATGAATTATGAATCAATTCCCAAAATTATCAAGACAATATAATCATATTTTTTAATATTTTAGTGAGTGATGTTTTTTATTAAAATGTTAATTTTAAACTGATAATGGACACTGGGGGTCATAACGATCATACCTTGAATAAAATTTAATATTGGATGATTTCTACACATAAAAAATGACCTATTTATCATTTTCCTAATGTTCCAAATCAATCTGAATGCATTTTATCCATTTTTATCATGTTTTTTGTTCTTTCACTAAAACTAATGTAAATTTTGATTAAAAATATGAACATGATTCATGCCTATCATAATATGCATTGTGTTGAGGCATGAATGATTCCTATATGACCCTAATGACTAATGGATTGGTTTTATAATGTATCAAAATAATTACATTGTGTTTTATCATTTTTGAGTATGTCAATTCTGTTTTTTTTACTAAAATGTCTTTTTAAACTAGAATCATGGATTTTTTTCATAAAGGGGGAATCGTGTGTGTTTTTTACTTGATATTGATTCCTACATGTCAAAAAATAAATTTTTAATAATTTTCCCAAATTATCAAGACAATCCTTGTTCATTTTATTTGTTTTTAATGGGTGACACTTTTTTGATTAAAAGGAAAATTTTAAACTAATAACATTCACTTAGAGTCATACCGATAACATAGTGCATCATATAAAGGAAATGATGATTCCATCACATCAAAAACGACTTATGGGTCATTTTTCTAAAGTACCAAAAAATATGAATCTATTTTCTAGGTTTTGAGAATGTTATATTTTTTCTTTAAAATTAATTTCAATATTGAATGAAAATACACACTTGGATTCATACCAGTCACTTAATGCTTTGGTGAGAGGTGAAGATGATTCATATGGATACAAAATGACTTAGGGATCCTTTTAATAAAGTATCATGTAATCAGAATTTTTCTCATAATTTTGAGTACACCACTTTTATTCTTGACTAAAATGTCATTTTAAACTACAAACACAATTTTGAGTCAAATATGTGGAATCATGTGTGGTTTCAACATAATATTTATTCATACAAATCAGTAATGAATTAGGAAAAAAATTTCAAAATTATATAGAGAATCCAAGAAAATTTTCTTGGTTTTTAGTGAGTGACAATTTTTGTATTAAAATGGAAATTTTAAAATGATAACAGAAACATCGAGTCATATTAGTCAAACCATGCATCAGATTAATGTGTAGATGATTCCTAAATATAGAAAAGGACTTATGGATCATTCTATATAATTACCAAATTAATAAAAATGATTTCTATTATTTTTGAGTCTGTCAGATTTTTTCACTAAATATAATGGGAATTTTGAATAAAAAGACACACTTGGAGTCATAATTATCACACCATGAATCATATTGTGGTTTGGATGATTCATTCATGTCCCAAATATATTATTAATAATTTTAAAAAATTATAAAAACAATAAAAATGATTTTCTCATTTTTAAGTATGTTGCCTTTGTTTTTTCTTAAAGTGTAATTTTAAACTACAAACATTTACATTTAACCATAAATGTATAATCATGTGTGGGTTTTACATGAGGATGGTCCATACATGTCAAAAATGAATTATTACTTATTTACCAAATTGACAATATAGTTAGTGTTTTTTTGGGTTTTCTGTGAGTGTCGCGTTTTTTGTATTAAAATGTCAATTTATAAATAATAAGAAACACTTCGAGTAATAATGGTCACAACATGGGTTTGATTGAGGTGTGTACAAACCCTATACATAAAAAATTCCTTATATAAAATTTTAATAATGTACCATACCAATCAAAATTATTTTTATCAGTTTTTAGTATGTTAGTTGTTTTTTTTTTGACAAAAATTATTTTCACTTTTGAAAAAAAAAGATACACATGGAGTCTTACCGGTCACACCATCGATCAGATTAAGGATATCATGGTTCCTATATATTCCAGATGATATATGTATAATTTTCAAAATGTATAAAAAAAATCATATTGTGTTTCCATAGTTTTGAGTATGCCACTTGTGTTTTTTAATAAGATTTCATTTTAAACTAGAAACATGTACATTGAAATAGAAATTTCACATAATCTTGGGTTTTGACATGAGAATGATTCATACACGTCAAAAATGATATATAAATACTTTTCCAAAATTATTAAGATAATTCAAGTACATTTTAACAAATTCCCATGAGTGACAATTTCTTTTATTTAAATGTTAATTTTAAACTAATAATAGACATTTAGACACCAACCCTCCTCGATGACCACAATATATCAAAACCAATTTTCCTAAAATAGTTCTTTTCTATACCTACAGACGTTAGTGGGTTATTAAAAACATATTAACTCCAACATTTAGGTTCGATAATACACATTTTTGATTACTGGGAGTTGCACAGATGTTACTTCCGTAAAAATAATGGAGAAATTAAATTTTCCAAAACAGAATGATCTTATAGGTGGTTTAATACCCTATATAAAATCACATAAACAATTAGTGAGAACCATTATTTCAGTAAGTCACTAGAAACACATTCACAATGTCACTTATCTTGTGTGACAAGTTTTGTGTGCACTTTTAAAAAACATTTATCAATAAAAATCATGGTACGATCCTTATTCTACTTTAATTCCGAACAATTTTATTGTTTTCAAGCCAATGCTTCGTATCCTCTACCTTAGTCTCCACCTTGGACTTCACCTCTACCTTTTCCTCCACATCAGTCTCCGATTCTAACTTTTCCTCCACCTTTTCCTCAGCCTTTGCCTCTACCTCTACCTCTTCCTCCACAATTGCCCATCAATTTTATTGTTTGCAAGTTAGAACTTAAAAAAAAGAATTTATTATATTATATGTACATTAGAAATATTTCAAAAATAATATATAATAATTTTGACACTAATTATTCTTACAAAAAATATATTTTTAATGAAATAACTCATACTAGATCACTAACATAGTAGGTAATCACCTAAATTTTTTATTGTTATGAATTCTAACAAACATTACCCTACCCACTTGTCTATAAACAAATTTATTTCATATTTTGAGTATCTAGGTTGTTGAAATTATTAATAGTATATAGAAAGTATAGAAAAAAAATAATTATGACATATATTTAATGACGTTTTAATCACATTTGGAAATGACCTTTTGGGGGATGCAGTTCTTCTCATGATTTATGTTTTCTCCTATAAATTTACAAACATAATATCCATAAATGAGGTCATTATCTTATTTTAGAATGTGAAAAAAATTTATCCAAAATAAAAAATTAGTTGTGAAATGTTTTGATAGTGAAATATCTCTATATATACCATAATTTGTTTATATGTAGTAATTTTCAAGCTTTATCCCATCATACACTATCTTCATGCCCTGATCTTGAAAATATTTTGTGACCGCCCTATTATAAAAAAATTCTTATTAAAACATATAATTGACATATAATTCAAATTTTATCTATTAAATATATATTTTAGTGTATTAAATATTCACAATAAATATCATGTGTGTTTGGTTGGTTTTATATCCGTGCATTGGATCTAATAAAATAAATATTCAAGGTGTCCAGAATGATTGTAATCAAAATCCAGTCTACCCTAAAAAACAAAAATAATTAAGCAATGAAAAAACTACAAATATATTTTTTGTGATTATATTATAGATTTTTAAATTTTCAATATAGGCATAAAAATAGTCTCTCATCTGATTCCTTTTTATTGAACGCTTTGAGTAACACATATTTTTTCTTATCAAATGTTTTTTTTATCCAACGTAAGTTCTTCCATAGAAATGATACAAGGATTAATGAATCCAAATATTATTTTTCTATGATCTTACCTTTTCATAGTTGTGATATAAACTCCTATAAAAATATTAATAGTCATTATCATTAATAAACATATTATCGTACTATTTGGACAGACATGTTATGAAAATTTACCTTATGTATGTATTCACAATTGCTATACCCAGCCATTCAGGGTTTAGAATCCCATTTAGAGTCTCGATAACAATTTAATAAGTCAAAGAATTATGTATATTTTTCATCATATTCAATATAATATTTATATTTTCATTTAAATGTGGTCTCCACTGGAAGTTGTAATTATAATAAATGTTTCTCTAGAGTTGGAGCGAAGACAGTAACCATGGAATGTCATTTTAATTTCCTGTTCGACTCACTATATTTTCTTGATTGGGCCTTCTTTTTCTTCATTGCACTATCCATATTTAATATCATACCTTGCTTCAGACCTTTTATCATCAAATTATACAGGTTTTTTATATGAAACAATTTGTTAAATATGTACCTCATGTATCTTTATTAGATTAAATGGCCATTCTATTAAAATATTCAATAACATCAATGAGATTGTAATATTCAGACCATTAAGTGGAATATTAATCATAGTAGTTAGCTCATGATTTACCTAAATCCCATCTCTCATCTAATATTTTGGGAGGTCTTGATGGTATAGCTAGTCTCCCAAGATATTATACATTGAACCATCACAACACAGTGGTGCATGGATGTTGATAGATACATATAACATACAACTTTACCCTGTATAATTTTAGTAACAAAAATTTATTAGATGTTTTTTTCACATTTAGGAGAAAGGGTAATGAAAAAATTGATTACCCTATATATTGTATTTGGCTGGGTGGAATAACTAGCATTAAATCTAGTGGGATCACTTGGTTCATGTACATATCATTACTTCACTGCTACATTGCTTTGATCCTTTCATATACATTGCTTTTCTAAACTATACCACAAAATAATATCTTGTAGTGTGTATTTTTCTGTCTAAAATTGTCTCACTATATTGTATGTATCTTCATGAACGTTTACCTTCTTGAAATATGTTTGAGGAGAGACTCAAAAACCTAATCCTCTAATGCATCCATAATGTTCATGCAACATCAAATATACTGAATGTATAATTTCTTCAAGTACGGTAATTGAAAATTGTTGTCTCTAAAACATATAAAAAATATAATCATAAACAGATATTTCTATATTATATTATTATAAATAATAATGAATTACAATTATTTCACACTTACTCATTCTTCACATACTATTTTTTTGTTTTCATCAACAAATTTATCCTCCTTATTTACATGAGCCTCCTTCAAAAGCACATGATGTGGGATGTATGCGGATTCATATTTTGATATATCAATTTATATATAAATAGAGGAACATTTATTTTTTTCATATCACATAATTAAACTTTTATTTTGGATTTAAAATACTTACAAATTTCTTCTCTAATGAAGTGTACCCCATACTTTCTTTGCAATTGGGGTATGTTTGTTTTGATGCATGTTATTTATTTTTAGAGCTCTATTTATATTTTGTACGTTTACAATTTTGAATCATGATTTATAAAATAAATAATTTAAAATAATATATTATCAAATTTAATACACCTGAAATGATTTCTCATTGTAACGATTAATGAATGTAGTCCATGTTTCTTGCTTTATAATGTGTTCATAACTAACCAGTGGGTGGGGATTTATTTGCCCCTTTGCATCCCTAATCATCAGAAGACGTAAAAAGCCACTATGGTCTTTATCAAAATCTATTAAGACATATTTACTAGGGAACAATTCTCAAATAAATGAACTCTTTAAGAAGTAATGATAATTAAATTAATGTTCCATTCTATAATTTTTTAGTAAAATAGATAAACTATATTGTAACATTACCATTATATATTTCTAATGGAATTTATTTGTTACTGGTTGTATTTAGTGCCATGATTCAATATCAATCGATACATTCATCCTCATTATGACCCCTGGATAACTAATGAACATTGACTTGTGGGGGTCAATAGTTTGGATGTGTTGATTCCAACAAACCTCAAATTTTATACCCAGACTTCTTTCCTTGATAATTTTATTAACCATTGTGTTGTTTCCTCATTGTTGTTATTTTCATCGATATGTAGTTTATCCCTTAATTATTCCTTATATTCATCATCAAGAGTATATTCATCCTTAGGATTGTGGTAACATTATAATGTGTAGAAGTCATTCTCTGTATGAGTAGTCAAACCCTTAATTTTTTTTTGAATAATAAAAATAAAAAACACACCATTCATAAAAGTCTACATTTTCATTCATCTCACATTAATATTGAAACTGTATTGATCAGAGATATAATACTTCAATAAATCAGTACAACTAACCCTCATTACTTTATTTAATACCTCTTCAAACACTTCATTACCTTCCTTATTCTAATGATTGAATGGACTACCTCTTTAAAACTATCCTTCCTCCCATCATTCTTTCTAAAGATCAATGATGAAATACCTCTCAGATAGTTATTATTGAATTATATTTTTTGATATATATCTCATATATTTTGTTAACATACAACTATTTTTATTGAAGTTATATTACCAAAATTCACCGCATATGGGGTACATGTGATCATTTTGGATGAATGCTACTTAGAGTATTTAGAAAAACATAGAAGATATTGGTGATGAGTCTCAAGAAAAAAAATGCAATAACAATAATTCATGAGATGAAGTCTTGGTTTTCACTAAGGTTAAAAAATAACCTAAATGAAATTTCTATTATGGATTCTAACATAATAAATTTGATAAATTAAGGAATTTATATTCAAATCCAAATTACTTCCTCTCCTAGTCATTTAATTCCACACACAAACATTTTTTGTTTTCCACTTCCCTTAAAATGTTGCTTTTTTGAATGGATTAGAGGAGATACAAACTTGTGGTGGCATTGGTGTGTGGTGGATGAGAGAGCATGAAAATTTACAATTTAAACAAGATTCGAGGAGATATTATCCTGATGATGAATATGAAAATAGGTCTGATGATCTATGAACCTTATCTTAGGAATACATTCGAGATTCAAATTTGAACCCTTTTAAATTTATCATGATTTAAGGGGAAGATAATGAAATATGTGTTCCAAATATTTTTTTTCACAATAAATGTATAACATGATTTTTTTCATGAGGTGAATCGTCATAGTAGTATTATCATCCAAGTATTCACAACTAAGGATTTATAATAGGATCCAATGTTACCGCACTCAAACTAAAATAAATTTTTTATCAAAAGTTTTCAAAAGATATTCAGCGAGTCTTATGATAACATTCATATTATAAAACCAAAAGACATCATTAATTATGTGTTTATTAATTTTTATTTTTATTTTTTTGTGTTCTTTTTAAGTATTAAATGAGGAGGTTGAATGGAGGATGAGTTGATGAATGATTTGGGAGATATTGTTTTCAAATCTGTGGCATTGATTTTGATGGCGATTAATGAATACAAT
Source organism: Viscum album (assembly GCA_963277665.1). Lineage (NCBI taxonomy): Eukaryota > Viridiplantae > Streptophyta > Magnoliopsida > Santalales > Viscaceae > Viscum > Viscum album. Next base: position 502,426,999 of record OY728131.1, on the reverse strand, counting down.
CCAAGCGAGAGGTATGTCATAGTAAAACATTATATCCAAAATGATGGGTGGAAGGCTAGTTTTAAAACGTCAGTCTAATAAATATTCAAGATATGGAAGGAAACCAAGCATATAGGGAAGGATTAAACAAAGGTAGTGAGGGTTAGTTGTAATGAATTATGGAATTATTATATCTATGTTCAAGATAGTAACAATATTAAGGAAAGATGCATGAAATTTTGGAATTTTTTAAATGGAGGGTATCGTAATGTATATCTATCTTAAAAAATGAATAATTATTTATACAACCTTATTTGTGAAACCTATGGTCCTTTTTTACAAAAAATTATTTATGTTTCTTATGAATATTTTGTTTTTTATGCTTCTTTCACAACAGTGGATGGAGATACAGTTCATAGCGGTCTTATATGAAGCTGGAATGAGTATATAGAGTAGAGGTGGGGTTCTCTTGGTATAGGTAAGTGTGAGAGAGAGATATTGCAATTCCCATGATGTTTATAGATTGTGGTTCCCATGTAAATCCCTATAGGAATTATGAACTTGGATCCAACATCCCAAAAAATAGTATGATGAAATATAGTTTACTATATCCTTTAATAGTATAATTACATGTTGAGGTAATTCTATATCTACTTAAAAATTAATTATTAAAAAATATTGATTGTCCCCTTCTTATTTTTCGGGGATTATTAATTTGTAAATTAATATAAATTATTCATTGGACATCACTTTTTAATAATATGAAAAAATTATTATTATTCATAAATTATGACTAAAAATCTAGTTGGTCATGTCATCCAAAGGCATATGTTGTGCCCAATTCTATATGATGTAACTTGCAGGTTTTGAGTTCCATCATTACATGGACATGTTGTAAAACATAAAGTTTAATATCTTTCGATTGAATTATACATCCATATAGTGGAATGATAAATTCAATGATTTTATGACTGAGATAGGATTCACACAGAACAATGTTGATATAAATGTATGGGGAGGGGTTTATAGTGGGGATTCAGGATATAAATAGCTATGGGTATAATTTTAATTTCCTATATATAGATGTTGGGGCTATTGGATGTAACTGAGAATAAAAAATATAGAAAGAGGTTTTCAGTGGAGTGGGAATTTGATTTCCTAGGGCTTACTTATCTTCTATTTGGATGGTTTTTCCCTTGGCCATAAAGTGAATGAGATATAGGTAGTCATTTTCCTCTGGCATTTACTAAACATTCTATAATTAATCTTGAGTGTCCTTATTCACTACCACCAATATAATTGTTCCAGTTTATTCTTATATTTTTTCACTCTTTTACTGACGATTCTGATCGATTAATGATTTCATTGATATAGTTACATTACTTGAAGGATGATTTATGATTATTGGACCATGATGGTGAAACGAGTGCCTTTATTGTAATTTTTAAGAGAAACATTTGAATAATGGGAGTTGGAGCATGTGAATAAAATAAAAAAGAAATGTGTGTTGTGGACTCTATTGTAGGAATATATAGGATAGTGAGATGAAGAAAATATAAAAATTATAGATGTAGTTTGGTTAGATGAAAGTAATAATAGCCAATATGAGATGTTATAGACCGAGAAATAGAAAATAAGAGCTTTTTATGATTTCTCTATTGGGTATTTTTCTCTTCAAATTCAGAAACCTGGGAATTATGTTTCCAACCCAAATAAGTAGCATGTGGTTAAACATCTATTTTTTTATCCATTAATTATAATACACAAATGATGACTGACCATACCATATGAAAACATCCTTCTATTGCTTCAAAACCATTTTCTGTGGAATAAAATAATGAAATAGAACCCCTCGTTGTATTTCAGTGGTGAGGAGATGTGACATAGGGTTCTTCATGGTTCAAAACCACGCCAAAATGAAAAAATGTGGAACCCAAAAAATCAAACAATGTTAGAGTAATAGTATAAAATGACATATATTGGATTTTAACTATGATTCATCTGAGGGAGCATAGGGGTGTCAGACAAGAAATAGGGGGGGTTCCCTGAAAGATTGAAAATCATGAGTGATTGAGTCGCAGTAAGGGTTATTTTAAATGGATTGGAGAAACCTTTAACAATGCTTTAAAAAAGAACTGGTAAAGATCCCTTTTTTCCTAGCTAAATAGATAAGTGCTGATAGAACTGATATTTATTAGTTTTTTTAGCATTGATAAAACTTGGTATTTATCAGTTCTAAAAAACAACTGATAAAATACATCTTTATCAATGCTAAACTTTCAGCGATGATAAAAAATTCTTTTAACAACACTTTTTTATTACTGATAAAGATTGATCTTTATCAGCACTAAAATGCATTGTTAAATATGCCTTTTATCAGTACTAAAACATTAGCATTGATAAAGGATTTGTAATTATAACTATTTAAATAAATTTATTATTATTTTATAATTATTTAAATATAAATAATTAGTTAATTGTAATTATATATATATTTTTTAAAAAAATTAATATTTATTTATTTATTATAATTGTAAATTTAATATTTATAAATATAGTAAATATAAATTTAAATATTTATTGATATTTAAATATTTATTTAGAAATATTTTATTCACATTATTAGTGCATTTATAATCATAAATAAATTCATTTTAAAAATGCCTAAAATTGAATAATTCAAAATGAGTACACTATAAATGTATTGAAAAATGGATAACTTTCATTAATTAAATATAAATTATTAAATAAAAAGGTTATATATATTGAATTAAAGATGAATACATATTGAAAATACTAAAACATAGTAAATAACTAAATATGAATAACTAATATAAAATAATCAAATTCAAATATAGAAAATAAAAAATATATATTAAAATTGATTAAATAATATCATAATTTTTATAGTATTGAAAAAAAATAAAAAAAATTATTCGATTAAAAACAAAATATATAAAACATAACATGTTATAATGAAGTTATAAATTATACTTAAATTTGAATAAATTACATAAATATTAGGTGTTTGTGTTTCTATATAATATTTCATTAATTGCATAAATATATTTGTTTTTGTGTAGTATATATAAATTTATTAATTATATATATATATGTGCACACACATGTGAAATCAATGTAACATATGACCTTTGATATATGTCAAATTGAAAAATCAAACTACATTAGTCATGAAGAAGTTAATAATATATTTTTAATTATTACATTTTATTCCTTTTATATATATTCACATTTAATATATGTTATTTATTACAATTTTTAATTAATAAATATATACTATTCTTTTACATTTTTATTAATAAATGGTTCATTAATCTATTTTTAAATAACTTTTCAATTTATTTTCTTTAAATTTCGTGTTAAATTGTTACGGTTTATTCATTTTATATATCTATATTTAATACATAAAATTTATTAATATTAATAATCTATATATTTATATTAAATTTTTTCATTTTTATGAATATTTATTGAATTGAAAAAATATTTAATATTTTTCTTAATTTACCCAATTAATTTTTTTTGCTTAATTATTTCATATTATTCATTTTATATATCTAAAAATTTAAAATATACTATTTATTAATTTTAAAAATTTAGATATATGTATATTATGTTTATTCATTTTTAACAAGAATTATTTATTTAATTAAATTTTTAAAATTTTCATTTTTTATTTTTTAATTATTTAATTTAAATTAGGACATGTATCACCACTAAAAAATCAATAATAAAATGTCATCTGTATATTTTATAAAATAATAGATGCTAAATGGTGCCCTTTATTAGTGTTTTTTTTGTTTATAAAAGAATCTGTTTATCAGCACTTATTTTACCACTGTTAAAGTCTTATTTTCTAGAAATGATTAGTTCATATCCACATTAAAGCATTATTTTTGTTAATTTATATCAAGATATATGCAAAGGAATTTAAATATCATGTTGAGTATTTCTTGAGGAAAATATCCTTCTTACCTAGAAATCAATTCTTTAAAATATTAAAATTCCAAAAATATTTTGGAAAACATTTTTTTACAATAACATTAAAAACATTAATTTAATATTTAAATCATTTATTGGTGATGATTTCAAAAAATTCTATTCATTCCATATCAGTTATAATAAAACATTCCTTTCAATATTTTGTAAAAACGTTCAAAACGTACCACATTTAAAAAATTATATGAAGATTAATTTTTTAAAATATTGTAAAAATTCAAGCATGAGTAAAAATTAATTGAAAACATTATTTTAGAATATAAAATACATTATTTATAACATTTATAGAAAACACGTACATGGAAGATAAATGATTTTCAACCGAAGAGATAAATATAGTTGGTTTTCCATCAATACATTTCTCTGGTAACTTGAATACTAAAAGAGAATAAGATGAATGGGAAATAATAAATTTCTAGAAATAAATATATTAGAATAAACTTAATGATATTATTAAGACATATAAAAACATATTTTATAAAAAGAACATAATCACAAACAATCATGATTAAACAATGGGATTCTAACAAAAAACCGTCACCTAATTTCTGAATTCCTTAGTATTTGATTGATCCTCATGTATATTAAATATAAATTTATTAAAAATATATTTCATAACAATAATCATATATATATTAGAATATATTATTTATTTATAATCTTTTATCACTCATTTATTAACAATTATTTATTAAAATCACAATTTTGGGTGATTACTGCTTCATTTTTCATGTTTGTTTTTTTAATAGATTTTTTCTTATACTCTAATATTGGTTTGATCATATATAGAATTTTAATCATTATATAAATATAATTTATATTAATCTAATACATATTTATTTTCATCCATAATATTTATAAATAGAACAATCAATTTCATCATTCATGGAGGCAGTATGTCGTATGTATGTGTGAATAATGTTTTTAATTTTTAATGGATAGAAACAAATAAAGGAAAAAACTAATTAACATTTACAAAATAATTATTATATAATATAAGTCATATATATTCAATAAATCTACACATATTTCAATCAATGTAAATTGGAAATTTAAAACGAATCACATCACCATATAGAGATGGTAGTACAGACTTATGCACACACGATGTTATAATTTTCCAACAGATTAGAATTTAAGAATATGGATATTATATTATCATTAAAAAGGAAAAATTATGTCATAAATATCATATATAAACAATATAACCATCATAATAACCATTCAGGGATGACAGTAATTGAAAATAAATTATATCACTACGTGGAGGGGTAATTTGTAAGTATTCATGAGAGAAACTTTAACTTCCCATTCAACAGAGAAGAGGGAGAATAATGGTTGTTTCATAATAATAATAAAATTTAAATATATTTATTATACTAATTTTACTATTTTATGATGTTTTAAACAGATTTATAGTAATTATAATAAGAAACTAACTGAAAGTTGCTTGGAAAGATGATTACATCTTCTTTGTTAGACCTCCTTCGTATCTCACATTAAAGACCCTAGGGTTGGTATTTAAAAAAGAATCTGTAATGTGTAAAATGATATTTATAAGATTATTTTTAGGTTTTTTTCTTATATAATTCACAAAGTTTTGTAATGAAGTGAATTCACAAGTGCCCATTTATAAGTCAGGGGAGAGGCCCTCGTGGATTTTTTTTTGGAAATTAAAATATTATAAAGCCTCCATCATGAAATATTCTTGCAATGGTTTAGATGGTAGAACATAAGTTATTATATGGTTTAAATGTCACCATAAAATAAAATCTAAATATTTTTATGTGGATTTTTTAAGTTTATCTTTTTCTTTAACCCCGTTGTTAACCAATTTTTCCTTAATCACAGTAACGTCTTTTTCCCAATTAAAGGGTTATAATTTTACATATAATGTGAAAATTTGTTCAAAAAATACCATATGATTAATTTTTAGACCATATAATATTCTAATTTTCATAATTACCGATTTTTATGTTTTTAATTAATTTAATAAATTGTTATTTTTTATAAAATATCATTAATTTTAATTTTAGAATAATTAATTTAATTTAACTTTAAAGACACCAAGACAAAGATGGAATTATAATATAATATTTTCACACATCCTTAATATTTTATAGTTAAAAAAATACTTTGAACACTATAAATCACTCAAATTTTATTAATTTTAATATATTTAAATTCATTTATATTATTTTTTCATTAATTGATGAAATACTTCGTTGGTATTTCATAATCATTTAAGGTACGTTTTTAATTATTACACATTACAAATATATTACAATGAAAATTAAAAATAATTTATCTATCAATTTAATATTTATATATGAACATATATTCAATTCGTCCCTTCTTAAAAATTTATACTTAATAAAATAAAGAGAATATAATTCGTTAATTTTCTTTACATAAAATACTATAATGGTTAAAATCATGAAATAATGAAAACTATAAGACTTATATTCCATTTATTATTATTATGAACGAAATATACTCATACAATTAAATTATGAAAAGTGTTATGGATATGTATTATTCCTTCTCTCATTATATTTACCATTAAATAACCTATTTTAACATTTCTATGGTAAAAACATTTACTATGATTAATATTCATAACAACTAAAAATAAAATGATAATATTTTTAAAATTTAGAACTCATGATTCCAAATATGAAATCAAATTTTCAGTATTAAATTTATAAAATTGGTATAATTTAATTAAAAATTAATCCTACAAAATGATTTGAAAAACATTTTTCCTCCAAAATTCCTCTTTGATGTATAAATACTTTTTTATACCAAATTCAACTATAAAGTTGATTAAAATAATATTAATTCTATTATTAATAATACTAGAGAAAAAATTTTACTCATAAAATATTTTAAAATATATAAAATTATCTTTTAAAATGTTAAAACCCAAAATACAACTTTTGATAAAAATCAGTATTTATTACTTTTCATTAGAAAATCATTATTTTTGTAAAAACCTGAAAATTTCTCTCCAAGAAAATTTGGATATGATGATTTAAAAAAGTATATAATTTCTATAAAATAAATTATATAATTTTTCTAGAAATTAATAAAAATATTCTCTCACGAGAGGAAATAAAAACCCTTATTAAATAAAAAATGTCTTTGAATAATAAAATGAATTTACTAAAAATTGAGTGCTTATTTACTAATAATTAAATAATAAATTTTTATTAATTAGGAACTTTATATTTATTTCATAATTCATTTATTCTGATTTATACCCATCAAATCGACAACTGTGTTTTGTTGGTTCTATTTAAATAATAATATTTTCTTGTTCGTTCTAAACTTGGTGTTATGTGTCATATGCACTAACCAACATATATTTATTATTTTAATAATATCAAGGTGTCACATTCCCTATAAAACATGATATTTTCATCACATTTTCATATACCTTACTGGTGAATCAATCCTTGATTAGTGGAGGCTATTCTTAGTGGACTAAATTCATGATCACCGTGTGCCTCTTCTGTTGTCATTATCCAATAAAAAAAATTCTCCTTCATTTAGTGGAATTGGAAACCACAATTGATGGTAATTTCAATTAGGGTAGTGTTAGATCTATCCATTAGCTTTTTCTTCCTTGGGTCTCATTCTTGAACCATGTCACGTTGGATTAGAATCATTTTTGAAACACAAGGTAAGAAAACATATTCTCATTGTGGTGCGAACCTGGTTTAGGTGGTGATTCCATTTACAAGCCTTTGTGTTGACATTGAAAATATTTTTGTATGAAGTTACTTACCATGTGGAGGGTATTTATATTATTTTTATCATTATGTGGTGTTTCTTGGGTATATATTATAGAAGATTATTTATTTTGACATCATATATGTGTGGCCTCTAAGACCATGTTTTATGTTTATTCATATGTGTGAGTTTGAGTATTCCATGACACCGATTTGTGGTTTTGATTATGTGTCTGTGTACATGGCTACTAATAATCATTCTCGTTATAAATTATTTATCAATATTGTCCATGAAACCCATGTTTGATTATGATCACATGTCTATGTACGTGGCTACTAATACTCATTTTTGTAACACATTACTTATCAATGTGGTTCATTCCTATTATGTTTGATTTATGACCTTTAGAGGATTCAATTCTTGAAGATAATGGCATGTGGACTATCATTTATTGATTATCACTTAAATGGGGAATTGTGATAACATCTAACAATTGTGAATATAGAATGATACATACACAGGGGCATGAAAACCTTGATTCATAACCCGAGACCTAGTCCAAGTACATGAAAAACATGTGGTCTGAACCAAGGATACATTGGAATATGATATCCTTATTTCCTTTCTGTGACAGAGATATGGATTGATGTATTTATGGATCAAATAGATCGATATTATATATTTTTTCGTTTTTCGATACGATTAGTGGCCTTATGGTAGACTCTAGTGAATTACTTTTTCTGTTACTGCTTTTCTAACATGGATCTTAAGCAGGTAAGGTTTGGGGTTTTTGGAAACCTCAAAAGGGAAAAAATACTCTGTGCATGAATGTATGTTAATTTGCGGTGAATTTATTTATTATCATGATATATACTCTTATAAATGTTTTCTTGTGTTAAGGAAACATTGGTTGTGTCTTAATGGGTATATAATCACACACTATATGGGTTTCCTATTGTGTGTGAAAACATCATGTTTACGGATACCAAAAATTGAAAGCTGTTAGATCATAATCGTTTCAAAAATACTACATGAGGGGATGGATTTTGGTTTTTAAAAATATAAACAAACAATTTTTCCAACACCATTAAAAGAGTATACCATAAAAAAATTTATATTGATATACTTGATAATAAGAGTAAAAAATTGTTTATAAAAAAATAAAATTTTCTAAAACATAAAAATAGAAATATTTAAATAAAATGAAAATAATAGTTACAATATAATAAAAATTTTATAAATATTGTAAAACCATATTTATTTGAATAAATATATTCTGTTTAACTACAAATTATAAGGAAGTGTCTTAACCAAACTTTAGGTATCCCTGAATTAACTAATCATAAGTATTGTCTTCCAAGCCAAGGAAACCCTCGATCAAATTGATCTGAGAAATATCTATCTCCCTATTCCTAAGAGCAATAGATCATTCTGATCATAAAAAATCTATCTCTCTATCCCTAAAATCAATTGAAAAACTGGATCATAAAGTTAATTATAACAAATAGAAATCCTTATGTTATTTACAAATATAACCTTATAGAGGTTTTAGTATGGAAAATATTTAAATATTAAAAATGGATCATGATTACTAACAAGATTTTTTAAAAAATCAATATTTTACCATTGAAAACCATATTTCAAAATAGTGAAAAATATTTTCAAATCTAGTAAAATATTATTCTCCCTCAAGTTTTTTGTCCTATTTATAGGTGTTCTTTCAACGACCATGTTCCGCACTTCTCAGTGTCCATTGAAATGGAATTAGAAATACCTTAGTTGGATATCAAATTATTTATACTTTTCCTTTAGATAATTTTCATATTTCATCATTAAAATTCATTAAATATTATATCTGGTATAAATGATAAGTATTATTCTAGAAAACATATATGTATCGATATAGTCAGATTTGTAAATGTACATCTAGTAGACATTGTATTTCCACGTCAGATAGAGCATATCTGATAAAATTTTCCTAATTATGTGTGAAATAATTTATAATCCTTACATCTAATCGACATTGTATACATTCATCCAATGTAATTTGTACATGTCTGACTGATTTACATGTTAGTCATCTATTTGGTATACATCGTAAATGACTTTCTAATAGAACTTGTTTTCTCAATCTAGTAAACATAATATCTTCCTTCTAAGAAATTTATAATTTTGGAAGATAATGATTAGAAATATGAAGATATATAAAGAGTGAATTTTTATTTTCAAAAGAAATGGTTGGAAAGAAGCCTGTTATCCTAACAATATCACCATTTCTGAAAAAAAATACACAACACCATAGGGAAATAAATTTAAATTAAATCTTATAAAAATGAAACCCCCCTTACATATAAAAATCTTTTGTTCCCTACATTACCACCTTATAAGTTTTAAAAAAAATCCTATGTTAAGAGTTCAAGGAGATAATAATTTCTTAAAATATTAGTAAATAACTCTAAAAACCTTTGTAATATGTAAAAATTTACTAGAGTAAATAGAAAATTAATTTAAAGAACTAGAAACTTTCATCCAAAAATATGAAAGTAGAAAAATAAAATTTTGAGTATTAATTATTACAGTCATTAATATTTGAAATAAAATTAATATTTTTTATAATATTTTTTCACAAGGTCCTTATAATTACTTTTACCATTTCTTCTTCTTCTAATAATCATATTTTGACTCCTAAATTTCATCGTTTTGTTCTAGATATTCAAAATTCTTACTATATTTGGAAATATAAATGTTTTTCTAGATGTAAATATCCTTGATGACTACAATATATCTTATATAATATCAAAAATAATTGTGGACACTATCTGTATGATTTAAAAATATTTGGGTTTCCATATTTATTCTTACAACCTTATAATAAAAAACATTATATTTTATTCATTAGGATTATTCTCTCTTATGATATAATTAATCTTTTGAAACTCTACTAAGGAATTTATTTTGATAAATTTATGTTAAACATAATTATTAATGATTGTTTTAGATATTTTCATTAGTGATATCAATCTTCAATGAAAATAACTTTTCCTTTAATTAATTCAAAACAAAATATGGATCTCTTTCTTTATTGTAATTATTCTTCTTCTTCATAAACTCCTAAAAAACTTTATCAGACATTGTTTTTTATTCATTCTAAGAATCTTTGGAGACATGTGATATGTTTCACTATCTTTCTTACTCTAAGGAACTTTTTTGTTAAGAACCTTAACTAATTCAGTAGACTAAACTTATTTTGGCTTGTCTAGGAACTTATTTCCTCCAATATAATTGAAAAACATTGTATTTATCATGTTTTAATCAAAAAAATGGGAAATCATTCCTCTAATAATAATGAATTCATTTTTGATATTTAATAAACATATGAACATCACAAATACATTTCTTATGAACATTAGAAACATAAGAAAAATTTCCTTGACTTTCTCTTTCATGAACACAACTTTAATATTACACATAAAAATCAACTAGTTAAGCTTTATAAAATAAAAAATCAATCCAAAAAATTGATATAATATGAATTAAATATTTTTCTATAAAATTTACTTGATGATTGGTAATTTGGAATCCACAAAGAAATAATTCATGAGTCCAGTGTAATATTATATTGATTCAACCCCTTCAAACATGATGTAAAATAAAGTGATTGATCAATAAAAAATCTTTCAAAAGAACTAATAATATTAGGTAACTAGTATCACCAAACATATATTTTTTATTTTAAAATAAATCACATTATGGTGATTGAGAGGCTAACAAAAATCACATTGAGGCTAAATGAGAATAATAAACCCATAAGATATGCAGTATGTCTAAGGGGATCCACCATTATAGACATGCAACATAACCAAATCTAAAAACCAAAACAGATGTAGAAAAAACTGTGAATCAGTATAGGAACCATCACAGGAGGATAACCAATAGAAGGGCGTCATCATCAGATATCTGGAATAAGGAACTATAGGACAATCAAGACACTCAAATACACCACCAAGCCAAAAGAGCACCCCAGTATATCCACTTTTACCGAATCCACGAACAGAGTCCAAAAAATCATGGAATACATCGCACCCATTCATGATTGGGTCTTGTGTAAAGGATCACAAAGAAATATAAGAGGAAACAAGGAGAAATGGAGACATTAGATAACCAAAAAGGAAACAAAAGTCCCAGAGAATGAATTGACATGGAATTGAGAATTGATTTGGCATGGAGATGATGCACCACCGGTACCGAGAATTCTTGTGATGACCATCCACGTCTACATACAATCACAGGTTTTCAATGATGAACATACCACAAAAATAATCTAATGAAACCAAACCACTCCACTATATGGTAAAGTTAAAAGAACCCATTGTACACTGATGTGGCACACACTCATTGAAACACTTGAAGTAGTCATGCCAAGGAGAAATGAGGAGCACCAGATCTAAGACCACCACATTGTCCATATATAGTGTCTTTGGGGTAGGGTATTTCAATTGGGGAAAAGTATTATCTAGTGGGAATAGTTTCTAAAGATGGAGATCATGGAAAAACCTAGGATCTAAAGCTTACATCCATATCTGGGAGGAGGGGGCAGTGTTGTCATTTTATAAAATTTCGGGGAAGATTCGTGAGGTCGTGCGTTGCACAAGGGGGGCCCATAAACAATCTAAGGAGATAGAATCAATTTTAGATCTACATTTCATAAGGAGGAATCCAAATAAAGGTGAGATGACAAGTTTAAGAGGGGCGATAGAGGGGAGGTGTCACTGAGGCGGGAGGTCGTTGTAAGGGAAACCCTAGGCCGCATGAGCTATTGAGTGCTACATATCTCCCTATAACATGTGGATATCAAAAAAGGATTTACCATACAAGGGTATTTCCACTTGTTTAGTATGTTTCTTAATGTTCAAACAATAATATTTTTAAAATATTTTGGATGAATCATTCTTTATCCCAAATACCTCATTAAACTCAGAGCTTACCTAGTATTATTTTAATATACATTGTTAATGTAAATAAAAGTCTTCTTTTAATGTTTATACTGACTCACAGCCTTAAAAATGATTTTTTAAATAAAAATATGTTCATACTTATCAAAAAATAATATTTCAATCATCATATTCTTCATAACATCACTTATAGAAAATTTATTAAAAATTCTAGGACAACGTATTTGATGAACATGTCGATAATCAAACAAATTGTAGAACAAAACAGAAATAAGAAAAAACAATTTGAAAGAGAACTCCTCATATTCATGTAATGAAGGAAAAGGTATTAACCACCATTAATAGATATAGTAAACATAGAGTAGTGGTTCAACTTCTTACTTATCCAGTTACTATGATTTAATCTTATAAGATAATGAAATAATTCGTTTGAAAAAAGTTATAAATTTTGAGCTCTTAACATTCATAGTTTTTATTAATTTTTATTAATATTTAACAGATGAACATCATTCCAATAGAACATGAAATTATATAAAAATTATTTATATTGTTTAATTTATGGATATTATAAAATATATATAATATTTACCTCAGAATTTTTATTTAAAATATTGTTTCTTATAAAATTGTGTTTGTTGATATGAATAACTTGGATGAATATAAAAAAGATAGATTAAATATTCAATATTATGAAACTTAAAAAAAATTATTCTAATGGAATAGAAAATGTCCCATAGATAATCTATTTTTGGATATTTTTTTAAACAGGATAAGAAAAAAATAGAAAAAATCTTCCCAATTTTTTGGATTTTTCTCTATATGGTAGTAGGTAAATGATAATTATATTACCTATAAAATTATATTACTCATACCAAGATTCGATATAATATAATCAAATCATTCATAATTCAAGAAGTTTTTAAAAAATAATTTTATGTTATTCTTATTTTTGGAAAAACTATAAAATAATATCTCCATTTTTTGTATGATCCCTAGTGAAATGGTTTCTTATATATATTTGATTTTATCATTGTAGATGTTTTGGGTTCTTCAAAAATTCTACTCCAATTGTGTTATCACACCATATTGGATTATTACAAATAATTATTCAAAAATCGTTGAGTGTTTGTTGAATCTAAAAAAAACTAATCAAGACAATTTCCAACTGCTATATATTCAGCTTCAACTATAGAAATTTCTATTGATTGTTTTTTATTATAACATGAAGAAATTAAATCATTTACTAAAAAATGACATATTCCATATGTAATTTTTATATAAATTTACATCCACAAAATTAAGAATCTAAAAAACATTTTAGTTCAAAATAATTTTATGAAGAATAAATAAATCCCAGATCCAAAGTCTATTTAAGTTTATAAAAGATACTTTTAACATAATTAATATGGTATTATTTTTTATTCATTTTAAATCTCACACACAAAAATATCGAAATTATTATACATATTTTACTATATATAAGGCATAATAATTTTCCAATCATCCCTCTAAAAAGTATTCATTCAACCCATTTCAAAGATTAATCAAGATATAATTTTTTTAGGTTTTGATAGGATTAATTATTATTTTAGTATTTTCATAACAAAATCTCTTATGTAAATCTATAATATACTTTTATTTTGAGAATAACGTTACTTATGTTTTTTTTATAAATTTAAAAACCATGGAAAATGTTTTTTATACCATCATTATAATTTTAAAATAAAATTTCACATTTTCTAAAAAGGAATCATAAGGAATTTTTCATCAAAAAATATTTCCATCGATAAAAATTTTAAATATGAGGGATTCTTTAAAAAAATCATAATAAAAATAGTTTGATCAGTAACTCTATTAACAAAACTATTTTGAAGTAAAAAATATCATGTTTATCATACTGTAATCTTGGGGTTTATTTATGTATAAATAGTTACTTCGTAAGTTTAAAAACATGTTATAGAGATTTTAAAATTTTAAAACTATGTTTTTGTTCTATATAAATATCCTTCTATACATATCTATTAATAAAATAACACTTCACTTTAATTTGATAAATATTAAAATTTAAATATGATTAAAATATCAAACGTATATGGATATATTCATGTCTGCCTAATGGAGACATTTATTCTTTATAATCTAATCCATCCTATTTATTATATCCACCAAAAATATCCTTCTTTTACTTCATAGAATTTTTTATTTTCTATTTTTTAATATATAAAAACTATTTTACTCCAATAACAGGATGATCAATATGTTGTTCTACCAATGTCCATACTTTTTTCCTCTCAAATTCATTATGATATTCCTGTATTTCTCTTTTACAATATATTTAACCTAAATCCTCATTTGAGTTTTTAAGTTCAAAATAAGATAAGAATCCCCAATGATCTATTTTATTTTTTATTGAGATTTGAGTTTTGACAGGTTGATCTACATCTCTAATAATATTATTTGTGGGATTATTTCTTAAGATAGACTAATTTTTTAGGATTGTAATATGCTACTATTCAATAATATGTTATATTTCTCCTTGACATGAATCTTCTAAAATTATTTCTTTATTATTTTATATTTTCAATTAAATATCCAACATGTGTTGAGATCAGTTTAGAAGACATTATTTAATGATTTTTTATGGTGTTTGAAAACTTAATGATTAGTGACATCAAATTTAAGATGCTCTATTCCCTTAAGAGTGTTTGATCATTTGTTAAAAAAATATAAACCTCACTTTTTTGCAGAATATCCAAGTAGAATTCCTTCAAAATATTTTTGAACAAGTTTATGTAAATTATATTTAGTATTTAGGATGATCACATTACATCAAAAACCCTAATGTATGAATGTGTTTTATTTTTTTTCTGTTGAAAACTCATAAGGTGTCTTATGAAGAAAACGTGTAAGTGAAATTCAATTCAAATTTTAGAAACGATTAATAACAGAGTTAGCCAAAATAATTTAAACGCAGTATTAACTAAATACGGTTCTAGTTATCTCATAAAAAATTATATTTCTTAGTTAAACTACACTATTTTAATAGGTATTTCAAAGTGATGAGAAGTTGTTTATAAAAATTTCTTACAAAAAAATTCAAAATCATAAATTCCAAACTCTCCACTATGATCACTATAAATAGTAACCAAATGCAGTTTTTCTAATTTTTAAAATGATATATAAAATTATTTAAATAAATATGAACTTATAACTTTTTATATTGAAAATAGACCTAGGTATTTCTATTGTTTTCAACAAACAAGATATATACATAGTATTTTACTATAATACATCTATTTTTTTAGAATAAATAAATAAAGGTATATTATGTATAAATATTTATAATATAATACATAATTGAAATATTTAAATAATGACTCATGTTTCTTACCATATTGATAAGGGTAACAATAATTAAAATAATTAAACTTAAGCTCTCGTAATTTTATAATAAGTCCTTTATTAGAATGTTTGGAAGGTGTTCTAAAATTATAGTGTTCTAATGTTTTACAACACAACCATAATTTTTATTCCATTACACATAATAATGGAATATCTTATCTTTATAGGTTTTATATTTTTAGGGTGTAAACATTCTCATTCCTATAAATAGAATAAATTTACCATCTAAATATTGAAAATTAACTTTATTATTCTTAAAGTTCACAAGTTATCCTCCCTCACATAATTGGATTATTCTAATGTGATTGTGAATAATTCATATAAAATATAAAAAATAAATAATTTTTTTATTTATGAATAAAATCACATCACTAATTTTAATGACCGATAAAATTCAAGGGAATGTTTTTTTAATTTTTTTTGGGATTTAACAAGAGCGCAGTTTCTGACGGCACCTGATTCTAGGGCCTAGTGTGCCCAGAATCATTTTCCAAAGTTTAGCTTGGGTACGTTCAGTGAATGAACGAGCGGGTTTTCTTAACTTTTGAACCGGTGCTTAGAAGCGAATTCTGAGGGCACCTATGGAATCACAGTGCCGATAATTGCTTAAGAACACCTTTTCCGGAGTTGCGTTTGCTCGGGTCAGGTTAGTAATTAATTGGGTTAACATTAGAATAAAAATAAAATCTTAGGGTACATTTTTATTTTTATTCTAGGTAGTGTTAACCTAGGAAAGGTGGTTGGAGTGGGACCCACTGATATCCTAGCTCCTAGGTAGGATATTAGTGATGTGGGGCCCACACGAGGCCCACCCCCTTTATTTCCTTTACCTCCTACGTGCATTTAATTATGTATCTCACCCGCACCCCCTCTTAATTCCCAAGTCAACTCTCGCGTTTAAATAATTATTAATCGCCTCTTTAATTGGTCAACACACATTAATTAAATCGTGATCTATTTTTGAATTTCAAAAACCGTTTTCATGAGAAATAAAATAAGGCAAAGCCTTATTTTATTATGTTTTTGCATTGTGCGAGAAGGATTTGAAGAGGAGAGCCAAGTCTTGGAATCCTCATCTTCCTCCTTGAAGAACACAAAGAACGCACCGTCTGTAAAGACCCGTAAAATTCAAGGGAAATTTTTTCTTAATTTTCTGTAGAATTTTACAAGAGCGCGGTTTCAGACGGCACCTGATTCCGAGGCCCGGAGTGCCCGGAATCAATTTCTGAAGTTTGGCTCGGGTACGTTCAGTGAACGAACGAGCGGGTTTTCCTAACTTTTGATTCGGTGCTCGGAATTGAAATCCGAGGGCACCGATGAACTCGCAGCACCGATATTCGCTTAAAGAGACCTTTTCGGAAGTTGCGTTTGCTGCGGGTTGAAAGTCAGTTTTGAGGATTAAAAGATAAGTAAAATAAAATTGTGTGTGAATTTTATTTTATTCGTGGTGGTTAGACTCTCTCATGGGAAGTTGTTGGTGGGGACCACAACCACCCAACTTCCATGTGTGGTTATGAGGGAGGTGGGGCCCACACGAGCCCCCACCTTTTCAAATTCCCTAACCCCTCTAAACCCCCTCTTAAATTTTGTGACTCTCCCCTACTTTAATTCTTGCCAACTTATCTCTTCATTTAATTAATGTAATGAATTCAACTTTTGAATTTTGAAAGGTTGGCAAAGTGAAAATAAAATAAGGTGTAGCTTATTTTATTTTGGGGGTTGCTGTGTTGTGTAGATATTTGAGAGAAGAAGAGTTCTACACTTTGAAGAACTTCGTCTTCCTCCTTGAAGAACGCGAAGAACACCGACACGCCGTTCTATCTTCTCTCCACGTCAAAGAAAGGGAAACACCGCTTCCTCCTCGGTTTTCCTTCGTCGACTTGAGAAGTTTCGCCAACGACGTATCGCATCGGACGCATCCCTTCGTCAACGGATTTGACGAACGACGACCGCGACGCCCGACCTCCGCGACGTCGTCTTCCGCGGAACGTAGACAAATCTTCTAACCTTATACCAAGGTAGGGGTTGTTGATTTCTTTTTGGTTTAATTATTTTATTCTTGATCGTGAATTTAGCAAGTCTAACGTGTGGCTTTGAATTATTTAAAGTTACGTTATTATTTTAACGTGAGGGGGCCGGACCGCACGAACACGGCCGAACCCCCTCCATCGTTCTTGTTTATTCTTGCGGGTGGAAGCAAGTGGCGTGGTGCCGTCGCACCACGCGGATAATCGTGCAAAGAAAGTGGCGTGGTGCCGTCGCACCACGCGGATAATCGTGCAAATATTTTACGCGGCGTCGTCGCGCCACGCCGAGGAATAATCTTCAAGAACGCGACGTCGTCGCGCCGCGTTGAAAGGAATCAATGCACGGCGAAGGGGAGCGGTGCCGTCGCACCGCGCCGGACGACGAACACCGCGGCCGGTTCCGGGCCGCGGCGGGACGAGGAGACCGCGGCCGGTTTCGGGCCGCGGCGGGAAGAGAAGACCGGCGGCCAGGCCGCCGGCGTCGGAAGCCGAAGGGGGGACCGGAATTTCCGGTCCTGTTGGAGAAAACCGGCCGGCCAGCTGGCCGGCCGGAAGGCATTAAACCGGGGGAATTAATTCCCCCGGCCAACACAAAAAACCCCCCCTCTTTATGAGGGGGCGGTTCTTTGAAGAGATGGGGGCAGCCGGCCCCCCGGTTTGTTTCCAGCCGGCCCCCACGTGCGGGGGCCGTTATCTGCAAATGGCGCGGCACAAAGGCCGCGCCGCTTCCCAATCAGCGGGGGCTTGCCCCACGCGTGCCGACCATGTGCGGCGCCAGCCGCCGTGGCTCTCTGCGCCGCCGCGCCGCCCCCGGGGGGGGGGGGGGGGGGGGGGGTTGGGCCGGGTCGGCCCGGACCCGGACCCCCCTGTTTCGAACCAGTTTTGGTTTTTGGGCCATATCTTGAGCCTCAGACCTCCGAATGACGAACCGTCTATGGCAACGCGATCCTTGGATCGAGACGGTCGTTTCGGTATATCGCACTCAAGGTTTCGGTTTACTTTGAGTTCGGCCGGGTTGGTTCGTTCACGAAACCAACGGGGCCTTCAGAGCGGAAACGCTCATATCTTGAGCTTCGAACGTCCGATTGACGCGCCGTCAGTCGCGTTGTGTTCCTCTTAGTGAGACGGATCTTTTGGCATACTCCGCCCGAGGTTTGGACGCAGGTGGAGTACGGTCGGGTTGGTTTTGCCTTAAAACCCAACCGGGCCCCGGAGACGAAAATGCCAATAACTCTCAGACCGGGCGTCCGATCGACGCGCCGTCTGTTGCGTTGCGTTCCTTTTGACGATACGGAACTTTTGGATACATCAACTCTAGTCTTTGTGACAGTTGATATATCAACCTCTCGGCTCGTGGAGCGGACCCTCCGAACAAGCTTGCTGTATGCGGGAACCCTAGTGCTGGCTGCGACTGTTACTGCTACTACTACTGCTACTGTGACTGCGACGACGACAGTACAGAGATCCTGTGTGGATTCGACGACGACGACTTCAGCACTCAGCGATCCTACGTGGATCAGTGCTACATGTCCTGTGTGGGCCCGATCCTGTGTGGGTCCTTGCGCTCAGCGGTTCTGTGTGAGCCAGCGCCTACAGGTCCTGTGTGGGCCCGATCCTGTGTGGGTCATTGCGGGGGTTAGTTACCTATCGATCCTTCGTGGGTCCGACGACTTAGATGGATCAGTGATCATCTTTATCGTCCTCTGAAGAAGTATACCTGTGTGAGCTGAATCCTATTGCTTTCCTGTGTGGATTGTGTTGTGAAATCCTGTGTGGATTACGTTTTGCTTTCCTGTGTGGAATACGTTTACTTTCCTGTGTGGACTGAGTTGTACTTGGGCTCGGAGGTTAGAGCGTATTTGAATTGGTGACTTAGGTATATGTATGGTCATATACCTAAGCAGTGTCGGTTATTACTTCGTGATTGTTACTTTTCTTCGTGGTTTATCCTTTGTGGATTTGAGAGACCTTTAGGGGTCTCGGGGTCCCTACTGAGTAGCTTATACTCACCCCTGCACGGGCTTTGCCCGCACTACGTTGTGTTGGTTGCAGACGACGGACAGCGTTGACCTTAGCTGAGGCTTGCAGAGCGGGACGGTACCCGGAGGTGGACCACTGGGCGGGACGTGCACGGAGCGGACGGCGGGACCCGTGGAGCAGAGGAGCTATCTGTACCCACCCTTCAGGTGGGATTTCCAGTGGACAGCTCGGTGTAGCGGCTTTTACTTATCAGTTGTTGTTTTCCCTTTCGAGTTGTACTTTACTTTTAGTTTCGGTTTGTATTCTGGCCCATTTACTTTTCCGCACTTTCAGTTGTTCTCTGCTTTGTTTAGTTTTTACTTTCTGCTTGCTTACTCTGTGGTGTTTGTTACTTTTCAAAGGCAATGCCTTCCCTTTTTACCGGGATTTACGCCTTGGTGCTAGTCGCCAGCCCCTGGCCTATGGAAGGCGGGCTTGGGGTAGTCACGACACGGACCCCGAGGGCGGGTCGTGACAAATTGGTATCAGAGGAGTTCGGTTCTACCGCGAACTCTGATCTTTTCTATGTGAAGAAATAATGTTTAGCATATTGAGTGTGGTTATCAGTCCAGGGAGTCCAGTGTTGGTGCGGCGGCCGATGTATCCGTACACCAGGACCCTGACTTCTGATTTCCGACTTAATGCACGAAAACATTGATTGCGTGTGTGTTTTAAAGTTTTCTTTGTGATTACTTATATCAGCTCACCAGGTATACTGTTCTATCCGTGGCGCACCTGTTTCCTTTTCAGGATGGCCCCACGACGGCAGCCAGCTAGGGTTCCGAGAGTCGAGCGAGACGACAGCCCACCGAGCGACGAGGCCTTGGTGAAGGGCCCTTTTCCAGTAGTGGCACCGGCGGTAGCTTTACCCGCCGATCCCCCGATGCTTCCAGCAGCAGCCGCTGACGATGCACGTCTCCTCAGCGCACTTCATGAGTTTCAGAGCCAGCGACCGCCCAGGTTTCGCGGGGAGACGGATCCTCAGGTAGCAGAGGACTGGCTGGAGGCAGTGGTTCGAGTTTTTAGGCTAGTGAGGACACCAGCAGACCTCATGGTGATCCTCGCTGCGAGCCTACTACACGCAGCAGCGGGACGATGGTGGAGCCTGATGCTCCAGGTGCACGATGAGGCATCTCTACTTTGGACGGACTTTGAGAGCCTCTTCCGCTCTGAGTTCGTCCCAGCCACCCTTCGTGCGGTGCGTATCCAGGAGCTTCTTCAGCTGCGGCAGGGCAGCATGACGGTCGCTCAGTACTCGGTGAGATTTACCGATCTCTCGCGCTACTCGACCGACATGGTACGGGACCCATTCTTCCGGGCCCGGACCTTCGAGCAGGGTTTGAGACACGAGATCAGGGCATCGCTGATCTCCCTCAGCATACCGACTCAGACAGGAGTACTGGAGCGGGCCCTTCTGATCGAGAGCTTCCTTGCTGAGTCTACACCAGCACAGAGACCCACCGCGGGGCGGCACGTGGCAGAGTCATCTGCAGCAGGCAGTCGACGGATGACTCAGGGGTCCAGACAGCCCAGACCTTCAGGCAGACGATCTCAGGGCACTGGCTCAGCAGTGCGGGGCACACAGCGCGGAGCCAGTCTTACGAGAGGCAGATAGTGCTACTCGTGCGGCGGGCAGGGCCACATGGATCGCGACTGCCCGACCCGCCGTGCCGAGGAGCAGCAGTCAGTTGATGGACCACTGAGGCAGAGGCAGAGGGTCGACCGTGGCGGTCCGCAGGGAGGAGGCGGACGAGGCAGAGGAGCTGGACGAGCAGCCGGTGGAGGGCGACGCTTTGAGGCTCTTCCACCACCACCACCAGGAGGTCCACCCCGACTACAGGGAGCTGGCGGGCAGCGACAGGCACAGCTCCAGGCAGCAGAGGCCTACGACCACGGCGCACCCGAGATGATTCGAGGTACTATCTGTGTCTATTCCACCCTTGCTGCAGTTCTTATAGACACAGGAGCGAGTCACTCTTTCATAGCCGCTGCCCTTGTTCGGAGCTCGGAGATTCCGACAGAGCCGTTGGCTCTATCCTTACGGCTAGAGACTCCTACGGGAGCAGACTCGACGATTACGCACTGGTGCCGGCAGTGTGAGCTTACTCTAGGAGGCGAGAGCTTCGACTGGGATCTTCTTGTAGCAGCGTCGAGGCCTTACGACGTCATCTTGGGCATGGATTGGCTATCTACGGTCCATGCACAGATTGACTGTTTTATGCGCAAGGTGCGATGTGTACGCACCGACGGGAGCAGGTTCACCTTCACCGGCGAGAAGGGAGCCTTAGCAGCACAGGATGGACTTCCGCGGAGGAGAGGACAGCCCATCACTCATCAGTTGGCTAGCCTCATCCTTGGAGCAGTTGACGTGCGGAGTCCTGGTTTTCCTGCAGTGGTGGATCAGTTTGCGGACGTTTTTCCCGACGACGTTCCAGGGCTACCTCCTCGCAGAGAGGTAGACTTTTATATTGACTTGTACCCCGGGACAGCCCCGATATCCACTCCAGCATATCGGATGGCCCCCGCCGAGCTTCGAGAGCTACGGGTACTGTTGGAGGACTTGCAGGACAAGGGGTTCATCCGACCCAGTGTTTCACCCTGGGCTTCCCCGATATTGTTCGCCAAGAAGGCGGACGGGATCTTGCGACTTTGTGTTGACTATCGTCGCCTGAACCAGGTGACAGTGAGGAACAAGTATCCTCTACCGAGGATTGATGACCTCTTTGATCAGCTCAAGGGAGCACGGTGGTTTTCGAAGATAGACCTCAGGTCAGGCTATCATCAGCTCAGAGTCAGAGACGAGGATGTGCAGAAGACGGCCTTCAGATGTCGGTATGGCTATTATGAGTTCATGGTTATGCCTTTCGGTGTAACCAATGCTCCAGCAGTGTTCATGGCTCTCATGAACAGGATCTTTCAGCCATACCTCGATCGGTTTGTCGTGGTCTTCATCGACGACATTCTGATTTACTCTACGACTGAGGAGGAGCACGCCTATCACTTGCGAGTTGTTCTTGACACACTCCGAGAGCACCAGCTTTATGGTAAGCTCTCGAAGTGCCAGTTCTGGATACGTGAGGTCCACTTTTTGGGACACGTTATCTCTGAGGTGGGAGTTGCAGTGGATCCCGCGAAGATTGAGGCTGTGTTAGCATGGGAGCCACCCAGGAGCGTGACTGAGGTTCGGAGTTTCTTGGGACTAGCTGGATACTATCGGTGATTCGTGCCAGACTTCTCTAGAATCGCGGCATCACTCACAGCTTTGACGAAGAAGGGGAAACCCTTCGTATGGTCAGACAGATGTCAGCAGAGCTTCCAGGAGCTGAGACAGAGATTGACTAGTGCACCTATCTTGAGGTTGCCTGAAGAGGGAGTAGGGTACGTATTCTACTACGATGCATCAGGGACCGGACTCAGATGTGTTCTGATGCAGGAGCGGGCTGTGATCGCCTATGGATCACGTTAGTTGAGGCCGCATGAGCAGAACTACGCTACCCATGACCTGGAGTTAGCAGAAGTGGTCTTCGCTCTGAAGACATGGCGACACTATCTGATGGGCGAGCGCTTTACAGTCTTTTCTGATCATCAGAGTCTCAGGTATATCTTCTCGCAGAAGGACCTGAACCTGAGACAGCGACGATGGCTCGAGTTCCTCCAGGACTATGACTTTGAGATAGTCTATACTCCTGGGAAGGGGAACGTAGTAGCCGATGCCCTCAGCAGGAGGACGGGCATTCAGCTACTTGAGGAGGCGACGGAGCAGCTAGCCTCTTTGCAGATATCCTTCGTGGATAGAGATGGAGTAGCCTTTCTTCAGTCTCTCACAGTCACTCCTCCACTACTGCAGCGAGTCAGGGAGGCACAGCATGGGTATGTTGACTGTGAGACGCAACGTGCACAGATATCCTCGGGACAGGCACCTGATGGTTTCTCCCTTGGAGCAGAGCACAACATCCTTTTCAGAGGACGTACCATGGTACCAGTTGCTTTGCGAGAGGAAGTGCTGAGGGAGTTTCACACTTCTCCTTTGGCGGTACATCCTGGAGTGGCGAAGATGTACCAGGACCTCAGACGACAGCACTGGTGGCCGGGCATGAAGAAGGCTGTAGCAGAGTTCGTTTCTCGATGCCTCACCTGCCAGCAGGTGAAGGCAGAGCATCAGGTACCAGCAGGCTTGGTACAGCCCTTGGAGGTTCCAGAGTGGAAGTGGGACAGCATATCTATGGACTTCGTGACTAGACTTCCACGCACTTCCAGAGGTCACGACTCCATCTAGGTAATTGTTGACCGACTCACCAAGTCGGCACACTTCTTACCCATCAGAGAGCAGGGCTCAGTAGAGAGCTTGGGACGTCTCTACGTTCAGGAGATTGTGTGGCTCCACGGCGTGCCATCATCTATCGTCTCCGATCGAGATGCCCGCTTTACTTCCCGGCTTTGGAAGGGGTTACATGAAGCGTTCGGGACACAGCTACGTTTGAGCACAGCCTTTCACCCTCAGACGGATGGTCAGACGGAGAGGACCATTCAGACACTCGAGGACATGCTCCGCGCATGTGTCCTCGAATTTGGTCGAAGCTAGGAGGACCACCTACCCTTGGTGGAGTTTGCGTACAACAACAGCTACCACTCCACCATCGGGATGGAACCGTATGAGGCGTTGTACGGCCGACCTTGTAGATCTCATTTGTGCTGGACAGACCCTGGAGAGTCAGCACTGGTGGGACCGGAGATGGTCCAGGCCACGACAGAGAAGGTCCAGGTCATCCAGGAGCGGATGAGGACAGCTAAGAGCCGGCAGAAGTCTTATGCTGACAGGAGGCGGAGGCCACTAGAGTTCGAGGATGGCGACCATGTCTTCTTGCGGGTCTCACCTCGACGTGGTATTCGGAGATTTGGCCGAGGCGGCAAGTTATCTCCGCGCTTCATCGGACCCTTCCAGGTCCTCAGCAGGGTTGGCGAGGTGGCTTATCGCCTGGCTCTACCACCTCAGTTGCACCGGGTGCACGACGTTTTCCACGTATCCCAGCTGAGGAGATACGTGCACGACCCGACGCACATCATTGATCATGGGGAGATTGATGTTGACGATGGGGCGACTTTTACGGAGGTCCCGGTGGAGATAGAGGATCGACAGGAGCGGGTCCTGCGTGGGCGATCGATTCCTCTTGTGCGCATCAGATGGCAGCACGGGAATCTCCAGGAGAGCACATGGGAGCGGGAGGCTCAGATGCGTGCTCAGTACCCTCATTTGTTTCCCTAGTTTTTTATGTAACTTTACGGGGACGTAAAGCCCTGAGGTGGGAGTAATGTAAAGACCCGTAAAATTCAAGGGAAATTTTTTCTTAATTTTCTTTAGAATTTTACAAGAGCGCGGTTTCAGACGGCACCTGATTCCGAGGCCCGGAGTGCCCGGAATCAATTTCTGAAGTTTGGCTCGGGTAAGTTCAGTGAACGAATGAGCGGGTTTTCCTAACTTTTGATTCGGTGCTTGGAATTGAAATCCGAGGGCACCGATGAACTCGCAGCACCGATATTCGCTTAAAGAGACCTTTTCGGAAGTTGCGTTTGTTGCGGGTTGAAAGTTAGTTTTGTGGATTAAAAGATAAGTAAAATAAAATTGTGTGTGAATTTTATTTTATTCGTGGTGGTTAGACTCTCTCATGGGAAGTTGTTGGTGGGGCCCACAACCACCCAACTTCCATGTGTGGTTATGAGGGAGGTGGGGCTCACACGAGCCCCCACCTTTTCAAATTACCTAACCCCTCTAAACCCCCTCTTAAATTTTGTGACTCTCCCCTACTTTAATTCTTGCCAACTTATCTCTTCATTTAATTAATGTAATGAATTCAACTTTTGAATTTTGAAAGGTTGGCAAAGTGAAAATAAATTAAGGTGTAGCTTATTTTATTTTGGGGGTTGCTGTGTTGTGTAGAGATTTGAGAGAAGAAGAGTTCTACACTTTGAAGAACTTCTTCTTCCTCCTTGAAGAACGCGAAGAACACCGACACGCCGTTCTATCTTCTCTCCACGTCAATGAAAGGGAAACACCGCTTCCTCCTCGGTTTTCCTTCGTCGACTTGAGAAGTTTCTCCAACGACGTATCGCATCGGACGCATCCCTTCGTCAACGGATTTGACGAACGACGACCGCGACGCCCGACCTCCGCGACGTCGTCTTCCACGGAACGTAGTCAAATCTTCTAATCTTATACCAAGGTAGGGGTTGTTGATTTCTTTTTGGTTTAATTATTTT
Organism: Viscum album; assembly: GCA_963277665.1. NCBI lineage: Eukaryota > Viridiplantae > Streptophyta > Magnoliopsida > Santalales > Viscaceae > Viscum > Viscum album. Next base: position 502,400,610 of record OY728131.1, on the reverse strand, counting down.
ATTCTTGATCGTGAATTTAGCAAGTCTAACGTGTGGCTTTGAATTATTTAATGTTGCGTTATTATTTTAACGTGAGGGGGCCGGACCGCACGAACACGGCCGAACCCCCTCCATCGTTCTTGTTTATTCTTGCGGGTGGAAGCAAGTGGAGTGGTGCCGTCGCACCACGCGGATAATCGTGCAAAGCAAGTTGCATGGTGCCGTCGCACCACTCGGATAATCGTGTAAATATTTTACGCGGCGCCGTCGCGCCACGCCGAGGAAGAATCTTCAAGAACGCGACGCTGTCGCGCCGCGTTGAAAGGAATCAAGGCACGGCGAAGGGGCGCGGTGCCGTCGCACCGCGCCGGACGACGAACACCGCGGCCGGTTCCGGGCCGCGGCGGGACGAGGAGACCGCGGCCGGTTCCGGGCCGCGGAGGGAAGAGAAGACCGGCGGCCGGGCCGCCGGCGTCGGAAGCCGAAGGGGGGACCGGAATTTCCGGTCCCGTTGGAGAAAACCGGCCGGCCAGCTGGCCGGCCGGAAGGCATTAAACCGGGGGAATTAATTCCCCCGGCCAACACACAAAACCCCCCTCTTTATGAGGGGGGCGGTTCTTTGAAGAGTGGGGGGCAGCCGGCCCCCCGGTTTGTTTCCAGTCGGCCCCCACGTGCGGGGGCCGTTATCTGCAAATGGCGCGGCACAAAGGCCGCGCCGCTTCCCAATCAGCGGGGGCTTGCCCCCCGCGTGCCGACCATGTGCGGCGCCAGCCACCGCGGCTCTCCGCGCCGCCGCGCCGCCCCGGGGGGGGGGGGGGGGGGGGTCGGCCCGGGTCGGCCCGGACCCGGACCCCCCCCCCCCCCCCCCGTTTCGAACCAGTTCTGGTTTTTGGGCCATATCTTGAGCCTCAGACCTCCGAATGACGAACCTTCTGCGGCAATGCGATCCTTGGATCGAGACGGTCGTTTCGGTATATCACACTCAAGGTTTTGGTTTACTTTGAGTTCGGCCGGGTTGGTTCGTTCACGAAACCAACCGGGCCTTCAGAGCGGAAACGCTCATATCTTGAGCTTCGAACGTCCGATTGACGCGCCGTCAGTCGCGTTGTGTTCCTCTTAGTGAGACGGATCTTTTGGCATACTCCGCCCGAGGTTTGGACCCAGGTGGAGTACGGTCGGGTTGGTTTTGCCTTAAAAACCAACCGGGCCCCGGAGACGAAAATGCCAATAACTCTCAGACCGGGCGTCCGATCGACGCGCCGTCTGTTGCGTTGAGTTCCTTTTGACGATACGGAACTTTTGGATACATCAACTCTAGTCTTTGTGACAGTTGATATATCAACCTCTCGGCTCGTGGAGCGGACCCTCCGAACGAGCTTGCTGTGTGCGGGAACCCTAGTGCTGGTTGCGACTGTTACTGCTACTACTACTGCTACTGTGACTGCGACGACGACAGTACAGAGATCCTGTGTGGATTCGACGACGACGACTTCAGCACTCAGCGATCCTATGTGGATCAGTGCTACAGGTCCTGTGTGGGCCCGATCCTGTGTGGGTCCTTGCGCTCAGCGGTTCTGTGTGAGCAGCGCCTACAGGTCCTGTGTGGGCCCGATCCTGTGTGGGTCATTGCGGGGGTTAGTTACCTATCGATCCTTCGTGGGTCCAACGACTTAGATGGATCAGTGATCATCTTTATCGTCCTCTGAAGAAGTATACCTGTTTGAGATGAATCCTATTGCTTTCCTGTGTGGATTGTGTTGTGCAATCCTGTGTGGATTACATTTTGCTTTCCTGTGTGGAATACGTTTACTTTCCTGTGTGGACTGAGTTGTACTTGGGCTCGGAGGTTAGAGCGTATTTGAATTGGTGACTTAGGTATATGTATGGGCATATACCTAAGCGGTGTCGGTTATTACTTCGTGATTGTCACTTTTCTTCGTGGTTTATCCTTTGTGGATTTGAGAGACCTTCAGGGGTCTCGGGGTCCCTACTGAGTAGCTTATACTCACCCCTGCACGGGCTTTGCCCGCACTACGTTGTGTTGGTTGCAGACGACGGATAGCGTTGACCTTAGCTGAGGCTTGCAGAGTGGGACGGTACCCGGAGGTGGACCACTGGGCGGGACGTGCACGGAGCGGACGGCGGGACCCGTGGAGCAGAGGAGCTATCTGTACCCACCCTTCAGGTGGGATTTCCAGTGGACAGCTCGGTGTAGCGGCTTTTACTTTTCAGTTGTTGTTTTCCCTTTCGAGTTGTACTTTACTTTTAGTTTGGGTTTGTATTCTGGCCCATTTACTTTTCCGCACTTTCAGTTGTTCTCTGCTTTGTTTAGTTTTTACTTTTCGCTTGCTTACTCTGTGGTGTTTGTTACTTTTCAAAGGCAATGCCTTCCCTTTTTACCGGGATTTACGCCTTGGTGCTAGTCGCCAGCCCCTGGCCTATGGAAGGCGGGCTTGGGGTAGTCACGACACGGACCCCGAGGGCGGGTCGTGACACCGTCGCCGACGAAGAACTCTGTCCATCGACGAAGAACGCTGATCCCGCGGAGATCGACGACGCGACACATTGTACCATGACACCGATGATTCTCTTCTCTGCGACGCCTTTCTCCACGACGCCTTTTTCTGCGATGCCTTCTTCCGCGACATTCTTTCCTGTGATGAACCTTCTTTTGACGACACCTTGAGGTGGGGGTTTATTACTTTTTGTTCGTCAAATGTCCTCTATCATTCGTCGTCTTTATTTTTGGGCCGTTTGTTATTGACTTATCGGGAGGAGGTCAGACTGCACGAACATGGCCGACTCTCCTCCCCCTTTGATGTTTTGTTCTTTGTGGCTCGAACAAAGGTGAAGCGATGCAACGACACTGCGCAGAAACAAGAAACAACACGACAAAGAAGCGTGGCGCCGTCGCGTCGCGCCGTTGAGGCTGAACGAAACTGTGGTTGGAGTCGGGGCCGCAGAGGCATTTCGAAGACTCTGCAGTTCATTTATTGACATGCGGATCGACGGGTGAGGACGAAGCGGGCCTCAATGGCATTTGAATCCCTTAGTCGTGAAGACCGGGTCCCAGGAGGAATGCTGGCGAAGACGGCAGGCGAAACAGACCACCGGAGCGCATACGGTGGTCTGCAGAAGGTGGTGGCGCGCCTACGGAGGAAACAGCCGCGGCTGAGCCGCGGTGGTGGGGGAAAATCGGGAACGGCTTCGGCCGTTCCGGATTGCGCGGCGCGACTTATGCTGCACCGGTTCATCAACCGCAGGGGGTTGTAACCCCCCCCCCCCCCCCCCCCCCCGCACCCGCTAGCCACGCGGGCGCTGCGCCAGCGCCAGGCCAGTCGGGCTGGGCCGCACCCACCGGGCCGGGCCACGCCCGACTGGGCCGGACCCAGAACCAGGTCGGGTCGACCCGGTTCGGGCCGACCCGGGGGGTATCGGGCCAGGTCGGACCGGGCCCGAACCCCCTATTTTCGGGCATTTTTTGTTCAAACGGCCATAACATGGGCTACGGACCTCCGATCAACGCACCGTCAGTTGCGATGCGATCCTTGGATAGAGAAAGTAGTTTCTGTATATTACACTCAACGTTTTGGGGAACTTTGGGTATAGACGGGTTGGTTCGAACACAAAACCAACCGGGCCCTCGGAGCGGAAACACTTATAACTTGAGCTCCAGACGTCTGATTGACGTACCGTCGACTTTGTTGGATTTATATTAGTTAGACGGACCTTTTGGATTACTCCACTCAAGGCTTGGATGTAGTTGGAGTGCGGTAGGGTTGGTTTTGACTTAAAATCCAACCAGTCCCCTGGAACGAAAAAGCCAATAACTCTCAGACCGGGCGTCCGATTGACGCGTCGTCTGTCACGTTGAGTTCCACTTCTCAAGATGGAACTTTGAGATACATAAACTTCGGGCTATGTGTCTGTTGTTGTATCGACCCCTTGGCTCGTGGAGCGGACCCTCCCAGAACGAGCATGTTGTGTGCGGGAACCCTAGAGCTGGTTGCGACTGTGACGATCGTACTGAAATCCTATGTGGGTTCGATGGCGATGAAGACTGCACTAAAATCCTATGTGGGTTCGACAGAGATGAAAACCATACTGAAATCCTATGTGGGTTCGATGGAGATGAAGACTGCACTGAAATCCTATGTGGCTTCGGCAGCGATGAAGATCATACTGAAATCCTATATGGGTTAGATAGAGATGATGACCGCACTGAAATTCTATGTGGGTTTGGTAGCGATGAAGACCGTAATGAAATCCTATGTGGGTTCGATGGCAATGACTACATTTTTTTGCATCCTACATGGATCTGACAGTGTCTCACTCTGGTATTTCTATCCTATGTGGGTCTGGCAGAGTATCTGGTTTAGTATCCTATGTGGGTCCCAGCTTAGATGAATCAGTGGCTATATCTGATCATCTGTATCACCGAAGAGGTATACCTGTGTGAGATGAGTCTTAACATTAAATCATTATCTTCGATATGATTGACTTGCTTTCCTATGTGGATTGGGTTGTACTATCCTGTGTGGACGTGATCGAACTTGGGCTCGGGTGTTGGAGCCGAGCTGGAATTGATTACTTACGTATATATATGGGAATATACCTAAGTAGTGTTGGTTCTTACTTCGTGATTGTATCATTCTTTTTTGGATTATCCTTTTTGGATACTGGGAGACGTTCGGGGGTCTCGGGGTCCCTACTGAGTAGCGTATACTCACCCCTACACGGGCTATGCCCGCACTACGTTGTGTTGGATGCAGACGACGGATAGTGTTGATTGTGTTAGAGGCTAGTGGAGCAGTATGTACCTGGAGGTGGACCACTGGGCGGGACGTACACAGAGCGGACGGCTGGACCCGAGGAGCTGAGGTGGCTATCTGTACCCACCCTTCAGGTGGGACTTCCAGTGGACGACTCGACGTTGCTGCTTTACATTCAGCTACTGTACTTTCTTTCCAGTTGTACTTTACTTTCAGTTTGGGTTTGTATCCTGACCCACTTATTTTTCCGCACTTACTTGTACTCAGTTTACTTAGTGTTTACATCTGTTGTCTTACTCTGTGGTGTTTTTTTACTTTATAAAGCCAATGCCTTCCCCTTTTATCGGGATTTACGCCTTGGTGCTAGTCGCCAGCCCCTGGCCTATGGGAGGTGGGCATGGGGTAGTCACAGCACGGGCCCCGAGGATGGGTCGTGACAAATTGGTATCAATGGAGTTCGGTTCTACCGCAAAACTCTGGACTCTGAACTTTCTTCTATCTGAAGCAGTATTTTTAAGGGTATTGAATGTGGTTATTAGTGTAGGGAGTCTAGTGTTGGTGCGGCGGCCAACGTATTCATACAATAGGACCCTGACTTCTGATTTTTGACTCAATGCACAAAAACATTGGTTGCATGTGTGTTTTAAAAGTTTTCTGTGTGATTACTTTGTGTCAGCTCACCAGGTATACTGTTTGACAATGGTGCACCTGTTTCTTTTCAGGATGGCCCCACGACGGCATCTATCTATGGTTCTGATTCTTGTGTGAGACGACAGCCCACCAAGAGACGAGGCCTCGGTGTAGGTCCCTTTGACCTCAAAGGCACCAGCGATACCTCTACCCGCCGAGCCACCAATGCTACCAACCCCAACCGCTAATAGTGCACGTTGCCTTAGTGCACTGCACGAGTTTCAGTGTCAGCGACCGCCTAAGTTCCGCAGGGATATGGACCCTCAGGCAACCGAGGATTGGCTGGAGGCAGTTGTTTGAGTTTTCAGGTTAGTGGGGACACTAGCTGACCTCATGGTGATCCTCGCAGCGAGCCTCCTGCACGCAGCAGTAGGCAGATGGTGGAGCTTGATGCTCCAGGTAAACGATGAGGAATCACTCCTATGGACGGACTTTGAGAGCCTCTTCCGCTCGGAGTTCATCCCAGCCACCCTCCGTGCGGTGCGCATCCAAGAGCTTCTACAGCTGCGGCAGGGCAGCATGACGGTCGCCCAGTACTTGGAGAGATTTACCGACCTCTCGTGCTATTAGACGGACATGGTACAGGACCCATTCTTCCAGGCCTAGACCTTCGAGCATGGACTAAGGCATGAGATAAGGGCATCAATGATCTCCCTCAGCATTATGACTCAGGCAGGAGTACTAGAGCGAGCTCTTCTCATAGAGAGATTTCTTACCGAGCCTACGCCAGCAGCGAGACCTACCGCAGAGCGACATGTAGCAGAGTCATCTGCAGGTGGTAGTCGACGGATGTCACAGGGGTCCAGGCGGACCAGACCATCAGGCAGATGACTTCAGGACACTGGCTCAGAGGTGCATGCCACAGGACGCAGAGCCAGCCTTCCGAGGAGCAGCCAGTGATACGCATGCTACAGGCAAGGCCACATGGCTCGTGGCTGCCTGACCCGCCGTGCAGAGGAGCAACAGACGGTTGAGGGGCCACCTAGGCAGAGGTAGAGGGTCGAACATGGCGTTCCGCCGAGAGTAAGCAGACGAGGCAGAGGAGCTGGCCAAGCAGCCGGTTGTGGGCGACGCTTTGAGGCTTTACCACCACCACCAACAGAAGGTCCACCCCGACCACAGGGAGCTGGCGGGCAGAGACAGGCTCAGCTTCAGGCAGTAGAGGCCAACGACCATGGCACGCCAGAGATGATTCGAGGTACGATATGTGTCTACTCCACCCTTTCTGCAGTTCTTATATACACAGGAGCGAGTCATTCCTTTATTTTCACGGCCCTTTTTGGGATCTTAGAGATTCCGACGGAGCCGTTGGATCGATCATTACAGCTAGAGACTTATACGTGAGCAGAGTCGACGATTACACACTGGTTCCAGTCGTGTGATATTACTCTTGGAGGCGAGAGCTTCGGCTGGGATCTTTTTGTAGTGGCGTCGAGGCCTTACGACGTCATCTTGTGCATTGATTGGTTATCCATAGTCCATGCTCATATCGAATTTATTAGGCGCAAGGTGCGGTGTGTACGCACTGACGGGAGAAGGTTCACCTTCACCGACGAGAAGGGAGCCTTTACAGCACAGGATGGACTCACGCAGAGGAGAGGACAACCCATCACTCATCAGTTGGCTAGCCTCATCCTAGGAATAGTTGACCTGCAGAGTCCTAGTTTTCCTGTAGTGGTGGATCAGTATGCAGATGTTTTCCCTGACAAAGTTCCAGGACTACCTCCTCGTAGAGAGGTAGACTTTTATATTGACCTATACCTTGGGGCAGCCCCGATATCCACACCAGCATATCGGATGGCCCCCGCTGAGCATCGAGGGCTATGGGTACAGTTGGAAGACTTGGAAGGCAAGGGATTCATCTGACCCACTGTTTCACCTTGGTCTTCCCCGATATTGTTCGCCAAGAAGGCGGACAGGTGCTTGCGACTTTGTGTCGACTATCGTCGCCTGAACCAGGTGACTGTGAGGAAAAAGTATCTGCTACTGAGGATTGATATCCTTTTCGATCAGCTCAAGGGAGCACGGTGGTTCTCAAAGATAGACCTTAGATCAGGCTATCATCATCTTAGAGTTCGAGATGAGGATGTGCAGAAGATGGCCTTCAGATGTCGGTATGGCCACTATGGGTTCTTGGTTATACCTTTTGGCATAAACAATGCTCCAGCAGTGTTCATGAGTCTCATGAATAGGATATTTCAGCCATACCTTGATCAATTTGTCATGGTCTTCATCAACGACATACTGATATACTTGACCACTGAGGAGGAGCACGCCTACCACTTGCGAGTTGTACTAGACACACTCCAGGAGAACCAACTATATAGAAAGCTCTTGAATTGTCAGTTCTGGTTACGTGAGGTCCACTTCTTGGGACACATCATCTCTGAGGTGGGAGTTGTGGTGGATCCTGCGAAGATCGAGGCAGTGCAAGCATGGGAGCCACCCAGGAGCATGATGGAGGTGCGGAGTTTCTTGGGTCTAGCTGGGTACTATCGGAGATTTTTTCTAGACTTCAGCAGAGTTTCGGCACCAATCTCATCTTTGAAGATGAAGGGGAAACCCTTCTTGTGGTCAGAAAGATGTCAGTAGAGCTTCCAGGAGCTGAGACAGAGATTGACCAGCACACCTATCTTGAGGCTACCGGAGGAGGGAGTAGGGTACGTAGTCTACTGCGATGCATCATGGACCAAACTCGGGTGTGTCCTGATACAGTAGTGGGTTCTGATTGCCTATGGATCGCGTCATTTGAGGCAGCATGCGAAGAACTACGCTACCCATGACCTGGAGTTAGCAGTAGTGGTCTTCGCTCTGAAGATGTGGCGACACTATCTGATGGGTGAGAACTTTACAGTCTACTCTGACCACCAGAGTCTCAGGTATAACTTCCCGCATAAGGACATGAATCTGAGAAAGCGAAGATGGATCGAGTTCCTCCAGGACTATGAATTTGAGATAGTCTATATTCCTGGGAAGGGGAACGTTGTAGCCGATTCTCTCAGTAGGAGGACAGGCATCCAGCTAATCAGGGAGTCGATGGAGCAGCTAGCTATTTTTCAGATATCCTTCATGGATAGAGATGGAGTAGCCTTTCATTAGTCACTCACAGTCACTCCTCCACTACTGCAGAGGGTCAGAGAGGCACAGTGTGGGGATGCTCACTGTGAGACGCGGCATGCGAAGATATCCTCAGGACAGGGACTTGAGGGATTCTCCGTAGGAGGAGAGTACGATGTCATTTTCAGAGGATGTACCATGGTACCATCTTCTTTGCAGAAGGAGGTGCTGAGAGAGTTTCACACTTCCCCTTTAGCGGTACATCTATGAATGGCGAAGATGTACCAGGATCTCAGACGACAGCACAGGTGGTCAAGTATGAAGAAGGTTGTGGCAGAGTTCGTTTCTCAATGCCTCACCTGCTAGCAGGTGAGGACTGAGCACCAGGTACCAGCAGGCTTGGTACAGCCCTTGGAGGTCCCGGAGTGGAAGTGGGACGGGATATCTATGGATTTCGTGACTGGACTTCCACGTACTTCCAGATGTCAAGACTCTATTTGGGTGATTGTCGTCTGACTCACCAAGTCGGCTCATTTCTTACCCAACATAGAGCAGGGCTCAGTAGAGAACATGGGACGTCTCTACGTTCAGGAGATTTTACGGCTTCATGGTGTGCCACCATCAATCGTCTCTGACCGAGATGCTCAATTTACTTCCCGGCTTTAGAAGGGGTTGAAAGAGGCATTCAGGATGCAACTATGTCTGAGCACCGCCTTTCACCATCAGACAGATGGTCAGACGGAGAGGACCATTCAGACTCTTGAGGACATGCTCCGTGCATGTTTCCTCGACTTTGGTCGCAGCTGGGAGGACCACCAACCCTTGGTGGAGTTCACGTACAACAACAGCTACCACTCCACCATCGGGATGGCACCATACGAGGCATTGTATGTCCGACCTTTCAGATCACCCATGTACTGGATAGAACCTGGGGAGTCAGCACTTGTGGGACCGAAGATGGTCCAGGCCACGACGGAAAAGGTCCAGGTCATCCAGGAGCGGATGAGGACTGTCACAAACCAAATCTGGTCACCACAAAAACTAGTGCCAAACCTAGCCCGTGATAAGTCCCGAAGGGCGTTCCCAATCCCCATGGGCTGGCACAAGTGCCCGGGTATCATAAAAGGAGAATTGGGAACGATTTACCCAAGTTTATAAACTTAACACAACAAAAGAATCCAATAAAACGATTCTGTATTTTTCAAACCAAACAATCTTTTACAAAAAATCAGAACTGAATTACATCGCTTAAAACAACACAAAAGGACTATACCAAAGGTAAAAAACCAAAATGAAATAGCCCAACAACCCTCATGGCATGGGGCACTGCGCTCAATCCATCTCCACAAGACTTCACCACCAAGGACCTGCTAGAAACCCGAACCAGTGGAACAAAAAAAATTGTTCCCAACCTGCGACAAAAAAAAACCAAGTCTACTTACACCCAAAGGTGTAAGTAGGGTGTGATCCAATACCTAGTACAATACCACCACAAAGAGATTCAATGCGATAAACATTCAAATATGAAAATCAGGCATGTTTTCAAAAACATGTAATTTCTAGTTACAATTTCTAAAAGATGCAACTAATAAATCAGTTCTCAAGTGGGCTAATTTAAAGAATAAAACTTTTAAAATAAATACCAAGGCTACTAAATTTTCCAGCCACTCATACCGTATGCCGAAGATAAACTCAAAATATCTAGTGAGCACAATCAATAAGAAATAACCCCTAGTCACTAGCTAGTTGTGGGTCCCAGGTACCTTATATCTCAGTGAGTGTAACCATCACAAATTTCCGTTCACATGCACGAACCACTAGTAGGGTACATAACCATAACCTAGTGGTCCCCAATCATCATCATAATAATTTATTTAGAGTTGTAATCATCAATCTTGCTAAGTGAAACTGAGACCAAACCCAACAGATTCACTAGCATACTAGTACACGTCCACCCACCTAGATACCCGGGTTTTCCCATTGTTATTAAATAGGTTCAACAAGTCAGTGAATATAATATTAATAATAAAATATCATTTCCATATCACAAATTCACCAAACATCCCACATGTATAGAACACAAGTCACAAAAGTCCATTATTCATTCAAATTGATTTTGAAATCCGACTCACACCAAAATAGCCCACAACACTTTTCACATTTCTTTAACACTTCCAAAAATTCATTAAACAATTTTATAAAACCATTACAATATATTAAAATTCTCATAACAGCCCACTAATTTGTTACATAACACCCTTTTTACCTTCAAAATAATTTTATCATTAAAATTACACGAAACAGCCCACAAACAATTTTTGCTCCAACATCACAATTTAATAAAACATTTCAGAAATTTACAAAACATTCTAAAAATACATGACATCTTAAAACATCACTTCACCTTTAAAAACCCTATAATACGTGAACACACATACCAAACAGTACATATTCACCCTTTTCCCACATTGTTTAACCAACTAAAACATTTACAATTTTCATAAAAATAACACAAGTGGTGTAAATTTGTCTTGCACACAAAACCCATTTAAAAAATCTATTTTTAAGCCAAAAACACACCAATACCCTACCAAAACAGAATTTTCATCCCAATAAACATGTAATAATCCACTTTCAATTGTTATATAATAACCTTGAACAATATCGCAAAAGATACCCATGAGAACACACAAATCCATAAAACACTTTCAAGGATTATAACAAGGTTACACACATAAAACCTATTAAAAAACCCTATTTTTTAGGCCCACATGACACTATATCATTACCCAACCAAAATTCGAAGCCCCATTCAACAACTAAAAAATCACTTCCACGTTTTACAAAACTACCACAAGAGATAACACATGAAATACATTTGAAAAATACACACTTCAAACAAAAATGTAACTTTAATACCAAATGCTTTACTATTGCTAACAAAAATGGTTTTCGAAAAATGAACATAATATAAGGAACCTGAAAAATTATTTAATCAAGCAAACTAACTCATCATTAAATGGTTACCCACAGAATCACCTACCGAATGTGTTGAAAACCTCAAATATTGGGGCGAAACATCAACCGCACGACCACCGCACCTCGAGGAAGTTAAAAGAAACCTAAAACCTCAATATTTCACCATAAATACAGTAATTTAGAACCTAGGAACAAACCCTAACTTCTATAATTTTTATGATTCAAGAATTAGGGAAGAAACCCTAAGCAATTTGAAAGAGAAAAGAAATAGACACACTTACTTGAAGAATCCTGAATTAATCAATCCAAAAACAATAGTTTCTAAAATTGAAAATAGACAAAATTAAGGGGTTGTTCGAACAAGATATAGGAGGTAATTTAGGAACTGGAATGGAGGTAATAGAGTAAGAATTAAGAGAGTTAATAAGGGATGAAGTTACCTCTTCAATTTTGGCCGATTTGAGACACCCTATGCATTTCATCCTTAATTCGCGATATCAAAGAGCTCCAAGGAGGGGTTAAAGGAAATGGGAGCGCTCCTGGGTTTCTTAGGGTCGATAGGGAGGTGGAATCACTGAAAAATCCATTATATTTAATAATATATTAAAAAACATAAATAAATATTTTAAAACTGGAAAATGGGCTTTCAGGTTGGCCCATTTCTTAAATAAAAACCCAAATCATCCATGATTATGGATTTATAAAGGCTCCAAATTTAAATTTTGGTTTTAATAGGTCAGATTAGACCATTTAGGAATTGGAATGGGTGAAAAATATTAAAAAATGAAAACGTTATAAACGAAAAAAAATTTATTTTTAAATCTGGAATTGGGCTCACAGTTTGGCCCAATTCATAAAAACTCATCTATTCCTCCATAAAACCTTTGGAAACCCTCCAAAAATAAGAATTAATGGAAAATAATTGAAATTTAACTTCAAAATAAGTCATGTATGTGATAATTATCCCCACCATGAAAACTTTCCGTCCCCATAAAGCTAAAGAAAGTCCAGATATGGAAACCAAACCCAACCGATAAACCAAGATGTACTCCCTTGCCAGGTTTCACCCCTAGAGGCCAAAACACCTCCAGTGATCAATTAAGGAAGGAATACTTCACATCAAAAACATAAACCACTTTCCTGAAACAATCAATCACATTAATGCTTTATCCCAAAGGAAAACTACTCAAACAATATTCGAACAAGACTCAAGCAATTCACCCAAAAGAACAATGACATCGAACAAGATTACACTTCCCTTGCTATAACTAAACCATTGGGCACTCTAAAATCTCAATAGTTACCCAAGGAAGATTTAGGTATCTTGATAGATCCGAACGAGACTACCTACCACCAATCCATAACCATGGATAAGTCTAATTTATTGGTACGGGGGAACAAAAATAGGCTCCCCACCATAAGAACCAACCATCTTAATCGTCCAGCATGGGCCGGTACAAAAAGACCCCAAAATATAAAGTGTTGGGACGGCAACATGGTTAGTCTGCACGGTTTGGGAAACCATGAACTAAAAGTGGGGATTATTCTATCTACATGGTTTTTTTGGGCATGGTCACTACTAACGAAGTGCAAACCGTGTGGTCAACCTGTCTAGCCAAACATCATACCTTTCTCTGAAGACTCAATGGAAACCAAAGGGGGAGGGAATAACATTGGGAGATGACATGGGTACAAGGCCCTCCACCTATTTCCACCGAACATGAACAATAGAATAAACATGATGACACCGTATGTTTAAAATCTTGTTATCTTTCATACTGAGGAGAGGACATTGCATAATGGTTTAAATGACCCTGTGATTTCCCATGACTATGAGCCAGCTTCTCTCCGAGACCTATGGCTGGAGCTCAAATGATTGAAGAATCTCCGGCCTCGCAATTAGGCTTTGGAAACCCCCTAAATAAGAAATCTTCTTTCGTTGCAAACAACAACTACACCGCAATCCCCGATAAGTTTTTCCAATACATAACACATTCCAAACTCACTTTACCCTAACTCGATATTTCACTGAAACAAGGGCTTAGAAGATGTATACACATCATACCTTGTTTGTTCGGGTGAGAAAAATTAGAAGTAAAGAACACTTATAATCACCTTCCTCTAAAATGGAATATTTTTTCTGTTTTTCCAAGGGAGACATTCTTCCAACATAATAAAGACTCTCAAATGATTTCCCAACTTTCACCTTTATGGTCAATAAATCACATGACATCACAAGGCATCACCGAACATGACCATTGCGACTGATATAAACAATGCCTAGAGAGGTAACTTATACAGCATCCCCAAACAACACACAATTATAGAAAGTGGCCACAATATCCTCTCATGACCAGATTTTCCACACATGTAGTTTAACATGAACTCCTTCTTCGAAGAGACTATGAAGGACCGAAAGTTCCTCTTAGACACTATCCAAATACTCATCCATGCTAGCAACCCCAGAACACTTCCACCTTCAAAAAATTAGGAAACTTAAGAGGTTAAGGTCACTTTCAACCATCAATGATCAATCTCCCACTACAAGAGGCTACAAAAAACCAATAAATGAAATGGTGTATACTCAATCTAAAAAGCTCAAGAAAAAGATTCCTTATATTGATCAACTGGAGGATTTTCCAATGGAGAAACAATCTGGGTTGCACTTTAGTTATGCATTAACCTTTAATGAGGGTGTACCTTATCCAATGAGAGAACCCAAGGACCCAACCAATCTGGTCCATTGGTCAAAAAAAGCCATAAATCACCTCCAAAATCATGAATGGAACCACCGTAAAGGAATCCCAAAACATTTTTCAAAAGAGACCACTAACCGTCCCTACAACACAGCTTACCGACCAAACACAAACCCAAAACATAGTTCAAACAGAAGGGGTTCTTGGACTCAAAAAATCCCACAACATCAACATTTTAAAAAACCCATAATACAAACCATACAAAACTATTCATCAAGACATCATGTTTTTCTTTAAAACCAATTATTTGAAAACAAACGGTTTAGCAGTAAGTGTATCCACAAATGGTACCCCATGGGCCTCACACATTCATGTTTTTGTCCCACACCGGGCACCCTCCTCATATCCGTGCTGAAACACATCTATTTATTCCATCAACCATCCATAATCCCATATAACACCATGAATGTGGTCACTCACAGAAATACCAAAGGTTAAAACAAAGATTCTTTCCACTTTTCAAAACCAAAATGGTCAACCAACACATCCTTTTTCTCAAAACTGCTAACCAAGAGATCCAAATCCCAATTCAAATATTACTAAAAATTTTATAAAGACACAACCATTTATACAAGAACTCAATTTTATGTTATTCACATAAATTTCATAACATCTCATCCCAACAAAACACCCTATGATAGTTTAGAAAACTCTTTTGGAAACACTTTTTCAAAACCAACTTCTGTATAGTTTCTGCTTTCAAAAGAGGTGTAACCACACCATTTTCCATTTCAAAATAATTCTGAATATTCAGATACAATATTTCATAAATCAAACCATTCCATATTTATTTGAAAATCATTTCACCAAAACATTACACTTCTTAAAACCAAGTCACTTTAAAACCAATGTTCCAAGATTTCAAAACTAAAGAACACAAGACAATGCGAGAGGAAACTACTTTCAGTGTGTGACTTGGACATATGATTGGCGGCTATATTCCAATCACTTCACTGTCATAGGGAGTTTTCATGGGAATATCCCCATCTCTACATGGCTTTCCAGGCCCTACGAGCTTACTAAGACCATTAACCCATCTCTCTTTTTGTTTCCCCTAGTCATCATTAAACCAAGAAAACCAAAGGACTCTGAAAGGTCCCGACTTCCCCTAAAGACGTGAATCCCATCATGTGGAGTGGTGATCAGGAAAACTACTCATAACTAAAATTAAATGTCCCAAAAATCATAACTCCAGATTATCCTGATTGTTCCCCAAATAACATGACCCAATGAGAGCGAACCACCCTCTGATACCATTTTGTCACGAACCAAATCTGGTCCCCACCAAAACCAGTGCCAAACCTGGCCCGTGACAAGGCCCGAAGGGCATTCCTGATCCCCACGGGCTAGCACAATTGCCCGGGTATCATAAAATGATAATTGCGAACGATTTACCCAAGTTTATAAACTTAAAACAACAATAGAATCCAATAAAACGAATCTGGATTTTTCAAACCAAACAATCTTTTACAAAAATTCAGAACTGAATTACATAGCTTAAAACAACTCAAAAAGTCTATACCAAAGGTACAAAACCAAAATGAAATAGTCCAATAACCCTCATGGCATGGGGCACCGCCCTCAAGCCATCTCCACAAGACTTCACCACCAAGGACCTGCTAGAAACTAGAACCACTGGAACAAAAAAATTGTACCCAACCTGCGACAACAAAAATAACCAAGTCTACTTACACCCAAAGGTGTAAGTAGGGTGTCAGCCAATGCCCAGTAGGATACCAACACTAAGAGATTCCATGCTATTAACATTCAAAGACGAAAAGCATGCAAGTTTTCAAAAACATGTAATTTCTACTTACAATTCCTAAAAGATGTAACTAAAAAATCAGTTCTCAAGTGGGAAAATTTAAAGACTAAACACTTTTAAAATAAATCCCTAGGATACTAAATTTCCAGCCACTCATACCGTATGCTGAAAATAATCACAAAATATCTAGTGAGCACAAGCAATGGGAAATAACCCCTAGGCACTAGCTAGTTGTGGGTCCCAGGTACCTCGTATCTCGGTCAGAGTAACCATCACAAATATCTGTTATCATGCACGAGCCACTATTAGGGTACATACCCATAACATAGTGGTACCCAATCATCATCATAATAATTTAGATGGAGTTGTAAGCGTCAATCTTGATAAGTGAAACTGATGCCAAACCCCACGGATTCACTAGCATACTAGTACACGTCCACCCACCTAGATACCCGGGTTTTCCCTTTCTGCTCAAACAAGTTCCACAAGTCAATGAATATAATATTCATAATAAAATATCATTTCCATATCATAAATTCACCAAGCAGCCCACATGTATACAACACAAGTCACAAAAGTCCACCTTTCATTCAAATTGATTTTGAAATCCGGCTCACACCAAAATAGCCCACAACACTTTTCACATTTCTTTAGCACTTCCACAAATTTATTAAACAATTTTATAAAACCATTCCAATATATTAAATCTCTCATAAGATCCCATTCACTTATTACATAACACCCTTTTTACCTTCAAAATCATTTTATCATTAAACTTACACGAAACAACCCACAAACAAGTTTTGCTCCAACATCACAATTTAATAAAACATTTCCGAAATTTACAAAACATTTTAAATTATTTGACATCTTAAAACATCACTTCACCTTTCAAAACCCCATAATACGTGAACAAACATACGAAACAGTACATATTCACCCTTTTCCCACTTTTTTTAACCACCTAAAACATTTACAATTTTCATAAAAAGAACCCAAGTGGTGTAAATATATCTTGCACACAAAACCCTTTTAAAAAACCTATTTTTAAGCAAGAATCACACCAATCCCCTGCCAAAACAGAATTGGCATCCCAATCAACATGTAATAATCCACTTTCAAATGTTATATAATCACCTTGAACAATATCACAAAAGATACCCATGAGAACTCCCAAATCCATAAAACACTTTCAAGGATTATAACAAGTTTACACACATATAACCCATTCAAAGACCCTCCTTTTTAGGCCCACATGACGCTATATCATTACCCCACCAAAATTGGCAGCCTTGTTCAACAACTAATAAATCACTTCCACGTTTTACAAAACTATCACAAGAGATAACACATGAAATACATTTGAAAAATACACACATCAAACAAAAATGTAACTTTAATACCAAATTCATTACTATTGCTACCAAAAATGGTTTTCGAAATATGAACAGAATATAAGGAACATGAAAAATTATTTAATCAAGAAAACTAACTCATCATTAAATGGTTACCCACAGAATCACCTACAAAATGTGTCGAAACCCTCAAATATTGGGGTGAAACATCAACCGCACGACCGCCGCACCTCAAGGAAGTTAAAAGAAACCTAAAACCTCAATATATCACCCAAAATACAGTAATTTAGAACCTAGGCACGAACCCTAACTTCTGTAATTTTTATAACTCAAGAATTAGGGAAGAAACCCTAAGCAACTTGAAAGAGTAAAGAAATGGACTCACTTACTTGAGGTATCCTGAATTAATCACTCCAAAAACAATATTTTCTGAAATAGAAAACAACCAAAATTTAGGCGTTGTTCGAACATGATTTAGGAGGTAATTTAGGAACTGTAATGGAGGAAAAGAGTATGAATTGAGAGAGTTAAGAAGGGATGAAGTTACCTCTTCAATTCTGGCCGATTTGAGACACTATATGAATTTTCGCCCTAAGTCGCGATTTCAAAGAGTTCCAAGGAGGGGTAAAATGCAATGGGAGCGCGCCTGGGTTTCATAGGGTCGAGAGGGATGTGGAATCACTGAAAAATCGATTATATTTAATATTATATTAAAAAATTAAAGAAAAATTTTAAAATTGGAAAATGGGCTTCCGGGTTGGCCCAATTCATAAATAAAAACCCAAATACTCCATGATTATGGACTTATAAAGGCTCCAAATTTAAATTTTGGTGTTAATAGGTCGGAGGAGACTATTTAGGAATTGGAATGGGTGAAAAATATTAAAAAATGAAAAAGTCATAAACGAAACAAAATTTATTTTTAAATCTGGAATTGGGCTCACGGTTTGGCCCAATTCATAAAAACTCATCTATTCCTCCATAAAACCTTTGGAAACCCTCCAAAACAAATCATTAATTTAAAATAAATGAAATTTAACTCCAAAATAAGTCATTTATGTGACATGGACAGCTCAGAGCTGGCAGATGTCTTATGCTGACAGGAGACAGAGGCCACTGGAGTTCGAGTATGGCGACCACGTCTTCTTGCGGGTCTCACCTCGACATGGATTACGAAGGTTTGGATGAGATGGAAAGTTATCTCTACGCTTCATCGGACCATTCCAGGCCATCAGCAGGATAAGAGAGGTGGCTTATCGCCTAGCTCTACCACCTCAATTGCACCGGGTGCACGACGTCTTCCATGTATCCCAACTGAGGAGATACGTGCATGACCCGACACATATCATCAACCATGGGGAGATGGAAATTGACGATGGGGCGAACATTGCGGAGGTCCTAGTGGAGATCGAGGATCGACAGGAGCGGGCCCTATGTGGCGGTCGATTCCTTTAGTGCGCATCAGATGGCAGCATAGGAACCTGTAGGAGAGCACTTGGGAGCGGGAGGCTCAGATGCATGCTCAGTACCCACATTTGTTCCCCTAGTTTATGATGTATCTTTACGGGGATGTAAATCCATGAGGTGGGAATAATATAAAGACCCATAAAATTCAAGGGAATTTTTTTTTAAATTTTCTTTAGGATTTTACAAGAGCGCATTTTCTGACGGCACCTGATTCCAAGGCCCGGTGTGCCCGGAATCATTTTCCAAAGTTCAGCTCGGGGACATTAAGTGAACGAACAAGCGGTTTTCCTAACTTTTGAACCGGTGCTCGGAATCGAATTCCTACGGCACCGATGGAATCACAGTGCCGGTAATTTCTTATGAACACCTTTTCCAGAGTTTTGTTTACTCGGGTGAGGTTAGTAATTAATTGGGTTAACTAAAGAATAAACATAAAATATTGTGGTACATTTTTATTTTTATTCTGGGTAGTGTTAGCCTAGGCATGGCGATTGGAGTGGGACCCACTGATGTCCTAACTCCTAGGTAGGATATTATTGAGGTGGGAGCCACATGAGCCCCACCCCCTTTATTTCCTTTACCTCCCATGTGCATTTAATTATGTAACTCACCCGCACCCCCTCTTAAAAGCCAAGTCAACTCTCGCATTTAATTAATTATTAAACTCCTCTTTAATTGGTCAACGCACGTTAATTAAATTGTGATCAGTTTTTGAATTTCAAAAACCGTTGGAATGAGAAATAAAATTAGGCAAAGCCTTATTTTATTATGTTTTTGCCTTCTGTGAGAAGGACTTAAAGAGGAGAGCCAAGTCTTAGAATCATCATCTTCCTCCTTGAAGAACACGAAAAACACACCGTCGCTGATGAAGAACGCCGACCTCCGACGAAGGGTGACGAAGAACGTCGAACCCGCAGAGATCGACGACGTGACTCCATGTACCGCGACGCCGACGATTCTCTTCTCCGCGACGCCTTTCTCCCCGATGCCTTTTCCTACGATGCCATATTCTGTGACGTTCTTTCCCGCGATGAACCATCATACGACGACACCTTGAGGTAGCGGTTTATTACTTTTTTTTCGTGAAATGTCTTTTATCGTTCTTCGTCTTTATTTTTGGGCCACTTGTTATCAACTTATCGAGAGAAGGTTGGACCGCACGAACACGGCCGACTCTCCTCCCCCTTTGATGTTTTCTTCGTTGCGGCTCGAACAAAGGCGGTGTGATGCAACGACACCACGCGGAAACAAGAAAGAAAATGAAAAAGAAGTGTGGCGTCGTCGCACCGCGCCGTTTAGGCTGAACGAAACCGTGGTTGGAGTCGGGGCCGCAGAGGCGTTTCGAAGACTCTATAGTTCGTTTATTGACGTTCGGATCGACGGGCGATGATGAAGCGGGCCACAATGGTGTTTGAATCCCTTCGCAGTGAAGATCGGGTCCCGGGAGGACCGTTGGAGAAGACGGCAGGCGAAACAGAGCATCGGAGCGTGTCCGGTGGTCCGTAGAAGGCGGCGGCAGCGCGCCACCGGAGCAAACCGTCGCGGCTGAGCCGCGACGGTAGGGGAAAAACCCGAACGGCTTCGGCCGTTCCGGATTGTGCGGCGCGGCTTTTGCCGCGCCGATTCGTCAACCGTGGGGGGATGTAACCCCCCCCCTGCACCCACTGGCCACGCGGGCGCCGCGCTAGTGCAAGGCCGGCCGGGCCGAGCCGAGCCGCCACCTCCATGTCGGGCCGACCCGGGGGGGTATCGGGCCGGGTCGGACCGGGCCTGTACCCCCTATTTTCGGGCAATTTTCGTTCAAATGCCCATAACATGGGCTACGGACCTCCGATCGATGCAATATCAGTTGTGATGTGGTCCTTGGATCGAGATGGTCGTTTCTGTATATTACACTCAAGATTTCGGAGAACTTTGTGTACGGCCTGGTTGGTTCGAACACGAAACCAACCGGGCCCTCGTAGCGGAAACGCTTATAACTTGAGCTCTGCATGTCCGATTGACGTGCCATCAAATTTGTTGGATTCCTCTTAGTGAGACGGACCTTTTGGCTTACTCCTCTTGAGGTTTGGATTCAGTTGGAGTGCGGT
Source organism: Viscum album (assembly GCA_963277665.1). Taxonomy (NCBI): domain Eukaryota; kingdom Viridiplantae; phylum Streptophyta; class Magnoliopsida; order Santalales; family Viscaceae; genus Viscum; species Viscum album. The sequence goes on along the minus strand of OY728131.1, from coordinate 502,379,700 downwards.
TGGGTTGGTTTTGACTTAAAAACCAACCGAGCCCCTGGAATGAAAAGGCCAATAACTCTCAGACCGGGCGTCCGATTGATGCGCCGTCTGTCACGTTGAGTTCCCCTTGTCAAGACAGAACATTTAGATACATCAACTCCAGACTACGTGTCAGTTGATATATCGACACCTTGGCTCTTGGAGCGGACCCTCCCGGAACGAGCATGCTGTGTGCGGGAACCCAAGAGCTGGTTGCGACTTTGACGACTGTACTGAAATCCTATGTGTGTTCGACGGCGATGAAGACTGCACTGAAATCCTATGTGGGTTCGGCAGAGATAAAGACCGTACTGAAATCCTATGTGCGTTTGACGGTGATGAAGACTGCACTGAAATCCTATGTGGGTTCGGCAGAGATGAAGACCGTACTAAAATCCTATGTGGGTTCGACGGAGATGAAGACTACACTCAAATCCTTTGTGGGTTTGGCAGCGATGAAGACCGTACTGAAATACTATGTGGGTTCGGCGGAGATGAAGACTGCACTAAAATCCTATGTGGGTTCGGCAGCAATGAAGATCGTACTAAAATCCTATGTGGGTTCGACGACAATGACTACTGTTCTTGCATCCTACGTGGGTCTGGCAGTGTCTGACTCTGTTCATGCTATCCTATGTGGGTCTGGAAAAGTAGCTGGTTTAGTATCTTACGTGGGCTCGGGTTGTGGAGACGATGTGGATTGGGTTGTACTATCTTGTGTGGACGTGATCGAACATGGGCTCGGGTGTTGGAGCCGAGCTGGAATTGATGACTTGGGTATATGTATGGGCATATACGTAAGTTGTGTTGGTTGTTACTTCGTGATTGTATCTTTATTTTGTGGATTATCCTTTTTGGATTCTGGGAGACGTTCGGGGGTCTCGGGGTCCCTATTGAGTAGCGTATACTCACCCCTGCACGGGATATGCCCGCACTACGCTGTGTTGGATGCAGACGACGGACATCGCTGATTGGGGTAGAGGTTAGTGGAGCAATCGGTACCTGGAGGTGGACCACTGGGCGGGACGTACACGGAGCGAACGACTGGACCCGAGGAGCTGAGGTGGCTATCTGTACCCACCCTTCAGGTGGGACATCCAGTGGATGGGTCAACGTTGCTTCTTTACATTCAGCTGATGTACTTTCTTTCCACTTATAATTTACTTTCAGTTTGGGTTTGTATCCTGGCCCACATACTTTTCTCCACTTACTTATACTCAGTTTAGAGAGTTTTTACATCTGCTGGCTTACTCTTTGGTGTTTGTTTACTTTATAAAGGATATGCCTTCCCCCTTTTTTGCGATTTACGCCTTGGTGCTAGTCATCAGCCCCTGGCCAATGGGAGGCGGGCTTGGGGTACTCACGGCACGGGCCCCGAGGACGGGTCATGACACTAATAATGATGATTTTACATAAATTGTTGTCTCGAAAATTTATGTTTTACCTTTTAACTTAATAATCATATGAAAGATCCATTTTCTTCTATTCATGTATCTAGAATAAAAGCTAACAGTATAACAAATATTATAATTGATGGAACATATAATTTTCTCATTAAATAAAAAGATTCATTTTTCAGTACCTATACTTTCTTGGTTATAGAATTAGTAGAGAATTTAACTTTTTTAATCCATATATACCTAATTTTCATATGTTGAAAAGATGTAAAATATTTTGAAATATAAGATTAAATAATGTCAAATGACTGAATTTTATTTAATGAAAAATTATTTCTATAACATGCCCCTATATGAATGTTAGTACAGAATGGTGAACTCTTTGTAACAAAATATTTTGTCTAAGAATGTATATTTTATAAAGTAAAACCTATTTCAATAGGTATTTCTTTGTGGGTTAAACTATCCAGAAATGTTGTAATATTTTTTAATCACATGAGTATAATTATATAGATGTTTTTAGACTAATTATCTTAAATTTTTTTAAAACTATATTATTATCACATTGAGTTGAGTAAGAGTTAAATTTGTTCTCAAGATATTAAATAAGATTCTAATTATTTTATATATGTTTAGATATTTTAAAATTTTACTACGATACTTCTTTGGAATATTCATATTCCTCCACACCATTATTATTATTTTTCTATTGAAAAGAAATATGTTTATTTAATTATTAAAAATTATATGTATTATAATTATCATTATATGTAAAAAAAATTTCTTCTTCCAAAAAATTGGAAGCATATTCATTGTAATAATTCATATAATTATCATTATATGTTTTATTTTTTAGGAATTCAGGTGAAACATTTTACTTTTATCATATTTTATTATTTTTAATTCCATAAAAAACCCATTACCTTTTATTCAATAGTATTTTCATTGATATAGATATATAAATAGGAATTAGAAAAATTTACACTCAATATATCTGAAGTTTTCAAGAAAGTCATTTCTTTTCAATTATAATACTTTTTTTGATAATATATATTTATTTATTGACCTTGGAATACATAACCTAACATATCATGGTTTCATAGAATAATAACAAATCCATTCATAAGTATTATTCATTTCTCATAGATATTTATTATTTTTATAATACTTATAGATAAATCATTTATTTATATTTATCTGATTCATTCTCTTAGGTAGATAAGTTATACTATTATCACTTTTTTATAATGAATTATATTCTGTTTCAAAATTAAATTTCTTCTTAAACATATAAAATTTTGACTTCCATTAACCAGAATTGGATTTATTAGCTATAGTAGAAGATATTGAATCTAGAGAAACAACATTCTCTATCCTCTTTTTTTAACATCTATATTAAGCCTACTCTCATGTTATATGAGAGTTCCAATCAAATCATTCCAACTGCACTTGTTTAGATTTATTGATTAAATTAATTAGGTACACATGGATTCACATTCCATAGGAAAATATCAATGATAATTTATATTAGTAAACATTACAAAGTATATCTAACATGATAATTTAACTAAAATTATGACTATTATTATATAATAAATTATTTATGTTCCTTATCATGAATCTAATAAATTCTAGTTATCACAAAAAATCAACCATTGTATTGATAAAAAATTTATTCATTTGATCATGCCTATATTTATTTTCAATACTACGAATGGTCGGTTGTATTCTAGGATTAAGTCTATATAAAGCCTCAACAGATAAACCATCAATCACAAGATAAAATACTCTTCTACATAAACACAGTTAGTATAATCATGATTAAATGTATAGACCTAGTATCATACCAAATGTTTGATCATAGTATTAGTAAAAATACTAAAATAGTGAGGGGGCATTTCATTATATCAAAATTATAATGTATAATTTTTCTAATACGTTTAATATAGTTTACTGGACAACAAATTTTAAAGATATACCCTATAACCAAAGAATAAAAAAATTTATTCAAAACAATATAATATTTACTAGAATATAAATAGAATAAATATGTAAAAATTATGTAAATAACAATAAAAAAATAAAATATTTATAAATAATGTAACAAAAACACATAAAATATTTTTCAGGAAATGTATTCACTTTAACCAAAGTGATAAGGTGGTATCTTAATCTAAATTTAGTTATCCATGATTTAACCTATCCTATGGTCTATATTCCAATCATATAAATCTATTAATCAAAAAAATTAGACAAATATATATTTTCATATCCTCGGGAACCCTTAATATGAACAATCAGAAAAAAATATATCTATATTATTGATATCCATTGATCCAATAGATCTTCCAAAAAATAATTAAAAAGGAAAAAACATAAGGCATTGACAAATATAACATCACTATTTATTCATTTATGAAAACCTCTAAATAATATAAATTAAGCATGCTCATTAATAGGATGTTACAAAACATCAATAAAAAAATTAATAACATTAGATTGAAAAATCATTAAAAATATTCTTATTTCTTGAGGTTGCAGTCCTATTTTTATATTTTCTTCCAATAGTCCCATTCTTCACTTCATGGGATTAGTTATAATAAAATTGTACACACCTCCATTGACAATAAAGGTCTCCTCACTTTTCCTGATGGTAATTTGGATGCATCACAATTACTATGCATTTAATATTACAAAAAATAAAAATGATATGTGTTTTATCTAGTATCATTTCATATCCTTTTTTGGTGTTGATAATAAATGTTCATATGGTTAAATTTTTTTATCTTTTCTTGATCAAGTCTATCTATTATAATTTTTCAACCTCCATCAAATTTAATATAAAATTGTTCCATCTGATGTACTTTAAATATAACTATTCAATGTACTTTTTACATGTTGAATTGATTTATAATGAACTAGTTTTTTTGGTAAACAAGATAAATTTTCATTCTATAGAACTTATTTTCTCCATTTGAAAAAACATAACATCTTCCTACAAAAAACATTAAAACCATGTAAATATAAATATTAGAAATATAAATACATATAAACATAGAATTTTTATTTTCCAAAGTAAAGGATAGAAATATGTTCTCAAGGTCAACAAAAGGACATAGTAAAATGGAGCTAGGAGGTAGCTATAGTGTTTGGAGACAACACAATAATAGACTCTAGAGGTATATCACGGTGTTTTATTTACTTACTTTTCATTCCCATACATAGGTTTTACATACCACATATGGGTTATTTTATTATTATTATATATTACTTGAGATACTTTCTAAACTATTCATATAAAAATGAATATTTATTCATCTATGTTATCTTGTGTTATTATTATTTTAATGATAATAATGTTACTGTATCCCCACTGATAGCATTCAGACAACCACTACTTATAAGGACCCAGCCTTATACATTACATAATATTGAATTAAATGAATAATTCACAATGACGATATTTTCAGGTTTAGAGTTTTAGAGCATTAGGCCATAACTATTACATAACAGCTTGAATATTACATGTAGACACTACTACTTAGTATCCATTTTTTCATAAAATAAAAACTATTAAAAAGAAACATGTCGAGTTCCATATTTTAGACAGCATGACTTTTCCTTGATCCCATCCTTAACTCCATTCATCATTAAGTCTAGTGGAAATAATTTCAAAAACATGGGATGAGCATAAAAATCTATATAAGGGTTATAAAATAAGTAAGGAATAAATTATCCCATCAATAAATACAAATCAATGAAACTATACTTTTCAATCATAACATACCTTACGAAATCATAAGATTAATGAATAACACACACAAATCATAAATCATAAAGGATACTTATGGCATCCATACCAAAAATACATTGTAGCTATCACAACTACATAAGGAGTTACACTTGGAATACCCATCACAATATATTGCATAAATCTCTTAGGAGAAACATCACATTTACCTCAGTCACGTTACCCAATGCTTTGGAGAGCTGTCTCGGGCATACCTACCCTAGGTTTATCATGGAACAACCCGTATACGTAAACAATGCCCAATAACTATAACATATTCATAACACATAACAAAAGTATAAAGAAATGATAACCTTTCCACATTACAATATATCAAATCAATATATTGAAACAAACAATGCTTTATCTAATCATTTTCAAATCATTTTAAAAAGAGATTTTTGAATCAATGTTTCTCATACCAATTTAAATAATTTAAATGAATTATCATTTTAAAACATTAATATCCATATAAATAAATCATAAAACCAATTTTGAAAACATGGAAATTAATGATAAATATTTAGTAGAATAAATATTTAAAACATTTAAAATGATATTTTAGTTAAAAAGTCTTTTTAACAAAAAAAGAGATGCTTAAATACAAATAACTGAGGAATAACATTTAATAATTATATTATAATATATTTAGAATAATGGAATTCATGATAGAATATGTCAAATTACATTATATACACCATATAATTGTGAATTTGTGTATAACAACAAATAAGTCTCAATGGAATGTAAATTGAGATGAAATCTCTTATAAAGACCATATCCTTAGGTTAAGGATAAATCAACAACATAATTATGTGAGACAAATATAAATACACTAAATATGATTGGTTATTCAGAGTAAATCAATCAGAGGACATTCACACATATTCTTGTAAAAACCACACCAATGAATTGGATGTTTAACTCAATAAATAGAGATTGAGTTAAAATTACTCTTATCAAGTTCATATCGGTGAGTTGAGAATTTATCAATGGAGTTATTTTATGTATCAAAAGTATATACACATAAAGTGGAGTGGAAATTACATCACAAATAATAAATAGTGATTTTACACATAATCATATCATGACATAATCAAGAATTAGAAGATTAACCCAAGGAATGGAAATTGGGTGAAAAGGTTCCCTTACCAATTTGGTAACATACGAAACATACAACCAATGAAAGAAGGATAAAAAAATGAAGATTTAAATACCCATATACTGAAGTATATTACAAAATGAATACAATCTTGGGCAGTACATACACCACACAAAAGTAAATAGTGGCAAATATTTCATGAATCTAATGGGAATAAAAAGTGAGTTGAAAACCCCTTACAACGTCGTAATCAATCGAGTAATATTACCAAAAGTTAATAACCACCAAATTAGTTTTATAATACCATAAATATAATGGTAATCATGATAATAAATATCAAATAAAAGTACACAATACACCACATGCAATGAATAAGTGGAGAACAATAGAAATCTCAAGGAATTAAAAGTGAGATAAGAAAATCCCTTACCTCGTGTCCGACTTGACTCGATCATTCATTAATCTCCAGAATAATAAACTAAAGTTAATTTATACTTGATTAATAACATTTTCCATGTTTATTATTCCTTTTATATAACTTTTTACCTTGTTATAAACATTATGTAATAATTTAAGTTAATAACGTTCATTTTGTCGATATTTGGTACTTGAGTAAAAAATGAACACCTTATATTTACAAGTTGATCATGAGGTCAATAGTCCATTATATCTAGAATGAAATTAATTATTTAGATATAATATATATAATATATATCCAGTATATATATATTTATAATAGTACATATCATTTGGAGGTAAGAACTGAAATGCACCGTTCATGGAGACGGTAAGTCATACGTACGCATGAACACTACTTTCAATTCTATTTCATATTTTAATTGAATTAAAACATAATGATACATATGAGTATTATAATTCCAGTATAATATCATACATAATATCATTAACTCTATACTTTATATGTCCCACATATTCCAATAACGAGTCATATCACTTTGAGGGGGCGGTAGTCCACACTTCCTCAAATGAAATTATCGTGTATTCCCATAATTGAAACCAAACAGGTATGATATAAAAGGATAATACAGAAGCATAAAAAACATAAACATAATATATATCATTTATAAATACTGTTCCATAATAATAAACACCATGAGAGGCGGTAGGAGTTAATTGAACTATCATCGTTTCGTGAGGCGTTAGTTTGTCATCCACAGAAACATTATGTTTTTCAACCATTAGATGGAGGTGTGTTTAAGTGTAGCTCAAATAAACCTCATAACAACACCCTAGTATATTTAGGATTCTGTTGTTTTTATGAAATAAAGGAATAAAAATAGTATAGGTGTTGGGGAAGTAAAATAAATGAAAATAAGTTAAGAGAAATGGTTACCTTTATTCTGGGTAACTTCATTTGGTTTGAACCAAAAAGACTTCTTAATGTTCCTTCATCCTATGGTAAGGCTTCTAAGAGGATTAGAGGAATGTAGGGAGCTTAATTGGGTAGAGTATGGATGAGTCAAAAGTCTTGAGAGGTTTTAGTAATTGGTTAGAAGTGTTCTCCTTTTATAAGGGATAAGAGGGGCTCTTTAGGAATGTTTGAAAACATTATTTTATTATAAACTTATCTTCAGTTTAAAAAGGTCAAAAACACATTAAATAATATTTATAGTCTAAAATATAACTTATATAACACCATGTAAAAATTAATTTACAAAAAGATATTTGTTTGTGTCATTTTTTCCTTTACATTAAATCAATTAATCTAAAGTGTCATTACCACTCTTATGTGGCTCCATGGGGTCCCAAAATCTACTCAAATATTCCCATGGTCGGACATGACTCGTCCAATAAGGTTAGAACATTTGTTAATGTAATCTTTTATTATTATGATATTCTTTTTATCTTGAAGTACCCTATTTACCTTTAACCACGGTAAATAAATGTCAAAAGTTACTATTCAACAAAAATTATTTTCATCTTATTGAACCAAATTTTACTTACTAAAAACAACCATGTATGTCAGATTTTTCAAATTAAATTCAAAGAAGAAGTAAATTTTCATTTAAATGAAAATGTTGGTTTTTTAACTACTACTAATTGGTTCCACTATTTATAAAAAATTGACATTTTTCAGAAAAATACCCAAAATTCAGCCTAAGATATATTTGATATTCCAAATTCAAAAATGATTTCTATTTTAACAAATTCAAAGAATAGAAGTCGCATAATTTAATTTAAAATTAATTCCTATAGTCAAAACAAATAGCTTGTTTTTAATAAACAATAACTACCAAAAGATTGATACTTGTTTATGTCTAATTTAAAATTGAAATTAATTACAATCACCAAAATTGTATTAAATGGTAAAAATATATTCTAATTACACTTTAAAACCAATTAAAAATATAATATAACCATATAAACAAGTAAAATTAAAAGGCACTATGGAATTAAAATACAGTATTTTTCACTATTCATCAAAAAATGAACGTTATCAGAAAAATACCAAAATTTTCCGAAAGTAAATTTTTATGTCCCGAATCTAAAAAAGAATTTTATTTTGTAAAATAGAACTTATAAAAATGACAAAAACTAGATTTAATGTGGTTTCTCGATCAAAAGTCGGTAAATCGACCTTTTATGATTCATTCACATTTTAAGCCTCTAACTTTTATTGGATAAATGTAAATACATTTAACAAACCTGTAAAATCATATTGTAGTTTGTTTTGTTCATTACCTACAATACAATTTCTAGGTGTTAACTACCATTTAAAATAATAATATAATATTTTTAGTATGCAATATAAGATATCAAAGAAACCCATTGTTACATATCGGGTACGCTATCGAACATAGTGTCTCCTTTAATGTAATATTAATATTTAATTAAAAAAAATTAATAACTATGAAAATGTTTAATTATTTATTTACCTGGGATGTTACATACTTCCCTCCTATTGGTAATTTCGTCCTCACAATTCAAAAAAAATGGCTGAGAAACTTCATCGAAAGTCCCACATCAAAAAAAGAGTCAGTAAAACTATCACTTTAAAAGAATGAAAGAGAAGTACAAAGGTCACCCGAGTTAACCCATACAAGGATTCAATGTAAGAACACATGGATATGGAAGGGAAAATAAATATTCAAGTTCTGATGAAGAGTGATAGAAAACATGATTAGGATAAGGTTGACCACCAGAAAATCACAAACATGTGATGGGTTAAACAATCATTGATTCCCCTATAGGAAAAGTTAACAGACAACGTTTTTGTTTTAATTTAATTTTCATTAAGTAATTTAGTTACGAGTTTAACTAAAAACATAAGGAAATATAATTACTTGTCACATATATATTCATCCTTTACTAGATTTCTAACACAAACTCATATTTTCTCTAAATGATGAGTATTTAGGATGACTTGTTCACATTAAAAGCGCTATAATCTATTTCAAGAGAATCACATAATCCACAAAAGATGAACTATATATATCCCATGAAAATAGACATTAACCAAAACCAAAATTGGTTATTAGAAGATCAGATAATCACCAAAAAGTATAATCTTTTACAAAAAAAATTCTCTTAATCTCCAAAATCTGTCAAACAAGACCCAAAGTTCAACCAAGAACATTCAATAAACAATTGTCTACAAAATTTTTCAAAGTAACCCAAACTAATATAGCAAAAACCAAAACATAGAAAGATTTAGTCACATACTCTTCCACTGTAAATCTTAAAATTTATCGTCAATATAAAAATAAACTACTCTTAAAGTCTCATATTGAAGTGTAATTAGCCTAATCACATATTCTCTATGATAGGTTAATCATTCCCATAAATAACCCAAATCAGCTTATGTAGAAAATAAAAAACATATATTATTCAAAAATAATATTTCAACAATTACTCCAAAATTTAAATCCCAAGGTATTTTATTTTCCTAAAGCATATTGTGTTCCCAAAAAAGATAATGTCTTCCAAAATAACCTTTATCACTTAATCACAAAATCATTTTCCTATACAAAAAATTTCCATTTGATAAAAAATATAATCTCAAATAAACTTATTCTTGATCAATAAAATCATATAACTAAAAAGAATTAGTCATACTAATCAGGGACTTCACGTAGTCCAGTGGTAGGTGATAAATCCCAATCGCACTTTGGTTGTGGGTTCGATTCCTGTAGCTTTGTCTGATGCGATGGGTTGTCGGACGTTCTGCTTGTTTCCCTTTTTCAAAAACTATACAATTTCTTAACATTCCAAAATAAAAGAGAGAAAAATTCCTCAAAAATAACAATAACATAATTTATCCTCAAAGGTAATCTAATACCTTTCATTTTGCATGCCAAAATGTAATAACCCTTTATCACTTATAAAATAACAAGGACTCTTTCTATTATGTTAACCATTATGGTTATGTCACTTAAGCTTAAATTACACCCCAACCTCTAAATTTATCTAAACCAACCTCTGATACCAAATATAAGGACCCAACCTTATACATTACATAATATTGAATTAAATGAATAATTCACATTAAGGATCTTTTTAGGTGTAGAGTTTTAGAGAATTAGGCCATAATTATTACATAACAACTTTAATACTATATTTAAACACTACTACCCAGTATCCATTATTTCATAAATTAAAAACTCTTAAAATAAAACATGTCTTGTTCCATATTTTAGACAGCATGACTTTTCCTTGATCTCATCCTTGTCCCAATTCATATTTATGTCATGTGGAAAAAATTTCAAAAAATTGGGATTAGCATAAAAAGCTCAATAAGGGTTATAAAATAAGGTAGGAAAACATTATCCCATCAATAAATAAAAATCAACGAAACTATACATTTCAATTATAACATACCTTACGAAATCATAAAATTTATGAATAATACACACAAATCATAAATCATAAAGGTTACATATAGAAACTATATCAAACTTACATTGTATCAATCATAGCTACATAGGGAGTTACACTTAGAATACCCATCATATTATTGTCTAAAAATATCATAGTAGGAACATCACGTTTACCTCCGTCACGTTACCCAATGCATGGGAAAGCTATCTCGGGCTCACCCGCCCTAAGTTTATCATGGAACCACCCATATAATTAAACAATGCCCAATAACCATAACATAATCATTACACATAACATAAGTATAAAAGAAAGATAAAATTTCCACATTCCAATATATCAGATCAAGATATTGAAATAATCAATGCTTTATCTAATCATTTTCAAAACCTTTTAAAAAGAGATTTTTGAATCAAAGTGTCTCATACCACTTTGAAGCTTTTAAATGAATTATCATTTGAAAAAATTAATGTACATATAAATAAATATTAAGACCAATTTTTAAAACATGGACATTAATGATAAATATTTAGAAGAATAAATCTTTAAAACATTTAAAACAATATTTTAGATAAAGTTTTTTTAACAAAAAGAGAGACACTTAAATACAAATAATTGATGAATAACATTTAACCAGAAATTTATAATATCATGTGAATAAAGGAATTCATGATATAATATGCCAAAGTATATTATATACACCATATAAAAGTGGATTGGTGTATAACAACAAATAAGTCTCAATGGAATTTAAATTAAGATGAACTCTCTTATAAAGACCATATCCTTAGGTTAAGGATAAATAAACGACATAATTTTGTGTGAAAAAAATAAATACACTCAATATGATAGGATATTCATTGTAAATCAATCATATGACATTCAAACATATTCTTGTAAAAATCACACTAATGAATTGGATGTTTAACTCAATAAATAGAGATTGAGTTAAAATTACTCTTATCAAGTTCATACCGATGAGTTGAGAATTTATCAATGGAGTGATTATGTGTATCAAAAGTATATCCACAAAAAGGGTAGTGGAAATTACTACACAAATAATAAATATTTATTCCCCACATAATCTTATGATGACATAATCATTAATTTTAAGATTAACCCAAGGAATGGAAATTAGGTTAAAAGGTTCCCTTACCGATTTGGTAACCTACAAATCATACAACCAATGAATGAAGGATCAAAAAATGAATATGTAAATACCCATAGATTGAAGTATATTACACAATTAATACAATATTGGGTAGTAAATACACCACACAAAATTAAATAGTGGAAAATATCATGAATATCATGCGAATAAAAAGTGAGACGAAAACCCCTTATGACGTTGTAATCAATCGAGTATTATGACCAAAATTTAATAACCACAAAATGAATCATAGAATACCATAAATATAATGAGAATAATGATAATATATGTCAAATGGCAGTACAAAATACTCCACATGCATTGAATAAGTGGTGAAGAATGGAAATTTCACGGAATTAAAAGTGAGATAAGAAAATCCCTTACCTCGTGTCCAAATTGACTTGGTCTTTCTTTAATATCCTAAATACAAAACTAAAGTTAATTTCTACTTGCTGAAGAACCTTTTTTAAAGTATATTATTCCTTTTATATCACTTATTACCATGTTATAAACATTATGTAATCATTTATGTTAATATCGTTCATTTTGTCGATATTTGGTACTTGAGTCAAAAATGAACACCTTATATTTAAAAGTTGTCCATGTGGTCAATAGCCCATTATATCCAGAATGAAATTAATTATTTAGATATAATATTTATCATATATATCCAGTATATATGTATATATATATATATTTATAACAGTATATATCATTGGAGGTAAGAAATGAAAAGCACCGTTCATGGAGACGGTAAGCTGAACGTATGCTTGAACGCTACTTTCATTTATATTTTTTAATTTAATGAAATTAAAACATAATGATAATTTTGTATATTATAATTAAATTATAATATCATATATAATATCATTAACTCCACCCTTTATATGTACCACATATGGCATTAACGAGTCATATCACTTTGAGGGGGCAGTAGTCCGCACTTTCTCAAATTAAATTACTGCGTTTACCCATAATGGAAACCATAAAGGTATGATATAAAAGGAAAATACTGAAGCATAAAAAAATATAAAAATAATATATATCATCTATAAATATAGTGCCATTATAATGTCCACCATGAGAGGTGGTAAGAGGTAATTGAACAATCATCGTTTCATGAGGCGTTAATTTTCCATCCAAAGAAACATTATGTTCTTCACCCATTAGATGGAGGTGTGTGTCAGTTTAGTTCAAATACATATCATAACAACATCCTAGTATATTTAGGATACTGGTGTTGTTATAAAATAAAGGAATAAAAATAGTATAGGTATTGGAGAAGTAAAATAAAAGAAAAAAAGTTAAGAGAACCCGTTACCATTAATATGGGTAACTTCCTTTGGTTTGAACGAAAAGGACATATTAAAGTACCTTCTGCCTAAGGTAAGGCTTCTAGGAGGATGATAGGGATGTATGGAGCTTTATTGGTCAGAGTTTGGATGATCCAAAAGGCTTGAGAGGTCTGACTAATTGGGTAGAAGTTTTCTCCTTTATAAGGGAGAGGTGGGGCTCTTCAGGAAAATGTGAAAACATTATTTTATTATAAACATATCTTCTGTTTAAAAAGGTCAAAACCACATTAAATTAGAAGATAAGATGACTCATATTAAATATAAAATCATCCAACAGTAATTGGATAGGTTTTGGCTATTATTTTAGTCTTTATAATCTTATTTGTTTAAATCATTTATTAATGAGGTAAAAACTGCATCATTATTGTCTCATAAATAATTTAATTTATTTGATGTCTAAAAATAAAAAAATTCCATGATTTGGGAAATATTTTTAGCTTTATAAATAATATTAATAGTATAAAATATAACTTATATCTCACCATGTAAATATTAATTTACTAAAAGCTATTTGTTTGTGTCTTTTGGCCTTTACATTAAATTAATTAATCTAAAGTTTGATTATCACTCTTAAGTGGCACCATGAGGTCCCCAAATTGTCCCAAATTTGCCCATGGTCATCCATGACTCATCCAATAAGGTTTGGAGAAGTGTTAAGGTAATTTATTATTATTATGATAATCGTTTTACCTTGAATTACCCTATTTACCATTAACCGCGGTAAATAAATATCAAAATATACTATTCACCAAAAAATTATTTTCATCTTATTGAGCCACATTTTACTTACTAATAACAACCATGTATGTCGGATTTTTGAAATTCAATTCACAAAAGCGGTAAAATTTCATTTAAATGAAAATGTCAGCCTTTTAACTACTACTAAGTGGTTCCACTATTCATCAAAAATTAACGCTTTTCCGAAAAATACCAAAAATTCTGCCTAATCTATATTTGATATTCTGAATTCAAAAATGATTTCTATTTTACTGAATTAAAAACATAGAAGTTGCATTAATTAATTTAAAATTAAATCTCGTTTTCAAAACAAATAGCGTGTTTTTAAGAAACAATAACTACCAAAATATTGATACTTGTTTATGTCCAATTTAAAATTGTAATTAATTAAAATGACCAAAATTGGATTAAATGGTAAAAATATATTCTAATTACACTATAAAACCAATTAAAAATATAATATAACCATATAAATAAATTATATTAAAATTTACTTTTGAATTAAAATACAGTATTTTTCACTATTCATCAGAAAATGAACTTTATCAGAAAAATACCAAAAATTTACCCAAAGTAAATTTTGATGCCCTGAATCTAAAGAAGAATTTTATTTTGAAAAATAGAACATATTATAAGGACCAAAACTATATTTAAAGGGGGTTCTCCATCAAAAGGCGGTAAATCATCCTTTTAGGATTCATTCACATTTTAAGCCACTGACTTTTATCGAATAAATATAAATATATTTAACAAACATGTATAATAATATTGTAGTTAGTTTTTTTCATTCCCTCCAATACATCAGCTAGGCGTTAACTACCATTTAAAATAATTATATTTTATTTTTAGTGTGCAACGTAAGATTTCAAAGAAACACATTGATGGGTATCAGGTACGCTATCAAACATAGCATATCCTTTAATGTAATATTAATATTTAATTCACAAAAAATAATAAATATGAAAATGTATAATTATTTATTTACCCAGGATGTTACACTACTAGTCAGAAAGCTCTTGTATAGGGGAAGACATGCATAAGGCTAGGTGGAACTCTCACATAGATTTAGTGAATCTGGTCGGGGTATTCCACACACTGATATGGTACTTTATTTATTAGTCATATAAAGATAATAAATTCATCAGATTACAAGAAATATGTACAAATTACATTAAATGATGACTTATTTGCTGACAATAATTTTATTGAGAACCTAAAATAAAAAATTTCTTTTTTTTTCTTAAAAGGGAATATTGTGTGAGAAAATTAACCAAAATTTTAAAACATAATAAGATTATAAATTTCCTTGTTTAAATTTGATACAATCCCAT
The DNA here is from genome assembly GCA_963277665.1 of Viscum album. Lineage (NCBI taxonomy): Eukaryota > Viridiplantae > Streptophyta > Magnoliopsida > Santalales > Viscaceae > Viscum > Viscum album. The sequence goes on along the minus strand of OY728131.1, from coordinate 502,363,983 downwards.
GAATTGAAATCTATTGTAATAGATGAGTAAACAATTAATTAATTCATTTTAATAGTCACAATAAAGAGAAATTCCCACATTTCTAGGGGTAATCCTTGTAAGGTTGAGTGAAAATATTATGATTGAAAAATTTTAAAATGTGTAAGTGGTTTTGTTAGTGGAGAATACATAATAACATAAAAAAATAAAAAATAATTAAATGAAAAAAATATTAAATTTATATACCACCAATTTTAATAACAATTAATCACAGGAACCCTAAAAACATTGAATTTGATGGTTGTGTTGTTCTTATTAGAAGGTTAATATGATACATCATTTTATGAATTGAATTAGATACATATTAGGACACCAATATAGATATTTTTAGAACATGGAAAGGGGTAGATAGTTTATCATGATAAATTAAGTAAAATTCTATGGCTGTATTTATATATGAGGATCAGGTAGTGGCATATATGTCTCAATAACATTGGTCTTATTAAAATAATTATTTAACTCATGATATTGAACTCAAAAATTATTTTTTATTTCTTAGTATTTTAGATCCACTAAATATTCTAGGAAGTATTGGTTGTTCAAACTAAATATAATAACCCATAATACATATATTCTAAAGTTAACCTAAATATATAGAAGAGGGGTTGGGTTTAATACCAAAATAATTTTAAATTAATTTTTATTATATTTTCATACTAGGTATAAACATAAATGATTAATTTGTAATAAAATATAGGAAACCATAGGTACTTGATTCAAAATACAAAAAAGAGATTATGTGTGTATTGGCATGATTATGTTTGTGAAAGACTAATTATTATGTGGACATGTATATATCATTTAAGTTTATCAAATACTCACTAGTTCAATGGGTAAAGGATGAAAAGATGTCTCAAAATGATTGTATCATGATTTAATAATTACATGATAGGGTAAGAACCATCTAAATTGTCTATAGAACATATATATATTTAATTAAATATAAATAATAATGGTGTTATTAACAAAAATTTTATAATTGGTTAATATGGAATTTTACATCTTGATGTAGGATATTAATCCATATATTTGTATAATATAATGAATATTTATCTTGTTTTGACTTATATGTTTTCAAATAAGGGACTATGGTTTACTTATCAAATCAATAAAATACATTTTTTATATGTAATAATGCTTAAAAACTTGAATATAGTATGTTATCCACTTATCAATGAGTATTAATAGTATATAATTATGATATTATAGAATATGAACAAGGTCTATATTATATATTTTCAAAATTCATTAGATTATCAATTTTACATGGTTGAGTAATCTTATAAAAACATCCACTATGAATATATATAAATACAACAATTTGAGAGTTTATATATAACTATGAATCAATATCTAATATTCGAAATATGGTGGGAGAGTACTCACTGATCAAACTCAATGATAACACGAGATTCATTTCAATCACACTATTTGTTTTTCAATTATATCTTGGAAAATTGATTTTAATTATGGTGGGAGACACCACCCTGATAAAACTAAATGATAGCTTGGGATTGATTTCAATCACACTATTTTTTTTATAAATTATATCTTGAAAAAAACTGATGGTTTGAATGATTTTGGTAGGATTATAGGTTTTATAATTACTTATAAATCGTTCCATTTGTCCCTAATGAGGCCACCCACAAATAATATACATATATATTTCACTATTTGACCTATTTATCAATTGAATATCATAATAATTCACACCCTATAAAACAATGGTTTAGGATATTGGATATGAAATAAATAAAAAACATTTTTAAGAGCATTTTCAATTGTTCCCACAAATAATCTTCTCACGTGATACCCTTTACAAAACATCAAATATAATAATCACCTCATTACTTTGGGAATAAAATCATAATAATTTTTTGAGATAAAATACTCAGTAAGGGTAAGAATATTAGACAATATTCAGTTATATTATTGGAGCATAATATCAATATATAGGTATGGGAATGTAATCGAGATACATGTTCATAACATAAGAGAATAATATGAAGAAGAAACATAGATCGTAAGTTATAAACCATGGAATATATATTTTTTCCAAATTTTTATAAATGAGATAAAAACAATTGGAAGCATGCTTCAATAATCTTGATCTTGTGAAATATAACAAAATCATTATAATGTAATACATAAAAATAATAGCTAATTTTATCCAATTTCAAATATTGATACAAATATCATTACTTCATAGTGGATAGAGTCCCATAGTTTATTGGGTTTCCTCCCCATTTTCCTAAACATGGTGGATAGAGTCACATCATGTATTGGGTTCACTCTCTATTCTCACACATATATTCTATTTAGATATGATGGATTATTTAATGCATTGAAGCGATATATAATTCTGGTCTCACTAATGAAATAATTAAATAACTATAAATATATTTTATATATTAATGTGAAAACATTCAAAATTCCATCAGAGGTAAAATTTTCCAATATAATGAAATTGGTTTCACAAAAAATTCCATAAGAAATGTCACAAACCATGTATATAAAAAAGGTAGATTACATCACTATATCATGCTCTCAATAAAGTGTACAAAACATGAAATGATGTCAACATAGTTTAAAATAACATTATAATAGAATTCTAAAATTACTACAAAAAGTAAGAAGTAATAACCATTTATTGTTTTCAAGATATTTAATGAAAAGTGAAAAATTAAAAAAATAGTTAGAATAGAAATTAATTTTTAAAACCATGAAAATAAAATATAATAATGTTTAAAATAAAAATTATTGAATATGTAAGTAAAAATTATTAATTTAAAAATTTAAAAAATAATATTCATTTTGCACATTTTTTAAGAAATTCGATATAATGGAAAATGACACATACAGATAAACTATTAACAATATTCCATTAATTTTTCATATAGAAAGAGAAGGGAAATTTAAAAATACATTAATAAAAAATGGAAATATAAATAAGGACATCCATAAAAAAATTAAAATAATATATACATAGAGGAACAATATTCTTGATTAAGGATAAGATACAAGGTCGTCTCTACTTACATGCATTTTTTTCACTGAATAATGAACCAAAAAAAGATAAAATGTTATGAATACCTGTAAAACCCATGAATAAATTGGGGATATTAATATTAATAATGTTTTAGAGAAAAATAAAATTCAATTTTCCTATATGGAATTTCAATTATAAACAATGTCAACATCAAAATTTTATTGGTAATGAAACCCATACCTTTACTACTGACGTCCATAAAATAAATTTATCCTCCTTTATAAAAAGACATGGTAACTTATTTTAGAAACATATCCATATCTATTAAATTTTATACTCTTATATTATTATAAATCAGTAAATATAAATTATTTTTTTACATGTTAGTTTCATTGTTGGAAGTTAGTGATTTTGATTTTTCATTCATGTTTCATAATGGTGATGGTGATCCTCATTCTTTGATACCATATTCATCATTACAAAATTTATCAAGGTAGTGAAATAATTTATTATAATTATTAATTAATTATCATGTTATTTTTATTGAATATCTGTGTATGTTTCATGAGAATGGAGCGTCTGATGAACATTTTTTTGGGTAGTTTACCGATGACGATGAGTTAATTAATATTGATCATTCATTTGTTTGTTTAACTATTACAGAACAATATTAATAATATAGGTTATACCCAAATTAAAATATTTCCTTCATTTATAACATTAAACTCATTGATATTGGGCATGGTTTTGTTAGTATAACGTCCTTGCGTAGGTGGTTGAACCAAGCCAAAGAAGAACATGTTACACTAAAGAATATGTAATAGTTTAGAGCTATATAAATGTAACATTATTTTTATTAAATAATTGGTATGTTAAATATAATAAATATAATGGAAAAAGGATTCCAGATATATTTTATATGAGAAGAAAATTTAAAAAAATGGTGCAAGATTTGTACTTAATTTGAGGAATTCTATACATATTGATACGGGTTAATTTAGAATTATGGATTTTCATATAATTCTTGGAACCATAATACAAAAAGAGTATAATAATAATTTTAAGGATGTCAAATCTTCATAAATACAAGATATAAATTAATATTTTGAGTGTTCTTGCAGTTTTAGAGGACTAATCCTTTTTGTAACACCTAAGGACTTTACAATATTTTCCTTTTTGAAAAAATTTATCTTCATAGCTAGCTTTATTTATAAGAAACACCATGTTAATATTACACTGTAGGAAACATTGATAATATATATGAAACATTGTTTTTTTATTTCTCTATATGGAACACAAATTTTAAATTATGTTATATGAAACAATAACATTCTTCAATGACTTGCGTTGCACACATGGCTGAGTTTTACCAAACAACAATATATTATTAAAATATTATTATATAATATCATATAACCAAGATATTAAATTGGAGGTTATGAATAATATAAAATATATTATTAAAACATATAGTTTATTTAAATTGTTACTAATCAATTAAAAATGAATATAGAAACCAAATGAATATAAAGGAAATGATTCTATAAAAAAAAGCATTTTTATGCTCCAAAGGCATTTTATCATAATAAATTAGATTGATTACTATTATGGAATGATATTAATGAAATATCTATATTATTTATTCAATAAAATATTATTTATATTCATCCAACTTATTTTATTGGCATAATATAAAAACAATCCAAATTTTACATAATAAAACCCTATATTTTTATGAAGGTAGTTTTAGTGCCTTTTAACATAGCACATATTTTAAATATAAATTTTGAAACTTTTATCAATATTATATGTCAAAATAAAATTAATTTTTTAATTACTAACATAATTAATATATTCGGGTTATTTTTTAATTTTTTTGATAAGATGCATTTCTTGATGAATTGTGAAAAATACTGGTTTTTATTTGAAAATTGACATTTCATATCAATAATTTATTAGGATAAATTATATTTTAAATTGTTTTTAAATTTAAATAATATAATATATAAATTAATTAATCCAATTTAGGTTATTTTAAATAATTTTACGATGAAATTGGAGAAAAAAGATCTTAATCTTTTGAAAATTTTTACTTTAAAAACATATTTTCTCATCCCATCTTCGGGATTAATTTAAATAACTTTCTACCAATTATGTGATTTTAATTTTGAATAATGGATTCAATATTTTTTAGTAATAAAAATTAATAATTTATATTATGGTAAAATTAGTTTTCTCTAAAAAATAATAGTGAAAGTAATTAAAATTATTTAAAATGATTAAGAGAAAAATTAGCACAACAAGGGACTAAACCTTAATCTCAAGGGCCCAAATGACCAGGAAACATGGAAATCCCACTTTCATGACCATATATGAACCATATACTCCCATTTATAGAATTGGGTTCATTATTTTAGGATCCTTGTGTAGGGTATGCCTCTTCATTATTGTTTACCTTTTTATATTTACAAGAATGTCACTCCTCCTCTAGTATCAAAAGGCACTCAGCCCTACCATTTGATAAAACCTATAAAGAACTTTTTATCATCCAAAACCAGAACACATAACCTCCCAAAATACCTACCCTCCTCCTATAATGATAACCATTTTCAGAAATCCATCCAAGGAATAATTATGCTATAAATAAAAAGGAATTTCCTGAATTACAGGTAGTATACTTCAATGATAACATTTGTTTCGTTTACTTATCCAGCCTCAATTTATTTTTATATAATGATTATATAATAAACACATTATCATAAATATAATAATTATTTATTATTCTATGTTTTCTACCTATAATATCACACACATCCATCAAATAAGATAGGAAATCATCGTTCATGTGTATGGCAGACTACCGTCTCGTGAAGTGGTGTCATTCATTCTTCCATTTCTACATTTCAAGGTTAGAATAATAGTGAATTTATATTTTATATATGATATATATTATATTTATGATTTATTTATTCTTATTTAATTTTTATATAACACATTCCTGTATGAATTATATTTTTTGAAAATATGATAACTTTATTTGTGGAAGCTTGATTTACCACCTCCTCAAAGCGATGTCATTAATTCATAGTATACATGGAAAATATTAATGATTATTTTAATAAACATATGTAAAATATTTGAAATAAATATGATACCTTAATTATAATATATATATACACATAATATAATTCTAATTCTTATAATAAGATAATTAAATGGAATCCATAATATGTGGGTGTCCCTATAAATACAAACCTCCCTCGATACTATATGTGGGAATTGTTTTGGAACATATGTAACTTTCAGTGAAAACATTAAAAAGGTATATCAAGCCTCACTCTACAATAATCTGGTGCATGATAATGAGGCTTTCTATGCATCGAGTTTGAAACTCTTATGGGATATATTTAGTATAATTCATATTTCTATACAGACCATTATAGAGGAATTGAAAGTAAAGATATCCCTAAAGAACCTGTATTTATGATTATGAGATTAGATGCACATAAAATTTGCAATTTATGTTATTTATTTCACTAGTTTTTGGATTATAAATTATATAAAATTATTTTTTAATCTAATATAATATATTACATTAATTAGAAGTAGCTCCAAGAAGGAATAATGATATAATACTAATGGAAAACATAGTGGTTTCCCAAATAATAAATCTGATATAGGTGGTATTTAAACTGAGGATGTTTTTGGATATATTAGGGAACTTTAATAAGTTTATCACACATAAAATTTCATAAATGGATTAACCTATTTCACAATGAAATTATCTCAAGTTATATCTCATTATATGATAGAGGCCCCCATCATTTACTAAGGCTACTATCCCAATGGTGGAAGATCAACAGATGAAGTCTTTAGAGAAGATATTCATTGAATTGGGATGTGGTGAAATTGAAAAATTTGTATTTGTAGTTTATTTCCATAATTGAAATTCTGATCAATAGTAGTAATTGACCTATAATAATATAGAGGGAGAAAAATTATAACTCATGGATGGGAAATATTTTATGGGAACATTTTTTGACAAATATTTCCCTCATGAGAAAAAGCTAACATACAGATAATGTTTATTAGTTTAAAGAAAAAGTAAGAAGAATGTTTTATGGTTTATAAATCTACCTTTATAAGGTTATATAGGTATTATACTGATTACAAATGTTACATGAGGTAAAAAATTGACCAATTTTTGAGGGTCATCAACAAAATCTACAAAGGAAGCTAGTTTCTAGTACTTACAAGTCCTACTAAGAGATAGTTTTATCTTCCAGTGAAATAGAGAAGTAATTCTCAACATCCTACATATTCAAAGAAATAAAAGAGAATAATAGGTCTTATAGACATCATAAAAAAGGGAATCAGTCAAATAGATATTGTGGAAAAAATATTTTTACAACATCTGATAAATATGGAAAGAATCATAATAGGAAATGCTTGAGAGGATAAATTTTTTTATAAGTGTACATAACATGTTTCAATGAAAAAGAATACAATTTCTAAAAGAAGTTAAAAGTTTATATTCATTTATACAACTACAAGGGGATGAGAAACCATGAAAATTAATTCCCCAAGTATCACAGAAATATAGAATAGAATAATCCAAGGGATCAAGGTAAAGAATATATTATGCATACATCTGAAGTAAAATAATTTATGTTCTTGTATTTTTATTCAATAATTATGTTATTTTAGTATTTTAGTAATGATTTATAGGTTATAAGAGTTATAAATTATATAATGATGTTATTTAAGTACTATTTCATTTAGTATTTTAAATCACATGTTTAAGGTACCAAAAATATAGAATTATTATAATTTTAATGTTTTTAAAAACAAATCGTTGATGAAAATATATCCCTTAACATGTTGTTGATGTTAAATTATTTATTATTGATATGGATAGAGTAAATTGGATACTAATAACTACAATGGAAATTATTCTAAAGTGTTGGATAATAATCCTTTGTAAAGGTTAACCACTTATGAAATGGTTTAAGTTGATCAATGAATGTCGTTTTAGAGATTAATGTCTCACTTAACCGTATGATGAAACATGTGCTAAGAAATAAAATATAAGTGTTTCAAGTCACAACTTAAGGATAATATTTCATCTAAAAAATACATCTATATATATACTTATATTATTAGAGAGTGTAATAATTCCCTATATATAGGATAAAATGATCTTTTAACAAACAATTTGTCCTATTATCATCATTTTTTATGATATTAATGACCATTATTCACACATCTAGTTTATGGTTTTGTGGAAAAAATATTTCATCTAAAAATGTTTTATATCACTCTCTAAAAAAACTAGAAATTTATATTAATATTTCATGTCCATGTTTTCACAAACGTTTTTATATTATAAAGCCTTGATTTTTGGTTACATTCACATTTCTTTTCCAAATTACTATGAAGATACATTATGAAACCTATTTATGATGTGGGGTTTTCAACAATAGTATTTTAAAATATAAAACTCTTGATTATTGATATCAGGTTTAAATTGTGTGGAGGAAATTTAATTAAGGTTGGGAGAGAGAATGTAACTCTCTAAGACATTACAATATTTTCCTTTTAGCATAAATTTATTTATTTAGTTTGAATGCTTTACATGGAACACCAAGTTAATACTGCGCTATAAAAAAATTGAGAATGTCTACGCAACATAATTTTTTTCTTTCTCTATATGGAACACCAAGGTTATATTATGTTACATGCAACAATTACTTTCTTCAATGACTTGCGTTACATGAAAGGTTGAGTTTTATCGAACAATAATAGATTATTAAAACATTATTACATAATAATATATAACCTAGATGTTAAATTTTAGGTTATTAATAATTTTAACAAACTTATGAAAATATATATTTTAATTCATTAGTTAAAAAATAATTATAAATTTATATAAAAACAAAATAAATATAAAGGGAATCTTTTTATGAAAAACTATTTTTATGCCCTGTATGAGTTTTATCTTAATAAATTATATTAATTAATATTATTGAATGATATTAATGAAATATATATATTATATATTCAGTAAATATTCTTCACATTCATCCAATATATTTTATAGTCATAAGTTAATAATAACACCAATTTCACACATAAAACCCTAGATTTTAATAAATGATGTTTTCCACCTTTTAATGGAGCACCTATTTTAAATATATATCTAGAAACATTAATACATTTTGTATGTAAATATAAAATTACTTTTTGAAATAGGAATCTAAAAATTAGGTCAGGGTGAATTTTTTTACTTTTCAGAGAAGTTTCATTTTTTGATGAATAATGAAAATAATGGATTTTAATTGAGAACTGACCTTTCTTCTCAATAATATATAATGTTAAATTATATTATAAATTGGTTTTAAAATTAAAATTATATTAATTACAAATACATTAACTTAATATAGGTTATTTTAATCAATTACACATAGATAAAGGATATAAGACTATCTCAATCTTTCAAACTTTTAAATCTTAAAAACCATCTTTCTCATCCCATCTACAAGATTAAATTTAAATTTATTTCTAAAAATTATGTTATTTTCATTAATTAAAATGGATTAAATATTTGGAATAATAAAAAATTATAATATATATTATGGTTAACATAGTTTTTTACCAAACATATTATTGAAAGTAATTAAAATTAATTACAACGATTAAGAGAAAAATTATCTCAACAAGGGTATAAACCTTAAACATAAGGGCCAAAATGACCTAGAAAGTTGTCCAAAACCCATTTTATTACCATATATTGAAAATATAATCCATTTTATCTGATTTTGTTTTTTATTATAGGTACAATATTTATGGGAAACCTCTCAATAATGTTTAAATTTTTATATTTATAAGAAAACCACTCCCCCTTTACTATAAGAATGCACTGGCCCGTCCAATTTATTAATGCCTATAAAGGCATTTGTGTCATATAAAACATGCAGAAATAAGCACACATAATCCATACTCTACTTATCGCATGATTACATAGGGATGAATGCCAACCAAGGATGTATTTTGGTATAAACCAAAAGGAGTTACTTGAATAAGAGGTAATGTTCTTCAATGATCACTTTTGTTTCATTTACGTATCCACCCATTAAATTATTTTTATATAATTTATATATAATAACCATGATATATTAAATATATTTAGATATATGTTTTATAATATTTTGACAAAATCTTTTACACACATCCACCAAATGGTGTATGCACTCATCATTCATGTGTACGCCCGAATACTGTCTCGCAAACCAATGTTGTTCATTATTTCATTAACACATTTAAAGGATGGAATAATGATGGATTTATAGTTTATACATCATATATATATATTATATTTATGATATATTTATTCTGTCATAATTGTTATATAAAAATTTCATTATTCTTTCTATTTTTGGAGAATATGATATCTTTGTTTGTAGACGTGTAGACTACCGTGTCCTCAAAGAGATGTGATCCGTTCAAGCTATATATGCAATGTATTAAGGATTATTTTAATAAGAATATGTGAAATGCATGAAATAAATATGAAACATTAATTAATATATATATATTTATATAATTTAATTTTAAATATTTTATTATGATAAATAAATGGATGTAGCCTTTATACGTATGTATGACCTATAGTCTCCATGAATGGTTCATTTCATTTACTATATCCTAATTTTATGGATTATTATAAATTCATATGTACTAAATATATATGATATTGAAATTATGGATTAGATTCTATATATGAATAAATAATGATCTAATTACTAGTAACAAAAATTATAAGTCAAAACATACATGAAAAACATGGCAATTAACACCTAAAATGATGAAACTGATAAAGGATTATAATTTAATGGGTTATAATATGTCATAAAAAGAATATATATGATATCATAGATATTAATATGGTTATATTTTAAGCTTATAACATGACTAAATCCATTATACATGAGTTTAATAGGCATTCAACCAAAACTAAGCATAAGGTACATGATTTTCATCTCACTTTTTTACATCTGTGTGATAAATGTCATACTCACCACATAATTATTTTTTGAGGTGTATATACTGACAATTTTTAATTAAATATACTGATTTAATCATTATTATTAATATATTAAGTTTCACTTTGAATTAACTTATCCAAGGGGATTGACTTAAAAATTACCAAGTTGTAACAGTTATCTTTAAAATCAGGCTTTTTTGTGATTGTAAAATTTGACTTGAAACATTCATGTACCTATAACCATTTTCCATTGGAAATAAAATTTACTTGAGATATCCAGAATCTTATATCATGGGTATAATTATTTCCAAAACATTAACCCATTTTTACATATTGTGTGGACATAATATATATTTGATTAACATGGAAAATATTGGTAAATTTGTATCTTTTACTCAAAATAGAAATTTGATAAGGCACTTTGTCCATGAATTTAAATAAATCATTAGATATATAAAGAATTATTTCTGAATTGTACAACATGGGTTTGTGACTGTTTAAAATATGTCACTCAATGCATTGGTAGTCTCATGAGATGAATCAGTTTTCCAAATTAGATGGGTTTCTACATGATATGTTAAACTATCTTGTGAAAGGTCTTGACGGTAAAGATACCATGTACCTAAGAAACGTGGATTCTAATAATTAATAATTCACTTTATTTATAAATAATTTAATATTATAGTATCCATGAGATTTTTTCTTTGATATTATCTAGGGATACATTTTATTATCATCTTTTTTATTAAATTACATGTGTTTCTATAATTTACCATGCCACATTGATTATGCCTTATGTAGAAATTTTAATGAAATGGGTTCTCAGTTATTTACCTTCAAATTTTGTTTTATTCTAATTTATTCATTATTTATTATAGTATAGTTACACTTGCGGATCATTTGAGCTCACCCTTTTCTTGTTTACATTCCCCTTGTTGTGAAGATGAATTCTTAGATTGAGTTTCAAGGATGCAATTTATTTATCTTTGTTATACATTATGTTTTATTTTCTACTTCCCAATGTAATATGGGTATCATGTATTTAATTTAGTTTTTATATATTTCTAAACACATCTGTCATTATAGATTTAATTCTTTGTAATCATGAAAATATAAAAAATTAAGGCACTAAATCCAAGATTCTAGGTTTGATGAGTTAAACTTTTATATATGTTTTTTGAATGAATTTTTTCTAATTATTCATTCATTAATGTACATGTTTTTCATTTTAAAATGTGTTTGTATACAATGTGTAAGATAATGGATATGGTTTTTATATATAATCTTCAACACATTATATATATACGATTTTATTATATTTTTAGTCATTATTATTTTGATTAACACTTTTAACCTCATATAATCATTATTGGTCATAATTTTTTTTTACCCTAGCGGTCTATTTTTAAACAATAAAATAGAATGAAATTGACCATAATACCTAATTTAAATGTGATAATTAAAATTTTACACTCCATTAAGTTTAATTCAATTTTGATACCTTAGAAATTTTACTTTAAATTAAAAAAAACATATATAGAAAATAAATAATTTTATAGAAATTGAGTTTTTAAAAATCAAGGGGTTTAATATTATTTTATATCAATAAATAAATTAGTTATGTAGTATTTTATAAAATTAAAAAATTACAATATATTCATCGTTTAAAATCGACCAATTTAATTTATTAATATAAAAGTGAAAAGCATATCAAAAACCTATCTTTGAAAAAATAATATTTTTTATCGATAAATAATTTTGGCTACATCGTATTAAAAGTATTTATTCATCTTATAACCCTTTAATTTTAACAATAAATTTATATAAAATTATTTATTAAAATTTAATAAATATATAAAATAATTATTTTAAATAAAATATTACCTATAATAACGGAAAAAATATAAAAATTTATAATTAAATATAATATATTTTATTTCCTTATGGATTTATGTATTATGCTATAATAATATTTTTACTAAAAATTTAACAAATTAAATATATTTATTGGATATATTCATATACAATGACCATTTACCCGATGAACATATTTCTGACCACTATACTTCTAATGACCATATATAATAATTGAATATCATTCCGGTATATTGTCATACATATATTTTTGGAATTACTCATCCTGTTTATTTATATATATCTCAAAATTCCTATTATATTTCTAATTACATTCCTTACTTCCATAATTTCAAACAGGGTAATGATATTCATGGAATATTTTATTTTATTTTATCTTAATATGTGAAATAATCTATTATAAAAAATTATTGAATGAAAAAAAACACTGTAAAATTGTAGGGTGTAACGTTCTAACCACCATAAAATAATTTCCCCCTAAAATTTCCTTACTTTGATGACACAATTCGGTAAATTATTCCTCGTTATATATTTATGTCCATAGGTTTGTTCACCAAACATACGATTTCCCCATATATCACTTTCCAGTTGAGTGGCAATAATTCATAGTACATTTTCTTTACATTTCCAGAATTCTTTGAGTTGTTCCACTTCAGACTAATTATATGGTAGGTTTACTATATATCAGTTTAGTAAATTTTTAGGCTCTTGTATATACATCCTCAAAATTGATACATGGAACACATCATGCACTTGGGATACGATTATTCAAATTAACAGATGATATGATACAATCTCCATATGATTAAGGGTTTTTAATGGTCAATGATTATAAGGATTGATTTTATATTCTTATAGAATATCATAACCCACTTCCTTGTTGGTATTTGAAGGAATACTTTTTATCTTACTTTAGACTACAAATGTAACTGATGATTTCCAATGTTTCACTTCTAGAAACCTTTTTTAGTTCTAATATGACTCTAATGGGTTGGTATATTCTTTTAAATTTCCAGAGAATGATATGATCTGATTAGTTTACAGTCTAAAACATTATCCCAACAGGTTGTATTTATATATATCTAAACATACATATCTTCATATGGTTCTATTTTAATAATATAATAGAAACTATTTTTATATGATATTTCTATCAAGGGAATGTGTTGATCCCAACTGCCTTTAAAATCCATTGATCATGACCTACTCTAGTGTTTGAATAGTTCTTTCAAATTTCCTATCTACCTAAGGATGATGATTTATATTAAATATCCTATGTGTATATATGTATTTCCAAATACTTCTCTACAACATCATATTATGCCTCAAATATCAATAAGATAAAACTAAATGCTTTACTCATGTAACATTACTACATTTTGTATATTCTAAATAGTAGATTGAGTAAGAAATATTCTCATATATAAATGAAATATGATCAAATATTAAAGAGATAAAATATTACCAAAATATAATTATATCCATTAAATTTCAATGGAATTCCTAAAATTAAATATAGGGTGATGTTCTCCCATTTATATTAAAATTTAGGTAATTTTTTTTCATCCTCTTAGACTTCTATCATTTTACCCTAACTTGATGTCATGCCAAGAATCGAGACACATAATACATTGTCATTATCATTATGTTTTCCCACTAGAATTATTCTTCATATATATATACATATTTTTTCTTTTCACATGGATATATAATGATGTTTTATGTGAAAAAAACATCTCTTTATTCAATTATGGTATTGATGAAACACATTTTCTTTTAGAGAGTCTTATAAATTCATCATTTTTAGTGTTGAGATCTGTAATATTCTCTAAATTCTTCTATACTTGTATATAATCCTTATTTCCTCTATGATATTTACATTGATGGATGGTTGATTAGTTAGTTGTGTAATGTCACAACCAGAACTTTTTAATTTATATTTTTTTACTTTCCTGGCTTTGGATATTTTTTCAGGGTTTGGGTTGAGTCATGATTTGAATTTTTGAGTTTTTATTAAAAAAACCATGATTTGGGATTGACAACATTTGTTTCATGGTAGATCACAGTTTCAAAACTATGTGGCTTTACACAAGTAACCATGCAGCCTACCCTACCTTCAAAATTAATATAATTAAATGAATAATAATAAAATGAAAATAATTTCAAATAAGAAAAATGAAATACAAAAGAAAATTAAAACAAATGTTTTAATAATGATAATGATAATAATATTATTAATATTATTATTATTTTTGTTGTTGTTGTTAATATTAGTATTATGGTATTAGTATTAGTATTAAATTATTTTTATTATTAATATTATTATATTGTTTTTTTATTAGGGTTTCATTCCCCCTCACCATCATGCACCACCCCCACTCCCCTTTCCCTCTCCCTGTCACATGACCCCTCTACTGGAAAGATCCCCTCAGGTGTCTCCTTATCCTCCTGCTAGTGATCTCCCCTTCAGCAGCCTCTCTCATTCGCGATCCCACCGGTATCCCACAATCCCTCACACAACTACACCAGTGCAATCCTCTGATGCATGACCCCATCAACGCCCTCCCTTAGGGTGGTCGAACCTCCTCCCTCAAGTGACCAATCCCTTCTGGGTATCTTTTTAGGGATTTTCGTATACTCAATTAGGTTTTTTGATTTTTAGTATATAGGTTGTTCAGTTTAGGGTAAAATCTTGAGTCTTTGGGGTTCAATATTCATGTTTATGGTTAAATATTGAGTATTTTAGAATTTATCTTCATGGGTAGGGTTTAATATTGAGTCTTTTGGGTTATATCTTAATGTTTAGGGTTTGATTTTGATTTCTTGAAGTTCCTCTAGGGTTTAGTTTGACATTCACACCAAATTGAAGGATTTTCTCCAAACGGGCTAGGTGATTTCGTGATTAATCATTAATTGATTAATTTTTATGATTGGTTGATTGTTTTTGAAAGTTCTATTGTTATCTTTTATGGTGTGAAAATGGTTTCTAAAATGAATTTATATTATTTTGTTTTTAAAGTGGATTTTACATAATGTATATGGGATTATTTTTGGTGTAAACCCTTATGGTGAATCTCAAAAATCATTTGTTATGTGTATAGATGATTTATGAAACTATTTAATTTATTTTTTATGTTATATAAATGATGTGAATGGTGTTTGTAAAATTTTTTAGTTTGAGTTTTATTTTCAAGAGAGGAATTTGAGTATGTTTTTTGGGATAAAGCCTTATTAGGAATCATAAAAATGTATTATTAATTGTTGAATTGATTTATTAAATTGTATGTGTGGTTAATAATTGGATTATGAAATGTGTTATCATGCACTCATTATTAAAATTAATATTTTCATGAGATATTTGGTGTAATTTATGTAAAAACCTGGTTGACTCATTTGATATCATTTCATAAACTCTACAAGAGGTTTATTAAATTGTGTATGATATGTGAAAAATATTTTGAAATGGTTTTTGGGTGTGTATGATTTTTAATGAGGATTTTGGATGTATAAGTGGAGAATTGTGTTGTGAAATTCTTTGTTTGGTTGATGAATTGTGTATGTGATATTTTATGTGATATGTGAAGCTTTTTTGAGAATAAAGAGAAGCCTAGGTATCATGACAGGTGGACTATGACTTGTATGTTAGAGATTCAGAAGTGGATGTGGCCCGGTTTTCCTTCTCAGTATTGATGGTTTAAATACTAACTAATATATGATGATTTGTTTAGACCACTAGGACATTGGTGTTCCCCCTTATAATAGATCATTCGATAGAATGCTCTTGGTCGTGGTTTTCATGCTACATTTCACTAAGATATGAGGATCCTAGGGTCCCATTGCTTGCTTGTTTATAGGGGTATTTCCCATGACTAGTGAACAATGTTTATATCGCACATACCTTTTTCATTTGATATGTTGGGTTAATAATTTCAAAAGAAAGTGCATTTTATTTATATTTTCATCCATTATAACTTTTTTTCATTTAAATTTGTTTTCATTTAAATTTGTTTTTCTAAAATGTTTTTTCCTTAAAATTTATAAGATTTACATTCTTTCAGAAACTGTATAGTTATTTTTAATTTAATGTTTATAACATGGAATCCTATTTTAGGTGGAATAATACTGGGATTAGGCTCACACACTACATACACCCTTGGGTGTATATAGATATTGTTGTATCTTTTTTCCAGGTAAAGTCAAGGTGCGTTATGTGGGCAGTTTGGGTTCCTAGTGCTATATCATCACAGAGCATGGTGGTGATGGCTTGAGGATGCTACTCCTCACATTTCATGGAAGATTTGTTAAGAGTTTTAGTTTTCATTTTTATATTCCTTTTGGGTTCTTGCTTAGAGTTGTAAACTTTAAATTTAACATTCTCTAATACCATTTTTGGTTTTTAATTCTAAACATTGGTTTATTTGTCTTCATGGTTTTTTATCATTATAGCATTAGTTATATCATTCCCATGTTGTAATGTTGATACCCAAGCACATGTTCTAGCCTATGGGGCTGAGGAAGTCCCTTCAAGCATTATCGCATATCAAATCAGGTAAACAGTTGTGTGTCGACCTAGGTTGGTTTGTGAAAAAAATAGTATGAGATGAGGTAACACTCTATTAGTTATTATTCCTTTTTATAATTTATGGGCAGACTAGAGCTAGGATTTTGAGAACTTGGTGTTATTGGTACAATTAAGGTGCCTAGCCATCACACCGTATGGTGTGACATGAGGTATTATGGGATGTTAGGTTCTATCTGAGTCTTTATTACTTGTAGTTCCTTGTTATTTGGGAAATGAAATGGGAGTTGGGTCCAAAGTCTCTGTGATCTTATAGGGAATGAATATCCATGTACATCTAGGTACATTTCCCCATAACACTCTCTATAGTGGTGGTGTGATTGATATGTGGCCTCCAACCATATATCATATTACCCCATTAGCCCTAGTTTCATCCTGATATGTTCGGTGACTCTTTGGGTTTTTAAAAATTATTTTTAAAATCCATTATTTTGGAATCATGGAAACTTTGTTTTAATGTAAAAATTATTTGGTTTTGGAAAGGTGGATTTTTTTTTCTGAAATTACTAAAAGGAAATTCTGGAACTATGAAATTTTGTAAAATAATTTCTAGTATATGAGATAAGTTTATTGAGGGTGGATTTTTGGAATAAAATTTTGTAGTTTATTGGTGAAATTGGTTGTTTGAAAAAAAGGAAAACCATTTTTAAAAAGGTCTTGGAAACTTATTTTGAATGAGAACACATGAGTTCTAATTAAAATTTTATTTACTAAGAGTGGCTTTAGTGATTTTTGAAAATGGAAAACTGAGTTGAAATTTATTTTGGAAAGTGGAAGAGTTTTTCTTAAGCCTTTGGAACGTCCATGAGTGATTGTATGAATAGGATATGTGTGGGAAGTGAATGGGTTCCCGGTTTTGCATGGGAAAAATGCATGTGGGAGGCTCCATGGGATACCATCAGTGAATGTGCCACCGACTGATCCTTTTTTATTTTCAAAGGTAGTTTTAAATGAAAAGGTAATATTTTGATAATCATTGATTTCATGATGTGTCTTCTTATACATTGGAAACGTTATCTATGAGGCATTTTGAGACTAAGAATTCATCTTGATAAACTTGTGATTCAAGTTAGATTTATTCTTATGGAGTTAGTTTTGGGGTAATGGTTAATGGTTACTTTTTGGGAAGTGTTATATGAAGTCTTTAGGATGGTTCCTTTTCCATGTTCAGAGTCTGTCTTAGCAAACCTTATTCATTCAGTTATTTTTTTGACCCTTTCTTTCTTCTATTGGATATTATAAACCCCCATAAATAATTAATTCATGTTTGTTGTGTGGCCACAAGTTATTCACAATTAGAAGACCCTACAATGGTTCACTATAAGGGCTTTCCTCTTAGGCTTCCTAAATTAAGTCAACTTATCCTTTTTGTTAAGTAGATCCTCTAACAGTTGGATAGTGGTTATGAAAGGTAAAAAGAGAGCATAGACTCTTATGTTTCCTGATTCGTCAAAGGTGGAGTTTGACATTGTTATATCTGTAGGTTCTATCTAAAAGTAGTGAAGGGTAATCCCAGTGAGGAAGGGTGAAACTAGTCTGGGTTGTTGGAATTGGTCATGTCAAAAAGGGCCTGTGGATCTCCCGTCAGGTTCTGCTATGTGAAGTACCATGTTACTCCACAAATGTGTAAGATTTGGTGGTAAGAGGATGTTATGGTCATTTTTAGGAATCATGTGTCATTTGGGACTCATTTTAAACTCATTTTCCTAGTATGGCCCCTTAATTTGTATTGGTCATATTTTGTGATGATTTTTAGTATCATGTTTTCATTAAGGTGTAACGGTTGATGTCAGGAAATCTTACAAGAACCTATCTTTTAATATAAACATGTTCTCAACAATAAATTCTAAATTTCCCCCATTTGAATAGAAGAATTCTTCATGAGTTCTTGTTTCATTGTATCCTCACTTAAAGTGAATGGAATGATGCATGGGAATCTTTTATGTCCTTGTCTTGGTGAAGTTTCATGTTGATGAAAAATACGTTACGAGATTTATGGTGTTATGTTGTGTTTTTTTATTGTGGTGTGGTTTCTTGTGGAACTAAATGAAGAAGTTCATTCAGGGGGTTTTAACGTCTGACAATGAGGTAATAGATGCTTCCATCAACATAGCTCCGACCATAGGTCTCGTAGTGAAGCTCATACATCGTCAGGAGCCCCAAGGGGTGTAAGGTATATTGGTCCAATTTCAATCATTAGTGTTGGGAATGGAGAAAGCCTAATAATTGGATGTGGATCATTGGATTGATTTGGTTTTGTAGGATGTAAAGGGACAAAGGGACCTTTTCCCTCAATGTTGTGATTAGTATAGGTTTAAGAGTCCCACTTTATTTTTAAGTAGGTCAGGTGGTTTTGTTTTCTTGAACCTTGGTACTTATAAACTTGTAGGTTTGAATCTCCTTGTGGTTGTCCATGTATGAAAAAACGTGTATGTATGTTTCAATTTCAGTTTTTATTTGGTATCATCTGAGAATGGTAATGCCCATGGGAGTGGTGAACCATGTATTGTCTTCTATTTGGTTTGGATTTTCTTTAATCGGGTCAATTGTGGTGGGAGATTTGGTTTCCATGAATCTCCAAAGTTAACCATGGCGGTTTTTCCATATCATCCTTTGATTTTATGTTAATATTAGATCCTTATGGCGGGGAGACCCACTGTGGGTCTCACTGAAATTCCATTGAAAGGAATTGAGGAGGCATATTCCTTTTGGTGGGGAGTCTATTCAGGCCTCCTCCTATCAGTAATTCAGTAATATTCTTGGTGTCTACTTTGTGATAGGTAGTCTTGTTCGGATATATCTAACCCCAAGATCCTTCATTGAGTAATTTTTTGGACTAGAGTGCACCCAACAATATCATTGAATTAAGATGATGGGAGTATTCATTAGGATGTGGGTCGATCTTGTTTACTTGTTTCAAGCTAGTAGTCTGAGTTTCATTGATAAGGTCTGAGGTGTTTTGGGTTAAGGGGTAGGATAATGCATCATGAGAGTTTTTCTCCTTTTATTTATCAATTGGAGGTGTTTAAATTTTTGGGGGGTGTGTGGCACATAGCGGGGAGTCCATTTGGGTCTCTTGAGTTTAATCTATAGATATTGTTCTTTCTGGGAATTGTTCTTACATCACTCATGTTTTTTGTTTGTGGGGAATATCCTTGCACTGATAATGATTACCAGTTATTTTTTTCAAAACAATCATGGGATGGATTCTTTGGGGAGGAAAGCAATATGGTGGGGAGAATTTTCAAACCCCTAAATTTATATCTTTTTTCTTTCTTGGTGTTGGATAATTTTTTCTAGGTTCTTGTTGAGTCCTGGTTTGAATTTTTTAGTTTATATCGAAAAATGACTGTTTTGGGCTTGGAAACATCTGGTGCCCAGGCAAAACATGGTTTTAAATCATACAGCTTTTCCTAGGTAACTGCGCGGCTAGCTTGGTGTTCAAAATAAATAAAATAAAATAAATAATACTAAAAGGAAAATAATAACCAATAAGAAAATTGTAATAATAAAGAAAATTAAAAAATTATTTAATAATAATAATGATAATACTATGATTAAAAATATAATAATAATAACTATTATAATAATAATAATTATTATTATTATTATTATTACATTATTAATATAATTATTAAGTAGTTGTATTATTATTGTTATTAGATTTTTTTATTTCAGATTAGGGTTTCCTCCGCCCTCACCCTCACAAACCACCCCCTCTCACCCTTCCCTTCCTTGGTTGTGCAACCCACTACTAGAGAGCCCCCATATTGCTCCTCCCTCTCCTCCTTCTAGAGAGCTCCCCTCTGGCGACCTCTCCCTCGTGCGACCCCACCAGCGCACTCCTCTCCCTCATCTAACTCCACCCATACCCCGCTCCCCCTCATGTTACCCTATTGATGCCCTCCCCACTAGTGACTTCACCTCATCCCTCATGTGGCCACACCCTTTAGGGTAACTTTTTAGAGTTGTATTCTCCTTCATTAGGGTTTTGGTTTTCCAGTGGGTAGGGTGTTTATTTTAGTTTTATTATTAAGTCTTTTTTGTTCGATCTTCATGTTTTGGGTTTAATCTTGAGTCTTTTAAGTTCTATCATCATGTATACGATTTAATATTGTGTCTTTTAGATTTGATATTCACGTTTTTGGTTTGATTTTGGTTTCTTGAGGTGTAGTTAGGGTGTATTTTTACATTCGCACTAAATTTAAGGGTTTTCTCCACCTGGGGTAGGTGATTCTATATTTAACCATTAAATAATGAATTTTTATTCTTACTAGATTATTTTTTCATGTTATATGGTTGTATTATGGGGTGAAAAAATTGTTTGTGAAAGTTATTGAGATGATTTTGGATTTAAAGTGGCTTTTAGATAATGGAGATGGGGTTTTTTTTGTATAAACAATTATGGTGCATCTTGAAAATATTTTATTAAGTGCATTGATGATTTATTAAATTGTATAAATGATTTATTAAATTGTATAAATGATGTGAATGGTTTTTTTAAAATGTTTTAGTGTGATTTTTATTTTAAAGATATGAATTTTATTATGTTTTAGGATAAAGTCATGTTGTGCATCGTGTAAATGTTTTATTAATTTTTTTAATTGATTTTTTTAATTGTATTTTTGGGAGAAAGTGGATTATGGAAGGTATTGTCATGCATTGGGTTTTAAAATGTATTTTTATGATACATTGGGTGTGATTTGTATTAAAATAATGGTTGAGTCATTTTATAACATTATATAAATTGTGAAAGATGGCTATTAAATTGTGTATGGGTTGCCAAAACATATTTTGAAACATTTTATAATGTGTTTGATTTTTAACGAGGATTTTGGCCTTGAAAGTGGTGTCTTGTGTAATGAAATTATTTGTTTGTTTGATGAATTGTGGATGTGATGTGCTATGTGATATGTGAAACTTTTATTACCATAAAGGGAGGCCAAGTATTTCTGTGAGAAAAATAGGACTAGTATGCCTATGATCCAGAAGTAGTTGTGGCCCATTTTTACAAAGAAGGATTGAAAATGAGAACACTGACTAAACAAAGATGATGTTTGGATACCACCAGGATGTTTAAGTATCCCCTCATAGTAGTTCATGCTTGAGAAAGTTTTTGGTCGTGGAATCTAAGCTACATTTCACTGAGATATGAGGATCCTAGGACCACATTTCTAGATAGTGCCTAGGGGTATTTCTTGTGGCTAATGATAAATGTTTATATTTCACTTATCATCAGCATATGGTATTATTGGTTTTTAATTTGAAAATAAATTGTTTTTTTTAATGTTGGATCCTTTAAACCAATTTTTCATTTAAATTTTATTTATTCCGTCTTGTTTTTCATAAATGTTGTATTCCTTAAAATTTTCCCTATAATTTCTTTTATTTATAAAATATTTATGTTATTTGTCATCTAATGGTTTATAATGGAATCCTATTTTGTGTGGCATTCAACTGGTCTTAGGATCCCACCCTATATAAACCTATGGGTGAGTGTAGATCCTATTGTATGTTTGTTCCGGGTAAAAAAAATTTGTGTTGTGTTGATGGCTTGGGTTCCTATTTGTATCTCCTCATGGATCTTGGTGGTGGTATATTAATAATTATTATCATCACATTTATTAGAGGTTTGGTTCGTAGTTTTATTTTTCATTTATTTTAGTCCTTTTTTGGTTATCTCTTAGAGTTGTAAACATTAAATGTGAAATTTTCTCATGCCCTATTTGGTTGTCTACTATGAGATTTAGTTTACTTTACTTTTTTGTATTTTTTATCATTGTATAATTGGGTAAATAAATCCAATGTTGTAATTTTGATACCCGAGAACTTTTTCCAGTCCATGGGGATTAGGAATTCCCTTCAGTCCTTATCATCAATTAACTTGGGTGACCGGTTTAGGGTCTACCTAGGTTGGTTCGTGACATGTATGATGATATTTCTCCCATTCCCTTTTGATTTTAACATCCCTCATGTTTAAATCCATGAGTACTAGGTCTTTTTCAACACTAATCATGTATAAGAAAGAATGATCCTCCCAAGTTAAATAATCATCCACCTAGTTTTATTTCCAAATTGGTAATGCATCTAGTAGTCATAATAATTAATCAACTCAATTCATCTCATTTGGCACATGTTTCACCCCTTCTATGTTAATATATATATATTAATTAATTTTGATAAGTATATATTTTTGTTTTTTAAACATATATATATATCGTACATATCATAAATAAAACTATCAGTGTTTTATACTCAAAATCATGTGTTTGGTAGTTTTTTACAAGTATCTTTAATTTACATGACATATAGGAAACCACTATTTCCTTAGGCTTGAGGAAAGATCCCGAAAATATATTTTATTCATCAATGTATATTAAAAACTCCTCCTTACTATAAGGTAATGTGAGTACACATGATTTGACACATCATCCCTTAAGCTCTTTAAATTTTCAACACATTTATCAATCAATTTGTACATGGTTAGTTTATTTTATAGTAATAATAAAATTTTAATGAAGTATCTATAATATCCAGTTAATTAAACAAAACCATTAATATTTATTAATGTCATTTTTATAGTCTATTATTAAATCACCTATGTTTTTAATGTATCCATATAGATACTCTCTCTTATGATTACATGACCTAAGAATGATATATCATAAATCTAAATTTAACCGTAGCTAAATTTGGCATAAAATTTATCATTTCTAAAGGACCTTAACATAATACTAAATTTATAATCATGATATTCAATTCTAATATAATTTATAATAATATGATCTATATTTACTATGGTAAATTGATTTAGGTAATCTATAAAATAACTATTCATTAAATCAATTAATATGGAATGGGAATTTTTGAGTCTGAACGACATCCTTGTGAATAACGACTTCCAATATCATTAATGGAATGATATAATGACAAAATTATCTATTTTCTACCATAATTGATGAAATATATATCAATTTTAAGTATTTAATATGTATTGATCCCCCCACACTTGATTGAACAAGTCATCAACATGTGGTAGATAGTAATGTTTTATTATCATGTCTTACCTATTTTCGTGGGGATAAATGTAAAGAAACATTAATTCATTTTATTAACTACTAAAGGGATGTTTCACACCATCATAAATCACATGGGAATATAAATACACTAAAAAATTTCATGGTGATTCTTATTTAATTCATCTATTTCAATTGGTTCTACACAATAATGAGTCTTTAATACCATCATAGAACTAAGTATGTGTTCTATAGAAAATTATACCTCATGATCAGGGGAAAGAACAAATAAATCCTCTAGAAATACATGACATATATCCACAAAAAAACTAGTATCATCAATATCATTTCTCCCTATCCATTTTATACAAATAAACCTCATTATTGTGTATTAGGGACTTTATAATTAGGGTAATTTTCATATGGATTTCATGGATATCCTTTCATTGGTAGATGATCATACATTGATTTTGGATATTACATGTGACTTCCCTATCCAAATAATTTATATGGAATTTAAGTAGAGAGATCACATCCTTGCTCAATTTGACATAAAATTCCACTAAAGGGGGAATAATTATAATTTTAGGAACCATATTCCCAAAGAATTATATTAAAGGTGAGTTAGAGATACGAGATGCAATAATCATAACACTAGGATATATCACTAATAATTCCATATATATGATTTTAGGGTGTTATTTGATACTATTTAAAAAAATCCTTGATATGACATGGTGGGTAGATCCATAACGAAATAAGAGATTTTCAATTCTATAGTAGATGATTAGTATAACTTTTACAAATTCATTTTTATCACCAACATAATTTGATTTGATTCTAAAGTATTTCCCTTTATCTCTTGTATTTAGAATTTTTTGATTTTTATTCTCATAATTAACCATTGGATTGGAGAATTTGTGATAATTATTTTCATACTACTTACCATTAAAGAATTATAGTGTGGTTGGTGACTTAAGATGATATTTGATCATCAATTTCATTTTTACTATTCTTCATATATCTTTATAATTTGAGTGAATAAATGATTTCTCATCCACACACCATGTATTGTCAAGTACCTTCATTAAAATTCCACTCTTGCTTCTTCCCAAAATTTTATAATATAGTAGTATTAATTTTCTATCCTCTATTGTAATTATCAATTTAGTTTCCATGAAAATACAATTTACTCTTCCTATCCTTAAAATCATGTGGAAAATGAGTGTCTCTAATTTCAATGTTGAACTTGAGTGAATATCAAAAAATAATTTAGTAACTACCAAAGAATTGTATAGATAACTATTTTTAAATTATGTGGTTTATTCTAATAATGAAATTATTTATATTCATTTAACATTAATTTAAAGAACTATATGAGTACCTTTTATTTATTTTAAATTTTTAACATAGGTGCCAATGGATTCATCCACCTTTTATTTCATCTTCAAGAATTACATATCTATTCTATTAAAATTATTTTTTTGAAATTATTTTTTAAAAAATAATTTCTTAAACCCCTATTATTCATTTAACACAATTTATTAATTTTATAGAATATTATTAGTAATATATCTCCATTAATAAACCTCAACTTCCAAAAAATAAATAGTTAAATAATTTAATTGACTAATTACTGAAGAATAAAAAATATCTTTTACTTTGTGTTGATAAAAATTTGGGAATGTTTCTGCTTGAATAACCTATAAAAGTGAGTAGACATTTCTACATGATTAAATCAATTCATATTTATTTATTCCTTGGTGTTTTAGAGAGTTCGATATGATTTTTAAAAATGTTTTGTTCTTGAGTGTATTGGGTGAGAATAAAAAAAATCACTTCAGATCCCATCCCATCTTGTTTATCAATTGAAAAATCATTTCATTTTACATCACCCTAATTATAGGAACCATTTCTTTTTCATCCATCCATTGACTAAAATAAGAGTAGTTAGTGTGAGTATGATTTAATAATAATTTGAGTAAGTAATCATATGATAATAAAAATCATTTACATGACATCCTAAATGATGAAACCCTCATTCAACCTAGAACATTTAAGCCTCATCATACATAAATTTTGGTTCTTCATAAGCCTTTTTACATTATAAACTCTTATTATTATTTTATTAATTCCCAATATCATTGATACCTACTTTGATTTCAACTGAGGTGACCCAAACACAATATGCATATAAATTTCATTATTTTATGTGAACATTCAATACGTATCATAAATAATTAATCCCGAGAACATAAATGATTATTTTCATTGGATAATAGATATATAAAAAACTTATTTAGAAAAATTCTCAATACCTCCTAAAAATATTATTATCACATGATATTCTTTTAGATGCATAATGTGTAATACTCTCCTTTATTACCTGCAAAATGGAATCCTAAGACATGGTGGGATCAAATTCCTAGTAAGTGTAAATATAAGAGTTATAAATTGAATTTAATAATTTCTAATATGATAATCATGTTTCTATGGGAACACAATAATTATACATGGATATAAATGAACTAAATCATACCTAGTAAAATCACGGTCATAAATCCTGAGTCATGGAATAAATAATTTTTAGAACCTCATAAATGAGATGAAGGAAAGGGGAAACATGAGTCAAAAATAATGAGATATTAAAAAATAATATATCAAAAAGAATAAGGAATATACATAGGCATATAAAACAATTTAAACATCTAATGCTCACTACTAAGACCAACATCACACAATTGAAAATGTCATAATGGACTGTGTTTACTACTCATTCTGATGAACATAGTAGAAAGAGTCCAATTATGGATTAGGTTTACTCTTATGTTCTTCAATTTTCATCTCACTATATATATATATTTACTCAATGCATTATAAGGATAAAAATTGCTAGTCCCACCCATTAAATAATGAAACAAAACATATAAGTGCCACATTAAAATGAAAAAAATCATAATTCCTACATAGATTAATTAAACTATGTAATGAAAACCAAACAACCTATATAATAAGTATAAACATATTAATATATTATTTATGAACATTATTCATATCAATTAACTTGTATAGTCTTCAATAATAATCATTCATTACACTTATATTATCCATTTATTATTTATATTTATCCTATGATGTTATTGATTTTTTTTGTTTCATATAAGATTCATAATGGAAATTTAATTTATCATTTTTTGATATAATTTTTCTAATTACCATATTATTAAATGCGTTGGAATCATTTTTTTTCAATTATTTATTCATTCTAGTTTTAATTGATTGAAATTGTGGGTATTTTTTTTAGAATGTAATCAATAGAGAATTTATTTTTGTAGTTTACCAATAAAAATTTGATACAAATTATTGATCAATCATTTTTGTATCTCCATTAAAAGAATATATTAATAACATTAATTAATATTTATTATCTTATTTTATAAATATTTATACCATGATACTTATTTATGTTGAAAATATGGGAATATAGTATAACATCATTCATGTAAGTGATTGATCCGAACCAAACAAGAAAAATTTAAACATAATAGTGAGTACGAGTTTAAAGTATCGTAAATGTAATAATTTTAAAAATATTAATAATGAAATTATTATATTATAATTATAGTAGATAATGGAATGAAAAAAGTGTATTCATTATATTATATTTTACAAAAAAATATGGTGAAGGCTAGGTATTACATTGTTGGAATCTCTATTTATTGATATGACATAATTTAAAATGAAGGATTTAGGATTCTTTTATGGATAAAAGAGATAAAAACATATAAGAAATCTTTGGATGATAGAAAATGGATAGATATTCAAATGAAAATAGAATGGTATTATTTTTTAGTTTTATTTTAACCAATATTTATTTATGAATGAGTAATGTTCACTTTTTAAGATGAAAGTGGATGTGAAGTGGATAATAATATCGATGGTTCATATATATCCTCTTCCAAAAAATAGAGATATTTTTTCATGATATTTTAATTATTTATAACTTTTTTAATCTTTTCCCTTCTTTTTCCATTACCATCATAACTAAATATTTAACATAGTAGAGTATTTTTATGCCAAAAAATATTATTAACCTTCCAACATAATATTGATGTGCTGATTAAAAATCTAAACTCCATATAATATGTTTTATTTACTAAATGTTAAAAAGTATTATTAAACTAAAATCATAATAAATAGAGTAAATATAATTTATAGTAAAAATAATTTATAAACATTAAGTATTTATAATAATATTTTATAAAAATTACTAAATTAATATTATGTTTTTTTCATTTAAACACTCAATTATATTTATCTTTTAAAAGTGTTCAATTTAACTAATTAAGAAAAAAAATAAACAACACATGTGAAAACAATTTCTTAAAAAATATCAATGTTTTAAAATTAATTAATATTATCTACATCTAATTAAAAATTTTGATTCATAATATAAAAATTTAATCTTGTTTATACAATGGAGTTAAAATATTTTAGTGAATTTTATAAATAAATTATATCACTATTAAATAGTAGTAGTTTTAGATGTAGTAGTAGTAGTAATAAAAGAAGTAGCATTAGTAAAAATAATAAAAATAATTGATGGATATTTTTTTACTTATATTAAAATATTATAATTAAATATTATTTTTTATTTCATTTTCATAATTATGAATTATATTATTATAAATTTTATTAAAAATATTACATAATTTCATCAATCATATTAGTAAATGCATGCCTAACAACCAAATCTTTTAGGACAATATTCGCAATGATCATATATATAATATTGATTTTTAATTCCAATATATTATATGCATATATTCATAAAATCATTCATCCAATTCATTTACTTCTCACTTATATTGTCTATCATATTTCAAATTACTTATCTTGTTTTCATTGATTAAATCAGGGTTATGAAAATAATGGTAAATCACGGGGATACAGATTTTACATCCATGGTATTTTTATTTACTTATCAATTTTTCAACATGTGATTTTTTTAATGATATTCCATATTTTATTAACATAATATATCAATATATATCAGGAAAGGAAATATTTTATCATTATAAAATTTAACTTATTTCCATTTAGTTTGGATTCACATGTGAAAAAATATAGTCAACTTATTATTTATTAAAAATGCATAGGGAAATCAATGGGTGTTACAACAGAACCATGAAACATGCTAAAAATGTGGCCTATAATATCATTACAATATATATCAAGATTTATTTGATATTATACTTTTTAAAATATTATTAATTATTTTCTTAAAATTTGATAATGTATAATTATTCCACCATACAGACTCTTCAGTTGAATAGTATATTCTTGGGTGTTTTTTTGATAATTTTAAAGATTTTATGTAACAACCCAAACTCTTATAAATAAAATTCCCTTAATGATTGAATTAAATTCCTTATTATATATCATGGTTATAAAAAAACACATGAAGTTATTTGTTTTTATTATATCCTATTGATTTAAAATACTATTTAGCATTATAACAATTGATAATTTAGTCGTTGAATAGTGATAATATGACTAATGTAAAAATAAGGTTTTCATAAATCTGTTTGACATGGACAGAAGAAGTGATGGCCTCCACTAGTTGGATCTTACCATATAAAGCACATTTATCAGAGCTTCCAAAAGATATTTTATAACTAAGATTTACTATTTACCAATCCCACATTAATATCCACCATGTAAACCATGAGGAAAACCATTTATAAGAGAAGTTCTAGCTCATCGAGATCATGACCCAAACCATATACGCCGAACCTCCCTAAGAAAATCTCACCAATGCAAATCTTACCCTATAAGATTTTTCATGTTTAAGAAATTGATATGTATAAATATCCTAAAAATATAAATATTTTTATTTTATTTTAAAAACAATAATAATTATATTTACTTCTTATTATTTTTAATTTATAAATAATTTTGATTTTGATTTAGTAAAACAAAAATTATATTTTTGGGTCATGTGAAATATTAAATAGGGAAGTAAATTTTATGATATAATTATTTTTTGAAATATTTAAATTTTAATAAAATATTATAATTAAATAATATTTATCAATTATTTTTGATAATATCATTTTATAAAATCAGAAGTAATTTTTGTAAGGGTTTGAAAACTGTTATTTTTAAAAAAATATGTTTTTTAATCAAATTATATTATTATTTTAAAAATTAAAATTATTCTATTTAAAAAATTATATGGAAAAATTGAATTATATTTTTTGAATCATAATATCGAAATTATATAATGGTGAATCCTTCATAATTTTCTGTGATAATCAAATTTTTGGGTAAAAATTAAATACGATATAAATTTGTGATGTGTATTATCACATTATTATAATAAAAAAGTGATTTAATAAATATTATTATGTGTATAAATGACCACATATATTTTTAAACTTTAATATATTATGATTTTTTATTTATTTTTATTAATTTTATAATTCCATTATAAATCTTCCTAAACCTATATTATATTTTAAGATATTAAATCAATTATTTATAAACAGGACACACTTCTGCATCATCAAAGGTCAAATTTAAATAATTTCATCCATTTTAATTATAAAATAATTAAAACTAAACCCCTTTGTCTGAAACCATGGGTTAAAACATGTTAAGGTTTTTATTTTCAATTACTTTAATTTATAATGTTAAAAACCAAGGTTTGGAAAAAAAAAAGAAACTACACCCCTATCCTTTTCTATATAATCCCACCATATATATTATTATTCCTTACAAAGAACCCTTTAATCACACCCTTATTTTAGCATACCCAATCTAGACTCATCCCAAGTTTCACCCAAGCTCTCAATAATCTCTTTTAAATATTTTTCGAATCTCCATATCAATATAAGGGGTCCTTTCCTTATCCTCTTTATTTAATAATATTCATTATTTTATTTGTTTTATTTTCAATTACTAATGTTGGGATATGTTTTTACATATACCAATTACTATTCATTTGATTTCCAAATGATTATAGAACCATTTCTGTCTCATAAAACCATTTTTAGGAATATTTATGCACTTCAGTTATGCTGCCAAAATTTCACTGTGATTTTTCCATACCAAACCTTTCTTATTGTGTATACCATTTCTATTTCTACTCAAGGGTATTCACATATTCATACATATAATTCTTTTATTTTTAATTCCATTCAAATATTCAACACTCCTTTTTCATGTATTTAAATAGGTAGAAATATAATCCTATTTTGAATGATCTATGCAGCATACTTATGCATGTACATTATTTTAAAGTGATGGGTGTAATAATAAATATATAGTGATCCAACGAATTATTTAATGTTTTAGTCTCATGAGATTTAAAGAAATGGAATAGGGGAAGAACATAGTACATCAAAGTACATTTTCCATCATGTCATGATGTCTTGGCACTTTTCCTTGACCTATCATTATGATGTCATTTTTATTGTTGTTTTCACATTTCCCATGTTTTCTTTCTGTTACCATAATTTACCATTCTTTATTGTTAATGTTTATGATTCTCTCACCTTTTATGATCCATTTTAATATCTATTCTCTAACATGTAATACATTATTCATGTCATTCCATATTTATTACCTTATTTACCCTTATATCTCAGCACTTTCTTATGTATTTCTCGAGGTTATCCCATGTGGATTTTTATAGAGTGGAATATTATGAGCATGTTAAGGATTTTTTCAATAAGTTTCATGTACACCTTGTTTTAAGCTGTTATTTAATGTACCTATTTAACCAATTTCACTATAATTCATGATCTCTTAGGTTGTATTGTGTATAATATTATGTAATAAATCATGAATTATTATGTAATAAAGACAAATGTTTTCATAATTTCTATCAAAGGAATGTTTATTTACTTTTGGTATTAGGATTAAAAAAATAAAGGGAATGCCTCAGGGATAAGAATTATTATAATATTAAATTACTATGTTTAGATAATGTATAGAGTAATGTAATTCCAAGAAAATACATCCCTATCTATATAAAAAAAAGTGGATGTAGCTCTACCAAGATGTCCCTAACTGTAACACCAAAAAACACCACATTAAGGTAGTCTCAATTTGGTTCTAGGGAACAAAAAATGGGCCATTCTGAACACCTTCATTTACTCTCCGATGGGATAAGTTTTTTAAAATTCACAATCTCACTACAATCCATTAAAAATAGAACAAAAAATTACCATAAGTTTCTATGTTAGAAAACATATCATTGATAGAATAGATTGAATCCTATAAATTCACAAGTTAAGGAATAAATGTATTTTTTACGTTATACATTTAATGTTAATATATTATTATTTGTGAATTTAAAAGTTTAAGAGTAATCATCCTTAATTTTCCATTTATTTCATCCATTGGAAGAAAATCAGAGGAAGAGAGCAAACAACCTATTTGGAGGGCATTGTGATGACTTCCCAAACAAGATTCCCCCTGATGGTAAAAAGAATCATAAAATTTTTAATGATACTCTATTAATTTAACAATTTTATGAATATAACCCTGGGTAATGTTGAATTCGAAATCCCCCATAAAAATCAAAAAGTTATAATTGATTCCTTTATGATGAAAAGTCCTCTAACATTCAATGGATCATTTGATCCCCTGATCATGGGACAATGGATTAAATCAATTCATAAGATCTTGTGTATCCTTCAATGTTCCATGAAAGATATGGTAATACATGTTTTTTATCATATAGAAGGAGAATATGATAAATGGTGGAAATTTATTTAGAATATGAAGCTTTAGAATGATATTTAAGTGATCAAGTGGATGGAATTCAGGAATATAGTTTTTGAAAAATATTTCCCTCACACTATCTCACTTAAAATGGGAAGGTATTTACATTCCATCAATCAAAAATATAATTAATACTTTGGGTTATATGGGGAAAAACACACAAGACATTAATGATACATCTCCAACTTTTTCATTACCCTCGAATATAAAGCAGGCCACTTCTTTGGTTTCCTAAAAATAATCCTACGAAGATCCCTAGATCTCTTAGACTCTGATACATATAAGTAAATTTTTTTATGTTCCATCAAAGAATAAATTGAGGTTGAAAAATCTCAAGTGTATCATGTCGATAAAAATCATAAATTGGAGTATAATTCTGGTAGCATGATGTCAAAATTATAATTTTGGTAATAAATTTTAACATCCAACATTACGAATGTGTGAATGAAAGCACCCTGGAAATTTAATAAAAAGGAAAAGGAAATTATTTAGGTGTGGAAAGGAATGTAACCTATCTAGTTATTTTTTATTGGAAAAACTAAAAATTTTATGGAAAATAGGAATGGTCCATTAAATCATCTAACGTTTTTTTAAAATGTTTGAAATTCAAAGAATAATCTAACTTTACAAACCAATGCACAAAGCTAAGGGTGGCCAGAGAAAATCATCCCTGCAGCCACTAAAGGGGAAAGGGAGAGAATTTTCTATCATAACTTCTGATGTGGATCCCAAAAAAAGGTAGTGATATGTATGCTATTAATTCTTTTAAGAAAAGTGAACATACTCTTTTATTCTATTTCAACTCATTCCTTTATATTATGAAAGATTATAATAAATATTCAAACAACACCGAAAGTAATTTATATATTTTTTTAAAATCCTGGGGTCTAAGACTCAATTTATTATTAAATCAAAGACCTTTTTAGACTAGGTTGACGGAGGCCCATTACATAACCCAAAGTCCCCACACCAAGTGGCCTGAATACAAGTCTTGAAAGCCCGTGTTTTTGCCCAAAGGACCCCTCAGGGAACTGTACTGCTACAGTACCCGCACTTCTACATTAACTGCTACAGTGCTGTCGCCACTACATTTCCTACACAGTGCCTCCGCCGCTATAGTGCTGCCACTGCTACAGTTTCTTTCACTACTACAGTACCTGGCTGTAGTACTGCTACAATAACTAGAGTTTCTCCCATGCCTGGATTTGATCCTGGGTCTTTTGGATGAAAAGGAAAATCTTGTACCATTAGGGTAAAAGTTCATTGGAAACAAGTAATTTATAGATGATTTTCTAGTATAATCCAAAATACAATAGGATCATTGGAATACTTTGAGGACAGTTCTAAAGACCATACTAAAGGATAATATTTATGAAAATTATAGAAAATGTGAGTTCTTGTTTATGGAAGTCTTATTCGTAAGGAATATTATCAAAATTAATGTGCTATTTATAGACCAATCAAAGATAGAAAAAATTGAGGGATGTCCAAGGAAAACTTCTATGATATAAATCTTTAGATTCTTTTTGTTTTTCAAGTATTATTATCGATTTTTGAGAAATGTATCTCAATTTTTTGACACTATAACAATGATAACTTATAGGGGAGTTATGTTTTTGGAAATAATTAATGTGAAGAGATATTTAAGGAGTTAAAAAGGATATGTATCCCTGACATGTGCTTACGCTTTCCACAAGTGGGGATTTTTTTTGGAATATAGATATGATTTAAAAAATTGATTGGGCTACGTATTAATACAAAATGAAAAAGTGAAGTAATATGCCTCAAGGAAATTTAGAGTTCATGAACAGAACAACCCAACACATGATATAGATTTGGATTTAGTGATATTTTTGTTGAATATATGGAATAACTATCTACTAAGGGATAAGTGTGAAATATATACTGACCATAAGATCCTAAAGTATATATTCACATAGAAAGAGATACATTTTCACCAATAAAGATGGGTAGAGCTGATTATGTACTTCGAATTATCAATACACTACCATAATGGGAAAACATAAATTGGAATACCCCTATGTAGAAATGATTTGAAAATTTTATCATTGAAGATAATTGAGAAGGATATGATATTCTTAGACTTGAAAAAGATGGACATTGTTATCATAAAGTAAAGAACATAATCAACAAATTAACAAATTATATCTCAATTATCCCATATAGATAATGTAAATAATTCTCAAAGAGATGATGTGGAAATTCAAATGAAAGTAGAAGCTATACGAATTGAAAAATCCTCGTAGATCAAATTTAATGAAGAAACAGTGGTAAGATTTTGGGAACGACTATGTGTACTATAAATTTTGATTTAAAGAAGGATATGTTGGATGATGTACATAGCTTGAACTTCTCTATCCATCAAGGGAGAAAAAATATGTATCAATATATTTTATAGCACTATTGATGGAAAAATATGAATAACTAGAATGCAGAATATAAATCAAGGTGTCTTGTATGTTAGTAAGTGAAGGATGGAAGAAAACCCCCAGGGGAAGATGCAACCACTACCCATACCTATACAGAAATGGGAAAACATAACCTTATACTTTGTCACTAGACTTCCAAAAACATCAAGAGGAAATAATTCTATATGGGTTATGGTGGATCATCTTAAAATACTACTCACTTCATTTAAATATGAGATTACTTACTATTCGATCAACTTGTAAGGATATAAATTATAGAAGTGGTGAGCCTTTATAGAATACCACATCGATGGTATCTGATCGAGATCCAAGATTTACCTCCATGTTTTGGAAGCGTCAACAACAAATTCTAAATACTGAGTTGACTGTATTATGTATTGTCACCCATAAACTGATAAACAATTTGATCAGAATACCCAGACATTAGAGGACATACTAAGAGAATGATCAATTAAATTAAAAGGGGGATGAGATCAATATCTTCCTCTGGTCGAGTTCTCGTACAATAATAGTTTTTACACAAACATCAAAATACATCCCTATAATTCCCTTTATGGTATTTGATTCAGAATACATGTATGTTTGGATTATTTTGGTGGACCAAAATTGATAGGTCCTAAAATGATCGAAGAAATTATGGAAAAGGTCAAGACCATTAATTAAAACATTTGATCTACTTAGATATGACATATGAGCTATACCGACAATCGACGATGATACCATGTGTTTGAGGATAGAGAAAAGGTATTACACTCTATATCTTCATTGAATAATGTTATTTGATTTGAGAAGAAGTTAATTCTCAGTCCAATATGCATGGATCCCTTTGAGATCCTTGATCACATTAGTGTGGTGGGCTATCAACTGGAACTCCCACCTAACCTATCTTAAGTACATGATTTGTTCCATGTATCCATCTTGAGAATGTATATAACACACCCCTCACATCTAATCAATAAATAGGTGGCGCCATTTGAGAATGATATTTTTTATGAGGAGCATCCAAAGAAGATCAAAGATTGTAGTGACAATGTTCTGCGAAAAAGGAAAATTGAACTGGCCAATGTGCTATACAAAAACCACTTGTTTGAATAAGTGATGTGGTAATTAGAGGATTTGATGAAATTGAGCTACCCTCATTTATTCTGTTGTGTGAAATGTAAATTATTATAGTGAAATTTATAAATGGTGAATGATTTAAATCACTGGAACTTTTATAAATAAAATTCCATTAGTGGTTGATAAAGAAACGTGTACCTTTATAACTGACATCCATGAAATATCTTTAACAACCTATATAACAAATATGAACATATTAATCTGTTATTTAAGAACCTTACTCATGTCTATTATGTTTTTAGTCTTTAATAATAATCATTCATTACACATATATTAGTCATTTATTTTTTATTTGTATCCCAAGATGTTATTGATTTTTTTATTTCATATATGTTTTGAAATTGAAATTCAATTCATCATATTTCGACACCATGTTTCTATTTCCAAAATTCATAAATGAATTGGAATCATTTTTCTTCAATTATTTATTCATTCCAATTTTAATTGATAGAAATTGGGGTTATTGTTTGTGAGAATGGAATCCATACATATTTACTTTGGTAGTTTACAAATAATTTTATTTACATATTATTTATCAATCAGTTTTTTTCACACTATTAAAATAGTATATTAAAACATTAATTATTATATATTAACTTATTTTATTTGTTTGTATTACATGATACATTTTTATTTTGAAAATTGGGAATATAGTACAACAACGTTCGGGCATGTGATTGAACCGAAAAAAATAAGGACAATTTAATCTAAATAATGAGTAAGAGTTTAGAGTATTATAAATGTAATAATTTTTAAAAAATAATAACTAAATTATTATAACATAATTATAATATATAATGACATGAAAAAAGTGTGTTCATTAGAGGGTATTTGAAAAACAATATGGTGAAGGGTAGGTACTAAAATTGTTGGATTTTCAGTTTATTGATATCAGATTGTTGAAAATGAAGGATTTATGCTTCTTTTATGGATCCAACAGATAAAAAACTTATAAGAAACCATTGGGTGGTAAAAAATGTCATGATATTCAAATTAAAATAGGATGGTTTTATTTTGTAGTGTCATTTCTTAAAATATTTATTCTTTACTATATAATTTTTACATTTTAAAAAGAAAGTGGATATGAAGTGGATAATAATACCGATGGGTCATGTATATCCACTTCCAAAAAAATTAGAGATAATTTTTCTTGATATTTTATGTATTTATCACTTTTTTAATCTTTTCCCCTCATTTTCCATTAGCATTGTAACTCATTTATTACCTTAGTGGCTTATTTTTAAGCCTAAAAATATTATTAACCTTCTTATATAATATTGATGTTCTAATTAAAAATCTAAACTCCCTATAATATAATTTAGTTACTAAATATGAAAATTTATGTTTAAACTAAAAACCTAATAAACAGAGTAAAAATGTTTTATAATTATTAATAATTTATATACATTATGTTTTTATAGTCAAATTTTATACAAATTACTAAATGAGTATTAATATTTTTTTTGTCCATTGAAACACTAAATTATATTTATCTTTTCAAAGTGTTCAATTTAACTAATTAATAAAAAAAATAAACAAAACATTTTAAAATCCTTTCTTCAAAAATTATCATTGTTTTAAAATTAATTAATATTAACTACATCTTATTAAAAATTATGATTAATATTATAAAAAATAAACTTTTTGATCCATTGAAGTTAAAATATTTTAGTGAATTTTATAAATAAATCATATCAGTCTTTAATAGTAGTAGTTGCAGTTATAATACTTGTAGTAATAATAGTAGTAGTATTAATAATAATAATAATAATAATTTGTGACGCATAATTTTTTTACTTATATTAATATATTATAATTAAATATTATTTTTTATTCGTTTTCATAATTATGAATTTTATTATTTTCAATTATATTATAAAAATTAAATAATTTTATTACTCATATTAGAACATGCATTCCCAAAACAATATATCAAATAACCAAATTTTTTAAGACCATGTTCCCAATGATCATATATATAATGGTGATTTTTAATTCCTCTATATTACTTACATATATTCATACAATCATTCATCCTATTCATAAACTTATCTATCATATTGTCTATTATATTCGAAATTACCTATCTTTTTTCCATTATTTAAATCAGGGTTATTACCATAATGGTAAATCGTGAGGGTACAAATTTTACATCCATGGTATTTTTATTTACATAGAAAATTTCCAACATGTTATTTTGTTAATGATGTATCATATTATATTAATATAATGTATAACTGTATATCAGGAAATGTAAATATTTTATCATTATCAAATTTAACTTAGATCCTTTTAGTTTCGTTTCACAAGTGTAACAAGACAGTCAACATAGTATTTATTAAAAATGAGTTGGAAAATCAATGTGTGTTACACATGAACCACGAAACATTCTAAAAAGGTGGCCAATAATATCTTCATAATATATAACTAAATTTATTTGTTATTATAGTTATTAAAATATTATTAATTATTTTCTAAAATTTTATAATATATAATTCTTCCACTATGTAGACTCTTAAGTTGGACAGTAGATTATTGCATTGTTTTGATAAATTTGAAGCATTTATATAAAAAAACCAAACTCATATAAATAAAATACTTTTTAGGATTGAATTAATTTCCATTTTATATATCATGGTTATAGAAAACATGTGATGTTATTTTTTTATTATATCTTATTGATTTACAATACTATTAAGAATCAAAACCGTTGATAATATAGCTTTTGAAAAGTTATCATATTATTCATATAAATATAAAGTTTTGATAAATACATTTGACATGTATAGAAGAAGCGACGACCTCAACTAGTATGATTTTACCATATGAAGCACATTTATTGGAGATTCCATAGGATTTTGTATAACTAGGCTTTACTGTTTAATAATCCCAAGCTGAGATCTAACATATAAAGCATGAAGAAAAGCATTTACTGGAGAAGTACAAGCTCATCGAAATCATGACCCACAACATATACGCCGAACCTCCCTAAGAAAATCTCACCAATACCAATCTTACCCTCTGGGATTTTTCTTGTGAAATAAAGGGACATGCATCAATATCCGAAAAATATGATTATTTTTATTTTATTTTAAATATAATTATAACTATATTTACTTCTTATTATTTTTACATTATAAATGATTTTGATTTTGATTTGGTAAAACAAAAATTATATTTTTGGGTTATATGAATTATCAAATAAAAAATTAAATTTTGTTGATATAATTATTTTTTGAAATAAATTATATTTTAATAAAATATTATTATTCAATAATTTTTGTTAAGTATAGTTGATAATATAATTTTATGAAATCCAAAGTAAATTTAGTAAGCGCTTGAAAACTATTCTTATCATAAAAAATATTTTTTAATCATATTAGATTATAATTTTAAAATTTAAAATTGGAATATTTATAGAATTATTTTGATAAAATAAAGTATATTTTTGGAATCATAATATTGAAATTATATAATTGAGAATATTTTATAGTTTTCTAAGAAAATCAAATTTTTTGGTAAAAATGAAATACGATATAAATTTGTAATGTGTATTATGACATAATTATAATCAAAAAGTGATTTAATAAATATTATTAAGTTTATAAATGACCACATATATGTTCAATCTCTAAAATATTGTGATTTTTCAATTATTTTATTAATTTTATAATTCCTTTATGAATCCTCCTAATCCTATATTATATTTTAATATTTTCAATAAATTATTTATAAACATGACACAATTCAACATAAATCAGGGTTAAATTTAAATAATTCCATCCATTTACATGATAAAATAATTCAAACCAAACCCCTTTGGCTGAAACCATGGGAAAAAACCGTGTTAAGGTTTGTGTTTTTTATTACTTTAATATATAGAGCACAAAACCTAGAATTGAACTAAAATAAAGAACCCCCTCTCTTTTTCTATATAAACCTTCCCATGATCTCATTAATCTTCACTAATAACCCTTTAATGACGTCTTTATTCTACCCTACACACTCTATATTTATCCAACGTTTCACCCAAGCTCTCAATAATCTCGTCCAAATCATTTTTGAATCACCCACTCAAGGTATGGAGTCCTCTCCTTCTCTTTTTTATTCATTAATACTAATTATTTTATTTATTTTATTTCAAATTACTAATTCTGGTATATGTTATTGCATTTAGAAATTTCTTTTAATTTGATTTCCAAATGATTATCGAACCATTTCTCTCTCGTAAAACCAATTTTATGAATATTTATGCACTTCTGTTATGGTGCCAAAATTTCACTGCGATTTTCCATACCAAACTGTTCTTATTTTGAATACCATTTCTATTTTAACTCAAGGGTATTCACCTAGTCATACATATACTAATTTTATTGTTAATTCCATTTATATATTTAGCACTCCATTTTCATGTAACTAAATATGCTGAAATATGATCCTATATTGATTGATCCAAGAATCACACTTTTGCATGTACATGATATGAATGTAATGGGTGTGCCCATAATTATATATTGATCCAACGCAATGGGTAATGTTTTAGTCTCATGATATTTAATGAAAGGTAATAGGGTGTAAACCTAATACATCATAGTAAATTTTCTACCATGTCATGATATCTTGTTACTTGTCCTTGTCCTATGATTATGATGAATTTTTTATTGTTGTTTTCACAATTATCATGTTGCCTTTACGTTACGATGATATACACTTATTTATTATTCATGTTTATGATTCTCCCACCTTTTATGTTACATTTTAATTTCTATTCTCTAACATGTATTACATTCTTCATGTTATT
Organism: Viscum album; assembly: GCA_963277665.1. Taxonomy (NCBI): domain Eukaryota; kingdom Viridiplantae; phylum Streptophyta; class Magnoliopsida; order Santalales; family Viscaceae; genus Viscum; species Viscum album. The sequence continues at coordinate 502,322,275 of OY728131.1, read as the reverse complement.
CTATATTAATACCATTATTTGGCTTTATATGTCACCCCTTTCTTAAATGTTTCTCTAGGTTATCCCATGTGGATTTTTGTAAAATGAAATGTTATGAGCGTATTAATGAAATTTTCAATAATTAATATGTATAACATGTTTTCAGTTGTAATGTAATGCTTCTATTTATCCAATTTCACTAGAATTCATGATCTTCTGGGTTGTATTGTGTGTAATATTATGTAATAAATTAGGAATTATTGTTTAATAAAGACCCAGGTTTTCATAATTGGTATCAAAGTAATGTTTAGTTATTTTTGGGATTACGATTTAAAAACTCAAGGGAAAGCCTCAGGGATAAGAATTACCATAATAATACGTTCTTAAATATTGATAATATATAGAGTAATGTAATTTCAATAAAATAAATCAATATTTAGATAGAAACAAGTAGATGTGGCTCTGGAACATATAGAACCAGTGGTAACACCCAAAAACACCACATTAATGTAGAATAAATTTCGTTTTAGGGATTGACAATGGGCCTTTTTTCACACCAGGTTTGCCACTCCTATTTGATATTTTTTTTAAATTCACAATCTCACTACATACCATTAATAATGGAGCAAAATTTACCATTAGTTTCTATGTTATAAAACATATCCCATATAAAATAGATAAAAGCATATAAATTCATAATTCAAGGAATAAATTTCATTTATAAGTTATCCCTGTAATGATAATTTTTTATTAATTATTAATTTAATAGTTTAAGAGTAATCATCCATAATTTTCCCTTTATTTTATCAAATGATATAAAATAAGAGGAACATAGTAAACATCTTATTTGGAGGGAAATATGATGACCTCACAAACGAGATACCCCACTTGATTGTAGAAAGAATCATGAACTTTTTAATGATACACTATAAATTTAATCAATATATGAATATAAACCCTGATAATGGTGAATTAATAATCCTCCCTAATAACATAAAAGATATAATTGAGGCCTCTATATAGCAAATTCCTCTGACTTTCAAGGGATCATTTGATCCCTTGATCAAGGTACAATAGATCAAATCAATTGAGAAGATATTTTCCATCATTCAATGATTCATGAAAGATATGATAATATATGTTTTTTATGATATATATTGATAATATGATCAGTGGTGGACATTGATTGAGAATATGATGCTTTAAGATGATATTGAAGAGATCAACTAGAAGGAATTCATGAAACTATTCCTTGAATACTATTTACCTCGCACTATCGGACATAAAATGGTAAGGTACTTACCTTACGTAAATCACAAATATTATTAATCCATTTGGTCAAATGAGGAAAAAATCACAAGAATATTATGATACACCTCCATCTTTTTCATTACCATCGAATATAAAGCAGGACACTTCTTTGGTGGCCTAAAACTAATCTGAAAAAGCTCCGTAGAAATCTAAGACTCTGATACCTATAATTAAAATTAATGAGGTTCCATAAAATGTGAAATTGAGATCAAAAAATATCAATGGTATTAAAGGGATATAAATCATAAAGTTTAGTATAATCCTGGTATCATGATTGAAAAACCTATCATGGTAATAAATGTTAACATGCAACATTTTGAAAAGTGACAAGAAACACCCTGGAAATTTACTGAAGGGGAAAAGGGAATGCTTTAGGTGTGGGAAGGAATGTAACCTATATATTTATTTTTTATTGGATAAACCTACCAATTTAATGGAAAATAGGAATGACCCATTCAATCCTCTACATTTTTTAAAAATGTTTGAAATTCAAAGAATAAGATAACATTAAAAACCAATGAACAAAGCTAAGGGTTGTCAGATAAAATCATCCATGAAACTGCTAAAGCAGCAAGGGAGAGCATATTCTATCATAACTATTGAGGTGGATAATGAAAATAAAATAGTGATGGGTACGCAGTTAATTATTTTTAGAATAGTGAACATACTTTTTTATTCTATTTCGACACATTTCATCATATTATGAAAGATTATAATTACTATTCAAACAACACCACAAATAATTTATTGATGATATTCTAGTATACTTAAAAATATAATAGGAGCACTAGAATAATTTTCGGACTATTCTAAATACCTTAATAAAGGATAATATTTATGAAAAGTATAGAAAATGTGAGTTCTTTTTTAAGGATGTCTTATTACTGAGGAATATTATCAAAATAAATTTGAAATTTGTAGACCCTTCAAAGACAGAATTAATTGATGGATGGTTGAGTAAAACATCTATGATTTAATTCTGTAGTTTCCTTTGGTTATTAAACTATTATTTTCGATTTTTTAGAAATTTATCTCAATTGGTTAACCCTATAAAAAAGATAACATAAAAGGGAGTTATGTTTTATTGGAATATATAATGTGAAGAGATATTTAAGTTGTTGAAAAATATTCGTATCACTGCACATGTGATTAATCTTACCACAAGTGGGGAAATTTTTGTTGTATACATAGATGCTTTGAAAAATGGCTTGGGATATGTATTAAAACGTAATGACAAAGTAAAGGAATACACCTCCTGGAAATTGAAATTTCATGAATAGAACAACCCAACACATGATCTAGATTTGGTTGTAGTGATCTTCATGTTGAATATAAGGCATCACTATCCCATTATAAATAAGTGGAAAATATATAATGATAACAAGATCCAATAGTATCTATTCACATAGAAATACCTAAATACTTTTCGATAAATATGGTTAGAGCTGATTAAGTGCTTTGAATTCTCAATACACTAATATCATGGGAAATAAAATAAATTGTAATACACCCTATCTAGAAAGTATACGACAATTTTATCATAGAAGATAATTGAAAACTATCTGATATTTATAGACTTGAATTGGATGTAAATAGTTATCATAAATTAAGGAACACTATCAACACTTTAACAAATTATTGTTATACTGTCCCTTCTAGAAAATGTAGATGATGATCAAATAGATGATGTGTAAATTCAAATGAAAGTAGAAGATATAATAAAAGTTAAATTCTAGTATATCAATGTTAATGAAGAAAGAGTTGTATGATTTGGGGAATGAATATGCATACTATTTAATCTGGATTTAAAGAAGGATATGTTGGATGATGCACATAGATTTAACATCTCTATCCATCCATTGATAACAAATATGTATCAAGATAATTAAGAAAACTATTTGTGGGAAAATAAGAATAACTAGAACATGGAATGTACATCAAGGTGTCTTGTATTTTAGTAAGTTAATGATGAATGAAAAACCCCTAACGGGATGATGGAACCATTACCCTTACCTATAAATAAATGGGAAAACATAACCAAGGACTTTGTCACTAGACTTCCAAATACATCAAGAGGAAATAATGCTATATGGGTTGTGGTGGATATTCTTAAAATACTTCTCTTATCATTGCAATTTAAGAGTACTTACCACTCGATCAGCTTGTAAGGATATAAATTATAGATGTTTTTGAGGAATTATGGAACACAACTATTGATGGAATATGATTGAGATCCAAGATTTACCTCCATGTTTTGGAAGAGTCTCCAACATATTCTGAATACTGAATTGAAGTTAACTTGTATTTTCACCCATAAAATGATAAACAACTTGAGTAGAATATCCAAACATTAGAGGACTTACTGAGAGAATGTTTAATTGACTTAAAAGAAGGATGAAATTAATTTCTTCCTCTGGCCAATTTCTCATGAAATAATAGTTTTCACTCAAGCATCAAAATACATCTCTATGTAGCATTTTATGGGAAGTGGTGTCGAATACCTGTATGTTCAGATGATGTTGTGGAAATAGAATTCATAGGTCATAAAATGATCGAAAAATGGTGGAAAAGATCAAGATCATTCATTAATCCATTAGGGCTCCAAAGTGATGAGAGAATATCTATACCAATAATCGTTTATGAGACCATGTGTTTGAGGTTAAAGATAAGGTATTCCTCTATATATATTCATTAAATAATGTCATTATATTTGGGAAGAAGTTAAATCTTAGTCCAATATGCATCGATCCCTTTGAGATCCTTCATCACATTAGAGTGTTGGCATGTCAACTAGCACTCCCATCTAATATATCTTATGTACATGACGTGTTCCATGTATCCCTCTTGAGGAAGTACATAACACACCCCTCACATTTAATCAATAAAGAGGTGGTACAATTTTAGAATGATCTTTATTATTAGGATCATCCAGTAACGATCACAAATTGTAGAGACAATGTTCTGTGAAAAAGGACAATTGACATGGTTAAATTGCTATAGAGAAACCATATTTTTGAATAAGTGATGTTGTAACTAGAGTATTTGAGGAAAAATAACGGTCCTCATATATTTTATTGTGTAAAATGTAAATTCCTGGGGTGAAATTTTTAAAGGGGGAAAGATTTAAATGACATGAAATTTTATAAATAAAATTCCATTTGTGGTTGAATTAAATTCCCTTTTATATATAATGGTTATAGAAAACACATGATATTATTTAGTTTTATTACATACTTTTAGATTTAATAAGATATTAATCATCATAAAATTTGATAATATATCCATTGAACACTGATCATATGATAAGTATAAATATAGGCTGTTGATAAATAATTTTGAAATTAAAAAAGGAATTGAGGGACTCAACCAGTGTGATCATACCTTATGAAGCCCATTTATCAAAGATTCCATGGGATATTTAATAAAAATTATTTTCCCTTGACCAAACTTAAGACAAGATCCAACAATTAAACCCTGAGTGAAACTATTTACAATAGAAGTTCAATCTCATCGAGATTACAACCCAAACTGTGTACATCGAACACCCCCAATAAATCACACCATTGAACACCTACCCTCAGACAGCTTTATGGTGTAAAAAATTATATGTATTAAGACCCTATGAATGTGAATAATTATATTGTACTTCAAATATAATAATAATTATATTTATTTCTTATTATTTTTATATTATAAACGATTTTGATTTTCATTCGATCAAACACAAATTATATTTTGGGTAATATATATTTTTAATTAAGGTATTACTTTTTATGAAATAATAATTTTTAACAATAAATTAAATTTTAATAAAATATTATTATTAAATGATATTTATTTTTTATAGTTGATAATATAATTTTATGAAGACAAAAATAATTTTTGTATGGGTTCAAAAACTATTATTGTAAAAACCCCATATTTTCCCAAAAAATGTTGACATTTATATTAAAATAAAAAATTAAAATACTGATAAATTATTTGGATAAGATAAATAAAAATTTTAGAATCATAATTTATCCATTGGTGAATTTTTCATATTTTTTGGAGACAAATGATTTTTTAGGTTAAAATTAAATTTTCTTTAAATATATAGTGTGTAGTGAGACATCATAATGACACAAACGTGGTGTAATAAATGATAGTAAAGGTATCCATAACAAAATATATTTTTCCACAATAAAATAACGTCATTTCAAGTTAATTTTATTATTTTTATAATGCCTTAGTTAATCCTTACAATCTTATATTATATTTTTATATTTTAAATCAATTATTTATAAACATGACACACTTACACATCACCAAGGGTATTATTTTAATAAGTTCGAACCGTGGCCTTATAAAGTAGTTAAAAAAACTTCCCTTTGGAATATACCATCAGAAAAAACTATATAACGTTTTGTGGTTCTGATTACATTAATATATAGTGTCTAAAACCTAGGTTTGGGAAATAGTGAAGAACCCCCTCTATTTTATTATATTATCCCACTGAAGATCCCATTCAGATTCACTTAAAAACATTGGATCATGTCCTTACTCTTCCCTCCTCTTTCTATATTCCTCAGAAGGTTTTCCCAAACTCTAAAGAATATCCTCCCACTCTTTTTGAATTATCCTCTCAATGAAAGGGTCATTTCCTTCTCCTCTTTATTAAAGAATCTTAATTATTTTATACCTTTTATTTCCAATTCTTAATTTTGGGATATGTTATTTCATGAATATATTTCATTCCATTTTATTTAAAAATAATTATAAACCTATTTATATCTCATCAAATCATTTTTAAGAATCATTATCCATTGTCTCTAAACTGTCAAAATTTCACTATTATTTTTCCAAGACACACATTTTTGTTGTGAATACCATTGCTATTTACACTCAAGGGTATACAAATAAAAATACATATACTCTTTTGATTTGGGAATTAGATTCATTTATCACACACTCCTTTATATTGGAATTAATTTTTTTGAAATATTATAATTTATTGAATGATCCATGTGGAATAATTATGTATGTATATGACATGAAAGTGACACGTGTGCTGAAAATTATATAGCGCTACAATGCATTGGGTATTTTTTTAGTCTTATAAGGCATCTTGTAAGGGATTACATAGTGAACCTAATCTTTAATGGGAAATTTTACACCATGTTATAAAGTCCTTTCCTTTAGATGTTAGCTATATTTATGATTTCATGTTTAAAGATGTTTCCACATTTCCCATGCAGCCCTTATGTTACAAAGTTATATCATTCATTGTTATTCATGTTTAAAATTATAAAAAATTATATGTTCCATTGAAATTAATATTCTCTAACATGTAATAATTTCTTCATGTTAGGTCATATTTATTCCCTTACTGGGCTTTATAGATCACCCCTTTCTTAAATATTTCCCTAGGTTATCCCATGCAGTTTTAAGTATGATGGCATATTATGAGCATGATAAGAATGTTTTTAAAAATGGATATGTACCCACATTTTCATGTTGTTATATAATGTACCTAATTAACCACATACACAAGACATTACAATCTTTTGGGTTATATTATGTGTAATTTAAGGTAATAAATTATGAATTAATGTGTAATAAGGACACGAGTTGTCATATTTTAGTTCTATTCTTAGTCAGTCTATTCCATTATTGAAAATGGTATTCTGGGATCAAAAGTTAGGATTTTAGTATCTCTCTTGAAGGAATAATATATTTGAATCATATTTCATTTATTTCATTCTATTTCTTATAGTATGGTGATTCTTCACACATTTTATCTCTTGAAATTAAAACCTTTTTTAACATGCACATTTTATTAAAATATAGGACTATAAATTTTCATGTAAAAAAGTTACCTTTTGTCTAAGAAACAAATATTTTTATTTTCACTATTTTTTTAATTAACAAATAAAATGTATTTTCATATATTTAAATTATTTTAAGAATCATATGTCTTTTAATTTTAGATTTATTGTGTCTTTTTAATGATTCCTAGATGTAATTATATGGAAAAGAATATTAATTTATGAACTACAAGTTTGAAATTAATTTATTAGGAATTGAACCGAAAACGATATTGAATATACTATGTTTATACAAGTAATAAATTAGAATTTTTGTGTAGATTCATTTATATATTTGGTTTACTTTTCTAGTGGGCTAAACTAAGTCTCATTGAGGGAAGACTCAAGTGGTTCCAAGTTGAGTATGCCCTCATATGGTTCTGACTTTCTTTTCATCTCTTGTGATTATAATTATTATCCTTTTTATTCTTGTACTTTTATATATTATGTGGAATGTCCTTAATCATTTTTTTGAATGGAAATTAATGTGTTGATTTACATAAAATTGTATATATTTTTTGAAACATGGTTTCTCTCACTTGAGATTTTGTACAAGGTTATGTGGGTGGATTTTATAAATGTGCTGGTTTTCCATCATTGACATTAATTTTACTTTAAAAATGATTTATATTAAAATCAAAATTATATAAATCTTTTGTTAATTTTCTATATAGAAATTTTGGATAGTCATTGATAAATACTACTGAGTAATCTTACTCACCAATACATGAATATTTCGGGTGATTATTTATATTTATGAACGAGATACATGAAACATTAAGAAATACTTCATAATTATTTGTGGGACATATTTTATGATTTATAGAATGAAATTTGGGTTCTAAAATAAATTTAAGGGTAATATTTTTGGCCATTTTTTTGACCAATGATCACATATTTTTTATAGATTTCTGTAGGTATCTATTGATTTATTATAATGAAAATTTATGTATATTAATGAAATAATGTGATTATTGTCCTCTTTATACGACGTCTCTTAAATTATTTTTGTGATATTTAGTAGTATTACATGTACATATAATTATATTTTATTGAACATTATTTTTGACCTTAAAATACATGGGAAGTATATTATATTTTAATGGTTTATGGAATGTCTAAATCATTGTTTCTCCATGATAAAATTCATATAATAGAAATGAATTCCTAGAGAAATTTATTATTGGGGGAGAAATTTTCCCATTCTATCAAAATCATTAACTGATGAAAAACAATGGAATAGAGGTATAATTTTTTTTTCATTTTTTAAATTTTAACCATAACATAATGAAGGAAACTATGGTGTGAATTTATACATAACGGTTCAACCAATATATAATTATTCTATATTCAAAACAATTTATACTATATAATCCATCATGTATAGTTTGATCATAATTCAATAATTATTATATATGTATTATCATATTAAATGATGCTTTATGTTAAATAATAAATAGCATAAGTAAAACTCATATAAAAAATTGTTGTAATGGTTTTAAATTTTTTAATAATATTTCATTAATTTTTAATTTATTTTAATTAAACATAATCCTAATGAGATTTGATGGTAAATATTAATTTTTATTGAATCATCATTTAAAATACATCATGTTATTTTAATTTGAAACTTCTTGAAAAATTATTGACTTAAAGTCCATTAACGATGTCATTTTCTTCATCCATTTAATAAAAGGTTGTAAGAGATCATGTATTGAATTAGATACTCACCAATAATTAAGAGATTAACACATCTTATGTATACCCTTGAATAAATGATATCATTGGATAATTTTCAATGATCTATATTAATATCACTAAAAATCATGGATGGATAAATTCACTAAATATTATATATTTTTCCTTCATATTTTTAAATTCGATTTTAAGAAAAAGATGTTTTAACCCACAATTTTTTTTGGTTATTTCTTTTCACCACAATTTAAAATGGGATATCTTCATAAAAATATATATATTTTTATTATATTTTCTTTTATTATGTTTATATAGAATTTTAAATATAGAAAAAAATTATTTCTTCAAAACATAATACCTTTTTAAAATAAAATATGTAAATGGTGTTTTTCAAAGACACAATATATTTAACGATAAAAATGATTTCCATTTTACAATCAATACAAAAGAAAATCATGGTTAGTAAAAAATGTCTACAGAAAACATTTCAAAAAAAATAGAGTGTCATAAAACATTAATTTCACACTATTAGTTGGATGAAAAAACTAAGGACGGTAATTAAATGAAATTTCAATATGAAATCATGATATACATGAAAAAATATGAATTTTTTCCTATTGGAATAATTTTTAATGATCTATACGAAATAACATCACTTAATGAAAATGTTAATAGTTTCCCTTGGAAATTATTATCACCTAGAAAAATATATTTTTTAATTTTTAAGAAAGATGATTTTAGTTTTAGTTTTTAATGAAAAAATTAATGTTGTACGAGTTTGAAAACATTCACTAGCATTGGAACATACTGATTCTGGGGGGGGGATTAAACCATATTTAAATAATTATTTAGATGCAATATGAGTTTAAAGTAAATTTAAATTATAAATCATTTTATAAAGTGTTTATAAAAAATGAAATCTAGAGAAATAAAAAATTTGTGTATATTAATTAATTAAATGTTTATATTAAAAGGCCTAATTTGGAAAATTTGTTATATTTATACTATATATAGTTTATAAATAAAATAATTAATGTCTATATTATTTTAAATGTTTTTGTAGACATAAAATATATTTCATATTAATTGGTTCATATTAAATATAATTTCAATTGATAATATAAAGAGTTTGTAATGAAATAAATAGGAAATATTCATACCTATATAATTATGTATTTTTAACAAATAATGTTTAATTATAATATGTTTATAAATTTTTTTGTTAAATTATATTTAATTATTATCTCATGTATTGATATTTTAAATCTTAATATATTTATATTATTCCTTATTTTATTAACGGATATAATATGTAATATTATTATTGTATGTGTATAATAGTTTAAAGTCTTAAATTTTTTTTATAAATATTGCACCATGTATATGTTGTGTAAAATTCTAGGTATGATAGATGATTTAGTTAAATTAAAACATGAATATGATAATTTTTTATTGTCTTTAATATAAATTTTTACTATGATTTATATATATTAGGTTTTGAAATTATATTGGAATTAAATTTTTTATTTTTTGGTGATATATGGATATTGGGAGTTTGACACTAAATTATGATTATCCTGGGATCTTAGGCAATGTATATTTTTTTCTTTGGATTCATGTAAAACTATAATTTTTTATATAGGTATATTATTTTTATATCAAACTATTCCATTCAATTGATGTTTTTTATATACCATATGTGTCTAATGGTTTTGGATGTGTAGAGAAGTAATTGGATTTTATTTCTGGGTGAATAACATAAACCATGAGATGTATAATGTCTTATATATTCACATGTTTTGAAAATATTAATATTATTTAAAATATATGTTAAAAAATTAAATCATTAGAATCATGAAAACAAAAAGGCAGTACAAGGGATTATATATTGAGATGTTATAAACCATTTAAACAATGTGTGTCATATTTCTTCTAATTTAAATAATTTCCAAACAATTATAATATAGTATGGTAGGTTATGTCAAAGATGGGTTCCAAAAAATTATCATGTATAGATAATGAATCATAACGGTGGTCGTAATGGTTAGGTCCCTTTTTTGGAATCATCTCGAGTTACACATGGATAAGAGACCCTAATTATTAATATACTATAGAAATACAATTTAGATAATCTATATGAAGGAATTAAGACAAAATATATTCCCTCATATATCTAAGAGTTATAATTAAAATTACTAACATTATTTTTAGTATGATAGAGTCATAGATTATTTTATAATCAAAAATATTTTCCCACAGTTTGGTATAATTTAATTAAAAGGTGTTATCAATATTGAGGGATTATATTAAATAAAACTATTTATTAATTTTTCATAATAAAGTATATTCTTCTGATTAAAATACATCTATTGCAGATAAAATGGGGTGATTATATTTAATTATTACTTGGAAATAAATTTTTTAGAAGGAGAATATTTAGAAAATAAAATTTATTCATTTTTATAGAAACATAATATTTATTCATAAGAAAGATGGTATATTTTATATATTTGATCAACCCCGTATTACATAATAAATTATTGATGTTACTTAAAAAATAATTATAGATTAATAATATAAGAATAAAAATGATACCCTATGTGGTTCCAAATCCATTATTTAGATAAAATATTGATAAAATACATTTTTACTATATCATTCACATATTTCAATTGGGTATATTAATTAATTAGAGAGGTTAGTATTTCCTTTAAGACATTATCTACTTAAAAATATTATCCTAAAATTAATATCAGAATTGTTTAGATAATTTATAATATATTATATCAATAATTTTTTACATTACATCTTCAATGTTTTGAGGATATTTGATAAAGGAAAGGGGAATCTATGATCAAGTGTTCTATTGACAAATAAAATGGTAATGGTTTAATTTTGTTGAAGATGATTGGACCATTAAATTTTATTCCTAAATTATTAAATTTATTATGCCTAACTAAAAATGTACCCATACAATGTTGTAAATGAATGAATTTGTATAATGACCTCCAATTATTTCCGTCAGTAATCCTTAAGATAGAGAACGAAACATGGGGAATAAATATATCACATATAGAAGGAATTACCGTTAATAATGAATATAGAATCTGTAGATATAAAAACTAATAACAAATAAACCCCATAACATAATACTAAATAAAGGAAATCAATCAAAATAGAATGTATGCATAATCATAGACAATACAATTTAAGCACCCAAATGAAAATTAAAAGGACAAGTCATATGACATAAACTCAAAATAAAACTTCAGTATATGGGCTAATAATCGCTAAATCAATCTCAAAAGTCCTCTTGAGAACCCTAGAATGAGTATTTGTATATGTATAGTCAGTGTAAAATATATAATTTGTAGAATTATTCACAAGTTCTATCGTGCACATGTGTAAAAACACACTAATTCATTAGTGTGTAAAAAATTGAACAAACATGTAACTAAATAGGTAGACTAAAAAATCACAACCTCACTATGACACTCTCACCAAATAAACCATCCAATAATAATAAAATATCATCGAAACAATATAATAAATTGTGCCTCATGGTAAAATCCACACTAATTTTCTACTTGCATTCCATAACAACAAATGACATATTCTCTCATCTCTACCATCCATATCACATCACCTAACCATCCACCATTGACATGGTTCAAGACATTTCCTTTCATATCGTAAAATCTCCATTGGTCTTTCATCTCATGAAAACGTCAGTCACTATCCACACATTACAACCACATCACATTGTCATTTCTCATTTCAATAGATTCTTGGTATCATGAAAGAGATGTAAATCAACCTTGTTCCCTCCTACCATGAATAACCCCTATAACACAACAAATCCTCATCATTAATATGTGATCTCTAACACCAACCCATCATCACTGGGTGATATCAAACCCAAACTATTCATAATAGGGATATATCCAATACCAACATATCACCATCAGTGCTTCTAATGGAAGAGTGGGGAGGTGGGGAAATCCACCCATCTAATCCACCATTATCCAATATACCGGGTAAATCACCCAAAGTGATTTTTTTTCATATTTGTATGTTTATCAAACTTAGGTAGAGTGTTTAGATAAATAACATCCCATACATTGTATATATATATATATATAACCACACCCTTTAAATTAGTTTACAGTAAGATCATCAATATGTCTCTCAACATCACCACAACGTTTCACAACCTGCACTTTAATCAGCCTCCAACATTAATGAATCACACCATAGAACAACCAAACACAAGAGACATTATGAAACTTCCCAATTTCTATTTCATCTATTTCAATAATTTATTGTTTCCCATGATAAGACATTTTATTTCAAATTAACGCATCCCATTCAATTATCATTCTTTTAATTTAAGCCAATTTACACATATTAATTTTAACCTAGGATTATTTAAATACAACACCTGATATTTTAGTCTCAACATTCTAATTTAATCTATGGATAACTTACAAACTAACATAGCATCCCCACACCAAAATTCATCCACCCCACATAATCCAATTCCACATCGAATACATATTTCAATAAATTGGCAGAACCAAACCATCCACCATAACCACCACATAACAACAACCTCACAAATTAATCAGTGCACATTATCCCTAATCACTTCCAATACAAAAAAAACAAAACTTCATAGACACCACATTCCACCATGAACCATATTAACATAATCCCAAATAAAATATCACATGATTATCCATGCATCACATAAAAAAATATAAAAATAACATAAAAAAATATTATAACATTTCATATTCCACATCCACCATAATTACAATTCAAGGGATTTCATAACATCATGTTCCTTTATTATGGGTATTAGCACGAAATTTAATTCTTTTATGGGACATATTTTCATTAACCAAAAATATTATTATCATTTCCCATTCATAGTGAGGTAAATAAAAAAACACAACAAGGGTATCATATTTATGATCTTTTGGATTAAAAACATGGTTCTCAAAAACCAATATTTTAATCAATAACAACCACCATGTATCAAAATAATAAATTTAACAAAAACCATAAACAAAATATATTACACCCCATTCCCATCAATTTTAGTTAAAATAAGTCATTATATTCATTAATTAAACACTAAATATGCACCCATTGTAATTCAAAATCATGAAATCCACACAAATAAAGCTAAAAATGAGATAGAACAGTGATATTATTACTCAATCGGTGCATCACAAAAAAATTTGTGTAGATAAGCAAAATATATGACATATGGAAGGACAAAACCACACCAAATAGTTGTCAATATCCTATAACACATATCCCATCACAAATGAAAAGCTATAACATCACCCAAACCTGTAATTCCTATAACTAAAACCCTGTAAAAATGAATAATAAGTGAGTAACTAAGTAGAAAACTAAGTAGGGAAGTGAGGTAACACACATATTATCCATAAAAACCACTTAAATTTTTGGGATCAAGTAAATTAAAAGGGGGTTTAATGACTTTTAAAATATTCTCCATGTACATTATAGAGTTAATGAAAGAAATATAAAATAATGATTATGATTGACGAGGTCCAAGAATATATATCTAGGATGGAGGAAAGAAGACCACAACACAATACACTACACCACACAAAAGGTTACTAATGTTGAACTAGAACTATGGTGACATGAGAAGAATCCTGCAAAAGAACAGATTGATCAAACATTCTATCATAAAATCCTAGTAAAATCCTCAAATCCATGTCGCGATTAATCATCATGGATTATAAATTCATGTAAGGCTATGGTGAAAGTAGAATGACCACACCATATAACTCATCCTCCTCATCCTTGAGTATGTTGCAACAACCACACCATGAAGAAGTACCCTTGAAACCAAAAGAACAATATAAACTCCACCAACATACCTCTAGGACAAATGGAATCCATCAATCCATAAATATTCCCCAAAAAGATCATCTATCATGCTACTTAAAGGCCATGTTATAGCTATGTTGAGATCAATAGAACCACTAAAATTCACTAAAATGAAACTATAAGACTCCATGATATATCCCAATACCAAAAGTGTGAACTTCCAAATATCTCGGACAACCTAAACCCCCATACCAAAGCCTCTACACTTTATTGACATACCTTATATAGTATTGAACACCTACATAATTAAGCAAACACTGCCATACCACAATGAACCTCTCTATTCATAACCTTAACTCCATGATCCTTCCTTCACCATCAAACATTCTCCCAAAACATCCAGCACCAAAATTTCAAAAAATAATGGACCAAAGAGGTTTGGGTTTTTAAATGAGATGCATTGAAAAAAACCACTATTGGGAATCAAATAATATCCCTAGGAGGAATAAAACTACCAACAAAACACTACATTACAATATACAACTAAAATAGAACTAATGTAATATAAATAACCTAAAAAAATAGAAACCAATTTTATCCAATGAAACACCTCCAATTAATCCTCAAGGCTACTAGAGATACAATTCAAATAAAGAAATACCATCAGATGAATCCAAATAGGCACCATCCTCCTCAATATTGTTTAATATTTCACAAATACTCCTTTTAAATTTATAATGTCCCAATAATTCCACAAACTAATAGAAAATTTCATCATTTTTATTAAAACATTTAATTTTAACTAAAATGGGAAATTACACAAAATTTGATGAAAAATATCATCCTTAAACCTTGTAGATCATCCATTATTGGTTAATTGTTTTTTTAAATTCACCATATTGCTTAAATGAGAGTATAATATCTTATAAAAGATATTTACCATTTACTAACTCTCCACTGAAGACTGGGTAACATGATAAATCATCATATTATCATATTTATTGTTGCACACAACACCACACTAGAAATAGATGGGATCATTAGTCATTGGACACACAAAACTAGTGATCCTTTGAGGTCCAATATGTTCCATAGATTTATTATATTGCATCACTATCTTCTTTTGTGATGTTTGATACTACAACCCAAAACATTCAATTCCACCTTTCCAACCATTATGGATATTTCTTCACCATATCCCTCTTCAGTAGAGAACCCTTTCTCTATGATCTCTTTTTGATCTTACATTTATTCCTATGGTGGAAAATGAAATGGAAATAAATACCATTAAATCTACATCCTCAATGTTGATTCAAAATGGTGTTCCTATCATCTCTCTGTTTATATCAAATGAAAAATCTAATAAACAATGTCCAAATTTTGAACCATAATGTTGTAGAAAAAATTATCCCCTATCAATGATCATAAATAACCTCTAAATGATCACAGAAATACACATAAGGAAAACAATTTAGTATATTATGAATTTTTACTCAAAAAATCTCTACTGGATCACCTCACATCATCTCACACCACCATTTTGTTTAATTATGAAATAATACAATAGTTGAAGAAACATGGAATTTATTCTTGGTCTTCACCAACCCAAAAGAAACCTCATACTCTACCAACCAATCCTAAATTTTATAGGGATATAGGGCCAACTAATGATCTTTTATAGTTCCTTCCTCTTGAAATTTAATTAGGATTTATCCCAATATTTCACCTTGTATTTCCCACACACCAATCCTTAATGGACTTTTGATAGAATGAATTTATAACATGAAACAACATGGTAAGAATAAACCAGAAAATATATACCATCACTAAACAGGGAACATTGATGTAATAAAAAAATGGCATCATTATAGTAAAACTCATACAAAAAACACCCCACACTGCCACATTATCATCCCCTATCGAGCATGACCATGTACCATCTCACATATACCACAAGACACCTTCATTTTATACAACTGTTTACTTCACTATTTTAGACAATATATCCTATGAAAAAAAAACTACCATAATAATCTCACAACACTTACTCAAGAAAAAAATCAGGGGAACCCACCCATGACATCATGATATAGTCCACTTTCGGTGGCTTTGACTATCCATCAATGTTTAAAAAATTACCATAAATATGACATGTCTTAATGGGGAATGAATTTTCCTCTCTTCAAATGATTAATTCCATAACATATTACATCGATATAAAACCATTCATAAAAAAACAATCGAAAATATGAATTAATAGATGAATTTTTTTCAATAATTTTGGTTTGTGAGGAATGTTTATCTTCATTAATTTCTATATTTTATAAATAACCTTTTTACTATTGAATTTACATTGTCAACATTTTATGGGTGGTTTTTGATCCCATGAAGACTAGCCTATCAAAATTCATATTCACATTAGGGGTAAATGTTTAGGAAAATAAGAAAAATCATTTTATATTTCAGAAATAATTTTTCACTATGGAATATGAAAAATTTAATGAAAACTATCAATAATAAAAGAAACATCAAATAATAGTAAATATTTATTATTCATATTCATTTAAATAATAATTTCATGCATTTAAATTACTCTAAAATGAATCGAAATTAGTGTTGAAAATTTCCCATGCTATGGTTCCATGATTCATGCTTTGAATTATTATGTCTAACAATTTGATTTTATGTAAAAAAATAATGCATAAATAACAAAAAACACACATGCCATTTTTTCTCACATTATGTAATATATTCAAAAATTAAACATTTCTTATTCATTTCATCACATTGGAAAAAATATTTCATGTTTCAAAAAATAACATTATTCCATATCACTAAAATAAAATGAACATATTATGTCATTATGTGTTAGGATACACATTATTGAACTTGGAATTCATTAAAAATTTAATTTATCATGAAAACATACTTATACATATAAATACACATTACATGATTTTACATCAATAGTTTAAGAAAAAATAATCATTACAAAAAATCATTTTAAATTAAAATAATAAAATACTAAGAATTATACATGATCATTATTTTCATTTAAAAAAATTTATAACAATATTAATAAATGTATTCAACTTTAGTTATTATCCCAATAATAAAAAAGGGTATAATAAATGTGAGGAATGGTTATATTAATAATATATTTTTTCAACTTGAAAATAAAAAGTTCAATCATGTAATAGTTTCATGTCTCAATTGGTTATCACAAATCATGGTTATAATTTTAGAGGAGTTTAGAACCAACTACAGAAATCTTTCCTTACAATTAATTCATAACACATGAATGTTTCATATCCTAATAAGTAAGTTAACACAAAAAAATAAATTAAGATTTCAAAGTTCAATATATATATATATGTGTGTGTGTGTTTAAAATATCTTTCATAAAAATTACAATAAACATTCTTGGAATATGAGATTAATATGTTCATGGAAAAAATTACAAATCATTAATTTTTATCACTAATCAAGTTTATTAATCTCAAAAGATAAAAAAATAATATCAGAGAAATATCTCACTATGGAAAAGATTTCAAAAAAATGATAGAAATATAGAAATATAGTAATAATACAAAACTTAATTCATTCCCAAAAGTAAGGGTAAATCTATTCATGTTATTGTTTTAAAAAAATAAGTGAATTAGGAATAATCATTATGAAAAATTTTAGTCATTTCTAAATTTAAATAATCTACAACGACGTTTTACAATATTTCCATAACACATGATTTTGATGCATTCTAAATGAAAAAAAAATCATGAAATATTATCTATAATGTGAAATAAAAATATCTTAAAAATGTTTTCAAAATAATTATTTTATCATGAAAATATGAAATATAATAAAAGTGACATGTTTTCAAAAAGGTTTTCAAGATAAAAGTGTTATTCACATAAAAGTGCACTAAAAATTATTTGGAAATTTTTTTAAAAAATTTGGGAAAATGGTTTTCATTCTATTCATTTTAATAATGAAAAAAAGTAAATTCATGAAGATTATTGTTTTAAAATGAAATGGAGTCACACAATCATGTCTCAATAAGTTTTAAAATAAATAGTTCATTCCATTTAATCATCAGTTTACTCTTCACTTTCAGATTGTATTACTAGTTAGACAAATAATGATATTTAATTTTCAACTAAATCACAGGTACTATTAAAGAAATATAAATAAAAATTCAATATTTATTTAATTTTATTAGTTTTTATCATCCAAAAACCACCTCGTTCCATAAAAACAACAAACAAGAAAGATGCATGCACCTCACCTAGGTCTTTTACCCTCAAGAGTAACTATATAACTTGGTCATTCAATAAGCTCATATTCCTTCGGCCAGAATAGGGGGCCCCTAAAATATCATGTACAGGTTTGTATCAAAATCCTATATAACACACCATGCTCCACTGATATTTCTTACTTTATATCCCATATATTCCTCACCATTTCCTAAATTGAATCACAACCCAATATCTCAACCTAAACATTTGATTCCACTGTGTCATTATCCACATCCTCAAGTGGTACCCATCCCAACACATCAATTAAGAAAGAGAGATAAAAACCATATATTCTTGACATTAGTAGTCATTGGGTTGGGTACAAGATTTTAGTTTATAAATATATCACATATGGAAGGAATTGCCCTAAAAAATGAATATATAATCATAAGATATAAGGAATAACCACTAAGAAAGTCAACATTATAATATAATATAAATGGATCCAACCATCCCACAATGCATGTAAAATTTCAATAAATATATTAAGAGTCCTTAATTTGAAACCGAAATCAGTAGTCCTATGGCAGTGAGTCACAACATCTCCAATATCTAAGCTATTAATGTTCTGTTCAATCCCTGTTGTCCTCTTAATAATCATAAAAATAGATTGTTTATATGTAGGGTGAGAATAACATGTAATATAACACCATGACCCTAGTTACCCATAGTCGGTGCATTATTACATAACATTGGCATGATCATAAGTGATCAAATCCTAAAATACCGATAAGTTTAGTAGCTTTGAAAGTACTAGATACATATATAAGTTTTACATTGCATCATGAAATAAAAAAACAAAATTGTCTCCCCATTGAACACACTCATATAATTGGATTATCTCCTCAGGTTAATCATAATATACTTCTTCACATAAAGGGACAAATAAAACATAAGAAAGGGGTGAGCTCAGAAGTCAGTAATGATAACAATATAGCAGAATCATTTATAAATAAGCATAAACATTGAAGGAAATCTATAAGACTAAAACACAAGCCTTTTAAAATTAAACTTCAGCATAATATGTCATAGATAAATCAAATAATTCCATTTACTTGGTCACATGGATATTCTACTAGTCAAATAATCAAATGTAATATAAATAGAAAATCTCATAATGATGGAATGCATAATACCTGACATCATAACCACATATTTAAGGCCTTGTGACAATACTACATATAAGATTTTTTTTCAATTCCTTATGACAAGACAGAAGTTTTTCTCATGAGACCTAATGATTCATTGTCGATCAATAGTGGGCTCCACCGTTCACTTACTAAGTCAAATTCATTCCTCCTAAAAAAAATTTGAAACATAACATAAACATATGCATTCAAATTATCATAAAAAATGTAAATACTTTAACCATAAACCATAAATGGTATAAAAAAAGAACATACATATTAAAACATATCACAAAACCTTCAATACAATATAGAAGATTGTATCATAATAAATCGATATCAAATAAGGTAAAATCCAACAAAGGATGTTGACATACATGATATCAATCCAAAATCTATTAGATTGAGATATATCATTCTACATTTTAATAGTGTAAAAGTCAATAAAATAATTATTTTGAAAAATGTTCATATAATATTTTAAGGGAAACTTCAAAGGTTATAATAATGGTGGAAAATAGTCGCACCTACCATATAAGTTAAAAAAACATTATTTCCTTAATTTGTCAAAAATTTCATAAATTACCTTGTTTGGAAAATGATGAAAATAGCCATTCCAAAAAATCATATAAAAATTAAAACAGGGGTATAAATTACTTTATCCTATAGTCTAGTAAATAGTAAAAATGTTTTGAAATACATTTTTACGAAACATGGATGTGGATGATAATGAAGTCCTAGTAGATACTTACGTATAAACAACATCGGATAATAATGAGATTTTAAAATTAACCCTTTCCTTGTAATTTTCCTTGGTCGAGGGTATGTTAAAATCATATATAATTGCTAAATAATTTTTATTAAATTATACAAGAACCACATATAAAAATATGATATCATATATGATCTTCTAATATTTCCTTGTTTATAATATTTCAGAAGTATCATTGTTTTGGGTGTTCGCTGATTTGTATTCCTTTATAATATTTGTTACTTAAGAAATTTTTGTTATGGATAGGATGTATTTGATTCATATACATAATGATATTAAATTATTAGACATTATTTTTATTCATAAAGTAAAAAATATTCTTGAATGGTTATGATGGGGGATGAATCTCATCACGTTCATGGAGACGGTAATCCGTATGTACGCACGATTGAAAATATCTTCCTATTGATGGTGAAATAGTATATAATTGGATGGTATATCATATATAAAGAATAATTAACATATTATATTTATTATTTATGTCAATTTTACTCATTATTATACCCATCTAAATAATGAAGTGTTTAATAACAAACTACACCACGATGTGGAGAGGGTAAGCAGTACGTATGCACGTATGGTGACTTTTTCATGCATAGGATGGATAGAATAATGAATATTGTTATATCATATTTATAATAACATATAATTATGTAAAAGTTACTGGAGTTATTATTACAGTATGGAAACAACAAAGAAAAAGTTCTTGGAAGAAGAAAAGAACGTTGAAAGAGATGATTAAATAATTACCTCCTCTTCAGGTGCATCCTTTTGATTTGATCAAAAGGGATCCATAGGATAAATTTATGATAAATTTAAGGCATCGATTTTTAATTGAGGTTTATTGGGAGGATATTCGAGTAGGGGTTTTCCGATCCAAATGAATTTTGAGGTGTTATTTTGAGAGAAGTATAAATACCCTTTTATAAGAAAGGTGAGGGTCACTTTAGGAAAAGATTGAAATATTAATTTATTATACAATCATATTAAATTTATAATGTCTCCCAAAGGATTTATTTCAAGGATAAGGTGGGTTTGGGTCAAAAACATCTCAACCAATAGGTTTTATATAGGATTAGCTCACCATATTAACCTTATATTTTATTTTAACACTTAGTTAAATAGTTTAACTTTTTCCATGTATTCTAGTATTATTATAATAAATGGTTAATAAACTCACTATAAAAAGCCAATAGAACCCCAAGTTGTTCAGTTTTGACATATCTAACATTATCGAAGACATTTTTCTGAACCTTATGTGTTTAGTAATATTATATTGATTAATAATTTAGTTTTTGTTTTTAAAAACTCATATATGTACATTTTGACACTATTGAGTATTTGGTTTTTTTGAAAGTCAAAAAAACATTATTAATTAATAAAAATTAAATAAATCCTAACATGTATTATTAACCAAGTAAATTAGTTTAATGAATAAAAAGTCTCTATTAATATTTATTTCGATATTTACAATATCAATTATTTTAATCGTTCATTAATAAGGTAATCACTATATTCTCATTGTGTTATAAATAAATTCAA
This sequence comes from Viscum album, assembly GCA_963277665.1. Lineage (NCBI taxonomy): Eukaryota > Viridiplantae > Streptophyta > Magnoliopsida > Santalales > Viscaceae > Viscum > Viscum album. Next base: position 502,299,840 of record OY728131.1, on the reverse strand, counting down.
TTATTTAATGTCAAAAAATTATAAATAAAATCAAACTATGTAGGAAATATTTTTTTTATTTCTAATGAATATTTATAGTCTAATTTATCGTATTTATAACCTATTATTAAAAAAAATTCGTTATGAAACATTGAATTTAACACTTTTAACTCTTCTTTAAAAAAATAATAATAATTGTCCTATTCTAATCCATGTGGATCAAAGAGGTTCATATTTTATTCCTAAGGTCGATTTTGGTTGAAAAACACTTATCCAATAGAATTAGGATATGTTTTAGGGTAATTATAATAACATTTTTACCTTTAATTACCCTATTTACCTTTAACCGTGGTAAATAAAATTCAAAATCTACTATTCACAAAAAAATTATTTTCACCCTATTGAACTACATTTTACTTACTGATGTCAACTATGTCTCTTTGATTTTTTAAATTCAATTCATAGGAGCTGTAAAATTATGTTTTATGCAAGTAGGAAAATGTTCCTTGGAGGTGGGTAAAAGATGTTAAAATTTTCAATAAAATTCAATACATCTAATTTTATTATAAAATGACTCCAATTAATTACAATGAACTTATATAGGTATTATATATATATATTGACCTAAAATATATTTAAATAATATAAATATTTATCTAAATTAAATTTATGCTTTAAACAATAACGCAGTATTTTTAAGTATTCATAAAAAACTGAATGTTTTTAGAAAAATACCAAAAAATCATCTAAAAATAATTTTTATATTTCAAATAAAAAAATGAAGTATAAGTTGAAAAATAAAATTTATAAAATTTCAAAAAGTTGGTTTTACAATTCATCACGGATAGTTTGATTGGTCGTGGTCTGCTAGAACTCAAAGTTGCATACATTGCAAGTTAATGTAGTATTCAAAGGTAAGCGTACCTTGGAAGAATGGGGTGTTACAATCATCCCTCCTTCAAATAATTTTGTCATCAAAATTTCTATACTACTACTACATAAAAATATTCTGGTGGTTCTTCATCAGAAGTTTCACTGGTTCCCACGTTGCCTCTTCCATCTTATGGTTTCTCCATAGAACTTTTACGAGGTGAGTCGTCTGGTTGTTCATCACTTGTTCTCTAATATCAAGGATCATGATAGGCTCTTCATAATAAGACAGATCGGGTTCTGTTTTTATTTCTTCATAGGTGTGTACATACATTGGGTCTAGCATGTATTTTCTCAATAGTAATACGTGGAACACATCATGAACTTTAGAGAGACATGGAGGCATTGCAAAATGGTAAGCTACAACTCCTATTCATTCTATAATTTTGAATGTTCTGATGTACCTTGGACATAATTTACCCTTATTATTGAATCATATAATACCCTTAAATATAGACACCTTCAAGAAAAAATAATCTCATAATTAAAATTCGAAATCACTCCTCTGGTTATCGATATAGTTTTTTCCTTATTTGAGCTACACTGATGTGGGTTTGGAAAATCATCACATTATCCACTATTTTCTCAACAAGTTCTGGACCTACAAGTTTTCTTTAACCAAAATCATCCCAAAAAGTTGGTTTGTGACATATCTTTAAATATAATGCTTCATATAAGGACTTGGCCTTTAATATTACATAATATTAAATTAAATGAATATTTCACATTGAGGATCTTTTCTGGTTTAGAGTTTTAGAGAATTAAGAAATAACTATTACATATCAATAGATTAGTATGTAGAAACCTCTACTTAGTTTATATTTTTTCATAAAACAAAAACTCTTGAAAAGAAGAGTCATGTCTAGTTCCAGGATTTGGACAGCATGACTTTTCCTTGATCCCACCCATGAACCTTTTCAACTTTAAGTCATATGAAAAACATTTCAAAACTTGGGATGAGCATAAAAATAATTTTAATGGTTATAAAACAATAAAAGAAAACATATATCATAAATACATAAAAAACATGAACTATTTTACTTACCTCATGAAATAAAAATATATTTTAATAACAAAGAGAAATCATAAATCATAAAAGTAACTTGTGGCATCTATAACATACTTACATTGTAGCTATCACAGCTACATATGAAGTTACTTTGAAATACCCATCATAGTAGATTTCCTAAAACTCTTTTGAAAAAACATTCATGTTTACCTCTGTCATGTTACCCAATGCATTGGGGAGCTATCTTGGGATCACCCTCCGTAGGTTTATCATAAAACCACCCGTATACATAAACAATGTCAAAGAACCATATCATAATCATAACACATAACATAAGTACAATGGAATGATAACATTCCCATATTGTAATAAAAATATATCATTTCAAGATATTGAAATAATAAATCTATTATCAAAATAATTTTCAATACCAAAATACATAAAAAGAGTATATGGTGTTTATTTTTCCTTTAAAAACATTATGGCTTGTTAAGGAAGCCAAAGATCATATAATACTCGCGGCGGTGGAAAGGCCGTTGTCACCACTAACATTAAAAAAAATCATTTTATATTAGTTTAGTAAAAAATCATAGAAAAATATTCTCTTTGAATGAAATGAAAATTCAAATGTGTTTATACATAATATAAAATATTGTTTTGTATTAGGACAAAATATGCCTCAATGAAAGGAAATTGAGACGAAGTCCCTTACCTCATGTCCGACCTGACTCGATCATTCTTTAATATCCTAAATAATAAACTAATTTTAATTTATAATTTCTTAAGAACCTTTTTAATGTTTATTATTCCTTTAATATCACTTATTACCATGGTAAAACATTATGTAATCATTTAATTTAATAACATTTGTTTTGTCGATACTTGGTACTTGAGTCAAAAATGAACATCTTATATTTACAGGTTGTCCATGTGGTCAATAGTCCATCATATCCAAGATGATATTAATTATTGAGATATCATATATATAATATATATCCAGTATATATATATATTTATAATAGTACATATCATTTGGAGGAATGAAATGAAATGCATTGTTTATGGAGATGGTAAGTCGTACGTACGCATGAACACTACTTTCATTTCTATTTCCTATTCTAATAGAATTAAAACATAATGATACATAGTTATATTATAATTATAGTATAATATCATATATAATATCATTAACTCCATCCTTTATATGGCCCACATATGGTATTAACGAGTCATATCACTTTGAGGGGGCGGTAGACTGCACTTTCTCAAATGAAATTATCGCGTTTACCCATAATGGAAACCATAAAGGTATGCTATAAAAGAAAAATACAAAAGCATAAAGAAAACAAAAAATAATATATAACATGTATAAATATACTGTCATCTTAATGGCCACCATGATAGGCAGTAGGAGATAATCAAACAATCATCGTCTCATGAGGTGTTAGTTTTCCATCCATAGAAACAGTATGTTTTTCACCCATTAGATAAAGGTGTGTGTAACTGTAGATCTAATCCTTCACATAACATCATCCAATAATATTTTGGATACTGTTGTTGTTATAAAATTATATAATAAAAAGTTTTTAGGGGTTGGATAAGTAAAATAAATGAAAATAATTTAACAGAAACCATTACCTTTAATTTGGGTAACTTCTGTTGGTTTGAACCAAAAGGACTTATTAAAGTTCCTTATGCCTATGGGAAGGCTTCTTGGAGGAGAAGAGGGACGCAGGGAGATTAATTGGGAAGAGGCTGGATGAGATAAGGGTTTTCAGAGGTGTGAGTAATGGGTTAGAGGTGAGATGACTCATGGTCGGAATAGAATCATCCAATAATAATTGCATAGGTTCTTGATATTGTTTTAATATTTATAATATTATTTATTTAAATCATTTATTAATGATGTATATACTGCATCATTATTATGTCATAAATAATTTAATTTATTCAATATCTAAATTTTAAAAAAAAATACAATGTTGAAGGAAATATTTTTATCTTTCCAATGAATATTTATATTCTAAAATATAACTTATATAATACCATGTAAAAATTAATTTACAAAGAGATATTTGTTTGTCATTTTTGCCTTTACTTTAAGTTAATTAAAATAAAGGGTTATTATCATTCATAAGTGGCATAATGGGGTCCAAAAATCGTCCCAAGGATGCCCATTGTCGTCCATTACTCATCCAATATGGTTAGGACAAGTGTTAAGCTAATTTTTTATTATTATAATATTCTTTTTACCTTAAATTACCATATTTACCTTTAACTGAGGTAAATAAAAGTAAAAATTTACCATTCACAAAAACATATATTCATCTTATTGAACCACATTTTACTTAATAATAACAACCATTTCTATCAGATTTTTGAAATTCAATTCACATATGCGGTAAAATTTCATTTAAATGAAAAGTCAGTTTTTTAACTACTACTAATTGGTTTCAGTTTTCATTAAAAATTGATGTTTTTCAGAAAACTACAAAAAATTTAGCATAGGATATATATGATATTCTAAATTCAAAAATGATGTTTATTTTAACAAATTCAAATCATGGAATTTTCATTAATTAATTTAAAATTAATTCCAATTGTCAAAACAAATAGCGCATTTTTAAGAAACAATAACTATTAAAAGATCGACACCTGTTAATGTCCAATTTCAATGTGAAATTAATTCCAATGGATAAAATTGGATTAAATGGTAAAAATATATTTTAATTACAATTTAAATCCAATTAAAAAGATAAAATAACAATATAAATAAGTTATATGAAATGGATGTTTTGAATTAAAATAAAGTATTTTCACTATTCGTTAAAAATTAAATTTTGTTAGAAAAATACCATAAAATTATCCAAAGTAAATTTTGGTGTCCCAATTCTAAAAAATAATTTTATTTGGTCAAATAAAACATATAAAACTGACATAAACTAGATTTGAATAGGGTTTTCATTTAATAGGCGATAAATCGACCTTTTAGTGAATATTAGAGTATTTATGCTTAAAATTATATTCATTAATATTTTAAGCCTTTAAAATTTATTATATTAATGTAAATAAATTTAAAAAATATGTATAATCATATTATAGTTAGTTTTGTTCATTCCTGCAAATACAATGTCAAGGAGTTAACTACCATTTAATATAATAATATTATATTGTTAGTGTGCAACGTAAGATTTCAAATAGATCTGTTGTTGCGTATCGGGTATGCTATCAAACATTGAAACCCCTTTAAAGTAAAATTAGTTAATATTTAATTCACAAATATTAATAAATATGAAAATGTTTTATTCTATATTTACCTAGGATGTTACATATGTCCCCCTTTTTGGAAATTGTGTCCTCTCAATTTTTATTCACTTATCAAATAAGTGGGGGTATTTATCCCTCAAAATATTTTCAGATTCCCACATTTACTCTTCAACCATATGTTTTTTCCACAAAATTGTAACATGGTGAATTACCTTATTCCGAAAAAAAAAATTCTCTCTTTGATCAAGAATCTAGACTGGTAGTTCTTCATAACAGAGAGTCCCTTCCAACTGAACTACCTCTCGTCTCAAAACATGAGATAGATCAGGAATATACTTTCTCAACATCAAAACAAGAAAAACATTATGTACCTTGGATAAAATTGGATGTAAATCCACTCATTACACAACTGGTCCAACATTCTCTAGGATTTCATAAGGTTTAATGAACTTCAGACTCAACATTCACTTCTTACCAAAACACATCACACTTTTCCATGGAGAAAATTTGAGAAAGACATGATCACCTACCTCAAAAGAAAGATCCTTCCTCCGGTTATCCCCATAATGTTTCTGCTTGCTCTGAGCTATTCTCATTTGCTTCTAAATCTACTAAACTTTCTCTGCTATCTCATCTACCAATTCTGGTCCCATCAGCTTCCTTTCACCTACTTCATCCCAAAAATCTGGAGTTCGACAACTCCTTCCATGTAATTACTCAGATGGATCCATTTGTATACTGAAATAAAAAATGATATTATATGAAAATTTGACCAAGGAAATATGTTGGTCCCAACTTCCCTGTTAATCCAGTGAACAAACATGTCACATATCCTCCAGGGATTGAATTTTTCATTCTGATTTCCCATCTGATTGAGGATGGGAAGTTATACTAAAATTTAATTCAGTTCCCAACAACTTCTGAATTCCTTTCCAAAATTTAGAAGTAAACCCGGGATAATGATTAGATACAATGGAAATGGGAAATCCATGAAAACTGACTATCTCATTGGCATATAACCTAGAAAGTTGATCTAGAGACAATGTATCTCTAATCCAAAGGAAATGTGATGATTTATTCAATCGATCAACAATAACCCAGATTTCATTATTACCTCGAGATGTCTTCAGTAATCCCACAACGAAGTCTATGGATGTATTTTTCCGTTTCCTCTCTCGCACTGGTAAATACTGAAGCATCCTTTTCGGTAACTTCCACTCTTCCTTAACTGACTAATAAGTCAAACACTTCATAGTAAAATCAACAATATATCTTTTCATTCTATCCCGCCAGTAATAGTCCCAAAGATCTATGTACATCTTAGTACTGCCTGGATGAACTGAAAACGGGGAACTATGAGCTTTACATAGCAACTCATTCTTCAACTGTGAATCACAAGGCACACATAATCTCTTTCAAATCTCAAAACACAATCATTATCAATGCGAAATTTAGGAAACATACCCTTCTGAACCAACTCCACCTTTTTCTGTAACTCACTGTCTTTCTTCTATGCATGCTTAATTCTGTTTGATAGAGATGATCTCACTGACACCTGAAACAAAACAGAATAATTTAATGTACCAACAACTTCTATGCCAAAGTTCATCAAATTAAAAAAAGGATCTTGTTCTAAATTTATCATGGTTAATGAAGCATTACTTTTTCAACTCAAAGCATCAACAACTTTATTTACATTTCCCAGATGTTAATGGATCGTGCAATCATAATCCTTGATTAATTCCATCCATCTCCTCTGTCTCATATACAATTCTTTTTGAGAAAATATATACTTTAAACTTTTTTGATCAATATCTATTAAATATTTTACTCCATACAAATTTTTCCTCCCAATTTTTAAAGCTAATGTAACATTAGATAATTCCAAATCACATGTAGGGTAATTTAACTCATGTGGTTTCAACTCACGTAAAGCATAATAAAATTACCTGATCATTCTACATTAGGACACAACCAATTCTTTTCAACAAAGCAACACTATAGATAACAAACTCACCAATTCTGGATGGCAATGCCAAAACTGAATCATTCACCAATATTCTATTCAATTTATGAAAAAAATCATCACATTCTTTTGTCCAGATGAACATAACACCTTTTCGAGTTAATATAGTCATTGGACTAGATAACTGTGAAAAAGTTTCAACAAACCTCCGGTAATAACCTACCAAACCAATAAAACTACAAATCTCGGTTATATTTTTGGGTCTTGGCCATTATTCAACAACTTTTGTTTTAGATGGATCAACAGTTATGCCATTTTTTTAAACAGTGTGACCATGGAATGAAATTTGTTTTAACCGAAACTTACACTTTCTGAATTTCCCAAATAGTTTCTTTTCTTTTATGGTTTGCAAGACAACCCTTAAATGACTTTCATGTTCCTATTTACTTTTAGAATAAACCCAAATATCATCATTGAACACAACAAAAAACTTATCCAAGAAATCACTCCAAATTCTATTCATAAGAACCATGATTATAACAGGTGCATTGGTTAATCCGGAAGTCATACTACAAATTTATAATGGACATATCTAGTATGAAACACGGTCTTCGAAATGTCCGCTTCTTTCACTTTCAACTAATGGTACCCTGATCTCAATTCAATCTTCCAAAAACACTAAGATCCCTGGAGCTGCTCAAACAAATCATTGATATGAGGAAAATGATACTTGTTCTTAATAGTGATTTTATTCAATGCTCAATAATCAACGAAAAGTCTGATTTAATCATATTTCTTTTTAACAAACAAGACAGGAGCAGCCCATGGTGATGTGCTAAGTAGAATGAAACCTATATCTAATAACTCCTGCAATTTCTTCTTTAGCTCTAAAAGTTCAATTTGAGCAATTTGATAAGGGGTTTTTGTAATTGGATTAGCATCAGGAAATAAGTCAACAGTAAATTCAACTTCCCGATCAGGTATAATACCAAGATACTCAATAGAAAAAACATCAAGGTACTAATTTACCACTAACACAACATTAATCTGAACAATTACCTTGTTTTCAGAAATATGTGCAAGGTAAAAATCATTTCTATCTTTTACTAGTTTCTCAACTTCCTAATATGTTCTCAGAAGTAAGGGTAAATTCTTGTATACAAACTGAAAATCATTCTGAAAAGAATCCTCTTTAGCTCTGTAGTAAATATTAACATGATAAATAGAAAGCCAATAAAAGCCCAAAATAAGGTCAAACTCTACTAGAAGAAAACCAATATGTTTTTAAGGTAGATTCATTTCACACACAAGGACAGGGAGGTTCTTATTTTTTCGTATTGTCTCAACATTTCATCTAGGTGTTTTTACCATATTTTTTGTATATATATCTTGAGATGGAATTAAAAATTTAATAGAAACCTTATCAGAAATGAAAGAGTGTGTAGACTATGAATCAAACAACAGATTGGCATAATCTGAACAAACAAACAGTGTACCTGATACTACTTCATTTAATGTCCCAACATCTACAGAAGTAGTTGAAAAATATTTCACCACCCCTTTATTCTTGTTGTAAGGCTGGTTTCCCTCATTTGAGTTCTTTGTTGGATAGTCATTTGCATAATGACCCATTTCATTGCACATAAAATATTTTACTAACTGTAAATTAGATTTTGTTTTACCATTACCCTATTCTTTTTCAGTGTAATTACGAGCCTTATGTCCCATTTTACCACATCGGCAGCACTTTCTAGAATTCAAAAGACATTCCCAACATGCTTTTTACCAAAATATTCACAAACTACAAACATATTTTTCTTACCATCATACTTTTTTGAAGATTTCTTCCCATTTTTCTGCCACCTCGACCACTTATTCTATTTCTTTTCAAAGAACACATGATCATCGGAAAACTCCATTTCCACCTTCTCTGCACAACGAAAAAGTTTTTCATATATTTTGAACTCATGAGAAGCTAAATCCTTTATATAATTTGAATTTAATCCTGAGTAAAAACTATATATTTTACTATCATGGTCTCATATTAAATTTGGAGCATACCTTTCAATTTGAGTGAATTTTTCTTCATAAATAGCCATTGAGTCATCCTCCTGCCTCAATTCCAGTAATTGTTTTTCCATCCTAAAATAAACCACCATAGAAAAATATTTCACAAGAAAGATACCTTTGAATTAATCCCAATCAAGAGCACCAATATCCTTACTATCCTTGATATTTTTCACCATCAACCACCATTGATCAGCTTCACCTTTAAACGGTAAATAGTAATATTAACCTTTTGATGTTCTAAACAACCCATGACATCAAAAATTTTCTCCAGTGCTTTAATCAACCCTTATTCTAGAATAGGGTCAGAAGATCCTATGAATGATGGGGGATGTTGCCTCATGAAATGCTGACCTACTGACATGTTCCTCTATGGTTGATCTGGATAATCTCGTGCATGGATACCACCAATATTTATAGCCTGAGCCAAATGTGCCATCACTGCAACAAACTGTTCAGTTTCGATTCCGACCATCTCAGGTTGCTGATTTGGAAGGTTGTCTTCCTTTTGATGTCATCTAAAATATATTTTCATTTTTTCTTGTGTAGAAAACCATTCTGAACACAAAAATATCTCAGGTGAAGCAACATGGTAATATGTATATGCTATATGATTTCAATATTAAAATAAATTACTTTATGGATATTAATTTAACAATAACCTAACCCCTAAAGTTATCTAAACCAACCTACGATACCAACTATAAGGACTTGGCCATAAACATTACATAATATTTAGTTAAATGAATAATTCACATTGATGATCTTTTCAGGTTTAGAGTTTTAGTGAATTATTACATAACTATTACATATAAAAATATTAAAAAGTATAAACTTATACTCAATTTCCATTTTTTCATAAAATAAAAACTCATGAAAAAAAAAATCATGTCTAGTTCCATGTTTTAGAAATCATGACTTTTCTTTGATCCCATCCTTGACCTTATTCAACATTAAGTCCAGTGAAAAAAATTTCAAAACTTGGGATGAGCATAAAAATCTCAGTAAGGGTTATAAAACAAAGAAAGAAAACATTAGTTCATAAATACATACAAAACATGAACTCTTTTACTTAACTCATGAAATAATAATATTTATGAATAACACATAGAAATCATAAATCATTAAAGAAACTTGTGGCATCCATAATATACTTACATTGTAGCTATCATAGCTACATAGAGAGTTACATTGGAATACCCATCATTGTATATTCCCTAAATCTCTTAGGAGAAACATTCATGTTTACCTCCGTCATGTTACCCATTGTATTGGAGAGCTATTTCAGGCTCACAAACCTTAGGTTTATCATGGAACCACCCATATATGTAAACAATGCCCAAGAACCAGAACATAATCCTAACACATAACGTAAGTGTAATGGAAAGATAACATTACCACATTGTAATAACAATATATCATTTTAATATGTTGAAATTATAAATCCATTCTCAACATAATTTTCAGTACTAAAATACATAAAAAGAGTATATGGTATTTAGTTTTCCTTTTAAAAACATTACGGTTGCTAAGGAAGCCAATGTTCAAATAATACATGCGGCGGCGGAAGGGTCGTTGTCACTTCTTATGTTAAAAAAACATTCCTTTTTTGTCATTTAGTAAAACACTTCATAGAAAAATATTCCCTTTGAATGAAATTAAAATTAAAAGTTTTTTATATAGCATATAAAAGAAAGTTGTGTATTATAACAAAAAATGCCTCAATGAAAGGAGATTGAGAGGTAGTACCTTACCTCATGTCCGACTAGACTCTATCGTTATTTAATATCCAAAATAATAAACTAAAGTTAATTTATACTTGATTAAGAACCATTTTCAGGTTTTATTATTCATTTTTTATCTCTTATTACCATGTTATAAACAATATGTTATCATTTAAGTTAATAACGTTTGTTTTGTCGATATTTGGTACTTGAGTAAAAATTGAACACCTTATATTTACAAATCATCCATGTTGTTAATAGTCCATTATATCAAAGATGATATAAATTATTCAGATATAATATATATAATATATATTCATTATATATATATATATATTTATAACAGTACATGTCATTTGGAGGTAAGAAAAGAAATGCATTGTTTATAGAGACGGTAATCCGTACGTAAGCATGAACGCTACTTTCATTTTTATTTCTTATTTTATTGGAATTAAAACATAATTATATATAGGTATATTATAATTCTAGTATAATATCATACATAATATTATTAACTGCATCCTTTATACATCCCACATATGGTATTAATGAGTCACATCACTTTGAGGGGGTGGTAGTTCGCACTTCCTCGAATAAAATTATCACGTTTTCCCATAATGGAAATCATAAAGGTATGCAATAAAACAAAAATACAGAAGCCTAAAGAAAACATAAACATGATATATATCATATATAAATATAGTGTCATCTCAATGGCCACCATGATAGGCGGTATGAGATAATCGAACAATCATTTCCTCGTGAGGCGTTAGTTTTCCATCCAAAAAATAGTAAGTTTTTCACCCATTAGATGGAGGTGTGTGTAAGTGTAGTTCGAATAAATCTCATAAAAACATCCTATAATATTGAGTATACTGGTTTTGTTATAAAATAATGTAATAAAAATATTTTAGGGGTGGGAGAATTAAAAAGAAAAAAAGAATTTAAGAGAAACCATTACCTTTAAATTGGGTAACTTCCTTTGGTTTGAACCAAAATGGCTTATTGAAGTGCCTTATGCCTAAGGTAAGGCTTATAGGATGAGGAGAGGGATTATGAAGCTTAACTTGGTAGAGGTTGGAAGATCAAAGTGGTTTGAGAGGTGTGAGGATTGGGTTAGAAGTGAGAGATTTTTATATGGGGGAGGAGGGGCTCTTTAGGAATGTATGATAATATTATTTTATTATATAATGATATTTGATTTCTAGAGGACCAAAAATCATTAAAGTCTATGATAAGAAGACTCATGGTTGAAATAAAATCATCCATTAAGAATTGGACTGGTTTGGGATATTGTTTTAATATTTATAATCTTATTTATTTAAATCATTTATTAATGATGTAATTAACACATCTTTATTGAGTCATAAATAATTTAATTTATTCGATGTCAAAAAATTATAAAAAAATACAATAATGTTGGAAATATTTTTAGATTTCCAATGAATATTTATATTTGAAAATAAATCTTATATAAAATAGTGTAAAAATTAATTTACAATGATATATTTGTTTATTTCATTTTTTCCTTTACTTTAAGTTAATTAAATTAAAGTGTCATTATCATTCATAGGTGGCTCCATGGGGTCCATAAATCGACCAAAGGATGACCATGGTCTTCCATTACTCATAAAATAAGTTTAATACAAGTGTTAAAGTAATTTTGAGTTATTATAAAATTCATTTTACCAAGAATTACAGTATTTAACTTTAACCGTGGTAAATAAATGTCAAAATTTAATATTCACCAAAAATTATTTTCATCTGATTGAACTGTATTTGACATGATAATAACAACCATGTATCTTGGATTTTTGAAATTTAAATCACAGAAGTGGTAAAATTTAATTTAAATGAAAAAGTCAGTATTTTAACTACTACTAAGTGGTTTCACTATTCATCAAAAATTGAATCATTTCAAAAAACTACCAAAAATTCAGCCTATGATATATTTAATATTAATAATTCAAAAATGATGTCTATTTTACCAAATTATAAACATTGAAGTTTTGTTAATTAATTTAAAATCGATTATTGTTGTCAAAACAAATAGTGTGTTTTTAAGAAACAATAACTGTCAAAAGATTGACACTTGGTTATGTCCAATTTCAATGTGAAATTAATTATAATGACAATAATTGGATTGAATGGTTAAAAATATATTCTAATTAAACATTAAAACCAATTAAAAAGATAATCTAACCATATAAATAAATTAGATTAAAAGGATGTTTTGAATTAAAATACAGTATTTTCACTATTCATTAAAATTTGAATTTTATCAAAAAAATACCAAAAAATTACCGAAAGTAAATTTTGGGGACCTAATATTAAAGAATAATTTTATTCGGTAAAATAAAACATATATAGGTGAACAAAACTATATTTAAATAGGGTTCATCATTAAAAGGCAATAAATCAACCTTTTAGTGAATATTAGAGTATTTATGCTTAAAATTAGATTCATTCACATTTTAAGACTCAAAATTTTATTGGATAAATGTAAATACATTTAACAAACATGTATAATCATATTGTAGTTAGTTTTGTTCATTCCATCCAATATAACGGCTAGGAGTTAACTACCATTTAAAATAATAATATTGTATTATTAATGTGCAACATAAGATTTCAAAGAAACCTGTTGTTGCGTATCAAAACTCTATTGAACATAGCAACCCATTTAAAGTAAAATTAATTCATATTTAATTCACAAATATTAATAAATATTGAAATTTCTTTTTCTTTATTTAACAAGGATGTTAGACTTCAAATGTTTCCATCTGAATACTTGAATGGAAGCTTGTTATAGGAAAATTATACTATAGGTAAATACTAATACCACATACCTTGAAAGTTAAATCAGAAAGATCTCAACATGTACTCTATGGTTTGAATAGTCTGCTTTTATTGTCCATCAGTTTGAGGGTGGTAGGAAGTGCTCAAACAACGTTCTGTATCTGGGGCCAACGGAAGACTTTTCCAGAATCTTGATGTAAAATGGGGATCATGATCAGAAACAATCGATAGGGGTACTCCATGAAGTATTACTACTTCATTAATATATAGTCTGTCTAAATTTTATAGTGGTAAATGTTCTCTTACTGCTAGAAAATGTTTTGACTTGGTATGAAGATCAACAAAGACCCATATTGCATAATTCCTTCTAGGAGTCTTTGGTAGCCCCATGAAAAATTCCATCGCAATTTCATCCCATTTACAATTAGGTATGGGAATAGGTTGCATGAATCCTCTTGGATATTTTATTTCGGCCTTCACCTATTGACAAACCACACATCTTGAAATATAATCAACAATCCCCCTCTTCTTGTTGTCTCGCAAAAAATGTTCTTTCAAATCACTGTACATCTTAGTGCTACTGGGTGTATATAGAAATTGGAGCTATGATAATCATCCAATAATTCCCTTTTTAGATCAGGTATTTTAGGAACACAGAGTCTCTTCCCAAATCTCAAAATTCCATATTCATATACGAAGTTGATCAATCTCCCATCATTCACATCATTAATTTTATTTTGAAACTCCTCATCATCAGTCTGAGAATGTTTTATCCTTTCTAATAATTATGGTTTGGAAACCATTTTAAAAAGAATTGATGTTTCACTTTCCATGATTATTCCCATATCCATCTTTACATGATCCATGAACATAGGATCCCTTTCATCTCTCATCTTGTTTAAAAATTCACGATCCTTTCTTCTCGAAGAATCTTCCACCTTATTTTACTTCCCTGGGTGGTAGTGTATAGTTAAATCATAATCATTGAGTAATTTAGGCCATTGTTTTTGCCTCATGTTGAGTTTCTTATGTGGTAAAATATACTTCAATCTCTTGTTATCAGTATATATATAAAACATTTCACCATATATATAGTGTCTCGAAATATTCAAAGCAAGGATTACAACTGATAACTCAAGATCATGAGTGGGATAGTTTTGTTCATGAATTTTTAGTTTTCATGATCCGTAGGGATTAAATATATCATCATGTATTATGCCACAACCAATTCCTTTATTTGATGCATCGCTATAAATAACAAACCGATCATTCCCCAATGGTAGAGTCAAGATAAGATAATTGACTAATTTTCTCTTCAGATCTTCAAAATATTCCTGACACACTTTTGTCCAAACAAATTTAACCCCTTTATGTGTGAGCATAGTTAATGGGTTATCCAATCAGGCCAAATTCTGGACGAAACCCTGATAAAAACTTTCTAAACCAATAAAACTACATACCTCAGTTATAGTCATCAGTGTTTTCCATTCTTGTATTGCTCTTCTTTTAATAGGATCTACATAGATTCAATTCTTAGAGACAATATGGAAAAGAATAGAAATCTCCTAAAGCTAGAATTTGCACTTGCTAAACCTCCCATAAAATTCATTTCCTCTAAGAGTCTTTGGAATAGTTTGCACGTTATTTTCATGATCTTCATAGATTTTTGAGTAAACCAAGATATAATCAATAAATACCACTAAAAATCATCATGATCTTCCTTGAAAATGTTATTCATTAGATCCATAATGATTGAGGGTGAATTATTCAAACCAAAAGGCATTACCATAAACTCATAATGCCCATACCTAGTACAAAATTCAATATTTGGAATTTCTTCCTTATTCACACACAATATATGATATCTTGATTGAAGGTCAATATTTGAAATAGATTGACCTCGATGATGTTGATTGAATAAATCATCAATGTGAGGTAGGGGATTCTGGTTCTTTATTGTTATATCATTGATCTCCCTTTAGTCAATGCACAACCTCATAGATCCATCTTTCTTATTAACAAAAAGAACAGGGTCTCCCAATGGAGAAACACTATGGAGAATAAATCCTTTATTAATCATATCTTCTAGTTGTTTATTTAGTTCCACTAATTCCACAGTGGCCATTTTATAAGGGGTATTTTATATGGACCATGAACCGGGAATTAAATCAATGGAAAACACAATTTATCATTCTGGAGGATGTCCAGGTAAATCCTCTGAAAACACATCAACATAATCTTGCACAAGAGGTACATCCTATATTTGAACATTCTTCTCACACATAGTAATAGAATTCTCTTCCTCCCAAATAATTTAATTTAGTAGAGCCAATGGGGGTGGATTTAGATAAGAACCATATGGTAACGTTTATACTCTAAATATAAGGTATTCCTTATCAATGATGAAAATGGTATCCTTATTCTTCTTAAAATAAATTATTGCATCATGGTCTTAAAGCCAATCCATACTGATGATTATGTCAAATTTAATAATGGTTATGATGATGAGATCAACAGATAAAGAACGTTTATATGCCAAAAATTAAAATTATACCCAAAAAATTGTTGTATTGATACTTCCCTTAAGAGTTTTGATATACAAGTGCTTTGTTAAATCAAATTTGAAATATGTAGTTTTCTTAGTGTACTGGGAAGATATGAAACAATGCAGTGATCAACAAATCAAATAAATCATTGGTTAAATTTTAGGAAATCATCAAATTACCTTCCACCACATCAATCATATCTTCAACCTCAACAGTAGTGATCGAATAGTCTTGTCCTTTCTCCCTTGAGATTTTCTGAGGTATGTTTCCATGGAACTTATGACATTTATTTGAATAATCCCCCATTTATATAGGATTGTAGAATTCAAAAATTGCATCCACTTTATTTACCATGAAATCATGAGCTTGGTGTCCTTTTTCACCACACTTGTAACAGACTCACATTCACTTCAGGAAAGTAACGGGGTGTTTCTTCTGCACATTTACTATAGGATAGAAATTAAACTTTTCCATTATTCCCCTTATTTTTATTTATAGAGTGTTCTGTAGCCCACTTCTTCTCTTACTTTACATTAAAGTCACATTCCTTAGATAATTCCTTTTCTATCTTGATATCACATGAGACAATATCTTCCTACGATGAGAAGTATTGTGAGACTAATTCTCTACAGAGAAATGGTTTTAACCCATCAAAAAATAGATCAATATTACTTATTGGGTTACGTATATAATATTTAGTATGCCTTCCTAACCATGTAATGTTAGCCTCATAATTTTCAACATTCTCATCCACCTTTTTCCTTAGACACAGAAATTGTTATTCAATATCTACTCAATGGTTATGAGGAAAGCATTTTTATAATAAAAGAACTTTAAAATCCATCTATTCCATATTTGATACTTCTTTATCCTCCTTTGTGTTTTGAATAAATGTTCACTATGGATCTGCATCTCATGTGAGGCGATAAACTACTGTGAAACATTATTACTTTCTCTAATCCCCAAAGCATGAAATATTTTCTCTATAGAACTTATCCATTTCTCAGTTACAAATGGATTTGTAGTCCCACTGAATTTTATTGGTTGTTTCTTCATGAACTGGTCTAACATTGATCCTTCATGTTGTAGATTAGGGTGCTCCAAATGGGTAAAGTTATTATTCATAACCTAAGGGAGTTGTCCCAGTATGGTTATTAGTTGTTCAACACCTATTGCATAACCAGATCCACTATAATTATCTTGATGAGGGAAATCCCTTCATGGATTGCGCGCATTGATACGATTTCAATTCCTTCCACAAGACACCATTTCTAAAATATGGCATCCACTATATTTGTTTATGAATCTCAATACATAATTTAAAACTAGTAAAATACCAAACAAAAAGTGAATAGTTTATGAATATAATAAATAATCCTAAAAATCATTGAGAAAGTACTTACTCATAAATCCATCATAATGGTTTGTAATGAAAATGTGAATTAACCTAAGCATATACCCATTGAGTGTCATAACCAAGAGTGAAGTAAGGCCCATTTTTGTGTACCAGGATACCCTAGGTCTATCTCGGAACTCCTTGTTGGAGTTTTCACTCCAAGTTACATCTGTTCTAGAGCCGCCTCTTCCTGATCATATCCAAACAGGGATGTATATCTTAGAAAATACATACATTACCAATATTCTAGGAAGTTATTCTAATCTAATCCCCAAATTATATCTTAGGGTAATGTTCTATAATCTGAGATTTTCTAAATCTACCTTCCAAGGTTTTTTTACTAAACTTCATCTAATACAAACTGTAATGCCTCAAACCTAGTTACCCATAGTTGGTACATTATTACATAACATTGGCATGATCGCAAGGGATAAAATCCCAAAAGACCGATCAATTTAGTATCCTTCGATGTACTAGATACATGATTAAGTTTTACATTACATCATGACAGAAAAAAAACAACATTGTGTCCACTTTGAACACACCCATATACTTGTCCTATCCCTATAAGTTAATCATAATATACTTCTTCACATCTTGTGAAAATTAAAATATAAGAAAGGGGTGAGCTCAGATGCTGAGTAAGGATAATAATATAGTGGAAACATTCATAAATAAGCATAAACATTGAATTCAATGTATAAGACTAAAACACACACCTCTTAAAATTAAACATTAGCATAATAAGGAAAAGATAAATCAAATAATCCCATTTAATTATTCTCATGGATATTAAACTTTTCGAATAATCACATGTAATATAAATAGCTAATTTCATAATGATGAAATGCATAATGTTGGACATCATAACCACATAGTCCAGGCCTCCTGCCAAGACTACAAATAATATTTCTTCAAGGCCTTGTTCCAAGACACTAGTTTGTCTTATCAGACCTATCGATTCATTGAGGAGCTATATAGGGCTCCACCCGTCACTTACTATGTCCAATGCATTCCTAATATGAAAATGTTGAAACATAACATAAACATTCGTATTAAAAATAGCCTTCTGAAAGTCAATACATTAACCATAAACCATGAATGGTATTGAAATATCACATCCACAGACAAAAATATCACAAACTATCAGTACAATAAGTAAGATCGTATTATAATAAGTCAACATCAAATAAGGGTAAAATCCAACGAAGGATGATGACATAGATGAAATCAATCCAGAAACTATTAGAGTGGGATATCTCTTTCTACTATGAAATAATTTAAAAGTAGATAAAAAATTTATTTTAAAAAATATCTTATAATCTTCTTAGGGAAGATTGAATGGTACTATAATGGCTGAAAATATTCGCACCTGGAGTATAAGTTTAAAAAAACATTCTTTCCTTAATTTGTTGAAAAGGTCATAATGTACCTTGTTTGGAATAGGATGGAAACATTCCTTTCAAAACATCATATAAAAAGTCAAAAATGGGTATAAATGAATTTACCAATTGTCTATAAAATATTAAAAATGTTTGGAAATAAATTTTTAAGAAACACAGATGTTGTCAATAAAGAAGTCCCAATAGATACATACCTATAAACAACCTCAGAAAATAAAGAGATTGCAAAAAATAATCATTATATTGTACTTTAACTTGGTTGATGGTACGTTAACCACCTTTATAATAGTTAAATAATTGTTATTAAATTATACTAGAACCACATACATAAATATGATATCATATATGAACTTATAATATTGTCTTGTTAATAATATTTCATAGGTATCATTTTTTCCAGTGTTAACTTATTCATTTTCCATTATAAGACTTGTTTTGTAAGCCATGTTTGTTATGGATAGTATGAATTTTATTAATATAAATAATTATATTATGTTCTTAAACATTACTTTTAATCATAAAATGTAAATTATTTTTGAAGGGTTATGATGGGGGATTAAACTCATCGTGTTCGTGGAGATAGTAATCCCTACATACACAAGAGCTACAATATCATTCTATTGATGGTGAAATATTATATAATTGGATGGTATATAATATATACATAATCATTTAAATATTATATTTATTATTTACATCAATTATACTCATTATTATATCCATCCAAATAATGAAGTGTGGAATAACAAACTACATCACGATGTTGAGGCGATATCCCGTACGTACGCATGTATGGTGAATTTTTCATTCATAGGATGAAAAGAATAATGAATTTGGTTGTACCATATTTATAATAAAAAACTTATGTATAAGGTTATGTAGTTATTATTATGTCATGGAAGCAGCAAATAAATAGGAAGTGGAAGAAGAAAACAACGTTGAAAGAGGTGATGAAATAATTACCTCTTCTTCAGGTGAGTCCTTTAGATTTGATCAAAAGGGAACCATAAGATGGCTTTCTGATCGAAGTAAGTAATATAGGTTGAATTTAGGGTATTTTGGAGGATATTTTATTAGGGTTTGGCTGAGGAAAATGGATTCGGAGGTGTTATTTTAAGATAAGGGGAAGTATCCTTTTATAACAGAGGTGAGGGTCATTTTAGGATAAGCTTGAAATATTAATTTATTATACAATCATATTTGGTTTATAATGTTTACAAAAGGATTTATTTTTTGTATATGGTGGGTCTGGGTTGAAAAACTCTCAACCAATAAGTTTTAGATAGGTTTTGGAAACCATATTAACCGTATCTTTTAGATTTAACTCTTAGCTAAATTGTTTATCTTTAACCATGTATTCTTATATTATTATAATAAATGGTTAATAAACATACAATAAAAAGTAAATATAACCACAAATTTGTTCATTATTCACATATACAACCTTATATATTCCCCATGGCCAATCCAATGATTTTTAATAATATTATATCAAATAATAATATAGTATTTGTTTTAAAAACTCATATATGTCAATTTTACCAATATTTAGTATTTGGTTTTTGTGAAAGTCAACAAAACATTATTTCTTATAAAAAAATTAAATCAATTATAAATTGTCATATTAACCTAGAAAATTAGTGTAATGCATAAAAATTTTAATTTACATTTATTTTAATATTTATAATGTCAATTATTTTAAAATTTCATTAATAAGGTAATTACTGCATCATCATTGTGTAATAAATAAATATATTTATATAAGATGTAAAAATTATAAATAAAATACCTCTATGTATAAAATCTTTTTATATTTCTAATTTATATTTATAGTCAAATTTATCTTATGTATAAACCTATATTAAAAAAAATTAGTTATGAAAATTTGAATTTAACACTTTTAACTCTTCTTTAAATAAAATAATAATAAATGTCCTAATCAAAATAAAGTGGATCAAAGAGGATCATATTTTATTACTAAGGTTGATTTTGGTCAAAAATATTTATACAATATAATTAGTGCATGTGTTAGGGTAATTATAATATCATTTTTACCATTAATTACCCTATTTACTTTTAACTGTGGTAAATAAAATCAAAAAGATAATATTCACCAAAAATTATTTACAACCTATTAAACAAGATTTTACTTACCGATTTCAACCAAGTATCTTGTATTTTTTAAATTCAATTCACAAAATCAGTAAAATTGCGTTTTAGACAATTGTGCAAATGTGCCTAGAAGGTGGGTAAAAGACGTTAAAATGTTCAATAAAATTTTATACATCTAATTTTATTATAAAATTAATCCAATGAATTACATTGAACTTTTATAGGTAATAAATATCTATTTTTACAAAAAATAAATTTAAATAAAAAAAATAATTTTTTAAATACAATGTATATTTTAAACAATAAGGTAGTGTTTTCCACTATTCATCAAAAACTGCATGTTTCCATAAAAATACCAAAACTTCACCTTTTTCTAATTTTTATATTCAGAATCCAAAAATGAAGTCCATTTTTAAAAATAACATTTATAAAATTTCAAAAAGTTGGTATTACTATTCATAACGTTTTGTTTTATTTGTCGTTTTGTGATAGAACTCGAAGTTGTGTATGGCACAAGTTATTCCATTTTTCAAAGAGAAGGGTACCATGGAATCTTTGGGGTGTTACATGTATACTCTATAAGATTTTACACCAAGTCTATCATGAATAGTTGATAAAAGAATATTATTTCACTAATGAATAATTAGTCCATCCTCAACATGTAACTCTCACCAAATAACACGTCCATGTTTAATAACATATCATCAAAAGAATATAGGAAACGTTCTCCATAACCAGTTCCCCACAAAAATTCCACTCTCACACTCCAACACTTTATGTCATGTGTTCTAATCCCTTCCACATGTATGAAACTTTATTATAATATCTCTCATATATTGTTTAGGAGAAATATCAACCAATCCCAACCTACCACATGGTCTAGCATCTCATGTTAGAATCAGTCAAAATCCACACATTACAAACTCATCACATCTTCATGTCATATATATAGATCATTATGATATCAATAATGTGAAGGAAACTATCATTAACCCCTCCTATTACCATGCATGATCTCCACCATACATCACATACCCATCATTACTAGCTGTTCTCCAACACCAACCCATCATCAATGGGAAATATATAACACCAACCCATAACCTTTGGGTGATCTACAGTACTAAATTATAATCCTTGTTATTACTAAATGAAGAGCGGGAAATAGGGGGTAGACATACATTTCATTCACCTCCATCCTAGATGTTATGGGAAAACACGAAACCAAAAATATTTCGCGGTAAGAAATATAATCCAACTAAGGAGGGGAATGTAAATAAATAATATCAAATATATAGAAAATATATATCATAGCACACCCAACCTAGGGGTTACAAACATGATCCTCAACACTTCCCTCAATATAAATAAAACATACAACAAACTCTTCCATAATTGTTTTCCTCAACTAATGCATCACATGACATGAACGTCACACACAAGCCACACAATCCCACATACCAATTATATGTTTTGACATTTCAAAATTAGTTAGTTTCCATCAAATTCCATTTACTATGCTATTTCATTTCACTTCAACACAACCCATTAATTTTTCATTAAATTTATATAATCATATTTTAAGGAATCAATTTCATCCCCATCTTATTAAATTGTTGTTGATGATATTTTATTTTCAACATTAAAAATCGATTCCATGAGAAACCGGGAAACTAACATATTTAAACAAAAAAAACATATAATCCACTCAATCTCAAACTATGGCGCATAAAAACAAATTCCAATATATTTCCATGACCCAACCACCACACCACAACAATCTCATAATACTGACTTGAAAAATCTATCACTTAACATCATCCCTTATCACTTCACATGAAAAAAAAATGTAGCCTCACTACCACCAAATTAAACCTCATACACAGTCACAATAATCACTAGTAAAATCCCCACATGATTCCCCACATATCACACAAGAAAAAAATACAAATCAATACATAGAATTATATTTCAACTTTGGCATATAACACAATTTCTATTCATGTTCTTTTAGTAAATCAAATCTTAATTATCATAGGCATTTAAAAAAGATAACATATTTGTATGGGAAAACTAGTTCATTAACAACGTATAAGTGGTTCTCAATTTTCAGTAATGGTGAGATCAATTGATATATCCCGACATGGGTCTCATAATTTATAGTAATAATAGTTCAATTTATGTTTTCAATAACCATTTTTTTAGAAATAACAACAAGAAAGTATCACAATAATAAATTTCAGGAAAACAGTAAACTTAATAAATTACTCCCCATTCCCACCAATTTCAGCTAAAAAAGTTATTATGTTCATTAATCTAACCCTTAATATCAACCAATTTTATTCCATAAGAATATAAGTCCAAAACATAACCCTAAAAAATAAAGATTATAAAGATCTTTTGCCTCAACTTCTAATTCAAAAACAACAGTGTTTTAATGATTTGAAGATAGGGAACCTACACATTCATAACCAGACCAAAGAAATATCCATAACCTATAAAACACCACCCATAATAAACATATAGTAATAAAATCAACCAAACCAGTTGTTCCCATAACTAAAACCCTCTCTAGATGATTAATGAGAGAGGAACTAATAACAAATCCAAGGGAGTAAGGGAGGTAAATAAATTAATATTTCAAAAAAATAATGATGTTAGGGATTAAATAAAGTGAATAATGGTTGATACAACTATAAAGGATTATCCTTTTCTATATAAGAGTCAAAGGATAAGTTGGAATAATGATAGGTTTATAAGGGGTTCCAGATTTTATACACAAGCTAAAAATAAGAAGACCAAACTGCAACACACTAAACCACACAATAAATTGTTGAAATAGAATAGGAACCACAACATAAGGAGAAGAACCCCACCACAGTATATATAATATTCATTCCTCTAAAAATTGTGGTGAAATCATATAATAAACATAATGGTCAGACATCAATTCATATAAACTTAGGTGATGCCACGACGCATGGTGAATGATCATACTGTAAAACTCCTACAATGACCTTTAACCATGCCACAACATCTAAACCATGATGAAACACCTTTCAATCCAACATGAAAACATAAATTCTCCCAATATAAGTCTCTATATCATAAGGAATTCATAATGCCACCAAACATCCACACAATAGTCATACATGACAGAACA
Organism: Viscum album; assembly: GCA_963277665.1. Classification (NCBI taxonomy): domain Eukaryota; kingdom Viridiplantae; phylum Streptophyta; class Magnoliopsida; order Santalales; family Viscaceae; genus Viscum; species Viscum album. The sequence continues at coordinate 502,275,479 of OY728131.1, read as the reverse complement.
TATGTGCCATGTTGTAGCTACCATTTTATTAAAATAACCACTAGAACTCCCCAAAAATATCCTATAAGAATCCATGTCATTGATCAATGTGTATGGTTCAAACCGCCAACTTCCTAGAACAATATAATCCCCCAATCAAAGCCTCTATACCATAGTACTCTACCTCACACCCCAATGACTGCCTTTGTGGTTCATAAACACTACCATACTTCGTGGATGTTTTCCAGCCAAAACACTAAGTCCATGTTCCTCCCTTAACCCTCAATCCATCTCCTAAAACACCCAATAACTAAAACATGAAAATTAACATAACAAAGTGTTTTGTAAAATTATAATAAAATCCTAAAGTATATGTCAGGAAATAGAGCATGTGATTCCATTTTTATGTTTCATGTTCCTATAAGAGATAATGCATAGAATACCAAAAATGATAGGGGAAGAACTATAGAACAACCAAACTTTTTAAAGGGTATATGAACCATTTGTATTTTATAAAATTATAGTAATTTTATATGAGTTCAAAAATAATTAAGAGTTTACTTATGCATATTGATGTTTGTTTTAAAATAATGATAGAATGTATTCTTATATAAAAGAGTTAGATGAAAATGAATTATATTAAAGAAATATTAATAAATTACATCAATTGAAAACTCATTTTTATTGTGATATAAGGGAATTATTTTGTTTAAAAAATGGATATGAACAAAATTATAATATATTATTGATACACAAGATTAATGATTCATCCAATTATGTAAATTGTTTAAAAATAAAATATGGATAAAAAATATCCATAGAAAATGATTTTGTATAAGATATTTATTAAAATATGAATGAAAGTGTTCCTATCGACATAGAGTGGAATATTTTATAGAATAAAATATTATTTTCCCAAAATTTATGTAATGATAAATAATTCTATATATGATTTTGTTTTCAATAGTTTACTTATTAATTATTCCATAAAATAAAATGTTTTTTGTGTTAGAAAAATATTGTGATGAAAATATACTTTCTTAATTGATATAAGGAGTACGTTTGACCCTAGATAAGTTCAATGTTTCAAAAATATATGATTATACATATATATTTCAAATTTAAAGCATCTTTATATAATAGAATATGTTTCTGGTATATTGTTAAATAATTATCTTAAGGAAATGATTCATATTTTTTAATAAATAAGATTAAACAAAATTTTGAAAATATAAAAAATTTCAATGATGGTGATGATGGTGTATTAAAGAGTTATATGTATTTATAATAGGATACATTATTCAAATGTTATCATTGGATCTCTTGAATTATTAATATTTTATTATTATATTCAAATACTTTAATAAAAGGATTGTGAATGATAATATCCCCACTATTTAAATCATCTTTCTTCATAGATGTTAACCCATTAGAAAAAATTACTGAGAGGATTTATTAGATTGTCACCATGATATATTAGAATAATTACCTATTGATGTAATATGTTTAATAAAACTATAAATATAAATAAATCATAAGTCCTCTCTATTGGTTTATTATTTTAGATAAAATTATTTTTGAGATTTTTATAGAATTTTTAGAATCCATAACGGGGTTAAAAAATATATAAAATGAATAATTTTACATAAAATAAATTCTCCAATAAAAAAGTCTTTTATATTGAATATATATATCACAATAAGATAACTTGTTATAAAACTCTAAAAATATGAAATCAAGATATCCCTAATTGATAATAATTATAGATTATTATATATTGTGATAATATAAAAATTAATTTGATTTAAATTTCATATAGATATAAGGGATTCACTCATGGGGGAAAATGAGTTTTTTTTGTATTTGATGACCAAAAACATATACCTCTAGTTGTAAAATACAATATATTTTTGGTATACCATGGGGGCATATTTCATATTAAATCACTATACCTAAGGTTTAAAGGAGACATCACATATGACACTTTAAAAATTGAGATATTTTGTACCCCCAAGCTTGAGGTTGTATTATTTAGGAGTTGTTTGGGTTTGATGAATGTCATACAATTAGATACTATTTAACCATGATGATATTTATCATCTAATATGTTGATTATTTTTTGGGACCCTAGATTGATATAAACCAAGACATGTTGTGCTTATACCTAGATAAGTGACATGTGACGTAATTATTTATTTGGATGAAAGGAATGGGATGTGATCATCTAACATGGTTAATAGAATCTAATTTTTACATCTCTATGGTTAGTCGATACTCATAGAATAAATATTCTTTGTTTCATATATATGGTATTGACATAAAATATGTATCATGGTCACCTGATTTCAAAGATAAAGTAATTATATGATTATAGAAAACAATTATATGATAAATCATGTGGAAAAAGTGTTGAGATACATTTTATTCACATAAATCATGTCAAATGTTATTAAATATTAATTTGCATTTTATTCTTATCTAGAACAGTTTCATTGATTAAAAATATGGATTAAGGAATTCATAGTTATTATCAACATGAAAAATCACAATGAGGTAACACTTTTATGATATGTGGATTAAAATTAATTTCTATTACTAAAATTTATAAAAAAACATTAAGAAATAACCAACACTATTTTAGTGGATATCCAAATAATATTGGTTGAATTTTTGTAAATTTTCTGTAATATGTAACAAGTAGTGAAAACAAATAATATCTTTTCCAAACTGATTTTTGGAAGATGTAAAAAGGTACCCAAAATCATTTTTAGATTTGGGTTTATAGGATTATACATATATTTTTAATAAAATAGTGTCAATTAAGTGTATTTGACATTAGAGAAAGTTCATGATCTTTATAAATATGCCATAAATTTAAAACATCAAGTGGTGTTATGACCTATATAGTAGTTTGAACTAGTGTGAACCATAATATTATAAAGGTCACCAAAATATGGTTTTAAGAATAACATTTCCTGTGTAATATGATAACACACAATTTATATTCATTCCCTCTTATAATCTCTATTATTTAGGCAGATAATTATTTAATTAAACTTATATTGTTTCTATCTTTTTAATTATTTTTAAATAAAAAACCATCAACAGAAAAACTTAACCTCATGTTATAATGGTTTGTAATTGATTGTAATATTTATGAAATTTCTAATTAATTCCTTTTTTTTGAAAAAGTTTAAATCCTATAGCGAATCATCAGTGTCGTTAAAATTTAATTCAACCATTGATAAAATAGTTTCATGGAATTATATATGAACATATGTTATAACTTCTTAAAATAAATCTTATTAATGCTCTCATTTTCTATAATAATTTAACTAAATATTATAAAAAACCATTTTTAAGGTGAAATTTTCATTGAGTTAGAATATTTATATAGATATAGATACCCAAAATAAATCATTCTTATGGGTTCTTCTCCGGGATATATTTTGAGTTAGTGTATAAAATAATTGATTGATTTATTACTTATATAAATAGTACATGTTATTTATTTATTTTATTTTATCCATTTTAATGGATGGAACTTTGGAAAAAATAATTTTTTTGATTATTTTTATTTTATTTGGATAATGGTTTCATTATCAACAAATCATATCTACAAAAATTTATTACCCACTCCACTTGTGAATACATAAGTGACTTGGTTGAATAAACCATCTTTGAAGTGGGAATATTTTCCATGTCTTATACAACATTGGTCATAATGTTTCAAAATTATATTAGAGAAAATGGTGTTCCATTATCACCTTCGGGATTAATTTTATTCATAGAAATTAGAGAGTTTTAGCTCAAAAATATATTATAAAAAGTCATAGAAAACCTTCTTAGAAATACATTCGAGTTACTCAGTGTCTAGGTTGAATACTAATTTTATTAACAAATTATTGGATTTTTGTTTTTATCTAAAATTAATACTCTCTACCATGGATATAAATTTATACATGTATCTGCATGATATTGGTAATATTCCCTCATTTATAAAATTTACTTATAAATCTATTATACGAAAACATCTATATTTAAATTTTTTTAATAGAAATGTAGTTACTTTAATTCAAATAAACAGACACATAGGAAAAAACTGCTAAAGTGTATGAATTAGGATTATATTTTCCTTTGGAAATGGTGATTATTTTTATGGGTATTTTATGATTATTATGTCAATAATTAATCACATTATTAATCATTTTATAATTAATCGTTGATTTTTTAGAATAAATATGTTATTAATTGAATGTTATTTAATTAGACCCATAATCATCGGAGATATTAAACTATGAATTATTCCCCTGTATCATTAAGAGGATGATATAAACAATTTCCCTCTTATAATACTTTCTATAAAAAAATTCATAATTGATTCATTGTTTTAGTTCCAGGTAATTGAATATTTGGGGATAAGGAACCTTTTTATATAGTAGACAGATGCTTGTAATTTTAATAAAGAATTCAAATATATTTTAAGGGTGATTATGGTTTAAACAGATATTATTATTAGATAGAAAATATTTTATGTATATTACAATTTCTATATAACTTTGATAAATCCAATATGGAGTAAGTATTTTTTATATTTTTTGTCCTTGTATAGAATTTTTGGAAAACATTTCGTTAATAAAATATAAATGAGTCGATTTTTACGGATGTATTCAAGAGAACTTTTAATCAATAATTTAATAATGATATATTTTATATGGAGAATGTAAAGGTTTTTATTGAGTTGATTTAAATAGATCACTTCATTATGGATTAAGTAACATTCATTTCTGGTATAGTATATTTTCCCATTGATTTTGTCAAAAAATAACATAAAGGAATACATATTAGTAACAGTTTTACAAATATATCATAAAAGTAATAATGATTATTTTAACACTCTCCTATAAATAAAGGTAGAGTGGAATGTAGATTTGGATTTGAATGAAATGTAAGAGAGATCATATTTGAATTTCCATGGTTCTAAAGTGGGTTGTAACATAATTTTATTTGAAAGTTAGTAGTTGAAGAATAATGATTTTAGTAGCTATGTGAGGAATTCATTTGTCATATTTTTTTACCCAATACCTCTTCAAAAGAAGAATTAAATTAATTTTTATTTGTATGGAAATATATGGAAAATCAATCTTGATTAGCCAATAAAACTAAATAAATCTTTGTAATAGGTGATGATAGGGGTCCATTTTTTATTCAAAAAAACAATGATAATGATGCTAGGATTGGTATACCAAGACAAAAACATCACGAGTGTATTTGGGAGTATGAGGAATGGTTTATCTTTATTTTTGACAAGTATTGGGAATGTAATGTAAGTGTTGAAATTTAATATATTTTACATTATACCTAAATCATAAAAAAGAACCTAGTGAAAGAGAATAAGAGAAAAATATTTACCATCAATTGGATTCCAATAGAATCCAATCTTGAGTAATCTATCATTCATGGAAAGTTTTTAATCTCATACATTATAGAATATTATTTATTTGATATATAATAAATACACTCTTTTATACTAGCCCATATGGTTTGAAAGTATAATTAACATTATTAATAAATGAAACACTTCATGAATATTGTATAACCATCTAGGGATATGAATGATCTTAGTATTATGTGACCATTTTATATTATCAGGATCAGATGAGTGGAATTATCATGTGATTTCTTGTTTCTTGTTATATAATTTTAATACCTTATTATTTGAATAAACTATTTATACGAAAATGAGATCCAAATATATTTCTTCCACTAGAAGATAATATTTACCTTATTGTACATCCAAATTGATATTCTTTTAAATGGAATAGGATTAAAATGTGGAAATGAATGTAAATATAATAATGAAATAAGTGTTATCTTTTATTATTTGTAAAAACTAATTCACTATATTATAGAATCACATTGTCCAGTTAGTTTTATAGAATTAGAAATTAAATACTAATAAATATTTCCCTATAATTTTTATTTGTTAGTATTTATTTCCAAAATAACATTAAAGATCGATATAGGAGGAAAAAGGGATAAGAAAATAATTTTTTTAGAAAATGAAATATTAATATGGATCTTGAGTTACATGTGTATATAATAAGATGTTCCATGAAATATGGAGTTCCATGCACCCAAAACTTTTCCATTACATTAGATCTATAACTTCATTTAAAAGACAAATTATATGAACGTGAATACTTTTATGTGAGAAACAACATTAATTGATCCAAAGACCTCTAAATACCCTAAAAATTACTATTTCAATGGTCTGGAATTTGGATTTTAGAGTTTAGGAAAGTTGAAGATCTCAAATCTCATTACCTCAACATTTATGCTTCATAAAATCCAAAATAAATCCTTGGAATTTTTCATATAATAATAATGTAGGGATTAACTCAAATAATCCTTTTTATTTCATAATGTTTAACATAACAGTTCTTTATGGAAATCCATCTAATGATGAACAACTTTCATGCAAGAGTCTTAGGCCTCACGCAAGTTATGGTTTTGTGCAACACTAATGTTTTGTGAATCATATTCCATGGAAAAATATTTTATTCATAATTCATGAAGTACATTTCCATGATATTTTATGGACCCTAGAACCTATATCCACAAAATCTAAGACCACTCTTGAAAATTCCTTATACATGATTTTAATTTCAGTATCTTACCCTGGAACCCTTTATGTAAAGTAGAGTCAAGAAAAATCCCTGATTATTAATCAAAATTTTAGGTTGGGAAACAAAACATGTAATACCTACTATATCCATTCATTTAATCCCATTCATGAAATAATATTCATTACCATATTATGTTAAAATTAATGGATTGGTCTTATCACTTTACCTAAAATTATGTCACTCCAATAATGTTAGTGTTTATTCCTACTCAAGCATGATACATAATATGCATCCTAAAATTTATATACTTATATATCAATATCCTTATCATCCCATCTATCTTTTTTAGATATAACAAACCACAAACCCAATAAACTTCCTGAGAAGAAACAATAATCCCATAGTTTCTACTTATGATGGTTTACACAATATAGTATCCCCCTAGGACCCTAAATAGTGAGTGTACACCACAAGACTCTTTAACATGAAGTTCTCCAATAGTATCTAAACGTTGAGTGTCCACTAAAAAAATCTATACATTAAGTGTTACCATAATACTATAAACCATTTTCTCCCACCATAAGCATCTAAATTGTGAGTTACAACCACATGACTCTAAACTATGAGCCTCCCCCATAATACTCCAATTGTAAGAGTATACACCACAATAATCTAAACAATTATTATTCCCCATAAAACTCATAACCATGTTTATATCTATAGAATATTAAACTAGTAGAATCCCAAAAATACTCTAAACCATGAGTTTCATCCACTTGTCATTAAACTATGAGTTTACAAAAAAGACATTAATCCATACTGAGAATCATCATGAGACATTAAACAACTAGAATCCCCACATTAAATTAAACCATAATATCCCTTATGTTAAAATAATAAGCTAGAAACGTCCTTTTCAATGATAAAAATAATAATATACCTTGCGTTATGAGCATGAAATGCCTTAGGCAAACATCCAGAGATTCCCTCATAGGCGAACATGAGGAAGATAAAATATCCTTCATGTGTGGATTTAAACTGTATACCCATAAATTTTACTTATGTGATTACAAAAAGATTTAAACAAGGAATATAATGATAAAGATAAATAAAGAAACATATAGATTCCTAACATAACTAACATAATCATTAACTATGATTTCAAGGTATTCCCCCTTATAAGGAAAAATGATGTAATTAATCATTTCACTTATGGAGATGGCATATGGAATATTATTTAACAGAATGTTTTAAATCTATAATAGATAATTGTAATAGGATACCAACAACCCAAATGGAGGGACTAACCTCACATCCTTCTATTCCAATCAAGGCATCCCCTATTTAGTGATTTGGACTCCTACATGTGAAAAGTGTGAATAAGAGACATTGATCATGATTACCCAAAGAAAAATACAACAGGGTTTTCCTAAAGGATGGAATTAGAAAACATATTGATGACCATTATGCGAACTTAATCTCTTTTTATATTGATAGGATTAGTAGTTTCAGAAATGTTGTTCATCGCCATCATCATATATATAAAAATAATTAGAATCCAATATATATAAAAATTCTTCTAGTAGAGATAGTTGAAGACATACACCAATAACCGTTAACATGAATTATGGTAGGATAGCTTCCCAATATGGTCGTTAGCAATGGATTCCCTCATTCGGTGATCCAAACATGTTATCCTTGGTGTTGATGAACACATCATTCATGGATACAAGGATCCCTCATCCTCATTCCCTAATAGAGATCATATGGTGGGAGGTTATTAAAACCCTCATACATCATTATGAATGATAAGGAGTCATATAAGCCTAAAAATTGGCTTGAGAGGATATATATTCTATGGAACCCCACTAGAAACCCCATTAGAAGAGATCCCATATGAGGATAGTTTTACCATTTACCACTTTCAAACAATTTTGGAGTTTATCTCAAGGGGATGTTGATGAAAATTCCCTATATACCAATAATGTAGGAAATTTTTATTGTGTTCCAACATCACCCCCCCCCCAAGAATCACTGATGAGGGATATATCCAACATATGTTTCCAAAATCAAAGGGACTCCCAGTGGGTGGCTAAATTTTTTTAGCATACTCAAAATATAACTACCCTGATATAATTTTTATTGTTCCCATACTGGGATATTATATCACTCATTCATTATGAGAGATCGCCTTTGTGGTTTTTGATACATACCTTACCATCCTAAAATATAACATATGGGGTCATGTTCACTAGATTGGGATTGATACCCCAGCCATTGACAATATATTCTAATCCACTCTACCTTCCACTAACACCACCAATATCCATTATAGAGGACCTCCCATTAATTAATAAGCACAAAAACATTATGTTTTTCTATATGGTAACGTGTCTAATAACTATGAAAGTCTTCTCTGTGAATCAAACTACAATTCTTGTAGAAAAGATCCTCGTGATGAAAAAACTCACACTTCCAAAAATACCCCTATGATAACAAAATGTTCAAGGGGGAACCAATAAAAGATAACAATAGTTCTATCAAAATAAAACACTATTGATGATTCAATGGAGATATTCCTTCCTCTACCATAAAAACCTATGTAATGAAGGACTTTGTGATTGAGGATCACCTTATGAAGACTGAGGTGTATAGAACCCCAAGTGACCTCATTATTTCCTACGGGTGGATGATTGAATATATTTCTTTCCAAGGGTTGAAAATTAAGTCATTCCTAGAACTAATAGTATCCCTTATCTTTTAAAATATACATGAGGTAATAGATACATTGGGATCCATTGGGTTAACCTAATATGAGGAATGAAATATAGTTAATCCACTTTCACTTAGTGATCATACTAATATGAGAATATAGACTCCCTATATTACATGTAATTGTTGTTTATATTTTAGAAAGCATAGAAGGACGCATTCTCAGCTCTGGTTAGAGTTTTTCAGATGAAAAAACAACCAACCATGGATCCTTAGTAATGGAGGTCTTCACATATCCCAACTCTGACATCCAGTAACTCATCCCTTTGTGTAAATATTTCCTCTATATTAAATAATATGAGAAAATATAGAATGGGATATCCACTTTCCCAATTTTAATAAAGTTATAGACATAGATGATCATATACTTCTGTATCATATTTTTTGTTACTAAAAATTATTTGACATATATCTGGTAAATTATATGGATAAAATTCAACCACCTTCACAATAATCATTTTCCTTATCCTGGAAGCTCTTAGAACCAACATATTCTCGACCGAAATATACTAATTGTAAAAGCTATCTCTCAACATGTAGATAAACATCCCGACTATGGTGGGTAGGGCATAAATTTTAGAATTTATGTATTGAATGTTGGAAAGTTCTTCACTAGATTTATAAGGATCCATATCCCCATGTTCAAGTTAAAGGATGTGGATTTTATGCCTCTCTACACATCATTCCAATAATATGGTGATAATATGTTTACTAGACTATTCTATAAAAGACCTGATAGTCATTCCCTCTTATAACTAGTGGAGAAATATTAGTGATACACCATGGAATGATTATTTTTTCTCAGTGGACCAGTAGTGAAATGTATATATTCCTACATATGTTCACAACCGTCAATATAGAATGTATTGGGTCCTTTTGATTCAACCTAAAATGCCACTTCCTAACACATTCAGAATTATAATAAAGTAAAGGGTGTGGTTGAATATCTCTATACTTCCTATGATATTAGTAAAACATATGGGTATTCCTAGATTAATACTTTTCTCTATTATATTTTGGGTTATAAGTGGCATAATATTAGGATCCTTTTAGGATGATGACTTGATCATGGAAATATTCATGATTACCCTATAACACTCCCTATGTATCCTCGACAATTAATGACCCATTTTCAATCAACCAAGATTAAGGTAAGGGTCTCCTTCCACTTGAGTTTTGGTTTGATATTCCCCCATAAAACCCAATTCAATGGATCATTATTGTTTCCCACCAATAGAACAAAAAATATCAACTTCATTACTAATTTTTCCAATTTGAGGGAGAATACATGAGTAATCCTTACATAATGAGCTAATCAATGCTCTTGCTACTTGATTAAAATATATATTGGCACAATTTAATTCATTAAAAAATGAAAAGAAGTATTAATTTTGGAGGGTGAAATACACCCCCCATAAACACACAAAAAATTCCAACAACCCAAGTTCTTCATCCCACAATTCCACAATTGACCTAGAGTATCACCTCATGAATTTCTCCTATCAATGTAACCTAATGTTGGGAACCTTATAGTAACTGAAGGTAGTTAAACATTATTTTGTCTCAAAAATGTTGAAAGGAATTTATTTTATCTATAATAACAATATTAATCAATAATCCATCACTATTTGGGAATATATTAATTAGAAAATATGATTCTAGTTCAGCTCCACCTTTTTACGAATGTGTGTCACTGACCACTCCAAATAAAATAAGTGAGAGAAAAATGTGTCACGAACATAATAACTATTTTAAATGTTTATCCGTACAACCTTGATATCCAAAATCCCTATGAGAAATTTTTAGGTATATGTGTTGATATCATTTGAGATCAACTGGTCTTAACTCTAATTTCCATATGGTACATAGGTGGATCCCAAGAGTTTTTTTGAGAGGATGTATTGTCTTGAGGATCCCATGATACATAACAATAAATGGTTTTATCTACTTCCACCCTCACTCACATAAAATCCAAGTTGTGTGGAGATAGTGATTCTTATATAGTCCTTGACCACTAAACTAATCCGTATCTAGGTATCCACACAGAGTAATCCCTGATAGATGCAAGATTATGATATAAATTTATCCTAGGGTCAGCAATCGGGATTGGGGTATCAACACTTCACCGAATAGATAAGCAGGCTCTAAAAAATTTATTATTTCAATGTTTATGGATTATTTTTATATTCTAAGTAAAATAAATTTATATTACTTATAGAAATTAAGAATATATAAGAGGCTATATTTATGAACCATCCTAACTATTTCACATGCAACATATTCCGTATAAACACCATCCATGAATGATTCTTCTACAAAGACTACATTAATAGCATAGTATATTATGAAATAAGGGATTTATAAACCCCACAGGAGCATTTACTTTGTGTCTAAATCTCCTATAAGGATGTTCATGATATATATAACTAGAATAATTTATTTGATATAGAAGGAAAAAATTTTGACTATTGGAAAGCCTGATATTTGATCACTTGATCCCACAAGAACTTTTGTGTGTAGCTCAATTATCCAACACCCTATTCTTTTAGATCTTCATCTCCAATGACATCACTAATACACCCCTATAAATATTAAAGGAGTGGCTTCCAATATAATGCGGGTGAAAATGATCCCATGCTAGGGTAAATGATATATTACCTTAATGGATACCATTCCCCCAATATTGAGAGGGATATCTAAGGCCCACCAAGCATTAAAAGAGTTATTCCCTAAAGAGCCTTAGAAAACCTTTGTGATGTGTAAAAAAGTATTCCCTCGTCAATTTCATTGAATTGGTATAATTTTATATTAATTCATGAATTTATTTAAACTTTTCGACTACTATTATGGAATCTCATCAATCATCTTGGACCATGGGATTATACCCCTAAAATAAGAAAAATGGTTGGGGTGTTATCCTCAAAAACGATTTCAATGCTTCTAAGATAAAAAGGAATGTGTTTATTTGATATCATCTGATAAACACTCTACTGTATTAGAATCTATTTCAAATATATATCATATTATACTAGTATGGCATTTGGCCTAACCCCCACAATCCAAACATCGGTAAAATTAATTGATTGTTTAATGAACAATTACACTTTGTGAAATAGTAACCTTTACACATTATTTTATTGAGTAGAACCTATAGAGTGAATTTATTACCTTATTATAAAGTAAAATTTTCTCAAGCATCTCTCTTGTAAACCAACTTGGCACTCAATCATTTTTTATCTTCATCTAACAATGGAGACTCACAAGGATATCATAGAGTCTCTGAAATTTACTATTGAATTTGATACTGAAGTGGATACTATCAAATACATTTTGAAAAAAAAATAATGTATAAAAACTAAACTTATATTATACCTATCTCTAAAGAAGATGGGGGTCGAGTCATATAGGGACAAAATGACCCCCCTTTCCACCTAGGAAAGCTTAATGACATTAATATATGTTGGTTCAAATAGGATAAAATCATCAAGTTCAATCTTATCCCAAATTAGATTCTCTATAATTTGAGATAAATATAAGATTATCTATCTTTGTCTAACAATACATTTTAAGAATAAATAAGAGAAAATAAATACAACCCATACAGATAAAATTAAATATCCAGTGAGGAAATTTGCATATGATAAAAATCTATTATTTTCATGTGGCCACTAATTTTAATGCATAACTGTGGAGGATCTAACTTCACCTGTATATAGTCGAAAACTCATTGTATCACCCTATTAAAAAATACTTCCATAAAACTGAGTATTATTTCTCGACACAGATTTTTATCTATTTGACTCATATTATACCCAATAAATTCATGTCATGTATTAAAAAAATGAGTATAAGTAGTCATATCTTGAAGGAAAAGAGTTCATAAATTTCTCAAATGAAAAATTCTCAAATGAAAAGATCAATTGTATGACCTTCAAAGTAGTTTTCTTTTAATTATTCACCATTTTGAACAGACAATATCATACCACATGCACCATTTCATTATAATGGAGGGAAATAAGTGTGATTAGATTACCTATTACTCATATGAAGGATATCTTACATATTGGTATTTTGGTTGTTTTTTGCTGTAATGGATTGTTCTTTTGTGACGTCTAACAATTTACCCCAAGAGGGATATTTTTAAAATGAAATAAAAATTTACTTTGGAGGGAGTTTTGACATGTTTGGTGGACCTTTCAATAGAAGATCACATGATTTAGGATTCATTATTACTGTCAACATTGTTTTTGTAAAACTATAATGATATTAAAATACTTAAAATAATTTCCCATACATTGTAAGATGATTACATGTTGAATTATTTTTTCCAAAGAGCTCATATCCTACCTCTTACCTAATTCTTCAACTGAGGAGAAGCTATATAATCCCCCTCTCACCATTTAAGAAAGATATTACACCCAAAAAATGAGATTACAAAGGTGATCATTGTTACATAAGTAGATAAAATGATGATTTTGATAAGTATCGTCTTGCCTTTTGACAAACAAATTAGTGTATTTCGTTCAAGAATCAACACCATGACATATTTTTATGGGGATATAAGGATATTGTTTTGGCTTGACCCCTATATCATCGACCATCATCTCATCCTTCTCATAGGTCACTATGGATAAAAATTGACTCTTTAGGGAATTCATTTCTCTAATGGATATATATTCAAGGATGATATTGATTAGATAATTAAATTCAACGTCATTAGAGAGGTTTAATACCCATTTTTTCTAGATAAAATTTTCCCAAATAGTGAGAAGAATAGGAAAATAAGAGTCTTTATCCACATCTTGGGACCTTAACCACAAATATACAGAGCATTCATTTCCCATATTGATTATAGAGTTGATAACTAATGAAACTAACAAATTCCAAGCCCTCTCTCCCATGGATGGATACTTTGGACATAATATCATTTGAATAGACACAACAGATAAAGAGACAACTCCATTTGGGGAACCACAATGAATATAATACTACTAGATGGTTCCATTTGTCTTAATGATCACTTGAGAAACATTCTAGTGGACTATTAATGACATCAAAAGAACCCTACTAGGAATGATGAAGGATTGGTATATCGTAGATATAGAAGTAAAATATCATTAGATACTAATCTATCTCAATGATCCTGGGAATCTATTTGGAATTATTCTTTCCCAAAACTTGACGATGAACACCTTGAAGTTTGAATTTGGGGTTACCTCCCCTAAATTATTTTCATTATTCTAATGTAAACATGCATTGAGTTAAACCAAGTAATTATCATGGATGTTATTGAGATGAACCCTCTACATATTTTGTTAGAGTTGAGGTGATTTAATTATTTTTTGGATTACATCCATAGTTTTATCACACACATAAAATGTTTCTTTTTATACAAGATAATGAAGAAATTCTCCATATACTGGTGGAAAAAATAATTCCATAGTTCATTCATTGATATAAAATAGTACTCACTATGTTCCATGATTATAATGTGGTGATTCTATGGTAAATAGCAAACCCTCTAAATAATAGCCACGGAGTTGTCTCTCTATTCTATCATATCTTATAAGAATTAAATTGTAATAGATAACAATCTATACTTCCATAGTTTCATGATGACATAAAATAAGACCATATATTGTTCCATTGAGAACAACATAATTACAATAGTTTTTGGGTCTTCAAGATATGACATTATTTACAATATCTAGTGGCTTCGATGATCTCTAACATTAAGAACCTAAAGAACATCATCAACTATTCTATGCTGACTAGATGATTTGTATTATGGGTAGTGATCATTCAATAGTTTAAAATCAAGTTAATCCCTTAAAAGGTCATCAATGGTCCTAGTGATGTATTATTTCTTTCTTATTCTCACAACCATACATTATTTTCACATAGACATAGAATTTTTAGATAAGGCAATTCTCCCAATCAATGAAGTTACTCGATAATGAAAAATACACATTAATGGTTCCCCTAAAATATAAATTTAGAGGATAGAGAAAAACTCTAGAATTAAAATGGTATATTCTTGGAGTTTTCATTATAAATCCCTCAATGGTCCTCATCCCATATTAATTCAACCATTCAGAGTAGTGCCCTAAAAATGAGATAAAAAAAGTCCTTACCCTTTGTATAGAACTGGAACCTAATAACTCAATCCATAAGTTTCACATAAAGTAAAACATTGAGATGGTCAAACCCCTTATCAATTTGGACGAGGAGAACATTACCATCTATATAGATCATTTAATTTTGATCACTTTAAGAATCCTTAATAAAGGGGACATAGCGGTGAATCGACTCTCCAATAGATCCTCGTATGATATATCCTATAATTACCTCATAATATATAAATCATTAGATAAATTTAATAACCTCATTGAGTACCTAAAATATGTAATGAATTAATCATGTCAAGAAAATTATAAAAAAAATATGTAATTGTACATAAAATTTCATTCTATATAATGGAAATAACTTATAGAAATTTATTTAAAAGAGAATCATTGATGGAGTCAAACATGAATACACTAAACAGAAATAATTTTATCAAGTATTTTATTGGTCCATGTTGAATTATTTGGATCTCACCATAAATAATTGAAGAAATTCTACTAGATCTAATTATTATGTAAATTTGGACCAACTATTGTTCCTAAATTTAATGAATTCACAAATATTTTTCTATTATTCTAGGTTCACACCTAAAAATTTCATGATTCTATAGATATTCCCTACTCCAACAAGTATTATTATACCTTACATGCATTAGGGATTGACTCCATGGGACCAAGCATATCATAAATATCATGAAAGATCATTTTTTTGTACTTACACTGAATTCATCAGGAAGTTAGTTACAAATATTCCAATGAAATATGTTAATAACAAGTCTAGCATCAATTTTTCTAAATATCATATCATTAATAAATTTAATATCAATCACTCCATTCTCAAAGTTAATTAATCCAACATCAATGTCTCGTATTTGAATATTGTTTCTGTCAAGTACATCAGTTTGTGCAATTATAACTCTTATTATCACATATATATAAATTGAATGCATAAGTAATTTAAAAAAAATTACTATTTTTCATTTAGAAAAATATAATGGATTAAAAAAAGAAACTATATCCTGATATTCTCTCTAATATTGTGTAGATATATCTAACTATTACATGGAATTATATACAAGAAACCCCTTACACTCTTTTGTATGGAATATAATTAGTACATCTAATCTTTTTTTATCTATCATTGCTCCTTACAGTCATTTATGACAAGATTATGATGAGTAAAATGTCTCAATTATGTCTAGTAAAATGAGAATATCTTTATGAAAACGGGTTCTGAATAATAAAAATCACAATGTCTATTTCAACCATGTAGATCAAAATGTCAAGAATAAGGTCCATATTCAATCCTTCCTCCAAGGATACTTGGTGTTGTAATTGAGAACTCCAATTATACCAAGAAGAAAATTACAAAGAAAGTTCCCAAATTATGGTGGGAATTAATTGATAAAAAATTTACTATAATAATGTATACAAATTTAACTTTATGGATGGTGTGAAAAATACATCTCCCACAAACATGAGGTTTCTCAATAATTAAATTGTATATTATTATGTTGGGTTCTCCTAAATGACTCTAAAATTATATGAATATAGTTATTTCATGTAACTATATACTTCTTGTAATGTAGTCGACTCTTCATGACTTTATATAAATTAAAATGTGTTATAGTCTACATGATTTTAAATTTCTTGGGATAAGTCCATTCTGCATAACAGTAAAATTCTTGAAATAAAGCCTCAATACATAACCTAAATCTATATTTCACCTAGGTATCTATTGAAAAACATTAAATTGGAAGTCACATTATCATCAATGTATGATTTATAATGGAATGGTCAACATCCCTGATACATTATGATAATCATTACTAGCCTCATTCCTAACTTTATTCCCTTTATCAATGTAGCTAATTTTTTTATAATTCTTATTCCAATAGGCTCTACTAGGGTCCTCTCCTTATAGGATATATCATTTTATATAGTGGAAATCAACTAAAAACTACCTTTATATAAAAACATATAAATTGAAACTTATTTCATGAGATACATAGTGATTTATAGATCACATACATCAAGTATAATCATAGATTCATTTTTTATTCCTACTATAACTCTGGTTGATGAATATTTCATAGAATTTTTTATTCTTCCTTTTTCCACCAGAGCACCAACATCCCCAAAATTTTATATATAAGTAAAATATAATAATAGGATATATTACCCCTACAAACTATTTATTCATTTATAATTATATAATTAGATACATAGATATAAACATATTTGTTATACTAGGAATAACTATAGGTCTCCCATTTCTCCCAGCTAGTCTTAGTACATAGCACCCCTTCATTGGGTTTCTTTTTCCATCTAGGCATCAAGATGGTGTGACAGTAAGATGAGTATAGTCAAATATATATGAACTTAAATTTTACCTCACCCATGGTCTAAGTATCATGAATTTCATCATTGTTCGTGCATATTGTAGGTAATCTGTATTAGCATTGAAATATCTTATTTATGTCAGGTTTACCTTTTTCCCAAATATATAGGTGACCTCATCCCTATATATTTTGTAACGAGGAAAAACTGACATAAATAATAATGTTTTAGTGATTATACTTTCATCATAATATATTATTTCTCATTTCTAATGTCCCTCGTGGGATTTTCACTCCATCAGTATTGTTTCACCCTAACATCATGCCCAATACATGGTAGTGTACCACAAGGACATTTAAACCCCCTTATGAATTTTACATTATTTAATATACACATTATTTATCTAGATATTGAGTTTCACCATCATCTCCATCATTTCCAAATGAGCCTCACTCAATCTATGATGATGTAAAAATCCCCCATTCTCAACCCACCTCCTTTACTACGTAAACACTGTATAAGTTGAGTTCATGGAATAATTGTAGAGAAATTTAAATTTTAAACATGGTTAATGGTGATACGTAATTTGTTTTCTCTTTTTTATGATGGTATGATAGTGGAAAACATTTTATTAACATTTCAATGATCACACATAGCCTATGTATCAGTCCACCCCTTAATTTGGACTCATTGAGTAACAATTTACCCACTATCCAGTCCATGTCACTCTAGTATACTTTTAACACCCTTATTGTTACACACTCATGAATATTTTCCCAATAATATAGAAAATTAGTATTTTCAATCAGAGCCAAATTATTCCCTATCCTAACGAGTTTACATTTAGTTGACAACATGATATTTCAACTCTAAATCATCATCCTAATCTAGTTCTCTCAGGAAATGTGAGTAATATTCTATTTCACCTAGATTCTCACCTTGAGTATGACTAAAAATATATTAATTTACTTTTGTATCAAATATCTAACAACCTAGAGGCAAAACAAATAAATATTATGGAATCCCACTTATTTTTGCTTCATAATGTTAAAATGAATAGTGTCTAATATTCCTAGATGCACAATATTAAACTGAATGGAATATCATCTCGATCATGTTATTTAAATTGTGTGATAATAATACTATTTTATTGACATTAAAATTCTTGGTACCATCACTATAACATAACATAAAAATATTTTTTTATTTTTTACCCTCTTGTGTAGACCCACGTCATAATATTTCTCTCTTACCATACCCCATCTATTGTATTTGACACATACCAAATCAACTTTAAGAACTTTTTGGGGTTTGATTTCCATTTTAAAAGATATATAGTGAAACCTTGGATCCTTAACCATGTACAATACTCAAATTTGACTCTTATCCCATCCTATTGTTCATAATTATCATTCCACCAATTTTGTTACCTTTTTTACTTTTCAGTACATAAGGGATGCCCCCCTTTTTCCCCAAAGAGGAAATGGAAACTCGGTCACAAAAGTTTTGGATTCATACCCCTTTTCTCATAGGATACCCATGTATTTTCATCCCATTTTTACAAATGAATTATATTTATATAAAAATATTTAACCCCAAAAAATATGTGTGGATTGATTCCTACACTTATCCTAACCTATAATCTCCCATCATTTTATCTCATCAACATGACTACTGCTCCCTTCACCAGGTTACCTTTCCTAATCATGCTTTAAGATTATGATTCCCTTATATGGATATGATCCTAGTCATAATAACATAAACACTTTCCACCTTATTAACATATAATAAAAATAAAATAACGAAATCATTCCTCGGGGTTGGTTCTATTATCATATGGGCTTCCAATTCACATTGTATGTTCTTTATGACTATTTGTACTTAGACAAACTCAACACTAATGGTATGAGATATATGACCTTAAAAAATTATCCCATACTAGTGTAAGTCTTTATACCCTTTACATTATTCCCCGTCAATGATTAAATTTGTCTCCTCCATAGATAATGATTTAGTCCTATTCTCGTATCTCTTCCCGAGATGGAATTTTAATTTAGTTGAAAGCCTGATGTCCTATATTCCCTCCATTTGTTTTGGTACACTCCATTAATATGATAAATTCCTGATGGTGTAACCCAAAAATATCTCAAAATCTTATTCAAAATAGCTTTTTTTTATAAACACATTTTTTGTTCCCATGATTGGAAGCAATACCCTCTTACATTTACAAATGGACTGCCCTATATTTATTGCATTGTTCCAATATCATGGACCACCTCCCATCCAAGTTACATGTCATGGAGGAACCAATATATTTATTTATGAATGGAAAACACTATCGTGATTCTAAGTGAAGAAAAAATATCTCTGACACGTAGAGAAATTTGATGCCCTCTAATGTACTCTTCTCAAGGATCGTTGGGAAGTGGGCTGTATTGGTGTGTCCATCAACAATCACCTAGATGGTACAATGCCCCTGGGATTTAATGGTAAACCCTTCACAAATTCCATCAATATCTTATCCCACTTCCACTCTGGCACATCTAGGGTTTGAGTCAAGCCCACTGGAACATGCTGCTCAGCCTTTACTTGCTAGAAAGTGAGGCATCTAGAAACGAGCTCAACCACTTCCTTCTTCATTTTCGGCCACCAGAACCGATGTTGGAAGTCCTAGTAAATCTTATCCACTCCTAGATGTACCACCAAAGGGGATTTATGGAACTCCCTAAATACCTCCTGCAATTTAACTAGTAAAACTGTGCATCCTTTAAAGAGAATGATGTGCTCTCCACCTTTGGAATATCCATCAGGGATATTCCCTAAAGGCATCTGACACACAAAGTCTTAGAGTTGGGGTATTTGAGCTATGACTCCCTAACTCTCACTAAGAGTGTTGGGGTGACTACTATTGAGAAGATTTAAACTACTCCATCTCCATACACAAAGTATATCTACAATGAAACCAACTACTCCAATGCCTCACTCAATAACTTCAAGTTGGATCTCCTACTAAGAGTTTCTTCCACTATGTTCCCCTTTCCAGGAGTATATAAAATATCAAAGTCATATTCATGGAGGAACTCTAGAAAATTCCTCTATCTAAATCTCAAATAATTCTAAGAGATTATATACTTGATTCTCTAGTGTTCATAGTAGATGATAAACCACTCAACTATTAGATATTATCACCACATCTTCAAGGTATATTCTACCACTACCAACTCAAGATCATGTGTCGCGAAGTTCTAAAAATGTGGTTTCAAGTGTCATGAACCCTAGGAAATCACCGTATGCCCCTACATCATGACACAACCAAGATCGATCCTTGATACTTCACAGAACACTACGTACTCAGCATCCTCCTCTAGTAATCTCCAGATATAAGTGATTTTCAATATCTTCCTCAGCTGCAAAAAACTCTCCTAGAACTTCTCCATCCACGCAAAAGGTTTTCTTTTTCATTTAAAAGCTGTCAAGGATTCCAATACACTAGAAAAGTCTGGAAAAACCCTTTGATAGTTCCCAACCTACCTAAGGAAACTCTGCACCTCGTCAACACTCTTGGGTGGATCCCAAGAAATCAACACCTCAAATTTTCTGGATCTACTGCAACTCTAGCCTCTGAAATGACATGTCCAAGAAAGTGGACCTCTCAAATACATAACTTACACATTGAGATATTATAATAAATCTATTGATCTTGGAGTATATCTAGGACCATCCTCAGGTGTATTTCATGTTCCTGCTCAGATTTTGAGTACACTAGGATTTCATCAATGATGACCAAGATGAACTGGTGTATATAAGTCAATAATATCCTATTCAAGAGTCCTGTGAACACATATAGATAGTATGTAATGCCATGAAACATCAAAAAGTACACATACTGGTTTTACTAACATATAAAGGCTACCTTTAGAATGTCCTCTATAGGGCCCCATCCTTAAAAATTACATAATCTTGAATTAAATCAATAATTTGCATTGAGGATATTTTCAGGTTTAGAGTTTCAGATAATTGGGCCACAACTATTACATTATAAATCAAATATTAAAAATTAGACACTTTTACTTGGTATCCATTTTTCTGTAAAATAAAAATTCATAAAAGAAGAAACATTTCTAGTTCTATGTTTTAGACATCGTGACTTTTACTTGATCTCATCCTTGACCAAATTCATCTTTAATTCCTCTGGAAGACATTTTTAAAACATGGGATAAACATAAAAATCTCAGTAAGGGATCTAAACTAAGGAAAGAAAACATTATTCCATGAATACATGAAAATCAAATAAATCATACTTTTCAATATTAAAACATAACCTCTTTATCATACCTCAAAAAATCATAAGATTTATGAATAACACTTAGAAATCATAGGGAATAAAGGTAAATTGTGGCATCCATGTCATACTTACATTATAGATATCATAGAAACATAGGGAGTTACGTTTGGAATACCCATCACAGTATATTCCATAAATATATTAGGCGAAACATTAATGTTTAACTCCTTCACATTACCCAAAGAATTGGAGAGCTATATCGGGCTAACCTGTACAAGTTTTATCACAGAACCACCTATATGTGTAAACAATGACCCATAAACATATAATATTCATAACACATAAAACAAGAATAAAGTAAAGACAGATTTTTCATATTGAAATCACAATATATCATTTCATTATATTGACATAATCAAGGCTTTATCATACCATTTTCAAAACCTTGTAAAACATTTAATAATGATATTTTTGAATCAAAGTGTCACATACCACTTTCATTCTTTTAAAGGAATTGACATTTTAAAACATTAATGTACATATAAATAATTCCTTAAAACCATTTTTAAAACATGGTCATTAATGAGATATATTTTTAAGAATAAATCATTACAAAATTTAAAACAATGTTTTAGTTAAACAGTCCCTTACCACTTTATAAAATACATGAATAAAAAAATTATAGAATAACATTAAACAAAACATATAATATCATGAGAATAAAAATATTCATGATATAATATGTCAAAGGTAATTATACACACCATAAAAATGTGAATTGGTTTATAACAATAAATAATCCTCAATGGAATGTAAATTGAGACAAAATACCTTACAAAGATCATATCATTAGATTAAGGATAAATCAATGAAATAATTTTGTGTAGAAAGTAATAATAAACCCAATATAATTTGATATTAAGTGTAAAAAAATTATAGGTCTTTCACACATATTCATAGAATTACATAATCAAGAAGTATAAGTTTAACCCAAATAAATGAAATTGGGTTAAGAAATTTTCTTACAGAAATCCAACAGCCTAATGGTGTCACATTAAAATTGATAAAATGAGTTGATGAGAGAGAAAAGGGTCGCTTCTCACCTGAAAATAAAATTTGAAGTAATAAGTATATATAATAACATATCCAAACATAATAAAGTTTATATTAAAATAAAATACATAAAAAATTCTTTAACTAAAAGAGTACGATGAATGGTTCCCTTACCAATTTGGTAACATACGAAACATACACCCCATGAAGGAAGGATCATACAATGAATTTGTAAATACCCATAAATTAAATTATATTACACAAATAATACAGTCATGGTCACTACATATACCACACAAAAGGAAATAGTGGAAAATATTGTATGATCTTTGTGGAATAAAAAGTGAGATGAAAACTCCTTACCATGCATCTGACATGTTTTGATCATTATTTATCTCCCTGAATAATAAAAATAACGTAATTTCTAATTTATTAAGAACATTTTTCAAGTCTAATATTTATTTTATATCACTTATTACTTCATTGTAAACATTATATAATTATTTATTTTAATATCAGACCTTTTGCTGATATTTGGCTCTTGAGTCAAAAATGAACTTGTTATAATTACAAATTGTCTATTTTGTTAAAAATGAATTATCTCTAGAATTATGTTAATGATATAGATACCATATCTATACAATATATCAAGTATATATATATATAATTATTTATTTACTTATTTATAATATTACATAACATTTTTAGATAAGAAATGAAATGCACCGTTCATGGAGACGGTAAGCCGTATGTACGCAGGAGCGCTACATTCATTTCTTTTTTTTTAATGAAATGAAAACCCAATGATACATGGGTATATTATAATTACAGTATATTATCATATATTATTTAATTAATTAAATCCTTTATACATTCCATGTATGGTACGAATGAGTCATATCACTTTGAGGGGGAAGTTGGCCACACTTTCTCAAATGAAATTAT
Organism: Viscum album; assembly: GCA_963277665.1. Classification (NCBI taxonomy): domain Eukaryota; kingdom Viridiplantae; phylum Streptophyta; class Magnoliopsida; order Santalales; family Viscaceae; genus Viscum; species Viscum album. Next base: position 502,251,351 of record OY728131.1, on the reverse strand, counting down.
CGTATTTACCCATTATGGAAACCATAAAAGTATTATATGAATGAAAAATAAATAATAATATGGAAAAAATAAATATAATATACAACAAATATAAAAAAATAATCATAATTCCAACCATGAGGGTAGGTAGGAGATAATTGAATAATCATCATTTCGTGAGGTAGTAGTTTGTCGTCCACAAAAACAGAATGTTCTAAATCGATTATATGGAGTAGTGTGGGTGTGTAGTTTTAATCCTCATCATAACAACATCCTATTATATTTAAGATACTGGTTTTGTCATTAAACAATGGAATAAATATTTTTTTGGGGCTTGGAGAAGGAAAATGATAGAAAATAACTAGAGAGAAGATGTTACCATTAAATCAGGTAACATATTTTCATTTGAGCCAAAGGGCTCTCTTTAATTACATTCTACTGAGGGGAAGTATTATAAGAGGAATATAAGGGTTTTTAGAGCTTCTTAGAGAAGATTTTAGATGAGACAAGTAGATTTAGACGTGTGAGTAATGAGTTAGAGGTGGGGGCCTTTTATAAGAGGGAGGAGGGGCTCCTTAGGAAAGTTTGAAAGTATTATGTTGTTATAAAATGATTTTCGATTTCAAAAGGTCCAAAACTAATTAAATTAAATTATAAGATGAATATAAGTAGAAATAAAATCATCCAATAAGAATTTTATAGTATTGGATATTTTTTAATCCTTATCATTTAGCTTTAACCCTTAGTTTGCTAATTTATGTTTTACTATATCCTCTTGTATATTCATACTGTATGATTAATATATTTACTATAAAATTTCAATAAACTTAAAATGGATAATTAATAAAATTTATAACATCATATATGTCATTTGTCCAAATATTTAATTTTTTGGATTATTTTACCATTTAATAAAATATTAATTATTTTAAAAACTCATATATGTCAATTTATAATGAATTCATATCAAGACTTTTTAAAAAAACTATAAAAAGTGTTTATTTATAAAAACCATCAATAATGAAAATATTACAAGTCATTATTGTATCTAAAATTCGTGAAGAGCAAAAAAAAGTGTCAAAATAATTTTATTTTAATATTTATTATATGATTTATTTAAAACATTCATTAAAAAAGAAATCACTACATCAGCATTTCGTCATAAATGTTATTTATTATTGATGTCTTAAAATTATAAATAAAATACCATGATGTAGAAAATATTTTTATCTTTCCAATTAATATTTATTTTCAAATATATCACTTATATAACCCCATATAAAAATTGTTTTAGGAAAAGATATATGCTTATGTTACATTTTCCTTAACATTAAATTAATTTTTATAAAGTGTCATTTTCACATACATGTGGCTCCATGGGGGATAAAAATCAACCCAAGGATTCCCATGGTCTTAAATGTTTCCTAAATATAGTTAAGACAAATGCTAGGGTAATTTAATATTATTATAATATAATTTTTTTACCCTCATTTACCATATTTACCCTTTAACAATGGTAAATAAAATATTTACTGATGTTACTATTCATAATGTCTAAAAAATGTTACTTGTTTACACAATTTTGAACTGAGGATTAAAACTATGGAATAAAGTTTTCCATATTCAAAACAAATAAGATACAAAAATTAATTTAAAATTAATCCTCGTTGTCAAAACTAAAAGGGGTGTTTTAAGAAATAATAATTATCAAAAGATTCGCATGTGTTTATGTCTAATTAAAATGTGAAATTACTTCAAATGACCAAAAAAAATTTAAATTGAAAAAACATAATCTAATTACACTTTAAAAAATTTTAAAAATAATATATCTATATAAATGAATTATATTAAAGAGCAGTTTTGAATGAAATGTAGTATTCTTCACTATTCATAAAAAAATGAACTTTATCAGAGAAATATGAAAAATTTACCCAATGTAAATTTTGATGTCAAAATTATAAAGAAGTAGTTTATTTGTGAAATATAAAATATAAAAGTTACAAAAAAATAGATTTAATATGTGTTCTCTATTAAAAGGCAATAAATCGACCATTGAAAAAAAAATTAAAGTATTTTATGCTTAAAATCAGATTCATTCTTATTTTAATCCTCTAAAATTTATCAGATAAAAGTAAAAACATTTAACAAATAGGTTTAATAATATTTTAGTTAGTTATATTAATTTTTTCTAATATAATGCGTACTAATTAACTACCATTTTAATAATAATATTATTATATTATGTTTCGGTATAACTCTAAGTTGTGTGCAACCTAAGATTTCAAAGAAACTGGTTGTTGCATGTTGAGTATGCTATCGGACATAGAATACCCCTAAAATTAAAATTAATATTTAATTCTCAAATATTAACAAATATGAAAATGTTATATTCTTTATTTACCTGGGATGTTACATCCTTCCCCCATTTTGGGAATTGCGTCCTCACAATTTTAATATTAGGATTGAAAACATCATTGAATGTCCCATATTGGAAAAAGAGTCATTAAAAAATCACATTAAATGAAATTAGGAGAATTAAAAATGTCACCCGAGATAACACGTACTAGGATTCCATGAAAACATAGATATGGAGGAGAAACTAATCGTCTATTTCTGATGGAGAGTGATTGAAAACATGATCACGATAAATTTTACATCAAGAAAACCACAAAATTTTGATGTGTTAAATAGTCCTTGGTTTACCAATAGGAAAAGTAAATGGACAATGTTTTTGTTTTATATTCCATTTAATAAAGTGGGAGAATATATTTATGATATTTACTAAGGATATAAGGATATTTACTTACTTTTCAAGAAGAGCTTCTTTCCTTTAATAAGTTTCTACAAAAACTCATATTTTCTCAAAATGATGAGTATTCAAGATTACTTGTTCACAACTGAAGTACTCGAATCCACTACAATGGAATCACATAATCTGAAAAAGATTAATTATATATTTCCCTTGTATTTATACATTTATGAAAACCAAAAAGTTTACTACAATATCAGATAATCCCCAAAAAGGATAATCTTTAATAAAATAAAATACCACTCTTAATCTCCAAAATACAACAAACAATACCCAAATCTTAACAAAGACCATTCAATAAAAATTCTCCTTAAAATTATTTAAAATAATCCATCTAATATTGAAACCCAAAATTCATAAGGATTTGATCACATAGTCTTCCATGGTAAATCTTAATGTTTTCCCTAAATACAATCGACTACTCTTAAATTCTCATACTGATGTGTAATTAGCAAAATAAACTATTATTTATGATAGGTTACTAATTTCCATAAATAACCCAAATTTTCATATGTCTACAATAAAAACATAGATTCTTCTAAAATAAAATTTTAACCGTTACACCACAAATGAGATACCAGAGTATTCTATTTTCTATAAACATATAGAGTTCCCAAAATAGATATTGTCTTCCAAAATAACCTTTGTCACATATTCACCAAATCATTTTCCTATAGTAATAATATCCATTCAATAAAACATAATTTCTCAAAATAAACATCTTCTTGATCCATTAAATTATTTAACTGAAATAGAATAAGGAATAATAAACATGGGCTTTGCATCGTCCAGTGGTAGGCGATGCATCCTTTTTTCCCTTCAGTTATGGGTTTGATTCATGCGGCCTTGCCAGACGCGACAGGTTTTCACCCTTCCTGTGGTGTGTCCTTTTTCTAATACCATATAAATTTATAACATTCCAAAAAATGAGATAAATTTCTCAAAAATAACCATAACATATTTTTACCACAAGGGTTTTCATTGAAGCTCCCATTTCATTTGGTTTCTCATTATGAAAACTACCAAAATTTCCTTCACATCTATTGTTACATTGGATCTTACCAGATCCATCCATTTACAAAAATCAAAATGGTTGGAGTGAGTATATTAGTAAAATCAACATATAATATCCTATTAAGAGGCAAAACACAAATATATACTAATTCATGTTATCTTAAAGCCATTAAATTTATCTGAAACAAATATGACTCTTTCTAATATGCTAACTATTATGGTTATTCCAATTATTCTTAAATAACACCCTAACCTCTAAATTTATCTAAACAGACCTTTGATACCAACTTTAAGGCCCCATCCTTAAACATTACATAATGTTGAGTTATGTCATGAATTCACATTGAGGATATTTTCAGGTTTTGAGTTTTAGTGATTTAGTACAAAACTACTACATTACATCTCAAATATTTTAAATTAGAAACTTCTACTCAGTATCAATTTTTTCAATGAAATAAAAATTCTTTAAAAAAAACATGTCCAGTTCTAAATTTTAGACATCATCACTTTTCATTGATCCCATCCTTGACCCTATTCTTCTTTAAGTCTTGTGGAAAACATTTTAAAAAAATTGGATGAGCATGAAAAGCTCATTAAGGGGTATAAAATAAGGAAATAAAACATTAGTCCATGAATATATACATATCAAAGGAATCATACTTTTCAATATTAAAACATATTCTCTTTAACATACCTCACAAAATCATAAGACTTGTGAATAACACATTAAAATCATAAATCATAAAGGTAAATTGTGGGATCCATGTCATACATACATTGTACCTATCACAACTACATATGGAGTTATGTTTGTAATACCCATCGCTTTATAATCCCTAAATCTTTTAAGAGAAACATAAACTTTTACCTCTGTCACGTTACCCAATGATTTGGAGAGCTATCTGAGGCTCACCCGCCATAGGATTATCACCGAACGACCCATATATGTAAATAATTCCCAATAACCATAACATATTCATAACACATAAAACAATCATAAAGGAAAGATAAAATTTCAACATTGCAATCACAATATATAATATCAAGATATTGACTTAATCAATTATTTATCATTCCATTTTAAAATCTATATAAAAATTTATTAAAGGTATTTCTGAATCAATGTGTCCCATTTTACATTGAATCTTTTAAAGGAATTAACATTTTATAAAATTAATTTCCATATAAATAAATCCTTAAAACCATTTTTAAAACATGTTCATTAATGATAAATATTTGGATGAATAAATCTTAAAAACATTTAAAACAATGTCTTAGTCAAAGAGTCCCTTACCAACTGAGAAAATACTTGAATAAAAATAATTACATAATAACATTAAAAAAGCTTATATTATCATGAGAATAAGTAGATTAATGATATAACATGTCAATGGAAATTATATACCCCAAATAAAAGTGTCTGGGTGTATAAAAAAGAAAGTCTCAATGGAATGTAAATTGATACAAAGTCTCTTACCAAGATCATATCCTTAGATTAAAGATAAATAAATGGAATAATTATGTCTGAAAAATAAGAACACACCAACTGTTAGTAGATATTAATTGTAAAATAGTCATAGGTCATTCATACATATTCATATCACAACATAATCAAGAAGTTGAAGTTAAACCCAAATAATTTAAATTTGGTAAAATGTTCTCTTATAGAAATTCAACATCCTAAAAACATTACTTTAAAATTCATAAAATGAGTTGATGAGAGAGAAAAGGGTCACTCTTCACATGGAAATAAAATTTACATAAATAAGGATATATAAGAACATATCCCAACATAATAAAATGAAAATTAAAATATATTCCATAAAAGATGTATTTGACTAAAAGAGTACGGTGAAAGGTTCCCCTACCGATTTGGTAACTTAGGAAACATACACCACTTGAAGGAATGATCATAAAATGAATATTTAAATACCCATAAATTAAATTATATTACTCAAATAATACAATCATGTGCTATACATACACCACACATAAGTAAATATTGGAAAATATTGTATGGATATCACGGGAATAAAAAGTGAGATGTAAACCCTTTACCTTGCGTCCGACATATTTTGTTTGTTCTTTATCTCCCTAAATATTAATCAAATGTTAACATATATTTTATTAAGAATATTTTTCAAATTTATTCTTCCTTTTATAACAATTATTACCAATTTAAAAACATTAAATAATTATTTATGTTAATATCGGTTGTTTTTCAGATATTTGGTTCATGAGTCAAAAATGAACTTGTTATATTTACAAACGATCTATGTAGTAAAAATTACATTATGTACAGACTGATATTAATAATTTATATAAAATATATATAATATATATAATATATATCCAGTATATATATATATATATATAATATTACGTAGCATTTGGAGATACGAAATGAAATGCACCATTCCTGGAGAAGGTAAGTCATACGTACGCAAGAATGCTACTTTCATTTCTATTTTTAATTTTTTGTTGAAATGAAAAACATATGATACATAGGTGTATTATAATTCCAGTATAATTTCAAATATTATTTCATTAATTTCATCCTTTATACATTCCATTTATGGTACAAACGAGTCAAATCACTTGGAGGGGGAGGTAGTCTACACTTTCACAAATGAAATTATCATATTCACCCGTTATGGAAACCATATAGATATGATATGAATGAAAAATAAATAATCTTACTGAAAAAATAAATATAATATATATCACATAAATAAAAAGGTCCATCATAATGGCCACCATAAGGGGCAGTAGAAGATAATTCAACAATCATCGTTTCAGGAGGTAGTAGTTCAACGTCCACAAAATAGTATATTCTAAATCCATTAAGTGGTGGTGTGTGGATGTGTAGTTATAATTCTCATAATAAAAACATCCTATTTTATTGAAGATACTTTTTTTGTTTTTAATTAAGGTAATAAATAGAATTTAGGGGGCTGGAGAATGAAAATAAAATAAAATAACGTGAGAGAAGACGTTACCTTTAAATCGGGTAAACTCTTTTGATTTGAGCAAAAGGGCCCTCTTAAATTGAATTATTCCTAATTAATAGGGATAGAGGGATTTATGTAGATTCTTGTGGAATATTTTATACAAAAAATGGGCTTGAGAGGTGTGAGTAATGAGTTAGAGTTGGTGGCCTTTTATAAGAAGGTAGAGGGACTCTTTAGGAATTTTTGGAAATGTTATTTTATTATAAAATGATTTTCAGTTTCAAAAGATAAAAAACTAATTAAATTAGAATATAAGATGGTTATAAGTCGAAATAAAATCATTCAATAATAATTTTATAGGCTTTGTATATTTTTTAATCCTTATATTTTAACTTTAGACCTTAGTTAACTAAGTTTACTTTTACCCTGTCCTCTGGTATATTCATAAAATATAGTTAATATATTTTATATAATATCTAAGTGTCCCAAAATGGATCATCAATAAAATTTTTACATAATATATGTCAGTTTTCATGAATCTTATATTTTTATTATTATTTTATCATTTAATAATATATTAATTGTTCTAAAAACTCATTTTTGTTAATTTTTAAAATATTCATATCAAGACTTTTAAAAAACACATAACAACTTGATTCATTTGAAAAACCTTCCTTATTTCAAATATAATAAGTCTTCATTATATATAAAATTCGTGGATGGAAAAAAGTTTAAAAATAATTTTATTTTAATATTTATAATCTCATTTATTTAAAACATTCATTAAATAGGAAATGACTACATCAGCATTGTGTCATAAATAAAAATATTTATTTGATATCGAAAAATTATAAATAAAATACAATGATGTGTGAAATCAATTTATATTTCCAATAAATATTTATAGTGGAATTTATCGCATATATAACCCCATCTAAAATATGTTTAGTATAATATTTATGTTCATGTAACATTTTACTTAACATTAAATTATTTTTTATAAAGTGTAATTTTCACTTAAAAGTGGCTCAATGAGGTCCCAAAATTGACCCAAGGATGCCCATGGTCAGAAATTTATAATCCAATAGGTTTACTACATGTGTTAAGGAAATTTAATATTATTAAAATATTATTTCTTACCCATATTTAGCATATTTACACTTTAACCATGGTAAATAAAATATTTTCTGACGTTACTATTCATAATGTCTAAAAATAAAAGTTACATATTTAATAAATTTGGACCTATTAATTCTAAATATGGAATTCATTTTCCCAAATTCAACACACATAATTTGCAGAAATTAATTTAAAATTAATTCCCATTTTCAAAACCAAAAAGGGTGTTTTTATGATATAATAACTATCAAAGGATTGACATGTGTTTATATCTAACTAAAGTGTGAAATTATATCAAATTTATAACATTTTATTAATAGGTAAAAAAATAGTCTAATTAAACTCTAAAACAAATTTAAAATATAATCTAACCATATAATTAAATTACTTTAAAAGACAGTTTTGAATTAAAATGAAGTATTTTAAATATTCATCAAAAAATGAACTTTATAAAAAAACAAAATTTTACCCAAAGTAAATTTTGATGTCCCGATTCTAAAGAAGAAGTCTATTTTCCAAATGTAACATATATAAGTGAAAAAAACTATATTTAAAATGCGTTCTCCATCCAATGGTGGTAAATCGACATTGTAATGAATATTAGAGTATTTTAATGCTTAAAATCGAATTCATTCTTATTTTAATACTCTAAATTTTATCAGATAAAAGTAAAAACATTTAACAAACATGTGTAGGGAAATTTTAGTAAATAATATTCATTCCCACCAATATAATGGCTAAGCGTTATTTACTATTTAAGTTATATTATTATTATATTATTATTCATTATAACTCAAAGTTGTTTGCAACATAAGATTTCAAAGAAACCTATTGTTTCTTGTTGAGTAAGCTATCGAAAATAGAATCCCCTTGAAAAAAAATTAATATTTATTTCAAAAATATAAATAAATCTGAAAATATTATATTTTTAATTTACCTATGATGTTACATACTCATCTCGTACTTGATGTTGGTGAGAGAAAAACCTGAGTTCAATATTTTAGAACCACATTTCTCACTCCAGTTGATGAAAGAGGTCATTTATCCTTGGTAGTACATACCTTTTCTTCATGGTCACCGAATTTAGGCACTGCAAGTCCACACATAACCACAAGATCATTTCTTTCTTCTTGTCAAACAAAATTTGGGCCACCCTAGATGAAAAAATGGGTCTCTCGAAGTTGTTCCTCTAAAAGTTCTCCAATTGTACCCTTAATTAATAAAAATCCATGGGAGCCATCTGATATTAAGGTGTATATTTCATTTCTACCCTAGGGTATAGGTTAATGCAGATGTCAACCTCCCTATGGAAAGTTAATCTAGGGACATCCTCATGAAAGATATCCTCATACTCTGCCACCACTATATGAAAATGAGGACTCCTATCATCTACTACACTGATGATGAGACTATCCAATTGTTGTGTAATCAACTATACATTCATACTCATGAGTCCATCATGTACTACATTTGTTTCCTTTTTTCCAAGAATAGAAAATATGGCCATGTCACTATTGGAACAACACACTCTATGCCTAAAACATTTAATTTGGTAATTATCTGTAGATAACTAGTCCATACCAGCAATTATGTTAGAACATCTCGATGTCGCCACCATGATATCCCACCAATAATATATCCCCTTAGATTAAGGGTACACTTTTTACATGAGTGTGTGATCATCGAATCTCTCCTCGTAAGAGACTTTAGGCGTAGCGATCAAGTGAATGGTTCATTTGAAATCTCTGAGTCTCGAATAAGGGTCATGGAGAGAAAAGAGTGACTAGAACCTATGTCTATAAAAAGTACATATAAGGTAGAAAAGACACATATTATACCTCTAATAATAATGGGAGGCTCAGGGTCATAAGACTCCATCACCTGAAACGGGACTCGTCCTTATCCACTAGAACCTTGAGCCCGTGGTAGACCACCTAGCGGTGGTGGTGGTAGTACCTAAATCCTCCACCAAACTCCTTCATCCTGACCTTCTAATCTACCATGCCTTATTCCCTCGGAACCAACCTTCTCCATCCTTTACCTCTATCTCGATGGTCCCTCAACCGTCTCCTGATTGATTATATGACGGGTTGGGAAATCTCTATCCAGATGCCCCCAACCACAACATGAGTAAGACCACTTGTCCTTTAGATAAATTTATCTCCCCTCTGAGCCCCACATAGATAATCCTTTGTCCTGGGGGTCCTCCCTTGGTGTTCCTCACCCTTTTGGGTCCCTGAATATGTTATTGGATACCCATAGACGAAGACTCAACTACCTGGTGCCTATTGATAGATCACACTATAGGTTCCTGCTCCGCTAGAAATATCTCTACTATAAAATATTACTTCAATACCACATCATATGTAGGGATTATAATGGATATCATTGATTCACTGATTTCATGGTGTATCCCCAGATCCATGGTCTGAGCTTTGAAGAATGGGTCTCACACTATATCTATGGAGTAGTGAGAAATATTCTTAAATTGTGTCGAGTGCTCTTCTATTGTCTGACTAAACTACTATAGAGGCATGATCTCTTATATATACACTAAGCATAATGTATCTATAAATAACTCCTCTTTGAATAGGCACTCAAATTTTCCCAAGAGAGAGTTGTCTCTTTATGCATCTCGGTAACTAAGCTCCCATATCTCCCTGTTGAGCCCTCAAGAAGGCTCATGGAAAGAACTTGAATATGGTCTTAAGGATTCCTCACAAGGTAGAAGAAACATGTAACTACCTCCAGAAAATCCTTAGGTACCTATGGGTTAGTATCACCTCAAAAACAGGGAGGTTGATACATCTAGAAATCATGAAACACACTCAAACTATGTGCATCCTCTACCGATAGTGCTGGTAGTAACTGCTACTCAACTAGTTGTTGTAGCACTAGTACACCACCCGGAGCTGCTATATATGGTACTGTTCTATGTACCGACACCTCATATCAATGAGGATCATCCTCATGATCACACACCAGAATCATGGTCGGATGAGTGCATAGAGGCATCCTCAAAAAGATCCAGATGATCCATGGACAATAGAGTATACATGGTGAGCTAATTCAATAACGACATGAGATCAAACCCATATCTAATATGATGCATGTATCATTAATTCCCCTAAAACTAGTGCTTTCAAGTACCGAGTCGAGAAGAAGAATTCAGATTCATAGTGTATGGATACATGAGCCGCTACAACGCCATTGGATTCTCTAGCAGAAAGCCAAACTCCAAACATTTAACATTGCTTACCCAAACCATCCTCATAGAATCTTGGTATTTAAGTATAACCAATCACCTATAATACCACTTGTAACGACCCATCATAGAAGTTATTGTCCCATGGGTACCAAATGATTTCCTCTGATAGGCCAAGGGCTGGTAACTAGTGCCAAGTAGGAATTTCCCACAAATGGGAGGCAGTTGCCTTTGTACTTGTACACACACACATATCCAAGCCTGAAATGATGAAATGTAAAAACACTAAGTATAAAAAGCATGAATAAGCTAATATATCAACCTTAGAGTATGATAATAAGAAAACTCGAAGGCTAATAGGGCCATAATATAAGACCACCCTAAAAGGAGTCTATAATAGTGAATACACAAGTTCTAGAAACTCACCTATAGAAAACCCAACCAAAATGGTATGTGTAAGAAAACATTATGAACCTATAGAATCACAAAATGTTCTTCTGATCACTATAAGCACCACCTAGTCTTGTTCCACCTTGAACACCAACAAGTCATCGATTTTCTATAAAATACATGGCACATGGAAGATATACCCATGAATAGGTGAGTAAAAAAATACTCATAAGGAAACCCCAAATCCAAAATGTAATAACACTAAGAATCACATGAATTATACCATGGATAAATATATGATTTACACCCCAAAGAAAAACATGCAATATAGTCAACTCACATATGTATATGTTTAAAGAAAGAAGAGAAGGATTTTTATTTTTAGTCTACAGATCTCCCAATTTCCCTGAAACTGAAATGTCGATGATGCACAGAGCATTGATATCACATGGATCAATGATAGAACATGTATCATCAATGTAACACGAAGCATTGATGATATATCGACAATCAATGACACATGGAGCATCTAGGTAACACGGATCGTCGATGGTGCATAGAACATAGATAGTGCATAGAACATTGATGTTGCATAGAGGGTAGATGGGTAATTGAGTTTTGATGGATCCCGGAGCATCGATGGGTTAGGAAGCCCCCATGTCACGTAGTCTCCATGTTGCATCCCACTACAAGATTTTTCTTGTAGTGTGCTTGTTCTGAGAGATTATACATCTCAACCCATTTGGTTTTAAACCAATTTCCACAAATTCACACTTAGAGTATCTCAAAAAGCAAATCATGTGTTTAGGGTCCCAGCACCACAAACGACTCATCAAAATAACACATAGTTTTAAAGATATGGATTTTTTTGTAAAACGTCCCGACATGTGACCAGTCTGAATAAACTCAACCCATTCAGGCCGACCCAACCCAGCCCGGTCTAGTACAGTTCAGCCCAAAATGACCTAGGCCACTGGGTCCATCCCATTGGTATGCAGAGTGGCCCAAACACACAAGTTGGTCCCACATTGCGGCACAGTTTTCTCCACCAGACACAGCCTGCCATGGCTATGCCCCCTTTATCCATGTGGTCCACCTAGATCGTGTGTCACCCCCCATGTATCCTAGTTAACAAAAAGACATGTAATGTTTCACACAATCGTCCCTCATCCTCCAAACACCCACAACTTGACGTTGTAGGTTCCTTTGACACAACTTCAAGCCACGTCCTAACTCGCTGGTGTGGGTGACCAAAATCCTTAGCCACACCTGCACGTGGTCACCACTTTATGCCACCAAGAACTACTGGTGACCCTAGTTCAATAGTTCTACCCTGTTTCTATAGTGCTCTGTTTTTTGAAATAGTGCTACATTTGTGATCCTCAGTTCATGACCTTCACTACCTCGGGCTTCTATCCATCTTTCCTGCACTCTAGGGGCCTGATCACTTTCATATCCTCCCTGAAAATTTCCACATGACCATGAGGGTCCAATGGTAAAGAATTCCAAGAAAATTATAGGAGGAACACAGAGAACTCCTGAATAATGGATCTTTTACCTGTTCATGTTGGCCTTGATTTTTTCATGTTATAAGGATTAAAAAATAACTAGAATAGATAATCAGAAATATCTATCTCCCTTTTTAATCCCCACAATAATTTATCAATCCCACAAGAACGGACAAGCTATAGATCAGCCCATTAATGGGTTGGTCCACATTCAACATTTTCATCTTAGAAGGTAAAGGAAATCACCAAGAGATCAAACTCCCTACCTCATGGTTGGATTAGTCATTGAGGAATAATGGAGGTCCATGACATCGTTGATCCTCAATCCGCCTGTGTTTTTCATTGATAGAGTTTTCTTCCATGCCTCAGAGAAATTACAGGGTTATTTTGATAACAATAAATTCCTAAAAATGTTTAATTTAAAAGAAAAACTCTGGAAGATACAATAAAATATTTTTATTAGAACATATTTCCATGACAGTCACATCTAAATTCTAACATTCACAGCCAAACTGTGACTGTCGATATTAGGCCTCACTTAAGGTAAAGTCACTACTCTAATGGAAAATGTGACCTTTAATTTCTGAAATAGGAATTATTTTATAAGTTGTTACATTTTCAAATAAAAAATACCATCACACATTACTAGAAATTTTAAATTTTTCAACATATTATTCTGGGCACACTGAGCCTAAGAATCTCAGTCATCTCATCACTTGGTCTCAGAATTTTCCCAATTAATTTATAAAAATAAAATATAATAAAATACGAGTAATTATAATGGTGGGGAGTAATTCCTTTAATGTAAAACCCTTATCATAGGTAGATTGGATGGTAATGAATAAATGAACTAATATAACCTTAAAACTTGGACTTTAAGATCAAAGAATCTGAAATAGTGAATTAGTTCGTTTGATCCTCTTCAAAAAAAAGAATACCCTTATTGATTAATATGGGTCCATCCAGCATGTGAGGAGGTTGTAGAGATGGAATGAATACTCTAATCCTGCCATTCATTAAGTTAAATGATCATCTACAAAATGAACCTTCCTTCTTAAGAGATTTATTGTTGTTTTAGTCACCCCAAAGGGAAGTGGCACATTAAAGGCCATTATGAATGTGGAGGTATTAATCTCTTGATTCCCATATAAATTTAGTCTATAGAGCCTAGTTTTCATGAGGATCTAAAAAAATATAATCTGATTAGGAAGTGGAAACCAATGAACATAGATAAATCATTCCAAATCAAAAATTGGAAACAACAACTAGCGTTCTTAAGTGTGAAGATAAGGAGGTAGTTGACATAGAGAACACCTACGATATTCTATTGAATTCAAATGAAGATATCTTAGAGTATTTTTTACTGATTAAGAACAACTTATAGGATTCTCAAATACTTTTTGAATGATATCTGGGAGTTTATTTGAATGAAGAAAACCATATTGGATCGATAAAAATCTAATTTTGATACATGGATTAAATGAGGGAAGAATAATCTTATAGGAACATGTAGAGACCAGATACAATATGTAATACCACATCGAGGATATTATCTAATTAAATATAGATATTATGGTAACCTACACTGAATAAGAATTATTCTAGGTAAAGCATTACGATGTTTTTTAAAAATTTCTAGAATGGAATTATTATCTCGTGTGTAGTTATGTTTTTCTATATATTTAATTTTTAGGGGTTCCAAATTTTTCCTTAAAAGTTATTATGAAATAAAAAACATTAAATTTAGTTTGTTTTTGGTTTTGAAAGGATGGTTTGTATCATTTTTGGTGTTTGGTGTTTGGTAATTTATGGTTATATGGTTTTAGATAATTTATTTTTAAAATGTATTAAAAATTGTATTTTTGGAATGTTAATTGAAATGAATAATTTTCCTTGAAATTTTTAATTATTTCTTAAATGTGTTTGGTACATGATTTTGGAAATTTGAAATTTTTGTTGAATTGTTATGATACGTTCTTTCTTTAATCCTAGTTTTTATTCTTTATTATGTTATGGAAATAAGGATGGGTATATGTTCTTATTTTAATGTTATGGAATGTGTCTTGGTTTTTTTTATGTTTAAACCTTGGAACACATATCCCCTTGGTGGATTCTTGGTATAATTTCTTAAACCTAGAGTGAACAACAACCCTAGGTGAATTATTGGTATTGACGGATAATCTCAGGGTGAACATGACCCCATGGGTGGATGCTGTGTATTGATGGTTAAACTCTGGGTGAAAATGGACCCCATGACAATTCATAGTATTGATGGTTAATATCGATGTGAGTAAAACCTCTACTGGTCACATGTGATAGTAAAAACTGTTATCAACACAACACCATGGGAGGAAGATGGGGACCTGGATGTGGGTATATTAACCCCATGATTCATTTTTTTACAAGGGATAGGTATATTAACTCTTGTTAAGAGATGGTTGGCATGGTCTTTGAGATATTCTTAGAGTTACCCTAGCATTGGCCTATATAGGTTTTACATTTCTATTATAGAACATATCCCCCAAGTTTTTCATCTTTTTTATATTACAGTTTTATGCATTTTAATGGTTGTAATTTTATTTTTTTACCTTGGAGAACTTATTCATATAATTTTTATATATTTTCTATTTTTTGGGACACTATTTGTGGTGAAAAAATATTTTTATCACACCCTATTTAGGACACCATGGAATATGGGTAACTGAGAAAATATTCTCATGATATATGCATCGTTTGGGATGATGCCCATGATTATATTTTTCATAGTCAAGTGGGATATCTTAGAAGATATCATGATACTGAGTTTTGGTATTTCTAGGTGTATAATAGGACCCTTATATATCATTTTTGTTTTTTTCATTGTATATGTAACTATCCTAGTGAATGGAAGGTTTTATTCCATATGTTATAGTTTCATTTTTTATAGAATATTCATTTTACACATTTCTTCTGGGTATATAGATTTGATGGATGTGTATGTGATTTCATTATTTTTTCCATATTACTGTAGAGTTTGGTAGAGTAGACATATTATAACCATAATACCATATTTGACCACCACTTGTAGTTATAAACCTTTGGTTTATGGGGAGGAATTCTTAAGGTCACATAATATTAAATTATAGTTATTTAATATATATTTAGTCTTGTATGGATGTTAAAATGATATATTAGAGATTGTTTATATTTATTTTTAATTATTTTGGAGACGATGGATATTAGATTTAGGAATGTGTTGGACCATGTGATTATACATTGGTTAGTTTGTTGAATTTTTTTTCCAATGGATGTTTAAGATTCCATGGGTATAGTATTGATTCTCATGGATTGAAATATTGCATTTTTTGTGATTTTCACCTCATGTGATGCATATTTAGGGTGATATTTAAGACTTCTGAGTTATTTTTTAGCTCTTGGATCAATTGTAATAGTGTAGTTAATTGTATTTGAATATTGACATCATAGGAAACATGAATTTAATACATCATGGTGGTGGATTTTAGGATCCTCTTGATATATTACTGCTATTTTGACTATTATAACTGATTATTAGGGATCATCTATATATATTTTATAAAAAATGTTATATACAATTTTATATTATAAGTACATTAGTGGAATTCTACTCAGTTAGACTTACCATTATACATTTGTTTTTTTCTATTAGAATTTTTTAAAGATATTATGGTGATGATGGTGGTATGGTCCCTTCAGTAAGGGAAAAGTAGATACCCAAAGGGGCTGATAAGGTACATTTTGACTGTATAGGTACACTCAGTGAGGATAGGTTTTTTTAGGTTCAATTATTTAATTTTCCAGTAAAAACCTATATGTTTCTTTCCCTTATATCATGGAATGGAATTCTATATAATCAAATATTATGGTTGTGATTCCTTAGTACAATTCATCATTATTGATGTGGTTGTATAGGTGTGAAACTATGTGATTTGGGATTCTATAGGAAAGTAGTCTTGTGTGGAGATATTTAGTGAGAATTGGTGCATTAAAGGGAAATGTTTTGTAAATTTATGTCGGGTTCTATTTATGTAACTAGTTAGTTGGTGTTTTAGACTTTTGTTTCCATGGTTTGAGATGTGAGAATGTATGATGTCCAATGGAATTAGAGCCTATTGTGGGTTGTATGGGATGTTGATGTAGGGTGTTTTTTGAAACATGAGTTGTGTGGTGTTGTTTGTGAGGTATTCCCTTAGTGAGTAATAGGTTTAAATGATAGTTTGGAGTCCAATAAACCTTTAAAATTGACGTGGAACTTATTGGGTTGGTTCATGGTTTTCTAGTGGCAGAACCCATGGCAGGCCTTTGCCCGAGGTCTGTGTTTTCTTTAGAAATATATTAATGTGTATGTGTTTTAGAGTATGATACCGATTCATGTGATGTGATAAATTGTTTAAAACATATCCACAATGATATATTGATGTGTTGTAAATTTTTATAAACCTTGATTGATACCACATTGTTAACAAAATAGGAATTTAAGGGAATGACAATTCGATTGTGAGACCCTTTTGTTAGTATGTAGTGAGAGTATGGGTTGACAATTGTGGGGTTGTAACGGTACTGGCTCTAAACTAAGTGTAAGGTTAGATGAAGTATGGATACCAAAAGTGTTTTAATTATGATGTAATGTGGGTGATCATGGGGTAAACCATGACATGGGTGAAGTTCCCTTTTTCAAAGGTCAATGTGTATATAGATTTTGGTTGGCTAGAGAAGACATGTGGTTGGGGAATTAGTGGTGGTATTCGATGGCCATCCTTGATATGTGTGAAATATTATAATCATTATTAGGAAAGATAATTTGTAATGCATTGGGTTTCATGGAACTCAAATTCAAGTGTCCTGTTCAGAAATTTAATTATCCGCGCGAGCCTTATTGGGTTGTGATGTGACTCCTAGAGGCTTAATATAGTTGTGATTGGGCGGTACATGACTGTACACCCATTTCCCTATGATGGAAATTAATGTAGCCCAAACAATTTAGACATTGAAATAATTGGGTTCAAATCTTTTATTTCCATGACTGGGTTGAGTATTAATGGAAATTATAACTAGATAAAAATGGGAATGCAGACCTAGAGAAAATACCCTTTTGGATGGGGATATTTTAGATATTTGTTGGGTGGGGTAAGATGGTTTATCCATGAGTTCAATAAAGTAAATTCTGGCCTAGGAATCTCATGAACATCTCCTAGGATAATCGACACATGTATTCGATAAGGGAACCAACTAAGAGTGATGATCGAGATGTGGTGTAATTAAGGACAGGTAGTTGTGACTGTACCGGTTTCCGAAAGAGGGTGGTGGATCCCATTTTTTGTTTGACAATAAATATAGGTTGAGTATGAAATTACCATTGGTTGAGTGTATAGGATTATTTGTGCTTCCATTTGGATCATGAGAATATGTTGTTTGGAAATTTCTAGTCATCACATAAATTAATTGACAATATTTGGGAAATGTTGTCTGGGTTTTAATCAATTGATGTGGAAATAATGACATTTCTATTATAGGGAGTGGGATCTAAGTCAAGGTTTCTTAACCCTTATATGATAAGGTTCATGGAAGAGAGGGTTGTGTGTTAAATTATGATTATATATTTGACATTACAATGAGTAAATGAGCTTGACTACATATGTATTCTTTAGTGAATACCATATACACATTTAGATATGTTGTTGGTAAGAGTCTGAGTGTGGGTTTAAATCTTTGGTTAGTTTGGATTATTCTAATGTATTGTATCATGAATGCATTAGTTAATATAGAATGACTGATGTGGGTTCCATTTACTAATTATATAATCATTGATATCAAATCATATTTTGAGGATGAACATTGTTGTGGGTTCATGTATGTCCATGGGAGGCCAATATAGTTAAAGTAGTTGTGATCAATTAGATAACTACATGTCGGTAGTGGCAGCTGATCGCATTATGGTAGGGTAAACTAGTGGAGGTTTGGATGGAATTTTTTCATGATATTGAGTGCGATAATATTAAAACAACATTATTCACATCATTTAATATTTGAAATGTATGTTTCGGGCTTGGTTTTGAGGTTTTTTGGGGAAACTGGAGCACTCGTGTTAAATATGGACATTGTGAGATCATCCAATTTGGAATGGAGTTATAATACAAGAGTGCTTTTTGATGTTGAACATAGTTTAAATGTGTGATCATGCATGAAAATATTAACAACATGCTAAGAGAATTGTAGGATTGCATGTATTGATAATCAATAATATATTCCTATGGAATAAGTGACAAGTATTTGAAGTTAGTAGTTGTAAGATAATGATTATAGTGGGTTCCACCATGGTCCTGGTCACTAATGGGATGATGACATGATCATGTCCTATGATGGGTTTGATTGAGATAGTTCCATCTCAATGTTTTAATAATGGTTATATGTCTTGGATCATGCTTTTTATGCCTAGATACCTTAAATTTAGGGATGTACCATAGATGTTCATTGCGAATTCGAGAAAAGTGTGTGATTGGTTATTGATGAATTTATGAACCAATTAGGTTAGTTAAAATAATGATATTATTTATAGGACTTGTTGGATATGATAAGTGTTATGGTATGGATTTCGTAATACCTCATAACTATATAGAAATTAGGATTTCTAGTGGAATTTAAATTTTCAACATGTGGTAAGTTTAAATTTTGATCATATATTTAGAATGGAATTTTTATAGTGGGAACATATTAGTGTGGGGTTTTTAGACATTTATTGTGGATAAAAAGTTATATTTGGTTCTTAGGTGAGTCATAGAGACTTCAATTTATGTTTTAGAATGTTTGGATAACTTTCACCATGGTTCACGGTTTAGATCACATAGTTTTTAGCAAACCATGCATTTTACATTACAAAAGAGTTTTGGTTCTATTTTTATTCATAAAAACTTTAAGGAATGTTTGGAACATGATTAAGTGAATGTTTGGTGATACTATGGATAAAACTATGAAGTAGTTTTAGAGGGTTTATATTTTAGTCTTTATTCTTCACGCATGGTTTTGAAATATGTCTGAAAAAACCACATGTGAGTTAGAGGGATTGATATAGTACCATCTATATTCATGGAATAATATTTAGAAAATCATGTGGCCAATATATGTGAGGTGAATTGATTGGATAGTTCCGACTACATGTTTGGTGAAGATTTTTTCAATCCATGTGGCCAAAACATGATGCTCATTAAAATAGTTATTGTATGGTTTTACCTTAAATCATTTAAGAGGGGATCCCAGAATTTTCTTTCTCTAAATCACACTCATTAATGAAGGGATCTATCCCCTTTCAACCCTTATTCAATCCCCTTTATGGGGTATCTTTAGTTGGAATTCTCTAGAAATATAACGTAAGTAGGAACCTCTATTTGATTTTGTTATCCTTCACTTCCACTCATTTTAATTTCAATTTTTCTCTCCTAGGTCTTCATTGAAGATTCTAAAAGTTTGTGATGAAACATCCGAATTCACAGTTGGTTTTCATGTATCATAGGATAAGGGTGTCCCAAAATTCCATTTGCACTAATATTATTTACTATTCATCATTAAAAAAATTTCCTTTTGGATTTACAAATTGTTTAAAAATATAAGTTAAATTTAATCTAGTCTTAGTACCAACAGTTAGGTATTTTGGATCTTCTTGGGATTATGGGTGTGCCAAGGGTATCATTCACCCAAAAGCTTGAGGTTTTGATAGATAACTAGTTCATGGTGAGTTTATTGGAATTATACTGAGTTGGGATTTTATAAGTTTATTAATTATAAATTTTATAGTTAATTGATTAAGGATGTTTGGATTAGGTTAGGGGATCAGGTCACTATAATTAGACTGGTTGAGCATTAGTGAGGTTGTAAGACCATAGACATTCATTTTTACTTCTATCAGTCCATTATAAATTTGGTTAAATTTTTTCTTATAATTTTAGGTGGTCCCTAGGCATGACCCACAATCTTCTATGTTTCCTTGTTCATGTTTTATGTAGTCATGCGAGTTTCAACTACCATTTAATTATGTTAAATTAACTACTTTAGAATGTATTCCACATTATTTAAAGTCCTACTAGACATGATATGCCCTTGAATTGGAAAAAAATAATCTTACTATATATATTAATAAAGTATGTGGGTAATGATTAATGGTTTGATTTTGTAATGGTTCTATTTTTTTAGAAATTATATTTTAGGTATTGACACCTTAAAAGTGGTAATTTGATGGTAATTTGGGATGTTTCATTTAAAATCAAATGGAAAATGGTTATTAAAATGATATTTGAAAATACCATTGAAATCAAAATTGGAAATGATTGTTTGATATGGTTTTATAATTAATGTGTGGAATAATGGTGGTGGTAGGTGTTTGTAATTATATGAGAAAATGAGTTTAGATATGGAATTTTTGATATGTAATAAAAAATTTATTTTAGTAATTGGATTTGAAGTAAAAAACTCACCTTGATAATGGTAATTGATTCTCAAATGGTTTTGGTACATGTTTTTAATAATTATGATTTTATTCAGAATGATAATGATAGGTTCATTATTTTAGACTATGTTTTGTCCCTTTTGGTTTCATAGAAATAATGAACAATGCATGTTGTTGATTTAAGGTTATTGAATGTGGATATGGTTGTTCTTATTATGGTAAAACCCAGGGTGAACATGGCCCTAGGGTGGACTCTTGGTATTCATGGTTAAACCTAGGTTAAGCACAGATACCCAGGAGGATTCATGGTATTGATGGATAAACCTATGGTGAACATGGCCCTAGGGTGGAAACATAGTATTGATTTTTAAACATAGGGTGAACATGAACATGTGGTGGACACATGTGATAGTATTATAGGGGAGAACATGAACCACTGGGTGGATTCTAGGGCCCTGAGGATTGGTATATTACCTCTGAGTTCTATTTAATTGTATCGAGGATGGTTATACTACTTATGGTTGGGAGAATATTTTCATGGTCTTTGCAACATGCACATATAAACCCCAATATTGGCCATAACAGGTTTGTATCATTATTAGGTTAAACTAATCCCCTGGGCTTTGTGTTAATTTATTTTGAATTTTTAAATATTTTAATGGTTGTAATTGTATCTAATGATCTAGGATCACTTCTACATGAACTATTTATAGACTATGTTTTAGGGATGTCATTGCTAGTGGTCTATTGTGTTGGATAGACTCCCTGCTTGGGTATCTATGGAAAATGGGTACCTGAGAAGACATTTGAGTAATATATCCACATGTGGGGTAGAGGCATGATATTAGGTTTTCCATGATCAAGGAAGATGGATACAATGATCTTAGGATATTTTCTTTTAGTATGGATTGGTGTTTTAGGGGATCCTTGTACTATATTTGTGTTTTTTTATTTTCTTATGTGATTGGACTAATGGGATGTATATTTGAACATCATATCATAGAATTTTATTTTACATAGCATATTATATTTACAAATTTCTTTTACGTACTCTGATATGATATATGTGTATGGGATATGGATATTTCTTCCATAATATTACACAAATCATCATAGGGGGTATTTTCTCCCCATAGTTTTATCTTAGACCCCCACTTCTATTTAGGTGTAATGCCCCGAGATATTAAAATAGGAACATAATGTTTGATAGAATTTATGATACACAAAACCAAAAATATAATATAATTTAAGACACCAATAATTTAGGATATATTTCATTTAAAATAAATTGAATATATTCGATAGCTTGCAATTCATGCAACACCAGGTTTGAAAATAAATGTGACACTATATTAAAATAATTTTACTATAACATTGTCATAATAATTGTTTGTATAAATATTTGTAAATAAATTATGAAAAATATATGGATTATATTTTTTTTAATAAATTAAATGAATATCATTTTATTATAAATAAAATAGTGATAATTTGAAATAAAAATAAATGCTTTCTGAAAAACTGTAATTTTTAAAAAGGCAGTTTAGTCATGCACCGAACACATAATTAAAAATTTAAGTTTAACACTTTTAAAAAATATATTTTCAAATTTAAAATTAATTTTTTAAATTTAAATTTCAAAATTAACATTGGGTGAATTTGTGATAAATTTCTAAAACGAAGTTTTTTTGTTGAATAGTGGAAAATACTGATTGTTTATTGAAACAATATTTTCATTTAATTTATTTAGAAAAGAAATAAATTTTAAATTATATATCATGTAAAATAAGTTAAAATATAATAAAATTTAACTATTTTATTTCATTTGATTCAATTGCATACTGAATATTTATATAAAACATTTTAAACAATGTTTTCTTCATAAAAACAACTTTTTTATGTGCTTGTGGGTTTAATTTGAAATTTAATTAAACCAATTATGTGACATAAATTTTGAAAAATAGATTCATTATTTGGAATCATAATAATATATATAATAAAATAATTAAAAATGAATTTTTTACCTAATTAATTTCGAAAATAGTAAAAATTAATTACGATTATTTAGGTAAAAATGGGGTTACATGGGGATTAAACTAAGAAGACATGGGTTGAAAATGACCTAAATCTGTTGTAAAAACCATTTAATATAAATATATCCAACTTATTACCTCTATTGTTTTATAATAACCCATTATTAGGCTTTTGAAATGATAAAAACATGGTTGTTACATTTTTTTCAAAAATACCAAGTGTGTCCCCTCCCCCACTTACAAAAGTCCACCACCTCTCCTCCCCACCTCACACTTACAAAACCATTTTATTTTCCCAAGACCTACACAAATTCATTCATAAATTACCTCCAAATTTCATATAGGTATTATTGTTGTTATTAATTCTTCGTAATAAGTCTTTAGGTATAATCTTAAAGAGGCTCTTCAATGAAGAGGTAAAATTATTAAACATGTGTATTGGCTTTATTACTTCTTCCACATCCTTAAAATAATATTCAACTATTATAATATAATAAAAATGTTCTCTAGTATGTAACGCCCCGACCCCAGCTACCCAGAGACGGTGCATTACTTCGTAACATTGGCATGATCACAAAAGATGAAGTCCCAAAAGACCGATTAGTTTAGTAGCCTTGGAAACACTAGATACATTCATAAGTCTTTCATTACATAAAAAGTAAACAAACTACAATAACATGGTCTTCATAGTCCACAATCATATCCTCTTCTGACTATCCCTGCAGGTCATTCCTAAAATACTTCTTTCACATCCTGGAAAATATTAAAACATTGAAAGGGGTGAGCTCAGATGCTCAGTAAGGATAACAATAATGCAGAAGCTTTCATAAATAAACATAAAAATTTAAGGAAATGTATAACTAAAACAAAAGCCTTTTAAACTTGAACATCAACATAATATGGAAAAAGTAAAATGAGATAATTCCATTCACTTCCTCACATGGATATTCTACTGGTCGAATAATCACGTGCAATATCAATAACCACTTTCATAATGATGGAATGCATAATGCCAGACTATCATAACCACGTAGTCAAGGCCTCGTGCCAAGACCACAAATAAGATTTTGTCAAGGCCTCGTGCCAAGACACTAGTTTGTCTCATGAGACCTGCCGATGCATCGAGGAGCTATAGCGGGCTCCACCCGTCACTTATTAAGTCCAATGCATTCCTTATATGAATAGGTTTAAACATATCATAAACCATAACATAATCGTATCACATAAAACATGAATAAAGGAAACATAACATTTCCACATTTCAATCACAAGATATAAATACAACACATTGATATAATAAAAATGCTTTCAAAACCATTTTCAATACCAAAATAAAAGAAAGTTAAAACTTTGTATTTATTTTTCATTAAAAAAAATGATGGCTTGTAGAGGAAGCCGAATCTCAAATAATGGTCACGGCGGCGGAGAAGTCATTGTCACCGCATAAGTACGGAATGAAAAACATTCCCTTTTGGCGTTTAGTAAAATGCTTCGTATAAAAAAGATTCCTTTTGAATAAATTTAAAAGTCAAAGGGGTTTATACACCGTGTAAAATAAAGTTGTGTATAAAACCAAATATGCCTCAATGAAAGGAGATTGAGACGAAGTCCTTAAAAGATCATTTTTAAAATAAAATAGATCTATTATGTTTGTTCACTATAGGTACACATAAAGAGAGTAAAAATACAAAATAGGACATAATAACATCATGACATAATTTGAAAGTAGGAGATTAACCCAAAGAATGGTAGTTGGGTTAAGAAGTTCCCTTACCTTGCGTCTTGTCCTGACTCGGCCGTTCTTTAACCTCCTGAATAATAAACTAGAGTTAATTTATATTTACTTAAGAACCTCTTTCATGTTCATTATTCCTTTTATATCACTTATTACCATGGTATGAACATTATGTAATTATTTAAGTTAATAACGGTCGTTTTGTCGATCTTTGGTACTTGAGTCAACAATAAACTTCTTATAATTACAAGTTGTTTATGTGGTAGAATATACATTATCTCCAGAATTATATTCATGATTTAGATGTCATATATATCTTATATATCCAGTATATACATTCATTTATAATATTACGTAACATTTAGAGGTAAGAAATGAAATGCATCGTTCATGGAGACGGTAAGCCGTACGTACGCATGAACGCTACTTTCATTTCAATTTCATATTTAATGGAACGAAATCATAATGATATAAATGTATAATATAATTCCAGTATAATATAGTGTATAATACCATTTACTCCATCCTTTATACATCCCACATATGGCATTAACGATTCAAATCACTTTGAGGGGGCGGTAGTCCGCACTTCCTAAAATGAAATTATCGCGTTTTACCCATAATAGAATTCATAAATTATGCCATAAATGAGAAATACAGAATCATAAGTAAAACATAAACATATTATATATCATATATAAATATAGTGACATCTTAATGGCCACCTTTGAAGGTGTTATATGAGTGTTGAACAATCATCGTTTCGTGAGGCAGTATTTCGCCATCCACAGAAACTGTATGTTCTTTAACCATTAGATGTAGGTCTGTGTAAGTGTATCTCGAATCCTTCTTATAAAAACATCCATGTATATTGATGATACTAGTTTTGTTACAAAAGAAATGAATAAAAAGAGTTTAGGGGGTTGGAGAAGAAAAATAAAACAAAACAACATTAGAGAAGACATTACCTCAAAACCGGGTAACTCTTTTTTATTTGAGCCAAAGGATTCCTTGGGAAGAGTTCTGCCCAAATTAAGGCTCTTAGGAGTAATAGGGGGAAGTTGGGAGAGTATTTGAGCAGAGGTTTGCCAAGCCAAATGGCTTGAAAGTGTAAATGAGGTGGGAGAGGTGGGGGCCTTTTATAAGTGGAGAGGAGGGGCACTTTTGGAAAGATTGAAATGTTACATTATTTCACAATGTTTTTCGGATTCTAAAGGTCCCACACTTATATAATTTTAGGATAAGGTGATAAGGGTTCGAAATATCCTCATCCAATTGGCTTTGGACAAGTGTAAGCCTTGGATTTTGCATTATCTTCCCATTTTATTTAAATCGTTAAATAATGAGGTCATCACTGCATCATCATGATGTCATAAATAATTTAATTTATTTAATGTCTAAAAATTATAAAAAAAATATTATGATGTAGGAAATATTTTTATCTTTATAATAAATATTTATAATCAAAATTTTGACCTGTGTAACCCCACTTAAAAACTATTTTAGTAAAACAACTCATGTTTGTGTCAATTTAATTCTAACATTAAATAAATATATATTAATGTCATTTTCCCACTAAAGTGGCTCCCTGGGGTCCCCAAGTTGACCCATGGGTTGTCTTGGTCGGCCATGACTCATCCAATAGGATTAGGACAAGTTTCATGCTCATCTCATATTATTATAACATTATTTGTACCTTAAACTACACTAATTACCTCTAATCGCGATTAAGAACTTAGAAGTTACTATTCACCAAAAAAATTATTTTAATCTCATTGAACCACATTTTACTTCATAATGACAACCATACATGTCGTATTTTTTAAAATAAAATCACAGAAGTGGTAATATTTCATTTAAACGAAAAATCAATTATTTAACTACCACTTAGTGGTTTCACTATTCATCAAAAATTGAAGTTTTTCAGAAAAGGCCAAAATTTCACCCTAAGCAATAATTGATATTACGAATTCAAAAATGATGTCTATTTTAAAAAATTCCAAACATATATGTTGCATTAATTAATTTTATAATTAATTCCCGCGGTTACAACAAATAGCGTATTTTTAAGAAACAATTTATATCAAAAGATTGGCAATTGTTTATGTCCAATTTCAATGTTAAATTAATTCTAATGACCACCATTGGACAAAATGGTAAAAATATATTCTATTTATACTTTAAAACCACTAAATATTATAATTTATCACAATAAATTATTTTTATTAAAAAAGTTGTTTTAAGTATTTTTCACTATTCATAAAAAAATCGGAAGTTCTCAGAAAGTTAAAAAAAATTCAACTTAGGATAATTTCGATATTACGAATACAAAAATGAAGTCCATTTTGAAATATAAAATTTCTATAATTTTAAAAAGTGGTTATTACTATTCATAACGGCTACTTTGATTATTCGCGGTGTTTTAGAAATCGAAGTTGCGTACAATGCAAGTTATCGCATTATTGAATGAGAAGCGTATCGTGGAAGCTCGGGGTGTTACATTCTCCCCTCCTTCAATAAATTGCGTCCTCGCAATTTGAAATTTTTCTTTGAAAATAAAAGGTTGAAAATAGAAAATATCTTTGTGGAAAACCCACATCGGAAATAAGGTTAATAAAATTTATCCTTAATAAGAGGGAAATGGAAATAAGAAAGTCACCACCAAATTATGATCTCGATAAGGAGAACATTGGTGGCAATTAGAGACATATAATTGGAGGAAAAACGTAAATATTTGTAGGGAGTGATTGAGGTCATCAATCACAAATCAACTGTCAAATTGAGGGCCTCAAAGCCTTCAATCTATGTTGATTTAAAATATCATCAGTTCAACAAGACATAAGGTATTAGGGTAACACATTTTTTTGTTTTAATATCCCTTTACTAAAGTTTAAGGATTAATTTATTCATTGACTAACAGATAGGTATATATATATATATATTTATGCTTGACAATTAGAGTTTTAACCTTCAACTCACCTTTCACTCAAAAAGATAATAGAACCCAAAAATATTATACTTATCCTAATTTTATAAGGTTCCAAATGTTAAAACATACCATTTAGATTAGTAAAATTATTTTGTAATAATCAGGGACTTCCTATAGGCTAGTGGTTTGAAATAAAGGCATGTCGCACCATGATTGTGGGTTCGATTCCTGCAGCTTTGTCTGACGTGACGGGTTATGCCCCACCCTGTAGGTTGTCCGTTTCCTAAAAATATAGTACTATACTATTCCAAAAATAATCTTCATAAATGTTTTAACCTTAAACAATACTATCCAAAGTTCAACTTAATCCATTCCAACCTTTATAGTTATCCAAAATACCTCCGTCCAGACTTTTTCTAAAAGGTCTTTAAATTCCAAAATCAATTGTAACATCAGATTCCACAAACAAAGAAAAGTTTCTCTTATTGTCACATACTAAAAATATGATTACCTTAATCATATTAAAACCTTACTGAAATCAACAAGTACTGCAGTACAATCCTTATATATATATCACATTATTCTAATAACCAGAATATAATCCATGAGTCCAAAAGCACCAATACATTAGTTATTCCGCTTCAACTGTAGTAACAGCATAAGATTGTCCTTGATCCCTTGGCCTTTTCTGAGGTAAGTTTCCCTGACTCTTAGGACATTCATTTTCATAATGACCCATTTCTCTACAATTGTAGCATTCAACTTTGACAGCCTCTTTCTTTCCCTTGCAATCACGAGCCTGGTGACCCTTTTCTCCACATTTATAACAAACTCCCATTCCTTTTAGACAAGTACCAGGGTGATTCTTCCCACAACTATCACATAATGGAAAATCCTTCTTTCCCTTTTTCCCTTTATCTGTCTCTTGTTCCACCGTTCTCTTCTTCTCTTGCTATACTTTGTTGTCTTAAGACTTAGAGGATTCTTTTTCTGTCTTGATAGCACACGAGACAATATCTTCGTATGATGAGAAGGATTGTGATAATAAAGCTCGACGGAGAAATGGTTTTAACCCATCAAAGAAACGATCAATCTTACTCTTTGGGTTACGTATATAATCGGAAGCATGCCTCGCTAACCTTGTAAAGTTAGCCTCATACTTTGCGACATTCTCATCCTCCTTCTGCCTCAGACTCAGAAATTGCCTTTCCATATCTGCTCGATGGTTACGAAAAAAGTATTTTTCTACGAAAATCTCTTTGAACTCCCTCCATTCCATATTCGATACGTCATCATCTTCCTTTGTGTTTTGAATCAGTGACCACCACTGATCGGCATCTCCAGTGAGGCGGTAAACTGCCATGACAACCTTCTCCCTTTCACTACTCCCCAAGGCATGGAATATTTTCTCTAAGGAATTTATCCATTGCTCAGCTACTATAGGATTTGTACTCCCATTGAAGGTTGGTGGTTGTTGCCTCATGAAACGGTCTAGCATTGATCCTCCACGTTGTGGATGAGGGTGCTCCATACGAGTAAGGTTATTATTCATAAACTGAGTGAGTTGTCCCAGTATGGTAATAAGTTGATCAGCACTAGTTGTATCTCCAGATCCACAATAATTATCTTGAGCAGGAGGGCAATCCCTACATGGAGTTCGTGCATTGATACGGTTTCCATTCCTTCCACTAGGCGCCATTTCTAAATAATGGAATAAACTAGATTAGTTTATGAAATAAAATACATAATTCCATATTTTTAAAATACTTTACATAAATTGAACTATTTATGGATATAATCCATAATCATAAAAAGAAATGTTTCCTTTGAGGAAGTATATACTCATAACCCTTCATAGTGGTTTGTAAAGAAAATGAGAATTATCCAAAGCATATCCCCCGGGAGTGTCGTAACCAAGAGTGCAGCAAGGCCCGTTGTCGTGCACCAGTTCCCGTTCGAGTCTAGCTCAAAGCGGTGTTTTCGGGTTTTACCCCTAGGTACATCTGTGCCAGAGCCGCCTCTACCTGCTCGTATCCAGACATCGATTTATTTCTCGGAAAACTCAAAACATCTCTATAATACCAAAATTCTAGGAAGTTCTTCTATACTAATCCTCAAAGTCTATCTTTGGGCTATGTGCTCTAATCATAGTTTATCTAAATCTAGCTTCCAAGGTTAGTACTAAACTGCCTCTGATACCAACTGTAACGCCCCGACCACAGCTACCCAGAGCCGGTGCGTTACTTCGTAACATTGGCATGATCACAAAAGATCAAGTCCCGAAAGACCGATTAGTTTAGTAGCCTTGGAAACACTAGATACATTCATAAGTCTTTCATTACATAAAAAGTAAACAAACTACAATAACATGGTCTTCATAGTCCAAAATCATATCCTCTTCTGACTATCCCTGCAGGTCATTCCTAAATTACTTCTTTCACATCCTGGAAAATATTAAAACATTGAAAGGGGTGAGCTCAGATGCTCAGTAAGGATAACAATAATGCGGAAACTTTCATAAATAAACATAAAAATTTAAGGCAATGTATAACTAAAACAAAAGCCTTTTAAACTTGAACATCAACATAATATGGCAAAAGTAAAATGAGATAATGCCATTCACTTCCTCACATTGATATTCTACTGGTCGAATAATCACATGAAATATCAATAACCACTTTCATAATGATGGAATGCATAATGCCAGACTATCATAACCACGTAGTCAAGGCCTCGTGCCAAGAACACAAATAAGATTTTGTCAAGGCCTCGTGCCAAGACACTAGTTTGTCTCATGAGACCTGCCGATGCATCGAGGAGCTATAGCGGGCTCCACCCGTCACTTATTAAGTCCAATGCATTCCTTATATGAATAGGTTTAAACATATCATAAACCATAACATAATCGTATCACATAAAAAATGCATAAAGGAAACATAACATTTCCACATTTCAATCACAAGATATAAATACAACACATTGATATAATAAATATGCTTTCAAAACCATTTTCAATACCAAAATAAAAGAAAGTTAAAACTTTGTATTTATTTTTCATTAAAAGAAATGATGGCTTGTAGAGGAAGCCGAATCTCAAATAATGGTCACGGCAGCGGAGAAGTCATTGTCGCCGCATAAGTACGGAAATAAAAACATTCCCTTTTGTCGTTTAGTAAAATGCTTTGTATAAAAAAGACTCCTTTTGAATAAACGTAAAAGTCAAAGGGGTTTATACACCGTATAAAATAAAGTTGTTTATAAAACCAAATATGCCTCAATGAAAGGAGATTGAGACGAAGTCCTTAAAAGATCATTTTTAAAATAAAATAGATCTATTATGTGTATTCACTATAGGTACACATAAAGAGAGTAAAAATACAAAATATGACATAATAACATCATGACATAATTTGAAAGTAGGAGATTAACCCAAAGAATGGAAGTTGGGTTAAGAAGTTCCCTTACCTTGCGTCTTGTCCTGACTCGACCGTTCTTTAACCTCCTGAATAATAAACTAGAGTTAATTTCTATTTACTTAAGAACCTATTTCATGTTCATTATTCCTTATATATCACTTATTACCATGGTATGAACATTATGTAATTATTTAAGTTAATAATGGTCGTTTTGTCGATCTTTGGTACTTGAGTCAACAATAAACTTCTTATAAATACAAGTTGTTTATGTGGTAGAATATACATTATCTCCGGAATTATATTCATGATTTAGATGTCATATATATCTTATATATCCAGTATATACATTCATTTATAATATTACGTAACATTTAGAGGTAAGAAATGAAATGCACCGTTCATGGAGACGGTAAGCCGTACGTACGCATGAACGCTACTTTCATTTCAATTTCATATTTAATGGAACGAAATCATAATGATATAAATGTATAATATAATTCCAGTATAATATAGTGTATAATACCATTTACT
Organism: Viscum album; assembly: GCA_963277665.1. Taxonomy (NCBI): domain Eukaryota; kingdom Viridiplantae; phylum Streptophyta; class Magnoliopsida; order Santalales; family Viscaceae; genus Viscum; species Viscum album. The sequence continues at coordinate 502,219,277 of OY728131.1, read as the reverse complement.
TCATCCTTTATACATCCCACATATGGCATTAACGATTCAAATCACTTTGAGGGGGCGGAAGTCCGCACTTCCTAAAATGAAATTATCGCGTTTTACCCATAATGGAAATCATAAAGTATGCCATAAATGAGAAATACATAAGCATAAGTAAAACATAAACATTTTATATATCATATATAAATATAGTGACATCTTAATGGCCACCTTTGAAGGTGTTATATGAGTGTTGAACAATCATCGTTTCGTGAGGCAACATTTCGCCATCCACAGAAACCGTATGTTCTTTAACCATTAGATGTAGGTGTGTGTAAGTGTATCTCGAATCCTTCTTATAACAACATCCTAGAATATTGAGGATACTGGTGTTGTTACAAAAGAAATGAATAAAAAGAGTTTAGGGGGTTGGAGAAGAAAAATAAAACAAAACAACATTAGAGAAGACATTACCTCAAAACCGGGTAACTCTTTTTGATTTGAGCCAAAGGCTTCCTTGGGAAGAGTTCTTCCCAATTTAAGGCTACTAGGAGTAATAGGGGGAAGTTGGGTGAGTTTTTGGGCAGAGTTTGGCCGAGCCAAATGGCTTGAAAGTGTAAATGAGGTGGGAGAGGTGGGGGCCTTTTATAAGTGGAGAGGAGGGGCACTTTTGGAAAGATTGAAATGTTACATTATTTCACAATGCTTTTCGGATTCTAAAGGTCCCACACTTATATAATTCGAGGCTAAGGTGATAAGGGTTCGAAATATCCTCATCCAATTGGCTTTGGACAAGTGTATGCCTTGGATTTTGCATTATCTTCCCATTTTATTTAAATCGTTAAATAATGAGGTCATCACTGCATCATCATGATGTCATAAATAATTTAATTTATTTAATGTCTAAAAATTATAAAACAAATATTATGATGTAGGAAATATTTTTATCTTTCTAATGAATATTTATAATAAAAATTTTGACTTGTGTAACCCCACTTAAAAACTGTTTTAGTAAAACAACTCATGTTTGTGTCAATTTAATTCTAACATTAAATAAATATATATTAATGTCATTTTCCAACTAAAGTGGCTCCATGGGGTCCCCAAGTTGACCCATGGGTTGTCTTGGTCGGCCATGACTCATCCAATAGGAGTAGGACAAGTTTCATGCTCATCTCATATTATTATAACATTATTTGTACCTTAAACTACACTAATTACCTCTAATCGCGATTAAGAACTTAGAAGTTACTATTCACCAAAAAATTATTTTAATCTCATTGAACCACATTTTACTTCTTAATGACAACCATGTTTGTCGGATTTTTTAAAATCAAATCACAGAAGTGGTAATATTTCATTTAAACGAAAAATCAGTTATTTAACTACCACTTAGTGGTTTCACTATTCATCAAAAATTGACGTTTTTCAGAAAAAGGCCAAAATTTCACCCTAAGCTATAATTGATATTACGAATTCAAAAATGATTTCTATTTTACAAAATTCCAAACATATAATTTGCATTAATTAATTTTATAATTAATTCCCGCTGTTACAACAAATAGCGTGTTTTTAAGAAACAATTTATATCAAAAGATTGGCAATTGTTTATGTCCAATTTCAATCTTAAATTAATTCTAATGACCACCATTGGACAAAATGGTAAAAATATATTCTAAATATACTTTAAAACCACTAAATAGTATAATTTATCACAATAAATTATTTTGATTAAAAAAGTTGTTTTAAGTATTTTTCACTATTCATAAAAAAATCGGAAGTTCTCAGAAAGTTACAAAAAATTCAACTTAGGATAATTTCGATATTACCAATACAAAAATGAAGTCCATTTTGAAATATAAAATTTCTATAATTTTAAAAAGTGGTTATTACTATTCATAACGGCTACTTTGATTATTCGCGGTGTTTTAGAACTCGAAGTTGCGTACAATGCAAGTTATTGCATTATTGAATGAGAAGCGTATCGTGGAAGCTCGGGGTGTTACAAGTATATAACTATGTATTATTATCTTAATAAAATGACCTATATATATCCCCACTTCCATAAAATTGGAAATGAAATCATCGATTGTGTGTACAACTCACTATCGCCTCACGAACTGATGTAATTCACCTTCCATCACAAAATATAAAGGATAGATGTAATTTTGGATTTATCTTTTTTATGTGATATTTATAAAATTAATATTCTTATATAATTATGATATCAAATATACCTTTTTTTACTTTCCATTCCATGGGGATGTAATAATGTCGCTCATGTGTATAGAGTACTATCGCCTAGTGATGTGATGTGATTCGTTTTTAACTTACACCTTACATAAAAGGTATTAAGAATAATTTTAATTAATTTATGTTATATTTATGACCTAAAATTCCTTGAAAATATAATATCGCATATAACTTGTTACCTTCCAATCAGTTTTAAAACAATTGGGTCACTCGTGCATACGTGTGAACTCTTCCATCCACCTAATGATGTGAAATATTTTTCATTTTATTTTTATATGGATGGTAATAAGGATGAAATTTATTAATATAAATAATATATATAAAATAATAATAATTTTATAAAAATGTGTTAACATTTATTTTCATTTCATTCTATTCGTCGATAAAAATGGAGACAACATTTATACGTATATACGGCTTACTCTCTCTATAAGAGACCTAATCCATTTTTATCTCAATGTTTTATATATTACTATAATTAAATATATAATGAATATATATAATATTTACGTAGTTTTTAATATTATGGAGACTATGTAACCTTGATCAAATAAAAATGACAAAAACATCCAATCCAAAATATATATAAAAAATAAAGTAATTATCATATGAAATAGTGGTGTTAACAAGTAATTTTTAATAAAAAAGTCATAAAAGATAATTAGTAAATCATATAATATATTATATATATAATTTTTATTATTTAATATATTTAAAAATAATATAAATTTATTATATATGGGGTTTTTACACATACTAAAGAAGTGGAACCTCGGATAAGGGTTTCTCATCCCACTTTTATTTCCATGATACATTTTCCATATTCAGTACTTATTATTTTGGTGGGGTGTATATATTGCCCCTTTTGATATTTTATATAATGACTATATTTATATTATTGGCATTTAATGTTTCACTTGATGGTATTTCTTTCACAGGTCTTAGTATTCAAATGCTACCAATTGGTAATTGATTTATGTTTCAAACTCATTTTAATCAAGATTGTTTATATATGAATTTCCAATAAATGAAATAACTTTATCATTATCTAAAAAAATCCATAAATATTATTATCCTTTATTTATTCTTTATTTCTTCAAGTAATTATACCATACTCCTATTTTATAAAGTAATAATTAGAGAGATTTTTTTTACTAATATAAGACTTCATTTCTGTCTTCAGTCAAAAATAATTTTTTATCAAAAAACATTTTTTTATAAATAAGATTTCAATTTTTTTTAAATAACCCAAATTATTTATTAATAAAAGAATTACCCATGTTTGGATTTTTATAAAATATTTTCAAAGGAATAATCAAGTCATTTTCCAAATAAATCCTATTTGGATTTTTTCTAAAATGTGAATGGAATATTTGATTTAATGTGTATGACATGTATGTATTTTCATGCCATTATGACCAATAAATTTATTATTTATCCAATTATAAGTTCAAAAGTTTATTTTGAAATAAAATTATTTTAACAAAAATTTCAACATTTAGTCTGAAAATATTATTTACAAAGGTCATTGTTTATTCTCCTCAATAATGTTTTGGAGGATATTTTTGTGGAATTTCTATTCATCAATGACAACAAACCTTGTTCTACATATGCTACACATGGTATGTATTATACTAATAATATATTTATTATTTATATGGATTACTTATGATCAGTTTGATAGGGGATATACAATTTTATTACCATTCATCATATTAATATGGATGATTTATTATTATGTTTATTGATTGGGGTAAGTATTAACCTTTCATATGTTAGTTTTTTAATATGAATTATTATGTTGATTTGGTTTCTCCCCTTTCATACGAGGTATGAAATGGACTAATTAAGTGATGAACATGGCCTGATATAGCCCCTTCATTCCTCGATAGGTCTGATGAGACAAACTAACTTGTGTTTTTAGCATAGCCCTTAACCATTTATGTATATTTCCTTGGCACGAGGGCTTGAGGGAACAATTATGATATCATGAATTATTAATTCCCTCATTATGAGATTAGTCATTAATATCAATGTGAATTTTAAATTAGATAATAAATCCATGGAAATTTTTCAACTCATATGATTATTTATACAGAATTATTTGATCATTTTTTATTTCTTACATATTATGTTCATGTTATTTATTAAATAGAATGTTTTTCAGTTATTTTCCATTCCATATTTTTTATTCTTTATTTATTCATAGCTCATACCATAATCATACCCTTACTGAATTTTTGAGATCATCCATTTATATTTTTCATCCCCAATATTCCAAGATGGTTATTATGATTGATACGAAGGGTTATTCTAGTTGAAATAATAATGGGAATTAAGAAAACACTTTATTATACTTTATGGTTTAATTTGTAAAATTTGATTAAAGTATTTATTTGGTTACCAAGTCTAATACACTATTTGGTCCTTTAATATGTGATTAATAATATCTTATTCCTTTGTAATAAAGTAGAAATCAGTTCTGAGTTTCCTGTGTTTTGTTCATTACAGTTTTTATATGATGATGTTTAGTAGAATCCTTGAGAAATAGATTTAGGAAAAAACATATTAGAGAACATATACCCATGAATGAATTTCATGATAATTATAAGTATAGAATAACATCCTAATGTTTTGGTAATACATATATTGTGTGATTTTACATCCAATACATCCATATTTGGATACTACAAGTTCACGTGTTTCTATAGCAGATATATATTTGGGTAATAACTATGAAAAGGGTGTGTTGGGAAAGACTTAAGCACTACTTGGTATAAGAGAAAGGGATTTACTATGCACTTGGTATAACAGTCCCTGGAGATATGCTTAGGTTAATTCAAATTTTCTTTACAAAGAATTAAAATATTTTTGAACATATTTGAAGTTCCTAGTTAGGATCCAAGTATCACTAAGAGGGGGAGGGGTGAATCAGCGATATCTTTTTCTTTTTAAGTATCCCCTATTTTGAAACAAACTTCACCTCTTGTTAAAGAGTTTCTTCCCTGCTGAACACACACAACAACATGAACACAATATTTACAAGGTTCACTGCTAAACAAGAGTAGTTACGTCCTTGGTATGGTACGGAAACAATCCAGTACCACACAATCAACTAGAAAGCAATCCTTTGATGTGGAATACAACAAGTAGGATACACCCTTACACTTGTGAAGCACTTTGAAAACAATAAAATAGTGTGTGTGCTCCCTATTAGCAAAAATAGGGTAACACAGTGGATCAGTGATTTTATTGATCTTATAAAAATCTAATCCTTCAAAGAAATTCTTCACTTTCCTACCTAGAAGCTGGCAGGAACCCATGGAGAAAAATAGCATGCGCGCCCACTTGGACATGCGTGACTTATACCTGCATGCCTTATACTTGCGCGCCTCTTATTATTCTTCCTACCTAGAAGCTAGGAGGAACCCTTGGAGAAAAGCAGCCTGCATGCCCAATTTGACCTGCGCAATCGAGACCTGCATGTCGAGAACCTGGGTGCCTCTTCCTGTGCACTGCCCTTCAAACGTGCTACCTCTGTGTAGCCTGCGCACCAAGACCTGCACGGCCCCAACCTGTGCACCTTCTAACAACTCTCAACCTGCGCGCCCAACTCTATACCTATGCACACAGAGCTCAAAGATAATTCTCAAGTGTTGAGCCTAAAGAATTGTGGAGGCTATTCTTATATTTATAGGAATTTTGATGACTTCGGTGACCTAGACCTACATGCCAGTACCTGTGCACCGCCACTTGTGTGTCAGCACTAGCGTGCCAACACCTGTGTGCCACCACCTATGCGCCAACACCTGTGCTCCACTTTCTTTCCTTTTCCATATTTCTTAAATAATGCTATTATTTGAAATAATACTTGCACGCCTCTATAGAACTTGTGTGCCGCCACTTGCGCACCTTCTTCTTCCCTTTGTCATTTTTTTGGATATTATGATGTTGAAATGTGTTTTGTTAAAAACACTTCTTTACTCTATTTACTCTTCATACGGCTTGCACCATATGTTCTCCAAACTTGATAATATTGTAAAATACAAATCAAAAAAGCGTCGTCTAATTTTCAAGTTCTTTAAAAAGTGAATTGATTTAGGTTTTTTACAACAAAAGACAACACTCTGTAACAAAAAACTTTTCTTACTTCCTTATCCATCCAAATTGGTCCCAAAAATATCCCTCTTTGGATTTTGTTTTCAACCATGATTTATAAATCACTGAACATTTTAACCTTAATAAATGGATTACTTATCAATAATTCGAATCCTACGTGAGGTAACTCATTGTAGGAAACAAGAATTATTGACAGCCAAAACCATGTTGTCCAAAAGCAGTGACGAGGAAATCTCATGAGCGTACCTCCTCAGCCTTCTTCAAATCATCTTTCAAGATTCTACCTCATCATTCTTCACTTCGTTCACTTTCCTTGAAAACAACATTATTTCCTACAACCACTCCAACAAATAGTTATATTAATTCAAACACATACATGCTGGATTCACAGCTTACCCACAACTCCTCCTTTATATGTGCTTTCATAATGATAGATTTTTGAAACATTTCACCCCCTTGACAACACTGTCTAAAGGTAATATAAGATAGGGGACAAAAACACTTACCTTAACCTTGATGAAAAGGGGGTTGGACTCTCTTGTTTAACATAAATTTTTTAAATGGTTTTTTGGTAACGATTTTTTGAATATATCAGCAACCTGTTCGTATGTAGGAATATACTCCAGCCTCAATTAATTCTTCTCCACCTTCTCTTTGATGAAGTGGTACTTTATATTAATGTGTTTTTAATGAGAATGTTGTACTGTATTTCTTGTAAGATTGATTGCACTCTGATTATCACAACCCAAGAGTAGTGGTAGCTTTACTTCAATAAGTATATCTTCTAACTGAGTCTTCATCCACATTAGTTGTGTTGCAGCTTGAGTTGCAGCAACATAATCAGCTTTAGTTGTGCTAATAGTTACTGAATTATGTTTCTTAGTATTCCAACAAACACAAATTTTCCCCAGAAATAACACTCCACCAGATGTGGATCTTCGATCATCAACATTTCTTGCCCAATCAGCATCAGAATACCCAAATAGATCAATATTTCCTGATCCATCATACCTAATTCCAAAATTTGTTGTGCCTTTGATGTATCTGAGAATTATATATCTAGAAATAATATGTTATTCTTTAGGAGCACTCTGAAATATTGCACATAAAGTGACAGCATAGACGATGTTGGGTCTTGAGGCAGTCAAATACAGAAGACTTCCAATCAGCTTTCGAAACTCTTTTTGATCAACTTCCTTTCCTTCTCCATCTTTAAGAAACCTAGTTCCCACTGAAATCGATGTGGAAACTGGTTTCGAATTTTCCATGTGAAACTTTGTCAGAAGTTCCTTGGCATACTTTTCTTGAGGCAGAAAAACGTGATTCTTCTTCGGTGAAATTTTTAGCTCAAGAAAGTACTTCATTTCTCCCAGCATGGACATCTCAATTACCTTCATCATCTCCTCTTCAAATTTTTCACACGATCTTTCATCATTTCCACAAAATATAATATCATCGACACAAACAATAATGATCAGTGAAAACTCCTGACATTCCTTGATGTAGAGATTGCTATCAACACTCCATTTCTTAAAGTTCATCTTCTTTAAGCAAGTATCTTATTTAGAATACTATGATCTCAGAGCCTGTTTTATCCCATATAAATCCTTCTTCAACCTACACACAAAACTGTCATCCTTTCCAATAACAAATCCACAAATTTGATCAATGTAAACTTCCTCGTCAAGGTCAACATTCATGAATGCGGATTTTACATCCATTTACAAGATTTTGTAACCTCGTTGTGCAGTAATAGCAATAAAGTTTCTCATTGTTTCTAATCTTTCCACAAGTGAAACAGTCTCATTAAAATCAATGCCATTAATTTTGTAATACCCTTTATAGACCAATATTTCATTGTTTATTATTACTTTACCTTCTTCATTTAGCTTCTTCCGGAAAAACCACTTTGTACAAAAAATGTTCTTATTGTCCAGCTTCTGTACAGGTTCCCAAGTATCATTCTTCTCTATCTGATCATGCTCCTCATATATCATGAACCAATTATGTATGCTCAAATTCTTCATTTACATCTTTCGGTTCAACTTTTGAATAAAGAGAAGTATGTGATATAGCATTTGTCGTTCTTCTTGTTTGGACCCTCTGGTTTTTATCTCTAATAATGTTTTGGGCCTCCACTTGATTCCTCAACCTAGGATGAGTTGTTTTCACTCTGTCCTCATCACTTGAGATCTCTGAGTTAGATTTATCTTATTGAGTAGGATTAACATAGTCTGATGCATTATCAGAATTGTTAACAAAATCTTCTCTATCCTGCTAGACTTCAACATCAACATAGGACTGCTTTTCTTTCTCATCATTTTCAACAACTTTTACATCTGATGAATAAATAATTCTTCTTTTTTCTTTACTAAGGCATCTATATCCTCTTCCTTCAAGAGCATAACCAAGAAAAATTCCATCATCTCCTCTTTGCTCAAACTTTCCCAGGTTTCCCCCTTTCTTCTTTATAATACATTGACTCCCAAAGACTATCAAGTGTTTCAGACTTGGAGTTTTTCCATAGAACATTTCATATGGAGTCATATTTGAGTTTTGCCTATAGAAACATCGGTTATGAATATACACAGTAGTACTCATGGATTTCCTCCAATAATAATTAAAAAGACTATGTTCAAGTAACATAGTTCACCCCATTTCCACCAGACTTAAATTCTATCTTTCAGCAACCCAATTTTGTTGAGGAGTGTCTGGTGAACTGAAATCATGTCAAATTACATGTTTCTCAAGATTACCTTCAAAATATTCATTCTTATACTCACCACCATTATCAGTTCTCAACTTCTTCATTAAATACACACATAACTTCACTGCTTTCCTTCTAAAAATCATAAACATTGTCAGAGCATCTGACTTATGTCTAATGTACATAACACACGTTATGAAAGTAAAGTCATCAATTAAAGTAATGAAGTAATTATATCCATTTGAAGATTTAATGCTCATTGGTCCACATATATATGAGTGTATGAGTTAAAAGGGTCATTTTGGGTGAATTTCAACTCTTTTGTGAAATGATTTAGTAATCTTCCCTTTCTCAGAAATAGTGCAACATCAATCTCTTTCTGTTGATAACTCAGGCATATCCCGTACACTATCTCACTTTTATATCATGCACATATTTCTCTGCCACATGTGCCCCAGCCTTTTATGCCATAATTTATTTTCATCCACCACACTCATGTAACAAGAGTTTTTCACATCACCAACTTGGAATGGATTCCCTATTATACGTTGGCCTCTTGTAACTATATTTCCATCATTTTCACTTTTCACAAAAAATCCATATTTTCTGAATATTACTTTGTTTCCCTCATCACAGTGTAGTGACACACTTAACAGGTTTTGTTTCAGCCCATCAACATACAGTTTTTTCCTGTATTTCATCTTTTCTTTTCCAATAATGGTATATCCAACACCTTTGATCCTTAGAGATTCATCATTTACAAATGTCACTTTTCCTTCTTTGTAGTCTTTCACATTCTTCAGTAGCTTTATGTCTCTAGTCATATGAGAGGAACATCTACTATCATGAATCCATGGATGCTCTCTTTTTGTATCCTTCAAAGAAATTTCGACAACAAGAGAAATGTTTTCTTCCTTTTCCTTCACTTTCTATTATGCTTCCTCCAATTTCCTAGCCAAGTCAATGTGTTTTGGCCAGACAACCATGCACTCTTCCTTTTAAGACTTATCGGACCTATCCCTTTTAGATTTTAAAAACTCTGGATTTTGAGAATTATTATGAATCTTTTGTTGCTCTGGTAACACACTAAGGCATCCCTTGGAAAGATGTCCAGGTCGATCACATCTTTCACAAATAGTTTTCAGTGATTGGAACCTATTCTCAACATTCACACCAGTCTTCTTAGATATCCTTTGAAATTTATTTGGAGACTTTCTATTTTGAACGGATTGACTCCCCCTCAATAATTGTCTTTCAAAACTTCTCGAATTTTTGTAATGATTTTTATTAAACCTATACATGTTTTCAATGTGTCCAAATCCACCACAATACCAGCAGTAACAATAGAATAAAAATTTTCTTTTGAAACATCTATACTGACTGGAGTTGTGAACATGCTTCTCAACAGCTTTCTTAATAGCACTCTGTTGACCATCAAGCTTTCTGTTTTCAATCATAACATTCCTTTTCAGCTCAGATTTCATTTCAAACATATTAGTAAAAAAAGTAGTAGAAATATTTCTGGACATATGATTTTTATGTTCTTCTGATTTTTCAGCATTACTGACTTTGGCCACATACATAGCTTTTCCAACTCTGTTCCTATTAGAACCAGTTCCATATTTCCTCTCAGCTTTTGAAGGTTAATTCTGTGGACCCTTCATTGGTTCATTCTTACTGGAACATTCACCAACTTCTGAGATAGAATGTTTGAAACTAACATTCATTTCATTAGCTGTGGATAGTTTCTATTGGAACAATTCAAACTCTTCTTCTTTTGCTTTCAACTTTACTTGAAGATGGACATTATGATTCTTTGCATTCTCAAGATAATTCTTCAGATCATCAATCTCTTTTTCCATCTTGATTTTCCCCTCAGGAAAACCTTGTTGATTGTTTAATGTGGAAATTTCATTTGTCAACTTTTTGTTTTCTTTCTCAAGCCTTCTGATCTTCCTCAAACATTCTTTCAACTCTTCTTTCAGATGATATTCAAGTTGATTTTCTTCTTCTTCAGAACTGTTTCTCTTGTAATCTTCATTATTCACTACTGCAACAAAGGTATTCTATCTAGCTTTCTCGGTAGATGATTTCTCAGATTCATCTTTTCTATCTTCTTCTTCATCTCTAGATAAAAAGTTTCTTCTTTTTGAATTGAAGAATTTTTTATCCTTAACATTTGAAAAATATTTATCTTTGTTAGTTTGATTCTTACAAGGCCTTCTTGGCCATCTCTCATCATTATCAATGTCTTCTTCATTATTCTTTTGAGGAAAGTTATCCACAAATTGACCAACACCTCCACTTTCAAAACATTATAAAGGAAGTTTCTCTTTGTATTTCCCTATAACACTTTTCACATATTTAGAAATCAAGTATAAAATTTCATCAAAATTTTTACATACCTAATCTTCAGAATTAGATTCACCAGCATCATCTTTAATATGAGTCTTCTTTGACTTCACTCGCTTTGATTCCTTGAATGACATTTTTCTTCTCCTTTTGTTATGGTCTTCATAGTCTTCTCCCTTTTCATTTCATAAGTAAGTAGAGTGTTATGCAAGTCATCCAGAGATAATGTATCAGGGTATCTATCTTCCAATGAAGACACTTTAGCATCAAATTTATCTGGCAGAATTCTCACGATCTTTTCGACAACTGTATAATCATCCAACGTTTCACCAAGACATCCGATTGTATTGAAAATGTAATTAATCCTGTTAAAGAAGTCCCCAACAGATTTAGATTCTCCCATTTTCAAGTCTCCATACTTCAGCCTCCAGATTTGTTGTTTTTCCTTCTTCACTTTTGTATTTTCTTCATAGATGCTCTTCAATTTATCCCATATTCCTATAGTTGTAGCAACACCTTTCACTCTTAGAACTTCACTCTCATAAATAGATGACAGTAACCCATTTTTAGCTCTTCCATTATTCTCAAGGTTCTTCTTATCGATAAGAGTAAGAGGAACCTTGTCATCAATAGCAGTAAATCCATTTTTTGTATTTTCAAGAACTTTATATCCAAGAGACATAAGATAAGGCATCATTCTGTCCTTCCATATGTGATAGTTACTTCCATAAAAAATCTGGATCCCCTTAATTTTCACGCAATTTAGATTGTCTATCACAACTTCTCTTGAACCACTTCAGCAAAGAATAAATGAAGGTAACCTCCCTCTGATACCAATTTAAGTTCCAAGTTAGGATCCAAGTATCATTGAGAGGGGGAGTGGTGAATTAGTGATATCTTTTTCTTTTTAAGTTTCCCCTTTTTTGAAACATCCTTCACCTCCTGTTAAATATTTTCTTCCCTGCTGGACACACACAACCACTGGAACACAAGATTTACAAGGTTCACTACTCAACAAGAGTAGCTACGTCTCTGGTATGGTACAGAAACAATCAAGTACCACACAATCCACTAGAAAACAATACTATGATGTGGAATACAATAAGTAGGATATACCCTTACACTCGTGTAGCACCTTGAGAACAATCAAATAGTACGTGTTCTCCCTCTTAGCACAAATAGGGTAACACAATGGATCATGCATTATTAATGAGCTTATACAAATAAAATCTTTCAAATAAATTCATCACTTTCCTACTCCGAAACTGGCCGAAACCCCGGGAGAAAAATAGCATGCACACCCACTTGGACCTACACAACCTATAACTGCACACCTTATACTTGTGAACCTCTTCTTCTTCTTCATTAATAAATAGAAGATGGGGGGGACCCTAGGAGAAAAGCAGCCTACATGCCCACTTTGACCTGTGCGACCAAGAACTGCATGCAAGGAACCTGCGCACCTCTTCATGCGCGCTGCCCTTCAGACGTGCTACCTTCGTGTAGCCTGCGCGCCAACACCTGCATGCCCCCAACCTGCATGCCTTCTAACAACTCTCAACCTACGCACCCAACTCTCTACCTACGCACCCAGATCTCAAAGATAATTCTCAAGTGTTGGGGATTATTAAATGAGGAGGTTGTAATCTATTTATATGGATTTTGAAGACTTGCGCGACCTAGACCTACGTGCCAATACTTGTGTGCCACCACCTGTGCGCCACCACCTACATGCCAACACCTGCGCACTGCCACCTGGACGCTAACACATGCGCACCACTTTCATTCCTTTTCCATATTTCTAAAAATAATTCTACTTCTTGAAATATGACTTACACGCCTCTACAACACTTGCACGCCCCACTTGTGCGTCTTCTTCTTGAATTTCTCATTTTTTTGGATATTACGACGTTGAATTGTGTTTTTATAAAAACACTTCTTTACTCTATTATTCAAACGGCTTGCACCACAAGTTCTCCAAATTAGAGATGACTATAAAATACAAATCTGCAAAGCATCATATGATATTCAAGTTCTTTACAAAGTGAATTGATTTACCTTTTTGACAAAAAAAGGAAACACTCTATAACAACAAACTTTTCTTACTTCCTTATCCATCCAACTTGGTCCCAAAAATATTTTTATGATTTGATATCTTTCCCAATGAAAACATGTTTATTATTATGATATTAGGTATGAATAAAGTATCAAATTTATGTTATTAATTTCACTAGATTTTTGATGATAAGTTATTTTTCATACTTTTATTTTACACTATAATTTATTACATTATTTAGAAATGTCGCATATTATATGTAATGGAAGTTATATCAATTCACATACCCCATGTAGATATCTCACTCATTGGTAAGATGCTAAATGTGGAGATGGAGCTATAATAGGAACTGATCAAATTATGACCATATTGGGGAGGCTAAATAAGTTTATGAGAAACAACATTTATCATATGGATGAGCTTTTTAATCCACCATATTGTGTAAAAATGTAACACTTCCTTATACAACATCAACCTCTATCATTTAATGTGACTACAAATACTTCGGTAAGTAATCAATTGATAACTTCCTTATAGAAGATATTTCTCTCCTTAGGAAGCAATGAAATGGAGAATGTTTTCATGGAAGTTAACATCTCTCATGATATTTGGATAAATAGTCATCTTTGATTTAAAATTATAAGGATGATGAATAAAGATAAAACATGTAATGAATGTATTCCAATGTGCTCATCATAGAAAATTATTTTCCTCATGAGCAACAAGTTGATATAAAGAGAAAATACATAAATATATAACAAAGGATAAATGAAAATATGTATAAGTATGAATAAAACATTAAAATGTTACCACGAAATGCTATGAAATATGTAAATAATCCATATATAAAAATTGATCATTTCTATTATGGGATTAATCTAGTTATTTAAAGGGATTTAGTATCCAAATAATTTTAACTGTATGAGGAAATAATATCATGCGGTATAAAGAAATATAAATAATTTTCAATGCATTAGGTCTTTTAAGGTAAGAAAGATATTAAGGGGATTCCAAAGAAAAATAAAAAAAATGTGAATATTTAAATGATGTATTTTACACCATGTGATAATTAAGGAAAGAAACACTCTCGTACATACTTGGAGGTAATAAGAGTTTTATACAAATGTGAAGAGAAAGGAGAAAAATATTTTTATTTTAAGAGAAAGAATATGATAATGTGAATTGTATCAACTATATTGATATGGGGAAGTATGTAAATTAATTATAAATTCATCAAGTGAATATACCTTAAATGAAGCAGAGGGATCAAGGTTAAAAATATGCTATTACAATAGAAGAAGTGGAATGATTAATGTTTTTGTGTATTTTGATTAAAGAATTATTTTTTATAGTTGTTTTTTCAATGATATTATAATTATAATAATAATGAAAAGTCTAAGGATTGTAAAATAATTGTTTTTTAATATGTATTTGAAAAAATATATCAAATGGTACTAATGACAAAGAAGACTAATGCAGTGGAAAGTTGATCTTTTTCGAAAACATCATATTGAGGGTATATAACATAAAATATACACTCAATGTTGAGATAATAATGATAAATAAATATTTGTGGGATAGTATTACTGATCATAAAATTGGTTATTAATTTGATGGTTTATGCAATGTTTTTGAGTTTATGATATTTTTTGGATTTATGAAATATATTTGACAGGCAGATATTTTTTTGGATGTATACATGTTTTCATTAAACTTTTAGGGTGATCATGGTATAAACAATTTGGTATTTGACATTAAGATACACTTTATATAGTAAGGGGAATAAAATTTTGATTTAGTGACATTCCTTCTAAATATTTGCACATTGAATTTGGTCAATCATTTTCTTAAAATGGTATTATGGTTAACTATTGTTGTATTTTATGATGTTTAACATTAGGTGTTATTGGATAACAAATACTAACCATTTGGGTTATGAAAAATATATAGAGATAAGTGGAATGTATTTTTATTCATTTACTGATCTAATGATTTATTAAATGTTTATTTTAGTGATTTAAGTATTAAAAATAATCTTAAGGACCCATTGTTTAGAGAAACAAATGCTATTGAGGTGTAAATTGATTATAGGGTGAAATTATAATTTTCATATAATTATATTTCCATATAATATTATTTTAGACAGTAAAGGAATTATAAAAATCCTAGAAGTAGATATTAAAACAAAAATTACATCATAGTACCTCCATTTTTGAGGAACCGATGTTCATTTACACCTTTAATAATTTATGATTTTTTGTTCATTAACTTCATATAGATTACACAATTTCATAAGATCAATAATCTATATAACTCTTCATAATTATTTTCACTTTTTTCCATGTCTATATCTTTACATCCAACCAATGATTTCCTAATTGGAAACCTAGTAATGTGTTATTATAAATAACCATTTTACTTAACTTTCTATATATTCAATATGAATTTTTATTAACCCTATTTACAATGTGAGTTTCCAACAATGGAATTTTCAAATGCCAAAACCTCAATTTCTAATATCATGATTAAATTGTGAGGAAAAAGTTTAATTAATTGGGTAAAATGTAATGCCATGAGATTTTAAAATATGAACATCATGTTCGATAGAATTTTTGATATAAAACACTAACCATTTAATAGAATTTAACACAATGATACTTTAGGAAATATTTATTTTTATATAAATTATATTTGTTCGATTGATATCAATGGACGCATTAAAATATTATTATTACAACCAAGCTGTTATGTTGGTGAGTATTAATATTAATAACTAAATTATGAAAATTATATGGATCAAAATGTATAAAAAAAATTCAAAGGATATCCATTTATTAGAAATAAAATAATAATCTTTTGAAAGAATTTTTTTTTTAAAAAACTCTGTATTATTAAAAAAGGCACTTTAGTGACACTTTACCCAAAAAAATTAAAATTTATTTTTACCACTTACAAAAATCTTAATTTAATAAATATAATAGATTTTATAAATCTACATTTAAAAATTATCTTTGGGATAAGTTTTAAGAATTATTTTAAGCGATTAATTTTTTCATGAATAGTGAAAAATTATTATTTGTTTTAAAACTACAATTTATTTTATATTATTTACAATGTTAAATTATGTTTTTAATTGTTTTTAAATTTATTTTTTTAGTTATATTAAAATTTAATAAATTTATTTCATTTTAATAAATTTCATATTGAATTACCATATCGAAACAATTTAATCTTTTGAAATTGTTTCTTCATAAAAACTTTTTTTTCGACGTTCATACCGGTATGATTTTAAATATATTTTCTCCAATTATGAGAATTGAATTTGGGAAATCTAATTCCATATTTCAAATAAGAATAATTTATATTATCTGATAAGGTTAACTTAATTTTTTACTATAATAAATAATAAAAATAGTAAAAGTATATTATCACTACTAAGGTAAAATCGGTTTACCAAGTGGCTAAACTAATAAAATAATGGTAAAAATCACATAAAAATTGTCAAAACCAAAATTTTTGGGATATATTTAGAATATATAACCTATAAGGAAAAATTATGAATCATTTTGTTTGGATTGTTTCATGAGGAAAACATTGGTATCACCTTTTCTTTTTAAAAATACTAAGTATGCCCTCTCCCCCACTTATAAAACGCCACCCTGTCCTCACTTATCCACATTTAAAAAACCATTAGGTGTTACAACTATCTAGAAAAATACCTTACCTAATTACCTACCCACATTATAAATTCCATATTCAGATTATAAATCCATCCTAAGAAAGCCTTATGAATAAACCTAAATTGTCTCTCTGAAGAAGATTTAAAATTCTTAAACATTTGAATTTATTTGAAATATTATTCCTCCATCTCAAAATCATATTAAAATATGATAATATAAGAAAATAATTATATATTATATACTAATATTTTTTAGGTTAATATAATAACCTATATCCTTCTCCACTTCCATCCAATGGGAAACAGAATTGTTGTTCGTGTGTACGGCGGAATACCGCCACATGATCTGATGTAATTCTATTTTCATAACCACATTTAAAGGTTTGATATAATTATATAATAAAATTATTTATCTAATTTTTATGAATATATTATATGTCTTAAATTATGATATCACATATACCTTCATACATTCCATTCATTGTAAGATGTGATAACGATTCTCGTGTGTTTGACAGACTACCGCCTCATAAAACAATTTGATTTTAATTTCGATTAAAATTTAAATGGAAGATATTAAGGATAAATTCAATGAATATAAATTATATTTATGATATAAATGTACATTTGGAAATGTAATAACACATCTAAATTCTTACCTAAAATCTATTGGAAAACAAGAAAACTGCTCGTGTGTATGTGTGGACTAATGCCTCAAAGTATCGATGTTTATTTTTTTTCATTTCATTTTAAAATTTATGGTAATAAATATTAATTTGATTAATACAAATTCTATAAATGACACAATAATTATTCTTTAATGTTTAATTAACATTTATTTTCATTTTATTCCATCCTTTTAGAAAAGTGGGAACATTTTTCAAGTATACCTACGTCTTACCACATCTATGAACAAAGTATTATATTTTCTCTATATAAATTTAATAGATTACTATAATTAAATATATAATTAAAATATATGATATATATATATCATTTTTAAAATTTTGGATATAATGAAAACATGATCATTATAAAAGGAAAAAAACTAACCAAAACATACATTATAAACAAAGCAATTATAACTCGAAATAGGGATCTTAAAAAGGAATTGTTAATAAATGGGTCATAAAAGGTCATAACTAAATCATATATTGTATTATTGATAAAATTATGGTTATTAAATATATATATGATTAATCTATATATATTATGTGTGAGGTTGATACACATATGAAGGAAGTCAAACCTGAGGTAATATATTCTTATCCAACTTTTACTTCTACAAGACATATGTCATATTCAATAATTATTCCATTGGTGTGGTATATATAATAAATATTTTGATATGTTATATAGTGAATATATTTCTCTTAATGGTATTTAATAATTAATTTTTTGTTATTCTTTTTATGGGGGGTATGATTCAATAGTTATAAAAGAGGTAAGATATTTATGTTTCAATATAATTTTAATTGGTAATATTTATACTTGAATTTACATAAAAAAAATTATTTGATCGATATACAAAACAAACCTTCCATTTCATTATCCTCTAGATATTCATTAATTTTTTAATTAATATTAAAATATTCCTCTCTTTTTTACTTTAAATGATTGAGAAAATGTTTTTAATAAAAGTTCACTTCATTTATATCTTTAGTAGAAAATCCATTTTATTAAAAAACTATATTTCCTAAATAGGTTTTTACATTATAAAAATGATTTATTAACAATAATTTTAACGAAGTGTGACTTTTTTTTAAAAAATTGAATATAATCTTCATGTATTTCTCATGCAAGTCCCATTTAAATTTTACCAAAAATGAGAAAGGAATCATTGTTTTAATATGTATAAAATGTACATAATTTAATGTTGTCCATACTAATTAATGATTCAAATATTCATTTATATGTTTTAAAATTTATTTTAAATAAAAATTATTTTCAATGTTATTTTTAACTTTTAGTTTAAAATGGTTATTTTCAACGTGAAAAGTATATTTTACTCAAGAATTTTTTATGTTATCTTTTCAAGGAATTTATTTTCTTCAATGAAGACTACCCTTATTATATTTATGCACCACTATTGATATGTTATAAATATTCCATCATTATTATTTTTAAAGATGGTTTATTATTAGTTTAATTGCGTATGTACTATTTTATTATCATTCACCATATTACTCTAGAGGGTTTATGATTATATTTATTGATTACGGTAATTATTAAAAAAAATATGTCAGTTTTTCAATATGAAGGTTTATGATTATTATGTTTCGCCACTTTATTATGAAAAAATAATTATAATTAGTAAGTTATGGGAGGGTCCCACTATTGTGACTTGATGCATCAATGGGTCTAATGAGATAAACTAACTTTGGTTTTTGTCTAAGGTCTTACCCATTTAAGTAATATGACGTGGAAAATGCCTTGATGGTATTTTTATGATTTACATAATTATGAATTCCATCATTATGGGATTATTCATTTATGACCATGTATTATTAAACCATTTCGAATATCTATAGAAATTTTTGAAGCTCATGTGATTATGTATATGTAATTATATGATCATTATTTATTCCTATAATATTTGGATAAAGGTCTTTATTAAATAGAATGTGGTTTAATTATTTAAATTTCCATATTGATAATTATTTATTTATTTATAGATTACACCATAATTATAACATAACTAATAATATTTGATAAATTATTTCTTATGTTTCTTTCTCCATGATTCTATAATGAGTTCTATGATTGATATACAGGGTTATGATAGAGGAAATACTAATGCACTTAAAGAAAACACTTTACTGTACTTTATGATTTAATTTGTAAACTTAGATTAAATTGTGTATCAAGTTATCAAGATTACTAAAATATATGTTCCTTTTGGATGTGATTACTTATATTATATGAAAATTTAATATAGTATACACTATCTCCAAGTTATTTGGTTTGGGGTCTTTATATCATTAACCTTAGGCATATGGGGAAGGGTACCTCAGGTCTTGTAGTGTTCTTGTCTAGTAAATCCTCATAGAGTGTGTTGGGTAAGGATATTGTTCTCAAAAATAAACTCAAGGGGTCGAAGAAGGATAAAATATCAAATAATATATTTTTAGAGAAAAGGATTTATTATTTTGATACTCATGTAGTGTGAGTCTATAATAAGAGGTGTAGTTAAAATTAGTATTTTTCATGTTAGAATTTTTTAGTGAGATCATATCTATATTTTAACATAAAAGACTAATTATAAATGTGAAAAAAATAATTGTAACCAACCATAAATTAAATATAGTTTTTTAAATTACCTACATATCTGTATATTTAGGGTTCTAACATTAAATTTAAAATTTTTGGGAATTTCAATCACCCATATCATGTAAAATCAACATTGATGCTTTTTGAAAATATAATAAAACATCATAGAATCTTATTTTCTTAAATATTATGTGATTTAAATCATTATATTCTTTTAATTCTTTAGCTTCCACTTCAGACTATTTCACACAACTTTCCATAATGAGAATAACTTTCATAAAATAGGCTTAATACATTTATAATACATGGTTTATGGAATACTAATTTTACAAGAATCGCATATAATGGAATCCCCTTTGGTACCCCATTCATGGAGAAAAATTCTATGATAGTTGATAGATCATTACACCCAAATCCACCTAATTTGAGACTAACCCTTTAAACTACATTTTCATGACAACAATTGTGGTATCTAACCCTCAATCCAATATTCCATGCATGGGCTGGGATTCAACCTTTCATATATCTTCTAATAATAGTCCAAGGAGCCTAATATGTAGGCAGTAATCTATCCCTTGATGTCATCACTTTCATGACATAATATTCCTAACCGCATAATATTAAACTACATGGACTAACCCTATCGTACTAACTAAAATTGTTTCACTTGAACTACATGGGTTTTCACTCATCCACCAAAATTACATGTAATACGCTTCTATGAGATAAAATAGAAACACCAAAAGAACCTTATCATCCAATATAACTTTTGAGAGATGATAAAACCCAATAATAATCACCTTATTGAGAAGTACCAAGCCTCGTAGAGTCACTACCTATGAGCCTAAATTCCATAGAGTTACCCCATGGAACCCTAAACACTGAGTTTACACTGCATGAATCTAAATCATGTGTGTCTTAAAAGGATTATAAATAATTAGTTTCCATCATTAGAATCTAAATTGTTAGTGTCTCAATATGAATATAAACCAGGTTCCCCCATAGGAATTTGAATCATGTGTGTCAATTATATGACTCGTAATCATGATTTTCCTCTATTGTAGTCAAAACCATGAGTGTCCCCCATTGGGC
The DNA here is from genome assembly GCA_963277665.1 of Viscum album. Lineage (NCBI taxonomy): Eukaryota > Viridiplantae > Streptophyta > Magnoliopsida > Santalales > Viscaceae > Viscum > Viscum album. The sequence goes on along the minus strand of OY728131.1, from coordinate 502,197,776 downwards.
TCTGAACTATTCATATCCCACAAAAGATTCTAAACCATGAGAATCCCCAAATCGAATAATATAATGAGAATATTTTTAATAATCCAAATGATCAGTTTCCACCATAATACTTTAAATTATGAGAGACCACGGATTGATATTAAACCTATATGACCATATACATATGATTTTAACCCATGAAAGTCACCATAGAATTGTATATCATTTGACCCATTATGTGAAGATAATGAGATTGTTCCATCATTACCTATGTGATGAGCATGGAATACATTAGGTTTTGAGCTAATGATGATCAAATGGTTAATATAAGGAAGATAAAATATCCTTCTCTCGGGGAATTAAACTACTAAAAAAGCATTTTTCATTGTGGATGAGTAATAGATTACCTCATGGATAAATATGAGGAATATAGACAAAAAACATCAAGATACCAAACATACATGGAAGAGTCATAAACATCTACTAGACTGTGGTAACCCTACTATGGTAGAAAGTGACAAAATTAATTGATGTCAAAAGGAATACATTATTAAATTCCAAACCTGGGAGCCACTAAATGGGTCCCCAAGCGGGGTCACCACATGACCTGAGGTGTACATCTCCATCCACTAGAGGCTACTGACTAGTAAAGTGGGTCCAATGGAACATGTGGGGATACTATATACTCTTTATCAGAGTAAGACACATTATATGACAAAGATAAATAATGTAAATAATAAACCCAAAACCATAACAATAACAAAGATTTACCAACCATTTACCAAAATAGGGTACAATCCCACAAACAAGCAGTAAATATGTTGTATTTTGTCATATAGTGGAAAGTGTAAATAAACCCAAAATTTTAGATAAGACAATGAAACCCCTAAAATGGACCCTAACTCATAGTATATATCCCGCCACCATGCATATCCCAGTCCCGACTCAACACTCAAGTATAGGGACCTTTCTTTTATCCTGTCCTGCAAGCATGAATTATACTCGGGTACCCAGTAGTGGCCCGATCAGGGTGTGAGTACAACTAAGTAGGCCACTAAAATCAAAGTATAAAAAATATCTATTATAAACAGATAGAGTATGCATTTATTAAATAAATAATATTTAAATAATGTAAGTTGGGTTTCATTAGTTAACAAAGATCACTTAAACCATTACATTATTTGTTCTATGGTTTAGTCACTTTTCAGAAATATCACATCCATTTCACTACGACCTATGCTTTCCAAATAAAACGAATAAGGGGATATATCATGTTCCTTATATCACTAGGGGAAACATTTTTATAACAAAGAATCACAATTACTTATGAGCCTCGATCTATTATGTCTCATCAAATGAAACCATTAGGGGAATTGATCCATAGTACTCTCCCAAACTTGTATATTAAAGAGGATGGGGTTTATAGCCTTAGTCTAACATATCCTGAGGGAACAGATCCTCACGTCCAATTCCCCACCCAACATAAATCCATGTTAACATGATTCATTGGTCATTAAACAAATATATAAATTTAAATATCATATTCATTTAACACACATAACATTCACAATTCATGGTTCATTCAACACATAAATCATCTTCAATACTTAAATCATTTAATCATTCTCATTAACATGATTTATTTGAATTAACTAATGTATCATTCACATTAACTTATCCAATCAATGAGTTTACCCTTTTTAATCCATTTCCCAATTAACTTAATAACGGCATACCAAACAAACCCTTAATCTATGTTATCAATTAAACCAAATTATCATTAGTTTCACTCAATAACCCAATATAACATGTAAACACATTTATTGTGGGATCTATGTCATAATAGTTTTAATCTAAACCTATCATTTTGAATTTATGTTTTGGAAGAGGCACACCCCATGGGTGGACCAAAACTTGATCAAATCAACCACAACACATCCCAAAAGAATCATAAGTGGTTCAATTGATCATTTAATCAATCTATTTAACAAATATAACCAAGGGAATCAAAATATAAAAAAATAGGGGAAAAATAACACAACTAAAAATAGATAAAACAACATTAATAATATTGGATATACCTTGTAGAAAACATACCTATATTTTGAAGGAAATTGAACACTCAGCATTATCCTTTAAGCCACATATGAACACCACTCAAAGACCCAACATAACATCCATAAGAAAAAGTGGGTTTTAGATCATGAGAAGGAGAAGAATGGATACATAAGCCCTAATATGAAAAGGAAAAAGGAGTGGAGTGTTATAATTATATAGATCATCTATTCATAGATAGTGGTGCTCCAAAAAGATTAGAATCAAAGGAGATTGATCCTTTAGAATCCTTGGGAATTTTGGTTCATCACTAGGGTAACTGGAGAATAAATGAGGAGAAATATTGGGTAAAATGCATAAATAAAGAAGGGAGGAAAAGGGTAAAATCCCACTTTTAATGGGGAACAAGGTTTGGTTGAATGTTTTTCCAAGTTGTGCACCAACAGTGAACCTATCTCTATCTAAGAGGGGCTATGTCGCACAATTACCTAGGGATCCCAAACGATTTAACAAACCATACGAAAACTATGTTTAATAAATCTATCCAAGCCTATTTGGTACCCAACTTGCACGGTTTACCTAAAAGTTAACCCATCTTCCTGGATAGAATAGTTTTGGAAAACAGCTACTAATAAAACACCAACCATGCAGAAAGCATATGATGGCACAATTCGCCCTTTCTTTCATGTCCAAAAACCGCAGGACACCCCTGGGCCTCTTCATACGCCTTATAAATATTTAATAAACCATATTTGATAAATTTGAACCAATATATAAATATGAACGTACCTCAATGAACTTCGGGATCTTACAACCTCCCCACCATTTGATGACTCTCCCTCAAGCCACTCTTCATAAGAATCAATCAGCTACTAAGGTAAATAGATTGGGCCACTGTACATGAATATCTATCTCCCTCTCCCAATATTCTTCTTGAAAATTACCATACTACCATAATATCTAAACCAAATTCATATTCATGAATTTAATTTCTTTCTCACTATGATCCATGATACGAACCGAATTCCCCTGAATGAATGCATCATACTTAACCTAAACATAATCTACCTAAATCGTATGAGATGGGTCAGGGTGATACATTCAAATAATTGATACATGAAAAATATCATGCATGACACTATATCACTATGTAAGAGATAATCTATATTCCACCGGTTTGATCCTCTCCACAATCTCAAACATCCCTACATACCTGGGTGCTAACTTACCATATTTCTGAATCCGATGGTGACCCAAACTAGGGGAAAATAGGGATCCTCATATTTCCTCTCATTGATCTGGAATCGAAGCATAGACACAACTCCCAATGATTAAATATTCATCTACCCTATTATTGCCTACATCTCTAGAGGCATCTCTACAAACAACTCCATCATCCCCCACTCAGAACAAGATTCTCAAACTACTTACCTATATGTCTTCAGACTAAAATAATTTTTAACCATTTTCCACTTTCCTGATGTGAAAACAAGAACAAAATCAAAGGACTGTATGTACTCAACCCATCTTCTCTACAAAACATTCAAATAAAGTTTGGAGAAGATGTAATTAATGCATTTATGATCAGTATATAGAGTAAACTGTTATCCAGAAAAATAATATTACCATAACATTATGGAATAAAACCCCTTTTACAACTCAATTTCATGTGTAGGTTAGTTATTTTCATGAGGCCTCAACTTCCATGTACGATAATCCACAACCAGGTTATTTTTCATCAAAATTGAAATGATTGATTTCCCCTTGTATGATTAATTTTTATTGAAGCATTTCGGGGTCTTTCTTGTTATTTATATATAACTAATGATAGGTATGTATTAGATATATATATATAACTGGATTGATGGAGAAAATGTGGACTAAACATATTAAGGGAATAGATTTTATTCTTAAATGTGTTCTCTTATGCCCCCTAGTGTTTTGATCTAGAGATGTTTTCACACCTTGAGTTTTATTTCAATAAGGTGTGTAAGAATCACTATATTGTCTTACCCATGAGACACTAAACCATGATTTTATGATTCAAAATTATTTATACATTCCAGTATTTATTGAAATTATTATTCATTCATGTTTTGAAAAATATGATTATATATTTCTCTTTTTTAGGAAATTCACATTTATAAATAGTTTATACTATATATTGACATATTTCAAAAATCATTTTTTGAGATTAATTTTGAAATATATTTTCATGCCACTTTTTAATTAAAATTGATCATATTTAGACTATTTGTAATTTTTTTCATATAGAATACATGGTGAGATCCTACTGGGTTTGTTCTCCTCACAACAACATTTTTCCATTGTATGTTTGTAAAATTTCTTATTCCAAGTATTGGGAAAGGGAAAGAAGCACTCTAAGTCAGACTATGTTGATTATAGTAGGACCTTAGGATTTTGCGTTGATAGGTGGAGTCTATGATACACTTGTTTTATAGAGATCTTCTATTTAAATATTTGATCGTTTTGTGATGAATCGGGTTGAATTACCAAATTTAGGACATGTAATTTCCTATTTTTGTAAATTTTCTCTTGATTGTTGTTTGGAATACCAAATAGTTTCCATTTATTGTCTTCTTGTTTATCTCATTGAGTTAATATTACGGATAAATCATTCTAACATGTTTTTTTATACCTACATGCTAATATTTAGCCTTTGGGGGTTGGTAATTCCCTTCAGGATGTCTCATGATAGATTTGAGTTCTAGTTTAGTGGGTTGTCCATGATTGTTTAAGAGAAATCGGTATCAAAGGGTTTTCATTTCCCTTCCAGGTTGTTAGTACAAAATTTGGGATGTTGGGAAAAAAGTGATTTTCATGAGTTTTTTATTTGATTTTGAACATTTTCAAAGAATTGATCTAGGCTTTGTGTCTCCTAGTTGGATTTTGATTGTTAAAGTTGGTGATCTCCTTCCACATGAATGATGTTTTCTTGTTATATGTTAATGTTGTGTTTTACTATACCCTAAGACTATATTTCATTATACATTATGAGTGATATATTAATAAAAAATGGTAAGAAACCCATCTAGTTGATCAAAACCATGTTGTGGTTATTATATGTGTGGTCTAAGATCTAAGACAAGGAGATTCACTTGTTCCCATATAGGCTACCGAGGTTGTTCCTTGATGATATGTGAGTATAGATAATGCTTAGTATTTGCTTAAATATAAACAACAATATTTCTAGGGAACATAGAATCCTAATATGTTAGATGATTGGTTAGGGAAGATTGAGAGACTATACGAGTTCTATTGGATGATAGATTCTATTGAACTGAAATGTGTCATCTTCAAACATAAGGGGATATTAGGAGGTGGTAAGATACTATTGTCCAGGAAAATAGAAATTATGTCTTGAGGTGGAAAAACATCATAACTCTTTTTACATAGAAATTTTTTCCAAAATCAATGGTATTGGCTATGAAAATGTACTTCATCAACCTTTACCAAGTGACTAGTTGGTGAACCTATATCATATCATTTTATAGAACTTTATCATTTTTCACATGAAGTGTGTTTAATAATAAAATACAATCCTATAGTTTTTCTATGGTCTTTTGATTAGTTATCTGCTATGAAGCCTTTATATTGAATCTTACATCATTTGTTGATGCTCTAAATGTGGATCTCATAAATAAATTTGACCTTAATGGTAATCCAAGATTTATGGTAGTTCCTCAAACACCTAATGAAATATTTAGTGGTTCCTTTAAAAGAAATAAAAAGTTGAATGAGGCTCAGGGTGTAGGAAATGGTTTTGGTCCCCAATAGTAAACTTTCTATAATGGTTTTCCAATATCTAGAAAAGGTACACCAAATTGTTTCCAATATAGAAAAGTTGATAAATTAAAATGTTATTACATAGAGTCAGTATGTATGTGCATTTATTATTGATCCTATGGTCATTTATAATGTTTTTTTTAATTTTTTTACTACTCCACATAGTGGTATGAGCTCTCCAACACAGAGATGATTAACAGTGATGTTTCATTGTTCATGAATAGTGGGTTTCCAACCATATGCAACCTGAATGAAGCTTATTTTGATGTATTTGAGTCTCTAATGAGACAAATATGGGTCCTTGTAATACCTTGATATTTTTAATGAGGTTATTTATGTTCGACAATATATAATACATGCATTGTCGAGCTTAAATAACCTGAATAATACGTTATTTAAATATGATCATTATTACCTAAAAATTAAATTAAAAGGTATGAATAATATTAACTAATTTATGAAATATATATAATGGTATTACTCAATATAAATTTATTAATAAATTATTAGTATATAATCACTAATTTTTTAAACTTATTTTATTCATAAATATATGTTTTCTATTAAAATTATTTTTACAAAAATTTTTTATAAAATAATATAAATTACTTTCACCACATTTATAAAATGTACATGATAATATTAAAATAATTTTTCAAACCATAATATGAAAATTACCATATGGTGAATTTTTTGTAATTTTACTGAAATGTACGATTTTTCTATGAATATTTAAAATACTAATTTTTAATGAAAAAAATTTTCAAATGCCTAATGACTACTAATTTTATTTAATTATAATAATATTTAATTATAAATTTCTTAAATTATATTTATTTATTATATATATAACTATATGAATTTAACTCTACACAATGAATATTTTTAGTCATATAGTAAATGTAAGTTCCTTGGAGGCTTGAAAAATACATTTCATGAAAACCCATTTTTAGAAATATTTTGTTGGTATATTTTTAAATTAAAATTTATAAATTATATGAATTTATTTTGATAATATAAATTCTATATTTGTAATTATATTAATTAATATTAGGTAATAAGGCCATCAAATTCTTTTTATAATGAATAGTAAAAATAGAAATAATATATTACCATTGTTAAGGGTAAAAAATTACCTCAGGAAAAATTAAATATATAAGATTTATAATTACAAAAAAATTTCCTACCTTGTATTTGAGGTCCATATTTTAACCATATCAAATATAACTTCAGAAAATTTATCATTTTGAATCCATATGATCATTATTATACCCTTTATAACAATATATGTAAATAAAGGGAAAATTTTCACTGAAATTGAAATACCTTGATATTTTATGAATTTTAGTTCAAATAAATTTAATTTTTGGGATATCTTGTGCTTTACAAAACACTGAGATTTAATGAACCATAATATATTATTTATATTACTAATTAACATGGTAATTATGGCCAAGAATTTAAATTTTGTTGTATTAATGGAAATAAAAATATTTAAAAAATAAATTAAAACTATTTTATATAAAAACAATCGTTTTCATAAAATGTGTATTTAATTTTTAGATGTGAATATATATGCTTTGAAAATAACTTTTTCTCAAAAAAAGTATTTTTGTTGGTTTTTGGGAATGAATAATAAAATTATTTTTTGAAACATTTTTAAATTTTATTCTACAAAAATATATTAATTTTTGTTGATCAAATTTTCTAAATTATCTTATAACGAATTGTTGATAATTTTATAAAAAATTTAATTTTTCGTTTAATATTGAAACACAGATTTTTTTATTAAAAACCACCTTTCCATTTAAGATATTTACTAAGTCACCACTTATTTAAAAAAAGTTTAAATGTAAAATTAACTCAATTATATTAAAATTAATCAAATTTATTTCACTTGAATCAACTTTATAAAGAATTTTGAAATAAAAATGTTTAAACATTTTGAACATTTTCTCCTTGGAAAACCTTTTTCTCGTCATATCTGCAGGTATAAGTTTAAAATAAATCATTATAATTTTGTAGATGGAATTTTTTAAAATGAATTATAAATTTTGAATTATAATAATTAATATTATTTAATAATCCCAGCATAATTTTTTGACAAAATGGGTAGTAAAAATAGTACCAATTAAATATTGTAGTTAGGGTTTAAAGAGATTTACGATGGTTTAAACTAAAACAAAAGAGGATAAATGACCTATAAAATTAGAAAACATCCATTTCATGTAAATATTTATACTTTATCCCCAATAATATTCTATAATTACCATTTTGGTTCCTTTTGGGATGTGAAAAACATACCTATAGTTTATTCTTTTCAAGCCTCGCATTTGTGTCCTCTCCCCCACTTATAAATGGCCACCCCTCTCCTCTCCTATTCAAACTTAAAATAAATTGGTTAGGCCAATAAATGTCAATATATCTTACCGACATATCATTATACATCCTAGGGCCCTAATGTTTTCTATTAATCCAAATTAATAAGGCTTTAGTTATACTCATAAAGAGGCTCTCTAAAGAATAGGTAAAAATAATAAAATTCAAATTCAACAATTTATTCTTCCACCTACTTAAAATATTATTAATATTTGATGATATAATAGAATAAATATATCCCATATGCTTATATTTTATTGTTTTAATGTAATAACTTTTATCTATCTTAGCATTAATTAAATGGGAAGAAATTTTTTTGATCGTGTGCATGATGGACTATGGCCTCAAAAACCGATATTATTCATTTCCCATCACTAACTATTGTTGATATACATAATGATGGATTTAATTTTTATATATGATATTTATGATATTATTATTTTTTATGGAATTAAAATACAATATATTCTTTATTACCTTCCAACCCTTTGGAAAAAAAATGTTACACGTGTGTATGGTTCACTACCGTCTCACGAACCAATGTATTTTTTTCAAATATATTTTACATATATGTTAATAAGGATATATTAAATAAATATATATTATATTCTTAATGTAATTATAATTTTTGAATTATTACATCACATATAACTTCTTACTTTTTTCTCTGGGGGATATGATAATGTTATTCTTTTGTATGATGGACTACCCCCTCATGAATTGATGTTATTCGTTTTTCACTAATGATTTTCATAAAAGTTAACACAGGTAAATTTGAGGAATATATATCATATATATGAAATAAAAATGATTCATGAAATATAATATATTATTTACCTTTCTTTTGGTTTATCATTTAAGATAATAGAAACATTTTTCATGTGTATATACAACTTACCGTCTACATATATGGTGTAATTCATTTTACACCTCTACCTTTAATGTATTACTATAAATAAATATAGAGTTTATATATATGAAATTTATTTCATTTAAAAAAAATTATTATGGAACCCTGATCAATGTAAAATTATAAAGAATACCAAGCCAAAACATAAATGAATAATGAAACTGTTATTACATGAAATGTCATTTTAACATTAAATTATTAACAAATGGGTAATAAATGGTAATAATTAAGTCTTGTATGGTATGATACATATTAATATAGTTATTTAATATATTTATAATAAACTTATATTTATTTTACACAAGGTTCAACTGTGTGAGACGGAATTTGAGACTTAATGTAATGGACTTTTGTCTTAATTTTTCCTCTTTTTGACATACATTATGTCATGAGCATGTCTTGTTTTTTGATGAGTATATACATCCCATTTTTGAGGAAATATCATTTTTTATTTATTCTCATGATATTTTACATTTCATTTAATGTTTTTTTTCATGGGTCTTATGATTCAAATTTACCAATGTGGTTTGGGTTTATGTTACAATTTCATCATTTATCATGATTATTTAGATTATTCTTCCAAGGGTGAAATATTATGATATATATCTTATTAAACCCATTTATTTTATCCTTCTAGGTTTATTTATAGAGAATTAATGTTTTCATTTCATTTTCCTCTCTTAAATACTTAAATAGATATAACTATTTTTTGAAGAAAAATCATTTTCATTTCTCTCTTTGGTAAAAATACCTTTTTCATAATTATACATGTTTTATAAAAATGATCCCCAAAATTTTATAACATTCAAAAAAAAGTTTAAAAGACAATTTTATCCATAATTGAATTTTTTAAAAAATTAACTAGAATATTCATGCATTTTCTCGAACAAAGAATGTTTTTATTTTACAAAAAATGTGAAAGTAATATTTTTTTAACATGTACGTCATGAACATAATTTCCCACTGTCATGACCACCCAATATTTTTATTATTCCATTTAAAGCTTCAAATGTCATTTCAAATTAAAATGATTTTCAAAATTCTTTATGTTTAAAAAAATTCAATTTATAAAGTATATTTTCAACAATAAGTTTTTTAAATGATATTTAAATATCCATTTACATGTTTTCAAGGTTATTTTCAACGAAAATTATTTTCAACATTTTTTGTTTTTTCAGAAGTTTTTTTCAAAATGGGAAGGATATTTTCCTCAGTAAATGTTCCAAGTGAACTTTGAAAATAATTTTCCATCTAATATGAAATTCACTGATGTTAATGAAGATTTATAGTGGACATGATCCAACGATACTATCTTTATCCTTTCTCTAGATGGTTTATATTTATGATGAAATTTTTTTTGTGGAATCTATTTATTTTCTATAAGTTATGCTATCATGAAATGTTTCATGAACCCCATTTCATTTCATGGGTTTTGATAAGATGAATGTTTTATAAATCTTATTCTTTTTCATGGGTTCTAATATAAAGAATGTTTTAGAATGCCAATTTATTTTCGTGGGTTTAGATTTGATGAATATTTTATGAATCCCAGTTATTGTCACGTGTTCTCATATAATGAATTTTTTATGAAGCCCATTTATTTTCATTGGTACAAATATGATGAATGTTTTATGATTTTGTGGAACAAATTGTTATTATTGTAAGTATTTAATGGGTGGTACCTATATCTCTCTCCAATTCATTGGGTAAATATTGGTATCTCTTGAGATAAAAAGGACTAGAATATGGTGTGAACCAATTTTATTAAGGGTATTTTTCCAATATGAAATTATTGGGAGTGAACCTTGAGTACTATGAGGGTTTTGGGATTGAATCAATTCCATTATGATATCATTAGAAATAATCCTTAAATATAATGGACATGATTTTATATGCTTCTATATATTCCAAAATTCCATGTGTTATGTGCATGTTATTATCTCAGGGTTGATGTTCTTTGATATCCTTATGATTTATGTCTTATGAAATGTCATTATTTATTCAATGACTTGAGATTATAATATTTGATTTTTTCAGTATGGTTTTCAAATGTTATGATCATGTTCTAATACCCTTATGCTTATGTTATACCTATGTATCTCCCTTATTTACCCTTACTAAGAATATAACATATCCCTTTATTAGTATTACTTTCCTCAAGTTATTAAGAAATCTATTATATATTATATATCTAATATGGGTTAGAATTATGAATAAATTAGTGGGAGATAATGTTGTTCACATAATAATGAGTTGTTTATGTTTCATTTCTCCTAAAGTAGGTATACCATTATAGTCTTAAAATCTGTGTTTGTGTAATGTAATGAATGTTCGTCTAAAAAATTTAATATTTACCTATGGAAATTATTTGTCGTTATAGTTGGTATAAGAGGGTAGGATTAGTTGACCTTTGGAAACTAGATGATAATTTTTTTTAAGAACCCATAAGATGAGGTATATAATAACATTCTAATTTTTTGGTAAGGAAGTGAACATATAGATTATTAAGAAATAAAACCTCATATGGATAATACAGGTAGATGTGGTTTTAAAATAGATGTTCCTAGGGGTAATAACATCAATAAATTCACACCAGGGTAAACATAATAATTACATGTCACATGAAAATGACTCTTACTACACACCTAGTTTAACACTCTTGAGGGTTATTCTTTGGTCAATTAATATTTTCCTCACAAAACATAATTTTGAATTTCAATAATGATGATCAATAATAAATTAAGTTAAATTTATGGTTTCATAGATTTAAAAAAAGTGTCTTGATTTAGAAAACCTATAAATAATTCTCCACGAATATGTGTTTTCCCACTTTTATTAGTGTTTCTTACAATATTTGTTTAGGAAATGGTTGGATCTAGAAGGAATAAAGTTATTGATTAATGTGAGGGAAAATTCAGGGATTATAAGAAACCAAAATGGACAGTGGTTGTAGAGAAATAATTTCTAATTATTCTTAATCATATATCACTATAACACCCCAATCATCCATGGTACGCTTCTCTTTGAATAATACAATAGCGTGTGTTGTACGCAACACTGAGTTCAAATGCACCACGACTCACCAAACTAGCCGTTAAAAAGCGGTTATGAAAAGTATTAACTGAAATTTAAATTTTATATTATCCTTATAATTTTAAAATCCATATTATGAGTTTCTATGATATAATTTAAGAACAAATTCATTTTTTCAGATAAAAGAAGTATTTTTCAAAAAAATGCAATTTTACCGCCTTTTAAAGGAGAAGCCTTTTTAAATCCAATATTTGATACTTTTATATATTAAATTTGACAAACTTAACTTCTTCTTTAGAATCGGGACAAAATAATTTAGTTTCATTAATGTTTTGGTGTTTTTCTGATAACATTCAAATTGGGTGAATAGTGAAAAATACTATATTTTAACTGAAAAAAAATTTTAATCAAAATAATTTATATTGTTAAATTATAAATTTTAATGGTTTGGAAGTATAAATAGATTAAATTTTTACCATTTAATCCAATTATGGTTATTGTAAGTAATTTCACATTGAAATTGATATAAACAAGTGTCAAACTTTGGATAGTTGTTATTTCTTAAAAATACACCTTTTGGTTTTGACGGCGAAAATTAATTAAATAAATAAAACATTTATGTTTTGAATTTTATAAAATAGACTTCATATCTGGATTTGGAATATCGAAATTACTTTAGGGTGAAATTTTGGTACTTTTCTGATAACTTCCATATTTTGATGAATAGTGAAAATTACTAAATTTTAATTAAATAGTCTTTTTTAATCTAAATAATTATTAGTGATAAATTATGAATTTGAGTGGTTTTCAATTATATTTAGAATATATTTTTACCGTTTAATAAAATTTTTCTCATTTGACATAATTTCACAATTAACCCGGGCATAAACAAGTGTCAATCTTTTGATAGTTATTATATCTTAAAAACACGCTTTTTGTTTTGACAGCAGGAATTAATTTTAAATTAATTTCTGCCACTTATGTGTTTTGAATTTGTAAAAATGGATTCCATATATTTAATCAGGATTTCCAAATTGTGTAAATAGGTAACTTTTATTTTTATACATTTTGAATAATTATTTCGGTAAATATTTTATTTACCATGGTTAAAGGGTAAATCCGTTAAACAAGGGTTAAAAATAATATATAATAATAATAAATTACCCTAAAATGTGTCCTAGCCTTATTGGAGGATACATGTCCGACCATGGGCATATTTGGGTTGATTTTTGGGACCCCATGGAGCCACTTGTAGGTGATAGGGACACTTTATTTTAATTAAGATAAAGTAAATACAAAAATGACATAAGCTTATATCTTTTAGTAAAACAATTTTTACATAGGTTTATATTTGTTATATTTTAGATTATAAATATTCATTATAAATATAAGAAGATTTAATACATAATTATGTTTTATTTATAATTTTTAGACATTGAAAAAAGTAAAAATATATATGACACAATAATGATGTAGAATTTTCCTTATTAATGAAAGAATCAAATAATTTGTATTATAAATGTTAAAATAAATATAATTTCAAAGTTTTGATGACATACACGAATTTTATTGGTTAATATGACCTGAAATAATTTCATAAATGAATTTGTTTCTAATTAGTTATGTTGTTAAGACTTTAAAAAAATCAATTTTTGAGTAGTGTCAAAATTTACATTACTGAGTTTTTAAAACAAATATTATATTATTAATTTATATTATATTCCTAGAAACCTACGGTTCGGCCAAAGGACTTATATCATTATTTTTGTATCATTAATGGACCACTTGGGGGTCTATTGGATGTATATAGTAAGTTTATTAACTATATATTATAAAAATACAATGTGACATGGTAAGTGTTAAACTAATTAACCAAGAGTTAAAACTAAAATATAAGATTAATAAAATGACCCAAACCTCTATATAATATATTAGTTGAAAGGGTTTCGACTCATACCCACCCTAGACTTTGAATAATCCACTTTGGATCCATTATAAACCAAATATTATTTTATTATAAAATAATATTTTTTAAGTTTTTTCTAAAGAGCCCCTCACCCCTCTTATAAAAGGGCACTCCCCCTTCTCATTAATTCACACCATAAAAGCCATTTGGATCGGCCAACCCCTACCCAAATATCCTCCCAACTTCCCTAACTTCATCCTAGAGGCCTTAGTTTGATCAGAAAGTCAACCTAAGGAGCCCTTTTGATCAAATCAAAAGGAAGAACCCGAAGAAGATGTAATGTCTTCACCACCCTCTTTAAAGTTCCTTTCTTCTTCAACTTCTTCTTTCCTTCTAATTTCCATTCTAAAACAATAACTCCAATACCTTCTATATACTGTGATTTTATTATAATTATGGAACAAGCAATTTCATTATTCTATCCATCCCTTGAATGACATGTCACTATACGTGCATACGTACGACCTATCGTCTCCACGTTGTGGTGTAATTGTTATTCAATATACTATTATTTAGATGGATATAATAATGATGTATAATTCATGTAAATAATAAATATAACATTATAATGATTCTGTCTATATGATATACCATCAATTATATATTATTTTAATATCAAAAGAATGATATTGTCGCTCGTGTGTACGTACGGATTACCGTCTCCACGAATGCGATGAGATTCATTCCCCATCGTATCCATGAAAGACTAAATTTTATCGGATGATTAAAAATATTATTGAAGGAATTAATATCATTTTGGATATGAGTATGACACAACCTAACAATAAAAAACATGGCTTATATAAAATAAAATGAGTAATTTAACACCTAAAACGACGATAATACTAAGATTTTATTAACAAAGAAATGTTAAAAGATCATATATGATATCATATTAATATATATGATTATTGTATAATTCAATAACAATTATTTCACCATTATACAGGAGGTTATCCTACCATCAACCAAGGAAATGTACAAGGTAAGGGTTTATTTCACAATCTCTTCATTATCCGTGGTTGTTTATACGTAATTATGTATTGGGACCTCTTTATCATCCACATCCATGTTTCTTAAAAATGTATTTAAAAACATTATTGATATTTTATAGAATATGGGTTAATGTAATTTATACCCTTGTTTGACTTTTTATAAGAGGTTTATAAAGGAATCATTTCTTCGTTTTCCAATCAAGGTCCTTTTTAACCTCTTCGGCAGAATTAAGGTAAGAATGTATTTTTTTAACTTATACGGTGGGTGCGGCTATTTTCCGCCATTATAACATCGTCAAAGCTTCCCTTACAATCTTATAAGAATATTTACAAAAAATATATTTTCTTTATGTGACTTTTAAATTATTTCAAAATATAAAGAGATATGTCTCTATAAAAGGATTTGATTTCATCTATGTCAACATCCTTTGATGGATTTTAAGTTTATTTGAAGTTGATTTGTTATGATACAAAACATCCATATTGTATTGAAGTATTTGTGAAATGTTTGACTATGGATATGCTATTTTTATACCATTAATTGCTTATGGTTAAAGTATGGACATTTCGTATGCCAGTTTTAATATGATATGTTTAAACATTTTCATATGAGGAATTTATTAGACTTAGTAAGTGACGGGTAGATCCCGTTATAGCTCATCGATGAATCGGCAGGTCTCATGAGAAAACTAGACATGGAATTGGTCGAGGATCTTTCCCAATTTTATTTATGGTATTGGCCGAGGCCTTAAACATTTTAAACTTCTTGGCCGAGACCTTGACAAAATGTTTCAGAATGTCTGACATTATACATTCCCTCATTATGTAAATAATATTGATGGTTTATGTGGTCATTAAAATTGTAGAATACCCATGAATATGTTTTATTATGGCATTATTGACTCAGCTAATAATATTTCCCTAAATGTATTCATTTTTATTATTGTTAAATGCATGTGGTTTTAAATTATTTACCATGCTTAATATTTATGTCATTTTCCGCTATATTACTTACCCTTAATGAGTGTTTGAGCTCACCCCTTTCAATGTTTTATTTTTTCCAAGATGTGAAGAAGTAATTTATGAATGACCTATAGTGATAATATGATGGGATATGAAGACAAGATGTTGTTGTAGTAGTTTTCACTTTATGATGTAATGTAAACATTATGAATGTATCTAGTTATTCCTAGGCTACTAAACAAATCGGTCTTTCAAGACTTGATCTTTCTTGTGATCATGACAATGTTTTGTAATAATGCACCGACTCTGGGAAACTGGGTTTGGGGCGTTACAGTCTGTATCAGAGGAAGTTTAGTACAAACCTTAGAAGATAGATATAGATAAACTATGATTATAGAACATAGACTTAAGATGGACTTTGATGATTAGTATAGAAGAACATCCTATAATTTTGGTATTGTAGAGATTTTGTGAGTTTTCAAGAAATACATCCCTGTCTGGATACGAGCAGGTAGAGGCGGCTCTGGCACAGATGTACCTAG
The DNA here is from genome assembly GCA_963277665.1 of Viscum album. Lineage (NCBI taxonomy): Eukaryota > Viridiplantae > Streptophyta > Magnoliopsida > Santalales > Viscaceae > Viscum > Viscum album. The sequence goes on along the minus strand of OY728131.1, from coordinate 502,181,147 downwards.
GGGTAAAACCCGAAAACACCGCTTTGAGCTAGACTCGAATGGGAACTGTTGCACGACAACGGGCCTTGTTGCACTCTTCATTACGACACTCCCAAGGGATATGCTTAGGATAATTATCATTTTCTTTACAAACCATTATGAAGGGTTTATGACTATATACTTTCTCAAATAAAACATTTCTATGATTATAGATTATATCCATAAATAGTTCAATTTATGTTAAGTGTTTTACAAGTATGTAATTTTGTATTTTGAATCATAAAATGATCTATTTTATGCTATTGTATAGAAATGGTATCCAGTAGAAGGAATGAGAACCCCAACAATACGCATGATCCAATGAGTAAGAAGGATCATATCCTTCATGGTCTTAAGCCATAATTTCGAAGGGAAATTGTCTCCCACGTATTATCATCATAAGGAGAAAGAGTATCATGTGTTGATAAGATAACTAAATAATTCTTAGAGTCTTATGCCATTGAAGGGAAGTCAGAGAAGGAAATGATGGTGGAGAGAATTACAGATAAAAGGAATAAGGTAAAGAAGGATTTTACCATATGTTATAACTATGCAAACAATCTCCTTGGAAAATACTTTAAAGGAATGGGAGTATGTTATAAGTGTCGAGAAAAAGGACACCAAGTACGTGAATTCAAGGGTAAGAAAAAGGATTCAAATGTACAATGCTTCATCTTCAAGGAGTTTGGACATTATGTGAACCAATGTCCCAGTCATCGAACTATGCCGCAAATGATTCTATTGGATAATAATCATGTTATGATACTACCACAGATGAAGATGAATGACTAGTGTTCTTATATTGTTATTTTGGAATTATTTCTTTGAAGTTTTGTATCAATGATGTACTGGAAATAAATAAGGATTGTACTGCAGTACTATTTCATTATGGATTTTTTATTTTATGGTACTAATAAAATTGACTCTACAGCAAGTTAAACTTTTTGGAAACTACATGGTTGAAGGAAAGATAAATCTTAATATGGTCTTAATATTGAGGTACTGATTTTGGGATAAGATATGGATGATTTGGTAAATTATATTGGATATTCATGACTACCTTGAAACTAATTAATGATTTTTATATTCCATCATTATTGGAGTTTACAACATTTTTGGATAGAAGGAGTATACCTAGTATTCTATAAGGAATAAGGGATCATGAATATAAAAATCAAGGTTTTATGGTAATTCAGGATGTTTCTGTGTTTTAAAAGAATACATGATGAAGGTATTCACATGATCTAATGGGGTAAAAAGGATCTTTATTGTGTTTACCTTCCTTATAAATTTTGGACTGTTAGTTTGAACGTAAGTATTTTGGATAATTCTAGTTTGAGATTATTTTTGGATTGCCATAAAAGGACAACCCAGAGGTTGGGAGGCAACTCGTCGCATCCGGAAAGGTTGTGAGACTTGAATCCACAACTGAAGGGCGGTAAGGGTGTATCACCTACCACTGGCCCACGTGATGTCCTGGATTGAATAATGTAGTCTTTTTATTAAAAAAAATCTGGTAGATGAATTATAAATTCATTTATTATTTTTGAACCCTATACAAATAGGATAAATAGAATATTGTTTTTATGTTCTATAGTGAAAGATGAGTTTGTGCTAGAAATTATTTGGAGGATGCGACTCTACTTGTCAAGTATATATATTTCTTCTTCTCTTATTCAATGAAGAAATTAATTCTTATACTTTAGTGAAGGGTTCTGAAAACAAAAAAATATGTTATCCTAATACCATATGTTTTGTTTGAACCGATGGTATTTTAAATCATCATAGATTGATGAATTTAAGACCCTTAATTTTACACTTGTTTGTGATTGATGACCTCAATCACTACCTATAAATATTTACGTTTTCCTCCAATTTTATGTCTCTAATTTCCTCTAATGTTCACCTAATCGAGATCATGATTTGGTGGAGACCCTTTAATTTCCCTTTCCTCTCATTAAGACTAAATTTTATTAACCCAATTCCCACTTTGGGTTTTCCCACAAAGATATTTTCGATTTTCAACCTTTTATTTTCGAAAAATAATTTAAAATTGCGAGGATGAAATTTATTGAATTAGGGGAGAAAGTAACACCCCAAGCTTCCACGGTACGCTTCTTTTTGAATAATACAATAGCATGTGTTGTACGCAACACTGAGTTCAAATGCCCCACGACTCACCAAACTAGCCGGTGAAAAGCAGTTATGAATAGTATTAACTGAATTTTAAATTTTATATTATCTTTAAAATTTTTGAATCCATATTATGTGTTTCTAAGACATAATTTAAGAACAAATTCATTTTTTTCAGATAAAAGAAGTATTTTTCAAAAAAAATCAATTTTGCCGCCTTTTAATGGTGAAGCCTTTTTAAATCCAATATTTGATACTTTTATATATTCAAGTTGACAAAATTAACTTCTTCTTTAGAATCAGGACATAATAATTTAGTTTCAATTAATTTTTGGTGTTCTTCTGATAACTTTTAAAATTAGGAGAATAGTGAAAATTTTTATATTTTAACTGAAAACACCTTTTTAATCAAAATAATTTATATTGTTAAATTTTACATTTTAAGGGTTTGGAAGTATAAATAGATTAAATTTTTACCATTTAATCCAATCATGGTTATTGTATGTAATTTCACTTTGAAATTGACATAAACAAGTGTCAAACTTTTGATAGTTGTTATTTCTTAAAAATACTGCATTTGGTTTTGAAAACAGAAATTAATTAAATAAATGAAACTTTTATGTTTTGAATTTGATAAAATAGACTTAATTTTTGGATTCAGAATATCAAAATTATCTTAGGGTGAAATTTTGGTACTTTTCTGATAACTTTCATATTTTGATGAACAGTGAAAATTACTAAATTTTAATTAAAAACACCTTTTTTAATCAAAATAATTAATCATGATAAATTATGAATTTGAGTGGTTTTAAAGTATATTTAGAATATATTTCTACCATTTAATACAATTTTGTTCATTGGACATAATTTCACAATTAAACCGGACATAAACAAGTGTCAATATTTTGATAGTTATTATATCTTAAAAACATGCTTTTTGTTTTGATAGCGGGAATTAATTTTAAATTATTTTCTGAAACTTCTGTGTTTTGAATTTGGAAAAATGGATTCCATATTTGGAATCAGGATTTCCAAATTGTGTAAATAGGTAATGTTTATTTTTAGACATTTTGAATAATTACTTCGGTAAATATTTTATTTACCATGGTTAAAGGGTAAATCCGATAAATAAGGGTTAAGAAAATAATATTATAATAATAATAAGTTACCCTAAAACGTGTCCTAACATTATTGGTGGATTCATTTCTGACCATGTGCATCTTTGGGTATATTTTTGGGACCCCATGGAGCCACTTGTAGGTGATAGAGACACTTTATTTTAATTAAGATAAAGTAAATACAAATATGACATAAACTTATATCTTATAGAAAAACAATTTTTACATAGGGTTATATGTGTTATACTTTCGATTATAAATATTCATCAGAAATATAAAAAGATTTCATACATAATGATATTTTATTTATTATTTTTAAACATTGAAAAGGTAAAAATATTTATGACACAATAATGATGCAGTATTTTCCTTATTAATGAAAGAATCAAATAATTGGTATTATAAATGATAAAATAAATATAATTTGAAATTTTTGATGACATAAACGAATTTTATTGGTTCATATGACATGTTAGGATTACTTAAATGAATTTTTTTGTGATTAATAAAGTTTTTAAGACTTTAACAAAAATCAATTTTCGAGTAGTGTCAAAATTTACCTAAATGAGTTTTTTTTTTAAATATTATACTATTAATTTATATTCTATTCCTAAAAACCTATAGTTCGGCCAAATGACTTATATAATTATTTGTGTATCATTAATGGAAAACATGGGGGTCACTAGGATGTTTATAGTATGTTTATTAACTATATATTATAAAAATACAATGTGACATGGTAAGTGTTAAACTAATTAACCAGGAGTTAAAACTAAAAGATAAGATTAATATAGTGACCCAAACCTATCTAAAATCTATTGGTTGAAAGGAAATAGACCAATACCCTCCATATAATTTTAATAATCCACTTTTTATCCAATATAAACCGAATATGATTTTATTATAAAATAGTACTTTAATTTTTTCCTAAAGAGCCCCTCACCCCTCTTATAAAAGGGCACTCCCCCTTCTAATTAATTCACACCTTAAAATACATTTGGATCTGCCAAACCCTACCCAAATATCCTCCCAACTTCCCTCCCTTCATCCTATAGGCCTTAGTTTGATCATAAAGCTAACCTAAGGATCCCTTTTGATCAAATAAAAAGTAAGAACCCGAAGAAGAGGTAACGTCTTCACCACCCTCTTTAAAGTTCCTTTCTTCATCAACTTCTTCTTTCCTTATTATTTACATTATAAAATAATAACTCTAGTATCTTCAATATAATGTGATGTTATTATAATTATGGAACAAACAAATTCATTATTATATCTATCCCTTGAATGATATGTCACCATACGTGCATACGTACGGCCTACCGTCTCCACGTTGTGGTATAATTGTTATTCAATATACTATTACTTAGATGGGTATAATAATGATGTAAAATTCATTTAAATAATAAATATAACATGATAATGATTCTGTATATATGATATAACATAAAATATATATTATTTTAATATCAAAAAAATGATATTGTCGCTCGTGCATACGTACGGATTACCGTCTCCAGGAACGCGATGAGATTCATTCCCCATCGTATCCATTCAAGACTAAATTTTATTGTATGATTAAAAATAATATTTAAGGACTTAATATCATTCTGGATATGGGTATGATACAACCTATCCATAACAAACACATCTTATATAAAAGAAAACGAGTATGTTAACACCCAAAACAACGATAATACTAATATTTTATTAACAAAGCCATGATAAAAAATCATATATGATATCATATTAATATATATGATTATTGTATAATTAAATAAAAATTATTTCACCATTTTATAGGAGGTTAACCTACCATCAACCAAGGAAAACTACAAGGTAAGGGTTTATTTCACAATCTCTCCATTATATGAGGTTCTTTATATATAATTATCTATTGGGACCTCTTTATCATCCACATCCATGTTTCTTAAAAATGTATTTAAAAACATTCTTGATATTTTACAGAATATGGGTTAATGTCATTTATATCATTGTTTGACTTTTTATAAGAGGTTTATAATGGAATCCTTCCGTCTTTTTCCAAACAAGGTCCTTTTTAACCTTTTCGACAGAATTATGGTAAGAATGTCTTTTTTGAACTTATACGTCGGGTGTGGCTATATTTTGCTGTTATAACATCGTCGAAGCTTCCCTTACAAGATTATAATAATATTTTCAAAATAAATATTTTCATTATGTGACTCTTAAATGATTTCAAAATATAAAGAGATATGTCTCTAAAAAAAGGTTTTGATTTCATCAAAGTCAACATCCTTTGATGGATTTTATGTTTATTTGAATTTGATTTATTATGATACAAAACATCCATATTGTATTGAAGTTTCTGTGATATGTTTGACTGTGGATGTGCTATTTTTATACCATTCATTTTTTATGGTTAAAGTATTGACATTTCGTATGCTAGTTTAAATACGAATGTTTATGATATGTTTAAACCTTTTCATATGAGGAATGTATTGGACTTAGTAAGTGACGGGTAGAGCCCTCTATTACTCCTCGATCCATTGGTAGGTCTCATGAGACAACTAGACATGGAATTGGTTGAGGCCCTTTCTGAATTTGATTTATGGTTTTGGCCGAGGCCTTAATCATTTTAGACATCTTGGTCGAGGCCTTGAAAAAAATTTCATAATGTCCGGCATTATACATTCCCTCATTATGGAAATAATATTGATGGTTCATGAGGTCATTAGACTAGTAGAATACCCATGATTATGTATTATTATGGAATTATTTACTCAGCTCATAATCTTTCCATAAAAGTATTCATTTTTATTATTGGTAAAGGCATGTGGTTTTCAATTATTTACCATGCTTAATATTTATGTCATTTTCCGTTGTATTACTTACCCTTACTGAGCGTTTGAGCACACCACTTTCAATGCTTTATTTTTCCCAGGATGTGAAGAAGTAATTTATGAATGACCTGCAGGGATAATATGAGGGGATATGAAGACAAGATGTTGTTGTATTAGTTTTCACTTTATTATGTAATGTAAACTTTATGAATGTATCTAGTTATTCCAAGGCTACTAAACTAGTCGGTATTTCGAGACTTGATCTTTCTTGTGATCATGCCAATGTTATTTAATAATGCACCGACTCTGGGGAACTGGGGTCAAGGCGTTAAAATCACAATGTATGATTAACAATGTGAACATTAGTGATATTCCTAACACATAAAATAAAAGGAAGATATAATTTTATAAAAGTTCAAATGGTAATGAACCAAGAGTAAAGAATATTAAACTTCCTAAATTTCATGATGTTGGGAAGAAGAACCTAGATGAATATCTCAAAGGGAGTGGAATATGTTTATTTGTCTAAATTAAGGCCATAGAGTAATTTATTTCTATAGAATTTGATGCCATATATGTGAGGATCATGGGAATTATTCTAATAAATTACATAAACTAATGGTTATTCGAAGGAATAAATTTGGAAATATTTTATATAAATTCATTAATATAAAATGCATGATGTATTGATGTATTTAGATTCAATAATTATATTTTATAAATATTTTACCAATGGTTTTTTGGTTATAAAAATAATGAAACATCTAAGGATTATGTTATTTTTGGAATAATACACTTCTCCATGTAAGATTAACTTATGATTCATGGATTAAATCAAGGTTTTATAATTTTAAGGTTGATAATATTTTAAAATTACTATTAAATTATTTGGAAGTATTATGTGATCGGATTTCATCGCGATTAAAGATATTTTGGGAGACATTTATGGTAATATAAACCTTTAGTATTTTTACAATTTTTATGGAATCATTAGTTTATGTTGATATACCCAATATAGTTTTTTTGTACAAGGTATAGACACTATTAATATTTATTGATTCCATTTTTTCATAGTAATTCCACTTAAATATTTATTGATTTAATGAATAGAGTCTTTAGAGGCTACCACAAACAATTTCCGTTAGTCTTTATAAATGATAATATTTTATATTCAAATAGAAAGTAAGAGAATAAAGATCACATAATAATTGGTCTAAAGACCCTAATAATGGAGAAATTGTATGAAAATTTTTCAAAGTATGAATTTTGGTTAAAAAGGATTCATTTTGGGGAACATAATCTCAAGAGATGTTATATCGGTGGATCCATGAATGATAGAGTCTATTGAATATTGATCAAGAAGAACCATAGTGACTGGTTTTCTTGGATATTATCAAAAGTTTGTGGATAATTTATCATGATTATCTATTCCATTTACCTTGTTAACTCGGAATGGAGCCATGTTCCAATATATAGTTGAATGTGAGGGAAATTACAAGTAAGTAAATATAAGATTAATCAGCGTACATGTGTTTACATTATCAGAAAGTGGATAAGTTTTTGTAATCTATCATGAAGCTTCCAAAATGGGTTTTTGATGTGTTATTATGAATAAATACATATTTATATATTATTCCCCACATAAAATTATGCTTCATGAGAAAAATTACCCAATTCATGATTTAGAGTTAACTGTGGTAATTTTTTAGTTAAACGCATGGAGTCATTATGTTTATGGATAAAAGTTTGATATATATATATATATATATATTAACCACAAAAGATCTGTATATATTCACATATAAGGTTTTGAACATTCACTTGAGAATATAGTTGGAGCTAATTAAAGATTATGATGGCTCAACACATTATCTCCCTAGGGATGTAAGCAAGGTCTGTGATGCATTGAGTTCAAATAACTATGATTGATTATCCTTTGATGAGGATCAAAAAACATAAAATATTTATGGATTTTCAATGGATGGATATAGAAATAATTAATTAAAATATGAAATATTATCGGTCTCAGAAAAGTGTTCAACCATATATCCATGTGAAGATTAAAGAGGTAAAGAAGGATGATTTAGAGTTGTAGAAGAATTTGGTAAATGTTCATGAGTTTAACATTGATTTTCATGGAATGATAAGTATAAGGAAATATTTTTGTGTTTATTCAATACAATATTAAAATTAGTTGTTACAGTAAGCTCATAGTTCTTCATTTTATATTTATCTTGGAAGTGCAGAGATATTTATATATATATATTTGAAGGAGTATTTCTTGTGAGATGGAATAGAGAGAGAGGTCATATATTTTGAATCTGAGTTCTTGGTATATCATAATTTTAAGCTTCAGATAAAATTTTATAAGGGAATTTTACCTCCATTATATATAACAAAATAAAAAATTGAAAACATCAACACATATTTTTTCATCAGTCTACGAAAAACATCTAAATGGAATAATGATATATGGGTTGTATTCAATCATAATAAAAAGTAAGTACAAATCATCGATATCATATAAGAGTTTCTATGGATCATATTCCATAGATATACATTAACAAATTATTATGGTTTCATGTATTTCCTTATTTCATTATGTTTGATCTATATCTGAGGCTTGCCTCAATGGTCTTGTGAAGTATTTAGAAAAACATTGATATTGAGCTGAGATTTAGCAATATATGTCATCCTCAGATAGATGGTCATTTAGAGGAATAAATTCCAACCATAAGGGATATTCTAATATATTATTCTATGGATTTCAAAGGTATTTGGTATCAACACCTTTCTCTATTTCAATATTAATTCAATAATAGCTTTCAATCAATTATTCAGATCCAATTTAATGAATTCATATATTGATATAAGTGTAGAGCTCCAATCTGCTAGAATGAAATTGGATAATGAAATATATTGGAACATGAGATATTTAATGTAATTAAATAGTTGTTAATATCTATTCAACAATACATAAAGTTGATACAAATTTTGTTGAAAAGATATGTTGATAATCATCGGCACGGTATGGAATTTGATGTTGGAGGAAGTGTTTCTAAGAATTTATCCATGTAATATGGTAATGAGATTTATAAATAAGTGAAACCTAATCCCTATATATATCAATCCCATTAACATTAATTATTTTATCGAGACTTTATCATATCAGTTATAACTTCCACCAAACTTATATTTAGTGTACGATGTCTTATATATATATATATATATCTTATGTGGAAGTACATAACTATCTTTTAACATATACTGAACTAAAATTTCATACCACTAGAGATACATATTTGTCATGAGGAACAATTGATTCAGATTCTAAAATATATAGAGCACGTTCTATGGAACAAGACAACTCAGATGGACAAAATTTTGTGGTGAAACCACCAATTTGAAGAAGTTATGTGGAATCCATATTATGTAATGAGGTAGATCTATCCTCGTTTATTTTTAAAAATGTGACTAACTTTTGAAGTAAAAATTAATTTTAAGGGGGTTAAAATATAATTCTCCAATAATTTTTTTGAACTATTTTTTTTCAAATTAATTCAATTTCATCAACAATTTTCTCTAAACCCAACACCAGGTTTTAACAAATAACAATATAATATTTATATTACTAGATAAAATTGTCATTATCAATGATATATTAAACATTTTGGTATTAATAGTAATAAAATATTTTCAAATATTAAGTATAATGTTTTTATATAATGAAAACATGTTGATAAAAAAGAGTACTTAATTTTTTGTAGAGTCATTATATGCTTCAAAAATAGCTTTTTCTAAAAAAGGTTTTTTAATTTTTTTTTGAGTGAATCATAAAATTATCATTTTAAAAATTATAAAACATATTTGAAAAAATAACCTTATTTTTTGAATCTACATTTCAAAATTACATTGGGTTGTTTTTTTGAATATTTTTGGAAAATATTTTTTTAATGAATATTGAAAATACTGATTTTTATTAAAATACTACCTTTTCATTTAAATAATTTACAAAGTACCTAATTTTTAAAAAATGTTTTAAAATTATAATTATATAAATTATATTATTATTAATCCAGTTTATTCAATTGTAATCAATTTCATGTTTAATTGTTATATATATATATATTTTAATCTTTTGACCACGTTCGCATTGGAATATCGGTTTATCGTCGTATCTGCGGATAAAAATTTAAATTAAAATTTTTATAATTATATGAATGGAATTTTTAAAAAGGGGTTAAATTTTTTGATTCATATTAATTAATATTATATAGTTATGTGAACTTAATTTTTTGTCAAAATGAATAGTAAAACTAGTTAAAATTAATTACTATCGTTAAGATTAAAATCGTTTTATCAGAGATTGAAATGAAAAGATAATTGGTAAAACAACCTAGAAACTTCTCCAAAACCCATTTATAGAAATATTTATACTTTATAAACTATATGGTTTTATGATGACCCATTTCATATCCTTTTTCCATGTGAAAAAATTGGTTAACACTTTATTCTTTTAAAAAAAATCCATGTGTGTCCTCTACACCACTTATAAAAGGACACCCCTATTGGTTCAGACAATAACTTCCCAAATATATTTATTAATTTCCTTCTCTAATTATTGAAGAATTTTTTTAATTATCATTATATACTAAGAATTATATATAAATAATCCTAATGAGGCTTTCTGAAGATGAGGGTAAATTTTTTAATTTGTATTTTTTTATTCTTCCACCTCCTTAAAATATTATTCTAATATGATGATATAATAAAAATATTATATAAAATATAACGATATTTTATTATGATAATTTAAAAACCTATATACTTCTCCACTTCAATCAAATGATAAATGAAACTTTTGATCGTGTGTACAGAGGACTACCGCCTCACAAACCGATATTATTCATTTTCCTTTACCACCTCAAATAGAGAGAAATAATTATGGATTTAATTTTTATATATGATATCTATAATTTTATGATACCTCATAAATTATAATAATACATCTTTCTTATTACCTACAGACCCATTTTAAAATAATAATATTGCTCGTATGTATGGTGGACTACCACCTCATGATCTTTTGAGATGTGTTTTTCATTTCTGTTTTATGTGGATGATAATTAGGATATATTAAAGGAGTATATATGAGGTTGTTGACATAATTATTCTTATTTAATTATTATATCACATATAAATTCTTACTTTTCCTTTTTGGGGGGGATATGATAATGTCATTTTTGTGTACGACGGACTACCACCTCACGAAGCGATTTGATTCATTTATCACTAATTCTTGGCATGGAAGGTAACAAGGGTAAATTTAATTAATATATGTGATGTATAAAAAAAATGTTTCGTTAAAGGTAATATATTATTTACCTTTTTTCCAATTCATCTTTTACAAAAATATAAAGAACGTGCATGTGTTTGTACAAAATATCGTCTCCAAAAAAATGATGTAATTCATTTTCTATCTCTAACATTAATGGATTACCCTAAAAATGTATATAATGAATATATATGATATTTATATCACTTTTAAAATTTTATATATGATTTAACTATGATAAAATTAAACATACTGATAATACCAAAATAAATCATACATGAAAAATGAAACATTTATTACTATAAATACGATTTTAATAAGGAATTGTTAATAAATGAGTAATAAAAGGACATAAGTAAAAAATAAATGGTATAATACATATTATTAAGGTTCTATAATAGATTTATAATAAACATAAAATTATTATACAGGAGTTTCAAATGTTCATAATGGAATTTGAGACTTCAGGTAAGGAATTGTTCCCTCATTTTTCTTCTTTGTGACATGTGTTATGTTATGCACCCATCTTATTTTATGTGGAGTACGTACATCAAAATTGAAATGTAATATCATAAATTTATTTAATCTCTTGATATTTATATTTAAATTTGTTTTATTCTTTCATGGAGCTTATGATTCAATATTACCAAAGTGGTGAATATTTTATGTTACAATCTCAACGTTTATCAGGTTTGAATATGATTATTCTTCCAATGATAAAATATTATTATATATGTCTCAAGAATATCATTTATTTTCATAAAATATAGTTATTTATTTTGAATACATGTTTTCCTTTAATTTTCCTATTTTAAATGATTAAATATAACAAAATCATGTTTTCAATACAAAAAATTATCTATTTCTCTCTTTGATCGAAAACCCATTTTCTTCCATATAAAAGTTTTCTAAAAATGAACTAAAATATTTTTTAATATTATCCAAATGATTTATTAAAAAAATTCTCTTTTTTAATTTTTTATTATTTTTTTAAAATTATTATTAATTTTTTTCAAACATGTTTCATTTTGATTTTAAGAAAAATGTGAAAGGAATCATTATTTTAACCTATTCAACATGAACAGAATTTCATGTTGTCACGACCACTAAGTATTTAAAAGAATCATTTATAAGTTTCAATATTTTTTGTACAGAATGATTTAAAAAATTATGTTTTAAAAATAATATACAATGTGTAATGGTAATTTTCATCAAGATATGTTTTTAATGATATTTGAATCTTTATTTATATGTTTCCAAATTTATTTTCAAATAAAATGATCCTGAAAATGTTTTATTTATTAATTTTTTTAAATAGATAGGATATTTTCCTCAAAAAATGTTTCATGTGATCTTTAAAGATTATTTTCCATATATGTTGACATCCATTTATTAACTAAATAATTATTAGTGATATGATTTAATGATACCATCTTTATTCATTCTTTGGATGGTTTTTATTTAGGATGTCAAAACTGATTTTGAAACCTATTTTATTTCCATGATTTATACAATAATGAAATGTTTCATGAAACCCATTAATTTTCATGGGTTATGATATTATTAATATATTATGAATCTCATTTCTTTCCATACATTCTGATTTGATTATTTTTTAGTGAATCTGATTTCTTTTCAAGGGTTCTGATTTCATGAATGGTTTATGAAGCCCATTTCTTTTCATAGATTTTGATATGATTAATGTTTTATGATCTTCTAGAACACAAATTTATGGTTTTTAGTATGTAATTTGTGGGAAATATATCTCCCTCCAATTCATTTGATAATTATTTATATCTTATGAATGAAATATGAATGGAGTGAGGAGTGGACCTTATTCATTAAGGGACTTTTTCCACCATGATAGTCTTGAGAGTAAGCCTTGACTATTGTGATAGTTTGACGAGTGAACCCATTCCACTATGATATCCTGAGAAATTGTCCTTGAATAATATGGAAATTATTTTTTATGATAATATTTATTCTAAAATTTTGTGTCTTATGTTAATGTTATGCTCTCGTGGCTCATGTTTATTGTCTACTTTTTGATCCATGTCTTATAATTTTCCAATCATTATTCCATGGATCATGATTATGATCTATGATATGTAAGGCATGGTTTTAATATTGTATGATCATTTTTTCATACCCATACACCCATTTTATTATTACATATCTCCAATTATTATCCTTACTGAGCATCTGATATCACCCATTATTATATAACCTTTTCTCAAGATATGAAGGAATATATTATATATGATATGTTTAAACATGGTTCTAATTTTAAATAACATAGTGGGAGATGATTTAGTTCACATATGAACAATTTTTTATGTTTCCATGTTCCTAAATGTATTATAAAATTATGATCCTTGCACATGATTTTTTATAGTGCAATGAATATTTATCTTAAATATGTGATATACATGTATGAAAACCTAGGTCCTTATACATTAAATTTTAAAAATATATTATATATGCATATACGGATAAAATATTTTTTGTTAGAAATATTAATTTATAGTAAAAATAATTTCAAATTATCATGATAATTTATTTATAAATTTTAGGGATGAAATAATAATCTTAAATGCTTAGGTAATATTGAAAATTTATTTTTTCTATTAAAAAAATTATATAAATGATTTTAAAAATATATATTACTATAATTTGTATAAATTTTTAGTCATCATAAATATATTAGATTAATAAAATATGTTAGGTGTGTGTGAAATGTATAGATTCAAATTATACCCTTGTCTCTATGTTTCTAGATCCAAATTAAATTAATAGATAAAATTTGTCATTAATTATTCTTTAAAATAAATAATATTTTATTAAAGGATTTTAAATTCATAAAAATATTATCTAGAATGAATTTGAAGTTAAATGGTGATAATAAAAAAATTGTTCCATTTATGGCCTATTTTTCATTTCATAGTTACTTTTTTGACCCCTAGAGAGTAAAAACATTAACTACTATAGTCAATGTTAAAAGGATGTATTGTGCATTACATGATCATGTGTTGAAATTAATTTTACACAAACATAGGTTTTTTATTTTATAAATTGGATTTAATATTTATATTTATTGGGCCAAAATTTTCTAAGGATTCACATTTAATTTTTATGTTTGAAGGATAAATTAACTAGTAAAAAAACTAGTCACCCTGGTGAGAATAAAAATGGTAAAAGTGAGTAACCATAGATGTTAAAGGAATAATATATTTAAAAATTGTTTAATTTTAGTTTTTCGGGAATTTATAGACCTTATATTACTACCAATTATTTATTTATCAATTTTCTATGCACTTGTATTGAGACTAACTTCCCATTATTGAATAGTTTTTGGTAGTTACAAAAATGTCACTCCTAACAGCATATAAAAGGGCACCACCACTCCTCTCCTATAAACACATAAACATATATTTGGTTCATCAAATACCTACCCAAATACATTAATATATTCTATTGAAACATCCAATATTCATTTTTTAGTTTAAATCTATCCTAGGAAGGATTTTGGTGCAAACTTAAAGAGGTTGTTTGAAGAAGAGGAATCATTCTTAATCGAGTGTCTTTGATTTATTTATTTTTCCATATTCTTAAAATATATTTCAATAGTGATGAAATTATAACACAATTACCTCCAATATACTAAGATGTTATTGGGTTAACATCATAATATATACCCATATCCCTGTCTACTAAATGGGAAATTAAATCATTGATCATATGTACGATGGACTACCGCCTTGCAAACCGATTCAATTTGTTTTCCATCAATTCCTCTCAAGGATGGATATAATGATGGATTTAATATATATATATATATATATATATATTACACTTATGAAAAAATTATATTTATTTAATAACAATATTTAAAATTTCTTATTAACTTACAATATATTGTACAATGTTAATGTTCCTCATTCGTACATGTAGACTACCACCTCTATAACGCTATGTGATACATTTTTCTTCTTATTTTGAAAATGATGGTAATAAATATAGTAAAAATAACATATATTATAAATATGATATAAAAATTATTCTTTAAATTATTATTCATATTTACCAATTTTTTATTGATCTCTTAAAAAATGAAAAATGTTTTCATCTGTATGTACGACCTACTGTCTCCATGAATGGTATAATTAATTTTTCTAACTCCATATTTTTTGGGTGATAGTAAATATATATAAAATGAATATATATTATTTTTATATCAGTATTAAAAAACTTTATATGGTGTATCCATAATAAAACTACCATGACCAAAACTACCAAACAAATAAATATATTGAAAAAAAGTAGTTATCATCCGAAAATAGTGATTTTAATAAATAATTGTTAATAAATAGTTAATAAACATTTATAGTTAAATAATATATGTTCTGATATATATTATTATTTTTATTGAATATATTTATAAAAAATATATATTTATTATACATGATGTTTGAACACATAGGGAAGGTAGTCGAACCTAAGGTATGAGATTTTCTGCTCACATTTATTTCTGTGAGACACAAGGAATATTAACCAAATATTTATTTTATATGGTGTATAAACTACCAATTACTGTAAATTATGATTTTTTATAAAATTTATTGGGACTTAAAAATACATAAAATTTTATTTTTCTTCTTGGGGTTATCATTTAAATGTTACTAAAGTGTTAAGTGGTTTATGTTACAATCTCATTGTTTATCAAGGTTGTTTTTTTATTACATTTATGATGATAAATTTTTTTATATAACACTCAATAATCTCATAAATATTCTTCTACTTTTGATATTTCTATAGAATATTTGGTTTACTTCAACTTTAATCTATTTAATAACATAGGTGATCAAAATAATTTTGTATGTAAAGACATTTTTATTTCTCTCTTTATTAAAACATAGGTTATCTTCCATGTGTATGTTTTTTAAAAATGTTTTCAAAAATATTATTCAAACTCTTGAAATTAAATAAATCATTAAACTTTTATAATCTTTTAAATAATTTCTTAAATTGAATATTCTTGTTATTTTCTAAATGGGTTTTGTACTACTTTTATAATATTGTGAAAGGAATGTATTCTTTTAACTTTTACAATATGAATAGAATTCCATTCCATGATGACCAATCAATGTATTGAATATTACTTTATAATTTTTAAAGATAATTTTTAATTTAAAATTATTTTCACGCATTATTTAAAATGTTTTGTTTTAATAATTTTAACTTTAAAGTGGAAAGGATATTTTATTCATTAATGTTTTAATGACGATTTCATGTAACTTATATTCATCAAGTACAAAAACATGGTTTTGTTCTTACATTTTACTGGAGATATTAACCATTGGAACAATACTTATTCTTTATCTATATGGTTTATTATTATGACTTTGATATGTTTATGAAAACAATTTATTTTCCATGTATTATTCTTTTAATTATTGATGAAATGTTTATGAAACAATTTTTATTTTAATGAGTTATGATATAATGATATGATTAATTTTTAATGATTTTAGGACAGAAATTTATATTATTTTCGTTATAGGATGGTTAGTCCTGTAGTTATTTATCCCTCCAATGAATTTTTTAATGATTTATATCTAATTATATAATTATATAAAAATTGATGTTATTGATTTTCTATGTGAAAAATTTATTTTCATGATTTGTTATAGGAAACAAGTCTATGTGCATGATCCACTATGAGAAACATGTTTTGATTACTAATTCATTATGAGTTTTTATTCTTGGTAGTTAAACTTGACATATGAAATATTTTCTATAATTATAATGGTGACATAATTATATGACATGAAATTATTGTTCATGATTTATGTATGATTATTTTACACTCTTATGATTCACGTATTTTGAAATGAAATTTTTTTAACTCCATTAATATTTTTTATGGTCCATGATAGATTAGGTATGAAATTTTAAATCGATATACCCATATTCTTATCTTATGATTTCATATGATCATCGATAGATATCTTCCATGTTTACCCTTAATAAGAATATGATCTCCACCATTCTTATATTTTCTTTCTATTCATTATGAAAAAAGTTAATATGTAGTACATGTCTAAGAAAGGTGCCCCTTATGAATAACCAGTTGTTTTGGTATCAATGATTCAAAAGGAATTAAACCTATATGATTCTATCATGGATAAATTTTCCATATAATTAATATTAATCTATTAATATGTGATATTTTTTTTTATGAAAAGTATGGATTCCCTTATTTCATACCATATCATGGTTTGGTTAAAATTTTGAAATGAGTATGATAAAAATTTAATGACATCCCATAGGGTAATAAAATGTATTAGACAAAGTCTTAAGATAAATTAATGAATGTAGTTTGGTCTTCATAGAAGAAGATGATAGTCTAGATACTACAAGTGGTTGTGGTTTTTGAGTAGATATATCTAGGTTTAATGATCAAGAAAAAGTGTTTTATTAAAATATCACATCCATAATTCTGATGCACTGTTTATATTTACTTACTATACACATGGTTTGACACTCCTGGGGAATATACTTGGGATAATTCACATTTTATTTATGAAACATTATGAAGGATTTTAATAAATGATTAAAATAAATGAGCTAGGCTAAACTTGAGTTTTCTTATATTAAAAAGAAGTTTTAATATTTTAAAATACTAGATATGATTATGTGGTTTTACGCTATGATAATTGTTTATCATACTATACTACTTGGTTTCAGTCAATGGATAGTAAATTTGATAGACAGTGGTGTTGTTATGAGAAAGTAAATTATATGATGATTGTATAGCTTATGTTTTCATTATTCACTGTTTATTATCATGATATATTATTGAAAAATCACACTATAATGAACTCTCAAACTCATTGAGGAATAGAGGCATAGAATTTTTTAAGAGATCATATAGTAGAGTCCACTAAGGAATGAAGAATCAATTTCATTCACATCCGTAATACGGAATGATAAACCTCATAGAATGTCTAAAATGAATATGAAGATGTTTTCTATGTGTAAATTAATGACATATAGAAGTGAATTCTCAAGGTTTTTAATTTTTATAGGTAACATGTGTATTATCTGAGTCTATGGCCTAATAAATGGGTTATTTCCTTGGGAAAGGAATAAATTATTCCCTAAAAATGACTGAATTTGAAGGATTGAAATATTTATTAATTAGGATTCATGAATTATATTATAGAAGTGTCTCCATGAATGGTATTTTCATTATAATAATCATGAAACATCTAAGGATTGTGTGAATTTGGGAATCATATATGACCAAATGTAATATTAAATTAAGAGTTGTGGATACAATCATAGGTTTATAAGACTAAGGTTTATCATAACTACAATGTCCTAAATTCCATTTTTTGGTTTTATGTGATGGTGTTTTAAGGAAATTAATGCCATTTTGGTAGATGTTTTATTATTATAAGGTGTATCTAACTCTTAGGATCAATATGATGTTCTATTTTATAAGAATGAATTTTAATTAATTTAAAGGTATTAATATCCATAGGTGTTTATATTATCATTGATTATTAAAGATCATCATCATATTTCTTGGGATTTTATAATAATAATAATAATATATTTCTACCTAATAAGACAATATATATCATCCGTAATGGTCGTGGGGCTTGAACCAACAACCAAAGGTAGATTAGGGTGAAAATCCTACCACTGGACTACATGATGTCTTTGTTAGTTTGATAATTTTAAAAAATTAAGTGATAGTTAAAGAATAAGTTATTTTTAAGGATATATGTTTCAACATTTAGAAAACAATTGAATTGAAAAGTGATTTTCATATTAATGTTTTCTTGAAATAAGTTTACTATTTTCAAAATGTTATATGATTAAGGTAAATAGAACAATTTAGGTTTTTATTTTTGGAATAACATTTATATTATCTTTTGGAATAACATATGAATTTAATTTATAATAATTGTTATTCAATTTATTTACTGAAATGATTATCATATCTAGGAGATTATATTATTATGGAATATATATATTTTTTATGATACATTCAGAGTGATTAATATTATTTAGAGATAAATGGTGTGTTATTTTTCTAGGAATATATGTTCAAATAATTTCAATCTTTGGGTTTTATTAATATTATGGTATATTTTATATAATTTTATGGGTTTTTATTTATTGAAAGTTATATATTTAACATTGTGTGTTATTATTGGGGATTTAGTGAATAATTTTTTATTTGATCATATATTGGTTTATTCATAATTAGAATTATATTATTTCATATTTTTTGGATATTGTTTAAAAATATGAGGAAGATTTTTTTATACTTTTTTATAGATTATTGTATCCATTAAAATTCAATTATAGTGCCTCAAGAATAGAAAAATGATATTGGATATTAATTTCATGGAGTAAGAAATGAAGTGTAAATTAATAGAATCACAACCAAAAGACAAAATTGTTCTTCTGAAATAAAAATATATAAATTATATTTTCTGGTAGTAAAATAATACCTCAACTTTTGTAAAAGGATATTGATATGAAAAGTTCATCATACTACCTTTATATATGAGGAATCAATGGCCTTTTTCTCACCACATTGGTTTATGGGTTTTAGTCTTTGACTTTTTCTCTATCATTCATTTCCATGTGATCAATAATATATATCAATAGCCAAAATATTTGGGTATTATGGTTTTATTTCATGATTATATTTTCAATTTTTACAAATATTTGTTCAATATGGAAACCATGTTATTTGTTATTCCAGTTAACCTTTTCACTACCCATTATCTCTTATCAAGAGGAAGTTTATTAACCCTTTTTACGATGTCAGTTTTCAAAAAACGTATTTCCGAATAAATAACCATTGACTATTGAGATCAAGTTAAAATTTCAAGAACAAAATTTATTAAATGAGGATCATTTAACACCAAAAAAATTTTAAAGAATAAAATTATGTTTCATAGTGTATTCAACATGAAACATCGAGATTAAATGACCCGAAAAATATATTATTTTAATATTAGAGTTATAAAATTTGCATGAAATTTTAATGTATGAATATGATTAACTAATTTATAATATATATATATATATATTTCCTACCAAATATTAACTTTTTGATAAATTCTTAGTAAATAATAAATAAATTTTTATTAATGTCATTTTATTCATCAAAAATATTTTTTCTCCAAAACTTATTTTTACAACTATTTTGAAGAGATAATATAATTACTTTTTGAAAATATTAGAAACATTATATGATAATATTAACTTTATTTTTTATTCTATCACATAAAATTAGTTTTATGGTGTAGTGTTTTGATTGTTTTTGAAATTATTTTTAATGAATATTGAAAAATATTATATTTTATTGAAATTTTTTTTAAATGCATAATTTATTCCTATTATAGATTGTTATAATAATATTAAATAATGAATATATATAAATATTTGAATTTAAATCTATATTATTAATATCACAAGTCATATAGTTAATGTGTTTCCATCTTGTGCTTGAAAAATGCATTCCTCGAAATATTGTTTTTGATATGTTTTGCGGGGTTATTTTTAAATAAAATTGTATAAATTCTATTAATTGAATTTGAAAAAAAATGGACTGAATATTTTTCATTAGAATAATTAATAATATTTGATAAAGTAATATTATTTTTTTGGTCATAACTAATAGTAAAAATAGTAAAAATAGTTTTCCATGATTAAGGGTAAAACTAGTTTATCGAGGAGTAAACTAAATATATAATGGTTATAATGTCCTAAAAACATGTTTAATTTCTATTTAATGGATATATTGAAAACTAATATCATATAATCTATCAAAATATCCTATTTTTCATTATTATATTCATGATTATTAACATTATAATATTTTATGTGATGAAAAGGACAAAATGTCACTATCTTACTTTTAGAAAACTATTATGTATTCTCATATAGATAAAAAGGATGAATGTTAAGTTATAAATATTAATTTTAAGTAAACATAATTTTTATTTATCATAGTAATTTTTGTCTAATTTTTAGTGATGAACTAATGACCTTAAATGCATACATAACACCGACACAATAATTGTTTAATTAAAATAGAAATAATATAGATAATCTAAATACTACTAAAAGTAATATAATTTGAAAACAAATATTGTGATATAGAAATTTTTATGTTGAATATTACATTTTAGGGAATATTTAAAGGTATATAATATAATTCCATCACCATATTGATGTTTTTAAAGTCAAATTAAATGAATATTGTCAAAATTTAGATTAATAATACTATATAATAAATAATATTTTATTAAATGATTTAAAATTAATAAAAAATTTATATTAGTACAATTGAATGGGAATGTTTTATAATATATATCATAGACCATTAATGGTTTTTTTATCCATTTATTGAAACTTTCTTGTCCCCTAATGAGTAAAAAACTTTAATAATTCTGGTCAAGGATAAAATGCGGTTTTACATGTTACATGAACATGTGTTAGAATTAACTTTCAAAAAATATAAATTTTTTATTTTATAAGTTATATTATATATATAATTATTTTTTACAAATTTTCTAATAATTTATATTTTATTTTTATCATAATGCATAAATTACCTATGTAAAAAATAGTTACCTTGTTAGAAACTAAAATGGAAAACCTGAGTAACCTTAGAGTTTAAGGGAATAAAATTATTAAAACACGTTTATTTTTTTATTTGGTGTTTTATATAGGCCATATATTACCTTTATCACTTTATTATCAAATTTTTAGAAACTTTTAATGAGTGGGGCATCCCATTAACTGAATAGTTATGGATATTTACAAAAAGGTCACTCCTTATCAGGTGTGAAATGGAACCACCACTCCCATCTTATCTATCATTAAATATCATTTTTATTTTTTAAATACATACCAAAATCCATTTATTAATTCTATTTTCATTACCTATAGAAATTGTTATGAGTATAAAACCATCCTATGTAGGCTTTTGGTGCAAACCTAAGGAGGGTTTCCAAAAAAGATATACCATTATAAACTAATAATTATTAATTTATTTATTCTTACAACTCATTAAAATATTATTAAACTATAAGTAAATAACAAAAAAATATGTAATATAATTATATGTTATTATATTAATTTTATCAATTATATATATATCCCTTTCCATCAAATAGCAGACAAATTTTTTGATCTTGTGTAAAGAAGACTACCTCCTAACAGACCAATGTAGTTTTTTCCATCATTTCTTTCCATCTAATAAGAGACAAAATTGTTGATCTTGTGTAAAGAAGACTACCGCCTAACAGACCAATGTAGTTTTTTTCCATCACTGCTAATCAATGATAGATATAATTATGTATTTAATGTATATATATTATATTTTTATTAAATAATATACTTATATAATTATAATATCACATCAACCATATTACCATTTAATTGGATGGAAAATGATAACGCCACTCTTTTGTAAGTGCGGACTATAACATCCATTAAGTGATGTGATATGTTTTTCATTTTATTTTCACATGGATAATAATAAGAATATATTTAATGAATATATATTATAAATATTGTAGTAAAATTATTACTTAATGGTTAACTCATATATACATGTCTTTCATTCTATCGATTAAAAGATGAAAACAATGTTCATATGTACCTGTGACCAACTCTCTCCAGGAACGGTGTCATTAATTTTTCTATAAATAAAATTTATGGTTGAGTGTAAATATTTTTATATTTAATATATATTATATTTATATAATTTTGATAATTTTGTAGATTATAGATCCATAATCATATTATAAGGACCAAAACTACTTAACAAAATATACATGAAAAATGATGCAGTTATCACCATGAACAATGATTCTAATAAATATATATTAATAAACAGGTGATAAAATTTTATAAATAAATAATATATATGGTATGATATATATTATAAGAGTTATTTAATGGTTTTATAATGAACATATATTTATTATTAATTATTTTATATCATGTGTGATGGAAGTTGGAACTGAGGAAAGGGATTTTGGTCTGGCTTTTATTTCGTTGAGATAAATGTCTTACTCACCACTTGTTTCTTACATAAGGTGTATGTATCCATATACCATTATGATTATTATTATGAATTTTAGAGATATTTATATATATCCATATACCATTCTTCGTTTCATGGGGCTTATGATTTAAATGTTACCAAAGTGGTAAAGGATTTATGTTATAGTCTCATTATTTATTAGGATTGTATCCTATCATGCTTTAAATGATGGAATTTACTAATATTCTTCTTTATAATTTCATAATTTATTTATAATATAGTTATTCCAAGAAAATACATTTTTTCATTCCATTTTTATATCTTTAATAACTAATTATATAAAAAATTGTTTTTATGGGAAATCAACATTATTTCTCCCTCCTGTCAAAAAATATATTCTCATCCATGTCCATATTTTGTAATAATGTTCTGAAGGATTTTTTTAATACTCTATAAATAATGAATAAATAAATTTTAAACCATTTTTATTTTTTTAACAAAATTAAAGGCGTCTTCTTATTATTTTACAAATGTAGTACTATTTTACTTATTTATAATAATGTAGAAGAATTGTTTTCTTCTAACTTGTACAACATGACCAGAATTTCCCACCTACATGAAAACTATTTTTTTTTGAACATTATGTTTTAGGTTTAAAAGAATATTTTAAAATTAAAATTTACTTTCAGTTGATTTTTCCAATTTTTAGGATTAAAATGGTTGTTTTCAAATTGGAAATCACATTTTCCTCAATAATGTTTTTATGATATTTTTATGTAACTTATATTTATTAACAATAAAAACGTTTGGTGCTATATAGTTATTACTAGAGATATAATCAAAAGGTATTGTCCTTATTATTTCCCTAGATTTCTTATGATTATGCTGATGAGATGTTTATTAAACCTATTTAATTTCCTTGGATTATTCTTTGATGGAATAGTGAGATTTTTATAAAACATTATTTCATTTCATGGATTATAATGTGATGATATGATGATTGTTAAATAATTTTATGGACGAAATATATGAAAATTGGGTTATATTATGGGTGGGAAAAGAGATATTGTAGAGACCCGAAGCTTGACGTACATGGAAATTACATTACTTTTGCAGAATACTTAATACATAACAAAAACAGACACACAAGGACCGTAATAGTTTAATGTCTCTGTAAACGTGGAATGTAATCTTCTATTCGTGGTGAAAGATCTTCAACATCTCCCATAAATATATCCCCTTTTTTCTTACCTAAAACCTTTCTTTATATCCTAGGTAAAAGAAAACATAAAAGGGTGAGCTCAAATTCTCAGTAAGGGTAAACAAAAGAAAAATCAATCACGTCATATTCATAAGAACCTAACATTTTGGAAATATTAACCTGCAAAAGAGATCATAATATCATAACATGGGATAAATCATAGTAGTGAAATGAAATCCCAATAATCATAACTTAAAACATGAAACTTTGTTGTATACACACATAATCATAGAGAATCATTTCTTATTAGTCAAGACTCATTGCCAAGACTATCTTAGTGGACAAAGTCCATTTCTGAACCGAGTTCACTCCTCGTTTCAGTCCTGTTTCACTGAACCGGTATAACCTACCGTTCCAGCCATGTCTATCTAATGAGATATAAAATCATTACCCAATTCATTGGAGGGAGATATAGGTCCCAACCATCTCATAATGATACCATTCTTATGTGTGCCACAAAATCATAAATCATACATCATTGCATAACCCATGTAAAAAAAATGGGAATCTTAAACATCGTGACATCATAAAACAATTCATATAAGATAGAGGAATTCATAAAAATAATTCCATAATAACATAATCAAATCAATGTAAAAATAGGGATAGAAATAGAACCCTATATTATCTTAGATGGAAAATAATTTTGATAAAACACTTGAACTCCATTCTTGAGGAAAATATCCTTTCTACTTCGAAAACATTTTTCCTTTCTTAACATGTCATACAATTTTAAAATAAAAGGAGTTGATTAAAAATAAACTTGAAAACATGTAAATTAAGATTCATGTAAATAATGTTTTAAAAATACATTTATGTCGTATCAGTTAAAAAACATTCTTCTCATACTTTTGTCAGAAAAGTCAAAAAGTACCTCGTACGAAAAACGACAAAAGATTCCATTCATATCTTTTATAAAAATTCACTAAAGGGTAAAATTGGATATAAACTATTGTATAAGGATATAAATATTACATATTTAGGAAACATGGATGTGGATGATAACATACACCCCAGTAAATTCCAAAGTATAAACAATCTCGGATAAAAATGAGATTGTGATATTTCCCTTACCTTAGGTCTGATTTGCTTCGTAAGTGTCCGAAACTCCTATATAAGGATTTATATATTGTCATTGACTTATTCCAGAATCATACTCATTGTTATGATATCATATATGGTTCAATTATGACTTTATATTACTCGTTCTTTTGTAAATTCCATGTTGAAGAGCATTTTGGGTAAAATTGTTTCATTTATCGTTCGTGTTTTGACTTGTAATTATTAATATGATTACCTAGATCATTATTACATAATTTCAGAATATAAAAGATGATTTATATATAATATATATTCATAATATACATATATATAATAAATTAGTAAATGTAAATAAATACACCGTTCATGGAGACAGTAGGCCGTACGTACGCATGAACGTTGTTTTCGTTTCATTATTGAGTTGAATGGAATTAAGTAGATGTCATACATATATATAAACATAAATCCAGTATAATTATTATGTCATATATTTAATTATTACTTATTATATATACTTTATAATCATTCATGAATGGTTAATCATTGAGAATGAATCTCATCGCGTCGTGGAGACGGTATTCCGTACGTACGCACGAGCGATGATGTCGTTCCCATGATCGTGGAATTTTATTGGAGTGTATGTATACTATTACAGAATCAATATCAATTTACAATAATAATATATAGTTATTATTGACACCATTATACCCATCCAATTAAGGGGGTGTTGGAAAATAGATTACACCACGGCGTAGAGACGGTATTCTGTACGTACGCACGCGCAGTGATTTCGTTTTCCGTAGGATGGATAGATGGTGAAATAGGGTTGTTTCATACTTATAATAAAATATAAGTATATGATTGATTCTGATGTTATTACTTAATAATGAAAAAACCTTAGAAGAAGACATGGAAGAAGAAATAAAGGTGAAAGAATCGGTAACGGAAATTACCTCTTCTTTGAAGCACCTCTTTGAGATCTCCTTTTAGGGCACTACAATTAGTCTTTGAGGAAGACCATAACCTCTAGGATGTTTCTATGGAAGTGGAGAAGAGAATTTTTCAGGGGTTGGCTGAGCTTTAAGGTTCAATGTGGTGTGGGGAAGAGGGGGAGGAGGTGCCCTTTTATAAGGGAGGAGAGGGGTACCTTTGGAATAACTAAAACTATTATTTTATTATAAAGTCAAATTCGATTTTAAATAGCTCCAAATTGATTCATTTCGAAGCTAAGGTGGGTATGGGTAGAAATCCTCTAATAAAATATAATTTAGACAATTTTAGGTTCCTATTTTAACCTTATCATTTAGATTTAACATTAAGTTAAATAATTATACTTTTACCGTGTCTTCTTCTGTTCTTACACTATAAGGTTAATAAACTTACTATAAATAGCCAAACGAACCCCAAGTTGTTTATTATTAATATATATAACCTTATCTATGTCATTCTGTAGAACCATATATTTTTAGGAATAAAATAACAATTAATAATATAATATTTGTTTTAAAAACTATTTTATGTCAATTTTGACACTATTTAGTAATTGATTTTTGTGAAAATCATAACAGAATTATTAGTTGGAAAAAAGTTAATTAAACAAATAATAACATGTCATATTAACCTAGAAAATTAGTGGAATTCATAAAAAGTCTCAAATTACATTTATTTGGGTATTTATAACATTAATTATGTCAATATTTTATTAATAAGATAATTACTGCATCATCATTGTGTCATAATTAAATTAAAATATTTAACGTCTAAAAATTACAATTAAAATACCATTATGTAGAAAATCTTTTTTGATTTCTAATGAGTATTTATAGTCGAATTTATCTTATGTATATCCCTATATTAAAAATGAATTACTTTTTAAACTTTGATTTAGACTATTTTAACCCTTCCTTAAATAAATTAATAATAAATGTCCTAGTCCAATCCAAGTGGGCCTAAATGATCATATTTTATTCCTAAGGTTATTTTTGGTCGAATTACACTTATAAAATAGAATTAGGACATGTGTTAGGGTAATAATAATAACATTTTTACCCTTAATTACCCTATTTTCTTTTAACCGTGGTAAAAGAAAGTAAAAAGTTACTATTCACCAAAAATTATTTTCATCTCATTGAACCACATTTTACTTACTAACATCAATCGTGTCTCTCGGATTTTTTAAATTCCCCTCACAAATGCGGTAAAATTAAGTTTTATGAAAAAATCATTTTTTTAACTACCACTTAGTGGTTTCACTATTCATCAAAAAATGAAAGTTTCCAGAAAAATACAAAAAATTAGGCCTAAACTATATTTGATATTATGAACTCAAAAATGATGTCTATTTTTCCAAATTGAAAACATAACAGTTACATTAACTAATTTAAAAATTAATTCCCATCGTCAAAACAAATAGCATTTTTTAAGAGATAATAACTATCAAAAGATTGACACTTATTTAAGTCTGGTTTAAATGTGAAATTACATCCAATGACCAACATTGTATTAAATTGTAAAAATATATTCTAAATATAATTTAAAACCACTCAAATTAATAATCTATCACTATTAATTATTTCAATTAAAAAAGTTGTTTTTTTAATTAAAATTTAGTAATTTTCACTATTCATCAGAATATGAAAGATATCCGAAAAGTACCAAAATTTCACCTTAGGCTAAATTTGATACTCCGAATCCAAAATGATGTCCATTTGGAGAGATAAAATTTCTAAAATTTTAAAAGGTGGTTATTACTATTTATAACGTCTAGTTTTAATAATATTTTAATAGCATATCGGTGTTTAGTGAAACTCGGTATTGCGTACTACACACGCTATCAAGGAAGGTCGTGATTGTGTGTAATGCAAGGCAAGTCAAGGATGCGTGTTTTGCAAGATTCTTTTGGTGTAGCGTACAACACAAGACATTAATGAAATTAAAAATAATATTTTTCATAAAATCTCGGGGTGTTACATTCTACCCCCCTTAAAATGAATTTCGCCCTCAAAATTCGTCGGGGTTATAAATGGTTTACTACTCGAAAGTTTCTTTAATAGAAACCCACATTATAAAAAGGAATACCAAAACCAATCTTTAAAAACAAAATTATGAAACGTAACGGTTACCCAAATAAACTAATCATTGGGTTTCCACATAGGTGAAAATATGGATATGGAAGAGAAATCTAATCATCATGTTCTGATGGAGAGTGGTAGAGAACATTGCTATGAAAGAGCCAGAAATCACAAAGCCATACATTTGTGACGATCTATGGTACCATCTTATTCATCAGATATAAGAGCACTTGGACAACATTTTTGGTTTTCAAGAACGTTTCCCTAAAGTTGATGAAATTGGAATTAGAAGAAATACTTTCGTGATTTCGGTATAGTCTCACCGTTGGTCGTTCTTTGGACAATTTCTACTTCATCTCTTAAAGAAATGAAGTTGAATTTGTCATTCGTGATGTGTTAGCAGATCATGTGATAGAATGATGGGTCATTCCATCTGTCTCAAACAAAAGGTTAGAAAAGTTATCAAAAAAATACATAAGTCCATCTATAGTGAGATTAATGATATATGGTTCCTAAAATGGACTTATACTTCATATATCATACTTCTTAATATAATAAAACTAGTTTCTCGTAAACAGGGACTTCCTGTAGGCCAGTGGTAGGCGATAAAGGCCAGTCGCACTTCGGTTGTGGGTTCGATTCCCACGGCCTTGTCCGACGTGATCGGCTGTCGCCCGTCCTGCAGGTTGTCCTTTTTCTAAAACTATATTACTATAACATCCCATCAATAATATCGAAAAACTTATATCCTTAAACAATACTATCTTATGTCCAACATAATCCATTCCAATCTTTAGTCTTAACCATAATATTGCAGTCCACTCTCATAATTTAGTGAAAACGATTACCAGAGATTTAATACCATCGTTGATCCCCATATATCATAAGATATGTCTTGTTGGTCACATTCCAAACATTCAAAGGCCTTAATCATGTATTCTCTTGAATACCCATTGAACCTTAGTGAAAACATGAATGCAGTTAAAAGTTAACACTTTCCACATACCAAAATCCTAATAATTCTATATACTCAAACCATGATATCACTTAGTCCTTATATCAATAATGAGCTCATGAGTACTGTAAAATATTTCATTTTCTCGTTTTCCCTTCATTATGCGCATATCATGTTTTTTCCAAAAATATCTCAATCACTTTCCCTGGTTACCGGTCCCATAAAATTATTGAAAACCGCAATAGAGCAATACATAAATATTCCAATATTCTACGATACTATATACAAAATTATTTGGGAATCCCATTACATAAACACTTAATCATTCCACCACATAGTTCTCATATTCAACATCATCAATGGTGATCACATGTGACTTCCCTTTGTCCTTTTCCTTAAGTGGTTTCTCATGTTGATCATCACTAACCCTTGGATTAGGGCATTTATTAGCATAATTCCCCATTTCCTTGCACTTGAAGCATTGAAGTGTAGTAGGTTCATTCCGTGTATCCCTTCCTTTGTTTGCATCATTAGACATCTTCTTCCCATCATTGCGGCATTCAAATGACCGATGACCTTCCTTTCCACATTTGAAACATTAACTTGTCCCTTTAAGACAATCTCCACCATGCTTCTTTCCACACTTTGAGCATAATGAAACATTCATCTTTCTTTCACCAATATTCTGAGATTTCTCCTTGAACTCCATCTTTAGTTTCTTGTCAAAACTATGAGATGGATAAGTAACACCAACTTCCATTTCTACCTTGATAGCACAACGCACAATTTCTTCATAGCTACTGAAGTCTCTTATAGCTAATGCCCTTCGAAGATTTGGTTTTGAGCCACTGAAGAATCGATCAACTTTACTTTCATGTTGGATGATAAATCCAGATGCATACCTTGCAAGACTTGTAAAATTCGCTTCATATATACCAACATATTCATCATCCTTTTTCTTTAGTTCAAGAAACTCCTTCTCCATATTTGTTCTAAGAATACGAGGGAAGTACTTATTGAAAAATAAGTTCTTGAACTCGTCCCATTCCATAGACTCAATTTCATCTCTTTGCCTCATATTCTTGATAAGATTCCACCATTGATCAGCTTCACCTTCAAAATGATATACTGCTAAGATGACTTTATCATGTTCATAAAATTGAAGAACTGAAAATATCTTTTTAGTGGTACTGATCCATTGTTCAGCAACAAGTGGATCAGAAGACCCACTGAAAGAAGGTGGACGTTGCCTCATGAAGGACTCAATAGAATATTGTTCCCTTCTCTGTTCATTTGGAAGTCCAGAATGATTCATAGCTTGTGTAAGTATAACAATAATATTTTTCACTCCATCTCCCATAACATTTGTTTTTTTAGGAGTACAATCATTGCATTGTCCATTGCATTGATCAACACGGTTCCTTCGGGTTCCAACCATCGTCTAAAACCCAAAAAGAATAGTGTGAGAGGAAAAAATCATGCTAGGGAAAACAACATAAAAAAGGGGGAGTGCCTTCAATATCTAACATCTTAGGTTTAATTCTAAGATCGTTAGCGAAATTCTAGGACTATAAACTATACTTATACTTAACCTTAGGGACATCCCTAGACATACCTTAGAAATATCTCTAGGGATCTCACTAAAGTTCTTGTATCCTAGTTTCCAAAGGTTGAATAAAACTTTCCTCTGATACCAACTGTAGAGACCCGAAGCTTGAGGTACATGGACATTACATTACTTTTGCAGAATACTTAATACATAACAAAAACAGACACACAAGGACCGTAATTGTTTAGTGTCTTTGGAAACTTGGAACGTAATCTTCTAATCGTGGTGAAATATCTTCAACATCTCCCATAAAGATCTCCCCTTTTTTTCTTACCTAAAACCATTATTTATATCCTGGGGAAAATAAAACATAAAAGGGTGAGCTCAAATGCTCAGTAAGGGTAAACAAAAGAAAAATCAATCACATCATATTCATAAGAACATAACATTTTAGAAATCTTAACCTGCAAAAGAGATCATAATATCATAACATGGGATAAATCATAGTAGTGAAATGAAATCCTAATAATCATAATATAAAACATGAAACTTTTTGGCATACACACATAATCATAGAGAATCATTTCTTATTATTCAAGACTCATTTCCAAGACTATCTTAGTGGAAAAAGTCCATTTCTGAACTGAGTTCACTCCTCGTTTTAGTCATGTTTCATCGAACTGGTATAACCTACCGTTACAGCCATGTCTATATCATGAGATATAAAATCCTTACCCAATGCATTGGAGGGAGATATAGGTCCCACCCATCTCATAATGATACCATTCTTATGTGTGCCACAAAATCATAAATCATACATCATTGCATAACCCATATAATATAAATGGGAATCTTAAGCATCGTGACATCATAAAAGAATTCATATAAGATATAGGAATTAATAATAATAATTCCATCATAACATAATAAAATCAATGTAAAAATAGGGATAGAAATATAACCCTATATTATCATAGATGGAAAATAATATTGATAAAACACTTGAACTCCATTCTTGAGGAAAATATCCTTTCTACTTCAAAAACATTTTTCCTTTCTTAACATGTCATACAATTTTAAACTAAAAAAAGTTGATTAAAAATAAACTTGAAAACTTGTAAAGGATTCTTCATGTAAATAATGTTTTAAAAATCCATTTATTCCATATAAGTTAAAAAAACATTCTTCTCGTACTTTTGTCGGAAAAGTCAAGAAGTACCTCGTACAAAAAATGACAAAAGATTCCTTTCATATCGTT
Organism: Viscum album; assembly: GCA_963277665.1. Lineage (NCBI taxonomy): Eukaryota > Viridiplantae > Streptophyta > Magnoliopsida > Santalales > Viscaceae > Viscum > Viscum album. Next base: position 502,148,504 of record OY728131.1, on the reverse strand, counting down.
TACAAAAACTCACAGAAGGGTAAAATTTGATATAAACTATTGTAGAAGGATATAAATATTATATATTGGGGAAACATGGATGTGGATGATAAAATACACCCCAGTAAATTCCAAAGTTTAAACAATCTCGGATAAAAATGAGATTGTGATATTTCCCTTACCTTAGGTCCGATTTGCTTCGTAAATGTCCGAACCTCCTGTATAATGATTTAAATAATGTCATTTACTTATTCCAGAATCATACTCATTGTTATGATATCATATATGGTTCACTTATGACTTTATATTACCCTTTCTTTTGTAAATTCCATGTTGAAGCGCGTTTTGGGTAAAATTGTTTCATTTATTGTCCGTGTTTTGACTTGTAATTATTTATATGATTACTTAGATCATGATTACTTAATTTCAGAATATAAAACAAGATTTATATATAATATATATTCATAATATACATATATATAATAAATCAGTTAATGGAAAGAAATACACCGTTCATGGAGACGGTAGGTCGTACGTACGCATGAACGCTGTTTTCGTTTCCTTATTGAGTTGAATGGAATTAAGTATATGTCATACATATATATACAAATAAATCCAGTATCATTATTATGTCATATATTTCATTATTACTTATTTTATATACTTTATAATCATTCATGAATGGTTAATCATTGAGAATGAATCTCATCGCGTCGTGGAGACAGTATTCCCTACGTACGCACGAGTGATGATATCGTTCCCATGATCGTGGAATTTTATTGGAGTGTATGTATACTATTACAGAATCAATATCACTTTAAAATAATCATATATAGTTATTATTTACACCATTATACCCATCCATGTAAGTTGGTGGTGGAAAATAGATTACACCACGGCGTGGAGACGGTATTCCGTACGTACGCACGCGCGGTGATTTCGTTTTCCATAGGATAGATAGATGGTGAAATAGGGTTGTTTCATACTTATAATAACATATCATTATATGAGTGATACTGATGTTATTACTTCATAATGAAACAACCTTAGAAGAAGAAGTGGAAGAAGAAATTAAGGTGAAATAATCGGTAACGGAAATTACCTCTTCTTTGAAGCACCTCTTTGAGATCTCCTTTTAGGGCACTAAAATTGGTCTTTAAGGAAGACCAGAACCTCTAGGATGTTGCTATGGAAGTGGAGAAGATAATTCGGCAGGTTTTGTCCGAGCTTGAAGGCTCAACGTGGTGTGAGGAAGAGGGGGAGGAGGTGCCCTTTTATAAGGGAGGAGAGAGGTACCTTTGGAATAACTAAAACTATTATTTTATTATAAAGTCAAATTCGGTTTTAAATAGCTCCAAATTTATTTATTTCGAAGATAAGGTGGGGATGGGTCGACATCCTCTCATAAAATAGAATTTAGACAAGTTTAGGTTCCTATTTTAACCTTATCATTTAGATTTAACATTAAGTTAAATAATTTTACTTTTACCGTGTCTTCTTGTGTTCTTACACTATAAGGTTAATAAACTTACTATAACAAGCCAAACGAACCCCAAGTTGTTTATTATTAATATATATAACCGTATCTAAGTCATTTGGCCAAACCATAGATTTTTAGGAATAACATAACAATTAATAATATAATATTTGTTTTAAAAACTATTTTATGTCAATTTTGACACTATTTAGTAATTGATTTTTGTAAAACTCATAACAGAATTATTAGTTCTAAAAGAGTTAATTAAATCAATACTAACATGTCATATTAACCTAGAAAATTAGTGGAATTCATAAAAAGTCTAAAATTACATTTATTTGGGTATTTATAACATCAATTATGTCAATATTTCATTAATAAGATAATTACTCCATCATCATTGTGTCATAAATAAATTAAATTATTTCATGTCTAAAAATTACAAATAAAATACCATTATGTAGGAAATATTTTTATATTTCTAATGGGTATTTATAGTCGAATTTATCTTATGTATAACCCTATATTAAAAATTATTTACTTATTAAACTTTGATTTTAACTATTTTAACCCTTTTTTAAATAAATTAATAATAAATGTCCTAATCTAATCCAAGTGGGCCTAAATGATCATATTTTATTCCTAAGGTTGTTTTTGGTCGAATTACACTTATCCAATAGAATTAGGACATGTGTTAGGGTAATAATAATAACATTTTTACCCTTAATTACCCTATTTACTTTTAACCATGGTAAAAAAAAAGTAAAAAGTTACTATTCACCAAAAAATATTTTCATCTCATTGAACCACATTTTACTTACTAAAATCAACCGTTTCTCTTGTATTTTTTAAATTCTACTCACAAAGGCGGTAAAATTATGTTTTATGAAAAAATCATTTTTTTAACTACCACTTAGTGGTTTCACTATTCATCAAAAAATGAAAGTTTCCAGAAAAATACCAAAAATTAGGCCTAAGCTATATTTGATATTATGAACTCAAAAATGATGTCTATTTTACCAAATTCAAAACATATCATTTAAATTAACTAATTTAAAAATTAATTTCTGTCGTCAAAACAAATAGCGTGTTTTTAAGAGATTATAACTATCAAAAGATTGACACTTATTTATGTATGGTTTAAATGTGAAATTACATCCAATGACCAAAATTGTATTAAATTGTAAAAATATATTCTAAATATACTTTAAAACCACTCAAATTAGTAATTTATCACTATTAATTATTTCGATTAAAAAGTTTTTTTATTTAAAATTTAGTAATTTTCACTATTCATCAGAATATGAAAGTTATCCGAAAAGTACCAAAATTTCACCTTAGGCTAAATTCGATACCCCGAATCCAAAAATGAAGTAAATTTTGAGAGATAAAATTTCTAAAATTTTAAAAGGTGGTTATTACTATTCATAATGGCTAGTTTTAATAATATTTTAATAGCATATCGTTGTTTAGTGAAACTCGGTATTGTGTACTACACACGCTATCGAGGAAGGTCGTGATTGCGTGTAATGCAATGCAAGTCAAGGATGTGTGTTGGGAAAGCTTCTTTTGGTGTAGCATATAACACAAGACATTAATGAAATTAAAAATAATATTTTTCATAAAATCTCGGGGTGTTACAGATATATATCCCAAAAACGAATTGGAAATGTTTTATAAATCATGAGATAATTATCTGAAGCAAGTCGATGCACTTGATCTACTATGAGAAACTAGTTGACGTGCTAGATCTATTTTGGGAAACATGTTGTTGTGATTGATCCAATAAAATAAATATTTAGTGATCCCTGATATGTTATAATTTAATGGTCTTGGTAGTTAACCTTTATATATGAAATGTTTTCAATACTTATGAAGGTTCCATACTTTTATGACATCAACTTATGTTTTATTATTAATTTATGATTATTTCACACACTTTTGATTAATGAATTTTAAAATGATAATGTTTTATAAATTGGCTCAATTTTACAGTCCATGATAGATTAGGTATGAACTTTGTAATTTATATTCATGATAACATAACCTTATTATTATCTTATACTTTTATATGATTATCAATTTTTTATCTCCCATGTTTACTGTCAATGATAAACTATGATCTCCCTTTCTTATATTTCATTTCGACATGTTATGAAGAATTATATTATGTATGACATTTCTATGAATTTTTCTAAGAGGTACAATTACTCTTTATTCATATTTAGTTATTACATTATTTTATATAGGTGCCTCTCATTATTTTATATCAACCAACTTTGTAGAAATTATGAACATTCCTATAGAGCACATACCTTAAGTGATGAAAATTTAAATGCATTTTGGGATGAAAGGAGAACAGGTTCACTTATTCCTTTATTTAAATTTATATGTGTTGAAAATAAATATCATTTGGGAATTTTTTTCTTTATAAGAAACCTCTTGCAATAATACTCATGACAGGCTGGATGATTTCTCATAAAGACTGAATTACCTAGTTATCTTCAATGGGACTCCTTTATTTCCCCTAATAGGGAGTGTTGTATTTATCATAGAGAATGTGACACAAGGTGTATGTAATTATAACCTCTTATTCTGGAGCTATCGTGGATGTTAACTATGCATCCTTTTAAAATGGAGAAATAATATTCATTTGGTGATATTTATCTAGTATTCATTGAGTTTTAAGATGTTTTTTCTGGTGGACAATTTTGTTTTTCCATTAGAGAGTGAGGTGGAGTTCCCTATTAACAGGTTTATTGGCACCCATCCTATATATATTTTCTCTTAACAAATGGGAAAAGTAAAAATAAAATAATTAAATACCAATTTGGATGACATTGTTTTCAAAAATTCATTCAACCTAGTATATATCCTTTGGTAAATCTAGTGATTTTTAATAAAGATAATCACAGAGCCCTTCAAATATGTGTGGATTATTGAAAGATCAATAGGGTTTAGTCAAGATCTAATATATGTTAACACGATTTTATAATTTGTTTGATCAAATAAAATGAATGAATTGGTTCTCAAAGATTTATCTTTGATCTTTTTATAACCATCTTATGATCAAGGAGTATGATATACCAAATTCCACTTTTAGGAGAAAATATGGTCACTATGAATATCTTTATAGTCTATTTAGTCTGACCAAAACTCATGTTGTGTTTATAGAAATGATGAAAATGTTTTTCCTCTGGTTCCTTGATTATTTCATTTTTTTATTCATAGATGATATCATGGATTACTCTAAAACTAAGGAGGATCATGTACGTCATTTGAGAGTAGTTCTGGACATCCTGAGAAAGTACCAACATTATTCCAATATATGAAAGTGGAATTATAGGATTTTGAAAGTGAAGTTCATGAGGCATTTGGTCATGGAATATGGTATCTCAGTTTATCCTACAAAGGATAATTATGTCATATATTTTGAATAAATGTAATATTTCATTGATATTTACAGATTCTTGGGTATTCCACGTTATTACCAGTCATTTGTAAAATATTTCTCAAATTTGGATTCTCTATTGACCACACTTAATCAAAAGGGAGAGATCTTTGTTTAGAATTCAAAACATCAAGATTATTTTGATGATTTGATGTTTTGTATAATTTATTCTCCATTGTTAACTCTTCCAAAGGTTTTATTGTGCTATGCGTTCTTTTGTGACACATTAGGCTTAGTTTTGGGATGTGTTTTTATGAAGGGTGATCAGGTGGGGGATTATAGTTTAGGTCAAATCCAAGATTAAGATAAGGACAATCCCACACATGGCCTCAATCTCATTTTTCTATTTCATTCTCTTAATACTTGGAATAATTACATTATTAGAGAGTGGTTTAACATTTCCTCATTTCATGAATGGTTGAGTTATATCTTCTTGAAAAAAAATATTTTAATCACCATCATAGGTGAGAGGTGGATTGACCAAAATTTTATGATTTTGACATTTCCCACACCACTAGAATGGGAAACAATGGTACTGATTATATGAATATTAATACTCCATACCATGATAGGAAATAATATTTTAAGTAGAGGAACCTCAATGATATCATTTTCTCTTATAATTTTAGGAGTCTAATAGGATGGAGACTAGGTGGTTTTTGTGACTATCTAGTTGAAATAATCTCTTCTTGATATGATTCTCAAGGAATATAAAGTTGATGATGAGTTCTAAGGCATTATGGATTCTTTATATAAAGGAGATAAAATCAGTGAATATTCCTTACCTTCTAATGGTATCTAATTCTTCATAAATTTTTATATCATTCTATCACCTATGAGAAATATTTATGGGTGATTATCACCATCCCATTGGGTAGTAAACCCATAAAAATGTAGATAATTTGTGGTACGATGTGTCATTTTTTGTGTCCATGAATTAAATGATACATTAATTATTTTGTTTCTTATTTGTGTATGGGTAATCAGATTAAGGCCAGACAATATAAGTTATCTGGCCTATAACAAATTCTAATGCTGACTTGGAAGTTTGATGAGATATCGATGGACTTTTTTATGGTATGTTGCATACTAATTCAGGAATGAATGAAATTTGTATGGTGATTGATTTCATGTGAATATCATCTCACTTTATTCCCATTTATTATATAGTTATGTTTGAGGAAATGGTAAATCTATATTTTCAAGAGATCATCAGATTTCATGGAGTTCTATCATCTATTATTTTCAATAGGAATCCCTACATTACATATCATTTCTATAGATTCATCCTTGAGGTGATGTTATACTAGTTCAATTTGTGAAAAAAATACCATCCTTAGAAATATTTTCATATAGATTGGGGTATAACAATATGAGAAGAAAATATTATTTCATCTTTCCTTTACTTTTGAGGATCATGGTATTTCCAAATAGTTATGGTTGAGTTTTCCTATAATAGTATTTACTGGTTTTCAATTAAAATGAAAAAATTTAAGGCTATTTCAGTTCAAAAAAATAAATATCTACTATTTTTTTCTAGGTATGGTGAAGCATCCCTTATTGAACCTAGTTTGTTTCAGGATATGATGGAAAAACATAACGATGATTTGATGGAGTTCGGTGATGAATCCGATCCAGTAAAAGACTTGTATTGAACTTCATAGATGTCATTTAGATTTCTTAGTTAGTGATCAGGTGTTATTTATATTCTATACTTGATTGGGTCACTAATATATTGATAATAGAGGAGGTGGTCTCGATGATAAGAGGGACTATTTAGGGTTGTCTATAAGATTAGAATGGTTTTATTCCATTTTCCATTATCACGATAGATGACATCGATCCATAACATCTTTTACATGTCATACATAAAGAATTGTCTTTTATACCTACCTCATGTTTTGAGTTGGGAGGACCTCAATGTGGATCCTGATATGTTCATGACTAAACGAAAAATTCAAATTTTTAATTTCCAAATGAAGGTTCTTTATGGAAATTCTATACCTCTAGTTTGGTTTTTGTGGTATCATGGTACAAATTATCATATGACATGGTAGTGTAAGAAAATGATGAGAGATCAGTGGTCTCATCTCCTTTAAGACTAGTCTTTTAAACTGGATTTTTGTGGGATAATATCCTTTATAGTGGTTAAATTTATAACATCCCAACATTGGATTTTAGATATGAAACTTTATTTTTTTACTCACCATGATTTTTAAATTAATATTTGGTTTTAGATGATTTTTAGAAAATTATTTATTCTATTTTTATTTTTTATAGGTGTTGGGAGTGTGTTTTGAATATTCTATGAGAGGCTTAGATATGTATTGGGAGGTACTCAAGAGTATGGAATGATATTTGACATGAATTTATAGACAAAATCACTACTGGTGGTCCATTAGCTGGGTAGTGGGTGCCATGGGCTATCAAGTGGAAGGATTTTAAAGGGTAATTCCTAAAATAACTCCATTATTCATCTGGTTAGAGGCACTATCCTGCTGAGGGGTAGCTAACAGAAATGGTTTCATAAAATAATCCCACTGTCCAACCAATGGGATCCCACTGACCAGTCGATGTGACTTTCAATGGCTCTATAATTATTCTAGGTTCCACCAACTTGATGGTGGAAGTTAGAGGCCATCTGGTGATGCTAATTTAGTTGATAATGGGAAGGGAAATATCATATTTGTTTTAATTTTAATCTCTATTTTATTTTTAAACCCCTCTCTTTGGAACATAATTGAGTCCTAATGATATTATATACTCTACTAAGAATAATTTTTACCTTTCAACCATGATGCATCATATATTGATGTTTTAGTTGATGTATTTAATCTTTTCTAATAAGTGTATCCATGATTTGATAGTAAATTCCTCTTTTCCCATCTCCCTCCATCCTCGAGAGTGATGCGTACTCTTGTCATTTATGGATCCTTATCTTATTTTGATGTTTTATTATTCTAGGATTCTCTATTTTATATATTATGAGACTATATATTTTCTAATCGAGGATCCTATGTTGGTGATCCATAATACCTTGATTTATGTAGGTGTTTTCATATGGAAATTCCTTTCATTTGAAACTATTATTAATATCTTGATTTTAAACTGATTTCTAATTGATTTCCAAATACTTATTTGATACCTTGGAAAAATTATGTTTAAATTGAATGGTGTGTGTGTAGAAATATCTTAAAATCTTATTTTAAAATAAATTATTGATTTTAGTAAAATGATCTTGATTTAACATGAATAATTTAAAACGATATTTTGATAATTAATTTTCAAAAAATGTTGCACGAATTTTTTTATTATTGGAAATGAAATCAATAGATTTGAAATGAATCATTTTTTGGTAGAAAAAATTTGATATTATATTTAACAATTAAATGGTATGTTTTGAAACTTTCTTTTGGGGATTATTTGAATGATTTTATATTGATTGAAATAATTAATTTACCCTTGTGAGATTAATTTTATTGAAGGACATGAGAGCTTAAAAATTTATATGGGAAGAACACATGGTAGGCACGTATTATCTCTACATATAATTGGATTGAAAATGAATAATATAACTAAAAATATTGAGGGTTGGAAGTTAATTATTTTGGGAATTCTAATATTCCCTTTATGCATTCAATATAAAAAATTGTACATGCTTGGAGCTTTATTTCCCTATGATTTTAGAGAATCACTATAATTAATTGACACCCAAACTCATTCTCATATTTATATTGTTATAAATGATATATGAATCCTAGTTTTTATAGAAATAATGATTTTCCTTTTTTTGAAATTTTTTTATTTATCCTTATTTTTAATGATATTCAGTTTTAGAACTATTTGATTCATGCCATTGAAATATTTTGAAAAGCATACTTTGATATGAACTATGAAAATATTTTCATTTTGTGCATTAAAAATTGATCATATTTTATTTATTTGATATAGTTTTTTATAAAATATTTGGTTAGATCTTACATAGAGAGTGTTTCCCACAAAATAATTTATTTATTTCGGTGTTAGTAGGTTTGCTTATCCCAGGTCTGGGGAGAGGGAAAGAAACACATGGAGGAAAATTGGTGTTTTTGTTAGAAGGGCCTTGAATGATGGTGGTAACTGATGGAGTATCTGATTATATTGTCAAATGGATATCATGTATTGAAATATTTTATGGTTTTGTGATGACCGTGATTGATGTACCAAATTTAGGACTTATATAAGTATAGTGATGGAACTTCTCTCTTGATTACTCTCTGGAATTATGATAAGTTATAATTTTTTTTCGTGGATTTATATTAGTGAGTTAATATTGTGTATTTATGCTTTACACTAGCATTTTAGGCCCAAACACTAGTCACTAGCTTCTGGAGTAGTGCTATGGCCTTTGTGATGTGTCGGGATTTTTTTGGGTACCGTTTTAATGGGTTATCCTGGTTGGTTATGACAAGAACATTGTGGTAGATATTATAGATCATTTATGATATAAGATGATTATATATTTAGTATCCAAGGAAACTACACCATTATAGTCCTTCGGCTTTTATTGTTATGAAATTGGCAGAATAATAATCTACAATTATGCAATATTTTTGTAGTCCATACTTGGGTATCCTCCTTTTAATTATAATTATAGTCATTCACAACCTCAGGTGCCAAGCTAAACCACAATTATAGTTATGAAAATACATTTTGGTTAAAAGTAAACTATGAATATACCAATATAAAACACTCTGAGTATATCTAAGCTATAATTATAGTCATGAAAAAACATATTAATAAATATAAACAACAATTATACACAATGCACATCCTTGAGATCATAGCTAAACCAGAATTATACACTATAACAACCTTGTGAGTATAGAAAAAACTCAATTATATTATCTCCAAACCTTTTGATAATATCTAAAACATAATTATACGCATTCACAACCTTGTGATCATAGCTAAACATGAATTATACCCACAAAAAATCATGAGATCATTGATATACTATGATAATACCCAAGAAAAAAATTATGATCGTGTGGCATATAAATCCTTAACCAATATAGTTTATGTGATATAGTACCTCACCAATAAAAAAATTATAAAAAGGTGTGACTATTGAAATAAATAATTCATTATATCATAAATAACCTAGGGAATGAAAATTGGGTTTCAAAATATTTATATATGGTATCACTAAAATTGATCTCTCAACAACGTAAATGGTTGATGACAAAACAATCAATCACCCTAATAGAGTATTTCATTATGTAATTTATGGATGATATTCTTAAAAATTGATTTTATTGATTATTTATATTAGAAATAAAGATTAAAATAAAAGTGAAACTATATAATATTTTTTTATAAAAGGTCATTAAAATTATATAAAAAATGAGATGTTTTGGTAAATTTTGAATAATAATTTTTAGAAGGTCTCTTTTAAAAAATAGGAATGATAGAAAATGAAAAATAAATTTTCAGAAAGAAATATCAATAATTATTTTTTGTAATATATATATATATGTTTTAAAAGGGTGAAGGTAAATCATTTTTAATAACTTATAATTTTAAATAGAATATACAATGGTAGTGCCTTGAAAACACATATTGTTTTTCAAAAAAGAGATTTAAAAAGATGGGAAAAATTTATTTTAAATGGAATCTTAAATAATTGAGGCTTAAAATTTTCATAAAGGTTATAAAAAATTAATTTGGGGTGGAAGATAAAACATTTGATTTTGAATTGATAGAAAAAAAATCAATACCATTGTTAAAAACCTATATCCTAAAAGATGTTATATAACATTTATTCAAAACGTATAAATGAAAATTTGGAATTTTTTGTGAGTAAAAATATATTTGGATTTCAAAATAAGATAATAAAAAAATATTTTGGAATAATTAATATGGACATAGTGGAAAACTAATGATTAAAAAGGTTGATATTTGTTTTTTTAAAATACGTGAAACATTTTGAAATATAAATTCCTTTAGAAATCGTATTTGAGATAAAAGTATCATTTTAACCATATGTTAATGAAAAAATATATTATGAGATAGTAAATATATGAATTTATCAAACATATAAGGATGATGGTAAATGAATTAAAACTTAACTAAATTAATGTAAATTCAAGTTAAACGAATCGATCTTTGATATCTTAATTAACAAAGAGATGTTTAGGAATGGATTTATGTGGTAAAAAAATAAATTTACAGAAAAAGATATAAAATTCGATAAAATAAAACCAAAGTTACTAATGAATCCTTATTATATGAAATAATATTAAGAAAGACAATTATAAATTAATTAATTATAAATTAGTTACTAAAAACCTTTACGTAAATAGTAATGTAAGATTAAATAGAACATAAGAGGTATTACATGAAATGAATGTTAAAATATATTGAAATAAGACTGAGTAACTATATATAGAAAATAGGTTAGAGAAAGGGATATTTAAAATAAATGATTATGGGAAATATCAAACATATCTTATGGATTTTGAAATGAATCAAAGAAAACATTACCTTAATTCTTGGAAACCACTAAGGAACTTGAATCTCATTGATGTCTTGATTATTTACTTGGATAAATCCTTGGATATAAATGGCATAGGATAAAATAATATGAATAGAAGATAAAGTAAGTGAAAGAGGACTCTATAATTGGGAAAAACCTCGAGTTTGAAGAGGAAAATAAAATCTATAGTGGTCCTGAAGGGGTGATGAGCAACCCATTTTATATGTGAGGGGGAATATGATTTTTTGAAAATAATTCAACGTAATAATAAGAGAGAACATTTTTTACATGTCATAAAGTCTCAAAAATGGAAACTAATGGAGTGAAGATATGTTTTATTTCAATAACAACCAAATCCACTTAAATAGAAATGTTATTTTTAACTTTATAGGCTATTTTGTCACTTGTTTAATCACTTTTACCTGTTTTAGGCTTTTTCAACGGAAATTAGTTTTTCTAAGTAATTTATTTTTATATCCAAAAATATTCAATGAAATTTATTATATATTTTGTACTTAATATGTTCAAATATTAAATCTATTTGGTCAAATAAATTTTTTATGTGTAGGAAAGATTAATTTTAATATTTGCACATGTCATGTCTAAACACGCAATTTTTTAAGTGTATTTTCAAGAATAAAATTTATGATTATAATAAAATTAACAATGTTTTTAAGTATAAACAAATATGATATTAGGGGTGGTTTTTTTGTTGGGGTTTATTAAAAATTCATCTAAATCATTTAATTTATTAATAAACAAGGCATTTCTCCCATGACCCCTCTAATACTTCAGCCTCGTCCACCCAAAGCCCTATAAAGGCTCGCTTCTAATCCCACCACTCTCTGCCGATCCCATCAGTCATTGGAAATTGTTCCCAGTACAACCATCACTAACCCCTCTAAATCTTTACCCCCCCCCCTTGACTCTTCATCCTAGATCCCCCCCTCCCTGACTCCCTGAAGCTCTAGTCGAGCCCCTAAAGCCTCATTGCCAATCCCAACCATGATTGTGGTAATTTTTTAATGAAAATATTTTCAAGGGGATTCAGATTAGTTTCTACATCATTGAGGTAGGTGTTAATATGAATTAGTTTCATTTTATAATTATAATCATTCCTTTACATTCTAAATTACATTTTTATGAAATTACAATTATTTTTTATATACCAATTATTTTTTGAAAATATTTCTTCATGTTTTGAGGATGGTATAAATGGGGTTTCACATGAATACCATGATTTAAATTTTAAAATGGAATGTTTTATTATGCTTTTATTCTTCTAAAATCCCTTATTTTCATTTGAAATGTTTATCATGTTTTGAAATGGGTTTTGACCTGATTTTGATTTTTAATATGTGAAAAAAAGGTTTCAAATAGATTTTGATTTTTAATTAAGGGGTTGACCTCTTAATGTTTTTAAACAGGTTTTTTAATGTATTTAAAATTGGTATTTGAAATGTGTAAATAGTTTAAACCTTTTAAAATCTCTTATTTCCCTATTTTTAATGGTTTTATTGATGTGGTTGTCCATTTTTACTTGTTTTGAATTTCAAAGAGAAATAACCTTGTTGAAGTGTATCTTTGAAACATTTTAAAATAAATTTCTGTTTTTTTACCTATTAAATCATATCAATTTGTGCCCATTTAGTTTTTTAGGGAAATGAAGGTCATTGGCCATGATTTCTTTTTTCAAAGAAGAGAACCCTTGTGTAAAGGTGACATTGAAATATTTTAAATGATTTGGTGTTTTCAATCATTTTCTATGTTGTGTTTGGTAATTATTTTATGATTTTTCATTCCAAGACATGTTTTGGTGTCAAAGTACTATTTAGAACATTAGATTAATTGGTTTAGTGGAAAGAAACCCTTGATTCCCCTTTCTTGTTTACCAATTTTGTGGGTTTGTGATAAATATGTGATGATTGTTACTCCCCTTGCATGAGAATGTTATAAGTATTCCATGAGTGTCTATTATTTATGTATGGGGTAGTACATCATTAGGTGTTAGGGTTGAGTGTAGTTATGGTTATTACTCATTTGTTAAACTTGTCTCATTTTCACTATGCCTTGGTTCCACTATAGGTCATGGGAAACCCAATACTAATTGAATTACCTAACTTATTTCTATAAATGGTTCTCATGACTCTAGTTTCAAACCTTTCATTATAGTAACAAGTTCTAGGTGGGAATTTTCCTCATGAGGCTCATGTGGGAAACTTGGTTTTTAGTTATATATGTAGCAAAACCTGGTAGATAGATAGTTCAGGTGGTTATGACCATATATGATTAACTACTTATCGCATTAGTATTACCAGGGTATATCCCATGACACATTAAATTATATGGTTACTAAGTGATTTAGGGGAGTTTTATCTAGCGCTATAATAAATCATTTCCAATAATTTCTTCATTTTGGAATCATTCTTGGTTATGTCGTATTATATTGTTATTTAGTGATTTAGGGTAGTTTTAACTAGTTCTATATTATATTATTTCCCCTTATTTCGTCATTAAGGAATCTTTCCTGTTTATATTGTTTTTTTATATTCCTTGTGTAACAGTTTTTCTAAACCTGAAATAGAATTTATAGTTTGTGTGTTACCTTTACATATGTACCTTTGTACCCTTATGCCTGCTTTGTATTCTTGTATTTACACTTACGTAATCTCTATGTACATTTACACAAGTGTTTCTTACCTTTACAAAAGCATTTCTTACCTTAGTTTTTATTACCTTTACGAATTTTCTAAGAAACCCTTAAGAAGAACAAAAAAATGTAAGTTACCCTTGTGTAGTGAAATAGATACACTTAAATAATGTATGGAATTTATGTTTTTTCCTTTACACATGATTTATTAAATTCATCATTAACCTTATGTAACTTCTAAGTGCCTTTATACGTCTTTTCTAGTTACTTTTACATGACTAGTAATGGTTATGTATTATAAATTTTTTAATAATGTGTAGGCTCATTGTGATATATATGGATAAAATCTAGATCACATTACTTAGGAACCCAACTCAATATGTTAAGGGTTTGGAGGAATCTTTAGGTTTTGAAATTTCTAATAGATCTGTTATTGGGAGAATAAGATTTATATTTCCTAATTGAAAATTCAGAATATGGTTGATGAGAGATGAAGTTTTTGAACACTTGACATTGATGAAATTCCATACTTAATATTTGTTTTAGGTTTGTCCTGGAGAATCGAACGTTATATAAACATTGATCACTAATGTTAATCCAAAAAATGAGATCCCAACTTCGTCGATAATGGAAAATGAAATTCAAAACCTTATACATGATACATTTATCATTACAAGAAACTAAATTTATCATCAAAACATATCATAATAACCAATTGAGGGTGAAACAAATAGAAACATGACAAGTGATGTTTTTTAGAATGTATAAAAACTAGATCAAGATTGTAAAATATCATTGAATCCTAATCTTAATTCTATGGAGAATAATGTAAATGAAAAATTCACTAAGTATAAAAATGTGTTTCACGATTTAGTTGATGATGGAAATTAATATTTTTATTGTGGATGTTTGAAATATTCAACACTTTCTTTTCTGTTGAAGTTATACCATATAAAATGCTTATGTGGAATTACAAATAAGGTGATTTACATGATATTTTAGTTGTTCCTTGGTGCATTTCCTGAAGTAATGACCCCTAAATATTTTTATGATATAAATATAGTTTTTAACAATATTGGTATAAATTATAAAAAAATACATGTTTGTCCCAATGAATGTATTCTTTATTTGGGAGAGGATTCAAGTAGAAAGGATTGAAAAAAAGTTCTTTTTTATAGATGGCAGTCTATGGGTGATAAAAAGTATCAATCAAAATACTGACATAATGAAGATGAAATGGAAAAACCCTCCAAAGGTTTTTTTTGATTCCTTTAATGCCTCAATTGTAAAGATAATTAATGTCATCAAAAACTTTTAGACACATGAAGTGGCATTCTGTAATAATAAAAATGATGGTTTAATGAGATATCCAAGATATTCAAAATCATGGAAGAAATTTGATTTATTATGTACATATTTTTTATATGATCCTAGGAATGTTCAGTTTGGATTGGCTGCCGATTGATTCAACCCATTTGGGACTTTGAGTACCAGTTATATAATTTGACTAATTTTTTGGATACCTTACACTCTGCCTCTGTGGATGTGTATGGAAAAAATGTATTTTATCATTTTGATGATTTTAAATGGAAAAAATGCATCGAAATAATATTGATTTAGACTTTAATCCTTTAATTGAAGATTTATATGAGTTTTGGAGAAACAATGTTGAGACATATGATGTATCTTCATGAAAATTGTTCAAAATTCAATCTGCATTAATGTGAACCATTAGTGACTTCCCAAGACTTGTGAATTTATCATGTTGGAACACATAAACAGGTTTGGGTTGTCATATTTATAACTTTTATTTTGATCCTGAATGGATACCTCATAGTAAAAAATGGTGATTCTTGTGGTATTGAAGATTTCTTGATGCATCTCTTAAATTTAGGATGAACAAGTAAAAAATCAATGGTTTCATAGATTGTAGAACACATCCAAATTTGTTAACGGGTTCTGAAATATTTTCACTAAATGGAAATGTTGAAACATAATTTGGGGAGATTCATCATTTGAATGATAGTGGGAAACAATTTTTATGTGCATCATCAAGTGAAATGGGAACATAACAATGGAAGAAAAAACATATATTCATCAGAATTTCGTAGTGGAAATTTAATTTTTTGAGGAATAATCTTGATTTGAAGAATATTGAGAAGAATTTTTGTGGATATTTTATATTCACACTACTTAATAAGAATATAAAGTAAAATGATCATCTCAATTCTCATAAATACTTACAAGCATTGAAAATAAAGTGTGATCTCTGGACAGATAAGAATGGAATGTATGCTCTGCAAATTTTTCAATTATAAATAGGGATAAAGATACATTACTTATATTTTTAAAATATGTGAAGGTATTTGATGGGTATTTAAGTAACATCTCAAGGTGCGTTGACTTAACACATCGTATGTTACATGGATTTAAAATAAAATATTCACATATTTTGTAACTAATGTTAATTCCATTAGCATTGCGTACATTATTATGTGAAAAGGTTAATGTTATAGTAATCTCATTCTACACTTTTTTCAGGAACCTATGTGAGAAAACACTATTTCCATTTCATCTTGAAAACGTTCAAGAGATATTTTAATTGAAACTTTGTGCAATAAATATTATCATACCTCCATCTTTTTTTACTCTCACGATGCATTTTACTGTGAATTTGGTTTTGAAAGATAAATTAGGATGCCTCGTACATTATCGGTGGATGTATTCAATTCAGATGAACTTTATTTATATGTTTTTCATTTCAGTAAAAAATTATTGGCACTAAATTAAATTCATAATTATGTTTTATTATTTCATTTCACATATATCTTAGGCATTTTAAATATTACGTGAAAATTAATGCTCAACCTCAGTTCCCAATTTCTGATGTCTATTTGGAAGAGTAGTGTCTTACCTTTTGTTCTATATTCTTGCATGATATTGAGACAAGATTCAATTGAGTTGTACATGTTGATGACACATCGAATCAATATTAAATACATGGGAAATCAAAAATCATTCCTGCTATTGGCTGATCATTTGGGGGAGCTCAAATATTACACCGAAAGAAATGGAATAATAATAGGCACATAGATATGTGTTATTGAATAGTGAAATTGAAGATAGTTTTATTAAATAGTTTAGGATACAAAAAATAGATGAATAAAAGGATGAACATGAAATTGGAAAGATATAACAAAAAAATTAATAAAGATCTTGTAGAATGGTTTGCAAGATGTTTATGTTCATAAATATGGAAATCAATATGGATATTAGGTTGACACATATGTTTTATTAATATAATAATGTTTTTAATTCTTTTAAACCATGAATACTGATACTTGAGTAGAGTTTTCCAAAGATTTGATGTTTCTTGCTCGAGGTCCTCTAAAAAAATCTAAAAGTTAGATTCTTACAACTTTAATGGCTTTAGACTATGTATAGTCGATCGGGAAGAGGGTTTGAAAACACACAATTGTGGCATATTTATATTTTATGAACTATAAAAATATGGAAATTTGGATGATATTATCAATTTAAATAACAAAATAATTTTTTAGTTGTTTTATTCAAATTCATATTTGTGGATATTATTAGGGGTGTTAAAAGAGATTCCTTACAACTTACTTCTATGAACTTCTCTCGCTTTATAGATGTTGGTGACCATTATCTACATGATCATTATATCTTATCATTGTAAGTAAAAATGGAATATTATATCAAAAGATATCATGGATTAAGGGTGGAGTGTAGTTGCTCATGTAAAACAAAGAGACTTGTATGATATGGGTGATGAGGTGTAAGATTTGAACTCTGACATTGATTCCCAAAAATTTTAAGAAGCAGACTTATGTTTCCATCATTATATTGATTCCCATAAATCTTAGTCTTGCAAGTGGATGAAGTAATGGATCCTGAAACTGACATGATTGAAGAATAAAATGATTGTTTGAGGAGTTATCCATTCATTTATCAACCACTTATATCATTGTTTGAGTTATTCATTATCATTGTTATATATATTTTTCTTTTTAGTACTATGCATCTGTTATCATTTCTAATTTTTTTCTATATAATATTTTTGAAATATATGTTCTAAACATTATTTTATTTGATTAAATGATATTAATTCTATGGTGGAAGCGTTATATTGTTCCATAGACCACACTAATAGATGAGGTTCCATCTTTATCCCTCCCTATATCATCTAAGACACCATCTGTTTACCCCCTCCATCATCTCCCACACCCTTCTTTAGAGTCCCATCAGCTTAGTCGATGCCATCCCATTCAGCAGACTCATTGTGAGGGATAAGAGAACCACTCATAGTTTTTTGTCGGGATATTAGAGATTGACTGTTATAGGTAGAAATTTTAAGGTGATTAAATTTATTAAATTTTTTTATACCACAGACTATATTTTCCTAAAAGATGAAACTAATGAAACTACCAAAAAAAATATGAAAAGTTCAAATGTTTGGAATATGATCAGTGTAAAGATAGTTTCTCTATTGGATTCCTATAGGGTCCCTATGGATAATGTCGTGGTATTACTTGGCTAGATTCTAGGCTAATTGGCGGTAGATCCGCTTACCCTCCCCATTACATATGATGATTGGAGGTATGTGACTTTATTATGGAAAAATGATGTTTTGGTTCACAAATAAAGGTAATTTTAATACGTTATGGTTAAATTGAATTTCAATATGTTATTAAATGATAATATTTTCAAAAATAATCAATGTGAACAAATGTTTTTCCACCGAGCTGTTCAGAGATATTTTGTTTGTATGAAAAACACAATTCAAAAACATGGGGCTTAGATATTCGCTTTACAAAATTCATTAGTTGATTTATATCATAAAATGAATAGATTTTTCCCCAGTGGTATTGAATCTATGAATTATAGTGAGCCATTAAATCACACATCTTAAAAATCATTTATCTTGAAAACATTAATTGGTTTTAAGATTAATGATAAATACACAACATTATTTAATTACATTTATACTTGTCTTACAGGTACCGGTAGTAGCAGGTAGAGATGGATATGGATATAGAGATAGACATGGAGAGGTTAACGCGTAGTGTTCATCATTAGATAATGATTAGTGGTCTTCTTTATGTTTTGAAAAAAAATATGGAAACTGATGGTTTGTTCATGTATAATTTTTGGAATAGAGTATTCACCTAAAATTTTTATGACTTAGCATTTTAATGGTGTTTGTGGTTATTTATTAATTATGGATTTTGGATCTTTTCCCACTCTCAAGAGGTGAGTAATTTGATTTTACTCTTGGATGATAGTGGAAATAGAAATTTAATGAACCATATCTAGCATGTATGGTTTGCATTACACATAAGATTTCTTGTGGGAGATTTTACAAATGACTGAGGTTTAGTTGTTTAATGGTTTTACAGCTCCTCATACTATAATTTCTAATCAAATTACTTTGTGTGACTCTAGTCAATTGGGATAACATGTTTATAGATTTTCTTATAATGGAAACTAATGTGTATAAATTGTGAGATTCTCAATAAAGAAGATGATGAAACTGTCTTTATGAACATGATGTTGAATGAATATGTTGTGTTAACATGTAATCGGATGCCTAATGATGAACCCATAATTTGTTTTTATTTTTAGGGTTTGTTATCTAAAGTTCCAATAATTTTTTATATGGTCTTCTGCATATGGCATGGAAGAATCTTTTACTTGTCTAAAATATTTGTTTCTATTTTACTTCAATATGGAAAATCTAGGGTGATTCCATAGTTATGGTAAGATTTAATTCGTGAGATATGATCCTCAATTTGGGTTCCTATTGGTGGATTCTCATATGAATGGGTTCCCTAGTTCGGGGTAGTGGTAAATATTTGAGGTCATCATATGTGAGACCCTATTAGTGGGTTTTTGGAACATTGATGTAGTGGGTTAATATGAGATTGTGTATGATATCTCAAGGATTTTGACCCAAACAAGATACCAAATTAATATAGAAAATTGATAGACTTAGAGACCTTTAGTTTTGACCAAGACACTAATGGGTCAGTGGTTAGTATGATCAAGTGTAACCCATGAAGGGATTTATCCTAGGATGCTTATTTCTTTAGATATTATTGGGTTTTTGGAACATTGATGTTGTGGTTTAATATGAGACTGTGTATGATATCTCATCGGTAGTTCTCAACATGTGAGGTTATCATATGTGATACCCTATTAGTGGGTTTTTGGAACATTTATTTTGGGGGTTCATATGAGATAGTGTATGATATCTTATGGGCTATGACCCAAACATGATACCTAATTAATTTAGATAGTTGAGAGACTTAGATGCCCCTAGTTTTGACCAAGACACTAATAGGTCAGTGGTTGTTATGATCAAGTGTAACCCATTAAAGTGTTTATCCCAAAATGGTTATTTAATTAGATATTAAATCATGGGTAAGATTTTTAAGGTATGATACTGATGCAAAAGAGGTGCTCAGGATTTAGTGATAGGTTCCTTTGATTGTTGAGATTATATGGTTTGGATAATCCTGTTATATGTTCTCTATACATGGTTCTACTATGAAACATTGTTAGATGGTTGACTATTGTACATTTTTAGATGTTTGAATATTGAACATTGTTAAATTATTCTATTATATGTTCTCTACACATAGTTTTTATTTATGGTAATGGTACTGGGGATGCAGAATTTGTAGCCTTATTTAATTTTCAAATCCATATTTATAGGTGGTTTGAACCACTACTATAAGGGGATATTTTCAGACTGGTGGAAATATGAATTACCTCTAAATAAATTATCATTATAATTTAGTGGTGGTTTTGGTGATTTTGGAGGTGATTTTCATTAAAAAATGAAAACTTTTTAGTGGAAGATATAACCGACGCTAATTGTTTTTTAAAATTTTTAAAGTAAAACCACTTCTAAAACCACAGGAACTGCCTCTAAATATGTTTACTATGAGTGGAAGTTATAACCACTACTAAATACCTTTTATTCTTTCTACAAGAAAACCACAACTAAAACTATGAGAACAACCGCTAAATATTTTTACTACAACACTTACCAGAAAAAGCCACTAAATTGAAGAAACCACTATGTATTTGATGATGACATCTAATTTAGTATTGGTTTTATAAAACCATTATAGATGTATATGGTTGTGGTTTAAACATCATCTATATAAAAATAGACCACCTATATAAGGTGATTTTCTTGTAGTATTTAAATTTTCATGATATATATTGATTTATTACAAAACATATAAACTTTATTTGTCATTCATTTCAGCCCAAAACATAAGTTTTTCATAATAATATTTTATTAGAAGAAAGGAAAAAATATTTTCTTTTATTGGAAAATATTACATTACCTGTAAAAAATAGGTTTTCTATATTGAAAATATCATTTTGAAATGTGTCATTTTACTCTTTAAATAAATATGTTTTCATTAAAAATTATTTATATTAATTTTATTTATACTAACTTCTTGATATAGAGAAAATGATACGATTTTTTAAAAACACTATTTGTCGGTATTCAATTACAAATCAATTATTTTTTAAAAATATGTAAATTTCACCTTAGGTTAATATTGATATGAGGATAAATTTAATTTTTTAAAAAAAATATAAATATATAAAATATATAAATTTATCATTCATATTAAAATTCAAAATATAATGAAAACAATTTTTATTAAATATGGCCTTCATAAATACTATGTGTTCTCAATATTATTTCATATTAATTTTTTATTTAAATAATTTTAATATATTTGTAATCATACAAAAATATTATATATTATCTTAATGATCAGGTAAAAGGGTTAAATTTAATTTATTAGTATTTTAAATAGTAATTTGAGAATGAATAATCCTTTAATATATTATATTTTATTAATTATATATCCACTAAACATAATCATTTTTAATTGGTTAATATCATCCCTATTTACTAGTGGTTTTATTTTAATTTTAATATTATTGATAATCATAATCAAATATATTATGGCTCATTTTTTGTTGATGTTGTGTATAATGAAATATATTAAAATAATAAGTATTCTGAATATATATATATATATATATATTACCGAGTATCTGGGAGTCACATTCTCCACCCTAAAATAAATTTCATCCTCACTAATGTTAATTATCATTCAATGAATGAATAGGATAAGTGATTCATAAGAAACAATTGATATATCTTCTAAAAAGATATGTAGCTTACTAACATTAATAATACTATAAAATTATTTACCCCAAATATGCTTCTTTTGGAGTTATTAGGGGCAAACCATTCACAAATTCATTTCCATGATTCTATTTCAATCCAGATAGTACAACTTATTTTTTATGATAATTTCTAATAAAATTTTGTAAAATGATCATATAAATATGAAAATAAAATCCTAATATTTCTTTTCCAATGAATCCTTCATTTTCGACCACTGATAGTTTTGGATTAATAATAATATAGTTGGACAAAGAATCACTTATTCAATATAACCTAAGATATCTATAGTTATTTTACTACAAGGTTATATAATGTAACTCATCAATGAATTAAAATATATTTAAACCCTTCATATTATTTTGTATATAAAATTTGATTAAGCAGAGAGTATCTATAAGGAGTGTCTCACATGTTATGTAGTCTAAGGCCCCCACATAATTCATTAGATGATGATTGAGTGGATACACATCCATAATTTCTCAAGGTGATTACCCCTAGGTGCATCCATACCACAACCACATACAATTTATATTATATAGATATGTATTTAATTTGTAGGTAACCACACAATCTATACTCTATGAAAATATTAGTTTGTCTTCTTATACATAGTCATATGACTAGGCATCTCACTAATGTTATATTATCATAATAATAAAAATAATTACACTGACCATTAAAAAACTAAAACTAGGGAAACTAAAATCTAAACAAATATCTATTTTAAAAAATTACCATAAGATAGTAATTACATATCATAATAATCACACAACCCCATGAATGAAAATTTTAGTTTCTTTGAGAAATATCGTCCATGCCATTCTCATCAAATTTTACATTTCTCTATTATACTAATATTTAAATTTAATTTATTCAACATCTCCCACTAGTTATATCAATATAAATCTTACTTTTAAATATAGTTCTACATTAAAAATTTGGAAATGTAATCAAAAGAATGGTGGGAATTAGAACACCTATTAATAGACATACTGAACAACATGTCATCGAAGTAATGATCATAAGTATACGGTTGAACATGACTAGGGAGAAAATATCATGTCAAAAGAAAATTAAATAATAATAGTTATCTATAGGCCATGCAATCTCAATTAATTTTTTTTAACATAAGTTTGTCAGAAAATAAACACAAACCGAAAATCATAACAAAATTCACATTACATAGAAATTTATAAAAAGTACAAAAAATAATGACATTTTGAACAATGAAAAATGAGATGTTATCCACACACAATATTATGATCATGGATTAACAATAATTATACTCATGAAAAACCTCTATATCATAGAAAAACTACAATTATGCTCATACATAAATTAGTGAGAATATCCAAACCACAATTATACCCATTAAAAAATATTTTAGTATATATAAACTGTAATTATACTCATGGAAAACCTTATAAGCATAGATAAAATACAATTTATCAATGAAAAACCACGTGGAATTAGCTCAACCATAATTATACTCATCTAAAACAATGTTTTCATATCTAATCAGTGGTTATACACTAACAAAACCATTTGATATTAGAATAAAAACCTAAGGAAGGAAAATGTGATTCATAATATTTTCAGATGGTATCACCAAAATTGACCAAAAAAATATTAGCAGTTGATATCCAAAAATTCAATCACACTAAAATATTATTTCATAATTACATTTTTAGGGGTGGTTCAATAAGAATATCTTCCTTGAAAAAAAAATTTAGACGAGGAGGAAATTTTAAGTAAAATAATAGAAGTGTCTTTAGAAAATTCCATTAACTCATTCTGAAAAGTCATTTTTAGAAAGGTCACTTTTGATAAATTATAAATAATTAATTATAAAAATAATTATTTGGAATTAAAATTAAATAATGAATCTTTTAACGATATATAATGGTTTTAAAAATGATAATTTAAATCATTTTGTTGAATTTTACATAAAAAATGGAACTTCAATAATGGATCCTTGAAAATAAAAAATATTTTTAAAAATGTGATGTGAATTATTTATAAAAAAATTATATATTAAAATATTATTCAATAATATATCCCTTCAAAGTTCATAAATTTCATAATAATAAACATTTAGTGGAAGATAAAATGTTTGATTTCAAAAGGATGGAAATCCTTTCTAATATTTTGAAATACAATTATTGAAAACCCACATCATAAAAAGTGGTAATTAAAATTACCATTGAAATGTGGTAATTGAAAATAAGAAGGTCATATGAGTAAACTCATATTTATATTTCAAAATCAAAAAGTAATCATTATTGTGAATAATGAGCAGGTAAAAGGGGGGATCCAAATTTTTTAAAGAGATGGGATTTTTTTGTTAAGACTAATACACCTTTGTGATAAATCATTTCAACAAGAAATAATCTTGGAGTTAAAACCTCATTTTACAAGATTGAGAAAAAACGGAAGTATCTTATTAAATTTTAAATATAATAATTTTTCAAATGTAGAAGAATTATTCTCATAGAATAACATATTACACACAGAAAGTTACAGTTAACCAAATACCTCACATATATCCAATGTCATGAATCAAGTGAATTTCAAATAGGGATTTATATGGTTGAAATATAAACAATTAGAAAACAAATATAAAATAACAATATTAAATAAAAATTTTAGAATATTCCCAACATATATGAAATAAATGGAATAAGAATATTTATAACTCAATGAACATGAATTTAGTTACAAAAAACCCTTACATAATTTTAATGTAACATTCAAAATAACATAAGATGGATTCAATGAAATGAACATTCAAATATCCTGAAATGAAATATATTCCTTATACATGAAATAAATGATACATTAAATACACCATACCAAATAATTGATAGTGTGAAATATCATGCTTTTCTCATGGATTTGAAAATGAGATAGGGAAATCCATAATTTTATTTATGAATTTCACTAAAACGTGTGATTCTCATTGAGGTCATGAATTTTACCTTGAAGGAATCCATGAAAATGGGGGATTATGAAAAATATATTTGTATAAATGATAAATAAAGTGAAATAATATTTTAGGGTAAATAAAAAAAGTATGATTTTGAAAACAAAATTAAAATTTAGAGTGGTATTGAATGGTTGGTGAGTTGACCATTTTTTAAGTGATGATGATGATTTTTTTAAAATTAATTTATCATAATAAATAGATAGCACATTTTTAAAAATTCAAGAAGATGAAAAAATGGGTAATAATGGAGTAAAGATAAAAAATTTCATATCCACACCTTATCCACTCAATTATATAGATTTTTAACCTATTAGTCTGTTTACTCCATAGGTTATTCCTTTTTACCCTTTTAGGATTTTACAGTGGTACTAATTTTTACCTAATTAATTAATTTTTTTATACCTACAAATAAATTAGACTTTATTATAAAACTTATAACTAATGATTCAAAAATTTATTTATTTATTATAAATTAAAATTTTATTTGTAAGAAATATCAATTTTAACATGATTGTATGTAATGCATAAAAACATGTTCTTAGAAAAAGGATTATTTTTATGCTCAAAATTTATGTGGATCGTAAAATTATCTATGCTTTTGATCATTGTGATATAAAGTTTTTTATTTAAAATTAATATTTCTTATGTGGATTTCAAACCAATTCAAATATGAATTTTACCTGAATAATATTTAATTAAAATAACAGAAGAAAATATTTCATTTTATTAGAAAATATTACTTTGTTCATCAAGAATAGGTTTTCAAAATTCATAATTGTCATTGAAAATGTATAATTTTACTCCTTTAATATTTAATTTATAATTAAAAAATATTAAAAAGTTTTTAAGTTATAGTTTTTTCTTTATGTTTTCATAAACACTATAATTTAGAAAAAAACTAGATTTTTCACTATTCATGTTAAAATAAAAAAATTTAAAAAAAAAACTCACCTTATCATAAAATTTATATGTTGAATTAAAAAATAAAATATTTTTTCCAAAAAAAATTATTATTTTTAAATGAAAATTATAAATATAAAGAAACACTAATTTTGTTAAAAAATAGACTTCTTAAACATTATGTGTCCACCATAGTATTGAATACTAATATATTATTTAGAGAATTTTAATATATAAATAAATATATTCAATGATTAAATATTATGATAATAATGATTAACAATTTCTCAGTTTAAAGTATTATAAGTTAAAATAGTTACATTAAAATGAACAATCCTTTTAATTATTAAATAATATTAACTATATGTCCTATAAATATATTCATTTATATTTATATATTCTATAAATATTATTTAATAGGGGTATTATTATTCTTATAATTTTCTCAATAATATTTATCTAATGTGTTACATATCATTGCAGATCATTATTATGTGTGGATCAAGATATTGACATGTGATTTATTTAGAGAAAAAGAGAAAGATATATATCTATATATATTCCAAAATTACTGGGATTTAGAATAGATTCCCAAGAACTATCTAATAAAAATTCTATGGTAAAACCTAAAAAGGATCAAGAAAACCAAACATCAATCCTTGTAATTATAAACATCTTCTCACCTCCTAAAATTTCCCAAATAATTAGTAAAACAGACATTTTGTAGCTATTGATTCTATAAAGAAATGGAAACAAACAACCTAGTCAATCAAATAACCGGATGAACCAAACACAAGACAAAGAATACTAATCCCTAAATATCATTTAAGAGGCATTAACCACCATATATAACTAATTTATTGTATACAATATCTCGGATTTATAATCTCATAGGCGCTCTAACCATTTCTTCACTCACAGGTTTATATGCCATAGTGGAAAAATACATAATATTACGAATTTTTTTAAATCCATCAATAACTTATAGTAAAGATAGTCTCTTTGGTTTTTTATATTAAACATCATATCTATGGGAAGAAACTCATTGATTATTTCCTTCTACTTCCTATATCTCATCTGTATAGGCACCATATATCACTGCCTAACTCTAACTCAAATAAGTATCTATGTTAAATCGTAAAAATAATAAATAAATAATATTCACTCCCTTATTTCCTTTGAAAAATTAAAGGTAAGAGAATAATTAATCCCCTTCCTCACCTTCTCAAAGAATTTTTGATGTTGTCAGACTATACACAAAACTTCTACCATTAATAATTAATGTTTAAACACCATATTTTTAGAGAAATTGACCATAAATCGCCAAATATATTCTACTAAACCAAGGGTTAATAAATTTCAGACACTTATAGGGGTTTGAAAATCCATAAAAACCCAGATTATATAAAATTAACTACTAATCTACTCTCTAAATAATAATTCATTGGGAAAACACTTCTTGTATTCAAAATTTAAGCATTAGGTTTTCATCGTATAGATAGTACCTTAGTATATGGTCAATATAAATCATTATATACTAAATACACTAATCGTCTTACAGTGAATATGATTTTTGAAAATAATACTACCATGAGTTGGTTTAGGAACAACAAAAATATCTAGTTCATTAATAACATAAATACATCTAGGGAGATATCAATCTAATCAAAATCGTTTGGAACTTATAATTCCAATGGAAACAACTAAAAGACACCCTTGAATTTTCCTCTTCATAAATCCAAAGCTGATAACATCCAAACATGATCCCAATATTTAATAAAAAATCCCAAAGCCTTTTTACACATTCATATAAAATAGAATTTAAGCTATTTAAGAGAAACATATTTCTTGCTCTATACCTTGAACAAATAAGATCCCCTAACACCACCCTCATCTATCTTATCTCTTTCAAGACATCATATAATCTATAAATTCTAAATATATGATCCCTAAATGAATGTTCATACAGTTTTATACTCTATATAAGGGTAAACCACTAGAATATCCCTTCTAGAAACATCATTATACTCCCCTGCAACTATTGGACTAATCTAGCAAATAAACCAAAACACACAAATACATATTCCTTAACTAGGTTAAAAATAGATAAAACATCTCAATTTTTAGTTTATCTCATATTACAATGTTCTAAATAATTATTGTGTTAAACCTTAATCCACTATCTTGAATACATAACCCTTCATGGATATACATCCATTAAAAAAACCATTGAAAATTATGTCATATCAATGATAATTATATATGGTCTCTTTTTCACAATAGTAAAATTTTTAACAACCCAAATTAGTTTTGTAGCGCACTAAAATTGATATTTTCAAGAATTTGATCATCTCTAGGTAGGATCCCCTCACCTAAGGTTTTTAATTTGACTCTATTGGAATATAATTCTCTAAGACAGATTATTCACCACAAAAATCAATATTATTAGAGTTTTTATGTACATTTAAAAATATAAAAAAAACTTAAATCATACCTTAAAATTTTTTTTGGAAGTTTTCAATTAAAAGTCTACCTTGGATTCTTGTTTCCATATTTTTGGATTCTAATAACCAAATCCTAGAAAAAAGTCACATGGTCGTGTAGGAGGAGGAAATAGGTAAATATATTTTCTAATTCATTATCAACCTTATATTCCACTAAATCCACTTACAAAACACTATCATTGGTGATAATTCATAGAGGTACAACCCCAACATGAAAATAGCTTTATTTTTTTCACTAAAACATCCAAGCTCACAAGATATCTATCACACATTATATCAAGTGTGATCTACAAAGATGGATGCATATTTATGTATAAGGATGATGCCCCACCAATGATTAAATATCTCTATATCTTATACAATCATCATCTTTTTATGATTTTACTTACAAATCAAACAAAAAATACCAATTTTAGAGTGGACTCATAATGAATCTAGGTAGGATATATTTCTTCCAAAAGATCATTATATCCAAAATGAATAGAATCTTGAATCAATATCATGTTTGTGGGTTTCCAATAAAAATAATATAAATGATTCAAAAACATTAACAAATATCATCACCCAAGAAATTGGATTTAGCAAAAACATATAGTGGTTAAGTGTTAAAACTCATGCAATTGGAAATCTATGGGCAGTCCCATCTATCCATATGAAAACTACCCTCTACCCAATGGATAGATAATTTTTCCTAACCTCATAGAGTGAAGACGTATTATTTTAATCCTTAAATAAATTCCTCATAAATAAATAGATCAATAAATAAATAGTTAATCACTATCATGATCTTGTCTGGCCCTTTACCTCAATATCAAAAGGCACTGTCTGTGAGGTGGAATCATATAGATAACTGAATGGGTCAATACCTAGAAATGAATTTTGGTACATTTAGCTCTGGAAATACTAGGAGGAAATGGCTTCCATAATGTTTCTATTTTATAAATAAATAGTTAGATTCTTGGTGTATGGACACATCAATAACCACACTAACACTAGGTTATATTGCCTAAAAACAAATCTTTGGATTCAATGAAACTATTCCAAAAATCCCAATCCGATACCCAAAAGTATAATATCCCAAAACTCCATCCATAGGACTCATCCACTCAAATTCCACATTAACCAGGCCAACCCATTGGGAAAACACCTATGTTTTTTTTGTATTGACTGTTACACCCTAATACCACCTCAAATATTCTATAGGCTTGAAACGAGAAAAAATAATTTATATCACCCATTGGAATCATTATTTTATTTTAACCTAAAATGTATTTAAATCTCCAATAGAAAAAATATCCAACAACTGCATGGGATATATAAATAACCACACTAGAAAAAAGTATTAAAATAAAAAAAAGCTATCCAAAAGAATACATAAAAGGAAGTTACATATAATCAAGGAAAATAAAAGATCCTACTACCTTAGATCTTGAAAACCCATGACATGTGAAAAAACCTCTTCGCCTTAACACCTGGTAAAACCATATTATGTAAAACAACCATCATTTCACTAAACACTTCTTAGAATAATATATAAAGGAAATAATCATGTTATCACACCAATAAGAAGCTCTAAGTATAATATCTTTTTAAGCCACACTAACTCTATGTCAACCAAGATCATCCTAAAACTATATATCATCTTTAGAGATACAATGTTTGCAGGCATTAAACACATGAAGGGTGATGATAAAAATATTAAGTAGGATATCCCAAAAAAAGTAATGAAATGATAATTTAGCTCAAAACACTGGATCGAGTTAGATATAGATACCCAAAATAAAAAAAATGTATTAAATATATATAACCAAGTGATATAGAGAATTCTATGTCTTCTTATCTCATCACAAAAAAGTTCACAACTCATAAGTCACCAGAGTCTTCTTAAGGTAAAAGACTCATATGGTATACAAATGATATATTTTTTGTATAAAATATATTTAAGTAAACTACTAATATATTATACACATTGGTTCACTTAACTAAAATACCACAAATCCATTATAATTCCCAATACAGTTCATCACAACTATCATGGTAAATCATAACTCGTCAAGTGATAAGTGTGTTGAATATGGACCGAAACCCCACATTTTATGAAAATTATTGTTAAGTAATATTAGAACTATATTAAGGGATTGTACCTAATCAAAGATATGAGTAATGGATGATGAATTATATAAACTCAATGGATGTAGGACCATTCCCCTGTTAATAGGGGAGTACATGAACTCTATCCTCTATAACCTCATAACTTCTATAGAATTATAGTTGGGGACTTGTTCCTCACTAAAAAGAATCATGACATCTAAGGGTGTTATAAAACATATGTATAGTACACCCACACATTATATCAATCATAAAAGTTGTATTATATAGGTATAAAAATATTTATCTATCACATAGGGGTACTAACTCTAACGATGGTATGATCACCATTTCCACTTCAAGATCATTGAATTACATACTCTATTCTTTAAATTCCCACAATTATCATAGTGAAGGACCCACACCTTTGTTCCGTGAGGGTTACCAACTCAATACTAATGTGGAGGACCCATACTACTATATCAAAATGTCACCAGGGGTTTACCATATATATGGAAACAAAAAATAATCCATCCCAAACCCTATCATCACTATGAATCTATTATCCTAAAATTACCCTAAATGACCCATGACTAGTATTTAATGCCAAATAGGGTCATTCCATCACATTAAATGTGGAAAAATTATAATAATAGGCTACTCGATTACCTACATTTTATAGTCGGTTGTAAATATATTGAGAACACCAATGTTTCTAGAGTGTGTGACATACACTCTATTATCCATGGATTCTGGGCATTAAATGTATAATGAGTGAGTAGTTTGTCCGTTAAGTAATTTGAATTCCATTTAATGGAAATTTCCTATAAATATAAAAAATTTGTGGGACTCAATATCTTTTTTGGTTATATACTTCATTACACACTAAGTTGAACTATTTATCATTACCTGGAATGTTGATCATATATACACGATGTATGAAGTTGGAGAATTAGTTGGCGTGTGTTGTCAATACATTGAGTAATATAATCCCAAAATACATGGAATGATCCCTTGGAAACATGACATTTAGATCCCATGGGGTTCTCTTGGAATATACTACAAACCATTCTATTTTTTTTAAAAAATATCTATTATATATCTAATAACATGCTATGTATGTCAAATGGGGTGGTTGGGCATGTACATTTTCACACCTTGGGTTCTATATCCTTTTATTTCAAAAATAATGTATAGGTGAACTACACCCCAGGGGGTATTTAGAACATAAATTTATTCCCTATCCACGTTGATTCTATAAATGGTTAATGATTCATAAAATACATGATCTATGATTGAGAAGTCAAAAACTAATACCCTTTTGAACCAACGTGATCAACTCATTCCAATATAAATTATGTCGATGTAGATAAATATTTAATAAAAACCCAAAAAAATAACTAAATAATAATATTCAAAAATGGGAAAGTTAAAGAATAGATATTTCCAAATAATAAAGTCCTCCTTTTATAGTATTATTTAATTATTCATTTTTTTCTCACCAAAAATCCACGATCCATCGCTATTTTATTTTGATCCATAGATCTGATATTACTTCTAGAATATAACATTCTCTAGTTCTCCCAACCAAGAATAGGTATTTGATTTATATAATTACATCACAACCCCTCATCATCAGGATATGGACTGAGTGGTATAAGTAAAAACTAAAAATAATATTAGTTTCCCCCAACAATGACCTGATCTGATGCATGGAATATTCACAAAAATATGCCTCTAATATTTAAGAAAATGTTTTATTATCACAAAATATGTGTCAAAATTTATTTTTGTGGAAAAATTTATTATATATATATATATGTGTTCATAATATTAGAAAAATTATTAATTAAAAATTATTTTATTTAAAAGAAACCAAAACAAATGTACTTCCAACTCCATCCGATGGTAAACACCCTTCCCCGATATTAACAAAACCATAAAAATTTATTTGTTTTTTTATTTTCAAAGGGAAATTTTTCATTTTATTATCTTTTAGGTGAGGATTCATGCTCTAAAACTCAAAATTAGGTTTGTTGGTCCCAAAATAAAACTTGTTTCCAGTAAATTTAAAGATATTAAATCAAGATATATTAAAAAAATTATTTTCATATAGGTACTATTAGTATTTAGTGATTTTATTCGATCCCAATAATCCATAATACTTCATTATGGATATTATAAAAAAAATTATTGGTATTTATACTCTTTATTTTTTAGTATATGTCATTTTTTCTCAACACCAGACCAATAAACGATCATGGAGAAAATTATAGAGATTTTTTTAAGTTAATTACATTGGAATAATCTCTATGATATATATTCTATGTGTATTTATTGGTTTAAAAGGAAAATTTATAAATAAAATTAGTTTCAAATAATTGGATATTTATGATTCTAGGGAATTTTAATGTGATACCTTCTTGGGAAACACCAAATACTGTATTTGAAGTTAAATGTTCCTTAAGATTATATTATTAATAAAATATTTATTCAGCATTTATCTAAACATGTTACACCTATGATATAATTAAAACGAACGGTTATTAGTTTTCAACATAATTAGTCCATTTTAGAAAACTATTTATGAGATGAATGAATGATTCCAGTTCCAGTATATATATTTTTGATATTCTCAGTGATGGATATATTCTCTAAAATTATAAATCAATCCAAGGCTCGAGATACATGTTCAAGTTGTCATATAATATAGGGGAATATGGTTTGATATAATAAGTCCCTTTGAAAATAAATATATCACTCGTAATATTAAATAGATAGTTGTAGTGCGCACAATACCACATTAGAGGTACTTCTTGTTTGGTTAAGAATTTATAGTGTATACCGATCAAAAAATAATTAAATATAATTTATCATAGAAGGATATTAATTTTAAAAAATAATAGGTGTTTGAATACATTTAAAACATAATGATGAACTTTTTTATAAATTTTGGAAATACAATATCATAGTGGATCTATTTAATCCAAAGTCATGGTCTTGGGTGGTACTGCAATAAAATAATCATTTTAAGGGGAAATGTTTTATGGAAATATTTAGTTTATGTTAAATAGAAAAAAATGTTAAAATGATGTTATATTGGTTTAATATCACCACATATCTAGAAAATCAGGTAAAAGAGGCTCATTTAGTTGATACTAACAAAAAAGAATGTGTTAAATCCCAAATTCTTTTGATTCTAGTGAAGGGTGGATTAATGAAACAAATATATCACTTTATTGTCACATTATTATATTCTTTTTCCATATATTTTTAATATATGATGTTGTCTGAGCTTCTCATTATTCTTCCCCAGTTTTCCACACTAGTAAAATAAATGTGTATTATTATATCATTTGAATTTTTTCATTAAGGATGAAGATAGTAATGGTTATTTTTGTTTCATGGTACATAACATGACAATAAATGAAAGTAGATCACTAACATACTACTAATATGTTGCAACTATTACATGTTTCAATGTGGATATGTGAGGATGATTTAATGAATTTTATAATCAATTTTATGAAATCATCTTTGTTATATGATTGCATCTTCGTAATAATTGAAAAAATCATTAACTCAACACATTTTATAAAAATTATTGATACATAAACCATTTAAGAGTTAGGTAGAATGTATTTTATTAAGGTTATACAACTACATAAAGTTCATATTATTATTAAACTTAACTATGACTATCATTTCACTTTATGATATTAAAATTGAATATAGAAGGCAATGAAGGAGTAGTTCAAATTGAAAACTTCTTACCGTGCTTAAATGGATTTCAAATCAGAGGGGATATTAAAATGTTTAAAAAAATTATTTAGAGAGCTCATTATAGATTTTAGAGGATATTTATTGGATTACATCACTCTAATGGGGTTTTCCTATAATAGTATTTAGTAATCCTCTATGTGGGTTTTCTCAATATAAGTACTTATATTGAAGACCATGTTCTTAACCCTTTTACTTCTCAAAAGATGGAGAAGGATCAATATTAGATACTATTTTGGTACAAAAAACCGAAATGTATGTGAATTTAATCACAAAATGTAATATAAGTACCCACAATCTGGTAGAATTTATATTTAAATATTTATATATTGTAATTAGTGTTTTATATAAGAGACTTGGTGTTTTTATGGGTTCACCCTTGTTTGGGATATTTTAAACTCCAAAAACATAATATTATACATTGGTAAATTAAAGAATTTGATATCATCATTTTTATTTCGTAATAATCCTATTATTTTGATTGAAATCCTTATTTTAGTATCATATATGGTGCAATATATTTCTCTTAATTAAAAACATATTAGCCAGATCTAGTAAATTTTATTAGTAAGGATGTTTTTATACTATAATATGAAACTACCTTCATATAAAAGAATATTAATATTACTAAATGATAATAGAATGTTTAAAATATAAGAATTATTACTTTTTTGATATTTTTATAGAAACATGGTCAAATATATTTGAATTTCTAGGATAATAAGGCTCTTATAAGGAAACAATAGCCCAATTTTTCATTAAGGGAGTATCCTAATAACATTCTAGGATTTAAATTATTTTTTTGGAGATATTATTACATCATAGAATTATTTATATTATTATAATTTATGTTTCGAATAGTTTTTTTTCATTATAATGGTTTTAGAGAGCTTTTGGAGGCTTCATGGGTTCTGGGATAGTTTATAAATCGTGTACGAGGGCTCCAAAAAATGAAATTTTCCACACACAAAAAGTGTATAGGGAAGGTTACCTAGTCTTGGGAATGAGTTTTATTCCATGTTAAATACCATTATAGACAATAAGAAATGTTTATAATCTTTTCTAAAATTATATATTTATCCATTAGTCAATAAGTACAACCCCTATATTGAAGAGAACTTCTTAATTGATATTTTTTTATTTTTATGTCATGCCTCCCACTTTAATACCATATCATTTATTATTGAGTTTGGGGTTATCACATCCAAATTAACTCTTTTTTAAAATTATTTGAGTGCCAATAAATAATATTCACTCAAAATTACTCTATACTAATTACTTCAAGGAATGTTATTACATGCCTTTTTTATCACTTGAGGTTAAAGTTGTGTTCGAATAGTATTTTTTTAAAATAAATTTTTAATGATTATAATGAAATAAAATAGGTTGTTTCAGAATGGAAAAGTAATTTTTAATTTTGGTATTCATTTTATTCAAATTTTAATGGATTTTAAATTTCTGAAATGCTTTTTTGTGGTATATTAATTGTGTATTGAAGTGTTCTTGTAATTTTCAAATGATGCTTCGATATAATTAAGTTGAACCCTCGTTTTTAAACCTTATTGTGAATATTATTTTTCTGATATGAGTGTCTATAAGTGGTGAATATTCCATTTAACAAACTATAGACAAGCAAATTGGGAGAATAGTCATATGTATGTTTGATTTTAACTACTACTAATCAAAACCCAATGTTTCTAAGTTATGACATAGTTCTTGGAAGTTGTAGGATTTCCACATATTTTTTAAAATTGTTTCATTCCATTTTTTCCGTATTATTTTTTAATTGATCATTCATTGAAATTGATAGATTATTTATATTTTGGTGAAAATTTTTTTATCAAGGAAATAAAAGTGTTAACTTATTTAAAATTATATTAATATTTTAAACATGGTTCCTCCCACATGAGTTTTTGAAAGGGTTAGTGTGTTGATTTTTTTAAATAATGGTACTACCTTATTAAAATCTATTAAAATTTAAATAAAATTATATTTTAAAAAATTAATTAAGATTCATTTTTTACTCAATTTATGGGAATTTTTCGGATACTATGGAGAATATTACTATATATTTCTACACATTCTTATATATATTCTTATATTTATAAATATGTTATGAATTAAGGTACAATTAATGGTAATAACTCTTTATTCACAATGATTGTACTTAGTTTTTTTTATGTATGTTAGTTATGTGTTCAACTAATATTAGTTATAATATTTATTCCTTGTTGGTTTTATAGTTCTCCTTTCTTTTCATATTCTCCACTTTGGATTTAATTTGTAAAACTAATGTGTGAAAATTATACAAGGTTTTGTTTATACCAAATATAGATGCTGATTTTATTTTATTTTCATTAAATATAGTGTGATAATGTGTGTTTCTTATTATCTTATATTGAACTATGTTTATACCCCAAAATATACAGGTGAAGTAAATTTTTTTATTGGTTATGGGAAAATATGATTTATGGATACATCCTCGAAAAAAATTATGAAATTTTTTCCTGGGGAAGGAAATGTATCCCAATGAAAATCATTTATGTACTATATATTATTTACCCTCTCCACGTTTTAACAACCTACACTGATTTTGGGGAACAATTTAAATGTGATTTAGTGATATTTTTATAGTATAAGATTACTTGATCTAATTCATTGCAATCTCATATTACATGAAGAGATTGTAGATCAATATCAAAAGTAACACCCTACTTTTTATTTGTTGGTATAATTATTATTATATTATTAAATTCTAGATATACTATTCTTTTTTCTTTTGCGTTTTTTTTGTTTTTGAGGGGATACATAGTCTTAGCACATTTGGATTAACCATGTGAGAAAACCATGTGATATTACATGTCATGAGGAAGTAGTTAGTGTGTCGGTGTTTCACGTTTTAATAAATGGTTTTATAAAACCGTGTATCCCTAGTGTTTTACACTATTTTTTTAATTCTAAAGTCATAACTCACTTATCAATGTAAAAACATTCAACTATATTGTTATCATATTATTTTCTTTGTTTTATATATTAATATAATTAATTTG
This sequence comes from Viscum album, assembly GCA_963277665.1. Taxonomy (NCBI): domain Eukaryota; kingdom Viridiplantae; phylum Streptophyta; class Magnoliopsida; order Santalales; family Viscaceae; genus Viscum; species Viscum album. The sequence goes on along the minus strand of OY728131.1, from coordinate 502,110,874 downwards.
TGGTATTTCTAATGTTTGAATTTTATTTTATTATATAATATATATATCATTGAGTATTATATATATATATATTAATTATGTAATTAAATAAATATAATGGGGATTATTTATTATACAGGATAAAAAAATTGGTGTTACTAATTAGTAATAAATATGGGGATTTTGTCATTAATATTTTGCATCATAGAATAATATTTATAGAAATTCCATATTTTTTATTATAATTAGAATAAAAATATTATTAAATGAACAATCCATATAATGTGAAGTGATCACCCTCTTCACTCCCTCACTTATTTCCCCCACACGAAAGGGGCATGGGTATTTTAATCACTTCCCCGTCACTCTTATTCCTCTGACAATATTCATATACTTCTATTTTTATCCTATTTTTATTGATCTCTATTAACATAAATTTCTTTAATTTTAGGTTTTCACTATGTATTGGTGAAATGCACAAATTCCATGGGTTATTTTATTATAGATGTAATAGGATCCCTCCATGTGTCTTCTGAACATATTTAGTTGTTGTGTTTTTGACTTATAAATCATTATGCATGTTTAAACTTCCATGGATTCATAAAATTATTGTAATATTATGTTTTAGGTGTTCAAATTTATGTAACATATTTTACTATTTCTATAAGAGTGGTGATATATGGTAATTACAATTAAAAAAAATTATTTATAAAATTCTGAAGGTAAGTGAATATATGTTATATGATTTATGTTATGAACCTTGAATGATCGAATTTTTTTAAATAATATTTAAAAATATACTCTAATTAAATATGCTATCATTTTACGTTCACATTAATTGTATAATTACTTCTTACTGGTTTTTCAAAACGTGTTAAAAGGGATAAATTAAATGAATAAATTCTATTTAGTTTTAAAATATTCATAATATCATTTCATAGAAATTATGAGGTTGGAGTTTTGATGAATTTAGTGTAAAAATATTATATGGGGTATTTTATAATGGAATATACTAGTTTCCTAATGATTTTTTGAATTATTTTCATAGTTTAGGTGTCATTTGTTTTCTTCAAAGAGAATGACACATTAACTCATCCCCACTTTTTTGAAAAATCTGGGTTCTTTATAATTTGTTAATATTTGATCTTGTTTTATAAATGATATAATGATATTGCTATAAGGGGTTGTTTTATTGCATCATGTTCATGCAATTAAATTTATGGGAGAGCTTTGGGTATTTATGATAGTATTTATGGAATGTGCCTTTCTATGAAATTACCGCACTCAAACTACCCTTTTCCCTCTTAGTTATGATGTCACTAAATATATGGAATATTAGTTACTATTGAAGTATGACTAGTTTCAATATAAGATATCCACTATTTAGAATTCCTCTATGGATAGTGGAATTACATTCTTGTATTGGATTCCATTATGACTAGTGTGTGGTATGTAATTTATTATGGATATGGATATGGACGTCAACAGGGATATGGCATATTTTGAGGATACTAGGAATGAAATCCCTAAACTCATAGTTATTTCCTATGATTTTAGGATCCAACCCTCAATATAAACATTTCTTTTAATTTTTTATATGTTTTTATATATTTTGATCTAGTAGATATTTTCCATTAAAACCTATCTTCTATAAAATTTTAAATGATGATTTGAATTTTCTATTCATGTTACATTTTCTTCTTAAAAAGAAAATAATGGAAACTTTTATATTTTATATTTAATCTAGAATTACATGGTCTATTTTTCATATTTTTAACATTAGGAACTTGGTTGGGAAATACTGAGAATATTTTCTTGCACCGAATATATACTATCTTAGTGTATGTATATCATGTTTTCCTTCTATGAATAGTATTTTATGTAGAGATAGAAGACTTTATTTTATATTTATTGGGCCATTCACTCAAATATAGAGTGATGGAGGTGGTTTTGTATGAGTTATTTAGGTTCCATGATTAGTTAACTGGGTGTCTCAATGTTTTTCATTTATCCTTTTATTTATTATATCGGCCTTATTTTTATTTTTGTCCTCATTTTTTCATATATAAATTATTCATGTGTGTTTTTGGTAACAGTTTTTTCCCTTTTTTAAACTATAATAATTTAATTATTTAATATTATTATGGCAAAAATCATTCCAAATGTTTATAATCAATTCTTAGGCATTGGTTACTATCCCACAATGATTGAGAACACACCTCATACACTATGATAGACATACTCGTGTATTAAAATAAGGCATCCTAGGTTAGAATTTTTATAATAAATTAATGTAGAAATTGTTACTTTTGGATTAGATTCACTCAGTTTTATACCAATTATATATGTCAATAATTTATTTTTATGATCCTCAATCATTTTTTCCTCTTAATATCACATATGTTCGAACATTGATGAATTTTTTAATTTTATTCAAACTTTTTATTTTTATTAATGGTAATTGAGTGTATTGAGAAGGTATATTTATGTTGTAAAAACATGGCACATCTAATAAGAATAGGCACATGTATTATTATATATTGAACTCATATGATAACACTTCAATATTATTAGTTTCATTCATGACTATACTATATCATATATATCAAATAGAACATGAGGTTGAATAGACATGTATTCTAACTTATTTGGTTAACTATTTTCTCTATAATAAAAACCATGTTCACAATGTGTTCTATTTCCTCACTCACACATACCCAACTAATAATTTCTAACCTATATTTAAATTATAAAATAATGTCATGTTAAATGGGTCATTTTCTATCAATAATTACATTAAAAACAATAATACACTTTAGTAACATATGTAATACCTTTTTGTATTTCAATAATACCCTTTTTTATTATTTTCACAACCATTAAAATTCACTGATATATTTTATCTCAATTCACGATATGTCTAATCCATCAAAATTGAGGTACTATGTGTTGTATTTTTTCCATGTGATCAGTTACTAAGATTTTCCATTAAGGGTATACTTTTCACTTACATAAATCGATTAAATAAAATTGTTTATCATAAAAATTTATCATATGTGACATTTTATTTTTACAGTATACGTTTTTTATGAATATAGTAGTTTTTAAAAAAGAAATTTTTAGAGATTTGTGGAGATGATAAATTAATTGATTAAGTTTATTAATGAGGATACATGCTAATAATTTAAATAGATAAACCCACAAATAGTATGTTGAAGGATAAATTTTAATATAATATTTACAAATTTTAAATTTTAAATTTTTTTATTTATTTAATTTATATTGAATTGGGTAAAATAATGTGAGGAAAAAAATTTAGGAAGGAAAAATCAAATTACTTGTGGAAAAATTTTGACTCTCGAAGATTTATAATGGATGATCACAATAGTTCTGATGAGTTTTCTAGGGGCACTGCCAATATCTATTTTTAATTAAGTATTTGTTATAATCCATGAAAAATCTAGTTGTCTCATTGGAATTTTTTGGGAACCACTATGGCTCAAGTGAGTCTATTTAATTTTGTAAAAAATTCCTTTACATAAATAATGTAAACAATAAAATAAAAATTAATCTTTTATTTAATAATGGATGGCGTGTCCACACTAAAAATATTTTTATATCAAAAATGTATATCACAATGGTTGACATAATTCATTCTCTTATGGAAGAAGTTCCTAAAAAATATGTTATGTAAATGTAAATGATTATACGTTGTAAAATACGAAAAAGGAATACAGATTGTTTAAATGGGTTTAAATGAATAATAATTAAGTGAAAATTATAATTTTCTAAAAATATATTTCTTAATTTCTATTAAAATTAATCAACCACTATAATTATTAATATATTACAATATCATAAATTAAAGATTCATTAAATTATGATCCCTTTATTTTTTTATCTAAAAATCTAATAAAAATAAACATGGATGAAAATATTTTAAATATTGGAACATAATGTAATGTTCCTTACCTAATAATCTCATTATTGTTTTAGGTTTTAGAGTTGTATGTGTTTATATAATGATTTTGGAAGGTTTTATAGGGTTTTAGGTTAGAATTATACTATAAAGGGTTGCTCATAGTCTGAATCTGTATTCCCTGTGTAAATGGTTATTTGAGGATTGGAGGATCTTGATTCATGAATTGAATTATTAAATGGAAGTTACATTATTATTCAGTTCATGATGTAAGATAATTATTAATTGTGTGAATTCGAGGCTGTGGAACCATCAAATTCATTGAATCCCTGTCCATTTTTTTTAATACATTTACAGCCTATACTGATTTCACATCCTGAATTCAAGGGAATTAGGAATTCACATGATTTTAATTGATATTTCACTCAATGGTTTTTTTATTTATAGTATCTTTAAAATATTTCCATATACCAATTTATTTTTATCCTCTTGAGTTTTGGGTGAACCCTATGAAATTTTGGAGGATCTTCATGGCCTTTTCCCTATCAGTGCTTCTCAAATTTTAGTGTTTTCTCTTTGTGCATATTTGGTGAGTATTTTTTGTTTTCCCTTTAATTTTCAACCAATACTCTTTTATAAAATTCATGATTTTGATTTTTTTATAGGGTGTGTTTGGTCTTTGATTTTGTGTAATATTTGATTAAATTCAGATTAATCAAGGGTTTATTTGTGTGGTTTTAGTAATCTAGTTCTTTCTTCTTCTCCTAATTATGAATGATGATTCAAAAATCCTTTTTGAGGTTACAGGTCCTCATTCTCCCCTTTTTTTGTGAACATGTGGTGATTGAGTTCATTATTATTACTTTTTTTATATCATGGTTCATTATAAAATATAATAATTTCTTATAACCAAAATTTTTTTGAAGGGTATTATTCACATGTGTTTAAATATTTTCCAATATTTTCTATGGAATTATGATTTCTTTTTGTTGTTTCTGAAAATCAAAACTATTGGCGGCCTTTTTTGTGTTATATCTGATATGTTATTGAAAAAAAAATTCTATTAATTATTCAAAAACACCATGAGTGAATTATAATGAATTTATATTGGTTAATTAATTAGGCTCCCATAGAAATATAAATTTTGTAAAAATACTCTTGATAAATAATGAATTGTATTGATGAAATCCTCTTTGTTTTATTTAAATTTATAGTAAATTATAGATGATAAAAAAATTTATATTTCTTTATGTTTTTCCTTCATTTTATTTTTTAATGTTTTGGAACCTTATTGGATTTTTTATCTATAGTGGTTGTAATAAGGTTTGACACAGGAATGCGCCGGGTAGTGAAGTGATAGTTGGTTCGAATGGGATTTTATTAGGAATGATGTGTTGTTGTTAGATTATGATGGTTTCAGTGATATGGTTGTGTTTCAGTAATGGATTGGTGTTTGTTATGTTATGGATATGGTGGATATGAGATAAATGATATTTCATGTGGCCTATTTGGGTTTATTTCATAGTTATCCATAGAAATTATTAATATAATGATACTAAAATATCTCTAATATAATTTAAATAAAATTGTGTTGTAGTTAATATATTAAAATTTGATTAAATGAATTTAATGATAAATAATATGGGTTTGAAAATAAACAATGTTTGGGAGAAAACCTTATATGTGATAATTGAATTGGTGAATTAAGCATTAGTGAACTATTGTAGGATTTTAATTGAATTTGTAATTTTCATCACTATGTGTGGTGATTAGGTTGTGTGATTCATTTAGTGGTGGAATAAATTGTAATTACTGCTGTGAGATGCATAATTTTTGTCAGAGAGTATGATAATTATCAGATGTTAAACCTTATATTGGTTATTTTTGTGATATCTATATACCTTGTATTTATATGTTATTTTATGAATACCCCACCAGAGCTGGATAACCTTACTAATTCCCAAAGGATTTGGGTTCCAAGAGTTTGTATAATATTTTGGATGGTAGTTAATCATATAGATGAAATCACCCTTTTACCTTCTTCTTGTTTAGTAGTAGTGATTATTCCATGGATTGGTGTTTGAAATTAACCATGTAATGACATGTGTTAGCGTTAGAGAATACCCAGGTGAGGGAATTCATTGGTGTTAGAGATTATCTATGTGATTATGTGCATTGGTTTTGGAGATTAACTAGAGATTATGAGGATTTATTATTTGGTGTGTTTCATGTGTAGTATGTGGAGGGCACAAGATTGATTTCCCCCATGTTCTTGTTACCCAACTTTCCAAGTTATGTGGATGACTTTTTGATTTGACGATGAATAATGTGAATACCAAATGTTAAACCTTGTGGGATGTTATTATTGGTGGGGATATTTCCAAACCCACATCATAGATGGATGGATATGTTATGATATATTCCTAAAAGGGATGGGAGTATATGATGTTTGATATTAGGGAGTGAGAGTATAAAATCAGCAGAGAAGTATTTTTGGGGTTCCTTTTCTTTATTATCCATTGATACCATGTTACTATATTTGATGAGTTATTTGGTAATTATGCGATGTTGTGGTTGGGTTGGTCAATTGAACTATTTTTCAGTGTTTTTGATATTTTATTCATTAACTTGTGTATTAACCTGAAATTTTAACGTGTTCATGAGAGACATTGGGTATTATCCTATGTAGTATATATTTTATGATCAGCCTATGTATTTAATCTGATTTTCTTGTTTCCATTATGATTTCTTATTTTGTGTTGGACATTACTTGCTTGGATGTTAGAACTATTATCGAGTTACTATTATAGTATTTCTATTTTGGTAATTTTTATCTACATTTTAAATTGTATTTGTTGAAATTTTTCATTCAATTTGGAATAGATTTTTTATAATTTTACTTTCATGTTATGTATTTTATTGGAGGTTGTTCATTCAATCTCTTAATTATATATATTTTTAAGGTTAATGGCTTCTATGTAGGTGATTTTTATAACCTTAGTTCTAGTCGGAATCATAGGTCCTATTGAAGGTGGGAATCAGGTTTCATTATCTCATTTTCATAATTTTCAACCCAATAGGGTTTCCTTTGGATGAAGGGTGTAAAAATAGATTCGTTTTAGTGGTTTATAATGAGATATATGATGGATTATGGGGTTATAAACTGTAAATATTACACTGGTTAATGGGTAAATGTCTCTAGTTTATCTTAGTGTTTAACATAGGCCAAGGGGACCATCTAAGATATGTGATTTTAGGAGCCCCTATGATATAATTTATGGAACATTGGTTTTTTGAATGAAAAAAGTAGGTTGCTCCTTGTGTACTACAGATACCTAAGAAATGTATTAGAATCATGATCATTTTTATTTTTATTTTAATTGGGTGGTTTCGGTGATATTAAAAATAAATTGATTAAATACTACTTGATAAAATTTTCATGAAACCAATTTTAGGATTTTCCATTTATTTTTTATGAATTGACACTAGTCATTATCCACAAACATCTTATTCAATGGAGGTTCATCAAGTTGATTTATTATATCATCAAATTATTGACCCAATGAGGGAGGATGATACATGGCGGAGATCAATACTTTATATTAAGTGGTAGAACATTGGAATGTATGAGGGGATCATCTTTGATCTAGAGATAGAGTGATGATTCAATAATCTTTATATCTATTATCATCTGATTCAATCTTCTTCGTAGTTTTGGATTTCACTGATGGTTAGTAAAATGTAGGGAGCTCTACGATAGTGGTGGATACTATATCATGGTGATTAAAAAATGGTAGACGAATCACCATTAGAGTTTTACAAGGAGTTCCATTTGGAATTATTTCCATCGATTTTGATGGTTAAAAAGAGGAAGGATTTACTCTCCCTTCAGAAATGAATCATAATTGTGTGGGGGATTAGGGTAATTTTCAAGGTCCTCCTACATTTTTCTACCTATTTCTTTCATAATGATGATTCTATAGCACCTTTTTTATAAGAGGTGTTTCAACCAAAAAACAAATATATTTTAACCCCCTTTATGATTTCTATATATTTGGTGGTACATAACAATGAAAAGGTTATAAATTAAATGAGTTCTCTTGGGGCAGCTCTAAGAGGATAGATAATATGAAATCTTGAGAAACAGGTATTTAGGTATTGGATCATTAATTTCTATAAAGTTATTATTTAGACCTATGAGAAATCAAACCTGGAAAATATTCTCATGTAATTTTTGGTTTAGTGTCCCCTGAGAAACTACCTTGGGATTCCCATTCTTCTCTATGTCTATGGAGGTTGTGACCACTGTCTAGCTCAATGTCTGATAGCTCATGAAGTTCAATATAAAATTGGAAGTCAGAAAGTGGAGCATCTTTTATATCACATAGAAGTTTTATTAGTAGAATCTATAATAGAGAAATTTTTGATGATGAATATGTGTTTCTTTATGTCATTCTGGATGGCGCTATTACACTACCGCTTCAACCCAATTTTGAGTTTGTGATAGATTTTACACCCAAAACATTTCTAATTTTTAGGGATCCCTATCGAATGGATCCTATGAAGCTATTTTAATTGAGCTTCCATATTTATAATCTGATATAGAGTGTTTTTATCCGAACCAATGTCTCTCTTTGGGGTGACCACATTTTGTTAGATAAAAAAGTTAAACGGTAGTATGTGGTTGCTCGTAGACTACAAGAGGTTTAATCTGGTAATGATCAAGAATTTTTTCCCCTTTTGAGGATAGATGATCTACTCATCCTCTTTTGTAGATATAATTAGTTTTACAATTTATTTGTGGTCTGGATATGCATTGATGAAGGAAAAATATAAGATAACCTAAACACTACATTCATCTATAATTATGGGCAATTTGGGTTCATATAATTACACTCTATGTCACAAACTCACCAATTGTGTTACTAGGGATCATAATGTTAGTATTCCGTGAGTTCTTAGACTAGCTCATGTACATGTTCATCGATGAAATCATAATCTAATTGAAGTCAAAAGAGGATTATTTTTATCATCTCAAAGTTTTATTGTTGGTTCTTTGACACCATCATATTTATAGAAACATATCTAAAAGTATGTCCTAGATGTGTGAGGTTTATTTTCTTAATAACATGGTGTGATCGTATAGTATTATTAAGGAATAATCAATTATTAAGGAATTTTTTTCATTAGTGAAACCTAATAACATGGTAAATATTTACTATTTTTAGTTTGTAGAAGATTATTAGATGTTTTATTTCAATTTATCACATATTGTAGCTTCATTTATGGATCTGACTATGAAGACTAGGATTCAATTTGGTCTGATTAGTGTCAGGAAGCTTCCTACTTCATGAAGGAGAGACAGATCAATTCCCCTTGATTTGATTTCTTGAATATATTATTATATTCAAGGTGTTTTTTGACACATTTCATCTAGGTTTTGGATGCATATTAATTCATCATAGGGTGGTGATATCTTATGATTCTAGGTAGTTACTCAACCACCTGAAAAATCATTCCACACATTATATGGAGTTAGTGGTGTTTGTTATGGTGATAAATTCGTGTAAGAATTACCTAAACAAAAATGAACAATGTGGTTTTTATTGAAAATAAGAGTATAAATTATGTTTTCTCTTAGTGGAATAAAAAATTTCATCAATAGAGGTGGTTGGATAATATCTATGATTATAATTTTGAGATATCTTAGACAACATGGATGGGGGATTTCGTTTCTAATGAAATGAATCAGATGTCCTATGGTGATGTCATTTGTGATTTTGATGATGTTTTTAGAGTGATGTAAGATCTCATAGTGATAAATCATGTTGTTGGGAATGTCAGTGGGAGAGGATATATTTATTATATGAAAATTTAATTTTCCTTTTTGATGTAGGTGGAGAAGTCTTAGTGGGGGACTCAAATGTAAATTTATGTGTGTCTGTGTTGTCCATGTTGATTTCCGAGTGAGATAGTCATAAAATGGTTTGAATCAAATGTTTTTATGGGAGGTTATTAATTACACTGTTGATTCATGAGGGAGACCATTGTGAGTTCCATATATCACCCTTAACGTTAAATTCATGTGTTTTTAGGATGTTTCATTGCCTTAGGAGGAATCATTGGTTTTCTAGAATAAAGCGGTCAGTGGTGGAGTTTGTGGCATAGTTCATAGTTTTCTTATAATAGAAGGTTTAGAACCATGTTCTAGAGGGTTGTGAAAATCATTGGATATCCACTAGTTGATGTTAGTGGAAATTTCAACATATTTTCTCACTAGTATAGCCTATATATATGGAGTATTTGATCTAGTTTGGGTATAGTGTAATGACTAACAAAGTCATCACACTTTTTGGTGATCCATGAATTGATTGTAAATGAGGTTTTTGCAATGACATATGTGGATGATGTGGTTAGTCTTTATAGGTTACAAAATACCATCATGTCTAATAAATATCATCATTTTATCTCTTGTATTTTGAGATTATTTCATCATTCATTTGGCTCCCTCTTTCACATTAGTACTAATTTTCTTCTTCATATAGATGGGTAGATGGATTGGACCAACCAGATACTGGAGGACATATTGTGAGCTTGGATCATTAATTTTTGGAATCTCATTGGGGAATCACCTAACTATGGTTTAGTTTTTATATAATAATATATATCTTTAAAACATTGACATTACTTTATTTTATGGGTTCTACATGAGGTCATTCCATTCTCTATTATGCATAATGTAGATTGGGGATTCCATGGTTCTTAGTCTAGATACAATGAATGACATGTGAGAGTAGATTTAGATGGTGAGATATTGGATGAAGGTTTTTAATAGACATTATAATTACATTTATAATTATATGTGGTGGACCGTATAGTTTGAGGTTGGAGTCTATTGGTTTCATAGGGTCTCCCTTCATTGGTGCTAGAAAAGGTTTGGCTAAGGGAGTGAGATTTATTTATGTTCGGTCAGACATTTTGAGGTGTTAGAGTATGTTGGAGATTTTTATTATCAGTTGTTTCTTCCAAAATTTCTAGATAAGATAAATGATGTCCTCTACATGCCCTATATTTTTTAGTTTCATTAATATGAATCTCACATCATTGACTTGGGCATTTGGATTTAGAGGTGGAAGTAAATTATTGAATTGACTATTTGAGATTCAAGATCACAATAATAATGTTTTTAATGGATTAAAAATTCTATTTGTTTGTGTAATATGGATTCATGTTCCTTATATAAGATTATTTTGTAGCATGATATGTTGATGTGTGTTGATTACATGGAGTTATTTGTAGTTTTTTTGTATTGTTCTAGTTAAATAATATAATTCTTGGATTTATATTAATTTATGTGAGTTTATTTTTATTTTTCAAATGATGGTTGTTCCTAGATTGTTGTTGTTTTTTGGTTGTTATATAGTTATTAAGAGATATCTCTAGAGGTAGGTGTCATTTCATAATGTTTTTTTGGAGTTTTTTTCATTATATGGGTTTAGTTTTCATTCATAAATACAGGAATGGGTTGAGAGGTATTCTATATAATGGTTCAAGCCTTATTGGATAGTTAAATTGTTGTTTTTGTTGTTAGAGGTGTTCATAGACAGATTTAAGAAGGATCAATGGGGATCAAGGATATAATCATATAGTCTAGGATTCGTCACTACATGAGTGTTTCTTCATTGTGTAAATGGTTTTCCATGGCATGGAGGCTGATAATTTATGGCTTTATGTGTTGGATGGAAATTATGTGATTAATTAATTAATTGTATTAGAGTATTATTCATGATGTGAATTTACTAAATTTCAATAGACCATTAAAATTTTTATATGTTTTTCTTTTTTTTTAAATCTAGTACTGGAATGAGCACATTTCACATCTTGAATTAGTTGTAATCATAAATTTGAATGATGTGAATTGATATTTCATGTTTTGAATGTGTCATTTCCATCATGCCTATAAATTCTAGATCTCCCCTAATTTATTTCATTCTTCTCAATATTTTGGAAAACCCAAAGAAATTAAGTAATATAATTCAACCATTTTTCTATAACATTAAAAATTGGCCTCCTGAGTTTTATTTTTATATATTTTTCATGAGTCCTTCTAATTTTCTCTTATGTTTCTTTATGTCCATCTCTTGGGAAATTCTATTTGGTGATTTTTATGAGATTATGTTTAAGATATAATTTTAAGAATCCATTAGTGTAATTGAGGATGATCTGTGGTTTCCTTATCTCATTGTGGTTATCTGATGTTTTATTACTATATAAGGTGTACATAATTATTTGTAATGATTATTTGAGTCAAAATATCACCATTCTCACACACTTTATGTATAGATGTGCATACTGAATTCCTTTTTTCTACATTTGAAGGATGGTATAGTCCATCATTGGAATATAATTAATTGGATTAACTAAAATTAATGGCAAGGGGATTATTCACATTTTTTTACTACTCTTTTCTTATTGCCTATAGAATTAGGAATATTTTATAATTTTATTGAACATCATAGATGTTTGGAGCCGTGTTTTCATTGAATCTGATATTATTATAAAACCCTTGTTGTGTTGAATATTCGATCAAACCCTGAATAAAATATTTTTAACTTATATATGTCTAATGAATTGGTTTCCCTTGAAAATATGAATCGTTTGAAAGTAAAAATTCTAAATAATGATGTAAATTTATTGAATACCTCTTTGTTGAATATGATTTTTAGTAAATTTTAGATATTAGAATTCAATGCATGGTGATTATGTGTTTTTTGAGTTGTCTTGTGTGATGTTTGGGAACATTATTATGGTTTTTACTGCTGGTGTTGGTAACTGGGTTTCATTTAGAAATGTGTTGGGAAGAAAAGTGGTGGTTGGTTGGAATTTGATTTTTTGGTTGATGATCTGATGTGGTTAGATTGTGTTTTTTCCAGTGATATATTTTTGGTATGTTAATTGTTTGGCATGTGTTGTGTTTTAGTGATAGTAAATTTGATATTGATGAGATTTATCTATCATGTTTGTGGTAATTTCTATTTTATCTATGGTACAAATTTAAATGATGAAGCAAATATATATTAAGTGGAATTTAAATAATCCTAGACTAAAATTCATATAACAAAAATAGTTTAAATGGATTTATTTATAAATTTGATGGGTTGGTCAGTGAAAATGGTGTGGTTTGAAATCTAATATTTGACAATTTTATGGGTGAATTGAACATTAGTGAAATATTTTTTACATCAAATTAAACATTGATGTTGTGTGCCTTTGTGTGGTGATTGTTTGATGTGATGAATTTATTAGTGAAATTGTTTGTGATGAATATCTTGAGATATAGTGGTAATTTTTAGTGTAATCTAGTGTAGTTGATGTTAACTTGTATGTTGAGTAATTTTTTATATCTATTTATATTTTTTTTCATGGTATTTTATATGAAAAACTCGCAATTTTTATTACAATACCAATACGAAAATCATCTGGGTTCTAGGAATTTTTCCCAACATCCAAAATGGTGATTATATGGAAGGCCACTACCTCTTCCATGGTATTTCTTGAGTACTAGAAATATTGAAATAGGTTGGCATTAGAGATTACCCAAGTGAAGACATGGGTTAATGTTAAAGATTACCTAGATATGTTGAAGATGTGATATGTAATAGGGGTTATATGTGGTAGGGGGATGGAATGAGGTTTATGTCCCTCAAATTCAATATAACAGATTTCCTTGTTAATATGGATGGGGTTGTGTTGTGATGATGATTGATGCTACTACTAGATGCTAGACCCTATTATATTATGGGATAGGTATGGATGAGTCTTGAACTATATCCGATATGGATTGAAATGTAATGATATATTCATTAAAGGGGTGGGGGAATAAGATATTTGATATTGTGGTGTGATGGAAGAAAATTATTGGGGAATATGTTGGTGGATTCATTTTATTTATATTACACAGATAGTATTTTACTAAATTGGATTTATTATAAGGTTAGTTTTTCATGCTAAGGTTTGGATGGTTAGTTGTCATGTTGGAGTATATGTTTGTCCTGCTATTCATTTACTGATGTGTTAGTATTCTCTTTTATCATATGCATGGGATACCATAGGAATGATCATACTGAATATACAAGTTATGCACACCCTATGTATATAAAATATTTTTTATATTTCCATGAGTTTTAAAGGAATCATCTTTACATTAATAGCTTAGATGTTGGAGATTTTATTTATTTTTTGTTATAGGACATGTATTTTGGGTATTTTTGGAGTCTTTTGTTTGTTTTTTAACATTGTTTATGAATTGTGCAATGGTTTTGGTTTACATTTACTTTCATGTGATGGGATTAATTGGTGGATGTGTTTTCTATCTCCAGATCCTATATATTTATTAGGGGTAATTATTTCCATGTATGAGAGTTTTTTTACCCTCACTACTAGTCACCAACTTAGGGATCACTACAGTTGGGTCATGGGGGGTCATTATCTCCCTTTCTTTATTAATGGCTTGGGAGGTGTAACATTGGAGGGAGGGGATCCAGACACATATGATATTTTTTAAGTATACTCGTTGAAATTTTCATTCATTAAAAAAATATTTTTATGACCAATTTAGATTTATGGAAGCCACTACAAACTACAAATTAAGATAATATAAGTTTATGAATTTTATTTAAGCTCTACAAATTCATTAGTTTTACATTGGTAATAGTAATATGGATTTTAATATCATAATTCGCACTTCACCTAAAATCAAATATTTAGTGCCAAAAAACGTATAATTTAAAACTTTTAAACTAATAAGATTAATCAAATTTAATGTAATTATGTTATTTTCATATATTCAAGACAAATAATTTATGTATTTTTGAATTAGATAGACTATTAAATTATAAATTATCAACCATGGGAGGATGAGTAATCATTGAAACATTATATATAAAAAAATTCATGAAATAATTAAAACCAATTCAATCTATAATCTTATTATCCAATCCTAGATAAAATAATTATATAAGAATAGTTATAATTAAATAAAATAAGATAAATATAATATAAAGTGATAATGTTATTATAAGAAGAAGTTAAAAGAATGTAAAATAAATGATGATGATATCCTCTTGTAAGAGTTCATTGCATAAAATCCTTCCCTCTTCTAAATGGTTATAGAATTTGAATGAAATATTATTAATTGAATATTCACCCTTATATCCTTTTATAAACCTATCCAAATTTGAAAAATAAACATTTATATAGGGGGTAACAAATAGGGTATTAAAATATTACAGTGGTGAATGTGAAATTTTTCTCCTATTGTTTAATCTCAATCACACCAACTCTTTTATCATCGAAACACATCAAATGGTAGCCTATCTCAAATGATAAAATTGTAGTTGTATATTTATATAATATATTTAAATCTTTTAGGAAATTAAAATATAGGATTAATATGTTATTGTCCAAACAGTGTAGTGGTGTATATATTTAGATGTGAAGTCTAACATTGAGAGAATAACCCAATTTATCCCATAAAATTCATGATCCAAAAAATATGTTCAAAATGAAAATGTTATGTATATATGTAATGAATTAATTTATTAAATATCACATCAAAATAAATCCCATATAAATTTTTATAACTGAAATACTATATTAATGTTTAAGGGGTAAAAACTTTATTTTTCATAATATTTTCTAATATATGATCCAATTAAAAAATCTAATTTAAAAAAAAATAACTCAATGTGGGGATTTTATATATTTTAATATAAATAAAATTACATAAAAATTTATCAAAACCTCCACACTTACATTTCTTTATCCCTGGGAAAAATCGTTATGAAATTTATATACTTTGGGAAAAAAATAAACAACATGGCCATAGATGAATAGTTATTATAATATTTTAACAGAAAAGATTCATCCTGATTCTTATATATTACTAGATTTCTGAAAGATATCTACCATAATAAACCCTTTTAAATTTTTTTCTTCATAATAATGTACCATTTATAACCTACCTTCTTTGAATATTTATTATAATAAACTCAAGAGAAATTTTATGAAATGATTTTATCCTCCAAAAGTTATACATGATTTCCATATGATGGATGTATATATTATTTATCCTATAATATATTTAATTTTTTTATCATTACTGAGGTATTTTATTTTTTTTCAAGCATGGGTATTATGTTCATTAATAGAATATACAAATACTCAATGATAAAGATAACTTTGAAAATAAAGCATGATTTATAGTTCAAATTTAAAAGATAGATCTCGTACTCAATTAAATTAATTGACATACCACCAAAAAAATACACTATTTTTTTAAATGTGGATTATAATTAAAAGAATCATGCCTCAATGAAAAAAATGTTCCTTTACTCTAACTTTTTTATGTATATATTTTTCAATGAATTTTTAAAATTATTTTTTATTTGTTTTTAGAGAATAAAGTTAATCAAGGACAATTAATTATAATTGATTAATAAACCTTATTTTCCTAAAAAATGAATTAAAACAACTAGTTTTATACCTATAAAATGATATTTTTTTATTTAACCTTCTCTAATAAAAAATTAAGGACCTCACCCCAGTTCCACCGAAAGAAATCATGAAAGAGACCCTCCCATATAATTACTTTAACGTATAATCATATATGATTACACAATACATAGGTAGTTAATGATATATTTTATTATAATGTGTGTCACTCAAAATAATTATTTTAGATTATGAGTTATTGAAATCATTTGAAATGTTATTGTGATCTTGTTAAATGAGGGTATATTGAGAATTTCTCACATGGTTACAATATATCTCAGTGTTAAAAAAATATATTGGATATTAACCCAAATAAATGGATTTCAATAATTAGTCAATGTATATTGAAATGGTTGAAAATTAAAATTAACATAATTGAAATATATATGCAGTAATTTAAAATTAAAAGTAAAAAAACTAAATATTATCTTAGTAATAATTGTAGACTCAAATATTGTTATAGGATGTTTAATAAGCTCTATATTTTATTTTTTATGTATAATTTTTTTAATAAATTGCATTAGTAATAATAAGAAAACAAAGAATAGTGATCTACAATAAAAAATATAGATTTCTCGACCACCCTTATACAAAAATAGGCCATTTTAATAGTGTGATATCAAAGTATATCAAATTAAAATGTAATTATAGAATCCAAATTTGGACTATAAATTGAAAAATAAGAGGGTATGGAATATATCGAGGATTTGAAGTATTGACAGGGTCATGAAAAGTGATGAAATTAACTATATGTAGCAGGATTTCTTCAATGGACTTATTTATCCACTACCAATTGACTGTAATCCTCTTTCATATAGCCTCTTGTGTGATCTCCACATCTCTATAAAAAATATGGTAAAAACATAAGGGTCTAAAAATATATAATATATCTTACAAGGAATCAACATCCACCTTGAACTATAGAGAATGAAAGTATCCCTATATAAAAATCCAAATTCTTGATCATCTTTCAATTAATTTTTTTTCATTTATTTATAGGTTTGGGAGTTCATATATGATGGAAATAAAATATCATAATGATTCTGGTGTTACAACTTCTTATGTTCTCTAACCTTGTCTATTTACATTTTTTATTTTTTATCTCTAATATACCCAATTCTCTAATTCAAAGGAAAGATGAAAAAAATTATAAATATGAACAAATATAGGTATTTTAATGACCCATAATTTTATCAATATAATTTTCCTTATGGTCATATGAAATTTTCATATTTAGTAATTTTTTATTATATAAAACACACACACATATATGATATAACTAATAACATTTAATTATACTTAAATAGACATAACATTTATTGAATAAATACAACTATATAAAACGAAATTGATTCAATTGAAAAAAAATATAATAATAACGTCATCCTTTGGATCTACTTGATCCCGAAGAATGATCCCACTCACAAATAACATATTATAAATGAAAAAAATATTAGTAAAGTAATATTCATTTTTAAAATTAAAATATATATCTTTGAGATAGAATCTAATTTAAATAACAATGAATACTTTTTTTTGTATTTATAGAAAGTAGGTAACCGATACGGCCACTAAAAATATGACAATTAGAATACTAATTTAGCTATTGGAATAATACTAAAAATATTAGGAACAATAACATAACTATTAGAATAGTAAGATTACATATTTAATTGTTAAATAATATTCATTTATCTTATAAAATGTATATTTATAAAAACTATAACATTATATGAATAAATAATTGTTTAAAAAATTATTAAATAAGAATTTAAATTTTTTATAAAACACATATGTTTTATTTATAGTATAATGAGAAATATAAAAATTTAAAATAAAGTTTATTTTACCAAAATGTGTTTATAAAATATTATTAATTTGAATTATAATGATTGTGTTATTTTTTGAAACCATAAGTAATTTTTAAAAGGGTCTAAAAATTTATCAAAATATAAAATTTAGAATATATAAAATAAATAATGATATTTTATAATAATTAAATTTATCATATTCATAAAATTATTTTCATAAAATGGATTTATTTATTGGAATATATATTTCAAAAAAAATATGGGTCATTTTTTTATTTCCCTTAAATAGTTTATTTTTTTGATGAAAATTGAAATACATAAAAATTGATTAATAAAATTATAGGATAAATACATAAATTAATGAGTAATAGTTGATATAATGAGAAAATAGTTCAAACTCAAAAGAACGAAATAATTTATTTATTCACATGAATAATAAATATTGGTAGTATTTATCCAAAATAATAAATAAAGGAATTTAATATTAAAAATACCCCTCCCATCCCCTTAAAAACACCACCATATCTCCTCACACATTCTATGACATTAATATTACCAAATTTCTACACAATGATATTCCTAACCTTATCCCATATATTTACTGTTCGTTCTCACAAAAATGAATTATCAATTTTTTTAGGGTTTATTTCAAGACACAAAATTAAAAGAGGAAATATTCTCAATCTATATATTTTGAATTATTTTCTTATTCTACCTCCTCCTTATTATGCCATCCATCACAACATAATGAATATAATATAGTAAATATAGGATTTTTATGTTGCATTAATGGAATATCAAATACCAAACATCATCTAATTTAATTCTAAAACAAAAAATATTGTTCCTATTATGTTGTGTTCACCTCATCTATGAACAACATGCTTTATTTTTCTATACTGCCTTCATGGTTGGTTATAGAAATAATATTATGGTTAAATATAATGAAAATAAATGTGTTGTAACTTATTTCAGGTTTTGGAATGTACTAACAGTCAATTAATTAATTAAAATGAATCTAGTTCATGAGAGTTAGTAAAACCACCAAATTCAACTAACAATAAAAAATAATCTTATTGAAAAATGAATCATACCTATGTCAGTAAGTAGAAGGATATTTTGGACCATTTATAATTATGGATCAAAATTAATATATTTTCATTTCAGTTATTTATTTTTACTCTCATTTTACAATAGAATTATAAATTATACATAGCATAAAGTGACCCTAGAATTATAAAATGAACAACCCTGGGAAAGTGGAAACATTAACAATATCATAACTAAATGACCATAAATTAACATAAATTCATGATAATAAATCATATGAATTAGAATATGGTTAAAATTCATGTATTTAATAAATATAGTTTTATTATTTATGATGTTAATATAAAATACATAGTGAATCTAGACCTCAATTAAGGGAACTTCTGAACCACCCTCATATATTTTGGATCATGACTTTTCCCTCTAAAACTATCTTCATAATAGTATTATTCTACTATATTTATTCAAAATTATTTATATATATATATATTTCTTACACATATATAAATAGTTCTTTTTACATTAAATTTTTTTTAATATACATGTTTTTAATGTTTCCTTCTTAATTTCATTCTTTAAGAAAGCCTGATTAAAGGTAAGTTTTCTATTTATTACCCCATTTCATGTAAAATCCCATAAAAATTAAAACATCCATGTATAATAAATATGTTAATTATATTATGTAAATACCATTCATTTAATTTCCTATTTTTCTCGAAATTAATATTATCATTACCCTCTTTAAATACTCTTTACCATTTCCCACAAAATCCCTCTTAAGAAGTACTTTTCTAAAGTTACTTCTCCAACAGTTTTTCATTTCTACACTTCACATGGTCATAATTCATCATGGAATATACCTATTTTTTAATTATTATTGTTTAATAAAAAAATTAATCATTTATTTTATGGAATGAATTATGCTATTCCATCTGGTTCTTTATAAAACATCATTATTTAAACCATTTATTTTTATTGGAAATTATTATGAAAATGACTTGTGTTTTATTGCATTTTGTGTAAGACATATTCAAGTATATGTTATGGTGGGTTTGCACAGATAATTATATAAATCATTGGGAAAATTTTACATCTCAAGTGATGATTTAATTGGAATATGGAGTAAACTTAATCAATTTTAGGACTATGTACACTATGTTATATTGTTTACGTAGTGACCCTTGACATATGTTTATGTCATGTTTTAAATTGTTTCCACATTACTATTTTTATTGATAATATGATTCCATTTACTTTATTTCATGCTCCCAAATTATAATTCCTAGTCCTTGTCTTTTATGATATCATGTTATGCCTTTTGACACATATTTTATGCTTAGTTATCATGATTTTTACTTTACTAGTATTTATATATCACCCCTTTTATTTATGTATTACCATGGTTTTATTGTATAATTTTAGAAGAAAAATGGATTTTTATAGCTCATTATTTGATTATAATTTATATTATATATTTTAGTTCAATGTTGACATGATATGAACTGATTCCCCAATAATAATATCCGTCCAGCACCCTAGGATTTCATTATTGTGTATTTATTTTAAAAAACATGTATTAATATGTGAAAGAGATTTCGATTTATATACAGGGCATCAGAGTAAGGTCTACTTATTTTGCAGGATTAGGAAAATAATACATCTGTAAAAAAATAACAATAACTTTAGGCACATGAAGAAAAAATTAAATTTTGGTAAAGTATAGAGAGATTGATTTCCAATCAAAGAAATACCTATCAAAATATTACAAATTGATGTGGATTTGGAAAATATGTACCTAGGTGTAATAAAATCAAAAGGGACTTTTGGGTATTAACTAAACCTATACCTACAGCTTAACAAAGAGTCATTTCAATACACTAGTTTTCAAAAAGCCTTGGGATATTCATTCTTAAATTACCTAGATCATTACAAACCATTATAAAGAACTGGAATATATTTTTATGATAGAAAACAGTAATAGGAAAATTACACTAGATTACCTAGATTGAAACTTAGAGACTCATAAGGCATGATATACTTGGAACTTATATGTTATAACTTACATGTTTATATTTCCATATTAGTAATCTTATTAATTTATATATTATTATCCACAATGTTTAATTTGTTTTAGTTAATTGATCTAAATAGTAGTAATCATGCTAAAAACCAATGTAGTTGGAACTGTGATGATTTCCCTAATGAGATTCCTAACCTGATGGGATTTGGAGTCGTGAATATCTTGGAAGTAATAGATGAACTAACATAATCTATGAATAATAACATGAATCATCTAGAACATCCTATTTATTGAAAAAAAAGATATTGTTTCACATGATACCTTTATAGGAAAATAGCCTCTAAATATATGATCTCTTCTAATCCTCTTATTAGAACATATCGGCTTGAACCATCGGGTATGAACCAGAATTCCACATGTATTTAGGTGCACCTCCTTATATGACAAAGGATAAAAACTAGTTGTGAGTGTCGCAAGTGGAACCATGGTGAGATTATAGACTCTGTATCATGTCATGGGAAAGATAAAAAACAACATAAATGTATAAAATAAATAAATTACTAGAGTATATCATGTGGGAACTAAAGATGGAATACATGATATATTAACCAAAACAGAATAAGGATCCCATGTACATGTAAAGATAGTAAAAAAAGGTAGCAGTAGAAACCCCACCCAAACTCTATCAAGTAACAACTGTATCCTTCAGCTCCACTAGCTTAACCATCCACCATAGGGCCCTTTTCCTTCACTGAGTATCTAGTCATGAAGTCTACAAGTGCACTAAAATTCCCATGTAGTGTATAAGTACAAGGCTCAATAAGACACCCCCAATGTCCCTTAACATCGCTGTATAAAATATAAATGTTCATTCCATGGACATAAACAATGTACTTATATAAAAAAAATATCAAAAAATTATGAACCACATATCAGGTCCTCGAGGACCGTCTCTACCTACATCAGCATCATACCAAGAGAAAAATACCTACTTTAGAAAAATGCGGAATGGAATGTCACTATCCATGCCAAACACACCCCCTCCTTGATGGTATAGTTCAAAAAATACATCTGACACATCCCTTAGAATGTATAGCCAATGAAATGTGCCAATCAATATCTTTCACATCCTGCTTATAAGGGTATAGTTTATATGGAACCAGCTGCATCAACTGTAGATACAAAACAGTACATGAAAACATTTATACAATATGATGGATCAATATAACACCAATAAATTATTATATTCATCTAAATGAACCATATGAAAATAACAAATCAAAAGTAAAGAATACACACACACACACCACATGTGATCAATTGTCAATCATAGGTCTCGCATGCTATAAATACATGACAAATAATCATTCAAATAACCTATATAAAATATGAAACTACGTTACTGACTTCTTACACATAGGTTTCACACTGGTCTACACACACTAACAACCATGAAAACTACCTATATAAATCATGAACTAATGTTAATTAATTTCTATTGCTACAAAAACATGGGAAAATCATGTAAATAACCCATATAAGACATGAATTAAATTTGGGTACTTCATACCTAGGGTATAATAATGATTTATGGAAACGGATAATGGTTGAGTTTAATTACACCATTGAATCCTCTTCACCTTCAGAAAAAAAGCTAGGTTTACAATTATGATCTTGAAGAGGAACTCAATGACACCAACCATGCATTAATCCAATCAATATAAAAGAATATATTGGTGAAATAATTATGAGAAATAATAAAAAAATATCAAAAATATTAAAGAGATAGAAGAGAGAGGAGGTATGAAATGGGAGAATAAATCTCTCATATTATTTTCCCTTATGCATGTCCCCCACCACCCATTGTAATATATTTTTAAAATTACATTTATTACTACTTATTTTTAACTCATTATTATTCCTTTTTTATCCATGTGTTACGCATGGAATATTTATTCCCTTCTTTTAAGTGTAGCACCCCATGAACCCCCATAAACATTTAACTATTATACTTTTATTACAGTTAAACCCATTTAACCATTCATTTAAATATATATCAAAATTTATCTATATATATAAATAAACACACAGACATATGCACTTGTATATATATATATGACCCATATTTATACATGTTATATATATATACATACATATATACTCTCATTCAAGTATATATATATTTAAATAAATATTTAACCTATATGTGTGTGTGTTATATATAAATTGATATACACATCTGTATATACATATATAAATCCACATAGACATATATATATATAGTCCATATATATATATATATATATATTATGCATAAATATTATTTTTCCCAATTTAATTATAATAATAATAACAAATTTATTTTTTTATTGTCATTAAATATCTCACATTTTTTCAAAATTAAAATTTTAAAAGTAGAAACCATTAAATACCTATAATAGTTAATAAATTAATATTATCCACACATTGGCATTTAATTGACACAGTTAATTATATTATATTAACTATTATGGCAACAAGTTATTTCCATCATAAAACAATTATTATTTATGAAATTCTATATTCATTCTTTGTATGCAACATAAATAATAATAAAAGTAATAATGACAATAATAATAATTATTATTAATTTTATATTCCCAAAAAAACAGTTCTATATCAATTATTATTAACATTATGTGTGATATAACAAAACATCCAATGTGAAAAAAAAAGTTATGGTGTTCCTATGTTAAAACCCATATTTTGGAGATAATTGAAATCATAGATTTTCCATCTAATACACCGTTAAGAGATATTCTATTATTTATTAAAATAAAATAATAATAATATTAAATAAATTATCCTTACATGCGACTTGATAAAACTCCTTATAGGGGAGAAATTTTAGGTCTCCCTTTGGTTAAACCTGCATCATAGATCTAACAGTGGTCTCAGATTTCTCATGAAGAACACCATTTGAATGATATTACACTTTTTTTGGAAAAATATTTCTTGAGTTAAAATGACCCAGGATTAACATAAATAAATATTATATCAATTTAGATGAATATTAATCACATTATAAAAATACATGACTGAGGATCATAATTATTTTGTGTCTTTGGAAACCTAAAACGCATTATCCTAGTTCGGTGAAAAATCATCAGCATCTCACTTAATGATCTTCCCCTTTATTATTCATACTTAAAATATTTATTCATTACTTAAGGAAAGGAAACATAATAAAGGGGATATCTTGAATGCTTAATAAGGGTAAATAATGTAAATACATAGGCATAACATGAAAATTATGGTACAAGAATATGAGAATATCATTTAATGATCATACTCTACATATTAAATATCATATACATGAGACATGGCATAAATATTGGCATTTTATTATACATTAATCATAACATAATATAGAACATTAACCATGTTATAATTTCATAGTCATAAGACATAGAATTTATGGTAAACACAAAAACATAGAAAAACATATGTCAAGGCTACCGACCAAGAACATTATATATGTTAGTCTTGGGATAATCACTCATGTACCTACTTCTATAATGGGATAACAATCAGTGTAATCTCTTATTTTTGGTCTTGGACTACAACTTGTGTAACTTCTTACTCTATAAATTGGGATACCACATGTGTAACTGCTTATTTTTAGGAATGGGATACAACCTACAAATATTATTTTATTTAGTCCTTGGCTGCAACTCATGTACCCTTTGAGTACATATACCATTTATCATTACACAATGAATTGGAGGTAGATATAGGTCACACTTAAAAATAATAAAATCAAGCATACATGTGACAGAAGATAAAAAACTTTTCCTCATATCAGGACACATAAAATGAGAAGGGTTTCATAAATATAATATCATAACCCCAGAAATAAAATGGGTATCATAAACATTTCATCATACCATTACCTATGGAAAAGAGATAGGTCACATAATAATTTTATCAAAGAATTACCCATGAAGAGAAGCATTTATCAAGAGAATATAACCAATGGAAGTGAAATGGGTGTCAAAAAAATCATTTCATAAAAACATAAATCATTCAAGAAATAATATGAATGGTGTTCTTGGATTATATCCTAAGTAATTAGTAAAATATAACAATGTATGTCATCTTAGATTGAGAATGATTTTATATGGTGACATGAAACATTTGATAAGAAAAATGCCCATTCATTGAAAATAAATTTTTATAAAACCATTTCAAAATCATTTTCTTATAAATAAATATTTTCAAATTAATTAAAAACATTTCTTTAGAAAAATATTTTTTATTCTTTTTGAAACATTAAACATTTTTGAAGACTATTTTTCTTCAAAATAACCTTAGAACATATAATGAAGATTGAGATCATTTTGAAAACCTCTATCAATGAAAATTATTTTAAAACATATAAATAGATCTTGAAGTCCATGAAATAATTTTCTTTTAAAATAACCTTTTGAAAATATATAAATAATGCTTTGAAAATCATTTAAAACAAGTTTTGAACATAATTTTTTTAACCTTTTCTTTGAAAACAACATTAAATTAAAAAAATTCCTAAATATTAGGTAAAGAGTTTCATTAAAAATTACCTTTAAGATTATAAATTAGGATTTAAGGAAATTATGTCTTGATGGTGGATAATTCCATACGTGATAAATATTCCTTTTACACCATAAAAGTTTATAAATGTGGCTTGATAGAAAAACGACGTGAAGATTAATTTTAAAAACTATTTTTAAAAGTGTAAAAACATTAGTAAACATGTCAATTATACATCATATAATAATATTGAAAACATTTTGGAAAACACTTTCAGAAAACTCAATTTTGAAATAACCCAGATTTCCAATCGAAGTGAGAAATAAAGTCGGGTTTTCATAAAAACATATTCTTAATTATCTTAAGTAAAAAAGTTGGAAACGGTACTAATACATTAGGATAAATGGATAAGTAGAGTATAATAAAATTAATTAGTGAATTTAGATATGGATTATAATATTTATTTAATGGAAATATTATCATGAACAATCCCGATAATTATGAGATCGTTGCCAAAACCCACTACCACTTTAGTAACATTGAATCATAATCCATATGAATGAAAAGAAATAATGGAATAATAAAATATAATTAAAATTATTATTTTTATGATTTAACATTTCCATGTGTAGTATACACACACCATATAATAATATAGGTGCATAACTAGAAATGTATTTCAAAGAAGGAAAATTGAGACAAAATTACTTAATTGATTTGGTAACTTTTGAACCATAAAACCACATGAAATAAATATGATAAAATTGATATTTAAATACAAAAAAATTAAATTATTGAAATCATATAATACTTTCATGTTTATTATATATACCACATATATCAAATGGTTGGTGAACATGGCTTGTATCTCATGGAAAATAAAAATGAGATGGGAAAACCCTTAATTCTTGAGTAACATTAGAATCATGTTACCCATGAGAGAATAACATCATTTAAATATTTTAATATCATTAAATAAATATATTATTGATATAAAATTTTACATAAAATTATATAAATCACACAAAAGATGTGAGTTGTGAATATTGCATGTATCTCATTGAAATAAAAAATTAGGTGAGATTTCCTTACATTAACTCTTTACATTGTTTATAAAAATTAAAAAATAATGTATAATAATTAAAATTTTATCACAAAACTACCATATAACCATAATATTATATGTAATACCATATATAATTTACTTATGACATTATATTACCCTTTTTTAACAATTCCATGTTATGTTAATGTTTATGGTAAAAATAACTTTGTTTACTGTACATGTGTTGACTTGATATTCTTGATCCTATAACATAGATCACGATTTTCTTATTAAAATAATGTAAAAAATTATTTATATATCATATATATTCATTATATAAAAATTTATAGTAATCAATACAAGATGAAAATATTAAATGAAATACATTGTTCATAGAGACGATAGGCTTTACGTGTGTTTGAAAGCTACATCAATTTTATTATTATATTGAGAGAAAGAAGGTAAATAAAATAAATTTATATATATGTAATATAGTTATTGTATAATTATTATTTCATATATATCATAACCATTTTCTATACCCATCCTTAATTCATTTAAAGTAAATTGGGAGTGAATCACATTTCTTTGAGGATGCGGTAGTCCACACTTCCACAAACAGAGTTATCATTGTTACAGGAAAATGGAATGATCGTGACCCCTTCCCATAAAAGATGCCCCTCTTGATATGGCAATATAGCAAGGGAGATAATTACCCCCGATTTCCGCATTCAATAGGCCCCAGGGTGGTGACTACCACCAATATTATATAATCTCACAAAAATGGGAGTCATTGCCCTTTTTAAGAAAACGAGATCGGGATATCGGATGTTTCATCCAAAAATAGATACGAGATAAATATATATAAAGGAAAACCTAATCCATCCCACATTCATGTTTAAAATAGAACTATTTCAAATATAATAAAATGATATTGTAAATACTAAGAACAAGGCTAATAAGCATCATAACAAATGTCTCAACATCTAAGCTAGTAAGGTCTACCATAGCCTAGAATGGTCCATGTAATCCTCCTAGAAACCTTAAAATAGTTTCATATACGTAGGGGCAATAAAAGTATACTCAGTAGTAAAGCCAAATTCTCAAATGGAAAAGTGAGAGAATCATACTAATGATCTTCTGATAAAACCGTAGAACCCAATGGAACCTAATAAGGAATACTACCCACCCCAACCACACCCAGGAACACTCACCAAGTAACAAAATTCATTAATGTAATATAGAAATAAAATTGATTATAGGGTCCCCAACACCACTTTATCACTGATTAGACACTCTCACAACCTACTGTAAAACATCACAGCGCCTCCACCTCTTCTGAAAGTACCACTTCACAACTCACCCACACACATCTGGGCCTCATAGCTAGTCCCGTCACCTTGGAAAATGAATCTCATCGCAACCCACTCTAACAAACTTGGGCCTCAAAATCACATCCTTCCTGCAGAAATCTGGTCCACACAACCACATCACATCTCACCCGTAGAAACCCAGTCTATATACTATGTTACATCATGAAAACACCTGGGAATTACAATGCATCTCATCTTGAATGCACCTTGGAAAAAACAATTCACTCAAACACACCTTGGCCCCACAAACCACATCCTTCCCAAGGAATCTTGGGTTATCACTACATGGATGATGGAGTAGGGTGGATTGGCTGACTATTTATCCATCCTCGCACAAAGATATTTGGGAAAGAAACCCTTGACCATTTCGATGGTGGTGTTATGAACATAGTGCTCAACTAGGGTGGGGTGCTTATATAAATCACAAGGAAAATAAATATATATAGGTTAAAAAACTCAATCATAAACTATTTTTTTTACTGAAACCCAACTCCCAAATACCACTTTTGCTGCTACCTCTAAATGCACAACCACAAAACCATCCATAAAATCAAATCAAACCATCGTCCAATTTATTTAACCAATTATCCTTATTTATTAAAAAAATTCATTTATTCATTTCATCTATACCTAGGAAACTACCAAGTACATCACATGAAAATCCACATAGAATAAGTCACACAGAGGAAGAATAACCATGGGAAAATTAACCTTCTTCACATTACCATTTGTTTAACACCCACTCATGGGATAATATACATTGATCCAGAGACACGGGGTGAAGCTTTCTATGTTCTACTTATGGAGATACTCTAGGAAATTTACCCACCCCAACCATTACCATTAATCAATGTCATTTTTCCCAATCCATCTTCTCAATAGAGCAAACCCCAAACACACTTCCACACCTAGAAACACATCTCATCCCAAACACAACATACCCATCACAAAAATTCTTAGTATCCCTACTAAATACCCACACCACACCCATTCCACAATCAAACAATCTCTCAACTTGAGATTCCATTAAACCACCCAAACCACCCACCCACATATTTTTTCTCTCAATCGTTTCACCATACAAATGATACAAGGCTCAATTTCCTGGTTTAATAAAGCATCACTTAATTCCACTCATTAATTTAGGGGTTATCACAAAACAAGTTTGATCTGGGGGTATCCATCTATTTAACAGAATATACATGGTTAATCAGTTTCATATATATACAATCATTTAATAGGAGACTGATAATAAGAATTCATAGACCATAATAGGTGCACAAACAAGGAAAAAAACTTACATGATTTTCAGTAGGCATATACCCCATAAAATTATAAATATTGATCAAAATATCAATAAAATGGTATGATCATACATCTCCTTTCAACCCCTACTTGTTGATATTAATCTGATTCAATGATCATTATTAATTTGTTATTCTATTCTCTTTACAAAATTATACATTCATGAACCATCACTGAATGATACACAAATAAAAGGGAGATGAGGGGATCCCTACCTCAAAGAGTATATGATCAACACATTCTTATTGCTCTAAAAGAGGGGTTGAACATGTAGTATAAATAAACTTAGGGGAAAACATGATCCAAAGGCTATATCCCAAGTGAAAAACTCCTTGGGGAAGATATTATCGGGGCTTCTTATCACTAAGAGAAAGGGAAATGTACATGGAATATAATATATTAGCTTTATAAAGGCTATATCCAAAATCAAGGAGAGAAATGGTTTCTAAAAACTATTAAAGGAAGATCATGGCCATGACCATGCAGTTTGGATTTCAAATGAATAATTTTCTTTTTAGATGATAGATATTATTCAAAAAAACTCCAAAAACTATTAAAGAAGGTTTTAAAATCATTTTACATAAAATAAAATATTAAAGGGGGATAATCTATAGGGAGCTAGAGAAACTGGGAAAATGAAAAACTTTGGGAAATGACTCACTGGTGTAAGTAGTTGTTCAGTGAGCTACCAGAGCAAGTCACTGGTGTGAGTCACCATTCGGGGAGCTACGAGTGTGAGTCATCATTTGGTGAGGTACCGGTTTGAGTCACTGGCGCGACACACTATTAATTGATCCCCTAGTGGGAGTAATCCTTGGGAGCTTTCATTGTAACTCACCATTTTGAGTTACCGGTGATACTCTCTATTCTGACTCACTGGTCCAACTCATTGTTGGGACTAACCGTCGTGACCTACCATCGGTGACCTACTGTTGGAAAATTGGAATTTTTTAAAACACTTGAAATGAGTCACCAAGACCTCCCAATCCAATTCAACCATAATATTTTCACAAGTTAATAGACTAGAGAGGTCCATTCTATTACATCAGATACATATCAGACAATTATCACACTAGAGAATCCAAAAATATGCACATAATAAAGAGGGGTCTAAAAAACCACAGAGCAATATACCTCTTTAGTATCCTGCTAAACTCAAAAAACTAAAAAACCAAACACATAAATATCCAAAAATAAACCACACTGTGTTGCTTGAAACCTCGTGTGGAGATCTCATCACACAATAACAACTCCACTATCATCTGAAAACCCAAAAAAACCACAAGCCACACTACACAAGAACAATAACTAAATTGTCCATACACGGAAACCCAGTAATTCCATTTTCCATGTCAAGATATTAACTGCTCTGGATGGCACTGAGTCACCCACACAAGTTTAACCTTATTAAAATTAATGAACCTCGATTAGAAATCCGGTCCTACCCTCTATACCCATTAGTATTTTATCACACATTATAGAACAAGTAAAAAACTTATCTCATAACAAACAAGGTTTAATAATTACATCGTATGGAAAAATAGAATATGGAAGAACTCAAAATAACTATGGGTATAGGGCATGTATCTATATTTCCCCCTCCCATGTACTCTCCTCCAGGCCACCCTGCCTCCAAAACACGTGAACTAAAGGAATAGTCCACCCACGTAACACCTTCTCCTAGAGATATTTGATCTCTATTAGCCACTCCACATATTTCATTTAATCATAGATATAAAACTCTCCCAAGTCAATGGAGTGGGAGTCATCATGAATATAATTATGGATTTTAGATATGTGAAAGACTTCATGGATCCTCCCCAACTATAGGGGCAATGCCAACTTGTATCCCACCTCGTCAACTATTTTCAACACCTAGAGTGTTCTGATGAACCTGGTATAAATCTTACTCCCTCTTCCTAGTGTCTATTAATGACATTAAGTGGAAACCATTACGAAATCATAGTCCTCAACCATGTACTCCAAGGGTATCCTCTTGTGATCATTATTCAAATTATTTCAGTCCTTCTTCACTTTCATCCTATCATTAATAAAATGAACCTTCCTTGTCGTGCTCTACACTACCTCAAGGAAAATAACAGATGTCTCCCCAAAATCTGCCCCACACAATATAGAATGACATTGTATTCCACACAATGATTCAAATGGATCCATTCTGATGGATTATTGATAACTATTATAATTAGAAAACTCTACCATGGGAATGTTTCATACCCAAGATCCTCAAAAGTACAAGATGCATACTCACAACATATCTTCCAATATCGGGATAGTATATTCTTTATACCCATCTGTCTGATGGTGGAAGGTAGTGATGAGGTGTAACTGAGTGCCAAGATAATGTTTAAATATCCTAGAATGACAAGGTAAAACGTATATCCCAATCGAGGATAATGGATCTTAAAACTCCATGAATTTTATCCTCCTCATTCACATACTTATTTACTAAGGAATCCAATGCACCTGACTTTTTGATCACTAAAATATGAGCTGATTTCATCATATGATTCACGAATAACCAGATAGCATTGTAGCCTCCCTATGACATGGGTAACCATATGATGTAATCAATTGATATGTCATCCTAATTCTACTTGGGCATATATAAGGGGTCTAATAAACTATTAGGAATACTATTCTCTACCCCCACCAGTTCAAACATTAAGCACTTCACCACAAACTAATCCACTACCTGCTTTTTCACGGGCCACGAAAACTATATCCCAAAGCCAGGGTATTTCTTATAAATTCATGGCTATAGGGATAAAGGGGGGTTATTAAAATTAAAAAGGACTCCCTCACACATTACCACTAGAACAAATAGTCTTCCAAAGAAAAATATATAATTCTGACCAACCTCCAAGAATCCCTCTGGAGCATCACCATGGTCAACGTG
This sequence comes from Viscum album, assembly GCA_963277665.1. Taxonomy (NCBI): domain Eukaryota; kingdom Viridiplantae; phylum Streptophyta; class Magnoliopsida; order Santalales; family Viscaceae; genus Viscum; species Viscum album. Next base: position 502,078,352 of record OY728131.1, on the reverse strand, counting down.
ATTTTGAATTTACTTTACCTATGAATCTCCCTACTGTGACTCCTCCACCTGTTTCATCCAAGAAGACTATACTATCCTCTAAAAAATCATCATACACCACTATCCGCCCTCGCATCGAAGTGCAATGCTTCCAACTCCTCCATAACCTTCCAAGTATATGTAGATTCCTGAACGACCTATTTATGTTAATTACTACTCAAATCATTGACCATGACATTCTAATTTCTCGAGGTGTTAGAGATCTAATATTCTTAGTCTAGAAGGAACTCCATCCACCTATGTTATCGCAGATTTAGATCATGTTGGGAAAAGATTCACCTCGATCTATTTTGATCCATGAAGACCACATAACTCTTCCCAATGAGTTTATGTCGCCACAACTTCTACACAAACACAACTTCTGCCAACTCTAGATCATGGGTGGGATAGATACATTTGTGGGGATGTAACATCATACACCCATAAGATATCAAATCATGTTGCTAAATCATCACACATTCAAAACCCATATGGGAAGCATCATAAAACACCAAAAACATCCCCCTTTCATCTAGTAAGTAAATCACTAGAGCACTGACTAGCTTCCCCTCTAGATAGATGAACACTTCCTGGCACTTCTTTCTCGAAAAAAAATGAATTTTATTTCTTATTCAAAGATATCAATGGAGCTTGAACTCAAGAGAATTCCGGTACAAATCTCCAGTAATATCCCGCAATACCAAGAAACCTGTGAACCTTTGAACATTATTGGATGCTTCCCAAGAAACAACTTCTTCCACCTTCTATTATTCAACTACTACACCTTTCATAGAAAACACATTCCCAATGAAACAAACCAATAGTGTCTACAAAATACACTTGGACAAATTTTTGTACATATGGTTGAATTAAAGAACCTGCAAGATGGTCCTAAGATGATTGATATGCTCCTCCTATGAATTAAATTAGATCAAGATATCATTAATGAATATGATGATGAACCAGTCCAGGAACTCAAGAAATGTGGATTTCATAATCCCCACAAACATGGCTGATGCATTCATAACTCCAAATGGAATGACCATGAACTCGATGTTCCCATACCTACATCTGAAATTAGTGTTTATAATATGTCCCTCCTTCACCCTAAACTAGTGATATCTAGACTATATATTGATCTTAGAAAACCAACTCACGCCTCTTATTTGGTTAAAGATATTTCCTATCCTTGGGAGAGGGAACTAGTTGTCGACCATCACTGGATTCATCCCCCTATAGTCTAGGAACAACCTCATACCACTATACACCTTCTTTGAGAACAACACTGTAGAACCCAACGATGAAACATTGGGTAAAAAAACCCCTATTCATCAGATAATCAATCTAAATACTCATCTCTCACAACTCATAAGGTTTCATCCGATAAAGATCCATAAAAATTGGAGAACCATTGGGCTACAAGTCTATCATGAACTCAACTTCACATCGAGGGGGTAGAGTCATAGTATCCTTAGAGAAAACATCTAGGAACTCCCCCAACAACTCTGGGAACCTACATCATCTCAGTATCCATCAATTATAATGACATATCAGCCAATAAGGAATGAAGAGGCCCAACATGATGACTTTCCACCATACAACTCTGCTCTCCAATGAAAGCCACATGCTTTTCATCGACATCTGAAAACAAGAGTCTTATTCATATGTAATTGATAACAGCGCAAAAAATAAATAAAACAATTTTATGTTGAGAATGACATTGTATGGTTTCATCTATAGAAAGAAGAGATCACAAGGGATTGATGTGGTCCTATAAATAGTCTACATCGATGACCCACATAAAACAAGCTGGTATAACCTCTGACAGGCATACTCAAAACCAGGGATACAAGAAGACACTCGACATATATTCCAAGGCCATGGGCTAGAGCCAGTGAACTAAGTATTCTGAAGCTCCTGAATCAAAAAAAAAGCTCAAGAAAGGGTACTAAACAAGCTAATAGTACCTCTAATGATCTCTGGTCCTACCAAAATTGATACCTCTATTGTGTGTAACTGACCATACCCAGCTCCTCATTCCCTCTTCTAACAACATTCTCCACAACCACTCTCAGGTCAAGGTCCCTAAGGAACACCTTGAGGTTAGCCTCTACCTACTCTATCTCCCCACGGCGGACGATGATCCTAATGCCCCAACTACTAAAAAATCCTAGTTGTCAACTACTGCTAATGTTGGTGTGGAACTGGTCCACCTAAACCATAATGATCATGAATAGACACTGGCCACTAGTTAAGAAGATTCACATAGACTCCAAAGATGAAATAATTTGGTCCCATGTTTAGGGTAAATGAATAAGTATCAGAAGATCGAAACAGAAACTGCTAAGGTTGACTCCCCAATGATTGAAACCGCAAAGGTCTTGGCTCTTGAGACCTGCTTTTGGTAACCCTACTTCTCAAAGAATCCTATTCGCTCCCTTCTCACAGTCAACCTCCTTGCAAGTACATCATCTCAATTAAGATTCTCCTACTAATATAGAAATAAAGAAAGGGAGATAATACCCCCCCCCCCCCCGAGTCCCTCCTCCAATAGGCCCCTGGGTGGTGAAAAACACTAAGTTCAAACAATCTCACAAAAATGGGAGGCATTTCCATTTTTATGTAGACAAGATAGGGAGATAATATGTTTCATCCAAAAAAACACTATGATAACTATATATAAAAGAAAACCAAATCCATCCTATGTGCATTATCAAAATAGAACTATTACGGATATAGTAAAAACTTCAAAGTAAATTACAAGAATAAGGCTAAGAAGCGACATGAAAATAGTCCCAATGTGTCAGCTAGTTAACTCTAGAATGGTCCACATAATAATATTAGGAACCTAAAAATAGTTTTATATACACAGGGTGAGCATACAAGTATACTAAGTAAGAAAACCAATGTCTCTCATGCACAAGTGAAAGAAGCATACTAATGCTCCCCTAAGAAAATAGAAGAACCCAATAGCACCTAACAAGGTATACTATCCACCCGAACCTCACATAATCATACTCACCAAATCACACTCACCAAGTAATGTAATTCAGGTAATGTTATATAGTAAGAACATTGATGATAGGGTACCCCAGACCACTTTCCTACTGATTAGCCGATCTCATACCCTAATGGAAAACTTCATAGCACTCCCACATCTTCCGAAAGTACCACATCACAACTCACTCACACTCACCTAATCCTAAACGCTATCTCAGTCATCTGGAAAAACAAATATCATCACATCCCACCCACACACACCTTGCTCTCACAACTACATTATGCCCATAGACACCTAGGCCACATAAAACATCTCATCCCGCCCAAAGACACCTCGCCACATACCACATCACATCCCATAAACTCATGGGATGTATAATACATCTTATCCTAAAGACACATGGGAAAACCCAAATCGCCTACACACACCTAGGCCCAACAAAACACAACCTTACAGAAAAATATTGGGCTATCACTACCTAGAATAGGGAGCAGGGAATAGTGGGTGGACATCCATCCATCATCCCCCCAAGATGTTTTGGAATTATAGCCTCCCCCGTGAAGATGGGGGTGTTCATCACATAGTTCTCAACTAGGGTGGGTGAATGTAGAAATCACAAGGAAAATAAATTGATATATATATATACAATACCAAACACTCAAGCCCAAACTATAGGTTTTTAACCAACATCCTACTCAGAAATACTTCTATTGTTTCTACCTCTAAATGCACAACCACACAACAAACCAAAAACTCAAATCATACCCTCATCCAATTCATTTTACCAATTCTCATTATTTATTAAACAATTCATTTATTCATTCCATCTTTACCTGGGTAACTACAATGTATAGTACAGAATAATCACCATATAAAAAGTCACACCAAGGAAGAAGAACCATGTTAAAGTTAATCTTATTTACATTACTCTCTATTTAACACCCACTCATGTCATAAAATATATCAATCTTGAGACGGAGTGTTAATCTTTCATCATGCTACTCATCGAGAAACACTAGGATAATTACCCATAATAACCAATTATATCATTTAAAATTCTCTCAAACCAATCTATCATCTCAAGAGGGAAAACCCATAACTCACAGCCATACCTAGGAACACATGTCATCAAAACTATATTATACCCATCACGACTATTCTCTGCTACCCAACTACATAACCACACCACACCCATTCCAAAATCAAATAGTCTCTCAACATGAGATTCCATTACACCACCTGAACCACCGACACAAAAAAATATGCTCCCAACTGTCGCACCATAAAAAACACCCAAGGAATAATTTCTTGATTTAATAAGGCAACCCTTATTTAATCTCACTCATAAATTCATGGGTTATAACAGAATAAGTTTGATCATAGGGAATAAATTTATTTAATAGAATATATGTTGTTATTAAATTTCATATATATACACTCATTCAACAGAATAACAACAATAAGCATTAACAAGACATTATATGTGTGAAAATAATGACTACCAATGACCATGATGTTAAGTAGGTATATATCCCATACAATTAAAATTATTGATCAAACTATTAATAAAATAGTGTGATTTTACATATCCTCCACATCCCTGCTTGTTTGTCTTAAACTGATTCAATTATCATTATTAATTTGGTATTATTCTCTCTTTAAAAAAGATACATTCATACACCCACCCAACATGATACACAAATAATAGATAGATGCGGGGATCCCTACCTTAAATTAAAAACAATCAATACTTCCTTATTGCACAAAAACAGGGGGTGTACATATCAGACGAAGAAACAATAGGTAAAATAGAATCCAAAGGATATAAAAAAATTGAATGACTCCTCAAGGAATAATGTTTCGGGGTTTCTTCCACCAAGACAATTGGAAACACACAAGAGAAGATCTCATCTTTAGAAAGGCCAAATCATAAATCAATGGGAGAAAGAGTTTTATAATCCATTAAAGGTGGATCTTGACTAAGACCTTGCAGTTTGGAAGTAAAAAAACAATATTCTAGTTTTTAGAAGATATATATGATTAAAAAATATCAAAATAACATTAAATAAGGTTTTAAACTCATTTTATATCAAAGAAGTAGTTAAAGGGGTGAAACTGTAAGAAAATGGAAAAACTGGAAAACCAACAATCTATTATAAATGAATCATCGTTAGGTGAGTCACTTATATGAGTCCCTAGTGAGAGTAAACATTCAGTGAGATAATGGTGTGAGGCACCGGTGCATGTCACTATTTGGTGAGTTATCATGGTGACTCAATATTTGGTGAGCTACCGGTGTGAGACGTCGTCATGATCAATTGTTGCAACTCACCGTCCTGACTCACCAGTCTGACTTACCATCACGAGCTACCGGTACGACACACCATTCTCACACAAAGTTCCAAGTCACTTTTGGCACTCACCATCTTGACCTACCATTAGAAATCTTTAATTTTTTAAAACTCTTTAAATGATTCACCGTTACCTCCCAGAACACTTCAACTAGAATATCTTCACAAAGTAATTAACTAGAGAGGTTTGGAGCATTATAATAAATCATTACGTTACGGTTTATATAATAATTTAAGAATCATAAATACATCATAAATATCATATATATAGAGAGAGAGTTTCCATCCTAATTACAAACCATTATAGCTGGTAATGGAATAACAAACAACATTGTTTCGTGAGGTAGTAGTTCACTATAAATTAGAACGGTATGTTTGATACCCATTTGATTGATGTGTGTTTAAGTGTAGGTAGAAACCTATTAATAATAAATCATAGAATACTTAATATACTTAGGTTATTATATAAGAATGTAATCCTAATATTTTAGGGTTGGAGAATGAAAATAAAACAAATGAGCTTGTTGAAGGATGTTAAATCTTCTTTGGGTAACTCATTTTGGATTGAACCAAAGGACTGACATGGATTTATTTCAACCGAATGGGAGGATTCTAGGACGAATTATGGAATTTGGGAGATTATTTTATGATATTATCGATGAGACAAAGTTATTTATTGCTCTGAATATGTGGGAGGGTTCAGTTTTTTTATAGTGGAGGTCGAGTGGCATTCTTATAAGTTATTTAAAAGGGATTTCCTCTTAGGTGTTTACCAAGTAAATTATATCCAATAATGAACCTAATAAGATATAATAGTGTATAGGGTATAAATATTAACATAAAATTTATTATGGCGAATTTTTAGGTCATTTTTTTCATTAAGTTTAATTTTTAGTCCAATTTTTAGCTCATTTTCCTCATAATCAATGTTACTAATTTTAATTACTCTCACTAATATTATTTGTAAAAAAATCTGTTGAAATTATTAGAAATTATAATTATAGAGACTATAAATTTTGAATCCATTTTTACAAATTCAAATCGTATAAGTGGAATAAATTAATTTAAAATTAATCTCGTAGGTGGGATGATAATGCGATTTTTTAAAGTAAAAATGATCAAACATTTTTCATGTTTTTATATCTATTTTAAAAGTGAAATTGATACCAACAAACAAAATTGGATTAATTTATGGATAGTTGATATAATTATAGTTTCAAAATAGTTATACATATAATTTAACCTTATAAATAAATTAAACCAAAAAGTGGTTTTGAATTAAAATTATATATTTTTCACTATTCATGAAAAAATGAAACCTCATAGAAAAGTACCAAAAATTCACTCTAACCAAATTTTTATGTTTCCATTTAAAAAATATTTATTTTGACTTATAAAATGTATAAATGTTCCCTAATATATATTTAATAGAGGTTCAAAATTTAAATGACACAATACTACTTTTATAAAAAATATAGGTTTTTATGTGTAATATTGGTTTTGTTCATATCTTATGCCTATAAAATTTGTTCTATGAATATAAAAAAATATTTTTTTGAATATATAAAATATATATTTCATTAATATCATTCCACAATAGTAATTAATATAATTTTTTAGGTTAAAATTTCTTTGTGATCATAAGAGTAGTTTTTCTAAAAACATTATCTTTATATTTGATTGGTTCTTAAATTCATTTATAATTAATTGTAACCAATGAATTAAACAATATATTTTCATAAGTTAGTTAATAATTTTCATAAAATCCATCATAACATCTATGTTATTTATTATTATATTAAATAAAAATATTTTCAATAATATATTATTGTTCGGTAAAACTCGGTCTTGTGTGTTAGGCAAATCATCATGGGAATTTAGTCTAACATGTAATGTAAGCTAACTTATGGGTTCCATGTAGAGAAAACTAAAATATATTTTGTGTGTCATGTATTATTAACTTCGTTTTGTGTATAACATATGGAAAACATAGTTATTTAATATAATAAAAACTATTTTTACTGTTTTGTGAAATAAAAAAATAAAAAAATATTAAATTAATTCGAAAAAAACATTTCACAAAATTTTAGTGTGTTACATGATACACCCTTAAAATTAATTTCATATTCATAATTAATCTTGGATATCAATTTTTTAATACTTAAAAGTTACTTTCATATAAACTGACATTGTCAAAATGAATACTAAAACAAGGTAAAAAAAGAAATTTGGAACCATAATGGTTACCCAAAGTAACTCATAACTAATTTCCACATAGTAAAATATGGGTGGGATGTGGAAATAATGATATGTAAGGGAAATAAAAATATCAAATTATGATTTAGAGTGATAGATAACACGGTCATGAAAATGTTAACAATCACAAATCCATAAATATCTTTTGTTCTAAGGGGTCATTTGATTCATCATAAATGAAGGTATTGTGATAAAATATTTGGTTTTAAGATCCTTTTATATAAATTTAAATAATTTTTGTGATAATATATACTTTCATGATTTAGTGAAATGTCACCCTTTGTTTTATCTTGGTTAATTTCCACATCATTTATTATATTATGAAACGAAGGTGAATTGGTATTTCCCAAATCATTAGCTAGTCATGAGATCAATTAAAATTATTGATAAGCCATTACATCTTCCTCAAAAAAACATTATCACAAGTTATATAATATGCATAAATCCACATACGGAGAGATAATACACTAACATCAAATAAATATTAACATAAATCATTCAATAACTGGTAAACCTTATAACCCTTCTGTAAGATAAAAGTTTAAAACCTCAAAAGTAAGGTCACTAAATCTCTCAAAATTATCTTAACATTGATCCCCCATATATCATAAAAGTACCTATTATTAGTCACATACCAAACAAGTGAATACATTCATCATGTATTCTTTTGAATCAAGGTAACAACCCAAATTACTATAAATACTTTTGGAAAACATGCTTTCTTCCTTATTCTTAATTTTATTGGATATGTTCCTTAAATCCAAAAATGTTTTAAACTCCATCCATGATAGAAAAAAAAAATTTGTCAAAAAATACATTATATATTATGTGGTAAAAAGCAAAATCTAATTTACTAATTCATAAACATCAAATTTAAATCCAAATAATATTATATTAACAAAAGGAGCATATTAAGGGTTATCTTTACCTTAATCGTGTGTTTTACATGGTCATCACATTTCCATTAAATCACATTTCTAGGTTATCAATGTCATTTAACAAATTACTGAAAATACTTAAATAAAAACACCTATATAATTCACGATTCACATAACATAGTATTTGAATTGAAAAAATATATACCCACCAGTGATCCATCTTTATTATTAAACCACTAATTAGGTGTTATCAACCTATTCCTTAAAACCTACTTCCTAGAATATGAAATATGATTCATGTATTAAGCTTCCTCAACCTCAATCTAGTAATTCTTATTTCATTTTATGTAAACAATACTATAAGAACATCCCATACCTTTCACATTTCATTTTTGGTCTCATTATATTCAATAGTATAACCAATACTCTTGCCACGTTACCGATTCTGATTAGGAAATTTTCACTTAGGACATGGATTTGTATAATTCCCATTATTTAAACATATTAAACATTAAATATTAACATAGTTACATTTTTCCCACCATTGACTAAAATAATAAATCATAGTGTGAGAAACCATCATCATCGAAAAAAACCTCATAATCATGAAAATAACTTCTAGGATGTCTAAATCAGGACACCAATTCTGTGAATCTATGAAACCTCGGTTTTATAATTTTTTTCATAGAAATCCATTATTTAAATGATTCGTGATAGTTTTTAAAAGGTTTTTTACTTCCCAAAGCATATCCCCAAGGTATGTCAAACCAGGTGTGCAGTAAATACCAATTCCGTGCACCGGGTTATGCTCAAGTAAGGCTTGACACACCTTATCGAAGTTGTTACTCCTAGGTATATTTTTCCTAGAACTAAATACACATGTAGTAAAACTAAAGGTTTGTATTTCTAGGAAACCACTCAATATATCATTTACCAAAATTCTAGCACATTTTCATAAACATTAAATCATCTGTATACTTATCCTAAGATATATCCAAAGATATATCCATAGAAATATACCTGGGGATCTCACTAGAAGATTCTAATTCTAGTTTCCAAATGTTGATTAAATATTTCCTTTGATACAAATTTTATCAAACTATGATTATCATACATGTATATAACATCATTTTATATGAATATTCAGATCATTTAAAATGTGCATGCCTGAGGACCAAAATAGTGTAGTTCCTTTAAAAACATGGAACACATTCATCTATTTTGGTGAAATATCTTTAACAAATCCCATAAATATATTCCCCTTTAGTACTATTATGTAAAACCTTTCTTCATTACCTATGTAAAGGAAACATAAGAAATTGGCGAGCTTAAATTCTCAACAAGTGTAAATAAAGGAAATATATAGGAATAACATGAACATAAGGGTATGATAACATGATCATAACATTTTAATATTAAACACTATATATAAAAGATCATATACATGATACATGGAATATGGATTATCAGTTCATAAGGAATTAATCATTATATAATCATGTTCATAATCCATGAAAACCTACCATAGGAGAAATACATGGAATTATGCAATACACATAAGTGTATCAAATATTATGTCAAGGATACCAATAAAGACCTTCATAACATGTTAGTCCTGATATAATCACTTGTATACCTACTTAGGGATTAGGATAATAACCTGTGCTCCTTCTTATTTTTAGTCTTGGGAAACTACCTATGCCACATCTTACTTTCAGGCTTACGCCACAACCTGTGTACCTGCATATTTTCACTCTTTGTCTAAAACCCATTTACCTTCTTCTTTTCAGGCTTAGGCTATAAATCATGTACCCATTGTACTCAACTATCAGTTATCATTTATTAATGCATCAGAGGGAGATAATGGTCACATATGTCAAATAATAAAATCATGCATACATTTTCCATCGGATAATAAAACATGAATCATATCATGACCCATAAAATGAAATGGTTTTCATAAAAATCATAACATAACACACGAAATGAAATTTGTATCACAATCATTTCATCATATAATTACCTATGGAAAATATATAGGTATCATAATAATTCCATCAAATAATAACCCATGGTGAGAAGAAGGTTTCAAGAGCACATAACCCATATAATAGAAACATGTGTCATAAACATCATTCCATCAAAAAATAATCCATTCAAGAAATAATATTAATGGTGTTCTTGTATCATTTCCATAAAAATTAATAAGCTATAACAAAGTATTTCAAATTATATGTAGAAGGATATTGATATATCACATGAAAATTTTCTTTAGGAAAATATAATGTACTTGAAAATCATTTCAGTAAAAAAATTAATTCCTTTTATTATAAGTAAATATTTAAAATTTAATTTAAAACACTTCATGAGGAAAATATATTTTATTGTTTTTAAAAAATAAATCAGTTTGAAAACCATTTTTCATGAAAATAACCTTGAAAACATATAAAGAAGATTGAAAATATTTTGAAAATATTTTTCATTAAAAATGATTTTAAAACTTATAATGAAATATTCAAATAATTTAAATATTTTTCTCTGAAAATAACAATTTGAAAACATATAATAGAAACTTTGAAATTAATTAAAAACATTTTTTGGAGATAAATTATTTTTATACCTTTTTTATTGAAAATAAATTTAATTTTCAAAAGATTTCATGAATATTAGAGAAAAAATTCATTAATAATACCTTTGATAACATATAAATTAAGATTAAAGGAATTTAGGGTCATGACAATGGGTAATTTGTACATGCCAAATATTCCTTTTGATCCTAAAAAGTTTATAAAAGTGGCTTGATCAAAAAACAAAATAAACATTAATTTTTAAAACTATTTTGTAAAAAGAAAAAACATGGGTAAAAATTTCATTAAACATCATAAGATAATTGTAAAACATTTTGTAAAACACTTTTAAATATCATAGTTTTGAAATAATGCAGATTTCAGATGGAAAAGTGAAATAATGTTTTATTTTTATAAAAACATATTCTTAATTATAATAATTATCAAAGAGTTTAAAAGGGTAAAAATACATTAATATATCATGGATAATCATAGTATAAGAAAATTAATTATTTTTATTAATATATGGATCATAAATTTTCATCAATGGAAACACAATCATGAACAATCCTGATAATGATGAGATTTTAGAAATAAACCGTTATTACATTCGTAACATTGAATCATAATCGACATGGAATAATAAAGTTAAATGAATCTTAAAATATCATGAAAAGAATTATATTCATGATATAACAAATCCATGGGTATTATATACACCCCATATAAAAATATAGGTGTATAACATGGCATATATCTCAAAGAAAGAAAATTGAGATAAAATTACCTTACGGATTTGGTGTCTTTTGAAACATAAACCCCCATGAACTAAACATAATAAAATGGATATAAAAATACCCATAATATTATGTATAGTAATAATAAAATAATTTCATGGGAAATATATGTGCCACATATAAGAAACGGGTGGTTTACATGGCTTGTGTGTTGGGAAAAATAAAAGTGATACGAGAAACCCCTTACTACTAGAGTAACAATAGAATCATGATTATCATAAGAGAATAACTTAATTTAAATCATTTAATATCATTAAATAAAGGTAAATAATGATATATCATTTCATAGGTCATAATATACAACACAAAAATGAACTGAGTGGTGAATATGGCATGTATCTCACAGAAATAAAAAATGAGATGAAATTCTCTTACCTTATGTCCTAAATTTGTTAATACATGTACAAAAATCCTATATAATAAATATATATTTATTTTAATTACTGAATAGAACCATATTATTTTATCTAATACCATATGTGATTCACTTATGACTTTATATTAACTGTTTATTAACAATTGCATGTTAAAGTAATGTTTTGGGTAATAATCGCTTTTTTTAACTTATCTGTTTTGACTTGTTATCCCTGATATGCTTAGATAGATCATGATTTAATTATATCCAAAATGTATAAAATGATTTATATATAATATATATACATTATATAAATATTTATAGTAATATTTATAAGATATAAATATTAAACAAAATACATCGTTCATGGAGATGGTAAGTCGCACGTACGCACGAACGATGCTTTTTTTATTATCATAATGAAAGATAGAAGTTAAATAGCATATATGTGTATATATATATATGTAAAATAATTTGGGTAAAATTATTATTTCATATATATATATACACATTTACTAAACCCTTCGTTAATTAATTCCAGGTAAAGTGTGAAAGAATCATGTCGCTTTGGTGATGCGGTAGTCCACACATCCACAAATGAGGTTATCGTAGTTTTAAAAAATTGGAAGAATGAATGAATTTTTTATATAATAATTCTATAATAATAAATAAATCCTATATATAATATATATTATATAAAAATATTGTTTACATCGTAATTCCAAACCATAAGATGTGGTAGTGTAAAAATGAATGACATCGTTTTGTGAGGCTATAGTCCACCGTACACAAGAATGGTAAGTTTGTTACCTATTAGATGGATTTTTGTGTAATTTTAGGTCTAAAAATATAATAAAAACATCTCAAAAAATTTACCACACTGATTTTAATATAAAATCATGGAATAATAATATTTGTTTGGGTGGAGAATGAAAATCAAACAAACAATCTTGATGAATGATGTTACCACTTCTTTTGGAGACTGCTTTTGTTTTTCACTAATGGGATTTCTGGGATAGATTATTTCCAAAATGGAGTCTTCTAGGATTCATGGTGTGATTTTTGGATCTTATTTTAGCATATTTTGGATGATAATAATGGTTTTAGAGGTGTTAACAAGTGGTAGGGGTGAGTTCCTTTTTATAGTGGAGGAGGAGTGCTATTCTAGTAAATTTTATAAAAGAGAATTCCACCAACGTTTTCCCTATGAAATGTACCTCCAATAATGGACCGAAATAGATAAAATAAAGGAAAGTTTAAAATATGAAAATATCATGGATTTTTTAAAAGTGTATAGGTCATTTTCAACCTTAATTTTATGGTTTGGTCCCATGTCAAGCTAATTTTCCTCATAATCATTGTAATTAATTTTGATTGCACTTAGTAATATTTTTTCTCAAAAGATAAGTTGATCATATTTTATATTAAAAATTATTTTTATTTTTAATTGGGATTCAATTTTTCCGAATTCAAATAAAATAAGTGGAAGAAATTAATTTAAAATTAATCGCATAGTCGTGATGACAAATACAGGTTTTTAAAGTAAAATTTTTCAAAATTTTGATATGTTTTTTAATATAATCTCAAAGTGAAATTGATCCAGATAACCTAAATTTTATTAATTGATTAAAAAAAGGATAAACATATACTTTAAAACCAATTATAAATATAATTTATCAATATAAATAAATTATATGAAAAAATTGTTTTGAATTAAAATTCAGTATTTTATACTATTCATCAAAAATTAACCATAAAATTTTTATGTTTATCATTCAAAAAGGAATTTTATTTTTATATTTAAAACTTATAAAAAGTTGTGAACTTTATTCTTAAAATATGTTCTCCATTAAATGGAAGTAATACATCTTTTATAAACATATATGTTTTCTGTGTAATATTCTGTTTTTTGCTATCATATGCAAATAAAATAAATTTGATGAATGTAAAAAAGATTTGATTAAATATATAAAATATATATTTCATTAATATCATTCACCAAGATATTTTAATTTAATTTATTAGAATAAATTCTTTTGTTAGCACAAAATTTGTTTTTATAAAAACATTCACTTTACGTTCAATAGGTTCTTATATTCATTCCTAATTAATTATAAGCAATGAATTAAAAGTTGTATTTTAATAAGGTATTTAATTCACTTCTCAACCTCCAAATTAGAGGCTGGGTTATATCTTATTATATTAAATAATAATATTTTTAACAATATATTATTGTTCAGTAAAACATGGTCTTGCGTATTACGTAAGACATTGAAGAAAGTGAGTCTTGCATGTAATGTAAGCTGACCTCAGTGTTCCATGTAGAGAAAGATAAATTTCATGTTGCATGTAGTGAACAATTAAATTTGTTTTGTGTATAAAAAAAGACAAATTTATTTATTTAATATAAAATACCATTTTTCAGTGTTGAGTGAAATTAAAAATATCAAAATATTAAATTAATTTTAGAAAAAGAATATTTTAAACAATATCCGGGTGTTATATGTTTAAATAAATTTTATTTAATATTTTAATAATGATAATTTTGAGGATCTATAACCCTAAGAATTATATTCTAACTAATTTCCTAATTCTAAAAATATTCCATATAATATTCCAAAGTTTCAACAGGGAGTTCCCCTTTCATAAATACATAACAATCACACGTATTGAAATATAGAATTTTTCCACCATAAATACTTGAAATTTATTTACATAAGAGGGTATTATTATCCTTTAAAACATGAGGATATTACAATTCTCTTTACGATAATTCTTCTTTTCCTCTATAATCACTTCAGATAATATAACCATTTCTCCAAACCATTGGATCTTCCATATTAAAATGAAAATATTTTTAATTAATATAATTTTAATGATTTCTTTTAATTCAACCATAGGTGTTTACAATCAATGCATTCCAATTTTAGTCAAGCTCAGTGAAAGGAACATGCAAAACACATTTGTCTTATTCAAGTCTTATTTCAAAGTACTAACTTCTACACATTAGTCACACCCACATATAAATGATCAAGCATAAAATACAATATGCTCAAATAAAATAATTCTACAAATAATACAAAAAGTCACATATAACAATTTCCCCAAGAATCTTATTATTTAGGCTTTATATAGTGAAAGAAACATTAATATATGGAATGTAAACCTTAATGTATAACATGATTAATGAATTCACACCAAATCCCATAAAACATCATATCAACATAATGTGTTTCTCCCATGGTGTATTTAAACAATTAAAACATCGAACAAAAAGAAATAAATTCCATGATTTTATTAACTTGGGGGGTCCACTATGAAATTCTAATTAGACACTACAATATTTTTCCATCCCAAGTATCAACCATCCCATCTCTTGTCTATCTTATCTATTCTATCATAATCCTGGTAAATATAAAAGAAACTATTGTGAATCTAGGTCCTCTGATAGCATTTTAACAACTAGGCCTCATTTACAGAACATACACCCAACCATAACAGTTTTCTATCAAGTCTTGTCTAAGCAGGTACCACAAGTTTCCCTTCATACATGTGGTCCCGACCATGGGGCCCTGCCACATTCCTGAACGGGACATCAAACTAATTATTGTCCCTCAATTTTCACTCTGATATTTTGATCACATACTATCATAGTTCCTCTAACTAAATCCCATCCATCCTAACTCCTGTCTATCCAATCCTAAATTAAGGAAAAATAGAAAAATCCATTTTAGTGAATACTAGTCCTCTGAAACCATTTCAACCACTAGGCCTCACTGATAACACATACACCCATCCTTAACATATTGTTTTCAAGTCCTGTTCTTCTAGGTACCACCAGTTGCCCCGAAAACATGTGTTTCCCTCCTTAAGGCCCACACACATGCCTGAATGGGTCATCAGACTAATTTATATCCCTATAGGAAAACAACTTTTCTTTGAATATTAAATTTTCTCCCTCACACATTCCCTGAGTATCTTTCTTGGAGGTCAACTTGTTGATCACTACTCCATGGCAAGAACACTTAACCATGGTGTTCTAATAGTGAAAGCTCCTAAAAATAAATGTGCACCATCTTTCATGAGTTATTTCATTTATTCATTTAACCTATTATAATTCTTGGTAGTTACATTTTTATAATAGGATAAACTCAGCCTCATGTTTGGTGGAAATACTTGGGTTGAGATGTGGGTTCTACAATGAGGGTGTTATGCACTAAAATAGGATAAACATGACACCCCAAAATGATATATTGTTAAATTAATAAATGATATGAGTCATGTAAACAAGTTGTACCTTTTTCTCATGATCCTACTTAGTTAAAAATCCATAGTTAAGCTTGATTGACCTTGGTTAGTGATCAATATGTGTGACCACATGAGAAGTTTCTCAGGGCATGTGTGAGTGAGTACAAAGCACAGTGATCGAACATGTGTCATCCAGTGGATACGTTCATTGGTCTGATGATCCATTCGGGAATGTGGGTGGGCCCCATGAAGGGGCTACATGTCCTCGGAGAAACTAGTGTTACCTAGTAACCCATGACCCAAAGACCATGTTTATGTGAGGTGTATGTGCTGTTAGTGGGTCCCAAATGTTACACTCATCATAGAACAATCTATTAACTCCATTGAGAACTATTATCTATACTAAAATTATTTTAACAAGAGAATGTCATACTTGTTGTTTATTACATAATGGTGGAAGTTGTTCAATGGTGGAAAATTATCCGAAACATAAATCTCAAGGAGGAAATCGAATCCAAGTAATGGGGAAGATTTAATAAAACATTCATTAATTTTTTTCCCAAAACACCCTATCATAACATAGAGAGGGTGTTCCTGAAACTGATTCAAAAGGCTAATGATTGTATCAAGGGTTATAAGGTAAAATTCACAAGGACATCATAATATGCATCTTCCTTTTTCATTGATAATGAAATTAATGTTTAATGATTCTTTAGTTTATTATATCTAGGTCTATGAAAAAAATTGGTGATTCAAGACTATGATAGCGATGAAGATATTGTATTTTGTACCCATAAGGTTGAGATCGTGATTTTTTAATCTATGTGTTCTCGAGGGGTGGAGATAAAAGTAAAAGATAGAATGTAAGTATGTGATATCAATGGATAAATCTGATTGGAGAAAGATAAATCAATATCATATGTATAAAAATTGTAGAAAGAAGTAACCTAGAAGCATCTCAATGGAACAATGAGATTCTTCAAGTGTGGAAGAGTGGATAACCATGATAATAAATGCTAAAAGAAGATGAATAACGTGATAATTAAATGAAAAGAAAAAGTTTCTAATCAATACTCATATTTTATTCCCATTATTACACTACAAGGAACAATGACATTATATAAGAAAATTCCATAAGCTATGGTTTATCAGAGAGAGTCAATGAAAAAAACCACCAAGGACTAGAGATCAAGGATGGGATTATATTATCACTACTTATAAGGATGATCTTAATGAAGTGGTGTCATGTATGCTAATTATTCATTCAATAAAATAGAACATGTTATTTTTTTATTCTTTAATGCATATATTTATATCATGAAATTTTATGAGAGATATTCAAACACCTTTTAAAAATATAAAGGTTGATATATATATATATATATCTGAGAATATAAAATGGTGAAATTATTTCATCCCAATTATATAACTCCTGAACAATCAATGTATTTGGACTGAAACTCTTGATTAACCTTTTTATATCCCCTTTAGTAAAATTTGATGCTATAATTGGAATGGATTTTTTGTCCTTTTATGACTCCGACATCAACTTCCACTATAGGAAAATAAGTATCTATATCATGAATCATCCTCGTATTTAATAAAATATTAAATAGGATAAATTAACTCATTTAGAATCTTCATCACGATAATTAAATTCATTTCCTATAAGAAATCATATTTTAATCAAATGAATATGAAAAATAAGATAATCATGCATAAATAATTTTTTATTTTGAGGGACTATACTGATATATCCACTAAAGAGTTTTCTAGTATTCCTCCTAAACGAGAAGTTTAGTTATCAATTGAACATATACATGGATCTATTTTTAATCAAAGACTCCATAAATAATGGAAATTATTTTGTGGGAAGAACATAAGAAAAAGTTACAATAGAATCTAGAAAATGGTTTTATATGCCTAAGTGATTTTCTATGGGGTTTGATGATCCTCTTCATCAAGAAGAAGAATGGATCAATACGCCAATATGTTGATTATCATTAACTCAAAAAAATAATAACAAAAAAGTATCCCCTTGCACAGATTAATGAATTTTTTTATCAATTTCCTGGGGAATAGTAATTCTCTAAGGTGGACCTCCAATTAGGATATCACCAATTAAAGGGGAATAGGGAATAAATTCAAAATACATACTTTAGAATAAGGTATGGAAATATGAGTTGATAGTTATTATATTTGGACACACTAATACTCTATAAATTTTAATAGACATATTAAATAGAGACTTTAGATATTTACTCAAAAAATTTATAGTAATTTTTATTGATGATATTATGATATTATAAAAACGTGAAGAGGAGGATGAGAGTAATTTGAGTTCTATGATAAAGACATTAGGAAAGGATAAATAATATGAAATGTACAATAAATGTGAGTTTTTGATGAATTATGTTTTATTCTTTGGGAATTTTATCACCAACAAAGGGATGTGTATGGATGCGTCTATGAAAAATGGGATTGAGGAATGTCCCATACCATTATCTATAAGAGATTTTTATAGATTTCATGGACTATCTAGGTACTATTAATGATTTGTGATGAACATATCAAGGTTATCAATCCCAATGACCAAGCATACATGGAATTTAGTAAATGTTGGATAGATAAATTAATGAAAATAAAGCAATAAAGAATTAAAAAGTTGGTAATAACTACACTATTAATTTTACATTACTTATGTGGGAAAAATTTCATCATATATAGTGACTATTTAAAGAAGGTATTGGTAAGTGTATTGATGGAAAATAATGAACTGATAGCCTATAATTTAATGAAATTGAATGTTCATGAGAATACATATCCAGCGTCTAATCTTGGGTTGTCTAAATAGATATTGACATTGAAGATTTTGTGGAGTTAACTATATGGGGGTATGTGTGACATATACACAAGTCATAATAGGTACAACTATATATTCACACAAAATCATCTAAATATGTGCCAATGAATATTTTAGAGATATTCGTCGACTACGACTGCTCAATCCACTACTATTCCTTGATGGAAAATAATTTGGAAGATGATATGAGTACAAAGGATAATTTAACCTTATCAATGATGATAATTTAGAGAGATACAATATTATTTTCCATGAAAATGATTGATATAGATTTAGTAAATGAAGGAGAATCATATTAACTAGCTCTATGGACTACTCAACTATCTATTTTAGAGATTATTAAGAATGCTTAAATGAATCATGTTGAAATACATAAAAAGGTGGAATATATATGAAATGGAGATACTTATGAATTTAGAATTGATGAAGAATGAGTTATAATATTTTAGTTAACACTTTTTGTACCATAAAATTATAATATAAATAAGGAATTATCTAATAATGTACAAACAGTGACATTCTCCTTTCATGAAAGAAGTATAAATATCTATCTAGATCTTTGAGAGAACTATTAGTGGGAAAATATGAAGAATTATCTCACTTAATACACATCAATGTTCTTAGTATGTAAAAAAGTAACGGAATATATGTAAAATTATAAGGGAATGATTAAACCATCATCCATACCTTCATAGAAAAAGGAAAACATATATAGGTTTTATGAAGGCATCAAGAGGAAATAATTACACATGGGTTGTAGTAGATAATATTACAAAGAATGGTCACTTAATTTAAATTCTAGAGGACTTATCACTATATCAATTTATAATGATATAAATAAGGTAGGTGGTGAGGTTACATAGAACACCATTATCAATTTTAATGTATCTAGATCTATAGTTTACCGTCATCTTCTATAAAAGTATCCCACATTATCTAAACATAGAGTTGAATTCAATATATTTTATCACCCACTAAACTGATGGCTAATCTGATTTGAATATCGAGAAACATGAGATCACGATGAGAAAATGCTCGACAGACTTAAAATGATGATGAGATCAAAATATTATATTGGTTGATTACTCATAAAATAATAGTATCCACTGAATCATAAAAATGGATCTATATAGATCTATTTATAGGAATATAGGTTGGAAACCCATTTTGGGGGTAAATTTATTGAACACAAGCTTCTAGTACTTGAAATAGTTAAATAAATGGTAGAAAATGTCAATATATTTAGAATCACATCAGGATAACTCAGTTTCTATAAAAGAGCTATGTTGATAACAATAAGAGATACATGGGGTTTTAGGTTAGAGATTATGTGTTCCTCTATATATCTTTATAGAATAGATTCATGATATTTTTTTAATAAGGTAATCTTAAGTCCCATATAGTTTACCCCCATTGATATTCTTGGTCACATCAATGTTTTTCACATCAACTATCTCTCCCACCAACCATTTCTAAATTACATGACATGTTCTATATATCACTATGGAGGATGTATATAATACAAACCATATGTAAACTAAATTCTTAAATGGTGCATTTGGTGCATGATCTCTCTTATAAGGATAAACAAGTGATGATATTGGACCATAGAGATAGTTCTCTAAATAATAAGATTACTCACCGAGTAAAATTAATATTATAGAACCATAAGTAAGGGGAGGCATCATAGTAACAAAATGAAGAAGTAATATAGAAGTAACCTTAATTTTTTAATTTTAATGGGAGAAATGAAATTTATTAAGGGGCAGACTATAATGACCCAAAATATTATCAATGGAATTTCCCTAGTGATTATATAAATTTTTCATATCCTATAATTTAGTATTATATACCACACATGAACTATAAAATAAAACCAGTAAAATTTTATTATATTTACTTGATCATTAAATATAGAGAATAAATATAACATATGAATATAAATTGTTATAGTGGGTCAAAAAAGGAAAATAAAATAACAATATTGCGAAAATTTGTATCAACTCAAACCCTTAAAATGATCGCACTCACAAACAAAACTATAAAAACTAGAATATTAGCAAGGAAATATTCGTTTTTAAAATATAATATATATACCATTTTGATAAAATATATTTGAGTTGAAAATGAATAAATTATTAGTTATTTATAGAAGTTAGGGAACCCGTATTATTATTACAAATATGAATTTTGGAATAATAATTGGAGTATTGTAATAGTAATCTTAATATTAAGAATTATTACAGGGACTTTAGAATTGTACCATCACAAATTTAATTGTAAAATAATATTTTGTCATCTTATAAAATTAAAATATGAAAATTTAAAGTGGGATACAAGTAAATAAATGAAAAAAGTGACAAAATATGTGTTTGGAATTTCATGAAAAAATGTTTCATTTATAATTTTATGATTAATATAAAATTTTAAAAGAAAAAATATTTTCATTTAATGGTTTTATAATGTACTACTAATTCTTAGTATAATGATAATATAACTTTTTTGAGAATGTACGTAATTTTTTAAAGGGATGTAATATTGATCACGATATAAAAATGTGTATATTTTCAAATAAATTAGGATTATATTTAAAAAATGTATTTCTAATTTTTTTTTTAAAAATTTCATAAAATTGATTTCATTTTTAGAGTATATATGTCATAAAATTATTATGTTCAATTTTTGTATTTTTATTAAATAATTTAATTTTTTTGAGTCATGAAATACAAAAAAATATGGTATTTAACATTATAATCTATATACATGAATTAATGAGTCATGGTCAATTAATGAAACCATTAGTTCAAATTCACATGGACTAATTGCTATATTTTGTCCCAAGATTAAAAATATTGGTATTGTGTAGATAAAAACTAGAACTAAGGTTTAGTATATTAGAAATATCCATGATATTCAAAATATTCATAGTGTTGATCCAAAATACTAAACTAATTAATATTATATTAAAAACACCCCTCTCCTCCCCTTATAAATGACCCCCTTCCTCATAAAATTCTAACTATTGTAAATTTCCAAATTTATTTAAAATTAACTTCCCAACCCAATCCCCCATGTTATAATAGTGATGGTCTAAAAAATGATACACTAAGGTTACTTAAGGCATGTTTAAATTGAAAAAAATCAAAGAGAAAATATTTTCATTATACCTATTTTAAATTTTTATATTCTTGTACATTCTATTTACCCTCACAACCC
The DNA here is from genome assembly GCA_963277665.1 of Viscum album. NCBI lineage: Eukaryota > Viridiplantae > Streptophyta > Magnoliopsida > Santalales > Viscaceae > Viscum > Viscum album. The sequence goes on along the minus strand of OY728131.1, from coordinate 502,055,802 downwards.
ATATGAAATTATTATTATAGTATAATAAATATAATTAAATGTTATTTTTTTAATATAATAAAAATTATCCAACCTCTTCTCAGTTTATTCTGAAGTTAAAATAATTGTTCCTATTATGGTTGGTTTTCTTCCTTCATGAACTATATATATCATTTTTCTCCATCATCATCATGCCTACTTATATAAATAATATTATGATTTAATATTATAATAATAAATTTATTATAACTTATTTTAGGTTACTAAATTCACTAGTAATCATCAAATAAAATAAAATGAATCTTTTCAATGATAGTGGATAAAACTATCAAAATGAATTATTTGCTTAACGATAATGTTCATAGAGAATGAATCATTCCTTTTTCAGAAAACTTATATGTATTTGGTTTCATTTCAACATCTTCAAGGACATGAATATAATTTCCTTTCACTACTGAATTTTTTATCTCATTTGATAAGAATGTCAATAATTTTACATGAACTAAAGAAACTAGAAATTAATTCCTTGGGATAGTGGAAACAAAATTAATATATCTATAAATTGATTCCAAATTAACAGAACTTCTATATAAAAAATAAAATTTTTGATTCAGTATATCAATATTGTATTTAATAAATATAATATTATTATTCATGTTTTTAAGTGATTGTCCACTGTGAATCTAGAACCTATGTTGGGGAACTTTTGAACCACCTGCTTTATATTGGATCATGACTTTTACCTCTAAAACATACTTCATCACACTATTATTATCATTTATTACTTTAATATTATGTATATATGAAACCATCAAATATATACCTATAAATTATCACATTTCAATTTTCTAGGTATACACATTTATAATGTTTCCTTCTCAATTTTATTCATTAAACAAACCTGATTACAAGGAATTCTATGTTTCTTACCCCGTTTCAAATACCACTATATAAAATGATTTAAATAATCCATTGATTCTAAAAATATCATTTTTTATGGAAATAATTTTTAGTTCATCTATGGTTTTATATAAATTAATATTCTTCTCCCCCACTTTATATACACTTTACCCTTTTCACTAAAACTCTTCTTCGAAGTTTATTCAGAGATTTACTTCTCCACTCATTATTTAACATTTTTACTTCACATGTACATCATTTTTAATTGACTGTGATTATTTTTCAACCATGAACATCCATTCATTATTTAACCACTTATTTAATAGAATCCATTAGGATATACCATATTGGTATACTATAATATATGATTATCAAACCCATTTATTTTTATGGGTAATTATTATGTTTATTCCTTTTGTTTGATTTCCTTTTTTGGAACACATATTCAAGTAAATGTTATGAGGGGTGTTCCCAAATATATCTCCAACGCATTAGATAGTTTCTATATCTCATGAGATGATATGTGAGGGATTAAGTAGTAAATTTAATCCATGATGGGACTCTCTCTAACATGTTATGTTGTCTTTTTAATGAGACATTACTTATATTTATTTCAGGGTTTTTATTATATACACATTCATTCGTTTTAATGAACTTATAATTTTATCTTATTTATATCATTCTCTTATATGATTATTCATGATCACGGTATTGTATAATATCATGGTATTTATTTTTAATGATATTTTATTGTTGTTTATCATGGTTATTCCCTTATTGGGCTATATAGATCACTACATTTCTTTATATATTCCACAGGTTATCTTGTTATTTTATAAAATCTCTAACAGATTTAAGAGCTCATTATGGAGATTAAAATAATGATTTTTTATTTTAGTTTAATGTTAATATAATTTGAACCTATTATTCCAAATACACTTGGATTGTAGATCCTCAGGTTAGTTTTATTGTATATTTATTTTATAAAGTAATAATATATTAATTAGTCTTATTTTCGTATAGTTACACACTGTTAAGAATATTTTATTCCATTTCATATGACCAAAAAACATCATCCATATAAATTATCTAATACATTATTTTTAACTACATAGTATTATAAAATATTTTTTCAACACCATTTTATAAACCAATATCTAGATAATAAATTATGGGTTGTATGGTGCTCTTTTTTTCATAAAAACGTACATCCAAATGATGGAACCAAAATTTTGATTAAAAATTTAATACCTTTAATCATTGATGATTTCCATTGGTATTAAAAGTTACAAAAAAATTCATTGAAAACAGTATCCATGAACTTCTTCCATTTTCTAAAATAGTCAACAGAAACCATAATGTACATAGTTCAAAATGAATAAGTAAATTATTTAATAACATCATTTCATCATGAATCAAAAACGCAAAGATTTAATTAGGATACATATGTATCTTCTGTCTCTAAAAAATATATTTTTTGTTGAAAAAAATTTGAATATTTATATTAAACAAGGGAATCATAGAGTATACGAGGTTAATATAATCATAAATCAATGAAGGAATGAATGGGAATAAGTTTATATGTATTCGTCTCTCTTAGGGACCAAGTTCTATCCATAAGAAACCATGTGGAGCCAAACTCATGATGAGGATTGAATATCCTAATGACATGGTCAATATAAATATACCAAAGGTATCTATTACACAACACATAATGTATAGACTCAACACACAATTTCTCAACATGTTTTTTATTATTATTTAAAGTAACATAATTCAAATTTTAAATAATAATAATAACACTCAAAACATAGTGGAATCATTACAAAAACCCATCCATGATCAAAGTGAATTAATGAAAACATACTAATATTTTAATAATATAAAAACAACTTTTAAATAGGTTTAGATTTTTTATATAAAACTATAATTACTGGATTTAGGTGTCCATATATATCGACATATAATTTTAATTAGAAACCCCTTACTGGGAACCCTTTAATAACCTAGTGATGATTGTCCCACTAAAAATAAAAAGAATAAAGTGAAATTGAAACACATTTGAAAACTTTTTGAATGTGGAAGAAAAGAAAACTTTCTCATCAATGACAAAATTTGATATCTATTATCCTCACATTATATTTATCTCTACTGGAATGATAAATACACCACTTATGCTTTTAATTAATTAAAATAAGTAAATTAAATATCTTTTTAGGATACCAATTCGGAGGAAAAAATAAGTGAAATAAATTCATTCCAAAGTTAATTTGGGTGATTAAATTTTAGAAAAACATGGATTGTGTCTAAAAATTTATTTAGAGGGGAATTAATGAGTTTATAAATGAGTTATAATTAAAAAAATATGTTATTAAAAGTCCTCTTCAACAAGGCCTTGAAATGTTAATCTTGTGATGATCCTTGGAATAATACTACATAAAGCCCATATCAAAGTCTCATCTGAGATTTTTTATTTTTTCATTCTTGTGTATTAAAAATTTGAATAAATAATTATTAATATTTTCATTACATATTAATATTTTTACCAAATAGCTATTATTTATTAAATAAATTAATATTCTAAAAAATTATATGATATTTGTATTTAAATCATGTATACAATTATACACATATATTAAGGACATTTTTCTAAATATCAAAATTACATGATAATGAAATTTCATTAATATAAATTACATGATATTGAATATCCTTAAGAAAATAACACCTAACTAACTTTAGGGTAAAATACTAAAAATATCTCACATTTACTATGGAAATTCACTCATATATCAAATACAGAGTGAAATAGTGCTGTTTTTCTAATATATTTGTATAAGGGGTTTTTTAGGGGATCCAAAATTTCATAAATTACCATAGATATTGATGTATTATTATTTATTTTTTCAATATTCTCACAATTGAAATGAAATAGATGAAAAATATTCTTACAATTTTATAATGCATGGGTATCTAATCTTCTAAGACCACTCCACTATTAAAAAAGTAGATTTAAAAATGATGAATTGTACTTAGGAAGATTAATAAATATGTAATGAAATTATTTACCCAAATATATTATTTATCTAAATTACTTGATGTGATATATTTATCTTATATTATTAATTTATAATTTTTTGTATTCATTCAAAATATTATATCTTAACTCTCCACTATTTAGGAAAAATGATAATCCAAATTTGTTTCTAAAGTAATCGTTTTTATTTTAGTAACTATCATTATATTACCATTTATAAGAAGATCTTCATCTTCACTAAATAATTAAAATACATAATCATTTATTCTCAAGTACATAAGGATATTCTTTATGTTTAGATAATTAATTTCATTAGAATTGTATTGGTAGATACTTTTCATAATTATTACATAAGATTAATCAAGAAGAGTATAAAACATTATATATATTATTGATCCAAAAAAATCATATAGAATCTCAGTCATTAATTCACTTACATTATCTATTAAAAGGCATTTTTCATTCAAATACTAAAAGCTAATAAGGAATATTTTTAAGGGTTTTCCAAGTTAATAATTTTAAACAATTTAGTAAAATATTCCCAAGGGCCAAACATTTAATTTTATTTATCTATATAGTTATTAATAACAATTATGTATATTTAGTAACCAATATTAATTATATATAAGTAATATAATGACCATTTTTTCCCTGATTTTAATACTATGGTATCATTTCAAACGAAAGTAATTTCATAACAATACAACATAGGAAATAAAATAATTCTCTAATTAACCCATTAATATAAATAAATTGCATCCCTGTTTTCAATTAACCGACATATTTTATATTTTCATAAAAAAAAATTGAAAACCAAGAAGCTTATTTAAACTGATAAATAGATTTTTGTAGTTTTTAAATTCAATGAATTGTTTTTGGATATTTAATCCCTTTTATTATATCATGTATACATCCTTGAATAAATTTTATATAATGTAATATGGTTTGACTTTTATTTGAAGAATATCATTTCCATAATATGATGATTTGTATAATGATTCATAATAAAAATGATCATAACCACTGATGAAAAGGTTTCATAAAAATAAATATCTTTAATTTATTAAAAATCATTTGAATAAAATATGTGTTTTTACATGAGAATTATATATTTATTATCGGCGTTCTTATAAAATACACACTAGAATCTAGTATATTTTACAACATTAGATCAATATTATAATAACCCAAACTTCTCATACATATATATTAAATATTTTTAGATTAATATTCATTACATTACACAAATACACAACTAAAGATCATAAGGGTACAGTTACTTTGGAAACATTGAAAGATAATCAACTGGTTCATAAGAGTTCTACATAAACACCCACATAGTTCATCAAAAAAATAATCCTTCTTAGATATATCAAACATAGTACTATCCTCATAACCTTGGGAAACTAATATAAGAAAGGGTGGGCTTATATACTCAATAATGGAAAACAAGTTAAGTGTATAAACATAACGTGATCATAATTGGATAAGAACATGAAAAAACCATCTAAAAACCATACCCTCCATATCAAAGACAAAAATCTGTAATCATGGCATAAGTATTGGTAGTTTGGAAGACATGAATCATAATTAATTAGATGAATATGATCCTTGAGAGTATAACATTATCATAAGACATATATTTGTGGAAAACACATAATTATATAAAATAATATGTAATGGATAAGTACCAAGATATTCATAACATGTTATTCTTTGGCTAACCACCCATTTATATAATTTAGGTTTGAGATTACAAATCGTGTTCCCTTTTTGGAGCTTGGGATAACCTCTCATGTACCCTCTTATCTCATTGAACATTAATCATTACAAAATTAGTTGGATGGAGACAAATTTCTCACACACTAAATAATGAAAATAATAAAATGCGCACTAAATATCATAAAAAATTCATCATATCAAAACCCTGTAAAATAAATGGGTTTTATAAAACATTTCAGCATTGCATAACTTATGAAAAAGAAATGGGTCTCATAAATATAATCCATCTAAATAATTAATAAATAAAGTATCATTGGATAATATCCCTAGTAAATATTATGTAACATAATTTTTTTCATATTATATATAAAATTATTTTTAAATAAAAATAACTATGAATTTGTTTTGAGGAAAATAACATTTCATTGAAAATGACCATTTTAAAACTATAAATTCATAAAATTTTCCATAAAACATTTTCTTTGAAAATAACCTTGAAAACATATAATTAAATCTTTAAAAATCATTTAAAAATTTTCTTGACAAAAATAATTTTTTTTGATAGTCACCTTTTAAAAACTATAAATTCATAAACTATTGAGGTAAACCTTTTCTTTAAATATAACCTTGAAATATTATAAAGGAATATTTAAAATTATTCAAAACATTTCATGAGGAAAATATCCTTTCCACATTGAAATAAATAATTTTGTAAAACCTAAACAATTTTCAAAATACCTTTCTTTAAAAATAACATTTGAAACATATAAATGAATCTTTAAAACATTGAGTGGTCATGATGGTGGGAATTGTCATATATTCTAAAACAAAGATTCCTTTCGTATTTTCAATAAAATAAAAATGTGCCATGTTTTAAAATTTTCATTAAAAGTATTTTTTTAAAAATTGAAACTAAAAATTTTGTAAAAATTACATTAAACAATCCCACAAGAACATTAAAAGATGTTTTAATACATTTTTAGGAAACATTTATATGGAAGACAAACGATTTTTCAGCCAATGAGAGAAATAAAGTCAGTTTTCTTTAAAAATATTATTTTAAAATCATGACTACATAATGAAATTAAAATTAAATGGAATATTTATTCTCATGAAATAATAATAAGAAAATAAATTTCAATATTTTTTTTGAGATACGGATCATAATATTTCATCATCAAAATAATAAGTATAGATAATATCGATAAACATTAGGATTGTAACAAACTACCCATACCACTTTGGTAGTATTTATATCATAATTACCATTAGTTAATAACATAAAAAGAAACATTAAATGTCATTAATATAAGTCTATTAATGATATAACAATTCAAAGGGTCATTATATACACCTCATAAAATAAGATATACTCATAACATAACATATGTCTCAAAGAAGAAAAATTCATAAAAAAATAACTTGCCCCTTTTCTAATCTCTTGAATCATCAACCCCATTAAAAAATAACATTAATTTTAAATTTAAATATCAAGAAAATAATTATATTATTTATATGAAATGTAAAATGGTAAATATAAACACCACACAAGATAATAGAGTTGTTAATATGGAAAAAGTATCCCATAAATAAAATAAAGACTTGAAATCCCTTACCATGAATCTTGAATTACTTATTATAGAACATATTTTAAAATAAATATAGTTTTATTTTACATAAATTACATAATATATGATTTTCTTATGACATTTTATTACCAATTTATTAACAATTCCTTGTTAAAATCATGTTTCAAGTACTAACTACTTCGCTTTCATGTATGTTGTTTTGGAATTTTTGATCTTTTTAAATTAATAATGGTAATATAATATAAAGAATATTAAACATGATATAAATATCATATATATATATATATGAACTATAAACATATCTATATTAATCCATAAATGTTAGAGATAAAAATTGAAATACATTATTCATAGAGACAGTAGGTCGTACATATACATGGATGTTGTTTCCAATTTTTTAACAGATAGAACAAAATAATGATAAATAATAAGTCACCTCACATTATCATTATTATTATATTTATATCACATAATTTATTAACTTTATACTTATTACCTTCCATTCAGATCTTTAGTGAAAAATGAATCACATTGCTTCAAAAGGTGGTAGTCCTCTAAACACACGAGCGACATTATTGTATCCCCCACAGAATGGAAAGTAATAAGTTATATGTGATATAAAAATTAATGAGGGATAATTATGTTAACAATATCATATATATTCATTAAATATATCCTTCTTATCATCTATGTAAAATGTAAATGGAAAACATATCACATCTATTCCTAAGGCGGTAGTCCACCGTAAAAACGTGCGACCCTATTATTTTCCAAACATTTGTTAGGTAAGAATTTAGGTGTGATATTATAATTAAATAAGTATAATAATATAACACACACTCATATATATATATATATATATATTAAATCCATCATTATATCCAATCATGAGAGGTGGTGATGGAAAACAAATAACATCAGTTCACGAGCCATTAGTCCGTCGTAAAAACAATTGATGGTTTGGTTTCCCATTTGATGTATGTAGAGATAGATATAGGTTATTATATTATCATAATAATATCTCATTATATGGAAGATAATTTTGTATCAACTCTTTATATTTTAATAAAATTAATGGAGGTTCAAGAATAAATAAACAAAAAATCATATTTCAGAATTTTACCTCTTCTTCATAGAGCATCTTTGGGTTTACACATAATGATTTTTTAAGAGGGAATAATAAAAATAATAATTTATCTTTGATTATGGGAGTTAATTAAGTAAATTTTCGCTAAATTATCATTAGAGCCAAATGGTTTTGGATGTGTGAAGAGGAGCAGAGAGGGGGTGTCTTTTTATGTGTGGGGGAGAGAACACTCATTGGATTTTTCAAAATAATAAAGTGTACACACGTTTTTATCATTACAAGGAGATAAAAAATGGTTCATTAGCCAAACATATAGGTTTTGATGTCTAAATATGGCCATAAAATGGGTTTTACAAAACTCTTTAGGTAATTGTACATATTATCTACTTAGTTTAACTCACTAGTTAACTTGTTTTAAGCATAACTGTGGTGATTAATTTTCACTATTTTAAATATTCATTATGGAAAAAATGTAATTTAACCTTATTGTATAATATAAATTATTATTATTACAAGTATGGAATCCATTTTTCAAAATTACATTCATATAAGTGGAAAATTTTGATTTAAAATTAAACTCATTGATGCGACAAAAATGCGGTTATTCAGAGAGAAGTTTATCAAAAGATTAAAATATTTTTATAAAAAAATTCAATATAAAAGTGATTACTAAGGACTAAATTGGTTTAATATATATATTATTCAAATAATTTTACTTTTAAAAAAAATTCAGTCATATTTATCTTGTAAATTCTTTGAATTAAAAGATAGTTTTTCAATAAAAACTTGTATTTTCACTATTCAGCAAACATTTTATCTTTTTATAAAATTATCAAAAAATAAATCTAATATTATTTTGGAAACATTATTTAAAAAAATAATTTAATTGGTTAAAATAAATTTTTAAAAGTGGAGAATTTTAATTTTAAAATAATTTTCCCAAAGTCAGTAGAATTGTTTTTAGAAAAATACATACTTATAAAAAACATAACATTAATTTTAACCATTTTATTTAATATATAATATATATATTTCATTAAAATAATTTATCCATAGTAATTTATTGAATTTGTTTATATAAAACATTTTTTCTTATAAAAAAATACAGTATTTTTGAAAATTATTTCTTTTATCTTCAAATAGTTTTTATTTTAAATTATATCTAATTGGAGACCCAAAAAATAATTTTATATACATTTTTAAATAATATATTTTCTTAATTTATTTAAACCTATCTATACCCATCATTTGAATATCTATGTGATAATTATCATATGATAATATTCTAATAGAAAGTCATGTTTTCGTTTAGTCTCGGAGTTGTGGGTAACACAAGATGAAATTGTTGTTGCGTGTAACACAAGATAAACTAAATGTTTCATGAAATGATTGTTATCAAAGAAATTAAGTTTATTTAAAAAAATTATTTCATAAAATTTTATGGAGTTTCGGATCTACCATGTTTCAAACCATTTAATGTTCATGGGTTCTATATTAGATTCCATTTTTTGAAACATTTATAATATTAAGAGCTCATGATAGACCCTTAGTATGGAATTAGATCATCATCTATGATTGTTACATAACCATCATCAAAAAAGTTAAATATTCAAATATCAGGTTATTAAAGAAATCAACCATCCCCTATTCATTGTTTTTTATAACAAATTGCTTTATTTCCTAAAACTGTTTTGGTTTCTGTATCTTCAATTTATGTAAAAGCATCCTTTTATTAGTCTTGAACTTATGAAAGTTTAAATTTACACCAAATAATTTTTTTTAAAATATATTATCTTTTTAGAAAAAAAAATATTGGGAAACAAAAACGTTTTCACTAATGTATTATAGAAATAATAAACCACTTTATCATTGTGATAACCAAAAAGTAGGCCATTATATAGTTTTTGTTAAAGTTTGGTTCATTTAATATTCTATATATATTCCTCAAAATATTAAATCATCGTGGAATATATATCAATTTGCTTACCTATTAACATCTCATATAATGTCTTTAAAATTAACTTTTCTTGAACATTATTTCATGTAAATGGTGTAGTTTCTAGATGATAACCCCCAAAAAGAAACATGATCGTTTTCATGAATCATTATATACATAACCATGATTAAAAAGTAAAATTTCTCTATTCATATAAAACATTTAACTATACCATACAATGTCACGAATCAAGTCAGAGTATCATCTAACTTGTCACCTGATTCGGTCTGTGGCATGGCATGAAAGTCATTCTCGATCCCCATGGGCTGAAAACTATTTCCTAGGTATCAACAATACATCATGGGAATGATTTCTACCATTTAAATAATAAAAAAATCCACATTATTAAACATCAAATGAATGAATGAATAATTGTAAACAAATAGGGAATAAAAATATTTATATCCAAGTTCACTTATTTATACAAATCCTAAATGTACTAAAAAAATGGGGGGCACCAACACTATTCCAAAAACATCCACACAAAATGAGGGAAACATCCTCAAGACACAACCAACAACCCCTGTAAGGGAAAGAACACTAGCAACACAAACCACCATCATGATACAAATTTCCTTTACCTGAGTCAAACATAACCAAGTCTATATACACCCAAAGGTGTAAGAAGTGTGTTATTCAATGCCCTATTGGATTCCACCCAATAAAAGATAATTCATTCCAAAACATTATAAGACAGATTAAAATGTTATTTTTATAAGAGAAAATATTCAATCCTTTTTATAAAATACATTTTTAAAATTGGAAAACCATCTTTGATTTTTATTTGACCAATAATGTGCATTATAGGTCGATAGTAAAAAAATATCACAAAAGATAAATAAGTCATGAGAAGACCCTATAAGTACTAGCTAAAATGGGACACTAGGAACCTCATATCCCTATTGAAATTGGTATAACAACCACAACCTAAAGTGTTTTTGTGCACAAGCCACTAGGAGGGAATATTCTAAGGGCTTGGTGGTCTCGAATCATCATTATTATTTATTTAGTGTTGAAATCAACAATCTTACTAGAAGAATTCATGTAATCCGCTTTTGTGTCTTCTAGAATAATATTCCTAGTATTCCAACCTAAATTCCTAGGTTTCCATTCATACTCAATTTTCATTTCATATATCACAAGGATAAAAACATTCATATACACACAATCCAATCATTATAAACACACTTTATAAATCACCTTTTTCACAACCAAAACCATTTTCAAATAAAAACACAACCCAAAAATATTTACAAAGGTGTTTCTCACCACATTCACATTTTATCAAACTCCATTATGGAAAAAATGAAACACACAAAATGTATATGGATATTAAACCATTTCTTTTTGAAAATCATTTTTCAACAAGAAATCACATTTAATAATTTTGAAAACATATTTTTAACCTCATATGAAATCCTAATAACATAACCAATATTATAAGAAAGCAGAAAACTCACCAAATGATGTTTAAACATAGAACCACCCATCTAAAGTGCAGAAACATACAAGAATTGGTGCAGAACCGCAAATACACCACCATGGAACACTATAAAGGAAATATTCAACCAAAAACATCAAGTATGAACACTAATAAAAAGATAAAATCCAAAATACATCACCCAACCCGCTGTAGATTTGAAATCCCTAAAATAAAGAAGAGACCCCTAGAAAATAGAAGAAATCCACGAAGAAACTCACTTACTTGAAAAATCATGTATAAACCAGACCAAATCCACCAAATATTTGGAGAACCTATAGAGACAAGGGAGGAGGGGATGTTCTTATGACTAGAAATCCTGAGTAGGGAAGAAAATGGGTGTTTTGGGGTTATATCCTAACGTTACATGGCCAGTATTTTAGAATTTTTATTATCCTAGAAAAGTTTCAAGGTTTACCTGCATGGTTCCCCAAACCATTGTAGCAATATCACACCTTAATGTACATATAAGAAATTACACATTGTTATCCCACACAGTTTACAAACTATACACTATCTGTGTAATTATCCACTATCCAAAATGTCATGTTGGCTGTATGGAATCCTGGGCAAGGGCAAAGAGTTTGGAAAATCATGTTCCAACCATGATTCTAACGCTCTCAAACCCAAAATCTCAATTGTTTATCCAAAACTCTACGGGGAAACACATGGATAATCACTATACTAAAAATATAAATGGAATACCTTGAAATTAAAACACAAATGTGACAATTCTCCCCATCATGAAAAATATCCATCTATATGAAGTCAAATCAAATCTTGATCAGAGAATAAAAATGGATATTCTTATAAAACACAAGACTTTCCCTCCCAAGTCACATGCTCATTATTACCATGATTCCAAATAACACAAACCAACATAATGTAATTTTAGTGAAGAACCTTCTCATGGGAATCCACAATCTACAATGGCTACTCAAACACTGAAAAGTCATGCTCCAAATCCAAATCTTACGTGTTTAATAGATTTTTTATATCTAGGTTATACATTTTCAACTTGTACACATAAAAAACATCTTGAATTGAAATCAACTAGGATGGAAAATACAATATGTAGGAAACATTAATGATCCACTTGATAATATCAAAATGACGTGCATACCTTAGTGTTATCTTTCCGTGCTTACCCAAATGATGATGACCCAAGGAAGGGGGCACTTTTTGGAACACCTGGTCACCCACAAAAAACTCCAAATCTAAACTCTTTTAATTAACATAAGATTTTTGAAGATGATGAGCATTAAACAATTACTCAATGGTTATATAGACCTTCTTATATGTCTCATTCACTAAGCTCAGTCCCAACATTTTGGTTTCACCCTCCTCTGCCCATCATAAAGAAGACCAACAAGGCCGAACATAGAGAACCTCAAAAGGATCCATTCAAACCAAGGATTGGTAATGGTTTCTATATAAAAACTCAACCAATACAAAATTAATATCCCATTAACCACTCAAATCCAACACACATGTCTTGAGAAAGTCATAAAAAAATATGATTTTCCCACTCTATTAGACAATCTGTTTGAGGATGGTATACTATGCTCAATTTAACCTATGACTCCATTTACTATTTATGGTATTCCCAAAATTGAAATTTCAAATGAGGGTCCCTGTCTGAGATGATAGCTAATGGCACACTATAAAGTCTCATAACCTCCTAAAAATAGAACTGGCCCAACTCATCTACCTTTTCAGAATATTTGATTGGAATGACTGGGCTAATTTTTTCAGAAGATCTACCACCACCCAAATATAATTCCTTCTCTGGGGTGTATGGGGTATGCCAATTATAAATTCCATACCAATATCATCCCACTTCCATGTAAGAATAGAATATGGTCAAAGAAAACCAAAGGTCCTTTGGTTATTTTCTTTCACATGCTGACATGTATAACACCGTGATGAAAAGATAGCCACATATAACCTTATACCTATCCACCAAAACTATTGATGCACGTCATAGTAAATTTTGGTAGCACTACGATAAAATACCGACTGATATTGGTTTTTATCCTATGTCACCACCTTTATCAATGAAAATGGAACCCCAAAGGGACCCTCAAAGCATAAAACTCCTTTGGGAGACAACAACCAATCACAAGGAGTCTCCTCTTCATGAAGGATCTTCATAGACTACTAAACTGACTCATCACCATGCTACTTCTAATGAATCAAATCCATAGGAGGAGTCAACTAGAAAATGAAAAATAAAACACCTCTACTATGTTCCTTGGTCTTCATATAAAATTGGGGAAAAAGAACCATCAAGGTCCTCTCATCACTACACTTTTTAAATGGTTCCATTGGCACAATTTGGGTCAATGAATCTGCTACCACATTACCCTTTTCTAGTGTATAATGTAAATAAATTCCAAACCCCTGAAGGTACTCAAACAAATGATGATGCCCTAAATTCATATCATTCTAAAATAGTATGTGTTAGATGCTCTTTTGATCAAAATAAACTATAAATTTCTCTTCTAAATAATACTGGCATCATGTATTCAAGGAATGAATTACTGATGTTAATTCTATGTCATGGGTCAGGTAATTATTTTCCAGTGGTATGAGCTGGAAAGAATCATATGCCCCCACTTGATCATCCTGTATTACTACATACCCAGGACCTATACTTGATGTATTGTAGAAAACCACAAAACCCATTCCAAATTCTAGAAAGATCAAAATTGGGTTGGTCGTCATCCACCATTTCATCTCTTAAAAGGACGCCTGACACTCTCATATCCCTTAAAACTTCACCCCATTTTGGGAGAGCACTATCATGGATAAATAAAGGTAAGAAATGTCTTGAGAAAACTAGATGTAACAACCTACCAAGCCTAAAAATATCCTGATATAAAAAATATTATTGTGTTATTCCCAGGAAATCATTGCACTGGCCTTCTCAAGATCCATTACAACTCCTCACTCTAAGATCGCATGACCCGAAAACTTCATTGCCTTGATCCAGAATGTGAACTTTGAAAACTTCTTACATAATAAATAGTCTTGAATAGTGCCCAAAGAAATCCTAAAATGACGCATATTATACTCCTCTAGTCCAGAATAAAGTAGGATTTCATCCATGAATACTATAATGAAGGAGTCAAGATACTGATGAAATACCCTATAAATGAGAACCATAAGGACCACTAGAGAATTCATTTGCCCAAAATCCATGAACAAGTACTCAAATGGATGTACCTAATTCAAAAATCTATCATTGAAACATCTACCTACCCAACTCTCACATAGTGATAACCAGAATGAATGTCAATTTTAGGAACCACCTTTCCAACATATTCTAATAAAAAATTACATCAATATGGGGAAAATGGTTCTTGTTCTTTATTGTTACCTTATTCAAATTTTGATAATCAATACATAATCAGAAATATCCATCATCTTTTTAATGAAAAGAACTTGTGAGGCCCAATGTGAGATGCTCAAACGAATAAATCCTTTGGATTAAAAATATTCCAACTGTGCATTCAATTCCATCAACTCAGTTGGTGGCCATACGGTATGCGGGAAGAGATATAAACCATGCTCCCGGCATCAAGTCTATAGATAACTATGCATCTTGATCTGGAGGAAAACCTAAAAATTCATCTGGAAATACCTCTGGGATCTCATCTACTATAGAAGGTAATCCTCCCTCAAGAGTCCACCATCATCCTAAAATGCAAGTAATGATAACTAGAAAATGATATTTCCTAACTCTGAAAATAGAGGTCTAGAACAACCTAATGGAGGATCCCATTCACCATAAAATTCATGGGTACTCCCATTAGGTTCCACAAAACTCACTTTCCACCTATAACAATTTATTTGTTCCTATGAATTCACCATCCTATCCATACCTAGGATTACACCAAAGAGGTAAATTTACAGAATAATGAAAATCCATTTCAGATCGACACCTAACACAATGATTGCATAAAATGGACACCTGAAACCTTGCTCTTTATTCTAACCTAGCATTTTTACCAACTCCATTTCATATGGAATCATCTTAGTTTGAAATATCATCACATCCTCACAAAGGGTAGATAAAATTGAAATAGAGGTACCAATATCAAAAAAATGTTAAGGACAATGTAATACAAAAGGTACATCGAATTATCACAAGTCTCGCAACTGACCCATTGGTGTCTACTCCCCAACATGAAGATGTTTCTCCTCAAGCAAACTCTATGAATGGATATTGTTCTATAGTTCACCCCTAAAATGATAATGCCTAGATGAGGATCCACCTCTTCCGCCATTACCATTGAATCAAGAACTCACTGACTTGGATGTTTCTGATGGGGATGACATTCCCCTTGAAGCCAATGATCATGTACCAATTTGATAATGAACCGTCACTTTTAAAAAGAATTATAGGTGTACCGTAACTCGACATTAGTGAAAATGTTTGTGATAGAATGGGAATGAAGGTCGTATGTACCTTTCCTTCCAACATTGATGTCAATTGACTGAATCGACATCATAATCCACAAACTAAGACAACCGATAAGGATGGAATGAAATACCACCTCCCGTCATCCCCTTATCATTATACTTCCTCTACTTTTTTAATGAACTACTACTACCCAAAATTTAAACTAATCCATTGAGACTTGGATGGTCACCAGGATCTATCTCTATCATCATATCATGATCAACAACCTCAATATAGGTCTTTAGTTTGAATAAGAAAACATATTTTCAGTTTTTTGGTCGTAAACCATTTTAGAACCTCTAATCTATCATTTCCTTGATGGAAATGAGCTCGGATTCATACCAAACTAACTCAGAAAAATAGTTATCGTATTACATCATAGACTGATCTATCTATATTAGCTCGATAAACCCTTGAGATCAAGCATAATCCAGGACCTCAGGAAAATACTTCTAGTTGAAAATTGCTTTGAAGTATTTCAAACCCCTCTTATCATTTTTACAAGCTTGAACCATATATCCCCACCACCTTTGACAAGGAAATTCTAACAAGAAAAATGTCCATTTAACCCCCAAGATCCATAAGATTATCGAAGAACTCGAATATCCTCCCTATCTTCTCAATACAATCCTTTGATTCCTTATTTTAGTTCTTCCTCATAAATAAGGGGAATAGTTATTAAGAAAATCCTAATCACTTTCCTTAATAAGACCTATTTCATATTCTTTAACTAGAGTAGGAACTAAACCCACTCCTTGTCCCAAATCTTGGATAGACTGGACCACAACATTCACTAGTCTATGGCCAATTGGTAAGGGATAACTCTATCTGACATATTCCCATATCTACAAAAAAAATATGGGGAGGAATTTTTCTACAACAAGCCACAACCACAAAGAAAATCAAAAATACAACCATTTTTAAACTTTTCGTCATTAACAACAAATCTTTTATGAATTCACAATACCAAACCTGACCAAAACCATCATAATAACAAGACCAACAACCAAACCAATCCACCCCCACTTGGTATCTGTATACAGTCTGCAACCTATATGTCTTACCTAGAGGAGAAGTTAAACAAAACACCATTATCCCATGGTGAATAAAGATCTTTCATGAGGTGTGTTGGCTAGGAACCATAATATTAACTACAAAATCAATCCTTGATAGTTCTATATCCCGTATATCCATACTCTTTCCCAAATAACTTGATCCAAAAATTCCATAACCTCCCTTTCATACAATTTTTTCATGAACCAAGCCAGAGTGTCATCCAACCCAACACCCGACCATTTTGGTGTCATGGCCTGAAGGGCCTTCCCAATCCCCACAGGTAGGAAACCAGTGTCTGGGTATCAATAATACATCATGGGAATTATTTCAACCATATATATAATAAAAACCCATAATAATAAACATCACAAGGATGGGTAATCATAAACAAATAGAGAATAATAATATTTAAAATCATGTTCACATATTTAAACAAAATCCTAAAAGGGATACAAATTAAAAAAAAAGAGGACAATGAAATTCTATGCCAATGGTAAGAACAATATCACAAAAGATCACTTTGTCATGGGAAGACGCTATATGATCTAGCTAAAATGGAACACTATGAGGCTTCTATCTTAGTGAAATGTGTTATAGAAACCACAAACAATAGTGTTCATGTGCACGAGCCACTAGGATGGAACATCCCAATGTCATATTTTTCTCTAATCACCATCATAATTTTTTGAGTTTTGTAACCATAAATCATGCTATATGAATCAGGGCCAAGCCACTTTTGATTAAAATAACATACTATTCTTAATTCCCCCACCTAGAGACTATGGTTTCCATTCATGCTCAATTTTTATTTAACATATAATAAGGATCACAACATTCACATACACACATTCCTATCATTATAAACACACTTGATAAATCACGTTTTTCACAACCAAAACCACATTGAAATCAAAACACACACCAAAACCATTTATAATTTTGTTTCTTACCACTTTCACATTTTACCAAACACCTTTACAGACAAAAAAATGTTACGCAAAAAATATACATGGAAAATAATTCTTTTCCTTTGAAAAATATCCTTGCATTATAATCTCACCTTGAATATTTTTAAAAACACATTTTTTAAATCACATGAAATCCATATAACATAAAAAAATAAGCAAAGAAAGCATACCAAAATCACCAACTAAATTTTAAGCATGGAACCACCCACCTCAAGTGTAGAAACATCTAGAAATTAGAGTTAAACCACATCCACAGAACCGAGGAATCCTATAAAGGTAGGAAGGAACCAAAAACATCAAGATCAAATCCTATGAAAAAGATAAAACCCTATATAGTTCACCCAAACTTCTAGAGATATGAAACCCCAGGAAAGAGGATTAAAACCCCTATAAAAGAGAAGAAATCAAGGAATAAACTCACTTTCTTAATGAGTCCTGGAGAAACCACACCAAATCCACCACAAATTTTGAAATCCAAGGGATCAAAGGGAAGAGGGCGAGGTGCCTAGGGATAGAAATCCAGAGTGGGGAAGGAAATGGGGTCTTAAGGTTAAATAATAAGAGTAAAAAACTAGTATTTTATACTTTTTAGTGACATGGACAAGTCGAATGATTTACCCGTATGGTTTTCCAAACAATTCAGCAATAGTCTACAACTTATTGTTCAATCATGACATGCCACATAGTTATCCTTCCCAATTTACAAACCCAGTGCTAACTATGCGATTACCCACTATCCAAAATGTCACTTTGGCTGCATGGTTTCTTAAGAAAGGGTGCATGGTTTAACAAACCATTCACCAACCATGTGCCCCATTCTATCAAACCTGAAATCTCAATTTTTTACCAAAAATCTAAAGGGAAACCCATGGATAAGCACTATACTAAAAAAATGTAATACCTAAAAATGAAAACATGGATGTGACATACAAGGTTGTGAGTTGTAATGAAATCCCAAAATCCCTTTGATAAACATAAAATGATTGGTTCAAATATTATCTACCTCAATCAAATTAAAGAATATTGATAATATTTCCAAATAGTATTTTGTACATAATTTTTTAACACATATAAATTTTCAACTGATTACTAATTTTTTTTAAGATGAAAATAAACATGACTAATAAATTAATTAATAATGATAATCACGTTTTAAAATCCACTATGATATATATTATTTAAAAGATAAAAAAAACTTAGTATGTATGAGTTTTAATAAATAAATTTCTCTTTTACCTTTAAAAAAATTATTTATTCATCTTATCTAAGAAAAAAAAAATA
Source organism: Viscum album (assembly GCA_963277665.1). Taxonomy (NCBI): domain Eukaryota; kingdom Viridiplantae; phylum Streptophyta; class Magnoliopsida; order Santalales; family Viscaceae; genus Viscum; species Viscum album. Next base: position 502,036,239 of record OY728131.1, on the reverse strand, counting down.
CTTAAATAATTCATAATCATTAAAATTTATTAATATATCATATTGGATTATTTAGTTATGATTCTTATTTTTGTGAAATTGGAGAAATACTAAAAATAAATATAATTTAAATCATTTATTTTGGAAATATAATTTAAGTGAATGATTTTATTATTATGATAAAATATATTTAATCCATTGACCATGTTATTAGAACCTTAAAAATATCATTTATATAATTAGAATAACTATTTTTATTTATTAAAAATGAAAATCCCACCTTATCTAGGAATGATACAAAAATAAAATTTCTCATTGTTTTGGTAATCTGATAATAGTTTTGTAGCAATAATGATAATCCACTTAGAGGATGAAATTTCAACATCCCAATAAAAAAAATCTCAACACTTCTTCATTTCTAACCCATATTTCTTATTCCATCATGATCAATTTCCTTTGTTCTATAAGATGTTCTGCATCACAAATAATAAGTTATATGCATCTGGTATCTAATACCCATGATCCAGAATTATTAAAATTGATCTCTATATTATACAACTACTCACACATGTGTTTCCTTGTTATACTTTTAAGTCATCTAATCACTATTAATGTTTAAATGTCTTCATATTAACTGTCATTCAAGGAAATAATGATTGATAAAACAATACATATTATATCTCAAAGATCCTTTATATAATTTTTAAAAGAATCATTTCCCTCTTTTCAAGTAGAAATAAAATTTATATTGTGTGGGTTGCACTATATTTTATAGTTTCTTCTCATTTGAATATAATATTCAAATTTTTATCCTATTAAATAAAATTATTTTCATTAATATTTTCCTTCTCAAGGACTGACTAGATTGATAAACATGAATTTTTTTATAATGTCAAGAAAATATACAACAAAATATGTTCTATTATTAATATAAAACACAATATTATTCAATAATTTTATTATTGAATATGCACCCATTAAAATAAAAATCCTCACAATTATAAATATAATATGATAATATACACATTTTTACATGTATTAGACTATAAAATATCATCTTTTATGCAATTTTAGATGCTATAAAACGTGTCAAATGAAGTTCACTGAGGAAGAATTTCTAAAATATGTAACTTTAGTACCCAAGGACAAAATGACATGAGACCTAGGTGTTTCATGATTTTATAAGTTATGGATATGTTAATATGAAGTTTGCACATGTACAGAACTCCTAAACAAGTACCCACTTCTGGGAGTTAATAGGCCTATAAATTGACATTAACTGCCCACTTTGATGGATTAAATATTTTTGAAAAATATATAGTTTCTCAACTCATGTAATGTCAATTGTTTATTCAATGCATAATTTCAATCCATGAAACTATCATAGACTCCTACATGGGATATAATTTACATAAATTACCTCATGTATGACCTTCAATGTGTTCGAAAACACTTGATATTATTTTTTGAAACTCCCTATCCATGAATAACACACCTCATCACTATGAATCCTACACTGATCAAAAAAAACCTCATACAGCACCATTATTATATGATTGTGTGTTATGCTAACCCATTTTATTTCTCCTTTAGAAATAAAATATCTAAGAGATTGGATTGCACATGGTACTCAAATTCACCTAATTCATATTCATTTGTACAATCTTCATACATGTAACCATAACTATGACCTTTCACCTATGAACATTTAATATGAGCTAGTGGTAGGGAATCATAATTATAGTCACTCCACATATCTTTCTTTCATCCAAGTATGATACAAGTACCCTATTCATTTCCCCCATTGAATACTTTTTTGTATCCCCTTTCATGGCCCTAGTGTCTGGCCACCTGATATTAAACTACATTGACTAGTACTAACATAAAACCGTAAACTATCCAATGTGAATTACATATTTTTCTTATTCCATAGGGATACATAAGACTCATCCCTGAGGTTCAATCCCAAATCCATTATCATCTCAAAAGACCACTAGATATAAATTATCCTCTAATCCTATCCTACATTATTTATATCATAAAATATTCTATAACATCCCCATGGGGTTGAAGATAATGAGAGTGCCCACTAGAATTAATCCGTGTACTTCTATATTTTTAGATTTAAACCAATAAACTCAAAATGAATTATGTGATGAGAATAAGAGGATAAACCTTTCTTTTTTTTATAAGAATAAGATGATCCAAACTACCTTATATATCAAAAATAAGATTATCCAACCTTAATTCTGTGACAATCCTAATATGGATCAACATACTTTATATGAAAAGCATAATAGGACCCAAAATTACTTTTATGATAATTATTGTATGACCCATAATTTATTATCTCATGACCATTATATTTAATATATTTTATTATTTGAAAAGAATAAAATAAAAAATATCTACTGGGGTGATGAGTATAATATTCCCTCACAGCCATACATGATAAAGATAATATTTCCCTCATATAAAATGTTTAACCCATATACCCATCCTCTTTATATGTTATGAGCATAAGACATCACTTATTTCATATATAAGAAGAATAACTTTCCCCCATGTCCCAACATGAGGAAGACACAACTCACCTTGTGTGATGAGAATAAGAGACCTATCTCTACTATATTATGTGACTATAATAAGATGTTATCATTCCATAAAAAGATAAAGATACAAGGGAATATAGTATGCCCAATACATTAATGTACATCAATCTCAAGGTCTTCACCCTACTAAGGTATATGTGATATAATTAATGGATGTTCACAAGGATATTATTGGGAAGGGATTCATTTTCATGTCTTAAATATATATGAGCATCCTTAAATAGGAAATATGTTTTTTAGTGAGATGAAATGGTCTTTCATCCTCTTATTTTAGTTAACTATTCCATCATAATTAACCTAATAGTGAATGGATTACTACCTTTCAAAAACAAGAACATGGGATGAAGATAATGAATATTCCACAAATTCAAGAAGTTTCCTTAAGAAAATAATCATAAATATAAGTAGGGAACCTGAATTATTATTTTTCTCATTCTTTAATTATGGGATGAGAAATTTTGGAAATAACTAGCATTAAAAATATCTTCATGGTTAGATTTTTCTCTAGAAGAATAATTACCACTAGAAATGTAAAGAATGGTTTCATAGCTATTGTTAACAAATGAGGTCTTATAAGGGATTCCAATAGTTATTATTACACTAATATATTACCATATAATAATATTCAATAGACTTATGCTATGGATTTGTAGATTAATTTTCCAAATCTTCTTATAACATTCACCTCCTTTCTCAAAAAAAGGTTGTACAGTTAATGGTCATCAACACCCTCATCTTCTAGTATGAACACGAAGGGATCATCCCTATATAATAGATGTATTAAAAGGATATTGCGGATATGTTTCCAAGACAAAAAACTAAAAAAATAGAGATTATGTATGGGTAAGAACCTCTTGTAACCACTACAATTTGGGATAAGAGTCTTTCCAAAAATCAAGATAGTGATAAATTCACCCATGTTGAGGAGGTGGGGGTGTTTAGGGGGCAGTATCCCCTACTAACACCCCATAAAATCCATAGAGGTATCCCAATAACCATTTTAATAGTTAAAACATGTATACCTAGTTGGTATCAAAACATACAAGGGTTTCTCAAGTTTAGGTCACCCAGGTTTATGGTGTAGATTTCCATACCAATAGAAGACCAATGTTCTAAAATTACAACAAGCCACTCCTATATCTACAACACTCCTAAAAATTTATCCATGCATAAATAATATATTATTCATATAAAACCAACCACTAATAATGTAAACCTTCATGTAAAATTGGGATCATAAACCTAACCTCCTATCAGGCATGTCAGATCTACACTCATAGTAACTTACACAACTAACTACTTTGATTGAGTACTTCTCTGTACCCATGAATTATACCTCCATAAAGGCTATATCATGGGTGAAGTGAATTACATCTATTTAAGAGGTCCACCCTGTAATACCAACAACAAAACCCATGTAAATATTCCCTATTTTAGGGTGAATATCATGCTTTGGTAACTACTATGCTGACACAAAAAGACTAAAACATGGATTCAATGGTGAATGGTCCTTAATATTTTAAAATTCTAACCCACTATGTATTTAGAGAATATGATTTTGTATATGCCACTATGATCCTTATATGAAAGAATAAAATTAATAGGATGTTTATTTTCTTTTATGATGTGAACATGGTCACAAATTCCCTATACATGTACAAATCTATAAAGAATATATTTTCTTTCTATCAGAGGATATCAAGGACTTAATTACCAGTGTCATCAGTTTCTCCTCCCTCTTTAACTACCATGTATATGGTTGATACATCATGAACTAGAAAAGAATAATCTATAAAGAAATAACATGAATTGGATCTATAAGAACTTGTTAAATTCTCCCAAGATGAGCATGTTGGATCCCCGTCATACAAATAAATGTTTTTGAAGCATGGTCCTACTAAGAAGTATATATCTTGAAATTGATGTATGATTTCCTAAAAAATATAACTCCCAACCAATGTTTCGCAATAAATGAATTAGTAATCCCTCTATTCAATATATACCAAAAAAACATTATATAGAATCATATATCAAAATAAATAAATATTATCCTTCGTAATATAATAGGGAGCATAATGAGATATTTGGTGATTCCCTGGCCACTGATAAGATTCTAGTCAAATTTTGGTTGTATAAAACCTCAAAAATCACCATTACAAAAAAATATTCATAGAACTATATAGAATACCTTCATTATAACCTATGGGAAATGTAGAAACATCTCCAAAGATAATAATTTCAATATTCAAGAATCCCTAAGAAACATTTGGCCTTTGATTATCTATTTCAAATAGTAAACCTTGTTATGCTTCTAGTGGATTAGTACAAAGATTATAAAGTATTCTATAAAAAGATTCAACCTGAAAATATTTAAATTATTACAATAATATATTGGATCATTAGTAAATATTCTTACTATGGGATTTTTAGAGGCTTTAGGTAGTAGTATGCACTAAAATTCACAACTTTGGGATAATGAAAAAGTTCCCCAATGATAGTCCCTTAGAAAAAATCAATGAATCCATACCATCAAAAACCAATATAGTGAATATAATCATAGTCATCCCCCATACCATTCAGGATCATGATATTGGTGATGAAGAAAGCCAAGAAGATATTCTTCTAGAGGACACATTGTGATAGGTGAACCTTCATAGAGGTTTCTATAACCTATATTATTAATAGTTCATTGTACATACGTTTCAACCAGTCATGACACTTCTATAAATTAATAAAAAACAAAAAAAGGAGATAGTGATGTTGAGTCTTTTGAAACTACCAAACAACTTGAAAAAACATTTTTGGATTCTTGGATCACTACTTTTCTCTAATATAATGAGGGATGTTAAAAGTTTAGTTCTGATAACCTCCAAGAACACCTCCATTAATGGGGGGATTTCAAAGACAACCCTATCCCACCTCCCAGGGATTATAATCAAAAAATATCCCCAATTTGATCAACTAGGGAAACATAGGGTGATTTGTTAACTATAGATAGATATCACCTGTTGTTATAGATCTCCATCAAGCCATATATAATTAATTCCAACCTATAGAACATAGGTGCTCTATATTATGAGTGAGTAAACCAGTAAGTGTATAGATACATGAGGAACTCTCCCAAAGTTATATAATCAATTAAATTACCACTAGCATGGAGGTTATACAGATGTTTTGGTCTTAAATATAGCCTAAAAATAATCCTTACCTAGAGTGGGTGGACCAAATTCCCAAGTCTCTATATTTTAGTGATATGAGCATCAAATCCTTTAATAGAAAATATAACCTTGTAGAAACATCATGCACAACTTGTCCCTTGGTGTGACATAATATCATGGACCCTAAAAAGTATAATTATAATAATATCCCTTATTTTATTTTGTTAATAGAAGATCCCAAATTTATTTGTTATAATAATCATACATGATGATCCATCACAAGTTGGGAGGATCTTCGATGGAAATTACACTACCTATTCAAATCCTCCTTGTGAAAGATGGGTGTAAGTGACCTGTCCAAGTAAAAATAATGTGATAATAAACATGTGACTACCTTAATTTCTTTGTGTAAGGGCTTAACATAACCCCTTGATAATCAAATCCCATGAAATTGTTTATTAAGGATGCACATGTAAAACTTCAGGAATGAGCTAGTTCTGACTTTGGTTTCCCTAAATTCCATAGGTGAGTTCCAATAATTCCCTGATTAAACACATAACCTTCATGTGTATATATAGTGAACCAATAAAATTTATTTTCCACTAACACCCTCATATACATGAATGTTTGGAATGGGACAGATAGCATATTTGAAGTAGACTACATCCCCTCAATTGATCGAGGACTTGGTGTCCCTAGAGAATAAACCATGACAAGAATAGTCTCACCTTAGGAATGATTCACATATTCATTATTAAGGATAAGTGGTAAGACCCCTAAAATATAGGAACAGGACATTATATTCCCATTGGGATAATTATGTTCTCGAATTTGTTTATATGTTCCATGGAGAATAATTTTCTCAATATTTGGGTAATTAGAGTGACATAAAAGGCTAAGTTTATAAAACAACACAACTACTTTCTTTTCCAAAAGTTCCTCAAATATGTCATCCAATATTTCATGGTATTTGTGTACATGAGTTATAATATTTTGACTCATATAATGGTGGACTTCGGTGATCTTTTAATAGATTGAACCTGTATTTTCACATCCTGGTACAATGATAAAGACCCCATGTATTTACAATGTGTTTCAAGTTAAGAATAAAAGAAGTTAAATGATTTAATATCCATAAATTAAGCTACATGATCCAATGGGAAGATTTGTTTATGGGTGAATAATCATAATAATTTCCCCTTCAATTTCATCCTCATTTGACATAATCAGATTCAGGACCATATAGTGTATAATAGAGTCTTGGTCAATTTCATAATGATGACATGGATCCTCTATTAGTTGTAAATCCAATATACACTGAATTATTTCTTACCCCCGGTATTGAATGGAAACTATATAGTTTCTTATTTTATAGATTTAACTTCTAATATGGGATATTCATATTCTTTTTTAATGATACCATATTGGTAAAACACTATGTTGATCCCAAGGATGAATATAACAAAAAAACTAATGAAGAATCCCATAATTGATCCTAATATTGGGTAAGACATACTTTTAGTATTATAAATACCTAAGGAGGGATTATAGAAAATATTTTGTATACTATTGAGAAAGAAGGAAAGATTTTATCTATGATTAACAAGAACAACCACCCATAGAAGCATCATCTATAAAAACTTTTCACCTTATTTTAATGGATAAAAACCTATTTTATACATATCCATCCAAAAATTTATATAATACTGTGGGTGTCAGCTAAGAACCCATTCCCCAACTGACATGTCCCTTTACCCTTATTTCTAGGTAATTACCCCATGAGAGTAAGAATATACCCCTATAATATAAATATTATTTCCCATTACCACTCATATGTGTCATGGATCATCTCCTAATCCTCAATAAACACTCTATATAAAAGTCACAATGTGAGACCCTCATCAAGGCCCTAAACCACCTAATATTGTTTTAGATTTAAGTTTCTAACATTTCAACCTTACATGAAAAATAATGATAACATAAGGTTTCTCAGAGCATCATCTTCTTCTTCGGGGAGGATGTTGGAGTGGTCATATAAGGCCACATACCCCCACCCAATATACGCCATCAAAAATCTCAATGGCATTGACATGTATAGGAGATTAGTGGATAATGTCTCTAGGTTCAATCATTTCTAACTTGAACACTCCACAATACTGGATATATTGAGTCTAATTTGGACCTGTTCAGCCTAGAAATTCAAGGATATAAAAAGATTGATAAAAATATTTTCATAAGGATCAAGATAAAAAAAATAGTTCATTGATTTGGTATATGATACAGAATTCATTGATGTACTGACAGAAACGGATTTCAACTCCATACTAGGGAGGCCTTATATACAATTTCATATAGTTGTCACTTCATGAAACAACTAGTGACATAAATACTTCCTCAATGATCATGTAATTGTTCTCCATATATATTCGTCCACCTTTGACCCATGTGAAATTCATTACATAGATTTGGGGTATTACAAAAGTATTGGGATGAAAAACTAGGTCAAAGGATTCAGGTTTTTTAGTGTCCTTAATAACTTGAAATCCACCTTGGTGGATCCTTGGGTTGAATAAAAGAGAGGTGTTATAAATCCAATCGGTTATCTAGAGGCATCGAATTTTGACCTTAGATACCACTTGATCTTTCTATTGAAAAAGGATTTCATTAAGATCACTGACTATTCATAAGAGATATAAGTGAGCCTAGAGATAGAGACACCATATCCCCACCAATATCGATGTGTTTTCATCCATTCCCATCAATAGATATCTAACTCATGTATATCAAAGATCAAGGTTCACAAATAAGGAATTGATTAACCTATAGTGTTTCAATATGATTAGAAAACCACACAAGTGATGATTTCAAAGGATGGGAACCATGGAATCAACTGATACAATCTCTATAGAACCCATAAGTATAAGTACATACTTTTGAGGATTCTTACCCATCATGAAAAGATTATTACACCATAAAAATACCTATTAATTATATATTAAAACCCTCCTCTATCCATCAATCTATTGATAATGAAGAATTTAATTAGACACATCCTACCATTGGAGAATGAGTTTCCACCCCCAATAATATGTTGATACAGGTGAAAATCATTACTAAATAAGACCCAAGGATGACATTTATTAGTTTCATATAACCTCATGATATACATGATTAGTATGTTTAGTTCTCATTGAAACTCTATGATTTATTTTCATTGAACAGCAAGGATATTCTAGGTATTTATCCTTATATAATTATTCATCATCTAGACTATTCCATCATCCATCAAGGATATAATTCAGAAACCATGAGAATTCACCCATCTAACAGTACCACATATGAGTATGAAATTGATTATCTGATCAAATAAAACATAAATAGAGATTTATATTACCCTATGTTAATAGGAAACCTTATCTCAATCAAAAAGAATAATGAGAAACATAGGGTAAATAACATCTTACTATATCTCACAAGAAACTACATGAATTATGAATTCACCATCTCAGTTACAAAGTTACTTATTAAATAAACCACCATATTTCATACCATTTCCTTCTTAGATGGATACACCAAATAAACTCAAATATGAATATAGGTATTATATTAATAGGCTACTACAATCAATGCACCCCAGGTGAAATTATTTTACCATTTTATTCCATATATCTTAAAAAATATGGTTTCAACCAGCCCATAATCCATGAATCACATCTTCAATCCCATTTTGGGAAGGATATTTGAGTTATATGGGTATGATTCGGTGTTCAGATCCCTCCAAATATAGAACAATATCATGGATCTGGAGAAGTTTTTTGGTCTTCTCCAATCCCACAATCTGAAGATGATTTTATTGAAGTGTTCATTCAGGGACACCTATGGTAAATTCTCCTTCTTTGTTTTCTAGTAAAAATGCATCCATATTTTACCTAAAAATATCAAGTTGAATATTGAGATTCCCCCCCTCTGAAGAAATTCTATAGAGCTTATAGTTGAGTAAATTTTAAGGGAACGTGGCTAACATCTATCATGTTTTCACCAATATGGGAGAAAATATTATTCCATTCACAAAGTTAATTAAGAAGGGAATATCTCACAGATGGGATAAATAATTCAATAGTGCCCTCAGGGAAATTAAGTAGTAATTTTTATTTCCCCCAATTATAATGCTACTATTCCAAGGAAAGTTATTGATCCATTATGTGACAGTCCGTGACTAATTTATCAATTCTCTATTATCTTATAAAAAAAATTGGTTATTTATTAGAGTCTTTAATACCTCTATAAAATAGTAGTAGATTTTAAATTCATATTTTATTCAATAAAAATAATTTTTATTCCATTCCTTTCCTTATATTGGTCATTATCTATAACATAACGATTTCAAGTTAATCTCCCACATCAATTTGTTGTATTATTTGCTAAATCATCACATTTTTATTACATTATTTCATTAATGGTAAGTGATCCTTTAGTAATTTTAAATTAATTTCATTCCATATAATTCTTTAAATGGGGGAGGAATTGGTAAATTTCCTTACCACTCATCCAACACCAAAGGTGCTTCCCTGAAACACTAATTTTCTAGATGATTCAATTTTATTTTTTGATAAATATATCCCATTATAGAAACTTTATATTGATGGTTCCTCTTAAAGTATTTCTAGGAGGAGAAAAAACAACCTTAAACTCAATAATGTTGGAATTTTAGGTGTTTATGACACTCCTTAAAAGTACCTCATGTCATATACATTCCATATTTTAGAGGGGTTACCCAATAATCAGGTTGAGTATTAAGTGATCATTATCATACTCGAATTGGACCTTGAGATTCATGTTCTCTGATGTCATGTAAAGGGTGACTCTAATATAGACATCAAGAAAGTAAGTGATGATTATTCCATCAATAAGTAAGACCTAAAACCATGTCTTCAGTGTTCCCACAAGGATATTTCTAGAATTCCCTTTCACCAAATGGTGTCTCATGTACCTTTGTTCCAAAATTATTGGTAAATTTATTTGAAAAATTTCACCAAATATCTTACTAATACATTGAAGTAAAGAAATTACATCTGTTTCATGCATCAAATAGTGATATCACATGCATTCATTGATGTGAAAAAATGATAGTTGAACCACTTTAACCCTGATTCCTCCTAATAAGGACCCTTTAATTATACCATAATGAATGAATAATCTAATTAGATAACTACCTTAGTTGAATATCTATTCTACAGTACATATCTGTTAAGCATGAATGAGAGGGATGAAACCTACAAAATGGAATTAAATTTCAGCCTTGAGTTTTTCCAAACATAAACCAAATCCTCTATAATCATAGATTTTAGGAAATCATTCTTCATTTTATAATGGAAAATGATATTCCTTAGGCTCTATTGGGGTGAATGTTGGGATATTAGTGCTCATCAGGAAATATTAATCCTATAAAACTAGATATAATGGATGGGATACTTTTGTCCCATAAAATTTCACGACTACATGGAATTCACTGTGATTATTTATTCATTCTGGGTTCTTTCTAACATCATGAAACTTCCTCAAGAGCTACCAATTCTACAAAGTATTTATTTTCATTTATTTTGTATAGAATTTATACCATGAGTCCCTATGTACTAGTTATACCATGGTAGTTCTAGATTACTATTACAACTACTAATTAAATTTTGAAATGGGATAATGTAATTCTCATAATATAAGTCAAAACTAGGACTCTAATTTGGTTTTTGAAATATCACATCATTCTTCCCTATTGGATCTTTTTTTCTCAAGTAAAGTGTGATAGATATTTATATGGGGTGACCCAAAGTGTATAATTATTTAAATTCTTCTTCATATATTATGATTTCTAACACCACTCTCCCCAGATACACATTGATAGTCAAATAAATATTCAAATAAAATATTTGTTTAATGATGTTAACCTCATTTAAGGATATCAAAATCACTAATTTTAAAGGTTATTAACTCAGGAACACATCTCCCTTTATATTTTTAATAGTAACTCAATAAGGGGTGTAACATTGAACTTGTAAAACTATTGGTACCATCAAATTAATGTCTCTCATCAATATAACAAACAACTCCTCTTGAATAATTATTATTGATAAATGTGTGTGCCTCTAAATAGACTGTATAGATGTTTATATTCTTCATCTTCCTTTCATATAAATCTTTTATATTTATACTCTATTCACTTTCTTCTTAGATATTGAAATGTATTCATTCACCCCTCTAAAAAATTATATATATATATATATATATATATATATCATAATTTTTTATGGTTATTTATATTCACTGAATATTTTGTGAATATTTTTTAGATAAAACTCATAAAAATATTCTAAGATCTTACCGGATTGAGTTTAATAATTCAATATCATTTAAATTTGAGTCAAGGTCCTCTTTTTAATAAACCCTAAGACTCAAATTACGTTACATTTCATGATACATTATATATCACAGTCTTCTTACACAATTAAATTCTCTAAAAAATATTGCATCTAACTTAATTTTAAATCTTCCACATATGCATGAAAACATGGTACACCAACATGTTATGTATTTCCTCTTCCAATAACGTTGAACTCATCTCCTTATTGGGTGAAACATATCTAAGTATCCCAATATATACCTTGACCGGTATTTTTTTAATCTCATATATAATCATAAACAGTTTAAATGATCATGATGTTTTAATCTATGAAGGAAAAATCATCAGTATTACCTTATATAAGATGTCACTTTTTTTCAACAGAAATGAATTTGGGAAATAATTATTATTTTTATATAGAATAAACCATTTTTCCTATGTTTTTAATTAATATATTGCATCAATAAGGCTTTTGAGATTCATTTCATATGACTTTTAAGTCATATCAAACTATATGAAGTCATAATAAATATATTTTTTAATAATAAAATCATAGTAGATTATAATAAATTCCATATTTTTTTATTATACACTCATGGTTTCTTTATAACATAGTATATTTCTTATCCATCCGTCTAAATATATCCAAAACCCTATAATTCATGAAAATTCTATTTTAAATCATATACAACTTAGTTATTTATATGAAATTACTTAGAAATTCATATAAAACATGGGGATACTTTTGGAATTATCTATTTTCATCTCAATTATATAATTGTAGATAATAAATATCTATTTCCAAACATTATGAAATGAATTCACGGGTCTTTTAATTCCCCTCTAGGCTTCTCAAATATTGATCCAAATGTAAATAAACATTAAATATAGAATCCTTCAAATATAGAACACCTTGGATGGTTTCTCCATTACGTAATCTTCCTTATTTTTTATTTTTCAATATTTAAAACTTCTTAAATAATATCTTATGCATTTTGTATATAACATTAATCATTTCTCCACACTTGTTTTATAAAATTCCTCTATCTCAATCATCACTTTTCATCTATCTATGGAGATTAATTCATCAGTAACCACACTTAACATATATTAATATAAAATACAACACCATCCTCAAGAGAGTTTCACGACCTCACCCATTAGATTTTATTTCAATACTACATACTTATCCCCCCATTATTGACAATAAAGACATTGTTAATAGTTATAAGGTATTAAATATTCCTTCTAAAAGTAAAGAAATCATGACTTAATAACCAATATGTCTTTTTGAGATAGATATTTTTTAAAAAAAATAATGATTATGTTAATCATCATAGTTCTATATAGAAAAACACATTTGAACTCTTTCATATCTGCATTCATACACATTAGAAAAATAATGAAAATATTTTAAATATTTTTTCTGACACAGCTCAACGTATACCTTAAAATATCTCACATATAAGGATAGGAAGATTATCTCCATATAAAAAACATTTCCTTAATCATTTAATCAATAAATTATATATGAAAAAACTTAAATAGTATCATACTTCAATGAGATATAGTAGGATACACTCCCATATATAGTCATTTCTACTTAAATAACTAAATTATTATAAATTTGATAAGAATGTAAATATATTATTCCTTTGAGGGAAAACTTCTAGACTCTTAAAACCTTCTTCAAGTATCTCCTTTATAAATTTTTCCTTCATTTCAATGTATTTTTTCCCAGTAGTTTTGTAATTGATTTTTTTGTAACATTATAAAACTCTGATTCTCACACCCTATAATCAAAGGATATGTAGCTTAAATAGTCAGGCCTTTTAATTATTTCTTCATCCATACCATATGTGTAGATGTTGGTGAAAAAGACACATATTTTTCCTCAATAAATATAAGGGTAATTGATGTTTACCTCTTTCAATTCCATGGAAAAAAAATTTCAAATGAAAAATACTCTAACATATGTGGATTTCATATCTTTCATTTCCCGCGCCTGATCAATATTAGTTGATCCTCCCAAATATGTATCTTTTTTCAATTTATACATCAGTATATAATTTAAATAATTTGATATGTATCTCATGATTTTGTTTGATGCCAAAATATGTATTTCTATTAAATTAGATTGATATCAGGCACACACACTGACAAAATTAAATATCATGCCTTGATTTTATCTAGAAAAAAGCCTTACAATTATACATAAACACTAATTATTATTAAAAAATATCTTCATTATACTTGGGTAGTATTTATCATATATAAATTAGTATTGAAACCCCTATATCTTCCTACATGTGAAACTTCATTAAAATGTACCTTGGATATTTTTACTATGTGACAGAAATATTACCTACATCTTGAACAATTTATAACACCCAAAAAAATCTAATTTATATAATAATTTTCATTGCAATATTTTATTTCATGTTCCTTGATAACCAATAACATAATCTTTCTTCATTGTAAGAAAATATTATTTCATAATCATGCACATTCACAAAGAGCAATGAGGTGTTGGTATTTTTTCATACATATATTTTTTCCACCTATCATTTCTAGAAATATATATTTTTTATGTACTAGTAATTCTTAATATATTAGTCTCTTTATTCCTACTTCAACCCATACAAGGATTCCTTAGCATACATACCTTTTTTCTATCTTAATATAACATTAATCCTCTATCAAATTCCATGTACACTTCTTCATCGAGCTAACTATTTATAAAAGCTGATTTAACCTTACCTTGGATTATTTTAATGATTATGTAAGATATAATGGTTATAAAGATACTTATATATTTAGGTCTTTTTACTAGGGAATTTTTTTATTAAATTTAACCATTTCAATTTGTGATTACCCTTTACAAACCTACCTTAATTTCTTTCTATCTAATTCACTATTCATATCCATTTTATTTTTAATGAATCATTTTTTCCAATTAACATTATTATATTTGGATCTAGGAACATGTTCCCATGACACAGTCTTCTCAATCTATTCAAGAACTTCATTAATGGATTGATCCCACTCTTTGTGTTCTAATTCATCCTCAACTATTTGAGGATTAACCCTTGATATAGGGATTCAATGTCCAATTTATATATTATTTATTCTTGTATTTACACATTGATTGTAGTATTGAATAATGTGCATAGAATAAACATGTTTTTCCATCATTATATTTACTCTTTTAAGCATTAATTATTCATTTTCATGATTAAAAATATATATTCTACGTATTAAATTTAATTTGTGTCTGTAAAGTTTTTTTTGATGGGGTCATAACTGATAACCCATCCTCATCATCCATGATTATAGGTTTTTATTCTATTTTCATTTTCATGAATAGTGGCGTCATCATAATCAAAAAATCTATATTCTTTCTTATTATGACACCTTAATTAATTTCCCTTAATCAATGTATCTAATAAAGATTTAATATTCATATTTTTCATCAAAATTTCCTACACTTACATCATTTTCTATTATCTTGAATGGACTTCCAAAAACCCTAATGTGTTTAATATTTGGATTTATTTTTAACCACATCCCATGATGTTTCATGTCTAATTTTTTTCCTTATGAAACATATATTATAAAATTTATAGTTTTTGTGATGTCTTATAACCAAAAATTCCATGAGGTTTACTAATCTACTAGTATTGATTTATCAATATCAACTAGACTCATATTCTTCCTTTTAGTCAATCCATTTTTTAGGAGTATATGGTGTGGTGAATACTTGTTTGATGTCATTTTTTGTTTATATATTTGATGAATTTTATATTAGAACATTAAATTCAATTATTTGATCTTAGTCTCTTCATGTTGAATCATGATTACTTCTCTAAAATACTTTTGAAACACCTGAATCTATCTGATGACTACGATTTTTTTAGCATAAAATTTATTCATTTCATACTTATAAAATCATCTATAAAATTGATTCAATATCTTTCTCCACATGTTTAATTCTTAGTTATAATCCCATAGCCATCTGAGTGAATTAGTTCAAGAGGATTTTAAGTTTATATCTGAACTCCATTATTCATTTTTCTAATCATTTTACCAATATTAATATATTACAAAAAGTTGGTAAATTATCTTTCAAAATTGATATATTACACCCATATTATTTTTTTGATTATTTTTATAATGTTTTTTCTAGAAAAGGTAAAAAATTATTCTATGAAAAAGATTATTTTTTAGTAATTAACTTAAGAAATATTCCCACTTTGTTCCATAATTCACAATAGATTTACTAGGGTTCTCAAACCCTTTTTAACAATAACCTCGTCTATATTTTTTTTTACTATTCTGCTATTTATATATATATATATCAACTCATTCCCAATATTAAATTGTTATAATAAACTGAATAAATTGTGCTTTAATACATCAAAAAACACAATTTTAATTATTTAATGTTTTCCAAAAACAATTATCCTAATACCATTGATCATTAGTGAAATATCATTATGAAATGGTGCTACTCCTTCTTTAAATTTATCATATTTTTAAAGATTTTTCAAATAAACTTTCCTATGAGATAAAAACACAAAATCTATGATCTAAGTCATTTTATATTTAAAGGAATTTAATACTACTCCAAATACATTTATATATTATCCAATCAAACTTTTATTCTGGCTATTTTGAAACCACTAAAATTTACTTATCTGAGTTTGGATAAAATAATCATACACCGCTAAGGTGTTCCCTTATTGATTGTATGTTATATAAACATGTTTTTTGCTTTAAAATAATATTTTTACCCCAACTATCTACACATGTTGTTAAGACCTCTTCTTAATTCACAACTACTGTAACACCCCGACCCTAGAATCCAAGTGTCGATGGATTATTTTAATACATTGGCATGATTACAAGGAATCAAGTCCCAAAGTAACGATCAGTTTAGTAGTCTCGGAAACAAGATATATACATATGTTCAAAACTACATCTTGAAAAGAAAAACAACATTATTATATTCCATTAGAAATATCCAAGCTTCTATGATTATTCCTGCAAGTCACTCATAACTAACATCTTCATATCCTGGGAAAATGAAACATGAGAAAGGGGTGAGCTCAAATGCTCAGTAAGAGTAAGATATATAGTGAAAGATAACATAAACATTTGGCATGGTGAATAATTGAAAACACATTCCTTTACAAATAATTAACATGAACACTTTGTGGAAGGAATATGAGTTGAGTAAATAATTCCATAATAAAACATAGTCATGGGTATTCTATTAGTCGAATAACTACATGAAATATCAATATCTAATCTCATAATGATGGAATTCATAATTCATGACATCATAATCACATAGTCAATGCCTCGTTCCAAGACTACAAATAAGATTTTGTCAAAGCCTTATACCAAGACACTAGTTTGTCTCATTAGAACTACTGATGCATCGAGGAGATATAGCAAGCTCCACCCATCACATACTGAGTCCAATGCATTCCTCATATGAAAATTTTGAAACATTACATAAACATTCGTATTAAAACTATCATATTAAATGTCAATACTTTATACACAAACCATGAATGGTATAAAAAATAGCACATCCACAGTCAAACATAACACATTCAATATAATATGGAATATTTTATTGTCAAAGACTCGCCTCAATCGAAAATAATGAAGGATGTTGACATAGATAAAATTAATCGTCAAAACTATTTGAGAGAAATATCCCCCTTTTTCTTGAAAACATTTAAAAGTCACACTACTTGTCAAGAAGCTGTTTAAAATATATTTTTGAATCAAAGTGTCTCATACCACTTTGAAACATTTAAAAGGATTTTTAATTTTAAAACTTTAATTTCCGTATAAATAAATTGTTAAAACCATTTTTAAAACATGGACATTAATGAGAAAGATTTAGAATAATAAATCTTTAAAACATTTAAACTGATATTTTAGTTATTATTCCTAACCAAAAGAAAGAAACTTGAATACAAATAATTGTGGTAATCAAAACATTATAATATCATGAGAATAAAGGGATTCATGATATACTATGTCAAAGTACATTATATACACCATATAAAAGTGTATTGATGTATAACAACAAAGAAGTCTCAATGGAATGAAAATTGAGATGAAATATCTTATAAGGATTGTATCCTTAGGTTAAGGATAAATCAAGGACATAATTATGTGTGAAAAATATAAATACACTAAATATTATTGGATATTTAGTGTAAATAAATCAGATTAAATTCACACATATTCTTGTAAAAACAACACCAATGAATTGGATTTTTAACTCAATAAATAGATATTGAGTTAAAATTACTCCTATAAAGTTCATATTGATGACTTGAGAATTTATAAATTGAGTGATTATGTGTATCAAATGTATATCCACAGAAATGGGAATGGAAATTACTACACAAATAATAAATACTGATTCCACACATAATCATGGAGTGAAATAATAAAATAAGTATGCGTAAATCCCAATGAGTGGAAATAGAAATTTGAAATTCCCTTACTGATTTGGTAACTTATGAAACATACACCCCATGAAAGAAGTATCACTAAATGAAGATGTAAATACCCATAATTTAAATTATATTACAAAAATAATATAATCAGGGTTAGTATATACTCCACACAAAAGGAAATAGTGGCCAATATAGCATGAATCTCACGGGAATAAAAGTGATATGAAAACCCTTATTTCGTTGTAATCAATCGAGTCTTATGAACAAAAGTTAATAACCACCAAATGAATCACACAATACCCTGAATATAAAGAGAATCATGATAACATATATCAAATGGCAGTACACAATACACCACATTCAATAAATAAGTGGTGAACATTGGAAATATCATGGAATTAAAAGTGAGATAAGAAACCCCTTACCTCAAGTCGGACTTGTCTTGTATGTTCCTTGTTCTTCCTGAATAATAAAATTAAGTTAATTTATACTTTATTAAGAAAAATTTTCAACTTTATTATTCCTTTTATATCACTTATTACGTTGCTATAACAATTAGTTATTTATTTTATTTCTTAATGGATACTTTATCGATGTTCAGAACATGAGTAAAAAATGAACATGTTATAATTACTATTTTTCCATGTTGTCAAAATTCCATTATCTCTAGAATGATATACATGATTTAGATATAATATATATATTATATATCCAGTATATATATCTATTTATAACAGTACATAACATTTGGAGATATGAAATGAAATGTACCGTTCATGGAGATGGTAAGTTGTACGTACGCATAAATGCTACTTTCATTTCTATTTTGTATTTTAATGGAATTAAAACATAATGATACTTAGGTATATGATAATTCCAGTATAATATCATATATAATATCATTAATCTCATCCTTTATATGTCCTACATAATTCATTAACGAGTCATATCATTTTGAGGGGGTGGTAGTCCGCACATCCTAAAATGAAATTATCGTTTTTTACCCATAATGGAAACCATAAAATAATAATATAAATGGATAATAAAGAAGATTAAAAAAACACAATATATATCATATATAAATATAGTTCCATCTTAATGGCCCTCATGAGAGGCAGTAGGAGATAATCGAACAATCGTTGTTTCATGAGGCGTTAGTTTTCCATCCACAAAAACAGTATGTTCTTCACCCATTAGATGGAGGTGTGTGTAAGTTTAGTTATAATCCTTCTCATAAAAACATCCTAGTATATTGAGTATATAGGTGTTGTTATAAAATAAAGTAATAAAAAGATTTTAGGTGGTGGAGTAGTAAAATAAAAGAAAACAAAACAAACGAATTTAAGAGAAAGCATTACCTTTAATTTGGGTAACTTCCTTTGGTTTGAACCAAAAAAGGCTTCTTGAAGTGCCTTCTTCCTATGGTGAGGCTTCGAGGAGAAATAGGGGGATATTTAGAGATTATTTTAGTAGGGTTTGGGTGAGACAAGGGGCTTTAGAGGTGTGTGGAATGTGATAGAAGTGGTGTCCTATTATAAGGGGGGAGGGGCTCTTTAGTAAAGTGTGAAAATATTATTTTATTATATAGTGATATTCAGCTTTTAAAGGTTAAAAACTAATTAAAGTCGAAGATAAGATGAATCATGGTCGAAATAAAATCATACAATAAAAATTGGACATCTTTTAGATATTATTTTAATATTAATAATCATATTTAATTAAATCATTTATTAATGAGGTAAATACTACATCATTATGGTGTCATAAATAATTTATTATATTTTATGTATAAAAATTATATAAAAATTAACATAATGTTGGATATCTTTTTAGCGTTCCAATGATTATTTATAGTAGAAAATGTGACTTATATAACCCCATGTAAAAATTGATATATAAAAAGATATTTGTTAATGTTATTTTTGTCTTTACTTTATGTTAATTAAAATAAAGTGTCACTATCATTCTGACGTCGGTCCATGGGGTCTCAAAATTTACCCAAGGATTCACATGTTCGGCCATGACTCATCCAATAATTTTATAACAATTGGTAAGGTAATTTTTTATTATTACAATATTTATTTTACATTGAATTACACTATTTACCTTTAACCGTGGTAAATAAAAGTCAAACGGTACTATTCACCAAAAATTATTTTCATCTTATTGAACCACATTTTACTTACTAATAACGATCATGTATCTCTGATATTCGAAATTCAATTCACGTAAAAGGTAAAATTTCATTTAAATGAAAAGGTTGGATTTTTAACTACTACTTAGGGGTTTCACTATTCATCAAAAATTGAAGTTTTTTTGAAAAATACCAAAAATTAATCGCAAGCTATTTTTGATATTCCAAATTCAAAAGTGATGTCTATTTTAAAAAATTAAAAATGTAGAAGTTTGATTAATTAATTTAAAATTCATTCTCATTGTCAAAGCAAATAGCATGTTTTTAGGAAACAATTACTATCAACAGATTGACACTTATTTATTTATAATTTCAAAGTGAAATTAATTTCAAAGACCTACACTGGAGTAAAGGGTAAAAATATAATATAATTACACATAAAAACCAATTTAATATATAATCTAACCAAATAAATAAATTAGATTAAACGGAAATTTTGAATTAAAATACATTATTTATCACTATTTATAAAAAATGAATATTATTAGAAAAATACCAAAAATTTACCCAAATTAAATTATGATGTCCCGATTCAAAAGAAAATTTTATTTTGTCATTTTGAACAAATAAAAGTGACCCGAACTATATTTAAAGTGTTTTTTCCATTAAAAGGCGTTAAATCAAAAATTTAATGTAAATTAAGTTTAAAATTAGATTTCCTTGCTTACCCAAATGATGATGACCCAAGGAAGGGGGCACTTTTAGGAACACCTCGTCACCCAAAAAAACACTAAATCTAAACTCCTTTAATTATCATAATATTTTTGAAGATGATGAGCATTCAACAATTACTCCATGGTTAGATAGACCTTCTTATATGTCTCATACACTAATCTTAGTCCAAACAGTGTGGTTTCACCCTCCTCTACCCATCATAAAGAAGACCAACAAGGCCGAACATAGAGAACCTCAAAAGGATCCATTCGAACCAATGATTGGTAATGGTTTCTGTATAAAAACTCAACCAATCCCAAATTAATATCCCATTAGCCACTGAAATCCAACACACATTTCTTGAGAAAGTCTTAAAAAATATGATTTTCCCACTCTATTGGAAAATCTGTTTGAGGATGGTATACTATGATAAATTTAACCTATGACTCCATTTACTATTTATGGTATTACCAAAACTGAAATTTGAAACGAGGGTCCCTATCTGAGATGATAGCTAATGTCACACTAGAATGTCTCATAACCTCCTAAACATAGAACTGGCCCAACTCATCTACCTTTTCTGAATATTTGATTGGAATGACTGGGCTAATTTTTTCAGATGATCTACCACCACCCAAATAGAATTCCTTCTATGGGGTGTATGGGGTAAGCCAATTATAAATTCCAAACCAATATCATCCCACTTCCATGTAAGAAAAGAAAATGGTCAGAGAAAACCAAAGGGCCTTTGGTTCTTTTCTTTCACATGCTGACATGTATAACACCGTGATGAAAAGATATCCACATATCACCTTATACCTATCCACCAAAACTATTTATGCACGTCATAGTAAATTTTGGTATCACTACAATAAAATACCCACTGATATTGGTTTATATCCTATGTCACCTCCTTTCTCAAAGAAAATGGAACCCCAAAGAGACCCTCGAAGCATAAAACTCCTTTGGGAGACAACAACCAATCACAAGGAGTCTCCCCTTCATGAAGTTTCTTCATAGACTACTAAACTCATATAAAATTGGGAAAAAAGAACCATCAAGGTCCTCTCATCACTACACTTTCTCAATGCTTCCACTGGCACATTTTGGGTCAATGAATCTACCACCGCATTACCTTTTCATGGTGTATAATGAAAATAAATGCCAAACCCCTGAAGGTACTCAAACAAATGATGATGCCCTAAATTCATATCTTTCTAAGATAATATGTGGTATATGCTCTTATGATCAAAATAAACTACAAATTTCTCTTCTAATTGAAAGTGGCACCATGTATTCAAGGAAGGCATTACTGATGTTAACTCTATGTCATGGGTCAGGTAATTCTTTTCCAGTGGTATGAGCTGGAAAGAATCATACGCCCCCACTTGATAATCCTACATTACATCATACCCAAGACCTATACCTGAGGTATTATAGTAAAAAACATAACCCATTCCAAATTCTAGAAAGATCAAAATTGGGGTGGTAGTCATCCAACATTTCATTTCTTAAAAGGACGCCCGACACTCTCATATCCCTTAAAAATTCACCCCATTTTGGGAGAGCACAATCATGGATAAATAAAGGTAAGAAATGTCTTGAGCAAACTAGATTTAACAAACTACCAAGCCTAAAAATATCCTGATATAAAAAATATTATTGGGTTATTCCCATGAAATCATTACAGTGGTCTTCTCAAGATCCATTGAAAATCCCCACTCTAAGATCGCATGACCCGAAAACTTCACTACCTTGATCTACAATGTGAACTTTGAAAACTTCTTACATAATAAATAGTCTTGAAGAGTTCCCAAAGAAATCCTAAAATGATGCACATTCTACTACTCTAGTCCATAATAAAGTAGGATTTCTTCCCTGAATACTATAATGAAGGAGTCAAGATACTGATGAAATACCCTATAAATGATAACTATAAGGACCACTAGAGAATTCATTTTCCCAAAATCAATGAAAAAGTACTCAAATGAAAGTACCTAATTCATAAATCTATCATTGAAACATCTACCTACCCAACTCTCACATAGTGATAACCATAATGAATGTCAATTTTAGGAACCACCTTTCCAACATATTCTAATAAAAAATTACATCAATATGGGGAAAATAGTTCTTGTTATTTATGGTTACCTTATTCAAATTTCGATAATCAATATATAATCAGAAAAATACATCATCTTTTTAATGAAAAGAACTTGTGAGGCCCAAGGTGAGATGCTCAAATGAATAAATCCTTTGGATTAAAAATATTCCAACTGTGCCTTCAATTCCATCAACTAAGTTGGTGGCCATAAGGTATGCGGGAAGAGATATAAACCATGCTCCCTGCATCAAGTCTATTGATAACTATACATCTTGATCTGGAGGAAAACCTAGAAATTCATTTGGAAATACCTCTGGGATCGCATCTACTACAGAAGGTAATCCTTTTTCCGGAGTCCACCATCATCCTCAAGTGCGAGTAATGATAACTATAAAATGATATTTCCCAACTCTGGTAGTAGAGGTCTAGAACAACCTAATGGAGGATCCCATTCACCATAAAATTCAAGGGTACTCCCATTAGGTTCCACAAAACTCACTTTCCACCTATAACAATTGATTTGTGCCTACGAATTCACCATCCTATCCATACCTAGGATTACACCAAAGAGGTAAATTTACAGAATAATGAAAATCTATTTCAGATCGACACCTAACACGGTGATTGCATAAAATAGACACCTGAAACCCTTCTCTTTATTCTTACCTAGAATTATTACCAACTCCATTTCATATGGAATCATCTTAGTATGAAATATCATCACATCATCACAAAGGGTAGATAAAATTGAAATAGAGGAACCAATATCAAAAAAAATGTTAAGGACAATGTAATAAGAATGGTACATCGAATTATCACAAGTCTCGCAACTGACCCATTGGTGTCTAATCGACAACATGAAGATGTTTCTCCTCAACCAAACTCTATGAATGGATATTGTTCTGTAGTTCACCCCAAAAATGATAATGCCTAGATGAGGATCCACCTCTTCTGCCATTACCATTGAATCAAGAACTCGCTGACTTGGATGTTTCTGATAGGGATGACATCCCCCTTGAAGCCAATGATCATGTACCAATTTTATAATGACCCGTCACTTTTCAAAAGAATTACTGGTGTACCATAACTCCACATTAGTGGTAATGATTGTGAGTGAATGGGAATGAAGGTCGTATGTACCTTTCCTTCAAACATCGATTTCACTTGGCTGAATCGACATCATAATCCACAAACTAAGACAACTGATAAGGATGGAATGAAATACCACCTCCCATCATCCCCTAATCATCATACTTCTTCCACATTTTTAACGAAATACTACTACCAAAATTTTACACTAATCCATGGAGACTTGGTTGGTCACCATGATCTATCTCTATTATCATATCATGATCAACCACCTCAATATAGGTCTTTAGATTGAATAAGAAAACATATTTTCAGTTTTTTTGGTCGTAACCCATTTTAGAACCTCTAATACATCATTTCCTTGATGGAAATGAGCTTGGCTTCATACCAAACTAACTTAGAAAAATAGTTATCATATTCCATCATAGACTAATCTACCTATATTAGCTTGATAAACCCTTGAGATCAAGCATAATCCAAGACCTCAGGAAAATACTTCTAGTTGAAAATGGATTTGAAGTATTTCAAACCCCTATTATCATTCATACTAGCTTGAACCATATAGTCCCACCACATTTTACAAGGAAATTCTAACAATAAAAATGTCCATTTAACCCCTAAGATCCATAAGATTATCGAAGAACTCGAATATCCTCTCTATCTTCTCAATACAATCCTTTGATTCCTTATTTCAGTTCTTTTTCATAAATAAGGGGAATTGTTCTTAAGAAAATCCTAATCATTGTCCTTAATAGGACCTATTTCATATTCATTAACTAGAGTAGGAACTAAACCCACTCCCTGTCCCAAATCTTGGATAGACTGGACCACAACATTCACTAGTCTATGGCCAATTGGTAAGGGATAACTCTCTCTGACCAATTCCCATATCTACAAAAAAAAAATATGGGGAGGAATTATTCTACAATAAGCCACAACCAAAAAGAAAATAATAAATACAACCATTTTGAAACATTTCGCCAATAACAACAAATCTTTTATGAATCCACAATACCAAACCTGGCCAAATCCATCATAATAACAAGACCAACAACCAAACCAATCCACCCCCACTTGGTATCCATATATAGTCTGCAACCTATATGTCTTACCTAGAGGATAAGTTAAACAAAACACCATTATCCCCTAGTGAATAAGGAACTTTCGCCAGGTGTTTTGGCTAGGAACCATAATATTGACTACAAAATCAATCCTCGATAGTCCTATATCCCGTATATCCATACTCTTTCCCAAATAACTTGATCCAAAAAGTACATAACCTCCCTTTCATACCATTTTTTCATGAACCAAGCCAGAGTGTCATCCAACCCAACACTCGACCATTTTGGTGTCATGGCCTGAAGGGCCTTCCCAATCCCCACGGGTAGGAAACCAGTGCCTGGGTATCAATAATACATCATGGGAATTATGTCAACCATATATATAATAAAAACCCATAATAATAAACATCACAATGATGGGTAATCATAAAAAAATAGAGAATAATAATATTTAAAATCATGTTCTCATATTTAAACAAAACCCTAAAAGGGATACAAATACAAAAAAGAGGACAATGACACTGAATGCCAATGGAAAGAACAATATCACAAAAGAACACTTTGTCATGGGAAGACCCTATATGATCTAGCTAAAATGGGACACTATGAAGCTTCTATATTAGTGAAATGTGTTATAGAAACCACAACCAATAGTGTTCATGTGCACGAGCCTCTAGGATGGAACATCCCAATGTCATATTTTTCTCAAATCATCATCATAATTTATTGAGTTTTGTAACCATCAATCATGCTATATGAATTTGGGCCAAGCCACTTTTTATTAAAATGGCATACTATTCTTAATTCCCCCACATAGAGACTATGGTTTCCATTCATGCTCTATTTTAATTTAACACATAATAAGGATCACAACATTCACATACACATTCCTATCATTATAAACACACTTGATAAATCACCTTTTTCACAACCAAAACCACATTGAAATCAAAACACACCCCAAAACCATTTAAAAATTTGTTTGTTACCACTTTCACATTTTACCAAGCACCTTTACAGACAAAAAAAAGTTACTCACAAAATCTATATGGAAAATAATTCATTTCCTTTGAAAAATAACCTTTTATTATAATCTCACCTTGAATAATTTTAAAAACACATTTTTTACCTCACATGAAATCCATATAACATAAAAAAATAAACAAAGAAAGAATACCAAAATCACCAACAAATTTTTAAGCATGGAACCACGCACCTCAATTGTATAAACTTCTAGAAATGAGTGTTAAACCACAGCCACAGAACCAAGGATTCCTATAAAGGTAGGAAGTAACCAAAAACATCAAGATCAAATCCTATGAAAATGATAAAACCATATAGAGTTCTACAAAACTTCTAGAGATATGAAACCACGTGAAAGAGGATTAAAAAACCTATAAAAGAGAAGAAATCAAGGAAGAAACTCACTTTATTAATGACTCTTGGAGAAACCGCACCAAATCCACCACAAATTTTGAAATCCATGGGATCTAAGGGAAGAGGACAACGTGCCTAGGGATAGAAATCTAGAGTGGGGAAGGAAATGGGGGTCATACGGTTAAATACTAAGAGTAAAAAACTATTATTTTAGACTTTTTAGTGACATGGACAAGTCAAATGATTTACCCGTATGGTTTTCCTAACAATTCAGCAACAGTCCCCAACTTATTGTTCAATCATGATATGACACATAGTTATCCTTCCCAATTTAAAAACCTAGTGCTAACTATGCGATTACCCACTATCCAAAATGTCACTTTGGCTGCATGGTTTCTTAAGAAAGGGTGCATGGTTTGACAAACCATGCACCAACCATGTGCCCCATTCTATCAAACCTAAAATCTCAATTTTTTTACCAAAAATCCAAAGGGAAACCCATGGATAAGCACTATACTAAAAAAATGTAATACCTAAAAATGAAAACATGGATGTGACATACAAGGTTGTGAGTTGAAATGAAATCCCAAAATACCTTTGATAAACATGAAATGATTGGTTCAAATATTATTTACCTCAATCAAATTAAAGAATATTTATAATATTTCCAAATAGTATTTTGTACATAATTTTTTAACACATATAAATTTTCAAATGATTACTACTTTTTTTATAAAATGAAAATAAACATGCCTAATAAATCAATTAATAATTATAATCAAGTTTTAAAATCCACTATGATATATATTATTTAAAATATAAACAAATTAGTATGTATGAGTTTTAATAAATCAATTTCTCTTTTACCTTTAAACAAAAAAATTATTTATTAATCTTATCTAATAAAAAAATTAAAAATTACTTAAATAATTCATAATCATTAAAATTTATTAATATATCATAATGGAGTCTTTAGTTATGATTCTTACTTATGTGAAATTATATAAATGCTAAAAATAAGTATAATTTAAATCAATTATTTTGGAAATATAATTTAAGTGAATGATTTTTATTATTATGATAAAATATATTTAATCCATTGAACATGTTATTAGATCCTTAAAAATATCATTTATATAATTATAATAACTTTTTTTATTTATTAATAATGAAAATCCCACCTTATCTAGGAATGATACAAAAATAAAATTTCTGATTGTTTTGGTAATCTGATAATAGTTTTGTAGGAATAATGATAATCCACTTAGAGGATGAAATTTCAACATCCCAATAGAAAAAATCTCAACACTTATTCATTTCTAACCCATATTTCTTATTCCACCATGATCAATTTCCTTTGTTCTAGAAGATGTTCTGCATCACCAATAATATGTTATCTGCATCTGGTATCTATTACCCATGATCCAGCATTATTAAAATTGATCTCTATATTATAAAATTATTCACACCGGTGTTTCCTTGTTCTACTTTTAAGTCATCTAATCTCTATTAATGTTTAAATGCCTTCATATTCATTTTCATTCAAGGAAATAATGATTGATAAAACAATACATATTATATCTCAGAGATACTTTATATAATTTTAAATGAATCTTTTACCTCTTTTCAAGTAGACATAAAATTTATATTGTGTGGGTTGCACTATATTTTATAGTTTCTTCTCATTTGAATATAATATTCAAATTGTTATCCTATTAAATGAAATTATTTTCATTAATATTTTCCTTCTCAAGGACTGATTAGATTCATAAACATGAATTTTTGTATAATTTCAAGAAAATATACAACAAAATATGTTCTATTACTAATATAAAACACAATATTATCCAATAATTTTATTACTGAATATACACCCATTAAAATAATAATCCTCACTATTATAAATATAGTATGATAAAATAAACATGTGTACATGTATTAGACTATAAAATATCATCTTTTATGCAATTGTACATGCTATAAAACGTGTCAAATGAAGTTCAATGAGGAAGAATCTCTAAAATTTGTTACATTATTACCCAATGACAAAGTCACATGAGACCTATGTGTTTCATGATTTCATAAGTTATGGATATGTTACTATGAAGTTTGCACATGTATAGAACTCCTAAACCAATGCCCACTTCTGGAAGTTAATGGGATTATAAAAAGACATTAACTGCCCACTTTGATG
Source organism: Viscum album (assembly GCA_963277665.1). NCBI lineage: Eukaryota > Viridiplantae > Streptophyta > Magnoliopsida > Santalales > Viscaceae > Viscum > Viscum album. Next base: position 502,006,938 of record OY728131.1, on the reverse strand, counting down.
GATTTAATATTTTTGAAAAATATATAGTTTCTCAACTTATGTAACTTCAATTATTTATTCAATGCATAAGTTCAATCCAAGAAACTATCATAGACTCCTACATGGGATATATTTTACATGAATTACCTCATGTATAACCCTCAATGTGTACGAAAACACTTGATATTATTTTGTGAAACTCCTTATCCATGAATAACACACCTCATCAATGTGAAACCTACACTGATCAAACAAAAACCTCATACAACACCATTATTGTGTGATTGTGTGTTATGGTAACCCATTTTATTTCTCCTTTAGAAATAAAATATCTAAGAGATTGGATTGCACATGGTACTCAAATTCACCTAATTCATATTCATTTGTACAAACTTCATACACGTAACCATAACTATGACCTTTCACCTATGAACATTTAATATGAGCTTGTGGTAGGGAATCATAATTATAGTCACTCCACATATCTTTATTTCTTCCAAGTATGATACGAGTACCCTATTCATTACCCCCATTGAATCATTTGTGGTATCCCCTTTCATGGCCCTAGTGTCTTGCCACATGATATTAAACTACATTGACTAGTACTGACATAAAACCTTAAACTATCCAATGTGAATTACATATGTTTTGATTATTATTCCACAGGGATACATAAGACTCATCCCTAAGGTTCAATCCCAAATCCATTATCATCTTAAAATACCACAAGATATAAATTATCCTCTAATCCTAACCTACATTATTGATATTATAAAATATTCTATAAAATCCCCATGGGGTTGAAAATAATGAGAGTGACCACTTGAATTAATCCTTGTCTATCTATATTCCTAGATTTAAACCAATGATCTCAAAATGAATTATGTGATGAGAATAAGAGGATAAACCTTTCTTTTTTATGAGAATAAGACAATCCAAACTACCTTATATATCAAAAATAAGATTATCCAACCTTAATTCTATGACAATCCTAATATGGATCAACATACTTTATATGAAAAACATAATAGGACCCAAAATTCCTTATATGATAATTATTTTATGACCCATAATTTATTATCTAATGACCATTATATTTAATATATTTTATTATTTGAAATGAATAAAATAAAAAACATCTACTGGGGTGAAGACTATAATATTCCCTCATAGCCTTACATGATAAAGATAACATTGCCTTCAAATAAAATTTTTAACCCATATACCCATCCTCTCTATATGTTATGACCATAAGACATCACTTATTTCATATATAAGAAGAATAACTTTCCCCCATGTCCCAATATGAGGAAGACACAACTCACCTTGTGTGATGAGAATGAGAGACCTATCTCTACTATATTATGTGACTAGAATAATATGTTATCATTACATAAAAAGATAAATATACGGGGGAATCTAGTATGCCCAATACATTAATGTCCATCAATATCAAGGTATTCACCCGACTAAGGTATAAAGTGATATAATTAATGGATGTTCACAAGGATAGTATTGGGAAGGGATTCATTAGCATGTCTTAAATATATATGAGCATCCTTAACTAGGAAATAAGTTTTTTAGTGATATGAAATGGCCTATAATCCTCTTATTCTAGTTAACTATTCCATCATAATTAACCTAATAGTGAATGGATTACTTCCTTTCAAAAACAAGAACATGGGATGATGATAATGAATATTACACAAATTCAAGAAGTTTCCTTAAGAAAATAATCCTAAATATAAGTAGGGAACCTGAATTATTATTTTTATCATTATTTAATGTTGGAATGAGAAATTTTGGAAATAACTAGAATTAAAACTATCTTCATGGTTAGATTTTTCTCTAGAATAATAATTACCACTAGAAATGTAAAGAATGCTTTCATAGCTATTGTTAATAAATGAGGTGTTATAAGGGATTCCAATTGTTCTTATTACACTAATATATTACCATATACTGATATTATATAGACTTATGCTATGGACTTATATATTAATTTTCCAAATCTTCTTGTAACCTTCACCTCCTTTCTTGAAAAAAGGTTGTACAGTTAATGGTCATCAACACCCTTATCTTCTAGTATGAACACGAAGGGATCATCCCTATATAATAGATGTATTAAGAGGATATTGAGGTTATGTTTCCAAGCCAAAAAACTAAAAAAAAATAGGGATTATCTATGGGTAAGAAACTCTTGTAACCACTACAATATGGGATAAGAGTCTTTCCAAAAACCAAGATAGTGATACATTCACCCATGTTGAAGAGGTGGGGGTTTTTAGGGGGCAGTATCCCCTACTAACACACCAGAAAATCCATAGAGGTATCCCAATAACCATTTTAATAGTTAAAACATGTATACCTAGTTGGTATCCAAGCATACATGGGTTTCTCAAGTTTAGGTCACCCAGTTTTATGGTGTAGATTTCCATACCAATAGAAGACCACTGTTCTAAAATTACAACAAGCCACTCCTATATCTACAACACTCCTAAAAATGTATCCATGCATAATTAATATAGGATTCATATAAAACCAACCACTAATAATGTAAACCTTCATGTCAAATTGGGATCACAGACATAACCTCATGTCATACATGTCAGATCTACTCTCATAGTAACTTACACAACTAACTACTTTGATTGAGGACTTCTCTGTACCCATGAATTATACCTCCATAAAGTTTATATCATGGGTGAAGTGAATTCCATCAATTTAAGAGGTCCACCCTGTAATAACAACTACAAAACCCATGAAAATATTCCCTATTTTAGGGAGAATATCATGCTTTGGTAACTACTATGCTGACACAAAAAGCCTAAAACATGGATTCAATGGGGGATGGTCCTTAATATTTCAAAATTCTAACCCACTATGTATTTAGATAATATGATTTTGGATATACCACCATGATCCTTATATAAAAGAATAAGATTAATAGGATGTTTATTTTCTTTTATGATGTGAACATGGTCACATATTCCCTCTACATGTACAAATCTATATAGAATATATTGTCTTCCTATCAGAGGATATCAAGGATGTAATTAGCAATGCAATCAGTTTCTCCTCCCTCTTTAACTACCATGTATATGATTGATACATCATGAACTAGAAAAGAATAATCTATAAATAAATAACATGCATTGGATCTATAAGAACTTGTTAAATTCTCCCAAGATGAGCATCTTGGATCCCCGTCATACAAATAAATGTTTTTGAAGCATGGTCCTACTAAGAAGTATATATCTTTAAATTGATGTATGATTTCCTAAAAAATATAACTCCCAACCAATGTTTTGCAATAAATAAATTATTAATCCCTCTATTCAATATATACCAAAAAAACATTATATAGAATCACATATCAAAATAAAGAAATATTTCCTTCGTAATATAATAGGGAGCATAATGAGATATTTTGTGATTCCCTGGCCAATGATAAGATTCTAGTCACCTTTCGGTTGTATAAAACCTCAAAAATCACCATTACATAAAAATATTCATAGAACTATATAGAATACCTTCATTAGAAACTATGGGAAATGTATAACCATCTCCAAAGATAACAATTTCAATATTCAAGAATCCCTAAGAAACATTTGGCCTTTGATTATCTATTTCAAATAGAAAACCATGTTATTCTTCTAGTGGATTAGAACACAGATTATAAGGTATTGTATAAGAATATTCAACCTGAAAATAGTTAAATTATTACAATAATATATTGGATCATTAATAATTATTCTTCCTATGGGATTTTTAGAGGATTTAGGTAGTAGGATGCACTAAAATTCACTCCTTTGGGATAATGAAAAAGGTCCCCAATGATAGTCCCTTAGAAAAAAATCAATGAATCCATACCATCAAAAACCACTATAATGAATATAATCATAGTCACCCCCCATACCATTCAGGATCATGATACTAGTGATAAAGAAGGCCAAGAAGATATTCTTCTAGAGGACACATTGTGATAGGTGAACCTTTATAGAGGTTTCTATAACCTTTAGTATTAATAGTTCATTATACATAGTTTTCAACCAGTCATGAAACTTCTATACATTAATAAAAAAACAAAAAAAGGAAATAGTGAGGCTGAGTCTTTTGAAATTACCAAAAAAAATCAAAAAACATTTTTGGATTCCTGGATCACTACTTTTCTCCAATATAATGAGGGATGTTAAAAGTTTAGTTCTGATAACCTCCAAGAACACCTCCCTTAAGGGGGGATTTCCAAGACAACCTTATCCCACCTCCCATGGATTTTCATCAAAAAATATCCCCAATTTTATGAACTAGGGAAACATAGGGTGCTTTGTTAACTATAGATAGAGATCACCCGTTGTTATGGATCTCCATCAAGCCCTCTAGAATTAATTCCAACCTATATAACATAGGTGCTCTATATTATGAGTGAGTAAACCAGTAAGTGTATAGATACTTTAGGAACTCTCCCAAAGTTATATAATCAATTACTTTACCACTAGAATGGAGGTTATATAGATGTATTGGTCTCAAATATAGCCTAAAAATAATCCTTACCTAGAGTGGGTGGACCAAATTCCCAAGTCTCTATATTTTACTGATATGAGCATCAAAGCCTTTAATAGAAAATATAACCTTGTAGAAACATCATGAAAAACTTGTCTCTTAGTGTGACATAATATCGTGGACCCTGAAAAGTAGAATTATACTAATATCCATTGTTTTATTTTGTTAATAGAAGATCCCAAATTTATTTGTTATAGTAATCATACATGATGATCCATCACAATTTGGGAGGATCTTCGAGGGAAATTACACAACCTATTCAAATCCTCCTTGTGAAAGATGGGTGTAAGTGACCTATCCAAGTAAAAATAGTGTGATAATAAACATCTATCTAACTTAATTTCTTTGTGTAAGGGCCTGACATAACCCCTTGACAATCAAATCCCACGAAATTTTTTATTAGGGATGCACATGTAAAACTTCAGGAATGAGCTAGTTCTGAATTTAGTTTCCCTAAATTACACATGTGAGTTCCAATAATTCCATGATTAAACAAATAACCTTCAAGTGTATATATAGTGAACCAATAAAATTTATTTTCCACTAACACCCTCATATACATGAATGTTTGGAATGGGACAGATAGCATATTTGAAGTAGACTACATCCCCTCAATTGATCGAGGACTTTGTGTCCCTAAAGAATAAACCATGACAAGAATAATCTCACCTTAGGAATGATTCACATAATCCCTATTAAGGATAAGTGGTAAGACCCCTAAAATATAGGAATAGGAAATTCTATTCCCATTGGGATAATTATGTTCTCGAATTTATTTATATGTTCAATGGAGAATAATTTTCTCAAGATTTGGGTAATTAGAGTGACATAAAAGGCTAAGTTTATAAAACAACACAACTACTTTATTTTCCAAAATTTCCTCAAATATGCCATCCAAGATTTCATGGTATTTAAGTACATGAGTTATAATATGTTGACTCATATAATGGTGGACTTCGGTGATCTTCTAACAGATTTCAGATGTATTTCCACATCCTGTTATAATGATAAAGACCCCATGTATTTACAATGAGTTTCAAGTTGAATAAACGATGTTAAATGATTTAATATCCATAAATTCAGCTACATGATCCAATGGGAAGATTTATTTATGGGTGAATAATCATGATAATCAACCCTACAATTTCATCCTCATTAGACATAATCAGATTCATGAGCATATAGTGTATAATAGAGTCTAGGTCAATTTCATAATGATGACACGGATCCTCTATTAGTTGTAAATCCAATATACACTGAATTATTTCTTACCCCCGTAATTGAGAGAAAACTATATAGTTTCTTATTTTATAGATTTAACTTCTAATATGGGATATTCGTATTCTTTTTTAATGATACCATATTGGTAAACCACTATGTTGATCCCAATGATGAATCTAACAAAAAAACTAATAAAGAATCCCATAATTTATCCTAATATAGTGTAATACATCCTTTTAGTATTATAAATACCTAAGGAGTGATTATAGAAAATGTTTTGTATACTATTGAGAAAGAAGGAAAGATTTTATCTATGATCAACAAGAAAAACCACCCATAAAAGCATCATCTATAAAAACTTTTCACCTTATTTTAATGGATAAAAACCTATTTTATACATATCCATCCAAAATTTTATATAATATTTTGGGTGTCCGCTAAGAACCCATTCCCCAACTGACATGTCCCTTTACCCTTATTTCTAGATAATTACCCCATGAGAGTAATAATATACCCCTAGAATATAAATATTATTTTCCATTACCACTCATCTATGTTATTGATCATCTCCTAATCCTCAATAAACACTATATATAAAATTCACAATGTGAGACCCTCATCAAGGACCTAAACCACCTAATATTGTTTTTTATTAAATTTTGTAACATTGAAACCTTACATGAAAAATAATGATAGTATTAGGTTTTTCAGAGCATCATCTTCTTCTTCGAGGAGGATGTTGGAGTGGTCATATAGGGCCACATACCCCCACCCAATATACATCATCAAAAAACTCAATGGCATTGACATGTATAGGAGATTAGTGGATAATGTCTCTAGGTTCAATCTTTTCTAACTCGAACACTCCACAATATTGGATACATTGAGTCTAATTTGGCCCTGTTCATCCTGGAAATTCAAGGATATAAAAATATTGATAAAAAAAATTTCATAAGGATCAGGATAAAAAAAATAGTTCATTGATTTGGTATACGATACGGAATTCATTGATGTACTGACAGAAATGAATTTCAACTCCATACTAGGGATGCCTTATATACAATTTCATATAGTTGTCACATCATCAAACAACTAGTGACATAAATACTTCATCAATGATCTTGTAATTGTTCTCTATATATATTCTTCCACCTTGGACCCATGTGAAATTCATTACATAGATTTGGGGTATTACAAAAGGATTGGGCTGAAACCCTAGGTCAAAGGATTCAGGTTTTTTAGTGTCTTTAATAACATGAAATCCACCCTGGTGGATCCTTGGGTTGAATAAAAGAGAGGTGTTATAAATCCAGTTGGTCATCTAGAGGCATTAAATTTTGACCTCAGACACCACTCGATCTTTCTAGTGAAAAAGGATTTCTTTAAGATCACTGACTATTCATAGGAGATATAAGTGAGCCTAGAGATCGAGACACCCTCTCCCCACCAATATCGATGTGTTTTCATCCATTCCCATCAGTCGATATCTCACTCATGTATATCCAAGATCAAGGTTCACAAATAAGGAATTGATTAACCTATAGTGTTTCAATATGATTAGAAAACCACACAAGTGATGATTTCAAAGGATAAGAACCATGGAATGCACTGATACAATCTCTATAGAACTCATAAGTATAAGTACATAATTTTGAGGATTCTTACCCAACATGAGAATATTATTACACCATAAAAATACCAATTAATTATATATTAAAATCCTCATCTATCCATCAATGTATTGATAATGAAGAATCGAATTAGACAAATCCTACCATTGAAGAATGAGTTTCCACCACCATTAATAAGTTGATACATGTGATAATCATTACTAAAGAAGACCCAAGGATGACATTTTTAGTTTCATATTACCTCATGATATACATGATTAGTATGTTTAGTTCTCATTGAGACTGTTTGATTTATTTTCATTGAACAACAAGGATATTCTAGGTATTTATTCGTATATCATTATTCATCATCTTGACTATTCCATCATCCATCAAGGATATAATTCGGAAACCATGATAATTCACCCCTCTAACAATACCACATATGAGGATGAAATTAATTATCTGATCAAATAAAACATCAATAGAGATTTCTAGTACCCTAAGTTAATGGGAAACCTTATCCAAATCAAAATGAATAATGAGAAACATAGGGTAAATAACATCTTACCATATCTCACATGAAACTACATGAATTATGAATTCACCATCTTGGTTACAAAGTTACTTATTGAATAAACCACCATATTTCATACCATTTCCTTCTTAGATGGATACACCAAATAAACTCAAATATGAATATATGTATAATATTAATAGGCTACTACAATCAATGCACCTCAGGTGGAATTATTTTACCAAGTTATTCCATATATATTAAAAAAATATGGTTTAAACCAGCTCATAATCCATGAATAACATCTTCAATCCCATTTTGTGAAGGATAGTTGAGTTATATGGGTATGCTTCGGTGTTCAGATCCCTCCAAATATAGAACTATATCATTGATCTGGAGATTTTTTTTGGTCTTTTCCATTCCCACAATCTGAAGATGATCTTATTGAAGTGTTCATTTAGGGACACCTATGGTAAATTATCCTTCTTTATTTTCTGGTAAAAATGCATCCATATTTTACCTAAAAATATCAAGATGAATGTTAAGATTCCCACCCCCCCCCCCCCCTCCGAAGAAATTCTCAAGAGCTTATAGTTGATTAAATTTTAATGGAACATGGCTAACATCTATCATGTTTTCACCAATATGGGAGGAAATTTTATTCCATTCACAAAGTTAATTAAGAAAGGAATATCTCACAGATGGGATAAATAATTCTACAGTGCACTCAGGGAAATTAAGTAGTAATTTTTATTTCCCCCAATTATAATGCTAATTTTCCAAGGAATGTTATTAAACCATTATGTGACAGTCCATGACTGATTTATCAATTATCTATTAGCTTATAAAAAACATTGGTTATATATTAGAGTATTTTATACCTCTATAAAATAGTTATAGATTTTAGTTCCATATTTTATTCAATAAAAATAATTTTTATTCCATTCCTTTCCTTATATTGGTCATTATCTATAACATCAAGATTTCAAGTTAATCTCCCACATCAATTTGTTGTTTTATTTTCTAAATCATCACATTTTTATTACATTATTTTGTCCATGGTAAGTGATCCTTTAGTAATTTTAAATTAATTTCATACCATATAATTCTCTCAATGGGGGAGGAATTGGTAAATTTCCTTACCACTCATCCAACACCAAAGGTGCTACCCTAAAACACTGATTTTCTAGATGATTCCATTTTATTTTTTGATAAATATATCCCATTATCGAAATTTTATATTGATGGTTCCTCTTAAAGTATTTCTAGGAAGAGAAAAAACTACCTTAAACTCAATAATGTTGGTCTTTTAGGTGTTTATGACACTCCTTAAAAGTACCTCATGTCATACACATTCTATATTTTAGAGGGGTTACCCAATAATCAGGTTGAGTATTAATTGATCATTATCATCCTCGAATTGGACCTTGAGATTCATGTTCTCTAATGTCATGTGAAGGGTGACTCTAATATAGAAATCAAGAAAGTAAGTGATGATTATTCTATCAATAAGTAAGACCTAAAACCATGTCTTCAGTGTTCCCACGAGGATATTTCTAGAATTCCCTTTCACCAAATGGTGTCTCATGTACCTTGGTTCCAAAATTATTGGTAAATTTCTTTGAAAAATTTCACCAAATATCTTACTAATTTAATGAAGTAAATAAATTACATCTATTTCATTCATCAAATAGTGATATCACATGAATTCATTGATGTGAAAAAATGATAGTTGAACCACTTTAACCCTGATTCCTCCTAATAAGGACCCTTGAATTATACCATAATGATAGAATAATCTAATTAGATACTTACCTTAGTTGAATATCTATTGTATAGGACATATCGGTTAAGCATGAATGAGAGGGATAAAACCTACAAAATGGAATTAAATTTCATCCTTGAGTTTTCCCAAACAAAAACCAAATCCTCTATAATCATAGATTTCATGAAATCATTCTTCATTTTATAATAGAAATTGATATTCCTTAGGCCCTATAGGGGTGAATGTTGGGATATTAGTGCTAATCATGAAATAATAATCCTCTAAAACTAGATATAATGTATGGGATACTTTTGTCCCATAAAATTTCACGACTACATGGAATTTACTATGAGTATTTATTCATTCTAGGTTCTTTCTAACTTCATGAAACTTCCTCAAGAGCTACTAATTCTACAAAGTATTTATTTACATTTATTTTGTGGGGAATTTATGCCATGAGTCCCTACATACTAGTTATACCATGGTAGTTCAAGATTACTCTTAAAACTACTAATTAAATTTTGAAATGGGATAATGTAATTCTCATAATATAAATCAGAACTAGAACTCTAATTTAGTTATTGAAATATCACATCATTCTTCCCTATTGGATCTTTCTTTCTCAAGTAAAGTGTGATAGATATTTATATAGGGTGACCCAAAGTGTATAATTATTTAAATTCTTCTTCATCTATTATGCTTTTTAACACCACTCTCCCCAGATACACATTTATAGTCAAATAAAAATTCAAAATAAAATATTTTTTTAATGATGTTAACCTCATTTAAGGATATCAAAATCACCAATATTCAAGGTTATTAACTCAGTAACACATCTCCCTTTATATTTTTAATAGTAACTCAATAAGGGTTGTAACATTGAACTTGTAAAACTATCGGTACCATCAAATTAATGTCTCTCATCAATATAACAAACAACTCCTCTTGAATAATTATTATTGATAAATGTGTGTGCCTCTAAATAGACTCTATAGATGTTTATATTCTTCATCTTCCTTTCATATAAATCTTTTATATCTATACTCTGTTCAATTTCTTCTTAGATATTGAAATGAATTCATTCACCCCTCTAAAAAATTATATATATATATATATCAAAAAAAATTTATGGTTATTTATATTCACTGAATATTTTGTGAATATTTTTTAGATAAAACTCATATAAATATTATAAGATCTTGCCGAATTGAGTTTAATAATTAAATATCATTTAAATTTGAGTCAAGTTCCTCTTTTTAATAAACCCTAAGACTCAAATTACTTTACTTTTCACGATACATTATATATCACGGTTTTCATATACAATTAAATTCTCTAAAAAATATTGCATCTAACTTTATTTTAAATCTTCCACATATGCATGAAAACATGGTACACCAACATGTTATGTGTCCCTTCTTCCAATAATGTGGAACTCATCTCCTTATTGGGTGAAACATATCTAAGTAACCCAATATATACCTTGACCGTTATTTTTTTAATCTCATATATAATCATAAATAGTTTAAATGATCATGTTGTTTTAATCTATGAAGGAAAAATCATTAGTATTACCTTATATAAGATGTCACATTTTTTCAAGAGAAATGAATTTGGGAAATAATTATTATTTTTATATAGAATAAACCTTTCTTTCCTAAGTTTTTAATGAATATATTGCATCAATAAGGCTTTTGAGATTCATTTAATTTGACTTTTAAGTCATATGAAACTATATGAAGTCATAATAAATATATTTTTCAATAATAAAAATCTTAGTATTTTATAATAAATTCTTTATTTTTTTATAATAAACTCATGGTTTCTTCATAACATAGTATATTTCTTATCCATCCTTCTAAATATATCAGAAACCCTATAATTCATGAAAATTCCTTTTTAAATCATATACAACTTAGTTATTTATATGAAATTACATGGAAATTCATATAAAACATGGGGATACATTTGGAATTATCTATTTTCATCTAAATTATATAATTATAGATAATAAATATTTATTTCCAAACATTATGAAATGAATTCACGGGTCTTTTAATTCCCCTCTAGGATTCTCAAATATTGATCCAAAAGTAAATAAAAATTAAATATAGAATCCTTCAAATATAGAACACCTTGGATGGTTTCTCCATTACGTAATCTTCCCTATTTTTGATTTTTCAATATTAAAAACTTCTTAAAAAATATATTATGCATGTTGTATATAACATCAATTATTTCTCTACACTTGTTTTATAAAATTCCTCTATCTCAATCATCACTTTTCATCTATCTATGGAGATTAATTCATCAATAACCACACTTAACATATATTAATATAAAATACAACACAATTCTCAAGAGAGTTTCACGAACTCACCCATTAGATTTTATTTCAATACTACATACTTATCCCCCCATTATTGACAATAAATATTTTTTTAATAGTTATAAGGTAGTAAATATTCCTTCTAAAAGTAAAGAAATCATGAATTAATAACCAATATGTATTTTTGAGATAGATATTTTTTAAAAAAAATGATTATGTTAATCATCATGGTTCTATATAGAACAACACATTTTAACTCTTTCATATCTGCATACATACACAATACAAAAATAAGGAAAAGATTTTAAATATTTTTTCTGACATAGCTCAACGTATACCTTAAAATATCTCACATATAAGGAGAGGAAGTTTATCTACATATAAAAAACATTTCCTTAATAATTTAATCAAGAAATTATAGATGACAAAACTTAAATAGTAACATACTTCAATGAGATAGAGTAGGATACACTCCCATATATAGTCATTTATAATTAAATAATTAAATTATTATAAATTTGATATGAATATCAATATATTATTCCTTTGAGGGAAAACTTATAGCCTCTTCAAACCTTCTTCAGGTATCTCCTTTATAAATTTTTACATCATTTCAATGTATTTTTTCCTAGTAGTGTTGTAATTGATTTTTTCGTAACATTATAGAACTCTGATTCTCACACCCTATAATCAAAGGATATATAGCTTAAATAGTCAATCCTTTTAATTATTTCTTCATCCATTCCATATGTGTAGACGTTGGTGAAAAATATGCATATTTTTCCTCAATAAATATAAGGGTAATGGATTTTTACCTCTTTTAATTCCATGGAAAAAAAATATTCAAATGAAAAATACTCTATCATATGTGGATTTCATATCTTTCATTTCCCGCGCCTGATCAATATTAGTTGATCCTCCCAAATATGTATCTTTTTTAATTTTATACATCAGTATATTTTTTAAATAATGTGATATATATCTCATGATCTTGTTTGATGCCAAAAGATGTATTTCCATTAAATTAGATTGATATCAGGCACATACAATGACAATATTAAATATCATGCCTTGATTTTATCTAGAAAAAAGACTTACAATTATACATAAACACTAATTATTATTAAAAAATATCTTCATCATACTTGGGTAGTATTTATCATATATAAATTAGTAATGATACCCCTATAGCTTCCTACATGTGAAACTTCTTTAAAATGTACCATGGATATTTTTATTATGTGACAGAAATATTACCTACATCTTGAACAATTTATAACACCCAGAAAAATATAATTTCTATAATAATTTTCATTACAATATTTTATTTCATGTTCCTTGATAACCAATAACATAACATTTCTTCATTGTTAGAAACTATTATTTCATAATCATGCACATTCACAAAGAGTAATGAGGTGATGCTATTTTTTCATACATATTTTTTTCCACCTATCATTTCTAGAAATATATAATTTTTATGTACTAGTAAATCTTAATATATTAGGCTTTTTATTCCTACTTCAACCCATACAGGGATTCCTTAGCATACATACCTTTTTTCTATCTTAATATAACATTAATCCTTTAGTAAATTCCATGTACACTTCTTCATCGAGCTAACTATTTATAAAAGCTGATTTAACCTTACCTTGGATTATTTTAGTGATTATGTAAGATATAATGGTTATAAAGATACTTATAGATTCAGGTATTTTTACTAAGAAATTTTTTTTATTAAATTTGGCCATTTCAATTTGTGATTACCCTTTACAAACCTGCCTTAATTTCTTTCTATCCAATTCACTATTCATATCCATTTTATTTTTAATGAATCATTTTTTTCAATTAACAATATTATATTTGGATCTGGGAACATGTTCCCATGACACAGTATTCTCAATATATTCAAGAACTTCATTAATGGATTGATCCCACTCTTTGTGTTCTAATTCATCCTCAACAATTTGAGGATTAACCCTTGATATAGGGATTCTATGTCCAATTTATATATTTTTTATTCTTGTATTTACACCTTCATTGTAGTCTCGAATATTGTGCTTAGACTAAACATGTTTTCTTATCATTATATTTACTCTTTTCAGCATTAATTATTCATTTTCATGATTAAAAATATATATTCTACATATTAAATTTAATTTGTGTCTGTAATGTTTTTTTGATGGGATCATAACTGATAACCCATCCTCATCATCCATGATTATAGTTTTTTATTCTATTTTTATTTTCATGGATAGTTGCGTCATCATAATCAAAAAATAAATCTTCTTTCTTATTATGACACCCTAATTAATTTCCCTTAATCAGTGTATCTAATAAAGATTTAATCTTCATATTTTTCATCAAAATTTTCTACACTTACATCATTTTCCATTATCTTCAATGGACTTCCAAAAACCCTAATGTGTTTAATATTTGGATTTATTTTTAACCACATCCCATGAAGTTTCATGTCTAATTTTTTTCCTTATGAAACATATATTATGAAATTTATAGTTGTTTTGATGTCTTATAACCAAAAATTCCATGAGGTTTAATAATCTACTATTATTGATTTATCAATATCAACTTGACTCATATTCTTCCTTTTAGTCAATCCATTTTTTAGGAGTATATGGTGTGGTGAATACTTGTTTGACGTCATTTTTGTTAATATATTTGATGAATTTTATATTAGAATATTTACTCCAATTATTTGATCTCAATCTCTTCATGTTGAATCATGTTTGCTTCTCAAAAATACTTCTAAAACACCTGAATCTATCCGATGACTATGATTTTTTTAGCATAAAATATATTCATTTCATCCTTACAAAATCATCTATAAAATTGATTCAATATATTTCTCCACATGTTTAATTATTAGTTATAATTCCATAACCATCTGAGTGAATTAGTTCAAGAGGATTTTATTTTTATATGTGAACTCCATTATTCATTTTTCTAATCATTTTACCAATATTAATATATTAAAAAAAGTTAGTAAATTCTCTTTCAAAATTGATGTATTACTCCCATATTATTATTTTTATTATTTTTCTAATGTTTTTCTAGAAAAGGTAAAAAATTATTCTCTGAAAACGATTATTTTTTAGTAATTAACTTATGAAATAGTCCCACTTTATTCCATAATTCACAATAGATTTAATAGGGTTCTCAAACCCTTTTTAACAATAACCTCGTCTATAATTTTTTTTTACTATTCTCATATTTATATATATATATATATCACCTCATTCCTAATATTAAATTGTTATAATAAACTGAATAAATTGTTCTTTAATACATCGAAAAACACAATTTTAATTATTTAAGTTTTTCCAAAAAAATTATCCTAATAGCATTGATCATTAGTGAAATATCATTAAGAATCTTTGCAACTCCTTCTTTAAATTTATCATATTTTTAAATATTTTTCAAATAAAATTTCCTATGATATAAAAACACAAAATATATGATCTAAGTCATTTTATATTTAAAGGAATTTAATACTACTCCAAATACATTTATATATTATCCAATCAAACTTTTATTCTGGTTATTTTAAAACCACTGAAATTTACTGATCTGAGTTTCGATAAAATAATCATACACCTCTAAGGTGTTCTCTTATTGATTGCATGTTATATAAACTTCTTTTTTGCTTTAAAATAATATTTTACCCCAACTATCTACACATGTTGTTGAGACCTATTCTTACTTCACAACTATTATAACACCCAGACCCTAGAATCCAGGTGTCGATGCATTATTTTAATAAATTGGCATGATTACAAGGAATCATGTCCCGAAGGATCGATTAGTTTAGTAGTCTTGGAAACAAGATATATACATAAGTTCAAAACTACAACTTGAAAATAAAAACAACATTTTTGTATTCCATTAGAAATATCCAATCTTCCACGATTATTCCTACAAGTCACTCATAACTAAAATCTTTATATCCTGGGAAAATGAATCATGAGAAAGGGGTGAGTTCAAATTCTCAGTCAGAGTAAGATATACAGTGAAAGATAACATAAACATTTGGCATGGTGAATAATTGAAAACACATTCCTTTACAAATAATTAACATGAATACTTTGTGGCATGAATATGAGTTGAGTAAATAATTCCATAATAAAACATAGTCATGGGTATTCTATTAGTAGAATAACTACATGAAATATCAATATCTAATCTCATAATGATAGAATTCATAATTCATGACATTATAATCACATATGCAATGCCTTGTTCCAAGACTACAAATAAGATTATGTCAAAGCCTTGTACCAAGACACTAGTTTGTCTCATGAGACCTACCGATGCATTGAGGAGCTATAGCAGGCTCCACCCATCACATAATGAGTCCAATTCATTCCTCATAAGAAAAGTTTCAAACATTACATAAACATTCGTATTAAAACTATCATATTAAATGACAATAATTTATCCACAGACCATGAATGGTATAAAAAATAGCACATCCACTATCGAACATAACCCATTAAATATAATATGGAAGATTGTATTGTAAAATACTAGCCTAAATCGAAAATAAAGAAGGATGTTGACATAGATAAAAATAATCGTCAAAACAATTTGAGAGAAATATCCCCCTCTTTCTTGAAAACATTTAAAAGTCACACTATTTGTCAAGAAGCTGTTTAAAATATATTTTTGAATCAAAGTGTCTCATACCACTTTGAAACATTTAAAAGTAATTTTAATTTTAAAACTATAATTTCCATATAAATAAATTGTTAAAACAATTTTTAAAAAATGGACATTAATGAGAAATATTTAGAATAATAAATCTTTTCAAAATTTAAAATGATATTTTAGTTAGTATTCCTAACCAAAAGAAAGAAACCTTAATACAAATAATTTAGGTAATAAAAACATTATAATATCATGAGAATAAAGGGATTCATGATATACTATGTCAAAGTACATTATATACACCATATAAAAGTGTATTGATGTATAACAACAAAGAAGTCTCAATGGAATGCAAATTGAGATGAAATATCTTATAAAGACTATATCATTAGGTTAAGGATAAATCAAGGACATAATTATGTGTGACAAATCTAAATACACTAAATATTATTGGATATTTAGTGTAAATAAATTAGAGTAAATTCACACATATTCTTGTAAAAACAACACCAATGAATTGGATTGTTAACTCAATAAATAAAGATTGAGTTAAAATTACACCTATCAAGTTCATATTGATGACTTGAGAATTTATCAATTGAGTGATTATGTGTATCAAATGTATATCCATAGAAATGGGAGTGGAAATTACCACACAACTATTAAATAGTTATTCCACACATAATCATGGAGTGAAATAATAAAAGAAGTATGCGTAAATCCCAATGACTGGAAATAGAAATTTGAAATTCCCTTACTGATTTTGTAACTTATGAAACATACACCCCATGAAAGAAGTATAACTAAATGAAGATGTAAATACCCATTATTTATTTTATATTACAAAAATAATATAATCAGGGGTAGTACATACTCCATACAAAAGGAAATAGTGGCCAATATAGCATTAATCTCACTGGAATAAAAGTGAGATGAAAACCCTTATTTCGTTGTAATAAATCGAGTCGTGTGAACAAAATTTAACAACCACCAAATGAATCAAAGAATAACCTGAATATAAATAGAATAATGATAATATATATTAAATGATAGTACACAATACACCACAATCAATAAATAAGTGGTGAACAATGGAAATCTCATGGAATTAAAAGTGAGATAGCAAACCCCTTACCTCAAGTCGGACATGTCTTGTATGTTCCATGTTCTTCCTGAATAATAAAATTAAGTTAATTTATAATTTATTAAGAAAAATTTTCATGTTTATTATTCCTTTTATATCACTTATTACATTTTTATAACAATTAGTTATTTAATTTATTTCATAATGGATACTTTATCGATGTTCAGAAAATGAGTAAAAAATGAACATGTTATAATTACTATTTTTCCATGTTGTCAAAATTCCGTTATATCCAGAATGATATAAATGATTTAGATATGATATATATATTATATATCCAGTATATATATCAATTTATAACAGTACCTAAAATTTGGAGATATGAAATGAAATGTACCGTTCATGGAGACGGTAAGTTGTACGTACGCATGAATACTACTTTCATTTCTATTTTGTATTTTTATGGAATTAAAACATAATGATACTTAGGTATATGATAATTCCAGTATAATATCATATTTAATATCATTAATATCATCCTTTATACGTCCTACATAATTCATTAATGTGTCATATCATTTTGAGGGGGTGGTAGTCCGCACTTCCTCAAATGAAATTATCGTGTTTTACCCATAATGGAAACCATAAAATAATAATATAAATGGATAATAAAGAATAATAAAGAAAACAAAAACAAAATATATATATATCATATATAAATACATTTCCATCTTAATTTCCCCCATGGGAGGAAGTAGGAGATAATCGAACAATCATTGTTTCATGAGGCGTTAGTTTTCCATCCACAAAAACAGTATGTTCTTCACCAATTAGATAGAGGTGTGTGTAAGTCTAGTTATAATACTTCTCATAAAAACATCCTAGTATATTGAGTATATAGGTTTTGTTATAAAATAAAATAATAAAAATATTTTAGGGGGTGGAGTAGTAAAATAAAACAAAACAAAACAAAAGAATTTAAGAGAAAGCATTACCTTTAATTTGGGTAACTTCCTTTGGTTTGAACCAAAAAGGCTTCTTGAAGTGCCTCCCTCCTAAGGTGAGGATTCAAGGAGGAATAGGGGGATCTTTAGAGATTATTTTAGTAGGGTTTGGGTGAGACAAGGGGCTTGAGAGGTGTGTGGAATGGGATAGAAGTGGTGTCCTTTTATAAGGGGGGAGGGGCTCTTTAGGAAAGTGTGAAAATATTATTTTATTATATAGTGATATTCGGTTTCTAAAGGTTAAAAAATAATTAAAGTTGAAGATAAGATGACTCATGGTCGAAATAAAATCATCCAATAAAAATTGGACATGTTCTGGATATTATTTTAATATTAATAATCATATTTATTTAAATCATTTATTAATGAGGTAAAAACTACATCATTATAGTGTCATAAATAATTTATTTTATTTTATGTATAAAAATTATATAAAAATTACCATAATGTTGATATATTTTTAGTGTTCCAATGATTATTTAGAGTAGAAAATGTGACTTATATAACCCCATGTAAAAATTTATATATAAAAAGATATTTGTAAATGTTATTTTTGTCTTTACTTTATGTTAATTAAAATAAAGTGTCATTATCATTCTTAAGTCATTCCATGGGGTCTCAAAATTGACCCAAGGATTCACATGTTCGGCCATGACTCATACAATAAGTTTATAACAATTTATAAGGTAATTTTTTATTATTATAATATTTATTTTACATTGAATTACCCTATTTACCTTTAACCGCGGTAAATAAAAGTCAAACGTTACTATTCACCAAAAATTATTTTCATCTTATTGAACCACATTTTACTAACTAATAAAAACCATGTATCTCTGATTTTTTAAATTCAATTCACCGAAAAGGTAAAATTTCATTTAAATGAAAAGGATGGATTTTTAACTACTACTTAGTGGTTTTACTATTCATCAAAAATTGAAGTTTTTTTGAAAAATACCAAAAATTAATCCCAAGCTATTTTTAATATTACAAATTCAAAAGTGATGTCTATTTTAACAAATTCAAAATGTAGAAGTTTTATTAATTAATTTAAAATTAATTCTCATTGTCAAAACAAATAGCGTGTTTTTAAGAAACAATAACTATCAAAAGATTGACACTTGTTTATGTATAATTTCAAATTGAAATTAATTACAATGAACTAAATTGGATTAAAGGGTAAAAATATAATCTAATTACACTTAAAACCAATTTAATATATAATCTAACAAAATAAATATATTATATTAAAAGGAAAATTTGAATTAAAATACATTATTTGTCACTATTTATAAAAAATTAATATTATTAGAAGAATACCAAAAATTTACCCAAATTAAATTTTGATGTCTGGATTCAAAAGAAAATTTTATTTTGTCATTTTGAAAAAATAAAAGTGACCCAAACTTGATTTAAAGTGGTTTTTTATTAAAAGGCGTTAAATCAACAATTTAAAGTAAATTATGTTTAAAATTAGATTCATTCACATTTTCAGCCTCTAGCTTTTATTGGATAAGTGTAAAAACATTTAACAAAGATATATAATCATTTTGTAGTAAGTTATGTTCATTCCTACCAATATAATGTCTAGGTGTTAACTACCCTTTAAAATAATAATATTATATTATTAGTGTGCAACCTAATATTTCCAAGAAACCCATTGTTGTGTATCATGTATACCATCGAACATATTGTCCCCTTTAAATTAGAATTAATATTTAGTTCACAAATTTTAGTAAATATTAGAAATTTCATGTTCTTTGTTTACATGGGATGTTACATCCTTCTTTCCTTTTGGGAATTGGGTCCTCGCAATTTTAAAACTTTTCTTGGAAACTTAATTAAAAGTCCCACATTGGAAAAGAGTTAGTGAAACTATCACTTTAAAAGAAAGAAGGAAAAGTACAAAGGTCACCCGAGATAACCCATAATAGGATTACATGTAGGAAAACATGGATATGGAAGATAAAATAAGTGACATGTTCTGATGGAGAGGGATAGAAAACATGATCAAGCGAATGTTAAAAACAAGAAAACCACAAACTTGGGATGGGATAAATAGTCATTATTTTCCTATTAGGAAAAGTAAATAGAAAACTTTTTTTTTGTTTTAAGTTCCACTTCATAAAGTTGAGGAATTTATTTATGAGATGGAATAAGAACATAAAGAGCTATAGTTACTTTTTCAGTAGATTTTCATTCTTTAATTAATTTCTACCACCAACTCATCTTTTTTTCAAACGATGAGTATTCAAGATGACTTTGTCACACCAAAAGAGCTGGAATCAACTTCTAGAGAATCACATGATCCACAAAGGATAAAAAAATATATTTACCTTGTCTTTAGAGATTAACCACCACCCAAATGGTTAGTAGATTATTATATGATCCCCAAAAAGGATAATGCTTTAGAGAAAGAAATACTAATCTTAATTTCTAAAATTAAAACAATAATACCCCAATGTTAATTAAATACCATTAAATAAACAATTTTCCTTAAAATACTTCAGTATAATCCAAACTAATATTGAAACCCAAAACATATAATAATTTGGTTATGTAGTCTTCCACATTAAATTATATATCCAAATGACATCGACTCTCCTTAATTTCACATACTCAAATGTAATTAACTTAATCACATATTCTTTATGATAAATTAATAATTTCCATAAATAACCCATAATATAGATAAAAATACACCATTACTCCTCAAATGAAATCTCATAGTATTCTATTTTCCTTAGGTATATAGTATTCCCAATAGAGCGAACGTCTTCCAAAATAACATTTATCACTTAATCACCAAATCATTTTCCTATACTAAGGATATCCATTTGATAAGACATAAGATCCCAAATCAACTTATTATTGATCAATTAAATCATTTAACTAAAAATAATTAGTCATACTAACGAGGTACTTCACATATTCCAGTGGTATACGATAAATCCCAATCGTACTATGGATGTGGGTGCAAATCCCGTAGTTTTGTCTGATGCGACGGGTTTTCACACAGTCTATGTGTTGCCCTTATTCAAAAACTATTTAATTTTATAATATTCCCAAAAATGAGATATATTCCTCAAAATAACTATAACATAATTTCATCACAAATGTTATCTCATACCTCACATTTTCATTCCAAAATTTAATAACTTTTAATTTCCTCAAACCCAATGATCATATAAAAGCAAATGGTTATTTATAACTATATCCAAAAGAGAAAATGTAATTCTTTCTCAAATATCATTTTCACATGAGAAACTACATGGTTACAAATACAAGATAAAATTCTTCCAATGTAATCTCATCAACAAAGAGCACTAAAACTTTTTAAACATTTCTCCATCCATTTATTTCAACATAGCTTCTTCTTTGACCAAGAGGATATACTATAGAATATGGCATTCACTCAGGTAATGGCCAAGACCCCTACATTTACAGAAAATGAGTGTAAATGGACTCTTAGGACCATTTTTATTTTCTTCCATAGTACTCTTCATTTTTTCTCAGAAATTCTTTACTTTATGTCCTAATTTCCCACACATAAAGCATCTCTTTATTCCATTAAGACACCTTCATAGGTGTCTCCTTCCACATTTCCTGCATGATGGTAAATGAGTTGTCTTTTCTCCATGGTGTTCACTATTGGAGGTCTTATCATTCCCCACTTTTCTCTTCCTTGTTGAGTCTGGGATTTGGTTAATTTATATATTGTTTATCATATTTTTTGAAAATTGATTCGGTATGAACATGATATCTTTTATTCCTATCAAGATTCCATTTCATTACTCATTTACACCACTATTCAAACTTTGTACATCATGCTCAAAGTTACTATGACTTTCTTGGAATCCATCCATTGATTAAAACCAGAAAGAATTTTATGAGTAATAATAGTCATAAAATCATTTTAGAGAATATCATGACACCTTATATTCAATTTAAAACCCCTTAGGATTAAACAAGGTCATTTATTCTCATTTTATATTAAAATACATTAAATCAATTTGTAAAGAGAATGAAAATTATCCTAAGCATATCCCCTGGGAGTGTCATAACCAATAGTGCAGCAGGGCAAGTTGTCATATACCAAGATAACCTAGGTCAAGCCCAAAACTCCTTGTCGGGGTTTTTACTCCTAGGTACATCTGTACCAGAGCCATCCTACATGCTCGTATCTAGAGATGGATGTATTTCTTGGAAAATACAAAAAATATCTCCATTACCAAAATTCTAGGAAGTTCTTCAATAATAATCATCAAGGTCTATCTTAGGGTAATGTGCTCTAATAATAGTTTATCTAAATCTAGTTTCCTGGGTTTGTACAAAACATCCTATGATACTAACATTAATGCCCCAACCTCAAAATCCATGAGTCGGTGCATTATTTTAATACATTGGCATGATTACAAGGAATCATGTCCCGAAGAACTGATCAGTTTAGTAATCCTGGAAACAAGATATATATATAAGTTCAACACTAAAACTTGAAAAGAAAAATGACACTAATTTATTCCATTAGAAACATCCAATCTTCCAAGATTATTCCTGAAAGTCACTCATAACTAACTTCTTCATATCCTGGGAAAATGAAACATGATAATTGGGTGAGGTCAAACACTCAGTAAGAGCAAGAAATACAGTGTAAGATAACATAAACATTAGGCGTGGTGAATAATTGAAAACACATTCCTTTACAAATACTTAACATGAACACTTTATGGTAGGAATATGAGCTGAATAAATAATTCCATAATAAATCATAGTCATGGTTATTCTACTAGTCGAATAACCACATGAAATATTAATATCTAATCTCATAATGATGGAATACATAATACCAGACATCATAACCATATAGTCAAGGCCTCATGCCAAGACTAAAAATAAGATTTTTCAAGGTTTTGTCCCAAGACACTGGTTTGTCTCATTATACTTGTTGATGCATTGAGGAGCTATAGTGGGCTCCACCCATCACTTACTAAGTCCAATTCATTCCTCATTTGAAATGTTTGTAACATAACATAAACATCCGTATTAAAACTAGCATACGAAATGTCAATACTTTATCTAAAAACCATGAATGGTATAAAAAATAGCATATACATAATCAAAAAAAACTCATTCAACACAATATGGAAGATTTTATTGTAACAGATTAACCTCAATTGAAAATAATGAAGGATGTGGACATAGATGAAAATAATCATCAAAACTATTTGTGCGAAATATCCCCATTTTTCTTGAAAACATTTAAAAGTGACACTATTTGCCAAGAATCCTTTTAAAAATAGATTTTTGAATCAAAGTGGCCCATAAAACTTTGAAAATTTTAAAAGGAATTATAATTTTAAAACTTTACTATCCATATAAATAAATACTTAACACAATTTTTAAAACAAGGACATTAATTATAATGATTTAAAATAATAAATCTTTAAAACGTTTAAAATGATATTTTAGTTAGAGTTCCTAACCAAAAGAGAGACACATGAATACAAATAATTGAAGTAATCAAAACATTATAATATCATGAGAATAAATGGATTCATGATACACTTTGTCAAAGTACATTATATATATCATATAAAAGTGAATTGGTGTATAACTACAAAGAAGTCTCAATGGAATGTAAATTGACATGAAATCTCTTATAAAGACTGTATCTTAGGTTAAGGATAATTAAATGGTATAATTATGTGTGAAAAATATAAATACACTCAATATGATTGGATATTTTTTGTAAATTAATCAGAGGAAATTCACACATATTCTTGTAAAAACAACACCAATGAATTGGATTTTTAACTCAATAAATGGAGATTGAGTTAAAATTACTCTTATCAAGTTCATATTGATGACTTGAGAATCTATCAATGGAGTGATTATGGGTATCAAAAGTATATCCACAGAAAGGGGAGTAGAAATTACTACCCAAATAATAAATAGAGATTCCACACATAATCATGGGGTAAAATAATCAATGAAGTATGCGTAAAGCCCAATGAGTGGAAATTGAAAATTGAAATTCCCTTACCGATTTGGTAACTTATGAAACATACACCCCATGAAATAAGTATCATAAAATAAATATGTCAATACCCATACATTAAATTATATTACAAAAATAATAAAATCAAGGGACGTACATATTCCACACAAAAGAAAATAGTGGCTAATATAGAAATAATCTCACAGGAATAAAAGTGAGATGAAAACCCCTTTCTTCGTTGTAATCAATCGAGTCATATGAAAAAAAGTTAATAACCACCAAATGAATCATACAATACCATGAATATAAATATAATCATGACAATATATATCAAATTTCGGTATATAATACACTATATTCAATAAATAAGTGTCGAACAATGGAAATCCCACAGAATTAAAAGTGAGAAAAGAAACCTCTTACCTCAAGTCCGACTTGTCTTGTATGTCCCTTGTTCTTCCTGAATAATATACTGATGTTAATTTATACTTTATTAAGAACATTTTTCATGTTTATTATTCCTTTTATATCACTTGTTACCTTGATATAACAATTATTTATTTATTTGAGTTCATAATGGATATTTTATCGATGTTCGGAACTTGAGTCAAAAATGAACTTGTTATATTTACTATTTTTCCATGTGGTCTAAAGTCCATTATCTCCAGAATGATATAAACGATTTAAATATCATATATATATTATATATCTATTATATATATCTATTTATTATAGTACATAACATTTGGATATAAGAAATGAAATGTACCGTTCATGGAGACGGTAAGTCGTATGTACGCATGAACGCTACTTTCATTTCTATTTTGTATTTTAATGGAATTAAAACATAATGATACATAGCCATATAATAATTACAGTATAATATCATATATTATATAATTAATTAAATAATTTATACATCCCACATAAGGCATTAACGAGTCATATCATTTTGAGGGGACGGTAGTCCGCACTTCCTCAAATAAAAGTTTCTTATTTTACCCATAATGGAAACCATATAATAATGTTATAAATGGAAAATACAGAAGAATAAAGAAAACATAAACATAATATATTTATATATCATATATAAATACAGTCCCATCTTAATGTCCACCATGAGAGGTGGTAGGATATAATCGAACAATCATCGTTTCATGAGTCGTTAGTTTGTCATCCATAGAATCAGTATGTTCTTCTCCCATTAGATAGAGGTGTGTATAAGTGTAGTATGACTCCGTCTCATAAAAAAATCCTAGTATATTGAGGATACATATGTTATAATAAAATAAGGTAATAAAAAGTGTTTAGTGGGTTGGAGATGTAAAATAAAACAAAATAATTTAAGAGAAAGCATTATGTTTTGTTTGGGTAACTTCTTTTGGTTTGAACCAAAATGACTTCTTGAAGTGTCATCTTCCTAAGGTGAGGATTCTAGGAGGAAGATATGGATCTTGAGAGATTACTTTGGTAGGGGATGGATGTGCCAAAGAGATTGAGATGTGTGTGGAAGGGGTTATAAGTGTTGTCCTTTTATGAGGGGGAGGAGGGTCTCTTTAGGAAAGTGTGAAAATATTATTTTATTATATAGTGATATCTAGTTTCCAAAGGTCCAAAACTAATTAAAGTCGAATATAAGATGCCTCATGTTATAAATAAAATCATAAAATAATAAATATACTGTTTTTGTATACTATTTTAATATTAATAATCATATTTATTTAAATCATTTATTAATGAGGTAAATACTACATCATTATTGTGTCATAAATAAATTAATTTATTTGATGTCTAAAAATTATATAAAAATTACCATCATGTAAGAAATCGATTTATATTTCCAATGATTATTTATAGTCAAAACTATGATTTATATAATGCCATGTAAAAATTGATATACAAAAAGATATTTGTTAATGCTATTTTTGTCTTTACTTTATGTTAATCAAAATAAAGTGTCATTATCATTCTTAAGTGGCTCCATGGGATCCCAAAATTGACCCAAGTATGCCCATGGTCGCCCATGACTCATCCAATAAGGTTAGGACAAGTTTTTAGGTAATTTCAATTGTTATAATATTTAGTTTACCTTGAATTACCTTATTTAACTTTAACCGTGGTAAATAAAAGACAAAAGTTACTATACATCAAAAATTATTTTCATCTTATTAGACCACATTTTTCTTACTAATAAAAACCATGTATATTGGATTTTTGAAATTCAATTCACAAAAGTGGTAAAATTTCAATTAAATTAAAAACATGGATTTTTAACTACTACTTAGTGGTTTCACAATTCATCAAAAATTGATGTTTTTCAGAAAAATAACAAAAATTCATCCTAAGCTATATTTGATAATCCGAATTAAAAATTTTGTCTATTTTACCAAATTCAAAACATAGAATATGTATTAACTAATTTAAGATTAATTCCCTTTTTCAAAACAAATGGCGTGTTTTTAAGAAACAATAACTATCAGAAAATTTACACTTGTTTATGAAAAATTTCTAAGTGAAATTAATTACAATTACCAACATTGGATTAAAGGGTAAAAATATAATTAAATTAAACTTAATAACCAATTTAAAATATAATCTCACCAAATAAATAAATTAGATTAGAAGGAAATTTTTAATTAATATACATTATTTCTCACTATTCATAAAAAATAAATATTATTAGAAAAATAAAAAAAATTACCCAAAGTAAATTTTGATGTCCTGATTGTAATGATTAATTTTATTTTGTCAAATGGAATATATAAAAGTCACCAAACTATATTTAAAGAGGGTTTTCCATTAAAAGGTGGTAAATCAACCCTTTAAAGTAAATTATGTTTAAAATTAGATTCATTCACATTTTAAGCCTCTAACTTTTATTGGATAAATGTAAAAAATTTAACAAAAATATATAATAATTTTTTACTTAGTTCTGTTCATTCCAACCATTATAAAGGATAGGTGTTAACTACCATTTAAAATAATATTATTATATTATTATTGTGCAATATAAGATTTCAAAGAAACTCATTATTGCATATCTGGTATACCATCGAACATAGTGTCCCCTTTAAAGTAGAATTAATATTTAGTTCACAATCATTAGTAAATATGAAAAATTTCATGTTCTTTATTTACCTGGGATTTTACAACTATGGTTATTCTCTCTCCCATTATTTATTCTCTTTCTTCAACCTGGGTAGATATCTATTATAAAAAAATATTTAATCCATGTGGGAAAAAATTCACAACACCATTAGTATCCCAAAAAAATCTATTTTGATGTTAAATTATTATTAAATGTGTTACTTTCTTGATCGTTTTTTATCCTTATAATTTATAAACTCTGCATTTTTCTTTAGATAAATTCTCTAATGGTCATTTGTGGCTATTAAAGACTCGTTTACTTAATTTTTTTCTTATAGATATGAGTAGATTTAGAAATTTGATTGAATATATAAGTTTCTCTAGATTCAACATTGTCATTTTATAATTTAGTACAAGTAATATTGTTTTGTAACATAAATTCTGTAAACTTTCCCTATTTATGTCTTAATTTTTTTTTCATAATTAATACATATAGTAAGTTTTTTAGAGTTCTCACATTTATATTTAAAAGCCAATTACCTATTGAATTTATGTTTCTTATCCTACTTCTTAAATATAGAAGTTTTTTTCAGTTTATATATTTATTTATCCCTAAGGATAATGTTAGTATTCATGTATCTAATAATTTTCCCTTAAATATAAAGCTTTTTAATCTTTATTTCATTGATAAAGTTATTTTTTAAACCAATAGTTGAATTTTTGAAATACTACACTCATCATTCCTATTTTATTCATACACATTTTTATTTATATTCTCAAAGAATATTCTTTTTTAGTATCTCCTTTATCCATAACATTCTCAATATTGTATTGTGAGTTATATTATAATGGGTTCATTTTTTATTCGTCTTGGTCCATGAGAACTATTTAAGACACCCTTCTTGGAATGTAAACATAATCATTAATTTCTTCAATGTAAAATATACCTATCTCTATTGGTAGAGTTTTCCTTCTGGTAGAATAAGAAGAAACATAATTATTTCATTTTGACTAAGAAAATGGGAGATCTCTCTAATTTTTGGTATTCCCAGTAGCCACATAATTATTATTTTACTCCCAATTCATATATTGTGGTTCATTGATACAAGGAAAACCTTTCCACAATTAAATAATCGAAATTAATTTGTCCTATATATTAAACTCTTGATCCTATTGTGTAATTTTGTGACATAAGAGAAAAAATTTTGTTATAATCAACCATATTTTCTACTTCATTTGTGTCGTATTGATCCTTTTACATTTTTAGACCTTTAAAATATTTGAAATCCATATTTTACTAAATGCCTCTTATATTAAGTACATAACCTATAAAAATTTCATAGTTTATGATTTTGGATTTTTTTTATCAAGATCTACCTACGATATAATTTCAATTACTGAAATATTCATGGTGATAAATATTAGTTAATATCTTAATATATATTGATCCTTCTTATATATGATAATTAATTAAGTAATATACTTAGAGAACTTTTCTAAATAAAATTTCTACTAAATTCCCCACAATTATTGGAACCTTGAAAGGCTATGAATGTATTCTTAAACACATGTTCTTGTGTTGGGTGATATCATTTAATGTGAAAAAAATGAAACATGGTATCAAGAATAGTGGTCTCATGAGTCATTAATACTAATTCTCACAAAGTCTTCAATGGAAATATAAATTAAAGATATTATGAGAACATGTCTCACTAGTAAGAAATACTCATTTATATATGTCATTTTATATTCTGAACTATGAACATTTTTAATGATCCATAGACTTTTATATTTTTTTTAATTCATATCAGGAGTTGTGTAATTTATTTTATTGTTATAAACCATGATTATGTATATCCTTCATAAATTTTGGTTTTTTTGTGCATCATGACTAATATATAATTAATGAATAATGAATTAATGGTTTAATAAATTCTTTTTTAAAGGAAGATGATATATCACTCCCTTTGTTGTAAACGGAACATATGGATTATGTTTACCACCATACTTTTTTGTCGGAAGGTTTTTAAAAAAATCAAATAAGGAAAAATAAAACACATAGGTTGATATCTCCAATTATGAAACCTGATATATTATAGATATCTAGATAAAGGGATTGTATTAGATAGTTCAAATTTTTATGTGGTAACCGTCATTGAGGGATTTTCTTTAATATATATGGTTTAATTTTCATGTTTCTTAACATTAATCTTATACTTTATGCAGTTTTCCCTAAATCTACTAAGAAGTGGGTCTTGAGAGTCAAAAACTAAGATTATTCAGAACCTCGATTAAATTCTATTTCAATATAACATTTTTAAAAAAAATTATTTTCATTTTTAGTTTAATTATTAATAATTCTTGGTGGATCACAAATATTCTATCACCGATTTTTTGAGATAATATATGTGAGCTAAATATGTAATAAATATTATTTCACTATATTAGGGAATATAATATTTATTTATTTATTAGTTAAAAATGTATTAATACTAATTTATTTAAATAAATACCCATTATTTAATGTTTGATAAATTTTTTGGATTAGAGGTCTTAGTTGATTGGTCATGTGAGATATGATAAATAATATAATATTTGAATAAATTTTAATTTATTCATTGAAGAAATAAAATTTCTTTATCAGCTGGTTTAGAACATTTCAAGTAAATAGTCCTATTATTAATATTTTAAAATGGCTTTCCCCAAGGATTAAGTAAATGTTTGGGGCCTATGTGAAATTATTATTCTCTAACCCTAACTATATCTAAAAAAGATTATGACATTCATGAACCAAATCATCACTATGCACTACTAATGTTTAAAGTTAATTCTCCTAATACCTATAGATCTATTATCTTAAATTGATCTCATGAATGGAGAGTGAACTACTTCTTCCACCATCTAGAGTTTAGAGGGAAAAAAATAATCCTATAGGCTCAAAGTGATTCGTGTGCTGATCAAAAATGAATGACACAATCATAATAGTATTCCATGTTAGAATATAAATATTTATATGGTGACATTTTGATGTTTTAAAAGAACATGTGGATCACCACTAGTAGGATTCAATAGATGAATACTCTTTCCCCAATGATGGTGCACTGATAATTGGTCAACTAATTCATCAACAAAGAACTAATTCCAACATCAATAAATTATTAATTAACATAAATTAATTATAAATTATTTGTGTTGATATTATATTATTTTTTCCAATATTTTTTATTAATTTTTGAATTAATTCATTGGTCATGATAAACCATTATCTTATAAAAATCAAAATATTCATATATTATTTAAAAATAAATAAATATATATATTAATCAATATGTTCTTCCAATATGTTTGAAACATTTAAATAGTATTAGATTCCTCAAATATCGATTTTAAATTAATTAATTATTATTTATTTATTTACACATATACTGTTACTTTTCTTTTCTAGTTTAATTATTCATTAAATCAGAATGTCAGGATATTCTCATTTTCTTCATCACCCATTCTAATATAATCAAAAATATATTTATTATATAATAAAAAAAATAAGATCCTATACCTAGGTTATATAGAATCTAGTTGGATAACACAAGAGTGAATGACATATATCATGTTGGTAAACACTATATACTTATGTATACTACATAAATATAAACCATGGGAGGTCCATGATGTCTTGTAGAAAATACATGTGGCATGTATTGATATATGAAACATGTTTATTGAGCATGATTGGTACATGTTTTTCTAGTCTAGACACTATGTACCTCACTTATACGCCCTGTAGTCCATGAATTTTTGCTGGAAAATAGGTAGTTAAAGATGTGTCATGTATTTATTACATAATATGTGTGTTTGAAAACCACATCACTCTGATGTCACATGTTGTGTAATTTATGTACACAAAGTGTACCGCATAAACATCCAAATTCAACATAGATTCTCATTATGTGCGAGAGAGTCATGGATAAATAGTGAAGATACATACACTATGTCTAAGATGCTAATACACGTCATGTATAATACATATTTAAATAGAGAGTAAAATTCACTAATAATTTCATTTAAACCTAATAAAAATATATTCATGGGTAATTTATTTATAGTACATGTCATGTGAAGGCTTGCATTAGCAGCCCGGATAGTGGTGTTGGCAAGATGGAACCATAACGGCGATGGGATGCTGATGTCGGTTGTAGTCGAACTGAGTGGGAAGGTTATGATAGAACTATACAACCAACATAAATATATTAGGGATCCCATAAGTGTGTAGACTGGAGTAGTGGCTCTAATTCATGCAAGGGAGGATTCTCCCACAATGGAGGAGAGAATGAGGGTTTCCTACATGTGGGTTCCAAGGGTGTCCAACCATGAGATTGGAATAGGGAGTATAGGAGGTGTGCATGCACATCTCAGATGGGAGGAGAACCATCTGAAATTAGAGGTGTCGATGAGGGGGCTGTTGTGCTAGGAAGACGTAGGCTGGGAGGTTGGGGTGCAGAGGGGTGTTGTCCATTAAGGATCCTCAATAAGCCATCAAAGATAATTTTATTTATTAATGGATTTTGTCATAAGAAAATGGCTGACGTACCACCCCCATCATACGTACTTCTTAACGTTTTTCAAAAAGGATGAATTTTAGTATTTTGTAATATATATATATATTTGGTTATGATTTTTTATTTAATGCTTCTATTGGAAGGAACCAAAATAAATGAGTTTTTTGTTTTATTGAAGATTCTACATAAATCATTCTATCACTGGGAAAATTAGTTTCAACCGGTATGGGAAATACCATCAAATACTAATCATAATTATGCAATAAATATGGTACACTAAAACTCACCTCAATAATAAACCACAAACAAGCAATTATTTTTTTTGAATTTTAAACTTCAAAAAGCCATTTTTTCAATCAATACAAAATTTTTTGAATGATCATAACTTGGTCATCTGGAATCGGATCGATGCACAGTCTATTTTATTGGAACCGATTTAGTTCTATCTACTTAATTGAATTCAAATTAATTTGTTTGGCTTAAAAGACTCACATTATCCCTATGATGCCAATTGAAGGTATTGGGGTGCATATTAGAATCTGGTGGACTGGACATATTAATATTTTTATCACCAGAGTGATGTAACTTCATCATCTCGGTCCATATACGCTCTAATTGAGGTCTAAGGATATCATGTAAATCAGATAATTACAAATTTTAAATAAAAAAGTCACTCAGTTAATTTTATTTGACACGTTTGAAATCATCTCTTTGCCAGTGATCATTGCTCAAAGGATCTAAAGTTGAACCCCTCTAGATCATCAACACATGGTTCAAGAATGTGCGTGAACACCAATAATCGAATTAAGAGTGATATAATAGAGATATAAGGATTCATTCGACATTGGAAGATCACCTTAACTCCATTTCTATGATCTGTGAAAACGTTTTCAGATCAATTGCTTAAACGAAATCTTTCTCCCTCGTGGATATGGGAGGAGGCGAGAGGATCTCTCAAAATTTTGGAAAATGAATTTCCTTGATCTTAATAAATGAGCTCCTCATCTACTTATATAGTGGATTCACAAAATACTTGGTTAGGGTTCTAAGCCCTTGTATATTTGTTGCCCAAAAAATTAATAAAAAATAATTAAATAATTATGAAAAACTAACTACATCATAATTTCTATTTATATTTCATCAAATACTTATAAAATATATATTAAATATATTTTCTGATAAACCTGGGCCATTAACTCGACTCGTAATTCCCACTAATATTAAATGAACCTTTTATATTAAAATAATAATTTCTCATTTAATATTATTTCATATATTAACATAAACACTTGTAAATAATTTTAATAAATATAATCTACCAAATTATCCTATACTAGAATAAAAATTAATTTATTTATATTTCAATTATTGATGATTCTTGGAAAAAACTTTGGCCCGTTATGGGGTCCACCATTTTCTATATACCTATTCACCTGGATATGGAATAATATTGATTGTGATATTGTGTGTAAACCTATAGTACCTTATCTCAATAGTATTGAATAGTAATCCTAGACAAAGAGTGAAATATAGAATCCCATGATGGCCCTTAAAAAGATAAGGAGTTTTTATATAAATGATAACCAATAAATGAACTCATACTATGTAATATAATATCTTTGTAATATGATGTCTCATAAAGTAAGACACACACTTGTGTCATCATCCTTTCCTTACATTATTATTTGTTGATCTAACTGGATATACTTACCTTCGACTACAACGGCCATGTATTTAATGAAGGTATTACTTTCCAGATCAACCAGGCTAGAGATTTTACCTTCCTCAAATCAGAAGCAAAAAATAGAATCCTGACCATTCAACCAATTTCATACCATCAATGATGTACCCAACATAAACTATCCTACCATGACATCATTTTCATGGTTTCCACCTTGAATAAAAGTGTGAAATCAAATGGAACTCATTATTAATTATCTCAATTGAAGAGGTCGGTGGAAATTTTTATAGATAGGAACAACCAATGACAACTAAATCATGTTGATTTCTTATTGGGGGGTCTATCCAAATGATCTCACCTACCTAAGACTCCAATTGGGAACTTCATGAGAAGAATTATTAATTATTATGATCCCTCAATGCCTGATAGTCAAACATAAACTATGTACAATCAGTATGATGTATCTAAACCATATGATATTTATTTGAGATTAATTTATTTGTGTCTTGAAGTTCAAATTATATTTTGGGATCTTCTATGTCCTTTTAATATAAGAAATTATCATGGAAATTATTATTTAAATAGTTGACACAAAAATATAAACACTATAATGGTAAGTGTACATCATGTATAACTAACTATACACATGTTATGGAAATTAAAATTATTTATAAATATGGGTCTAGGGAACCCACTTTTACAACACATTTGAGAATAATGTTTATTATGTTTAAAGAAAACAATCATATAAAATTACTTGGTTTTGAAATAAAATAACTAGTTTCCTTTCTCCTCTTTTTATTTCCCTTACTGAGATTTTTTTCCCATCCCCTGCTTTCAAAATGATAGTTAATTTGTTTTATGTATGATTATAAACAATGATAAAACAAAATATAGATAAAATAAATTCTTGTTACAGTGGTAATGATTATCACTAAAATACATGGGTATTATTATTTAATAGATTTTACTTGTTATCCAAAACTATAAACCAATAGGGTCTTTGGGTATATAAGTGATAAAATAGTTTAGTTTAATGTTGTATTTTTTGGAAGACTAAAAATTTTCACATTTATCGGTATAAATTCTATAAATGTAATGATTGTGTTTTTAGCACCAGATCTGGGAGTACAGGTTCAATGATGTTATAGTTGGTATAAGAGTAGTGTTTAGATATCATTGGGGATTATGATGTATTCAATTGTGGTTAACTTAATAGTTATGGATTACATAGTGGGTTTAAAATTTTAAGGTTGATCACAAGATTAAATGAATATATACCCCTACTTAGGTTTTATGTGATAGGAGTTTAAGATGATTACGAGTATCTTGGAAGACATTCATGGTAATAAAACAGTAGTTTTTATTTTGTGTTTTAGTGGAATGATTATCTGAGTAATAATATTTTTTTATTTTTAGTAAATAAGTATAAAATCATTGAGAAACATTAAGGTTAAGATGATTAATTATGTTGATGTAATTATGGTTAATTGGGAAAAAATATATTACATGTTTGGAACTTTTCATTCATCATACAGATAACTATCAAATTTAAAAACAATTAGGTGACTGTGTTATTAATTTTATTTTTGAAGAAGTTTATAATTATTGTGATAGTATATGGTTAATGAAATTAAAACTACTATTTTCATGTATGGTTTTATATTTGAGTAATAAATTTTGAATTATCTTTTGGAAGCATATAAGAGTTTATTTTTACTTTGTTTTTGGATATTATTTTTATATTTTACTAGAATATATGTTCAAGGAATATAAATTTTTGGAATGAGAATTTATAAGGGATTAACGTTATTTAGAGATAAATGTTATATTTATTTTCATAGAATATGTGAAAAAATTACTCTAATATTTGGAGATAAATTTTGGTATGGTATATTTTGAATTGTTTTGAGGTATATTATTTATGGAGTGATTTAAGTTGTACTTTAGTGCCATTATTTATCTTTTGGAGACTGTTATATGAAGATATCTTCATATTTGATATTATCTTATCATGTACTAATAATTTTGGTTTATTAAATGTTTAAATATATAAGGATTATATTTTCCTTTTCTTATGGATATTATGACTAGTTAAAAGTTAATTTTAGTTCTTCAAACATGATATAAATAATCTATAATGTTCTTTTCCTAGAGTAGTATATGAGATTGAAGTGTAAATTGATTGAAGCACAACAAAAGGATTAAATTAATATAATGAAATAGAAAAGAAATAAACTAAGTATATTTTATCATGTTCTCTATCTTGATAGTAAAATAATTCCTCAACTATAGGACAATAATTTTGAAATGAAAATGTTATCTAATTACAATCATTTCTGATGAATCGATGGTCTACTTTCTCCCCTTCTGATTTATTGTTTTTTTAATTAAAATTCAAATTACCATGTTCTATATCACCCCAAATTATTTCATGAACATTAATTTTCTCATGCATATCCATATTTTAACTTCTCTCCCATGTTATCTTTATTTGGTAACCCAATTATGTGTTCTTCCATGTGACTGTCATATTTTCCCATCACCTTTTTCAGAAGGATGTTTTATAATTTATTTTTATGATGTGTATTGAACTAAAAAAATTATATATTAATAATATCTTTATATCATGATCATTTTATTCTTCCAATGCTTGGAATTTATTTTGAAATTTTTTTGAACCCATTATAGCAAGCACGAGATAAATTTTCAAGGGTGAAATTTCTTCAATGGGGATTGAATGTAACTGTAGAGACCTGAAGCTTGATGTACATTGACATTACATTACTTTTGAGGAATACTTAGTACATAACAAAAACACACACACAAGGACCGTAATAGTTTAGTGCCTTTGGAAACTCGGAATATAATCTTCTAAACGTGGTGAAAGATCTTCAACATATCCCATAAAGATCTTCCTTTTTTTTACCTAAAACCTTTCTTTATATCCTGTGGAAAAGAAAACATAAAAGGGTGAGCTCAAATGATCAGTAAGGGTAAACAAAAGGAATATCAATCACATCATATTCATAAGAACATCACATTTTGGAAATCTTAACCTGCAAAAGAGAGCATAATTTCATAACATGGTATAAATCATAGTAGTGAAATGTAATCCCAATAATCATAACTTAAAACATGAAACTTTGTGGAATACACACATAATCATAGATAATCATTTCTTATTAGTCAAGACTCATTGTCAAGAATATCTTAGTGGACAAAGTCCATTTCTGAACCGAGTCACCCTCGTTTCAGTCCTGTTTCACTGAACCAGTATAACCTACCATTCCAGCCATGTCTATCTCATGAGATATAAAATCTTTACCCAATGCATTGGAGGGAGATATAGGTCCCACCCATCTCATAATGATACCATTCTTATGTGTGCCACAAAATCATAAATCATACATCATTGCATAACCCATGTAATAAAAATGGGAATCTTAAACATCATGACATCATAAAACAATTCATATAAGAAAAAGGAATTCATAAAAATATTTCCATCACAGCATAATCAAGTAAATGTAATAATAGGGATAGAAACAGAACCCTATATTATCTTAGATAGAAAATAATTTTGATAAAACACCTGAACTCCATTCTTGAGGAAAATATATTTTCTACTTAAAAAACACTTTTCCTTTCTTAACATGTCATACAATCTTAAACTAAAAGAATTTGATTAAAAATAAACTTGAAAACTTGTAAAGGAAGCTTCTTGGAAATAATGTTTTAAAAATTCATTCATGTCGTATATGTTAAAAAAACATTCTTCGTACTTTTGTCGGAAAAGTCAAAAAGTACCTCGTACGAAAAACGACAAAAGATTCCTTTCACTTCTTTTACTAAAAACTCACCGAAGGGAAAAAATGGATTTAAAAAATTGTAGGTAGATAGAAATAATATTACATATTGATGAAACATGTATGTGGATGATAAAATACACCCCAGTAAATTTCAAAGTATAAACAATCTCGGATAAAAATTGAGATTGCGGGATTTTCCCTTACCTTAGGTCCGACTTTATTTGTACGTGTCCGAACCTCCTATATAATGATTTAAATCATGTTATTGACTTATTTCAGAATCATATTAATTGTTATTATATCATATATGGATCACTTATGACTTTATATTACCCGTTATTTTGTAAATTCATGTAAAAGTAGCGTTTTGGGTAAAA
Source organism: Viscum album (assembly GCA_963277665.1). Classification (NCBI taxonomy): domain Eukaryota; kingdom Viridiplantae; phylum Streptophyta; class Magnoliopsida; order Santalales; family Viscaceae; genus Viscum; species Viscum album. Next base: position 501,968,690 of record OY728131.1, on the reverse strand, counting down.
TCATCTTATTTGTCGTTCGTGTTTTAACTTGTAATTACTCATATGATTACTTAGATAATGATTACTTAATTCAAGAATATAAAACATGATTTATATATAATATTCATTCAGAATATATATATATATATATATAATAGATCAGTAAATGGAAAGAAATACACCGTTCATGGAGACGGTAGACCGTTCGTACGCATGAACGCTGTTTTCGTTTTCTTATTGAGTTTAATGGAATTAAGTAGATGACATACATATATTTACACATAAATCCAGTAGCTTTATAATGTCATATATTTCATTATTATTGCTTATATATACTTTATAATTATTCTTAAATGATTAACATGGAGAATGAATCTCATCGCGTCGTGGAGACGGTAGTCCGTACGTACGGACAAGCGATGATATCATTTCCATAATTATTGAATTGAATCGGAGTGGATGATACAATATATCAGAATCATTATAATGTTATAATAACTCTTTATAGTTATTTTTCTTTACACCATAATACCCATCCATGTAAGGTGTTGGTGGAAAAGCAGATTACACCATGGCGTGGAGACGGTATTCCGTACGTACGCACGCGCGGTGATTTCATTTTCAGTAGGATGGATAGATGATGAAATAGTGTTGATTCATACTTATAATAACATATCATTATATGAGTGATACTGATGTTATTACTTCATAATGAAACAACCTAATAATAAGAAGTGGGAGAAGAAATAAAGTTGAATGAATCGGTAACAGAAATTACCTCTTCTTTGAAGCGCCTCTTTGAGATCTCCTTTTAGGGAACTAAAATTGGTCTTTTAGGAAGACCAGAACCTCTAGGATGTTTCTAGGCAAGTGTAGAATTGAATTGTTCAGGGGTTGGCCGATCTTGAAGGCTCAAAGTGGTGTGAGGAAGAGAGGGAGGAGGTGTCCTTTTATATGGGAGGAGAGGGGCACCTTTGGAATAACTAAAAATATTATTTTATTATCAAGTCAAGTTCGGTTTTAAATAGCTCCAAATTGATTTATTTAGAGGATAAGGTGGCGATGGGTCGAAATACTCTCATCCAATAGATTTTAGACAAGTTTAGGTTCATATTTTAACCTTATCATTTAGATTTAACATTAAGTTAAATAATTTTACTTTTACCGTGTCTTCTTGTGTTCTTATACTATAAGGTTAATAAACTTACTATATCAAGCCAAAAGAACCCCAAGTTGTTTATTATTAATATATATAACCGTATATATGTCATTTGGCCGAAAATTAGATTTTTAGGAATAAAATAACAATTAATAATATAATATTTGTTTTAAAAACTATTTTCTGTCAATTTTGACACTATTTGGTACATGATTTTTATGAAATTCATAACCGAACGATAAGTTCGAACCAAGTTAATTAAATAAATAATAACATGTCATATTAACCTATAAAATTAGTGGAATTCATAAAAAGTCTCAAATTATATTTATTTGGGTATTTATAACATCAATTATGTCAATATTTCATTAATAAGATAATTACTGCATCATCTTTGTGTCATAAATAAATTAATTTATTTAATGTCTAATAATTACAAATAAAATACCATTATGTAGGAAATATTTTTATCTTTCTAATGAATATTTATAGTCTAATTTATCTTATGTGTAACCCGATATTAAAAATGTTTTATTAAATAAACTTTGATTTTAACTCTTTTAACTCTTCTTTGAATTAAATAATAATAAATGTCCTAATCTAATTCAAGTGGGCATAAATGGTCATATTTTATTCCTAAGTTTGTTTTTGGTCGAAATACACTTGTCCAAAAGGATTAGGACATGTGTTAGGGTAATATTAATATCATTTTTACCCTTAATTACCCTATTTACTTTTAACCGTGGTAAAAAAAAGTAAAAAGTTACTATTCACCAAAAATTATTTTCATCTCATTGAACCACATTTTACTTACTGACATCAACCATGTCTCTCGGATTTTGGAAATTCCACTCACAGAAGCGGTAAAATTAAGTTTTATGAAAAATTCAGTTTTTTTTACTACCACTTAGTGGTTTCACTATTCATCAAAAATTGAAAGTTTTCAGAAAAATACCAAAAATTAGGCCTAAGCTATATTTGATATTATGAACTCAAAAATGGTTTATATTTTACCAAATTCAAAACATATCAGTTGCATTAATTAATTTAAAAATTAATTCCCGTCGTCAAAACAAAAGGTGTGTTTTTAAGAGATAATAACTATCAAAATATTGACACTTGTTTATAACTGGTTTAAATGTGAAATTACATCCAATGACCAACATTGTATTAAATTGTAAAAATATATTCTAAATATAATTTAAAACCACTCAAATTAATAATTTATCGCTATTAATTATTTCGATTGAAAAAGTTGTTTTTAATTAAAATTTAGTAATTTTCACTATTCATCAAAATATGAAAGTTATCCAAAAATCACCAAAATTTCACCCTAAGCTAATTTCGATATTCCGAATCCAAAAATGATGTCTATTTTGAAAAATAGAATTTACAAAATTTCAAAAGGTGGTTATTACTATTCATAATGGCTAGTTTTAATAATATTTTAATAGCATATCATTGTTTAGTGAAACTCGGTATTGCGTACTACACACGCTATCAAGGAAGGTCGCGATTGCGTGTAATGAAAGTAAAGTCAAGGATGCGTGTTGTCCAAGATCCTTTTGGTGTAGCGTATAACACAAGACATTAATGAAATTAAAAAGAATATTTTTCATAAAATCTCGGGGTGTTACATTCTACCGCCCTTAAAAAGAATTTCGCCCTCGAAATTCGTCGGGGTTATAAATGGTTTACTATTCAAAAGTTTCTTTAATCTAAACCCACATCGTAAAAAGGAATACCAAAACCAATATTTAAAAACAAAAGTATGAAACGTAATGGTTACCCAAATAAACTAATCACTGGGTTTCCACATAGGTGAAAATATGGATATGGAAGATAAATCTAACCATCATGTTCTGATGGAGAGTGGTATAGAACATGGCTATGGAAAATCTAGAAATCACAAATCCATAAATTTGTGACGATCTAAGGTACCATCTGATTAATCAGATATAAGAGCACTAGGACAACTTTTTTGGTTTTCAAGATCGTTTCCCTAAAGTTGAAAATTTTGAATTAGAATAAATACTTAATTTATTTTGGTACAATCTCACTGTTGTTCGTGCCTTGAACAATTTCCACTTCATCTCTTAAATAAATGAAGTTGAATTTGTTATTCGTGAAGTGTTAGCAGATCATGTGATAGAATGACGGGTCATTCCATCTGTCTCAAACAAAATGTTAGCAAAAGTTATTAAATATACATAAGTCATTCTATAGTGAGATTAATCATATATGGTTCCTAAAATGGACTTATACTTCATATATCATACTTCTTAATATAATAAAACTATGTTCTACTAAACAGGGACTTCCTGTAGGCCAGTGGTAGGCGATAAAGGCCAGTCGCACTTCGGTTGTGGGTTTGATTCCCACAGCCTGGTCTGACGCGATGGGCTTTCGCCCGTCCTGCAGGTTGTCCTTTTTCTAATGCTATATTACTATAACATCCCATCGACAATATCGAAAAAATTTCTATCCTTAAACAATACCAACTTATGTCCAACATAATCCATTCCAATCTTTAGGCTTATCTAAAATACTTCGGTCCAAGCTCATAGTATAAAGAAAATAATCACGTGAATTCCATCATTTATCCCCCATATATCATAAGATATATCTTGTTGGTAAAATTACAATCATGTGAATACCTTAATTATGTATTCTCTTAAAGAATGAATACCCATTGAACCTTAGTGAAAACATAAATGCTGTCAGAAGTTAACTCTTTTAACATACAAAAATCCAAAAATTCTACATACTCAATCCATTACATAACCTTCTCCTTATATCAGTCATGAGCTCATGAATACTATCAAACATTTAATTTTCTCCTTATCCCTTCATTATGCGCATATCATCTACATTCCAAAAATATCGGAATAACCTTTCATGGATACTGGTAACATTAATCATACACTTTCAAAACTCAAGGAAAGACAATAGTGTAACAATCCTTAGATGTATCTTTATTCCATAGTTCCATAATATTACTTATACAACATTACACATGATAAACATGTAATCATTCTACTACAATCTTAAACCATTGGCCGAGCTTCAACAATTCTTTCATCTCACATATCATTTGTAGTCTCTTCATCATCATCCACATAAATACTACCCATACGACCATACTGATTCTCTTCATGAGACTTTCCCTTAGGGAATTGGTTTGCATAATGCCCGTACATTCCACATTTAAAACATTTAACCATTGTTGATGTCATAGCAATACCATTATCCTCATCCCTGGTGTTAACTGAACCTTTTACTTTGCACTTACTGGATTTTTTTCCTTCTTTTCCACACCCAATGCATCTTCTAGTTCTTTTGAAACATTCTCCTTGATTCCTCTTCCCACATGATTTACATAGGGGAAATTGAACTTTCTTTCCTATATGATCATCATGAAACTCCATCTTTCTCTTATTAGCCGATTCAGGAAACTTACCAAATTTTACATTATTGATCATATTATGAGATTTCTAATTCGGCATAATAATGATGTTTGGACTTCCAAATCCCATTTCATTTGATTGCTCATGAATAATATCATTCCATTGTCCATCATATCCTCCACTATCGTGAATCATATTGTTTCCAGCCATTTTCTAAAACCCAAAAAGAATAGTGTGAGAGGAAAAAAGCATGTTAGGGAAAACAACATAATAAAGGGGGAGTACCCTCAATATCTAACATCTTAGGTTAAATTCTAATATCGTTTGCGCAATTCTAGGACTATAACCTATATATAAACTTAACCTTAGGGACATCCCTAGACATACCTTAGAAATATCTCTAGGGATCTCACTAACGTTTTCGCATCCTAGATTCCAATGGTTGACTAAACCTCCCTCTGATACCAACTGTAGAGACCTGAAGCTTGACGTACATTGACATTACATTACTTTTGCAGAATACTTAGTAAATAACAAAAACACACACACAAGGACCGTAATAGTTTAGTGTCTTTGGAAACTCGGAATATAATCTTCTAAACGTGGTGAAAGATCTTCAACATCTCCCATAAAGATCTTCCCTTTTTTTACCTAAAACCTTTCTTTATATCCTAGGGAAAAGAAAACATAAAAGGGTGAGCTCAAATTCTCAGTAAGGGTAAATAAAAGGAATATCAATCACATCATATTCATAAGAACATAACATTTTGGAAATCTTAACCTGTAAAAGAGAGCATAATTTCATAACATGGTATAAATCATAGTAGTGAAATGTAATCCCAATAATCATAACGTAAAACATGAAACTTTGTGGCATACACACATAATCATAGAAAATCATTTCTTATTAGTCAAGACTCATTTCCAAGACTATCTTAGTGGACAAAGTCCATTTCTGAACCGAGTCACCCTCGTTTCAGTCCTGTTTCACTGAACTGGTATAACCTACCATTCCAGCCATGTCTATCTCATGAGATATAAAATATTTACCCAATGCATTGGAGGGAGATATAGGTCCCACCCATATCATAATGATACCATTATTATGTGTTCCACAAAATCATAAATCATACATCATTGCATAACCCATGTAATAAAAATGGGAATCTTAAACATCATGACATCATAAAACAATTCATATATGATAAAGGAATTCATAAAAATATTTCCATCACAGCATAATCAAGAAAAGGTAATAATAGGGATAGAAACAGATCCCTATATTATCTTAGATGGAAAATAATTTTGATAAAACACTTGAACTCCATTCTTGAGGAAAATATCTTTTCTACTTCAAAAACACTTTTCCTTTCTTACCATGTCATACAATCTTAAACTAAAAGAAGTTGATTGAAAATAAACTTGAAAACTTGTAAAGGAATCTTCTTGGAAATAATGTTTTAAAAATCCATTCATGTCGTATAAGTTAAAAAAAACGTTCTTCGTACTTTTGTCGGAAAAGTCAAAAAGTACCTCGTACGAAAAACGACAAAAGATTACTTTCATTTCTTTTACTAAAAACTCAACGAAGGGTAAAAATGGATTTAAAAAATTGTAGGTGGATGGAAATAATATTACATATTGATGAAACATGGATGTTTATGATAAAATACACCCCAGTAAATTTCAAAGTATAAACAATCTCAGATAAAAATTGAGATTGCGGGATTTTCCATTACCTTAGGTCCGACTTGCTTTGAACGTGTCCGAACCTCCTGTATAATGATTTAAATAATGTTATTGACTTATTCCAGAATCATATTCATTGTTATTATATCATATATGGTTCACTTATGACTTTATATTACCCATTCTTTTGTAAATTCATGTTAAAGTAGCGTTTTGGTTAAAATAATCTTATTTGTCGTTCGTGTTTTAACTTTTAATTATTAATATGATTACTTAGATAATGATTACTTAATTCCAGACTATAAAACATGATTTATATATAATATACATTCAGAATATATATATATATATAATAGATCAGTAAATGGAAAGAAATACACCGTTCATGGAGACGGTAGACCGTTCGTATGCATGAACGTTGTTTTCGTTTTCTTATTGAGTTGAATGGAATTAAGTAGATGACATACATATATTTACACATAAATCCAGTAGCTTTATAATGTTATATATTTCATTATTATTGCTTATATATACTATATAATTATTCTTAAATGGTTAACATGGAGAATGAATCTCATCGCATCGTGGAGATGGTAGTCCGTACGTACGCACGAGCGATGATATCATTTCCATAATTATTGAATTGAATTGGAGTGGATGATAAAATATATCAGAATCATTATTATGTTATAATAACTCTGTATAGTTATTTTTTTTACACCATAATACCCATCCATGTAAGGTGTTGGTGGAAAAGCATATTACACCACGGCGTGGAGACGGTATTCCGTACGTACGCACGCGCGGTGATTTCATTTTCCGTAGGATGGATAGATGATGAAATAGGGTTTTTTCATACTTATAATAACATATAATTATATGATTGATACTGATGTTATTACTTCATAATGAAACAACCTAAGAAGAAGAAGTGGAAGAAGAAATAAAGTTGAAAGAATAGGTAACGGAAATTACCTCTTCTTTGAAGCGCATCTTTGAGATCTCCTTTTAGGGAACTAAAATTGGTCTTTGAGGAAGACCATAACCTCTAGGATGTTGCTAGGTAAGTGGAGAAGAGAATTTGGCAGGGGTTGGACGAGCTTGAAGGCTCAATGTGGTGTGAGGAAGAGAGGGAGGAGGTGTCCTTTTATAAGGCAGGAGAGGGGCACCTTTGGAATAACTAAAAATATTATTTTATTATCAAGTCAAGTTCGGTTTCAAATAGATCCAAATTGATTTATTTCGAGGATAAGGTGGGAAGGGGTCTAAATCCTCTTATTCAATAGAATTTAGACAAGTTTAGGTTCCTATTTTTACCTTATCATTTAGATTTAACATTATGTTAAATAATTTTACTTTTACCATGTCTTCTTGTGTTCTTATACTATAAGGTTAATAAACTTACTATATCAAGCCAAACGAACCCCAAGTTGTTTATTATTAATATATATAACCTTATCTAAGTCATTTGGCCGAACATTAGATTTTTAGGAATAAAATAACAATTAATAATATAATATTTGTTTTAAAAACTATTTTATGTCAATTTTGACACTATTTGGTACATGATTTTTATAAAATTCATAACAGAATGATAAGTTCTAAGAAATTTAATTAAATAAATAATAACATGTCATATTAACCTATAAAATTAGTGGAATTCATAAAAAGTCTCAAATTATATTTATTTGGGTATTTATAACATCAATTATGTCAATATTTCATTAATAAGATAATTACTGCATCATCGTTGTGTCATAAATAAATTAAATTATTTAACGTCTAAAAATTACAAATAAAATACCATTATGTAGAAAATATTTTTATCTTTCTAATGAATATTTATAGGCGAATTTATCTTATTTATAACCCTATATTAAAAATGTTTTATTAAATAAACTTTGATTTTAACTCTTTTAACTCTTCTTTGAATTAAATAATAATAAATGTCCTAATCTAATTCAAGTGGGCCTAAATGGTCATATTTTATTCCTAAGTTTGTTTTTGGTCGAAATACACTTTTCCAATAGGATTAGGATATGTGTTAGGATAATATTAATATCATTTTTACCCTTAATTACCCAATTTACTTTTAACCGTGGTAAAAAAAAGTAAAAAGTTACTATTCACGAAAAATTATTTTTATCTCATTGAACCACATTTTACTTACTGACATCAACTGTGTCTCTCGTATTTTTGAAATTCCACTCACAGAAGTGGTAAAATTAAGTTTTATGAAAAATTCCGTTTTTTAACTACCACTTAGTGGTTTCACTATTCATCAAAAATTGAAAGTTTTCAGAAAAATACCAAAAATTAGGCCTAAGATATATTTGATATTATGAACTCAAAAATGATTTCTATTTTACCAAATTCAAAACATATCTGTTTCATTAATTAATTTAAAAATTAATTCCCGTCGTCAAAACAAAAGGCGTGTTTTTAAGAGATAACAACTATCAAAAGATTGACACTTGTTTATAACTGTTTTAAATGTAAAATTACATCCAATGACCAACATTGTATTAAACTGTAAAAATCTATTCTAAATATACTTTAAAACCACTCAAATTAATAATTTATCACTATTAATTATTTCGATTGAAAAAGTTGTTTTTAATTAAAATTTAGTAATTTTCACTATTCATCAAAATATGAAAGTTATCCGAAAATCACCAAAATTTCACCCTAAGCTAATTTTGATATTCCAAATCCAAAAATGAATTCCATTTTGAAAAATAGAATTTACAAAATTTCAAAAAGTGGTTATTACTATTCATAATGGCCAGTTTTAATAATATTTTAATAGCATATCGTTGTTTAGTGAAACTTGGTATTGCGTACTACACACACTATCAAGGAAGGTCACGATTGTGTGTAATGAAAGGCAAGTCAAGGATGCGTGTTTTGCAAGCTCCTTTTGGTGTAGCGTACAAAACAAGACATTAATGAAATTAAAAAGAATATTTTTCATAAAATCTCGGGGTGTTACAGTAACACACTTTTTTTTATAAAAAACATTTATAATTTAAATTAATATTATATTTGATATCTTGTTATACATGGAACATAAATCTCAAAGAAACTAAAATACTTTTATTGAAATAAATTATTACTGTGAAAGATAAACACTAATACTTTATGAGGTTGTAAATATAAGACAATATAAAGAAAAGTATAAGTGGAGTAAAGGAACATATATATATAAATATAAAATAATAAAATATTTGTCCTCATGGTTATTCATGAATATTTTGAACACAACTACAACTATGGAATCAAGGAAATGATTTAGGGATAAAATAGATATTATGAGAGAGAAGAAAATGAATAAATTTTAGGGAAGCATGTATGGAAATACATTTGAATGTAATATGACCATTATAAATATATATATTTTTTGGATACATGGGAGATTCATATATATATATATACATAATTAATATATATTATAATGTTTTAGGTGTGTTTAAATTCAAATTTTTTGAAATAATGTTAAAATATTTTGTAAGTAAAATATATATTTTGAATAAAATAGATTTTTTATACGTAATGTATTTTTATCTTAATGGATTAAATTTATCACTATTGTAAAATAATTATAATGAATAAATAAAATTATATATATTTAATTTAGTTAATTAATATTAATTTAATTGTGGTTATTAAGAAATAAATGAGAATAAGTTCTTTTTATCCATGAAAAATATATTTTATTTAAAAATGGTTTTTATTGCATTTTATGCATGGATATTATAATTAATTTATGGAAATTTCATAAATTTTATTTTATAAAAAGGTTAAAAAAAAATTAAATAAAAATTTAAAAAATATATTATTGTGAAACATTGGAATTTTTCATAAAAGACTAATTTATTTAATAATAGTAAAAATTACAGAATTCATAGAAAACTATGATTTCTTTTAAATTATTTAAAAAGTCCCATATTTCATTAAATTGGTTTTAAAATTTAACAAATTCATTTTTATTATAAATAATCCACTTTATTTTTTCTTAAATTATCTTTATGTTTAATTTTGGTTTAAAAACATTTTTATACCCAAAAATGAATTTCCTTAGAAAACCATGTTTTGCTACATTTTGTGGGTTTATTTCAAAATTAATGTATTCCAATAATAGAAACTAATTTCTGATAAAATTTATTTCATATTATAAATAAGTTTTTCCAAATTTTATAAATAGTTTAATTTTATTTTCAGTCATTATGAATAGTAACTTCATTAAAAAAACGTGTCATTGTGGTAAAATGGTAAATCAGGTTAACCTCGGTTAAAAACAATTGATAAGGACACCAAATTTAATATTAATTATTATTGGATGAATGTTTTTTTAAATTTATAATCTTATTATAAAAATATATTTTTTATGTCATGCTTTTCTATGAAAATGACTTAATAATATTTAAATATTTTGAACATTTCCAACTGTGTCCTCCCATTCAATTACAAAAGGATACCCCCCCTCTTCTTTTAACGGCACTTAAAAATCCTATTATATCATAAAATACCTAGAAATATATTGTCCAAAAATATCTAACCATGTTCAATAGTATCTATCATGATCATAATATCCACCGTAAAAGGCCAAAAGTGTAAACCTTAGGAGGTTGTTCGAAGAAGAGGTAAAGCACTTAACTAAGTGTTTTTATTTTATTTATTATTTTATCTCTTTCAACCTCTATTAAATGTTAAAATGTAACAAAATCAGTATCTCATATATCCTATGATTTTATAAGGTTTATCGAAAAACCATTATCCATATCCTTTTTCATACAATTGGAAATGAAACCATCAATTGTGTGTATGTGTGGACTATTTCATCACGAACCGATGTAATTGTTTACCATCATGGACTCTCACATATGGTTATAATGATGTATCTAATGTATATATTTGATATTAATGGAATAATTATCATTATATAATGATAATATATCATCTAATTTTTAACTTTTCCATCCACAAAAAAATGATAATATTATTTGTGTGTATTTTTGGATTACCCACTTTACATAGCAACGAGATATCGTTTTCATCGCTGCCTCACATGGATAGTATATATGAGTTTATTTAAACAAACTATATTATATTTATTATATAATCATCATTCTATAAAGATAAAATTATATTTATCTTCTTCCAATAATAATCATTGAAAAATGGAAGTGTTACTCATGTGTCAGTATAGAAAACCACCTCCAAATGTTAACATAATTCATTTTTATTACCCCAATGCATAGTTGGTCATTAATATATAATTAATTTGTAAAAAATATAATTATTTAATTATTATTATTTTATAGATGATTTAATAATTATTTATCTTACCATATCCAACATACCAAGGTCTTTTTGAAATTATGTACTAAAAATATTTAAAACACAATATGTGAACACAACCGATTAAGTAATTAAATATTCCATTTAATGAAATGAAATAACAGGTTTAATGATAAGGTATTAAAACAATAAAAATGTCTTGATAAAAAAATAATTAATATCCTTTTATTATACATCAGTTAAAGAATTTATCTGATGAGTCATAATCAAGGTAAGGATTTCATGTCTCAAGATCATTTCTTTGATATTTAAACTAATTTCACCAAATTATGTTATTTTTTATGGTATATATACTTCATAATTGATGTATATTATTATTATTATATAAAAATAATAGTTTTTTCAAATAAATTCAATTTTATTTCCTTAAATGTTTCATTAGATCAAAATTTATCGAGTCGTAAGGGACACTTTACCTTAAAAACCAATTTGAAATGTTTTAAAGATTTAATTTAAAAAAAAATCCCTCCATGAACATTTTTACATATTATTTTATAGAATTAATTATATTGAATCTAATAAATTATAAAGTTCATTTTATTCCTATTCTTACTTTCATTTATTGTTTTTCAAAAAGAATATTTTTTTATATTTTGTGTAGGATGTTTGGACTTTATTTACAAAAAATAAAAAGGAATGTTCTATTTCAACGTATACAACATTGGTGGATTTTACTAATTCCACAAAAATTATTTTATATTTGAATTCCTTAAAAATTTTCAATTTTTTGTAAATAAAAAACATCATTCCCTTTGTTGTTTATATTTTAGTGTTGAAAATTGGGTTTGAAATAAAAAGGATATATCAATATCTGAATTTTTTTACTTGTGCGTGAAAAAGTATATTTTTATGAGTTTGATGGTAGAAATTAATGTTTTTATGTATCTAATGTATTTTATGGCCATTTTAAAATTTTAATTATGTTGGGTTCTCCTAATATGTTACTCCAATTCATTGGTTAGTGATTTTGTTCTCCGTAGAATTATTTTTAAATTAAGTGAGTAGGTTATTCTCTTTGTATAGGTTAACATGATGGATACTTCAAAAAAAATATTTTAAGTTGATGTCCCTATGAACCTACATGAATTTTATTTTCTTTATAATTTTTTTTCAAGGAAATATTTTTATTTCATAAGGTAATACAATAATATTTTCCTTAATGTAATGATTATTCCATTTAATGGTATGAATATTCATTTATAAGAAAATGGTTTCATGGATTCTCATGTTTTCTAAGAAACTATCATGATTATGATTTTTCCTTTGTGTTTTTTATAGAATTTTTTATTAAAAAATTTGTATATTAAATATTATTTTTTGTGTATGTAAGTGATTATTTAAGATAAATGATTTTTCTATTAAAGGTAAACTCTCTTTTGGGTCTTATGGTTTTGAAATAGACTAAAATGTTACTTTTATTATATATTTTCATCCCTTAATTGGTTTATTTTGAATATATCTCATTTAATAAAATAAGGGTTTAAGTATGAGTAGGAAAAACTATTAATTCAAAATATAGAGAAAATAAAGTTATTATTGTGGAAAAAATGCTTAGTTAATGACATTGGTATTATTATGTATTTTTTTCCTAATCCCTTGAAAATATAATCCCAAATAGTATTTGGGTATTTCATTAATCCAATATATCCAATTTATGTCATATTTTTTTTATGAAAAATATTTCATCGTGTTTATTGGATCAAAGATGGAAATGTAAATATTATGTTTTTAGCATTAGATATACAAGTATGGGTTCATGGCTGTTATAATATTTCTTATTGCATGACTTAAAAGTTCATAATACAATATTATTCAACTAAAATTAATCCCCATTTTTTGTTTTTGGTCTCTTACCACACCCATCCCATAGTACGATATCCTATCACACCACACCTAATAACTAAGTGTCAATTGATTCATAACACCAAAGGATACATGATAAGACTTATACACCTATTTCGAGGAAAATCCTCAAGTTGTACTCCCATTACTATTCTCGTATTCAAGCCATGTTTTCAAATTATGTTAAACCCCATTTCACATCCCATCACTTGAATAATGTCCCTTGTACCTTCTTCTATGATGTTTCTAGATCTTCATAGAGTCTTATAATATTGAAAAAAATTTGAATTGATACTCATAAACTTTGGATACATAGTTACACCTGGATTCTCTATTATGATTATAGATAGATGATCTATTTCCATACTACATTATACCAAGGGTTATGAATTTTTTACTAATTTAAATAATATTTTAGTCTTCTATTTACCACTATTTAATCTATATTTTTTATCCATGCCATCCTATATAAGATCAAGATATATGAAGAATTATCTTTTATAAGAACTATATGTGTCTTGATTCATGTTGAAAATGATATATATGGATTTTTTATTCTCTTATCATAGTCTAAGCCATGAATCTCATATCACCCCCATTTCATCTTGGTTAATAGCCACCTTTATCAGGTAACATTCACTTATGTGGCACTGAGATTACATTATTCTCCAATACAATGATCAAAGATATATAAACATATATATTTTCCTCATCAGTCAAAGCATCATGACCATAAACTATGTAAATCCTTATATGATTTTTTTCAATCATATAACTAAGACCCCAATTCATGATGGGTTTACCATAACCATGTTTCTATAAATACTTTTTCATATTTTAGTAATATTTTTATGGAAATAAATTATAGTAACCTGTGGTATATGTTCTGTGACCACAAAATAGAAACCATTCAATTTTCATTGTTTTACTCCCTCAAACTCTAGACCCATTTAGTAAACACATCATGAACTTAATCTATGTACATTCATCTTATAGGTTCTCTAAATTATCATTGACCTTTCATTTCAAATTGGGTTTATAAAGCCCCTATTTATATAAATATTTTCTCATGCCCTCCCAATTATATGAGTTTCAATACCATAATCTTGGAACATCCTCCTATGGTCTGAGCTCCATATAATTAAACTAGAAAACACTTTTCTTAGTTTTATGACCCTAAACTAATAGGCACATTTGGTAAATTTTTATTGAATATAAACTCTATCCCCCGTCATACCAAGAATAAATACATTAATATTTTTGTATATTTCAATTATTTAGTCTATATTAGCATCATTCCCCTCATTAATTTTGGTTTTAACTTTCCTAAATTTTTATATAGACTACCTTATCCTTTGGTTAAAATATATGAGCTAAAATTCTAGTAAAATAAATTTAAATCTCTATAATCTTAAACTATGAACTATAATCTATGAATGATAACCTTAAATGATAAAAAAGCACCTGTGAGGTTGTCTATATTTGAAATTATATCCAAATTTGCATTGGATTTACCTTTCTCCCATTGTAATATAGACTGTCTCAATCTATCCAAGTAGTCTATGTAGTATAACTTTAAACACCGTCACCCATAAGGTCATATCTAAAAATCCATAAACACCTACACACCTTTGATAAATGTTGTGAAAATATAACCAATAACACCCATATGGTCATATTTTTAGTACCCAAACCTCTATCCTCCTATAGTCAAAGTTATATAACCCTAAAACAATTAGCCTAAGAAATTATATATATCCCATCCTTATTTAATTATAAAATTCCATTATAATGCCTCTAAAAGGGTTATAATTTTTATCTAGCCAATAAAACATACATTCCCACATTCCCTCCATATTTTTTTGGTATTCCTCATCTATATAAGAAATGTATAACAGTTTGACTATAGAGTGTGGAAACACTTCTTGAAAATATTCCTCTCTTCTATAAACACACTTTGTGTCTACAAAACTTCAATCAAAATCAATATTTTATTTCTAAATAGATTCATATTAATATATGTTTATAAAATCACACACTCTAGAAACGTAGATCTTATAGTTATATTAAATTATTGGTAAAAAATAACATAATTATTGATGAATTTGACAATTTAGTAGTCTTGTAAGACTAGAAAATATAAACATCACACTTCAAAAAAAAGGTAAAACATGAAAATATTGAGATAAAATTAATTTTAAATCCGTAATATCACTAAATATTACACATTTCTCCTATAGTTTTCCTTGAGAAAGAAAATGATTAAGGATATCCATTGATTCTCTGTAAGGGGTAACATATTGTGTAATCTTATATATCAAAAACATAGAATAATTGATATGGAAAGAAAAAATAAACTATATAATGAAATAAAAACCAATAAATGATACCATTCCATATCCATGAAAATTAATTAAATCATGGATAACAATAATTATTAATCTCTTAGTATTGGTCTGTATAGTGTTGGACTTCAAAAAACTGTTGTCAAGGCCTTGTTCCAAGACAATTTTCTCTAACGGGTAGATGTATATACCAAAACACAACAAATTTTTCTCTCATGAGACATGTTGATGAATAAACGAGATATATAATTTCATTCCATTTCCATAATTTAATGTCATAATTTTTTAAAAAAATCTTGGTCTATGTACAGAAGATATACAACATTGAGCATAAAAGAGGCATGAAATATTTTTATTTAAATATGATAGTTATGACCTATGAAACGAATTGGATGGTATGAATATATTAACCACATTACTAAATGTATATATATATAAAGTTCCTAATAAATAAAAATTAATTGATTAATTCTTATAAATTAAGTACTCATTTTTTTGAAAATTCATCACATTCGTCAAAAATTGATTTTCTTCAAAAATGTATTTATTTTTTTCAAAAAAAAAATAATAATTAATTTCTGTAAATTTTTTTTGATAAAAAACTATGTAAATTTTTAAATCACATTTTTTAAAATCATCTTAGATTTAATTTTTGAGATTTTTCAAAAAATATTGATTTTTAGTGAATAGTGAAAAATACTAATTTTTTTTAATTGTATTTTTATTTAAATCATTTACAAAGTTAAATTTTTTTAAATGATTTCAATGAAAAATTAGTTATATTATTTTATTAATAGTTAAATTATTTTAATTTTAATCAAATTTATTTTTGAATTTGGTATAAAATTATTTTTGTACATAGAAAAGAAGTTTTCTGAAAAATAATCTTTAATTTGGTTTTTCATTTTAATATTATATTAATGTATACCACTTATATAAATTGAATATTTAAAAAATATATTCCATATTTTTAATAATGAGGAAAAAATTAGTTATATAAGTCCCTTTTATTATTTTTTAATATGAATAGTGACAATAGTAAATAATTATCACCGCGTTTTGAATAAATCGGGAAATTATGATTAAAATAAAATGAAAAGTACATAAATATAGCCCTAAAACATTCCTTTATACTATTATATGATTTTATTTTATCCATTTCCACCAAATTTTTAAAACTATGGAAACATGATGCCAAATGTATTTGATTTTTATATTTATAATATTTCAGTAAAATATATTGTATTAAATGTCAATTGATTTCTTTTAATATCTAAAATATTTTATAAAAGGTGAAACAATTATGTCATGTTATGAATATTAATTTGGATTATTTTTTAATTTTTTATCATGTAAATTTATATATAATTTTTAGTGATGAAATTATTAAACCAAATTCTTGTGAAACACCAACTCATTGCTTATTCAAGTAGTAGAAATTCAAGTAAATGAATGTATACACTCAAAAAGTAATATTATTTTTTTAAGTTAGTTTCTACTATGAAATTTTTATATAATTATAAGATGGTATATGTGTGTTAATATGTTATATTTTTAGTCATTTTTTCTCTTGTTGTTTTCAATGTCAAGTTAAATGAATAATGCCAAAAATTACTTTAATGATATTAAATGTTAAATAATATTTTATTATATTATTTTAATGTCCTAAAAATCATTAAATATGATAATTAGGAAGATAAATTTTATAAAATTTCATTAATTTTCCATTAATGATAATATTTTAACCTCATAAGTAAAATTATTATCCCTTATTATTGAAAATTAATTACCATGGTTAATGTTAAAATTAGTTAACCAAGAGGTTATAGAAAAGTACATAGTTTAAAATGATATGTAAGCATATAAAAATATGATTTTATGAATTTATTAAATTAATATAAAATTTATATTTAAATTCATATAATTTTTGAAACATTTGATGTAACATCCCAAGTAATTAAAGAATAAACTATTTTTATATTTATTCATATTTATGAATTAGATAGTGTTTTAGAAGCTTAAAATGAGAATAAATCCAATCTTAAGCATAGAATACTCTAATATTTTTATAAGATTGTTTACCGCCTTTTGATGGTGAACCATTTTTAAATCTATCTTTTGAAAATTTTATAATCTCTATTTGTAAAAATAAACTTATTATTTAGAAATTGGACATTGAAATTTACTTTGGATAAATTTTTGGTATTTTTCTGACAATGTTCATTTTTTTAATGAATAGTGAAAAATACTGCATTTTACTTCAAAACTGCTTTTTCATATAATTTAATTATATGGTTAGATTATCTTTTTAATTGGTTTTAAAGTGTAATTAGAATATATTTTCACCATTTAATCCAATGTATGTCATTAGAATTGATTTTACTTTGAAATTGGACATAAAAAATTATCAATCTTTTGATAGATATTGTTTCTTAAAAACACGCTATTTGTCTTGACAACGGGAAATATTTTTAAATTAATTACTACAATTTCTTTGTTCATAATTTGGTAAAATGGATTCCATATTTTTAATCATAAGGTCAAAATTAGGTAATTAGGACCTTTTGTTTTTTGGACATTATGAATAGTAACGATGGTAATTATCTTCAATTGCCGTGATTAATTTGTAGCTGGGTAGTTAAGGGTAATAAAATAATATCATAATAATATAAAATTACCCCAAAATGTGTCCAAATCATTTTTTGAGTCACGGCCAACCATGGGATGCCTTGTGCCAACCGTGGGACCCCATGGAATCACTTTAGTGTTATAGTGACCTTTTATCATATTATTTTTAAAGAAAGGGAAATATAACCAGTGTATGTATCACCTAAGTAAAACAATTTTAATTTTGTTTACATAAATTATATCTTAGAA
The DNA here is from genome assembly GCA_963277665.1 of Viscum album. Classification (NCBI taxonomy): domain Eukaryota; kingdom Viridiplantae; phylum Streptophyta; class Magnoliopsida; order Santalales; family Viscaceae; genus Viscum; species Viscum album. The sequence goes on along the minus strand of OY728131.1, from coordinate 501,950,031 downwards.
TATAAATATTCACTATAAATATAAAACGATTTCCTACATCATTGTATTTTTTATAATATTTAGAAATTATATAAATAAATTTATTTATGAAACCATGATAATGTAGTGATTACCTCGATAATGAACGATTTAAATAAAATGAAATGATAAGGTCAAATATAAGACTTAAACTTGTAGAAAACCTATTTAATGGGTTTATTTAGAACCCTTATCACCATATCCTCTAAATATATCTTTTTGGGACCTTTAAAATCCACAACGCATTTTATAATAAATTAACATTTCATGACCTTCAAAGAGTTCCCCTCCCCCTTCTTAAAAAAGTCCCCCACCTCTACCCCCTTACCCACACCTCTCAAGCCCTTGGATCATCCAACCTCTACTCATATTATCTCTCCACATACCTCTCTTACTCATATAAGCCTCACTTTGGGCAGAATTCTTCCCAAAGAAGCCTTTCGCTCAAATCAAAAAGAGTTACTTGATTTAGAGGTAATGTCTTCTCTCGAGTTTCTTTCTTTTATTTTTCCTTTTTCACTCCCCCTAACATTATTATTATTTTATTCCATTAGAACACTAGTATCCTTAATATACTAGGATGTTGTTATGAGAATTATTTGATTTAAACTTACACACACCTACGTCTAATAGTTAAAGAACATACTGTTTATGTGGGTAGTGAATTACTACCTCACAAAACTATGATTGTTCAATATTCTTTTAACAAATTTAATGGTGGCCATTAAGATGAAATTATTTTTATATATGATATATATTATTTTTACTTTTACTTTATACTTCTGTATTTTTCTTTTATAGCAAACCTTTATGGTTTCCATTATGGGTAAACACGATAATCTCATTAGAGGAAGTGCGGACTACCGCCCCCTCAAAGTGATATGACTCGCCAATACCATATGTGGTATGTATAAAGGATGGAGTTAATGATATTATATATGATACTATACTGGAATTAAAATACTACTATGTATCATTATGTTTTAATTCCATTAAATATGAAATAGAAATGGAAGTAGCGTTCTTGTGTACGTATGGCTTATCGTCTCCATGAATGGTGCATTTCATTTCTTACCTATAAATGTTATGTACTATTATAAATACATGAATATTCTGGATATATATTATATATATGATATCCAAATCATGAATACCATTCTGTATATAATGAACCCTTGACGATATGAACAACATGTAATTATAAGAAGTCCATTTTTGACTTAAGTACCAAATATCGACAAAACAATCATTATTAACTTAAATGATTGTATAATATTTATAACATGGAAATAAGTGATACAAAAGGAATAATAAACAGGGAAAAGTTTCTTAATCAAGTATAAATTAACTTTTGTTTATTATTCAAGAGATTAAAGAATGATCGAGTCAAGTCAGACACGAGGTAAGGGACTTCGTCTAAATCTCCTTTCATTGAGGCATATTTTATTTTAATACAAGACCTTCTTTAATACACTGTATAAACACCATTGAATTTTCATTTCATTCAAATGGAATCTTTTTCTACGAAGCATTTTACTAAACGAAAAAATGGAATGTTTCTTTTAACATATGCGGTGACAACTACCATTCTGCGGCCATGAGTATTATTTGTTCTTTGCCTTCCTCAACAAGACGTAATGTTTTTTAAAAAAAATAAATACCATATACTCTATTATGTATTTTGGTATTGAAAATGGATTTGATAATGGATTTGTTATGTCAATATATTTAAGTGATATATTGTGATTGAAATGTGGAAATCTTTTCTTTCCTTTATATTTATTTTATGTCTTATGATTTTATAATGGTACTTGGACATTTTATGGGTGGTTACGTGACAAAATAAATGATGGGTGGTGCCGTGAAAACCAAGATGGGTGGTTACATTATAACCTCAAATGCATTGAGTATGGAAGTTGGTTGTACGGCTATTCCATTTAGTGACTTGTGTGGAAGTCAACCGTATGGTTATTCCATTTAAGTATGTTTGTGTTCCAAGTTACCTTTATACATCATGTGTTCTTTATAGGGGTTTTATGGTGATATTTTGTTTAAAAATGGTAATCAATGATCTTTTATATAGTGATGAGTATTTACTACTTCATAAAGGTTAAAATTATTACTTATGATCGGTTATTCATGGTTTACTTGTTGTTTTGAAAAACTAATAGTTTCCTTCTTTTTTTATTCCTTACTGAGCTTTTTATGCTCATCTCAAATTTTTAAAATGTTTTCCAAAGGACATAAAGTAGAATAGGTTCAAGGATGGGATCAAAGAAATTCATGCTATCTAAAATATGGAACTGGATATAACTCATTTTTTCAAGAGTTTTTATTTTATGAAAAAAATGGAAATTGAGTAGAAATGTCTACCTTGTAACTTTTGATATGTAATAGTTATGGCCTAATTCTCTAAAACTCTAAACATAAAAATATCCTCAATGTTAATTATTCGTGTAATTCAATATTATGTAATATTTTATGGCCAGGTCCTTATAGTTGGTATCAGAGGTCGGTTTGGATAAATTTAGGGCTTAGAATTATATTAAATGATTATCCAAAAATATTTTTTTTACATTATGGTAAAATTGAAATGATATAGCATTTTAAGATTAACATGTTGGTGTATCTAAGACATGTTTTTTCAGAATGGTTTTCCATATAGTAAACAAGGAAGCGGTGCTTGGAAGGCATATAGAAGAAAATGACCTTCCAAATCAGCATCCTGAGATGGTTGGAATTGGAACTGAACAGTTTTTTACAGTAATGGTGATATTGAATCAAGCGATAAATGGTTGTGGTATCCATGCACGAGATCAGCCAGATCAACTGTAGAGGAATATGTTAGTGGTGGAATATTTCATGAGGCAACATCCCCCATAATTTAGAAGATTATATGACACTATGCTAGCTAAAGGGTGGATTAAAGCACTGGAGAAGATTTTTGATTTCATGGGGTGTTCATAAAATCAAACGGTTAGTCTTGTTGTTTACCGTTTGGAGGGGGAAGAAGATCAGTGGTGGTCGATGGTTAAAAATATCAGGCACATTGATGAGATTGATGCTCTTGGCTGGGATAAATTCAAAGGTATGTTCTTTGAGAAATATTTTCCTTAGGCTATTTGACTTAGGATGGAAAAACAATTCTTGGAATTGAGGCAAGAAGGCGACTCGGTGGCTGCTTATAAAGACAAGTTCACTTGATTGGCATGGTATGGTCCAAATTTTATCTGAGACCTTGATAGTAAAATCAGTCATTTTTACTTAGGATTAAAGCCAAAATATCGAAGGGCATTAGCTTCTAATGCGTTTAAAGGTTATGAAAAGCTTGTTCGATGTGCTGAGAAGGTGGAAATGGAGTTTTCCAATGATCAGGTGTTCATTGACAAACAACAGAATAAGAGGTCTAGTTGGTAGGAAAAGGTAAAAAAATCATCCAAGAAGCCCGGAGTTAAGAAAACCACATATCCATCATGTGAGAATTGTGGTAAAATGAATCATGGAGAATGTTTATCCAATTATGGAAATTGCTTTTAGTGTGGTAAGTCTGGTCGTATTTCTCGTAACTTTAAGGAATATGGTCAATCAGTCAATGAAAAGCCAGCGGTAAGATTTTTTAAGTGTAATGAAATGGGTCATTATGAAAATGAGTGTCTGACAAAGAACTCAACTGAGGGAAAGCATCCATACAAAAAGAAGAAAGGGGTGGTGAAATCCTTTGCAACTACTTCAGCAGATGTTCGGTCATCGAATGAAGTAGTATCAGGTACACTATTTGTTTGTTCAGATTATGCCATTGTTTTTTTTGATTTAGGGTCTACAAATTATTTCATTTCTGAAAAGTTTTCCAGTAAATTGGTAATTACATCTCAAGATATGAATCCTGAACTTATGGTAAAAACACTAGGGAGAAAAGTTGAGACAAAAAGAAATTATTAGAACCTTCATATCCTTGTGTGTGGAAAGAATCTACTAGAAAACTTTATTGTTTTTCCTTTGGTAGAGTTTGATGTTATTTTGGGAATGGATTGGCTTTCTATTTATCATGTTAAGTTTGAGTGCAGAGATAAAGAGGTTTCTTTTCAGAAAGATTTTCAGTTTGTGTATAGGAATGAACCCTTACTTTTGATAACATATCAGGAAGCTGAGAAAGTAGTAAACGATGGAAATGAATGTAACCTTTCACATATTGTTGAAAACAAAGGAACTATTCATATTAATTATGTGCCAATGTTAAATGATTATCTTGATGTTTTTCCTAATGAGTTTCCTAGTATTATACATGATCAGGAAGTTGAATTTATTATTCACTTAGTTCTTAATTCTAAGCCAATTTCAAAACCCCCTTATCGAATAGCTCAAGTTGAAATTTTAGAGTTAAAGAAGCAATTTCAGGAGTTATTAGATAAAGTTTTCATTTAACCTAGAACATCACCATGGGGTCCTCCTGTCTTTTTGTTAAAAAGAAAGATGGTTCAATGATACTTTTCAATGATTATAGAGCATTGAATAACATCACTACTAAGAACAATTTTACTTTTCCTTATATCGATGATTTGTTTGATCAAATCCACAGAGCTCAATATTTTTCGAAGATTGAATTGAGGTTGGGGTACCATCAGTTTAAAGTAAAATAAGATGACATTATGAAGACAACATTTCATACTAGATATGGACATTAAGAATTTGTAGTTATGCCTTTTGGTTAACCAATCCACTTTTTGTATTCAAGGACCTTATAAATATAATTTTCCATGAGTTCTTGGATAAGTTTATGGTTGTGTTCATTGATGATATTTTGGTATTTTCTGAAATTAAAGAGGAGCATGAAAGTCATTTAAGGGTTATTTTTCAAACCGTAAATGAAAAGAAACTGTATGGGAAATTTAGCAAGTGTGAGTTTTGGTTGTAACAAATTTCTTTCCTAGGTCACATTGTTTCTAAAGATGGTATAACTGTTGATCCTGAAAAAATAAAGGTTGTGGAAGAATGGCCCAGACCCACAAATATAACTGAGATTCATAGTTTTCTTAGTTTGGCAGGATATTACCGAAGGTTTGTTAAAAAAATTTCACGGTTTTCCATCCCATTGACTAATCTAACTCGGAAGGGTGTTAAGTTTATCTGGACAAAAGAATGTGATGATTGTTTTCAGAAATTGAAAATAAGATTGGTGAATGCTCCAGTATTGGCACTACCTTCCAGAAATGGTGATTTTTTTATCTACAGTAATGCTTCATTGAAAGAAATTGGTTGTGTCCTTGTGTAGAATGATCAGGTAATTGCTTATTCTTCACATTAGTTGAAAACTCATGAGTTAAATTACCCTACACATGATTTGGAATTAGATGCTATTGTTTTTTCTTTAAAAATTTGGAGGTGTAATTTGTATGGCATAAAGTGTGAAATATATAACAATATCAAAAGTTTAAGGATATATTTACTCAGAAATAATTGAACATGAGATAGAGGAGATGGCTGGAATTAATCAAGGATTACGATTGTATAATTCATTACCATCCCGGAAAAGCAAATAAAGTGGATGATGCTTTGAGTCGAAAAAGTAATGCTTCATTAACCATGATACGTTTGGAACAAGATCCTTTGGTTTCTAATTTGATGACATTTGGCTTAGAAGTTTTTGGTGCAGGAAGTTCGTCTATTTTGTTTTAGGTGTCAATGAGATCATCTCTCTCAAACATAATTAAGCAAGCGCAGAAGAAAGACATTGAGTTGCCGAAAAAGGTAGAGCTGCTTCAGAAGGGTATGTTTCCTGAATTTAACATTGATAATGATTGTGTTTTGAGGTTTGGGAAGAGATTATGTGTGTCTTTTGATTCAGAGTTGAAGAATGATTTGTTATGTGAGGATCACAGTTCCCTGTCTTTAGTTTATCCTGGCAGTACTAAGATGTATAGAGATCTGTGGGAGTATTACTGGTCGGATGAAATGAAAAAAGATATTGCTAATTTTTTTGTGAATTGTTTGACTTGTCAGTAGGTTAAAACAGAGTGGCAGTTACCAAAATGGATGCTTCAGTCTTTACTGGTTCCAGAGTGGAAATAGGAAAATATATCTATGGACTTCATTGTGGGATTACCAAAGACATCTCTAGGAAATAATACAATCTAGGTTATTGATGATTGATTGACTAAATATGCTCATTTCCTTCCTATGCGAGATACATTCTCTCTAGATCAACTTCCTCAGTTGTATGTTAAAGAGATAGTCAAGTTACATGGAGTTCCCCTCTCCACTGTATCTGATCATGATCCGAGGTTTACTCTAAACTTTTGGAAAGGCCTTCAGAAGTCGTTGGGTACTGAATTAAATTTTTGTATAGCTTTTTATCTGCAATCAGATGGGTAGTCAGAATGAACAATTCAGACCTTGTAGGATATGATATGTTCTTTCACGATAGATTAACAAGGAAGTTGGGACCAACATTTTTCTTTGGTTGAATTTTTTTATAATAGTAGTTTTCATTCCTGTATACAGACGGCTCCGTTTGACGAATTATATGGAAAGTTGTGTCGAACTCAATATTTTTTGGATGAAGTAGGGGAAAGGAAGCTAATAGGACCAGAATAGATTGAAGAGATGGAAGAAAAAGGTCAGATGATACAAAAATACATGAGAACAGCTCTGAGCAGGCAGAAAAGTTAAGCGGACAATAAGAGGAAGGATCTATCTTTTGAGGTATGTGATCATGTATTCCTCAAAGTTTCTCCATGGAAAAGTGTGATACGTTTTGTCAAGAAAGGAAAGCTAAGTCCGAGGTTCATTGGACCTTATGGAATCCTGGGGAAAGTTGAATTAGTTTCATATAGAGTGGAATTACCTCCAAGTTTGCCCCTGGTACACAATGTTTTTCATGTTTCAATGTTGAGAAAGTATATTCCAGATCCATCTCATGTTTTGAGTATAGAGGTAGTTCAGCTGGAAGAGAATCTATCTTATGAAGAACAACCAGTCCAGATTCCTAACCACATGGATCAAGTGTTACAGAATAAGGTGATTCATCAGGTAATGGTTCTATGGAAAAACTATATAGTTTAAAAGGCTATATGGAAATCTGAAAATGCAATAAGGGATAAATACCCCCACCTATTCGATAAGTAAATAAATTGTGGGGACGCAATTTTTTAAAGGGGGGAAGGATGTAACATCCCAAGTAAGTAAAGAATAATATATTTTCATATTTATGTCTATTTATGAATTAGATAGTGGTTTAGAGGCTTAAAATGGGAATAAATCCAATCTTAAGCATAGAATACTCTATTATTTTTAAAAGATTATTTTACCGCCTTTTGGTGGCGAACCATTTTTAAATATATATTTTTACAATTTTATAAGATCTATTTGTCAAAAAAAACTTATTATTTATAATTGGGAAATTGAAATTTACTTTGGATAAATTTTTGGTATTTTTCTGACAATGTTCATTTTTTAATGAATAGTGAAAAATGCTGCATTTTACTTCAAAACTTCTTTTTTATATAATTTAATTATATGGTTATATTGCCTTTTTAATTGGTTTTAAAGTGTAATTAGAATATATTTTTACCATTTAATTCAATGGTGGTCGTTATAATTAATTTCACTATGAAATTGGACATAATCAATTGTCAATCTTTTGATAGACATTGTTTCTTTAAAACACACTATTTGTTTTTAGAACTGGAAATATTTTTAAATTAATTACTATAATTTTTGTGTTTGGAATTTTGTAAAAAAGAATTTCATATTTAGAATCATAAGTTTCTAATTAGGTAATTAGGACCTTTTTTGTTTTTGGACATTATGAATAGTAACGATGGTAATTATCTTTAATTATCATGATTAATTATTAACCGGGTAGTTAAGGGTAATAAAATAATATCATAATAGTATAAAATGGCCCCAAAATGTGTCCAAATCTTCTTTTTTGAGTCATTTCCAACCATGGGATGACTTTTTCCAACATTGGGACCCCATGGAATCACTTTAGTGTGATAGTGACCTTTTATCATATTATTTTTAAAGAAAGGGAAATATAACCAAAGTATGCATCACCTAAGTAAAAAATTTTAATTTTGTTTACATAAATGATCACATAGACTATAAATAGTCATTGTAAATATAAAAATATTTCCTACATCATGGTATTTTTTTTATAATTTTTAGACATTAAATAAATTTATTTATTTATGACACCATGATAATGTAGTGATTACCTCACAAATAAACGATTTAAATAAAATGAAGAGATAAAGTAAACTCTAAGAAATAAACTTCTCTAAGACCTATTGGATGGGTGTATTTCGAACCCTTATCACCTAATCCTCGAAATATATCTTTGTGGGACCTTTAAAATACAAAAATCATATTATAATAAAGTAACATTTCATGACCTTCCAAGAGTACCCCTCCTCCTTCTTATAAAAGGCCCCCACCTCTACCCCATAACCCACACCTATCAAGACCTTGTATCATCCAAACTATGCTCATATTACCTCTCCACGTCTCTATCTTACTCCTAGAAGCCTCACTTTGGTCAGAAGTCTTCCCAAAGAGGCCATTGGCACAAATCAAAAAGAGTTACCCGATTTTGAGGTAATGTCTTCTCTTGAGTTTCTGTATTTTATTTTTCCTACTTAACTAACCCTAAAATTCTTATTAATTGATTACATAACAACAACAGTATCCTCAATATACTAGCATGTTGTTTGAGAAGGATTTGATTTATACTTACACACACCTTTGTCTAATGGTTAAAGAACATACTGTTTCTGTGGGTGATGAATTACTGCCTCACGAAACGATGATTGTTCAATATTCTTTTAACACCTTTCATGGTGGCCATTAAGATGACACAATTTTTATATATGATATATATTATTTTTATGTTTACTTTATGCTTCTGTACTTTTCTTTTATATCATACCTTTATGGTTTCCATTATGGGTAAACATGATAATCTCTTTAGAGGAAGTGCGGACTACCGCCCCCTCAAAGTGATATGACTCGTTAATACCATATGTGGTACATAAAAAGGATGGAGTTAATGATATCATATATGATACTATACTATGATTATAATACTACTACGTATAATTATGTTTTAATTACATTAAATATGAAATATAAATGGAAGTAGCGTTCATGCGTACGTACGGCTTACAGCCTCCATGAACGGTGCATTTCATTTATTACCTCTAAATGTTATGTACAATTATAAATACATGTATATGCTGGATATATATGATATATATGATATCAACATCATGAATATCATTTTGGATATAAGGAACATTGGACCACATGAACAACATGTAATTATAAGATGTCTATTTTTGACTTAAGTACTAAATATAGACTAAACTAACATTATTAACTTAAATGATTTCATAATGTTTATAACATGAAAATAAGTGTTATAAATGGAATAATAAAATTGAAAATGGTTATTAAGAAAGTAGAAATTAACTTTAGTTTATTATTCAGGAGATTAAACAACGATCGAGTCAAGTCGGACACGAGGTAAGGGACTTCATCTCAATCCCCTTTCATTGAGGCATATTTTGTTTTAATACAAGACTTTCTTTTATATGAAGTATAAACATCTTTTTCTTTTCATTTCATTCAGAGGGAATCTTTTTATACAAAGTGTTTTACTAATTGAAAAAAATGAATGTTTCTTTTAACGTGTGTGGTGACAACGACCTTTCCGCCCCTGTGAGTATTATTTGATATATGGCTTCCTCAACAAGACTTAATGTTTTTAAAAAGAAAATAAATAACGTATACTCTATTATGTATTTTGGTATTGAAAAAGGATTTGATAATGGATTTGTTATGTTAATATATTTAAGTGATATATTGTGATTTAAATGTGGAAATGTTTTCTTTCCTTTATATTTTTTTATGCCTTATGATTTTATAATGGTACTTGGACATTTGACAGGTGGTTACATGATAAAACAAATAACAGGTGGTGTCGTGAATACCAGGATGGGAGGTTATGTTATAACCTCCAATGCATTGGGTATGAAAGTCAGCTGTAAGGATATTCCATTTAGTGACATGTGTGGAAGTCGACCGTATGGTTATTCCATTTAAGTATGTTTATGTTCCAAGTTACCTTTATACGTTATGTGTTCTTTATATGGGTTTTATGGTAATATTTTGGTTAAAAAAGGGTAAGAAATGTTATTTTATTCAGTGAAAATTATTTACTACTTCATAAAGGTTAAATGTATTACTTATGATTAGGTATTCATGGTTTACTTGTTGTTTTCAAAAACTAATAATTTTTTCCTTTGTGTATTCCTTACTAAGCTTTTTATGATCATCCCAAGTTTTTTAAATGTTTTTCACAGGACATAAAGTGGAATAGGTTCAAGGATGGGATCACGGAAAGTCATGCTGTCTAAAATATGGAACTGGACATGACACTTTTTTCAAGAGTTTTTATTTTATGAAAAAAATGGAAACTGGGTAGAAGTGTCTGCCTTGTAACTTTTGATATGTAATAGTTATGGCCTAATTCTATAAAACTCTAAACCTGAAAAGATCCTCAATGTGAATTATTCATTTAATTCCAAATTATATAATGTTTTAAGGATGGGTCCTTATATTTGACATGAGTTAGACACATATTATATTATAATATTTCATGTATTTCAAAAAGTTACATTAACGATATTTAATAATAAACAATGATTTATTAATTGATTTAAATTTCATAATAATAAAATATTCTTCCAATTTATTGGTTTATTAATTAAAATATCAAACATGATACATTTACTATCCAATTTCTATTTTATAGTAACTATCATTTCCCCTAAATAGGTTAACATATTGGTATCACTGTAATCCTCAAAAGGGTTAATAGAGGGATAAGACGAAAATATTTGGGTGAAAACATCCCCAAAACGTGTACAATTATTTTTGGATAAGTTAATTTAGACTAAATGTAATTTTAACTCCTAATAATATAAAAATTTATCCATTTAAATATTTGAGTTAATTTATATTAATTTATTACTTTAAGAAATTCCATGATTGTACGCCCCCTTAATATAAAAGGTTACTCTCTTTCCCATTATCTACACACTTCAAGAACCATTTTTCATCCAATACATACCAAAATACCTTAGTAATATCTTCCCATGTAATAAATTTTTTTTTTAAAAATAACAACAATATAGGGTTAAAGGTGTAAAGAAAATAGGGTTTTTGGAAGAATAAGTATTGTTCTTTCTAAGGGTTTTCATTTTCATTATTATTATAACTCATTTAAATTTAATTAAGATATTTTTAAATAATAATACCAATATATTATATATAAATATATATTTTTAGGTTAATTTAATACACAATATCCATCCCATATTTCATCCAATTGAAAACAAAATCATCATTTTTGTATAAAGTGGACTACTTCCTCATGAACTGATGAAGCTTATTTTTCATCACCAGATATAATTTTTGGTTATAATGATGTATTTAATATTTTTATATTATATTAAGGAAATATTTATCAATATAAAAAGATAATATATAACCTACTTTATTACCACTCCAACCATTGAAAAATGGTATTGTATTTCATGTGTACATGTGGACTACCACCTTCATGGAGAGATGTGATTCATTTTCCATCACCACATACCATAGATTATATATATGAGTTTATTTTAAGAAAAAATATTTTTTATGATGTAAGTATAATTCTTCAAAGATAAAATAATACTTTACTTCTTTCAATTATGGTAACTAAAAAATGGAAATGTTACTCATGCATATGTATCACATACCATCTTCATGATTATAATTTAGTTCATTTTTCATAACCATAATTCATGATTGGTTTTAAAGGTATAATATATATAAAAATGATAAATATAAAATTTTTGATACTCTATATATTATTTCATAATGGCCACTATGACCATAGTCAACCTATCAAATCCATTTTGGACATATACTATAATATCATCATAACGTATTATGTGAATGTAAATGATAAAGTAATTGACTATAAAATGGTAATAAATAAAATAAATTTAATAAAAAAACTTAAAAAAATATATTAATAATGTTTATAATTAAAATAAGTTTATTTTTTAGGAACATATAGAATATACATGATGACTTGGACTCAATGTAAGAGACTTTCTTTCAAAAAACTTATCATATAAAGCTTCCCTTCCAACTGTTTTTGTCCATCTCCAAGTTCCTATAAATGTTTCACGAAAATTAATTTTTTTGACTAAATTATTTCTAATGTAATTTTTTTCCATATCTAAATTTCATTACAATGTTTTAAAAATGTAATATTTTGATGGTTTTATATATGGGACATATTAACATAAAACCTCATTATAAATGTTTAAATAATTATTTTATAAATATTTTTATTCCATGTACATATTATTAAAATTATGTAATGCATTCATTTATGTAGATATAAAATAATTATAATGTCTATTTATATATATATTTTAATTTATTTAAATGTTTTTGAAAAGTAATAATTTTTTGTATTTTATAAGAAATGTTTTTACTTTATTTACAAAGGTCAAAAGGGTTGTTATATTTTTATTGATTTGATTCCAACAGTCTTCCCCTCTTCCACAACTATTATATTATTATTTTTTATTCCAATTAAATCTTTCATGTTTTGTTAAATGAAAAACCCTCTTACCCTTTCTTCTGGGTATTTTGGCTTTGAAATTGTTTTTTAAAAGGAAAGGGTATTTTGACAGTCAAATTTTTTTAATAATGGTTAGAAATAGTTTTTTAATGGTTTAATGATGAAAATTAAAAGCATAAATTTTTTGTTATACTTGGGAATTATATATGAAGATCGATTTCACCCAACACAGCTTATATGCATTTGTGAGCCTGATATAGCTCAAATGAACATGTGAGATTGATACTGCTTATATTAAAGGGTGATCCAGATACATCTTATATGACTGGTATGCCACATTATATCTCTTAAATTCATTGGTCAATATTCATTTTATTCAATGGAAGTATGGGGGGATTTAACCACTATACATTTTCTTATGGGTATAACTGGGATCCATTTATTTCTAACATGGGTTATGAAGATAATGGGTTAATTCCCCTAAAAGGGTTTCTATTATATTTATATGGGTTTCAATGGTTTTAATTGAGAAAAAGGTGTGTGTATTTCCTATGTATGTGATTTGTTTCTTACGATAAAAGAATGTTTTGATAATGGAAACCAATTTTGGGTTTTCATGTTTTCCATTTATTAAATGAATTATTCTTTTATTTCCCTTACTAATTATTTCATTCTCATCCCAAATTTTTAAATGTTTTTTCATAGAGAACAAGGATGGGTAAAAATTTTCATGAAGTCATAATTCTAAATCTGTAAGTTACCTAAAATGGAGTAATAATATCTTTATAAAGAACTTTATTTGTTTTAAAAATGGTTATTTTGTGATATTTTCCATTTTGAATGTTTTTTTCTTAATTTTATATAACTATAAACTGCAATCTTTATTGGGTTTGAAAGCTTTCTTATATTTCCATTTGATGTTGAAGGTTTTAAGTGGTTTAAATTAGGTAAAATTTATCTATATCAAATACATAAATATAAAAATTATGTTTTTGGAACATGATATATGAGTGTGGGTATATGGCTATTATTATCGATATTATAGTAGGGTTTAGAAAACTTTATATATTAGGATATTTTCATACTATTATGGATTTATGAGTTTAAGGTTGTTTATAAGTTTAATGATATGGAAACCACTTTTTAGTTTTTAAGTGATGGGGTCTTAATTTGACTAATGATATATATTTGTAGATGTTTTAATGGGTAAGGCATATGTAACACTTAGGATTAACATGAGTTATTATTTCATAATAATACTATTATATTTTTTGGGTTGGAATATTAAAGGTATAATATGACCTTTGAGGTTAAAATATTCATTAATTTGGAAGTTATTACGGTTATTTTTAAGGATTCTCTTTATATTTTTTGAATGTTATAAGAATTATATTAATATAGTTTTTGTTGAAGGATAAACCATTATATCTATCTAGGCCATGGAGCATGAACCCATAATTGAAAGGAGATCAAGGTGAAATTTCTACCATTGTTCTAAATGATATCTTATTTAGTATGAAATTATTTTACATAAACTATTTTATAGATAAGTATTATGTTGACTTTGGGAACACATGTTTTATCCTATAGATAATTATGGAACTGAACAGTTATTTGGTAATTAAGTGAATTTTAAAAGTAGATAACCATGTATTTTAGAACATTATATGATTAAGATAAACTGAATCTTATGGTATTTTATTCAAGGATTTTAAGTTGATATATATTTTGGAATCCTATGTGATTTTAATGTGTATTCTTAGTGATTTATTATATTTATTAAAATTATTATAATATCTTCAACATTATATGATTAGGGAATATACATTTTTTGGGTATATAGTTTTTTGAGTGACTAATGTTTATTGAATATTAAATTTAAATTTATCTTGGAAGAATATGTGATAAAATAATAATAATATTTTGTTGCCAATATTATCCAAAAATATTTTTGAATAATTTTACGAATAGTTATTTATATATTGATTTAGTTTGAACTTTTGGGATTATAATTGATTTTTGTATATTTATTTTTTATTTCTTTATGAGAATATTTTTTCATTTTTGTAATTATCTTAATTTGTGAAAACCATTTTGGATTAATATAATGACTAAAGGTGGGAGGAATTTATGTTTTATCCTTTTGTGGATTATGTGATATATTAAAAGATGATTTTAGTGATTAAATAAAAAAATCAACTAAAATGATCATTTTTAGGAGAACAAGATGATTTTAATACTTATTTATATCCTTGGAAAAATAAAACATTAGAAAGGGGTGAGCTCAGATGCTTAGTAAGGATAACAATATAGTGGAAACTATCATAAATAAGCATAAACATTTAAGGCAATGTATAAAACTAAAACAAAATCCTTTTAAATGTAAATTTCAGTATAATATGGTAAAGATAAATCAAATAATTCCATTTAATTATTCACATGGATATTCTACTAGCTGAATAATCACATTTAATATCAATATCTATTATCTTAATGATGGAATGCATAATGTCAGACATCAACACCACATAGTCAAGGCCTTGTGCCAAGACTACAAATAATATTTTTTCAAGGCCTTCTGCCAAGAAACTAGTTTGTCTCATTAGACCTAATGATGCATTGAGGATCTATAGTGGGCTCCACCTTTCAATTACTACATCAAATTCATTTCTCATATGAAAAGTTTGAAACATAACATAAACATTGGTATTAAAACCACCATTCTAAATGTTAATACATTAACAATAAACCATTAATGGTATAAAAATAATACTTCCATAGTCAATCATATCCCAAAACCTTTAATACAATATAGACGATTTGTATCATAATAAATCAACTTCAAACAAGTATAAAATCCATTAAAGTATGTTGAAATAGATGAAATAAAAATATTTTGAGAGGAATATCTCTTTCTATTTTTAAATCAATTAAAAGTCATGTAATTATAAAATAAAACATTAATTTTTAAAAAATTCTTATAATATTTTATGGGAATCTTCAAATGTTTTATAATTGTAGATAATAACTGCACGCGTCGTATAAGTTAAAAAACATTCTTACCTTAGTTTGTGGATAATCTCATAAAGTACCTTGTTTAGAAAACGACTGGAAGATTAATTTCAAACCATTTAATAAAAAGTTAAACAAGGGTATAAATGAATTTAACCCATAGTCTTGTAAATATTAAAAATGATTTGAAATACATTTTTAAGGAACATGGATGTGGATGATAAAGAGTTCTAAGTGGATACTTACATAAAAACATCCTCGGATAATAAAGTTATTGTGAAATTAATCCTTACATTGTACTTTTCCTTGGATGAGGGTACATTAACCTCCTATATAATAGTAAAATCCTTTTTATTAAATTATATAAGAACAACATACATAAATATGATATCATATATGATATTCTAATATTTCTTTGTTAATTGTATTTTAGTAGTATCATTATTTCACGTGTAAACTGATTCGTTTTCCATTACATGTTTTGTTACATAAGGAATGTTTGTTATGGATAGGATGTATTTGATTCATTTCCAGAATGATATTAAGTTCTTATAATTTTTTTAAATAATAAAATAAAAATTATTCTTGAATGGTTACCATGTGGAATGAATCTAATCGCGTTCGTGGAGACGGTAATCAGTACATACGCACGAACTCTACTTCCATTTATTTTTTTTAAAGAAAAGAAAACCAGATTATAAATAGGTATATTATTATTAAAGTATAATATAATATTTTATATATGTTAAATAATTTCATTAACACCATCCTTTATATGTTCCATGTATGGTGTGAACGAGTCATATCACTTTGAGGGGGCGGTAGTCTGCACTTCCTCCAATGAAATTATCATATATATAAAACATGAAAAGAATAAAGTTATGCTATAAAAGATAATTAAATAAGCTTATAGATATAAAAAATTTCCTAAATATCATATATAATAAAAGTTCCATCGCAATTTCCACCATAACATGTGGTAGTAGAAGATTGAACAATCATCGTTTCGTGAGGCAGTAGTTTTCCATCCACAGAAACATTATGTTCTATACCCATTATATGGAGGTGTGTGTAAGTGTGGTTAAAATAATTCTCAAAACAACATCTTAGTATATTGAGGATACTTTTTTTGTTATAAAACAAAATAATAAAGAGAGTTTAGGGGGTTGGATAAGTAAAATAAAAAGAAACTAAATTAAGAGGTGATGTTACCTTTAAATCGGGTAACTCCCATTGGTTTGAACCAAAAGGCTTCCTTGAAGTGCCTTCTTCCTAAGGTAAGGATTATAAGAGTAATATAGATATGTAGGGAGATTAACTGAGTAGAGGGTGGATGAACCAAGGGTTTTATGAGATGTTAGTAATGGGTTAGAGGTGATGGATTTTTATAAGGGAGAGGAGGGGCTCTTTAAAAATGCTTGAATGTATTATTTTATTATATAATGATTTTCAGTTTCTAATGGTCCAAAACTCATTACAGTTGAAGATAATATGAATCATTTTCTAAATAAAATCATAAAATAATAATTTGATAGGTTTTAGATATTGTGTTTAATTTTTATAATATCATTTATTTAAATTATTCATTAATGAGAAAAACACTACATCGTTATTGTGTCATATATAATTTTATTTATTTGATATATAAAAATTATAAAAAAATTACATGATGTAATAAATAATTTTAACTTTAAAATGAATATTTAAAGTCGAAAGGATAACTTATAGTACGCCATGTAAAAATAGTTTTACTAAAATATATAGGTTTATGTCATTTTTTCCTTTACTTTAAATTAATTAATATAACGTGTCATTATCACTCTCAAGTGGATCCATAGGGTTCCCAAATCGACCCAAGGATTCCCATGGTCGGAAATGTATCAACAAATCTGAATAGGACACATGTTAGGGTAATTTAATATTATTATAATATTATTTTTTACCCTTATTTATCATATTTACACTTTAATCGTGGTAAATAAAATATTTACTGAAATAATAATTCATGATGTCTTAAAATAATAGATACCTATTTACACAATTTGGACCTCCTGATTCCAAATATGGAATCCATTTTTTTAAATTAAAAACATATAAGTGGTAGAAATTAATTTAAAATCAATTCCTGTTGTCAAAACAAAAAACGTGTTTTTAAGAAATAATAACGATCAAATGGTTGACACTTGTTTATGTCCAGTTTAAATGTGAAATTACCTCAAATGACCTAATTTATTTTAAATTATAAAAATATATTCTAATTATAAATAAAAAACATTCAAATTTATAATTTAACACTATAAATTATTTTTATTAAAAAATTTGTTTTTAATTAAAATTTAGTATTTTTCATTATTCATCAAAATTTGCAAGTTTTCATAAAAGTACCAAAAATTTACCCTAACCTAATTTTGAAATTGATCATCCAAAAATGAAGACCATATTGAAAAATAAAATTCATAAAATTTCAAAAAGTGGGTATTACTATTCATAATGGATAGTTTGATTGGTCGTGGTGTGTTAGAATCTCAAAGTTGTGTACAAGGAAAACTATTGCATTATTCAAAGGGAAATGTATCGTGGAATCTTGGGGTGTTACATTCTTCCCTCCTGTAAATAATTTCTTCCTAGAATTTTCTATAATACTACTACATTAAATGATTTTTGTCATTCTTCATTATAAGTTCCTCAAGTTCCCATGTTGCCCCTTCCATCTTCTGATTTCTCCATAGAACTTACACCGGGAGAGTTGTCCAGATTCTCAACAATTGTTCTCTAGTATCAAGAATTCTCATAGTCTCTTCGCAACAAGACATATCAAGTTCCAATTCTATTTCTTCATTGGTGAGTACATGTGTTGGGTCTGGCATGTATTTTCTCAATAGTGATATGTGGAACACGTCATAAAACTTGGAGAGACTTGGCGGCATTGCCTAATGGTAAGCTACAGCCCCAATTCGTTCTAGAATTTTGAACGGACCGATGTACCTGGGACTTAATTTACCCTTCTTACCAAATCGTATAACTCCCTTACATGGAGATACCTTCAAGAAAACATGATCTCCTACCTGAAATTCCAAATCCTTCCATCAGTTATCGGTGTAGCTCTTTTGCCTATACTGAGAATCTTTGATGTGGGTTTGGATAATATTCACATTTTCCAGTGCTTCCTCAACAAGTTCTAGGCCTAAGATTTTCCGTTCACCAACATCATCCCAACAAGTTGGTGTGCAACTTCTCTTTCCATATACTGCTTCATATGGTGTCATCTGAATACTTGAATGAAAGCTATTGTTATAGGAAAATTCTACCAGAGGTAAATATTGATCCCACATACCTTAAAAGTCAAAGTGAGAAAGATCTCAACATGTATTCTATGGTTTTAATGGTCTATTTTAATTTTCTAATAGTTTTATGGTAGTAAGCAGTGCTCAAACAAAGTTTAGTATCCCAGGCCTTATGAATACTTTTCCAGAATCTTGATGTAAAATGGTAATTGTGATCAGAAATAATCAATCGGGGTACTCCATGAAGTCTTACAACATCATTAATATATAGAATTGCTAAACGTTCAAGTGTTAAATCTTATCTTATAGCAAGAAAATGTGCTGACTTTGTAAGATGATCAACAATGACCCATACTGTATTGTTCCTTCTAGAATTCCTTGGTTGTCCCAAGAAAAAGTGCATCATAATATCATCCCATTTCCACTCAGGTTTGGTAAGAGGTTTCATGACTCCTCTAGGATGTTGTCTTACTGCTTTCACTTGTTGAAAAACCATACATCCTAACACATAATCAGCAATCTCCATCTTCATGATGTCTCACCAAAAATGTTCCTTCAAATCTCTATACATCATAGTGCTACTAGAGTGTATAATGAAATTGGAGCTATGGGAATCATCCAAAAATTCAATTTTTAGATCAGGTATATTAGGAACATAAAGTCTCTTCCCAAATTTAAAAATCCCATCTTTAAATACGAAGTCGATCAATCTCTCATCGTTCATAGCTTTAATTTTCTTTTGAAACTCCTCATTATCATCGTGAGAACTTTTTATCATTTCTAGTAAAGATGGTTTGGAAACAATTTGAAAAAGTATCTATGTTTCACCTTCCATGATTATTCCTATATCAATATTTACTAGATGCATGAGAATAGGATCCCTTTCAACTCTTATCTTGTTCAAAAACTCAATGATCCTTTGCGCTCAAAGAATATTCCACCTTATTTTCCTTCCCCTAGTGGTAAGTTATAGTGCAATCATAATCCTTGAGTAGTTAGGGCCATCTCCTTTGCCTCATGTTGAGTACTTTTTGTGAGAAAATATACTTCAAACTCTTTTGATCAGTATAAATCAGACATTTCTCACTATAGATATAGTGTCTCCATATCTTCAGAGAAAATATTAGATCTGCTAACTCAAGATCATGAGTGGGATAGTTTTTTTCATGAATTTTTAGTTTTTCATGATGAAAATGCAATAACACTATCATTCTACATAAGTACACAACCATGTCCTTTCTTTGAAGAATCACTATAAATAAAAAACCCATCATTACCCGTTGAAAGATTCAAGATAATATAATTCACTAATATTATCTTCAATTATTCAAAACATTCTTTACACTCTTTTATCCATACAAATTTAACCCCTTTACGTGTGTCCTTGGTTAATGGGTTAGTAAATCGAGAAAAATTATAGACAAAACATCGATAATAACCTACTAAACAAATAAAACTATGTACCTCAGTTATACACGTCAGTGTTGGACATTATTGGATTGCCTTGGTCTTTGAAGGATCTACAAAAATTCTATCCTTAGAGATAATATGGCCAATAAATGAAATCCCCTGATGCCAGAATTCACACTTGATAAAGTTCCCATGTAATTCATTAATTCTAAGAGTATTTAAAATAATGCGCAAGTGATTTTCATGATCTTCATAGCTTTTGGATTAAACAAATATATCATCAATAAATACCACTATAAAGTCATCATGATATTCCTTGAAAACTCTATTCATTAGATATAGGAAAACATAGGGTGCATTAGTCAGTCCAAAATGCATTACTGTAAACTCATAATGCTCATACCTAGTCAGAAATGCTATTTTCAAAATATCTTCATTCTTTATACACAATTGATGACATCCAGATCACAGGTTAATATTTTAAAAATATTGGGCTCCATGAATTTGGGTGAATACATCCTAAATACAAGGTAGGGGATACTTTTTCTTTATTTTTATAACATTGATCTCCCTGTAGTCAATGCACAACCTCATAGATCCATATTTCATTTTAACAAAAAGAATAGGGGATCCCCATAGAGAAACACTAGGGTGAATAAATCTCTTATTACTCAATTACTCTAGATGTTTATTTAGTTGCACTAATTCCACAACAGATATTCTATAAGTGGTCTTCGATATAGGACTTGAACCAAGAATTACATCAATGGAAAACTCAATTTATCATTTTTAAGATGTCCAGGTAAATCCTTTGGAAACACATCAACATATTATTGAAAAATAGGTATGTCCTCTATTTGAACATTCCTTTCCTCACCCATAGTTATTTCATTCTCTTCCTCCCCAATAATTGAATTTGGTAGAGCTACTGGGGGTGGATCTAGATAAGAATCAGGTGGTGAATTTTTTGTTCTAAAGATAAGGTACTCATTATCATCATTGAACATTGTAACCTCTCTTTTTTTACAATAATTTTTTTGCATCATGGTCTGAAAGCCAATCCATACTAAGGATTATATCAAATTCAATCAAGGGTATGACACTGAGATCAGTTGATAAAGAACATTTATATTTCCTAATAGGGACTGATTCACAAATCATTGTTGCAATGATACTTCCCTTAGTAGTTTTGATTGATAACTCCCTTGTTAAATCAAATTGGAAATATCTAATTTTATTAGAAAACTGGGATGATATGAAACAATGTGATGATATAGAATCAAATAAATCATTGGCTAAACTTAAAGAAACCATAAAATTACTTCCATTGTGTCTTTCAGAGAATCAACCTCAAAAGTAGTGATCACATAAGCTTGGCCTTTCTCCCATGGCCTTTTCTGAGGTATGTTTCCTTGGTTCTTAGGACATTCGTTTTCATAATTCCCTTTTTCTCTACAATTGTAGCATTCAGCATTAACATCCTCTTTCTTTTCCTTGTAATCATGAGCTTGGTGTCCTCTTTCACCACACATGTAACAGACTCACATTCCCTTCAAGAAAGTACCGGGGTGTTTCTTCCCATATTTACCATAGGATTGATATTCAACATTTCTCTTCTTCCCCTTATTTCCATTTGAGAGTGTTCAAAAGATATCTTCTTCTCTTTATTTACTTTAAAGTTATAAGACTTAGAGAATTCATTTTGTGTCTTGATAGCACATGAGACAATATCATCGTATAATGAGAAGGATTGTGAGACTAATACTCGATGGAGAAATGGTTTTAACCCATAAAAGAATCTATCAGTCTTACTCCTTTGGATACATATATAATCTACAGTATGCCTTGCTAACCATGTAAATTTAGCCTCATACTTTACGACATTCTCATCCTCCTTTTTCCTCAGACATAGAAATTGTATTTCCTTATCCGCTTGATGGTCACAAGGAAATTATTTTTCTAATAAAATCACTTTAAACTCTTTCCATTACATATTTGATAATTCTTCATATTCTTTTGTGTTTTGAATTAATGACCACCATTTATTTGCATCTCCCATGGGGCGTTATACTGATATAAAAACTTTTTCTCGTTTGCTACTCCCAATGCATGAAATATTTTCTCTAAGGAACTTATACATTTCTCAGCTACATATATATTTTTAGTCCCATTGAATTTTGGTGGTTGTTGCCTCATGAAGCGGTCTAACATTGATCCTCCGCATTGTGGATCAGGGTACTCCATACTGGTAAGGTTATTATTCATAACATGTGTGAGTTGTCCTGGTATGGTGATAAGATGAGCAACACTAGTTGCATCACCATCTCCACTATAATTATCTTGATTAGGAGGGAAATCCCTATATGGATTATGTTTGTTGATATAGATTCCATTCCTTCCACTAGGCACCATTTTTAAATAATGGAACACTCTAGATTAGTTAATGAATCCTAATAAATAATTCAAAACATGTAAAACACTTAACCTAAATTTAATAGTTTTGGATATAATCCATAATCATAAAAATGTTTTCTTTGGGGAGGTATATGCTCAAAAATCCTTCATAATGTTTTTTAAAGAAAATGTTAATTATCCTAAGCATATCCCTCGGGAGTGTCACAACCAAGGGTGCATCATGGCCCATTTTTGTGTATGAGGATACCCCGGGTCAAGCCCGAAACTCCTTATAAGAGTTTTCCCTCCTAGGTACTTCGGTTTCAGATCCGCCTCTACATGCTCGTATCCAGACAGGTATTTATTGCATAAAAACACACAAAATATCTACATTACCAAAATTATAGGAATTTATTCTATACTAATCCTCAATGTTTATCTTAGGGTAATGTTCTCTAATCAGAGTTTTTCTAAATATAGATTCCAAGGTTTGTACTAAACTTCCTCTGATACCAAATATAATTCCACGAACCTACTTACATAGATTCGGTGCATTCTTACATAACATTGGCATGATCGCAAGAGATCATGTCTCGAAAGAAAGATTAGTTTAGTTTCCTTAGAAGTACTAGATACATACCTCAAAATATATTTTTATTTTATTATCGAACACTCTTAATGAAAAAGTGAAAAAAATAAGTTCAAACATAAAAGGAAGAGACCAAGACATTATAATAAAAGTGCAGCTTACCAGTTTTAGTCTCCCTAGATAATTTCCAAGAAATAGTGTTCACCTGAATGTCTGGTTCCCTCTTCAGGAGATCTTCAAACTGAAAAGCCAGCATGTCCCAAGACTGCATATACTCTTCTATACTAATTATCCCATTGTTGAATCCTCATATTAGGATGAGATCCTGTTTATCAATCCAGTTTCATTTCTCCTCATTTCCAGGTACCCTTATACTTATTTCCATCATTCTTTCATCCTCTATAGCAGCAGCATTAATTGTAAGAACCGATTCAGCCACAACCTCTTCCGAGCTAAAAAGAAGTTCTGAAGGGTGTTGAATCATAGAATCAGACCTCAGATGCTAGCAAGCCGATATGGAGAGGTCGCAGGAATTTTCCATCTGCTTGGCCTTCATCTTCTTCGTGGATCTGGTCTCCATAGGTAAAGGTAAATGTGAGTAGTCTTTCCTTACTTTACAATTGCCCCTCCTACTTTTGCATCTCTGCGGGATTGGATTTCTACTGCCCTGAGTCCCATCCTCTGTGTCACCTACATAAGAGCTATAACATTCATCACTAGAACTATTTACCTCCTACTCATCCATGGATATTTGGACCAAATCTGTAGATACTTGGGCCGAATCATCATTAGGCAGAAGCTCAAAACAATTACCTAGCACAAGGCCTTCCACCTGACTTGTCCTGCACATGGTCTCACCCCCTACATCTTGTTCATGGTCCTTGCAACCTGTATTGGGATTCCGAGTCACTGCCTAGCCACAATCACTTCTATCCTTTCTTAATCACACCACCTCAGCATAAGAAGGGCCTAATGGAGTATGACCTCCCTTATCCAACTTTTCCAGTACCCCATCTGGATTGTGCCCACTTCCCCCATGGGAGGCCTCAAGCGGAGGGTCCAATCCACCCTCAGTTGTCTCCGACTCCAACCCCATTTTCACCAATGAAAGAGGATCACCCAGATCCTTTATCAAATGACTGAATACATCTGTAACTAGTGGATTTTCTAAAACACCTTGCACAACTTTGGTCGAGTTCAATTCGGGCTCCATACCAACATTCCCCTGACCAGACGAGCTATTCACCATGATCTTCTCTGGATTGCCACTAACACCCATGCTCACGCCTTTTGATTTCCCTGACTTCCTAAACCCACTCTTACATACCTTCATCGAGTGACCCATTCCCTTACAGACGGAACAAAATTCAAACCACGATTCATAAACAACTTCCTATCTACATCAGAATTCTTCAACAACTGTTAACCAAACGAAATAGGTAGGCACTTTTGAAGAGTAAACCTCCACAAAAATGTGAGGATTAACTAGATGACAGACAGATTTGGTTCGGCTGTCAGAACATAGGTATCTGCCCACTAGGTTTCCAAGCATACTGATAATCTAAGGATTTTGAAACGAAAGAGGGAGATTAGGGAAACTTACCCAAATCGCTACTGAAGGTGATTCTCGATTCATATGAAAGTCATAAGTCCATCTGAATTGATAGAAACGGAAGCCATTGCAGTTGTGGGGAGCACTAGACCATGCTTTGATTAAGTCTTCATCGGAGGTGAGTAGAATCATAATGTTTTTGGAGTCAAGAAAACCTATCATTTCCCTCTCCTAAAATTCCCAAGAACTGAACAAAAATCTATCAAAGTAGTCGACCGAATGCCTTATTTGCGAGAAGAGAGTGATCAAAGTTAGGTTGAGGAGGGTTGATGCCTCATTGAACTCAGTGACTAAAATCAGGAGATTAGGGAATCCCTCGTATAGGTCTGGCACCTTCAGGCACAAAGAACTTCGGGGAAACGGAGGAAGAAGATTCGAAATAGAGAAGGGTTTGAAGGGTTCCACACCATTGAAGGATATCGGAGGCCCCTCCCCCATAGGGGGAGGAACCGTCTTGGAAGTCACCACCGTAACGGACCCTAAAGAAATTTATTCATGGTTTTCATTTTTACAAAGTACTACATACATACACATGTTTTAAATTACATCATGATATAAAGAAAAACAATATTATGTCCCCTTTGAACACAGTCATATCCTTGGCTCATTACCGCTGGTTAATCATAATTTACTTCTTCATATTTTGGGAAAATGAAAACATAAGAAAGTGGTGAGCTTAGATGGTCAGTAAGGATAACAATATAGTGGTATCTATCATAAATAAGCATAAACATTTAAGTCAATGTATAAAACTAAAACAAAAGACTTTTGAACATAAACTTCAGCACAATATCATAAATATAAATCAAATAATGCCATTAACTTATTCCGGTGGATATTATACTCATCGAATAATCACATGTAATATCAATAGCTAATTTCATAATGATGGAATGCATAATGCTAGACATCATAACCACGTAGTCAAGGCATCGTGCCAAGACTAGAAATAAAATTTTCTCAAGGCCTTGTGCCAAGACATAAGTTTTTCTTATGAGACCTACCAATGCATTGAGGAGCTATAGTGAGCTCCACCCATCACTTACTAAGTCCAATTCATTCCTCATATGAAAATTTTTAAATGTAACATAAACATTTTTATTAAAACTAGCATACGAAATGTTAATACATTAAACATAAACCATGAATGGTATAAAAATAATATTTCCACAGTCAAAAAATTTACAAAATATTCAATATAATATGGAAGATTTGTATCATAATAAATCAACTTCAAACAATTATAAAATCCATTAAAGGATGCTGATATAGATGGAATCAAAATTATTTGAGAGGACTATCTCTTTATATTTTGAAATCATTTAAAAGTCATGTAATTATAAAAGAAAACATTTATTTTTAAAATATACTAATAATATTGTATGTGCATCTTCAAAGGTGTTATAATGGTAGAAAATAACCACACCTGCCGTATAAGTTAAAAAATATTCTTAGCTTAATTTGTTGAAAAGGTCATAAAGTACCGTGTATGGAAAATGACGGAAAGATTCCTTTTAAGGAATTTTATAAAAATTCAAACAAGGGTATAAATGAAATTAACCTATATTATAGAAAATATTAAAAATGTTTTGAAATACATTTTTAAGAAACATGTATGTGGATGATAAAGGGGTCCTGGTAGATACTCACGTAAAAACAACCTCAGATAATAAAGAGATTGTGAAATTAATCCTTACCTTTTACTTTTCCTTGGTCGAGGGTACGTTAAATGCTTGTATAATAGTTAAATCATTGTTATTAAATTATAAAATAACTATATACAAAAATATGATATCATATATGATCTTCAAATATTTCTTTATTAATAATATTTTAGTAGTATCATTGTTTCGGGTGTTAACTGATTCGTTTTCCTTTATATGTTTTGTTACGTAATCCATGTTTGTTATGGATAGGATGTATTTGATTCATATATAGATTGATATTAAGTTCTTAAAAATTATTTTCAATAATAAAATGGAAATTATTCTTGAATGGTTACGATGGAGAATTAATCTAATCATGTTCGTGGAGGCGGTAATCCATACATACGCACGAAAGCTACTTCCATTTCATTTTTTTATTTTAAAAGGAAATAAAACCAAATGGTACATAGGTATATTATTATTCTAGTATAATATAATATTTTATATATGTTATGTAAGTTCATTAACACCATCCATTATACGTTTCATGTATGGTATGAACGAGTCATATCACTTTGAGGGAGCGGTATTCTGCACATCCTCAAATAAAATTATCATATATATATAATATGAAAAGAATAAAGGTATGATATAAAAAAGAATTAGAGAATATTATAGTTAAATTAAATATCATAAATATCATATATAATTATATTTCCATCATAATGTCCACCATAAGAGGAGGTAGTAGAAGAATGGACAATCATCCTTTTGAGATGTAGTAGTTCGTCGTCCAAAGATTCATTATGTTCTATACCAATTTGATGGAGGTGTGTGTGAGTGTTTTTCAAATAATTCTCATAAAAACAACCTAGTATATTGAGGATACTATTTTTGTTATAAAATAAAGGAATAAATATATTTTAGTGGTTCTTAGAAGTAAAATAAAAGAATTGAACTTATGAGGAGATGTTACCTTTAAATCGGGTAACTCCCTTTGCTTTGAACCAAAAGGTTTCCTCTAGGTGCCTTATACCTAAGGTAATGATTCTACTAGGAATATAGGGATATTATAAGATTAATTGGGTTAATTTTGGACGATCCAAGGGGATTTAGAGGTGTGATTAATGGGTTAGAGGTGATGGATTTTTATAAGGGAGGGGAGGGGCTCTTTATCAATGTTTGAAGATATTATTTTATTATATAATGATTTTCGGTTTCTAAAGCTCAAAAACTCATTAAGGTAAAATATAATATGAATAATTTTATAAATAAAATAATAAAATAATAATTGTATAGGTTTTGGATATTTTTTTAATTTTTATAATATCATTTATTTAAATCATTCATTAATGAGGTAAACACTGTATCATTATTGTGTCATATCTAATTTTATTTATTTGATGTCTAAATATTATATAAAAATACAATGACGTAGGAAATATTATCATATTTCTAATGTATATTTTTATTCGAAATGATAACTAATATAACACCATGTAAAAAATGTTTTACTAAAAGATATATTTTTATTTAATTTTTGACTTTACTTTATATTAATTAATATAAAGTATCATTATCATTCCAAGTGGCTCCATGGGATCCCAAAATTGACAAAAGGATTCACATGGTCAGACATGTATCATATAATAGTACTAGGAAACATTTTCAGGTAATTCAAAATTATTATAATATTATTTGTTACCATTATTTACCGGATTTACCCTTTAACCATGGTAAATAAAATATTTACCGAAGTAATTATTCATAATGTCTAAAAATAAAAGTTACCTATTTACACAATTTGGAAATCCAGATTCCAAATATGGAATCCATATTTCCAAATTAAAAACACATATGTGGCATAAATTAATTTAATATTAATTCTCTTTGTCAAAACAAAAAGCTGGTTTTAAGAAATAATAAATATCAAAAAATTGACACTTCTTTATGTCGAGTTTAAATGTGAAATTACATCCAATGACCTAAATTATGTTAAATGATAAAAATATAATCTAATTATACTTAAATAACATTCATATGTATAATTTAACTCTAAAAAAAAATTTATTAAAAAGTTGTTTTTAATTAAAATTTATAATTTTTCACTATTCATCAAAAAATTGAAACTTTTCAGAAAAGTACAAAAAATTCAACCTAAGGTGATTTTGATATTATGAATCCAAAAGTGATGTCCATTTTGAAAAATAAAATTTATAAAATTTCAAAAAGTGGTTATTACTATTCCTAACGGCTAGTTTGATTAGTCGTGGTGTGTCAGAATCTAGAAGTTGCGTACAGTGCAAGCTATTGCGTTATTCAAAGGGAAATGTATCGTAGAAGCTTGGGTTGTTACATTACCTTTCCTACTTGTCCATATTTACGATTTCCACTTATTTTTTTCTCATTTTTAAATGCATTAGGGTTATTTTAGATGACTATAATACTTATCTGTCTTTATTTTCAACAGGAGGTTTTATTAACTTTTTTTTACAATGTGGAAAGTGTCCTATCGATTGATGCGGATTCCTCTCACATAGACGTATCACTGGGTTTTGTAACTGTTGTTTTTTTTTGTATTTTTAATCAGTATTATAATGTTTTGTATTCTTTTCTTATTTTCAATTACCTCTTAATTAAAAAAGGGTAGTTTGAAAATAAAAAATGGAATTTTTAGTTAAATAAGACTATTATAACATAGTATTTGAATTAGTAGGTATGAATAGGATTATAAAAATTATGAAACACATATATATATATGTTTAAATAAATTAAAATTAATTATGTAATTATTATGAAATAGTATTTCAATTTTTCAAAAGTCATTTTAGTTTTCAAAAATATGTTTTCATCAAAAATTGTATTTACAGATTTTTTAACAAATAATATAATTAATTTTTGGAAATTTTAAAAGTTTTATTTGGTGAAAATGATATAATTTTTTAAATAAAAATTGAAAAATTATAATATAGTTAATTGTTTGTGATTTTCATAAAATGATTGATTTTCTAGTGAATGGTGAAAAAAAATTATTTTCATTGAAAAATATATTTATATTTCAATACTTTATAAAGTTACATTTTGATTTCATATAGTTTAAAAGTAACATTAGTTATGTTATATTTTTAATAATCCAATTATTTTCATTGGAATCAATTTTTGGATTGAATTTTATATAAAAATAATTTTATACATAAAACGACAATTTTCTGAAAACTATTTTTCATTACATATTACGTTAATAATATTTAAGTAAAAGATAAAGTTAAAAATTTCAATTTATTTCTTTTAATAACTAAAATACTTTGTTATAGAGATAAATTTAACTTATTTTATGTTATAAAATTTAATTTGGAATATTGATGAATTTATTTTATCATGTTAATTTTTATATAATTTGTAGTGATGAAATAGTTACCTTAAATGTTTATGAGACGACCACTCAGTGAGAGTGAAAGTAGTGAAAATATTAATTACATGCATTTAAAAACACTAAAACTAATATTATTTGTCTATTTTAAGGTCTTGAAATAATTTTATATATAATAGTAAAATATTATATATGTTTCTACAAAAAATATTTTAATTATATATCTATATTGGTGTTATCATGGTCTAATTAAATAAATAGTGTTAGAAATTATATTAGTGATATTTTATGTTAAATAATATATTATTAAATTATTTTACAACCATAAAAATTTTAAAATAATATAATTATGATGAAAAATGTTATAAAATTTAATTAAATTGCCATTTATGAGCCAATTTTCACCTCATTAGTATAATTATTACCCTTTAAAATTGAAAAGGCGCCCCCGCTATTAATGTTAAAAAAATTTAACCAAGGGGTTAGACAAAAAGATAAGGTTTTAAATGGTTTTTAGACATGAATAAATTTTATTGGAGGAATATATTTAGATAGTATGATCCTTATATTCTAATATATAACATTTTGGAACCATATTAAACAAAGTTAGAAAATTATTATATTGTAATATTTTTGTATTTCAAAAATTTGCATCAGTGATATTTTATAATAAAAAATGAATTACTAAATGATTCAAAATTTAGAAAAATATTATCATCATCCAAGTGGTTTAAATATAGTTCAAAATATCTATCATTTTCCATATATGGTACAATTATATTTTTAAAGTAACATTCATGACCCATAAATAGTTAAAAACTTTGATATCATGGAAATCATCAAAAGGGTAAATAGGAGTTTAAAAACGATAAGGGTGAATTAATCTATAAAATTTTTAGTTTTTTATTTTAT
This sequence comes from Viscum album, assembly GCA_963277665.1. NCBI lineage: Eukaryota > Viridiplantae > Streptophyta > Magnoliopsida > Santalales > Viscaceae > Viscum > Viscum album. The sequence continues at coordinate 501,919,141 of OY728131.1, read as the reverse complement.
GATCATTTTTTGACTCATAATAATATTATATTCCAAATATATCAATTTGGGGCCATTTGTACTTTATAATTAGTTTATATTAATTTAATAGTTTAATAAATTTCTAGAATACCCCTCACCACATTATAAAAGGGGGTCACCTCTCCTGTTATCCACAAATGTCAATATACATTTTCTCTAAAAATTAATGCATAAATCCCTTCCTAATTTCTCTACCCATGTTATATATGTCATGGTTTTTTAAAAATACCAACCTTGTAGGGATAATGGTGAAAATGAAAAGTGGTAGTCTGAAGAAGAGGAATAGTCCCTAATAAAGAATTTTCATTTTATTTCATATTATAACTCCTTAAAATATTCTTAAAAATGATAAAATATTAACATCTTTATATTTCAAATAATTTTATGTTTTTAAGTTAATATAATACCCAATATCCATATCCTTTTCCATCAAATGGTAAACAGAATTGTTGTTCTTATGTACGGAGAACTCCCTCCCCGTGAATTGATGTAATTCATTTTCCTCCACCACCTCATTGCTATTTATAATGTTTTTTTCTAATGGATATATATGATATTCCTGATGTTTTTATCATTATAAAATATAATATATCATAGAAATTATTTTCTCTTCATGAATTGAAATATGATAATTCCATTCATTCATTTGAGTGGACTACAGCTTCCACCAAGTGATGTGATTTATTTTCCATCACCACATCATATTAAAGATGTATATAAGTTAATTTAACGAAATTTTATTTTATTCATTATATAATTATCATTCTATAAATACCTAAAAATATTTAACTTCTTTTAATAATGGTTATTTAAAAATGGAAACATTAAATATGCATATATATGGCCTACCATCTCTATGATTTTAATTTAGTTCGTTTTTCATAACCATCATTCATAGTTTTTTTTAATTTTTAATTGAGGTATAAAAATTATAATGATGAAATTATTATTACAATGGATATTATTAAATAATTGACCCTTTGACCATTGTAGATCTACCAATGTAATTTTGGACATATAATCAAAATATTATCAAAATATACGACATGAACTTAAATTATTAAGTAGGTGACTATAACAAGGTAATGAATAAAATGAAATGAATAATAAATTTGAAAAATGTTATTAATAAAGTAAATAATTAACATAAATATACTATTTGAAAATATAAATAATTTATGTGATGAGTGAGACTCAAGTTACGGGACTTTCATTTAAAAAATCATCTCTTAAAGTTTCCATTCCAACTCATTTCCTTTCACATCCATGTTCTTGTAAATTTTAAAAAAAATTAAAAAAATATTATTAAATAATTTCTAAATGGAATAATTACTTTATTTAAATTTATTTACACTTTTTTTAAAGAATAATAATTTTAATTATTTCTATAATGGAAAATTTAACTTAAAACCTTGTTTTAAATGTTTTAAATATTTTATTTATAAATATTTTTATTCCAGGTCCATATTTATAAAATTATTTTATGAATGAATTTATAAGGAAAGAAAATAGTTATAAATTATATTTTATTTTCCTTTTGAAATTATTTAGATGTTTTTAAAATGGAATATTTTTACATATTTTATACGGAGCATTTTGGATTTATTTTCAAAATGTAAAAGGAATGTTCTATTTTAAAATATTTGGAATCAACGGTCTTTCCCAGTACTGTAAAAATTATAAGATTCTTGTATTAAATTAATATATTTCATTTTTTCTTAAATGAAAAAACCCTATTTCCCTTTTTTATTTCTATTTTAGTTTTTAAAATGGATTTTGGAAAGGAAATGGCATTTTGATATACGAAAGTGTTTACATATAATTTCAAAATACTTTTTAATGGATTTATGATGAAAAGTGAAAGTATAAAAATGTTTTTTTAATATGTTACCTGATAATTATTATGAATAATAGTTTATATTGATACATTTTATATGAGTGTGTGAGACCAATACAACTCATATTAATGTGTTATGGTTCCTTATATTCAATGGAAATTATGAGGGAGTTAACCAGTTTGGTTTCTCTTTAGGATTTTTCTAGGTTCCCGTTATTTATAACACGTGTTATGAATAAAATGATCTAAGTAACCTTGAAGGGGTTTCCAATTTCCTTCTAGGGTTTTTAATGTATTTTATTGAGAAAAATTAGTTTTTTTCATTTGTATGTGACTTATTTTACACACATTAAGAATATTGTCATAAAAGATAAAAGTTTATGGGTTTTCATGTATTCACTACATGGACTAAATTCTTATTTTATATTCCTTGCTATGATTTTTTTATCATCCAATATTTTTAAATATTTTTCACAAGGCTCTTGGATGAGTAGAAAAGGTAATAAATTAATAGTTATAGATATAGAAGTTGCCTTAAATAAAGAAATCATGTCTTTATAATGAAATTTATTTATGGGTAAAATGGTTATTGTGTAGAAGTGTCCACTATAAAAGAGTTTTCCCAAATTCTATAAAACTCTAAAACCAATATGTACTTGTTTATAAAAGTTATCCCATAATTCCTTTTTTTGTTAGTTTTCAATAGTTTAAATTGTGTAATGTTTATCGGTATCAAAGTACTCAATGTAAGGATTATGTTTTTAGCACTAGATCCTAGAGTTTGGGTTTGGTGTTGTTATATGTAACCCAATTAAGTATAATTCATTTTAAATAGGAGACATTAATACCATAAATACCATTCCGTTAGAAACCACTTACGGAATAAAACTTGGTTACCCATAAAATGATAAATATTATAATCAAATACTTCATCATTAGCCAACGATCCTATACCCAGGCTCCTACTTTCCATCCAAGAGACCCAGGATCAAATGCATGTGAGGATGAATATTTGGGCTAATTTATTAGTATTTTAGTAGGTATTGTTTGGTAATGTAGTAGTAAGAAACTATTCATCCGATTTAGGCCTTCGGGCCACCATTTTGGGAATTCGGGTCTCAGGGCCTTCAGGACACCAAAGGCATTTGGGCCTTAGGGAATTAGTCCTATAGTTCCTTTGGGCCACCAATGTACTGAGAGACACAAGGCTTTCAGGACATAAAAAATGACCAAAAAAATGTAATACCATATAGAATAAGGCTTGGATGACAATTCAAAGCAAAAATAACAACCCCTATAGTAGAGATAACTTGATTAGAATAATGAGAGGGTATGAAAACTTCTATAAGGACCAGGCACCATGGATCTCTACATGGAAAAATGTTATTCGGTCATTCATATGAGGTTGGGAGCTGGGTTCCATCAACATGTAGATGTTGAGGAGGTATTGTTTCAACTATGTCAGATCTTGGGCCTTTAAGGTTTTGTTTTGGGACATGTATGAGCCTTATTCCTTGGAACTACAGGTCATTTAAGGGTTCCCCTTAGACCCTTTAAAGGGGTGTTATCAAAAATAAAATAAAATAAAATTCCTTCGAGCCATTCAGGATAAATAATTCACCATCAAATTGAATAATGTGGTTGTCTAGGAGAATATACATTAGTCAACATAGAAACAATGGTGTATCATCATGAATTACCATCATTATAGAAATATATGGATGAGGGTAATTCCAATGTGTTGAGAAATATATGGAAGTAATAAAGTATGTTCATTATATTTAAAAGGTAGGAAAAATCCTTTATCATTGTTCTATAAGAGCATGTGAATATTCCAAAGAATTTCCCCAGAGGGTTTCTCGCTTGGGGTGTGGTCTTAGGTCCACTCTCCATGGATCGGGGTGATGATTGATTCAATATTCAACAAACCCTTTTCAGGGATATTACCCTTTGGTTCATATGTACCACATCTGTATCCACATTCTAATGTCAACAGAGGGATGTATTTTCTAGGAAATTTCACACACTTTTTCTTTACCAAAACATATGTTGGATTTTCTACCATGAAGAACGTGAATAATAAATAAGTATAATATGAGAAAAGGATAAAAAAATATATATTTTTAAATCCATTAAATTTTATTAGTGATATATAAAAAATTCTTCCATATAAATTTATGCACCACAAAAAAGAAAATTTTGTCGTCATTATAACATGAGTCCCAAAGAAGTAAAATTAAGACTAAAACCCCCAAATTATAACATAGTAAATAATTAAATCATAAACACTTGAAAAATATGTATTAAATGATCTTAAAATATAATTGATAAATTATTCCCATGAAATAAACTCATAAATAGGTAATACATACACCACATAAATGAAATTAGGTGCATAATAAAAAACAAGTCTGAGAGAAAGGAATTTGAGATAGAAAACCCTTACCTATTGTCCATAAATCCAAGAACATGATGTAAAAACCTATATCATAAGAATATATATCTCTATTAATTAATTATGAACCAAAAAAATATTCATTTTCATTATTACGCTTAATAAATATTTATTCTATACATGAATTCTTCTAATTTTCCTTGTCAATGTTTATATTTTTGATCATTTGTATTGATTTCATAATAGTTGTGTTCATATTATTTATTCTTATGAATTAAATTATTTCTAGGTCATTAATGTTACTATTATGGTTTACTGATAAAAATTTAAGATATTTAATGTTCATTTCATGTGTGTTTTAGACCTTCTTGTTGAAGATGAAGTCGATAATAAGCATGATTTTGTGATTTTTAAAAAACAATGGTTATTTCCTTAATTGATGAATTAGATAATCATATAATATATATTGAACAAAAAATCATTATTTAAACATTTATTTTATATTATATCAGTAAATACTTTTTTATAGTCATCCATGATATAAATATATAGTATTTCTCATGTTTGTGGTTTAGTCGACCCAAATATGAACAAACCCTAATTTATTGAATGATTATGTGGTAATTTTGTTAAAATATCATTATTAAATAAGAATAATGATATTAGTTATTGTTTATGGGTGTTATATTTAAAAATTTTAAGTGTTTATAGGAATAATTAATGGATACAAAAACATTACATATCTTGAATAAAATATTATCCCCTTAGTACGTTTATTATCAATGAATCAATTAAATATGATTTGTTGTATATCATATCATTAATTTATTCTTATATTTGTTGTTATATAATATTAATTATATCATTATAATCATATTTATCCTTTAATATCATCCTTATGTGCAATATTTTTAAGGAAATAAAGGAAAAGAATACATGTTAAGTCTTGGAGGAAGTAATCTGCACAACAAACTAATAATAGTTCTTTTATTAATGGATGGGGCTTATGAATAAATGATGATAATGCCTTTAATATAGTAAAATTAATTTATTTAAATGATAATAATATCATTATAATAATGTGTATAGATTAAATTTTAAATAATATAATAATTAAGAAAACAACGTTGTTGATAAGACACACATCGGGAACTTGTTTTTTCCTTTAAAGTCTCGTTGAATATAATGGGTTTGGGAAAAATATGATGAACTAAGGTATTACTTTCATGGGATCGGGTTCTAGGGAGAGTAAAATTAGAATAATTCATGTTGTAATTATAAAGATAAGTGAGTATTAAATTGGTTATATTACCCTTTTATATGTGAAGGGGGTATTAGTTTTGGGAGTAACTCTTACATTTTCAAAAATATAATGTTACTATTCAAGTGTAAAAGAATAATAAATGGAAAATATGAGAGTAAAATGATTATGTGTCTAAAATCACCTCATAAACTTTTTTATACAACTTTTAGTGATTTAGTTGTTTTTTTAATTTTTATCTCTTACCCTAGTTTACTTTTACCATGGTAATCAATTTCTAACTATAGTGATTAACTATAATAAAAACGATTATGATTGACCATTGAAATTATTTTATACATCCTGTTTTAAATTTTAAAATAATTTTATAAAATAAAATTTCTATGTGTGAGAGTATTTGAGCTTAAAATAAATAATCTTAATCATGTAGAAATAGATTTTAGACAAATAACATTTTTTATATTTAAATTCATATATAATGAAAAGTTATTTTAAAAATAATTAATAACTAAAATTTACTAATTATATAATAAATATATTATCTAAGGATTTAAATGAATTCCAAAATTGGATCTCCCTTAAAAATTTCTAAATTAATGGAATAACTGAAAAAAATAATTTATATTTGAGTAACACTTTAATTAGCTATAAAAGTGATTTCCATGGGTTTTCTAAGATCAATGAATATTGTAAAATTTATAGAATTATTTACTAAATTCATATTTAATTACATGATTTTTTTTCTAAACATTGAGGCTATTCTTATATAATATTAATGTCATAAAAATTATGATTTTTTGGAAAACCATATTTTTTTACTAGAACCACATTTTCATAAAAATGACATATATTATGAATATGATAATTATGATATTATGAATTAAAAATACTTTTCTTGGTTAATTTTATATTATTAAATTAATCTATTAAATAATTTCATGAATAATGTGTATTTATAGGTTATATTGCATGATTTCCAAAGATATTGTGTTTACATGATACAGTAGAATCTTGGGTATTAAATTCTCCCCTAATTAAATAATTTCTCCATCAAAATTAGGTTATAAATTAGATACTAAAAACTGTTGATGTTATTTCCTCATGGAATGTTTATTATTCTTAGTTCACACATCTTGTTTGTGATTTCTCAATAAGAACTTCCTAAATGAGTTCTATGATTTTGTAACACTTTTTCTCTAGTGTCAACGATTTTGATAGGTAATTCATTATAGGAAAACAATGGAACAAAATATATTCCCACATATATGAGAACATGAATTGTGTCAGGTATTTATATCCGCAGTAATGAAGCATGGAATATATTGTGTGCTTTAAAAAGGATGGGAAACACAGCCAATCAATAAGATATTTCCCTAATTATTTCTATCAATTTAATAGTACCAATGTACCTAGGGATTAAATTCCACTTCTTACCAAACCTTACAACTCCCTTCTAGAGTGAAACATTTAAGAAAGAAAAATACCTATATTTAAATTCTGTGTTTTCTCATTTATTATCAACATAAATATTTTTCTAGTCTTTTATGTCTTAACATGATCTTAAATATTTCATACTTTAACTCCCATCCCTGTTACAAGCTCTAGGCTAAAAACATTCATTCTCTATCTTCTTCCAAACTGGTTAGAGTATGAAAATGATTTCCATTCAATTTTTCTTATGGTTCAATCTAAATTATTTAATGGAAGTAATTATTGTATCCAAAATTCTATAAAGGCATATTCTTATTCCAAATTCCTTGGGAGTCAAGAAGACATGATCTTATAATTCCATCCAAAATTTTGATATTTATTTTAGACTACCCATCAGTATGAGGTTGATATGTGGTTCATAGAAAGTATACTAGTGTTTATATACCTTTTAATACTCCTATAGAATTTCTATGAGAACTTTGGTAAAAATCAAATATATTGGATAGAGGTTCCCCATAAATCCTTACAATTACATTGAAATAAATACGGGAAAGGCCCTCAAGTGGTATATCTTATCTTATTGTTGATAAATAATAAGACCTTGTAAAATGATTAGTTATGACCCATATAAGGGTGTTCTTACATGGAATCATTTATATTCTAGAGAACAATTCATTCATAACACTATCCCTCATCCATGCACATATAGGTAGAGGTTTCATGGCCCCCTTGTGATGTTTTCTTTCATCATGTACCTATTGGAATTCTAAGCATCTTGAAACAGAGTATATAATATCTCACTTTATAACATCAAACAAAATATTTTCTCAAAAATACCAATAAAACTTTCTTCTACTGGTTTATATAGTGAAATTTTAGTTATGTGAATCATTTAGGAGGTCCCTTTTCAACTCTAGTATAGATGACACACATAACCTATTCCCAATCATTAACACTTGTTCTCTATAGGTGAAGCCTGAAAAATTACAATCATTCACTACATTAACATTCCTTTATATTTATTATCATCCTAATAATAATTTAGTATACTTTATAATAATTATGGTTTACCAATATATTAAAAAAAAATAACGTATCCCCTTTCCAAGAAATCACCATATCAAACATTATTATATCTTTGTATATTGGATCCTTTTTAATCATACTCAACATCCTAAATCCATATTATCTCATACTCAATGCATCATTCACCTTATTTCCCTTCCCAAGGTGGTATTGAATCAAGAATTCACAGTCCTTGAGTAGTTACAACCATCTCCTTTACCTCGTGTCAATCTCCTTATAATAAAATAAATGCATCAAATTCTAATGGTCTATACATATCACATATATTTTTCCAAAGAGTTAGGGAATAAATATTTTCAAAGAACGGATTATGTCATCTAGATCAACTTCATGAGTTCAATATATTTTTTATGTATTTTCAATTTCCTAGATATATTGGAAATCAATATATCATTCTACGTAATGATAAAACCATGTCATTTCTTCAATGCATCACTATAAATTACAAATCATTCCTTAGATAATTATATAGTCAATATTGTTTCACATATTAGTCCCTAGTAAATCTATTAAAATATTTCCATGCATTAAATTGACCATGGCAATTTTAACCCTTTAAATATTAACTTGGTTAATTGGTTTCCCAACAAGTAAAAAATTGTAAGCGACCACTGACGGTGACTTTTTATACCCAAAAAGCATAATATCTTAGTTATGTTTTTCATTGTATAAAATCAATTGAATACCTCTATATTTTAGGGGTCATTATAAATTCCATCCTTATAGATAATACAGCCAATAAAATAAACATCATTTAGCTAAAATTCACACGTACTATACTTCCCATATAATTCTTTTTTTTTTGAGGATATCCTAAAATATTTTCATATGACACTAATTATCATTATAGATCTTATATTATATTAATATATAATTTATGGATATCACTGAAATGTCATCAGGATACTCTTTTACCACTTTATTCATGAGATTCATATAGACAAAATGTTCATTAATCAATCCAAAAAGTCTTTACAATAAAATCAAAATATATATACCTTATTAAAAATGTTTTCTTTGGTATATATCCCTTCTTCACTATTAACTGTTCAAAACTAAAGAGAAGATATATCTTTGAAAATTAAATGGATTCTTTAATTTTAACATATAATTCATAAATTTATAGAATTTCATACATATTCATTTTTTATGACATTATACTCCCTATAATCGGTGAAAAATCTCACAGACTCATCCTTCTTTTTCATGAATAAAACACTTGTTCCCAATAGTTAAATGTCCATGAGTATAAGTACCTTATCACTCAAATAATTCAGTTATTTATTAAAATCCACCAACTCCCTTGGTTCCATTATATACAAATTTTTATATATCATTATAGCATCAGAAATGATTTCAATAGTGAGCTCAACTTCACACTCTAGTAGATAAATAGGTAATTCTTCTAGAAAACCCAAATTAAAATTTTTTACCATGGTTATATACTATATTATTAGGATATATTACTAATCCATAGGTTTCACTTATTATTTCTTTATGAATATAATTTCAATTCTAAGGCCTATAAGGAGAGGATGCAATCATGTTTTAGATGATAATGTTTCCCCTCTAAAGAAAAGATATTCCACCTCACGTTTTTGAATCATATTCTATTTATCTTTAAAATAATTATTTAATAATACATTTAAGTTAAATAAATACCATGTCGTATATTAAATTCAACTATATGTATAATAACCAAAATTTAAAATAGGTTACAACAATGAAACATAATACCAACTTCCTGACATACATTTTTCTATAGGTCTCTCACATAATGTCTTAATTGATAACTCCCTAACTATGGTTATAGGAAATATCTAATGTTTTTTTAAAACAAATAAGATATAATAGAGTATGAATATAAATAATCAAATAAATATTTATGTAATTTTGAGTCAAAAATCAAATTACCTTCCACTATATCATTATGATATTTGACATAAGTTAGGTTAATTATCTAATATTGGCCTTTCCCCCTCAGCCTTTAGTAGGGAAAATTACTATAATGTTTGGGGAATTTTTTCACATAATTTACCTTATATGTATTTTTAAATAATTAAGCATCAACCACTTCTACATTACCATTACATTGGGGAGAATTATGGACTTTTCATTACACATATAATAAAATCAAGTCCCCTTATAGTAATCCCAAAAGTGTTTTTTTGGCAAAAATCCAATTAAACGCTCATGTATGTTGTTCTTATTGAGAATTTAAAGAAGGAAAGTTTTTTAAAGATATTAAATTGGGAGGGGAAACACAATATTCATCCGGACTACATTGTATCCATAGTGACTGTTCCATTAAAATTTCACAAACTATGGCTAGAAAAACCAAGTTGTATCGACCCTGTATATGTGGAAACAAGATTGACCACAGAAGGGAACCAACTATAACATCCTTCCATAAAGGTACTAGTAATATAGGTGGGAAAATTCACATTTTTGTTCATTCTTGGAGCATTGTTCCTTGACATAGGTCAGAACCATGGAAAATGCTAGGTGTAAGATCCCAATCTTTACTGAAAATGTGTAATTGTTAAAAAAAATTATTTAACATGATTTTATGGTTAAATAAATGTTTCTTGGGTAATTTAAGAGTTTTTGAAGTGTTAGGGGGGTTCATGACATGGAAATAAGAGACAGGTGACTAAACAACACATATCTCGCGGTTGGCGAATGGTTGGTGAAAACTATGTGTCTGGACAAGGAAACCATGCTGTGTGGGAAGCATTTTAGAAAGAGGGACAGCTCATGGTTACCACATTATATGAAATACCATGCAGTTCATTCTAGGTAATCGTGTGATCTAACATCCCTTAGATAGAGGCTTACACACATTTTGGAAAAATATGCGGGTAAACCATCTGCCCCATTAAAATCTAAAATTTACATTTTTTTGCATCTTAGTATTTTTAGGTCCCTAGTTATTTTTTTCTCCCATTATACCCCCTCTACCCTAGGTTAAAAACCAATAGCCCCCTCATCCTATATGTAGGATTATTATTTGATTATTTTTTATTTGGAGTGTGTTTATGTGATAATAAATGATATGGGTGATCCTAACCCTCATGTTTGAACCATTTTCTAGATTAGGATCATAGAATAACTAATCTTATTTTAAATTTATAAAACCATAACTTTTCTTGTGGATTTTAGGTTTATGATTTAGTAAGGAATAATCCTAGATAAAATGTGGAGATTAATAAATCATTCATCAATGGACATGAGGTAGGTGGTCTTAAAGATGTTTCCAGAAGTATTGATGTGTTATATGTGTATGTAGTGGGTTTACGTTACTGATATATTTCCTCTTCATTCCTTTGGTTTTTTAAATGGATTTGAATCTTAGATAGATGTGTGAGAACCATCACGGACCCCATTTTTTCATCAATTATGGGAGACCAAACCTAGGGATAACCATGCGGTAAGACAGATCCCTATGGTAGGGGAAAAAATTATTAAACCTTGGGATAGGGGTATAATGAGAGACCAAGGGGTAGTGAAAATGAAATTTATGTACGGTTAAGGTTAATGGGTTTGTTGAAATAATTTATGATTTGTATATTTTAAATGACTGATTTCTTTTGAAATGAGTATGATGGTTTTTTGGCGGCTTTGACCCAATTTACGATTTACTGATGGAAATTGATGTTCGAAAGTGAGAAATGTTTTTAAAGGAGGTGTTGAACTCAAACTGATTCAAAATGGGTTTTCTAGGATATTTAATATTGTTTTTGAAATGGGAACAAAGATTTTTTTTTGTGAAAATTATTTAAAGGTGGTCTTGATTGGTTGGAAATGTAAGTAAAATCCTTGGGGAATGTTTTTGTTTTTAAAAGGTAATCACCATGATTTTAAGGGGTGGTTTCCAAATGATTTAAAATATTATTTTTAATTTTGTTTATTTACATGATGTAGTTTATGAAGGTCTAATGGAACCATAATAATTTAAGGGATGTAATGGGCTAGTGAGATAGAACCCATAAAAATTATATTTCCATGTTAACATGATTAGGAAATAAATTAAATGATGACCAGGATTAGTTGATGATATAGTGTAAGGGGGTTTGTGGATTGATGTGAAAATCGTATAAATTTGATTAATGTGAATGTACCCAATGGATTGTTATTTTTAATTTAAATTAATGAGTGGTTAATACATGGAAAATATTGAATGGGTTAAGTGGGTTAACATATGGAAATTTCTGAACATATTAAATGGATTGATGTATGGGAAATTTTGAATATTCTTAATGGGTTTAGGACTAATAAAAAAGAATCGGGATAAACAACAATGCATTATAAATGGAAAATATTTTAATGGGTTATGGAATGAGAATGATTTATGTATTGATGAATTGGGATTATTAAAAGTTATGTTTTTTTGGACTATGATTGTGAAAAGATATATATTGAAAATGGTTAAGTAGAATGTGAAAATGGCTTGGTGGTGGGAAGGATTGATTCTCCTCCCATGGGTCGGGTTGGACTAATGCTTTAACCCCACCTAGGAATTCATGGGTTAGGGAGTCTAACTGGGGCTCTATGTCCTTATTGGTTTCATCGTATAAAACCACCTGGACTGAGGTTCCAAGGAATGTTTTAGGTAATAAAGGGTTGGGATGTCATATTTAGGCTCTATGATTCCAAACATAAGGCCCATAGTGTGGTTTTGGATTTCTGGAATAGGGATCTATACTTCCCAAACACATATACATGGCCTGGTCATTGAATTGACGCTCTGGGGCATATTAATTTTCATTAGTAAATTCTTTTTTTGTACCAATGTATATAACCCATTATGATTGATAAATGATGGTCTTATCTTGTTTAGTAAATAATGTAAATTCCTAACCCATGCAACATGAGATGAAGATGAATTTAGTAATAAGGATATAATAATTGATGAATTGTGAGTAGTTAAATCCCTTATGGTTAAATTTTCATGATTCCTTTTGTGCCTTGGCTTAGACTCATAGTGTGACCTTAGTTAGTTTCTTTTCTTGGTCGATTATAGGAAATTTAATAGGTAAATTGATATTAGATATTTACTTACATGTTTTAATTTTTACTTATTTATTTATTTCTGTTGTTACCTCCATACATCATTGTATAAATTGTCTATTATATTAGACATTGTTGGTGGTGGCCTACTGAGTTATACTCACACCCCTCTCATGCCTCTATGTCACTTGGGTTCCGAAGAAGAATCTACTTGTTTTAGGTACAATTTTAGGTTGGGAATCTGGTGTTTGTTGTGCTTGGGATGATGGGTTGGATTATGATGGTCCAGACTAGGTTGGGACTCAGATCTGGTTTTAGATTCTTTTGATTTTTTCTCTTAGTTTACATCATATTACTTCATGACATATATTGTACTCATTAGATTTCATAATAGTTTATGTACATGGTCATTTATTGGTTTTTGTTTCATGTTTTCTATTTATTGTTCCTATGGTTATTTTATCTATTTTTATTACTTCTTTTGTGGATTCACTCTGATAAGCAGGTATAGTCTCCCTATGTTCCTCTTTAGACACGCACTGCTACTTGGTAGCCTCTACCATACGAGGAGGCTCTCCTGAGGTCATGTGATGACCCATCTCAGGGAACCGACTATACTGGCTTCAGGATAAAGACATTACAAAGTTGTATTAGAGGAGTTATTTTGTCTTAATATTTGGGGTATGGTAGAGAGGATATATGGATTTTTTTCATGGTCTGGTAATGAGTTTATACATGGGTGCTTACATCCCCAAATATGAAGTAAAATATAGGTTTCTAGGGGTGGTAATTGATGTTCAGATTTTTTCTTTTACAGTTGAGTGGTATTTCCACCTTGAGTGGTTCACCTGGATGTGACGTTATTTATTTATGAAGGTTTATCTTCTGTATATGCCCAAAAAAAGAGGTTGTGTGAGTTCTTGTATCATTCTAGGAACATTTGATAGATAGGTCAACCGTATACATCCCGTGATTGGCTTCTGAATGACATGATGATGAACCAAATGGGTATAAAAAGTGAAATTAAAATAAAAAATGGGTGTTGAAAAGTTTCTTGTAAAGGGGTTTCATAAACATAATTCCTTGATTTTGAAAAGGGGAAATGCTTTGAAATGTGATTTTCAATAATGTTTGAATTTTTTAAATGATGGGATAACAAAAGTGTTTTTTTATTTTAAATTCTTGGGTTTTGAAAATGAAACATTTTAAATAGTGAAACTTTATGTTTAATGGTAAGGATTAATCTATGTGAAAAATGATAGAATAATGGAAATTTTAGGGACACTAGTGGTGGTTATCCCTAGTGTTGGTTGATAACCCTGTGTATAGTCAGTTTGGGCTGCAAGAGTTCCTTAGTTTGGTGACATCCGATTGCGGGATGTGAGATCTTGTTGGGTTGGATATTCCATGGGATGTATCCCATTATGTCCTTGGTTATGTTGTTACCGTTAATCGAGAAATGAATCTATTAATGTGAATTAGGTGATTCTTGTGAGTTGAGACCTTGTGATTTGTGTTTCGGACCCTAGAGAAAGTGTTTGGTTCATGGTACCAATGAACGTGTGTGAGTATCTTTGATTTGGGACATATAGTAAATGGTTTTTGTTGAATTAGATGTAGTTTGTTTGTAATTAGGGTATGATGACTGGCATGAATAGCCATTTGTTTTATTTTGTGTGTGTTTCTTAGAGAGAGTTGATGGACTTTTCTTGGTGTGGCCACAGTTTGGGGAGTTTTTATCAATAGACTTTTGAGGATGACTTTGAGAGAGGTCATTTAGGGTGTCTATGATAATGGGTGAGTGTGGTACAAGAATAAATTTTAGACCTTGGCGGTGTCACATAGATAGTTTTTCCTAGTAAAGGATTAACCAAGATGGATAATTGGAAAGGTTAATATATTTGAGAATTGCCACTTGAGTTTTGGTGGCGAGTTGAAAATCTTGAGGAATTAAGGGTATCCTCGAGGGATGTCTTCCTAGTTATTAGGTTCCTTAAAATGTGAATCATATGTGGATAATTAAAAGGTTTAATCGATGCAAAGTGGGTTCCACTGAGATTTGGTAAGAGTGCATAGTAATTCTTTTCACTCTCCTTAGGGAATCACTTGTGTGATTGAGTTTGCTTGTAATATTTCTTAGGAATGGTAGGATCGTTTAGAGACATAACCCTATGGTTCTATTAGTGTTAGATATGTAAAGAAATGTTACTTTATGTAGAAAAGAAAATATTGATCAAATTGTGGTTTGGTTGTTTGTCGAAGTTTTTCTTGGTAGGTAATAGGTTGAGAAATCCTTGAATCTGATGAAGCTGGTGGACTGCGTGGAATGTATGGCTCCTGAAAGCTGTAGATGGGTTTTGTATCTAGTCACTGTAGAGTGCGAGAAACTGGTTGGTTTTCGACCAGTGGAAAGAGTCAGTGTCCCCCCGAATGGCCTAAAAGCCTTCATTTTTATTGATTTTTTTGATAACCACCCTTTCAGTAGGACTGTTCTAGAAGAAATGAGTTGGGTGATGATAATGGCACCAAAAGGGATGTTGGTTCGTGACATCTTGGAAGAGGTTTGTGAGATGGTTGTATGTTTGGTTGGAAACTCCATTCGATCTATAGTGTTCTAGTGAAGATAAGAAATTGGTGGCTGAGGAATCCTTTGACCTTAGGTAGGTTAAGCTTTCCTCTTATTAAGGTGTTATGATGGCAATGGATAGTTTTTGTGGTTTTCATAAATTAATTATTGGCCTACTTTTAACTAAAAAATATAATTTCCAATATATTCACATAATCCAGGAACACTGACAAGGCCCTGGATTTATGCCCAGTATATTGAGTATATTTTTGGTTGGTCGAGGAAATATTGAAGGATACGATCAGGGAGTGGATTGTTTGTGGGAGATGTATAGTGGGGGAGTTAAACATTGAACGGTTATAGGATAGGTCCTCAAAAGGTACCGAATGATGAAAAATTCCATGGGTGTTGTTCTTGGAATTTGTTAATGGGTAGTGGGTAACGTAAGTTTTTAGTCCCAAGGAAATGAAAAACAACCATGTACATGTTCAGGTTCAATCTGTGATCAACGTATGAGTTGCGGAAGTTGAAAAGACTTGGGGAAATCGGTGAGGACAATACTCTTAATGTGGGGAGTATCTTGTTAAGTCATCAATGTGTGGAGAAAGCTACAAAGTAGATTTGGTGGAATCATGATGCCAATGGGAATCTTGTGGGGTGCATGCTTGTGTTGGACCTAGGTGTGATGGTTAATCTATCTGAGAACTTTCTCAAATATTGATCTGTTGAGTTCTTATAGATGAAGAGTATGATTGGGTTATGCTCTTTGGATGTTCAAAATAAACCGAGGATGTTGGTCCTCGAGTTGCAGATCGAGGTAGGTCAAGAAATGTGGTTAAAATCAGGAGGTTTATTCTAGTGATGTCAGTCTTGGATTGTTGTTGGCACTTCAAAAGAATCTCGGTGAGATTTTGCCATGTTATTTGGACAATGGATCATGAACTGGGTCATACTGAGATTTTTCTGGTTGGTTCTTCTAGGGTAATATATTTCCTTGTCAGTATCCTTTCATGTGATGTTCTAGAAATGTTGAACAAAATTTCTCAATTACTCTCTGTGGGTAATGGTGAGTTGGGGTGGATTCATACTCAAGGAGCATCGGGTTGTATTTGTGGAACATGGTGACATTAGGGATATTAGGAAAGGATTGTTTCCTTGGTCCAAGTGTTATTGTGGAATTTAAGAGTTTTTAGGTAAACCTAGAAGGATAATTTTGATTGGTGGGTACATGATCTAAACCTTTTTGGTCTTGAGGGATTGTAAATTCTATGAAGTGTGTCTTGAGGAAGAACTATTATAAGGTAGGGAGGTTGTAAGATACCAATTTTTAGTGAAGATGCATCATTGTAAAAAAATTTGGTTAAACAATCTTTTATGGTTAAATAAGTGTTTCTTGAGTGATTGAGGAGTTTTTGATGTGTTTCAAGGTTGCAGGACACAAAAATAGTAGAAAAGTTATCAAACAATGCATAGAGGATGGTTGGAGAACGGTTAGTGAAAACCATGTGCCTAGCCTAGAAAACGATGCATTATGGAAACCATTTTGGATAGAGGGCTAGCACACGGTTTCCAAAAAAATCCAAAATTGTGTAGGTATTTCTTGGTAACCTTGTGACCCAACATCCCTTAGACAATGTCTTTCACATGGTTTTCATAAATTTTGGAAAACTGTGTGGGTAAACCTTAAACCCCATTAAAAGTTGAAAATTTATAGTTTTTTCATCTTAGGGTTTTTAGATCCCTTCCCTATTTTCCCTCCCATTCAACCCCCTCTATCATATGTGATGAAATACCATCCCCCTCCTCCTCCATGGATGATTATCCTTTTATTATTGGGAATTTGGAGAATATTTGGGTGTGAATTGAAGATCCAAGTGAGCCTAACAATCATATTTTCTCTATTTTATGGATTAGGGCTTGTAGAATCTCTCATCTTTTTCTGAAGACCTAAAACCATCACTTTTCCAATATATTTTGGTTTGTTATATATAAGGGGTTAGATTTGGGAAAAAATGTGGATATTAAGGAAGCATTCATCAATGGACATGAGGTAAGTGGTCTTAAAGATTCATCCAATAGTATTGATGTGTTATATGTGTATGTAGTTGTTTTATTTCACTGTTATGTTGTGTCTTCATCTATTGGGGTACAAAAAGGGATTTTCATCCCAGATCAAGGTGATCTAACCTTCACGAACCCTATTGAGTACTTTTATGATATGATATCAAACCATGGGCTACTGTAACACCGTGAGATTTTATGAGAAATATTTTTTTTATGTCTTATGTTATATGCAACACAAAAGGAATCTTTCAAAGCACACAATACGGACTTGGTCTGCATTACACGCAATTGCGACCTTCCTCGATACCGTGCGTAGTACGCAATACCGGGTTTCACTAAACAATGATATATTATTATGGACTAGCCGTTATGAATAGTATTAACTACATTTTGAATTTTATAACATTATTATTCATCTTACACATTTTCTAGAACATGGTAAGAGAACAAAATAAATTTTTTAGATAAAAGAAGTATTTTTCAAAAAATGCAGTTTTGCCGCCTTTTGATGGCGTACCCACTTTAAATCTAGTTTATGACATGTTTATAAGTTCAATTTTAAAAAATAAAATTCTTCTTTGGAATCAGGATATAAAAATTTATTTTGGATAAATGTTTCATATTATTCTGATAACTTTTGTATTTTAATGAATAGTAAAAATATGGTATATTTTAATTAAAAACAACTTTTTTCATCTTAATACTTTATATGGTTAAATTATAATATTTCATGTTTTTAAAGTATAACTAGAATATATTTTTACCATTTAATATAATTTATGTCATTAGAATTAATTTTACATTGAATTTATAGGTAAAAACATTTCAATCTTTGGCAATATTTTAACTTTTAAAACCCATTTTCTTAACAACGGGATTAATTTTAAATTAATTACTGAAACTTCTGTGTTTTGAATTTTGAAAAATGGATTCCATATTTGGAATCAGTGGGTCCAAATTATTTTAATATATTACTTTTATTTTTTTGATATTATTAATAGTAACTACGGTAATTTTTTATTTACTATGGTTAAAAGTAAATAGGGTAATTCAAGGTTAAAGGAATATTATAATAATTCAAAATTATCTTGACACTTGTCCTAACCTTATTGGATGAGTATTGGCCGACCATGGGCATCCTTGGGTCGATTTTGGGACCCCATTAAGTCACTTGGTAGTGACAATTACAATTTGGATTAATTAATTTAATGTAAAGACAAAATTGACATTAACTAAAATCTTTTATTAATTAATTTTTATAAGGGGTTATATAAATTATATTTTCGACTATAAATATTCATTGGAAAGAGAAAAATATTTACTTTATAATGATATTTGTTTTATAATTTTTAGACAATAAATAAATTAATCTATTTATGACACAATAATGATGAAGTATTTACCTCATTAATAAATGATTTAAATAAATAAGATTATAATGATTAAAATATTTTCCAAAACATGTCTAATTCTGATTGGATGATTTTATTTCGACCATGAGTCATCTTAAATTCAACTTTAATGATTTTTGGACCTTCTTAAACCAATGATAAGGTTATAATAAAATAATATTTCCACACATTCCAAAGGTGCCCCTCTCCTCCCTTATAAAAGGGCACCTCCTCCCTCTCCTCCTCACACCAATTTGAGCCTTCAAGCTCGGCCGAGCCTAGACCATTTCACTTCCCCACTTCCTTAAAAATCTACTAGAGGTACTGGTCTTCTCAAAAGACAAACTCTAGTTCCTTAAGAGAAAGTTTAAAGGAGGCACTTCGAGAAAGAGGTAATATATTCTACTGTTTTCTTAAAGTTCCATTCTTCTTCTACTCCATCTTCTTTAGTTGTTTCATTATGAGGTAATAACATCAGTATCCCTCATATACTGATATTTTATTATAAATATTAAACAATCCTATTTCACCTCTTATCCATCCTATGGAAAATGAAATCACCGCGCATGCATACATACAGAATACCGTCTCCACGTCGTGGTGTAATCTATTTTCCACCAACACCTTACTTGGAAAAGTATAATGGTGATAATAAATATCTATATATGATTATTTTAAAGTGGTATTGATTTTGAAATAGTATTCATACACTCCAATAAAATTCCACGATCATGGGAACGATATCATCGCTCGTGCGTACGTACGGCCTACCGTCTCCACGATGTGATGCGACTTGTTCTATATGATCTTCATTGAATAATGATTATATAAATGAATTGAATTAATTAATATGATATATATTACACTAATAACATTCGTTAAATGATGTATCTATATCCTATAATGAGGAATAAGAATTTATTCGACAAAACACGCATAAGAACAAAAAGTAATAAACACCCGAATAACAAGTAGTAATGAAATATTACTAAAAAGAAGATAAGAATATGACCATATATGATATCATAACAATAAGTATGATTCTGGAATAATTCAATAACATTATTTAAATCATTATACAGGAGTTTCGGACACTTACGAAGCAAATCAGACCTAAGGTAAGGGAAAATCTCGCAATCTCAATTTTTATCTGAGATTGTTTATAATTCAGAATTTAATGGGGAATATTTATCATCCAAATACATGTTTCCTCAATATTTAATATTATTTATATCCTCCTAAAATTTTTTAAATCCAATTTTACCCTTCGGTGAGTTTTTAGTAAAAGATATTAAAGGAATCTTTTGTCGTTTTTCGTACGAGGTACTTTTTGACTTTTCCGACAAAAGTACAAGAAGAATGTTTTTTCAACTTATATGGCATGAATGGATTTTTAAAACATTATTTCCAAGAATCTTCATTTACAAGTTTTCAAGTTTATTTTTAATCAACTTCTTTTAGTTTAAAATTATATTACATGTTAAGAAAGGAAAATGTTTTTGAAGTAGAAAGGATATTTTCCTCAAGAATGGAATTCAAGTGTTTTATAAAAATTATTTTCCATATAAGATAATATAGGTTTATGTTTATATCCCTATTATTACATTGATTTTATTATGTTGTGATGGAAATATTTTTATGAATTCCTTTATCTTATATGAATTGTTTTATGATTTCACGATGTTTAAGATTCCCATTTTTATTATATGGGTTATGCTATGATGTATGGTTTATGATTTTGTGGCACACATAAGAATGGTATCATTATGAGATGGGTGGGACCTATATCTCCCTCCAATGAATTTGGTAAAGATTTTATATCTCATGAGATATACATGGATGGAACGGTATGTTAAACTGGTTCAATGAAATAAGATTGAAACGAGGAGTGAACTCGATTCAGAAATGGACTTTGTCCACTAAGATAGTCTTGGAAATGAGTCTTGACTAATAAGAAATGATTCTCTATGATTATGTGTGTATGACACAAAGTTTCATGTTTTAAGTTATGATTATTGGGATTACATTTCACTACCATGATTTATCCCATGTTATGAAATTATGATCTCTTTTTTCGGGTAAGATTTACAAAATGTTATGTTCTTATGAATTTGATGTGATTGATATTTCTTTTGTTTACCCTTATTGAGCATTTGAGCTCACCCTTTTGTATGTTTTCTTTCCCAGGTCAGGAAGAAGGTTATTAAGTAAGGTATTCCAAAAAGGGACTATAAATATGATGAAATAAGTGGGAGACAATGTATATTCTTTATGAACCAGTTGTTTATGTTTCCCAGTTTCTAAAGACACTATACCTATATGGTCCTTTCATAGTTTTGTTATATGTTGTAATAAGTATGCTTCAATTTTGAAGTATTAACCATGTATGTAAAGTATGGGACGCTATAGTTGGTATTATAGGGAGGTTATAGTCAACCTTTGGAAACTAGGATGTGAAAGCCTTTGTAAGAAACCTAAGGATATGTCTAAGCATAGAACACAATCTTAGTGTTTTAGAAATTTCCATGAACAACCGACGATAAGACCTTAAGTGTGAAATTTTATTCTTAATTATGTGGTCTTCCTATTATAATTAGTGTTGCTGACACTATTCTTCTTGGTTTTAGTCAATGGCTGGAACCCGAAGGAACCGTGTTAATGCGGAATGCGATGGGCAATGCAATGATTGTCCCCCTGAGCAACCAAACGTTATGGGAGTTGGAATGAAAAATCTTGTAACCATGCTCACACAACTTTCTCAAGCTATGGATCATGCAGGACTTCCAAATGAGCAAAGGAAGGAGCAACATTCTGTTGAATCCTTCATGAGGCAGCGTCCACCTTCATTCAGTGGGTCTTCTGATCCATTAGTGGCTAAACAATGGATCAGTACCACTGAAAAGATATTTTCAGTTCATCAATGTTCTAAACATGATAAAGTCATCTTAGCAGTGTATCGTTTGGAAGGTGATGTTGATCAATGGTGGAATCTTATTAAGAATACGAGGCAAAGGGATAAAATTGTGTCCATGGAATGGGACGAGTTCAAGAAATTATTTTTCAATAATTATTTCCCTCGTATTCTTCAAAAAAAGATGGATAAAGAGTTTCTTGAACTGAAGAAAAAGGATGATGAATCAGTTGGTACCTACGAAGAAAATTTTACAAGACTTATAAGGTACACTGCCGAAATTATTATCCAACCTGAGAGTAAGATCGATCGATTCTTTAGTGGCTTAAAACAAAGTCTTAGAAGGAAGTTAGCCATAAGGGACTTCAATAGATATGAGGAAATTTTTCAATGTGCTCTCAAGGTTGAGATGGAGATTGGTGAAACCCATCAGTCACATGGGTTTGATAAGAAGAGGAAAATAGAATTCAAAGGAAAATCTAAAGACCACACTGAACAGAAGAAGAGTTTTCTCTTATTCTCAGAGTGTGGAAAGAAACATGGAGGAAATTGTCTTAAGGGGACAAGGAAATTCTATAAGTGTGGAAAAGAAGTTCATCGGGCAATTGAATGTCGAAATAATGGGAAGAAGATGTCTAATGATGCAAACAAAGGAAGGGATACACAGAATGAACCCACTACACTTCAATGTTTCAAGTGCAAGGAGAGGGGGCATTATGCCAATCAATGCCCAAATCTAAGGGTTGATGATGATGATCGACGTCAACAAACTCTTAAGGCCAAAGACAAAGGAAATTCACATGCAATTACTATCGGCGATGTGGAGTATGACAACGAAGTGGTGAGAGGTACACTTACCATCCACTCTAAAGTAACAAATGTTTTATTTGATTCTGGATCCACCCACTCTTTTATTTCTAAATAATTTTATAAGGGTATCGCTGTATTACCTCAACAATTAGATGTTGAGTTGGCTGTGACAACTCCTAATGGCACAACAGTCGCCTCAAAAGTTTACAATTCTTCTCGAGTTGAATTTTTTGGGAAAGTGATTCCTGTAAATCTTGTTATCCTTCCTATAGTGGAATTTTATGTGATTATTGTCATGGATTGGCTTTCTTTATATGGATATCATATCAATTTCCCAAGAAGGGAAGTCACATTTCATATTCCAGATCAATCTATGATCGTCTATCGATGCAAGGATGAACATAACCTTCCAGTGGAAATTTCTTCTATCTTATGGGTCTGGATTCCACTAAATGAAGGTTATTTATATCAAATGGTTGGAAAGAAACTCACGATTAAGAATATGCCCATTGTATGGGAGTTTGGTGATGCTTTCCGGAAGAATTTCCAGGTCTTCCACCAAATCATGAATTTGAGTTTTCAATAGAACTCCTACCGGGTGGTTTTCCTATTTCAATGACACCTTATAGAATAGCCCCAATTGAGTTGCTAGAATTGAAGAAGAAAATCAAAGAGAATCTTGATATAGGATTCATACGCCCTAGTGCGTCACCTTGGGGAGCACCTGTTCTATTTGTTAAGAAAAAAAGATGGATCAATGAGACTCTGCATTGATTATTGAGAACTTAACAAGATCACTATCAAGAACAAATATCATCTCCCATGCATTGATGACCTATTTGACCATCTACGCGGAGCTCAATACTTTTCCAAGATTGATCTTTGTTCAGGGTATCATCAATTAAGGGTCAAAAGGGAGGATATACCAAAGACGGCAATCTGTACAAGGTATGGGCACTATGAATTTATTGTGATGCCATTTGGTCTTACTAATGCCCCTAATATCTTCATGGATCTGGTGAATAGTGTCTTTAGATACTATCTTGATCAGTTTGTGGTAGTCTTTATATATGATACTCTTGTCTATTCAAAGAGAAAGGAAGAACATTAAGATCACTTGATAATTGTATTAAAGACCCTGAGAAAGGAGAAGATTTATTCCAAATTTACTAAGTGTGAATTTTGGATTCAAAAAGTTTCATTTTTGGGTCACATAATCTCAAAAGAGGGGTTATCTTTGGATCCAGCAAAAACAGAGGTTATCGAAAGATGGTCGAGACCAACAACAGTAACTGATATCTGAAGTTTTCATCATTTGGCTGGATATTATCGACGTTTTGTGAATAATTTTTCACGATTATCCAATCCACTCACCAAGTTGACTCGAAAAGGAGTTAAGTTCGTGTGGATGGAGGAATGTGAAGAGAATTTAAAGGAGTTGAAAAGAAGGTTATCCAGTGCACCTGTGCTCACACATCCTTGTAGTGGATAAAGGTTTGTGATCTACAGTGATGCATCCAAGAAGGGGCCAGGGTGTGTTCTTATGCAAAACGATATGGTGATAGCTTATGCCTCTTGACAGTTGAAAATCCTTGAGTAAAATTACCCAACTCATGATTTGTATTTAGCTATGGTAATCTTTGCATTAAAGATTTAGAGGCATTATCTTTATGGAGAAAAGTGTGACATTTATACTGATCATAAAAGTTTAAAGTATATTTTCACACAAAAGGAGCTGAATATGCGCCAAAGATGATGGTTGGAGCTGATTAAGGATTGCGACTGCTCAATTCATTACCACCCTGGGAAAGCAAACAAGGTGGTAGATGCATTAATTCGAAGAGACCGTGCTAGCTTATCCATGATGAGGATCACAAAAGATCCAATATTTATGGATTTACAAAGGATGGATCTTGTAATTATAATGAAAGGGGAAAATAGTATCTTTCTCAAATGAATGTTCAACCATCTATACATGTGAAGATTAAAGAGGCACAGAAAGAAGATGTCGAGTTACAAAAGAAGGTGAGAAATATTCCTGAATTCAACCTTGATTGTGATGGGATAATAAAGTTCAGTAATTGGGTTTGTGTTCCTCCCATCCCAGAATTAAAGAAGGAGCTTCTGGATGAGGCTCATAGTTCTTCATTCTCTATTCATCCTGGAAGAACAAAGATGTATAGGGACCTGAAATAGTACTTCTGGTGGGATGGCATGAAAAGAGATGTTGCTGAATATGTCTCTCGATGCTTGGTTTGTCAGCAAGTTAAAGCTGAGAGACAGAAGTCTAAGGGGATGTTCCAACCATTACCCATACCTAAATGGAAATGGGGAAACATCACTACGGACTTTGTCACTGGACTTCCTAAAACATCAAAATTCAATAATGTTATATAGGCCATAGTTGATCGTCTTACAAAGGCTACACACTTCATTGCTATTAGAGAGTATTTCTCTCTAGATTAGCTTTATAGGATATATGTAAAGTAAGTGGTAAGATTGCATGGAGTACCACTTTCTATTATATCTGATTGGGATCCGAGGTTTACCTTGAAGTTCTGGAAAAGTCTTCAGCATACTCTGGATACAGAGTTGAGTTTCATCACTGCTTTTCATCCTCAGATAGACGGTCAGTCTGAGAGGAAAACTCAAACTCTAGAAGATATGTTGAGAGCTTGCTCTATGGATTTCAAAGGTGGTTGGGATCAACACCTGACTTTGGTGGGATTTTATTATAATAATAGATTTCACTCCAGTATTAAAATGGCTCCTTATGAAGCTCTCTATGGAAAGAAATGCATGACTCCAACTTGCTGGGATGAAGTTGGGGAAAGAAAGCTATTTGGACCTGATCTTGTTGATGAAATGGCAGAAAAGGTCAAATCAATCCAACAACACATAAGAGCAGCTCAGAGTCGACAAAAAAGTTATGCCGACAACCGAAGAAAGGACCTAGAGTTTGAAGTGGGTGATAAAGTGTTCTTATGAATATCTCCTTGGAAGAAAGTAATGAGATTTGGAAAGAAGGGAAAGTTGAGCCCTAGATACATCGGTCCTTTTGAAATTCTGGATCGTGTTGGTAAAGTAGCTTACCGATTGGCGCTTCCACCGAATCTCTCTCAAGTTCACGATGTGTTCCATGTATCTCTCCTGATAAAGTACACACCAGATCCTTCACATGTACTCAGCTTAGAAGTTGTACCGCTGGAACAAGATCTTTCTTATAAAGAACAAACGATAGAGATTCTGGATCATAGCGAAAAAGTCCTACAGAACAAGACCACTCACTTGGTGAAAGTTTTATAGAGGAACCACCAATTAGAATAAGCTACATGGGAACATGAGGATATAATGAGGAAAATTTATCCTCATCTGTTTGTAATGAAGTGACAAATTTCGAGGGTGAAATTTATTTTAATGGGGGTAGAATGTAACACCCTGATATGTTATGAGAAATATTTTTTTTATCTTATGTTATACGCAACACCAAATGAATCTTTCACATCACACAATACGGACTTGTCTTGCATTACACGCAATCGCGACCTTCCTCGATAGCGTGTGTAGTACGCAATACCGGGTTTCACTAAACTATGATATATTATTATGGACTAGCTATTATGAATAGTATTAACTACATTTTGAATTTTATAACATTATTATTCATCTTACAAATTTTTAGAACATGGTAAGAGAACAAAATATATTTTTTGGATAAAAGAAGTATTTTTCAAAAAATGCAGTTTTGCTGCCTTTTGATGGAGCACCCACTATAAATCTAGTTTTTTACAAGTTTATAAGTTCAATTTGACAAAATAAAATTCTTCTTTGAATCAGGATATAAAAATTTACTTTGGATAAATTTTTCATATTATTCTGATAACTTTCATATTTTAATGAATAGTAAAAACACGATATATTTTAATTAAAAACCACTTCTTTCATCGCAATACTTTATATGGTTACATTATAATATTGAATGTTTTTAAATTATAAATAGAATATATTTTTACCATTTAATATAATTTATGTCATTAGCATTAATTTTACATTGAATTCATAGTTAAAAACATTTCAATCTTTGGCAATGTTTTAACTTTTAAAACCTGTTTGCTTAACAACGGGATTAATTTTAAATTAATTACTGCAACTTATGTGTTTTGAATTTTGAAAAATTTATTCCATATTTGGAATCGGTGTGTCCAAATTATGTTAATAGGTTACTTTTTTTTGATATTATGAATTGTAACTAAGGTAATTTTTTATTTACTACGGTTAAAGGTAAATAGGGTAATTCAAGTTTAAAAGAATATTATAATAATTCAAAATTACCACGAAACTTGTCCTAACATTATTGGATGAGTAGTGGCCGACCTTGGGCATCCTTGGTTTGATTTTGGGACCCCATTAATCCACTTGGTAGTGACAATGATAATTTGGATTAATTAATTTAATGTAAAGACAAAATTGACATTAACAACAATATTTTATTAATTAATTTTTATAAGGGGTTATATAAATTATATTTTCGACTATAAATATTCATTGGAAAGAGAAGAATATTTCCTACATAATGATATTTTTTTATAATTTTTAGACACCAAATAAATTAAATTATTTATGACACAATAATGATGAAGTATTTACCTCATTAATAAATGATTTAAATAAATAAGATTATAATGATTAAAATATATTCCAAAACATGTCCAATTCTGATTGGATGCTTTTATTTAGACCATGAGTCATCTTATCTTCATCTTTAATGATTTTTGGAACTTTTGAAACCGAAGATAAGGTTATAATAAAATAATATTTCCACACTTTCCAAAGGTGCCCCTCTCCTCCCTTATAAAAGGGCACCTCCTCCCTCTCCTCCTCACACCAATTTGAGCCTTCACGATCAGCCAAACCCTGCCCATTTCACTTCCCCACTTCCTTAAAAACCTATTAGAGGTACTGTACTTCTCAAAATACTAACTCTAGTGCCTTAAGAGAAAGTTTAAATGAGGCACTTCGAGAAAGAGGTGATACCTTCTACTGTTTTCTTCAAGTTCCATTCTTCTTCTACTCCCTCTTATTTAGTTGTTTCATTATGAGGTAATAACATCATTATACCTCATATACTGATATGTTATTATAAATATGAAACAACCCTATTTCACATCTTATCCATCCTACGGAAAACAAAATCACCGCGCGTGCGTACGTACGGAATACCGTCTCCACGCCGTGGTGTAATCTGTTTTCCACCACCACCTTACTTGGATGGGTATAATGGTGAAAATAAATAACTATATATAATTATTTTAAAGTGTTATTTATTTTTAAATAGTATTCATACACTCCAATACAATTCCACGATCATGGGAACGATATCATCGCTCGTGCGTTCGTACGGCCTACCGTCTCCACGATGTGATGCGACTCATTCTATATGATCTTTATTGAATAATGAATATATAAATGAATTGAATTAATTAAAATGATATATATTACACTAATACCATTATATAAATGATGTATATATATCCTATAAATAGGAATAAGAATTTATTCGACAAAACACGCATAAGAACAAAAAGTAATAAACACCCGAATAACAAGTAGTAATGAAATATTACTAAAAAGAAGCTAAGAATATGACCATATATGATTTCATAAAAATAAGTATGATTATGTAATAATTCAATAACATTACTTAAATCATTATACAGGAGGTTCGGACACTTACGAAGCAAATCGGACCTTAGGTAAGGGACAATCACGCAATCTCAATTTTTATCCGAGATTGTTTATACTTCAGAATTTACTGGGGAATATTTATCATCCACATCCATGTTTCCTCAATATGTAATATTATTTATATCCTCCTAAAATTGTTTAAATCGAATTTTACCCTTCGGTGAGTTTTTAGTAAATGATATGAAAGGAATATTTTGTTGTTTTTCGTACGAGGTAATTTTTGAATTTTCTGAAAAAAGTACGAGAAGAATGTTTTTTTAAATTATAAGGAATGAATGGATTTTTAAAACATTATTTCCAAGAATATTCCTTTACAAGTTTTCAAGTTTATTTTTAATCAACTTATTTTAGTTTAAAACTATATGACATGTTAAGAAAGGAAAAATGGTTTTGAAGTAGAAAGGATATTTTCCTCAAGAATGGAGTTCAAGTGTTTTATCAAAATTATTTTCCATATAAGATAATATAGGGTTATGATTCCATCCCTATTATTACATTGATTTGATTATGTTCTGATGGAAATATTATTATGAATTCATTTATCTTATATTAATTGTTTTATGATGTCACGATGTTTAAGATTCCCATTTTTATTACATGGGTTATGCTATGATGTATGGTTTATGATTTTGTGGCACACATAAGAATGGTATCATTATGAGATAGGTGGTACCTATATCACCCTTTAATGCATTGGGTAATTCTTTTATATCTCCTGAGATATACATGGCTAGAATGGCAGGTTTAACCGGTTTAGTGAAACAGGACTGAAACGAGGAGTGAACTCAGTTCAGAAATGGACTTTGTCCACTAAGATAGTCTTGGAAATGAGTCTTGACTAATAAGAAATGATTCTCTATGATTATGTGTGTATGCCAAAACATTTCATGTTTTAAGTTATGATTATTGGGATTACATTTCATTAACATGATTTATCCCATGTTATGAAATTATGATCTCTTTTGCGGGGTATGATTTCAAAAATGTTATGTTCTTATGAATTTGATGTGATTGATATTTGTTTTGTTTACCCTTACTGAGAATTTGAGCTCACTCTTTTGTATTTTTTCTTTCCCGGGTTAGGAAGAAGGTTATTAAGTAAGATATTCCAAAAAAGGACTATAAATATGATGAAATAAATGGGAGACAATGCATATGCTTTATGAACCAGATGTTTATGTTTCCCAATCTCTAAAGACACTATACCTATACGGTCCTTTCATGGTTTTGTTATATGTTGTAATAAGTATGCTTCAATTTTGAAGTATTAACCATGTATGTAAAGTATGGGTCACTATAGCTACCAATGGGGTAATCCAGACCCTTGTAGTGGGTGAACAAAATTAGTAAACTATGAGATGATGGTATTATGGGAGAGAAAGGGGCAGTGAAAATGTAATTTATGTGTGGTTAAGGTTAATGTATTTATTGAAATAATTTATGAGTTGTATCTTGTAAGTTATTGAACTATTTTGAAATGATTTTAATGGTTTGTTCGGGGTTTTAACCTGATTTAATATTTATTGATGGAAAATAATGTTTGAATGTGAGAAATGTTTTGAAAGGAGGCATTGACCTCAAACTAATTAAAAATGGGTTTCCTGAGATATTTCAAATAGTGTCTCAAATGGGAAAAAGGTTTGCCTTTGTTCAAATGTTTTAATAGTTGTCTTTAATGGTTTAAAATGTTAGTAAAACCCTTGGGTCATTTTCAATTTTTCAAAGGGAAAGACCATGATTTTAAGGGGTGGTTTCCAGATGATTTCAAAGAGTATTTTCAATTTTTTTATTTACATGATATAATTTATAAAGGTATGATAGAATCATAGTAATTTAAGGGATATAAGTTTTAGTGAGATAGAAAAAATAACAATTATGTTGACATGTTAACATGGTAATGAAATAAACTAAATGATGAATGGGCTTAGTTGTTTATATAGCATATGGGGGTATTCAGCATGATGTGAAAATGGGATAAAAGTGATTAATTTGAATATACCTAATGGATTGTGATTTTTACTTTAAATGAATGAATGGTTAATACATGTTAAATTATTAATGGGATAAGTCTGTTAATATATGGAAATTGGTGAATATGTTAAGTGGGTTAATGTATGGGAAATTTTTAATATTATTATTGTGTTCAGGCATAATAAATGGGAATTTGGATAAACATATATGCAATATAAATGGAAAATGTATTAATGGGTTTTGGAATGAGAATTATTTATGTATTGATTAATTATTATTTTTGAATGTTTTGTTATTTTTGTACTATGATTGTGATATGGTATATGCATAAAATGGTTAAAGAAGCATGTTCACATGGATTGGTGGTGGGATGAAGGACTAATGCTCCTCCCATGGGTTGGGTTGGACAGATTATCTATCCCCACCTAGGAATGTAAGGCATAGGTATTTGGACTGATTCATTATGTCCATAATCATTGCATTGTATGAAACTGTCTGGAATGGGGATCCAAGGTATGTTTTTTGTAATGAAGATTTGGGATGTTGGACTAAGATTCTATGCTTCTAAAATTAAGTCTCATAGTGTGGGTTCGGATGTTGGGTTGAGGCTCTATGCTTCCCAAACACATGGATTTGTCCTGGTCACAGGACTGAGGCTATATCATCTATTTATTATGATTAGTAAATTGTCTGTGAGTAGCGGTGTATGTAACCCCTTATGATTGATAAAGGATAGGATTAGTCTATTCTGTAAATGATGTAAAGTCCTAACCCATGGAACATGAGTTAAAGATGAATTTAGTAATGATGATATAATAATTGACTAATTTTGTGTAATAAAATATCTCATGGTTAAATGTATGTTTTACCCTTCGTGTCTTGGATTAGACTCCCTGTGTGACCTGAGTTAGTTTCATTGGTTGGTCAATTCTAGGGAATTTAATGGGTAAATTTATGTTAGATAATTTTTTAAATGTTCTCCTTGTTACATGTTTATTTACTTCACATGTTTCCTATATACACCTTTTTAACGACTCGATATTTCATTAGACAACATTGGTGGTGGCCTAATGAGTTGTACTCAAACCCTTTTGGGCTGCCATGGCACTTA
This sequence comes from Viscum album, assembly GCA_963277665.1. Taxonomy (NCBI): domain Eukaryota; kingdom Viridiplantae; phylum Streptophyta; class Magnoliopsida; order Santalales; family Viscaceae; genus Viscum; species Viscum album. The sequence continues at coordinate 501,887,531 of OY728131.1, read as the reverse complement.
GATACCCGAGTATATTCTACCTGTTTCATGTATAGGTTCTATTTGTGAAACTGGTGTTGGTTGTTCTTGGGATGATTGGTTGGAGAATAGAGGACTGGATATGGTTTTTATTTAGATCTAGTTTTAGATTCTTTTGGTATTTTTGGACATAGTTTACCTTGTATGATTGCATAACATATATTGTACGCATTGTATTTTTTATAGAATATGTACATGGTAACTTATCGATTTTCATTTCATGTAGTCCATTTATTATTTAGGGGGTGATTTTATCTATTTGTGTTACTTATATTGTAGATTCACTCTAATAAGTGGGTATAGTCTCCCCATTTTTTTCATTAGACCCATGCTTCTAGTCAGCATACTTTGGCATTTGGGGAGGTGCACCTGAGGTCATGTGATGATCCGACTCGAGGCACCGGTTATAGTGGCATCTGGCTCGGGGAAGTTACACTAGTAGTGAACCCCAATACACACATATAGAATTTCAATTTTAAGGGTTTTATTATATTTTATGAGAAATATATAGGAATTATGATTTGGTATGAGGATTCACTATAACAAAATTGAGTCATTGTAGTGGTTTTTTAGGCAGTTTAAACTACATTCATTTGGTTCTATAATGGCTTCCAAAAATCACTGAAAAAGTTGGCATTAGTATCCATCTATTTAGTAGAAGTTTCTGGGAACCACCGTAAAAAAAATTTTGTGGTGGTTTTATTGGGTTTATCAAAAAATTTCACTTTACAAAAATCGAGAGGATTTAGGGGTGACTTAAACCGTCACTAAATTCCCATCAATTTTTGGGAGGGTAAACCGCCTCTTAAACTAAAAAACATCCTCTAAATTTTTTTGACCTTATATAGATTTGTTTTAAACAAATTAAAAACAATAATTTGTTATATATAGTGGAGGTTAAAACCACCACAATATATCACTTTTCAAAAAGATCATAGCAGTAGATTCGGCAGCCCTAGAATTTCCAAACCAAAATCAAACATATATGATAATATACAAAATAAAATAATCAGAATAGGAATAGTAACATAATAGGACAATTCTCAAAAGCCACATGATTACTATAGTGGTGATTTTTTAAAGTTTTGGAATGAAATAATTAGTATGGTATGGTCCTAAAATATCAACTATGGAATAAATGATTATTTTTAAAATGACATGGGATTCATTATGGGGGATTTATAGTTGTTGTTGATTGTTAATAAGCTTATAGCTCTTGAAGAGACTTCTAGATGGATTAATATCATTTCAAACATGTATATTTCATGAATATTGTGTTTATGTAAAAGTTTTCATGAGTTCATAAGAATGGATGGAAGGAAGGATATAGATACATGGTTACTATATGATTTTTCCAGAATGTAATGGTTGCATGTTTTGACTTCAAAAGTAGTGATATGTATTTATGATTCACAATGAGTTAAGAAAAGGAATAAAAACAATAAAAGATGTGATAATTTCATAGGATCTATTATACGTAAAAATACCTTCACTAGGAAGAATTATGATGAATTAATTGGACTATAATATTGGTCCATAAGATAATAGATTGCAGAGAAAGGTGGAGTTATTAAAAGTCATCTGGATGTATTTACCTTGAATTTGAGAATACTAACTAGGAACATTGAACTGGATTTATATGGAGGAATATTTTTTTTGGGTTAGTATCATCTAAAGATAATTCTTAAGTCCATAAATTTGGAATTTATTTCTCCCTTATAATAAATTTCTTAGAGAATTTAACCACTACACTGTTAAAACAAGACATTTATATCCCATATCTATTGAACATTCGTATTTTAAATGGTAGTGATAATTTTTTTTCTTTAATCAATCATTATGGATAAAACCATTATAATAAGATCAAATCAATAGATCTAAAACTTTCTTGTTAGAGGTGGACTATTGAAAGTTTGAGACTAGGATGGATGTACTAGTAGAAATGTGTTTTGTTTTCATGGTTCACATAGAGGAAGTGTTAATGGGATTTTATATTATAATAGAATTATACATTCTATAATGTGGACTTCCAGATAAAGGTTTGTTCTAATTATTTCATTGCATATCTTTGTATTAGTATCTCTGGGATTATTGATAATTGGGTCTAGCATCATAAAAATAAAATAACCATATGGAGTGAGACTATGAACATGCTTCATGGAAAAACCTATTTACAGGACTTTAACAAAGTTATAGGATTATAACATAGTGCCTATTTTCTTTTAGAGTAAATTTTCCATAGATAAAATTAGAGGGTTTCATGAACTCAATGAATTATCATATCATAATTTTGGAGATCTAGGGATGTGTTTCTTTAATTATACAATACAAAAAATTGATCTAAAATCCTTATGTGTATGTATTTCTACATTGTTACTACTAGAAATTATATGGTCAGGAATTATCCTTGTGCTATATGGAAATACCATACAAAAAAGATCCATCTATATTTTCCCCCCAAAAGATACGATTTTATGCACAGATACACATATCCATATGTAAACATTTCATTAGAAACATTCCTATGAAAATCAAATAAAAATTCCAAAACTAATAAAAATTTAAAAAACAAGTAATTATATCATATTTAATATAATAGTGGAATGGGGGTGTCAAGATTCATCACCTATAGAATATTCAATGAAAAAATAATAAGTTAAACATTGGAATAAAACATAGTAAATGAACAGAGCATATATATTTTCGTGCAATGTAAGTGATATATATATATATATACCTACAAAAACTGCCACATGGTTTCTGAATCACTATATTACTGTTATCCTGCCATAATTTTAGTTACACAATATCTGTGAATCTAAATTGAACACTAATCACTGCCCAATTAACTCTGATAGACACCCTCTCACTCTCCATCTCCACTCACTTCTACAAACTCCAGCATTACAATTATGTTGAAAATTAAGCAGTGTTGTCTATTTTAATTTAATCTTAAAACCAATAAAATATTGTTTGATAAATTACTCTTAAGTTTTGTGATTTAACTAAATACTACCATCCATCAAGCCTATATCACTGGGGATATATTCAATTGTCTTATGATATAATTCAATCAATTCTTTTCATAGAGAAACAACATTTTCATCTTGCATATTAATATGTTCCCCATGTTCTTGAATTGTTATTTTCATTAAAATAAACTCCCTAAGAGAATCTTGATGTAAGGAGTAACTATAACCCAAGGTACATGATACTAAAATCTTCATTGTCTAGCCAAATACCACTCATGGTAATATTACCAAACTCTTCCCGCACACATGACCATGATGCTCCTTTTTAAGGACTTGACCAACAGAATGATCTCAAGAGATCAAGAAAGAAATAATGGTATTGGAATCAAATAATTATTTTATTTTTACCTATAAATCAAATATCAGTCATATTTGAAGCAATACATGTTAACATAGTGACAAATTACTATAATTTATAACAATGAAAAAGGAATTCATACACCATCTACTTTGATGGGATTATTAACATAACTCCCATCAGATTTTCTATGAACATCCAACCAAAGATCTCATCAAGAGACATGGTACCCTATATTATTTGACTACAGTAAACACATATAAAATAAAATTTTAAAATATTAAATAGATAATATAATCGTATAAATATTTAAACTTATTAAAATATCACCAGAGTAAATCTTTTTTTGGAAGGGCTGTTTGACACGGAAATGTGTGGGTGATTTTTCTAGCTCAATATGATGCATTTTTTCCTTGAAAAATCCTAAAATAAATAACTTTTAATTTAATAGTAATTTATAAAATGTCATATTCTTGTCATGTACATGTATATATGTAATATTAGATTAATATAAAAATATATATTTCAATACCACATGCTTCTCGAGATGATGGCTATCAATAAAACCATCCATTTCTCTCTAGGTACCCCTTCAGGTACATTATCATCTAGATGCTGAGTGTTGGATGAAGCATCATTCCATAATCTCCATATAAATTCCAACCATTTCATAGTGATATTTTTCAATGTCTTCTTTTGTGTGATAACATCTTCAATAGAAAAGTGGAAAAAAATATGTACAAATAGATTAATTTTATAGTATTAAAATTTAATAATATAATGAAATTAAATTAAACTATAATGTATTAAAATTACCTTTATCTTGGAATCAAATTCGTTATTTTTTTCATGATTTAGGCACGTGCCTACAATAAGCATAGGGAATGGGAAGGGTAACTGGATATGCTGCCATCTAGGCAAGAACATGGAAAAATAATCCTATGACATCATTCGTGGGGACCCCATAAATATCAAATTGGACAAATATCTTTATTCTGTTCAAATTCCAAAAATTTGAATAGTCCAAACTTCTCTCCTTACTAATATTGTTTACATATTTTATGAAAATATAGTTAGTAGTATAAAAAGGTGAAATGACTTTATTCATATTATAATTTGTACCTATATCTATTATCCTCCAATATCCTCATGAAGAAACAAGAGTGGTAACATGTTCCCTAACTGATGAACTTACTGAATGAGGAGGAAATTTCTTAGATGATGATGGAATGGAGAAAGAGGGTGTTATATTCCCTGACATAATGGAGGGTGTGAGAGATAATGAAGGGTGGATGACAGAGGGTTTATCAGATGCTATAAGATGTGAGACCGATGAATCATCTATTGGTGTGGTCAGGGGAATGTCAATTTGGAGTCAACGTGGAATTTTAAAACACTTCTTAAATGGATTTTTTATTTTTTTTAATCAAATGGAATTAACATAAAAATATATATTTTTTAAAAAATAAAGTATATAAAAATAAAAATGATAAAACATGATCCAAAATGATTAAGAAAATATTTGTATCTCTGCTAATTAATGAAAACACATATAACCTATGTGTTTGATAATTTAGTGGACGACTGAACATAAAATCAATTTGACCTTCAATAAAATAGTTTTATTTCTCCATCATTACTTTAACTACTTCATCCACCCTTGAAATAATAATATTTTCAATATCATGATGGAAAAATAATTTTTTTTATTGTTGATGGGATTCCATTTCAGATAAAAAATATTCCACTTATTCACCCATATCATTAAAGTATCTTTGTTTTATTTGAATTACTATACTCCACACTTCTATTGGACTCCTCGTGTATTAATCATGTTTTAATGATCACAAATCCTATTACTGTTAATTAAGCTCAATCTTAATTACACATCTTGTTTATGCTCTTCAAGTCTTATGATGTTAATTACTCTCTTTATTACTTACAAGTCTTATGTATGATCACAAATATCACTTATATTATCAAGTATTTATATTTATGATTCAAGTTCTCTTACTCTCTAATGATTAAACATAATCCATATTCGGTATATTACAGTTTAAGTATAAATAAAGATATTTGTCTAAGTATAGACACACTGTGACCCAGACACTGTGAAGGACACACCGTGACCCAGACACCGTGAAGGACACACCATGACCCAGAAACCGTGAAGGAGACACCGTGACCCAGACACCGTGAAGGACAAACCCTGACCCAGACACCGTGAGCTACACACCGTGACATGGAGACATCGTGAAGCACTTACTGTGAAGCACTTACCGTGAAGCACTTACCGTGAACCACATACCGTGAAGACTATACCGTGAAGAATACACCGTTTACATAATCATTGTGACACCGTTCTTAACTTTTTGTCAATATTATTTAAAAAATACTAACGGTCATATTTGATGTTTTTAATGAAATTAATGTTATTTAATGATAGTTGTTGGCATGTCAGGAAATCGTATCTCATACCTATGAAAAGGGAATCATTCCTACTACTAGAACGAGTGGAATATAAGGAACATTGAGATGAAGTACACGCACAAGTGTAAGCAGTGGTGTGCAAGTGTGACGATACAACAAGAAGAACTTACATACACCCGAGAGCACTGTGCTGAACAAAAAGAACAATCCTGAGAAAGAAGGAGATTGCAAGCCTTTCAAAGAACTCTCATGAGTGAAATTCAACACCATTGAAGAACACACGATGAATCAAGAGATCATTTTCACTCCTTTAGAACACAAGATGAACTACGACACTCTTTTTTTCAACAGAAAAACCCAAGAAGGACTAAGAAGCAATTCTGCTAAATCCAACGAGTCTAGAGCTGCATTGATAATCACTAGAGCTTTCTAAACTCTTATCTATTCTCTCTATGTGATTTGTTTATTTACATTCGAGCAGTGTGGTGTACTCTTTATATCTCACACACACATTGTCTCCTACACTGAACTGAAGGATATCATAATCCACACTCTAAAATTCATAACTCTTTTTTACCCACATCAACTGTGGAAGAGGTTCTTGTGTGGCCTGATCTCTATTTTTTTTCACGAATAATAGTGGTAGAGGTCCCTACGTAGCCTGGACAGTTGTGTAAACTGTTGTTAACCCCGATCCAGGGTATGGATCAAATTTATATAAATTTGAGAGGACTAAGTCTCGGCTTGAGACTGAACCTCTTGTTACATCTGTTGTGCATATTTAGTTTAAGTTTAAAGTATACTACATATATCTTTTATACTCCGCTGCTATTACTTTGAAATATAAAAATATTTTAAAGCTACTTTGATAGTTAAATTAGAAAGTGTTTACACTTATTATAAATCAATAGGTTAGTTTCAAAAGTTAGTTTGATCATGTGGTTAAATTTACTGAGACCTAATCAATCTTTGAGAAGCTAAGTGAACATTTACAATCTGTATAAATTCACTACAGTTTAACTTGTTTTATAAATTGGGGGATTTTAAATAGAGAATATTTTAACATAAATTTTAATTGGAACTCAATTCACCCCCTCTTGAGTATCCACTCCAACCAACATTTGGTATCAAAGGTTGTTTTTATTGAAGGATTTTTTTTAAATACTCTGTTTTTCAACTGTGATTTTAGTTGCATCTTTAAAGATCTTAAATTTCTGTTAGTTCTAAATTTTATCTCTTTAAATTTACTTTCTAAAATCTAGTTATGGACAATTGACTAGAGGGTGCTACTACTAACAGGCCACCTTTCTTCAATAGTACAAACTATGCTCGGTGGAAGCTTAAAATTAAAATTCATTTAGAAATCATGGTTTTTGATATTGGGACTGCTATAGAATCTGAATATAAAATTCCAGAAACCGAAAGAACAACTTGGGATTAACCTACAAAGACTACCTATAATAATAATTGTAAAGCTATAAATGCCCTATACTATGCTTTAGGAGATGAAGTGTTTAATAGAATTTCTGCTTGTAAAACTGCTTTTGAAATTTGGGATACTTTAGGTGTTTCTCATGAAGGAACAACCAATGTTAAAGAAATGAGATTGAATACATATACTATTAAATATGATAACTTTAAAATAAAGACTGATGAAACTATTTCTGATATGTATCTCAGGTTTAATGCGATAGTCAATACAATGAATTCACTCGGTAAAGTTGTTCTAGAAAAGGAACAAATTATGAGGATATTGAGATGTTTACCAGACCAATGGAGAGGCAGATCTGTTTCAATCAGAGAGTCATGTGACATTGCTGCTCTACCTATTAAAGAAATCATTGGTAAGCTTATGATGTATGAGGAAGAACTCAAGGTAAATAAAGAGGAAGAGGATGAACCAAAAACGAAATCAATGACTTTCAAGACTACTACTTCAAAGAACAAGGACAAAGAAAAATCTCAAATTCAAACTGACAGTTTAACAAGTGAAAGCTCAGACTCTGATAGTGATGCTAAAATGGCTCAGATAGCCAGAAGGTTTAAGAAATTTTATAGGAAGAATAAATTTTTCAGGAAATCAAATTACAAAGGAAAGTATGACAATAAGGGACATTGGAAGAAGGACTGGAAAAATCCAGATAAAATTAATGAAGTTGTTTGATACGAGTGGAAAATAAAAGGACACATTAAATAAGACTTCCCAAAGATAAAATTCAAGAAGAAATATGATTGCAAGGATAGTAAGTACAAGAAATCTAAGAAGGATACCTGGAGTGCTTCTGAAGACAGCACAAGTGAATCTGAAATGTCTGATTCTAAAAAGAATCGTGCCAACATGTGTTTCATGAAAAACACATTTGAGGTAACCTTAGATACTACCATTTTAAATTCTTATTATTCGGGAGATAATGCAGATTCTGATTCGGATTCTGAAAACATGACTAGTGAGGAATTATTTGAATATTGTAATATACTGGAAGAGATATCCAATGAACTTAAGGATAAATACAAATCATTGAAGAAACAACATGCTCTCACTAAAACTGTTAAAACCAAACATACTTTTGAAAAAGAGAAGAATGCTAAACTGTTATAGGAGAACACTGAACTGAAATATCTAATGAGAAACTTAGAAAAGACTTAGATAAGTTCACAAATGGAAAGGATACACTAAATCAAATTCTATGAAAGCAAGTCGCACCAAAATACACTACTGGAATAGGATACAAACCTGGACAGAGATAACTTATTAAGAATAGTATTATTCCAAAATCTGGACAGAATACTACTAGTTCTAGTTCTGTAAATTCCTATGCTTCAACTAGTTATTCACATATTTATAGATCAAATAGTGTTTAGCTTTTAAAATATATTGATTCTATAAATTATATGAGACCCATAAGACAAATTTGGGTACCAAAATCATTGATTGATAACCTTTCTGGACCCAAGAAGATCTGGGTACCAAAATCATACTCTATCTAAAACTGTTTTGTAGGAAACATGCTTGAAGAGTTCCCACAAGAAGACATGGTATTTGGACAGTGGATGTTTAAGACACATGTCTAGGGATTACTCAAGTTTCAAGAGTTCAATAAAGTTTGATGGAGGCTATGTCACCTTTGGTGATAATTCTAATGGAAGGATCATCGACCTAGGCCAAATTGGTAACACAGATTCAGTTTTAATTTCTAAAGTTTTATTTGTTGATGGACTGAAATACAATCTCTTAAGTATTTCTCAATTACGTGATTATGGTTTTAATGTCATGTTCGAAAATGATTCTTGTAATTTTTTTAATTCTAAAAATGTTTTAGTTTTTTCTGCTTTAAGAAAAGAAAATGTTTATGTCATTGATCTAAATTCTTTAGATAAACATAATGTTACCTGTTTAAATTCCTTTCATAAAGCGTCTTGGATTTGGAATAGAATATTAGGACACTACAATATACACTCAATTAGGAAACTAACTAAAAAGAACTTAGTTAGATACTTACCCAAACTCTAGTTTCCAAATGAAAAAGTGTGTAATCCCTATCAAAAGGGAAAGCAACAAAAAATCTCTTTCAAACCAAAGAAATAAGTCTCCAATTATAAACCTCTTGAGTTGGTTCCCATGGATCTATTTGGACCATCTAGAGTTTCTTGCTTAAATGGGAAGCATTATGTCTATTTCCTAGTAGATTAATTTTCGAGATATACTTGGGTATACTTCTTATCTCACAAAAGTGAACATTGTTCTTATTTTGTTAAATACTCCAAGTCTGTAGAAAACCTTAGTGGACTTAAGATTTAAACTCTAATAAGTGATCATGGTCGTGAGTTTGAAAATCATGAATTTGAATCCTATTTCTCACATAATGGCTATAGTCATAACTTTTCTACTCCTAGGACACCTCAATAGAATGGTGTAGTTGAAAGAAGAAATAGAACCCTGTAAGAAATTTCTAGAACTATGCTTAATAAATATGACCTGCCTATTTACTTTTGGGATGAAGCTATGAATACAGCTTGTTATATTATTAATAGAGTCTTAATTAGCCCTGTTCTTATGAAGACCCCATATGAGTTATGGAATAATAGAAAACCTAAAGTCAATTACTTTAGAGTCTTTTGTTTCAAAGTCTTTATTATCAATAAAAAAGATAATCTTGATAAGTGTGCTTCTACGAGTGTTGAAGGAATATTTTTAGGATATTATTTAACCAAAAAAGACTATAGAGTTTTCAATAAGAGAACCAAGTATGTGGAAAATCTGTTCACATCAAATTCGATAAAACTGATCCACATGAGTCTAAAACCTCTCTTGAAAATCTTGAAGAAGATTTATCTGTTCTGGACCTTAATGATAAAATCAATGAACCTACTATAAAGACAACCAGCTCTGGACTTATTCCAGAATCTGATTTTAATGAACCCGAACCTAGAGAAGAACCTGAAATTTCTAGTCCTTCATTTACTAGATCAACTAGAATTCTAAAGAATCATCCTTTAGATGCTATTGTAGGAAATCTTGATACAGGGACTCATACTAGAGCTTCTCTTAAAAATCAGGTTGAACATCAAGCCTTCTTGTCAAAGCTTAAACCTAAAAACATTGATGATGCTATTAGTGATGAATTTTGTGTAATTGCTATGCAAGACGAACTCAATCAGTTTTAAAGAAATAAAGTGTGGAATCTTGTTGAAAGACCTAAGGACACTTTCACCATAGGCACTAAATGTGTGTTTAGAAATAAAGTAGATGAATCTGGAAACATAGTTAGAAACAAAGCTAGTCTAGTTGCACAAGGCTGTAGTAAAGAGGGATGAATTGACTATGAGGAGACTTTTTCTCCTATATCCAGATTAGAAGCTATTAGTATTTTTCTTACTTATAGTGCACATCTAAATTACAAACTATATCAAATGTATGTTAAGAGTGAATTCTTAAATGGATATATTACAGGGGATGTTTTTGTTGAACAACCACCTGGATTCTCAAACCCTCATTTTCCAAATCATAATTTCAAATTATCAAAAGCTTTATATGGTTTAAAGCAAGCTCTAAGAGCTTGGTATGATATATTAAGTACTTTTCTTATTTCTAAAGGTTTTACAAAAGGTATATCTGACCCAACTCTTTTTATAAAATGAATTTCGAAAGATGTTTTAGTTGTACAAATTTATGTAGATGATATTATTTTTGGATCTTCAAGAAATTCCCTATATACTGATTTTTCTAAAATGATGCAAAATGAATTTGAAATGAGTTTAATGGGTGAACTCAAATTCTTTCTTAGACTTCAAATCTTTCAAAATGATGATGGAATTATTTTAACTCAAAGTAAATATACTAGAGATATTTCAAAACATTTTGGATTGGATAGCACAAAAAGTAGTGACACTCCCATGAGTACCACCTGTAAGTTGGATCTTGATGAAGATGGTAAATCTGTTGATCAAACCACTTATAGAGGAATGATTGGAATTCTACTCTACCTGACTACTAGTTATCCTGATATTATGTTTAGTGTGTGTATGTGTGCTCATTTTCAAGAAAATCCTAAAGAGTCACATTTAAATGCTATAAAGGGGATTTTAAAATACCTCAAGCATACTCCCAATTTAGGACTATTCTATCCCAAAGGAAAATCATTTGAACTAGTTAGTTATTCCAATGCTGATTTTTCTGGATGTAAGTTGAATAGAAAAAGCACATCTGGAACATGTCATCTTTTAGGAAAGTCACTAGTATCATGGTGTAGTAAGAAACAAAATTCGGTTGCATTATCTACTGCAAAAGCTGAATACATAGCTGCTGGAAATTGTTGTTAGCACATTTTGTGGATGAAACACACATTACTAGAAAATGGATATCAATTCAGACATGTCCCAATAAATTGTGACAACACAAGTGCTATTAATATTTCTAAGAATCCTTTTTCTCATTCTAGGACAAAACATATTGATGTAAGACATCACTTTTTGAGGGATCATTATCAAAAAGGTGATATCACTTTGGAATTCATTGGTACTAAATATCTACTTGCTGATAGATTCACTAAACCATTATATTCTGAAAGATTAGACTATATCATACATGATCTTAGTATGATTAATCATAAATAGATATCTTACTGATCTTAATTTTTAAGACTTTACTGTATTTTACCTTACGGTTTCATTGTCACTGTTTCTAAGTTACAATTTCATGCTTACAGTCTCACAGTTTAACACCTTGTACTCACGGTCTGTCACTTAACTGTCTCACCGTGACAGAACAATTCACTCACTGTCTCACCGTGAATGCACAGAATGGTCATTGTCTCACCGTGATGACCACCAACTATCTCACCATGATGACTGTTTTTCATCACACCGTATTGCCTAATCACGGTCTCACCATGAAGATTATTTATACTCTTATTTTAACCCGTATCACGGTAATATTTCTTTCACCGCTATTTGATTTCTCACGTTTTTGTTTTTATGACATTTGACATTCCCAAATGATAAAACATAAGGGTTTCATTCGATTCCTTACACGAACTCTCTCCTAAATCTTCTCACTCTTGAAAACCTTCTCCTCTCTTTCCTGAACCTTCAGTGGATTCCTAGGATGAATCGTTCGTCTTCACCCTCGTCTGAGAAGCGCTGCTCTAAGAAACAGAATAGGATACCGAGGATAGCTCCTGAAGGACCTTGAACCCAAATCTCGTTAATCATATCGTAGTTCCTAAAAAAGAGGTTTTCCCTGAGTGGTTTTTGTCTAGTAAGTCTTTAATTCTGAAATTCGGAATAGAAAAAGGATGGTTTGAATGGTTCTCTAGAAAAGATAGACCGATTTACCTGATATTGGAATCTCAATTCTATCAGTATGTGAATTTTTCCTTTGAGTTTGGAGAAATTTTTATGGTGACCATATAAGGCCCCAGCCTTAAACATTACTTAATCTTGAGTTATTACAAGATTACACCTTGAGGATATTTTCAGGTTTAGTTTTTTAGAGAATTAGACCATAAAACATGCATTACATTACACATTTAAACAAAGTGGTTACATAAAAGATAGTATTCATTTTTCCCATCAATGGAAACATATTTAAAATAAAACATGGATTCTTTCTTGACACTTCCTTGACACTATCATCATATCATGTACCTTTCCCTTGACCTGTGAAAACCATTTCAAAAACATGGGATGAGCATAAAAAGCTCAATAAGGGATATAAAAATATGGAAAGGAAACATGGTTACATATATACATAAGAATGAAATCATACTTTACCCATAAAACATAAGCACTTTAACATACCTCATAAAATCATGAATAAATCATAGAAATCATAAGACATAAAGTTAACTTGAGGCATTCATAACATTCTTAGGTAGGGAGTAACCCTCTTGGTTACATTTGGAATACCCATCACAGTATATTCCCTAAATATCTTCGGAGAAACCTTAACGTTTCACTCCTTTGCATTACCCAATGCATTGGAGAGCTATATCGGGCTCACCCGCCCTTATTTTATCACGGAACCACCCTTCTTCATAATAATTCCCAAGTACCTCAACATAATCGTATCACATCAAACATGCATAAAGGAAACATAACATTTCCACCTTTAAATCACAAGATATAAATACAACTCATTGATATAAAAACATTATGAAAACCATTTTCAATACCAAAACAAAAGAAAAGTAAAACATGGTATTTATTTTTCTTTTAAAAAAAGGTATGGCTTGTAGAGGAAGTTGAAACTCAAATAATGGCCACGGCGGCGGAGAAGTCGTTGTCGCCGCATACGTACGACAAAAACATTCCCTTTTGTCGTTTAGTAAATGCTTTATATAAAAAATATTCCTTTTGAATAAATGTAAAATTCAAAGGGTTTTATACACCGTATGAAAGAAGGTTGTGTATAAAACAAAATATGCCTCAATAAAAAGAGATTGAGACGAAGTCCCATACCTCGGGTCCGACTTGACTCGGTCGTTCTTTAATCTCCTGAATAATAAACTTGAACTAATTTATACTTTTTTAAGAACCTTTTCCAATTTCATTATTCCTTTTATATCACATATTTCCATGTCATGAACACTATGTAATTATTTAAGTTAATAACAGTCGTTTTAACGATCATTGGTACTTGAGTAAAAAATAAACCCTTTATAATTACAATTTGTTCATGTATCCATTATATCCATAATGGTATTCATGATTCAGATATCATATATATCATATATATCCAGTACATGCATGCATTTATAATATTATATTACATTTAGAGGTAAGAAATGAAATTCACCGTTCATGGAGACGGTAAGTCGTACGTACGCATGAACGCTGCTTCCATTTCTATTTCGTATTTTATGAAATGGAATCATAATTATATAAAGTTATATTATAATTCCAGTGTAATATCATATATAATATCATAACTCCATCCTTTATATGTCCCACATATGGTATTAACGAATCAAATCACTTTGAGGGGGCGGTAGTCCGCACTTCCTTAAATGAAGATATTGTGTTTACCCATAATGGAAACCATAAAGGTATGCCCAAAATGAGAAATAAAAAATCTTAAGGAAAACATAAAAATATTATATATCATATATAAATATAGTGTCATCTTAATGGCCACCTTTGAAGGTGTTAAAATAATGTTGAACAATCGTCGTTTCGGGAGGCAGAAATTCACAATCCACGGAAACAGAATGTTCTTTAACCATTAGATGTAGGTGTGTGTAAGTGTATCTAGAATCCTTATTATAAAAACATCCTAGTATATGTAATATACTGGTGTTGTTACAAAAGAAATTAATAAAAAGAGTTTAGGGGGTTGGAGAAGCAAAATAAAACAAAAGAACACAAGTGAAGACATTACCTTAAAATCGGGTAACTCCCTTTGGTTTGAGCTCAAAGGCTTCCTTTGGAAGACTTCTTCCCAAAGTGAGGCTTCAAGGAGTAAGAGAGGGAAGTGGAGAGACAAAATGTGCAGGGGTTGGCCGAGCCAAAGGCTTTGGAAGTGTGGGTAAGGAGGTAGAGGTGGGGGCCTTTTATAAGAGGAGAGGAGGGGCACTCTTGGAAAGTAAAGAAATGTTACTTTATTTTAAAATGAGTTTTGGATTAAAAAGGTACCACATTGATATAATTCAAGGGTAAGGTGATAAGGGTTCTAAATACAACCATACAATAGGTTTTGGACATGTGTAAATGATATATTTTACATTATCTTTTCAATTTATTTAAATCCTTTATTAATGAGGTATTCGTTGCATCATCATGATGTCATAAATAATTTAATTTATTTAATGTCTAAAAATTATAATAAAAATATCATTATGTAGGAAATCGTTTTATTTTTCTAATTAATATTTATAGTCAAAAATATGACTTTTATAACCCCATTTAAATTTTTTTTAGTAAAACAACTCAAGTTTGTGTCATTTTAATTTTAACATTAAATAAAAAGATATTAATGTCATTTTCCTACCAAAGTGGCTCCATGGGGTCCCCAAGTTTACCCATGTCTTGTCTTGGTCGTCCATGACACATCCAATAAGGGTAGGACATTTGTTTAGGTATTTTCATTTAATTATAATATCATTTTTGCCGTAAATTGCGCTAATTACCTCTAATCGCGATTAAAAACTTAAAAGTTACTATTCACCAAAAAAAATTATTTTAATCTCATTGAACAACATTTTACTTTTTAATGACAAACATGTATTTTAAAAAATTCAAATCATATAAGTTACATTAACTAATTTAATAATTAATTCCCACTGTCATGACAAATAGCGTGTTTTTATGAAACAATAAGTATCAAAAGATTGACACCAGTTTAAGTCCAATTTCGAAGTGAAATTGATTCAAATGACCACCATTGGATTAAATGGTAAAAATATATTCTAATTTCACTTCAAAACCAATTCAAAAGATAATATAATCATATAAATAAATTAGATTGAAAATAGGTTTTGAATTAAAATACAACATTTTTAACTATTCATTAAAAATGAACTTTATCGGAAAAATACCAAAAATTCACAAAAAGTAAATTTTGATGTCCCGATCTTAAATAATAAGTTTATTTTGCCAAACATAGCTTATAAAATTGTCAAAATATATATTTAAAAATGTTTTGCCATCAAAAGGCAGTAAAACCATCTTTTAAAAATATAAGTGTATTCCATTCTTAAGATTGGATTTATTCTCATTTTAAGCCTCTAATACACTATCTAATTCACTAATAGACATAGATAAAAATATCTATTATTCATTACTTACTTGGGATGTTACTGACCAGCTGGATCAATGGTCAGAAGTGTTCCTTCTCTTCGAGGTTGTGAGCTGCATGCCTAATAATTCCACATGAAGGATTTTGTGAAGACTACCAGAGAGACCCTCCTCCATCTTCTAATATATTCAATCTAGAAAATGTCTTGGAAGTTCTGACTGGAAATGGCACCAAACAAAGGGCCATAGCTGCTAAATTAGATGGGGAGACAAGACTACTTTTAAAATTTTTTCAGAATTTGATTAGTTCGAGAAAAGAGGATTTTGTTGTAATGAAGTATCAGGATGTGTTCCTAATTCACCTATTGAAGAATGGTCATAAGATCAACCTATGCAAGTATTTTATTAACCATATCTGTGATCTGATCAAAGTCACATCCAAATACACCTCCTTGTTTTACTCAAGGATGATTTCATCCATGTTAGTTGGAAAAGGGAGGGTTGGACAAAATGAAGAAAAGTTAGAGGACTTTGATTTCTACTTATCCATGCCTATCATTAGAAGGATGAAGATAAGATAGAACCCCTGGAAGAATCAGTGGGTTGAGGATAATGATCACCTCTATAAAGATTTTAATCCTATTGATTATCCAAGAAGAACTAAGAATCTATCTGATCCTGGTTTGGAACCAGATGAAGTGGTTGAGTATTTAGAAGAAGAAGAGGAGGAGGAGGAAGTAACAGCTAAAGTATCACCTAGAGAAGAAGTTAGAAAACCTCCAATGGAAACAGTTCCTGTTGAAAAAGAAAGGGATGTTGTCCCTGCTGTTATCCCTACTGAAATACCTCAAGGTGAGGAAGTTGCTACTGGTTTGAGATAAGAGGAATCTTCTGCTTCTAGTGAGGATGTAAATCTAGAAACTCATCCTAATGCTGCAAGAAAATTGGTTTTTCCTAATTCCGAACATCAAGAAACCAAAGAGAGAGATCCTGTTGAAGAGGATCTCCCTGTTGAGAATGAAGAAAGTCTAGAAGGTCAACCAGTGGAACAATCGGTTCCTGAGATAATTCCCTCTGCTGAAGAGAGAATGGAAATTGCCTTTCAGCTGGCAAAGAAAGAGTTTTTTTGAAGATATTAGAGATGATCCTGTGGGTCTTGATCATGTTTTTGAGCCTATAGTCTCTGAAATGGAAGAACAATTTGAGGGGGAGGGACCTCAAAACCATGAGATTATGGAATCTGGATCTTCTGAAGCATCTCAACCTACTGTCACATATTATGTGTATACTCGGTATGAATTTCCAAGTTTTTATGATGTGAGTGAGTCAGAGAAAGTGACTACAACTGGTATAGATCTTTCTTCTTTTTTTCAACTGAAGTCTGTAGCTCATCCAGAACCAGTACCAAAACCAGAGCCTCAATCTGAATCAGAGTCTAAGTCTGAAGATGACTCTGAACCACAACTAGAACCTGCTCCACTACCTTTACCGGCACCCTTACCCAAGAATCACTCCTTTGGGACTAAAGATGATCTGATTGTTTTTGGAGAGAATCTGTTAGGTGGAGTTGGTATGATCTTATCCTCTCAACCTCGTCCAGTGACTCAACTAAGTCAAGAAAATGCATCAATTCTCTTGGAAAATATTATAATTCATATCCAACCAATGATGATCTGAGAAATTCAAGAAGTCAGAGTTGAAAATAAGCTGCTAAGTGTTTATGTTGCAAATATGAAAAATAAGGTAGCAAACTTGTGGAATGAGTTGTCTTTGAGATCAGAGCCTGCTCTGGTCTCTGCCCCTGCACCTGTTGCTGCTTCTCCTGAGCCAACTGATTCAACCCTTTCTAGGGAAATTGTGTCTCAAGTGCATCCATATCTCCTATCTTTTGATGAAAATATTGGAAAAAGACACACCAAGATGCTGGAACGCATGAGGGATCTTATTGAAAATATGAATAAACTCACAGATGAGTACACTGGATGCCTACAAAAAGTTCTAAAACAGCTCAATATTATATCCAAAGCTGTAAAAGCTTCTCCTGCTTCAGGTCAACCTTATGTTCCTCTTTTGGATGATTCTTTGATGAGATCCAAAATCAAGGAATAACTTCAGAATGCCATAAGTGTCTTGGATCTGTCTTCTTTGTCAGAAGTGTTTAAGAATAGTGATCGAGCATTGGACATGGTTATAATTCATTCTAAGATATCCAATGATGCTCAACAGGAGATCACCAAGAACATAGATTTTTATCTCACCTGGATTTTCTACAAAACTGATATGACAGATCACTTTAGATATCTTGTGGAAAACCTAAAATTCCCTCTTGTAACTCAAGCTTTTAAAGGTCAAGTTCAGAAACTTATAGAGTTCACCAGATTGTTGGACAAATTCATAGAGAATTAGGAAGATTTTGAAAAGGCTATGAAATATGGTGGAGAAATCATTACTGATTTCATCAATCTTTTGAATCCATATCTTCATGTGCAGAGTACTGCTATAGTTTCTCTAGCTGATGCACCCCTTAGACCTGGTCTACCTACCTTAGTCCCAACTGCCATGTTAGTCAGCCAAGCTCTTTCTCAGATCCAGCCAGTCATTCTTGACCAACCATAGCCTATATCTTCTACTTCTCCTACTTTGGATCCATCTGTTTTTGAAGGTCTACCCTTACCCTCTTTTTCTACCACATCTATGCCTTCTTCTACTTCAGCACCAGCTCCTGCTGCTGCTAAAGGAAAGGAAAAGGTGGGTCCCTGAAGAGTCCAGAGACTGTTTTCTTTTTGATGGGATGCCATTTCTTGTTTCCCTGTATTTCTCTTATATGATCTATTCTGAACCCTTTTTAATGAAAAATGCATTTTTTCCTTTCATTTTCTCTACTTTTTTATAATCCCAAAAGGGGGAGGACTACAAGTATCAGTACTATAATGAGATATGCTATGTTGCATTTCATTTATATTTTGACTATACATAATTTGTGATCATCAAAAAGGGGGAGATTGTTGGACTCCTCATGTATTAATCATGTTTTAATGATCACAAATCCTATTACTATAAATTAATCACAATCTTAATTACACATCTTGCTAATGCTCTTTAAGTCTTATAATGTTAATTACTCTCTTTATTATTTACAAGTCTTATGCATGATCACAAATCTCACTTATATTATCAAGTATTTATATTTATGATTCAAGTTATCTTACTCTATAATGATTAAACTTAATCCATATTCTACATATTAAAGTTTAAGTATAAATACAGATATTTGTCTACGTATAGACACATCGTGACCTAGACACCGTGATAGACACACTATGACCTAGACACCGTGAGGGACACACTGTGACCCAGACATCATGAAGGACAAACCGTGACCCAGACACTGTGAAGGACACACCGTGACCTAGACACCGCAAGCAACACACCATGAAGCACTTAACATGAAGCACTTACCGTGAAGCACATACCGTGAAGCACTTAACATGAAGCACTTACCATGAACCACATACCGTGAAGACTATACCGTGAAGAAGACAAAGTTTACATAATCACTGTAACACCGTTTCTTAACTTTTTTTCAATATTATTTAAATAATACTAACGGTCATATTTGATGTTTTTAATGCAGTTAATGTTATTTAATGATAGTTTTTGTCATGTCAGAAAACCATATCTCGTACCTATGAAAAGGGAATCATTCTTACTTCCAGAACGAGTGGAATATAAAAAATATTGAGATACAGTACACGCCCAAGTTTAAGCAATGGTGTGCAAGTGTGACGATACAACAAGAAGAACTTACATACACTTGATTGCACTTTGCTAAAAAAAGAACAATCGTAAACAAGAATGAGATTGAAAGACCTTCAAAGAACTCTCATGAGTGCAATCCAACACCAATAAAGAACACACGACTAATTAAGAGATCATTTTCACTCCTGTAGAACACAAGATGAACTACGACACTCTGTTTTTCAACAGAAAACCAGAGAAGGACTAAGAAGAAATTCTGATGAATCCAATGAGTCCAAAGCTGCATTGCTAATCACTAGAGCTTTCTAAACTCTTCTCTATTCTCTCTAAGTGATTTGTTTATTTACTTTCGAGCAGTGTTGTGTACTCTGTATATCTCACACACACACTGTCTCCTGCACTGAACTGAAGGATATCAAAATCCTCACTCTAAAAATCTTAACTATTGTTTACCGACGTCTACTGTGGAAGAGGTCCTTATGTGGCCTGATCTCTGTTTTGTTTCCCATGAAGAACAGTGGTAGAGGTCCCTGCGTGGCATGGACAATTGTGTAAACTGTTGTTAACCCCGATCCCGGGTGTGGATCGAATTTATATAAATTTTAGAGGACTATGTCTCGGCTTTATACTAAACCTCTTGTTACATATTATGTGAATCTTTAGTTTAAGTTTAAAGTATACTACATATAACTTTTATACTCCGCTTCTATTACTTTGAAATAGAAAACTATTTTAAAGCTACTTTGATAGTTAAATTAGGAAGTGTTTACACTTATTTTAATCAGTAGGTTAGTTTCAAAAGTTAGTTTGATATTGTGGTTAAATTAACTGAGACCTAATAAATATTTGAGAAGCTAAGTGAACATTTACAATCTGTATAAATTCACTAAAATTTAACTTGTTTTATAAATTGGGGGATTTTAAATAGACAATATTTTAACAGAAATTTTAATTGGAACTCAATTCACCCCCCTCTTGAGTATCCACTCCGACCAACAACTTCATATATCATATCTTACACATAATATACCATTTTCTCTTAAAATTAAGAGATATACATATCATGTAAATAAATTTCACCAACATCCATTAAGTGAGAGAATTTCACAGAGGTAAATTATAAGGAATCTCTTTTAATACCCCTGGTAATATCTACCACTTGCATTTGAATAAAAAACTAAAAATGAACATGATACTTCAATTCGAAAATATTATTCAATTTTACATAGTATCTCAATTTAGAAACAATAAATATACCACTATTTTATGTTTTCAAACACTCTTCTAGACTGGCTGTATGAAATTTAAAACCATTATCATTGTAAGCATCAATTTTTCTAGCCTGTTTTAGAGGACCGAGAGGCAAAAATATAAAATATTCTAATAAATCATTTTTAGTATCAGTGTTCAAGATCTAAAAAAGGTAATATGCATTATTAGGTTTAAGAAAATATGTGTCAACATGATATCCATATTTATTGAAATATTTATGAATTTACATGATGTGAAAACCATTCTACAAGCTCTTTATTATAATTTTATGTTATATATTTCTCATTTCATGTTTGGCCTCTCATACATCTCTTTGTTTTTATGGTGAGAACTTAAATAAATGGATCTAAAATTTCAATATTCAGCCGCACTAAACTATGTTCCTATAATAACTTCATTTTTTATTGTAACCTTTGGGATCCTCAGAACTAATTGACCAATAGTATGGAATATTTTTTATTTTACATGTAGTTGAGATTTATTTGATGTTTCATCAACATGTCCAAATAAATTGAATATTATCTCAATATAATCCATGTATATAGAGGAAAAGTTAATACATTCCTCTACTAAATAGCCTTCATAAATAGAGCCTCTAGGTTTATATTTTTTCATGTATGATTCCAAATAGATAACATATCTATGGAATAATATAAATAAATCCTTAATATATATTTAATGAAGTGCCAATAATTGTTTACAAAGATTAAAAACATATAAATAAATTATCTCTCAATTGGATACATCCATCGACAATGTACGGAGCATCCTAATTTAGTTTCCTCAACCAAATACATAGTTAAATCCATCATAATAGTAAAAATGATGGAGGAAAGATTGTATCCATTTAAAAAAGTTTCAATACAAATATCTCTTGAATTTTTTCAATGTCGTCTGGTTATATATTTTTTCCACATAGTTTTATAAAGAATGTAAGAAATTAGAGTACAACTACAGTAACGTTTTTAGGTAATAATGTACACAATTCTAATGATAGTATCATCTAAAAAAATATGTGAATAATTGATATTAAATCCATGTAACCTATTATTATTTAAGTTTACATGCATTGATATATTACTTGAATACCCATAAAATACCATCAAATTAATTAAAATTTGATGGAATTAATTATTATCCAAATTTTTCTTTGAAATAATTTTTGGAACATACTTTTCATTCTCATATGGCCATATATCACACATTATGTTCATTTTTTGTAATCACATTTGAGCATTGAGATAGTCCTTAAATTTTTTATACTCATTATGAAATGTAAAGATCAAATTTTCAAAACAAAAATCTTCTCAATATGTATAGCATTAAGATAATGCTGCAACAAATTAAATTCCCAACTATGAAATTTGAAGAATATATTATTTTATTCTATTATTTAATTCCAATTTGACATGATGATGCGCTTTGAACTCACTTCCCACTATCATTAAAATGATGTATGATATTATTATTTTCAACTTTTCCATGTTTTTCAAACATTTCAAAACCAACCAATAACTTTGGATGTGTTCTACAATCAATCAAACCATTGAAATTTGACTTGTTCAACTGATATTTATGATATGCATCAAGAAATATTTTATGACACAATAAGAACCATTTTTTATTGTAAGGTAGTCATTTTAAGATCAAAATAAAAGTTACTAATAGGATAATCCAAACCCATGTAATTATTACAACTAGATAAGTTCACAAGTCTATTGAAGTCACTAATGGACCACATTAGATCAACATGCATATTGAACATTGTTCTAGAATATGTATCATATGTATCAACATTGTTTCTCCATAAGTTATATAATTATTCAATTAGAGGATGAATGTATACTTAAATATCATTTATAAGCATTTTTTCCATAAATAATCATCAAAATGATAAAATACATTTTTTTCCTACACATACACATAGGTAGATTGTAATGGATCAAAATAATCATCCAAATGCTATAACCGGTTCTAAAAGTCCCAAATGGGCTGAATCCATGAGAAGATAATTCCAATCACATATTCCTAGTATTAGATGCGATATATATTTGTAATTATTCAAATTTATTCCTTGAATTTGAATCTATTGGATGTCACATTAACCCGCCATTTTTATTTGCTATATAAATTCACTTCATGTGCTTAGAGGTTTTGAATGTCATGAATAATCATTATAGTCAAGGCTTCAAAGGGAAGTAATTCAAAACCATTGAAAGTGTTTTCATTTTATTCTTCATCACAGTAGTATCTTAGTTCAGACATCCAACATCACACATTGACTTCCATCTATAATAAAAAAATTGTTTTCAATCCTATCTCCTTGAATCCTCTCCCAAATAAATCATACAATCATTGGGACAACCATGTATTTTTATATAATTCATACCAAGATTGTTAAAAAATATATCATAAAAAGACTCAGGGATATTAGATTCCGGAAATGCATCATGAAAAAATTCTATTATCATGGACATTTCCTTACATGTAATTCCTGATAATAATTTGATATGGTATAACTTCAGTAGAAAACAATGTTTTAAAAATTTCAAACTTCCACCATACAACTCTTTATTTCAATCCTCAACTAAATCATGAAATAAATTTTTCTACAAAGTGAAGTTATTTTTTAAATTTGTCTCTGCATAATCAATAGGAAGATCCAATGATATGTTACAATAATCATTTGGTTGTCCTACAGTCCCAAAAAAATCACCTGTCATGTTACTATTTATAGCACCCTCAACTAGTTTTACTAATATGTTATGATGTTGATATTGTTGTCTTTAAATGAATAAATAATCATTTATAAGGTTTCTCATTTAATTTTTCATTATCAACAAAGTAGGGATCTCATTCTATTGATTGAGATTATCCCTCGTACTTTATATAACATTCGATTCTCTATACCAAATCCAACAAAAATATTGAACAATGAATTAATACAATATAAAGGGTTAATAAACATCATGTCTCTTCAAAAATATTATAAATTTACATTTAGGACATAGAAATATTATTCTCCCATAAATAGATAAATTAGAAATTTAAAATTCTAAAAACTCATCCAAACCCTTATCATACTGAGGTGTGTTCCTCGGTAATCTGATCTATATTTTATCCACATATTAAACAATGTGACTACACATTATTCAAAAAAATTAAACAAATAAGTATTACTATGTAATAAAATAATTATAACACATATCTAGTAGTGGATTTAGAGTTCTAACACATCTCTAGATGGAGGGGTGTTGCATTCAACTTCTCTAGCTTTGCTAGTGTTGGGGGACCTCTTTCTATTTAGGTTAGCCTACCCTTGAACCCTAGGTTTCACATAAGGTTTAACAAACTAGAATAATAGATAATATACAATATTTTATTAATCATAAAATAACCAACCTCAATAAAATATATATAATAATTCAGAAAACAAAATAAATAATAGAGATTAAAGTTAAAAGTAACTAATTTTATTATTATATCCATATAAATTTACACATTTTTGTATATAAATATATCGTGTTGCATAAATTGAAATTTTCTCAATTGAATTTGTACACAAAGACAAACACACACACACACACACACACACACACACACATATATATATATAATTTTTTTAATAAATGGTATTGGGTTGTAAAATTCCTCCCCTTTGCATATTTCAATTAATTATTATGTTTTTAGTAGTTCATAATAATGTCATGAAAATTTTTTAATATAATTATTACTAATGTAATTAATTATTTAATTATTATTATTCAACAATCACAATGAAATTATTAGTAATTTATAATTATTACTTTAATAATAATATACTAGTTTATTTGAGGATATAAGCACATAAACCAACATAAACCCAAAATCAGGATCTTTTTGGACCATGCCACTACCTTCAAAAGGGCTGACCCACCTGAAATTATGAAACTTTATTATAGAAGGTCAAAAAAAGCTACACATCGGGGCCCTATAGCCTTGAAAACAGGGCCCAAAGGCCTTATATATGGGACATGATGGGACTTTTTTATAGTTCATTAGGAATAAATAGTTCTGTCTATATTACCCACTACATTTCCAACTATAGTTCCATTACAGAAATCAAAAATTCAACTTCTCATAATTTCAAAAATAGTTTTCTTTCATTTAGATGTACCTCCAAGGACCATATTGAAACCATTACAAAGGTAATTAATTTACTTATAATATAATTATTACTAATTACATATTAATAACTAATAATTAATAAATACAAATAATATAATTAACATGGACCTTGGTATAAATTACCAGTACTAGAATGTGGTTCTTTCTCCATCACAAAAAGAAATAATTGGATTTCTTTAGTATCTAGTTAAAAACTATATAAATCAATCATCATTGTCCATGTACTATGGGGTACATATAAAATATATATTAATGATTTAAAACCATCTAGTTCAAAACCTAGTCAAGACTTTTGACTCTAAAATGAAAATTAAAATTTTCTTCAATTAATCATTATTCAAGCTAATTTAACTATCATATGAGTTAATTCATCAGTTTTAGGTTTTTTACATTAAATTCTAAATCATTATTTTATCAATTTTATAATTTGTAAATAATAAATCTTATAATAGTTTAAAATGAATGTAATGTGTCTATTTTTTAGTTATCTCTTTTATATGAATCAATACCCTATTAGAAATAAACGTGACAATATTAATTTACCTAATTATCTTAACATAGGAATGGGTTGAGGATCGATGATTGAGGGGTGAGGGGAGAAAGTGAGAGGGAAGGGGCGGCGATGAGGGGGGAGGAAAAAATTAGGGGGGGAAGCAGTAGTAAGGGTTTAGAGGAGTGAGGGCCTACTGTCTTGGGCTCAGGCTCGGGGGAGAAGGGGAGAAGGGGGATGATTATAGGGGATGGGATTTGGGGTAGTAGGGGGATAAGGGGGGAAGTAGCCATAGATCATCAGATAATCTCATTGGTGAGGGATCAGGCTTAGAGGGTCGGGGGGAGAGGGGGTGATTCTAGGGTGGGGTTCATGGGAGGGGTTTTGGGAATTTTTTTTAAAAAAGTTAAAATATTTCACAATGGTCATTTAGAAACCACAATTAATTTGTTTCAATTTTTTTAGCAATGGTATCTTAAACCACTGCTAATATATAATTTTGGTGTAGTTAGTTTTCACACTATGATGCAAGTAAGGTCTCCATTTAAAATAGTGAGAATTAAAAGGATTTATGAGCCTCTAGAAAGTTGAGGTATCCATGATGCATCACTTGGGCTATGCCAAAACTCCTATTAAAAAAGATGGAGTCCACTTCATAGTTGAGGTCTATGATATAGATGGTCAATTTTTTGTAGAATCTAGTTTTTGAGAACTCCTTTTCTAAAGGAGGATACCCCACATCAGGTGTCTCGATGCCGCAAAAAGTCTATTGTGAGAAGAAGTTTAAGGATGAAATCTTACAGTTGTTTAGGAAGGATTTAGATTATGATAAAAGTTGATCTGGTCAAATTCAAGAGTCCACTTTGAATCATTATTTACCACACTGCAATATTTTCAATGGAAGAAGAGGTTGTGTTACTATATAGGAATCAACAATATAGTATATGTAAAATAGGTGATACTATGGAATAACATCTCTAGCCTTCCTACAACTAGTCCATTTTATATCTGATGATAGTTTATGTTAGAATTATTTAAGGGTTATAAACCCTAATGTTTAATTAATATTTCAATGTTCATGATGACCCCATTAATAATAGGGGACATATAGAACAATCATGAAAAATAATAATCAATCATAACCATAATATTGATGTAAATGGAAACAAAAGTTATTTTGAAAAAGATAAAAAAAATAAAACATTAATAAAACACATGAAAGAGATGATTTTTTATAGATATTTCCATAGGTATAATTCAAGATCTCATCTGGATGTTTTGAAGGTCAAAGAAGGCGGTTCTCCAATATCATCATTCTTATTGGAAGTCAAAATTATTATGTTGAAGAGATATCCCAATGTTGGTGCATGATCATATCATTCATATATGGAGGATGACAATTCAACATTAGGATTTATGAGTTCCTCATCGAATGAGGGCAGTGATTCAACCAACTAATTATAGTATTGAACTAGGAGGGTTAGTGATCTAGCTCTCAATTTTTATATTTTAAATCAGTGACGAATTAATGAATTTTTTTCATTGGAGCATTTCCATTCAAAATCCTTATATGTATCCAACTGTATGTGAACCAACTGAAATATATTTTATTCTTTACATCTTTCATAGCTCAATGAGGGGAAGGGTTGATAGAAATAAAAATTTTCATTAATGTTAGAGAACAAGATCATCATCAGAAAAATAATTTTATATACCTTGATTATCCTTCCTCACAGGGTGTTATCATCTATTATATTCCAACAAATTATATAATAGGGACATTTATTCTTCTTTTCACTTGAAAAAATAGGAACAATTTTCAACTATAATGGCATTCACATTTTGAGATAAGTAATTTACAATTATTGAAAATTTGTAGGCAAAATTATTTCAAATCTTTGGGCATTCATGTTTACAGTACATCCCTCTATGGAATAAAAATAAATATTGAATATAAATATGTGACATAACGGGATCATAGGAAATTTGATGCAGATTAAAAATCTATTAATACTTTTGCACGTGCTCTAGAAAATAAAATATTTACAAGGAAAATGTCATGAAAACACTCACATGATATATAGAAAAATATATTGATTTTTTATTAAGGGTGTTTGATGTTTTTCTAGTCCAATATGCAGTTTCTTTAGAACAACTATAAAGAATTGATAATGAATTCAAATAAAATGATTAATGCCTTTTTTAATCATCCAAATGATATTGTTGAAGATATGTGAGGTCTTGGGGAGGATCTAAAAGATGAAAATATCTTAAAGGGATTAATGAGAAGACTCCCTTCTCATTTCAATAAATAATTGTTGGTTTTATAAAGAAAATATCTGAAATTGATATCTTGATAGCAAACAAATAAGTATGGTGATGTGTAAAATGAGAAAAGAATACAATGAGAAATGAATTAAAGAAAATCACTCATGAGGTGGAATTTAATTCCATGAAGAAGATCCCAATAATATAAAATTTAGAAGTTGAAGAAGTTGGTGAGGTGATGTTATTCTTTTCCTATAATATTAAAATATAAAGAGGTAGGTTTAAGGGTAATATTTCCCCTTCATTTCTTCAAGTGTGGTAATGTGGGACATCTTCTGTCTAAATATCCCAAATACCATAAAGAAAAAAATGGTAAAGGCAAATCTCTCAACAATATAACAACATAAGGTTTAGTTATTTCTAAATGAAGGTACTTCAAAAGAATTAATCTTCTTTCAAAGGAGTAATATAGTTATAGGGAATGTGATATAGAAGAAGTTGAATACTGTAAAGATGAAGGTGTGTTGATGGAAATTGAAAAATAGAAAATAAGTAATGATAGTTATGATTAAAATAAATTATTTATTAGAAGGGTTTATTGGAAATTAGAACATGCTGAAGTCATTTAAAAACATGATTTATGGAGTGTAAATATAAAGAAGGCTAATTTAGTGGTGAAAGATTCTAATCATTGCATAAAAACCCAGAATATGAAAAGTAAGAGACAAAGTCTAAAATAGAATAAATCATATCTATAAGTTCATAAAATTTATGAAAAGAAGTTTAAATAGAAATTAAAATGGAATAACAAACCTGAATCATTGATGGTTTGGATAAAACATTCAATGATTGAGTAAGGAGAATAGATGATCAAGAAGAACAAGATAATAATTTTATTTGAATTTTTGAAGATCAAGAATTATTATTGATGCTTAGAACGATGATAATAAATACAAATCATCCTCATTAAGATAAGAAAAAGTAATTCTTAGGGAGTAATGAATTATTATTTCTCAAGTTCAATAGTTCAAAAATAGGTTAAAGTCTGTGATTGTTTCAAATCCTCATGCTTTGAATCCATAGATGTAGTTTGATCAACACAACATTGAAAAAGAAACTAAACATTTGACCAAGATGAATTCCAATGAATCAATAGTAAGATGTTTTTACTATGGAAATTTTAGACACACTTACTATTTGTTCTCGATTTATAAGAGGTACTTTAAAAAAATCACTCCAAACATGAAATAAGAAATTATAATAATTTTTTATTTTAATAGATATTATTCTTTTTATAAAGGCTATGGGAATAATAAAATTAATTTTTCTTAAAAAAATCAGAAAGTTTCATCTAGAATTCCTATAAGTATAATAAATAAGATATTAGAATCTTTATTCAAAAATATGGAGACATAAAATAGATTTTGAATTTTAAAAGAAAAAGAAGAGACTATGGATATAACTGTTGAGGTGGTATACTCATTACCAACTTAGGTGATGAAAGGGAGACCGAAAGAGGAAAATGTTTCTGAAATTACATTATGGGAAATTGTAGTGGAATAATTTCACATATAACTAGAAATAAATAAATTGTTTTTAACTTGAAGCATAAAAAATATGTCATTGTTCATTTCAGTAATTATGAGGGCCATAAGATTATTGGATCCAAAAAATCCAAGATTAAAGGATGACATATTAGGTGAACTAACATTATCTTAGTTGATGGGATGAATAATATTACTCTTAGTGTCATCCAATTATGAGACCATAGACTTGTGTTAGTGTTCAGTCAAAGGGATTACACCATTAAATCTAAATATAGTTCACTTATTCTATAGGGAAAATAATTAATGGAAATATATATCTTGGAGAAGAATAATACTTCTTTATGGTATCCAAATAAGGGGATAATATGTTATTTAATAGAAGGTATGTCTATTTTATCCAAACATATCTAGAAATATTGCTAAAGATAAATGGAGTTTGTAATATTTTCTATATCACATATAATCACACTCACATATGTGATTCATACCAAAAAGGTAAAATAATCTATAAGTCTAATAATATAATGATGGTGAGGGCTTCAAGGTTTCTTGAGCTCATACACATGGATGTTTGTGGGACAATTTGTTCCAAGGATATGAATGGAAGAAGGTATTATGTCATTTTTATAAATGATTATATGAAAATGGAATGGATTATACCTATAACACACAAAGACAAGGTTTACATATGTATTACTCTACATCAGAGGAAAATAGAAAATACTCTTAGGGTAAAGATTTAGAAGTTTCAAACTGATAGTGGCACCAAATTAATAATTCCTCAAATTGAAGAATATCTAGAAAATATGAGAATTCAATATCAAATATCATCTATCAAAACGTCCCAATATAATGGGTTTTTGGAAAGAATAAATCATATAATCAAGAACATGGGTCAAACAATGTTTACTAAAAAGTCCTTTCTGAAATGATATTGGAAATAAGTTGTTGTTTTGTGGTTTATATATTCAATATTGTATTTCTATGTGAAAACAAATAGAGAACTCAACATGTAATGTGGATTATAAAGAGACCAACACTCAGATAATTTCATGAGTTTAGAAGAAAATGTTTTATTCTAAAAAAAAGAAAAAACATAAAATTTGAAGATTGGGGAGATGAACACATATTCTTGGATATTACTAAAAGATTAATGACATTGAGATAATTAAAAGGAATTAATAGACCTATGATGAATACTAAGATTGTGAAGAAATCCTAAAAATTACAATAGGTTCATAAGGACTAACAAGTAAAG
Organism: Viscum album; assembly: GCA_963277665.1. NCBI lineage: Eukaryota > Viridiplantae > Streptophyta > Magnoliopsida > Santalales > Viscaceae > Viscum > Viscum album. Next base: position 501,856,759 of record OY728131.1, on the reverse strand, counting down.
CCAGAATATCCGAAAGAAACTTGTTTGGAGACTCAATAGCCGTGGTCCAAACCATAAGAATTAAGTCCCAAAAAATTTCTTTATCTTTAGAAAAACCAATATCTTGTAAATAATTTGAAAATTATGAGTGTTAGATCGATGATATGAATAATGATATTGATAAAATAGAGAAAAATAACACATTGGAAGTTGTACAAAGGCTAGGTGACAAGAATATCATTGGAACAAATTGGGTGTTCTGTATCAAATTAAATGAAGATGACATGGTGATTTGGAAAAAAGAATATATTATGAGAAAAGAGTATTCCCAAATTGAAGGAATTAATGTAGATGAGATGTTTGAACCCATTTCAGGGTTTGAAACTATTTAGTTATTTATATCCATAGAATTTATTATGGGATTAAAAATATATCAAATCAATGTCAAAGTGGAGTTATTGAATTACTTAATTGAAGAGGAACTTTATATTGAAAAACTTGATGGGTTGCACATTAATTAAGATGAATGAAATAGATATCTACTGAATAAGTACTTGTATTCCCTTAATAAAGCACCAGGAGAATAATACGCAATATTAGAACTATGCCTAAAGATGCTCAGTTTTCATAGTGGAGGATTTCATAATAATATCTACATAAAAATAGAAAATGAGAAGGATTTGATGTTTATAATCTATGTTGTTGAAATAATTTTTGGAGGCTCAGATGACAACCAATAACATCAATACTCAGAACTCATGGTGTGTGAATTCCAAATGACTCTAATTAATGAAATATTATTTTTTCATATGTTGAATATAGTTCAAAGAGGATATTGGGTATTTATCACACAAAAAATATTCCAAGGAGGTTAAAATAATATTTCAAATAGAGGAACCGAGGCCTATATAAAATTTGGTTATGACATGATAGAACCTATAAAAATATAACGTTGGAAACAAAGATTATGTAACCATGTATCAAAAAATTATTATAATTTTACTCTATTTTATGGCCACTTTACTAGATATATAATTTACCAGATGTCAATACACTAATTTTAAAAGCTATTCCATGGAGAGTGGCATTAAATCGATGAAAATAATTATTTGATATATTCATCATATTATTAGTTATGTGTTGTTCTCTCATAATCATGAATAAAATAATTTGGTAGGAAACAATGATGATTATTTGGATAGTTTTTTAGATAACTAAAAATTGATATTATATAGTGATTTTAATCTTTGGAGTTCATCTATTTCAGGGAAAATAAAGAATAAAGATTTCATTTCTTTGAGAACTGCTGAAGATGAGTACATTTCTACCACTTAAGCATGCACCCAATTATAATGGATGAAAAAAACATGATAACATTGGTGTTGAAGTAAGTTCTCCTATTTCACTTATATGCAAAAAATCAATTGAAATCAATATTAATAAAACTCCTATACAATATTTGTGGACCAAACACATTGAAATAAAATATCATTTCATAAAGGAGAAGGTTGAGTAATGACTTAAGGGTTTAGAGTATATATTATGATAGAATCAAGTTATAGTTTTTATGAAAAAGGAATTACCCAAAGTTTTTCTTGAAAATAATCATTTGGCTATTGTATTATAACCATATTTATTAACTTAATTTATTTCCAGAAAGACCCCAAATCCCCATTATTTATTTGATAATCATGATTTTTTTTAACCTCCATCTATTGGAAATATAATCCATTATTCATAAAAATTCAGGATAGTTCACCAATTATGTTCAATTACAATGATGAAAAATTAAAATTTGTGTTCTTGATAGGAGGAGAAAGAAGAGGAAAAGGAGAGAGTATGTCAATGACACTTCATGGGGAGTTTTGTGGAGTTTTTTATGAAAACATTGATTCAATTATGATCATGTAAAACTTTTCATTCAACTATAGTTCCTCATACTATGAATTTCTCACATGGGATTATTGTTTATGATTAGTGGGTCTTTGAAATAATTTTAGTGTTTTTATGGTCTGTGTGTTTTATAGAATTCCCAACAAACCCATGGGGGAGATTATGGGATAAAATACCTTTGGAAGTTTGTGTTTTTTTCTTTTTGATAAGGTAAATAAGTAATATTTTTTAATGATCCAGATCTGATAGGGGCAATGTTATAGTTATAAAAAATTTATCATGTATTTTGTGGATGTGCCAAAAAAATTAGGGCAACCACAGTAAGTCCATCCAAGACGAATCGAACCTACTTATGTGGGAGAAATCTTGACCATATAGGGGAACCAGGGCTAGCTAAACATGATGGAAACCTGAAGGAAAGAGATCATACATGTGGGTTAGTGTGTACATGGAAAAGTGGTCCACGTGATAGGGTGTCACCAAAGATGAGGAAAAGTGTGGACCCTGATACTCACATATAGAATGTCAGGTAAATGGATTGTATTATATACCATGAGAAATTTGGAGAAATTCCTGATAAAGGATGGTGAGTTTTCATGCTATTGTGAGAAAATTTCATCATGATACAAAGTGGGTTTTCATCAGTTTTTCAAGAATATAAAAAATTTAAGATGTCAATGTTGTAACACTTGGGTTATGCCATAGTCTTGGTTAGAAAAGGAGTTCAAGCCACATCCAAGGATTATAGTGTGAAGGGTCTGTTTTTAGTAGAAGTGGGTTTTGAGGAACTCATTTTTATATAAGTCTGTTTCATAGTACGTGTCTCCACGCAACATCCAATCATGCGTGAGGATCATTTTAAGGCTAAAATCATGTGGGTGTTGAGGAATGAGTTAGTATGAGGTAAAAGTAGATCTGGTCAAACGAAAGTCTCCAAAACACAACTTTGTTTACCACATCATATAAATTTAAAAGGAAGAATAGGTTTCACTAAAGTGTATGAAATAAAGATGTATTATATATAAATTATGTGGTTCTATAGAAAAGCATTTGTGGCCCTTACACAACTAGACATTTTTCTAGATGTTAACAGTTTATATCATGGGATGTTTCGAATTGTAACACCCAATGGTTAATATGGATTTCATGGTTAAAAATAACCCCATTAATCACATGGTACACAAGGATAATCCAAGACATATAATTATCAATACTAATCATTATAATTACAATAAAATAGGGAACAAAGATACTATAAAAAAAGAAGAAACAAAAAATGAAAACACAAAGAAAAAAATGAGAGGCAGAGATATTTTCTAGACATTTAAAGAGGCATCATTTCATATCTCATTAAAAAGTTTTGAAGGTTGAAGGAGGAGTTTTTAAGAATAATCATCCTCATTATAAGTCAAAATTATTATGCTGAATAGAACCCCCAGTGTGGGTGCATGAAAATATCATTCTTATGTGAAGGAGGATGATTCAACAGACGGACCGGTGAGTTCCCCATTTAATGTGAGTAGGGAGTTCTACAGTTGTTTCTAGTAGTGAATCTGGAGGGTTAGTGATATCACTCCAAATTTTTTGCTGTAAAATATTTGTATTTTAGTGAATTTGATGCATATGTGTTTTTTGTGCATTCCTCATGGATGATCCTTAGTGCTGGTGAACCCAATAAAATCTCTTCTGTTGTTTACTACTTCAATTAATCATTGTGGGGAAAATTGGAGGGAAAGAAAATTGTTCCTCATGGTGATAAAAAAAGATCCTAATAAAATAAATAATTTATTTTTCCCTGATTCACCCCCCTCCCTCTTGGGTTATTTTCATCTATAAGATTCTAATGGTGTATCTTACCATAGTTATCACATATGGAAAATCTCATCTTTCCTTTTTTCCCCTTTTCCAAATTTTTCTTCCCTTCATTCTTCTTTGGACTCCTCTTCTACATATTTCTATTAAATACAAATTCCCTACATGATCCATATTTTAATTTTCAATGGAAAATTTTCATGGAAAAGTATGAAACCAAAACACTGCAATTGAATACTACCCTGCCCACAGCCCAATCAAAAGTCAAAAACCACACATGATCAAAATTTTAAAATTTCAAAATTCAAAAGGATTTTATCACCACCGTTCTTAGATCATGAGTTTCCCACAACACATATTCACCATCAGTCATGTCACTTCTATCTACCGTCACCATCATTGTCGAAGTGGAACACATCCTCACCAGATCTGAACTCACCATTATGGATCAAAGCATCGTCATTGTCAACCTCCTCTCCTTTGTAGTCATCCTTCCATGAGCACACCATATCCTATCATTAGAATTGTAAACATGCAATTCATCATTATAACCTTCATCCTTCATCACACCAGACAACTAGGTGAAGAAATAATCTCCTGGAATGTTTTTTTCGACCAGAACATCACTTCCCAAAGCCTTAAAGAACCATTGCACCAGGTCAACATGGGGAAGTGAAATGGAACACAAGGCCAGGGTAGATTTGGGTAGCTTAAGCACCCACATAAATTGGATCCCTTCTCATTTCACAAGCAATAAACCATAACTAATGCTTAACATTCTACAGAAATTCTATATCATTTGTGCCAACAAAAATCAACCAGACACACGACCGACTCCAAACACCAATGAGACCAACATCACCATCAAATCAAAAGAAACAGAATCACAACCAACATCCACCCTGGAACAAGGAGGAAGAAAACATGATTGAATCCCTAGAACGAACATATAAGGAGATCCAAAACTAGTAAAAAACCCGAACCCAAAGAAGTGAAAGTGATACAAACCCCAAAACCGGTCATTGGATTGAAACCCTGGGAAGAAGAACCCAATACAATAATTCTTGTAAATCTTTCATCTGCAAAATCACTTTCCCAAACCCTCAACGTATCCCATGATCCAAATCTGACCTAGAGAGGAGCTAAGGAACACAATAATAGAGTTCAAAGAGATAATAGGGTAGAAAAATAGGGCACCATCACATAGCAGGGAGAGTCGAACGATATAGAAAGAGAATTTGAAAGAGATTGCATCGTAATGTTAGTAAGAGAGAAACCACCATTGGTTTATATCACCCTTCACATGATAGACCTTCATGATGACTATTTTGCTTTCATAGCTTCCCAAACTATTAAAGATCTTTTCAAGGGACTTGATCCATTCTTCATATACTACTAGATTAGTATTTCCACTAAATTATGGACATTTTTGTCACATGAAGCAATCCGGTATAGTAAAACCATGTTGTGAATAAATAGGGTTCTCTATATGAGAAATATTATTTTTCATAACCTGGGTCAACTACACTAATAAGTTTATAAACTGAATAGCCTCAAATCCATATTCATTATCGCGTTCAGGGGGATATCAATGCATTGACTATGGGTATTAATTTAGTTCCCATTCCACTTGTTAGTCACCATATTTCTACAATGGAATTCACATAATTAGCTCATGATATTGAATTTTAAAGAATAATTCCTACAATGTTTTCTAGATTGTACCCTATAAATCTTAAGGAATCTTCATATCACATGTTCAATCTTACCTGGTTCATCTAAATTTAGTCCCCATGTTTCTACTAAACATTGTCTAATACCAACTATAAAATCATTAACAGTAGAAACCTAGAACTAGTAGTTGTATTAAATTATTGGTAAAAAATAAGTGTTCTGAATGGTTCAAATAGTTTAGTCATATTTTAACACTAGAAAAATACATACATTACACTTGAAAGCATAAGTTTCTAGAAGAATGTATTGATAGAACAATAATAGAATTTCCATAATATCCCTGAAAATTACACATAGTAGTCCTCTATGTTTCCTATGGAAAGGAAAATAAATAAGTGGATCTTAGATTCTGCTTAAGTGAAAACATATAGTGGAATCTTATATAACCTAAACATAAAATAAGTTATATGAAATGAAAAAATGAACAATATAAAGCTATAATCATCTGAAACTGAGGGTGTATACATCCATGATAAAAATTAAAAGCACAGATAACCATAATCATTACTCACATACTGATGGAATGCATAATTTCGTACATAAAAAACTTTCTATCGAGGCCTATTTCCAATACACATTCCTATAATGGGAAGTGGAATACACCAAAACCCAACCAGTTTTTCCTAAATATACATGTCTATACATCGACAATATATATAATTTTGGGGCCCATATGTTACCTAATTAATTCTAATACATTCACCTGAATAGTTATCAAGATCATTCATACCATTCCCTAAGGAATATATTACTGGATAATACTTTACTATTCATATAATTTTAAATAAATAAATCAAATAATACCCTATTATATAGAACAATATGTATGACTATGAGAACATCTCTCAATAAACATAGAATCTCTGGGGTAGAATAAAAGTAACATGAAGAACCATGTTCGAATAAATTGTGGTGAGGGTACTTCAAATGTGTTGATTTATCAATGGATGATAGAAATTGGGATCAATAGTTTTAATTGGTAGGATACCAAAGCAATGATATGGATAATTCTATATCATGGTTCTTTAAGAGTGTGTGAATATTACAAAACATATCTCCCATGAGTGTCTCAGTAGGTGTGTGGTGATAGGCCCACTCATAGTTAATCCGCGTGATGATTGATTAAATGATCAACGAGTCCTTTTAGGGTGATTACCTTTAGGGGAATTGGTAAAATATTCATATCCACTTCCTACTGTCCACATAGGGATGTAATTTCATACAAATTACACAAAGTGTTATTTTACCAAAATGTAGTATTGTTTTTACACTATGAAAAAATAACTCTTAAATAAATATAATATGATAGAGGGAAAAAAATATTTAACCTTAAATAAATTAAATTTCATGAGTAATATAGAATAAATTATTCAATGTAAATTCATGTATTGCATAAAAGAAAATAACTGGTGGTTTTAACAAGAGTCCAATGAATGTAAATTGAGATGGAAAAACGTTTGTTTATGGATTGGGTAGAAAATCAATAATAAATTATTAAAACAAAAAATTTAAACATGATCTTAAAATAAAATAAAAATATTCATCACATGATATAACTTCGAAAATTGGTAGTATATACACTATATAATATAAATTTGGGGCATAAAACAAAACAAGTCTCAAAGAGAGGAATTTGAGATTGAAAATCATTAAATATAATCCCAACATCCTTGAACATAATTTAAACACATGTATCATTAAAATTTATATATTAATAAAATAATTAATAACCTCACTCATATCCATATTCGGTCATACACTTCATAAATAATCATTGTCAACATGAATTATTTTGATTTTTCCAATCGATGTTTTTAGTTTTGATTATTTATAATGGTTCCATAATAATAGTGATTGAATTCATTATTTATAAAAATAAAATTATTAATAAGACATTAATTTTACTTTAAGGTATTTATTATAACAATTTTTGTTGCTTTGAATTCATTTCAAGAGTTTTATAGACCTTATCATTGAAGATGAAGTCGATAATAAGCATGTTTTGGTCATTTTTTATAAACGGGGGGTTTGTTCCTAAATTGATGAATTAGATATTTATATAATATCTTCTAAAAAATTATTTATAAATTTATATCATATTATACCGGTAAAAAGTTTTAATAGTCATTTATGATATAAATACACAGTATTTTTCAAGTAAGTAGTTAAACTCTCCCAAACATGAACATTCATTGACTTTAATGAATGATTATGTGGTTGGTTTTTTTTTAATATCAATATGAAAAAAGAATATTGATCATATTTAGTGTTTAATTTAGTGATATAAAATAAATTTAAGGATTTATAATAATATTTAATTGAAATGAAAACATTACACAAATTGAATAAAATATTATCCTCTTTGTATGATTGTTATAAACAATTAAAATGATGATGATTATTTGTTGATCATATAATTAATAGATTCATAAATTTTTCAAAAAAGAACCAAATTATATCATAAAAATAATATTTATCCATTAATACCATATATATGTCCAATCTTGTAAGGTTGTGAAGGAAAAAAAACATTTGGCATCATAGAGGTGGCAGTCTGCACAATGCATGAAAAATTATTCTGGTTTTATTAGTTGATGGTGTATGTGAATGAATAATGGAAATAAAACTAATATAGTAATATTAAAGAATATAAATGATTATAATATAACTATACTAGAGTGTATTTAATAAATTTAAATAATATAATCTAGAAGAAAATGTATTTATTGATAATACTATCATCATGGACTTGAATTTTCCTTATAATTATACTTGAATTTGAAAGGATTAGGATACCAATGAGTGAGATATCATGTACATGGGATATGGTTATAGGAAGATTAAAATAATGTATTTTAAAAGTGTCATTTTAAGGATAAGTGATTCTTGAATTTGTGATGATGCAACCCTTTTATAAGTTAGGAGAAGGAGAGTTTTGGAAGTAACCCTTACATTTTCAATAATTTAATGTTATTATTCAAGTATCAAGGGCCACAAGATGGAAAAAATAGGATATGAAAATGTTTTTTGAAAAAAAATCACCTCATACACTCATCTTTTAGAATAATTTTTTGTCTTTTATGGTTCTTTTATCTTTTTACCATAATTTACTTTTACCATGGTAATTAATCTCTAACTTCGTCAATTAATTTTAATGAAAAATATTATTACTGACCTTTTAATTCTTTTTATTCATATTATTTAAAATTTTAAAATAATATTATAAAATAAAATTTATGAATGTGAAATAAGTTAATTTATAAATAAATATTCTTAATCATGTAAATAATTTTTTAGAAAAATAAGAATCATAAGCATTAAATTTATACACAATGTAAAATTATTTTGGATATTTATTTTAATATAAATAAAGGATAAAATTATATAAATGAATTAAAAAATCAAATATCCCTTGAAAAATTTTGATTCAGTGAAAATATCGAAAATATATTTTATATTAATAAAACATTTTAATTAGAAAAAAAATGTTTTTCATAGTTTTTAAAAGACAAAAAAATTGTAAATTTTATAATTTTATTCCATAAATTAATATTTTATTAAATAAATTTATTTATAAACTTCTATTTCATTTTTATAATGTTAAATTCTTACAAATTACAAGTTTCATGAAAACTGTAATTTTTTTATAAAACCCAACCTTTTCGAGAAAGATGAAAAATTAATTCTAAGATAAAATTGATATGATGAATTCAAAAATGATGTTAGTTCAGTAAATTGAAAATTATTATATTAATCTATGAAATAAATTTATGAATAAAGGATTTTTAAATGGATCATTCCATTATAGACCTGGATATAATGTTTTTCGGTTATAGTAGTGTCTTAAGTACTACAATAGTGATGGAATAGGTACCCCAGTATCAGTGTCAACTCATTCCCATGGAAACCATCCAATAAAAAGAATCCTTAGTAATAATGTGACAGAACCCACATTTTATATTCTTTCATTATAGTTATCCTTAACTGGTTCGTTATCATTTCTACGGTTATAGTAGTGAACCCGCCTTTCAAATTGTTTCCCAATGGTTAGCATTGTTATGTATTCTCCTCTATCCTTCAATTCAAACCCTTGAAGTAACAATTTACCTCTCTATTAATTACTTTTTCATAATTTTAATTCCAACACCCTTAATTTTATTCCCTCATATGTAACACCCCAAGCTTCTACATTGCGCTTCTCTTTTAATAATACAATAACTTGCACTATACACAACTTTGAGTTCTAGCACAACACGACCAATCAAACTAGCCATTATAAATTGTAATACCCACTTTTTGAAATTTTGTAAATTTTCTTTTTAAAAATGGGCTTCATTTTTTGGATTCAGAATATAAAAATTAGCATAGGGTTATTTTTTGGTATTTTTTTGGAAAACATTCAGTTTTTAATGAATAGTGAAAAACATTGTGTTATTGTTTAAAAAAAACTTTTTATTTAAATAATTATATATTTTATTTAAATTTATTTTTGGTCAAAATATATATATATAATACCTATATAAATTTAATGTAACTCATTCGAGTAATTTTATAATACAAATAGATGTATAAAATTTTATTGAACATTTTAACATCTTTTACCCACCTTCTATGCACAATTGAAAATTTACATAAAACATATTTTTACCACTTTGGTGAATTGAATTTCAAAAATCCGAGAGACACGGTTGACATCAGTAAGTAAAATGTAGTTCAATAGGATGAAAATAATTTTTGTAAATAGTTACTTTTGAATTTTATTTACCACAATTAAAACTAAATAGGGTAATTAAAGGTAAAAATGATTTTATAATTACCCTAAAACATGTCCTAATTCTATTGGATAAGTGTTTTTCAACCAAAATAAACCTTATGAATAAAATATTATCCTCTTTGATCCACTTGAATTAGATTTGGACTTTTGTTATTATTTTATTTAAAGAATAGTTAAAAACGTTAAATTCAAATTTTCATAAATAAAACATTTTTAATATAAGGTTATACATAAGATAAATTCAAAAATAAATATTCATTATTAAGATAAAAATATTTCCAACATAATGGTATTTTATTTATAATTTTAGACATTAAATAGTTAAATTTATTTATGACACAATGATGATGTAGTAACTACCTTATTAATGAAATATTAAAATATTTAATATTATAAATATCAAAATAAATGAAAATTGAGACATTTGAAGAATTAAACTAATTTTATAGGTTAATATTACATTTTATGATTTATTTAATTTATTTTTTTGATGTAATAATTTTTTTTTACTTTCACAAAAACCAAATACTAAATAGTGTCAACATTGACATATATGAGTTTTAAAAAAGATTGTATTATTAATTGATATAATATTCCTAAAAACATAAGGATCGTACAAAGGACATAAATAAGGTTATATGTGTCAATAATTAACCACTTGGGGTTCTATTGGTTTTTTATAATAATACATGAATACATGGTAAAAGTTAAGCTATTTAACTATGAGTTAAATCTAAAAGATAAGGTTAATATGGTGACCTAAACCTATCTAAAACCTATTTATTGAGATATTTTCGACCCATACGCACCTTATCCTAGAAATAAATCCTTTTGGAGCCATTATAAACCGAATATTATTGTATAATAAATTAATATTTCATGCTCTTCCTAAAGTGACCCTCACCTCTCTTATAAAATGGTACTTCTCCTTCTCTCAAAATCACAAATCTAAATCCATTTGGATTGGCCAACCCCAGATCAAATATCCTCCCAACTACCCTCACTTTAACCTATAGTCCTTACTTTGATCATAAAGCCAACCTATGGAGCCCATTTGATCAAATCCAAAGGAAGCGCCTAAAGAAGATGTAATTATTTCATCACCTATTTCAACGATCTTTTCTTCTTTCACTTCCTCTTTATTTATTGTTTCAATAACAAAATATTAAATCCATTAATTTATACATAATTTCATGTTATTATAAATATGTTACATCCATATTAATTATTCTATCCATCCAATGAATAAAAAATCCACCATACGTGCGTACGTACGGGTTACCGTCTCCACGTCGTGGTGTAGTTTGTTATTCATCACTTCATTATTTGGATGGGTATAATAATCCTTATAAATGATGTAAATAAAAAATATAATATGTTAATTATTCTATATATATGACATGCCATCCAATTACATACTATTTCACCATCAATAGAATGATATTGTCTCTCGTGCGTATGTACGGATTACCATCTCCACGAACACAATGAGATTCATCCCCCATCATAACCATTCAAGAATAACATTCATTTAATGATTAAAAATAAAGTTTAATAACATTATTTAATTATGTATATTAATCAAATACACCCTATCCATAAAAATCGTGTCTTACATAATAGATCATATAAAGGAAAACAAATCAGTTAACACTTGAAACAATGATACTTCTGAAATATTACTAACAAAGCAATTTTAGAAGATCATATATGGTATAATATTTATGTTTGTGGTTATTTTATTATTTAATAACAATGATTTAACCATTATACAGGATTTTAAAGTACCCTCGACCAAGGACAAGTACATGTTAAGTGTTAATTTTACAATCTCTATATTATCTGAGGTTGTTTATACGTAAGTATTTACTGGGACATATTTATCATCCACATCCATGTTTCTTAAAAATTTATTTCAAAACATTATTATTATTTCCTAAACTATGGGTTAAAGTCATTTATACCCTTTTTTACTTTTTATAAGATGTTTTGAATGGAATATTTCTACAGTTTTCCAAACAAGGTACTTTATTGCCTTTTTGAAAAATTAAATAAAGAATTTATTTTTTTAGCTTATACGGTGGGTGAAGCTATTTTACACCATTATAATAACTTTAAAGCTTCTCTTAGAAGATTATAAAAAAATTTCAAATTAAATATTTTATTTAATTTTAAATTATTTCAATGTAGAAATATATATCCCACTCTAATGGTTTTTGGATTGATTTTATCTATGTCAACATCCTTTGTTAGATTTTACTGTTGTTTGAAGTTGATTTATTAAGATAAAATATTCCATATTTTTTTGAAGGTTTTGTGATATGCTTGAATTTGGATGTGCTATTTTTATACCATTTATGGATTATGGTTAAAGTATTAACATTTTGTATGTTAGTTTTAATAAAAATGTTTATGTTATGTTTCAACATTTTCATTTGAGAAATGAATTGGACTTAGTAAGTGACGGGTGGAGACCACTATAGCTACTAGATGAATCGGTAGTTCTCATGAGACAAACAAGTGTCTTGGCATAAGGCCTCGACGTAATCATATTTTTAGTCTTGGAATGAGGAATTGACTATGTGGTTATGATGTCTGGAATTATTCATTCCATCATTATAAAATTAGCTATTGATATTACATATGATTATTCGACTGGTAGAATATCCATGTGAATAAGTAAATTGAATTGTTTGATTTACCTTTTCCATATTATGCTGAATTTTAATTTTAAAAGGCTTTTGTTTTAGTTTTTTAAATTTTCTTCAGTGTTTATGCTCATTTATGAAAGTTTCCGCGATATTGTTATCCTTACTGAGCATCTGAGTTCACCCCTTTATTTTTTTTATTTTCCCAGGATGTGAAGAAGTATATTATGATTAACCTACAGGGATATTCCAAATATATGAGGGTGTTAAAAGGGGAAACAATGTTGTTTTTCTATTTCATGTTGTAATGTAAAACATATGTATGTGTCTAGTACTTCCAAGGCTACTAAACTGATCGATCTTTCAGAATTTGATCCCTTATGATCATGACAATGTTATGTAATAATGCACTGAATCTGGGTAACTATGTTTGAAGAGTTACAATTGGTATCAGAAAACGTTTAGTAAAAAACCTTGGAAGCTAGATTTTGAAAATCTCTGATTAGAGAACATTACCATGAGATAGATGTTGAGGATTAGTATAGAAAAACATCCTAGAATTTTGGTAATGTATATATTTTTTGTATTTTCCAAGAAATACATCCTTGTCTGGATATGAATAGGTAGAGGTGGGTCTGGCATAGATATACCTAGGAGTTAAAATTCTGACAAGGAGTTTCGGGCTTGACACGAGGTATCCTTGTACATGGCAACAGGCCTTTCTGCACTCTTGGTTATGACATTGCTAGGTGATATACTGAGGATAACTCACATTTTCATTACAAACTGATGTGGCTCTATTTTTACATAGTTTTTTCATATATTTTATTTAATTTTTATCAATTTAATTATGTATTTTGACACTTTTTAATAAATAATGGCATATTTGTATTTTTAGCACTAAATATGTTAATGAATCATTTTTTTTATAATTAAATATGCATTTTTAGTCTTTTTATTTAGTCACTCTAGTTATTCCAATTGTATTAAATTAATTTTTACTATATTAATATTAATCTTCTCACCTTTTAGTAACTTGAAATTAATAATAAATAATCATTTAATTTCTTTATTTGTGTTTTAATTAATTTAGACTTTATTTTAATATTTTATCCATTAATTAAAAATTAGTAAAATAAATTTACTTTGTTAAATAATTTTTTTAACCATATTTCTTAATAAATAAGTTATGAAATTAAGTTAATCATTAATTAAATAATGTGTTTTTAATGTTAAGATTAATTTTTTCATTTAACTAATTAAAATTTTCATTTAATATCTTTAGTTAACTCTAATTATTTTAATTTTATGTTTGCGGTTAATTATTTGTAGGAGTTTAGTGTTTATTTAGACATTAAATTAATCAATATTTATATTTATATTCTTAGTTAATATTTAGTCACCTTTTTTAATGATTTAGTTAGTTTTTAGTTACAATTAATTATTTTAATCTTAAACAATTTATTTAATTTATCTTTTGTGTTAATTAATTAATGTTTTACCATTTTATTATCTAATATAAATTAATTTTTATTTTTAATATTTTTTAATTTGTCTACCGATCTTTCGTCACCCTGATATTTTGAGACACTGATGTTCTTAATTTTATCGGTGTGTCGTGACTCACTGATTACTTCGAAAACACCATCGGTCTCTCGCGACGCACCGATGTTGCGACGCACCGATCCTTCCATCGGTTTCGGTCTTTATTGCGCATTATATTCGATATTTCATTTTTAATTTTTGGTGTCTAGTTTTTTTTAACCAATGGTGAATCATTTTTAATTATCGGTGAGTCGATATTTTCTTTCATCGGTGTGTCACACACCGATACTTTTTGTTTTAACTAACGGTTCTTCCAGACGCAATGATATTTTTTAGTGTAGTTGTTATTTGGAACCATTTAATTTCTTCTATTGGTGAGTCTCTGACTCACTGATGCAAAAAACACACCGATACAACTATCGGTTTCACCCCTTACTCACCGATTGCCCTTTTTTTCTTCTATCGTTCTCACAGATTTTCTCCCCCTCCTGTGACTGTTATTGCTTCCACCCCAACATTGGTTCTTTCCTTTATCTCTTCTAACCTTTCATCCTCATTCCAGCCACTAAAAAAACTATTAAATTAACTTTTTTTTACAGACTCAAACTAGGAATAAATTCTTTACAATTCAAATCAAGTTCTTCAATCCGAAGATGGAATCACTAATCGCTAGAGGAGATGGCCTGCAAGTCACTACATCTCCTTTGGTAAGATCTGGATCTGTGCGAACCGCTTTGGTCTGAGGTCAGAGCTATTTTAGTGTTCCTAATAGGGGAAGAGACCCACTCTTTTTCCGCAGTTGATGCTTGGAATCAAGTTGGTCAGATCTGAAATTCGGACTCTTCCTGCAGCCACCGAGCTTTGTCGTGCCGCCGTGGTTAGAGGAGTAGGGTTGCGCCTACTCGCTACTCCTCCTAAGTATAAAGTTTTTCTGCCTTGAATTTCCTGAACTCGAGGTTCTCCACTGGACCACAAGCCGTCGCCCGGGGTTCACACCTTCAATCGACACATGAGATGAACTTCGAGATGCTGGATTTGTTGCGTGATCTGGAGGAGAAATCAATGCACCTAGTTGAACTGTGTCGCCATGGGGGAGTAAGAGGAAGCCGTGATCATGCTTTGAAAAATAAAATCCCCCTACTCCATAGCACGGCTACCTTCGATAAGGAGACCTCCCCCTTGCACCGATAATTGGGGGGAGATAATATAAGATTAAAAAAAATCAAAATAAAACTAAAATAAAAACTAAAAAAATAATGATAAAACTAAAATATTAAAACAATTTTTATAATTATAAATAATTAATCAATACAAGATAATTAATTTCTAATGCGCAATTAAAAATTTAATATAATATAATAAAATATTAATTGAGCTAAAATAATAAATTAGAACTTCTTAATTAAATTAACTAAAATTTAATGTGGCGTGCTAAATAATTATTTTTCTAATAAAATTAAATACTTAATAATAATTTATTGTTAACTAAATTAAGATAATCTAATTAATTAAAAATATTAAATTATTTTATTTTCTTAATTAATAATAAATTTTATATTTAACATCAATTACTTTAAAATGATAACAAACGTAATAATAACATTATTAAATCTTTTACGACTTTTTATAAACTAATGTCTTTAATTATTAATTATTTTTTCTTTGTTTGTGTGTTTTTCTTGTGCAGGTTTATTCATGGGTCTTAAACATGACCACATTCATTCAACTAACTCACCCGGAGTTAGTTACATGGGAAAATATAATGTGACGTGCCAGTCGAGAAAAAGACACACGTGTGCGGTGCAAAAGTGAAGGCTTTTTGAAGTCTATGGAAGCATGAGGTGATGTGTAGAAGATGACAGATGATAATTTAAGAAGAGTAGCATCATAATTTTGAGGGTGGGATGATCATTAATTCCATGATCACATCAGATGAGAGCGGGGACTCTCGTTCTAATTTCACAACACATGATTCGAGGGTAGATCTTCAGAGAGACAGCAAGTGCAGTTCAGAAGAACTGGAGTCACATAGGAGCGAGTAACAGTACATGATCTTCATACTCAAAGGGAGGAACCTTATTCCTCTTATTTTTAATGTTTTAATCAATATTGTTGCTGTTAAATTTAATATTATCTTAGAAAAACTTTTGTGATCAGGAGTTTTAACTTTTTATTGGTTTATATTTTATTTTTCATCATTTTAATTTTCTCAAATAGAATATGATTATTTTGGGGAGATTGAATCTAATTATAAAATATTTAATTGAACTTGCGCCTTTTTTAGCATAATCACAAGCTCAATGATCTTTTGGAGATATCGATCATCATTTCTATCTATCAAACTACCAATTCAATTTAACATCTTTTGAAACTTTTGGTGACGAATATTTCAGTTGATATCTTTTAATCATTTTGTTGGCTGTATGTTTTTAAAGTGGAGAACTTCCGAAATTTATAGATCAATGTGTTATTCATCTTGTGAGGAAGAATTAACCAGACATTTTATGGTGTGAATTCAATAAGATGAAGAATACACTTTTAAATTAGTATAATTCAAATCTCTTGAGAAATCATTTTTATAAATTCTCATCACTCCTGTTCCATTTCATTTTTACTGTTACCTTCAGTTTCCCTTATATTGGTTTAATTTTAGTTTAGTAAATAAGAAATCATCAAACTTGTTTCATTACTTCTTAACAAAAAAAATATAAAAAAAATTGTAAAGTAAAAACAACTAAAAATGCACACTATCTTCATATCTGACAACAGTGGGGTTTATTAAAAATAAAACCTATGACTTTACTCACCTGCCTTCCCTGTGGATTGACCCTACACCACTGTGATCGTGTAGGTTAATAAATTTAATTTTGAGGGTCATGACGACCTCCATCCATTTCACAAACCATTATGAAGAATTTATGAGTAAATAATTCCTTAAAGAAAACAGTTTTATGATTATGGATTATATGCATAAATCATTCAATTTATGTTATGTATTTTACTAGTTTGTAATTATGTATTGTGATTCAAAAACTAATCTATTGTATGCCATTGTTTAGAAATGGCGACTAATGGAATGAAGGGAAATCATATCAACCCACATAATCCATGTAGGGATTTCCATCCTACTCAAGATAATTATAGTAGATCTGGTGAAGCAACTTGTACTGAACAGCTGATAACGATACTTGGATAACTCACTCAGGTTATGAATAATAATCGTACCTATTTGGAGCACCCTGATCTACAATGTGGAGGATCAATGTTAGACCGCTTAATGAGGAAAACCCCACTGACATTCAATGGGACTACAAATCCATTTGTAGTTGAGAAATGGATAAGTTCCTTAGAAAAAATATTTCATTCTTTGGGGAGTAGCGAAAAGGAAAATTTTGTCATGGCAGTTTATCACCTCACATGAGATGCAGATCAATGGTGGTAATTAATTCAAAATTAAAAGGAGGATGAAGAAGTATCAAATATGTAATGGAGGGAGTATAAAGTTCTTTTCTTAGAAAAATAATTTCCTTGTGATCATCAAGTGGATATAAAAGGACAATTTCTGAGTCTAAGGAAAAAGGATGATGATAATGTAGAAAATTATGAGGATAACTTTACATGGTTATCAAGGAATTTTTCAGATTATATATGTAACCAATGAATTAATATCAATCAATTCTTTGATGGGTTAAACCGATTCATCCATTGAGTATTAGTCCCACAATCCTCCTCATCATATGAAGATATTGTCTAATTTGCTATCAATACATAAAAGGAATTCTCTATGTCATACAAATTTTAAGAAAATCAAGAGAAGAAGAGGTCTTCTAAACACTCTGGAAATGTAAATAAGGGTAAGAAGGGAAAAGTTGAATTTCTATACTGCATTAAATGTGGGAAGAATCACCTAGGTACTTTCCTGAAGGGTATGAAAGTTTGTTACAAGTGTGGTGAAAAAATCCCACCAAGCTCGTGATTGCAAGGGAAAGAAAGAGGCTGCCAATGTTGAAAGCTAAAATTTTGTATAAATGGGGCATTATGAAAATGAATTTCCTAAGCCCTGAGGAAACTGTTTCCCTCTAGAATTGGGGATGACCTCGTTGACTGAAGGTTCAAACATTCCAATTAGTTTCTAACGGGTTTGTTCATAGAACCAGAAACATCCAATGATTCCATATCCATTTAGACCTACTTTCCAAAGGTAGGCACTCATTAGTTGTGGAATGATGAGGCTTAGGAATTTGCATTGGTCTAGAGGATGGGAGGTCGGACTCAACACACCTTTTTTAGGGGAATAATTGTCTACTTCGGGACTCTCTTTATAGATTTAAGTTATTTTCATTAATCCTTATAACATTACCAAGTATAAAATGAGCTTTCCCTTAGTCTGACAATCAATTATTGGTACGTAGGAAATTCGGATAATATTTTATATGTATTCGAGGTTCTTCATCGATGAAGAATCATCTGTATTTGTTATAGATTCTTAGTTGATAGTATCCTTAAAAATACAAAAAAGTCTCTTGGTCATTATGATGACCATACTAGTTTTAAAGCCACTCAGTGGGGCACTTGATGTTTATTTTCATTCAGGAGTACATGTATTATTTCAGAGTTGGGATCGTACCCGCTGATGGGCTACCTACGTATCCTTTGTTTTGGAAAATGAATCAGAACCCACGTAGTTCGAGTAAGGGAGTATGATTTTTATGCATGATTTATGGCTCGTGAAAGATGTCATGATTACTTTTACACTCTATGCTCACGTGAGTCATGATTGGTGTGATAAACAAGAGGTATCGGTGAAACCAACCAATTTGTGCCATGAAAGATGCAATGATATGGGGCTTATATGTGTATGACTGCCCAAATAGATAAGAATTAAGATTTACCTCAGGGAAGAAATCTAGGAAAAGGGTCCATAATGTTATATGTGCTTCATGGAGATTTGGATACTCTAATCTTGGGGCTTACTCCTAATGAAGATACCAAAATTATGAGGGGACTTATGATTAGGTTTTACTCCTGAGAAGGAAGCCCAGATCAAAAGTAAATTTAAGACTGGGGCTTACTTCTGAAAAGGAGGCCCAGGTTAAGAGAATTATGGTTGGGGCTTACTCCTAAGGAGGATTCCCAGATTAGAGGACATGGGGCTTACTCCTAAAGAGGATGCCCATAGTAATGAGAATTTGGACTGTGGATTACTCCTGAAAAGGAGTCCCAGGTTAAAGATTCTCTCATCTTAAAGGATGAGGTTTAATGAATGAAATCTCAATCTTTAGTGACATAAAGATGTGTAAATCACTAGATTTTGAGAGATGTTCCATGGTGTTCCTTTTAGATAAGGAATCCAAATCAAGAAATCATGCCATAAATGTCTTTGAAGAGTGTCTTGAAGTCTGAATTTTGAATAGGAGAGGTGGAATGGGATAAGAGGGGTGAAAATGGGTGGGAAAGGCACCCAAAAAGGTAGGGGCGCACAAGTTCTGGTAGGTGCACAGCTACTGCGTGGGTGCTCAAGTCCTAGTCACGCAGGTATACCTGCGAGGCACATGGGTACTTGTGTGATTTTCTGCCCTTAGAGTAATATTTGGGTGATCCTTGATCAATGCCTTTAGAATCATCCCTAGAGGCTTTCCAAAAGATGGCATGCAAGTTATGGTGAAGAAGTAGGGCTACGCGCAAGTGTGTTCATTTCCCTTAAAGGTAAAACACTTAGGCGCACAAGTTTTAGTGAATTCTAACACTTAGGCCTTACTCCTCCTATTTCAACCTTCCATTCTAGGTAAATAATTACCTTAGAAGTGTTCGGATGACCTGAAGAAGAGACTTGGGTGTTCAGAGCACTGTATCTGAATTCTGGAAAAATTCCTCCCAAAATTGGGGGCCCACCGGGGGAATTTATAGGCTGGAGAAGAACCCAGGCGATTATCACCTAGGGCGCGCAAGTGACTTGCGCGACTAACTTCAGCGCGTAGGTGTACTTGCGCGACCATTGTGGCATTCAAGTGTACTTGAGCGACCATTGTAGAACTTGCGCGACCCTTGTGTAATGTTATTCTTATTCATTCGTTTGTAAATTTTTGATATTTGTCCAAAGGTTGAATCCCTTTGAGCTCAGATATTCCCCTTTTCAAATCTTTAGATTCTGTGACGAAAGGAGCATCAACAAAAGTCCCCCCTCAGAGTTGGATCCAAAAGAAATGAGTATTTGACTCTGAGTAAATCGAGAGTCCAAAGTAAATTGGTGCGCGTAAGGTTGGGCGCGCAAATGAGCTTTGGGTGCATAGGGTCTGGCGCGCAGGGGCACGGCCTTTAGTCATGCAAGGTACGACGCGCAGGGTCATGGACACGTCTATAAATCGGGGGCTTCATTTTGCACAAAGCACTCGGCTCTCATGGATTTCTTGCTCTTGACATGCAGCTTGGCTCTCGGCTTTTGCTCATCCGTGCACGTGATTCCACTATTTCACACTTCATGTTTCTTACGTCACGCTTCTGTTAAGGTATTTGGACTTGCGCAGTGATACTTTCACAACCAATACTTGCGCGACCAAAGGAGACTTGCGTGCCAACTATGGGACTTGCGCGACTTAATTACTTAGCCAATTTCTTCAAATCCTTCACAAATTTTATGAAAAATTAACATAACTTAAGAGTTAATTATTCAATTCTTGTGCAGATAAAATGGCTCCAAATAGAATTGGAACGGATGATGAGCTGGCTAGCAAGCGGATTGATGACATGATGAACATTGTTGGCCATTATTACTATGATATTTTCGATAGCACTTTCCCAGATTTGGCTAAATACTGAAGAAATATCATCTTAATTTTACACAGAGCATCTAACTACCTCTGTATGGTCATGGTCATCTGCAAGGAGTCAATGTTCTAGATGAAAAGAACAATATTCCTGAGATGCAGCTGCACCACTACTCCTCTATTTTGGTTATGTTATGCATTATGAGAAACAACATTGGTGTGAACTTTCAAATTTTTCCTCCATGTCATTTCCTTGCATATATGAAAATGGAAAACCCATGGGTTGAAATGTTTTCCGCTGCCGGTTGTTGGAGAGAAGACAAACATGGAATTAGAGAAATATCTGAAAATGTTACTCTCTCCAAATGGATCTTTACTTCCAATGCTCCATTCTCAAATCCATGTATCCATCTTCCAAGTCTCTTGGACAGAAATAGAGTCACTTTTTGATCAGTAGAAAATTTTCTCAAACCACACTCAAGAACATCCTTTTACAATTGTTCCAAGAAGAGCTAGTATCACTGCATCTCTTATTGTATCCAGTTGAATGAATGAATTCCAGGTGGTTGTTGATGAAGCTCGGTATGCCGTAAATCAAATGAAGAGTTATGTTGAAAGCCTCTTGTAATTCATGAAAAAGAGAAGAGACTCCAGTCTGTGGATGTCTTTCTATCTCGTGTGTATCAATGAAAAACACTTTCATCTTCAATCGTTTGTACCTGCATTATTTTTCTACATGCTTTAAATTTTACCTAAGCCAATGGGACTAGTAAGCATAGTTTGATTTTTACTAGGATTAATGTAAATAACCCTACAAACATTGAATCTTTTAATTGCTCAATATTACCTAAATCATACAAAATGTATGTTTAGTGAGATGTAACTTGACTTTTATTCAGAGTTCCTTTGTCTTTTGTGGGTAGTTTAAAGTCATGCACATCGGACATAAAGATGCTAATGTTTAAGGTCGAAATAGCTTTGATCGAAATGGATTAAAATTGACTCAATTCCTTGAAAATTTATCTGAAAACATATTACCATACTCAAGTATGAGGGAAAATATGTAAACTATGACTTAAGAATATTTTAATATGAGGAATGATATGAAAAAGAGCTAAAAGGCATTAGAAGAAGTAGTTCTCAAGAATGAAGTTACCATTATTTAACAAACCCATTAGGGAGTTGAATTATGCAGGGCCACCTAAGGGCATTGGCTGCATAGTCAAATAAATAGCATCTTTTGGCTGATCAGTCCATTATGTAGACTACTTATGCAAGGCCACCTAAGGGCACGTGCTGCATAGTCGGGCAAAAGAACTCTCATAAATTTACTTTCCTAGTGCTAAAAAGCCGGTAAAAGTTTATGGAGATTAAAATTTTCCAAAGTATAGAGTTTTCCATATGGAAAGAGGTACATGAATATGGAGAAGATATTTCCAAACAAGATTATCGAAGAACTAGATGAATATCACTCCTACGAAGGTTTGACCCAAACGCAGGGAAGGAGAATATAAACCATAGACTTGAATACTTTCAGATCACGAAAAAGGATATGGGACAAATATGTTAAGGATGGCTATTTTTGAAGATCCTTACATATTGTCAAGACAAATAAAGAAAAAAGATATTTTTCTCCCAAGAATGAAGTGACCACAATTTAACAAACCAGTTAGGGGGTTGAATTATGCAGGGCCACATAAGGGCATTGGCTGCATAGTCAAATAATAGCATCTTTTGGCTGACAGGTCCGTTATATAGACTATTTATGCAAGGTCGCCTAAGGGCACGTGATGCATGGTCAGGAAAAAGAACTCTCAGAATTTCAAACCTTTTTTGGGACTAGAACATAAGAAAAGGGTTATGAAGATCTGAAAATATTTAAGGTTAGGATTATGACACATAAAGATGGGTATTATCCAATGTATACAGAGATACACAGATTAATACTAACCATAATCATGTTGTGGCTGGGTCCTGAATAGAAATGTTGGACTTTACTACATATCCCATAAGGATGGGAATCAAGCCATACGTAGTTCTTAAACTAAATTTTAACGTCTTGTGCGACAAAAGTATTGGAGATATTAGTTTAGGGTCATAGAGCTTGGATCATTATAAGAAATACATAGTGTGTGTTTTCACAGGGACTTTTCAGCCAAGAGACTAAAAGTGGAATTTTGGGTTAGGCCCAAAGACTTGGGGCTGGATTCGAGGGACACTTGAACATTCCTACGTATCCCATAAGGATGGGAATCAATCCCACTTAGTTCTAGAACTAACCTCTGTACAAATTTGGTTCGTACATGTGAAGGGTGAAAAGGTACTTTAGTGGAATGATGTTTTAACCCAAGATAAAAGGTTCGGGAATTGTCATGTATGCACATAGTCTTTGGAAAGAAACATGATTTAAAATCAATTTAAATAATGATTCCCTCTCAGGTGAGGGTATCAAAGAATGTTATAGTTTGTTGTCATACTGGACAAATGTTTTGTATAGTTTAACGTCGTATAGTAAGGATGAAAGTGAACCAATGTAAAGATATTTATTCTAGGGGCAGTTTCACGAATCAACATCGTATGAGATAAAGGTGAACCGATGTGGAGAGATTAATTTTGGTCTTTATCCTTGGGAGGTTGCTTACATACCCAGCCTAGAAGGCAAGGATCAAAGTCTGCATAGTTCAATTAAAGAATGAATTAATGATCATGTTGTTCTTGGGGACAACGACCTAAAAAAATGATGTTGTTGTGACTTACACATGGTTAATAGCTTAGAGAGAGTGTTATGGTTGATGTTTGATCTAAGCTCATGTGAGTCATACTCGGTGTGAGAAACAAGAGGTAGAAACAACCTTAACGATGCACAGTTTAATGTCATGTAGGACATATAAAGGGACTATGCAGTTTAAAGTCTTACAGTTAGGACTATAAGTGTTGCACAGTTTAGTGTCATGTAGCAGGGACAAAGTACAGTTTAATATCATGTAGGACGTATCAAAGGACTTTATGTACAGTTTAGCATCATGTAGTTATGAAAATGGGGAAAACACAGTTTAATGTCATGTTGGAAAAAAAGAGGACTGTTCAGTTTAATGTCATGCAGTAAGTACAAAAGAGTACACCATTTCACATCATGTTGGACGTATTAGGGACTCTTTCATAGTTTAACATCATGTTGAAAGAAAAATGGACAATACAGTTTAGCATCATGTTTGACGTAAGTAACAATAGTTTAAGGTCATATGCATGGATCATTGGTTATGCAGTTTAACGTCATGTTGGATGAAAGGGACGTCTATACAGTTTAGTTTCATGTAGTTAGGACGTCACAGTTTAACATCACGTGAGATGAAAGGAATACAAATAGTTTAAGGTCATATGTATGGACCGTTGCTATATAGTTTAACGTCATATAGCAAGGACGATTAAGGGGACATAGTTTAACATCATGTTGGGCGTATGTGCAAATATTTTAGGGTCATATGCATGGACCGTTGGTTATGCAGTTTAACGTCTTGCTAGAAGGTGGTGCAATTTAAGGTCATACTGGACCAATGATGATATATTTTGTGTTTATACAAAATACTTCTTCAAAAATCTGGCCTTGGTTGGAGTAGTGATGCGTTCTCCATCCATCGAGATTAATGAATAAGCTCCATTGGAGTAGACCCTATGTATTGAGTAAGGTCCTTCCCATTTTGGCTCAATCTTGGGAGGATTCATTCTTGGTATCATTAACGTTCTGAGAACTAATACCAATTCTCCCTGAGTGAATGAACGGAGATGAACTTTTTTGTTAAAAGCTCGTGTTATTCTATTCTGATAGACTTCCAAGTGGTGCAAAGTGCACAATCTTTTCTCATCTAACCATTCCAATTCATTCAATCACTTTTGAGATTGCTCATTTGTAGATGAATGATCACAAATGGCTACTCTGAATGATGGTAATTGAACTTAAATTGGAAAGATAGATTTCGTTCCATATACCAGTGAATATGGAGTTGACCGTGTTGCAGTACGGGTGGTAGTCTGATAAGCCCATAAAGCATTGAATATTTTATCAGGCCATGATTTCTTATCTTTATCCACCATCTTTTGAAGTATATTTTACAGAGTATTATTGAAGGCTTCTATCTAGCCATTGTCCACTGCATGATACCGATATTAATGGTTGGATTTGATGTTGTATTCTTGATACAATTTCTTCACCTCGGATGAACTGAAGATGGTGCCATTGTCCGTCAATATGGTATGTGACGCACGCCTGTCGTAGGGCGTGGCAAAAAAATTATTTCCTAAGTTAAAATGCAGTAATTTGGTTGACCTAGGATGTCTCCCAAAGAGGAGTGCACACAAAACAGGTTGTCACTTTAAAATGGGGGTAAAAATGTTGTGAAAGGAAATTTGAAATTCAAATGATTGAAAAACTATGAAATTAAAAGGGTGATTAGGTCGGGGTTGGTTTCCTAATTATAATGCTATCATTTTTCAATTTAATTCAAACCACTTCTTCTTAGTTGATTAAAGTGAGTTTCCACAATCGTTTCATCTCACTTCCTTGGTGAAATTATTATTGTGAGAGAAAACCTTACCAAGATCTTGGTTTGGTCAACACTCCTTCCATGTGTAAAATAGTTGTATTGAATATACTTAATTTAAATGGGCAATACCCGATCGGGTTTTGTTTATCCCAAACAATCAAAAACATTCACTACACCTTTTACACATACTGACGATCGTCGATTACTTCAACACTAATTCCTGGTTTATTCCATCGTATATAAACCAGAAATTAGAGGAGGGAGATATTGATTATTTTACCAAGGAAAAAATAAATAACGGAATTAATTTTCAAGAATGATTGAACTTGATAATAAAATCCACTATAAGAAATTGAAAACAACTTTTAAGAAGAATGAAATTTATTCAATTACGTCCAAGAACTCAAGCATTACAATGTAAAAAACCAACCCTTCCCCGATCACTCCAAAAGTTTACCCCACCATGGTAAGGGTAATCAAGTTGAATGGGGAAAAAAGGCATTAAAAAACTATGAAAAAGAAAATAAATAAAAGAGAAAGCTGAAAATATCTCCTTCTTGGTGTCACAGAAGGAATGGGGTGGAGAATGGGATGCTTTGAGAGGGTGGAGCTCTCCTCCTTTTATAGCCATAATGTTTCCCCCGAATGTCGACGCGTTTTAGACCCAATAAATGACATCTTCACGCATTGAGACCTTCTTGAATGTTGTTTATAATTCCCTTTTCCGTGTCCCCTCAAAATATCAGTAGATTTGGACATGTATTCCGAGTGTTATGTCTGTTTTACTATGAAAATATATTCTGTCCAGTCAGACTCTTCAAAACGAAATCCTCCGGATTAGGGTCATTTAATGACCCCATAAAAGGCAAATTCCCTCAGTGCTTCCTTTATAAAAGATTCTCCAAAACTTCTTTCGCGTCCACCCACCGAAGTTCACAAGCTTTGGGTCCACAGTGGATAAGTTATGGATCCCAAATCAAAACTAGGCAGAACTGAAAATACTTTTATTGAGCCAAATTGTGAGCTTCTTTTGAGCTTCCATATGGACGATTCAGATTTTAGTCCAAAAATAGTAAATGAATCCCTTGATGTTTAGAATCTGGAAAAGAAAGAATTTTTCAATTTGGATCAGGGTTGCTAATATTATGGCCAAACTACCGAAATAATTTAAAACTGTTAAAAATCCAAAATGGCCAATTTTTACTATTCAGCTCAAAATAACACCATTATCATAAAAATTAAACAATTCATCTTAGAGGAACAATTTTGTGGGTTTAAAACAATGATATTCAATATAAATTAATTGAAAATATTTTCTCTATCAATTCCCTCACACTTAACACTTGGACTCCTGGACAAGTAAAAATCAAATCAAATCAAATCCAAAACACATATCAATGAGATCAATCAAATCAATTTTAAGAAACAAAAAGATATCATGCCTCATAAAAAACTGTTATTTCAAGTTCTACATTTATTATTTTCATATATTTCCACTTTATTTCTTATCCCATGCACACAAAACACCTACCTCACATGAATTTTCTCTCATCTCACAAATGTAAAGGCTGAACAAGGCTTTTCTCATTCAAACTCACACAGGAGTCACCATAGGTTTGATACATTCCTACCTCTCCACCCGATGTGAGTCAAGGAAATGTGTTTCTCGTGAGGAATTTTCAGGGTTTTTCTGTGGCTTCCGGTTGGTAGGATTTAGATGTTAAAAGTTCTAAGGCAGAAAAAGGAAGGCTTGGCTCTTATTGAAGCAAAATTGCAAGATTCTAATTTTCACTCAAATATGGTCTCCTTCACTTCCACTTTGTTGAAAATAGGTTCCATCATCATTCAATCAGCTCCGTATCAAACATTTCAGTCTTTTAAAACATGATTTTTTTAAGCTCTAGATAGGAACAACTTTCATTTTACATTGGAAACTCCAGAAAGGCACAGCTTCTCTGGTCATAAAATCTCCAGAAAAGGCACAGCTTTCAACAGAATAATTTTTCAACATCACACACATCTCTTCCGCAATTTATTTTCCACCCAAAGTATAACCAAATGAGGTAGTACACCATAAGACATCTTCCCCCACACTTATGTTCAACTAGATCATGCAATTTTACTTCAAGAGCAGGTATGATAGGTAAAATTGGCTTATAATGTGGCTAACCTAACAGGAAATTCATGGCTACTAGGGGATAAAATGAAGGATAAATGTAAAGGTGGGCCATAATGAAAAGGATTATTTTGAAAATGGGGCTTCAAACAAAATAAATTCCTCAATCATTTAAAACACACGTACCCCAACCCTCAAGTTTTGAAAGGAATAAATCAAATTCTTGTTAAAGAAAGCATGGTCTGGTTCTCTCAAGAAATGAGGTGAATGAAAAGAATATGACAAAAATGGTTCAGAAGCCTCACAGGAAAGTTATTTCAAAGATATAGACAGTGAAATATGGCATGAGATTCAAAAATCAGTGTACTTTTCATGAAATTCCAAAAAAAATTGAACTTGAAACAATTTCAATTCAGCATTCATTTAAGCTCGGTTTCATGAAATAGATTGGTTCACTCATTGACATGTAAAGACCCATAAATTTCAAGGAAATTTTTTTCCCTTAATTTTCTTTGGAATTTTACAAGAACGCAGTTTCTGACGGCACCTGATTTCGAGGCTTGGTGTGCCCGGAATCATTTTCTGAAGTTTGGCTTGGGTACGTTCAGTGAACGAACAAGCGGGTTTCTATAACTTTTGAACCGGTGCTCGGAATCAAATTTTGAGGGCACCGATGGAATCACAGCACTGGTATTTTCTTAGAAATGCCTCTTATGGAGTTGCATTTTCTCGGGTGTGATTTTTAATTTATGGGGTTAAGTTAAGAAATAAAATAAAGTGTGCGACAACTTTATTTTTATTTCACTTAAAGCCACTTAAAAGCCACTTAAAGCTACTTAAGCTGAGTTGATGCGGATAGGGTGTTATCCAAAAATATCCTACCCTCTTGGTAGGATATTTTTGAGGTGGGGCCCGCACGAGACCCACTGTTTCTTTTCCGCTAAGTAACGCCCCCACGAAAACCCATCATTATGAAAGTCAACTGACGCGTTTTCTTAAATTCTTAACACACCAATTAATTGAGTGATTAACTTCGTTAAATTAATTATATAAAATTAATTTAATCGTTTCTTAACCTGTTTACAATCCGTTGGTGTAATAATAAAATAAGACCAATGCACGACTTCTTGAGGATTGCTCGTTGAGAGGCTTTTGACAGAAATTTTGTGCCTTCATCCTCTTTCACGAAAAACGCGAAGAATGCGAAGAACGCGAAGAACGCGAAGAATGCAAATAACGTCGTCACCCTCGGAGATTGACGACGCTTCTTCCGAGACGTTCTTCCCAACAACGATCTCCGATCACCAACTGCTTGAGGTAGGAGATTTCGTGTTTCTTCTTTTAAATATCTTTGTGGGTTATAACAACATCATGGATTTAATTAATATAATTAAATCTACATGTAATTGAACCTCGGAGTTCGTCGACGTGACACCGTATTCCGCGACGATGCGACGCCCTTCCGCGATGAAGCGACGCCCTTCCGCGACGCGACGATCACCTCCTTCCACGATGATCAATTCCGCGAAGAACGCACGCTCGATGACTACGGCGAGGTAGGGGTTTGTTTGTGAAATAATTTATACTTCTGTGGATGTTATTCCTAAAACAAAGAACCTGGATCAAGTGCAATTTTAATTTATTAAATTGTATCTTGTTACTTTTTCATATGATAATGTATTCTTCCCGATTGTTATCACCTAACGCGGAGGGTGTGGGCCAAACAAACACGGCCCGACAACCCTCTGCAGTTCTACGTTGATGTGTAGATTGGCACGCGGCGACAAAACATGTGGCAGAGGTGATCCATTGTTTCCGCAGTGAAGTACAGGACCCGGGAGGAGCTACGGCGCAGACGGAAACGAAATCGGACCACCGGAGCATCTCCGGTGGCCCGCGGAACCCACCGGCGGCCGGAGGCGGCGGTACCCCGGCGCGCCGCCAGACAGGGCTGCCGAGGCTGAAGCCGCCGCGGCGGCGGCCAGCGGACCCTCGACCGCATGGGTTCGGCATACACGGGACGCGGCAATGCCCCGTCCGCTGACCAAGGGCGGCCCCCACGATGGGGGGGCCGCGGTGTTGACACGCGGGGGCAACGCGCCCCCGCCCCAGACTCCGCCCGCTCGGCCGAGCCGACCCGCCAGCCGGGTCACACCCCGGCCGGACCGGGTCGCGCCCAACTGGGTCAGACCTGGTTCGGGCCGCCCCAGGGGGGTTGGGCTAGGTCGGTCCGGCCTCAGACCCCCCGTCTCCGGACATTTTCGGTCTTTTGCTCATAACGTGAGCTAAGGGCCTCCGAACGACGTGCCGTCAGCGGAGATGCGATCCTTGGATCGAGATGGTCGTTTTGGTATATCACACTCAAGGTTTTGGAATACTTTGGGTTCGTCCAGGTTGGTTCGTAGACGAAACCAACCGGGCCCTCGGAGCAGAAACGCTCATATCTTGAGCTTCGAACGTCCGATTGACGTGC
Organism: Viscum album; assembly: GCA_963277665.1. Taxonomy (NCBI): domain Eukaryota; kingdom Viridiplantae; phylum Streptophyta; class Magnoliopsida; order Santalales; family Viscaceae; genus Viscum; species Viscum album. The sequence goes on along the minus strand of OY728131.1, from coordinate 501,826,480 downwards.
CGTTGACTTTGTTGTTTTCCTCTAAGTGAGACGGATCTTTTGTCTTAATCCACCTGAGGTTTGGATGCAGGTGGAGTACGTTGGGGTTGGTTTTTCCTTAAAAACCAACTGGGCCCCTGGGACGAAAAATCCAATAACTCTCAAACCGGGCATCTGATTGACGCGCCGTTTGCGACGTTGAGTTCCTATTGACGATACGGAACTTTTGGATACATCAACTCTAGACTATGTGTCAGTTGATGTATCAGACTCTCGGCTCGTGGAGCGGACCCTCCCGAACGAGCTTGTTGTGTGCGGGAAACCTAGAGCTGGTTGCAACTGCTACTGTGACGACGACGATTTTACAGAGATCCTCAGTGGATTCGACTGCGACGATGATGAAAACAGTACGGGAATCCTCCGTGTTTTTGGTAGTGACCACTACGGTACATCTTGGGATACATCAACTCTGGACTACATGTCATTTGATGCATCGACCTCTTGGCTCGTCGAGTGGACCCTCTCGGAACGAGCATGCTGTGTGCGGAAACCCTAGAGCCGGTTGAGACTTGACGACGGCTGATCGAACGACTCGGTGTGTTACAGATAGCCTAGTGGTGAGCGCTTGGTTGTAGCGGTAGACCCACGGCGGTGGATCGCTTGGTTGTAGCAGTAGACCCGTGGTACTCAACAGAAGGAGTACCCTTAGAGGCTATGAGGGGGAGCGCTTGGTTGTAGCGACAGACCCACGACGGAGAAGCGCTTGGTTGTAGCAGCACGGGGGAGGGCTTGGTTGTAGCGACAGACCCACGACGGAGGAGCGCTTGGTTGTAGCGGCTGACCCGTGGTACTAAACAGAAGGAGTACCTCTATGGGCTATGAGGGGGAGTGCTTGGTTGTAGCGGCAGACCCATGATGGGAAGCGCTTGGTTGTAGCAGCAGGCCCACAGTACTCGATATGTGGAGTACTACAACAGTCCAAGGTTAGAAGGAAGCGCTTGGTTGTAGCGGCATAACCACTGTACTTGATGGAGAGGGAGTTTCCAAATAGCTATGGTTTCAACTTCATGATCGATCCTATGTGGGTCATTGCGGGGGTTAGTACCTACCGATCCTTTGTGGGTCCGACAGCTTAGATGAATCAGTGGTTACATCTGATCATCTCTATCATATTACGAAGAAGTATATCCTGTGTGAGCTGAAACCCTGTTTTGCTTTCCATTGTTGATTGTGTTGTGCTATCCTGTGTGGATTTACTTTTTTCTTTTCTATGTGGAATGGGTTGTACTTGAGCTCAGATGTTGGAGCCGAATGACAATTGATGACTTAGGTATATGTATGGGCATATACCTAAGCCGTGACGGATGTTACTTCGTGATTGTATCTTTCCTTTGTGGTTTATCCTTTGTGGATTCTGGGAGACCTTCGGGGGTCTCGGGGTCCCTACTGAGTAGCTTATACTCACCCCTGCACGGGCTATGCCCGCACTACGTTGTGTTGGTTGCAGAAGACGGACAGCGTTGATCGTGGTCGAGGTTGGCGGAGCAGGACGGTACCTGGAGATGGACCACTAGGCGGGGTGTAGTCGGAGCGGACGGCTGGACCCGAGGAGCAGTGGAGGCTTTCTGTACCCACCCTTCAGGTGGGACTTCCAGAGGATGGCTCGACGCTGCGGCTTTTTCTTTCAGTTGCTGTTTTTCCCCCTTTCAGTTGTACTTTACAGTTGGGCTTGTATTTCTGGCCCCCTTTACCTTTCTGCACTTACTGTTGTACCAGTTTTTACTTAGTGTTTTCTTTTTCCGCTTGCTTACTCTATGGTGCTGGTTTACTTTATAGAGGCAATGCCTTCCCTTTTTCCAGGATTTACACCTTGGTGCTAATCTCCAGACCCTAGCCTATGGAAGGCGGGCTTGGGGTAGTCACGGCACGGGCCTCGAGGACGGGTCGTGACAAATTGGTATCAGAGGAGTTTGGTTCTACCGAAGACTCTGATCTTTCTTCTATGTGAAGAAATAGTGTTAAGCATATTGAGTGTGGTTATCAGTCCAGGGAGCCTAGTGTTGGTGCGATGGCCGACGTATCCGTACACAAGGACCCTGACTTCTGATTTCCGACTTAATGCACGAAAACATTGATTGCATGTGTGTTTCAAGTTTTCTTTGTGATTACTTGTATCAGCTCACCAAGTATACTGTTCTGACCATGGCACACCTGTTTCATTTTAGGATGGCCCCACGATGGCAGCCAGCTAGGGTTCCGAGGGTTGTACATGACGACAGCCTGCCGAGCGACGAGGCCTCGGTACAGGGCCCTTTCACAGCAGAGGCACCGGCGGAACCACTACCCGCCGAGCCACCGATGCTTCCAGCCCCGGCCGCTGACGATGCACGTCGCCTTAGTGCACTGCATGAGTTCCAGCGCCAGCGACCGCCCAGGTTCCGTGGGGAGACGGACCCCCAGGCAGCTGAGGACTGGCTGGAGGCAGTTGTACGAGTTTTCCGGTTAGTGAGGACACCAGCAGACCTTATGGTGGTCCTTGCAGCGAGCCTCCTACATGCGGCAGCAGGCAGATAGTGGAGCTTGATGCTCCATGTGCACGACGAGGAATCACTCCTTTGGACGGACTTTGAGAGCCTTTTTCGCTCAGATTTCGTCCCAGCCACCCTCCGAGCGGTGCACATCCAGGAGCTACTACAGCTGCGGAAGGGCAGCATGACAGTAGCCCTGTACGCGGCGAGGTTTACCAATCTCTCGCGCTATTCCACAGACATGGTGCGGGACCCATTATTCAGGTCCCGAACCTTCGATCAGGGGATCAGGCAAGAGATCATAGCTTCAGTTTTTTCTCACATCATTCGGACACACACAGGAGTGTTGGAGCAAGCCCTCTTAGTGGAGAGTTTCCTTGCTGAGCAGTCTCCAGCAGCAGGACCCACCTCTAGCCGGCATGCAGCATAGTCTTCTTCAGCGGGCAGTAGACATATGATGCAGGGGTTCAAGAGGACTAGACCTACCGGTGGTCGACCGCGTGACACAGGGTCGATTGTGCGAGGCACCCAGGGTGGACAACGACTTACCATGAGCGGACAGTGTTACTCCTACGGCGGGGTTGGTCACATGGCTCGTGACTGTCCGACCCGCCATATGGATGACCAGCAGACAGTTGAGGGGCCAACCAGGCAGAGGCAGAGGGTCGACCATGGCGGTCCGCAGGGAGGAGGCGGACATGGCAGAGGAGCTGGCCGAGCAGCAGGTAGTGGACGACGCTTCGAGGTGTTGTCACCACCACCACCAGGAGGTCCACCCCGACCGCAGGGAGTTGGTGGACTTGGGAGAGCTCAGCTTCAGGTGGCTGAGGTCTTCGATCATGGAGCTCTGGGAACAGATGGACCGGAGCGGAACTAGTGGATACGTCTTTTGTACTTCTAGTTCCTTGTTGTTGTTGTGTAGTGTCTTTGTATTATGAGCTGTAATAATAAAAGACGCATACCTTTGTGATGTTTTCATTCCTGTCCTCTTTTGTGTTGTTACTAAGAGGTTCTAGTTTAGACTGTTGACTTGACCCTCACTTGTGAGATATCTACTGGAGGGGACCCAGTTACCACACACAGATGCTGATAGTGTGACTCAACCCTTGGAGGCGAGAGTAACGGTTGGATCTCTTGGTAGTAGAGTCGAGGCCTTATGACGTCATCCTTGGTATGGATTAGTATCATCCATGTCAGGATTTACTGTATTAGGAGAAGAACATGGTTCATCCAGGGGATGAGACCGGATTTCTCTTATCGACAAAGAAGAAATATCAGCAGTTCTCATAGGACCAGAAGGGTCCAAGTCATCCATGAGCAGATGAGGACAGCTCAGAGCCGGAAAAAGTCTTGTGCTGACAGAAGGCGGAGGCCACTAGAGTTCGAGGATGGCGACCACTTCTTCTGGCGTGTCTCACCTCGACGTGGATTACGAAGATTTGTCCGAGGTGGCAAGTCATCTCCACGCTTCATCGGGCCTTTACAGGTCCTCAACAGGATTGGTGAGGTGGCTTATCGTCTGGCTCTACCACCTCAGTTGCACCGGGTGCACGACGTCTTCCACGTATCTTAGCTGAGGAGATACGTGCATGACCCGACACACATCATTGACCATGGGGAGCTGGACGTTGATGATGGGGTGACTTTTGTGGAGGTCCGAGTAGAGATCGTGGATCGACAGGAGCGGGTCCTGTGTGGGCGGTCGATTACTCTAGTGCGCATCTGATGGCAGTACGGGAACCTCTAGGAGAGCACTTGGGAGCGGGAGTCTCATATGCGTGCTCAGTACCGCCTTTGTGTCCCTAAGTTTGTACTGAAGCTTTACGGGGACGTAAATCCCTGTGGTGGGAGTAATGTAAAGACCCGTAAATTTCAAGGAAATTTTTTTTTCTTAATTTTTTTTGGAATTTTACAAGAACGCAGTTTCTGACGGCACCTAATTACGAGGCCCGGTGTGCCCAGAATCATTTTCTGAAGTTTGGCTCGGGTACGTTCAGTGAATGAAAGAGCAGGTTTTTCTAACTTTTGAACCGGTGCTCGGAATCAAATTCTGAGGGTACCGATGGAATCGCAGCACCGGTATTTTCTTAGAAACGCCTCTTCCGGAGTTGCGTTTGCTCGGGTGTGATTTTTACTTTTTGGGGTTAAGTTTAGAAATAAAATAAATTGTGCGACAACTTTATTTTTATTTCACTTAAAGGCATTTGAAGCTACTTAAGCTGAGTTGATGCGGATAGGGTGCTATCCAAAAATATCCTACCCTCTTGGTAGGATATTTGTGAGGTAGGGCCCGCACGAGCCCCACCGTTTCTTTTTCTCTATGTAACGCCCCTGCGAAAACCTGTCATTATGAAAGTCCACTGACGCGTTTTCTTAAATTCTTAACGCACCAATTAATTGGGCGGTTAACATCGTTAAATTAATTCTATGAATTAATTTAATCGTTTCGTAACCTTTTTACAATCTGTTGGCATAATAATAAAATAAGACCAACGCACGACTTCTTGAGGATTGCTCGTTGAGAGGCTTTTGACAGAAATTTTGTGCCTTCATCCTCCTTCACGAAGAACGCGAAGAACGCTGTCACCCTCGGAGATTGACGACGCTTCTTCCGAGACGTTCTTCCCCGCAACGATCTCTGATCACCAACTGCTTGAGGTAGGAGATTTCGGGTTTCTTCTTTTAAATCTCTTTGTGGGTTATAACAACATCATGGATTTAATTAATATAATTAAATCTACATGTTATTCAACCTCGGAGTTCGTCAACGAGACACCGTATTCCGTGACGACGCGACGCCCTTCCGCGACGACGCGACGCCCTTCCGCGACGCGATGATCGCCTCCTTCCGCGACGATCAATTCCGCGAAGAACGCACGCTCGACGATTACGGCGAGATAAGGGTTAGTTTGTGAAATAATTTATACTACCGTGGATGTTCCTCCTAAAACAAAGAACCTGGATCAAGTGCAATTTTAATTTATTAAATTTTATCTTGTTACGTTTTCATATCATAATTTATTCTTCCTGATTGTTATCACCTAACGTGGAGGGTATGGGCTAAACAAACACGGCCCGACAACCCTCCGCAGTTCTTCGTCGATGTGCGGATTGGCGGGCAGCAACAAAACATGCCGCAGAGGTGATCCGTTGTTTCCAAAGTGAAGTACGGGACCCGGGAGGAGCTAAGACGTAGACGGAAACGAAGTCGGACCACCAGAGCAACTCTGGTGGCCCGTGGAACCCACCGGCGGCGCTGGTGGCCGGAGGCGGCGGCACCCCGGCGCGCCGCCAGACATGGCTGCCATGGCTGTGGTCGCGCGGGTTCGGCACACACGGGACGCGGAAATGCTGCGTCCGCTAACCTAGGGCGGCCCCCACGATGGGGGGGCTGCGGTGTTGACACGCGGGGGCAGTGCGCCCCCGCCCCGGACTCCGCCCGCTCGGCCGAGCCGAGCAGGGCCGAGCCGACCCGCCGACCAGGTCGCGCCCAAGACGGGTCGGGCTGCCCCGGCCGGACCGGGTTGCGCCCAACCGGGTCGGACCCGGACCCGGGTCGGGTCGACCCGGTTCGGGCCGCCCCAGGGGGGGTTGGGCCGGTTCGGTCCGGGCCCAGACCCCCCGTCTCCGGACATTTTCGGTCCTTTTCTCGTACATGAGCTACGGGCCACCGAATGACGCTCCGTCAGCGGCGATGCGATCTTTGGATCGAGACGGTCATTTGGGTATATCACACTTAAGGTTTCGGAATACTTTGGGTTCGTCCAGGTTGGTTCGTACACGAAAGCAACCGTGTCCTCACAGCGGAAACACTCATATCTTGAGCTTCGGACGTCCGATTGACGTGCCGTCGACTTTTTTGTTTTCCTCTAAGTGAGACGGATCTTTTGGCTTACTCCACCCGAGGTTTGGACGCAGGTGGAGTATGTTCGGGTTGGTTTTCCCTTAAAAACCAACCGGGCCCCTGGGACGAAAAAGCCAATAACTCTCAGACCGGGCGTCCGATTGACGCACCGTCTGCGACGTTGAGTTCATGTTGACGATACGGAACTTTTGGATACATCAACTTTAGACTATGTTGCAGTTGATGTATCAGCCTCTCGGCTCGTGGAGCGGACCCTCCCGAACGAGCTTTCTGTGTGCGGGAACCCTAGAGCTGGCTGCGACTGCTACTGTGACGACGACGACTGTACAGAGATCCTTAGTGGATTCAATTGTGATGATGATGAAAACAGTACGGGAATCCTCCATGTTTTCGACAGTGACCACTACGGTACATCTTGGGATTCATCAACTCCGGACTACATGTCAGTTGATGCATCGGCCTCTTGGCTCGTGGAGTGGACCCTCCCAGAATGAGCATGCTGTGTGCGGAAACCCTAGAGCCGGTTGAGACTTGACGACGGCTGATCGAACGACTCGATGTGTTACAGATAGCCCAGTGGGGATCGCTTTGTTGTAGTGGAAGACCCACGACGGTGGAGCGCTTGGTTGTAGCGGCAGACCCGCGGTACTCAACAGAAGGAGTACCTCTAGAGGCTATGAGGGGGAGCACTTGGTTGTAGCGGCAGACCCACGACGGAGGAGCGCTTGGTTATAGCAGCACGAGGGAGTGCTTGGTTGTAGCGGCAGACCCACGACGGAGGAGCGCTTGGTTGTAGCAGCATGGGGGAGCGCTTGGTTGTAGCAGCAGACCCACGACGGAGGAGCGCTTGGTTGTAGCGGTTGACCCGTGGTACTCAACAGAAGGAGTACCTCAAGGGGCTATGAGGGGGAGCGCTTGGTTATAGCAGCAGACCCAAGTGGGAAGCGCTTGGTTGTAGCAGCAGGCCCACAGTACTCGATAGGTGGAGTACTACAATAGTCAAAGGTTAGAAGGAAGCGCTTGGTTGTAGAGGCATAACCACTGTACTTGATAGAGAGGGAGTTTCTAAATATCTATGGTTTCAACTTCATGATCGATCCTATGTGGGTCATTGCGGGGGTTAGTACCTACCGATCCTTTGTGGGTCCGACGACATAGATGAATCAGTGGCTACATCTGATCATCTCTATCATCTTACGAAGAAGTATATCCTGTGTGAGATGAAACCCTGCTTTGCTTTCCTTTGTGGATTGTGTTGTGCTATCCTGTGTGGATTTACGTTTTTCTTTCCTATGTGGACTGGGTTGTACTTGAGATCGAATGTTGGAGCCGAGCGAGAATTGATGACTTAGGTATATGTATGGGCATATACCTAAGCTGTGACGGATGTTACTTCGTGATTGTATCTTTCCTTTGTGGTTTATACTTTGTGGATTCTGGGAGACCTTCGGGGGTATCGGGGTCCCTACTGAGTAGCTTATACTCACCCATGCATGGGCTATGCCCGCACTACATTGTGTTGGTTGCAGACGACGGACAGCGTTGATTGTGGTCGAGGTTGGCGGAGCAGGATGGTACCTGGAGGTGGACCACTGGGCGGGGTGTACTCGGAGCGGACGGCTGGACCCGATGAGCAGTGGAGGCTTTCTGTACCCACCCTTCAGGTGGGACTTCCAGAGGACGGCTCGACACTGCGGCTTTTTCTTTCAGTTGCTGTTTTTTCCCCTTTCAGTTGTACTTTATAGTTGGGCTTGTATTTCCAGCCCCCTTTACCTTTCTGCACTTACTGTTGTACCAGTTTTTACTTAGTGTTTTCTTTTTCCGCTTGCTTACTCTGTGGTGCTTGTTTACTTTACAAAGGCAATGCCTTCCCTTTTTCCGGGATTTACGCCTTGGTGCTAGTCACCTGCCCTTGGCCTATGGAAGGCGGGCTTGGGGTAGTCACTGCACGGGCCCCAAGGACGGTTCGTGACAGACATGGGTTTCAAAAATGGTATTGATAATCTTTTCAGCTCAAAAGTTTCAGAAACACACCAAAAATTGAAAAATAAACACACAAAAATTTGAAAACACACAATTTTTTTTTAAAAAAAAACATCAAATAAAAATCCTATACTACAAAGGTTCCCTCCCCCACACTTAAATGATGCAGTGTACTCAATGTATTCAAGTTTATCTAACATGTAAGCCAATTTTAAAATGAATCACAACATCAAAAAAGTGTGAAGGAGATGTACAATCTGATTTATTCGCAGTGTAACATTGAGTCAACCTCCTAAGTGTTGCACTCTGAAAACCTACAAATAAAAGAGAAAAAGAAAACATAAGATATTTATTGAAAGAAATGAAAATAGAAATAGAATGAGAATAGAAGGATAAAACATGGTTTAATCCCCCAAGTGGGCCTTGGGTTTTGACTGCCTCCAGAGGGACAGTTCTAATCGGTTATCCCCAATCTGATGGTGGGTGAAGTTTCTTACTCATGAACCAAAAAAAACTTTTCTTTCCAGGATGAACTTCTTTTTTTTTCTTGAGGACTCCATCGATAAAATTCACCATGTCCACCCTCTTTGTAGTGAGATAAAAATGCATGGTGGGGTTAGGACAATGAATGAGTCCTCCTCTTTCTTGGGTTCCACATGAACAACATCTTCTTTATTATCCACTGGTTTCTGAAGGTATGATACATCTAGGGAAAAATCAAAGGGAATGTCAAAGTTTAATTCTATTTGAAAAAAATTAAAGCATGAAGAATCAATATCAAATTCTTCCCTTTCAAAGAAAGTATCTTGTGTCTCATTTTCCTCTAGAAAATCCACTTTGATATTCTCTTGTACTCCCTCCATTAAATGTTCAACAGGTTTGGGGAGCTCTAGATATTACTCCATGGATGAATATCCTTTTTCATTGTCTTCCTCCAAGGAAATACATGTGTTGGATAAATCTGAAAAATTAAAATAAGTGGAGTTAATACTCAATTTAGTTTCAACAAAATCAAAAGATAATGATTTCATGAAAAGATTGACTTCCTGATCTTGTTTGGATTCAATTTCTTCTTCATTGGGAGGTGCTTCTTGGAGTTGAATTTCCCTAGATAGAGGTAGGCAGTCAGACTCCTCTATCTTCTCTTCAAATTCCACTGCTTGGTTGGTTTCTTCCTTCAATGTTTTTGAATCATTATGAGGAATAGTTGGATCAAGAAGTTCCTCACACTCATTCAAGAAGTTATCCAGCTCTTTTTGATCTCCCATATGTATTTCAATTGCTAAATCTTCTTCATCAATCTCCTCCAACATTGATTGAGATGGGCTCATTGGATCTTCTTTTAATTTCATAAAGGCCCATATGGGTTCTTCAACTTGAAGGATTTGTGGGGATACTTCTTCCATCAATTTTTCTGGTTCTGGTTCTTGTTCGGGCTCTATTTTTTGATCCTGATATGCATGTACTTGTTCCGCAATCCACTGTATTGAGGTCTCTAGGTTTTGAACTATTTGACTAATTCTTTCAAATTGGGATTCAATATCCTTGTGAAATTATTCATCTTGGTTTTGAACTTTTATCATTTCTTGATGAAATTCTAGAAAATACTCTTGAAGTCAATTAATGCTCTTGGAAAACCCTCCAACACTGGGTATTCGAGGTTCTCTTTAAGGTTTTCAATGAGATCCTTGAATTCATTCTCTGTGATGATTTGGATTCGAGCTCCTCGAATTTGTTTAGACAAGAAAGAAAATTTATACTATATAGACCAAGGTGATTCAATAATTGGTTATTGAACTGGTGGGTAATTATTCCATGAATTAAAGAAATAATCATTTGAAAACAACATGGCAAAAGATTTTTTAAAAAAAATTGAAAAAGTCAAATATTTACAATTAGTTTGTGGCACTACCTCCCCGGCAACGGCGCCAAGTTTGTCGCACGCCTGTCGTAGGGTGTGGAAAAACAATTATTTCCTAAGTTAAAATGTAGTAATGTGGTTTACCTAGGATTTCTCCCGAAGAGGAGTGCACACAAAATGGGTTGTCACTTTAAAACGGGGGTAAAAATGTTGTGAAAGGAAATTTGAAATTCAAATGATTGAAAAACTATGAAATTAAAAGGGTGATTTGGTCGGGATTGGTTTCCTAATTATAATGCTATCATTTTTCAATTTAATTCAAACCTCTTCTTCTTAGTTGATTAAAGTGAGTTTCCACAATCGTTTCCTCTCACTTCCTTGGTGAAATTATTATTGTTAGAGAAAACCTTACCAAGATCTTGGATTGGTCAACTCTCCTTCCATGTGTAAAATAGTTGTATTGAATATCCTTAATTTAAATGGGCAATACCCGATCGGGTTTTGTTTATTACAAACAATCAAGAACATTCACTACACCTTTTACACGTACTGACGATCGTCGAGTACTTCACCACTAATTCCTGGTTTATTCCATCGTATATAAACCAGAAATTAGAGGAGGGAGATATTGATTATTTTACCAAGGAAAAAATAAATAACGGAATTAATATTCAAGAACGATCGAACTTGATAAAAAAATCTTCTATAAGAAATTGAAAACAACTTTGAAGAAGAAAGAAATTTATTCAATTGCGTCCAAGAACTCAAGCATTACAATGTAGAAAACCAACCCTTCCCCAATCACTCCAAAAGTTTACCCCACCATGGTAAGGGTAATCGAGTTGAATGGGAAAGAAGAAGGCATTACAAAACTATGAAAAAGAAAATAAATAAAAGAGAAAGCTGAAAAGATCTCCTTCTTGGTGTCGCAGAAGGAATGGGGTGGAGAATGGGATGCTTTGAGAGGGTGGAGCTCTCCTCCTTTTATATCCAGAATGTTTCCCCCGAATGTCGACATGTTGTAGACCCAATAAATGACATCTTCACGCATTGAGCCCTTCTTTAATGTTGTTCATAATTCCCTTGGACGTGTCGCCTCAAAATCTCAACGGATTTGAACGTGTATTCCGAGAGTTATGGCCGTTTTACTAAGAGAATTATTCTGTCCAGTCAGACTCTCCAAAACGAAATCCTCCGGATTAGGGTGATTTAATGACCCCATAAACGGCCAATTCCCTCGGTGATTCCTTCATAAAAGATTATCCAAAACTCCTTACTCATCCACCCACCGAATTTCACAAGATTTGGGCCCACAGTGGATGCGTTATGGATCCCACATCAAAACTAGGAAGATCTGAAAACATTTTTATTGAGCCAAATTGTGAGCTTCTTTTGAGCTTCCATATGGACGATTCAGATTTTAGTCCAAAAATAGTAAATGAATACCTAGATGTGTAGAATCTGGAAAAGAAAGAATTTTTCAATTTGGATCAATGTATATAATGTTATGGCCAAACTACCGAAACAATTTAAAACTGTTAAAAATCCAAAATGAGCAATTTTTACTATTCAGCTCAAAATAACACCATTATCATAAAAATTAAACAATTCATATTAGTGGAACAATTTTGTGGGTTTAAAACAATGTTATTAAATATAAATTAATTGAAAATATTTTCTCTATCAGTATGAGGGACACCAAAGCTGGTAATGATTTTAGACTTGATGAAGCTAACAATGCATTTAGAACTGACTTCCTTGAGAGGTATTGCCTCTGCCCATTTGGAAAAGAAATCAGTAGTAGTAAGAATATACTTAAACTTCTTGGTCGTAGCTGAAGGGTAAGGTCCCACCACATCCATTCTCCATTTGTAAAATGGCCACGAGTATTTAGCTGTATGAAACAACTCTGGAGGTTGATGAAAGAAGTTGGCATGTACTTGGAATGAATGACACTTCTTTGTGAAATCAACACAATCATGTATCATTGAAGGCCAAAAGTATCCAAGCCTTCGAATCTGATCAGATAGTCTATGTCTAGACTGGTGGGCACCACAGACACCTGCATACACTACTTTCATGACAACCATTGTCTCTTCACCATCAACGCATCTGAAGAGAACTCCATCAAAACCACGTTTGTAGAGAATTTTCTCTAGGTTATCTGGGATATCATAAAGAGTAAAATTGACCACACGACACCGGAATTGTTCTTTCTCGGTTCTATCAGGTGGAAGTGTTCCATTTTGAAGGTATTCCCTGATATGTGACATTCATCCTGTAGTATGACTATACAGTTTAGGAATGAGACTAATTTCATTAATTTCCTCTGTTATGATTCGAACATAAGGTGAAATTGCATGACGGTGGGAAATACTAATGGTTGTCTCGTCCTGATTTGGATCTGCCAGAGCTATGGATATATTAGCCAGTGCATCATCTTGAGCATTTTGTGATCGTGGGACATAAGAAAATGTCGGTTCTGAAGGTAATTATGCCATTAACTCTCTGAATTAGTCATAAAAAGGGATTAATTCTTCTTTTCTAATGGAATAATACCCATTGACTTGTTTGATTACTAGGTATGAATCACTTTTCACCTTTAAGTGATTCACTTGTGCTTGAAGCACCAATTCCAATCCTACAATGAGAGCTTGGTATTCTGCTTCATTATTAGTACCACCTTCCCACAATAAGAAGGAATAAGGTAACACTGCCTTTTCTGGAGAAATGAGAACAATTCCTAAGCCAAATTTGTTGAATTTTGGATTTTCCATTTTCCTCCCTATTGGACTTCTGGAAGCACCATCAAAATAAATTTCCCATGCCTGAGGACTTTCTTGAATAGAGTAGACTTCCTCAGGAGGGAGTTTAATATCAGAAGATGTGTCTTCCACTGAAGGGTGCTCAGCCAGGAAATCAACCAGATCTTGGCCCTTTATTGCCTTTTGAGACACATACTGAATATCGAATTGATGCAAAATAACTTCCCACCTTTCCAGACATCCTGTAAGCATTGGACGACTAAGGATGAATTTGAGCAGGTTATTGCAAGATACCAATTTGACCTCGTGATGTTTCAGGTAGTGCCTCAACATCTAAACTGCAAAGATTTTTTCCAGTAATCACTTCTCAATACTTGAATACTGGGTTTCTGCTTCACACATAGTCCGAATGAAGCAGTAGAGGTTGTTTTCATTCCCATCGTCATTCTTCGGAGCAAGAAAGACACCCCATGATCATTCTAAAGTTGTCACGTAGAGGATAAGTGGTCTTCCTTCAACAGGTGGCATAAGAACTAGCAGACTCAAGAGGTATTTCTTGAGAATATTGAATGCTTCTTGACATTATTAAATCCACTGGTAAGTGACTCCCTTCTTCATCAATTTGGTGAAGGGTAAACTTTTTCCTGCCAAATTGGTGATGAAACACCGAATATAGGCTAAGTGTCCTTGAAGTCCTCTTATTTTGTTCAAATTTGCAGGAGGTGACATACCAAGGATTGACTTTGTCTTCTCCGGATCGACTTAAATACCATGTTGGTGTACAACAAAGCAGAGAAATTTTCCTGAGGTTACCCCAAAGGCACATTTTACGGGGTTCATCTTCAAATTATGTTTTCGAAGCTTGCAGAATATGACTTCCAAATCATCCAAGTGATTAAAACATTGTTTGGATTTAACCACCAAATCATCCACATAGAATTCAACAAACTTCCCTAAAAAGGGTTTGAAGATACGATGCATGGCACGATGATATGTTGCACCTTCATTCTTTAAGCCAAAGGGAATTACCCGGTAGCAAAACACACCCTAAGGGGCTCTAAAGGCTTTGGATTCCTCATCTTCTGGGGCCATTCGGATTTGATTATATCCATAATATCTATCCATGAAGGAAATTGCTTCAGAGCCAGCTATTGCATCGATTAAAAGTTCTGTAATCAGAACTGGGAAATTATCCTTAGGACAATGCTGATTAAGATCTCTGAAATCGATGAAAACTCTAATTTTTCCGTTCTTCTTCTTTACAGGGACAATATTATCCAGCCACTTGGAATATTTAACTTCTCTGATGAAGTTAGCTTTGATAAGCTTATCCACTTCAGCTTTAATTTTGGAAGCATAAGTTGGGTGTGTTCTTCTCACAGCTTGCTTAAATCCTCGATGTTCTTCTGGTAAACCTAAATGATGAGTAGCAACATCAGGATCAAGCCCAGGCATCTCTGTATAGTTCCAAGAAAATATGTCTCAATTTTGCATTAAAAATGAAATATACATCTCTTGTTCTTCAAGAGTCATGGTCACACTGATTAAAGTGGGGCGTGGATCTTCTTTTGTACCCATATTTATTTCTCCGAGTTTATCCATGGTGGTAGAGATACCCTCTTCAAATGTTAGAGGATCATCTCTGAGATCTTCCTCTTATTCTTCAACATGTGTTATTTCTTCCATTTCTACTTTCATAGTATATGATAAAGCGGAATTTCCATGATCAGAAGAGATGTTAAAATTTGAACATCTTGAAGAAGAAGCTTCCATTTCTGACCCAATTGATAATGAAGGGTCTTCCTTGGGAAATAAAGTGGAGATGACGGATTGAGAATCAACATCATTGTCCACCTCTGATGTTGCTATAACTTCTTCTGGCCTGATTGGTGAAGTATATACTTGTTGTATTTCAGCGGATGAAATGAAGACGTCGCCATTTGGGATTTCATCACTGCTTGGAGGATCACCAATTTCTCCCATGGTGTCTGGCCTGATTGTTGTAATTGACATTATAGATCTTTCAATAAGAGTATTTTGATTTGGGTCTATCCTGTCAATTTGACTGATAGGCAACACATAATCTGTACTCACATGCACAAATGGATTTACTGGAATCTTCTCCAAACCATATAGATCATTAACTTTTGTAATCTCCTTTTTTGTGGATTTATCCTTTTCATTCATGTGATAGAATTCCACCTCAATGTATTGAGACTCACATGTCTTCAATGGGGCCTTATCACCATATAATGTCCCAAAATGACCATCGAAACAATATTTGAGACATTAATGGTATGATGAAGGGATAGACACATGTTGATGTAGTCAGGGTCTTCCAAGAAAGATGTTGAAAGCTGAGTCTTGATCATCAACCATGAAATCTGAATTGCATACAAGATCTCTAAACTGAGTTCTGAGTGTATCTTCGCCCAGTGGTTCTTGTTCATTTTTATCATATCCTTGTAACATCATGGTAGAAGGAGATAAATTAGATTTCTTGAGGCCCAATCGACGAAGTGTACGAATGGGCATGAGGTTGACTCATGAACCATTATCAATGAAATCTCTTCGGATGTCTAGGACATTGACCTTGCCAGATAAGTACAATGGTCTAATATTCCCATGAACAACATCATCTTCATCTTCATCAGTAAAATATATTATTTCATGGAATTCTGCAGGAATATTCTCTATGTGATAGACTTCAGCTGCAGCAATTTCAGTTTCAAACTCCTGAGGACTTGACAAATCCTAGATGAGTGCCTCCCGAAGATCTTTTGACAGATTCAAAGCATCCAGAATTGATAACATTGCCGTTACTTGAGCCAAGTGTTTCCATACATCATTCTTTTGATCCAGAGGTCTACATTTCCCGATAGGAACATGTGGTTTAGCAGGTTCCTTGGAAGCAGATGCTTTGGAAGTTGATGCATCTTGTATTGGGATAGGAGTTGTCAATATTCCTGGTTTTGGAAGATTAGACCGATTAAATCTATTTACTTGTTGAGAGGATGAAGTTGGAACCCCCAACCGATCCTCAAAAATAACTATGCCAGGACTGAATTTTTTATTGGTGGAAGAACTTGATTGTTCTTGCTGAGCTCGCTGAAGGGCTCTACTATGAGTTTCTGCTGCGTACACAGTTCTAGCAGGGGTAGAATTGGAATAGTGGCTTCTGAAAGATCTATTTCTTCCCCTGTATCTTGAGCCTCTAGAACTTCCTCTGATTCCTTTGTTTGATACAGGGAATTCAGGCTCATCGAAATCGAAACTGCGACTGGCATATGGATATGTTAATTGAATCATATTAACAGAACTGAAAATCAACTCTTCATCCGATGAAGAATCATCCTGATTAGCCTGTTTAGGTTGCGCCATTTAGTGGGACGGTGCCTGTTGATTTGAAGTAGATGGCATGAAGTCTTCCAGGGTCAAAGACAACTTAGGCTTTGACACGTACTCATCTTCTTCTGATTCTTTTTATTTCTTTGAATCATGTCATTTCTTTGAGGATGTTCCCTTTGATGAAGAGGGTTTTGTTGCGGCATTCATGGCAGAAGGTAAAATTGGTTTCTTCAATTGCGTTCACAAAATAGAATGAGTTCTGTTGATCGTCTTTATGACCATCCAATCATCATATTTTTGTGCATTTTTGTTCTTAACTTCTTGACACTCTCCTTCCTCCTCTGGAACTATATCAGTAACACATGCTACTTGAGATGAAGAACCTTTTAATTTTACTTGTCTCGAGTCGACCATCTTTTGAAGGAGGTCTTTGAAGACAAAACACTCCTGGATGGGATTCCCCAACATTTGATGAAAGGGGCAATAATTTGGACGGTCTTCATCTCTTTCCTTGTTTGGACTTTTGGGCATTGGAAACTGAAACAAATTATTTTCTAGAGCTGAAATGAAGTAACCAGAAACTTGTTCGTTTCAGAAAGAGTGTGTTTTTCTCTTCAGATCCTCAAATTGTTTTCATCTTTTATCTCTTTGATAGTCTGGATGAAACAGCCTTTGTTTTTGGTGCTCAGGATGTGGAGCCCTTCGAAAAGATGAAGATTTTGATGTAGAAGCAGGTACAGGTTCTTGTTTAAGCATAACTGTAGCAGTTTATTCTTTACCCCTTATCCTTCCTGGAGCTGATGGAATTACACGAGATTTTGCCTTAGTCTGTATAAGATAATATTCAATCTGTTGAGTGATTGAGGTAAGGTCTCGAAACCCTCCTATGTATTTCACAGGAAGTAGTGGTGTGCTTAACTCGTCACGAAGATTGGCAACAGTTCCTCTGAAGGGAGTGCTATGCTCAGGGAATATGTTAATCCCTTCCAGCGAGCAATGAAATCAGAGACTCTTTCATTCTCCCTTTTCTTACATTTTGTAAGATCGGAAACTATTGTCTGTGTAAAAGTTGAGCTGAATTGAAGAAGAAATCATTGACATAGATCTTCCCATCTGGTAATTGACCTGGATATCAAGCTTGTATACTAGACAAAAGCTATTCCTTGCAAGGTTCGCCTGAAGCATCTGAGTTTCACTACTTCTTGTTGCTCCAAAGATCCCATCAGAGGATCGCAACAAGACACATAATGTGTCAAATTCTGTTCAGGGTCACCTGATCCATTGAAAATAGGGAATACATGGTTCCCAAAATTTGATGGTGGAGAGATTGAATCTTCCCATTTAGGGAAATCTTTCTTTTCTGGTTGAACCTGCGCACGCTTCCCTTCCATAGCTTCCAACCGAGCTGTTAATGACTCAATAGAAGTTATTAACTTTTGAGAAACATCCGGTTGAGCTTGAATCTGAACAGGTGCACTGACTGGAGCTTGGACAGATGTGGTGGTTGGTACTGCAAACGATGGAATCACTGCCAATTATTGTTGCACTTGACCCATAGGATTAGACCTGTGAGGGTGTACTGATAAAGGAGGATATTCTTGATCCATCTCAGTAGCTGCAACAAATTCACTTGGCTGACTGACTCCAGCACGCTTAGGAGGAAGACTACCTTGAAGTATTTCTGCATTCAACCTCCTCAATTCTTTCATTTCTTCCTCTTGTTGCACAAATCATTGATCTAGTGAGAGCAATTGGCATTCTCCCGAGGGAGGATATGTAACCTGATTCTTTCCTTTCCCCTTGATTGATCCCTTTTGGAGAGGGGGAAGTGGGTTATTTGAAGGAACACCTAGATTTTGGGTAAATATTTTATTTCGTGTACGCACACCTTCTTCATTTTTGTCTGTGTGTACAACTTCCTGAGCAGGAACCTCTTCATCTGAGTCCCCTGAGTGAGCCTCATCTGGTGGATCAGCAACCACGGTATTGATGACATTGATTGATGCATAACGCATCACATCCCTTCTATCAGCATTTCTGTGATATTGTCTTCTTCCATGTCTTTGATGAGACATTGTCTTTTGTTGATTTAATCCCTCAGGAACTTCTTGATAAACCGTAATTTGGAGGGAATCTTCTGATAATTTGGCTCTTCGTTCCTCTTGAGGCTTCTTCCCCAATCAAGAAAAGACCGACTTTATCTGAGGAGGGGATTGATGATATGAAAAAGTCCCCAGTCCAGTGGATTGGGGCTGTTCCTACTGTTCCCGCTCAACTCCTCGAATTCTATTTGTTGATTCTGAGGGTTGGTTTAAAAGAGTCCTAAGTCTGGAAAGCTAGGGTGGATCTTGACATGCTATGTCTGAGACTTTCTTAAAACATCTCCTGATCTTGCAGATATTGGTCCTAAAATTAACTGGATGCATCAACCTGTATCCACTTTTATCACCCAGATAAAAATACCATTGGATGATTTCTGACACTTCTGTCACATGATGATGTGCTTTCTCCATATGAGAGGCATGTTCAATATTCTCGTTTGATTGATTCAGAATTAATTCAACAACTTGTTCTCTGTATTCTCTATTTTGAGAAGAACTAGTTGAGGCCTGTTCTTGGGAAAGCTTTTGATTAAAAACAAAACCCATTGACTGTGGTCATCCCTGGCCAATAACATTGCATGAGACCATTTTCGGCGGGCTTTGATGACTGGAGAGCACAGTGAAATGTAGTGCTCCATGAACACCACATCCTCTGACATGAATACCAGATGGGGCATTGGCAATTAACTGGCGCAATCTACTTTAGTGTGCCATGGCATGAATGCTGAAGGTCTCTCTGCTGCTTTTCAGACTTCAGATATCGAGAGACTGATAGAGATGCCAAGTCAATTTGACATTGTAATCCTTCTATTATCTTAAAATGATTTTCATATTCATCATAAGATAATACTTTCTTTTTTAACTGACAAAGAGTTTTCCATATGTTGAGACGAACATCATTAATCCCATCTTCCGTCAACATCTCTGGAATGTCATACTGAGAGTCATCCAGAGTCCAAAACATGAATGGAACTTCACCCTTCACTAGTTTTTTTCTCATGTTCATCATTTCCTCTTTATCATTTAATGAAGATTCTTCTACCTAATTTGACCAGAACTGGTGCTTCCTTGTTGCTTCATCGGATTCAACAATATTGGTAGAGAAACCACTGATCAAACTAGAAGATGCATGACTTAGGGGTGGTTCGGAGAATGACCTACAACCTGGGCTATCTTCCCATTGAGAAAGTATTTCACCTTCTAGCTATGAAGCATCAGACATGACTTGTTTCTCATTTTCAAGTGCCTCAAGAAAAGAGGGCTTTCTCGGCACTACATTTTCCACTGGATCATTTTCCGGGAAATGTGCATCACTACAGTGGAGAGGAGTTTCGTAGAGAAATTCATCATTATGGGGAGGACCACCATGGTGGGTTACAGCAAAAGATGAGATCTCTTGCTCCTTGGTATTCTGGACACACAGAGGGTTATTGTAACTCTCATCTGAAGATGAAACTTTGAGATCGACTGAATTGTCATGAAGCAAGCCTTCATGATGAAGTGTCTGTTAAAGACCTTCAAAATTAATGTACCCACTATTGGGAAATGAGGGAGTAGAATCCTGGATTTCAATAGATAACTATCTGAGGGCTTCAAGAATTCCAACATTGAGAAAGGCCTTGTTACAGATTGTATCTTGATCTCTTGACTGTGCTGGGTGGGCCTTCTTCTTAGACACCTTCTTACTCACCTTGGAAATCACTTGTTGATGAAAGTGGCTGCTCTGAGCAGGTGTATGTGCCTTATTATGAGAGATGGCCAGGTTAGGCTAACGATCTCCACTCAAATCAGGTGTATGTTCCTGACTTGGTTTTCCATATGATATGGGGAAGTATGCCCCACAAACCTATTGGACTGGATCAAATGTGTGTGTCTGTTCCGAAGTGAATTGTTGATGTGTCACTCCACTGGTAGGGATTTATTTGCATTTCTTTCCCTGTGATGCTGGTGAAGCCGTTATAATATCCTGGAATGCATCTAGAATATGAGTAGGGATTTGATTATGCTCTTTCACCGTTGATAGAATATGCTTGGTGACTTCAGCTTCCGGAACAGGGATATACGTCTATTCCGTGACTGGAGTAGGTGTATGTGCCTGCTCCTATCCTCCTTTTCCTGTCAGTGAATCCTAACAGTACTCAAGTGTGGGGGCAGAAAGTTGAGTCTGCCTCCTGTTTTTTGCCGGAGCTTTCCGACTGACTTCTCTGAATGCTACCAAGCGAGACGTTGGTAGGCTTGATCAGTACTAGCAGGTGTATGTTCCTGCTGATTCCACTTCACCGAATGTGGTTGACGAGCTCCATCATATGTAGTCAGACGAGCCTGCTGACTAGATGATGACGTATATACAAGTTTATGTTCTTGCATATAGTACTCCACCGGAATTTCCTGGCAGGATTGACATGATGATTCCAGACGAGCCTACTAGAAAACGGAATTAAAATGGGCAGGTGTGTGTGACCGTTCATTGCTTGACACTAAGTTAGGTTGGTGGACTTCTCCGGAGATGGCATAGATGAGAACCAGCTCACTGTTAACCGGATTTCACCTCTGGCGATTCATCTTGCCTGATTGGGTTTGAGTAACCTGAGCCGAACGCCTGGAGTCGATACCCTCATCATGTTGAGGGAGCACTTTTGCACGAGTCTGGTGGAAATTGTTGATGGGAGCCCTCGGGAAGGACTCCTGTCTCTTTGAATTAAGGCCCTGAGGGACCTGCTCATTCACCGCCCTAGAATAAGGGAGCGAATGGTGATTGTGTTCTGGGGAAAACGTCCCGTAATTTTTGGAGACAGTGGTTAGCACCGCCTGCTTCTTAATCACTGATCATCACTATCCGGACGACCATGGTTAATTGTTCACTTTGAGGGCTTGTCGGGCAGCCTCCAGAGTTGGAATAGTACCGTTTTGACGGTACTCTTTAACCAGTGCATTTGATACCTAGCATTGAAGACGCTGAGTAGATGATTTATCCTCAGATCGGACGATGATCCAGTAGGAGTAGCAGCAGGGGCATTCGCAACAAAGGTTTTCACAGCAAACGTATTCACGGGTGTGAACTTGAGAGCAGCCATTTCTTAGAATGCAGAAAATCTTAGAAAAAGGTGTGTGTTTGATATAACAGACGTAATCAAGATAAATTCAGCCACTACATCTTTTGGATGAGAACATATATCAATGATTGTTTTTGTTGGACCTCTCATTGAGTTTTAAATAGGGCCCTAACAAATAAGTAAAAAATCATTTTAATTTGGTTAAGGATTCATGTCGGGTTCACCATTTTTTGTTTCCCTCTGGAATTGGGGATGACCTCGTTGATTGAAGGTTCAAACATTCCAATCGGTTTCCAATAGGTTTGTTCGTAGAACTGGAAACATCCAATGATTCCATATCTTTTTGGACCTACTTTCCAAAGGTAGGCACTCATTAGTTTTGGACTGATGAGGCTTAAGAATTTTTATTTGTCGATAGGATGGGAGGTCGGACTCATCACACCTTTTTGTGGGGAATTATTGTCTACTCTGGGACTCTCTTTATAGATTTATGTTATGTTCGTGAATCCTTATTACATTACCATGTAAAAAATGAGATTTCCTTTAGTCTGACAATCAATGATTGGTACGTAGGAAATTCAGAGAATCTTTTATATGTATTTGAGGTTCTTCATAGATGAATAATCATCTGTATTTGTTATAGATTCTTAGTTGATGGTATCCTTAAAAATACATAAAATTCTCTTGGTCATTATGATGACCATACTGGTTTTAAATCCACTCAGTGGGGAACTTGAAGTTTATTGTCATTCAGGAGGACATGGATTATTTCAGAGTTGGGATCATACCCGCTGATGGGCTACCTACGTATCCTTTGTTTTGGAAAAGGAATCAGAATCCACGTAGTTCAAGTAAGGGAGTATGATGTTTATGCATGATTGATGTCTCATGAAGTATTTCATGATTACTTTTACACTCCAAGCTCACATGATTCATGCTCGGTGTGAGAAACAAGAGGTATCAGTGAAACCTGACAATTTGTGCCACGAAAGATACAATGATATGGGGATTATGTGTGTATGACTGCCCAAATAGATAAGAATTAAGATTTACTTCAGGGAAGAAATACAGGAACAGGGTCCATAATGGTATATGTGCTTCATGGAGATTTGGATACTCTAGTCTTGGGGCTTACTCCTATAGAAGATTCCCAAATTAGGAGGGGACTTATAATTGGGTTTTACTCCTGAGAAGGAAGCCCAGATCAAAAGGAAATTTGAGACTAGGGCTTACTCCTTAAAAGGAGGTCCAGGTTAATAGAATTATGGTTGGAGCGTTCTCCTAAGGAGGATACCCATATTTGGGAACTTTAAGACTGTGGCTTACTCCTAAGGAGGATGCCCAGATTAGAGGACTTGGGGCATACTCTTAAAGAGGATGCCCACAGTATTGAGAATTTGGACTGGGGCTTACTTCTAAAAAGGAGGCCCAGGTTAAAGATTCTCTCATCTTAAAGGATGAGGTTTAATGAATGAAATCTCAATCTTGAGTGACATAAAGATGTGTAAATCACTATATTTTTAGAGATGTTCCACGGACTTCCTTTAAGATAAGAAAGCCAAATCTAGAAATCATGCCATAAATGGCTTTGAAGAGTGTCTTGAAGACTGAATTTTGAATAGGAGAGGTGGAATGTAATAATAGGGGTGAAAATGGGCAGGAAAGGCACCCAAAAATATAGGGGCGCGCATGTCCTGGAAGGCGCGCAGGTACTGCGTGGGCGTGCAAGTCCTGAGGGCGCAGGTATACCTGTACGGCACATGGGTACTTGCACGATTTTCATCCCTTAGAGTAATATTTGGGTGATCCTTGATCATAGCCTTTAGAATCATCCCTAGAGGCTTTCTAGAAGATGGTGCGCAAGTTATAGTGAAGAATTAGGGCAGCGTGCAAGTTTGTTCATTTCCCTTAAAGGTAAAACACATAGGCGCGCAAGTGTTAGTGAATTATAACACTTAGACCTTACTCCTCCTGTTTATACCTTCCATTCTAGGTAAAGAATTAACTTTGAAGTGTTCGGAAGACCTGAAGAAGATACTTGGGCGTTTAGAGCACTGTATCTGAATTCTAGAAAAATTCCTCCTGAAATGGGGGGCCCACAGGGTCTATTTATAGGCTGGAGAAGACCACGGGCAGTTATCCTTTAGGGCACGCAATTCACTTGAGCGACCATTAGGTGGCGTGCAAGTATAATTGCACAACAGTGATGCAACTTGTGTGACCCTTGTGCATTTGAAGCCTTGTCCATGCCTCTATCGATTTTTTAGGTTTTCTTCCAAGGATGAATCAATTTGTGTTAAGTCATTTCCCTTTCCATTCTTTTAGACAATGTGATGAAAAAGGAGCGTCAACAAAAACATACCTCAGAAAAATACAAGGGCCAAATACAAGATTGTGTGGTCACTACTTTTGAGTTTGATGCTCTGAATGACATGGTGGGGGATAATTTAATGGATTCCTCAAATTTAGCCAATTCATTATTTGATTCTGGATCATCACATTATTTCATATCTTCTCAGTTTGCTAAGAAAATTAGGCATTTCCAATTTTATTTAACAAAGTATTTTTTAGTCAAAACTCCTAAGGGAAGTACCATTATAACAATGTTTTGTGAATAAGTTCCCAATAAGGCATATAAATGTTCTTTATCTGCTGATCTCATCATCATACCCATGATTGATTTTTATATAATCCTTGGTATGGATTGTATTTTGTACCATGATGTAAAAAAATTTTGTAAGAAGAATGAGGATAAAATTTTCAAAGATGATAAGGAATGCCTTATATTTATAGCAAAAACATCACCATATGATTCTTATCTAGATCAACCCCTAGTAGCTCAACTAAATTCAATTATTGGGTAGGAAGATAATGCAATAACTATGGGTGATGAAAAGAATGTTCAAATATAGGATGTACCTATTGTACATGATTATGTGGATATGTTTCCAGATGATTTACCTGGACATCCTCCAAAATGAGAAATTGAGTTTTCCATTGATTTAATTCATTTTTCAAGGACCATATCAAAGACCCCTTATAGAATGGACACTATGGAATTAGTAGAGCTAAAGAGAAAACTAGAGGGGATGAGTAGTAAAGGATTTATTCTCCCTAGTGTTTCTCCATGGGGATCCCCTATTCTTTTATTTAAGAAGAAATATATATCTAAGAGGTTGTGCATTGACTACAGGGAGATAAATTCTATAACTATAAAAAAAATTATCCCCTAGCTCACATTTATGATTTATTCGATCAACTTCATAGAGCTCAATATTTTTCAAAGATTGACCTTCTATCTGGATATCATCAGTTGTGTGTGAAGAAGGAATACATTCCGATTACAACATTTCATACCAGGTATGGGCATTATGAGTTTACAGTAATGCCTTTTGAACTGACTAATGCACCCTTTAACTTCATGGATCTAATTAATATAGTTTTCAAGTAATGTCTTGATGACTTTGTAGTAGTATTTATTGATGATATATTGGTTTACTCCAAAAGCTACAAAGATAATGAAAATCACTTGTGCACTATTCTAAAGACTGTGAGAAGAAATGAATTATATGGGATGTTTCAAAAAGTATGAATTCTTGCTTCAGGGGATTTATTTTCATGGACATATTGTCTCTAAGGATGGAATATCTATTGATCCTTTTAAGACAAGAGAAATATAATATTGTCTAGCACTGACGAGTATAACTGAGGTATGTAGTTTTATTGGTTTAGTATGTTATTATAAGAGTTTCATCCAGAATTTTTCCCAATTGGCTAAACCATTAACCAAGCTCACATGTAAAGGGGTTAATTTTTTTTGGAAAAAAGAGTGCGAAAAATTGTTCGAAGAACTGAAGATAATATTAGTCGATGCTCCTTTCTTGTCTCAACCATCAGGGAATGATTGGATTTTTATTTATAGTGATGCTTCAAAAAAAGGGCTTGGTTTTGTCCTTATGTAGAATGATTGAGTTATTTACTATGCATCATGAGAACTAAAAATTCATGAAAAAAACTATCCCACTAATGATCTTGAGTTAGCAGCTGTAATATTTTCTTTTAAGATATGGAGACACTATCTATATGGTTAAAAATGCGATATATATACTGATCACAAGAGTTTGAAGTATATTTTCTCACAGAACAAACTCAAAATGAGGCAAATATTATGGATTAAACTACTCAAATATTATGATTTCACTATACACTACCACTCGGTGAAGGAAAATAAGTTGGCATATGCTTTGAGAAGAACGGATCATGGAGTTTTGAACAAGATGAGAGTTGAAAGGGATCCTTTGTTCATGGATATAGTAAATATAGATATGGGAATAATCATAGAAGGTGAAATGTCAATTCTTTTTCAAATGGTTTCAAAACCATATTTTCTAGAAAGGTTAAAAAGTTCTCATACTGATGATGAGGAGTTTCAAAATAAAAATAATGATGTGAATGATGGGAGATTGATTGACTTCATATATGAAGATGGAATTTTTAAATTTGGGAAGAGACTTTATATTCATGACTTACTTGATCTAAAAAGGGAATTTTTGGATGATGCTCATAGCTCTAATTTCTCTATACACCCTGGTAGCACTAAGATGTATATATATTTGAAGGAACATTTTTGGTGGGACAACATGAAGAGGGGGATTGCTGATTATGTGTCAAGATGTATGGTTTTTCAACAGGTGAAGTCTAGAAGAAAAAATTATAGAGGAGTTATGCAGCCTCTTCCCACACCTAAGTGGAAATGGGATGATATTATGATGGACTTTGTCATGGGGTTACCAAATAATCCTAGAAGGAATGATGCAATATGGGTCATTGTTGATCGTCTTACCAAATCATTACATTTTATTGCTATAAGAGAAGATTTACCACTATAACATTTATCAAGACTATATATTAATGAAGTTGTAAGACATCATGGAGTACCCCTATTTATTTTTTCTGATTGTGATCCCCATTATACATCAAGATTTTGGAAAAGTCATCAGAAACACTTGGATAAAGAACTTATTTTGAGCACTGCCTACCACCCTCAAACTGATGGACAATCAGAACAGACTATTCAAACCTTAGAAGACATGTTGATATCTTGCTCACTTGACTTTATAGGTATGTGGGATTTGTATTTACCTCTAGTAGGATTTTCCTATAACAATAGCTCCCATTCAAGTATTCACATGGCACCATATGAAGCGTTATATGGAAAGAGAAGGCGCACACCAACTTGTTGGGATGATGTTTGAAAAAGAAAACTCATAGCCCCAGAACATGTTGAGGAAACTATGGAAAAGGTGAAGACTATCCAAACCCAAATCAAATTAGCTCAAAGTAAGAAAAAGATATATCCCGATAACTGAAGGAAGCATTTGGAATTTCAAGTAGGAGATCATGTTTTCTTGAACGTATATTAATGGAATGGTGATATAAAATTATGTAAGAAGGGTAAATTAACTCCAAGGTATATCGGACCTTTCGAAATTCTACAATGAATTAGAGTTATAGCTTACCATTTGGAAATGCCTCCAAGTCGCTCCAAAGTTCATGATGTGTTCCTCATATCACTGTTGAGAAAATACATGCCCAACCCAATGCATGTGATCACCTTTGAAGAAATAGAATAGGAACCCGATCTATCTTATTGTGAAGAGCCTATCAGGATTCATGATACCAGAGAACAAGTGCTGACAAATCAGACGACTCATCTGGTAAAATTTCTATGGAGAAACCATCAGATGGAAGTGGAAACGTGTGAACCCGAAGAACTTATGATGAATAACCACTGGAATCTTTTTATGCAGCAGTATTATAGAAATTTTAGGGATGAAATTATTTGAAAGATGGAAGAATGTAACACCCCAAGATTCCATGGAACATTTCTCTTTGAAGAATACAATAACTTGTGATATATGCAACATCAAATTCTAGCACACCATGACCAATCAAACTAGCCATTATGAATAGTAATACCCACTTTTTGAAATTTTATAGATTTTATTTTTCAAAGTGGACTTTATTTTTGGATTCGGAATATCAAAATTAGCATATGGTGAATTTTAGATATTTTTTTGAAAACTTTCAGTTTTTGATAAATATTGATAAACACTGCGTTATTGTTTAGAACCTACTTTTTTTAATAATTAATTATTTTATGTAAATATATTTTAGGGAAAAATAGATAAATATTACTGATATATGTTTAATGTAATTCTTTGGGATCATTTTATAATAAAATTATATGTATAAAAGTTTGTTGAACATTTTAACGTCTTTTACCCACCTTCTAAGAACATTTGCAAATTTGCATAAAACATAATTTTACCGCTTCTGTGAATTGAATTTCAAAAAACTGAGAGACACGGTTGACATCAGTATGTAAAATGTGGTCCAATAGGATTAAAATATTTTTTGGTGAATAGTCTTTTTTGAATTTTATTTATAGCGGTTAAAAGTAAATAAGGTAATTAAAGGTAAAAATGATATTATAATTACCCTAACACATGTCTTAATTATATTAGATAAGTTTTTTTTGACCAAAATAAACCTTAGGAATAAAATATGATCATATTTTATCCACTTGGATTAGATTAGGACATTTATTATTATTTTATTTAAAGATGAGTTAAAAGTGTTAAATTCTAATTTTCATAACTAAAACATTTTTATTATAGGGTTATACATAAGATAAATTAGACTATAAATTTTAATTATAAATCTATATATAGTTCCTAAATAATGAAATTTTATTTATAATTTTTAAACATTAAAAAAATAAATTTATTTATGGCACAATGATGATGCAGTAATTACCTTATTAATGAAATATTAAAATAATTGATATTATAAATATCAAAATAAATGTAAATTGAGACTTTTGATGAATTAAACTAATTATTTAGATTAATATGACATGTTAGGATTTATTTAATTTATTTTTTCTTAATAATGAAGTTTTTTTGACTTTCAAAAAAACCGAACACTAAATAGTGTCAAAATTGACATATATGAGTTTTTGAAACAAATACTATATTATTAATTGATATAATATTCATAAAAATACAAGGTTCTTCCAAAGGTCTTAGATAAGTTTTTAGTTTTCAATAATGAACCACTTGGGGTTTGATTGGATTTTCATAATAAGTTTATTAACCATTTATTATAATAATACATGAATATGTGGTAAAAGTTAAACTATTTAACTAAGAGTTAAATCTAAAATATAAGGTTAATATGGTGACCTAAACCTGTCTAAACCCTATTTTTGAGACGTTTTAGACCCATACCAACCTTATCATTGAAATAAATCATTTTGGATCCATTATAAACCAAATATTATTGTATAATAAATTAATATTTTAATCTTTTCTGAAAGTGACCCTCACCTCTCTTATAAAACGGTACATCCCCTTCTCTAAAAATCACCACTCCAAAGCCATTTGGCTCAGCCAAAACCAGCTCAAATATCCTCCCAACAACTATCACGTCGACCTAGAGTCCTTACATTGATCATAAATCCATCCTATGGAGATGTTTTGATCAAATCAAAAGGAGGAACTCGAAGAAGAGGTAATTAGTTCATCACCTCTTTCAACGTTCTTTTCTTCTCCCACTTCATATTTCTATATTTTTTCCTTAACATAATAATAAAAATAGTACCTTATACATACTAAGATTTCATTATAAATATGGTACAACCATATTCATTATTCTATCCATCTTATGAATGAAAAATTCACTATACGTGAGTACGTACGGCTTACAGTATCCACTTCCTGGTGTAGTTTGTTATTCCAAACTTAATTATTTGGATGGATATAATAATGAGTAAAAATGATTTAGATAATAAATATAATATTTTAATGATTTTTTATATATGATATACCAACCAATTACATACTATTTCACCATCAATATAATGATATTGTCCCTCATACGTATGTACGGATTACCGTCTCCACGAACGCAATGAGATTCATCCCCCATCATAACCATTCAAGAATAATTTTCATTTAATGATTAAAAATAATGATTAAGAAATTAATATCATTTTGTATATGAATCAAATTTATCCTATCCATAAAAACATGGCTTATGTAACAAATCATATAATGGAAAATGAATCAGTTAACTCCCGAAACAATGATACTTAGTGAAATATTATTAACAAAAAAATATTAGAAGATCATATATGATATCATATTTAGGTATGTGGTAATTGTATAATATAATAACAATGTTTTAACTAGTATATAGTATTTTAACGTACTCTCGACCAAGTAAAAGTATAAGGTAAGGGTTAAATTTACAATCTCTTTATTATCCGAGGTTGTTTATACGTAAGTATCTTCTGGGACTTCTTTATCATCCACATCCTTATTTATTAAAAATGTATTTCAAAACATTTTTACTATTTCTTAGACTATGTGTTAAAGTCATGTATACCCTTTTTTTACTTTTTATAAGATTTTTTGAAAGGAATCTTTCCATCATTTTCCAAACAAGGTACTTTATAACCTTTTCGACAAATTAAGGAAAGAATTTTTTTAACTTATACGGATGGTGCGTCTATTTTCCACAATTATAATACCTTTGAGGTTTCCCTTATAATCTTATAAGAATATTTTTCAAAATAATTTTTTTCTTTAATTTTAAATTATTTCAAAGTAAAAAAAGAGATATCTCACTCAAATAGTTTTTGTATTGATTTCATCTATGTTATTATCCTTTGTTGTATTTTACAATTGTTTGTAGTTTATATATTATGATAATATCTTCCATATTGTATTGAAGTTTTTGTGATATGTTTGATTGTGGATGTTCTATTTTTATACCATTCATGTTTTATGGTTAATGTATTGAAATTTTGTATGTTAGTTTTAATATGAATTTTTACGTTATGTTACAACATTTTCATATAAGGAATGAATTGGACTTAGTATGTGACAGGTGGAGCCCGATATAGATCCTCGATGCATCGGTTGGTCTCATGAGACAAATTAGTGTCTTGTCACAAGGCCTTGAAAAAGTCTTATTTTTAGTCTTGTCACGAGGCCACGAAAATGTGGTTATGATGTCTGACATTATACATTCCAGCATTATGAAATTAGCTATTGATATTACATGTTATTATTTGACTCGTAGAATATCCTTGTGAATAAGTAAATGGAACTATTTGATTTATCTTTTTCATATTATGTTGATGCTTAATTATAAAAGTCTTGTTCTTTAGTCTTATACATTTCCTTCAATGGTTATGCTTATTTATGAATGTTTCTGCTATATTGTTATCCTTAATGAACATCTGTGCTCACCCCTTTCTTATGTTTTATTTTTTCCAGGTTGTGAAGAAGTATATTTTGATTAACCTGAAGGGATAGGCCAAGGATATTATTGTGTTCAAATGGGACACAATTTTTTTATTTCATGATGTAATGTAAAAATTATGTATGTATCTAGTACTTTTAAGGATTCTAAACTAATCGGTCTTTAGGGATTTTATCCCTTGTGATCATGCCAATGTTATGTAATAATGCACTGACTCTGGGTAACTAGGGTTAGGGCATTACATCATCCATCTCAACTTATTTTTAAGGTGAGTCAAGATTTTGGATTTTATCCCTACCTCCCCCCCAATATTTTTGGGTTAACTTATAGTGGTCATCCTTAAATTATGTACCAAGCACTTACAACCCAATTAAATTATCTCTCTTATCATGAATGTTATTTTATTATCTCTTGTTTTTTCACACTAAGAACCACTCACATGGGATTAGAGGTTTTAGTTGATTAATCTGATAACATGATTGAGGTGAAATGACTTTCAAAATATAGATTTCAAAACAATTGCTAAATTTATTAAGTGAAAAAAACATAAAAAAAATAACAAGGGGTTTCATCCATATTTTGGATCCTCTCTATCAATATAATTTAGATTATAACAGTTCTAAGCAATTTATTGCTCATGCTCAGACATCCAATTCCAAGATGATTTATAATCATGCCACATCCTTATCACCTCCTCCATTTTAGTCACATATTTTTTCATAAACCATGGTTACCTATATTAGGATCTCACCTTGTTAATCCTAGAACTATACCACTCAATATTTCACTTATCTCAAAGACAAACCCTACTAGTTGATTCCTCATGAAAATGACCACCTCTACCCTCACCAAAGTGAGGAATTTCAACTGTATCTCTTCTTATTCACACCAACCAATCACTTTCAAAATATCCTAAATATTATCCACTATAAATTCCATATATACATCCCATAAAAATTAAAATTTTCTTGTTTCCATTATGTTTTTGTTAGAATAGAGTTCATGGTTTATATCAAGGAAAGAATGATAGTCAACCCCATCAACTCCAAGGATCATTTTCAATAAAATCTTTGTGGTCCTCAATAAGGTTTCCACCACTGTTTACATAATAAATGGTTATACTTATGCTACCCATTTTTCACCAAGGGTAATACAATTCCAAACATCATATTTTTTCAAGAAATTCGATCTCCCTCGCCCTCACCAAACCCAATTCTAATGGGAATAAGTTTTTGAAACACTAAATAACATTACCAAATGATCAAGGAGTAAAAATTTATAAAATAAATAAATTTGTAGTAGGAACCCAAAGTCTCACACAACTAGACAGTTGCATGAGTTTTGATATTGTGTCACCACATAATGAGTTTTTTCTCACACATGAATAAATATTCCATGAGATCCCACTCACATGATACAAGAGACTTATAAATACCCCTCATATCCACACTTTTATGTTTATATAAATCTTTAAGATGTTAAATATTCTCAACACACATAATATTGAATTATCACTTATTGAGAAATCTGGATCCAAGAAACTACCATGAACTCTTCTAGGTGATAAATTTTATTTGAATTATCTATTATATTACCTAAATTCATTGTAAAATTCTTGAGACCATTTTTCAAAACTCTCTCTCTCTATGAAGAACACACCTCACCCAAGTGAAACATGCCTTAAGAAAACTAAATACTCATGAAGAACCAATATTACTTGAGTGTGTATTATGATAATCAATTTTTCATTCTTATAGAAGAAAAATTCGTTATGATTTGATAGCATATGGGAACAAAATTTCTCAAATATGTTTTCATTCAAGAAAAAATATAGGCATAATTATAATTTTAAAATATCAATTTTCATCCCACGAAGTTATCCATGGGAAGAACATCATTTGATTAATCCTTATACAAAACCTTGTTTCTTTTTAAGTTGGATATAAGAAGCTCAATTTATAATCCCAAATCAATCCCTTGTGTTCTCCCCTTTAATGGCATGTAAATTATCACCATATGATGTTAAAATGTATGTGCTAGTCTTGTAAAAAAATATAAAACTATTTAATATGATATATGTTGTTTATTATTCTCATTAAAATTGGATATATATGTCACCTCACTAAGGTTCAATAACACACAACTACAATATTATATCTCCCTTGAGAGGTGGTATCTTCTAAAAATGATCCCTTCCCTAGAAAAACCCAAATCATTTACTTCATCCCCAGTAATCTTTAAAAAATGAGTGTACCCACTAGGATTTAAACTATGAGTAACTTATTTATTGGTTTTAAACCCACAAACCCAACCTTCCATATATTAAGGGGATAGGAGAACCCATACTTCTTTATCGGATGATAATATTATGAATCATCACTCCTTACATGGAAAGAGTAAGAGTGTATAGTATTCCTTATATGTTGATCATATATTGATATAACATACATTATGTCATGATAAAAAGATGATCCAACATTCCACATATGGAAATCATAGTATGACCCACCATTTCTTATGTTATGAGCCTCAGAAAACTCATATTTCATTATTTTATTATCATAATATGACTCATTCCACCAAAAATTATGGGCACATATTTCCCTTATGATCTCACATTAGGAAGATAATATTTCATTCTTTCCAGGCTCTTAACCCGTAGACCCATCTACTTCTTATGTGATAATCATAAGACATCACTTCTTTCTTATATGATGAGAAAAAATACTCCTTAATTTCCTAACATTATTAATACCCATATATAATTATGTGACTAGTATAAGAGACTCATATTTCATTCCTTATATGAAGATCAAAAAATTTCCTCATTCCCTAACATGAGGAATATATAATAGTGTCTAGAAATCCCAATTCACTCATCACATCCAACCACATGTTCTTCACTATACTAAGTTAACAAGGGATGAAATTAACCAATGTTCATAGAAATGATATTGGTAGGGTATTCATGATCATTTTACAACATTATGGGGGATTCTTAGACTAGAAAACAAGATATTTAGTGAGATCAGTTGACCTCCCATCCTCCCATTCCAACCAATGGTTCCATCATCCATACCAATATAGTGAAAGGTTTACCTTATTTGTAATGTGGGAGAATAAGACACAAATAATGATCATTGCAATAACTTATGAATTGAACAAATAAAAAACATCTTATATATCCATGTATAGGTAAATAACTATTTTTTAATTATATAAAATACAACTTTTGTATTATTGTATGAATGGAATATTTCCAAACTATTCTTGGGAATCTACTCAATAGTATTCCTTTAGAAACAAATGTTATTAGGATATCTAATCTAGTTTCAACCAAAATTTTAGGATAACCATTTCCCTCTTCACCTCACATAAGAGAGGTTATTGAGGATAAAATAATCATGAAAATATATTTGATTAATCAAGGTCTTCAAAAATGTGATTCTTATTAGAAGGGATCTAAAATATTGTAATTTAATGAAATATTTTATATTTATCCTCACCATTATCATCGTACATAACACATATATATCTTACATTATTATATTCATAGAAATTAAATTGTTTTTCATATAAGTACTCAATGCATATTTTACATATTTATTACATAATTTTTTTAATATTTATCTTATAGAATATTCATGTACTTAGTCACATTAAAATAGAAAATCTATGTATCCTCCATGATTACATTAATACATAATTATATGATATTCATAAATGGTCAAGTGGACTAGAGAATATGGAATCTGATATTTCGCATTGCGGCCAAGTGGAAACCCACTACCTAGATTTACTTTTATGTAGAAAAATTAAATAATAAATCTCATGATCAATGTTTCATGTAATTAATAAATTAATTTTATATTTTTTAAATATATATTAAGATTATACATTAATATAACATAAGTTTATGAATTTTTTATTTATTGAGGGTGTATCTAATACCACCATATGAGTAGTAGGATAATATAACCCATAATAATATGTTCAATGTGATATCCATATGAACGTATTAGATAATTCTATTACCCCAACACCCCTGGAAATAAAACTCATTGTATCACCAGTGGAACTCCTATTCGTAGAGCCACAATTCATCATACATTGATGTATGAGAGTTCCTAAAAAATATTTAACCATTAACCTTTCCTATAATATCACTGAAAGGTTATGATAATTATTTTGACACTTATAAAACAAGATAAATAATAATAAAAACATCCATGATCATATAAAATAAATTAAAACCCTAATAAAATAATAATAATGTAAAAATAACTTCGAAACATGTTTAAGATATTAAGATCTAGTGTGAATTTAAAAAAAACTCATTCAGTATCTACCAATAACACTAATAACTAACACCTAGTTTAATAATATTATTATCCAAGTTATGTTAGTCACTATAAAAGGGTAATTCTATAATGAAGGATAGAGGAAGACACAAGAGATTGTCCCTAGTGAGGAAAACAAGGAGACTCTATCAGGCGAGGAAACTTGTAAAATTTCTCTCAATTGAGAAAATAAGAGAACTATAAGAACTACCTTTGATCTATATCTAATGGGATGATTACTAAAAACTTTATCATTTCTATTTATAGAATTAGGTTATTAAATACTTTAAATTACACTAATCTTGAGGAAAAATTAATAAGGTACAGTAAAGAGCGTCAAAATTTTATTTAGAGAATTAAATAGACACCAATATTTTTTTAACCCCAAAAAACCTTGGGAAGTGCATTAGTGATCCTCCAAATGGGTTAAAATTATTAAAGGAGGTTCTTAAATAGCCTATTTAACATGGCCTCCAACTTTTCCAAATGTAATGGTCCTTGAAATTTTAACACTATAAGACATTACTATATATAATTTTCGTTTAAATAAACATTTTGTTCGATAACTTGTTTCACACCCAACACCAAACTAACTTGTTGCATTACATATTAGATGAATACTATTCTAAAATTGTAATAATGATAAAAAAATCTATGTTGAGATCATTTTGTGTGATTTTTATTTGTTTTAAATAGTTTTCAATGACGAATAATTTCAATGACATCGATATATTGGAAATGTAGTAATGAACATGTTTATTTTATGTTTGGTTGAAGTATCCAAGTATGTTAAAGAAGATGAAGAATATATTAATAATTTTGATACTTTCTATGGTGTTTATTTATTTAAAAATACAATTCATATAAAATTTATTTGAATGTTGGTTGTTTCTTACCATAAATTCACTTCATATATTTAAGGAAAATGTTAATTGAATAATGATTCATTATGTTGGATTCCAGTTTCAATTCATCAATCATGTCCAAACACACATTTTATGTGAGGTGAATCTATTTAGAGTCTAATTTAGATAATGGTTAAGATGGATCAAAGCAATTATATATCATATAATGATTTCATGATGCATGAATATTAAATTAGATGTAGAAGGAGTTACATGCCACATAAAATGGTATGGTACCATAGAAGTGGGTAGAAGAAATATTTTTAACCACAACTAATGTTTATGTCACTTCCAGGTGATATCAAGTTAAGATATATAGCATAATAGGTGACCATGTCATTGAGAAGATAAAAATTCAATTAGGATAGAAAATATTTTATAGGACCTCACATATTCGTGTATGTTTCATCACCACATAGTAGACTCAATTAGATTTCTCCATGTTATAAAAGAAGGAGAACACCAAAGAGGAGCATGGGTCAATTTGCAAGGGATCTAAAAAAATTAGGTCCACCACACTGTGGATAAAGGTCCACCCCATTATTAGAGGAAAATATATATTATTATTTCATAGTACATAGACCATTCCATAGAGGAGATTAGTCATGTTTTTTATATATCTATAAATTTAAGTACCTCATTTATATAGATGCTTAGTCACACCCTAAAATGTTCTGGAATATAAAAAATAACTACTTTGAACTATTTTTCAATTCCAAAATTGTGGTGACCACAATATGGAAGTGAATTCTATATATATTTGAAGAAGAATACAAACTTGGATTCATATAAGTAATTTTTAAGTTATTCTAACTGAAAATAACTGATTATATGAATTATATGATCAATATATATTTGAAAAAAGATCAAAAGGAAGAGTTTAAATAATAATTTGAAGGAAACTAGGGGTTTTAATTTGAATTTTAAATTCTCATTCAAACCAGTATATTTGTTTGCTTATTGTGTAAGATATATTGAAATATAGCACAGTGGAGATTATGAAGTTTATTAAATAGTGAAAGTGAATTTGACAATATAATATTTGAAATAAAATATTTTTGAAAAAATATGATCTATTACTAGATTGTATCAATTAAATTATTTGGTATCAAAGTAGATAAAGAATAAATAATACATCAATGTATTTAAAGTAGAGTAAGAAATAAGAATATTGAAATCTATGTAAGAAAGGCCACTTTCACTAGTTTTTGTGAAAAGAAAGAGGAATTCCATTCATGTTGTTGAGGAATTTAAGGAAGAATAATAATGAGGTATAAATTCTACAAAAATATATAATTATAAATTTTTACTAAAATAACTATTTTTTCAACATAATGTTTTATAATTATAAGGTGTATGATGAACCTATGTTTGGGATATACCAAAACATGGTCTGTAAGTGTGGTAACATGAGTCTCAAGGTTATACCGTGCTTTTTGTAGTTAACAGGTGGAATTTAGTGGGTAGTGTGAACCTAGGATTATCAATCTCACATTTAATGGTGAACCATATGAATATAAATTTTCATTATGGGATTGTGTTCAATGGTGAGGAAAAAACAAAAGAGGGAAATAGATAACTAGAGTGATTTATTAACATTTACAAGTGATTGAGGTAAATTTAAAAGGGATAAAACTCAAGAAGTTTTAATTAGATTTAGAATTACCAAGACTACTTTACCCCTACCCCAACCCACTCTCAGTATATTTTATATCCTAATTAGTCCACTCAATTGGTATTAAAGGGAGGTTAACCTATATTGGATTCTCAATATAAAATTGTTCTCATTGAAGATTTTATGTTTATTTCTGGATAATATATTGAAGTAAAGTTTTGGATAAATTAATTCTAGGTTAAATTAGAACTCAGTTTCTTCCAAGGATTTTATAAATATTTAAAATAAATATAATAACACTATGATAATGATGTCTCTCTTTTCAAACAAGGAATAAGTTTTAATCACTCCCTGCAAGGAAGATAGATCTTTTTTGGAAGTATGATAATAGGTGGTTCAAAGTACCACTAATTATATGGATATAATTACTACCTTAGTGGGATCAATGTATTCAACTGATCCTACGGTATGTGAATATTTTTGTTTAACTTTTTTAAAAGAATAAGAATATATTGAGAGTGATCATATGTGAATAGAATTATCTTTTAATGATTTAAAGGATATAATTCATGGATTTCCCAAAAATTAGTTTCTATTATTTGTTATATTTTTTAATTTCATAAGGAAGAGATCACTTAAGTTGAATGTGTGGTAGATAGAATGTAAAAAGGTTTAAGAGAAATATATCTTAATTATATTAATATCTCAAAACAAGTAACTCCCAAAGAATATGTCTGTAAGGAGTTTATGGTGAGGTCATCTAAATATGAAGAAGGACCAAATTTAGAATGGTGCTGAATTTGAAATTTTTTTACAACATCTACTAAATAAGAGATGATAAATGTTTGTAGGGATTTTTTGGTGATGAAATTGACCTGGTAACTGTGCAATGGCTTGTGGGTATTTTCCTTTAAATTAAAAATCACAAAGGAAGCCAATTTCAAGGGGGAGTGAAATGATGAATACGAAAAAAATCACAAGTAATGAAGATAAATTTGTTTTCAAACAATATTGTAACATCCTAGTTCTAGAATCCACCTAGAGGCACCCCATACCCGATTGGTTATATGGCCTCAAGCGCATTTCCCCAAATTACATAGGCTACCGACTAGCAGCGTGTGCCTTGGGGTGTGATAGTGGTGAAACTATTCCCTCATTGGAAGAGTAACACAGTGAAAGTAAAACAAATAGCAATAGAGGAAGCAGTAATAATCCAAGAAAAATTAAACAGGTGAAGACTGGATATAATAAACTGGAGCACACATATATATTAATAATGCATGATACATATGTCTAGGAAAGTATCCAAACAGATCACAATTCTAGAATAAAAAATAGTACTAAACCAAATTACAAAAGAAACAGATAAACAACTCATCAGCATCGCAAACCTCAGCATGGTCCCATTCTCTCTAACTCCACATCAAATCATGTACCAAAAGTAGAAGGGAACTTTCCCTTTTATATACCTGTAGCAATATAATCTGTTTGGGCCCAACATCATGACCCAAACTGGGTGTGAGACTAAATCCCAATAGGAAACCACCCAAATATCTATGCCTAACAGTCAGTAAATATATGGCTGGTAATAAATAACATTAAGAAGTAAACAAGGAAGTACTCAGCAATAACAATTCCACATATCACGTAAGTAGGTAATCAAGCAGGTAACCCTCTGGGAAGTACACACATCCTATCCCCTCTAGTTCAGTTATAAGAATATACAAACACTCTCTAAGGAAGCACTCATAGTCAAATCTTCTTATAGTCAAAGTAATTAAAGACTCTCTCAGGAAGATCACATGGTCAATTCCCATTATAGTCAAAAGTAATTTAACGAATCTCTAAGGAAGCTCACACGGTCAATTCCCTTTATAGTATAAAGAGATTTGAGACTCTCGGAGGAATCTCACACGGTCAATCCCCCATATATCTTTGAAGTAATTAGAGACTCTCTGAGGAAGCTCACTAAGTCAATTCCCCTTATAGCCCAAAAGTAATTAACGACTCTCTGAGGAAGCCGACACGGTCAATTCCCTTTATTGTCTACTACATCAAGTTCTCATGGCCCTATGTAAGTAAAACGAGCTTAAAAATTCAATACATCCAAAGTAATCCTCCATAATTACTTAGCTAAATAGTCTATAGCATATCATGCATGTCAGAATAAAAATAATCACTCCATCCTACTATACTAGGCATGGAAAAACATCAAGGAATCCAAACATGCTAAAAAAGAGCGAACAACCATAAATAGAGCGTGCATGGGAAAACACATCCAAAGCATAAAAATCAAACCTAATCACATTCAATTAATCTCAACTCAAGCATACTAGCATGGAAGGAAATTAACAGGGTTAAAACAGTCCCCATGCAATACCCTGTTCAGGGGTATTGGTCAAAATTTCCAACATAACTCAAAGACGTTCAACAGAAATGCAAAAACCACCTACCTCAGCATTGTAGGATCATTATACTCTAGCGTCGGTCCTTGGATCGACCTAGAACATGTTAGATCTACAAAAAGGTTTAAAATATTCAATCTGAAGAAATCTATTGAAAGAGGAGAAAACAAGGGATGGTGCTCTAGGAGAAGAGAGAACTCACCGATTTGATTCCAACACAAGAGACGGTTTTTGATTCGGAGGACAGATGCCTGCTTGGGTGATCATCGAAGATCTGTGGCCATATGACGCTCCTTGATGAGACGAACAACGTAGGGGGTGTTTCTATCGATTAGACGCGGCCTCGTTCCGTTTAATGAAAAAAATAAAGTACACTGTGTGTACTTTTGAAGAACACAGCGTGTACTTTCCCTTACTGAGCCCCGCTTTAGGAAGCCTCTAGGTCACCGCACATGGCTGTGTTCATGATTTCTACACAGCCAGCACCTGGCTACCCGTGGTAACAGAGCACACAATGTGTACACATAAAGTACACAGTGTGTACTCTAAAAATTTCTAGAAACTCTTCATTGTCCTCAAAAACACCAAAAAAAGGAAAACATACCTGAAATGAGGATCTGGATTCATAAAAACTTCCCCCCTTAAAGAAATTCATCCCCAAATTTCCCTACCAAGGTGGTGTAGAAGACGAATGCTCAAACAACTCTGGCCACTACAATCGTACATCAGTCTCCCTCTCCCATGTCTCGTCCTGTACTTGCTCGTTCTACCATAGCACTTGTACCAGAGGAACATACCTACCATGGAGAACCTTCATAATTTGATCAAAAATCCAGATAGGATACTCCTCGATTGTTTCATCCACTTCCAACTAAACCTCCCCAAGTTGGAAGACATGAAACGAGTCTAAGAAGTAATGTCAAAGCTAAGAAACGTGGAAGACGTCGTGCATAGCCGAGTACCTCTTAGGTAACTAAAACCGATAGGCAACCGGCCAAACTACCTCCAACAGCTCAAAAGTCCCTACATACCTCGGTGAAAGCTTACCCTATCTTCTAATCCTTTGGTGTCCCAAAATTGGTGTGATAAGTAGAAAAACCTGATCCTTGACCTTGAACTCTAGAGGTCATCTCTACTGACCAGCATAAGAATTCTGTAGAGACTGTGCAGTAGCCATCCTCTTCCAAATAAACTCTATTTTCTCTATGGTCTCTTGTACAAGATGTGGTCCCAGCATAGCTACCTCTCCTACCTCTAGCCAACATAAAGGTGATCATCATGGCCTACCATACAAATCCTCATAAGGTGCCATCTGAATAGTTTCTTGAAAACTATTGTTGTAGGAAAACTCCAAAAGAGGTATTTTCTTCTCCCAAGAACCTCCAAAATCCATATTAAATGCTCGAAGCATGTCCTTAAGAACCAGAATCGTATAATCGGACTGGCCATCTGTTTGGGGGTGGTAAGTAGTACTCAAAAGTACTTGTGTACCCAAATACTTATAAAGCCCCTACCAGACCCGATAAGTAAAACAGTCATCCCTATATAAAATATGGAGTGTGGAAACCCATGTAAATCTACAATCTCATGGATGAAAAACCTTACCATCTCATCAACACTGAAGGTCTCCTTGGAAAGAAGTGCGAAACCTTCGTGAGTATGTCAATGATAACCCAATCTGCATCATTACCTTGAGGAAAGCTTTGCAACCCAGTCATGAAATT
The DNA here is from genome assembly GCA_963277665.1 of Viscum album. Lineage (NCBI taxonomy): Eukaryota > Viridiplantae > Streptophyta > Magnoliopsida > Santalales > Viscaceae > Viscum > Viscum album. Next base: position 501,784,674 of record OY728131.1, on the reverse strand, counting down.
CATCGCGACATCATTCCACATCCACTCAGAAATGGGTAACTACTATAAAATCCCTACTGGTCATTGATTCTCCGCCTTTACCTACTGACAGGTGGAACACTTCATGAAAAAACCAGCCACATCTCTCTTCATACATGGCCACCAATACTGATGATGTGATCATGATACATCTTTGTAACACTAGGATGAACTTCGAAAACTGAGGAATGAAAGTCCCACATCAGCTCCTCGCGTATGTCTCCTAGTACCCATACGCGCCATTGAAAATTCCAAGATCTCATCCTCACCTATGGTTTATCCAAGAATAGGGTCCTCTCCTGACATGCCTTCCCGTAGGAATAGGCCTTCAGAATATTATAATTGCCTCATTCACACTTAATCAATAATAGAAGAGGTAACAACTACAAAAGAAATAAACGCCTTCCCCTCTCTATGTTGCACCTCCAAATGCATCAAAGAGAATAGAGCCATAAGTTTCCACTCACCACTGGCCTCCTGAACTGCCTGTAACAGAGTCCTCCTTCTCAATGCGTCATCCACTGTGTTTCCTTTCCCTAGCCTGTGGGCAAGCTCAATGTCAAAGGATTGAAGGTACTCAACCCACCTTTGCTGTCTAAAATTCAGGTCACACTGAGTGAAGATGTACTTGAGACTTTTTTTTTCCAGTAAAAACCTCAAAATTCTCTCTGAGAAGATAATGTATCCAACAACGTAAATCATGAACAAATGCAGCCAACTCGAGATTCTGCATCGAGTAATTCCTCTCATGTGGCCTCAATTGCCGAGACCCATATGCAACAACTCCTCCCCCTTCATAAGCATAGCTCCTAGACTGATACCTAAAGCATCACAGTACACAGTATAGATCTTTCTCGGCTCTGGAGTCAACCTCCCTTTCAGCTCTTGAATGGATGACTCACAAGAATCTAACCACAAGAACTTTGCACCCTTCTTAGTCAAACCCTTCAGTGGCGCTGCTAAGTATGAAAAGTCGTGTATGAAACTTCTATAGTATCCAGCCAGCCCTAGAAAACTTCATACCTCAAAGACGTTATTCGGATGCTCCCAGGAAACTACTGCTCTCACTTTTTTTGGGTCTACTGATACACCTATCTCTGAGATAACACGACCCAAGAAGTGAATCTAGTCCATCCGAAAGTTGAATTTCGAGAGCATATCATATAACTGATTCTCTCTCAGTGTACTCAGAACGATCTCAAGATGTGTAGCATGGTTGTGTCGAGTGTGGGAGTACACCAAGATATCATCCAGAAAGAATACCATGAAAGAATCCAAGTATGGATGGAACACTCAGTTCATCAGTGCCATGAAGACTGTTGGCATGTTCGTGAGACCGAATAGCATAACCATATACTCGTATAGACCATACTTACTCTGGAAGGATGTGAGAGTATATCATATGGTCTAATGTGAAACTGATAATAACCGGATCTCATTTCAATCTTCTAGAACACCAGGGCTCCTTGAAGTTGATCAAAGATATCATCAATCCTCAACATGGGATATCAGTTCTTGACCATCAACTGGTTCAATTTCCTATAATCCACACAAATTCTAAGGCTACCATCTTCCTTCTTTGCAAACAGGACATGCGAACCCTAAGGATAAGTTTTGGGTGGAATGAAACCGTTTTCCTGCATCTCCTCAAATGGTTAATTTAGCTCCTGTAACTCTAGTGTAGCCATCCTATAAGGAGGAATGGACACCGGTGCTGCTCCTAGAACAAGCTCAATAAAAAATTCTACCTCACGCTCTGGTGGAAAACCTGAAAAGTATTATGGAAAGTCATCTCTGCAACGATCCGCCATTGGAGGAAAGTCCATTTGTGATGTCCCCTATCCATCCATATATAGACTAGAAATATGGGTTGTAACTCCTCCCAACCAATGATTTTTAGGTCTTGCTCTGCTTTCCTGGACATCCCATTCACCCTTATGAAGAAACAATCTTCCTTCTAGTGATGTGAAACTCACCCTATGACAATAACAGTCGATGAATTCCTTGAAGGGAACTAACCGGTCCTTTCCAAGAATGACACCATAGATTGTCATCTCTAGGACATAGAGGTCCCATACAAAGTGACACCCACCAACATCAAGAGGGAACTCATTGAATTGACGTACACTAGCTGTTCTAGTCCCCAACAGAGTTTCTAACATCAAGATATCAGCATAAAGAAAGATACAGAGCTCAAGGCTCTCCACAAAAGAAACTAATATAAAGTTATGGGAAGCCCCTTTATCAAAAAGAGAAGATGCTAAAAATGAGACTACTAAGAATGTACCTCGAACTGTAGAAGGTCTGGGATCCTTCTCCTGTTGGGTTTTCTCCACTATAAAAGTTTGACCTACACTGCAGCCCTGTGACCCTTCCTAACCACTCTAAGATGATACACCTTACTATCACTGAAAGACTGGTGACTGACTACCATGGCCACGACCTCCACCTTGGACTTCACTGCTGGAAGAACTCTAGTTCCTTGACTAATAAGAAACTAGTGGTACTGCTCCTGAATGTGGAGTCATAGAAGAACCATTGTCACCAACTTATGGTGAGAATATTTGATAGAAACGCTGATGATGACCCATCTTACCGCAAGATTGGCACTCAACTGGGTATCTCGGGCAATGTGGTCTCATATTCCCATTCTTCGCGCACTGGTATCACACTACCTAGCTACAAGAATATGCATCTCGCCAACTCTGATCTCCTTATGCATTCTCCCTACAGTGATTCCTACTATCTTTCGGAAAAGCACTAACCCTAGATGCTGAACCTCCCTGGACCACTGCTCTAGAATCCCTCTGATTGTGCTCTGTGATCAATTCCTAGTTAACTATAGAGGATATCAAAGTCAACCTAAAGACATTCACCTGGGATCTGATATCCTACCTAAGACCATCCTCAATCATTCATGTAAGGAACAACTCATCTCCCCCTAAAAAGGGTGTAAAGTACTGCAGCTCGGTGATGCAAGAAGAATACTCCATAACCGAAAGAGTACCCTGCTCCAGATTCATGAACTCTTGGGCTTGATCGACCCTCAAGGTCACCGAAAAGAAGTAATCAATGAAGATGTCAAAGACATACTCTTCTAGAATCCCGACTGTTACATCACATCCCACCACCTATTTGTAGAGTCTTGAAGCATGTAGGTAGAGAGCTTCACCCTTCTCTCTAGAGGTATCTCCAAATTCTCAATGATCATCAATGTGGCTTCTAGATATGACTATGTACCCTGGGATCCTCCATCCCCTAAGAAAGTGGGAGGATTATGTGGCTTAAATACCTTCACAATTCCTCAATTAATGGGGTAGGGGGCTGTGCTCCCAAAAAGGTCGAAATCATCCTCATAAATCCCTCTCTGAACTATGAATCAACACCTGTGTCAGGTATAACTGTTGGTGCTGAGACTGGACCAACTAGAGGATCTGCAAGAAGTCCCTGATCAGCCATATCTGGTGTCTGATCACCACCCTGTAACTGGAGTACAATTAGAGGACGTCTCGGTGGCATGACTCTTTAAGGTCAAGCACATACATTAGATCAATATTATCAAGTACTATAACTAGAAAAGAGATAATGGGATAAGAGAAGGAAAGCATTGATGTTTTACAAAACATGAATACACAGCATGTATAATCTCTACACGTCTTGTTCCCTTAATCCATTCACATGGGCATGTACACCTGCCAAAACCGGTCGTGTAACACCCCTAACACACGGCGTGTTGTCCAAACACACGGCATGTACTTTACTTCTCTTTGAATGCCTGAGTCCTTCTACACGGTTAAGCCATACAGTTGTCCTAAAAGAAAACTACATAGAGTGTTTTTTCCTGAAACGGCATTTATAAGACAAGCTTCATTGACCCGTGTTGTTGGTTACATGGCCAGATACATGGCTGAGACTACATGGCATGTTCCAGATGCACATGGTGTGTGCCTGAAGAATTTCACCGACCCGTGTTGTTAGTTACATGGATGGATTCCAGGGTTTCTATACACAGCGTGTTCAAACTGGACACGGTGTGTATAACTTAATATTCATCTGTCTATTTTTTTAGTCACACGGGTGGACATAGGGTAAACACAACATGGCATGTACAACCAGTACATGGCATGTTTCTGCTAGAAATTCCTTATCCCGTGTCTCTTCCCACACGACCTATGACATGGTTAGATATTACATAGCATGTACATACATTACACGCTGTGTACTTAATAAAAATAGTTTCTTCTAAAATAGAAGAACACATGGAGTGTATTCAAAACTACATGGCATGTATTCTGGGTTTTTCCAGACAGTAATCCTCAGAAACTACTCCAAAACCCATAAAAACACTGAAATGAACATTAAAAGTGTCAAATTCCGATCCCGTGAGGGCCAATACTCCCCACAAATCAAATCTTGGCATCTTATAAATGTTATTAACAAGGTAAAAAAGTCAATGATCCAGAAAATTCCAATTCATGAGGGCTCATAACACCACAAGAACCAAAGTTTGGAATTTATTCAAACAAATCCTTACACAAATCAATACCCTATCACACTGCAGGTATTTTATCAAAGAATCTATCACAATATCATTTCTATCTAGCACAACTTCTATCACAAAAATATAAAATTTCTAATGCAACCTAAATGGCATGGAAAGAATGCATGGAATGTAATTTCTAGCAAGTTCCTATATGATGCATGAGATGTAATAAGCTCATATCATCGGGTTGTGACAGAAATGGTACCTTAATGACATCAAAAATAACAGCACAATATATGTGAGTCACCCAACGGTGAAAATCAAATCAACTATAAAATTGAAAAGCTAGAAAATTATCATTAACGAGGTAGATTTCATTTTCCCTATACACGGGTTAGCTACTCCCACGCACAGCTTATTACCAAGTAACTATTACATCCTATCACTGGTTATAGGCTCCAAACTATAAGTCGAGAAGAAACAATTCCTCTAATACCAATTTGTAACATCCCGGTTCCGGAAACCACATAGCGGCTCCCCGTACCTAGTTGGTCACATGGCATCAAGAGCATTTCCCTGAATGCCAGAGGCTACCGACTATCAGCAAGGGCCTTGGGTTTGATAGTGGTGAAACAATGCCCTCATTGACAGAGTAACACAATGGAAGTAAAACAATTATCAATAGCTGAATCAGTAATAATCCATGAAAAAGTAAACAGTGGAAGACTGGATATAATAAACTGGATCACACATATATATGAATAATGCATGATACATATTTATTGGAAAGTATCCAAACATATCACAATTCAGGAATACAAAACATTACTAAACCAACGCACAAAATAAATAGACAAATAACTCCTCAGCATCGTAATCCTAATCTTGGTTTTATGCTCTCCAGCTCCACAGTAAATCAAGTACCTGAAGTATAAGGGTGCTTTACCTTATCTATACCTGCAGCAATATAATTTGTTTGGGCCCAAAATCATGACCCAAACAGGGTGTGGGAATAAATCCAAGTAGGAAACCACCCAAAGATCTCTTCCTCACAGTCAGTGAATATATGGCAGGTAATAAATAACAGGAAGCAGTAAACAAGGATGTTCTCAGCAGTAACAATTCCACATATAAAGTAAGCAGACAATCAATTAGGTAACCCTCTGGTAAGTACGCACAACTTATCCCCTCTGGATCAATTATAAGAATATAAAAATCTTCTTTGAGGAAGCACAAACAGTCAAATCCCCTTATAGTCAAAGTGATTAAAGACTCTCTGAGGAAGCTCACATTTCAATTCCCTTATAGTCAAAAGTAATTTAACGACTCTCTGAGGAAGCTCACACAATCAATTCCCCTTATAGTCTAAAGATATTTGAGACTCTCTGAGTAAGCTCACACAGTCAATTCCCCCTATAGCTCATACGTAATTAGAGACTCTCTGAGGAAGCTCATAAGGTTAATTCCCCCTATTTCCCAGAAGTAATTAATGACTCTCTAAGGAATCTTACATGGTAAATTCCCCTTATAGTCTACTACACTAGGTTCTCATAGCCTTGTATCAGTCAAAGGAGAAAAGCAATGTAATATGGCCAAAGTAAACCTCTAGAACTACTTAACTAAATAGTCTACAATATATCATGCATGTCAGAATAAAAATTATCACTCCATCCTACTTTACTAGGCAAGGAAAAACATCAAGGAAACTAAACAGGCTAACCAGGACCAAACAGTCGTAAACAAATCATGCATGGGAAAACACATCCAAAGCATAACAATCAACCATAATCACATTCAATTAACTTCTATTCAATCATACCAGCATGGCAAGAAATTAACAAGGTAAAAACAGTCAACAAACAATACCCTGTTCAGTGGTATTGGTCTAAATTTCACATATAACTCAAAGACATTCAACAGAAAGGCACAAACCACCTACCTCGGCGTTGTAGGATCTTTATACTCCGACATCGGTCCTCGGATAGACCTAGAATGCAGTAGATCTACAAAAACATATAAAACATTCAACCAAATAAATCTATTAAAAGAGGTGAAAACAAGGGATAGTTCTCTAGGAGAAGATAGAACCCACTGATGCGATTCCAACGCAACCGAAAGTGTTCGATTCGGAGGACGGACTCTCGCTCGGGGTATCGTCGAAGATCTATGGTTGTACATCACTCATGGATGAGTTGGATGAAGAAGGGGGTGTTTCTATCGATTATATGCGACCCCGGTCCATTTAATGAAAAAAATAAATTACACAACATATAATTTTTAAGTACATGGTGTGTACTTGCCCTTACTGAGCCCCACATTAGGCGGCCTCCGGGTCACCACACATGGTCGTGTTCATGACTGCTACACGTCCAGCACCTGGCTACCCGTGGTAACAGAGTACATGGTGTGTACTCATAAAGTACACATTCATGTACTCATAAAGTAGATAGCATGTACTAATAAAGTACACGACGTGTACTCATAAAGTACATGGTGTGTACTTAAAAAATTTCCAGAAAATCCTCACATTCCTAAAAAACACTAGAAAAAGGAAAACATACCTGAAAAGAAGATTCGGGTTCTTAAAAATATATTTATGTTTCATGGAGATTTATTTCTTTGTTTTAGTGGTATTGGTCAAAAAAATGATACATTCACGACACAACTATTATTAAATACAAGTAGAGATGTCAACTTTTTGACAACGAGGATTCATCCCTGTGGAGAAATTTGATGAATGATTTGTGAAATATTACAAAAAATTATTTTTATACTACTAGGAGATCATTGGAAAACAAACTAAATTAATATCATATTGAATAAAGGTTCATGAAGACTTGGATTAGTTCCACATCTTAAAGAACTAATGTGAAATGGAGAACTCGTAATATTCCATGTTTATTCTCCAAGAAGGATCCCAATGTTCTCAATGATTTTTGAATAATATGGATATAAAATTCATAAGATTCCAATATAAAAGATACGAATCCACATGAAGATCAAAAATTTCATGATATGGTGTCAACAAATGACAACTCATGTGTTAGAGAAGTACTATGTGGTAGACGCATGATGATTAGTCATATTTACAATCAAATTGACCATATTTCTAGAACAATAATAGGCCTTAAATATAACTAAATGAATGATAAAATGAAGTTTGATGCATCAGAGAAAGAAGATTTAAATTTTAAAATATCTATGCTCATAATGTCCAAATCAGAACTGAGAAGTATATATGGATGCATAAAAAATATTTTATATTAGTTGGGAAAATCCAATCAACCATTCTATTTTAATTGATTAATAGGAAGAGAAACATTATTACCCTAACATATAATTATTCTATTCATACATAAAATGAATAGAATTGAAGGTGAAGTATATTCTTAGGGGTATAACTTAAGATAGACTAGATGTGTCAATTATAGACAAAAAAATGAAGAGGTTGACCTCATTGAATGATTTATCTATTGGTACACAAATGAAATTTCTTAATAGAATATTATTTGATGAAGTTGAAGAAATTTATATCCAAATTTGACATTAATAATATTAAGATCCCATCCTAGATTGATCTCACAAGTTGGTATTCCAACAGTAATACATTAAAGTAACCATCCTTGGTAAATATGTCAAAATTATAAAATCTATAAATCCAAATAAATATTTCTATTTTGGTATTATTATAATCATATAAATCTGAAAACATATATATTTAATAGATTAATCATTATAAATATCATTAAGATTGTCTTATTTAGGGGGAGAACAATGAATAATATTGAATAATCTATCAGAATGGTTATCTCATACAAATTTGAATATTATAGAAGGTGTTTGCCGATAATTTCATTGAATAGATATGTATTTTTATCTCTCAGACTTGATAAAAAATTTACATAATACATTGAGGAGAAACATAACTAATCAATTACCTAAGTGAATATTTTAAAATATGTAATTTCCTTGATTTTATGTATAATTTTTTTTATTTATATGGAATTATTTTGAGACCAGACGCTGAGACGGTGTGCAATTCAGAGGCCCAGAGTGCCTGAAATGATCCATCGAAAAATTTGAAGCTTTAAATAGAATGTGTGAGTATTTTTCCTGAAAAAGTAGAATAACTCTTAAATGGGTTCCCATATCAGAAATATGAGGGCACCGTTGCGTTTAGGATGGCAGGTTAACCATAGGCGCGACATAAGTTTAGTCAGTGTAGGCTTCTAGTGAGAAAACCCAAAAATGGTATAACTATAAATAAAATAATTAAATAAATTTATTCTATTTTTTAAATGATTATAATTCATGAATGGTGGCTCGAAATAAAAATATGAGACCGCCATTGAGCTCATGTGGGTATTCTTTCCCAAGGAAGATCCAAACATTGGCCAGCACATGACAATATCGGAAGTTAATTTTTGGACGTAAATAAAAAAATAAAGTAACAATTATTATATTTTCAAATCCTAATAACTCTTAAATGGTAAATTATATTTGAAATATGAGAGTATTGTTGAGTTCATGATGGTGTGTTCTCCTTAGGTGGAGCCTAAGCTCTACTGGAACGGGTAAAGGGTGAATGTTATTTTTTGAACTTTTTTTAAGGTAGGTTTAGCGAATGTGCGAGCAAGATTTTTTTTTCTAACTTTGGAATCAGTGCTTGGATCGAAAATATGATGGAATATTTGAACTCAGAATGTTGGTATTCACCTAGAAAGGACTTAACTCCAATCGGCTATGGTTAGACGGGAAATTTAATTTTTGGTACTTTTTGGAATAATAATAAAATAACTTTAAAAAGTTATTTTATTTTTCTTTAGATCCACTGAGTGTCGGACTCTGATGTTGTGGTGCAGTGACAAGGAAACGATGAGGCACAATTAAGGAAGCCCCTTAATGGATATTTTTACAAGAATAACACGACATTGTTTTATAAATGAAACAATGTAAGGATGCAATGTCGCATCATAACAGAAACGATGAAACTTGTTTCTTTTTTTAAATTAATGCATTGGTGGAAGGAGTAATTAAACTGTGAGGATTCTATGACAAAACTCTGATGAACTTCCACTCCAATGAAGAATAAAAAACACCGATAAACATCAAACATCTTCAATGCACCTTGAAGAATGGAGTCGAATGTGGCAAATAACATCGACGTCTGGAAACCTCGAGGAAGTAACTTTGTATCAATAAATGTCAAAGAGGTAAGGGTTTAATTTGTGCAAGTTCTTCCTCATTCTTATTCTAGAAAAGATGAACGCAGATCAACCCATGAATAGTTTGATCCTCAAATCATCCATTTATGCCTGAGGGTGACTTTTATTTTGGGAGTTATTATCTAAGATAAGTTTATCTCTAGTTTGATTGAGCCACAATCTCCGAGCCTCCCTATCATTATAACTTCTAACGCAGAGGGCATGGGCCAACATGAACAAGTCCTGAGCCCCTCTGTATCTGTTCTAGTTCTGAACGTTTTGTCTGAATCGGTGGAAATTTTGGTTTGAGACCTTCGTGGGAAAGTGTATTCCCCCCAGAGGCTGTAGGCATAGGGGGCGTGAAGATCGTACCACTAGAGAATGTTCAGTGGTCAGACGTAGAATTTTCCAGTGATAGCACCGTCTGTGGTAGCAGTTGAACCCAATGGTGCTAGAAGCATTCCGGACAGTGGGACTATAGGATGTTTGTCGTGCTGGTGGCTGGGTGGAGTGGAATGCCTGTCGGCTCGCCATGGCGATAGGAGGTCGCAGCCAACTGGCCACGGTATTAGAGGGGAGACGCGACACCCACATGGCGCTGCTTGGAGGGGTGACCCATTTCTGAGATTTTAGGGTGGCTTGTCTAGCCATGGTCGATCAACTACATCAGAAGGGCCTCGTGCATCCGCGAGGCCAGCAGAGGCGGGACGTGGTAACCAGCCATGTCCCGACCAGATAGCGATCCACCAGGCCTCACTACGCAGGTCGGGATGGGCTGGCGGGTCATGCCCCAAGATAGAGGTCTGGATCCACAGCCCCACAATGGTTGGCTAGACCCGCACACAGCGGGTTGGACATGCGTCGGCAGGAAAAACCACACCGTTCGGGCTAATCTGGACTAGACCGGGTCACCAGGCGACCAGGCAGACTGGACCCTCGACCAATCCATTCCAGGTCTAGTGAGGCCCATTAGGCCTGGCCCACTGACCAGCCCATACCAGACCGACCTATACCCAAAGCGGGTAAGGTCGAGTCGGTCAAGTTAAACAAGGGTTTGTGGGACCCTCGGGCCAAGTTCGTTGGGTCGTTCTGACCAGGTCGAACCGGGCCCAAACGCAATCGACCCATGTTTATTAAAACACACGTACCTATCAAATCAGGTGTTTGATTGACGTGCCATCAGTGACATTCAGGACCTTACAATGAGGTAGTCCTTCATAGATAATCTACATGAGTTTTTGTGGAAGTTGGCGTATAGACAGTTTGAAGCGGACTCATATCTAACCAGGACCGTTTTACCAAAATGTTCATATCTTACAGGCTGGGAGTCCGTTAGACGCATCATCTATTGTGTTGGGACCTTAAAGACAAGAAAGTAATTTTGGGTTACTCTATTTGGGGATTTGTGGAGATTGAGGTATAACTGATGGCTTTAGGAGTAGATCCTCTTGGAATCAGGCATGCTAAGTGAGGGAATCTTGTGGTTGGCTAGGACGTGAAGAACGAATTGCAAACCTGTGTGGGTCATCATCTAGCGATCATGTGTAGGTCAGCACCTAGTGAACATATGTGGGTCAGCACCTAGTCATCCTATGTGGCTCAGCACCTAGAGATCATGTGTGGGTCACCACCTAGAGATCCTGTGTGGGTCAGCACCTAGAGACCCTGTGTGTATCAGCAATAGACCCTCTGGACAGAATAAGAGGATATAGCTTTACGACTAACCATATTTACTTTTGTACCTATGTTATACCTGGTGTGAGATAAGTCTTTTATGTTTTTCTATGTGTTTAAGGTATTTATAGGTGGTATTACCTATTTGGTTTTTCATATGTGGTGTTTTCCTTCATGGATTACTGAGAGACCTTAGGGGGTCTCGGGGTCCCTACAGAGTATTGTTATACTTACCCCTACATGGGATTCATCTGGATTGTTGTGTCTTGTGTAGATGAAGTACATATTTGACTGAGGCTTTTGGGAGCCATGACTAGACGGTGCTCGGAGGTGGATCAATAGATGTGGTGTGGTGTAGCGACATTGGATGGAGATTTGTACCTACCCTTCTGGTAGGATCCTTGGTGGGCGACCTCTGAATCTAGTACTCATTTTATTGTACTTTATTTTCAGTTGGTCTTGTATTCTGGAACCTTCACATTAATTTTACAAACTTTTCCCTAAATGGTGGTACTTTTTGGTGGTTTCATTACTCTTATTTCCATCGTGTTTATCTTTGTAGAGTTTTCCCTATTCGGGTGTGTACAAGTTTAAGGGAAATTCCTCACCTTTTTCAGATATTCCTTTCCGGTGCTAGTCACCATCCCCTAGCATATGGAATATGGGATTGGGATTGTCACTGGACATGACCAGGGGGATAGGTCGTGACAAATTTATTTCATAGTTGGTTGGTTCTACCAAAATAACTAAGACTCTATATTTTGAATGGGGGAAATAGTGTTAAGTGTCTTGAGTTCATATTTTTGTCCAGGGAGTATAGTGGTTGTGCAGTGGCTGATGTATCCATGCACTAGGAACCGGAATTCTATTTTCTAACATCGTACATGAATAAACTAGTTTCATGTGTTTTGGGAATGTTTTTTCTAGATCCCTTTTGAGTCACCTCACCAGGTATAACTTATTGACCGCGGTTTATCTTGATTCTCTTTAAAGATGAATCCATGCATACAATAAACCATAATTCTAGTGTTTGACCGTGAGGATGGTCTACATTGTTATGGGGTTTAGTATAGAGACTATTGCCCATGCTGGTTCCTTCGAATAGTGTCCCAGCAATACCACTTCTCGTTGGTCAGCAGTTACTACTGGCGCTACCGGTAGAGGACACATATAGGTTCAGTGCCTTACACGAGTTTTAGCAATAGATACCCTTCATGTTCTGAGGAAAGCTCGACTCATAGGAATTTAAGGACTGGCTTGAGGTGGTGACAGAGTTTCCTTCTAGCCAGGGCACCATTAGTCATATGTTAGTCCTGGCAGTGAGCCTTCTATGTGGCTTAGTAGGGAAATGACAGGGTTTAAATTACCCATATCTTATGTTGAGGTGACATTTACATGGACAAATCTTGAGAACCATTCTTATATAATGGATATATAGCCATAAAAAGCTAAGGGGTATGTGTTCCCAAGATCTTCTACAGTTTTGGAAGGATGAAATGTTGGTAGTTGGGTATTCATCAAGGTGTACTGACCATTCCAGGTACTCAAGGAATACGATATGACCAGTGATTTAGGGCTCGGACCTACATGAAATATGGATTTAGGGACATATGAGCTAGTACTATTCCTTTGTGAATTCCTACTTATGTTACATTACTAGATAGAACCTTTTTGGTTGAAATTTATTTGGTGGAGTAGATACATCCAGTGAATGTGAGTAGTATAAAAACAGTAAATTGATGTTAGTCTCAGATACTTGGATGTTTAAAAAGTTTCAAGAAGAGAAAGTGGTAGGGATAGATGAATCTTCAGGTAAACAGGCATGGAAGAGGAGCTAGGAGATTAGAAGTAGGTGGTATACATTTCAACATGTTACAACCACCACCCCAATGACGTCCCCATCAGGATTAGGGAGATAGAGGTATGGGGAAAGGAGTAGCTGCATGCGGTCAAGGAGTATGACCCAAGGGCTCTTGGAATGATTCAAGGTATGATATTTGTCTACTACTAACTTCTGTATTAATAGACATAGGTACTAATCATTCCTTCTTGTTATGAATCTTGTTCAAGACCTAGAGGTTCCGATTAAACTATTGACTTTATCATTAAATATATAGATAAATATGGGAGGAGACTCGATAATCACACTTATTCCAGTAGTGTTATCTAACCCCTGAATCAAGATTTTTGGTTGGAACTTCTTACTGGAGGCGTTGAGGCCTTATAAAGTTAGTTTGGGTATATACTGGTCATCCATAGGTCATGCATAGATTTACTATTTTAGTTAAAATGATGCTGCATATCTATAGCATTGGAATGGGATTTTACTTGGTCAGTGAAAAAGGAAACCCTAGAAGCATTGGATAAACACATTCATATGATATTCCACCCAATCACTCTTGAGTAGGCCAACCTTACCCTTGTTGAAGCAAGTGTTTTGAGTTTTTAATTCCCAACAGTTGTGGTGGAGTACGGGAACATCCTTTCAAAAAAATATCCATGATTACCTCCCCATAGAGAGAGGGCGTCTACATTTGACTTGTATCAATGGATGACATAGTTATCTACAACTTCATATTATATGGCTTCTATAGAGCTCTGGGAGCTGAGAGTATAGTTGGGGGACTTGAAGAGGAAGGTATTAGTAAGAATCAGTGTTTGAGGTTATGAGTGTATTGCCCAAACTTTAACCATGTGGCCTAGGAGAACGAGTACCCACTACCAAAGGGTCGATGGTCACATAAATATGTTAAAGTGGATATCCTTTCTCATGGATGAAAAGGTGACGATAGACTTTTCATTAGTTGAGATAGAAGTGATGGATAGAGTTCCTCCAGAACTATGACTTTGAGAAAGTCTATACTCTTGGGAAGGGGAACTTGGTGGTTAACCTTCTCTGCAGGAGGTCTGGTTTCTAGCTTCAGAGTGAGGCCACAGAGCTTCTTGCCGCTATGAAGATATCCTTCGTGGAAGATGATAGTGAAGCTTAACTCTAGTATATGATTGTCCCTCTACCACTCCTCCTGTGAGTTTGGGAGGAATAACTTTTGAATGTTGACTACGAGGCCCGACGTGATCAGATATCCTCAGGATAGGCTCCTGATATATTTTCCATAGGTGGGGATCACATCATCCTTTTTAGAGGACTTACAATTTTACCAGTGACATTACAGGAGGAGGTGTTGAGGGAATTCCATACATCCACTTTGGAGGTACATCCTAGTGTGGCAAAGATTTACCTGGACCTATGAACTCATTACTAGTTGATAGGGATAAAGAAAGTGGCGGTAGAGTTCGTTTCACGATGCCTCACTTGTCAGCAAGTGAAATATGGGCATCAGGTTCTAGTAAACTTGGCACAACCACTTGAGGAACCAGAGTGGAAGTGGGATAGTATCTTGATGGACTTTGTGACATGATTACCACACATGTCTATGGGAAAAGATTCTATCTGGGTGATCATGTATTGACACATCATGTTGGTTCGCTTCCTTCCCTTCTGAAATTTAGGATCAGTAGAAGTATTGGGACACCTCTACGTCCAAGAGATAGTGTAGCTTCACAGGGTTCCTTTGACGATCATCTCAGAACATGATGAACACTTTACATCCCATTTATAGAAGGGGTTGCAGGAGGCGTTCGGGACTCAGCTACGCTTGATCAAAGCTTTTTACCCCCAGACAGATGGTCAGACGGAGTGGACCATACAGAACATGGAGGACATGATTTGTTCTTGTTTCCTAGATTTTGGTTAATGTTGGTAAGACCACCTACCATTGGTGGAGTTTTTGTACAACAATATATATCACTCCACCATTTCCATGGTATCATTTGAGGCCCTGTACAGGCATCCATTAAAATCACCTCTATACTGGAAAGACCTAGGGAAGTCAGCACTCATGGGTATAGAGTTGGTACGGGCTACCAATGAGAAGATTCAGATCATCCAGGAGCAGATGAGGATTGTACAGAGTCAAAATAAGTTTTATGCTGACAGTGGATAGATCCCCTAGGAGTTCGAGGACAAATATGATGTTTTCCTTTGGGTCTCACCCCGACGGGGATTGTAGAGATTTGGATGGGGTGGAAAACTATCTTTGAGGTTCATTGGACCTTTTCAAATCCACCACAAAGTTGGCGAGGTGGTGTACTGCCTAGAACTTCCCCACAGATGCAATGGGTACACAATGTTTTTCACGTGTCACAGCTAAGGAGGTACGTGCATCATCCATCGAACGTTATCGACTGAGGTGAGCTAGACATTGACAATTTGGTGACATTTGAATAGTTCCTAGTAGAGATAGAGGATCGATAGGAGAAGTTCCTTCAGGGACGGTCGATTCCTCTGGTGCGCATTTGGTGGCAGCATGGGAATCTATAGTAGAGTACATGGGAGCAGGATGATCATATTCATGCACAGTAACCCCACTTATTTGATTAGACTTTATTTAAGATTTTGGGGATTTAGATCCCTAAGGTGGGGAGAATTTAATGTCCTTGATTTTCTATATAATTTTTTTTAATTATATGGAATTATTTCGAGACAAGGCACTAAGACAAAATGCGATTATGAGGCCCAAAGATCCTAGAATAATCTGTCGAAAAATGTTAAGCTTTAAATAACGTGCATGAGTGGTTTTCCTAAAAAAGTGGAATAACTATTAATTGGGTGCTAATATCATATATATAAGGGAATAATTAAATTTAGGATAGCGGTTTTACCCTAGACGTGACTTAAGTTTAGTCGGTGCATGCCTCTAGTGAGAAAACCAAAAAAATGCCATAACCATAACAATAATAATTAAATAAAATTATTTTATTTTTCAAATGCTTATAAATCATGAACTGTGGCTCAAATGAAAAATATGAGACCACCATTGAGCTAAGGAGGGTATGATTTCCTTAAGAAGATCCTAACATTGGTTGGCATGGGCCAACAGTGGAAGTTAGTTTTTAGCTGTAAATAAAATAATTAAATAACAATTATATTAATGTAAAAACCTTATAACTCATAAATGATAACTCAAATTTGAAATCCTAGAGTTGCATTGAGTTCTTGGGGTTTCTTTCCACTTAGGTAAAGCCTAACCTCGATCGGAATGGGTCGAGGGTGAAAGTCTATTTTTGAAATTTTTTCAGGTACATTCAATAAATGTCCGGGGATTATTTTCTTCTAACTTTTGAACTGGTGATCGAATGGAAAATATGAGTGCACCATTGAACTCAAAAAAATTGGGGTTCTCCTAAAAAGGACTTAACTTTGACCATAAAGGGTCGGATGGGAAAGTTAATTTTTGGGACTTTTCGGAAAAATAATAAATTAACTTTAAGAAGTTACTTTATTTTTCATTGGTACCGTTGAGAGGAGGATGGCAATGCTACGATGTGATGATGAGGAGATGATGAGGCACAATTAAGTAATCCCCTTAATGTCTCAGTTTTCATGCATAACCGCTACACTGTTTCCTAAATGAAACACTGTAATGACGCAACATCGCAGCGTAACAAAAATGATGCAACCTATTACTTTTTAAAAAAAATGCATTGGTGGAAGGAGGAATTTATCTATGAGGATTATCTAACAAACCTTCGATTACCTTCCTCTCCAATGAGAAATGAAAAACCTCAAAAAAAATCAAATATCTTTGATGCACCTCGTAGAAAAGAGTTGGAAGCGGCGAATGACATCGACATCTTAAAACCTCGAGGACGTAACATAGCAGCAACGAATGTAAAAATTATAGGGGTTTAAGTGGTGAAAGTTCTTCCCCATTGTTAGTCTAGAAATTATGAACCAGTATCAACCCAAAAACATGTTGATCTGCAAATCGTGTGTTTATGTGTGAGGGTGACTTTTCTTTTAGGAGTTATTATCCATGATTAGTTTATATCTAGTTTGATTGAGCCATAATATCTAGGCCTCCCGATGATTATAACTTCTAATGCGGAGGGCATGTGCCAACATGAACAAGGCCAAGCCCCTCCGTATGTGTTACCTTTGAGAAAAGTTTGTCTGGATCAATGACAAGGCGGGTTTGAGACCTTCATGTTGAAGAGGATTCCCCCTGGAGGTTGTAGGCACAAGCTGCGTGAGGAAGAAACCAACCGAGCGTGTCCGGTAGTTCGAAGAAGATTTTGTCAGTGATAGCGGCAAAGAGCGATGTTGGCTGTGTGCCGGACGGTGGGACAATAGGACGTCGACCGGGTGGAGTGGCGTGCCGCTACGGTAAGAGGATGCAAAAACAGGCCACGATAGAAGCTGGCAGACGCGGTGCTCACCTGACTCTATGTGGAGGGATGGCCTGGGTCTAATATGTCCGGGTGGCTCAGTAATCCATGATCAGTCAACCGTAGAAGGGGGTCCTGATGCATCCGCGGGGCTAATAGAGGCCGGATGTGGCAACCAGCTGCTTCCTAGGCAAACAATGCCCCACCGGAATGCACTATGTGAGCCAACCATTGGACTGGTAGGCTACACCCCCAGACTGCGGGCCGGACCCACACCCAGTGGGTGAGACCCATGTCTGTAGGCCAGACACACACCCTTCAAGGTGGACTGGAGGAGATCGGGTTGCCATGTGACCCGGTCGACTGGACCCTTAGCAAAATTGGGTCGGGTTCAGCAAGGGCCATTGGATAGGCATGACCAGACCACCCAATAACCAAACCAGTTCGAGTCGAGTTGGCCGAGTTAAACTAGGGTATGTGGGACCCTCAGGCCAGGTTGGACAGATCGGTCCAACCGGGTCGGACCTGGCCCATACGCAACTGGCCCTTGTTTACTAAAATTTCTATATCACTCAAACTGGGTGTCTGATTGACGCATAATCGGTGGAATTGTGACCCTTGCGATGAGTCGGTCCATATGAAATACTTGATGTGAGATTTTTTGGAAGTTGGCATATGGATGGGTTGGATCAGACTTGAATCCAACTGGGCCCTTTTTACAAAAATGTCCTTATCTTACAGATCGAGTATCTGTCTGACGCTCTATATATTGTGTTGGGACCCTTATAATGAGATGGTCCTTTGGGGTTACTCTAGGTGGGACTTCATGCAGGTTGAGGTATGACCGATGGCTTCAGGAGAGGATACTCCTGGAATCAGGCATGCTAAGTGTAGGAATCTAGTGGATGGGTATAAAAGAAGAATGAATAGAGATTCTATATGGGTCAGAACCTAGCGGTCCTGTGTGGGTCAGCACGTAGCACTCATCTGTGGGTCATCACCTAGTAATATTGTGTGGTTAATCACCTAGAAATCATGTGTGGATCAGCACCTAGTGATCCTATGTGGGTCAGAACCTCGTGATCTTGTGTGGGTCAGCACCTAGCGACCCAGTGTGTATCAGCAACAGAGCCTCTTGACAGAATAAGATGATCTATCTTTATGACTAATCATAATTACTTATATACCTAAGTTATACCTGGTGTGAGATGCATCTTTTACTTTATTCTATGTTTTTCATATCTTTCTTGGTGGTATTACCTTTGTGGTATTTCCATTGTGAAGTATTCTTTCATGGATTACTGAGACACCTTCATGGGTCTCGGGGTCCCTACTGAGTATTGTAATACTCACCCATGCACGGGCTTTTCCCACACCTATTGTGTCGTGTGTAGACAATATACATCTTTGACCTGAACTTTGGAGATCCAGTACTAGATGGTTCTTAGAGGTGGATCGATAGACGTGGTGTACTGCAGTGACATCTGATGGAGAGTTGTACCTACCATTCAGGTCGGATCCTTGGTGGACGACCTCTAGAGCTTGTACTGCTTTTTATATACTTTCCTTTCAGTTGGGCTTGTTTTATGGACCCTTTACTTTATGTTTACACACTTTACTCTCAGAAATGTAACTTTGTGGTGGCCGTATTACTCTTCTTTCCAACGTGGTTAGCTTTGTGGAGTTTTCCTTATCTGTGTGGGTACAAGTTTAAAAGAAATTCCTTCCCTTTTTGGGATATTCCTTTCTATTACTAGTCACTATACCTAGGACAATGTAATTCGGGCTTGGGGTAGTCATGGCACCAGACCTGGGGGATGGGTCATGGAAAAATAAGTGAAAAGGTTTTTTCATCTTTCAATTTATACTTCAATGTTTTTGTCTTTTTTTTTGAAGTGGGTGAATGAAAATTTATGTTGATATGTTTCATGTTAAATTGGTATTTCAATTTTTAGTATTATAATTTTCTACTAATACATTTTCAAAAACCCTTAATGAATTTTTTTTGATTTGTCTTCTTTAATTTTGTATCATTTTAATATGTAAGAGACAACTTATTAGTATAAATAAAAACCTATTATTTTCTATACTGAGCATGGATTTGTAGGCATAGAATTTAATGATAGATGAAAAATTTATAAATATGAATGTATACCCTTTACAAGGTAAATCTTATTTCTTTTGAAGAATGGTGAGAAAGAAAAATGAAAATATTGATGTGAATGGTATAGAGAGTAATATAAAATATCATTTTGAGATAACTAAAAGGTTAAAGAGTACATATTGACATATCTTTTTATAAGGGTATTAATATAAAATAAAAAGGGGATATTGTTGGGTACACATTGTGTGTTTTGTATATTTTTTAATGGTTTTCAATGAGTAATAATGTTTTTTGTGAACATGTTGGAATGTAGTTAAAAAATTAGCTTGGAAGTTTGGTTGAATTTTCCATGCCTATTAAATAAGTTTAAGAAGATCCTAAGAAGAATGTTACATGGTATGGTGTTTAATGATTTAAACACACATGTATTAGAAGATGAATTTAGAAGTATGTTGATGTAATTTCCTTATATGTAATATATATATTAAAGTAAAATGTTGTTTGAATATTGATTCATTATATTTTATTCTATTTATAATGTATCAATCATGTTCAAACTCAAATTTCTCATGAGGTGAAGGTGGTTATAGAATAATTTTGATGTTTCTTAAGCTGGTTCAATGTTTTTTTATATATATCATGTATGGGGTTCATGATTCATTGGAATTTAATTATTAGTAGAATGAGTTCTACATCATAAATAATTGTATTACTATGTACAGGTGGATAGAATAAAATGTCTTGTTCCACAACTGATTTCCATATCATTTCAAGGTGACTCAAGTTGGGTTATGCCACAACATAATAGTCCATGTCATATAGATTTTGAAAATAGAAGTAGGATATAAAAGTCACTACAAGAATTCAGGGAATAGTATATGTTTATAAATATTTGAGGAGGCTCAATCATATTTCTCTATGTTATAGAAGGATACCAAAACCATATAAGAGGTTGGGTAAATTTTTAATGGCTTTGTAAATATGAGTTCCTCCAATTCATAGCTCAGATTCCATACCATAGTCAAAGGAAAATATTGAATAATATGCCATAATATATTAACCACACTATAGAGGATATGAGGATGGTTTTTGGTGGATCTAGAAATTTGAGGCACTCTGCACTATAAAATCCTTGTTACACTAAAAAATTATATGGATAATAATGTTTATAAGTTCGAACTACTTTTTTCATGATGGTGATGAAATTGTCAAGGAAGTGAATTTTGGGAAGATTTGGAGAATCATACTGACTTAGATTAATCAAATTCACTTGATAGGTATTATAACTAAAAATAACAACTTATTTGAATTATATGACCAATATATATTTGGAATACGATCCAAAAGATGAGTTTGGATAAAAGTTTTAGGGAATTTGATGGTTTGAATTTAAATGTGAATTTTGAATTCAAACTAGAAGAATTGGAGGGATTATGAACATGATATATTTATATAAAGTAGAGTGTATATTATTAATTATACTAGATAGTAAAATCGTTTCAACACTGTATTCCTTAAAAAAATATTTCCCAAAAGAATAATATCTTATACGAGATTTTATCCTGAAATTTATTCGGTGTCAAATGAGATGGAGAAACCTAGTTTATCCTTGTTTTTACACAAATTATAAAATGGGGTGTCTTGAAATTTGTGAAATAAAGTTATCTACCACTTAATATTTTTAAGATAAATAGGATATTTTGTTAATTGATACTTTTCATAAAAAAAGAATATATACTTCCATGTTGTCGTACAGGTGATAAAAAAAGTAAAAAGTCGTAACATATCTATAATAAGGAAAAATTCATCATTAGTATCATATTTTATTAGTGTTAACCAATTTTTTATCTTTCTGAGGTTCTGAAATCAAATATATATGATATTTACAAAATAATAGTTAGGATACATGCAAACATAAGTATCAAGGATATACCCTTCTCATTATAGCTCACATGAGAAATTTAGTGGGTTGTGTGATTATAGAGGAATAATGTTCACATCAAGGACTATCCATCTAAAATTCATTGGTATACCTTATAAATGTTTGGATTCCTTATGTGAGTGTTTTTAGTAGTGATGTAAGAAATTAAGAAGTAAAGAGAGAATAAGAGTGATATATTCAACTTTATATGTGATATATGTCAATTAAAAAGGGATAAAACTCAATAATTTTTAATTGAACTATGTTATACCAATAATAATTACCCCCACCCCCCAAAAAAATCAATTTAGTTTATATCCCAATTGTTCCCTTCATAATTGTAAACAAAAAAAATTAACAAATTATGAATGAAAACATACTAGTATTAAAAACATATAATGTTCTAAAAGGTATTATTTTCATTAAAAGTATTTTTCCATTATATTTTTTATATTCTTTTAAGATATAAATTTATGAATTTTGATGTTTTAATTTGAAAATTTTAAGATCATTTTTTAATTATAATAACAATATTCTCTTAGGATAATTTTTTTGCACTTTTCTGAATTATTCGATTTTTAGGTCATTATTGAAAATAATGATTTTACCAAAACTATAATTTTCTAATAATATGTGAAAGACTTGGATGTTTATAAACCTTTTAATAGTTAACATATTTATCTAAATAATAGAACTACATATTTTTAATATATATATCATATATTTAACATTTTATAAGAAAAAGTAATATTTTTCAATTAAATTTTACTTTTTTCTTTACTTTTAATTAAATATTATTAAGTTGAAATTTGGGGTTTTATCTCATTAAAAATAGGAAAATATATATTATAATTATAAAAAACCAATTCATTTCATTATAATAAAAGGCATGGATAATTTGACCCTATAAATAATTTTTTTATATCACAATACACTTTTCCTAAAAACTGGTTCTTATGCATTACACGCACTAATGTCAAAATTAATTTTTCATATGTATATTAATTTTATCTGATAAAATGGATTTAATATCTATAATAATTAGTTATAAATTATGTAATGAGTTAAATTTTATTTTTAGGCATTAAAATGAAATCGTTTGGTAAAAACCTATTATCGTGGTAAAATCTATGATCATAAAAGTAATAAATCAAGAGGTAAGGGGAATTAAACATGATAAAAACATGTTTTTAATTGAGTGTTCGATATATTCATGGATTTATCTCATATTTTGATCCATTATTTCCATTTCTGGAGATATATTTCATGTGAAATAAGTTCTATCTTTATATACGGTACAAATATTTACCAAAATGTAATTCTCATCACTTATTAAAGGGGCCTCTCATCACCCCTTCAATATAACTAAAGGAATTAAATTTCTCCAAAAAAATATTCTCATTATACTTCTTTTAAAGCCATATTACTTTTCATGTAGCCTATTTTAAAAATATATTGGCTTAATATATCCATTTCCAATGAGTCTTCCTTGGGGAATCCTAAATTCTCAATGTGAGTACTTTATTTTCCTAAACATAATTTATTTTATTTCATAAATTAATAATATTATTTTATAAATATTACATAATTAAATAATTATTATTTATAGTTAATGATATTATTCTAAATAAATAATAGTTAAGAACCATTCCCCCTTTATATTAAGAAAAATGAAATCATCTTTTTTTCATCGTGCTGACTACCACCCACACTATGTAATGTATCTCATTTCCCATATAAATTTTTTATTATTTATTAAAAACTATTAAAATATGATTCAAATACATAAATTATCTAAATAATAACATGAGCCTTATGTGGTTATTATATTAATCCAAAACAAACCACTTCCATAATAATAATCATCCATTAATTATAATATATTCATGTTTGGATTTCTCTAACCACCATCTTGTATAATGATACAGAATAAAATCATGTATAAATATGAGAAAATAATTAGATAATATATGACATAAATTATTAAATAATGATATTATTATTTTTCTATAGTGGTAAAATTAATTTCAAACTCATTAATTATGATACCACTATTTGTTTGTTAAAAATCACATAAAAATCTCATTGTCAAGTTCATTAATAATGATTGTAAAATAAAATACCATAGATTGAAATTATATAATAATAAATAAATATAAATTATAAATTATAATACATATAATGATCTCAAATTATTGATTTTTTTATAATAATGAATATTTACAACACAATTATAAAATTAGTTCAAAACTTTCAAGACTACTGACACCCAATATTCAAAATAGATAATAACACTTAATATACATGTATACAATAATTATAAATGTGGTTTATAAATCATATAGTTAGGAATAAGTTTTTGAAATAGATTATTATGACATATATTTTTATGATATAGGAGTTTATATCATTTTAGAGTAAGAGGGGATTCAAAGTAAGGGTTTCCTTGACTCAACTTCTTTTCTTGAGTCATAGTGATTCCTTTTTAAATAATGTTCTATAAGATGTGTTTATTCTATTCTATGATAACAATATTATTCAACCTCTGTATATGGAATTTTATATTTTTAATTCAATACTTTACCCTTTTGGATTTATTTCTCAAAGTATATCATTTTTATAATTATTCTTGTTCTCTTTAACAATGGTTTCCCCTCATTTTATTCATTTCGCTTACCCACAAATGTTCTCATTATTATATGGAAACACAACTATGTGTTATTATATTTGAACGTCATTTTTTCCTTTTCCTATTTTAAAAATTATTTTTTCCTTACTATTTTTATTATGTGGGTTTTCAAAAAGGTATTTGAAAATATTAAAAAAATTTTCCATCCTTCAATAATAAAATTATTTACCTTCCATTAAAAATTTCAAAGTATAAACTTTATATATTTTCAAAGAACATTTATTGAAAAATATTTTTAAATAAATTTTTTTCCAAGGCATTCACATCACCTTTCCAAAAATTAATTTCTAATGAGATCTAGAAATGCATTTTTTGATGAAAATGTTTGGAATTATTTTCTAAATAAATAATTTATGGTTTTACTAACATTTTCCTAATTATCTTAAAATTAATGATTTACTTGGATTTTGTTTCATTAATCACACTTTAAATCTCATTATGAAATAATATTATTGGGATAATAAATTTTTGGTATAAAAATTTAACAATTTGTGGTCAATTTGGGTGGTAGCATTAATAAATTTTATGAAACCCATTTTTCTTTACATGGGTTTCTTATGCTACAAAACCATTTTTCCCTTGGGTTATTTATGGTGTGATAATTGAATGGATATAATTTTGAAGTCATAAGTGTGGTTAAATGAATTTTTGGGTGATATGTCACCCTCTAATGCATCGGTTAATATTTTACGTCTCTTTTGATAATATAGCATGGTAATTCTACGATATTCTTATAAAATAAAGGGTGAGACTTAATGGTTATGATCCCAAACTAAATGGATATCCTTCTTGGATATGTTCACTAACTTAAGGTTTATAATTATTCAATATTCCAACAAACTAAATAATGAGACTTCGTGGATATTCTCTCAATATTATGATATCTTATGCCTATGTTTCTTCCAAAGAATCATTATTATTATATGTTTGAAGTGCATGTTACATTTCCATGCCATATAACTTTAATTATGCTCCATGTATCTTGTGTTTTACCTTGTGGTTCCACTTTCTATTTCTGTGCTATATGGATTATCTTATAGGTTATTATATCAAGACTCATATAAAACACTCATAGATTCCATGATCTTTTAATAATAAATTCCCCAATTATCATGTTTTATCTTGTGATTATGATCTACCCCTTTATGACTCGATGATAAGTTATTACATTTATGAGTGTTTAAGGTCACTTTTTCTTTATGATTCTATTCCTCAAGTTATGAACATGATTATATCATGTGATATGTCGATAAAATTTTATTGTAAATTGATATTAAATATAAAAGTTCTCAAGTTTTTAAAGATAAGTTGCATATGTAGCTAATCTGCATGATAGTATATATTTCAGTCCTTGGGTTGTGATATTTTTTATGATATATATTTTATATCTCATGAAAATAATTTAAAATAAAAACATGCTTTGCTTGGATTTAATTATTTGTATCAAAGTAGGGTTTAGGTATTTTGGGGATTAATTTAGATAACATTAGTGAAATTCCAAGGTATAAATATATAGGATAAGTCAACGTATAGGATAACATCCTAATATTTTTCCAAAATAGATATTGTGTGGTCCTATTTGAAATTACATCCTAGTTTGGATAATGCATATGGATGAAAGAATTAATAGAGATGCACCTAGGGGTAATAACACTATAAATATGGATTTGGTATTAACTATATTATCATTGAGTTCTTGATAAATAAGTGTAACTCCACATCTTGTTTGACAATATCAGGGGATGCGCTTTAGTAATTCACATAACCTTTATGATATGTTATTAAGGATTATATCATATTCATTGATTATTTTTAGAGGTTTTATTATGAGATAAACTATGAATAATCCAAATTGGAACCTATATATTTATATTATATATAATTTATTTATCTTAGGGTTAAAAGTTTTATTTTTTAGATAAATTAATCTTATATTAAAATTTTCTTTATCAAAGAAAAGGATAGAGAAAGGAAAATTTATTTAAAAATAATTGTGATAGACAATTCAATTATTATAACAATGTGAAAAAAAACAAGATAAGAGAAATAGTATAGAATGTGATTCAAATTCTCACTCAACTCTCCAAAGCTATGAATAATAATGAAAAATCTGTTGAGATCTAAAATGCATCAAGGACCAGCTTTTGTAACACCCTGATACATTACAATATTTTCATTTCTAAAAAAATTAAATTTATTTATTTCATTCTTGTTATGAAACACCACGTTAAGCTTACACTATTAATAATAATGAGTCATCTTTTGTCATACACAATACCCAGTTTTGTCGAAAAATAATATATTAATAAAATACTATTATTTAATATAATATATAACCTAACCATTAAATTAAAGATAATTAATAGTCTAAATAATTTAATTTTACATATTTGATATAATTTTAACATTACTCTTATGTATTTTCTAGACATGATATAATAAAAAATTCAATTTTTCGAATAAAAGTAGTGTTTTTTAAATAATATATTTTTGCCACCTTTTCATGGAAAACCAATTTTAAATCCAATATTTTTCACTCTTATATATCTAAATATACAAAAATAATTCTTATTGAAATATTAATATCATAATTTAATTTGTTTTAAATTTTGGTATTTTCCTGATAAGTTTAGTGTTTTGATGAATAGTAAAAAATACTAGATTTTAATTGAAACCAACTTTTTTCATCGAAATAATATTTAGTGTTAAATTATACATTAAATTGGTTTTAAATCATAAATATAATATATTTTTATAAGTTAATATTTTTTCATTTACATTAATTTTAACATGAATCTTAATGTAATAACATTTCAATCTTTTGCAATGTTTTAACATTAAAAACCCTATTTTTCATTCTGAAAATAGAATTCATTTTAAATTATTTATTGAAACTTATTAATTTTTAATTGTGAAAAATGGATTTCATATTTAGAATAAGTGGGTCTAAATTATGTAAATAGGTTCCATTTATTTTTTGTCATTATGAATAGTATCTTTAGTAATTTTTTTATTATTATGGTTAAGGTTAAATCAGGTAATTAAAGGTAAAAATAATATTAAAATTACCCTAAAACATTACCTAATTTCATTGGTAAGTATTTTTTGACCAAAATAATCCTTGGGACTATTTTGGGTCCACATGTATCCTCATGTATGAATTTAATATATTTATAATATGATATTTAAAAAAATCCAATTTTGTTAAACTTTTTCTTTTAACAAGTAAAATATTATTAATATGAGGTTATGTAAGTGATATGGTGGAATATAAATATTCATTATAAATGCAAAATGTTTATCTATAATTTTTTAAATTTATTTATACTTTTTAGGAAATAAATAATTAAATTAAATGATGACATAAAGATGATGTTGTAGTTTCTTAATTAATGAAGGAAACAAAACAATTATATTATAAATATCTAAATAAATAATATGTGATATAATAAATGATATCCAATAATTTCATAGATAACATATACATGTTAGTAAAATAATATATGTATTGTTTTGAAGACATAATATTGTTTTTATATTTTTAAAAATGAAAATGTTTAATAGTATCAAAATTGACATAAATGATACTTTAAAATAAATAATAATTTAGTAAATGTTATAAAATTCATAAAAATATTAGGCTTATAAAACTAACTATAATAATGTTAAATATATCATAATAATCTATTTTGTATCATTTAATTGGCATTTTTCCATGAAAATTACATGAATATTATTAAAATTAAAGAATGTGACAAAGTTTCGCACTCTTATTTCTTCTATGTTCAATAACTTTAATATAAGGATAACCTGGAGATAAATTCAATAATGAATACTAAATAGAAATATAAATAAATTATCTACAAGGTATTAATTTTTTATAATTTTTATAGAGTAATTAATTACCGTAAATAATAACACAATAGTGAATAAGTAATTATTTTATTAATATAAATACCAGATAAATAATTTTAAAAATAAATATAATTTTATATAATTGAGGTGATAAAAAAAATTTATAG
The DNA here is from genome assembly GCA_963277665.1 of Viscum album. NCBI lineage: Eukaryota > Viridiplantae > Streptophyta > Magnoliopsida > Santalales > Viscaceae > Viscum > Viscum album. The sequence goes on along the minus strand of OY728131.1, from coordinate 501,756,331 downwards.
GTGACTATGAAATGCTAGGAATGTATTCAATAGTTTTTTCGAAAGTTATATTTCTTTTCTCTTTTTAACTAAAGTCAATTTTATGAATAGTGACAAAATTGACACTATTAATATTTTATAGAAATAAAATTTTATTAAATTATTTAAAAATCATAAAAATATTTAAAAATTACAACATGATAGTTATAATTTAAAAATTTATTAAATTTTTAATTTATGATCAATTTACACCTTATAAGTAAATATTTAAAATCATTAATATTTAGAATATTATTACAACAATTTAAATTAAATAGATTAAATAAGATAAATCAAAATGGTAGGGTTTAAAAGAAAATAAAAACATATATACATTTTTTTGTATGAGATTATTTCAAACCGTACTCAACTTATCTTATAAATAATCTAATTTTGAGCCATTTGGATTTAAAAATTAATTTATAATAATTTAATTGTGTTGGTGTTTCCAAATGTACCATGTCCCTCTCTTATAAAAGGGCACTTGTCCTTCTCTTTAATTAACACCTATAATGACCTTTTTCACAGAAAAACCCTACCCATTTACTATCCCAACATACCTCACTAGATCCTAGAGGAAATATTTTGGGACTAAATCCATCCTAATAATTTGTTTTGTGCAAATAAAAAAGTGATACCTGAAAAAGTGGTAATTGTTTTATTGCCTCTTTCAAAGTTCTTTTCATCTTGAACTTCCTCTTTCAATGTTTTTTTCCAAAAAAATTAATAAATATAATATAAAACATATTCTAATATATTATTATAATCATTTTAAAATCATATTTCTCATTTTATCCATCCTATGAATAGCAATATCACCATGTGTGCGTACGTATGACTTATCATCTCCATATCGTGTTGTAATTTGTTATTCAACACTACATTATTTGGATGGGTATAATGACGAGTATAAAAGATATAAATAATGAATATGACATGATTATTATTTTTTGTAATTAATATATCATCCAATTTCATACCATTTAACCATGAAGGGAATGATATTGTCGCTCGGGCGTACGTACGACCTACAGTCTCCACGATGTGATGAAATTTATTATCCACACTAACCATTAATTAATTATTATAAAATTCATATGATAAGTAAATATAATATTTATAAACACAATTTCATTAATTATATGAATACCATATTTCTTATGCATAAGAAATATGACTTACATGAAAAAACATGCATTGGAAAACGAAGCAATTAACATCTAAATTAATGGTAATACTAAAACATTATTAGCAAAATGATATAAGAGGATCGTATATGATATCCTAAATATGTATATGGTTCTATTATAATTTAATAACACGATTTAATCAGTATACAGGAGGTTAACACACCATTGAATAAATTAAAATATAAAGTAAGGGTTAATTTCACACTCTCATTATTATCCGAGATTGTTTTTAAATTAATATTTACTGAGACATATTTATCATTTTTTATAGTTCCTTGAAATGTGTGTTATAGTTTAATTTTAACTGCTTCTAGGTGGTTTCCATTGGATTTATTCATTGAACTGAAAACATCCAACGGTTTTTTATCTGAAAGGGATCTACTTTCTAAAGGAAGGTGTTCACTATCTTTGAACTTTATGATACATAAGAACATGCATTGGTCGAGAGGATGGGAGGTCTAACTCCTCACACACTTTTGGGGGAAATTATTTTCTACTCTAAGACTCTCTTTATAAATTTAATATATTTCCATGAATCCTTATTAATTCACTAAGTATAACATAGGTTTCCATTTGAATTTGCAATCACTTATAAACATGTGTGAAATTTAGAATCATACATATGTATTCAAGGTCCTTCATTAATTGAGATATTCATATGTATTTGAGGTTCTCCATCAATGGTAACCTCTCATATACTATTTAGAGATTCTTTTAATAATCTTTATGGTGATACTAGTTATTAATCCACTTAGTGGGGAACTTTGGAATTTATTTTTGTCTAGAGAGATGAAGGTTTGTTTTGATATTGGGATCGTACCCCTAAAATGGGATACCAACGTATCCTTTTGAAAGTAATTAGAACCCTTGTAGTTCATTTTCACTTAATGGGACACATCATTCCTTTTAAGGTAATGTGATAAGGACCTCTAAGAAAAAGGTGCTTAGTCAAGGTTTGGTGTGGGACTTATGCCTAAGCAGCCCAGGGAACATGGAAAGAATATGGGTTACCAAGTAATATTAGACCCTGTTGAGAATATGGCCCAAAGAGAATAGGGTTTATTTGATGTTTTGGGATTTAACCTCAAGGAGGTTTCCTACGTATCCCATTTCGATGGGAATCAAATCCCATGTAGTTCGATAAGTGTCATAGGAGAGTATCGTTATTTGAGAGAAATGAGTTTGGGATTACATCCTGAAAAGGATTCCTTGGTGATTTGGGGGGTTTAATTTGGTGATAAATCCTTAGGAGGATGCCTAGATTAATGGAATTATGGTTAGATTCATGAAGAGGATATCCAGTGAGCTCGAGCCCTGTTTAAAGATTCCTACGTTTCCCAATTATGGTGGGAATCAGAGTTCTCATAGTTCATTCACAGTGAGTGTTTGTGCAAATGTTGTAATCATCATAAATATCTAAGCTCATGTGAGTCATTCTCGGTGTGATAAAAAAGAGGATGTAAATGATTCAACAAATGCACCCACACTTTTCCTCTTCTGTAAGTGGAAGAGGATGCGCCTATGTTTGGAAGAGGGTGAGGCGGTCGGGGAAGAGGGCAAGGTGATGAACCTTACCTCTGTTCTCTTTACATTTGACAAGGGTCTAATGAAAGGAATGAGTGAATGTGAAGGAAGTAGATAGTAGCAAGACTACAACATGCTATTTGAAAGGTTAGGGGAATACACCAAGATGGCATCCCAGGTGGATCATGGAAGGGGAGGGAGACTTGTTATTTGATTTTATGGAAAAGCAAGTGTGAATTGTACCTTCCCTACCAGAGACCTGAGGTTTCGGGTCATTGAGACAAAAAGGTGAGGATAGAACCCAAACCCTAATCCTCCAAACCAGAAACTTCCCAACAATGTTCCTGGGAGAAAGGTCCATGTGACTGTGGATATACAAACCCACAAACACTCTATAAATCCTAACCCCATTGTGAAAAAAATGTGGGAAACCTCTCACTGTGGATATACAAACTCAAATAAAAGACACGTTGATGTGCCTTTCCCTAAGGTTTGATATGTCATGAGGTTTTGGTGGATGTCTCAATATAATCCCTTTTAGACAAGGGATCAAAAGATGTAGAAACCTTTCCAAGAATGGCATTGAATGGGGCTTAATGGCTTATAGATTGAAGAGAGTAGGTGAATCAAAGAAGGGCGCCCAAGTTGGTAGGGGAACCCAAGTTGGTAGGGGTGCATAATTATGTGTGCACAAGAAGGCTTGGGCAACCATATGATCACCTAAGTGATGAACAACATAGATGTTAGTACTTGGGAAAGACATGGCTCAATCCTTCAGGAGTATTCATAGGTAATCCTAGAAGAGGGGCCCTCAAGTTTCTATGAGAGGAATAGGTGGCGTGCAAGTGTTTATGATTCAGGTAGGTTGAGTGCTTTAACCGAGCAAGTGTTATGGATTTCAAAAACAAAAAGGACTTAAGTTCAATGATCCTCCTTCATATCCTCCTCTCTAGGTGTTAAAGAACTACATTGAATGTTTTGGAGACTTGGGCGAAGCACGAGGGTGACTAGAGCAGCAATTAGACTTCATGGAAATTAATCTGAACCAATTAATTCCCCGAGGGTCTATTTATAGGACAAAATTAGACCTTGGGTGAAAAGAGATTGGGTGCACAACTGGCTTGCATGCCAAATTGTGGCGTGCAATTACCTTGGGCGTCGATGGTGTTTTTGCTAAACTAAGGCGATCCAATGTTCAAGCCTTTTTAAAACATGGTTTTCATAATTTTTTTTCTCCTATATTTTCTAAATTATTTCCCTTTGTCATTTTTTAGACTCTTTGATGGTAGGGAGTGTCAAAAAATCCCCCCTCCAAATTGGATCTGGAATGAAAAGAGGATCCTCTACTGAGGTAATGTTATGAATAAGAAAAAAGAGGGTACTGTGGAACACAAGTTGCAGTGCGCAAGGTAAATAGGCATGCAAGTTATTATATGCAAGTTGAAGTGTTCATTGTAACATGAATAAATTATATATATTTGATTCACTTCTAGGAAAATTCTTCCAACATCCAGAAATCTATAAATCGGTGCGCAAGTTCTTTTTGATTGGACGCTCATGTTTAGTTGTGCTTCTACTTTATGGTTTTTATTTGTGCACTAGAACTGGGGCACCACACTTTTGTGCCGGTTTCATACAAGCATTCTAAGTTCATACTTTCACATCTTAAATAATTTGTTAATTTTTCTCTATTCCTTTATCAGAACATCAAAAATGAACTTTATTTAAAGATGATTTTTATCCCTTTTTCATGTTCAATAGCGCCCAAAATAATCAGAACCACTGATGAATTTTACAGTAAGATAATTGATGATATGATGAAGGCTTTCGGTCATGACTACTTTGAAGTCTGTGATACTACACTCCCAGACATGGAAAAATATTTGAAGAAATATCACTTCAATTTTCCCGGAGCACTTATTTTCCTTTATAAAGTTATGGCCATTTATTGGATGTCAATATTTTGGACCTGAATAACTATATCCCACTTTCTTGGTTTCAAGATTATTCCAATTTCGTATCTTCAAATGTTTCTATTATGGGATCATATGCTAATTTTGGGATAATAGATAAGGTTCATATCATGCATCATAGTCTATGTGCTACATATTTTAAAGAACACACACTCAATCTGCAGCCACACTATTATTCATCCATCTTTTTAGATTTTCAGACGGATCAATACAAAGGCTGGAATAAAAGTTTGGATTCCTGCCTAGGAGGGGGTGTAAAACCTGCATGGTTGTGGGAATATTAAGTGCACTAGATGTTTGAGGAATTTAAAGATGACTTAAAAGTTGTTGTGATTTGTGAGGATATATTGGTTGGGAAAATCTATGTGTATAGAAATGACGATTTAGAGTCAGAGTTACTAATTCGATGGATTCTAGAAACTAACTCTTCAATTTGACACATGGAGAAGTAGGAATCATTCTGTGGGATGTCTATAAGATATATGGAGCTCCAATCCTTGGAGATATTTATGATGAGTTTATTCCCACCACGGTGACATGGAATTACTCATAGAAGACACCAACCTTGGTTCATGAGTTAATGAAAATATTTATATACTCAAGAATTCTACCACCAAAAAGTCCCACACAAGAAGGGATATTCATCCAGAGGAGTGGATGGAAATATTCCTGGTAAAGAAGAAGGAAAAAGGTCCCACCTACACTCGTCCGAACAGCTATCCAACGGTAGAGAAGAGAGTCAAACCTGACACTTTTTGGCCAACATTATAGAAAGGATAGTTTGACAAGTGGGGATACGAAGTAAATTCCAAAATTACTGTGAAGATATGTCTGTAAGGTTTTCTGTCCATACGGCTCAGTGTATATTTATTACCAGTCTAACATTTCAAAGGAGGCATGAGGCTAAGAACTTTTTTTATCACGTCCAAGCTAGCTGAGAGAAGGATGGTAGGGTTGGCCACTCCATATTTTGAAAAGATTCACAGGATATTACTGCATATTTATAGATGGATGTATCCTTTTAGAGTAGAGGTACCATTATAGGTGTTATGGGGGTGGATTTCCACTCATTTCAGAACTTATGTTGTGAAAAGTGGGTTACATGTATTTGGAAGTTATTTATGACCATATGTTCAGGCATTCACATGTATTTCACCTTTTTCTCTAAACACTTATGATATCAAGGCTAAGTTGAGTATGTATAAGAAATTTTATCTTTTCCCTTATGGTAATCCACCTACGGGGTGATTCTTTGATGATGGGATGACCAAATTATATCTAAGGGAATACATATTTTCTTGTAGAGATGGCATATTGGACACCAAGATTGACATAGAAATCATATTCAAGGTATATACTCCTTATATATCTATGAGTCATTTAAAATATCTAAAAAAATTACTATATCCCCTATGTGGACGTTAGATTATAGAAACATACCATGATTTCCCAAAAACTATGGTTGCTAACATTTGTGGAGAAGACTGGGGCAATATTTAATTTACCTACTGTTGAAGCAATAAGCAGATTGACTATAACATCCCAGGTAAATGAAGAATAATACATTCTCATATTTAAAAATATTTATGAATTAAATATTAATTTTACTTTTTAAAGGGGTTCTTATGATCGATAGCGTACCCGATACGCAACAAAGAGTTTCTTTGAAATCTTACGTTGCACACTAGTAATAAAATAATATTATTTTAAATGGTAGTTAACACGTAGCGATTGTATTTGCGGGAATGAATATAAATAAATAAAATATTATTATATATGTTTGTTAAATGTTTTTATATTTATCCAATAAAGGATAAAGGTTTAAAATACGAAAAGAATTCAATTTTATGCATATATACTCTAATTTTCACTAAAAGGTCAAACTATCCCCTTTTGATGGCGAACCCTCTTTAAATAGAGTTTTGGTCACTTGTATACATTCTATTGGACTAAATAAAATTCTTCTTTAGAATCGGGACATCAAAATTTACTTTGTGTAAATTTTTGGTATCTTTCTGATAAAGTTCTTTTTTAATGAATAGTTAAAAATATTTTTATTTTAATTCAAATCCTCTTTTTAATCTAATTTATTTATATAATTAGATTATCTTTTTAATTGGTTTTAAATTTAAATTATAATATATTTTTACCATTTAATCCAATGGTGGTCATTGGAATTAATATCACTTTGAGATTGGACATAAACGAGTGTCAATCTTTTGATAGGTATTGTTTCCTAAAAACACGCTATTTGTTCTGACCGCGAGAATTAATTATTAAATTAATTATTGTAACTTATATGTTTTTAATTTTTTAAAATAGACATAATTTTTTAATTCGTATTATCAAATATAGCTTAGGGTGAAGTTTTTGGTATTTTTCTGAAAAACATCAATTTTTGATGAATAGTGAAACCACTAAGTGGTACTTAAAAAACAGATTTTTCATTTAAATTAAATTTTACCACCTCTGTGTTTTGAATTTCAAAAATATGACATACATGGTTGTCATTAGGAATTAAAATTTGGTTCAATGGGATTAAAATAAGTTTTTGGTGAATAGTAACTTTTAAGTTTTTAATCGCGATTAGAGGTAATTAGTGTAGTTTAAGGTAAAAATAATGTTTTAATAATATTAAATGACCTTGACACTTGTCCTAACCCTATTTTATGAGTCATGCCCGACCAAGAAAACCCATGGGTTGATTTTTGGGACCCCATGGAGCCACTTGGGTAAGATAATGACTTAATGCCTTTTATTTAAAGTAAAAGTAAAAATGACACAAACATGTATTGTTTTACTAAAAAAATATTTACTTGGGGTTATACAAGTCATATTTTTTACAATAAATAGTCATTGGAAATCTAAAACTATTTCCTACAACATTTTATTTTTTTTATAATTTTTACACATTAAATAAATTAAATTATTTATGACATCATGATGATGCAGCGATTGTCTCATTATTTAACGATTTAAATAAAATGAAAAGATAATGTAAACTCTAAGACCTAAAGATGTAAAAAACCTATTTGATGAGTTTATTTATAACCATTATCACCTTATCCTTAAAACACATCAATGTGGGACCTTTAAAATCCTAAACTCATTTGAAAAAAAAGTAACATTTTATACCTTTCCAAGAGTGCCCCTCCTCTCCTCTCATAAAAGGCCCCCACCTCTACCACCTTACCCACAACTCTCAAGCCTTTGGCTTGGCCAAAACCTGCCCATTTTTTCTCTCCACATCCCTCTCTTACTCCTAGAATCATCACTTTGGTCCGAAGTCTTTCCAAGGAATCATTTGAGCTCAAATCAAAAAGAGATACCCATTTTAAAGGCAATGTCTTGTCTTGTGTTATTATGTTTTATTTTGCCTCTCCAACCCCCTAAACTCTTTTTATTCATTTATTTTGTAACAACTCCAGTATCATCAATATACTAGGATGTTTTTATAATGAGGATTCGAGATACACTTACACACACCTACATCTAATGGTTAAATAACATACTATTTCTGTGGATGGTGAATTTCTACCTCACGAAACGATGATTGTTCAATATTATTTTAACTCCTTCAAAGGTGGCCATTAATATGTAACTATATTTATATATGATATATAATATGTTTATGTTTTCCTTAAGCTTCTGTAATTTTTATTTATGGCATACCTTTCTGGTTTCCATTATGGGTAAACGTGATATCTTCATTTTAGGAAGTGCGGACTACCACCCCCTCAAAGTGATTTGATTCGTTAATACCATATTTGGTACGTATAAAGGATAGATTTAATGATTTTATATATGATACCATACTGTAATTATAATACTATTATGTATCATTATGTTTTAATTCCATTAAATATGAAATATAAATGGAAGTAGCGTTCATGCGTACGTATGGCTTACATTCTCCATGAACGGTGCATTTCATTTTTTTACCTCTAAATGTTATGTAATATTATAAATGCATGTATATAATGGACATATATTATATATATGATATCTACATAATGAATATAATTCTGTATATAATTGATATTTTAACACATGAACAACTTGTAATTATAAAGAGTTTATTTTTGACTCGAGTAGCAATGATCAAAAAAACGACCATTATTAACATAAATAATTACATAGTGTTCATAACATGGTAATAAGTGATATAAAAATAATAATGAACTTGAAAAAGGTTCTTAAGAAAGTAGAAATTAACTCATGTTTATTATTGAGGAGGTTAATGAACGATCGAGTCAAGTCGGACACGATGTAAGGGACTTCGTCTCAATCTCCTTTCATTGAGGCATATTTTGTTTTATACACAACTTTATTTTATACGGTGTATAAACCCCTATGACTTTTACATTTATTCAAAAGGAATATTTTTTATATGAATAATTTACTAAACTAAAAAAGGGAATGTTTTTGTTGTTGTACGTATGTGGCCAAAACGACTTATCCACCGTCGTGACCATTATTTGAGCTTCGGCTTCCTCTACAAGACATAACTTTTTATTAATGAAAAATAAATACCATGTTTTACTTTTCTTTTATTTTGGTATTGAAAATGGTTTTGATAATTTTTTTATTATATCAATGTGTTATTGATAACTTGTGATTGAAATGTGGAAATGTTATGTTTCCTTTATGCATGTTTTATGTGATACAATTATTTTATGGTTCTTGGGAATTGTTTATGAAGACGGGTGGTCACGTGATAAACTAAGGGTGGGTGAGCCCGATATAGCTCTCCAATGCATTGGGTAACGCTAAGGAGTTAAAAGTTAAGGTTTTTCGAAGAGATTTTGGGAAAATACTGTGATGGGTATTCCAAACGTAACCATGAGGGTTACTCCCTACGTAAGAATGTCATGAATGCCTCAAGTTACCTTTATGTCTTATGATTTCTATGATTTATTCATGATTTGATGAGGTACATTAAAGTGCTTATGTTTTATGGTAAAAGTATGATTTCATTCTTATGTATATATGTACTCATGTTTCCTTTCCATATTTTTTTATAACCCTTACTAAGCTTTTATATGCTCATCCCATGTTTTTGAAATGTATTTCACAGGTCAAGGGAATGGTACATGATATGATGATAGTGTCAAGGAAGTGTCAAGAAAGAATCCATGTTTTATTTTAAATATGTTTCTGTTTATGGGAAAAATGAATACTATCTTTTATTGTAACCACTTTGTTTAAATGTGGGATGTAATGCATGTTTTATGATCTAATTCTCTAAAACTCTAAACCTGAAAAGATCCTCAACGTGTATTCTTGAAATAACTCAAGATTAAGTAATATTTAAGACTGGGGCCTTATAGTTGGTATCATAGGTCGGTTTATATAACATTAGGAGTTATAATTCTATTAAATGATTATCCAAAAATATTTTTTTTATGGTCAAATTGAAATGATATAGAATTTGAAGATTACCTTGTTGCTTCTCCTAAGATATTTCTGTGTTAAGAATGGTTTTTCATAGAGGGAATATAACAGATTTTCTGGGAAGGCATACAGAGGGAAATGACCTTTCAAATCAGTATCCTGAGATGGTCAGAATCAGAACTAAACAGTTTGTTGCAGTGATGGCTCAGTTGACACAGGTGAAAAATGTTGGTTGTTTTTATTGATGATATTTTGGTGTTTTCTAAAAGTAAAGAGGATCATGAAAGTCATTTAAGGGTTATTTTGAAAACCTTAAAAGAAAATAAATTGTATGGGAAATTCAGAAAGTGTGAGTTTTGGTTTCCACAAATTTCTTTCCTTGGACATATTGTTTCTAAATATGGGATAACTGTTGATCCTGCAAAAACAAAGGTTATTGAAGAACGGCCAAGACCCACAAATGTGATTGAGATTCGTAGATTCCTTGGTTTGGCAGGATATTACCGAAGGTTTGTTAGAATTTTTTGACGGTTATCTAGTCCAATGACTAAGCTAACTCGGAAGAGTGTGAATTTTATCTCGACAAAAGAATGTGATGATTGTTTTCAGGAATTGAAAAGAAGATTGGTGAATGCTCCAGTTTTTGCACTACCTTCCAGGAATGGTGAGTTTGTTATCAACAGTGATGCTTCATTGAAAGTACTTGGTTGCGTCCTAATGCAGAATGATCAAGTAATTTCTTATGCTTCACGACAGTTGAAAACTCATGAGGTAAATTATCCTACACATGATTTGGGATTAGCTGTTGTTGTTTTCGCTTTAAAAATTTGGAGGCATCATTTGTATGGAGTAAAGTTTGAAATATATACCGATCACAAAAGATTAAAGTATATATTCACACCTAAATAATAGAACATGAGACAGAGGAGATGGCTAGAATTAATCAAGGATTATGATTGTAAAATTCATTACCATCCAGGAAAAGAAAATAAAGTGGCTGATGCTTTGAGTCGAAAAAGTAATGCTTCATTAACCATGCTGTGTTTAGAACGAGATCCTTTGGTTTTTGATTTGATGAACTTTGTCATAGAAGTTGTTGGTGCAGGAAGTTCTTCTGTTTTGTTCCAGGTATCAGTGAGATCATCTCTATCAGACAGAATCAAGTAAGCACAGAAGCAAGACAGTGAGTTGCAGAAAAAGGTATAGCTGGTTCAGAAGGGTAAGTTGCCTGAATTCAACATTGATAATGATTGTGTTTTGAGGTTTGGGAAGAGTTTATGTGTGCCTGGTGATTCAAGGTTGAAGAATTATTTGTTATGTGAGGCTCATAGTTCCCCATTTTTAGTTCATCCTAGTAGTACTAAGATGTACAGATATCTGCGGGAGTATTACTGGTGGGATGGAATGAAAAGAGATATTGCTGATTTTACTATGAAGTGTTTGACTTGTCAGCACGATAAATCAGAGCGGCAGTTACTGAAATGGATGCTTCACCCATTACCAATTCCGGAGTGGAAATGGGAAAACATATCCCTGGAATTTGTTATGGGAGTACCGAAGACATCTCGAGGTAATAATGAAATCTGTGTTATTATTGATCGCTTGACTAAATCTACTCATTTCCTTCCTATTCGAGATACTTTTTCCCTAGATCAACATTCTTGTTTGTATCTTAAAGAGATAGTCAGGTTACATGGAGTTCCTCTCTCCATTTTATCTGATCGTGATCCCAGGTTTACTTTTAACTTTTGTAAAGGCCTTCAGAAGTCGTTGGGTACTGAATTAAATTTTAGTACACCTTTTCATCCTCAATCATATGGGCAGTCAGAATGAACAATTCAGAATTTGGAGGATATGCTACGTGCTTGTTCTATGTATTATCAGGGAAGTTGGGACCAACATCTTTCTTTGGTTGAATTTTCATATAATAACAATTTTCATTCCAGTATACAAATGGCACAGTTTGATGCATTATATGGGAAGCGGTGTAGAACTCCAGATTTTTGAGATGAAGTGGGTGAAAGGAAGATGATGAGACTAGAATTGGTAGAAGAGATGGCATAAAAAGGTCATTTGATTTAGAAACACATGAGAACAGCTCAGAGTAGACAAAAAAGTTATACAGACAACAGGAGGAAGGATCTATCTTTAGAGGTAGGTGATCATGTTTTTTTTTAAAGTTTCACCGTGGAAAAGTGTGATGCGATTTGGTAAGAAAGGAAAGCTGAGTCCAAGGTTCATTGGACTATATGAAATTCTGGAGAAAGTTGGATCGGTTGCTTACCGAGTGGATTTATGTCCGAGTTTATCTCAAGTACACAATGTTTTTCATGTTTCGATGTTGAGAAAGTATATGCCAGATCCATCTCATGTTTTGAGCTCAGAGGTAGTTCAGCTGGAAGAGAATCTCTCTTATGAAGAAAAACCAATCCAGATTCTCGACCGAAGAGAGCAAGTGTTGAGAAATAAGGTAATTCACCAGGTAATGGTTCTGTGAAAAAACTATATGGTTGAAGAGGCAATGTGGGAATCTGAAAATGCTATGAGGGATAAATACCCCCACTTATTTTGATAAGTGAATAAAATTGCGAGGACACAATTCCCAAAAGGGGGTAAGGATGTAACATCCCAGGTAAATAAAGAATAATACATTCTCATATTTATTAATATTTACGAATTAAATATTAATTTTACTTTAATGGGGTTGCTATGTTCAATAGCATACCTGATACGCAATAAAGAGTTTCATTGAAATCTTATGTTGCACACTAGTAATAAAATAATATTATTTTAAATGGTAGTTAACACGTAGTTGTTGTATTGGCGGAAATGAATAGAAATAACTAAAATATGATTATATATGTTTGTTAAATGTTTTTATATTTATCCAATAAATGATAAAGTTTTAAAATACTAAAAGAATTCAATTTTATGCATATATAATCTAATTTTCACTAAAAGGTCGAACTATCCCCTTTTGATGGATAACCCTCTTTAAATATAGTTTTGGTCACTATTATACATTCTATTAGATTAAATAAAATTCTTCATTAGAATCGGGACATCAAAATTTACTTTGTGTAAATTTTTGGTATTTTTCCGATAAAGTTCTTTTTTTAATGAATAGTGAAAAATGTTATATTTTAATTCAAAACCACTTTTTAATATAATTTATTTATATTGTTAGATTATCTTTTTAATTTTTTTTAAAGTGAAATTAGAATATATTTTTACCATTTAATCCAATGGTGGTTAATGGAATTAATATCACTTTGAGATTGGACATAAACGAGTGTCAATCTTTTGATAGGTATTATTTCTTAAAAACACACTTTGTTTTGACAGCGGGAATTAATTATTAAATTAATTATTGTAACTTATATGTTTTGAATTTTTTAAAATATACATAATTTTTGAATTCGTAATATCAAATATCACTTAGGGTGAAGTTTTGGTAATTTTCTGAAAAACTTCAATTTTTGATGAATAGTGAAACCACTAAGTGGTACTTAAAAAACTGATTTTTCGTTTAAATGAAATTTTACCACCTCTGTTTTTTGAATTTCAAAAATCCGACATACATGGTTATCATTAGGAAGTAAAATGTGGTTCAATGGTAATAAAATAATTTTTTGGTGAATAGTAACTTTTATGTTTTTAATCGCGATTAAAGGTAATTAGTGTAGTTTAAGGTAAAAATAATGTTTTAATAATATTAAATGACTTTGAAACTTGTCCTAAACCTATTGGATGAGTCATGGACGACCAAGAAAACCCATGGGTCTATTTTTGGGACCCCATGGAGCCACATGGGTATGATAATGACATTAATGCCTTTTATTTAAAGTAAAGTAAAAATGACACAAACATGTATTGTTTCACTAAAACAATTTTTACATGGGGTTATACAAGTTAGATTTTTGACTATAAATAGTCATTGGAAATATAAAAATATTTCCTACATCATAGTAGTTTTTTTATAATTTTTATACATTAAATAAATTATATTACTTATGACATCATGATGATGCAGCGATTACCTCATTATTTAACGATTTAAATAAAATGAAAAGATAATGTAAAATATAAGACCTACACATGTCAAAAACCTATTGGATGAGTATATTTCGAACCCTTATCACCTTATCATCAAAATACATCAATGTGGGACCTTTAAAATCCGAAACTCATTTGAAAATAAAGTAACATTTTATACCTTTCCAAGAGTGCCCCTCCTCTCCTCTTATAAAAGGCCCCCACCTCTACCACCTTACCCACACCTCTCAAGCCTTTATCTCATCCAAACTCTGCCCATCATGTCTGTCCACATCCCTCTATTACAATTAGAAGCCTCACTTTGGGTAGAAGTCCTTCCAAGGAAGACTTTGAGATCAAATCAAAAAAAGATACTCGTTTTAATGGTAGGGTCTTCTCTTATGTTCTTATGTTTTATTTTGCCTCTCCAACCCCCTAAACTCTTTTTATTAATTTCTTTTGTAACAACTACAGTATCTTAAATATACAAGTATGTAGTTATAAGAAGTATTCGAGCTACACTTACACACACCTACATCTAATGGTTAAATAACATATTATTTCTATGGATGGTGAATTTCTGCCCCACGAAACGTTGATTGTTCAATATTCTTTTAACACCTTCTAAGTTGTCCATTAAGATGTCACTATATTTATATATGATATATAATATGTTTATGTTTTCCTTAAGCTTATTTATTTTTCATTTATGGCATACCTTTATGGTTTCCATTATGGGTAAACGCGATATCTTCATTTTAGGAAGTGTGGACTACCGCCCCCTCAAAGCGATTTGATTCGTTAATACCATATGTGGTACGTATAAAGGATAGATTTAATGATATTATATATGATACCATAATTTAATTATAATACTATTATGTATCATTATGTTTTAATTCAATTAAATATGAAATAGAAATGGAAGTAACGTTTATGCGCACGTACGGCTTACCATCTCCATGAACGGTGCATTTCATTTCTTACCTCTAAATGTTATGTAATATTATAAATGCATGTATATAATGGATATATATGATATATATGATATCTAAATAATTAATATAATTCTAGATATATTTGATATTTTACCACATGAACGGCATGTAATTATAAAGAGTTTATTTTTGACTCAAGTAGCAATGATCAACAAAACGACCATTATTAACTTAAATAATTACATAGTGTTCATAACATGGTAATAAGTGATATAAAAGGATTAATGAACTTGAAAAAGGTTCTTAAGCAAGTAGAAATTAACTCAAGTTTATTATTCAGGAGGTTAAATAACGATCGAGTCAAGTCGGACATGAGGTAGGGGACTTCATCTCAATCTCCTTTCATTGAGGCATATTTTGTTTTATACACAACTTTCTTTTATACAGAGTATAAAACCCTTTGAATTTTACATTTATTCTAAAGGAATCTTTTTTATACGAAGGGTTTAATAAAGGCAAAATGGAATGTTTTTTTTTGTTGTACGTATACGGCGACAACGACTTCTCCGTCGCCGTGACCATTATTTGAGATTCGGCTTCCTATACAAGCCATAAATTTTTTTTAATAAAAAATAAATACCATGTTTTACTTTTCTTTTATTTTGGTATTGAAAATGGTTTTGATAATTTTTTTATTATATCAATGTGTTATTGATATCTTGTGATTGAAATGTGGAAATGTTATGTTTCCTTTATGCATGTTTTATGTGATACGATTATGTTATGGTTCTTGGGAATTGTTTATGAAGATGGGTGGTTCCGTGATAAAATAAGGGCGGGTGATCCCGATATAGCTCTCCAATGCATTGGGTAACGCGAAGGAGTTAAACGTTAAGGTTTCTCTGAATATATTTAGGGAATATACTGTGATGGGTATTCCAAACGTAACCATGAGGGTTACTCCCTACGTAAGAATGTTATGAATGCCTCAAGTTACCTTTATGTCTTATGATTTCTATGATTTATTCATTATTTGATAAGGTATGTTAAGGTGCTTATGTTTTATGGGAAAAGTTTGATTTCATTCTTATGTATATATGTACTCATGTTTCCTTTATAGATTTTTTTATAACCCTTACTGAGCTTTGTATGCTCATACCATGTTTTTGAAATGATTTTCACAGGTCAAGGGAATGGTACATGATATGATGATACTATCAAGGAAGTGTCAAGAAAGAATCCATGTTTTATTTTAAATATGTTTCTGTTGATGGGAAAAATTAATACTATATTTTATTGTAACCACTTTGTTTAAATATGGGATGTAATGCATGTTTTATGATCTAATTCTCTAAAACTCTAAACCTGAAAAGATCCTCAACGTGTATTCTTGAAATAACTCAAGATTAAGTAATATTTAAGGCTGGGGCCTTATATTGACTGTCTGGAATGCTGAAAACTGGGTCTCATCTTGTCATAAAGGGGTATTAAACCATGTTGTCCCTTGAGTTGGGATAAAGAGAGGTAGTAGGAAGGAACCCCTTCATTTGTCAGGAAATTATTTTTCATCAGGGTCTGACTCACTAGAGTGAAAGGGTGGAGGTTACAACGCTCCAAATTCTCCAAGAAACTTTGGGAATGATATAATCCACCTTTCAGAGTTAAGAGAGAAACCTCATAGATCCCTACTCAGGTTGTACCGAGGTGATCTAGTCTTCATCATTCTGAAGAGTGGAGAGTCCCATTTTCTTATCCCCCATCTATGATTGCATGAATTGGTAAGAGACTTAAATCCAAGACTGTAGGATCCTCTTCACACCCCTTTTTCCTATACTCTAAATATATATGACCAGATGATGTTCAAACATGGAAAATTTTACATTGCGATTCTGAAACTACATAGATATATGTATGTTAAGGGTTGCGTATTCTAGGAATAGGGGATCTTTGTGCCCCTTCTTATATAATATTTAAGAACAATCCTAATGAATTGAGAACTTACATATAAGAGTTGGAAATGCTCATATACGCAACTGACAAATCGATTACCACCATGAAGAGGATGAAGGAAATGATAGATCATGGTACCACTGAATGGATTGAATTTTCATTAGATGAACAATTGCATGATTTGTGGATATTGAAGATGTAAGATTACTTTTTTTCAAATTATCTTCTACTTTTCAGTTTTAACTTATTTAATGAGTTTTTACTCAATGGAAATATCATCTTAACTTGCAGCTAGATAAAAAAATTTATTGAAGTACCATCGCCATGATATAGCCCTAGTGGCACTACTCTTGGAGCTACTAGATCACCATGTGAGTCGAGAGAAATATATATAGGCCAACAGTCCATGGAGGAAGATATATAAAGGGTAGTCCAGTCTAAAATAACTGTTTTTTGGAGATGATGATGCAAGTCCTCCTAAGAAGGAGTATAAAAAGAACTATCGAAGAAAAATACCATGGTTAAACATTTTCTCAATAGTGGTAAGCCTTTTTGATAACTTGAATTTTATCCTTATTCATGAAAATGTGTTTAAACTTCATTGAATTTCAAGAGCTTCTTCTGTTTCTTCTCTAAAAGAAAATACTGATAAGATTCGAGGAACTATGGAGGGTGCTTCTGAATAGGCACAAATTCTTGTTAACCGAGTTGTTCTTGAAGAGGCATTGGGGCCAAAATAACCAAAGTATATTCCCAAAACTTCTCATGTTACTGCTATCAAAAGATTGGATACCTTTGGTAAATCAACAGTGCTTCATAAGACACAAAATATAACAACAAATGACTTCCATCATGTGATACTTAAGTTTCATCACATGCACCAAAACATCCTGCGACTATTAATGATGACCCCAAAAATGTAGTTGAGGAAGTTGTTCGGGGTCAAAGGTTGTTGGAGGAAGGTTGAGAATAAAACACGTCAAGTGCTCCCATGGGTGAGACTAACATGGGATTTGGGATATCATTGGATGCTATGATGAACCTTGGCATGTGTTTTGAATAATTATTATAACATGTTAATATACCAAATGATTTAGAGTATTTTTAAGTTATTTGTATAAAACCAATTAGATGTGATTTTTCATTGTTCATCCTATTAATCTTTTTATGATTAAATTTCTAACCATGGTTGGTTGAAATATGCAGTTCCATCTAAATAAACTGTTGCAATGATGATTCCTGAAGAATGTTTTGGCATTAATTTCAATTCTACCATTATAGAGACATTGGATTAGGCGAACATTGTGATAGAAGATATTCCTGATATTAATTCATAGGATCCTGAGAAAATTAAAGATATCATTCCCCATCTAGAGGCGTCAACCAAAACTGTTGAAACTGATAACATTGGGGAGGAGTCTACTCAAGCTTTTGACCTATTGTTAGGTATGAAATAATGGTATTTTGATTGTTTTCACTCATTTTATCTCTTGGAATTAACCATAAACTTAATTATATTCACCGTATAGGGCTATTAACTTCAATGACTAGGTCCGTAGGTGAAGCCTCTACATCAGCTCAACCAGTGTTAGAAGATGAAGAAACCATTTTCAATGAAGGAGCAGAACATGACACTTATTTAAGTTCATTAAACCCGAAATATGTCCCTCCTTATGATAGTGATTATGAATCAGACCCAGAACTTCAAAATTACCATAGTCTTTCACGTTTCAAGGCATGGTAAAATATATGGAAGATAATATCTGAAATTCCCCTTGAGTAACATACATTAATAATTCTATAACGTTCAACTCTGTTTATCATACTGGGATTTGGAAATTTTGAATGCCATGAAATTCATACCGTAGTGAAAGATATTATCCAAAATAGGGAGCAAGAGCAGACGCTTCAGCAAGATGTGATAAAAACCAAACTGTTGATAAACACTGATGAATTCCAAGAAGTTCTGTCTTGATCTGAGGCCAATCATAATGCAAAGTTGAAATAGCTAAAGTAGAAGATTTAAGAAAAAACTATTTAGCAGCTGCATATTCAACAAAAATTATATATTATCACAGGGGTGCTTGACCATCTTCATAACTCAATAGGAGAAGTCCATAAGGATGGTGAAAAATCCATTTCAGATACTAAGTAAGCACTTCATCATGCTGAAGATAACAAATCTGGTCAACTAAACGAACTTTAACAGGTAGCATATGGGGATCAAGAGGTTATTAACCAAATGATAAGTTATGTAGAAAACCCTTTGTGATTTATGATATAATAGAGACTCCATTTTGTTGATGATCCTTTGTGAATTTTTTACTCATAAATGAAAATCATTTTGTCTTCATTCATCTATGTTTTTATTCTTGCTATCTACTTTTTTTACCTAACACAATGGGCCTAGTAATAATAGTTTTATTTTTAATTAGGTTATACAAACAACCCTAAAAACATTGTATCTTTTGACTTTTTATTGATCAATATTACCTAAACCATACAATTTGTACATTTAATGTGCTGGGACTTGACGTTTTTCTAGAGTTCCCTTTTTAGGTTCCCAATCTGATGAGTACCACATCTCTTATTATAGGAATTTTAGAGTCATGCATGTTAGACTATAAAGGGATAGTTTTTAAGGTCTAATATCTTTGAATATAAATTTTAAAATTAGATCCCAAACAAGACTCAGTGGCTAAGAATTGCTCTAATATTATTTAAATATTTCTAAGTGAAATCTTGAGTCATGATTTTCTTGGTCAATAAATCTAGAACTTGTATAAACATAAATAATTTCTCTACCAAGAACAAGGTTTTCTGTATTTGAAAAACCTGTTATGGGGGTTGTGTTATGCGGGGCCGACTAGGGAAAGTGATGCATAGCCAAATAGTGGTATTCTTGACATACAAGAATGTTATGTAGGAAAATTATGTAAGGCCACCTAAGGGCATGTAATGCAAATTCAAGAAAAAGAGTTCATAGGAATTTAAAATTTTACTATTGATGGACAATGGAAAATAATATTTGGGTGAATCAAGACCACATTAAAAGTTTTTACCAAGGAAATGTATTTTAATAATAAAGAGTTATCTATTCTGATATATTTCATGAATATGAAAACCATTTCAATATAAATTTGGTCTATGTGGAATGGTTAAAATTTGTTATAAAGGAGAATTTATCATATCATGTTCTCGAGTTTTAATTCATGCAGTGATGACATTATACTATGAATTTCTAAGTCATGCGTTGAGGAGATTGTGTGGCTTTAATTTAAGGTATATAACTTTGACCAAAAGTTTGAGACTATCCTAATTTCTTGATAATTTGTTTGGAAACATACTACCATGTAAAAGTATGGAAGAAAATAATTGTCAAATATGATTTAGGAATTTTTGGATCTGAAGAATGATATTAGAAAAGGATTAAAGGCATTAGAGGACGTCTTTCTTAAGAACAAAATTACCATAATTTGAAAAAACTATTATGGGGGCTGTATTATGCAGGGCCAATTGGGGAATCTGCTACATAGACAAATAGTTGAATCTTTGGACAGACAGGTCTGTTATGTAAGAAAATTTTATGCAAGGACCCTGGGGCCGTGCCCTGCATAGGTAGGAAAAAGCTCATAGAAGTTTCACATTCTATTACTAAAATGCAATGAAAGTTTATGGAGATTTATATTTTTTAAAGCATAGAGTTTAGTTTATGAATAAAGGTACAAGAATACAGAGACAATATTTCCAATAATGATTTATAAAGAATCATAGGAATGGGAATTCTAAGAAGTTCTGACCTAAATGTTGGAAGTATGGTGTCTTTAGCTTTTAGGCCATTCGACTAGGACAAAAAATGGGAATAATATATGATATGTGGTCAAATGATCCAAGGTTATTTTATATTTATTTGAACACATGGAGATGAAAATGAATAAACCATGTTCTTGAAGACTTTCATATTAGTAGAATGGTAATGGAAAAAATATACATGAATAACTTCTTTAAAATAATGATTCTTGTATATTGTTATCAAATTTTGAAGGGGAAGAAAGACACTTTAACAAATAATGAAATTACCATTATTTGACAAGGCCATTATGGGGGATGTATTATGCAGGTCCAACTGAGGAAAATGCTACATATCTAAATAATGGTATCTTTTGAATGACATACCCATTTTGTAGGAAACTTATGCAAGGCCACCTAAGGGAACATACTGTATAGTCATGAAAAAGAGTTCTCGGATATTAGAAACTATGTCACCAAAAACTATACGAATTATTATGAAGATCTAAAAAATATTCAAAATTAATAGTGTGAAATATAGACATGGAAATGGTCAATGTGCATGGAAAAAAATTGAATAAATATTGGCCATGTGTTTGGAGTCCATTACATAGATCTGACTCACATGTAAAATGGATACTTTCTTTGTTTCCGTTGAATCAATATTATGTTTTGCAGTTTAGAGTCCTGTAGTGAGAACATGAAGTGATTCCAACGTAAAAAAGTGAATATTGTGGATGGACCAAGGAATTAAACCCAGGTGACACTATGTATCTCATATGGATGACAATAAATCCATGCGTAGTTCTTTGAACATTCCCTATGTAGGATTGATACATACAAAAGGAGAAAAAGGGGTTTTTTTAATCATGGTTGGGCCAAATATTGGAGATCTAGGTGTCTCTATGTATCTCATATGAATGTGAATCAAGATGAATGCAGTTCTCAAACAATAATTTCCCACACCAATTGAGTTTATTGTGGGAGATAGGGTCTTTTAACATATTCTATAAGAATGATTAAATTTAAGACACTTGATGGTATTAAAATCAAACCATGTATCTTAAAAGATCACTCAGTATAGATCTAGTTCATATATTGGAGGGGAAAAGAGAAATAAATTTTTTTGTAGTTGTGTCTAGGCATATGATTGGAGATCTACACATCTCTACGTATCTCATTGAAAATGTGAATCAAGACACACATTGTTCTTGAAACAAGGCCCCTTTGTAGATCTGATTCAAACATAGGGAGAAATTTAACTCATGTACTACTAAAGAGTAGTAATGAAGTCAATAATTCTTGCACATGTAAGATCTTGATGTCAAAATAGAAAAGATGTTAACCGTACAATTTATTGTCATGTAACAAGGACAATTGATGTCATGCAATTTAATTTCGTGTGACAAGGACTAAGATGATACGCATGTTTTCGTCGTGCAACATGGACACTTACAGTTGTTATCCAGTTTAATGTCTTGAAACTAGGACTTTGTGTTGTGTATTTTAGATTCATGCAATGAGAACATTGGGTGTAGTTACACAAATTATTTTTTCCATAATCTCACATTGGTTGGAGTTTTAATAAGTTTTTTATCCATTGAGATTAAGTAATAAGATCCATTTGAGTAGGCCTTATGTATTGAATAAGGTCCTTCCCAAGTCGGCTAAATATTTAGAGGTTTCTTTCCTAGTACCATTAGCATCATGAGGACCAATACCAATTCTACTTGAAGAAATTAATGGAGGTGAAATTTCTTGTTAAAGGATGGAGATATTCTATTCTGATAGACATATAAATGATGAAATGTTTGCAATCTTTTTTGGTCTAATTGTTCTATCTCATCAAATCAATTATGAGTATTTTCATCTATAGACAATTGATCATAGATTGAAACTCCGAGTGAAGTCCATTTAATTTCAATTGGAAAAACTTCTTTTGTGGCATACACCAATTAATATGGGGTTTCCAAAGTGGCAGTATGGGTAGTAGTCCAATAAGCCCATAAAGCATGAGAAACTTTATCAGGCCATGATTTCTTATATTTATCCACCATCTTTTCGAGTATATTTTACAGAGTCTTATTTAAGGATTCTATCTATCCATTGGCCACTACATGATAGTGAGATGAATGGTAAGATTTGATATTGTGCTCCTGATATACCTTTTTAACCTCAACATAACATAAATTGGTGCAATTGTCCATCAATATAGTATGAGGGACACAAAATCTGGTGATTATGTTAGTTTTGAAAAAACTAACAATGATTTTGGCTCTAATTTCTTTTATAGGTATTTCCTCATAACATTTGGAGAATAATTCGGTAGCAGTAATAATATACTTGAACTTCTTAGTCGTAGCTGGAGGATAAGGTCCTATGACATCCATTCCCCATGTGGGAAATGGCCAGGAGTATTTAGTTGTATGTAACAACTCTAGGGGTTGATGAATGAAATTTAAATTCACTTGTAATGGATGAAAATTATTTGTAAAATATGTGGAATCCTGCATCATTGAAGGCCAAAAGTATCGAGGCCTTTAGATTTGATCAGAAAGTCTATTCCCACACTGGTGAGCACCACATGATCCTGAATGTACTTCTTTCATGATAACTGCAGCTTATTATTGCTCAATATACCTAAAGATGATTTCATCAAATTCTCATTTTTATTGGGTCTTTTGGTGATCTAGACTATCATAAAGTGTAAAATTGGCCACCCATCATTAGATCTGTTCTTTTTCAGCTCTATCAGGTGTAAGTACTCCTTTTTGAAGGTATTCCATGATGGGTGTCATTCACCACATGGTATGACCATATAGATCATAAATATGAATAATTTCATTAATTTACTCTATTCTAGTTTGAAAAAAAGGTAAGACCACACGACGATGGGTAATAATGATCACTGTCTCATCCCGATTTGGATCCGTCAGGGCTATAGCTGCATTAACCAGTTCATCATCTTGGGAGTTTTTTAATTTCAAGACATAAGGCAATGTCATCTCTGAGGGAAATTCAGCCATTAATCCTCTGACATAATCACACAAAGGGACTAACTCTACATTTCTAATAGCATAATACCTATTTATTTGTTTGATTACCATCTATGAATCACCTTTCACTTTCAAGTGGTTCATTTGTACCTCGAGTTTCTATTCTAGGCCTATGATGATATCTTGATATTATGCCTCATTGTTGGTTCTGAATTCTAAAAAGAGGAAAGAATAAGGCAACACTGCCTTTTCTAGGGAGACAAGTACAATTCCTAACCCAACTTTTTTGAGTTTAGGGTTTTCTATTCTATTCCCTATTGGACTTATGGAGGAACCTATTTCCAATGTTTAGGTATTATCTTGAAAAGTGAAGACCAATTTATCCGGAAGTTCAACATTCATTGATGTATCTTCCACCGATAGATGTTCAGCAAGGAAATACCCTAAATTTGGCATTTTATTTCCTTTTGAGTCACAAATTGGATATCAAACTATTTCAAAAATAACCTCCCACTATGCCAAATACACTGTAAGAATATGACAATTGAGGATAAATTTGAGCGGGTTATTGCGAGACACCAAATGTGCCTCATGATGTTGCAGGTACTGCTTCAATTTGTGAATTGCAAAGATTAATTCCAGTCATCACTTTTCAATACATGAATACCGAGTTTCTCTAAAAATAATATTTCGACTGAGATAGTAAAGTCTATTTTCATTCCCAACATCATTCTTTTGGGAAAGGAAGTCCCCCTGTGATCTCTCTAAAGATGTCACAGAGAGAATAAGTGATCATCCTTCAATATTTGGAATTAATACTAGCGGACTCAAGAGATATATCTTGAGGGTATCAAATGCCTCTTGGCATTTTTCATTCTATTGATAGGTGACTCCCTTTTTCATTAATCTAGTGAAGGGAAAACACTTGCCTGCCAAATTTGTGATAAAGTTTGGAATATATGCCATGTGTCCTTATAGTCCTCTTAATTTTTTCAAATTTAAAGGAGGTGACACGCCAAGGATTACTAATTTTTCTCAGGATCAAATTCGATGTCACAATGGCATACAATGAAGTCAAGGAATTTTCTTAAGGTTACCCTGAAAGCACATTTCAAGGGATTCATTTTCAAAATATGCTTCCAAAGTTTATTAAATATGGTCTACATATCAGCCATGTTATCATACCATTGTCTAGATTTAACCATCAAATCATCTACATAACATTTTGAAAATTTTCTTTAAAGGGTTTAAAATATGGTGCATGGCGTGTTGATACATTGCACCTACATTCTTTAAGCCAAACGATATTACCTGATAGAAAAACACACCTTGAGGGGCTCTGAAGTCTATAGACTCTTCAAACTCTGGGGCAATATGGATTTTATTGTACACAGAGTAGCCATCAATGAAGGAAAGAGCTTCATAGCCAGAAATTTCATCAATTAAAATCTATATGATTGGAACTAGAAAGTCATCCTCAAGACAATTCTGGTTAAGATCTCTAAAATCAAAGGAAAATCTTATTTTCACATTATTATCTTTCACTGAGACAATTTTGGATATCCATTTGGGATATTGAACCTCCTTGAAAAATTTATCCTTTATAATAATATCAACTTCTGCGTCAATTTTAGAGGCATGAGTTGGGTGTGTTCTTCTTACTATCTTCTTGAATCCTCGATGTTCTTTTGGAAAAAACAAATGACGATTGGATACATTAGGATTTAGACCTCTCATTTCTATATAGTTCTAAGAAAATGTATCTCAATGTTTTTTTAGAAATTAAGTATACATATATGGATTTTTTTAACTCATGGTCGCACTAATTAGAGTGGGGCATGGATCTTCTTTTGTACCCAAATTTATTTCTCTCAGCTCATCTACCATGGTAAGAGACACCTTCCTCAAATACCAGAGGAGAATCCCTAAGATTTCCCTCTTCTTCTTCATTGCGTTTAAATTATTCTGTTTCTACTTTCATGGTAGATGTTGAATTAAAACATTCAATGTTAGGGGAGGAGCCCGTATTTGAACATCCTGAAGAATCCACCATTTCTAACCTTACTGATGAAGAAGGGTCATCATATAGTAATAAATATGAGATGATCAGTTAGTAATCAACATCCCTATATTCCTCAAGTCTTTCTATAAATTCTTCTAGTGTTTTTAGTGAAGAAGAGTTTTTCTGATGTTCAGTGGATGAAATGAAGTAATATCCATTTATGCTTTCATCACTGGTTGGTAAATTAATAGTTTCTCCCATGATGTTAGGATCAATTTCCATAATTTATATTATGGAAGTCATTGGATGAGTGTTCAAATTTGGGTTTATCCTATCAATTATATCGATAGGTAACACATAATCTATAATAAAATGTTTGAATAGATTTGTTGGGATCTTTTCCAGGGCATTGAAAGTATTAATTCTGGTTACCACCTTTATCACGGACCTTGTTCCCTTCTTGTGATAAAATTATTCCTCAATGTATTCAGATCCACACATTTTTAATGGATCATTGTAACCATAAAATGTTCCAATTTTACTATTGAAATAGTACTTGAGACATTGGTGGTATGATGAAGGTATGGATGATTTTTTATGTCACCAAGGCCTACCAAGAAGAATGTTAATGGCTATTTCTTTACTAACAACCATAAAATAGGAATTAGACACATGATCTCCAAACTGAGTTCTTAGTTTAATCTTGCCCAGAGGTTCTTGATCATTATTTTCATAACCATAAAACTTTAAAGTGGAAGGAGATAACATAGATTCAATGAGTCCTAATTGATGATGTGTATGAATATAAATGAGGTTGACTCTTGATCCATTATCAATGAAGGATCATCGTATGTCTATGGCATTGAACCTATTAAATTGATACAAGGGCATGATATGTCCATGTACAAGATCATCTTCATCTTCATCCTTAAAATATATAAATACATGGAATTTTGCAGAATCATTCTCTATATAGTAAACCTCAGTAGCAGCAACTTTGGTTTCAAACTCTTGAGAACTTGAAAAATCCTCAATAAGTGCTTCTTAAATATCTTTGGATAGATTCAAGGCATCCAAAATCAACAACTTGGTCGGTACATAGGCTAACTATTTCAAAACATAGTACTTTTGTTCTAGTGGTCTGTGTTTCCCAACATGGAATTGCGGTTTTGCAGGTGCCTTGGAAGTTGATACGTTTGATGTAGATGTACCCTATGTTGGAGAAGAAATTGGAAATACTCATGGATTTGGTAGATTTGATTAACTAGGTCTATCTACTTACTGATATAAATATTTTATACCCTCTAATCGGTCCTACAAAATAATCTTGTTAGGACCAAACCTGTCATACGTGGAAGAAGCTCCTTGTTATTGTTGAGCCCGCTGAAGGGCTCTCCCATGAGTTTCTACCACATATACGGTTCTAGTAGGGGTATTGTAAAAATAGTGGATTCTAGAATATCCATCTCTTCCCATGTATCCTCAACTTTGAATTCTTCCCCAAGTTCCC
Source organism: Viscum album (assembly GCA_963277665.1). Classification (NCBI taxonomy): domain Eukaryota; kingdom Viridiplantae; phylum Streptophyta; class Magnoliopsida; order Santalales; family Viscaceae; genus Viscum; species Viscum album. Next base: position 501,729,012 of record OY728131.1, on the reverse strand, counting down.
CAGTTAGGTATAGGGAACTCAGGCTCATCATAACTACAATCACCATTGGTATAGGGATCCGTTAAGTGAATAATGTTGATAGAACCAAAGATCAATTCTTCACCTGATGAAGATTTTTCATGGAAGGTCAGTTCGGGTTGTGCCATCTGGTGGGGAAATTCATGTGCTTTTGAAATAGATGGAATGTAATCTTCCAATGTCAAGGACAAATTTTTCCTTGACATGAGTTCGTCTTCTTCTGACTTCTCTTTTTTCCTTCTGATCACATTGCTTCTTTGAGGATTGAACTTTTGAGGACTGATCATTTGATGAATTTGGTTTTTCTATGGCGGTAGTGGAGAAGACACAATTTTTTATTTAAACTATGTTCATATAATGTCATGAGTTTGGTGGATCATTTTCCTATCCATCCAATCATCATATTTATACACATTTTTTCTTTTGACTTCCTGCCATTCACCTTCTTCCTCTAGATTAGTAGCAGTAACACATGCTACTTGGGCTGACAAAATTTTCAGTTTTACATGTCCAGAGTCTACCATTTTTTATAAGAGGTCTTCAAAAACAAAACACTCCGGAATGGGATTCCCTAGTATCTGGTGAAAGGGAAAATAATTTCGAAGATATTCATCACCTTATTTGTTTGGTTTATTCAGACTTGAAAACTGAACACATTTTTTTTCTAGAGTTGAGATGAAGTAACCGGGAAACTATACATTACAAAAAGAATAATGTTTTTTCTTTAACACCTTAAATTGTTTCCTCATTTTGTCTCTTTGATCATATTGACAAGGCAGTCATTGCTGCTAAAACTCTGGAGGTGGAGCCTTTCGATATGGGGAAGGTTTTGAAGTAGAATCAGGTATGGGTTCTTTCTTGAGTGTGACTGTAGTAGCCTCTACTGTCCCTATTCTCCTTCCCATAGCTGATGGAATCAGGGAAGATTTAGCTTTAGTTTCTAAAATGGAATCTTCCACCTATTGGGGAATTGAAGCAAGGTCTCGAAACCCGCATGTATATTTCATAGAGATTAGTGGTGTGTGTAACTCATCGTGCAAATTTTCCACACAAATTGGCAGCAACTCTTCCTGAGGGAGTGCAATATTTAAAGAATATGTTAATCCTTTCCATCAAGTAATTAAATCTGAAACTCTTTCATTTTCCCTTTGTTTTCAATTTGTGCGATAAAAAACTATTGTCTTCAGTAGCATTGAGTTGAATTGAAGAAGGAATTTTTGACATAGATCTTCCCATATCATCACTGATCGAGATTGCAAACTTTTATACCATACAAAAGTAGGTCCCTAAAATGACTGAACAAAGCACCTAAGATTTATTGCATATTTTTGTTGAGGATTCCCCATCATAGGATCACAATAAGAAATGAAATGTGTTAAATGTTGTTCCGGATCTCCTGAACCATTAAATATTTGGAATGTAGTATTCACAAATTTTGGTAGGGGGGATTAGATCCACCCACATAGGGTAAGCTCTCATTTCTATCTGAACTGGTGTACACCATTCTTCCATAGCTTCCAATTGAGTCTTTAATGCCTCAATTGTGTTCATAATCATTTGGGGAATATCCTGATGAGAAAGGGAATGTACGAGTACAATATATAGAGCTTGAATTGGTGAAACGACTGACAAAACCACTGGTGGTGGTGCTGGTATTTTTCTTGGATAACACACATGGATAGGACTATAAGGATGTGTTTGATCATGGCCTTTATATGTACCCAATAGAGGGAATTCATTATTCACATCTATAGTTGCCAAAAATCCTTTGTGCTGAGGATCTCCTACAGGATGTATCCATTTAGGATCTTCTTGGGGAGCATGTCTAGCAGAAACGATGCTTCGAAGTAACTCTATATTGAGTCTTTTCAACTCTTTCATCTCCACTTCATTTTGTGTTAATATTTCTTCAAGTGAAATAGACTAACCTTCTCTAGTGGAAAAGTGAGATATGATCTAATTTTTACCATTCCACTTGATAGACACCTTTAGAAGGGGTGGGATTTGGTTACTTTAGGGCATACCTAGATTCCAGGTAAGCCTCTAATTTTGGGTACACACATCTTCTTCATTTGAATCAATGTTGTCCACATTATGGATAAGAAATTATTCTTCTGATTCCCTGGAACTAGACTCGTTTTCCATAGGATCTTCTATAATGGTGTTAATGACATTTACTAATGCATAAGACAAGGATGAAATTCTATCAGTGTCTTTGTAAGATCGTATCCTTTTCAATCATCCATGAGACTCTGTTCTCCTATATGCTGAATTCTCAAGAATTGTTTGATAGATAGTTACCTGAAGGGAATCCATTGATATTTGAGTTGTGCACTCTCTTTATGGCTTCTTCCCTAATCAGGAGAAACCCGACTTCCATTGAGGAGGATATTTTAGAAGTGAAAAGCCCCCAACCATGTAGGCTAGGATTGTTCTTGTTCTTATTCATCAAACCATTGAACTTTGATTATTGAATTAGAAGGTTGAATTAAAAAATCCCCTAGCCCTACTGAATAGGGTGGATCTTGAACTACTATAGCTGAGATTCACTCAACTTCTCTTCTAATTTTGCAAATTTGGGTTTAGAAAATAGCTGGATTCATTATCTGAAAACCACACAAATCATTTGTTTTGGAATATCACTATTCTATTTCAGACATTTTAGTTATCTGATGGTTGACATCCTCTTAGCGGGAGGCCTGTTTAAGATTCCCAAATGCTTGATGCAAAAGTAACTCAAAATTTTTCTTTCTTTGGGTCTGACTCTGATGAGGTCTATTTGAGGCCTATTCTGGAGCATACATTTGATTACAAAAAAATCTATTGATTGTAGCCATCTGTGGCCAATAACATTTCATGAGACCATATTTGGTGGGCTTTGCTAATTCTAGAGTGCAGTAAAATTCAATGCTCTGTGTGCACCCCATCACTGGATACAGACACCGGATGGGATATCAGAAATTAATTGGCATAGCCTCTTTAAAGCATTGAGAAATACATGATGAAGGGTTCTCTATTGCTTTTCAACCTTTGGATGTTGGGAAAGTGATATTGATGCTAAGTCAATTTGGTATTCAAACCCTTATATTACCTTTACATGTTTTTATATTCATCATATGGTAATATATTGATATTTAAATGCTAAGATCCTTCCATAAGTTATGGCAGACATCATGAATGAAATCTTCTGCCATTAATTTTGGACTGTTATATTGAGAGTTTTACAAAGTACAAAACATGACTGGTAATTCTCCTTTATCCAATTTTTTTCTCATTTTTAACATATCTTCATCATTTTTAACTATAGGTTTCTCTACTTGGTCTGACCAAAGTGGATTCTTCTCGATTGTTTTATTAAAAACAATGGAATCCGTCACTTTTTCCTCTACTGTATTAGAAGACAAACAAACCAAGGGAGGTTCGAAGAATTATATTTACCTTGAGATGTTTTCTGTTTGAGAAAGTATTTCACCTGTTAAAGATATGTAATCAGAAATGGCTGGCGTTGTGTTGGAAATTTCCTTGAGATAAGGGGTCTTTCTCATTACTACATTATCAATTATAGAATTATATTCAAAATGCTAAACACTACTGCAGAGATAACTTTTGCAGAAAATTCCATCATGAGGATTACTACCATGGTGGATTACCGTAAGGGATAAATCCTCTTTCTCCTTGGACTTCTAGACACACATAGGGTTTTCAAGGATCTCATAAAGATATAGGCTCCCTGGATTGAAGGAATTTTCATAAATCAGGCCTTCATGGTGAAGTTTACTATTTGGAACTTCATAATTACTATTACTACTTACATAATTTGGTAATGAGAGGGTGTGATCTTGAGATGCAACAAATAAATGTCTGGGGGCTCTAAGAATTCCAGCATTAAGAGGATCCATATTGTAGCTTGGTTCTTCATTTTATAACTATGTTTGGTGATACTTCTTCTTGGATTCCCTATTACAATTAGTTAAGGCCACTTTTTGGGATAAGTGGTTACCATGGTTCGGTGTAAGTGCCTACATTGGAGTGGTCATCATAATGGGATAATTTCCTCCAATTGAAAATGGTGTATGTTCCCGACCCAGTTTTCTGTATGATATGGGGGAGCATGCCCCATAAACCTCATATACTAGAACAGATGTATGTATCTACTCTGAGATGGAATGCCGATATGTCATCCCAGGTGTGGGGACCGATTTATGTGTTTTCCCCCAGTACTGCTGAAGTTTTTGTTATGATATTCTGGCATGATTCCAGAATATGGGAAGGAATTTGTGTCTTCCATTTCACCATTGTTAAGATGTGTTTGGTGACTTCAGCGGCCGGAACATGATGTTGAGTCAATAAGGTTTTCCTTCTGACTTTTTTCCATTCCTTCATTCAAGGGGGATATTGTTAAGTCATTAAGGCTTTCCTTATGACTTTATCATTCCTCTTGTTTTGAAAATCACAAACACCTTAATTTAAGGCAAATCTTCTTTTACCCCTGTTTTACTTCTTTAATGAAAATTCCTTCCCAAAGGAAATTTAACCCCACCTTTTTTCATTTATCATGTAAACATTTTTCATAAGTATAAAAATCGGATTCATATCTATATCCTCAGAATCATATAATTCTTAGATATGAGTTATTCTGTTTTAGGATATTAATTTTTGTTACGAACTTTTATGAAGTTGTACTCCAAATTCCCTGTTACAAACTTTTATGAAGTTCAACTCTGAATTTTCATTACGAACTTATATAAAGTTCTAACTACGAATTCTGATGATAAATTCTGATTACAAATTCTCACTACGAATTATGATGACGAATTCTGATTTTGAATTCTCATTATGAATTCTAATGATGAATTCTGATTACGAATTCTCATTAATAATTATGATGATGAATGCTGATTTCAAATTCTCATTACAAAATGTTATGATGAATTCTGATTATGAATTCTCATTACGAATTCTGATTATGAACTTCTCTAAGTTCTGACTCCGAGTTCTCTGAATTCAGACTCCGAACTCTTATGAGTTCTGACTCCAAATTCCCTTGAACTCTGAATCTGAACTTTGTAAGTTCTGGTTCCAAATTCTAGTGAAACTAGACTCTAAATTTCCTTGAAATTCAGACTCCATATTTCTATAGAATTCAGGTTCTGAATTCCTACAAAACATAATCTGAATATCTTAGTACTACAGACTCTGAATTCATTTTCTCCTCCACTCCAAAATTTCATTTTCTCAATTCCAAATATTAGTTTACTTATTCTTACACTTGTTTCATTACAAAATTATGTCATACTTTCAATTATTAACTAACCGTTGTTTGAGTTACACGTGTACAGGTCCCTTCGAAATTCAAGGAAAAATATGACCATTGGAGGAGGGAGCTAACCGTTGGATCTTCACCTATAAATAGGATCTCATTTGAACATGCTCAATACTTTTTGGAACTTTTGGAATTTTTGGTGATTAGAACATCCTGAAGTGATTTATAGAGAGAGAGGCTCTTATCAACTCTCAAGCTTCATGCAAAAAGTTTGAATGGCTTGTTCTAACATTTCCTTGTGCATATTTTCTTCATGCGACTCCGATTGTTGTTGTGTACAATTGAGGGCTTCTAGGGATAGGAAGATTGAGGTTACAACACCTTGAAGTTGAGGGATTCCTTGCTGAGGAAGACAGCGGTGATGACTACCTGATAGTTGGGGGCTTGCGGGGATAGGAAGACAGACTCCGATCTTTGTACCCAGGGCTTACCCTGGTGTGGGTAAGACAGACTTTATTGAAAGTATAAATCAAGGGACCTTTATCCAAGGTTGTTGGATACCCTACTCTTTGGGTTAAAAGACTTATTACTTGTTACCTGTTTTTTGTTACAAGTTTTTCAGCTGCATTTTGTATTGTTGAGGAAAGTATACTATCTTATACTTCCTCACCCTTGTACTATGATATAGTTAGATTCTATACGCTTTAAGGTAGAATCTTAATCTTTGTAACTTCTATTAAAGTTTCATTTTCAGAATTACTTTTCTAGAATCTATGAAGTCTTTAGAACTTATAGAGGTCTTGTGAATTATCTTGTTTAAATTTGTTAAACATAACCATCCTCAAAACTTCCTAAGGGAATTTTTAAAAGGTACAATTCACCCCCCCTTCTTGTATCTGATAATATCATTCTTATTTCGATCCTACGTTTGGTATTATAGAGTATATCATAATCAGTCACATACCATCCTAAAATAGGAATATATGTCCATTCTATATGTAGAGTATGTATATTTTCCTACTCCTATCCTCATATTCTTTTCAATGGGTACTGACAGTACTCAAGTATGGACGCCTACAGTTGAGTCTGCCCCAGATTTTTTATCGGAGATTTACGACTAACTTCTCCAAGTGCTGCCAAATGAGACTGTTGGCTGGCTGTATGAATATTGGCATGTGTATGTACCTTCTAGATATTCTCCATCAACTATGTTTGATGTAATTCTTTCAATATTAGAAGATGAGACTGCTGACAGAATCGGTGAGTGTAATAAGGTGTGTGTTCTTGTCACCACATTTGATTAGTTTTCTTCCTTATATGCAAGCAGATGAGCCTGTTGACTGGATAATAATTTTTAAATATGTATATATTCCTGTTCAAGGTACTCCACTAGATTTTCCTAGAAAGATTGGTTTGGTTGATTACAGATGAGACTGTTGGGAAGCGGAATTAGGACAGATGGGTGTATGTGCCTGCTCATTGTTTTCCATCAAGTTAAGATGATGGACTTATCTAGATGGGTCAAAGGTAAGAACCTACTACATATTGGAAAAAAATTTCCCCTATAAGTTCTTCTTGCATGCCTCGGTCTGAGATACCTAGGCCGAACATCCATAGGAAACAACCCAATCATGTTGGGGGTTCACTGCCACGTGATTCTACTGGAAGTGATTGCTGGTGGGAGTGCTCAGGAAGGACCCTTGAATCATTGAATTGAGGCAATGAGTGACCTATTTATACACCTCCAAATAGTATGTGATTGACTATTTGTTGATTTCTAGAGATAAGTACCCAAAATAGTTGAAGATGGTGGTTGGCACCGTCTAATTCTTAACCATCGGTCATCGTTGACCAGATGATCTAGGGTTGTTATTGACCTGGGGAGCCTGTCAGGCAGCCTCCAAAGTTGGGATATAATTGTGATGATAGTATATCCTTACTAGTACATTGGAAACCCATTGTTGAAGACGTTGAGTTGGTGATGACATCCTTTCAGCAGATAAGGATCCTGTTAGAGCAGTGGCCGAGACATTCACGGGTGCAAACATGAGGGAAGCCATTTGGAGTGAATGGAGTTCTGAGAAAACTTTAAAACAACAATAAAATCCATTAAATAAATATCATTTATATGGATACATGAATGATTAATTCCTTTGTCTACCCTTCCTTTATTAATTGATAGGGGCCTGACAGGTGGGTAACAATGTTAAGTTCATTAAGGATTAACGTTGACTTCAACATTTTTGTTTTTTTGTTCCTTGAAACGTGTGTTCTAGTTTAAGAATCACTGCTTCTAGGTAGTTTCCATTTGTTTTATTCATGGAACTGGAAACATATGACAATTATTTATCCAAAACGAACATGATATCCAAAGGCATGTGTTTGTTAAGTTTGAACTTTACGATACTTAAGAATAAGCATTGGTCGAGAGGATGGGAGGTTGGACTCATCACACCCTTTTGGGGGGAATTATTATCTACTATGGAACTCTCTTTATAAATTTAAGACATCTTCATAAATCCTTATTAATTCACAAACTATAACATAGGTTTACCTTGGAATTTTCAATCACTTATTATCATGTGTGAAATTTATAATCATCTGGATGTATTCAAGGTCCTTCATTAATGGAGATATCTGTATGTATTCGAGGTTCTCCATCATTAATATCCTCTCATATACTATTTATAGATTCTTTTAATCATCGTTATAATGATAATGGTTTTTAAGCAACATAGTGGGGTACTCTAAAATTTATTGTCACCCAGGGAGATGAAGGTTTTTTTTGATATTGGGATCTTACCCATAAAATAGGATACCTATGTATCCTTGTGAAAGGAATCATAATCCTCATAGTTTGGTGCCTTTTAATGGGAAACATCGTACCTTTTAAGGTCATGTGATAAGGACCTATAAGAGAAATGTTCTTAGTCAAGGTTTGGTGTTGGATTTATGCCTAAGCAGCCCAAGGAACATGGAAGGAATATGGGGTTCCAAGTAAGACTAGAACCTATTGGGATTATGGCCCAAGGATAACAGGGTTGAATTTAATTGTTGAGTTTGAACCTTGAGGAAGCTTCTTACGTATCTCAATTAGTTGGAAATAAACTCTCATGAAGTACAATAAGTCTCATAAGAGAGTATAGTCTTTTGAGAGAAATGAGTTTGGTATTACTTCCTAAAAAGGATGCCTTGGTGATTTGGGGGTTTAATTTGGGGCTAACTCCTAAGGATTATGCCCAGATTTATGGAATTATGGTTGGATTCTAGAGGAGGATATCTAGGGAGCTCGGGCCCTGATGAAGGCTTCCTACGTATCCCAATTTTGGTTGGAATCAATGTTCTCATAGTTAATTCACTGTGAGTGTTTGGGAAAATGTTGTAATCATCACAAATCTATAATCTCACATGAGTCATGCTTAGTGTGAAAAAAAATAGGATGCAGAATATTCAAAAATGTCACCCACACTTTTCCTCCACTACTGGAGGAAGAGGACGTGCCTAAGGAGGTGACGATAGACGAGGGTGAGGTGAACAGGGAATAGGGTGAGGCGAGGAACCTTCCCTCTGTTCTATTAACATTGGACAAGGGTTAAAGGAATGGAATGGGTAAAGGTTAAGTAAGTAGACAAGAGAAAGACTGCAACCTCATACTTGAAAGGTATAGAGATTACACTAGGTGGATGCCCAGGTGTATCTCAGTAGGAGAGGGAGACTTCTTATTTTCTTGTATGGAAAAGAAATTGTGAACTAAACCTTCCCTATTAGAGACCTGAGGTTTCAGGTCTTTTAGAAAATAATGGGAGGATAGAACACAAACCCTAATCCTCCAAATCAGGAACTTCCCAACATTGTTCCTAGGAGAAAGGTCCATGTGACTGCGGATATACAAATCCATATACACTCCATGAATCCTAACCTCATTGTGAAAAAAATTTGGGAAACCTATAACTTTGGATATAAAAACCAAAATATGAGACACACTGATGTTCCTTTCCCAATGGTTTGATAAGTTAAGAGGTTCTGGTGGATGTGTCAACAGAACCCTTTCAGACAAGGGAGATAATAAAAACGAAACCATGGAAATAATGGATTTTAAGAGGGCTTAATGTTTTGCAGAATGAAGAGAATATGTGAATCAAAAAAGGGCACCCAAGTAGGTATTAGAATCAAAGTATGGATGCGCAAGTAAGCTTGGGTGACCTGATGTTCACCTAAGTGAAGAATAACCTAGATGTTAATACATGGGAGAGACTTCTCTCAAGCCTTCAGGAGTATTCACAGGTAATCCCAAAAGTGGGGCGCTCATGTTCTTATTAGAGGAATAGGTGGCTGAAAAGTGTTTCTAATTTAGGGTGGTTGGGAAAATTAGGTGCAAAAATGTTATGGATTTAAAACACTAAAAGGACTTAAGTCTAATGATCCTACTTAAAATCCTCTGCTCAAGGTGTTAAAGAACTACCTTGAATGTTTTAGAAGACTTGGGTGAATCACTAGGTTGACCAGAGAGGCAATTATACTTCAAGGAAATTCATCCATACAAATGAAGGCCCCACGGGTCTATTTATTGGCAAAAATAGGGCCTTGGGAGAAAAGTTATTGGGTGCGCAAGTACCTTGCCAGTCGATGGTGTTTTGGATAAACTAAGACTATCCAATGTTCAAGACTTTGAAAATATTGATTTTATTCATGTTTTTTCTCCTATTTTTTCTAAGGTACTTCCTTTTGTAAATTTTTAGACTCTGTGACGAAACAGAGTTTAAATAACCATACATTTCCATGTTTCTTAAAAAATCAAAAGGAATCTTTTTACATTTTTATATAAGGTGATATTTATCAAAACCATCATTTTAAATGTTTTAAGATTTATTTTTCTAAATCATTCTCATTAGTGTCTATGTTTTCAAAATGGTTTTAAGGGTTTATTTATTTAGACATGAATGTTTTAAAATTTTAAACCCTTTCAAATGTTTCAAGTGATATTGGACAATTTTATTCCAAAATATCATTTTAAATTTCTTCTCTTATAAGTGCAAGATTTTTGAAGATATGATTTAAAGTAAAAAAGGGATATTTCTCTCAAAAAGTTTTAATGATTATTTTCATCTATGTCAACATCCTTTATTGGATCTTATGGTTAATTGAGGTTGTTTTCTTATGATACAATATACATTTTTTTGTTGATTCATTTATGATATGTTTGACTATAGATGTTCTATTTTGATAACATTCATGGTTTATGGTTAAAGTTTTAACATTTCGTATGCTATTTTAATATGAATGTTTTTGTTGTTTATGTTTTACCCTTTTCATAAGAGGAATGCATTGGACATAGTAAGTGATGGGTGGGACCCTCTATAGCCCCTCAATGCATCAGTAGGTCTCATGAGATAAACTAGTATCCTGGAACAAGGCCTTGATGGTATGGTAATGGTCCTGGCATGAGGCCTTGACGACATGGTTATGATGTTCAAAATTATGAATTTCTTCATTATGAGATTATTTATTGGTTTTTCATGTGATTATTTTACTACTAGAATATCCAAGTGAATCTTTAAATGGAATTATTTGATTTATTCTTTCCATATCATGCTGAAGATTATGTTTAAAAGTCGTTTGTTTTAGTTTAATACCTTACCTTAAATATTTATGCTTATTTATGAAAGCTTATTCTATATTGTTTAACCTTATCGAGCATCTAAGCCCACCCCTTTCGTATATTTTATTTTCCCAGGATTCCAACAAGTGTTTTATGATTTATATAAAGGGTTAAGCTAGGGGAATAATGGAGTTCTCAAAGAATATACTATTTTCATATTATGTTTTAAATTGTAATGAAAGGTTTTTGTATGTAATCTATTTTCTAATAATTCTAAATTTATCAGTCCTTTGGGACATGATTCCTTTTAATCATGTCAATGTATTAAAATAATGTTGTGGATCTGGGTTTTTGGGTTGGTGAATTACAGTTGGTATCATAGGAAGTTTTGAAACAACCTTGGAAATTAGATTTAGAAAACATCGATTACAAAACATAACCCTTCGAATGACTTTAATGGTAATTCTAAGTATTAGATATCATGATTTGGATTTGGTAATGGATGACTTATGTTAATCCTATAGAAAAATAAATTGATAAGAATATGGAATCATTTATACATCCTATAAACTATTCTTCATGAGAATATCACTGTGATTTGTGTTTCTTAATTTTTGATTTGAGTTTTGGTTATTGGGTAGATTCATCAAGGTTATAGATGAAATGGTTATACTGTTGATGAAAATGAGACAAAAAAGTTAAATGAGATGAAGGAGGTATTAAGGAATAATATTTTGGAGCATATTTAATTGTTTAAGAGTTAATTTAAATGACTAAGATTATTTTTTATTTATATTGAATAATTATTACATCAATCGTTCTATAGTTAGAAGATTCCTGAGATATATATAGATGGTATTGCAGTACTTATTCTTTTAGGATTTGGAGGAATAAGAGTTATCATTAAGGATTAAAAGGTGGTAAAATATTGGATATGTGACAATAAGAGCTACATTACATATTTTGGGAATCTAATTTAAATATTGATTTTGTAAATTTAGAGACCTTAGACAATGCATTTGGATAGAAGTATTTTGGTCGACTCTTAATGTTGGAATGGAGTAAGTTAAATAGTTCATATTATTATTTGTGGTTAAATTATGATTTATTAGATACATTATTTGAACCTTTTTTTTTCATTAAACATTTTGAGGATGAAGTGAAAATATATCGGAGCACAACCAAAGGATAACATTGATGGAGTCAAGTAAGTTTTCTCGAGTACTTATCTGTATTGTAAAATAATCCCTCATCTCTATGAAAAGTATATAAAAAATGTATACTCATAAATACCTATATCAAGTGAGAAATCAATTAAAATTATGGTATTTTATATAATAATAGATTTATGTCTTTGAGGACATCAATTTTCTATTGATTGTTCATTATGTGTGATTGATGACCTCAATCACTACCTATAAATTTTTACATTTCTCCTAAAAATATGCATCTCTACATCCCATTAATGTTATCCTATTAGAAATACTAATTTTGTGGTGACCTTCACATTTACATTTCCCTCTTATTAGGATTATATTTTGTAAACCCTATTGATGAAGTGTTGTCATGCACACTCTCAAAAATATTTATACTAAGTGCCGCACATTGGATGACCTAGGTCGATCTCTTGAGGAGCCTTTTGCAGTCAGTCATTAAATAATTATAATTAACTTTATATATATATATGATATAAAATTAATGAAGATGATATTTTAGAAATTATAATGAAGTACTAAAAGTAAATATTCTGATGCAATGAAAACAGAATGATGTTAGGCAGAAAAGAGATCCTCCCAGGAGATTATCCAGATTGAACATTCATCGTCTCATTATTACTTTCTAATTTACGTAAATAACATGATTCATCATATGAATTAACATAACCTTCAAACTATGGTTATGAATATACAGTACACTCAATGATCACTGAGGTACCGTACATCCACCTCCTCGATCGAGGGAGAATGTAACAGAAGTGAAAGCTAAGCCTCGGGTGGCAAGTGGAGACACAAAGGCGCCTTGTCCAATAAGATCCCCCTTAGCCTAAATCTAAGTAAATAAGAAACAATAAAACATTAATGATAAAAGACTTTGTTTCATCACTGGATTACTCTCCTGAAAATTCCTCAGGTTAACTACTCATGATCATGAGCATAAGAGTTCACAGTGGAAAGAAAACGGGGGAAGAAAACAAAAGAGAGAATGAAATGGAGAGAAAGAAAAACACGTTAATTAAAATATTAAATGGAATAACATAATTAAAATAAAATAAAATAAAATACTTAACTACATAAAATGGCCAAAAATGGAAATTCCTAAGTTTCCAACCCTTTGGAATGAAGAAAGCACACTCTTTTATAGGGAGAGGGGATGACATTTGGCTCCAAAAATATTCTCCAAATTTATGCGCATGGATAGCATCATTAATTACAGAATTTGGGAATTTATCCTTCTCAAAAGTTGTTCCATTACTTCTTCTCTGTCGACCCATGAAATTTAAGCTTTAGTGGCCAAGTTTGGAGAGCTATATGGTCGCTTCACTCATGACATTTTATTTGGACAGGATGACTGTTCGTATTCCAATACATCGAGTTCCAACACATTAATGGTATTTAAAATGAAATATCCAGACGTGGATATCTTACTGAAAGTTCATTGTCCTGATTTCTTCCAGCTACATGTAAAATTTAAGCTCCAATGGGTCATCCATTTATCAGATATGGGCCCAGAAATAAAATTATGCAGTTCTATGCACAATTTTTGAGGCCTGGTTCGTGAGATGGATTTGAGCATCCAAATGATTGATTGAGCTTTGGGTCCAGAAGGATAAAATGAAGATAATCAAACATAGAAACCTATAAAATAGAATTATTTCAATTTTTATTCGTTTATAAAACGTTATGGATGAATCATTAAAATAAATGAAAACTGTTTAAATCCAAAATAAGCAATTTTTTAAAATTAAGCTCAAAAATACTCCTAAAATTATAAAATGTCACAATTGCCTTTAAAATAACACTTTGGTGGGATTAAAAACATTTAAATTAAGAAACAAATAATTGAAAATATTTTTTCTATCAATTCCCCCACACTTAAACATTGCACTCCTGGGAAATCATCTTATACCAAGGTCAATACAAAGTTCTCAAAGCATAAATGACAACACAGCTCAATTAGAATATCAAAGAAAATATCATGCCTCCTACATGGATCAAAATTTCAGAACTCCTCGAAAATCATATAAATGCATTCAATCTCATGTTAATCCTCACATGCATGTCGTACCTACCTCCCCAGAAAAATATTTCTCTCTTCACTCAAAGATATTTAATGTGGAGTTTTTCACATCCCCAGAACATGTGTGATCTCCATAGGCTTGATATCATCCTAGTATATTCACTTAACAGAGTCAAAAATGTTTCAATCATGAGTCCTTTTTCATGGTTTTTTCTAAGACTAAGGGTTGGCAGGTTTAAAATGTAAAAACATCTGAGGCAGAATGAGGAGGGTTAAGCTCTAAAGTGAAGTAAATGGATGAAAACCGTTTTTCTCAAGAATGGTGTGCTCCTCAATCAGCTCAAAAATGAATCACCTCCAAACACCTATTATTTTGGTAAGTTCGCACTTATAATTTCAGAATCAATTATTTCCATCCCTCTTTTCCCCATTTGTAGCATTGTTTTAGCTTGAATTCGGATTTGGATTTCTCTTAAGAATCATATTTTGGAGGAAAAGAGAGGAAGCTTTTGATATTCAAAAATTGGTGAACACCCACACCATATATGTAATGATATTTTGGTCAACCAATACATCTTCCCATAATGACATTTCATCCACCAAAGAATCAATAAATAGTGAAAATCTTTCAATTCATCTCAAAAATAATCTTCTGGAAATCAAAATACAGCCCATCTTCTCCCTCCCCCATACTTGAGTTCCACAATAATCATGCATTTAACTTCTATAGAAGGTTGTAAAGGGATAAATGTATTGTAATGTGGCTACCTAACATGGTATTTCATGGATAATAGGGTCTTAAATAAGGTCATATGAAAAGGTTTTCCAAAATAAGAGTTCAATGCAAAAGGGCATTCAAAGTGATGCCTCAATCATACATGACACATTCCATGAATTCTAAGAGCTTTGAAAAAGAGAAAAATAGAAATTTATGGATCACACAACATGTCTTAAGACTCTCAAGAAAAATAAGAATGTAATGAATATGTAAAATAGGTTTAGAGACCTCTCGGGTTGGGCAATATTTTCAATTTGCACAGCACTAGTGCACATGAGTTTCAAAATCAATCAAACTTCTTCAAATGAAAAGATCAGAAATCAGAAAAAAAAAATCCATTCAGAAATCATTTAAAACCTCAAATACTCAAATCAAGAAATGTTCCCAAAATACCAAGATGGTTTGAATTTTCCAAAGTATTTGATTCAGCTCAATATTCTTAAAAACACACCAAAAAAATCAAAAAGTAAAACAAGAAAATTTAAAAAAAAACATGAAAAATAAAATGAAAGCAAAAAAAATTCATAAAAACAAGTTGAAATACTTACCCCACACTTATTCAATTTACTACCCCCTTTTTAGTTCAAATCAGATCAAGAGGAATTTCCACACCGAATTTATAATGGGTATAAAATAAAATAAAGAAAATGAAAGATACAACCAGATTTATTTTTCAATGGCAGCCTTGGGTTTAGATCCTAGATGCTACCATATTAAAACTATAAGAAATTAATGAAAATACATAAGAAAAAATAAATAAATAAAAATAAATAAGTAATGGATAGAAAAAATATCATGATTGGTTTGACCCCCAAGCGGGTACTAGGTTTTTACTGCCCCTAGTTCAGAAGTTGCAGTGGATTATCCCCAATCAGAAGGTGGGTGTGGTTTCTTTGAGATAAACCATCACATGTGACTTTTCCCAATGTCCATCAGTATACACTGATAATAGAGAACCCCAAATAAAATAATAAAGTTCTCAACCCCAAATAAATAAGATAGATATAATTTGAGTTCAGGAGTTGGAGGGAAAAGAAAATAGGTGTTCTCCCAGTGAACTTCTGTGGTGTCCTCCTCCAAATGGTATGAAAGTTGTTGTAGAGGAGATAGTCGCACCACCACCATATTATCTGACAATTATTCCTCGATCTACACCACATGGGTGGTCTTATCATTAATATCCAAGGCCTTCTCCATTTCTGTTATATCAGAAATTTTCTTAAAGGAGATGTTAGAAAACAATTCAGTTTGAATAAGATTAAAACATGATGAATTAATTAAAAAATCTTCCCTTTCAAGTAAGTCAGTTTGGAAATTTATCTCTTCAGGTAGGACCATTGGAGAATCCATCTCACTAGGGGAATTATCTTCATAATCTTACAAAGTAAGAGGGAGTTAAAAATGTTTTCATTGTTCAATATCAATGATGGGAATATCAAGTTTCAGGTTATCTTCAACAAAGTGATTCCAAGATTCTTCCAAAAAATGATGATCTCCCATAAGTGAATCAGGTGAAATGTGTACATTAGGGACCTCCTCAAGCAATTTATGAGTCTGGGATGATATTATTAACTCTTTTAGTAACTCCTTCTCACCCTCATCATGTTCTTTAACATAATAAATTATCGGTGAAATCTCTTCCACCACACATTCAACTTTAGGTTCTGATTCTAGTTTCTCTTGACAAGCATGTACGTATTCAGCAATCAAATCTATTTGACTCTCCAATTTTTCCACTACATTACTAATCCTTTTATACTTATCATCAAGATAATTTAAAACCTTTTTTGGCACCTGAGATTCATCAGTCCATGCATAAAATTTTGAGTTGACATTCATCCTGAACAAATAGATTTTTTTTTTTAAATTTATGATTTTTTTGTGTTTTTTTAAATGAAAGGAAGAAAAATAATATAAATAATGTGAATAAAAATAGTGACTGAATACCACTTGGCTCCCTAGAAAAGGTGCCAATTTGATGAATCATTGTCATTAACGCTCTCAAAAATATTTATACTAAGTGCAACACAGTGGCTGCCCTAGGTCGATCTCTTGAGGAGCCTTTTGCGGTCAGTCACTCACACCATATAATTCACTTTATATATATATATGATATAAAATAAATGAAAATGATATTTTAGAAATGATAATGGAATACTAAAAGTAAATATTCTGATGCAATGCAAACACAATGAATGCAAACAAAATGATGTTAGACAGAAAGGAGATCCTCCCGGGAGATTATCCAGAGTGAACCTTCATCGTCTGATTATTAGTTTCTAATTTACTTAATGAACATGATCCATATTATGCATGAACATCCCCTTATGCCTATGGTTATGAATATACAGTACACTAAATGATCGATGAGGTACTGTACATCCACCTCCTCGGTCGAGGGAGAATGTGACAGAAGTGAAAGCTAAACCTCGAAAGGCAAGTGGAGACACAAAGGCACCTTGCCCACAAACATCCCACTGAGCCTAAATATAAGTAAATAAGAAACAATAAAACATTAATTATCAAGTAATTTAGTTCTTCACTAGATTACTCCCCCGAGAAATTCCTCAAGTTATCCACTCATGATCATGAGCATAAGAGTTCACAGTGGAAAGAAATCGGGGGAAGAAAACAAAAGAGATAATGAAATGGAGGTAAAAAAGAACACTTGAATTTAAATATGAAATGAAATTACAGAATTAAAATAAAATACAATATAATAATAAAATACATAAAATGTCCAACAAAGGCTATTATTATGTTGCCAACCCTTTGGAATGAAGAAAGCACACTCTTTTATAGGGAGAGGCGATGACATTTGGATCCAAAATTCGTCTCCGAATTTATTTGCATGGACGGCCTCATTAATGACATAATTTGGGAATTGAGACTTCTTTAAAGTTGTTCCATTACTTAGCCTATGTCTAACCACGAAATTTCATCTTGATTGGCCAAGTTTGAAGAGAGAAATGGTCGCTTCACTCATGACATTTAATCTGGCTAGGCTGACTGTTCGTATTCCAATACATCGAGTTTCAATGCATTAATGGCCTTGAAAATGAAATATCCAGATGCATAAACATTAATTGAATATCATACTCCTAATTTCTTCCAGATACATGTAAAATTTCAGCTCTAATGGGTTGGCCATTTATGAGATATGGGCCCAGAAATAAAATTATGCAGTTCTGTGCGCAGTTTTTGAGGTCTGCTTTTTGAGTTGGATTTGAGCCTCCAAATGATTGATCGTGCATTGGGTCCAGAAGGATAACATGAATCTAATCAAAAATAGAAACTTATAAAATAATAATGTTTCGATTTGGATCAGTTTATAAAAAGTTATGGCTGAATCATTAAAATAAATGAAAAATGTTTAAATCCGAAATAAGCCATTTTTTCAATCAAGCACAAAAATACTCCTAAAACAATAAAATGTGAAAATTTACCTTAAAATAACACATTGGTGGGATTAAAAACATTTTTATTGAGAATAAAATAATTAAAAAAAATTTTATATCAATTCCCATACACTTAAACATTGCACTCTTGGGAAATCATCTTATACCAAGGTCAAAACAAACTTCTCAAAGCATAAATGACAACACAACTCAATTAGAATATCAAAGAAAATAGCACGCCTCCTACATGGATAAAAATTTAGGAACTCCTCAAAAATCATATGAATCCATAAAATATCAGGTTATTCCTCACATGCATGTTGTACCTACCTCCCTGAAAAAATATTTCTCTCTTCACTCAAGGATATTTAATGTGGAGTTTTTCTCATTCCCAAGAACATGTGTGATCTCCATAGTCTTGTTATCCTCATGGTATCTCCACTTCACAAGGTCAAAAATATTTCAATAATGAGGAATTTTTCATGGTTTGTTCTGAGGATGAGGGTTTGCAGGTTTAAAATGTATGAACATCTGAGGCAGAATGAGGAGTGTTAAGCTCTAAAGTGAAGTAAATGCATGAAAACTGTTTTGATCAAGAATGGTGTGCTCCTCAATCAGATCAAAAATGAATCACCTGAAAACACCTATTATTTTGGGAAGTTCAATATTATAATTTCAGCATCATTTATTTCTATCACTCTTTTCCCCATTTTTAGCATTGTTTCAGCTTGAATTCAGATCTGGATTTCTCTTCAGAATCATGTTTTGGAGGAAAAGAGTGGCAGCTTTTGATCTTAAAAAATTGGTGCACACCCAGCCCATATATGTAATGATATTTTTGTCTACTAATAAATATTTATATCATGACATTTAATCCACCAAAGTAGCAATAAATAGGGAAAACTTTTCAATTCAGCTCAAAAATAATCTTCTAGAAAGCAAAATATAGCCCATCTTCTCCCTCCCCCACACTTGAGGTCAACAATAATCATGCATTTAAATTCTAGAGAAGGTTGTAAAGGGATAAATGTATTGTAATTTGGATGCATAAAATGTTATTTCATGGCTAATAGGGTCATAAATAAGGTCATATGAAAAGCTAGTCCAAAATAAGAGTTCAATGCAAAGGGGCTTTCAAAGTGATGCCTTAATCATACTTGACACATTCCATGAACTATAACATCTTTGTAAAAGTGAAAAATAGCAGGTTATGGATCACAAAAAATGTCTCAAGTCTCATAATAAAAATATAAATGTAAAAAAGATTTAAAATAGGTTTAGATACCTCTCATGTTGGGCAAAATTTTCAATTTGGACAGCACTAGTGCATATGAGTTTCACAATCAATCAAACTTCTTCAAATGAAAAGATTAGAAATCAGAAACAAAATCCATTCAGAACTCATTTAATGCCTAAAATAATAAAACCAATAAATTTTCCAAAAATACCAATATGGTTTGAATTTTCCAAAGTATTCTATTCAACTCAAGATTCTTAAAAACACACCAAAAAATGAAAAAGGAAAACAAGAAAATTTCAAAAAAACAACATGAAAAATAAAATGAAAGCACAGAAAAAATTCCTAAAAACAATTTGAAATCCTTCACCCATAATTATTCAATATACTACTCCCTTTTTAGTTCAAATCAGATTAAGAGACATTTTCAAACCGAATTTATATTGGGAAGAAAATAAAATAAAGAAAAGGAAAGATACAACCATATTTATTTTTTAGTGGAAGCCTTGAGTTAAGCTCCTAGATGCTACCACATTAAAACTACAAGGAAGTAATGAAAATACTTAAGAAAAAATAAATAAATAAAAAGAAATAAGTAAGGGATAGAAAATAGATAATTCTTGGTTTGACCCCCCAAGCGGGTACTAGGTTTTTACTACCCCAATTCAGACAATTGTATTGGATTATCCCCAATCAGAAGGTGGGTGTGTTTTTTTAGATAAACCACCACATGTGACTTTTCCTAGTGTCTATCAGTAGAAACTGAAAATAGATAACCCAAAATAAAATAAGAAAGTTCCCAACCCACAAGAAATAAGATGGATATAATTTGATTTCGGGAGTGGGAGGGAAAAGAAAATAGGGGTGCTTCCTGTGAAATTCTATGGTTTCCTCCTCCAAATGGTATGAAAGTTGCTGTAGAGGAGATAGTCACACCACCACCATCTTCTCTGACTATTCTTCCTCGATCTACACCACTTGGGTGGTCTTATAATTAACATACAAGGCCTTCACCATTTGTGTTGTATCATAAATGTTGGGAAAGGAGAAGTCAGAAAACAATTCAGTTTGAATAAGATTAAAACATGATGAATCAATTAAGAAATCTTCCTTTTCAAGTAGGTCAGCTTGAAACTTTATCTCTTCTTGAAGGACCATTGGCAAATACATCTCATTTGGTGCATTTTCTTCATCATCTTCCAAATAAAGAGAGAGTTCAAAAGGTTTTGATTGTTCAATGTCAGTGATGGTTATATCAAGTTTCAGGTTATCTTCAACAAAGTGATTCCAAGATTCTTCCAAAAAATGATGATCTCCCATAATTGCATTAGCTGGAATGTGTATATCAGGGACCTCCTAGAGAAATTTATGAGTATGTGATGATATGACTAACTCATTTAGTAGCTCATTCTCACCTTCCTTAGGTTCGTTAACATAAAAATGATTGGTGAAATCTCTTCTACAACACCTTCAGCTTTAGGTTCTGGTTCTGGTTTCTCTTGAAAAGCATGTACGTATTTAGCAATAAAATCTATTTGACTCCCCAATTTTTCCACTAAATTACTAATCATTTTATACTTATCATCAAGATAATTTAAAACATTTTTTGGAACCTAAGATTCATCAGTCCATACATAAAATTTTGAGTTGACATTCATCATGAACAAACCGATTTTTTTTGTTTTTTGAAATTTATGATTTTTTTGTGTTTTTTTAAATGAAATGAAGAAAAATAATATAAATAATGTGAATAAAAATAGTGAGTGAAGTCCACATGGCTCCCTGGAAATGGTGCCAATTTGATGAAGCGTTGTCTTGCACACTCTCAAAAATATTTATACTAAATGCAGCACAGTGGCTGCCCTAGGTCGATATCTTAAGGATCCTTTTGCGGTCAGTCAATCACAACATATAAATCACTTTATATATATATGATATAAAATAAATGAAAATGATATTTTGGAAATGATAATGGAATACTAAAAGTAAATATGTCGATGCAATGCAAACACAATGAATGCAAACAGAATGATGTTAGACAAAAAGAAGATCCTCCTGGGAGATTATCCAGAGTGAACCATCATCGTCTCATTATTAGTTTCTAATTAACATAATGAACATGCTCCATAATATGCATGAACATCCCCTTCTGCCTATGGTTATGAATATACGGTACACTAAATGATCGCCAAGGTACTGTATATCCACCTCCTCGATCAAGGGAGAATGTGATAGAAGTGAAAGATGAGCCTTGGGTGGCAAGTGGAGACACAAAGGCTCCTTGCCCACTAAGATCCCCCTTAGCCTAACTCTAATTAAATAAGAAACAATAAAACATTAATGATCAAAGACTTGGTTTCATCACTGGATTACTCCCACAGGATATTCCTCAGGTTAGGTACTCATGATCATGAGCACAAGAGTTCACAGTTGAAAGAAAACGGGGAAAGAAAACAAAAGAGAGAATGAAATGGTGAGAAAGAATAACACTTGAATTAAAATATTAAATGCAATTACAGAATGAAAATAAAATAAAATAAAATACTAAACTACATAAAATGTCCAAAAAAGGATATTCATATGTTTCCAACCCTTTGGAATGAAGAAAGCACACTCTTTTATAGGGAGAGGGGAAGACATTTGGTTCCAAACTTCTTCTTCGACTATATGCGCATGGATGGCCTCCTTAATGACAGAATTAGGGAATTGGGACTTCTTGGAAGTTTTTAAAATACTTCTCCTCTATCAATAAACAAAATTTCAGCCATATTGTAAATGTTTGGAGAGAGATATGGTCTCTTCACTTGTGACATTTAATCTGGACAGGCTGACTGTTTGTATTCCAATACATCGAGTTCCAACGCATTAATGGCCTTGAAGATTAAATATCCAGACGCTACTATCATAATTAAAGTTCTTCCTCATGATTTCTTCCTACTCCATCTAAAATTTCATCTCCAATGGGTCTTTCATTTATGAGATATGGGCCCAAAAATAAAATTATGCAATTTCGGGCACAGTTTTAGAGGCCTAAATTGTGAGCTGGATTTGAGCTTCCAAATGATTGATTGAGACTTCAGTCCAGTAGGATAAAATGGAGATCATCAAAAATAACAACCTATAATAGATGAATTGTGAAATTTGGATCCGTTTAGAAATAGTTATGGAAAAAACATTAAAATAAATGAAAACTCTTTAAATCCAAAATAAGCCATTTTTCAATTATGCTCAAAAATACCCCTAAAACTATAAAATGTGACAATTTACCTTAAAATAACACATTTGTGGGATTAAAAACATTGAAATTAAGAATAAAATAATTGAAAATAATTTTTCTATCAATTCCCCCACACTTAAACATTGCACTCCTAGAAAATCATCTTATACTAAGGTCAAAAGAAACTTCTCAAAGCATAAATGACAACACAGCTCAATTAGAATATCAAAGAAAATATCATGCCTCCTACATGGATAAAAAAACTTCAGAACTCCTCAAAAATCATATGAATCCATTCAATATCATGTTAATCCTCACATGCATGTCGTACCTACCTCCCTGGAAAAATATTTCTCTCTTCACTCAAGAATATTTAATGTGGAGTTTTTCTCATTCCCAAGAACATGTGTGATCTTCATAGGCTTTCTATCCTCCTAGTATATCCACTTAACAAAGTCAAAAATGTTTCAATCATGACGTATTTATCATGGTTTGTTCTGAGGTGGAAGTTTGGCAGGTTTAAAATGTAAAAATATCTGAGACAGAATGAGGAGGGTTAAGCTCTAAAGTGAAGTAAATGCATGAAAACAATTTTGGTCAAGAATGTTGTGCTCCTCAATCAGCTCAAAAATTAATCAACTCAAAACACCTCTTCTTTTGGTAAGTTCACACTTATAATTTTAGAATAAATTATTTCCATCCCCCTTTTCCCCATTTGTACCATTGTTTCAGCTTGAATTCAGATCTGGATTTCTCTTCGGAATCATGTTTTGGAGGAAAAGAGAGGCATCTTTTGATCTTCAAAATTTAGTGAACACCCAGCCCATATATGTAATGATATTTTGGTCCACCAATACATCTTCTAATCATGAAATTTTATCCACCAAAGCAGCAATAAATAGGGAAAAGCTTTCAATTCATCTCAAAAATAATCTTCTGGAAAGAAAAATACAGCCCATCTTATCCCTCCCCTACACTTGAGTTCAACAATAATCATGCATTTAACTTCTAGAGAATGTTTGAAAGGGATAAATGGATTGTAATATGGAATCATAACAAGGTATTTCTTGGATAATAGGGGCTTAAAGAAGTTCATATGAAAAGTTAGGCCAAAATAAGAGTCTAATGAAAAAAGGCTTTCAAAGTGATGCCTCAATCATACTTGACACATTCCATGAACTCTAACAGCTTTGAAAAAGATAAAAATAGAAATTTCTGGATCACACAACATGTCTCAATACTTTAAAGAAATATATAAATTTAATGAAGATGTAAAATAGGTTTATAGACCTCTCGGGTTGAGAAAGATTTTCAATTTTGACAGCACTAGTGCACCTGAGTTTCACAATCATTCAAACTTCTTCAATTGAAAAGATCATAAATCAGAAAAAAATCAATTCAGAAATCATTTAAAACCTCAAATACTCAAATAAATCATTATTCCAAACATAAAAATATGGTTTTAATTTTCCAATGTATTCGATTCAGCTCAAGATTCCTAAAAGCACACCAAAAAAATGAAAAGGAAAACAAGAAAACTTCAAAAAAACAACATGAAAAATAAAATGAAAGAAGACACAAAATTCTTAAAAACAAGTTGAAATCCTTCCCCCACAATTATTAAATTTAAATCCCCCTTTTTAGTTCAAATTAGATCAAGAGGCATTTTCACACCGATTTTATATTGGGTATAAAATAAAATAAAGAAAAGGAAAGATACAACTAGATTTATATTTTAGTTGCAGCCTAGAGTTAAGATCCTAAATGATACCACATTAAAACTACAAGAATGTAATGAAAATACATAAGAAAATATAAATAAATAAAAATAAATAAGTAAGGTATAGAAAAGAGATAATTCTTGGTTTGAACCCCCAAGCGAGTACTAGGTTTTTACTGCCCCTAGTCAGGAAGTTGTAGTGGTTTATCCACAATCAGAAGGTGGGTGTGGTTTCTTTGAGATAAACCACCATATGTGACTTTTCCCAGTGTCCATCAGTAGATACTGAGAATAGAGAAACCCAAAGAAAATAAGAAATTTCCCAACCCCCAATAAATAAGATAGATAGAATCTGATTTCAGGAGGGTGAGGAAAAAGAAAATAGGGGTGCACCCTGTGAACTTTTGTGGTGTCATCCTCCAAATGATATGAAAGTTGTTGTAGAGGAGATAGTTGCACCACCACCAGCTTCTCTGACTATTCTTCCTAGATCTCCACCACTTGGGTGGTCTTATAATTAACATCCAAGGCCTGATCCATTTGTGTTGTATCAGAAATTTTTGGAAAGGAGAAGTCAGAAAACAATTCAGTTTGAATAAGATTAAAACATGATGAATCAATTAAGAAATCTTCCCTTTCATGTAATTCAGCTTGGAAATTTATCTCTTCTGGAAGGACCATTAGAAACTACATCTAAGTAGGTGAATTTTATTCATCATCTTCCAAAGAAAGATAGAGGTCAAAAGGTTTTGATTATTCAATATCAATGATGGGAATATCAAGTTTCATTTTATCATCAACAAAGTGATTCCATGATTCTTCCAAAAAAATGATGATCTCCTATAAGTTAATTAGTTGGAATGTGTACATCAGGGACCTCATTGAGCAATGGATGAGTACGAGATGATATTATTAACTATTTTAGTAGCTCCTTCTCACCCTCCTCAGGTTCTTTAACATAAAAAATGATCAGTGAAATCTCTTCCACCACAAGTTTAGCTTTAGGTTCCGGTTCCGGTTTCTCTTGACAAGCATGTATGTATTCAGGAATCAACTCTATTTGACTCTAAAATTTTTCCAATACATTACTAACCCATTTATACTTATCATAAAAATCTTTTAAAATGTTTTCTGGCACCTGAGATTCATCAGTCCATGCATAAAAATTTGAGTTGACATTCTTCATGAACAAACAGATTTTTTTAGTTTCTTGAAATTTATGATTTTTTTGTGTTATTTTAAATAAAAAGAAGTAAAATAATTTAAATAATGTGAATAAAAATAGTTATTCAATACCACTTGGCTCCCCAGTAACTATTCCAATTTGATGAAGCATTGTCATGCACGCCCTCAAAAATATTTATACTAAGTGCAGCACAGTGACTGACCTAGGTCGATCTCTTGAGGAGCCTTTTGCAGTCAGTCACTCACTAATTATAATTCACTTTATATATATATGCTATAGAATAAATGAAAATGATATTTTAAAAATTATAATGAAATACTAAAAGTAAATATGACGATGTAATGAAAACATAATGAATGCAAAAAGAATGATGTTAGAGAGAAAGGAGATCCTCCCAAGAGATTATCTAGAGTGAACCTTCATTGTCTCGTTATTAGTTTATAATTTACTTAATGAACATGATCCATCGTATGCATTAACATCCACTTATTCCTATGCTTATTAATATATAGTACACTCAATGATCTCTGAGGTACCGTATATCCACCTCCTCGATCGAGGGAGAATGTGACAGAAGTGAAAGTTAAGCCTTGGGTGGCAAGTGGAGACACAAATGCACCTTGCCCACTAAGAACCCCATTATCCTAACTCTAAGTAAATAAGAAAAAATAAAACATTAATGATAAAATAATTGGGTTCATCACTGGATTACTCCCCCAGGAAATTCCTCAGGTTAGATACTCATGATCATGAGCATAAGAGTTTACAGTGGAAAGAAAACGTGGGAAGAAAACAAAAGAAAGAATGAAATGGAGAGAAAAAAGAACACTTTAATTAAAATATGAAATGCAATTACAAAATTAAAATAAAATAAAATACAATAATAAACTACATAAAATGGCCAAAAAGGATATTCCTATGTTTCCAACTATTTGGAATGATGAAAGCATACTTTTTTATTGGGAGAGGGGATAACATTTGGCTCCAAAATGATCCTCTGAATTTATGCGTGTGGATGGACTCATTAATGATAGAATTTGGGAATTGTGACTTCTTTAAAGTTGATTCATTACTTCTCCTATGTCGACCCATGAATGTTCATCTTGATTGGAAAACTTTGGAGAGAGATATGGTCGCTTCACTCAGGACATTTAATCTGGCCAGGCTGACTGTTCGTATTCCAATTCATCGCTTTCCAACGCATTAGTGGCCATGAAAATTAAATATCTAGACGCGACTATCTTAATGAAAGTAATTTCTCCTGATGTCTCCCAGATCCATTTAAAATTTTAGCTCCAATACTTCTGCCTTTTTTGAGATATGGGCCCATAAATAAAATTATGCAGTTCTGTGCACAGTTTTTGAGGCCTAGTTTGTGAGATAGATTTGAGCTTCCAAATGATTGATTGATCTTTTGGTCCAACAGGATAAAATAAATCTCTTCAAACATAAAAACCTATAAAATAATAATTGCACAATTTGGATCAGTTTAAAAAATGTTATGGCCAAAACATTAAAATAAATGAAAAATGTTTTAATCCAAAATAATCCATTTTTTCAATTAAGCTCAAAAATACTCCTCAAAATATAAAATTTGACAATTGACCTTAAAATAACACATTTATGGGGTTAAAAAATTTTAAATTAAGAATAAAATAATTGAAAATATTTGTTCTATAACCTATTTCTAATGTGGGTTTTCTACAAAGGTATTTTTTTGTATCAACCTTTTATTTTCTAAGTTCCATTTCAAATTGTGAGGACACAAGTTATTGAAGGAGGGGAAAATGTAACACCCCGAGATATTATAATATTTTCTTTTATGAATAAATTTAATTTTTTTTCTTGATTTATTTCTATGAAACACTATTTTAATCTTAAACTACAATCAATAATGAGTTGTCTTGCATTACATGCAAGACCTAGTTTTTCCAAATAGAAAAATATTAATAAAATATTATTATTTAATATAATATATATCCTAGACATTAAATTATCAATTATGAATAATATTAAAAAACTTTTGAATTTTTTAAATTCTATTTAATTTTAACATTACTCTTATGTACTTTTTAGACATGATATAAGAAAAAATTCAATTTTTCTTATAAAAGAAGTATTTTTCAAATAATGGAGTTTTGCCGCTTTTTAATGGTGAACTAATTTTAAATCCAATATTTTACACTTTTATATATCAAATTTTGAAAAATAATGTTCTTTTTTGAAATTGTAATATCATAATTGACTTTGGTTTAATTTTTTTATTTTTCTGATAAGTTTCATGTTTCCATGAATAGTATGAAATACTGAATTTTAATTGAAAACAACTTTTTTAATCGATATAATTTGTACTATTAAATTATAAATTTTATTGATTTTAAATTTAAATAGAATATATTTTTATTATTTAGTATAATTTTTTTCATTGACATTAATTCTACCTTGAATTGTGATGTAAAAATATTTCAATATTTTTTAATGGTTTGACTTTGAAACCCCTATTTTTCATTCCAACAACAAAATTTTTTTAAAATTAATTACTAAAAATTATGTTTTTTAATTTTTAAAAATAGATTATATATTTTTAAATAGTGGGTATAAATTATGTAAATAGGTTCCTTTTAATTTTGGGAATTATGAATAGTTTCTTTAGTAAAAAAAATATTAATGCAGTTAAGGGTAAATTAAGTAATTAAAGGTAAAAATAATATTATAATTACCCAAAAAGTTATCCTAATTTCATTAGGTAAGTTTATTTAAACCCAAAAAATCTTTTTTTCTCTTTTGGTACCACTTAGAGCCACTTGAATGAATTTAATATATTTATAATATTATGTTTAAAGTAAATCAAAAAAATTTATATTTTTTTATGAGTAAAATATTTTTAATATGAGTTTTTTAAGTGTTATGGTGGAATATAAATATTTATTAAAAATAAAAAAATTATTGTATTTATTGTAATTTATTGATAATTTTTAGGAAAAAAATAATTAAATTAAATGGTGGCATAAAGATGATTTAGTAAAATCCTAATTAATGAAAGGAACAAAACAATGATATTATAAATTTTAAAAATAAATATTTTTTTACTTAATCAGTGAAACAAATAATTTTATTGATAACATATACATTTTAGTGAAATATTATAAGTTATGGATAGATGTTATAATGTTGGTTTTATATTTTTAAAAATGAAATATTGAATAGTACCAAATTGACATAAATGATAATTTAAAATAAATAATATTTTTTTATATGTTATAAAAGTCATAAAAATATAAGGCCTGAAAAAATGAGTAGTATAATATTAAAGGTATTTTAATAATTTATATTTGATCATTTAATGGTCATATTTTTCATCAAAATGAAACAAATATTATTAAAATTAAAGAATGTGACAACATGTCATAGTCTCATTTCTTGTAAGTTCAATGTATTTAATATAGGGATAACCTAGAGGTAAATTGAATCATTAATTTTCTATGGAAATATAAAGGAATTATCTACATTATAGTAATTTATTTATAATTCTTATATAGTAAATAATTACCATAAATAATGACGGAATAGTGAAGATGTAATTACTTTAGTAATAGAAATATCATATAAATGATTTTAAAAATAAATATAATTTTTCATAATTGAGGTGATCCAAAAAATTTATAGGTGACTATGACATGTTAGGACTTTATTAAAAAAAAATTTGAATTTATATTTCTTTTTTATTTTTAATTAAAGTCAATTTTATGAATAGTGTCAAAATTTTCACTATTGATATTTTATAAAAATAACATTTTATTAAATTATTTAAAAATCATAAATTTTTTTTAAATTTTCAATGTGATAATTATAAGGTCAAAAATGTCTTAAAGTTTTCATTTAAGACCATTTTAAACAACATAAGCAAATATTTATAACCATTTAATATTTATAATATTAGTACAAAAATTTAAATTAAATAGATTAAATAAGTTAAATCAAAATGATAAGGTTTAAAAGAAACTTAAAACATGTCAAAAAAATTTGGTTGATAGTATTTCAACCCATACTCATCTTATCTTATGAATAGTCCACTTTAGAGCCATTTGGATGTAAAAAATTATTTATAATAATTTAATTGTTTTGTGTTTCCAAAGGTACCCCTCCCCTCTCATATAAGAGGAAACCTCTCATTCTCTTTAATTCACACCTCTAAAGCCCTTTGTCTCAGAAAAACCATTCCCATTTAATCTCCCAAAATCCCTCACAACACCCTAGAGGAAATATTTTGGTATGAAATCCATCCTAAGGATTCATTTTTTTGCAAATTAAAAGGAGAAACCCAAAAAGGATGAAATTATTTTATCACCTCTTTCAATGTTCTTTTCTTGTCCTATTTCCTATTTCTATGTTTTTTCCAAAACAAAGTAATAAATATAGTATAATAAATATACTAATATATTATTATAATCATTGTAAAATCATATTTCTCATTTTATCCATCTTATGAATAACAATATCACCATGTGTGCGTATGTACAACTTATTATCTCCACGTCATGGTGTAATTTGTTATTTAACGCTACTTTATTTGACTGAGTATGATAATGAGTATAAAAGATATAAATAATTATTATGACATGATTATTATTCTTTATAATTAACATACCATACAATTCCATACCATTTAACCATCAAGGGAATGATATCGTCGCTCGTACATACGTACGACCTACCATCTCCATGACGTGATGAGATTTATTCTCCACATTAACCATTAAATAATGATTATAAAATTCATATGATAAGTAAATATAATATTTATAAACTAATATCATTATAGATATGAATAAAATATTTCCTATGCCTATGAAATAAGACATACATTACAAAACATTCATATCAAAACTAAGCAGCTAACAACTGAAAGAATCGTAATACTAAAATATTATTAACAAAATGAATTAATAGGATCATATGTGATATCATAAATATGGATATGGTTTTGGTATAATTTAACAACATGAATTAACCATTATACATGAGGTTAATTCACCCTTGACTAAATTCAAATAAAAGGTAATGGTTAATTTCACAATCTCATTATTATCCAAGATTTTTTATGCATAAAGATTTACGAGGACATATATATAATCCATCTCCATATATTTAGAAAAAATTCCAAAGTAATATTTCCAAAGTTTTATATAATATATTCTATAACTAAAACATTATTTTAAATATATTAAAGATTTATTCTTTTAATTATTTCTCATTAATGTCCATGTTTTCAAAATGGTTTTAAGGATTTATTTATATAGATATGATTGTTTTAAAATGTTAAATCCTTTCTAAACATTCAAATTGGTATGGGACACTTATTTTCAAAAATATTTCATTAAATTTCTTCTTCAATAAGTGCGAGGATTTTGAATAAATGATTTCAAAATAAAAAAGATATATTTCTCTCAAATATTTTTAATGATTATTTTCATCTATCTCAACATCCTTTATTGGATCTTATGTTTAATTGAGGTTTTAATCTTATGACACAATCTATCATTTTGTGTTTATTAGTTTATGATTTTTTTGAATATGGATGTGTTATTTTGATAACATTCATGATTTATGGTTAAAGTATTAACACTTTGTATGCTAGTTTTAATACGAATGTTTATGTTTTTTATGTTTTGCCCTTTTCATAAGAAGAATGCATTGTACTTAGTAAGTGACGGTCAGGTCCCGCTATTTCCCCTTGATGAATTTGTAGGACTCATTAGATAATATAGTGTCTTTGAACGAGCCCTAGATGGTATTGTAATGGTCCTAGCAAGACGCGTCAACGGTATGATTATTATGTCCGACATTTTTCATTTCCTCATTATGAGATTAGTTATTGATATTTCATATAATTATTCAACTTGTAGAATATCCTTGTGAATGTTTAAATGGAATTAATTGATTTATTATTTCCATATCATTCTTAATATTATGTTTAAAAGGCTTGGATTTCAGTTTAATACCTTCCCTTAAACGTTTATGCTTATTTATGAAAGTTTATTCTATATTTTTTTTAACCTTATTGAGCATATAAGCTCACCCCTTTCATATTTTTTATATTTCCAGGATGCTAAGAAGTGTTTTATGATTTCCATATAGGGTTAAGCTATGATAATAATGGTGTTCTCAAAGAATGGAATTTGTGCATATTATGTTTTAAATTGTAATGAAATTTTCACGTATGTAGTCTATTTTCCATGACTAATAAACTTATTGTTCCATTGGGACATGATTCCTTTTTATCATGCCAATGTATTAAAATAATGCACTGGGTTCGAGATTCTAGGGTTAGGATGTTATAGATTTAAATTGAGTCTCTCATGAAACAACATCTACCATCCTTTATTAGATCATATAACCCACTTATTGTTGAGAAATAGATCAATATAATGGAAAAGATATTATCTGTCCTCTAGTACATAGAAAATTAGTTGATTGAGCTATCCATTTATCATTTAGATTGTGAGGTGGAAAAATAATAGACACTGATTATTAATAAAATTTAAAAGGATAATTTAGGCTCTATGTAATGGTAATAGTTCAATAAAGTGTTCATTACCAATTATTTTCTTCATATTCTTCACACAATGAAGGATATTGAATTATTATAGTTGATAAAAAATTATTATGAATCCATTAACACCTAAAAATTAAACTTCATGAGGCTTGAAAAGTATACCTTTAGATAGATATTTGATCCTTATAGTAATATTGATTATTTATATTGTGGATTAAAGATTAGTATTTGAACGGATTTATTAATAAGATAAATTATAATCTAAGAAGATATTGTTTGATGTGTATAGAAATTGGTGATAAAAACTATAGACTCCTATTATTCTAGAGAAATTAAAAGGAAAGTAGTGTATCATGGAAGCTCCAATGATAATTCACCAGAGGGAAATAAAGTTCAACTACCTATTTGTAAAAAAAATTCAGAGAAAGAACCTGGGTAACTATATCCAAGTAATAAGGAAGTGTTTTAAGAGTGCAATGGTTGGACAAAAAGATAATTATTTTCACATGGGGAAGAAGAGGCTAGTCTATATGACCAAGAAAAAGAATAAACCAACTAATGGGTTCCATACACTTCAATTCTTAAACGGTAATAATTTTGGGTGTTATGAAAATAAAATCCATAACACAAGTGATAATAAATAAAATATTACATAGAAACCTCCTAAACTAATAGATAATGTAATATTTTATGTTTTCACTACCACTGAGGTGGATCTTGATAATTAAGTGATAAAAGGTACAATAATTCTCCACTCTAGTGCTATGAATTCCTTACTTGATTCTGGTTCATCATATTCCTTCATATTATGAATTTTTCTAGGAATATTAATTCACCACTTCAAACATTGGATATTGAACTATCTATGAAAGAATCTGGTTGCACAATCATTACAACTAATATATAAAAAAATATCTAACAAAAAGTTATAATAATATACTTCCATCAAAGAATATTCTCCTTCCCTTGGTTTAATTTCAAAATAATTTTTCATACTAATTGGATTTTCCTTCATAAAGAGAATATCAATTTTTTGATAAAGAAATATCATTTCATATCCCAAATAATTATATTTTCAAACATCAATGTATGGATGATAATGAACAATTACTAAAATAAAATTCTTTCATATGGGTTATGAAACCCAAAAACAAATTATTCTTTACTCAAATAATCAAGGAGGAAGTCAACATTGATAACATTCATATCATAAAGAAGTATATTTATGTACATCCATATGAACTACATGTTTGTCCCTCAGATCATGTAGATGATTTTTCAATTTAACTCACACATGGACCCATTCCTATCTCAAATAGTTCATATATAATATCACCAATTAAATTGGATGGATTAAAATAGAAATTGGTAGAAAATATGAATAAGGTTTTGATATTCCCTAGTGCTTCACTATGATGTACAACATTCATCTTTGATTAAAGGAAATATGGATTGATGCATATGTTAATTGATTATTATGAGCTTAATAAAATAATGATTAGGAATAAGTATCTTCTACCTCATATAGATTATTTGTTTACTCAAACCAGAGGACCTCAATAATTCTAAAAGATTATCCTTTGATTTGGATATCATCAATTAAGGGTTAAATGGGATAATATTTCTAAGATATAGTTCCATACGATGTGTGGAAAATATTAATTTTTATTGATTCTATCTATACTTATGAGTACTCCAACTATCATTATGGATCTAATGGATATAGTTTTTAGTGACCTCCATGATTAATTTTTTATTATCTTTATAGAAGATATTATTATATGTTTAAATAAAAATGAAGATAATGAAGATCATTTATAGATTATGAAGAAGATATAAATAAAGGATAAAATATATTCCTGGTTTATCACATGTGAATTATGGATATAGAAAGTATCATTTTTGGGTAATGTAATCATAATTGAAGGCTTATTTACAGATCCTTCAATGATGGAAGTTATCAAGAAATGTCCTAGACTGACCATAATAATCAATATTAACACTTTTTTTAGATATATTTATATATATTATAGATGTTTTATGAAAAATATATAAAATCTATAAAATACATATATTAAAAGAGAATTATTTGAATATTAACCAAAAATGATGGTTGTAATTAATAAAATATTATGAGTGGTCAATACATTTCCATTTAGGGATGGAAACTGAGGTGGATGTTTGTCTGAGTAGAAAGGAACATGCTAAAATTTCCATGATAATAATTTTAAGAACCAGTATTCAAGGATTTTCAAAGCTTGAATCTTTGAGTCATATGGTAAGTTGTAAAATAATATCTTTCCAAAATAATTATAAGGCCCCAACCTTAAACATTACTTAATCTTGAGTTATTACAAGATTACACCTTGAGGATCTTTTCAGGTTTAGAGTTTTAGAGAATTAGACCATAAAACATGCATTACATTCCACATTTAAACAAAGTGGTTATATAAAAGATATTATTCAGTTTTCCCATCAATGGAAACATATTTAAAATAAAACATGGATTCTTTCTTGACACTTCCTTGACACTATCATCATATCATATACCTTTCCCTTGACCTGTGAAAACCATTTCAAAAACTTGGGTTGAGCATAAAAATCTCAGTAAGGGATATAAAAATATGGAAACGAAACATGGGTACATATATACATAAGAATGAAATCATACTTTACCCATAAAACATAATCACTTTAACATACCTCATAAAATCATGAATAAATCATAGAAATCATAAGACATAAAGGTAACTTGAGGTATTCATTACATTCTTACGTAGGGAGTAACCCTCTTGGTTACGTTTGGAATACCCATCACAGTATATTCCCTAAATCTCTTCGGAGAAACCTTAACGTTTCACTCCTTCGCGTTACCCAATTCATTTGAGAGCTATATCGGGCTCACCCGCCCTTAGTTTATCACAGAACCACCCGTCTTCATAATAATTCCCAAGTACCTCAACATAATTGTATCACATAAAACATGCATAAAGGAAACATAACATTTCCACCTTTCAATCACAAGATAAAAATACAACTCATTGATATAAAAACATTATGAAAACCATTTTCAATACCAAAACAAAAGAAAAGTAAAACATAGTATTTATTTTTCTTTTAAAAAAAAGGTATGGCTTATAGAGGAAGCCGAAACTCAAATAATGGTCATGGCAGCGGAGAATTCGCTGTCGCCACATACATATGACAAAAACATTCCCTTTTGTCATTTAGTAAACGCTTCGTATAAAAAATATTACTTTTGAATAAACGTAAAATTCAAAGGGGTTTATACACCGTATAAAAGAAGGTTGTGTGTAAAACAAAATATGCCTCAATGAAAGGAGATTGAGACGAAGTCCCATTCCTTGGGTCCGACTTGAATCGGTCATTCTTTAATCTCCTAAATAATAAACTTGAGTTAATTTCTACTTGTTTAAGAACCTTTTTCAAGTTCATTATTCCTTTTATATCACTTATTGCCATGTCGTGAACACTATGTAATTATTTTAGTTAATAACGGTCGCTTTAACAATCATTAGTACTTGAGTTAAAATATTCTCTTTATAATTAAAAGTTGTTCATGTATCCATTATATCCAGAGTTATACTCATTATTTATATATAATATATATGATATATATCCAGTATATACATTCATTTATAATATTACACAATGTTTAGAGGTAAGAAATGAAATGCACCATTCATGGAGACGGTAAGCCGTACGTACGCATGAACGCTACTTTCATTTCTATTTCGTATTTTATGGAATTAAAACATAATGATACATAATAGTATTTTAATTCCAGTATGGTATCATATATAATCTAATTAAATATATCCTTTATACATACCACATATGGTATTAACGAATCAAATCACTTTGAGGGGGCGGTAGTCCGCACTTCCTAAAATGAAAATATCGCGCTTACTCATAATGATAACCATAAAGATATTCCATAAATGAAAAATACAGAAGCTTCAGTAAAACATAAGCATATTATATATAATATATAAATATAGTGACATCTTAATGTCCACCTTTTTAAGGTGATATATGAGTGTTGAACAATCATCGTTTCGTGAGGCAGAAATTCACCATCCACGGAAATAGTATGTTCTTTAACCATTAGATGTAGGTGTGTGTAAGTGTATCTCTAATACTTCTTATAAAAATATCCTACTATATGTAAGATACTGTTTTTGTTACAAAATAAATGAATAAAAAGAGTTTAGGGGGTTGGAGAAGCAAAATAAAACATAAGAACACAAGAGAAGACACTACCTTTAAATCGGGTAACTATTTTTGATTTGAGCTCAAAGGCTTCCTTGGGAAGACATCTACCCAAAGTGAGGATTCTAGGAGTTATAGAGGGATTTTTAGAGAAAAAATGGGTAGGGTTTGGCCAAGCCAAAGGCTTTGTAAGTGTGGGTAAGGAGGTAGAGGTTGGGGCCTTTTATAAGAGGAGAGGAGGGGCACTCTTGGAAAGTAAAGAAATGTTACTTTATTTTAAAATGATTTTCGGATTCAAAAGGTACCAAATTGATATAATTCTAGGGTAAGGTGATAATGGTTCTAAATCCACCCATCCAATAGGTTTTGGACATGTGTAGGTCATAAATTTTACATTATCTTTTCATTTTATTTAAATCCTTTATTAATGAGGTATTCGCTGCATCATCATGATGTCATAAATAATTTAATTTATTTAGTGTCTAAAAATTATAATAAAAATATCATGATGTAGTAAATCTTCATATCTTTATAATGAATATTTATAGTCAAAAATATGACTTGTATAACCCCATTTAATTTTTTTTAGTAAAACAACTCATGTTTGTGTCATTTTAATTTTAACATTAAATAAAAAGATATTAATGTCATTTTCCTACCAAAGTGGCTCCATGGGGTCCCCAAGATGACCCATTACTTGTATTGGTCGGCCATGACACATCCAATAAGGGTAGGACATGTGTCTATGTATTTTAATTTTATTATAATATCATTTTTTCCTTAAATTGCACTAATTACCTCTAATCACGATTAAAAACTTAAAAGTTACTATTCACAAAAAAATTATTTTAATCTCATTGAACCACATTTTACTTCTTAATTACAACCATGTATGTAGTATTTTTTGAAAATCAAATCACAGAAGTGGAAAAGTTTCATTTAAACGAAAAATCAGTTTCTTAAACTACCACTTAGTGGTTTCACTATTCATCAAAAATTGAAGTTTTTCATAAAAATACCAAAACATCACCCTAATCTATATTTGATATTCTGAATTCAAAAATGATGTCTATTTTTAAAAATTAAAAACATATAAGTTACATTAATTAATTTAATAATTAATTCCCACTGTCAGAGCAAATATCGTGTTTTTTATGAAACAATAAGTATCAAAAGATTGACACTAGTTTAAGTCCAATTTCAATGTGAAATTGATTCCAATGACCACCATTGGATTAAATGGTAAAAATATATTCTAATTTCACTTTAAAACCAATTAAAAAGATAATATAATCATATAAATAAATTATATTAAAAAGAGGTTTTGAATTAAAATACAACATTTTTCACTATTCATTAAAAATAAACTTTATCAGAAAAATACCAAAAAATCACACAAAGTAAATTTTGATGTCCCAATCATAAAGAATAAGTTTATTTTGAAAAATAGAGCATATAAAATTGTCAAAAGTTTGATTTAAAAATGGTTTTCCATCAAAAGGTAGTAAAACAATCTTTTAAAAATATTATTGTATTCCATGCTTAAGATTGGATTTATGCTCATTTTAAGCCTCTAAAACACTATCTAATTCATTAATAGACATAGATAAAAATATATATTATTCATTACTTACTTGGGAAGTTATATCCTTCCCCCCTTTAGAAAATTTTGTCCCCGCAATTCATTTACTTATCAAATAAATGTGGGTATTTATCCCTCATTGCATTTTCAGATTCCCATGTTGCCTCTTCCATCATGTGGTTTTTCCACAAAACATTTACCTGATTAATCACCTTATTTAGTAACACTTGATCCCTGTGGTCAAGAATCTGGACCAGTTGTTCCTCATAAGATAGGTTCTCTTCCAGCTGAACTACCTCTGGAGTCAAAACATGAGATGGATCTGGCATATACTTCCTTAACATTGAAACATGAAAAACATTGTGTACCTGAGATAAACTCAGAGGTAAAGCCACCCGGTATGCAAATGATCCAACTCTCTCCAAAATTTCATATGGTCCAATGAACCTTGGACTCAGCTTTCCTTTCTTACCAAATCGCATCACACTTTTCCATGGTGAGACTTTGAAAAAAACATGATCACCTACCTCAAAAGATAGATCCTTCCTCCTGTTGTCCGCATAACTCTTCTGCTTGCTCTGAGCTGTTCTCATGTGTTTCTGTATCAGCTAAACTTTTTCTGCAAACTCTTCTACCAATTATGGTCCCATCAACTTTCTTTCACCCACTTCATCCCAAAAAGCTGGAGTTTGACACCACTTCCCATATAACACCTCAAATGGTGACATCTGTATACTGGAATGAAAACTGTTATTATATGAAAATTCAACCAAAGAAAGATGTTGGTCCCAAATTCCCTGATAATCCATAGAGCAAGAACGTAGCATATCCTCCAATGTTTGAATTGTTCATTCTGATTGCCAATCTGATTGAGGATGAAAAGTTGTACTAAAATTTAATTCAGTACCCAACGACTTCTGATGGCCTTTCCAAAAGTTAGAAATGAACCTGGGATCACGATCAGATACAATGGAGAGGGGAACTCCATGTAACCTGACTATCTCCTTAAGATAAAAATGGGAATGTTGATATAGGGAAAAAGTATCTCGTATAGCAAGGAAATGAGCAGATTTATTCAAGCGATCAACAATAACCTAGATTGCATTATTACCTCGAGGGATATTCGACAATCCCATAACGAAGTCCATGGATATATTCTCCCATTTCAACTCTGGCACTGGTAATGGCTGAAGCATCCCTTTCGGTAACTGCCGCTCTGATTTAACCTGTTGACATGTCAAACACTTCACAGTAAAATTAGCAATATCTCTTTTCATTCCATCCCACCAGTAATACTCCCGCAGATCTCTGTACATCTTAGTACTAGGAGGATGAACTGAAAATAGAGAACTATGAGTTTCACATAACAACTCTCTCTTCAACTGTGAATCTCAAGGCACACACAATCTCTTCCCAAATCTCAAAACACAATCATTATCAATGTTGAATTCAGGCAACTTACCTTTCTGAACCAGCTCTACCTTTTTCTGCAACCACTATCTTGCTTCTGTGCTTGCTTGATTCTATTTGATAGAGAATATTTCACTGATACCTGAAACAAAACAGAAGAACATCCTGCACCAACAACTTCTATGCCAAAGTTCATCAAATCCTTAACCAAAGGATCACGTTCCAAATTCAACATTGTTAATGAAGCATTACTTTTTCGACTCAAAGAATCAGCCACTTTATTTGCTTTTCCCGGATGGTAATGAATTGTACAATCATAATCCTTGATTAATTCCAGCCATCTTTTCTGTCTCATGTTCAATTCATTCTGAGTGAATATATACTTTAAACTTTTGTGATTGGTATATATTCCACACTTTACTCTATACAAATGATTCCTCCAAATTTTTAAAGAGAAAACAACAGCAACTAATTCTAAATCATGTGTAGGGTAATTTACCTCATGAGTTTTCTATTGTCGTGAAGCATAAGCAATTACTGATCATTCTGCATTACAACACAACCAAGTCCTTTCAATGAAGCATCACTGTAGATAACAAACTCCCCATTCCTCGAAGGTAGTTCCAAAACTAGAGCATTCACCAATCTTCTTTTCAGCTCTTGAAAACAATCATCACATTCTTTTGTCCAGATAAACTTAACACCCTTCCGAGTTAGCTTAGTCATTGGACTAGATAACCGTGAAAAATTTCTAACAAACCATCAGTAATAGCCTGCCAAACCAAGGAACCTACGAATATCTGTTACATTTGTGGGTCTTGGCCATTCTTCAACAACCTTTGTTTTTGCAGGATCAACAGTTATCCCATCTTTAGAAACAATGTGACTAAGGAAAGAAATTTGTTGCAACCAAAACTCACACTTGATGAATTTCCCATACAATTTCTTTTCTTTTAAGGTTTTCAAAATAACCCTTAAATGTCTTTCATGCTCCTCTTTACTTTTAGAAAACACCAAAATATCGTCAATGAAAACCACCACAAACTTATCCAAGAACTCATGGAAAATTCTATTCATTAAGTCCATGAATAAAGTAGGTGCATTGGTTAGCCCAAAAGGCATTACTACAAATTCATAATGGCCATATCTTGTACGAAACGCAGTCTTTAGAACATATGATTCCTTTACCTTCAGTTGATGGTACCCCGATCTCAGGTCAATCTTTGAAAAAATCTGGGCTCCCTTCAGCTGATCAAACAAATCATCGATATGAGGCAAAGGATATTTGTTTTTAACAGTGATGTTATTCAAGGCTCTATAATCAATGCATAGTCTCATAGAACCATCTTTCTTTTTAAAAAATAAAACAGGAGCACCCCATGGTGATGTTCTAGGTCGAATGAAACCTTTCTAATAAATCTTTCAATTGTGCCTTCAACTCTAAAAGTTCAATTTGAGCCATTTTATAATGGGTTTTGAAGTTGGCTAAGCATCAGGAACTAAGTCAACAGTAAATTCAACTTCCCGATCTGGTATTATTCTAGGCAACTCATCAGGAAAAACATCTGGATACTCATTTACCACTAGCACATCATTATTCTGAACAGTTCCCTTGTTTTCAACAATATGTGCAAGGTAACATTCATTTCCATCTTTTACAAGTTTCTCGGCCTTTTGATAAGTTATCAATAGTAAGGGTTCATTCTTGTACATAAACTGAAAGTCTTTCTGAAAATAAACTTCTTTAGCTCTACAATCAATCTTAGCATGGTAGATAGAGAGGCAATCCATATGAAGGATAACATCAAACTCTACTAGAGGTAAAACAATAAGGTTTTCAAGTAGGTTCTTTCCACAGATAAGTATAGGAAGATTCTTATAAATTCTTTTTGCCTCAAAATTTCCCCCAGGTGCTTTTACCACAAGTTCAGGAGTCATTTCATGAGATGGTATTCCCATTTTACTAGAAAAGGTTTTAGAGATAAAAGAATGTGTGGACCCCGAATCAAAAAACACACTGGAATAATCTGAAATAACAAACAAAGTACCTGATACAACTTCATTTGATGGCCCGACATCTGCTGAAGTAGTTTCAAAGGATTTCACCACCCCTTTCTGCTTGTAGTCTAACTGCTTCCCATCACTCAAGCTCTTTGTCGGACACTCATTTTCATAGTGACCCATCTCATTGCACTTAAAACATTTCACTAACTGTAAATAGAATTTGGACTTACCATCACCTTGA
This sequence comes from Viscum album, assembly GCA_963277665.1. NCBI lineage: Eukaryota > Viridiplantae > Streptophyta > Magnoliopsida > Santalales > Viscaceae > Viscum > Viscum album. Next base: position 501,687,333 of record OY728131.1, on the reverse strand, counting down.
TCTTTTCTAGTGCAATCACGAGCCTTATGTCCCATCTTACCACATCTGTAGCACTTTCCATAATTCAGAAGACATTCCCCAACATGCCTTTTACCACATTTATCACAAACTAGAAACTTAGTTTTCTTACCATCAGACTTTTTTGAAGAATTATTTCCTTTCTCCTCCCACCTCGGTCTCTTCTTCTGTTGGTTGTTATAGAACACTTGATCATCGGCAAACTCCATTTCCACCTTCTCAGCACATCGAACAAGATTTTCATAACTTTTAAACTCATGAAAATCTAATGCCCTTCGATATTTTGGTTTTAATCCTGAGTAAAAATGATTGATTTTACTATCAAGGTCTCAGATAAAATTTGGAGCATACCTTTCCAAACGAGTGAACCTCTCTTCATAGGCAACCACTGAGTCTTCCTCTTACCTCAATTCTAAGAATTTTGTTTCCATCCTAAGTCTAATATCCTTTGGAAAATACTTCTCAACAAACATACCTTTGAATTCATCCCAGTCAAGAGCATCAATCTCATCAGCGTCCCTGATATTTTTAACCATCGACCACCACTGATCTACCTCACCCTCCAAACGGTAAATAGCAAGACTAACCTTTTGATTGTCTGAACACCCCATGACATCAAAAATCTTCTCCAGTGCTTTAATCAACCCTTTAGCTAACACAGGGTCAGATGATCCTCTAAATGATGTGGGATGTTTCCTCATGAAATGTTCCACCACTGACATGTTCCTCTGTGGTTGATCTGGCTGATCTCGTGCATGGATACCACCACCATTTATCGCTTGAGTCAACTGCGCCATTACTGCAACAAACTATTCAGTTCCAATTCCGACCATCTCAGGATGCTAATTCGGAAGGTTATTTCCTTCTGTATGCCTTCCTAGCACTCCTTCCATGTTTCCTCTGCGGAAAACCATTCTGAAAAAACATGTATTAGATGAAGCAACATGGTAATCTTTAAATTCTATATCATTTCAAAAAAAAAATATTTTTGGATAATCATTTAATATAATTCTAACTCCTAAAGTTATCTAAACCGACCTATGATACCAACTATAAGGCCCCATCCTTAAACATTACTTAATCTTGAGTTATTACAAGATTACACCTTGAGGATCTTTTTAGGTTTAGAGTTTTAGAGAATTAGACCATAAAACATGCATTACATTCCACATTTAAACAAAGTGGTTACATAAAAGATAGTATTCATTTTTCCCATCAATGGAAACATATTTAAAATAAAACATGGATTCTTTCTTCACACTTCCTTGACACTATCATCATATCATGTAACTTTCCCTTGACCTGTGAAAACCATTTCAAAAACATGGGATGTGCATAAAAATCTCAGTAAGGGATATAAAAATATGGAAAGGAAACATGGGTACATATATACATAAGAATGAAATCATACTTTACCCATAAAACATAAGCACTTTAACATACCTCATAAAATCATGAATAAATCCTAGAAATCATAAGACATAAAGGTAACTTGAGGCATTCATAACATTCTTACATAGGGAGTAACCCTCTTGGTTACGTTTGGAATACACATCACAGTATATTCCCTAAATCTCTTCGGAGAAACCTTAACGTTTCACTCCTTCGCGTTACCCAATTCATTGGAGAGCTATATCAGGCTCACCCGCCCTTAGTTTATCACGGAACCACCCGTCTTCATAATAATGCCCAAGTACCTCAACATAATCGTATCACATAAAACATGTATAAAGGAAACATAACATTTACACCTTTCAATCACAAGATATAAATACAAATAATTGATATAAAAACATTATGAAAACCATTTTCAATACCAAAACAAAAGAAAAGTCAAACATGGTATTTATTTTTCTTTTAAAAAAAAGGTATGGCTTGTAGAGGAATCCGAAACTCAAATAATGGTCATGGTGGCGGAGAAGTCGTTGTCGCTGCATACGTATGACAAAAACATTCCCTTTTGTAATTTAGTAAATTTTTCATATAAAAAAGATTCCTTTTGAATAAACATAAAATTCAAAGGGGTTTATACACCGTACAAAAGAAGGTTGTGTATAAAACAAAATATGCCTCAATGAAAGGAGATTGAGATGAAGTCCCATACCTCGGGTCCGACTTGACTCGGTCGTTCTTTAATCTCCTTAATAATAAACTTGAGTTAATTTCTAATTGTTTAAGAACCTTTTTTAAGTTCATTATTCCTTTTATATCACTTATTGCCATGTCATGAACACAATTTAATTATTTTAGTTAATAACGGTCTCTTTAACGATCATTAGTACTTGAGTTAAAATATGCTCTTTATAATTAAAAGTTGTTCATGTATCTATTATATCCAAAGTTATACTCATTATTTATATATCATATATATCATATATATCTAGTATATACATGAATTTATAATATTACACAACGTTTAGAGGTAAGAAATGAAATACACCATTCATGGATACGGTAAGCCGTACGTACGCATGAACGCTACTTTCATTTCTATTTCGTATTTTATGTAATTAAAACATAATGATACATAATAGTATTTTAATTACAGTATGGTATAATATATAATATCATTAAATATATCCTTTATACGTACCACATATGGTATTAACGAATCAAATCACTTTGAGGGGGCGGTAGTCTGCACTTCCTAAAATGAAGATATCGTGTTTACTCATAATGGTAACCATAAAGATATTCCATAAATGAAAAATACAGAAGCTTAAGTAAAACATAAGAATGTTATATATAATATATAAATATAGTGTCATCTTAATGGCCACCTTTGAAGGTGATATATGAGTGTTGAACAATCGTCGTTTTGTGAGGTAGAAATTCACCATCCCCGGAAACAGTATATTCGTTAACCATTAGATGTAGGTGTGTGTAATTGTAGCTCGAATACTTATGATAACAATATCCTAGTATATAGGAGATACTGGTTTTGTTACAAAATAAATGAATAAAAAGAGTTTAGGGGGTTGGAGAAGCAAAATAAAACATAAGAACCCAAGAGAAGACACTATCTTTAAATCGGGTAATTATTTTTGATTTGAGATCAGAGGCTTCATTGGGTAGACTTCTGCCCAAATTGAGGCTTCTAGGAGTTATATAGGGATGTGGAGAGACAAAATGTGCAGTGGTTGGCCGAGCCAAAGGCTTTGGAAGTGTGGGTAAGGAGGTAGAGGTTGGAGCCTTTTAAAAGAGGAGAGGAGGGGAACTCTTGGAAAGTAAAGAAATGTTACTTTATTTTAAAATGAGTTTCGGATTCAAAAGGTCCCACATTGATATAATCCGAGGGTAAGGTGATAAGGGTTCGAAATCCACCCATCCAATAGGTTTTGGACATGTGTAGGTCATATATTTTACATTATATTTTCATTTTATTTAAATCCTTTATTAATGAGGTATTCGCTGCATCATCATGATGTCATAAATAATTTAATTTATTTAATGTCTAAAAATTATATTAAAAGTATCATAATGTATAAAATCGTTTTATATTTATAATGAATATTTATAGTCAAAAATCTAACGTGTATAACCCTATTTAAATTTTTTTTAGTAAAACAACTCATGTTTGTGTCATTTTAATTTTAACTTTAGATAAAAAGATATTAATGTCATTTTCCTACCAAAGTGGATCCATGGGGTCCCCAAGTTGACCCATGGCTTTTCTTGGTCATCCATGACACGTCCAATAAGGGTAGGACATGTGTCTAGGTATTTTCATTTTATTATAATATCATTTTTGCCTTAAATTGCACTAATTACCTCTAATCGCGATTAAAAACATAAAAGTTGCTATTCACCAAAAAATGATTTTAATCTCATTGAACCACATTTTACTTCTTAATGAAAACCATGTTTGTCGTATTTTTTGAAAATCAAATCACAGAAGTGGCAAAGTTTCATTTAAACAAAAAATCAGTTTCTTAAACTACCACTTAGTGGTTTCACTATTCATCAAAAATTGAAGTTTTTCAGAAAAATACCAAAACTTCACCCTAATATATATTTGATATTCTGAATTAAAAAATGATGTCTATTTTGAAAAATTAAAAACATATTAGTTACATTAATTAATTTAATAATTAATTCCCACTGTCAGATCAAATAGCGTGTTTTTTATGAAACAATAAGTATCAAAAGATTGACACTAGTTTAAGTCCAATTTCAAAGTGAAATTGATTACAATGACCACCATTGGATTAAATGGTAAAAATATATTCTAATTTCACTTTAAAACCAATTCTAAATATAATATAATCATATAAATAAATTATATTAAAAAGAGGTTTGGAATTAAAATACAACATTTTTCACTATTTATTAAAAAATGATCTTTATCGGAAAAATACCAAAAATTCACACAAAGTAAATTTTGATGTCCCAATCATAAATAATATGTTTATTTTGAAAAATAGAGCATATAAAATTTTCAAAAGTTTGATTTAAAAATGGTTTTCCATCAAAAGGTAGTAAAACAATATTTTAAAAATATTAGTGTATTCCATGCTTAAGATTGGATTTATTCTCATTTTAAGCCTCTAAAACACTATCTAATTCATTAATAGACATAGATAAAAATATCTATTATTCATTACTTACTTGGGATGTTACAATAATTTCTCAATTATCCATTAACATAAAGATTAAGGAATCCTATAAATATGATGTATATCTATAAAAACATATAGTGAGTGTTCTAGAGTTCATCATTGATAATGATAGATTTATATCATTTGGAACCTAAATATGTATCCCATCAAAACCAGAACTAAAGATGGAATGTGTGAATGATTTTTTTATCCCATCATTATCTATTAATCTAGGAATAAATAAGATGAATAAATATCAAAACAAAAAAAATTGGTGGGATTACATAAAGAGTGTGATCATAGAATACATATATTTATGCTTAGTATAACGGTAATTGAAGGATGAATAATAGAAATCTAAGAGGATTATGAAACTATTAACCATACCAGTATGTAATTGGAAAACTTTCACCATTTATTTCATTATTGGACTCCCCCAAGACATATAAAGTCCATAATTCCATTTGGATTATAGTCGATCACCTTATGAAGAAAACACATATCATTACAATCAAAGAATATTTCTCACATTAACAACTCACCAGGATATATATAGGGGAGTTGTAAATTCTATATTAAGTACCACTCTCTATTTTAACTAATTGAGATTCAATATTTACCTCAATATTTTGGAAAATTTATCAGTGATATTTAGAGATTGAGTTAAGATTCATAACACTTATCACCCACAAACAAATTGTCAGTATGAGATAACCCTTAAAAATCATGGGGATATGTGTAGATCATGTTATATATATTTAAAAGAATTTTTGGATCAATACTATTCCATGGTAGATTTATTATATAAAAAATGTTTCCATTCTATAATTCAGATGGTACCAATAAGGATCCTTATGGGAAGAGGTGTGTGACTCAAATAATCTGGGATTATGTTCAAAAGTGGATATTGATATCACCTGACCAATGTAAGAAATGATAGAGAATTTTGAAACCATTCATTATAATACAAAAGATGCACAAATTTTATTGAATAATTTTGTAGATAATCATTTATGAGATATAGAGTTTGAATTTGGTGACATGGTGTTCCCTTGGATATATCATTGGAATTCGATCATGAGATTTGGGAAGAAAGGGAAGTTTGAGCCCAAGGTATATTTTTTCCTTTGAGATCCCTAATCATGTTAGGGATAAATCTTATCACTTAAAAATCCCTCCTTATATCTCCCAAGTAAATGATGGGTTTCATTTTTCACTTTTTAAAAAGTCGAAACATGACCCATCGTATGTACTAAACTTATAATTTGAGGAAATAGAGCATGATATCTCATATAATGATTAATTGATGGAAATTAAAGATCGAAGAGATAAGCTAATGTGGAATAAGACCACTCATCTAGTCATATTTCTATAGAGGATTCATAAGTTTTAAGAATCTATTTGTGAGATCAAGGGTGTAATGAAGGAAAAGTACACTCAAAAGTTTTATTTCTAGTAATAAAATTTAAAAGATGAAATTACATTAAAATTTGGGTAGAATTTAATCCCTGTGATTTTACCATGTGTAATTTTACTTTAAATAAACATTCTATTTGATATCATGTTTCATACAGAATGCTGCACTAAAATGAGGAACAACCTACTAGATTATTATTGTAAAGAAAATTTATGTATAACAAAAAACTAAATGAAATAAAAATATTTTTATCAATTAGGAATTCATACAATGTAGGTTTAAAACCCTTAATATTTTAAAAGGGGTTTTTTAATAAAAGCAGTTATCCTTTATAAATTTTATTTCCATTAAAAATATATATTTATGAATTTTATAGTTTTAATTTAACTAAATTAGATACATTTTTTATTTTTAATATTATTATTATCTTTTGATAAATTTTGGATATTTTTCTCAAACAATCTCTTTAGGGGAATGGTGAAAATAATATTTTAACCAAAACTATAAAATTATAATTATATCACGAATACCTAGAATTTTACAAACCTTTTAATTGATATAAGATGTATTTAAGTAGTAAAATTATATATTTTTAATATTTAGAACCTATATTTAACATTTTATACATGAATAAAATCTTCAAATAAAAGGAACTTTTTTTGGTTTTTCCTTTGAATAAATTTATTTATGTAATAGCCAGTTCTTGAATTATTTTAAATCCACATAGAATTTATTTTTATTACAATAAACCAACTTATATTATTATAATCAATTAAAGGGATAATTTTTCCCAACACAGAACAATTTTATCTTAAAAATACATTTTTCCTAAAAACATGTTTTCAAGTGTTTCACATTATAATTTTAAAACTCATTTTCTTTAAAAATATAGTTTTTATATGATAAAATTGATTTAATATTTTTAATCCATAGGTATAAATTATTTAATTGGTTCTATATTAATTTTATTAACTGAAAGTAAATTACTTAGAACAAAACTAGTTATCATTGTAAGATCTAAAATGATAAAAGTAATATATCAAAGGTTAAAGGGGAATATGATTTTAATTAACTTATAAGAATATTACAGACCTTGCCCCATCCTCCAATCCATTATTTCAGATTTTTTGATCCACTATACATGTGAAACATTTTCCCTCTATATATTGAGTTGAAATATTTATAAAATTTCCATTCTCACCACTTATAAAATGGTCCTCTCACCACCCCTTGAAGATAATCGAAAATTTTGATTTTCACCTAATTATATTCTCATTATCCTTCATTTTTAATCCTATTGATTTTAATTTATCCTATGGTCACAATATATTTTATTAAAATCTCCATTTCCTAGGAGTCTTTTATGGGAAATATTAATTTCCTATTGTGATTACTTTATTCTCAAAAACCTCATTTATTTTATTTATAACCTTAAAAATATAATATTATAATTCATATGTAATTAAATTAATATTTTTTGGATTATTTGTGTTTTTATTATATATAAATAACATTTAATCACCTTTCCCATTTTCCATTAATAAAAATGTAACTGTCATTTGTGCGTTGTATAGACTACCACCTCCACGAAGTAACATACCAAATTTTTCATCTAGTTTCTTTATTATTAATTAAAACCACAAAAAAAATTATTCACAACCTTAAAATTATATAAATTATTTAATTATTGTTATATGATAATTATTTTATTCCAAAACAAACTACTTTCATTATTTTAATTATCCATTTATTATGTTATGTTTATGTTTGTGTGAGTCTAACCACCTACATAAACAGTGATATAAAATAATATTATGGATGACTGTGAGAAATTAATTAATGATGATATATTATAAAAATAATTTTTTTAGTTTTTTATTTTTTATTTTGAATGGTAACATTAGTGTTTAATTCATTATTTAAGATACCACCATTTGTATGTTAAAAATCACAGAAACATGTTTGACACCAAGTTTATTGATAGAGATCCTAATGAAAATTCCCATAGAATAAAAGTATATAATTATAAATAAATATAAATAATCAATTATAATACCTTTAATAACATCAAATGATAAATTTTTTGTTAATAATGAATACCAACATCACTATTTAAATTTTTTTCAAAATGATGGAGACTACACCACTGATATATTTAAAATAGATAATAACTATATAATATACTTGTAGAGAGTAATTTTTTATGAATTTTATAAATGTTTATATATTTTAATAATGTTCTTAAATAGTTTATTAAGATATTATTGTTTATTATATATTAGTTTAGAGCACATTTGGCTATGCGGGAATACATGGTTAGGGTTTTTTCTTGAATAAAATTATTTTCATGATTCTAAATGATTCTATTTAACAATAGTTTTAAAAGATAGATTTAATATATTATATAATGATATAATATTTAATCATCTATCTATAGAAAGTGAAATTTTTAATTTAAGTCATTTCATTGATGGATTTATTTCTCAAATTAAATCACTATTGACAATAATTATCATCCTCTTTAATGATGGTTTCCACTCTTTTTCATAATTCCCATTCACATAAATGTTCTCATTTTTATGAGAAGACCCTATTATGTGTTAACCTTGCATACTCTGAAGTTTTCTTTCTCCCCATTTATAAACTATTTTTCTTACAATTTTTATGATGTATTTTTTCAAAAAGTTATTTTAAAAAACTAAATATTTATTCCATACATTCATAATAAAATGATTTATATTACACATAAAATTAATTTTGACTATATTTATATAATTTCAAGGAAATTTTACTACAGAATATTTTCAAATAAATTTTTTTACAATGTTTTCACTACACCTGTTCAAAAGGAATTATGTATAAGTGGATTCAAATGCTATAAAGAGATTTTTCAATGTGTGCTGAAAGAGGATATTGAAACATTAAAATCAAATTATTATTAAGAAAGATAAATTAAAGTAGGGTATTATGGAATCTCTAATAATAATAAAATCATAGGAAATAAATTTTAACTCCCAATATATATAAAATATGGTAGGAATCACCTAGTTATCTACCCATAAGGAATAATAAAGTGTTTCATGTGTGTAAATATTAGCTGTAAATCTAATGATTTTCATAAGGGGATAAAGGAAATTTTATAAGTGATAGAGGAAAATAATGTCCCTTATAATGCACTATCTATAAGTAAATTATTCAAATAAAATGAGTTTAGGAATTATAAAAATCAATTCCCAAACCCCAGAGCTAGTGAAGATAATAGATCTTAGAAACCTCCTAAACAAAGGTAGTAAGAAGGAGTGTATGTTATCACTACCAATGTGGTGGATCGTGATAATTAATTGATGAAAGGTACACTCATTCTCCAATATATATCTATTAATTCCTTAATTTATTTTGGTTCATTTTATTCCTTATAATCATGAAAGATCTCTAGGAATATTTATTCACCACCTCCAGCATTGGATATTAAACATTATATAAAATTACTTAGTAGAATAATGATTTCCTATAATATATGTAACTTTTCCCTAAAGGACGTTTTCTAGAAGATAGTTTCTAAAATACATTTCTCCTTCACTTTTTTGAATTTGAAATAATATTGGGTATTTATTTTATTTCCCTATATAAATCACATATCAATTTTCAAGATAAGGAAATCTCATTTCATATCCTAAAGGATCATATTTTCAAATATCAATATATGGATGATTATTTACTCTCAATGGAATAAAATTTTATATTGTGGGTTGTGATACCCAGAAAGTGGTAATCATCACTAAAATGATTAGGGATGAATTATACATTGATAGCATTCATATCATACAATAGTAATGTATTTCTATATGAATTACTTGGCCTTCTCCAGGATAATGTTGTTAAGTATTAAATTGAAATCATACCCAAATCCATTCCTATCTTAGAAATTCTATACAGAATAGGTTCCATTTAATTGTAGAAATTAATGAAGTAATTAAAATATAATCTAAAAAACAGTTTCATAGGAATTAGTTATTCTTCATTGGGTGCACTAGTCTTATTTCCCATAATTAATGATGTATCAACGTGTATTTCGTTAATTAATATGATATTAATAAAATAATGATGAAGAAAAAGTATCTCTTACCTCATATAGATGATCTATTTGATAAAATCATAGGATATAAAAATATCTAAAATATTGACCTTCCATCTATATATTATCAATTAAGGGTTTAGTTTGAGGTTATTTCCAAGAAAGAATTATATATGACGATTTCAAGCAATGATTTTATAGTGATTCCAATTGGAATTTAGAATCCTATTACTATATTGATTTAATTAGTGAATATCATATTTAGAGACTAACTTGATCAATTTTTTTTTGTCATTATAGATGATATTATTATATATTCAAATATCAAGGATGATCATGAAGATCATTTTGGGATTTTCTTGAAGAACTTATGAAAGGAGAAACCATATTCCATGTTTAGAAATTAGGAATTATGGCTATATAATGCACCATTATTTGGTTATGTAATCCCAATAAAATGTATATTTCTAGATACTTCAATGATATAAGTTATCGAGAAGTGTCACAGACCAACCACAATAACCAAGATACATAATTTTCTTGGGTTATCAAGGAACTATTTATGTTTTTTGAGGAATTTTTGAGGGATATAAAATTCACTAACCAAGTTAAAATGGATTGGAGTAATGTTCCATTAGAAAGAAGAATGTGGAGAAATTTTCACGGAACTAAACAAGTGGTTAGTCAATCCACATGTACATATATAACCCTACAGTGGGGAAGGTTTTGTAATATATAATGATTCCTTACTAGAGGATTTATGATGAATCCTCTAATAGAATAATTAAGTAATTTCTTATTCATATTTTAAATTGTTGACTCATGAAAAAAATTACCTGATGTATGATTAAGAGGATGAAGCAGTGGTCTTTGAATTAATGATTTTGAATAATTATCTATATGATGAAAATTGTAATATACATACTCACAAAAATATATTAATATATATATATTTATTTATTTATTTATTTATTCTCTTAAAAATATTTTAATCTAAAAAATTCATAAGGTTAAACTTGATGAAATATTATTACTTCACAATACATTACCACTTGGGGAAGGCAAATAATGTTGTCGATGCTCTAAGTATAAATGATCATGCAACCTTATCCCTAATATGGATTAAAACATACCCAATACTCATGGATTTGAAATGAATGAATCTTATATTCATAAGGAATGGTGATAAATTCTATTTTTTAAAAATAAATTATCATCTGCCCATTCATGCGAGGATCAAAGAATCTCATAAAAAGGATATATAGTACAAAAAATGTAGTGAGTATTCTAGAGATAAAATTTCATAAAAATGATATTATAAGGTTTAGAAACCATATTTTTGTACAATAAAATATAAAAACAATGTAACCTTTGTATAGTACTAAAATATTATATTCCTTTTTACATATGGTAATGATGAATATGTATAGACATATAAAGAAAAAAATCTATTATGAAAAGATGAAAAGGGTGATCAAATAACATGTTTCTTATTACTTTATATTCCAGATAGTTAAGGCTGAATGATATAAGTATATGGGTATGATGAAACCATTTACTATAATATAATTAAATGTGAAAGCATCATCAGGTATTTTATCACAGGACACCCTAGGACATCTAAAGTTCATAATTTCATTTGGGTTGTAGTCGATCAAATTAAAAATTATGCAAATTTTATTTCCATTAAAGAAGATTTATTAATTTAACAAATAAATAATATATATATTAATATAGAGTATTTATATATAATATTTCTTATTGAGTTATGATGTTTAACTTGAAGTTCATGAAAATTCATTAGTGAGTTTTAAATAAAGAGTTCAGTTTCAGTATTTCTAACACAATCAAGAAAATGGTTAGTCTAAGAGAACCATTCAAAACCTTGGGGATATATTCAGATCTTATTCAATGGATTTCCATGGTTGTTTTGATAACCAACATACATTGGTAGAGTTATAATATAATAATATATTATTTTCTATCATTTATACAAAATCATATGAGGCTCCATATGGGAAGAGATATAGGACTGTAAAATGCTAGGATGAAGTTTGAGAGACGAAGCTGATAGGATATGTCCTTATTCAAGAAATTATATTGAAATTTCAAACTATTTAGTTGATTATTAAATATTCAAAAAATTGATAGACGGGTCATGAAAATAATATTCAATGAGAACTAGTATTTGAAGTTGGTGAAAGGGGTTTCCTCTGGATATCTCCTTGGAAGTAGGTTAGGAGATTTCTAGAGAAGGGATGTTGATCCATATCAGTCCCTTAAAGATATTTTATCATGTTAGGGCTATATATTATTTATTATAACTTTCTATAGATATCTCCCAAGTACATCATATGTAATACTTCAGATTTATAATAGTAAATAAACATTTCTTTGTAATATTATTGACCATTAAAATCTTTGTCATTTTTTATAAGATCACAATAAATATTTAAAAAATAAAAAAAATAGGGAATTAAATTTATAGTACAATCTAAAACCAGTTCCATAATGCATATATAAATGTGTGGAACCCTCTTAATATTTTACTCTGGTGGATCATACATGAAAAAGAATAAAAATTATATTAGATATATTTCTATTTAGAAGAGAATAATAAACATTGAAATTTTTATGGTGTAAGAACATAAAGAATGATATGAAGGGGTTTTAATATTGATGTGTATATATAAATATTAATATGACCATTGTGTAATATTGATTGTTTTTCAATTTGAACATTGGACGTTATTACTATTGGTTAATATTTACATAGTTTAATTGGATTGTTGGGAATTATAACCATTTTTTTAATAGTGATTATGAATAGACCATTAGGGTTGTTTTATATTAAGTGTAACATTGAATTTTAGTTGTTATATAATGGAGGGAAGTTAGGAAAATCCTATATAAAGTTCATTTATCATATCTTTAGATGTAGGTAGAGTCATTGGGATTCTCCTATGACCAAACCCAAGAATAAATCTAACAAGTGAAGTTAGAGAAGAACCATCTGGGGAGAATTTCATGTTTGTGGATTTCACTACATAACTAATATTGTTTGAATATCCCCCATGAAACTATAACCATTTCTCACCTTAACATTAAGTGATATTCTGGTGTGATTAGAGGTTATGTATCAAGGGGTTGAGTTATTTTACAATGTAAATTCTAAAAAAAATTGGATAGGGTGTTTACTAATATAATTTATTGTTGATGTATGTATAAAAATAACAGAAATGGAAAATTTTAGGAAAATAGAGAGTTAATTTGATAAAATGGGTTGAATATTTGGAATTTTGGCTTCAAAAATTTCTAAGGGGTTATATTTTCTAATTTTTTATTAAAATAGTTGGATATGATAAAAATGGTGGAGTATGTTAATATACGATAAAAACTATATATGTGACAACATATTTTTGTAAGCATGACTCATTTAATCCCAGTGATATTTCGTTACTTTTGGAACTTGAAAATATAATTGTTCATTAATGGTGGTAGTGGATCACAATGGTTATAGTGGGGTACTAATGGAAAGTGGAATAAGAATAATAATAAATTATTACATGAAATTCTACTCTTCAAACATATATATCATGTAACACCCCAATATTCCACATTACACTTCTCTTTGAATAATACAGTAGCGTGTGTTGTATGCAACATCGAGTCCTAACACACACCACAACTAATCAAACTAGCCATTATGAATAGTAATACCCACTTTTTGAAATTTTATAAATTTTACCTTTCAAAATGGACTTCATTTTTGGATTCTTAATATCGAAATTATCATAGGGTGAAATTTTGGTATTTTTCTGAAAACTTTCAATTTTTCATGAATAGTGAAAAAACATTGCATTATAGTTTAAAACCAAATTTTTATTTAAGTAATTATTTATTTTATTTTTAATATAGGTCAAAATAGATACATAATACCTATATAAGTTCAATGTAATTCATTGGAGTTAGTTCGGAATAATTTTAGATACATAAAAATTTTATTGAACTTTTCACCGTCTTTTACCCACCTCCTAGGAAAATTTAGAAATTCACATAAAACTTAATTTTACTACTTCTGTGAGTGGAATTTTGAAAATCCAAGAGACACAGTTAATATCAAGGAGTAATATGTGGTTTAATGAGATAAAAATAATTTTTTGTGAATAGTAACTTTTTACTTTTATTTTTCCACGGTTAAAAGTAAATAGGGTAATTAATGGTAAAAATGATATTAATATTACCCTAACATATGTCCAAATTCTATTGGAAAATTGTATCTGGGCCAAAAACAACCTTATAAATAAAATATTATCATTTAGGTCCACTTGGATTTGATTAGGACATTTATTATTATTTAATTCAAAGAAGAGTTAAAAGAGTTAACATCAATGTTTAATTACAAAAACATTTTTAATATAGGGTTATACATAAGATATATTTGATTGTAAATATTAATTAGAAAGATAAAAATATTTCCTACATAATTCTATTTTATTTAAAAAATTTAGTCATTAAATAATTTAATTAATTTATGACACAATGATGATGTAGTAATTACCTAATTAATGAAATATTAAAATAATTGATATTATAAATATGAAAATAAATGTAATTTGAGACTTTTTATGAATTAAAATAATTTTATAGGTTACTATGACATGTTAGTATTTATTTAATTATGATTTTTGGAAGTAATAATGCTGTTATTTTTTTCACAAAAATCAAATACCAAATTGTGTCAAAATTGACATAAAAGAGTTTTTAAAAAAAGTATTATATTATTAATTGATATTCTATTCCAAAAAATCTAAGGTGTGGCCAAAGAAATTATATTATGATAGGCGTACAATTAATGGAACTCTTGGGGTTAACTTGGAAGTATATTGAAAATTTATTAAGTATATAATATAAAAATAAAAAGTGACATGGTAAATGTAAAACTATTTAACTAAGAGTTAAATATAAATGATAAGGTTAATATAGTGACTCAAACCTGTATAAAATCTATTGGTTGAAAGTATTTCGACACATACCCGCCTTAAACTTTAAATAATCCACTTTGGATCCATTATAAACTGAATATGAATATATTATAAAATAATATTTCTAGCTTTTCCAAAGGTGCCCCTCACCCCTCTTATAAAAGGGCACTCCCCCTTCTCACTAATTCACACATTCAAAGCCTTTTGGATTGGAAATAACCTACCCAAATACTCTCTCAACTTTACTCACTTCTACCTAGATTCCTTATTTTGATCATAAATTCAACTTATGGATCCCTTTTGATCAAATCAAAAGAAAGAACCTGAAGAAGAGGTAATGTTTTCACCACCCACTTCCATGTTCCTTTCTTCTTCTACTTCTTCTTTCTTTGTTATTATCATTATAAAATACTAAATCCAGTATCTTATATATACTATGATGTTATTATAAATTTGGTACAACCATATTCAGTATTATATCCATCCTTTGAATGAGATGTCACCATAGGTACGTACGTACGGCTTACTGTCTCCATGTCGTGGTGTAATTGTTATTCAAAACATTGTTTTTTGGATGGGTATAATAATGATGTGTAATTCATGTAAATAATAAATAGAACATTATAATGATTCTGTATATATGATATACCATCCATTTATATATTATTTTAATATCGAAAGAAGGATATTATCGCTCGTGCGTACATATGGACTACCGTCTCCATGAACGCGATGAGATTCATTCCCCATCATATCCGTTCAAGACTAATTATCATTTGATGATTAAAATTAATGTTTAAGAACTTTATATCATTCTAGATATTAATAAGATACAACCTATCCATAACAAACATGGCTTGTGTAACAAAACATATAAAAGAAAATGAGTAAGCTAACACACGAAATGATGATAATACTAAGATATTATTAACAAATCAATGTTAAAAGAACATATATGATATCATATTAATGTATATGATTCTTGTATAATTTAATAACAATAATTTTTCCATTATATATGACGTTAACCTACCCTCAACCAAGGACAAGTACAAGGTAAGGGTTTAGTTCCCAATCTCTTCATTATGTGAGGTTGTTTATACGTAATTATCTATTGGGACCTCTTTATCATCCACATCCATGTTTCTTAAAAATGTAACTCAAAAAATTCTTACTATTTTATATAATATGGGTTAAAGACATTTATAAATTTTTTTGACTTTTTATAAGATGTTTATAAAGGAATCTTTCCATCATTTTCCAAAAAGGTCATTTTTAACCTTTTTGACAAAATTAAGGTAAGAATGTATTTTTTAACTTATACGGTGGGTGCGACTATTTTCCGCCAATATAAAATCTGAGAATCTTCCCTTACAAGCTTATAAGAACATTTTCAAAGTAAAAGTTTTATTTTATAATTATTTGACTTTAAAATGATTTAAAAAAAGAGATATTTCTCTCAAATAGTTTTGATTTCATCTATGTCAACATCCTTTGATGGATTTTAAGCTTATTTGAAGTTTATTTATTATGATACAAAACTTTCATATTGTATTGAAGGTTTTTTGATATTTTTGACTGTGGATGTGTTATTTTTATACCATTCATGGTTTATGGAGAAAGTATTGACATTTTGTATGCTAGTTTTAATACGAATGTTTATGTTATGTTTAAACCTGTTCATATGAGGAATGCATTGAACTTAATATGTGATGGGTGGACCCCGATATAGCTCCTCGATGCAATGGTAGGTATCATGAGACAAACTAGTGTCATGGCACAAGGCCTTGATAAAACATTATTTTTAGTCTTGGCACAAGGCCTTGACTATGTGGTTATGATAGTCTGGAATTATGCTTTTCATCATTATGAAAGTGGTTATTGATATTGCATGTGATTATTTGACTAGTAGAATATCCTTATGAATAAGTAAATGGCATTATTTCATTTTATTTTTGCCATATTATGTTGAAGTTCAAGTTTAAAAGGCTTTTGTTTTAGTTATATATTTCCCTAAATGTTTAATCTTATTTATGAAAGTTTCTGCTATATTTTTATCCTTAATGGGAATTTGAGCTCACCCCTTTCAATGATTTCTTTCCCCAGGATGTGAAGAAGTATTTTATGAATTATCTAAATGGATAGTATGAGGGGATATGAGTGTGTCCCATGGTGACTATGTTGTTGTAGTCTTCATTTTATGATGTAAAGTAAACTTTATGAATGTATCTAGTGTTTCCAAGGCTACTAAACTAATCGGTCTTCCGAGACTTGATCTTTTGTGATCATGCCAATGTTATGTAATAATGCACTGACTCTGGGTAACTGGGGTCATGGCGTTATAGTTGTTATTAGAGAAAGTTTATTAAAAACCTTGGAAACTAGATTTAGATAAAATCTGATTAGAGCACATATCCCTAAGATAGACTTTGAGGATTAGTATAGAATAACTTCCTAGAATTATGGTTTTATAGAGATTTTGTGAGTTTTCCAATAAATAAATCCCTATTTGGATACGAGCAGGTAGAGGCTGCTCTGGAACAGATCTACCTAAAGGTAAAACCCAAAAACGCCACTTTTAGCTAGACTCGAATGGGAACTGGTGCACGAAAATGGGCCTTGGTGCACTCTTGGTTACGACACTCCAGGGGGATATGCTTAGGATACTTCTCATTTTCTTTACAAACCATTATGAAGGGTTTATGAGTATATACTTCCCCAAAGAAATTTTTTTTATGATTATGAATTATATCCATAAATAGTTCAATTTATTTTAATTTTTTTACAAGTATGGAATTATATATTTTGATTCATAAACAGATCTAGTTTATGACATTGTTTAGAAATGGCGCTTAGTGGAAGAAATGGAAACTGTATCAATATAGGCACTCCATGTAGAAATTTCCCTCCTACTTAAGATAATTATAGTGGAGTTGGTGATGAAACTGGTGTTAATCATCTAATCACCATACTGGGACAACTCACTCAGGTTATGAATAATAACATTACCCATATGGATCACCCTGATCCACAACATGGATGATCAATGTTAGATTGAATCATGAGGCAACAACCACCAACATTCAATAGGATTAAAAATCCATTGGTAGCTGAGCAATGGATATGTTCTCTAGAGAAAATATTTCAAGATTTGGGGAGTAGTGAAAGGGAGAAAGTTATCATGGAAGTTTATCGCCTCACTGGAGATGCTGATCAATGGTGGTAATTGATTCAAAACAAAAAGGAAGATGATGAAGTATCAAATATGGAATGGAGGTAGTTAAAAGAGATTTTCTTAGAAAAAAACTTTCCTTGTGACCATCAAGCAGATATGGAAAGGCAATTTCTGAGTCTGTGAAAAAAGGAGGATGAGAATGTCGCAAAGTATGAGTATAACTTTACAAGGTTAGAAAGGTATGCTGGAGATTATATATATAACCTAAGAAGTAAGATTGATCATTTATTTGATGGGTTAAAACCATTTCTTCATCAAGAATTAGTGTCACAATCCTTCTCGTCATACGAATATATTGTCTCATGTTCTATCAAGACGGAAAAAGAATTCTCTAAGCCTTTTCACTTTAAATAAAAGAAAGAGAAGAAGAGATCTGCTGATCAATCTGGGAATGGAAATAAGGGGAAGAAGGGAAAAGTTTAATATCCATCCTGCAGTAAATGTGGGAAGAAACACTCTGGTACTTTCTTGAAGGGAATGTGAGTCTATTACAAGTGTAGTGAAAAAGGCCACCAAGCTCATGATTTCAAGGGGAAGAAAGAAGATATCGATGTTCAATGCTACAACTGCAGAGAGATGGGACATTATACAAATGAATTTCCTAAGAAACAGGGTAACGTACCTCAAAAAATGACAAGGGATCAAGGAAAAGCTTATTCTATCACTACTATTGAGGTGGAAGCTCCGAAAGACGTGGTGGAAGATAATTTAATGGTTTCCTCCCATTTAGAAAATGCATTATTTGATTCTGGATCATCAAATTGTTTCATATCTTCCCAGTTTTCTAAGAAAATTAGATATTTCCAATTTTATTTAACAAGGGAGTTGTCAGTTAAAACTACTAAGGGAAGTATCATTGCAACAATGTTTTGTGATTCAGTCCCTATTAGAGTACATAAATGTTATTTGTTCGCTGATCTCATCATCATACCTATTATTGAATTTGATATAATCCTTAGTATGTATTGGCTTTAGGACCATGATGCAAAAATTTATTGTAAGAATAAGGAGGTTACTATTTTTGTGGGTGATGATAAGGAACTCCTTATCTTTAGAGCAGAATCATCACCACCAAATTCTTACCTAGATCCACCCCCTATAGCTCAACTAAATTCAATTTTTGGGGAGGAAGAGAATGAAATGATTGTGGGTAAGGAAAGGAATATTCAAATAGAGGATGTACCTATTGTGAAAGAATATGTAGATGTGTTTCTAGAATATTTACCTGGACATCCTCTAGAACGAGAAATTGAGTTTTCCATTGATTTAATTCCTGGTTCAAGGCCTTCATTGAAGACCCCTTATAGAATGGCCATTGTGGAATTAGTTGAACTAAAGAAACAACTAGAGGAATTGAGTAATAAGGGATTTATTCAACCTAGTGTTTCTCCATGGGGAGCCCCTATCCATTTTGTTAAGAAGAAATATGGATCTATGAGGTTATGTATCGACTATAGGGAGATAAATGCTATAAAAATAAAGAACAATTATCCCCTACCTCGCATTGATGATTTATTTGACCAACTGCATGGAGCTCAATACATTTCAAAAATTGACCTTCGATCTGGATATCATCAGTTATGTGTGAAGAAGAAAGACATTCCAAAGATAGCATTTCGAACCAGGTACGGGTATTATGAGTTTACAGTAATGCCTTTTGGATTGACTAATGAACCCTCTGTACTCATGGATATGATGAATATAGTTTTCAAGGAATATCTCGATAAATTTTTTGTGGTATTTATTGATGATATTTTTTTATACTCCAAAATCTATGAAGATCCTGAAAATCACTTGCGCATTATCCTGAAGACTCTGAGAAGACATGAATTATATGGGAAGTTTAGCATGTGTGAATTTTGGATTCAGGAGATTTCTTTTCTTGGAAATATTGTCTCTAAAGATGGAATCTTTGTTGATCCTTCTAAGACCATGGAAATCCAAGAATGGCCTTTACCGATGAGTATAACTGAGGTACATGGTTTTATTAGTTTAGCAGGTTATTATCGATGTTTTTTCCAGAATTTTTCCTGGTTAGCTAACCCATTAACAAAGCTCACACATAAAGGGGTAAAATTTGTTTTGGAAAAAATAGTGTAAATAATGTTTCGAAGAACTGAAGAGAATATTAGACAATGCTCCTATATTGATGCTACCATCGGGGAATGATGGGTTCGTTATTTATAGTGATGCATCGAAGAAAGTACTTGGTTGTGTCCTTATGCATAATGATAGGGTTATTTCCTATGAATCACGACAGTTGAAAATTCATAAGCAAAACTATCCTACTCATGATCTCAAGTTAGAAGCTGTGATCTTTGCTTTGAAGATATGGAGACACTACCTCTATGGTAAAAAATGTGAGATTTATACTAATCACAAAAGTTTGAAGTATATTTTCTCACAAAAAGAACTCAACATGAGGCAAAGGAGATGGCTTGAATTACTCAAGGATTATGATTTCATGATAAAATACCACCCGGGGAAGGCAAGAAAGGTGGCAGATGCTTTGAGCAGAAAAGATCATGGATTTTTTAACAATATGAGAATTGAAAGGGATTCAATTTTGATGGATCAAGTGAAGATGGACAGGGGAATAACCATGGAAGGTGAAACATCAATGATTTTTCAAATGGTTCCCAAACCATATTTACTAGAATTGATAAAGAGTTCTTAGACCAGTGATGAATAATTTCAAAAGAATATTAAAGTTGTGAATAGTGACTTTTTACTTTTATTTACCACGGTTAAAAGTAAATAGGGTAATTAAGGGTAAAAATGATAATAATATTACCCTAAAACATGTCTTAATTCTATTGGACAAGTGTAGCTCTACCAAAAACAACCTTAGGAAAAAAAATATTATCATTTAGGTCCACTTGGATTAGATTAGGACATTTATTATTATTTAATTCAAAGAAGAGTTAAAAGATTTAAAATCAACGTTTAATTACTAAAACATTTTTAATATAGGGTTGTACATTAGATAAATTTGATTGTAAATATTCATTATAAATCTAAAAATATTTCCTACATAATGGTATTTTCTTTATAATTTTTATACATTAAATAATTTAATTTATTTATGACACAATGGTGATGCATTAATTACCTAATTAATGAAATATTAAAATAATTGATATTATAAATATCCAAATAAATGTAATTTGAGACTTTTTATAAAATAAAATAATTTTATAGGTTAATATGACATGTTCTTATTGATTTAATTATGTTTTTTTGAAGTAATCATGCTTTTAAGATTTTTACAAAAATCAAATACTAAATAGTGTCAAAATTGACATAAAAGAGTTTTTTAAAAAAATATTGTATTATTAATTGATATTCTATTCCTAAAAATATATGGATCAGCCAAAGGACTTATATCATGATATGTGTATCATTAATGGACCACTTGGGGGTCTCTTGTATGTATATAGTAATTTTATTAGCTATATAATATAAAAATAAAAAGGGAAATGGTAAATGTCAAACTATATAACTCTGACTTAAATATAAATGATAAGGTTAATATAGTGACTCAAACCTGTCTAAAATCTATTGGTTGAATATATTTCGACCCATCCCCACCTTAAACTTTAAATAATCAAATTTATATCCATTATAAATCGAATATGAATTTATTATAAAATAATATTTTTTTATTTTCCAAAGGCGCCTCTCACCCCTCTTATAAAAGGGAACTCCCCCTTATCACTAATTCACACATTCAATGACTTTTTTCTCGGCCAAAACCTGGACTAATAATCTCTAAAATTCCATAACTTCAACCTATAGTCATTATTTTGATCTAAAACCCAACTTAAAGAGCCATTTTGATCAAATCAAAAGGAAGATCCTGAAGAAGAGGTAATGTTTTCACCACCCTCTTTCAAGTTCCTTTCTTATTCAAATTCTTATTTCTTTGCTATTCCCATTCTAAAATAATAACTCAAGTGCATTATATATACTCTAATGTTATTATAAATATGGTACAATCATATTCAGTATTCTATCTATCCTTTGAATGACATGTCACCATACGTGCGTACGTACAACTTACCCTCTCCACATCGTGGTGTAATTGTTATTCAAAACATTATTATTTGGATAGGTATAATAATGATTTGTAATTAATGTAAATATTAAATATAAAATTATAATTATTCTATATATATGATATACCATCCAATTATATATTATTTTAATATTGAAAGAATGATATTGTCGCTCGTGCGTACGTACGGACTACCGTCTCCACAAACGCGATGAGATTCATTCCCCATCGAATCCATTCGAGACTAATTATCATTTTATGATTAAAATTAATGTTTAATAACTTTATATAATTCTTTATATGAATAAGATACAACCTATACATAACAAAAACAGCTTATGTAACAAAACATATAAAATAAAATGAGTAATTTAACACCCGAAATGATGATAATGCTAGGATATTATTAACAAATCAATGTTAAAAGATCATATATGATATCTTATTAATTTATATGATTCGTTTATAATTTAATAACAATAATTTCACCATTATACAGGAGTTTAACCTACCCTCAACCAAGGAAAATTACAAGGTAAGGTTTTATTTAACAATCTCTTCATTATTCAAGGTTGTTTATACATAATTATCCACTGGGACCTCTTTATCATCCACATCCATGTTTCTTAAAAATGTATTACAAAACATTCTTACTATTTTAAAGAATATGTGTTAAAGTCATTTATACCCATTTTTGACATTTTATAATAAGTTTATAAAGGAATATTTCCATCATTTTCCAAACAAGGTCATTTTTATCCTTTTCGACAGAATTAAGGTAAGAATGTCTTTTTTAACTTATACGGTGGGTGCGGCTATTTTCTGCCATTATAAAATCTTCGAAGCTTCCCTTACAAGATTATAAGAATATTTTAAAAGTAAAAGTTTTATTTTATAATTATTTTACTTTTAAATGATTTCAAAAAAAGATATATTTCTCTCAAATAGTTTTGATTTCATCTATGTTAACATCCTTTGATGGATTTTAAGCTTATTTGAAGTTTATTTATTATGATAAAAAAATTCTGTATTGTATTGAAGGTTTTGTGATATGTTTGACTGTGGATTTGTTATTTTTATACCCTTTATGGTTTATAGAGAAAATATTGACATTTCGTATGCTAGTTTTAATAAGAATTTTTATGTTATGTTTAAACCTATTCATATGAGGAATGCATTGGACTTAATATGTGACGGGTGGAGCTCGCTATAGATCCTCGATGAATGGATAGGTCTAATGAGACAAACTAGTGTCTTGGAACAAGCCCTTGACAAAATATTATTTATAGTCTTGGCACAAGGCCTTGACCATGTGGTTATGATAGTCTGGCATTATGTATTCCATCATTATGTAAGTGGTTATTGATACTGCATGTGATTATTCGAATTTTAGAATATCCATGTGAGAAGTAAATGGAATTATTTCATTTTATTTTTTCCATATTATGTTGAAGTTCATGTTTAAAAGTCTTTTGTTTTAGTAATACATTTCCTTAATTGTTTATGCTTATTTATGAATGTTTCCGCTATATTGTTATCCTTACTGGGTATTTGAGCTCACCCCTTTCAATGTTTTATTTTTCCCAGGATGTGAAGAAGTATTTTATAAATGATCTGCAGGGATAGTATGAGGGGATATGAGTGTGGACCATTGATACTATGTTGTTGTAGTTTTCATTTTATGATGTAATGTAAACTTTATGAATGTATCTAGTGTTTCCAAGGCTACTAAACTAATCGGTCTTTCCAGACCTGATCTTTTGTGATCATGCCAATGTTATGTAATAATTCACCTACTTAGGGTAACTGGGGCCGGGGCGTTACATATCGCCACCCCATTCCCTTATTCTTACATAATAAATTAAAATTCCCCTATTAATTTCCCTCTCAATGATCCTATAAACATCATCTCTCTTCAATCTTGATTTGTTTTCTTAGATCCATGATTGTGTTCTAATCTAAGAAGCTTAAGAGAGATAAGGGTTCATATTTATCACTCTATAATTCTTATTTGAATTTATATATTTTTAATATATTTTAATTATTAATTTTATATGATTTAATAACTTTTATCTTTGTTATTATTGGCCCAATGAACAGTTATCATGGAATTATTTCCCAAACCCCTTACATTATACCCCTTTTCTAAGCAGTTACAATGCCAAAGTAAGGGTTGATTTTCTCTCTCAATACAATTCTGATATATATTACCATTATTGTATACTTTTTAATTCAAAATTTTTCATCCCGTTTTTGGGTTGATTTTATTTTATATTCCATTCTTAATACATCTTTCCAATTTGATCATTCCTCCCACTCACTTTATTCATAATTCGTAAGTGGTTACTATGTCTAAACCTCCTTATATCCATAGAAATACCATACTTTGGATCATTAAAAAGCGTTATATTTTCTATGAAAATACATCTCTATATGGATAACAAAAGTGGATTTGGTTTTTCCTTAGATATTTATAGGAGTAATAACCATGAAAATAGTTATTCAGATATATCTCAGTCATCATCTAAGTGAGTCATGAGTGGGCCCTTACTATGCACCTGGTTTGACACTCACAAAAGTATATTCTATGGAAAATTATCATACTCTTTATGAAAAATTACATAATCTATATAGTAAACATTTCTTTAATTTCTTACCATTGAATATAAATTTTTGTAAACAAATTAAAATTCCTTATTCTTGAAAAATACTCATTAGAAATAATTTCATATTTATCACTTTTTATGAGTACTTTTTTTTAAACTATGAATCCATAATTATTCCTTATATGTCTTTAGGGAATTCACATTGACATTATTATTAATATTATGACTGAGGAAATATTATTATGACCAATGTATTCTATTATAACATATAGTAAGATCATGTTTGATAAGTTCAATTGGAAAAAATTTCAATTTATTTCTAAGTTGTTCTACCTTAAACATTATTACATGTATACCCTATATTCATTCTGTGTATTATAGAATGAATTGGTCTTTTATGTGTTGGATGAGGCTTGAAATTATAGATCCCCTTAGTGCACTGGTAGGTTTTTTCGGAAAACTAATATTGTGTAATTGGATCATCCTTACCCTTTATATATGATTTCATGGAACAAGGCCTCAATGATATGATTTTGATTTCTAGAATTATGTATATCCATATTTTGGATGATTTTTTGTGATCCTTAGGATTATGAATTTATCTTTAATCTATTGATTAAACTTATGTATTCATTATTAAGGATTATATATTATACATGTTGTTTCTTATTCCATATATGTCCATTATTAGATTCCATTGTATGTTTTTTCCATTCTGATCTTTTAATATCACCATATTTATTTTATTTCACCATTTCCTTTAGAAATGAAGTGTAATACAATGATTTAAAAAGGCTATCAGTGTGAATAAATAATTTTAGTTTTCTATTGTAAAATTTTAATGTGGTGTATATAGTCTCTTGAGGATTACTAAACCATGATCCATGTAATGTAATATCTTGTACTATGTTTTCCATGTTATATATAACCCACTATCTCAGGGAAACTAGGTTTGTGGGAATTATAGTTGGTATCAAAGTAAGGTTTAGTAGAAAACATAGGAACAATATTTATAAAAACATAGGTAGTTTTCTTATATTCCACCAATAAATAAAATCAAGATATTATTCTAGAATTGTTTTGATATAATACATTATAAGAAATGTTGGAAGTTTAATAATTAATCGATTAAAATATTTTTAGAAAATGGAACATGGTAGGATATTCAAAGACCAATAAAATGACTAGGAACAATTTGATGAATTTCTAAATAATAAAAACAATGGAGTAAATGTTGTTTCTGAAAAATTAGTACAATTATAAGAAAATTATCTCAGGTTATTAAAACTAAAAATTCATACATGAAGTAACCAGTTTCTGCTCCATAAAGATCAACCACATTGGACTGTTTTATAAAGAAACAAACTCTACTTTTTAGTGGTACCTATAATCACATAGAGGTACAACAATGGATTGTGTCAGTATAGAAAATATTAATAGATTTAATATGAGCATAGTGGGATAAAGTAATTATGGTTTTATATCATCTAAGTGGTGATGTTGACCAATGGATGGCATTAATTCAAAATATTAAGTAAGCATGGTAGATTGATAATATGGAATGGAATACATTCAAGGTAGTTTTTCTATAAAAATATTTTTTTAAGAGAAATATGAAATGATGGAAATAAATTTACTAAACCTAAGATAAAAATAAGAAGTGGTGGTGGCTAATTATGAAGAAAAATATAAAAATTTAACATGTTATGTTATGGATTGTCTCTATAGCCTTGAAAAAAAAGATTAATCACTAATTTAATGGTTTAAAGTATATTATTTGAGGATCCTTGGTATCTAAAAATATCTTAACATGTGAGGAAAGAGTAACCAGTAATATCAAGACCAAAAAGAATTAATCAAAAAAATATTATAAAGGGGAACCTAAGAAGAAGATGATAGCTAATCACCATACAGAAAGAGTCTCTCAAAAGGAAAATAAATGAAGAGTAGATTTCCATACATGTAATAAATGTAGGGAAAACACCTAGGAACCTATTTTAGGGGATTGTTTCCTCTTCTAAATCCATTTTTTATTATTTTCAAAATTCCACTTTATGCTTATGTGGTAACCTTATATTCAATCAGATTAAATCCAAACCAACAAAATTAAAAATTAAAAACCAAGAGAGAAATTAAACAAAGATCCAAAATTTAAAATTCAAAAAGATCCATGAACCAATCACATCACCAATGAATCACCTCGGGTCACAAAACCCAGATGCAAGGACCAAATACTACTCAAGTCACACCTCCTCATACAAAATTGAAATATAAACAAGCACATCCCAAAACCTTTTAGTAAACTTCCACACCAATCTGACTAGGGGGATAAGTAAAACATGGGGAAATAGTAGAGATTCAAGTAGTCAATGATCACAAACATCTCTAGTACACTAACTCCTTTCTTTGAATCATCCACTAATAGAAACTAGTACCATGTGTAATGCCTCCACAAACAAAGAAAAATAGGATAAAATGGGAATAAAAAAGAATGATAACCATCATTGGGAACAAGAATCCATCCCTTAGGAACCAACACCGTGCTAAATACAAAATTATGTAGCTACTCCACTAAAAATTAGGAACCACTACCATCGCTGATGAAAATATAAATAGAAACAACCACCATCGTATAGAAAATAATTTCCACTAAAAACCATCACCATAAACAAATACACATCATGCCTACAGAACATCATCAAACATTCAACTCACACATACTAAAACCACCATAAAAACCACTATATCAATCCAAAATGCAGTCTAGTGTGGAAAGTCCCATACATGGTCTTGGATAATAATGCAATTTTCCACTATAGAATCCATGACTACGGCCAATAAATGATGAAGCAAGAATAAATCATCGACAAAAAAATAAGAAACCTCAAAAAATAAGGAAATAAGACAAGTTCATATCTATATTATGAGGACTAAATATACTAAGAAATAGGAATTGAGTTACCCAAAGCTAGACAGTGGAAATCTCAAAAATATGATGAATCTAGAATGCCTTAGGAAATATTTTTCACTACAAATGGAATCAATTTGAGAACAAATTCAGTGGAATCGATCAGTAGCCAAAGAGAACACATGAATTCATGAATTTAATAAATTTTTAGTGTGAATATTGATTCTTGGGGATGAATACCACTCATCAAGTAGGAGAATTAGGACCCAATTAGGAACTCTCGATAAGAACTCCTGGCCGAGTAAGGGATTGGTTGTATGATTCAAATGTGGTGATAAATCTCATCATGATAATGAGTTCAAAGTCAAGAGGAAATAAATCAATGTATAATTTTTCAACATCAAGGTTTTGGGGAATTAATCTAATCGATTTCCCATGTTCAAAGGGAATCTTCCATAAAGGAGGCCTATAGAACAAGTTCATGCCTTTACCGTGACAATAGTTGAAGTCTATACTCCAAATGATGTGATATATAGAACTTTTATTGTATAAAAAATTTTATCTAATACATTGATTAATTATAAATCTATTCATCACATTATATCCTATATGTTTTAAAATAATATTCAATCACCCCTACTCTACTTTGTAATGTTTTATTAGTTAGAACCTTGAGTGGTACATTGATTATAACAAAGGTGCACCAGCAAATTCAAATTAAGATTCATGGGTTGTGTCTCATTGAAAAACAAATCAAAATAACTATGGTTTATTTTTATGTATTATTGTGAATTTATTCCATCTTGAATCATAAAGTAGTAATTGATTATAGTGATACAAAAATAAAATTAGGGAGGAAAGTATTGAATTACTTGTTTTTCAAGGACATATTTCATCCCCTGAATCTTTTATTAAACTGTCCCTAGTATATCAATATAAGGAAATTAGCGGGGAGGATATGGATGGAATTAAATAAATGGTGGTTAAGGGTATTCTGATAATAGAGGAGATCCTAGTTTTAAGGGAATATATTGATGTATTTCATGATGAATTATCTTTATTATCCCTTCATTGAAAATTTAAATTATCTATTGATCTCATATCCAATAAAATTTTGATATTTATTCCACCTTATATGATGTCTCTAGTGGAGTTAGGTGAGTCAAGAAAATTAAAATGAAAAATTTATGTGATAAAAGCCTCACTCATCCATGTATTTCACCATGATGCACACTATGGATGTTTCTGAAGAAGAAGGATGGGACAATGATATTATGCATCGATTAAAGGGAAATAAATGGAATTAATGTAATGAAAAAATATACATT
This sequence comes from Viscum album, assembly GCA_963277665.1. Taxonomy (NCBI): domain Eukaryota; kingdom Viridiplantae; phylum Streptophyta; class Magnoliopsida; order Santalales; family Viscaceae; genus Viscum; species Viscum album. The sequence continues at coordinate 501,658,106 of OY728131.1, read as the reverse complement.
GCCTCATATTTATGACCTATTTTATCAAATTCTTGGGGTTGAATACTTTTCAATGATTAATCTTTGTTCTGGCTATTGTTAGTTAAAATTAGAGAAAGAGGGTATTCCAAATATAGAATTTCATATGAGGTATAGTCATTATGAGTTCATAGTAATTTAATTTGGATTAACAAATTATTCCTCTATGTTTATATACTTTGTGAAAAGATTTTTAAAGGAATACCATGATAATTTTATAGTTGTACTTATTTATGAAATTTTTATACACTCTAAGTGTTGTGAGGATCATGATACTCATTTATGAATTGTTCTTGTGGTATTGTGGAAAAAATAGTTCTATGGAAAATTCATAAAATGTGAAATTTCACATCAACAAGTCACTTTCCTTAGTTATATTGTATCCAATGACGGTATATATATTGACCCTTTAAAGATTAATTCCATCAAATAATGGATAAAACTACCAAAATTATAGAAATATAAATTTTTCTTGGGTTAGCGGGATAAAATCTACATTTTTTAAAACCTTTTCTCAGTTGGATAATTCTTTAACCAATCTAACACATAAGGGGGTTATGTTCACATGGATAAAGGAATGTGAAGATAGATTTGAAGAATTAAATATTATATTGGTGAATGTGCATGTTTTGAATCTTCTATTTGGTGAATATGCCTTTGTTATTTACAATGATTAATCATAGAAAGTCATTAGATGTATTCTAATGAAAGATAATATAATTTTCGCCTAATCATCAATTCAGTTGAAACCCTTTGTGATAAATTATAAAAATTGTGATTTAGAATTGGAGAAAGTAATCTTTAATCTGTAGATATTAAGGAATTGTCTATATGAAGAGACATATGATATATACACATACCAGAAGAGTTTTAAATATATATTTACCTTGAAAGATTTTAATATAAGGAAAATAATATGGTTATAACTACTCAAAGATCATAATTTTTTATCTATTATCTTCAGGGGTAATCAAGCAAGGTAAACGATGTTTTGAGTAGAAAAGATCATTGTACCTTATCCATGTTAAGGGTAAAGAATGATCCAATTCACAAAGACAAATTAAAGATGGACTTTGGTATTATAATGGATGTTGAAGAAACATTCGTATTCCATGTAATCAATAAAGAAAATCATTTTTAGATAGGATTAAGAAATATCAACAAGATGATTAATCACTATAAGAGAAAATATAAGATTTGAAAAATGGGAAATTACTGGAGTTAAACATTACATTTGAAAAAGTTTTATGATTTCAAAAGAGTGTATATGTTCCATTTTTACCAAATTTGATGAATGATCTGTTATATGAGTCTCATAGGTCAAACATCTCTATAAGCATTGGTAGTACCAAAATGCATAGGTATATCTGAGATGACTTATAGTGGAAAAATATAAAGAGACAAATTGAAGATAGTATTACAAGATGCTTAGTATTCAAGAAAGAGAAGGCTGAAATACAACATACCAATGGAGTAATGTATAATTTACCTAATTAAATGGAATTTGGATAGTATTAATATGCATTTCATCACTATTCTTCCTAGGAAATCTAATCTAGATATTACTATATGGGTCATTGGTGACCGTATCATAAAGTCAACACCTTTCTTTATAACTAGAGAATATTTACTCTAGATTGTACTAATTTATTGTATATAAATGATGTTATCATACTTCATGGAAAACCTCTATTTATATTCTATGAACATGATAAAATGTTCACATAAAGTTTTTGGAGGATTCTCTTGAAGCCTTTAAATATAGAGCTTAATCTTACCATGGATTATCACCCTTAAATGGTTGGGTCGTATGAATTGACAATCCATACAATGGATAACATGATAAGGTATGTATATCTTTACTTCAAATGAATTTAAGATAAGTATTTACCCCAAGTGTATTTTTTCTATAATAATACTAACCCTAGTGATTTATATGAAACCATATGGAGCCTTGTATTGGAAGATATTTTGAACTCAGACGTGTTGGGATGAAGTTGGAGAAAGGAATATTTTGGGTCAAAAATATATTGAAGAGAAAAATAATAATTTAAGATCTACCCATTAACTTATCAAGGCATCCCAAATTAAATAATAAAGTTATTTTTAAAACCAAATTCGGGATCATGAATTCTAAGTGGGAGGCTTTGTCTTTATGAAGATATCTACATGGAAATGGGTTATGGTATTGGAAATAAATGGAAGTTGAATCCAAGATATATTAGTCCGTTGGAAATTTTGGAGTGGATATAAGTTGTGTAATTTTGTTTTTCCCTGACACCAAACCTATCTGAGGTTCATGATGCCTTCCATATATCACATCTAAGGAATTATAATAGAGACTATAACTGTGTTCTAAAAGTTTATTATGTTTTGTTGGATCTATAATCATCATATGAGGAGGAGATGATTAATATTATTAGTATTGGTTAATGTGTTCAATTAAATAGAACTACTAACCTGGATAACTTTCTTTATAGGAATTATCTTCAAGAATAGGAAACATGGGTGCTTGAGTACTTCATGAGATAGTCTTATCCACGTTTATTTTTAGATTGATTCATAATTTCTAGGATGAATTTTTTTTAAGTTGGATAATATAATACCTGATATTCAATAATATTAAATTAATATTTCATCAAATGGTCATTGTAAAATGAAAACTTTATTATTTCGTTATAAAAGTTCAATAAATATTGATACAATAAGAAAATGAAGTAATTAAAATTTTTATAGAAACTAAAACTGGTACCATTAATCATGTAAAAAATGTATTGAAACACTATAATATTATAAAATTGTGTATTTTACTAAAAAATTTACAATTATATTAGATACATTATTATTAAAAAGAAAACAAAAAACACTGGAATTGATATGGTGTAAGAATTTAAAGAATGATATGAAAGGATGTATACATTGGAATTTATATATAATAATTAATCTCAACATTTTGTATTATATACCTTATTTAAATATAATTTTTTTTCATTATGACCATTGGAAAATAATTTCATTGGCCAATTTGATCATTGGTCATTATAACCATTGGTAGTATAGAAATTAAGAACAAATTATTGGGATTAGTTTACATTAAGGGTAATAATGAATGTTAATTATCACATAAATAAGTAAATATGCATTAAAAAAGTAGGAAAATCCCTTACGGGTATTATTTATAAAATATTGGGAAGGAGGTCGAATCATTGGGGGTCACCCTTGACCTAGCCCCAGAAAAACTCCAATAAGTGATGTTTGAGCGGCACCGCTTGTGGGAGAAGTTCAAGTTAGTGGAAATCACAACCCAGTAAATTTTTTCCAAAACACCATATGAATTTACCACCATTTCATATCTTACCATTAGGTAATATACCGGTGTGATTATACTTTATGTATCTAGGGTTCAGTTGTTTTATAATTTAAATTCCTTAAGAAATTGTAAGGTTTTTTACAGGTAGATTTTTTAGGGATGTATTAACCTAACATAAAAGGTACAATGTATGTAATTAGATAACTGATATGATAAAATAAATTTAATATTTTAAATGAAGATTTAAATATTATACAATGGCTAAAATTTGGTAATTTTTTATTAAAATATTAAAATATGATAAAATGGTGGAATATGGTTAAATATGATAATATGATATATATTCCATCGTAAATATATAATAATGAATCATTTTGGCCAAGGAAGTTCTATTTCACAATTTTTGGAACTAAATACCATATTGGGGAATTAAGGGTGGTAGTGGAGAAAAATGGATATAGTGGGGCACTAAAGGAAATTTGAATAATTAAATAATTGATAAATTATTCAATGAAATTTCACTCACCAAACCTATAAATACACACACCATACTCCCATTCTTACACACCAAATTCAATGTTAAATATTTATTTAACTCTTAAGGAGTTTGTCCCCTAGCTCTCCCTTCATTCATGAAGAGTTTTTTGGACCTATGTTTGGGTTCCGATCTTAGAATCTCAATTGAGGTAAGGGTTTCTACTTTTCTCTATTCATTTCCTATTTGAATTTATGTATTTTTAATATTCTATAAATATTAATTTTAAATGATTCCATGACATGTATCGATGTTATTATCATCCCACTAAACTATTATAATGGAAACATTTCCCAAAACCCTTTACTTGTATGCCTTTTTTATTTTTTACTATACTGATGTAAGGGTTTATTTTCTCTATCTTTACACTTCCTATTTATATTACCATTTTAGTATCCCTTTTAATCCATAATTTATTACCTTATTATTGTATTCATGTCATTTTATGTTAGATTATTAATACATCTAACCTATGTGATAATTTGTTTCACTAACATGATTCCCAATTCATACATCATTATTATGACTGAACCTCCTCATAGGTATAGAAATCCTATAATTTGGATAAGTGAAAAGTGTGTTATTTTACAAGAAAATAAAACTGTATATGGATACTATATGGGGATGTGATTTTGAATTAGATTCATTATAACACACCTAGGTTTCAAAAGTAAATTTAAATTCATGAAAATTTGTTTTAAGTAGATAGATATTATTATCACTAAACTTAATTTTCTTAATTTTGTGTTTTGAATTTCAGAAAATGGACATACACGGTTTCAATTAGTACGTTATTTAGAGTCTAATGAGACCAAATTAATTTTTGGTGAATAGTATCATACACTTATGAATAGCAATGTTTCCCTTGTGAATAGTAACATACCCTTATGAATATAAACTTTACCTATGATAGTATACATATAAGATTTAATTGGAGTTATTATATACCCATATCTTGGAATAAGTAAATAAATGTTTTAAAATTGTTGTTTTAAGAATAAAATATTATTTTATTTAAAAATTAAATTATTCATATTTAGAAAAGTATTTTCAAAAAATGGAGTTCATTTTGGGATTCTACATGTCATGAAATGGTTGGGGTGAATTTTTGGTAATTTTCTGAAATACTTAATTTTTTTTCTGAATAGTGAAATATAGTAAAATACTGTATATATAAATTATCAGATAAATACATTATTACCTGCATCATATATGATGTAAGCAACCAATATTTAGAACTCGCATGAACTTATTAATATTTTCCATATTGGAATCATAACTATTTATTTTCTAGTAGCAAAATAATTATATAATGATTAAAATAATGTAAAACTCCTCCTCTCCTCCACTATAAATACCACCCACTCCCGCCTCTTCCTCCCACACCCTAAAGCCTTGATACTTACCAATGTTCTTCAAAATACTCCTTTCAAGATACTTCCTCATTTCCTAGACATTCTAGTCTCACCAAAAGTCCAAAACCAAGGGCCTTAAGAAGGATCTCAAGGAAAAGAGACCAAGAGGTAAACATTCTCTTTTGTTTTATTTATTTTTCTTTTAACTTTATTTTATCTTCTTATTATTTCCTCACCACAAACTATCCAAGAGGCATGAATGATCCATTATATTAAAAATTCATTATTTAAACATGTTTATAGAAGATTAATCATTATACTTCTTCTCTTTTCTCATGTCTTCATGAAATTAAAACATTGTCTATGATGTGTCGATTTACCCACATCTTGGACGATGTGATTTCAGTTTATTTTAATTCCTTCAAGATTGGTCATGAAAAAAAATTTATGGTCGAAATTGATTATAATTTATGTATTATATCTTATATATAGTTCTGGAATCATTTTTTACACATTTTATAAATTTAAAAAATGAGTTCTTTATGATCAAAGAATCGCAAAAATGACCTAAACAAATATCAATAATGTTTTAATTTATATATAATGATCATATTAGAATTAAAAATGAAAAATGGAATAATTTATGGTTCTAGAAATTTTAAATTTATTCTAGTGTTTCACTTCCAATCGACAAGAATATCCATCATGAACCAATCATCGAAACTATGTGAAGAACACACCCGAAAACAATGGAATTAACAAAATATTATTAATGAATGGGTGGAATTATGTTTTAAAATAATAATTAAAGGTGTTATAAACATGAATATTTTTCTGTTAAATATTCATAACACTATTTTAACCTTCATATAGATGTTTTAAATGCGTTTGAAGGAAGTCAAACATGAGGTAAGGGATCTTATCTTTCAAAATTTTATTCAAGAATCACCCCTATGGTATTCTCTTTAATTATTAATTCCTAATGATGGTGTATGTTTTAAAACCTCCCCCATACTACCCTTATGATTTATTAATGATTATATACTCCTTTATCTCTCATTAACCCTCCCATTTACACATGATACCATGCCAAAATTTCGTAAGTGAATTCTAAACCCAATTTTCATTCTTTGGGTTAACTTTTAACTTCAACAGTTTTTTATCACGATAAGAGGATTTTTGATATGTAATTTGGTTATATTATATTGAATTAAGTTTAAATAAATTATATATACATATTAACCTCATTTTATTAATTCTCTCTTAAATTTTATGGTATTTGTAAAGGAGTTTCTGTTAAAATCCTTTTGGATGTCTCCTTTATGAAATCCAAATAGATTTTTATTTTTTATGTCAAGAGTGTTATATTATGATTTCATGATGTTTCAATACCATAGTGTATAAATTATATGTTTTATAGTTATTTTTTAACAATAATATTTCATTGTTTTGTGTGTGCAATGTTTGTGTTCTAAGATGCTTTTTTTACGAAAAAAGGTATTTTGAAATGTGAATGTGTTTTTCTCAAGGGTGTAAATGAGTTATGAATTGTTTTATTCATGATATGTTCCTTAGATATTATTTATTTCATGTTGATAAAATTATAGATCAATATATGATGGTTTACCTCCATTATAGCTCTAGATATGTTGATTTGAGCCCATTATAGCTCAAGATATGACGGGTGAGACCCATTATAGCTCAAGATATGTTGGGTTGAGCCCGTTATAGCTCAAGATAGGACAGGTGATCCCAATTATAGCTCTCCAATGCATTGGTTAATCTAGATATAGAAGTTGAACAAAGGGTAATACCATGATTAAGGGTAAATGTAATAATGATATGGTAAATATGACCCAAGGAAACTACATGATGTTTTAATGCATATGAGTTTTTATGATTATGGGTTTTATTGGTTTTTATGTTATCACTTGACATATGATTTCTTTCTTTATACCCATTAATGAGTTTTATACTCATACCAATATTTCAAAATGTTTTTCATAGGGTATAATTATATGTAAGAGAAATAAGGGAGTCATGGTGAATTATATGGAGTGTTGTCAAAGAAATTAGGTTTTAAGTTTTGATGTTTTATATTATGAAAAAAATGGATACTATTCTCAGTAGTATCTTCTTTTTATGAATGTGGAATGTTATGTATGTAAGATATCATAATTCTCTATAACTATAAACCCAAAAATAACCTCAATGTGTAATAATGTATGTCCTCGAATAAAATTCAATATTAAGTAATATTTAAAGGCTAGGTCCTTATAGTTGGGATCATATGATGGTTTAGATAACATTAGGGTTTAGGATGATGTTAATATAATACCATAAATAATTTTTACTCTATGGTTAAATTGAAATGTTATAGAATTTAAATATTAATACATTTCTTTGTCTAAGATATGTCTGTTTAGAATGGTTTTCCACATAAGAAACAAGGATGCTGAAGTAGGAATGCACCAAGAGGGTGTTGCCTGTCCGAATCTGCAGCCTGGAATGGTGGAAATCAGAACTGAGCGGTTTACGATGGTAATATATTAGTTTAATCAAGCAATAAATATTGGTGGAATCCTTGCTAGAGAGGAACATGATCAACCATGAAGAAACATGTCTTTTGTGGAGCATTTTATGAGGAAACAACCTCCAATATTCAGTGGAACTGTAGATCCAGTGATAGCTGAAGGATGGATTACTGCTCTGGAAAATATATTTGATGTCATGGGATATTTGGAAAGTCAAAAGGTAATACTAGCTAATTATCATTTGTAAGGTGATTTCGATCAATGGTGGTATCTGGTTAAGAATACGAGAGAAAGAGTTGATCTTGATATTTTAGAATGGGATGAATTTAAGAGTCTTTTTCTGGAAAAATATTTTCCTAAAACTATTAGAATCAGAATAGAGAAACAATTCTTGGAACTAAAGAAGAAAGATGATGATTATGTGGTAGCATATGAATCTAACTTTACAAGACTGCACAGGTATGTGCCATATTTTACTCGGGACTTTAATGGAAAAATAAATAGAGTTTACTCTAGTTTGAAACAATTTTTGCGAAGATCTTTGGCTTCAAGAGAGTATAAAAGCTATGGGAAACACTTTTGGTGTGCTAAAAATGTGGAGATGTATTTTTCTGACACTTATGTGCCTTGTGATGACAAGAATAAGAAGTTTCCAGGTTGGAAAGCATTGGGAAACAGTTTTTCAAAGAAGTCTAGAGGTAATAAAATCAATTTCCCTTATTGTAAAAAGTGTGGTAAAAGGAATCCAGGTGAATGACCAGTAAATTCTGGGAAGTGATTCCAATGTGGAATTTTTGGACACATGTATCATGAGTGCAAGGAAAATGATTCAAAAATGAACGAGAAGTCGGTGGTGAGATGAATTAACTATAAGGAATTGGTTCATTTTGCTAATGTTTGTATGAAGCTAGTCACTCAAGAATGAAATCATTAGGATTTAAAGATGAATGGTGTGGAAAAATATTTTTCTACCACTTTAGTAGATTTGAAGCTATAAAATGTGGTGGTATCAGGTACATTTCTTAATTTTATATATTTCAAATATATTTTCTTTTGATTCAGGGTCTACACATTCCTTCATTTCTGATTAATTTTTGGAAAAAATGGGAATTCAACCTCATGAAATGAAACTAGAACTCATGGAAAAAACACCTGGAGGAAATATTTTGGGAAAATAAAGTTTTGATAATCTAACTATATTTGTCTATAGAAAACTTTTACCTAAAAACCTTTTTGTTTTTCCTCTAGTAGAGTTTGATGTTATTTTGGGTATGTACTAGCTTTCTTTTTATCATGATAAGATAGATTGTTGTGTAAAATAAGTTTTTTTCCAAAAATAATTTTAGTTTGTGTACAAGAATGAACTTGTACCATTTATAACATATTACGAAGCTAAGAAACTGATAAAATATGTAAATAAAAGTTATCTTTCTCATATTTCTGAAGATAATAGAACTAACCTGATTAATGATGTACCAGGGGTAAATAAATACCTGGAAGTTTTTCATGATGATTTTCCTGGTTTTATTTCTGATCGAGAAATTGAGTTTACCAATGACTTAGTTCATGATTCAAAGACAATATCTAATCCCATTATCCAATGGCTCAAATGGAACTTCTAGAATTAAAAAAACAGTTGCCAAAATTATTAGATAAAGGCTTAATCCAAACTAGCACTTCACCATGGGGTGATCATGTCTTGTTTTTTAAGAATAAATATGGTTCAATGAGACTTTTCATTGATTATAGAGCCTTGAATAACATTACTATTAAAAAAGTATCATTTTCCTCATATAGATAATTTGTTTGATCATCTCCAAGGAGTACAGTATTTCTCAAAGGTTAACATGATGTTGGGGTACCATCAGTTGAAATTATAGGATGCAGTCATCTTGAAGACTATGTTCCATACTAGATATGGTCATTATGAATTTGTAGTTATGCCTTTTGGGTAAACTAATTCACTCGTTGTATTCATGGATATTATGAATAGAATATTTCATGAGTTCTTGGATGAGTTTGTTGATGTGTTTATTGATGACATTATATTATATTCTAGAAGTAAAGAGGATCATGAAAAACATATAAGGGCTATTTTGAAAAACATAAAAGAAAATAAAATGTAAAGAAAATTCAAAAAATGTGATTTTTGGTTAAAACATATTTCTTTTCATGGGGATATTGTAAATAAGGGTGGAATAATAGTTGATCCTACCAAAAAAAGTTATTGATGAGTGGAAAAGACTTAAAAATGTTACACATATTCATAGTTTTCTTGGATTTATAGGTTATTACCAATGGTTTGTTAAAAACTATACACTTTAATCTAGCCTTCTAACTAAGTTAACATGAAAATGGGTTAAAATTTTTTGGACAGAGTAATGTGATGTTTGTTTCCAGGAATTTAAAATAAGATTGGTGAATGCTCCAATTTTGACTATACCTTCCAAAAGTGGTGAATTTTTCATCTATGGTGATGCTTCTTTGAAGGGACTTGGTTTTTTTCTGATAAAGAATGATCAGGTAAATTTTTTTGCTTTACATAAATTGAAACCCCATGAGTTAAATTTCCCTACACATGATTTCGAATTAGCAGTTGTGTTTTTTTATTTAAAAATATGGAGGAATCATTTATATGGATCTAAATGTGAAATATAGACTGACCATAAATGTTTGAATTATATAATAACTTAGATGGAATTAAACATGATACAGAGAGTATGGCTGGAACTAATAAATGATTATGATTGCATGATTCATTACCATCTATGGAAAGAAAACAGAGTGTCTGAAGCATTTAGTTGGAAAAGTAATGCCACATTAAAACTCATATATTTGGAATGTGATCCTTTAGTAAATGATTTGATTATTTTTGGCATAGAAGTTGTTGGTGTAGGAAACACATTTGTTTTTTTTCGGATTTTAGTGTAGTCATCTTTGTCCGAAAGAATTAATAAAGCATAGAATGAAGACTATGAGCTATAGAGAAAGGTAGAATTAGTTAAAATGGGTATGTTTCCAGAATTTATCCCTGATAATGATTGTGCATTAAGATTTGTTAAAAGTTTGTGTGTTACTTTTAATTCTCATTTGAAGAAATAATTGTTATGTAAAACTCACAGTTCTCCATTTTCAGTTCATCCTGGTTGCACTAAGAAGAATAGAGACCTTCGGGAGTATTACTGGTTGGGTGGAATGAAAAGGGATATTGGATAATTTACAAGGAAATGTTTGAAAAGTCAATAGATTAAATCAAAGAATTAGTTACTGAAGGGGATGCTTCAACCATTTCTAGTTATAGAGTGGAAAAGGGAGAATATATCGACGGACTTATTTTTGGGACTACCAAAGACCTCTTGATGTAATAATATAATCTGGTTTGTTGTTGATCGACTGACTAAATTTTCACATTTTCATTATATTCAAGATACAATGTTTTTTTATCAGCTTTCTCGATTGTACCTCAAAGAGATTTTTAGGAAACATGGAGTTCTTATTTCAACTGTATCTGACCAGGATCTTAGGTTCACTTCTAATTTTTTGGAAAGGCCTTCAGAAGTCATTAAGCACAAAATTAAATTTCAGTATAGCTTTTTATCCTCAATCAGATGGGAACTCAAAGCGAACGATTAAAACATTAGAGGATATGATTTGAGCTTGTTCAATGGATTTCCATGGAAGTTGGGATAAGCATCATTTGTTATTTTAGTTTTCTTATAATAATAGTTTTTATTCCAGTATATAGAAGGCACCTTTTGGGGAGTTTTATGGGAAGAGGTTTTAGACTCCAGTATTCTGGGATGAAGTTAGTCAAGGAAAGTTGATGGGGGAAGAATTAGAGGAGTAAGTGGTTGATAATGTGAATATGATATAGCAGCATATGAGGACAACTCATATTATGAAAAAAGATATACAGATTATAGAAGAATAGACTTCTCTTTTAAGGTAGGTGACCATGTTTTCCTTAAAATCATTCCTTGGAAAAGTGTTATGCATTTTAGTAAGAAAGGGAATTTGAGTCCATAGTTTATTAGACCTTTTGAAATCTTAGAGAAAATTGGACTAGTGTCATGCCGAGTATGTAACACCCCAAACTTCAACGGTACGCTTCTCTTTGAATAATACAGTAGCGTGTGTTGTACGCAACTTCAAGTCCTAACACACACCACAACCAATAAAACTAGCCGTTATGAATAGTAATACCCACTTTTTAAAATTTTATAAATTTTATATTTCAAAATGGACTTAATTTTTGGATTCTGAATATCAAAATTATCCTAGGGTGAAATTTTGGTATTTTTCTGAAAACTTTCAATTTTTGATGAATAGTAAAAAAACACTGAGTTATAGTTTAAAAAAAAATTTATTTAAATAATTATTTATTTTATTTTTAATTAAGGTTAAAATAGATACATAATACCTATATAAGTTCAATGTAATTCATTGGAGTTAGTTCAGAATAATTTTAGATATATAAAAATTTTATTGAACTTTTCACCATCTCTTACCCACCTCCTAGAAGAATTTAGAAATTCACATAAAACTTAATTTTACCGCTTCTGTGAGTGGAATTTATAAAATCCGAGAGGCATGGTTAATATCAAGGAGTAAAATGTGGTTCAATGAGATGAAAATAATTTTTGGTGAATAGTAACTTTTTACTTTTATTTACCACGGTTAAAAGTAAATTGGGTAATTAAGGGTAAAAATGATAATAATATTGCCCTAACGTATGTCCTAATTCTATTTTACAAGTGTATCTCGACCAAAAACAACCTTAGGAATAAAATATTATCATTTAGGTCCACTTGGATTTGATTAGGATAGTTATTATTATTTAATTCAAAGAAGAGTTAAAAGAGTTAATATCAATGTTTAATTACTAAAACATTTTTAATATAGGGTTGTACATAAGATAAATTCGATTTTCAATATTCATTAGAAAGATAAAAAGTTTTCATACAAAATTGTATTTTATTTATAATTTTTAGACATTAAATAATTTAATTTATTTATGACACAATTGTGAAGCAGTAATTACCTAGTTAATTAAATGTTAAAATAATTGATATTATAAATATCCAAATAAATGTAATTGGAGACTTTTTATGAATTAAAATAATTTTATAGGTTAATATGACATGTCAGTATTTTTTTAATTATTTTTGTTCTATGTAATCATGCTGTTATAAATTTCACAAAAATCAAATACCAAATAGTGTCAAAATTGACATAAAAGAGTTTTTAAACAAAATATTATATTATTAATTAATATTCTATTCCAAAAAATATAAGGATCGTCCAAAGGACTTATATCATGATAGGTGTATCATTAATGGACCACTTGGGGGTATCTTGGATGTATATAGTATGTTTATTAACTATATAATATAAAAATAAAAAGGGACAAGGTAAATGTCAAACTATTTAACAAAGAGTTAAATATAAATGATCAGGTTAATATAGTGACCCAATCCTACCTAAAATCTATTGGTTGAAATGATTTAGACCCATCCCCACCTTAACCTTTAAATAATATACTTTGTAGCCATTAGAAACTGAATATGAATTTATTATAAAATAATATTTCTAGCTTTTCCGAAGGTGCCCCTCACCCATCTTATAAAAGGGCACTCCCCCATCTGACTAATTCACACATTCAAAGCCTTTTGGATCGGCCAAATCCTGCCCAAATACTCTCTCAAATTCCCTAATTTCAACCTAGAGGCCTTATTTTGATCATAAATCCAACTTAAAGAGCCCTTTTTATCCAATCAAAAGGAAGAACCCGAAGAAGAGGTAATGTTTTCACCACCCTCTTTCAAGTTCCTTTCTTCTTCAAATTCTTCTTTCTTTGTTATTCCAATTATAAAATAATAAATCATTTATCTTATATATACTATGATGTTATTATAAATATGTTACAACCATATTCAGTATTCTATCCATCTTTTGAATGAAATGTCACCATACATGCGTACGTACGGCTTACCGTCTCCACGTCGTGGTGTAATTGTTATTCGGAACATTATTATATGGATGGATATAATAATGATATGTAATTCATGTAAATAATAAATATAACATGATAATGATTCTTTATATATGATATACCATCCAATTATATATTATTTTAATATCGAAAGAATAATATTGTCGCTCGTGCGTACGTACGGACTACCGTCTCCACGAATGCGATGAGATTCATTCCCAATCGTATCCATTCGAGACTAATTCTCATTTGATGATTAAAAGTAATGTTTAAGAACCATATATCATTCTGGATATGAATAAGATACAATATATCCATAACAAACATTCCTTATGTAACAAAACATATAAAATAAAATGAGTAAGTTAACACCCGAAACGATGATAATACTAAAATATTATTAACAAATCAATGTTAAAAGATCATATATGATATCATATTAATGTATATTATTCTTGTATAATTTAATAACAATCAATTCACCCTTACAAAGGAGGTTAACCTACCCTTAACCAAGGACAATTACAAGTTATGGGTTTATTTCACAATCTCTTCACTATCCGAGGTTGTTTATACATAATTATCTACTGGGACCTTTTTATCATCAACATCCTTGTTTTTTAAAAATGTATTTCAAATCATTATTACTATTTTATAGACTATGGGTTAAAGTCATTTATACCCTTGTTGATGTTTTATAAGATTTTTATAAAGGAATCTTTTCATCATTTTCCAAACAAGGTCTTTTTTAACCTTTTCTATAGAATTAAGGTAAGAATGACTCTTTTTAACTTATACGGTGTCTGAAACTATTTTCCGTCGTTATAAAATCTTAGAAGCTTCCATTAAAAGCTTATAAGAATATTTTCAATGTAAAAGTTTTATTTTATAATTATATGACTTTTAAATTATTTAAAAAAAAAAGAGATATTTCTCTCAAATAGTTTTGATTTCATCTATGTCAACATCCTTTGATGGATTTTAAGCTTATTTGAAATTTATTTATTATGATACAAAACATCAATATTGTATTGAAGGTTTTGTGATATGTTTGACTGTGGATGTGTTATTTTTATACCATTCATGGTTTATGGAGAAAGTATTGGCATTTCGTATGCTAGTTTTAATATGAATGTTTATGTTATGTTTAAACCTCTTCATATGAGGAATGCATTGGACTTAATGTGTGAGGGGTGGAGCCCACTATAGCTCCTCGATGCATCAGTAGGTCTCATGAGACAAACTAATGTCTTGGCACAAGGCCTTGACAAAATCTTATTTGTAGTCTTGGAACAAGGCCATGACTATGTGGTTATGATAGTCTGGCATTATGCATTCCATCATTATGAAAGTGGTTATTGATATTTTATGTTATTATTTGACTAGTAGAATATCCCTGTGAATAAGTAAATGGAATTATTTCATTTTTTCCATATTATGCTTAAGTTCATGTTTAAAAAGCTTTAGTTTTAGTTATACATTGCTGTAAATGTTTATGCTTATTTATGAAAGTTTCTGCTATATTATTATCCTTACTGGGCATTTGAGCTCACCCCTTTCAATGTTTTATTTTTCTCAGGATGTGAAGAAGTATTTTATGAATGATATACAGGGATATTATGAAGGGATATGAGTGTGGACCAAGGAGACTATGTTAATGTAGTTTTCATTTTATGATGTAATGTAAACTTTATGAATGTATATAGTGTTTCCAAGGCTACTAAACTAATCGGTCATTTGAGACAAGATCATTTTTGATCATGCCAATGTTATGTAATAATGCACCAACTGTGGGTAATTGGGGTTGGGGCTTTATAGTTGGTATCAGAGGAAGTTTAGTAAAAACATTGGAATCTAGATTTAGATAAACTCTGATTAGAGCACATAGCCCTAAAATAGACATTGAGGATTAGTATAGAAAAACTTCCTAGAATTATGGTATTGTAGAGATTTTGTGAGTTTTCCGAGTAATAAATCCCTATCTGGATACGAGCAGGTAGAGGCTGCTCTGGCACAGATGTACCTAGGGGTAAAACCGAAAAAAACTGCTTTGAGCTAGACTCAAACAGGAACTGGTGCACGACAATGGGCCTTGGTGCACTCTTAGTTGCGACACTCCCAGGGGATATGCTTAGGATAATTTTCATTTTCTTTACAAACCATTATGAAGGGTTTATGAGTAAATAATTCCTCATAGAATTTTTTTTTATGATTATGGATTATATCCATAAATAGTTCAATTTATGTTAAGTGTTTTACAAGTATGGAATTATGTATTTTGATTCATAAACGGATCTAGTTTACGCCATTGTTTTGAAATGGCGCCTAGTGGAAGAAATGGAAACTATATCAATGCACACACTCCATGTAGGGATTTCCCTCCTACTCAAGATAATTATAGTGGAGCTAGTGATTCAACTAGTGATGATCAGCTAATCACCATACTGGGACAACTCACTCAGGTTATGAATAATAACCTTACTTGTATGGAGCACCCTTATCCACAGCGTGGGGGGTCAATTTTATATCTCTTCATGAGGCAACAACCACCAACATTAAATGGGAGTACAAATCCATTGGTAGCTGAGCAATGGATAAGTTCCCTAGAGAAAATATTTCAAGCTTTAGGGAGTAGTGAAAGGGAGAAAGTTACCATGGCAGTGTATCACCTCATTGGAGATGCTGATCAATGGTGGTCATTGATTCAAAACACGAAGGAAGATGATGAAGTATCAAATATGGAATGGAGGGAGTTCAAATAGATTTTCTTAGAAAAATAATATCCTCGTGACCATCGAGAAGATATGGAAAGACAATTTCTGAGTCTGAGACAAAAGGAGGATGATAATGTCACAAAGATAGAGGCTAACTTTACAAGGTTATCAAGGTATGCTGGAGATTATATACATAACCCAAGAAGTAATATTGATTGTTTCTTTGATGGGTTAAAACTATTTCTTCATTGATCATTAGTGTCCCAATTCTTCTCGTCGTACGAAGATATTGTCTCATGTTCTATCAAGACAGAAAAAGAATTCTCCAAGTCTTATGACTTTAAAGCAAAGAAAGAGAAGAAGAGATATTCTGATCACTCTGGGAATGGAAATAAGGGGAAGAAGGGAAAATTTGAATATCTATCTTGTAGTAAATGTCGAAAGAAACACCCTGGTACTTTCTTGAAGGGAATGGGAGTCTGTTACAAGTGTGGTAATGAAATCCACCAAGCTCATGATTATAAGTGGAAGAAAGAAACTAATGATGTTCAATGCTACAACTACAGAGAGATGGGATAGTATGCAAAATAATTTCTTAAGCGTTAGGAGAACTTACCTCAGAAAAGGCCAAGGGATCAAGTCCAAGCTTATGTTATCACTACTACTGAGTTAGAAGCTCCGAAAGACATGGTGGCAGGTAATTTAATGGTTTCCCCAAGTTTAGAAAATGCATTATTTGATTCTGGATCATCGCATTGTTTCATTTCTTCCGTGTTTTCTAAGAAAATTAGATATTTCCAATTTGATTTAACAAGGGAGTTGTTAGTAAAAATCTTAAGGGAAGTATCATTGCAACAAAGTTTTGTGAATTAGTCCCCATTAGAGGACAGAAATGTTCTTTATCTGCTGATCTCATCGTCATACCTATGATTGAATTTGATATAATCCTTGGTATGGATTGGATTTTGGACCATGATGCAAAAAAAAATTGTAAGAAGAAGGAGGTTACCATTTTTGAGGATGATGATAAGGAACACCTTATCTTTAGAGTGGAATCATCACCACCTAATTCTTACCTAGATCCACCACCGTTAGCTCAACTAAATTCAATTATTGGGGAGGAAGAGAATGAAATGACTGTGGGTAAGGAAAGGAATGTTCAAATATAGGATGTACCTATTGTGAAATAATATGTATATGTGATTCCGGAAGATTTATATGGACATCCTACAGAACAAGAAATTGAGTTTTCCATTGATTTAATTCCTGGTTCAAAACCTATATTGAAGACCCCTTATAGAATGGCCACTGTGGAATTAGTTTAACTAAAGAAACAACTAGAGGAAATAAGTAATAATGGATTTATTTGACCTAGTTTTTCTCCTTTGGGAGCCCCTATCCTTTTTTTAAGAAGAAAGATGGATCTATGAGGTTATGTATCGACTACAGGGAGATCAATGCTATAACAATAAAGAACAAGTATCTCCTACCTCGGATTGATGATTTATTTGACCAACTGCATGGAGCTCAATACTTTTCAACTATTGACCTTCGATCTGGATATCATCAGTTATGTGTGAATAAGGAAGACATTTCGAAGACAACATTTCGAACCATGTATGGGCATTACGAGTTTATAGTAATGCATTTTGGATTGACTAATGCACCCTCTGTATTCATGGATCTAATGAATAGAGTTTTCAAGGAATATCATGATTAATTTGTGGTGGTATTTACTGATGATATCTTGGTATACTAAAAAAGCTACAAAGATCATGAAAATCACTTGCGCATTATCCTGAAGACTCTGAGAAGACATAAATTATATGGGAAGTTTAGCAAGTGTGATTTTTTTCTTTAAGAGATTTATTTTATTGGACATATTGTCTCTAAAGATGGAATCTTTGTTGATCCTTCTAAGACCAAGGAAATCCAAGAATGGCCTGCACTGGCAAGTATAACTAAGGTACGCCGGTTTATTGGTTTAGCAGGTTATTATCAACGTTTCATCCAGAATTTTTCCCGGTTGGCTAACCCATTAACAAAGCTCACACGTAAAGGGTTTAAATTTTTTTAGAAAAAATAGTGTTAATAATATTTCGAAGAACTGAAGAGAAAATTAGTCAATCCTCCTATGTTTACTCTACCATTGGGGAATGATGAGTTCATTATTTATAGCGATGCATTGAAGAAAGGACTTGGTTTTGTCCTTATGAAGAATGATAGGGTTATTGCCTAGGAATCAAAACAGTTGAAAATTCATGAGAAAAACTATCCTAATCATGATCTCGAGTTAGCAGCTATGATCTTTGCTTTGAAGATATGGAGAAACTTACTCTATGGTGAAAATGTGATATTTATATTAATCACAAAAGTTTGAAGTATATTTTCTCACAAAAAGAACTCAACATGAGGAAAAGGAGATGGCTTGAATTACTCAATGATTATGATTGCACGATACACTACCACCCAGGGAAGGCAAACAAGGTGGTAGATGCTTTGAGCAGAAAAGATCATGGAGTTTTGAACAATATGAGAATTGAAACGGATCTAATTTTCATGGATCTAGTGAAGATGGACATGGGAATAACCATGGAAGGTGAAACATCAATGCTTTTTCAAATGGTTTCCAAACCATCTTTACTAGAAAAGATAAAGAGTTCTCAGACTAGTGATGAATAATTTCAAAAGAAAATTAAAGCTATGAATGATTGGAGATTGAGAGAATTTGTGTATGAAGAAAGAATTTTGAAATTTGGGAAGAGACTTTGTGTTCCTAATATACCTGATCTAAAAAGGTAATTGTTAGATGATGTGCATAGTTCCAATTTCTCTATACACCCTGGGAGCACCAAAATGTATAGAGATTTGAAGGAACATTTTTGGTGGGACAACATAAAGAGAGAGATTTCTGATTTTGTGTTAAGATATATGGTTTGTCAATAAGTGAAATCCAGAAGGCAACAGCCTGGAGGAGTCATGCAACCTCTTCCCATACCTGAGTGGAAATGGGATAATATCATGATGGAATTTTTCATGGTACTAACAAAGACTTATAGAAGGAACGATGTAATATGGGTCATTGTTGATCATCTTACCAAGTCATCACATTTTCTTACTATAAGGTATGATTTACAACTTGAACGTCTAGAAAGAATATATATTAATGATGTTGTGAGACTTCATGGAGTACCCCTATCGATTGTTTCTAATAGTGATCCCCATTTTACTTCAAGATTCTACAAGAATCTTCAGAAGGCCATGGATATTGAACTTCATTTGAGCGTTGCCTACCACCCTCAAATAGATGGACAATCATAATGGACTATTCAAAACCTATAAGACATTTTGAGATCATGCTCACTTGACTTTTAGGGTATGTGGGATCAATATTTACCTCTGGTGGAATTTCCCTATAACAATAGATTCCATTCAAGTATTTAGATGGAACCATATGAAGCGTTATACAGAAAGATATGTCTCACACCAACATGTTTGGATGATGTTGGTGAAAGGAAACTTGTAGACCCAAAACTGGTGGTGGAAATGATGAAAAAGGTAAAGGCAATACAAAACCACATCAAAGCAGCTCAAAGAAGGAAAAAGATCTATGCCGATAACCGAAGGAAGGATTTGTAATTTCAGGTAGGAGATCATGTTTTCTTTAAGGTATCTCCATGTAAGGGAGTTATACGTTTCGGTAAGAAGGGTAAATTGTGTCCCAGGTACATCGGACCCTTCGAAATTCTAGAACGACTTGGGGCTGTAACTTTTCATTTGGAAATTCCGCCAAATCTCTCCAAAGCTCACGATGTGTTCCACGTATCACTGTTGAGAAAATAAATGCCAGACCCAAAACATGTACTCACCTATGAGAAATTAGAACTGAAACCTGATCTGTCTTATTGCGAAGAGACCATCATGATTCTTGATACCAGAGAACAAGTGCTGAGAAACCAGACGACTCATCTGGTAAAAGTTATATGGAGAAACCATAAGATGGAAGAGGCAACGTGGGAACCCAAGGAACATATGATGAAGAACCACCCAAGTCTTTTCATGTGGTAGTATTCTAGAAATTTAGAGGATGAAATTATTTGAAGGAGGGTAGAATGTAACAGCCCAAACTTCCACAGTACGCTTCTCTTTGAATAATACAGTAGTGTGTGTTGTACGCAACATCGAGTCCTAACACACACCACAACCAATCAAACTAGCCGTTATGAATAGTAATACCCACTTTTTGAAATTTTATAAATTTTATCTTTCAAAATGGGCTTCATTTTTGGATTCGGAATATCAAAATTAGCCTAGGGGGAATATTTTGGTATTTTTCTGAAAACATTCAATTTTTTATGAATATTGAAAAAACACTGAGTTATAGTTTAAAACTGAATTTTTATTTAAAGGATTATTTATTTTATTTTTAATTAAGGTCAAAATAGATACATAATACCTATATAAGTTCAATTTAATTCATTGGAGTTAGTTCAGAATAATTATATATATATATAAAAATTTTATTTAACTTTTCACCGTCTTTTACCCACATCCAAGGAGAATTAAGAAATTCACATAAAACATAATTTTACCACTTCAGTGAGTGGAATTTCGAAAATCTGAGAGACACAATTAATATAAATGAGTAAAAATTGGTTCAATGAGATGAAAATAATTTTTGGTGAATAGTAACTTTTTACTTTTATTTACCACGGTTAAAATTAAATAGGGTAATTAAGGGTAAAATGATATTAATATTACCCTAACATATGTCCTAATTCTATTGGAAAAGTGTAGCTCGAACAAAAAAACATTAGGAATAAAATATTATCATTTAGGTCCACTTGGATTAGATTAGGACATTTATTATTATTTAATTCAAAGAAGAGTTAAAAGAGTTAAATTCAAAGTTTAACTACTAAAACATTTTTAAATATCCAAATAAATGTAATTTGAGACTTTTTATGAATTACAATAATTTTATACGTTAATATGACATGTTAGTATTAATTTAATTATGTTTTTTTAAGTAATCATGCTGTTATAATTTTCAAAAAAATCAAATACCAAATAGTGTCAAAATTGACATAAAAGAGTTTTTAAAACTAATATTATATTATTAATTGATATTCTATTCTTAAAAATATAAGGTTTGTCCAAAAGACTTATATCATGATAGGTGTATAATTAATTGAAAACTTGGGGGTCTCTTGGATGTATATAGTAAGTTTATTAACTATATAATATAAAAATAAAAAGTGACATGGTAAATGTCAAACTATTTAACTAAGAGTTAAATATAAATGATAAGGTTAATATAGTGACCTAAACCTGTCTAAAATCTATTTGTTAAAGAGATTTCGACCCATCCACACCTTAACCTTTAAATAATATACTTTAGAGCTATTAGAAACTAAATATGAATTTATTATAAAATAATATTTCTATCTTTTGCAAAGGTGTCCATCACCCCTCTTATAAAATGGAACTCCCGCTTCTCACTAATTCACACATTCAAAGCCTTTTGTATCAGCCAACCCCTACCCAAATACTCTCTAAACTTCCCTCCATTCAATCTAGATGCCTTGGTTTTATCAGAAATCCAACTTAAGGAGGCCTTTTGATCAAATCAAAAGGAAGAACCCGAAGAAGAGGTAATGTTTTCACCACCCTCTTTCAAGTTCCTTTCTTCTTCAACTTCTTCTTTCTTTGTTATTCCCTTTCTAAAATAAAAACATCAGTATCTTATATATACTGTGATGTTATTATAAATATGGTACAACCATATTCAGTATTCTATCCATCTTTTGAATGACATTTCACCATACGTGCATACGTACGGCTTACCGTCTCCATGTCATAAGAAATAAATATAACATGATAATGATTATGTATATAAGATATACCATCCAATTATATATTATATTAATATTGAAAGAATGATATTGTCGCTTGTGCGTACATACGGACTACCGTCTCCACGTACGTGATGAGATTCATTCCCCATCGTATCCATTCGAGACTAATTCTCATTTGTTGATTAAAAGTAATTTTTAAGAACTTTATATCATTCTTCATATGAATAAGATACAACCTATCCATAACAAACATGGTATATGTAACAAAACATATAAAAGAAAACGTGTAAGTTAACACCCTAAACGATGATAATACTAAGATATTATTAACAAATAAGTGTTAAAAGATCATATATGATATCATATTAATGTATATGATTCTTGTATAATTTAATAACAATCATTTCACCATTATACAGGAGGTTAACCTACACTAAACCAAGGACAAGTACAAGGTAAGGTTTCATTTCACAATCTCTTCATTATCCAAGGTTGTTTATACGTAATTATCTACTCGGACATTTTTATCATCCACATCCATGTTTCTTAAAAATGTATTTCAAATCATTATTAATATTTTATAGACTATGGGTTAAATTCATTTATAACCTTTTTGACTTTTTATAAGATTTTTATAAAGGAATATTTTCGTCGTTTCCCAAACAAGGTCCTTTTTAACCTTTTCGACAGAATTAAGGTAAGAATGTATCTTTTTAACTTATATGGTGGGTGATGCTATTTTCTGCCATTATAAAATCTTCAAAGAATCCCTTACAAGATTATATGAATATTTTCAAAGTAAAAGTTTTTTTTATAATTATGTGACTTTTAAATGATTTCAAAAAAAGAGATATTTCTCTCAAATAGTTTTGATTTCATCTTTGTCAACATCTGTTGATGGATTTTAATCTTATTTGAAGTTTATTTATTATGATACAAAACTTCCATATTGTATTGAATGTTTTTTGATATGTTTGACTGTGGATGTGTTATTTTTATACCATTCATGGTTTATGGAGAAATTATTGACATTTTTTATGCTAGTTTTAATACGAATGTTTATGTTATGTTTAAACATGTTCATATGAGGAATGCATTGGACTTAATATGTGACGGGTGGAGCCCTCTATAGCTACTAGATGCATCAGTAGGTATCATGAGACAAACTAGTGTCTTGGGACAAGGCCTTGAAAAATATTATTTGTAGTTTTGGCCCAAGGCCTTGACTATGTGGTTATGATAGTCTGGCATTATGCATTCCATCATTATGAAAGTGGTTATTAATATTGAATGTGATTATTCAACTAGTAAAATATACATGTGAATAAGTAAATGGAATTATTTCATTTTATTTTTTCTATATTATGCTGAAGTTCAAGTTTAAAATGATTTTGTTTTAGTTATACATTGCCATAAATGTTTATGCTTATTTATGAAAGTTTCCGCTATATTGTTATCTTTACTGGGCATTTGAGGTCACCCCTTTCAATGTTTTATTTTTCCCTGGATGTGAAGAAGTATTTTATGAATGATGTTCAGGGATAGTATGAGGGGATATGAGTGTGGACCATGGAGACTATGTTGTTGTAGTTTTCATTTTAGGATGTAATATAAACTTTATGAATGTATCTAGTGTTTCCAAGGCTACTAAACTAATCAGTATTTCGAGACATGATCTTTTGTGATCATGCCAATGTTATGTAATAATGCACCGACTCTGGGTAACTAGGGTTGGGGGGTTACAGTTGGTATCATAGTATTTTTAGTAAAAACCTTGGAAACTAGATTTGGATAAACTCTGATTATAGCACATAGCCCTAAGATAGAATTTGAGGATTAGTATAGAATAACTTCCTAGAATTTTGGTACTATAGATATTTTGTGAGTTTTACGAGCAATACATCCCTATCTGGATACGAGCAGGTAGAGGCGGCTCTAGCACTGATTTACCTTGGGGTAAAACCCTAAAACACCACTTTGAGCTGGACTCGAATGGGAACTGGTGCACGACATTGGGCCTTGCTGCACTCTTGGTTTTGACACTCCCTGGGGATATACTTAGCATAATTCTCATTTTCTTTACAAACCATTATGAAGGGTTTATGAGTATAAAATTCCTCAAATAAAACATTTTTTATGATTATGGATTATATCCATAAATAGTTCAATTTATTTTAAGTGTTTTACAATTATGGAATTATGTATTCTGATTTATAAACTGATCTAGTTTATGCCATTGTTTAGAATTGGTTCCTAGTGGAAGAAATGGAAATTGTATCAATGCACACACTCCATTTAAGGATTTCCATCCTGATCAAGATAATTATAGTAGAGATATTGATGCAACTGGTGCTGATCAACTAATCAACATACTGGGACAACTCACTCAGGTTTTGAATAATAACCTTACATGTATGGAGCAACCTGATCCACAGTATTTAGGATCAATGTTTGATCGCTTCATGAGGAAAAAACCACCAACATTCAATGGGAGTAAAAATCCATTGGTAGCTGAGTAATGGATAAGTTCCCAAGAGAAAATATTTCAAGCTTTGGGGAGTAGTGAATGGTAGAAAGTTATCATGGCAGTTTATCGCCTCACTGGAGATGCTGATCAATGGTGTTCATTGATTCAAAACATGAAGGAAGATGATGAAGTATCAAATATGTAATGGAGGGAGTTCTAAGAGCTTTTCTTAGAAAAATAATTTCCTAATGACCATCGAGCAGATATGGAAAGATAATTTCTGAGTCTGAGACAAAAGGAGGATGAGAATGTCACAAAGTATGAGGCTAACTTTACAAGGTTAGTAAGGTATTCTGGAGATTATATATGTAACACAAGAATTATGATTGATCGTTTCATTGATGGGTTAAAACCATTTATTCGTCCAGCATTATTGTCACAATCCTTCTCGTCGTACGAATATATTGTCTCATATGCTATCAAGACAGAAAAATAATTCTCTATGTCTTATGACTTTAAAGCAAAGCAAGAGAAGAATAGATCTGTTGATCACTCTGGGATTGGAAATAAGGGGATGAAGGGAAAAGTTGAATATCCATCCTATAGTAAATGAGGGAAGAAACACCCTAGTACTTTCTTGAAGGGAATGAGAGTTTGTTACAAGTGTGGTGAAAAAGTCCACAAAGCTTGTGATTACAAGGGGAATAAAGAAGCTACCGATGTTCAATGCTAAAACTATAGAGAGGTGGGACATTATGAAAATGAATATTCTAAGAATCAGGGGATCTTACCTCAGAAAAGGCCAACGGTTCAAGGCCAAGTTTATGCTATCACTACTGCTGAGGTAGAATCTCCGAAAGATGTGGTGGTAGGTAATTTAATGGTTTCCTCAAGTTTAAGAAATGCATTATTTGATTCTGGATCATCGCATTGTTTCATATCTTCCCAGTTTTCTTGGAAAATTAGATATTTCCAATTTGATTTAACAAATGATTTTTTAGTTAAAACTCCTAAGGGAAGTATCATTGCAACAAAGTTTTGTGAATTATCCCCCATTAAAGTACATAAATGGTCTTTATCCGCTGATCCCATCATCATACCTATGATTTAATTTTATATAATACTCAGTATGGATTGTATTTCAGACCATGATGTAAAAATTTATTGTAAGAAGAAGGAGGTTACTATTTGTGATGATGTTGATAAGGAACACCTTATATTTAGAGCAGAATCATCACCACCTAATTCATACCTAGATCCACCCCCAGTAGCTCAACTAAATTCAATTATTGGGGAGGAAGATAATAAAATGACTGTGGGTAAGGAAAGTAATGTTCAAATAGAGGATGTACATATTGTGAAAGAATTTGTAGATTTGTTTCTGGAAGATTTACCAGGATGTCCTCCAGAACGATAAATTGATTTTCCCATTTATTTAATTCCGGGTTCAAGGCCTATATAGAATGACCCTTATAGAATGGCCACTGTGGAATTAGTTGAACTAAAGAAACAACTAGAGGAATTGAGTAATAAGGGATTTATTCGACCTAGTGTTTCTATATGGGGAGCCCCTTTCCTTTTTGTTAAAAGAAAGATGGATCTATGAGGTTATGTATCGACTACAGGAGATCAATGCTATAACATTAAAGAACAAGTATCCCCAACCTCGCATTGATGATTTATTTGACCAAATGCATGGTGATAAATACTTTCCAAATATTGACCTTCGATCCGGATATCATCAGTTATCTGTGAAGAAGGAAGACATTCCAAAGACAGCATTTCAAACAAGGTACGGGCATTACGGGTTTACAATAATGCCTTTTGGATTGACTAATGCACCTTCTGTATTCATGGATCTAATGAATATAGTTTTCAAGGAATATCTCGATGAATTTGTGGTGGTATTTATTGATGATATCTTTGTATACTAAAAAATCTACAAAGATCATGAAAATAACTTGTGCATTATCTTGAAGACTCGGAGAATACATGAATTATATGGGATGTTTAGCAAGTGTGAATTTTGGCTTTAGGAGATTTCTTTTCTTGGCCATATTGTCTCTAAATATGGAATCTCTGTTGATCCTTATAAGACCAAGGAAATCCAAGAATTTCCTACACTGACAAGTATAACTGAGGTACACAGTTTTATAGGTTAAGCAGGTTATTATCGACGTTTCATCAAGAATTTTTCCCGGTTGGAAAACCCATTAACAAATCTCACATGTAAAGGGGTTAAATTTGTTTGGAAAAAAGTGTGTGAACAATCTTTCTAAGAAATGAAGAGAATATAAGTCAATTCTCCTATATTGACTCTACCATCGGGGAATGATGGGTTCGTTATTTATAGTGATACATCGAAGAAAGGACTTGGTTGTGTCCTTATGCAGAATGATAGGTTTATTGCCTATGAATCACAACAATTGAAAATTCATGAGCAAAACTATCCTACTCATGATCTCGAGTTAGCAGCTGTGATCATTTCTTTGAAGATATGGAGACACTACCTCTATGGTGAAAAATGTGAGATTTATACAGATCAAAAAAGAATGAAGTATATTTTCTCACAAAAAGAACTCAACATGAGGCAAAGGATATGGCTTGAATTACTCAAGGATTATGATTTCACGATACACTACCACCCAGGGAAGGCAAACAAGGTGGAAGATGCTTTGAGAAGAAACTATCATGGAGTTTTGAAAAATATGAGAATTGAAAGGGATCAAGTTTTCATGGATCTAGTGAATATGGACATGGGAATAACCATGGAAGGTGAAACATTAATGTTTTTTCAAATGGTTGGCAAACCATCTTTACTAGAAAAGATAAAGAGTTCTTAGACCAGTGATGAAGAATTTCAAAAGAATATTAAAGCTGTGAATGATGGGAGATTGAGAGACTTTGTGTATGAAGAAGGAATTTTGAAATTTTGGAAGATACTTTGTGTTCCTGATATACCTTATCTAAAAACGGAATAGTAAGATTATGATCATAGTTCCAATTTCTCTATACACACTGGGAGCACCAAAATGTATAGAGATTTGAAGGAACATTTTTTGTGGGACAACATTAAGAGGGAGATTGCTGATTTTGTGTCATGATGTATGGTTTTTTAACAAGTGAAATCTGGAAGGAAACAGCCTGGAGGAGTCATGAAACCTCTTCCCATACTTGAGTGGAAATGGGATAATATCATGATGGACTTTGTCATGGGACTACCAAAGACTCCTAGAAAGAATGATGCAATATGGGTCATTATTGATCGTCTTGCCAAGTAAGCACATTTTCTAACTATAAGGGAAGATTTACCACTTGAACCTCTAGCAAGGCTATATATTAATGAAGTTTTGAGACTTCATGGAGTACCCCTATCGATTGTTTCTGATGGTGATCCCCATTTTACTTCAAGATTCTAGAAGATCATTCATAAGGACTTGGATACTGAACTTCGTTTGAGCACTGCCTACCACCCTCAAATAGATGGACAATCAAAACGGACTATTCAAACCTTAGAAGACATGTTGAGATCATGCTCACTTGACTTTCAGGGTATGTGGGATCCATATTTACCTCTAGTGGAATTTTCTTATAACAATAGCTTTCATTCAAGTATTCAGATGGCACCATATGAAGTGTTATACGGAAAGAGATGTCGCACACCAACATGTTGGGATGACGTTGGTGAAAGGAAACTTGTAGGCCCAGAACTGGTGGAGGAAATGATGGAAAAGGTAAAGGCAATCCAAAACCCCATCAAAGAAGCTCAAAGTAGGCAGAAGAGCTATGCTGATAATCGAAGGAAGGATTTGGAATTTCAGGTAGGAGATCATGTTTTCTTGAAGGTATCTCCATGGAAGGGAGTTATACATTTTGGTAAGAAGGGTAAATTGAGTCCCAGGTACATCGGACCCTTTGAAATTCTAGAACGAATTGGGGATCTAGCTTATCATTTGGCAATGCCGCCAAATCTCTCCAAAGTTCACGATGTGTTCCACGTATCACTGTTGATAAAATACATGCCTGAACCAACACATGTACTCACCTATGAGGAATTAGAATTGGAACCTAATTTGTCTTATTGTGAAGAGCCCATCAGGATTCTTGATACCAGAGAACAAGTGTTGAGAAACCGGACGACTCGTCTGGTAAGAGTTCTATGGAGAAACCGTAAGATGGAAGAGACAACATGGGAACCCAAGGAACTTATGATGAAGAACCACCTGAGCCTTTTCATGCGGTAGTATTCTAGAAATTTCGAGGACAAAATTATTTGAAGGAGGGTAGAATGTAACACCCCAAACTTCCATGGTACACTTCTCTTTGAATAATATAGTAGTGTGTGTTGTACGCAACTTCGAGTCGTAACACACACCACAACCAATCAAACTAGCCATTATGAATATTAATACCCAATTTTTGAAATTTTATAAATTTTATCTTTCAAAATTGACTTCATTTTTGGATTCGGAATATCGAAATTATCCCAGGGTGAAAATTTAGGTATTTTTCTGAAAGCATTCAATTTTTGATGAATACTGAAAAAACACTGAGTTATAGTTTAAAACCGAATTTTTATTTAAATAATTATTTATTTTATTTTTTATTAAGGTTAAAATAGATACATAATACCTATATAAGTTCAATTTAATTCATTGGAGTTAGTTCAGAATAATTTTAGATATATAAAAATTTTATTGAACTTTTCACTGTCTTTTACACACCTCCTAGGAGAATTTAGAAATACACATAAAACTTAATTTTACCGCTTCTGTGAGTAGAATTTCGAAAATCTGAGAGACACGGTTAATATCACGGAGTAAAATGTGGTTCAATGAAATGAAAATAACTTTTTGTGAATAGTAACTTTTTACTTTTATTTATCATGGTTAAAAGTAAATAGGGTAATTAAGGGTAAAAATGATATTAATATTACCCTAACACATGTCCTAATTCTATTTGAAAAGTGTATCCTGACAAAAAACAACGTTAGGAATAAAATATTATCATTTAGGTCTACTTGGATTAGATTGGGACATTTATTATTATTTAATTCAAAGAAGAGTTAAAAGAGTTTGAATCAAAGTTTAATTACTAAAACATTTTTAATATAGGGTTATACATAAGATAAATTCGATTATAAATATTCATTATAAATATAAAAATATTTCCTACATAATGTTATTTTATTTATAATTTTTAGACATTAAATGATTTAATTTTTTATTACACAATGGTGATGCAGTAATTACCTAATTAATGAAATATTAAAATAATTGATATTATAAATATCTAAATAAATGTAATTTGAGACTTTTTATGAATTACAATAACTTTATAGGTTAATATGACACTTTAGTTTTGATTTAATTATGTTTTTTGGAAGTAATCATGCTGTTATGATTTTCACAAAAAATCAAATACCAAATTGTGTCAAAATTGACATAAAAGAGTTTTTAAAACAAATATTATATTATTAATTGATATTCTATTGCTAAAAATATAAGGTTCAGCCAAAGGACTTATATCATGATAGTTGTATCATTAATGGACCACTTTGGGGTCTCTTGGATGTATATAGTATGTTTATTAACTATATAATATAAAAATAAAAACTGGCATGATAAATGTCAAAATATTTAACTAAGAGTTAAATATAAATGATAAGGTTAATATAGTGACCAAAACCTATCTAAAATATATTTTTTGAAAATAATTATACCCATATGCACCTTAAA
Source organism: Viscum album (assembly GCA_963277665.1). Taxonomy (NCBI): domain Eukaryota; kingdom Viridiplantae; phylum Streptophyta; class Magnoliopsida; order Santalales; family Viscaceae; genus Viscum; species Viscum album. Next base: position 501,627,585 of record OY728131.1, on the reverse strand, counting down.
ATTTAAATAATCCACTTTGGAGCCATTATAAACTGAATATTAATTTATTATAAAATAGTATTTCTAGCTTTTCCAAAGGTGCCCCTCACCCCTCTTATAAAAGGGAACTCCCCCGTATCACTAATTCACACATTCAAAGCCTATTGAATCGGCCAACCCCTGCCCAAATACTCTCGCAACTTCCCTCACTTCAACCTAGAGTCCTTAGTTTGATCAGAAAGCCAACTTATGGAGCCCTTTTGATCAAATCAAAAGGAAGAACCCGAAGAAGAGGTAATGTTTTCACCACCCTCTTTCAAGTTCATTTCATATTCAACATCTTCTTTATTTTTTATTCCCATTATAAAATAATAACTCCAGAATATTATATATACTGTGATGTTATTATAAATATGGTACAACCATATTCAGTATTCTATCCATCCTTTGAATGACATGTCACCATACATGCGTACGTACGGCTTACCATCTCCACGTCGTGGTGTAATTGTTATTGAAAACATCATTATTTGGACGGGTATAATAATGATGTGTAATTAATGTAAATAAGAAATATAACATGATAATGATTCTTTATATATTATATAACATCCAATTATATATTATTTTAATATCGAAAGAATGATATTGTCGCTTGTGCGTACGTACAGACTACCGTCTCCACAAATGCGATGAGATTCATTCCTCATCATATCCTTTTGAGGATAATTCTCATTTGATGATTAAAAGTAATGTTTGAGAAATTTATATAATTCAGGATATGAATAAGATACAACCTATCCATAAAAAAACATCTTATGTAACAAAACACATAAAACAAAATGAGTAAGATAACACCCGAAACGATGATAATACTAAGATATTATTAACAAATCAATGTTAAAAGATCATATATGATATCATATTAATGTATATGATTATTTTATAATTTAATAACAATAATTTTACCATTATACAGGAGGTTAACCTACCCTCAACCAAGGACAAGTACAAGGTAAGGGTTTATTTCACAATCTCTTCATTATCCGAGGGTGTTTATACATAATTATCTACTGGGACCTTTTTATCATCCACATCCATGTTTCTTAAAAATGTATTTCAAATCATTCTTACTATTTTATAGAATATGGGTTAAATTAATTTATACCCTTTTTGACTTTTTATAAGATGTTTATAAAGAAATATATTCATCGTTTTCCAAACAAGCTCCTTTTTAATTTTTTCGACAGAATTAAGGCAAGAATGTATCTTTTTAACTTATACGGCAGTGCAGCTATTTTCTACCATTATAAAATCTTAGAAGCTTCCCTTAAAAGGTTATAAAAATATTTTCAAAGTAAAAGTTTTATTTTATAACTATGTGAATTTTAAATGATTTCCAAAATAGAGTTATTTCTCTCAAATAGTTTTGATTTCATCTATGTCAACATCCTTTGTTGGATTTTAATCTTATTTGAAGTTTATTTATTATGATACAAAACTTCCATATTGTATTGAAGGTTTTGTGATATCTTTGAATGTGGATGTGTTATTTTTATACCATTCATGGATTATGGATAAAGTATTGACATTTCGTATGCTAGTTTTAATACGAATGTTTATGTTATGTTTAAAACTGTTCATATGAGGAATTCATTGGACATAATATGCGACGGGTGGAGCCTGCTATAGCTACTTGATGCATCGGTAGGTCTCATGAGACAAAATACTGTCTTGGAACAAGGCGTTGACAAAATCTTATTTGTAGTTTTGGCACAAGGCCTTGACTATGTGGTTATGATAGTCTGACATTATGAATTCTATCATTATGAAAGTTGTTACTGATATTTCATGTGATTATTAGACTAGTATAATATCCATGTGAATAAGTAAATGGAATTATTTCATTTTTTTCCATATTATGCTGAAGTTCAAGTTTAAATGGATTTTGTTTTAGTTATACATTGCCTTAAATGTTTATGCTTATTTATGAAAGATTCTGATATATTGTTATCCTTACGGGGCATTAGAGCTCACCCCTTTCAATGTTTTATTTTTCCAGGATGTGAAGAAGTATTTTATTAATGATCTGTAGGGATAGTATGAGGGGATATGAGTGTGGACCATGGAGACTATGTTGTTGTAGTTTTCATTTTATGATGTAATGTAAAATTTATGAATGTATCTAGTGTTTCCAAGGCTACTAAACTAATCGTTCTTTCGAGACTTTATCATTTGTGATCATGCCAATGTTATGTAATAATGCACCGACTCTGGGTAACTGGGGTTGGGGCGTTACAGAGTAGCATTGCCTCTGAGTTTTTCTTAGTACACAATTTTTTTCATGTTTCGATTTTGAAAAAGTATGTGCCAGATTCATCTCTCGTTCTAAGCCTAGAAGCAGTTCAGTTGGAAGAGAACCTTACATATGAATAGAGACCAGTTCAGATTCTTGTTCATAGAGATCTAGTATTGCAGAATAAGTTAATCGACTAGGTAAAGGATTTTTGAATAAACCACATGGTATAAGAGGAAACTTGGGAATATGAAAATGTTATGAGGGAAAGGCGCCCTAACTTTTTAATAAGTAAATAAAATTGTGAGGACACAATTTCCATAAGGTGGGGATAATATGACACCCCTAGGATTTAAAATTAAATTGAAATGCATGAAATATTTTTTTAGGTAGATAGTTTTAATTATCACTAAACTTAATTTTCCCACTTCTGTGTTTTTAATTTTGTAAAACGGACATACATGGTTGCAATCAGTAAGTTATTTAGAGTCTAATAAGACCAACTTAATTTTTGGGTAACAGTAACATACCATTATGAATAGTAATGTTACCCTTATGAATACTAGCATACCCTTATAAATATAAACCTCACCTATGATAGTATACATATAATATTTAATTGAAGTTATGGTATACCCATATCTTGTAATAAGTAAATAAATGTTTTAAAATTACTGTTTTTGAAATAAAATATTATTTTATTTAATATTTAATTAATAATATTTATAAAATTATTTTCAAAAAATGGAGTTCATTTTTGGATTCTATGTGTCGAAAAATTATTGGGGTGAATTTTTGGTAATTTTTTGAAATATTTGAATATTTTTATGAATAGTGAAATACAGTAAAATAACTTATATTTAAATTATCAGTTTAATACATTATTCCATGCATCATAGCCGATTTAAGTAACCATTAGTTTGAACTAAAATGAACTTATTACTATTTTGGTCTTGGAATAATAACTATTGCTTTTATTATGGAAAAATAATTAAATAATGATTAAAATAATGTAAAACTCCTATCCTCTATTATAAATACCTCCCACTCCCCCCTATTCCTCCCAAACCTCTCAAGCCTTGAGCCTTTCCTAATTTATTCAAAATAATCCTATAAATTACGTTACCTATTTCTAAGACCTTATGGTCTCACCAAAAGGCCAAAATCAAGGGACTTAAGAAGGATCTCAAGGAGAAGAGATCAATAGGTAAACATCCTATTGTGTTTTCTTTCTTTTTCTTTTCATTTTATTTTCTATTATTCTTCTTTCCTCACCTCCCCTTATCCAAGAGGCATGAATGATCTAGTATCTTACATATTTTGGAATTCATCATGTTTATGTAAGATTCACCACTATACTTATTCTCCTCTCCCCGGGATTCAATAAATTAAAACATCGTTCGTGATGTGTCGATTTATCATCATCGTGAATGATGTGATTTCAGTTTATTTTACTTCCTTAAATACATGTCATGAAACTATTTTTATGGTTTAAATAGGTTATAATTTATGAATTATGTCTTATATAATGTTATTTAATCATTTTTTAAACATTTTATTAATTTATAAAACAAAATGTGTTCTTTATGGTCGAAGAATTTCCAAAATGACCTAAACAAATATCAATAATGTTTTAACTTATGAATCATACTCATGTCAGAATTCAAAATGATAAATGGTAAAATTTAGGGTTATGGAAATATTTAAATACCATTCCATTCTAATTCTATAGTTTCACTTCCAATCGACAAGAATATCCATCATGAACCAATCATGGAAACCATGTGAAGAACGCACCTGAAAACAATGGAATTAACAAAATATTATTAATAAATGTGTGGAATGATGTTATAAAAAGATCATTAATGGTGTTATAAACATGAATATATTTCTGTAAAATATTTATAACACTATTTTAACCTTCATATTGTAGTTTTAAATACAATTCAATGAATTCAAACCCGAGGTAAGGTATCCTCTCTTTCTCAATTTTATTCAATAATCACCCCCATGTTAGGATCTTTAATTATTAATTCATAAAGATGTTGTATGTTTTTGAACCTTTCCCATACTACCCATATGATTTTTTAATTATGATATACCCCTTTATCTATCATTAAGACTTCCCATGTACACCCAATACCATGCGGAAATTTTGTAAGTGAATTCTAAACCCAATTTCCATTCTTTGGGTTAACTTTCAACATCAATGGTTTTTTATCACGATAATAGGATTTTTGAAATGTAATTTGGTTATATTATGTTTTATTATGTGTATTTACATCATATATACATATTAATTTTATTGAATCAATTCTATCTTAAATGTTATGGTGTTTGTAATGTACTTTCCTCTTAAAATCCTTATGGATGTCTCCTTTATGAAATCCAAAGAGGTTGTTTTTTTTATTTCATGAGTTTTATCTAATGATTCCATGATATTTTAATACCATAGTGACTCCATTATATGTTTTATATTTATTTTTTAATAATAATTTCTCAATATTTTGTGTGTGAGGTGTTTGTGTTCTAAGAGTTATTTTTTATGAAAAAAGGTATTTTGAAATGTGAATGTGTTTTGCTCAAGGGTGTAAATGAGTTATGAAGTTTTTTATTCATGATATGTAACTTGTATATTATTTATGTTGGTTTGAGACCATTATAGATTAATATATGATGTTTGATCTTAATTATAGATCAAGATATGCTGGGTTGAGCCCATTATAGCTTAAGATATGATGGATGAGGCCCATTATAGCTCAAGATATGTTGGGTTGAGCCCACAGTAGCTCAAGATATGATGGGTGAGCCCCATTATAGCTATCCAATGCATTAGGAACTCTAGAGATGGAATTTTACAAAAGGGTTATTCTATGTTTAATGTTGAATGTAAGATTGATAAGGTAAATATGTCCCAAGGAAACTACATTATGTTTCAATGCATATGAGTTTTTATGATTAAGGGTTTTATTGGTTTTTATGTTATCACTTGACTAACTATTTCTTTATTTATATACCTTAATGTGTTTTATACTCATACAATGATTTAAAAAATCACTTGGTATAAGTATGGGTAAGAAAAATAAGGGATTTGTGATGAATGATATGTATTTTCGTTAAAAAAAATTGTTTTAAATTTTATTGTTTTATATTTTAAAAAAATGGATACAGTTTTTAGTATTATCCTCTTTGTATGAATGTGGAATGTTATATGTGTAATATATCCTAATTCTCTAAATCTATAAACCTGAAAATATCCTCAATGTGTAACAATGTATGTACTTGAATAAAATTGAAGATTAAGTAACGTTTTAAAGTTGGGTCCTTATATTCATATTGGGGTAATGACCTTGAAAAGAGTTGATTGGGTATATCTCAGTAATCATCCTGGTGTATGATGAGTGAGACCTTACTACACACCTTGTTTTACACTCCCAGGGGTATGATATGTATAATTATCATAATATTTATAAAAAAATTACATTCATAGAGTGATGTTTAACGTATGTGTTACTTTTGTCTCCAACCATTACCAATAAAATTTTCTAAACACATTAAAATCATTAATCAAGAAAATTACCCATTAGCTATAAATAAATAACTTGTTTTGGGTACTTTTTAAAAGCTATAAATCCCTAATTATTCGTTTTTTGTGTTAAGGGAATTCACTTGGACATTATTAATAAATCATTAACTGATGAAATTTATTTTTCCCTATATATTATCTTATTATATATTCAAATATCACTTTTGATAATTTCAATTGGTAAAATGTTCCAGGTATTTCTAATTTGTTAAACCTTTAACATTATTCAATTTATTACCTATATTATTTTTGTATGTGATGGAATGAATTGTAATATTATGTTATGGGTGTGGAATAGAATTATATATCCCCTTAATGCACTGGTATTTCTCATGTGACAACCAAGATAGGGTATTGAGAGTGTCCTTACCCTTTATTTATAATATCTTAGAATAATTTTTCGATAATATAATTATGATTTCTATCATTATGAAATTATATATTTTAAATTATTTTTTTGATCCATGTGGTTATGTATTTCTATTCATTCTATGTATTACACTTATTTATTCATTTTTATGGTTTCAATTATTCTTCTAATGTAACATATTCCATATATATCCTTTTTTAGCTTTCATTGTATATTTTTCACTTACTGATCATTTAATCTCACCACCTTTACATTATTTTCCCATTACCCAAGGTCATGATGTTGAATAATATGATTGTACAATGATAGAATTTTGTAACAAGGATTTGTAATTTTATATTGTTTAATTGTAATGTAATGTATCTAGTCTCTGGAGGATTGATAAACATTGATCCTTGGAATATAATATCTTATAACCTTTTTTCCATGTCATAAATAATGCAAAATTTCTAGGAAACCTTGGATAGAGGAATTACATTATTTATTTTTCCTGTCATTTTTTTGGAATTACATACCAAACCCTTCACATTTACTAAACTTAAAATCTCTTCAACTAGAACATAACCTCTCATATGAGGTAAAACCTGTGTAAATTCTTCACTAAAGAGATAAAGTACTACATAAGAAAACCACTCATCTGGTAAAAGTTCAATAGAAGAATCATATGTTTCAAGAAGCTACATGGGAACCTGACAATTTACTTATATGAAAGTACCATCACTTGTTTTTATCCTAGTAATAAAAAAGTTATGACTAAATTCAAGGTAGGATAAAGTAACAACCCAATACTTTACCATAAATAGCTTTCCATTAAATATACACATTTTTGGATAACTTGTTTCATAGGGAACACTAAACTAAAATGACTTACAGCATATTAGATAAATACTCTTAAGAAAATTTAATAATAATAAAAACCTCTAGTAAATAAAAAAAATATAGTCAATTTGGAATACATACAATTCTATATTAAAAACACTTGATGTTTTAATAGTTATTTTTTTTAATAAATACAGTTTTCTGTTATTTTTTGAATTTTCATTGAAAACATATTTTTTTTAAATTTTATAGTTTTAATTTTACAAAAATAACTCAATTTTTTTACTTAGAATAAAAATGATTTTTATGATAATTTTTTGGTTTTTCTGAAAAAATTTACATTTTGGTGAATAGAGTAATAATTTGAGTCCTTGGTCAATCAATAAAGCATCCTTAAATTAATAAAAAAGGAACAAGATTTATTTACATCTAAAATAACAAGTTTATCAAGAGTCTCTTTCAATGTGATACTTCAAATAAACTAGAAGTTCATCAATACATAGAATTGTTTTAGTATAAACTTCTTTTTTTGAAACTTCATTGGCTAGGGAGTTTTCCTCTCGATTTTCATGGGTGATGATGAAGTCAATTAAGGATATAAAATCCAAGAATATTATCCATCTTGAATTTAATATCTATGATTTGTGAGTTTTTTACAGATTTCATAATGGTAGTGGAGTCACCACAATCCGCAGTTTATACAATCCTTTTTTATTAGTGTAGACCTCGGTTTTTAAGATACCAAGCATTTCACCTTCAAGGGAATAAGTGATTCAACAGGGACTATAAAAATATCCATGCATGCATCCATTGTGGTATATGAATACACCACCATGTCCTGATGGAAAATAATTCTCTTTTAAGGCTCACTCAGTATTAATATTGATCCAACTTAAGATAGGTTGATTCCAAATATCATCAAAATTACTAGTAGTGGGTTTAAACTTACCATCAACACAAAGGAGGATCAAGACTATGAAGTTATGTATAGAGTTATCGCAACATTCTTTTTTTGAGAGAGCTAGAAAATATAGTATCCATGATAATTTTCATAATTTCTCCCTAATGGTTTAATGGGGTCTTCTGCTGTATCACAACATTATTACCATACAATAATTAGTAGAGAATCTCTACAACATTCACATGAAAGAGGTTAACCAACTGTAGAAAGAGTTGAATCATAGATTATGAATATAATGTTTTCACCAAAATAGAAACTTTATAACTTTATAATCCAACTAATATAAGTTAAAATCCCATTTAATTGATAAAATATTTTTTAGGGAGTAAAAATATATATTTTTAATATATAAAACCTAAATTTAACATTTTGTAAACAAAAAATATATTTTTTAATAAAAGAAACTATTTTTGGTCAATACTTTTAAATAGATATTATTTAGGTGAAATTTAGTTTTGGAATTATTTAAATTATACAGAAAAAAATTTAAATAATAAACCAATTTATATCATGATATTTAAATACATGGATAATTTTACCCTACACATAAATTTTTCATCTTAAAAATATACTTTTCCTAAATATAAGTTTTTACGCGTGCCACTTGCTAATGTTATATTTAATTTTACTTATTCTTATAAATTTAATATGATAAAAAAGATTTCATATTTTGTAATTTATAGGTCTAAATTAATTAATGGTGTCCATTTAATTTTTAGGCATTAAAATTAAATTACTTCGGTAAAAATTAGTCACCACGATTAAATCTAAAATAGTAAAAGTAATAAATCAAGGGATAAAGGGATTGAAACATTTTAAAAACATGTTTTTTTATTTATTTTTTGATATATATTATTAAACATATATCATCCTAAAAAAACTTGTAACACATTTTTTGATCCACTTGTCATGTGAAATAAATACTCTCTTTATATTATATTGACTTATCTGGAAAACTGCCATTCTCAACACTTAAAAAGGGTTATCCCCCCTCTACATCAATACCACTCAAAGAATTAATTTTCCACCTAAAAATCCTACCAATATCTTCACTTTATGATAATTTTTCATTTTATTTATCATGCTTTCACAAGAGTTTGTATTAATGCTTCCATTTCAAAAGAGTATTCCAAGGGAAAGCGTACTTTCTCAATGAGAGTACTTTATTTTAGTAAAATTCATTTATTTTATTTGTTACCATCCAAAAATAATTATAAAATTACTATAAAATTAAATGATTATTATTTTTATAAAACAATTATTATACTATGTAAAAAACTATTAACTACATTATAAAAACCATTATTTGTTCATTGTGTGGATTACCGCTTCCCCGAAGTAACAAATATCATTTTTCATCAAGATACTTTAATATTATTAAAACATATTAAAATAAGATTTACAAAATTAAAATTACATATATAATATCATTATTATTACTTAAAAATGACATTATTCCAAATTAAAAAAAATCATAATCATAATAATCAATTAATAGTGTTATATTCATATTTTGGTATGTTCAACAACCTACTTAAAATATTAAATAATTTAATATCATATATAACTATTAGGACTTAATTTCTTATTATATATGATATAAATAAGTAAATAATGTTTTTATTTTGGTTCTGTAATTGTAACATTAACATTAAACTCATTAATTATGATACCAGTATTCAATTGTTAAAAATAATTGAATCATACTCATCACCAAGTTCATTTACAAAGATCATAACTGAAACACCCATAGAATGTAATTATATATTTATAAATAAATTTCATGAATTAATTCAATTACCTTGAATGATCTAAAGTGGTGAAATTTTGGTTAATAAATAATAGTGAAAACATTTTTATGAAATTATTTCAAAATGATCAAGACTACTGACACTTGATATTGAAAATAAATAAATATAAATTTAGAGAATAATTTTAAATTAGGTTTATTAAAGGATATAGATATGAATAGGGTTTTGAAATAGATTATTAATATAGTTATTATTATTATACCATAGGTTAGAGCGTGGTTGAGTAAGTAACAATACAATATAAGTGTTTTTCTCAACTCAACATCATTTATTGAGTCATAATGATCCATTTTTTCTATGGTTTTAAAATATGTAATTATTCTATTCTATAATGATACTATAATTAATTATATATATGGGGAAAAACAAACTTTTTAATTCATGTATTTACATTGATGGATATATTTCTCAATGTATATATTTATTAAGAATGGTTATCATCTTCTTAAATGGAGGATTCACATTTGTGTCCATATTTCCATTTACCACAATTTTTATCATCTTAATGTGGATACCCAACACTATTTTATCCTTGTTGAACCACAAATTTTCCTTATACACTTTTGAAAATTAATTTTTTGTTAATATTTTTATGATGTGGTTTCTCAACAATTTATTTCTAAATATTTAAAATATCTTCCATACTCTCTTAATAAATTTTTTTATCATGCACTTAATATTATTTTTGATAAACATTATATATTAAGGGGGTATTTATTACTGATTACTTAAAAAACTAATGGTTTCAATTCACCATTTTTTTACTTTTGAATGATTTTTTCAAACTTATTTTTCAAAGAAAATGATAAGAACATTTTAAAAAACTATTTTATGGTTTTTTTCAATTTGCCTCATTATCATAGAAGTATTTCTCTCCCCATAAATTATTTTTCATGAATTACCCACTAAATTTTTTTATAAAATACTCTATTGGGGTTTGTTGAATTTTATGTGGCAACCATTTATAATTTCTATATCAACTTTTGTGATACCATTTATAAATTTTGTGAAACAAATTTTTATTTATGAGGGTTTTTAGGTTATAAATGTTAAATTATTTTCATTTCTACATTTTAATAAACCAATTTTATTTTCATGTGTTATTTATGAAGTAATAAGTGAATTATTTTCAATTAGAACACATAATTATGGGTGAATGATAATTGGGGTCATGTATCACCCTCAAATGGATTGTATAATGTTTTTTGTATCCTGATATAATGTTTCATGGGACTTCCTAGATATTCCTGCTAACTAAAGGATGAGCCTTATTAGATATACTCACAAACTAAAGTGTGAAAATTCTTGGATATACTCAAAAACTAAAGTTTTGAACTTATTGGATATACTCACAGACTTAAGCGTGGGCCTTCTTGGATATACTCAAAATAAAATGATACCTTATGATTATTTTTGTTACAAATAAACCTTGTTATTTTATGTCTAAAGGGAATATTAAATTTTCATTCTAGATTCTTGTGATTATTTTCCATGGATCATTTTTATTACCTCATGGTTCTAGACTCTATTTTCATGACATTTGGTTTCTATTATATGTTCTTATAACATAAATCCTGGATACATCTCATAGATTCCAAATTATTTTAATAATAAATTTGTCCCCTTATCATATTTTCTATTATGCATATAATATAGAATTTTATGATTTGATAATATAATTTACCTTATTGAACATTTGATCTCAAACTTTTATTATTCTTTCATTCCAAAGATTATAAAGATAAATATGTCAAGTGAGATGTCTAGAAAAGTATCTATAGGAGTGAAATTAAAGAGAAATATTATCAAGTGTTGTAAAACAATGTGAATATGCAGCTATTATCAAGGACACTAAAACTTTCAGTTCTTGGGTTGTGAGAGTATTTTTTGATATGTATTGTTTATCTCATGAAAATTTTGTAAATAAAGTCGTGTTTAGTTTGGGTTGTTATAAAAATACCATTATATGAATCCCAAGACCAAGACCATATATAATTTAGTATTTTATATTTCTTTAATATATATATAAATATATATTAAATATAAATACATAATTATTAAAATTATAATTATAAAATTATTTTGATAATTAAATAAATATTATTTATTTAAATAATTAAAATTTATCAAAATCATATTTTTTTTATAAAACTTATAAAAAATTTATGCAATAAATTATCACAATATCATGTAATGAAAATTTTAATTATATAATGTGTCACCCTAAGGGTCCATTCAAAATTTGGAATTGATCATGAATCTTCCTCATAATCAAAAACTAATATCAATATCTAGAAACATTTCATAGTTGAATGAACCAGAATGCAAAAAAAATCTCATAATTGATATTTTCAAAATAGTTACTCAAATTATGTTTTAAAACACTAAATATGAAAACAAGTGTTTGGTTTCATCCATGAAATCATGTGAATATAGTTTAATAAAAAATAACAAAATTAAAAATGATAAAGATGATACCTCAATGGTATAACATGATCCTAGAATTCTCTGGTCATCTCCAGATTATAATATCTTGATGGAACTGAATGGGGAACACTTTAATTCATCTAATCATCTACCATAGTAAACATTTAATCATTCTATGATCTTTATGTGCTAATATGATTGTATAGAGATCTTTATAATCCCCCATCAATTGTGAAAAAAATGTGTGATTAATTGTTGATGTGTATTCGATTAAAGATTGTTCATACTTAAAATTTTAACTAAAAAATAGTTTAAAAATTATAAGAGAGGAAAATCAGTGAAAGGGAAAACCATACCTCATTTTGAGTGAAAAATAGTTTTTTATTCCAAGGTAAAAAAATATAATATTTTAACTTAATCCTATAAATAATCATAAACCGTAAAACTAACCCAAAACGACATTTAAAACCTATTTAACTTGTCATAAATTTCAAAAATATTTCACCTCTCACATTTCACACTCTAACATACATTATTATGAAATTATAACCACTAACGGGACATGGATAAATAATATTTGTTTGAAAAAGTAATTTTCTCATATTCAAATTTTAGACATGAATAACATGTGAATATTTATAAAAATAAATTAAATTATTATTATTATTAACGTGAATAATATATTGGTCGAGTTTACTTATTTTTTACATGTGATTGTTCATACTCATACATCCAATGGAAATTTCATGTGAGGCCATCTTTTCCCTAAACTCCAATTGATTCAAATTAGTGTAACTCATGAAAACACTTGTGTATGTAACCCTCTAGGATATTAAAATTATATTAGTGTTTCTTAATTATAGTCCAAGATATATAACTAATAGCACATTATTTCCCTTGAATATATAAATATTATTCATATCCATTAAAACCTCCAATCAAAAATTGTTGTGAATATAATTTCATTACCTCATGATATCTTATAAACTAGGGTTCAAACCTTTTTTTATCATCATTTCATGATTTATTTATAATTATTTTACTATATGCTATTTACATCCCTCAATCTACTATTTCCATGGATTTAGTTAAGACACAGTCATCCCAATAAAATTAATAAATATTTTTCAAAATAATTCTAAAATGAAAAATCATATCTTCATCATTTAATAAATTTAAACCAAAAATATAAGCTATAATGGTTTTTATAATGAATCAAATTATGTTTTTGAATTATATATATTAATACCAATATCATTTATATAGAAAAATACATTTTCTCATAGTTAAGAACATCCAATGACACCCAAAACAGGTGGTCTTTCTATTAGTGGGTTATTCTTTATGATATCCATTATTATGATCATTGTAATGACTTAGTATTTTAAATGAAAATTACTTTCTTAATATGTATGTGTAGTATAAATAAATTAGGCTCACCACATAATAAAAATAATCACTATTTTATTTCTTCAATAGAACACATTACAATATAAAGGATAAACACACTCTATAAAATTAAAAATAGTATAATGGGTAAACAACATCAAATAAATAATAGAAGTAAAATTTAAAAATCTATAGGGTCTTGATCTCCTAGAAATATCACAACCGAAAATAATTTTAAGATAATAAAATCAAATATTAGATATATGATTAGCATTTTATAAATAAAGTATTGAAAACCATGAGAGAATTTTTTTTGATTTAATAGTGATACAAATATAATGCATTTACATGATTTTTAAGGATTATATGACCATTTGAAATATCATTATTAAAATAGTAATATGAATTTTTGAATAGCAACTCATCTGTTAGAATAGTAACCTGGCCATTTGAACTGTAATATGACCATTATGGTAACTATTTACATAACCTTATATGTAATTTTTACAAAATAATATAATAAGTAAAAATAAGTATCAAAATACCATAATATAATTATTTAATAAATGTTACATGACATAAGTAAAAGTATAAATTTTTAGTAAAATATGTTTATATTTTTACATAAATAGAAAATTTTTATTATAGAATAAAATATTTGAATGACCTAATTAATAAATTCAAATTATTAACCTTGATGTAATTTTCTGAAACATTGAAATTAGGAAAGGGTGATGAATTTTTAATTATTATAAATATTGAAATATAAAGAAGATTAGCCAAATACAATAAAGTGTAGTATTTTTCATTATAAGATAAATACATTATTAACTATACTCACTCTAATGCAAGAAAATTTAGTTTATCCTCACATGAATTAATAATTTTCCATAGTCATGATAATCATTATTATTCACATTATTTGGTAAAAACAATATTTTAATCAATATTTTATTAAAAAACTATTATCTTTCACATTTAAATATACCCATACTCCACCCATTTCTTTTCACATTGAAAAATACTTCCCACTATTAACCTTAGAGATATTCTCTCCAAAAAACACTATACCACATTTTTAAATCATTTTCCTTAGCAAAATTCCAATCCTAAAGGCCATAAGGTGTAGTTCCAAGGAGTTGACTCAAAGAATTAAAGTATATTTTCCATTATTTACCCCTTTCAATTATTTATCATTATTTAATATAATTCCTCTTATAATTTTCATAAACTAGTATTTCATCATTTAATAATTTATATAAATCTATTTTTTTATTTATAACAAAAATAACTTACTAAATTCTTTTCATAGTTTTTTATAATAATTTTTTAAATATCACAAGTTTTAACCACCACTATGGATGATGTTCTAAGTCAACCATTACCAATATATATTGGTGATTTTAAAAATGGGTTTCATGAATAAATAATTTATTTATGACCTGATTAGGATTATGTAATTATAAAGTGTAATTTTTTTACTAATATTAAAAATAAACATTCAGGGTCATTTTAAGCTCTAAAATAAGTGTACTGATACATGTTTCATTAATTACAAACATTTTAAACCCTATATCAAACTGTAAAAAATCTATTCTACTTGAATGATAAATAATCCATATATTTTTACTTCACAAAATTATAAAACCATTTAACAATATCTTTTAACCACAACCATTATATCAAATAACCATTGAACCCATGGAATGAACAACCCCAATGATCGATGGAAAAAACAAAAATCTAGTAAATGAATGAAATATGAAAATATATATTACTATATATGAAATAAAAATTAACAAGGTTATGAATACACATTTACCATATGTAATTCAATTATTTAGGAGGATAGTGTAGCATCAAACTATGTCAAGACATGAGTTAAGGGAACTCCCTCTCTTTAATATTTTTCCTTTAGTGCATAATCTCTCTCAATAAAATGGTATCACTATCTCTTAACCATTATTATTTTAATTTATGTTATTTATATATTCTATGTTAGGTCCACTAGGTTAGATACTCTAAGAGGGGGGGTGAATCAGGGTATGACAGATTAAAACAACTGCCCCTATTGATCTTGTCTCGCTATTAAGCAAGACTCTCTTCTATCTCTTTCCTGCAGCAAAGTATAAACAAAAACTAAAGCATGCAAATGACACAATGATTTTTACTTGGTTAACCCTGACTAGGCTACGTACAAGGAGCATACACATGTGATGTTCCGATGTACCAAATCCACTAAAAGTGCACTGCTTTTTACAATGTTTGGGATAAATCACTTTTATTCCTAGGCTTACTGCCTTTACAATGTTTAGGGTCATCTCACACCTTTTCCAAGAGTCACTTCATGACTCTCTCTCTTTGGCTCACTACCAGTGGAGAGGATCACCTTCTTCGTCTTTATTTTCTCATTTATCTGGAAAGGATCCACTCACAGTTTATAGACCTGTAGGTCTCCTCATTATCACTAATGAATATATCCTCTGTTGCATGTAGATGCGCTGTTGAAGTCCAACTTTCACCCGTAGATGAATCTCACTTTGCACCGAAGGTATCGGGAAATCTTCCAGCTTTCATTCAACCCTGAATCACTGTCGTTCTTCAACCATAAATGGTGCCCTTCTCCAAGTCGGCATGAAAGTCTCAGCACGCAAGTTAAAATTGGTGCGCAAGTTCACCTCAACCACTTGTGAGACACTAGCTTCTGCAACTCCAAACAAGCGTGGATCATACCCTTTTACACCCAAACCAATTTTGGCACGCAACCATCAACTATTTCACTTCTTGAAAACCTGGCGCGCAAGTGTCACCAAACAACTTTTATGACACCCCCTTCTTTAACTCAAAACTTGGGCGACTCCCTTTTTCTCTTTCCCAAACCACTCTGGACATGCATCAATCAACTGACATGCAACTTCTACCTGTGAGACCACACCACCACTTGCGCAACCACCACACCTGTGCGACGGGAGATATGATTTTCTCTAAGTGTTGAACTCACCCCAATTGAGGAGTGGTTGACCTCTATTTATAGGCATTTGGACACCCTGCGTGACAGCACACAAGTCTCCTCTCGGCGCGTAAGTCTCGGTGCGCAAGTCTCTACCGCACAAGTCACTTGCGCAACCCACCCTAAAACACGGGTGCCCCTTTTTCCCTTTTCCATATTTTTATGTTCTGATCTTGAAAAACATATGGCACACAAGTTTCTTCTCCTTCAAGTCAACGGTGCGCAAGTCCCTTTTCCAAAACCACTTTTCTCCATTTGTCAATTTTCAGGCCCAAAATTTTGGCAAACACTGGAAAACGGTGCCACCTTGTATATGATCTTTTTGTACTACCTCCAGATCATCCATTCCTTTGTTGATGTTCTTGAATTAAACATGGATCGTTAACCACAACCCTTGAACTTGACATGCCACCATGAAATCCCCTTTGTCAACAAATTTGTATGTCATGGTTTTCTTTGTCAACAATCACAACACATATGTCCACTTTATCAAAAAACACAATCACCTCAAAAATGCTTCAATGATACCTTGAGGGATTTTTCCCAACATTCTATATATATAATTAATTAATGTAGAATTTTTTATTTTCCCTTTCATTTCTCTGTATATTCATGATTTTTTGGTTTCTATTTATACTTCATCTTTAAATCAAATCCAATAAATTGCATCTTTTCTATTTTAATTGTTATTTTTATGTGCCACTCATATAAAAGAATTTATTTCTAAATACCTCCTTATTTTAATGAAATGTGTGGTGGATAATTGTTTTGGTTTTTAAGAATACCCAATTCTCTTATATCCTTTAAAGGTTATCTAACCCATTTCTTTTTATATTTTAGGGGGTTTGTTAACATAATTTCTTATCCATCCTTTATTTTTTTTCTATCACTTTTCAATATATATTCATGCTATATTCTTCCTTGTTCAATTATTAATTTCTATTACTATTTAATTCCTTCATTTCTTGGGAACTTTTATGATATATCTTTCTGATTATGCATTTTTATATTGTTATGTAACCAATTAACTTCACATTTATTTTCCCACGTTTATGATTTAGGTGTGGTTTATTTTATATATGATGAACATATTCATGTTATATTATAAATACATGTGTGGAACTAGAATTATACAACCCCCAATTGAGTAGGTAATTTTTACATCTCAAGAGATACTACGTGTGGTGTATGGGCAGTGATACTAGTATGTTATGTTATAATGTCCTATCAGTGATAATCTACTTATGTTTATGATGTAATTTTATTCTTGTGTAAATTCTTATTTTTATCAGGATTAAAAAGGTCATTTACCATAATTTCTATTTTTTAATTTTTCCTTGCTATTATTTTTAACTTTTTATTTTATGACTTTACGTCATGGTTATTAACTCTTCTATTATCTGAACCTCATTTTTATTGGGATTATGTTTGAAATGGAATATTTATCTTGATCTATAATTTATGTTTGTACCTTAAATATCCCATGTATTTATATTATTATGATAATAACTAAGATTTTAAAATGAAAATAATAATAATAAAGCATGATTTTATTCAATTTTAAGTTATTTTATTATGATGTTAATCTCCCAAAGATACAATACCTCTATTTGTAGGTTTTTAAAGGATATTTATATTAAAATTTATATAGTATTATTTGTTTGAGATATGTGTCCTTATATTTGGTGTCAAATAAAGTTATGGGAGTGTAATATGAATATGAAAATACAGGATGATGTTATTCATTTTCAATACGTGATATTATGTAGTTAATCTCCCAAAGACACTATAAATTTTGATTTTTTATTTTATTTAATGATAATTATATGAAAAATTATTTAATATTATGTGTTTGATATATATTTCATTATATCTTGTATTAAATAAAATTCTAGTTATTTTTTGGGAATTAACATGGATAACCTAATAAGAAATATATCCTAACCATACTAGATTAAAACATTAAATTCATGTTTAAGGTTATATATGTGATTCATGGGTTAGTCTATAAAATCTATTAATTTATCTTTAATACTATTAATAATTTAATTATTCTTATCCATAAGTTTGATTATTTTTAATAAATGGATTTAAATATGATGAATTTTGTTAACAACTAATACAATGTGAAATGTAATTGTTTCCCAAGCAAGATGTCTAATATACTAGAAGTGGGAGTCAATAACTTCATGGATATACTTTATTAATTTACTCATGTTATGAGTAATGACTTAAACCATTTGAATTTTTATGCTTCTCTTGAGATTTAACACGTTTTAATTGATTCATATATACAACAACAATCATTCTCTTTTGGTGGATATTTCCATCTAATAATAACAATTTAATGGATTATTTCCATTCGAAAGATATTTTCCCTCTTCCAAATTTATAAGTTAGAGAAATTAATCTTGTTTTTATATCACTTAGAAGGGGAAAATGATTAGTGGTGAAAATTGATCAAGAATACAAAACACAAGGATGAAATCAAATATATGAAATAATAAGAATTCAAAAAAATATTCATTAAATATTTTACCCACACTCTTTGTATTAAAATGTATAGGTTGTTTCTTAAACTCAGTAAAAGGAATAAATTTTCAATTGAATATTATTAAGAAATATTTAAATTTTTTAAATGGAATTATTATAGCATTGTCGTTGACCCTGTATGAAAGATTTACTATTCCTTTGGGATCATAATGTGTAGATAGACATATGGGGTTCTCAATAGTATCATGTTACAATATATAAAAAATATAATAATGGAGTTGAATTTCATATGTTTAACTTTTTATGCCCTCTAGGTCAGAGGTTTGTTTTCCTGTGAGTCTTAAGTCTATTATTTTGAATTTTTGACAAGTTAGAGGTGTATTGGGTATTAAAATTTGTTTTTGTCCCTTTTTTATGATAAATGGGTAAGACCACGATCATGGTGGATATTGTGGTATGCCTTTCAGCCACCTGTGTAAAATAGCCAGGTCTAAAATGAAAAACTTAGGGGAATGGCCTACGGTGTAGCATGTTTGGAATGTATCGTTAACCATTGATAGAGAGACCTTAACGCATCATGGTAGAAGTTGTAGTAAGTACACAATAGTATTTTTCTGAACCAAACCATAAATAGTCTCTATGGTTGGTCTCCTAGTTTAATCCACAACATAATGGTGGGGAACACCGGGGTGTGGTGGTGTTGGTGGTTTTTGGATTTTAAAACCTGATTGGAACTTGATATTCTATGGGTGGTTACTCCAAAAACATGAAACCATAATGACATATTTAAATGTGTTTTGGATCATTTTCCATCTATTGAACTAATTTCTCTCTCTCTGTTGGATCATATTATAGATCTAGAGTGTTCTAAGGAGTTTTGGGAATTTAAATTTTGACCAGAATAGACTATAGTTATTTCCTTGTTATTTATATCTCCCTTTGTAAATATATTCTCATAAGGACCATATCACTTCTTCCCACCATCATCGGTATTGGTGGCAGCGAGGATTTAATTTCTCTTAAGGTAGGTGTATCTATATTATAGTATATACATTATCAAACCTTGTGTTCTCATGATTTCCATTTGTTTTTATTTATGAAATTAATGATTTTAAATCAATGGTAGGTGAATTTGATCATTTATAACTATGGAAAAGTTTTATAAAATGGGTTTTTTTGATGAAAATAATTTTGATTCATATGATATGTTTTTTAAAATTCCGTAAATAATTTTTGAAATGTAAATGGATTTTAAATCATGAAATAAGAGTGGCATCACTATAGAAAATGTTTCTATGAAATTTATCTAGGAAAATGAAATATATTTTCCTTTGAAAATGATTCTGCTATATAGATTTTGTTTGTTGAATGTAATAATGATGTAATATCACATTGGGAAGACCTTGGGGTATGGGGGAAAACTATAAATATTTGAACCTTAGTATAGTAAGATATCAATAGGGTAGGTTCCCATAATTCCATGGAACTAGAGGTTAGCGTTTACTAGGGAAGTGAGGATCATGGTATTATGATTCCCTTATGTCGGCAAGTGTTTCTTATTTATCTTATTTTTATATACGATTGTGTCATGGATTTCCCTTTGGTTATTTGGGGATATATTATGTTCATGTTTATTTGATATGTTTATTTTCCCACATGATATGTATATTGATGCTTGAAACTATTCTTTTAAACTTATTATACCACATTGATATGTGTTATTTTATATTATTTTTATTTTTGGAATATGGCATGTTTTTTAAAAGGAAACCAAATGATTATTTTAAATTGGAAAAAAATCATTTATAAATGTTTTAGAGATATTTTTATACAAGGACTAATGAATATATGTGGATATACATTGTATAGATTCTTAGTGGTATCCTACTGAGCATTAATTATAACACACCTTTTTTATTGTGTTTTTAAAGACAAGATTTTTCAGAATACATGTAAAGGGAATTTCTCTATATAGTGGATGAATCTCCAAGTTCTTATTTACTTATGATGGGTTTGGTTAGTGGTGACATATGGTCACATGGAGATGGATCCATGGGTTTTTTCAAGTTCCATATTGATGGTCATTTAGATTATTCATTCTGTGGATTTTTTTCACGTTCCATATTGATGGTCATTTGAATTATTCATCTGAACATTATTATCCTATTTAGGATATTACCCTTATGGTTTTCTGTTATTTACTTATGATTTTTTATGGTTATCTTTTTTGATACTCAGATTGTTCTTATCTTATCACATGTATGTTCAGATGTTGAAATTATTGTTATGTTTTATTGTATGACACCCATGTGCTAGTTAGCATCCAATAGTGATTGTGATTGTTCTTTGGGACTTCAATAAGAACATGTTGGGTAAAATTTTGGGTTGATCTAGGATAGTATGTTATAAATCAATATCAAAGTGTTAGTTTATCATTAAATCTAGTGTCCATGAATGTGTCTCACCATGTTATGTTTGCTGGTTATTGATAGACTAGATATATAACCATCAAAACTCTAGAGGTGATATGGGATTGTGCCTGACTAGCTCACTTTAGTGATAAACCTCATGTTTCCATGGGAAGTAAAAGGTCCTCTTCCATCCTTGTTTATCATTTTATCTCTTTATATTTGGTCCTCAAAAAATTTGATTCATATAAAAGGAATCAAATTTTATTCTTGATGGTCTTTGTCCTTATTTTTTTTTAGAATATGAATCCTTTAATAATTCCATCTCATAATATATTATAGAAATCCATGATATGATCCTCGTAGGTGAATCCTCCAACTGACTCATTATAGGGTAAAACTATAGTCTAAATGATTTTTACCTTGTGACAAGTTTCTAGTGTTGAACCAAAATAGAAGGTAAACTATGATTCTGAATTCACTAAGTAGTATCCACTTATCTTTCAAGGTGATAAAGGAACATAGGAATCAGAATAATAGATTAAGAAGAATTATAGGATTTTCCTCTTCCTATAAACTCTATAAGAATCCATGGTTGGAATCACCACATATATTCTTGACGGGATAGGAAGGTGGTGGTGGGAATCCATTTTTTCAAACAAGTTTCATTATGATCCCACCTGAACCACTATTATAAAGTTATATAATAAATAATTTCATCTTGAAGTATTCTGAGTTGTAGAGAATCATGGATTTTTGACCTTGGATAAATTGGAGTGTTTAGTAATGGAGTATGCTACTCAGATTATAGAGTTACTAAACCTCTCTCCAGAGATTATTTACAATGACTACCATGAATATCAGATGTTATAGATGGGTTTAAGGGACAATATTTTTTCAATGTTGATCCTCTTATGCCTTCTAACCTTTGTGGAAGTGGTTGATAAAGTAGTAATGGATGAGTCAGACTTAGTTGTGGAAGTAGGTATCTATAGTTCACCATCAAGAAAGAATATGAAACAATTTTACCATTCATAATCCAATGGTATGAGTGTGCAATAGATTTTAGGGAAGGGATAGGTGGTATGTTACTGGTGTAGGAGGAAGGGACACCTCAAATCTAATTTTATGGAAGAACCCAAGGTATGTCACATGTCTGGTAAATATAGTCATATTTAAAATTACTATGAGAGAGAATTCTAGGATAGTAGAGTTGGATCCACCTTTGATAAGGGATCATATATTATATTTTATTTAATAAAATGGGTGGGATCTCAATACCATGTGAAGGGTGATGTTCAAGTTGTGAAGAAAGGGAAAGATGAAGCTGGATGTCTATATATAGTAGAGTGGGTACTATAGGAGTCAAAGGCAGGACCAACTATTATGATATTTATGTTATTTATTAGAACCATATAGGGTTTTATAATTATTTCAAACTATTTTAACTCATCCTTCATATTTTTATAGCTTATTGATGCGTTGGACTTGTGATTAGATATTATTCCTTTCATATTGACTCTTTTTACTCTTTTAGGATATAAGTCTGTGAAGCGTTCATAGTTTTCCCGAGTTTTGGGTGATTATTTATGGAAGTGAAACCATATGGGATTTTTATATTCTTGATCTGGAAATTTTTAAACTCATCAATATCATGGATTGGTGGATGGGCTATAAACCTTAGATCTATTGATATCATAAATGGGTTTAATTTCATTCTTCTATTAGAGTAACTCATCTTTTTTAGGCTGACTGTGATCCTATATTGGGGGGATCAGGTCCAATTATCTCTAAAACTAATATGATCTGTTGAAATTTTTTAAGAGGTTTCTTGATTTTGTGGATCCAATTATTATGGTACTCTTTCTATGGTGGTTTTTGAGTGTCCTAATGATTTATATATAATTTCCTTAGACTTTCACCATAAAGGGAAGTTGTTTTTATGATTTAATTACTTCATAGGATGAAGACCATTTCCTAACCTTCATACTATATTCCATCCACTAAATTTATTGAATTAAGTGTTCATCTTAATGATCTTCATTCTACGGGATTTATTTATCCTATCATTTCAATTTATGTATCAGCATTACACTTTTCATATAATGTGTAAATGAGTCACCAAATTTGTTTTGATTACCATTAACTAAATTATCTGATGGTGAATAAAGATTATACCCTTACTAGGATTGGATACGTACCTTTTTTATCACCTTAGGGGATCACATTGGTTTTTGAAAATTCATCTATCATATGGGTATAACTAGTTGAGGGTCCGAGAAGAAGATATTCCAAAGATAGAATTTAGAAGTATGTATGGGAATTATGTGTATTTAGGATTTTCGTTTCTTATTTAATAATTCTCATGCAATTTTTATGGATTTAATTAATCAAATATTCCATTGGTCTTTGGGGATTATCTCATGGTTTTTTGTGGCTGATATCCATGACTATTCCAAATCAGAGCAGGATCATGCTGAGAATTTTAATATCATATATGGGATCATGAAAGAACATTGTTTATAATCAAAACTATCTAAACATCAGTATTTAATTCAAGTGGTGAATTTTATAGGCCCTGTAATTTTTTATGGGTGTCTTAGTGGATCTTGAGAATATTTGGTCAGTGATATCTTAGGATCATCTAAAAATTGTGTTTGAGATCAATACTTTCTTGAGATTAGTTGTTTTTTACATGATCGTTTTACAAGACTACTCCAATATTGCATCTCCTAAGTAAGAGTTAACCTATAAGAGTGTGAGTTTTTTATAGTTATCGGTTTCATATATATTTTATGGATTTGAAAATTAGATTGGATTTATCTCTAGAATTTATTCTTATTAAGTAATTTTTGGTATATAATGTTTTATGTGATGTCATTGTATGGTTTTAAGTCATATTATGATGCAAAGATGAAATGTGGAATCATATAGCTCTCAAAAATTATGATTTAACAAGAAAAACTACCCCATTCATGGTCTTTAGGTGGCATTAAAGATGTATGATCTTATATTTTATTCTCAAAAACTCTTTAGGGAGTTGTTTAAAGTGTATTCAAAAGATAAGATTCTGAATTATATCTTCACTCAAAGGGATGTGAATTTGAGATAGATATGTTGGGTGGATTACCTTTAGACCATTTATTTTGATATTTCATAAAACCCCATTAAATTAAATGTGGTTATAGAAACTTAGAGTATAAATTTAAAAACTCAGGCAGTGATGGAATCAATGGAAAGTGGTGCTTGATGGGATTGTTTGTTGATATGTTCTTTGATGAAGGGAGAGCCGATATAAATGAATTAATAGCTTGTTCTTGGGCATGATCACTCATATATGAATATATTTTACTTACACGAACTGAGGATGAATATTTTAAACACTTTATTAGAAATATTTATTATGGGGATACCTTGGGTGAGTAGTCTCAGTATCTCAATATAGTGTGGAGATTCTAAGGAAGGATTTTTGTTCCAATGAACCTGGGACAAGAATTCATGAGTTATGGACACCAATATAATTTTTCTATACATTCTAGAGATACTAATATATACAAGGACATCAGATTTTATTATTTATGGCTATGAATGAGATGATTTATTGTTGATTGAATGTCTTGGTGCCTTATGTGTCAATGAATTAAGGTATAACATCATAGGCATACTAGTTTTCTACAACCTATTCCCATTATTTTATGGAAATTGAAAGAGATATGCATATACAACATTATTAGACTACCTTTGACTTTGAGTGGTAAGTACATGATATGGATGATTGTTAGTTTACTCATGAAATCAATCAATTACATACCTATAAAATGGTCAAATAAGGAAGTGGATTATGTGAACTTGTATGCATGGGAGATTGTTAGACTCCATTATGTTCCATCGCCTATTGTTTCTAATTGGTACCATCGATTCACAACCCATTTTTGTTTTGGATAGTATGAAATGATGGGTAATCAGTTGAGTATGCAATATCTTCCCTGGATAGATATCCATAATGAGTTAACCATCCATATTCATTGATGCATGCTTCATGAATGTGTGTATGATGTCAATGGATTAAGTGAAAAACATATTCCCTTAGTGTAGTTTCCTATAACAATTTATAATAATATTTCATCATAATGGAACGTTTTGAGTCCTTGTATGGGAGGATTTGAATGCCACCTCTTTCATTTTAAAATATTGAACACTAATCTTTGGATGGACTAAGAATCATTCAAGAGATGATATATATTGTCCATTTGATCAAGAAATTATTAGTTATAGATTTTTGTTTTTAAAAATAAAATGTCGATCGAAATATTTGTTAGTTTTAATTTAAGGTAGGTAACTTGGTGTTTCTTAAGGTGTCACATTTTTATAAAATATAAATATAAGGAGGCATGGTAAGTTAACACCTCATTATATTGGGTCATCTAAGATTGCAAAGCGGATTAGGAAGGTAGATTATCAATTGGAATTAGCTGTAAATTTGAATTTTATCCATGATGTTTCCAATGATTAAAAAATTAATAATTATCAACCATATCTATCTTACATTATTTATTAGTAGGATATATAAATTTAACCTGAAACTTTAGTGTTTGAAAGACCTATTCAGATAGTATACTGATGGGATAAGGTGTTTTGTGGAAAAACAATCTCATTGGTTTAAATGATATGGAAGTGTGGTATGGAAATCCTTGTGATATGGGATTGTGAGGCCATGATATTGAATAAATGTCCTTATCAATTTTTGGGTATGTGATACTAAACCTTTATGGGGATAGAAATATTTTATGGTGTGTAGAATTATTACACCATCCAAGTCATAGGAATGTTTTCTTATGAGCCTTAAGTTGGTTATTTTTAGTTCCATGATATTTGGAGTAACATGGTGGACTAAAAGTGAGGCTTGTCTATTTTTAGATCAAAAAATGAATAAAAATTTCCATGTTGGAGGTTTTATCATTACTTTATTCCTCCTTTGTAAAATGGTACATCCAAAATTCCCAATTATTGGGCATAACCTATAGTGGATCACAATGTGAGTGTTTGTGTCGAATGTGGCTAGAGGAACCTCACCACGTCATGGTTGAGGTTGTGGTGAGTTAAAAATATCCTTGTTTTGATAACCATATCACGGTCAATAATCGTACTTGATCTCCTAGGAGATTCCACCACATCATGGTGGGAAACACTACAGTGTGGTGGTTATGGGTTTAGGTTTTTGAAATTCATAATTAACAATTGATATTCTTTATGATGTTACAACATCCATTTGAAACCTTAATGAAGTGTTTTAATGCGTATTTAGACTCATTTTCCCTATATTAAACATATTTTTATCTTCCCATTAGCTTGGATTATAGATATATCATGTTCCAGGAATGAGTTTGGGGTGTTAACCTTTCATCCAAAAATGGTAAGGGTTATTTCCTTCTTCATTTGATTTCACTTTATAGATATCAAATCATGAGTATCATATCTTATATCCCATCATCATTCTTGGAGGAATAAAGGTTTTCATTGTTCTTGAGTTTGGTGACTCTATCTTATGGTCTATCCCTTGGAATGCCTTATGCTATCATGATTTTATTTGGGTTTTATTAATACAATTGATGATTTTAAATCCATGAGAGGTGAATTTAATATTTTATAGATATATAAATTTTTTCGAAAATGGGTTTTGTATTGAAAGCTATTTTGATTCTCATTTTTTAAAATAATTCATCAAATATGGTTTTTAGTTTAAACAATTTTTTAAGAATTAATGTGGTGTGACATCGCTATAGAAAATGTTTTTATGAAATTTTGGAATTAAAATAAAATGGATTTCCTTGTAAAATGTTTATGAAATGTGTATTTTTTTCTTGAACATAATGATGATATAACAGAACATTTGGAAGACCTTAGGGTATTGGGTAAACGAGACACATACAAGCTTTTTCACTAGGTTAGGTTCATGTGATGTTATAGATCTAGTGGTTAGCCTTTAATATGGAAAAAAATTTCATGGAGTTAGGATTCAATTATATTTTCTAGTGTTGATTGTTTTTATTAGATGTGTACACCCTTCTATAATGGATTTTCCTTTAGTTCTTTATAGATACATTACTTGCATGTTTGTTTATCATTCTTATTGGTCTACTTGATATGGATATTAATGATTGAAACTTGTTTTATTCATATTATTGTGCCTCATGGATATATATTATGTCATATTATTTTTCTTATTAGAATATGGATTTTTTAAAATAAAAAAAAGGATATGTTATATGGGATAATGATTTATTTTGGATGTATTTTAGAAATATGCTTTATATAAGAACTTATGGATTCATGTTGATAGAAATTATATAGATTCATAATGGTATCATACTGAGAATTAGTTCTCATAACTGAATTTTTCATTTTGGAATTTGTAGGCATGGTTTTGTACCATATTGGTAAAGGTAATAGAATCACGTTGAGGAAGGATCTCTTAGTTCATATTTCCTTCATGTGGGTTGTGATGATGGTGAATTATGGTCTTGTGGAGATGGAATCATGGGTTAATTTGGGATCCATGTTATTAGTCTTCCATATTGTTCATCTAAACCTCATTGTATTATTGTTGTATTTTACCTTTATGGTTTGGTTGTTCTTGAAATTTGATATATTATAGTTATTAGCTATGATACTTTGATTATTCATGTCATATAACATGTATTTTTAAAGGTGGAAATCATTCCCACATTTCATTTTATGGTATGAATATTCTTTTAACTAGACCATAGTGATCGAGAAGGTGCTTCAATCCTTATTGTATGACAAGTTTGGTAAAATTATGGGTTAACCTAGGTTGTTTTGTTACATAACTGATAAATATCAAAATGGGAATAAAATTATACTATCCAAAAGTCCAATGTGTGGGAAAATCAGCCTAGAATATACCTCAAAGGAATGAAAAAATATATCAAGTGTTGAAAATAATACATTCAAGATCAATTATTCTATAGCAAAATAAATAATCTAGTCAATTTGATGAAATAAATAATGGTTTCACTTAGTACTCTACTCAAGGTGTAATGTTCAACTTCTACAATCATGGAAACTAAACATATAAGGACTTATTCAATAAATAACCCATAATTATGATTTTAATAGAAAGGATTTCACTTTTTTACATTCTTGTGATTATTTATGTTAAGAGTTTAATATTATTAATATAAACTCCTACATATCAATACCCTGCATTAAAAAGTAGAAACTTCTACTCAATGTAAATTTTTTATAATGAAATAAGATACTTAAATATATTCTTATTTTTAATTCAATCACTTTTTATTGATTTCAAAATTATCCAGTAAAGTTGAATGATATACATTGATACAGTTCCTATTCATCTTTAAAACATATGACAGACATTTGAAGACCAAGGATGTCTAAAAAAGGCTTATTAAGGGATATTAAATTGAATAAAACCCACTATTATATTTGAAAATAAATGATATCCATAATAAAATTTCCATTTTTACTTATTAAACTTTGAGATCAAATATTCATTTACTTACTCATAAAATCGGTTTTTACCAAAAAATAATTAACAATAATTTTTAAGAAATAATGAAGGAAAAATAAAAGACATTAGGGTTTCCTAGAAAACATTAAATCCCATGAAAAAAATTATATAAAAGCATAAATTTCCTCTTTAAATGGTCATTAACTTTCTTAAAACATTAGCACATTTCTACACATTATTAAATAAAAAAAATATTTCAATAAATTATAGTTTTCATGTATAGAAAAATCATGAAGAATACTTGGGATGATTATTATAGACACTTTATAAGAATCCTTAAAAGTATCTTGAAAAATTAAATAACTGACTTAGTTAATTCCAACATTATTCTTTAGAGAATAAATCATTTAACAATGTATTTGAGAGCTATATAGATCTCACATATAGTCATAAGTTTTATTGGGATCACCTATGAACTTAAATAATATTAAAGGACCATAAAATAAATAAAACACAAAGAATATTTCTTTCACCTTATAAAATATTTTAAAATATTTTGTTAACAAATATACAGAATCACTTTTGTGATTTGGATAAAAAATAGTATAAAAATATTTCTTCTTTGAAAAATAATAAAACAAATATTTCCCAAAAAAAATAGGAAATAAAATTTTCTTTTAAAACCCATGAAAATTTGTATCAGAATATTCTAAAATAATAATGGTAAAAACTATTGGGTATTCTATTCATGTTTCATACATTGAAAAAGATTTTATTCAAACTATTTCAAAAATACATTGTATGAATAATGTTATAAAAATAACATTTAAAACTATTATAGGGAATTTAAAATATATTTCAATTTTAATTTAAACAATAATTTGAGTATAATAATAACATATTTGAAACTTTTCAAAAAGACTAGATATATAGGGAATAGTGTATTAATGAAAACATTTAAATAATTTAAATAAGGTTTTAATTAAAATACCTTTCCTGAACTCTAACTAGCCACATAAACTTTTTAAATACTATATAATAAACATGTATTAATTAATTGATTTTTTTAACAACCATTTTTAGATTTATTCTCTTATCATAATTATTTTATTTTCATTTATTTCCATCTTTATATAGATACTAAATATGTTGATTTCATGTTGGTTATTTTGAGGAAATTTGATTCAAAATCTCAAAACAACATTAGTAGGTTGACTATAGTAATTTGGGTATTTTTTTCATCATCTATATAATATTAATAATGAATTAATTATAATTTTTATTTATTAACTACAATGTTAAAACAATCCATGAAAGGTGGTCATGAAAAATGAAATTTTACATATCATGGAGGTGGTAGTCTGCATGTACACACAAGTGACATTTTAATCTTCAATAAAAGATAGAAAGTAAAAGAATAGATATATGATGACAATTAAATAAAATTATTTTAGTTATAAATATCATATTAATAAATTTATTCCATCCTTTTGACTATCCTTGTGTGGTCATTACGGAAAATGAAATGTATCATTCATAGAGGTGGTAGTCTTCATGTATGCATGAGAGACAATTTCATTTTTTTGAAGGGATGGGAGGGTAAGAGCTTGTATAATATATTATACTTAAATAATAATAAATTTATCATAAATTTCATATTTATTTATTAAATCCATAAAAATAATCATCCATAATAATTGGTGGTGAAAAATGAAACACATTTCTTCATGGAGGTATTAGTCTACATGTTCATATGAGTGATGCTTTCATTTCCCATAGAATAGAAAATGAGATAAAAAATGGTTGTAATGTAAAAATAATAACATTTTATTAAATTTTAGATGTTTATTTTATTATATAAATAGGGTTATGATAGTTTTTTAAGGATTTATAATAATAAAGAAACATTAAAGAACCCAGTTAAGAGTTATAACTCTTCTTTGGAAAGCCTATTTTATATTACATATTAAGCCTTTAAGGATGGTATTTTAGAAAAAATAGAACCAATAAGATGTGGGTAGGAGGTTTCATAATTCATTAAGTTAGGTATTATATAATATAGAGTGCTCAAATATTTTTAATAAGTGATGAGAGGTGGTTCTCTTTTATATGTGATTGGAGTGGCACTCTTGTAATTATACTTAACATTTAAATATCATAACTATCATATTATTGGCCAAGCATCACTAAATAAATATAATTTATAATATAAATTGATAAAATCCATATTCATATTATTTCATAATATTTATGATGATGTTTCAGGACATTATCATAATATTTTAATCCAAATTAACCTATTTTACAATTTAACGGGATAACTTGTTCCCATGGTAATTTTATTTTATGACCTTAAATAAAAGTGGAACTATAAAAAAATTATGAATCAAAATATGGAATAAATTTTATCAGATTTCATTTCTATATGTTTCCTAAATTACTTTTAAGATATTTACATAAAAAACAATGGAAATGGTTTTTTTGAAAAATGAATGTTTCAAGAGAAAAAATTATTTTACTTTGAAATTATGAATAATGTATATTATCTTGAAATTATATGGATTATAATTTAAAAATGGAATGTCCAAATACATTTTTATCACATGTAAACTGAATTGAACCATTTAATCACACTATTAAATGTAATTATCCAAAAATAGTTTTAATTAGAATAAAATATTACATAAGTTACAAATAGTAAATCATGGGTTACAAAATTAAATATAATTTTTTGAAATGAATTATATTAATCCTCAAACACATATTTTGTAGATAAAATGGTTTTAGTAATTTTAAAATAAATCTTAAATCATGATAATGTTATAAAATTTAAGGTTTTCATAAAAATCATATTTTTCGATATTAACTAAAAAATAAACAGTTTTAGAAATGTACCAAAAATCACCCTAATAAAAATTAGATATGATGAATCCAAAAAAATATTTTATCAAATAAATCATTTAAATATGGGATAAAATAATTCTAATATTCGTGCATAAAATAGGTAAAAATACTTTTAGAATAAAAATATTTTTGAAGGATAAAGTGATTTTATTCTCATTACTTCCCTAGTAACGACCATTAAATTGTTTTTATTTTATTTGACTGAATATATTGTAAATAAATTTCATAATAGTTATTTATTAGTGAAAAATAATATAATATATATAAAAATATATTACACACTTAGAAAACTAGGATAAATATCTCTTTTTACTATCAAATTATTTATCTTCATTTCAAAAATAATTAGAACCAATGTATAAATTATTGTTCATTATTTTTAATGTATAAAAAATAAATTTTCAAAAACATTAATACTATAAAAAATTTATCTTCTAAATGAAACATATAAAATATAAGGAAAACATGCTTTTATAAATAATACCCTTTTTACATTACTTGTTATTAACCTTATATGACTTAATTTTTATCATTTAAAATTGAGTAGTTATTTTTGATGAATTAATCAATATATTTGTATTAGGAAAAGTTTTTTTACAAATATTTCATATTTTTATTACTCTAATTCA